>OW026306.1:0-4800000 GCA_932273695.1 Apotomis betuletana | reverse complement strand
ACAAAAAAAAAACAATTAATTCAATTATGACATAGTTATTCGTGTAATTCAATTTGATTATCTATCGATTTTATTTATAATTATACCTAACATATAAATTAATTAATTAAATAGAAATAAAAATTAAATATTTTATGAGCTTGCTTCATCAAAAAAATCTTGCAGGGTGTAATAACATTTTTTTATAAGAAAGTCCTTTAACCGTCTATTGCACTGCTGTTCTGTTGTTTTTTCTTTTATATCCTCGCTTATTTTATTATAAATTTTTATTGCCATTGGATTTGTGCTGGTTTTGTGTAGTTTAAGTCTGGATCTCGTGGTTGATGCCAAATTGTTTTTATACCTAGTTTCAAAACGCCGTGGTCGATCTTTCCATTTCGAAAAAAATTGTGGATAATTTCAAACAAATTTACAAATTTCTAGAATATAGATCGAAGTCAGTGTCAGAATTTCGTATTCGACGAAATACGGTTTACAGCTATCCATATTTTTTATGTTCGCCAATATCCGTATGCACTTTTTCTGGAGAATAAATAGGTCGTTGATATCTGTGCTATTGCCCCAAAGGATAATACCATATTTTAGCCATGAATAAGCGTAAGCGTAATACGCGTTTAAGGCGCATCGAAAGTTTGTAGACTTTTTTAATTCCCTTAACGCGTATAGGAATTTTGAAAGCTTATTTTTAATTTTTTGGATGTGTGGCTTCCAAATAATATGTGTGTCAATGTCCAATCCGAGAAGGGTAAAAGTGTCTACACATTCTAGTTTCGATCCGTTAAAACAAAAATCAATTTCCAACGACTTTTTTTGATGTGGCCTAAATTGCATAATTTTCGTTTTTAAAAAAATAATTTCTAAGTTATGATCATGCATCCAGTCTGTTAGTTTAGTCAATATCATACTCAGTTCTATGTTTAAATTTAGATCATTCTCACATGACGTTAGAACCGAGATATCGTCCGCAAAAAGGCCACAAGACTGATTGAGAGTTTTTGGAAGGTCGTTGATGTATATTAAAAAAAGTAAACAGCCGATTACGCTCCCTTGCGGGATTGAGTTTGTAACGAGTTGCGCGTCTGATCTTACGAAACTGATCGTCCCGGTTTGGTGGTCAGAATGCCTAGAAAATCGGGCCCAATACGTCAAAATCCACGACGTATTGGGTCCGATTTTCTAGGTAAGAGGTGAACCATTTCAGTGTTGTTCCTCGGACACCTATACTATTTAACTTATGAAGTAATATTTTGTATCGACCGATTGTATCAGTGGAGCATAGCCAACAAGCTTCACTTCAATATAGAAAAATGTTCTGTAATGACGTTTAGCCGTTCGCTTAATCCCATTCATATCGACTATTTATTGGGATTAGAAGTCAGAAGCCGAGTTTATACTGTCAGAGACTTAGGCGTCACTCTTGATCCCCAACTTAATTTTCACGAACATTTGTTATCCGGAATTCTCGCGATTTTAACAGTTACAAGGCTATAGTACTGATATATAATGCCCTTATCAGGAGTAAGCTGGAAGCTGCTTCTATAGTTTGGAACCCTCACGAGTCTACTTATGTCTTACTTCTAGAAAAAGTTTAAAAAACATTCCTCAGATTTTTGCACAAAAAATGTTTGGGTATTACCCGTTCTTTTAAAATTAAATTCCTTCTAGGAGTATTAGGGTTTAACTCTCTGGAAGAAAGGCGTATTTATCAACTCCTGACGTGTGCCTGCAAAATTTACGAAGAGACTGTGACTGCGTGGAGTTGGTGAATAAGGTGGTGCGCTTGCGAGTTCCTTTGCTTTCAAGAATTTGTTTCCGGCCGCGCCATCGGCATTTACTCGCCGCGCCCGAGACACGCACCGTTTCTCACAGAAGCTCGCCTCTTGTTCGAGCTCCGCACTGTCTTAATGCATGTCTCGCATCTGCACCTGACTGGGATATTTTTGCAAGTAGTTTGTTAAATGTATGTCGTGAATGCTTAAGATTTTGTGAGACGATGGATGAATGTCGTAGTTCTGTTTTTTAGGTGTATTTAAAACCTGTTATGAAATTCACAGTACTTTAGTTTTTTACTGTCATGCTGTGTATTATTTTGTAAATAAATAAATAAAGTCTTACCACCTTTCTTCTAAAGTTGGAGTTTTTTTGTTCATATCTACATAGATTTTCCGCATCCATGCACTGTTTCTTCCACAAATTGTCAACATTACATAGAGTGGGAGGTTTGATGTGTTCACACATTCCACGACAAGCAATATGTACATAATTGACATATAAAAAAGTAAGGCGTTTTGTAATTGTTGTATCATTTACGAAATTTTCCTTTCATTATGCCTTGGTGCCGGGAAATGCGTTCAATGATAATGTGTTTGATCTTTCGCAAAACTTTAGTAAGATACAGATAGACAATACTTGCGCACGTCAACAAAAAATTGGGCAAGTGCGAGTCTGACTCGCGCATGAAGGGTTCCGTACCATAAAACAAGTTTTTTGTATGGGAGCCCCCTTAAATATTTATTTTATTTTATTTTAGTATTTATTGTTATAGCGGCAATAGAAATACATCATCTGTGAATATTTCAACTGTCTAGCTGGCTATCACCGTTCTTGAGATTCAGCCTGGTGACAGACGGACGGACGGACAGCGAAGTCTCAGTAATATAGGGTCCCGTTTTTAACTTTTTACCCTTTGGGTACGGAACCCTTTGTGTTGGGGATGTGGTTGTGCTAATGGTCGTGGTGATAATGTGGTGAGGATGATGATTTTATAACCATCGTCATCACCATCTTCACCACAAGCATTGTCATCACAATCGTCATCATCCATCACCACTATGACCATCACCATCCGAATCAACACCCCCATCATCATACCTAATCATCATCGTCATCATCATCATCGTCATCATCATCGTCATCATCATCGTCATTGGCATCATCATTATCATCTTAATCAATCTACAACAACACCATCATCATCATCACCAATCAACACCATCATCATCATCATCATTACCAACACCTCCCTCACCACCACCAGTCGTCACCACCATCTTCATTACCATCAATACCCCCATCATCACCACCAGTCACCTCCACTCCACCATCATCATCATCACCAACAGTCACCACCATCGTCGTCATCATAATCATCAGCATCACCAATACCACCTTCATCAGAATGAGTCACCACCACCACCACCATCAACATTATCATCACCAACACGCCCATCGCCACCACCAGTCACTATCATCATCTGAACAATCCAACACCCTCATTACCAACACCAGTCCCCAGCTTCATCATCATCATCATCACCAGCACCCCCATCACCACCACCGCCACCAGTTACCACCATCATCATCATCATCATCATCGTCATCGTTACCATCACGATTCTAACTCACTGCCCCTGCGGGGTCAGGTAACTCAATTCGGTACGGCGATGAGCGTGTCCATTCTGTATGTATAAGTAATAAGTATTCTGTGCTGTGTCTTAGTAATCTAAGCCGAAGGTTATATGAACCGCAAAGTTAACTTTGTAATCGTGTATTTTTATAGGGTTCATAAGGAAATACAAATTTATCTATGCAGCTCGCATAACTGGAAAACTACACGGAAATTTTGTAATGTTTAGGTTTTTTAATGATTTGTACACCAAACCATAATAGAGCTCGAAATTGCATGCTTGTGTGTCTGCTAGAAGTAACTTAGAATTCGTATGATCATGTGTAAATGAGTCAGTGAATCAGTGAGTGACAAAATTAAGGAACTTTGACTATCAAAAATTTCTAATCTACTGGTTCAAACTGAATGCAATGCTTAGGTTTTTTAATGATTTGAACACCAAACCATAATAGAGCTCGAAATTGCATGCTTGTGACTGTGACACGATTTTTGTGACTTTAAATTACAATAAACGCATTTTTTTCCCTATATGTGGCCTTTGCTATTAAGAAATAGATTCAATATGACTCATATTATTTTATGCAAAACGGACTTTTCTGCTAGTGTATGGTTATATGAGCAAATTTACATTTAAATCATTAAACATATCAAAAAAGGGTTAAAATACCTACATATTGATACACATATATATTCATTAATTGAATAAGATGAAAATAACAAAAAACTATTTTCAAAACTTTATAATTACTCTCCTGTAAAAAAGTGCCACTTTGACTTACGTCGCTTTTGTATTTAATCAATGTATTTTGTCATGCTCGCTTAAAGGTCTTTGCTTACGGTGGCGTCGTTGATCGGGTGCAAACCTTCCCTAAAACATGGTTGAGGGAGGCGATGGCTGAGATACGCGTCATGCTCGTGAACGGGTGCCGTTTGTGGGGTCCGGTCTGTTCATGCTAGCAAGGGCTAATTAAATATGTAGTAAACAGCTAGAATGCTGTTAAATGAAGTAAATGTGAGAAACTTCATCCTGTACTCGATTGAAGTAATTCCATGTTGATTTTTATCTTTGAACTGTAAGAGGCTGTATACATCTCTAAGAAACACCTTATCTCTGGGGAATTTAATTCATTAATTTTATTTTATTTATTGCATGTTGTGACGCCTAGAGACCATATACATCTCTAAGAAATGTATATTTCATCATTATTTTGTTGTATTTCATTAATTTTATTACATTTTATTGCATGTTGTGACGCCTAGAGACCATATGCATCTCTAAAAAAATTAGATTCATTAATTATTTTGTATTGTTCCCTATTCACGTTGACGCCTAGAGACTTTATACATCTCTGTGGAATTAACTTCACTAAGTGTATCATATTGCATGTCAAGATGCCTAGAGACTTTATACATCTCTGGAGAAATCATTAGTTTGAATTGAATAAATTTTGTATAAAATGTAGTTACTTCCTTAACATTGATTAGGAGAATCTATGCATCTCCTTTACGTTTACAAATGTATTTAGTTATACCATAAATATAAATTATTGTTTCAAGTATGATTTACGAAAAAAATACTTACTGTTGAGTTTCTTTCGGCTTTCTTCTCAACAGCAGTCTCCTCTTGGGAAATGCCGGTAGATTCACAATCTGACTTGTAAAAGTGCCCATGTGGCTTACTTACTGAATAAATTATTTCATTTCATTTCATTATTCCTTCTATGATATTTTTGAGGAAAAAGTCATGTCTTAGCAGTGTCTAATGAGGAGTTCTTGAATAGGATAGAAGAGGAAAGTCAATACTAACACTAAAGACAATAAAAAAGGAAGTATGATAGGGCATCAGCTAAGTAAACTTAAACGTCATAAATGGTGACCTTTATTCAACAAGTTTCCTTTAGTCACTGTCCTTAAAGACGGGTGCACAGTTGGTGGGGAGACCCTCCTTTACTCTGGCGACTTCCAGCTTGGATTGGTCGTGCGACAACACGAGGAATGGCAGCGATGTGTGTCTCTGTTTGCACTCTACCTTGTCCTCCAATTCTTCCAGCATCTGCTCGTCCCTGTAAGTTATATTTTTAACTAAGAGATGGGCAACTTCGTCTGCTTCAGTGCCGTATTTACCCCTAGGCCCACAGGGCCCGAGCCTTGCGGCCCAGCCAGTCTAGGGGCCCGAGTCCCAGAAGCAGGACTTGTACCATACTTATGTTCTCCTTATTTATCACTTCAAATACTACTACCTACTATATCATTTGCTGAAAACCGTTTACGAGATAGGGGAGGCCCTAAGCACTTAGCAGATGTCCAGCTATCCCTTTACCAAAATTGGTGAAAATTTGTACAGCCGTTTCGCCGTAATGAGAAGACAATGGAAATTGTGACCATCAGATGGCACCAGTCTGGCATGGCGCCACGCGCCCATACAAAACAAAAGATAATCCTGTATAAAATAATTAAGATTTTTTCTGAAATCATGACCCCTCTCCATAGAGAAATTATTTTTAATACAAATCTAAGATTTTATAATACATAGTATAATTTATGTAAATATCCACGTTTCGACGAGTCTGTTTCTATCAAATTGTGCTAAGCGAGGTTATTCTTACGACAATAAAGCATATTATTATCCTATTGGAGTATTTTTTCCATGGACATCATCTACCTTGCACGGAACTGGTAGGTACTTACAGCACGTCTTTTCGAAGATGAGTAGAAAGGATGAGAAAAAATAGCCTCTAGTAATGAAAATACAAGAATAATCTAATGTGAAATGTATACTCACCGACACGTCCGAAGTGTTACATTGAGCTGGTATGTACCAGGAACTTGGACTGCGTATCGAGGCTCGTTATTCTCGTCAATGATCATGTAGACTGTTTCAAGCTGCTTCACGGGGAATATAAAAAAAAAAAAAAATTGTTATTGGCTTCGATGAATAATCTTGATCAGTATGAATTCATAAAGTAAGGCGCGTTGAGGCAATTCCGAAATACGGTGTAATTCAGAAACTGAAATAAAATATATACCAAACGCAATAGTATTTGCTTATTGGCAATACTGGCTTATGTGTGCGTGTGGATTGAGTGAGCACCCTTCAAAAATGAAAAAAAATGTGCTGATCATTTAGTAAAAGTTCTAAAACAATTGTAAAACTAATTGATGAATTTGTAAAACGATAAATAATAAGTTTCTGTCAAAAATGACATTTTAGTGGCAAGCTTTTATAGCCGACTGTACTTTTATTTAGATCAAATGCTCACTGAGATAATTCTAAAGAGCCCAAGCTCGGTAGGATTGCTTTTTCTATTATAGAGTTCATATGGCCACCTTCCGGCTCCATCATCAGATCAGCCCCATGATACCATATTATTGTATTGTCATCAAAGTTAAGTAAGTATGCAAAATTTTAGCTCAATCGGTTGACGATATCTGCTTCAAAATTGAGTTGCAAGATTTCACCCGAACATACATACTTTAAACATACCATGCAAGCTAAATAAAAGCTTGTAAAAAGAATACATTCATTAACGTAACGTATGCTCACTCAGTTCTCACAAACAACCAACGAAATCTGTGAATGTGTTTATTTAACATATAATATTTATATCCTAATTTTTAGTAAAACTTATGCTTCAGGTAGGTAATAATTTGTAGATTACCTGGTTACGTATTTAAAGTTTTACAAATAATTTCGTATGCTCACTCAATCTGCACACTTTCGAAAACCCAATTTCTGATAGAAAAACTGCAGATTGAAACTTCTATATATGTGTATAGTTTAGTAAAACTCATAAGGGAATTTGTAAAATACAAAACAAACCGCTATCGTGACAGATTTTTGGATAATAAATGTTTGTAAGTGCTCACTCAGTCCACACATTATTCGTAAGTTAAAAATGTAAATATCTTAATATTTGTAGTATCTAGGAAACTATAAAGTAGTTCAACTTTTAGTAAAAAAAAATACTAAATATCTACCATCTAAAATGTCATATTGGTTGTCTGCCTTTAAAGACATTCAAATTTAATTTTAAAATACAATCTAAGATACAGTCCACATTTTAGATCACACCACTTCTTAAAATACAATCTAAAATGTGGACTGTATCTTAGATTGTATTGTGGGTTTTCGAAAGTGTGCGGATTGAGTGAGCATACGAAATTATTTGTAAAACTTTAAATACGTAACCAGGTGATCTACAAATTATTACCTACCTTAAGCATAAGTTTTACTAAAAATTAGGATAAAAATATTATATGTTAAATAAACACATTCACAGATTTCTTTGGTACTGAGTGAGCATACGTTCGGTTAATGAATGTATTCTTTTTATTTATTGTTTTACAAATTCTACAATTAGTTTTACAATTGTTTTAGAACTTTTACTTGATCAGCACATTTTTTTTCATTTTTGAAGTGTGCTCACTCAATCCACACGCACACCTGGCTTATACACTATGTTGATTTACCTTGCTGCAAACGTCGTCCCGTGCCTTTATTATTGCGTTTGCTATATTTTTTAAATTTTTGGAATTACGCCATATTTCGAAATTATCCTGATACACCTTATACGTAATTTCATTTACCTTGTTATTAAACATGCACAGATTACGATTATCTAGGTCACCACGCCGATCCCCGGTTTCTTGGGTTGGAATTTGTACTTTGACATTCTGTAAAATAATAAAAAAATACCTCTAAATAATCTATGAATTATTGAATTAGTTAAAACATGTGGGATAATGTTTAACAAATCAACTGACAGTTCTGTTGACACTACCTATTTACTTAAGCGAAACGTTTTAAGGAAAAGGGTAGTGTCATGTGGACAGAAGACTACTGTTTATTACATTATATATTTATAAATAATATATCGTTTATATTATCGCATCGTTCCCATAGTAAAGTTGCGAATCTGTTTTTCGCAAACTTGGAAACTAGCCTAAAACCATACAGAATTAGGTCTTAAGTCAAACGAGAAAAAAAGCAGATTCGTAAGTTCACTATGGGAACGACGATATTATGTATTACAACTATGTTCGTGCTCATCCACACAAATACTTACCTACCCTTACCGGACTTCAAAACCAGGCTCGCCAGTTTTATAGCTGTACAAACAATTTAGCTAAACGGGTTTTAAAATTAATTTATCTATAAGGTCTTCTTCTTTAGCGGTACACTCTTGCCATAGTGGTCGTGGCCGTCACGTCGTTGATTTTGTGGCCTGCTTTACAATGCAACGCCATTCTTCTCGAACTGCTGCCCTCCTGGTACATTCGTGTAGAGGACCGTTGACGGCGGTTTTCACTTGATCCGTCCACCTCATCAGTGATCTTCCGCGTGCTCTGGTTCCCTCGACTTTGCCTTGTACCACCAGGCACTCAATAGATTCGCATCCGCCACGCGAAACGTGTCCAAAGAAAGTGAGGATTCGTGCTTTTACTATGCTTGATAGCCTCTGTCTTATGTCTAGCTCTCGAAGAATGGACTCATTGGTTCGGAGTTCCATCCATGATATACCGAGCATTCTCCTCCAGCATCACATCTCTAGAGCATCGATTCGCTTCTTCTCACTTTCTCGTAGGGTCCATGTTTGAGCAGCATAAAAAAATATGGGGAATATGAGAGCCTTGACAAGTTTTGTTTTGGTGACCTTAGTAATGTTTCGGTCCTTTCATATTTTCTTCAGCTTATTCCAGCCGATCTAGAGATGGCAATGCGCCTCTTGATTTCGACTATGCAGCCACCGTTATTTGTTATAAGTGCTCAGAGGTAGATATATGATTGTACTACCTCACAATTCGCTATTCGTGTAACCTCCGGCGAGTTGCTGTTCGCACGATCGACAATCATCATCTTAGTCTTGCTGCGATTTATTTTGAGACCGAAATCAAGACTAATACGTTCCATTCTATGTAGGAGCTATCCCGTACGCTCAACACTACTTGCGAAGAGTGTGGTATCGTCTGCGTATCGTAGATTCGAAATCATCCTGCATCTGATGGTGACACCGTCTTCCCAGCCTTCGAGAGCAATCCTCATTATTAACTCTGTGTAGGTATTAAACAGCAATGGAGAAATTATACATCCCTGTCAAACTCCCGCACTGGGGTGGAGTTTGCTAGATAGGACCTCGTCTGCTCTTACTGAGGCTGTTCCGTTTTCATATAGGTGTCGAAGTAGTGTCACCAGGTTTTTCGGGGTACCCATATCCAAGAGCGTGCTCCAGAGTTTCGGCCATTTCACTGAATCGAACGCCTTCGAGAAATCAACAAAGCAGATGTAAGTAGGCTTGTTGAATTCCCGAGATTTCTCGATTATCTGGCGTACGTTCAGAATCTGCTCGCGGGTGCCTTTCCCCCTCACAAAGCCAGCCTGTTCCAGCGATATCTCCTTAGACAGGTACGCTTTCAGGCGCTCATTCACAATGTGCAGAAGTATTATGCTCGCATGTGATATTAGTGCAATTAGGCGGTGGATAGATTTTGTTGACCCTTTCTTGTGTAATATGGTATGAAGACAGTGTGCGCCCAATTCTGAGGCCAAACGCAGGTTCGCCAAACGTTGTTTCACAGAGTGTGGAAAATTTGAACACCATACTCCCCCAACGCCTTGATAGTTTCTATTGGGATGGAGTCTCTTCCTACTGCCGTGCCATTTTTGAGATGTCTTATGGCTGCTCTCACTTTATCCTTCAGAATCTCAGGCTCCATCTCAATAGGATCAGGCGCTGTTGATGGAAAACAATGTGCTTCTGGATCCTGGAACAAAGTTTGGCAGTATTCCCTCCAGGTTTCTAAGATGACGTCCAGCTCCGTCACTGTCTCTCCACGAGCGTTTTCTTTAGCCGAATTCTACTGGTGATTGATTTTGTGATGGATCGAATCTTATGGTGAAGGTCTCTGGATTCATACCTATCAGCATGCGCCTCGACTTCCGTACATATTTTCTGTAGGTGGGTGTTCTTGTCTCGTCTGCACGCCTCTTGTATGCGCGCTGATTTTTCGTTCAGTACCCTAACATCCGCTCCAGAAGCTTTTAATAATCTTCTTTCCTCAACAAGGGCAAGAGTATTGTCCTTCATCCACTGCTGGCGTTTACGTATCCTCACAGTTGGTTTCGATTCCTTGGCAGCTTTCCATAAAGGAGTTTTCGCCTGACCCCACAATTTGTCCGAGCTGTCCGTATTAGGATTTACTGCTGCCCATTGACTCCAGTTTTGCTCTAACACGGTAGTAAACTTTGGGATATCCTCTACATATAATCTCCTCTGACTATCCGGTTTTCTAGCTGCTCTCAGCTTGTCGCAAACGCTTCTCTATATGGGAAGTTATGTAACTACAGTGGTAGAGTAAAGTAAGAGCATGCGAGGCGATGGACCGAGATAAAGATGTTTGAATCTTACCTTTATCTCCTTTTCTATGCCTTCGGGTCGCACGTCTCTCGCCCTCGCTACATCTCCCCCCTTCGCAGGATAGACCACGCCTGCGGGGTTCCAGCGCACCGCCTACGGTTTAAGTTATCTATGACATCACCGTTATCACTGAGCATCTCGGGAGGTATATGGGGATAACTAGAGCTAGTATGAAGGATATAAGTTAGGAACTACACAACTCAGTTAGATAATAGCCGTCGCAGTCATGTAGAAATGAAATGAAATGAAATAATTTATACAGTAAGTAGGCCACAAGGGCACTTTTACAAGTCAGATTGTGCATCTACCAGCATTTCGCAAGAGGAGACCGCTGTTGAGAAGAAAGCTGAAAGAAACTCAACAGTAAGTCATTTTTTCGTAAATAATACTTAGATCAATTACATTACATTATAGTTATAACTAATTATTACATGCGTACACGTATAGGAGATAGATAGATACTCCAAATCAATGTTAGGTAGGAATGTTAAAATAATATTTTAACGATCAATTTAAAATATGAAATATACCCAGAGATGTATAAAGTCTCTATGTGTCACAACATGCAATAAAATACAATTACTAAATTAATTTAACTCCACAGAGATGTATAAGGTCTCTAGGCGTCAACGTGAATAATTTACGATAGAAAATCATTATTAAACCTAAATTTCTTAGAGATGTATAAGGTCTCTAGGCGTCACAAAATACAAAAACCGGCCAAGAGCATGTCGGGCCACGCCCAGTGTAGGGTTCCGTAGTTTCTCATCCTTCACAATAGACTTAAGTTATCAGAAAGATTTCAAGCTCTATAAAAAGGTCGTAAACGCCAAAGTAACTGTAGTTACTTATTACCTTCTGGAAGTCAACTTAAGTCCTTTTAAGAAAATTATGAAATTTTGCGATAACTCAAAAACGGCTTCATCGATTTTACTCAATATAGTTTTCATTGAAAGTACTTATAAGGCCTCATTTTCATGAATTTTTCCATAATTTTTTGACTCGTGGTTGAAAAGTTAGATGGGGGGGGACACAATTTTTTTTATTTTCAGAGTGAATATTTACAAAACTGCTGACTTTATCAAAAAATAATGTATGAAGACCCCTATTATTTTCAAAAGACTTATTCAACGACACCCCACACACTAGTGTTGGAATGAAAAAAAAAATCACTCCCACTTTAGGTGTTCCAGAGGTACCCGAAAAAAAAACAGACCGGACTGGGGTCCGTTCTCGCAACGGCACCCGTTCACGAGCATGACGCATATCTCAGCCATCAACCCTATTATAGGGAAGGTTGCGACCCGATCAACGACGCCACCGTAAGCAAAGACCTTTAAGCGAGCATGACATGCTCACACTGCCAGGCATTCAGCACTAAAGCTATTTGCCCGGTGAGAATCAACCTAAGGATATAAAGGATCGTTCAGTAATGTCACATGGTCCGGAGATCAGTAATGTCACTGAGATCATACAACTACATCATACATGTTCAACGTTCAAGGCATTAACGCCGCACGGGCTGCCGATTTGTATTAACTTCGTAGTGCATGTTCAAGGCATTAACACCATACAGGCTGCCAATATTCATTAGCTTCCCCGGGGGCATGTTCAAGGCATTAACGCCATACAGGCTGCCGATATGCTCTCACCTCATCTAATCTCTCGTAGAGGGTTCTTAGTATCAGGTATCAAAGCCAGTGGCGGGACGGACGAATTAAGCTATGAATTAGTTACATGGACATGATATAGAAAGAGTAGAGCAAATTATAGATAGTGGAGAATAATCAGCTTCAAACCAGCCCATGTGGTCTCCTGCTTCGTAGGATAAGCCTCGCCTCGTTATCCTCACGAGCACGATTTTCTATTCTACCCGTCACAACGGAAATAAAACGAATTCCGATCTCCTGATTCGTTTACCATAGACTAGATCTGGTTTACTCACCATAGATGCGCTACTTCCTAGCAGGGTTGCCAGCGGTGAATACTGGTGTTGATACGTCATCGCAGTGCTCGGCACACGCGACACAGCTTGAGTCTCATTTTCGATATTAGTAGCTGGTGATCTGTTCCACAGTCAGCTCCAGGCAGCGTGTGTCTAATTGATGATTTTCACCGCGAGCCTGCACGCGCGAGCAAGATGTAATCTATTTGATTATGATGATTGCCATCGGGTGAAGTCCAGGTGTACAGGTTTCGTCGGTGGTTTTCAAAGAAACTGTTCTATGATTAGGCTATTCTCAGCCGCGAATTGTAGCAGGTGTTCTCCTCTCTCATTGCGTTTTCCTAATCCGAATCTTCCAGCACATGGCCCTAGTTGATGGGCATTAACTCATATTTTCTAGATACCGATCCTAGATCTAGATTAGCCCGGCACTATACCGAAGACATCCCAGACGTCAGCCAGTACGGGATTGCGACGGCTCTCAAACAGCTTAAACACAATAACGCACCTGGTGACGACGGAATCACAGCCGAGCTTTTGAAGGCAGGTGGAAAACCGATCCTTAAAGCTCTTCAGAAGTTGTTTGATTCCGTCATACTGGAAGGGAGAACGCCTAAGGCATGGAACAGAAGTATTGTGGTGCTCTTCTTCAAGAAGGGCGATAATACCTTGTTGAAGAATTACAGACCCATCTCACTTCTGAGCCATGTCTACAAGTTGTTTTCGAGAGTCGTTACAAATCGTCTCGCACGCAGGCTCGACGACTTCCAGCCTCCCGAACAAGCCGGTTTCCGAAAAGGCTTTAGCACTCTAGGTCACATACACACGCTCCGACAGGTTATAACCTGCCCCTTTGCTTAGGATTTGTGGACTACGAGAAGCCCTTCGACTCGATTGAAACCTGGGCTGTACTACAGTCTCTCCAACGGTGCCAAGTAGACTACCGGTATATCGAAGTGTTGAAGTGTTTATACGAGAACGCCACTATGTCAGTCCGACTCCAGGACCAGAACTCGAAACCCATACCACTGCAGCGGGGAGTCAGGCAAGGAGATGTGATCTCTCCTAAACTGTTTACCGCTGCACTGGAAGATATTTTCAAGACTTTGGACTGGGTAGGGCTAGGCATCAACATCAACGGCGAGTACATCACTCACCTTCGATTCGCCGATGACATAGTAGTCATGGCTGAGACCGTGGAGGACCTAAGTACGATGCTCGAAGATTTCGGTAGAGCCTCTGAGCGAGTTGGTCTAAGGATGAACATGGAGAAAACAAAAATCATGTTTAATGCCCGTGTTCAACCACGACCGGTAAAAATTGGAGACTCTACGCTCGAAGTTGTGGACAACTATGTATACCTTGGACAAACTTTAGGTAGGTCCAACTTCGAGAAAGAGGTCAATCTTCGAATCCGACTTGGCTGGGCAGCGTTTGGGAGGCTACGTACTATCTTTTCGTCCAATATCCCGCAGTGTCTCAAGACAAAAGTCTTTGAACAATGTGTGTTGCCAAAGATGACATACGGAACTAAAACGTGGTCGCTCACGATGAGCCTTATAAGAAGGCTCAAAGTCACTCAGAGAGCAATGGAGAGGGCTCGGAGTTTCTTTGCGAGATCGAATCAGAAATGAAGAGATCCGTAGAAGAAAAGTACCCCAATTCATTTCACGTTCCACCAACCGTACCGCGAACGCTCCGCATGTGGAATGAGCTATACCGAGGTTTTCCCCGGGGGCTACAATATGCGGTTCTTCAAAAGGGGAGTAAAAAGGTTCTTAAAGAGCAGGCAACGCGCGTGTGATGCTCCTGGCATCGCAAGCGTCTATAGGCGGCGGTAACTGCTTAACAGCAGGCCGGCCGCATGCTTGTTTGTCACTATCGTAGTACCTATATAAAAAACAATAGATAATACAGTATCAACTTACCACACCAAAGTATAGTTTTTTTAAAAGTGATTCTGAAGGATAGTCAGCAGGCTTATCGGTGCAGTAATTGAGTCCAGCACAGCTCTGAGGCCACGTGACTTCCGAATTGCCTGTGTGCGGCAATGCCATATTTCCTTGGAAATTCAGGAGACACATCAACTGAAAAAAAACGATTAGTTTCTATGTAATACAATACTATAAGTAGCATTACATCGAGGCACCAATAAACAAAATATATATTTTTTAAATTATAGACTTTCCTTAGACTACATAGGGACAAGTGGCATACATTATACTAGCGACCCGCTCCGGCTTCACATGGATGCGATGCTAAAGCGACTTTGTTTTATACTATGTAGTGATTTGATTTACGTATTTAGTATTTTATCACTACAAAGTAAAATACAAAGTCACTTCCTGCTGTCTGTCTGTCTGGCCCTATGTATGCTTAGATCTTTAAAACTACGCAACGGATTTTGATCCGGTTTTTTTAGGGTTCCGTACCCAAAGGGTAAAAACGGGACCCTATTACTGAGACTTCGCTGTCCGTCCGTCCGTCCGTCCGTCTGTCACCAGGCTGTATCTCAAGAACGGTGGTAGCTAGACAGTTGAAATTTTCATTTCTATTGCCACTATAACAAAAAATACTAAAAATAAAATAAAATAAATATTTAAGGGGGGCTCCCATACAACAAACGGGATTGGTTGCGTTAACTTTGCACCTAATTTGTATGGAGCGCTATACATACCAGACAAACTTAACTTAACCACTTAAGGATGGAAAGTGTTTGTACGGAACCCTCGGTGCGCGAGTCTGTCTCGCACTTGACCGGTTTTTAATAAATAAAGTGATTCAAGAGAGTAAGTTTCGTAACACAAAAGAAGCGATCGTAATTTTGTTTACGTTTTTTGAAAATGACTATGTACGTTTTTTGAAAATGACTCTAATAACAGTTCAAGGGTGACCGTTATGGGGGATGTTGATGTGTGATTTGACAATCGTCCTGATTTCAGTGATCAATTGTATTTGTACTTACGAATAATGATGTGACTGGTAGGTCCATTTTATAAACCAATTCTTCACTGACAGGTGGTTTCTCCTCCGCAGATGAGTTTACTGTAATTATTTCATTAGCACGGTTGCCCGTTTTATATTAAATTTAGTTTTCCTTGTTACTTTATTGGTTAACATAGTTAACCAACGTACGATGTGGTTTGTAGCTACGAAGATTTTTTATTTAAGGTACACGGTAGGTATTTATAGTATACATTTTTTTATCACTACATAGTATAAAACATATATAAACCGACGAAGTTGGTGGTGAAGGATGTCCCAGGGTTTCGTTCGATCATCGAGCAGAACTGGTCGCAGTGGTCTGAAACAGATCTGACTAATGAAACTCCCGACGAACAATGGGAGCGAGCCAAAACACTCATTACTACAGCAGTCTCGGAAACGACACCGCGAATCACAACCCGCAAAAGACAGCACTGGATGACTGATAGCACCTTCGAGCTCGTCGAAAAACGTCGGAAGATGAAAGCAGCGGGAGCCAACATAAATGATCTCAATAACATTTCGGCACAGATACAACTCAAATGCAGGCAAGACCATAATAACTACCTGCGCAATATGTGTGAAGAAATTGAGGCTCATGCGGATAGATGCGAGTCTAGAGACTTGTATCACAAAATTCGCCTAATTACGAAAACGCTGCCGTCCAAAACCTGGGCCATCGAAGATCAAAGTGGTCAAGTAGTTACAGAACTTGACAGAATCTCGGAAGTTTGGAGAAGTTACTGTCAGTCTCTGTTCCAAGATCCTCAATCGCGAAATTTTGCGCCCACAGACCCTACAAGTGACATGCTCGAGCCGGATATTCTTGAGTCAGAAGTAACAGCCGCTATTCGACACCTGAAGAATGGGAAAGCCACAGGAAAAAATGAGATCCCAATTGAAACAATACGAGCATTGGGAGAGCGTGGCGTCCATATCTTCCATGTTATCTGCAACAACATATGGCTTACAGGCAAATGGCCCTCTGAATGGGCCCACACAGTCTTTGCTCCTCTTCATAAAAAGGGCTCCACAAAGAAGTGTAACAATTTTCGACTTATTGCTCTGATATCACACGCTAGCAAAATAATGTTACACATCTTAAATGAACGGATGAAATCATATTTGTCTAGAGAAATTGCGCCAGAACAAGCCGGATTTATGAAAGGTAAAGGTACCCGTGAGCAAATCCTCATTGTTCGTCAAATCATCGAGAAGGCTCGAGAATTCAACAAGCTTACATATATATGCTTTGTTGATTTCTCCAAAGCATTTGACTCGGTGAAATGGCCAGCATTGTGGAAAACTTTACTGGAAATGGGCACACCACAACACCTCGTACACCTGCTCAGGGAGCTCTACGAAGGAGGAACAGCTTCAGTGCGGACAGATGGGCTCCTCTCAGATAGTTTCCATCCAAGCGCGGGCGTACGACAGGGATGCATAATATCACCTTTGCTTATTGTATTAAGCGGTTTACACTCACGTGAAATTGTCAGGAACGGCCCGACATGTTTCGAACTCGTATGGAGCCCTTCATCAGGGACGGCTGCCCGTACACCGCCGCGGCAAACTCGTCACAAACATGTCGGGCCGTTCCTGACAATTTCACGTGAGTGTAAACCGCTTAATACAATAATTAAATATGTCTCACGAAAGTTTTAATAAAATTATCACCTTTGCTATTTAATATCTACACCGAGCTTATAATGCGAATCACTCTCGAGGACTGGACCGATGGTGTTACGTTTGGTGGATACAAAGTTGTAAACTTGAGGTACGCAGACGACACCACCCTGTTTGCAAGTAGCAGTGACCTTTTGGAAGAATTACTTCTCAAAATGGAACGCGTAAGCCTTAGTTTTGGACTTAGAATAAACCGATCGAAGACCAAGATTATGATCGTCGACCGCGTCAACTCCAATTCGCCCGAAGTCACACAACTTGCGAACTGCGACGTGGTTCAGACCTACGTATACCTTGGGGCTTTAATCTCAAATAACGGCGGCTGTGTGGATGAAGTGAAGCGACGTATGGCCATAACCAGAACTGCCATGGAGAAGTTGAGGAAAGTCTGGAAAAATCGCAACATCACCAAAGCTACCAAGGTCAGACTCGTGAGGACACTTATATTCCCGATTTTTCTATACGCGGCAGAGACGTGGACAGTGCGCGAGTTGGAAAAGGGGAAGATAGATGCTCTGGAAATGTGGTGCTGGAGAAAGATGCTCGGAATATCGTGGACGGAGTTCCGCACCAACGTTTCCATACTCCAAGAACTCGGCATCACGCAGCGTCTATCGGCCGTAGTACAGTTGCGCATACTACAGTACTTTGGCCATGTCTCTAGGCGGGATAACAACTCTATAGAGCGGCTGGTTGTGCAGGGAAAAGTGGATGGAACCAGATCGCGTGGCAGGTCACCTATGCGTTGGACTGACCAAATAAAATCAGCAGTAGGAAACTGCGTATCTGACTGCGCCAGACAGTCTGCCAACAGGGAGAGATGGCGGGAGATCGTGCGGAGAGCTGTGTCCGCCTCTACCACCGATGTGGACGCCTCAACGTGACCACGACCGCTCTGCCAAGAGCGAAACGACAGAGAAGAAGAAGAAGTATAAAACAAAGTCGCTTCCTGCTGTCTGTCTGTCTGTCTGTCTGTCCCTATGTATGCTTAGATCTTTAAAATTACGCAAGGGATTCGATGCGGTTTTTTTAAATAGATAAAGTGATTCAAGAGGAAGTTTTATAAAATATGTATAATACATGCATAATTTATCAGCTTTGCACCCGTGCGAAGCTGGGGCGGGTCGCTAGTTTACGATTATTTCAAAATATATTTCAATACGTGTTCAACAGTTGCGAATGTAGTATTCACACAAAAAATAGAAATATTTAACTAAACCAAAACGAAACTTGAGTCATTTTCAAAAAACATGTAGGTACATAAGGGTTGATCACGAAATAAAGTAGCCATTAGAGGTCATTGACTTGATATAATCAAGATAACGAGGATAAATGAAAATATTCGTAAATTATTTATAGTGTCTTATTGTACAAAAAAGGGCATATCCATGCGTCTACTCGCAAAAAGACATAAGATAGGTATCTAAAGATGGTTTACGAAAAATTATACAAAAGCTTGGGGAAAATACACTAGATGATCTGCCAGGTCGAGGTCGCAGAAAAGGCTGCGTTAAGGCGACTCCGTACGTGGAATGGTGATTTTTAAAGTCCTAAGGCTCGTAATCTAGCCAACGAAAAAATCTGAAAAAAATATATGTTATTTTTGACTATTTCTTCTAAAAAATTATAGTTGGATTTTTTTTTAAAGCAATAATTACGAAGGAAAAAATAATGTTGAAATAGGGTCGTTTTCAATTTTCAATTCCCTAAGGCTTCTAAACTACAAGTGATATTTACACGGTTCTTTCGCAAGAACATTGACAATTCATTGATCTTTAATCGTATTGTTTAAAAGTTAGTAAAATGGAAATTCGGTCTAATAAAGCATCAAAAAACCTGAATTTCCGCGAGCGCGGCCATGCCCGGGCTGCGAGCTCAGTGTAAATCTAACCGTCGAAGGGGAAGGCTGTGTCACTTGCTCTCGCGATCCATCTAGTTACGGAAAATTGTTATAGTACCGGATCCCGCGCAGGTTCAATCTGTCTTCGTGCGTTTGAAGTGTATTTTAAGAGAGTGCAGTTCGTTTTTTCACACGACTACGCTATGCGACATAACAAAAAGCACTCATTTTCATATAGAATTAAATTCAACTGTTTTTTTCGTATTTAGGTATTTATTAATTTTAAGTACTTATAAAAAAATTGTCATTGCTTAGCATTCCCGAACGCATTTGGATACTGAGATATTCTCAGTCATGGGCCCACACCAGACAGGATTCCCAGAAAATAACACTTTTGGTGTGGGTTTTAGGGCCCATCTCTGTGTAATATTAGAGTAGGTACCTTAGGTATTTCGGTTAGTAAAAAAAAACTGATAATACTGATATTTAAGTATGATAACGTCTAATGATCTTTATGAATTCAACCCCAAGAGATATAAATATCGTAATGCAGAACAAGTATTGCTCGTTTGAATACCATTGTAATATTCGGTAAAACGCTAATTTACGAATACGAATATTTATTGTAAGTATTCACATTCGTTGCGTCACTAGTACAGTACATGGCATATTATGATATAAAAATACATTATCAAAAATTATAATAATTTTCTAGTCCAAGTGACAAGTATCAATTTTGACATGAGGGCTTATTTATGTAAATATAGTCAGAATACATGTTTGCATCAATAAATTTCCCACTTCATATTTAAATCTAAATGAGCGTTAGTAATTATTGATATATCCGCCGGGCCTAGCTAGACATACCTAGCCTGGCCATAAGTTCTGTTCCAATTGTTTACCGTTTATAAAATAAAAACCTGAATTTTATTACATATCGTTTAAAAGCCATATATTAATGATCGGATTACAGTTGAATTAATGAAAAAATATATAACTTTATTTAGACTCATCGTAATGCCCGGACTTGATTTTTGAATAATGCTCAGAATTTTTCTCAAAGTTTGCCAGAGGGCAATGAAACGATCTTGGATCAAATTAATTGATCGCGGAAGAAACGCCAAAACCCAAATAGCTTACGTAACCCAGACAACCGCTAAACTAAAGTAGAGCTACGTTTGCCGCATGTCAACCGATCTGCAGATCAAGAAATCTACACCCACCCAATAAAATTCGGCGTCACGGTAGATCACGATGGAGATGGTGGGACTACCTGGATGTATTACAAAAGGGTTGGACATTGCTGATCTAAATAAGGACGAGTGGAAAAAAGATAGAGGCATTTACCCGACAAAGGGACGGCACAGGCTTATATGAATAATAATCTGAAAAAAAAACTTTTGAGTCATGTATAAGTACATTCAGTTATCGAAAGCTTGTTATTTTATTAAATCTTTTATCTATCCAAATATCATAAACCCTCCATGAGGCGTTCAAGAACGGCACATTATGTCCACCATAAAAATAGACTGTTTTTTAGCACAAATTTCTTATTTCGATAGTATTATTTATTCAAATTTCGAACATCTCTGAAAAACAAAGAAATTTGATTTGACCTCTATTCTAATATCAATCGAGATGACGTTTAGTTCGAAATGAATTGTCAATTTTCAATCAAATTTGACAAATGTCACACGTAAGTAAGATATCGAGCGTTATGATAGTTAGGGCCGACTCTAGTTTGTCTCTGAATTAAAATAAAAACAATGACAGCTGCCAGAAAACTTCATTACCGCCATTACCGGGTAATATTTGTTATAATGTGCGACTTCTGAATGCATCATGGAGGCTTATGATATGTGGCTAGATAAAGTAGTATATGTAACTGTACATAATTAGGCATTAAAACACTCATGTGATGTTATTATGAAACTTGCCTTTGGCTCGTTTCAAAAACCCACACTCGTGTTTAATACCCTTCTTTATGTACAGTCACATTGAAGTACTATTTATTGTATTCATATATCACATTACACCGTCAAAATATGTTATTACCTTCTTAAACTTCAAAACCTACCTTAGCACTATAAAATGGTAAACATTTAAAACTAGCCTGGTTATGAATAACATTTTCCATCTTGAAATTTTATGAGAATGACCATTTTTATCGGCTAAATTTCATATATACTGATTAAAAGTGATAAACCTCATTATTTATAGATTTAGGTATTTTTACCGGAAAAATCGGAACCCATAGGATCATTTTGCTGACCGTCCGTCTTTCTGTCACGACCCTTTATCTCGGTAACGCGTGTAGGTGTCGAGTTGAAATTAAAACCGTCTACACGTCGTACTTTGGTCTACAGTCCCTTGAAGCTGTAAAAAATCGAACTTCTAAGTTAACGAAAAAAAAAGATAAGGCTCTTTATGCCGCAAAATTAGATACGTTTCTACGCTGGAAAGGAAAATTATCCAAGAGACACGGAGCTAACTTTACAGGAGATCTAAAAAACTACGAACTTTTTCAAAAAAACAAAAAGTTATTAAATATTCTGTGGACCTACTTTTTAAATGAAGCATTTTATAATTTAATTATAAACAACATCATTTTCTCTACATGTCGCTTTTGTTATTTTGTCTATTAATGGAATAATTAAAAATTTAGCATCGCTTACGCAAAATGGCTGTCAAAATAGAATTAGGTAAAATTACACGTTTATTTATTTATTATTACGACACATTTATTTATTTATTTCTGCATGATTTTACACGTATAATCAAGAATCTTGTCGGCATTTTAACTATTTTTGGTAGGTACCTACACATACAAAAGAAACTAAAAAGTATTTTTCGATTCGAGAATTCCAAATGGCCAATTTCACTTATTTTTTTGGAAAATAGCTTTAACGCATGTTATTTTTAATATTCTACTGTAGTGGGTAAATAGATATTTAGTAATCCGAAATAATTATATCATTGTTTAAATGATTTATTTTACTTCGAGATTTTTCAATGCCTTTAAATAAGGTATGTATAAGGTTTGTTGATCTTCAACTCACGCTCGGACTATGCGAGTGTATGAAGATGCTTGGACGCCACTCAACGAGATTATGAACGAAGTAATATTCCGGGGGCGCACGGTCGGCGGGGGGAATAACGTTAGGCTCCGCCCAGATCCTCAAGGACGTTGGGATTAGGAGTCGCCTTAAACCGAAATTGAACGAGGCAATAGTTGCGTTGTTTCGTCAAAATCCATTGGCATCTACGCGAGACTCAGCCAAAAAGTTGAAAACTTCGTTTGGGAACGTGCATAACGCAGAAAGAGAAATAGTTTACATAGGTACTAAGAAGAAACAGAAAATCCCGAAAAAAGGTGGAGCTTGAAAGAGCGAAATCTCGAGCTAAAATATTTAACAAGTCTTTAATTAACACGTTCGCGGACAGTAAGACACACCTGTTTGACACTAAAATTTTGTATGAAATATTTGAAACTGTTATAGCAGTTTCGTCATAATTGTAAGATTGAGTACAATTTATATGTGACAGTGAACACTATGCAAGTCGAATGCTATACCAGTTACGTCAAATATGATACGTTTTTATACAACCTTATGTGACAACAAATGCTATAGCATTATACTTCCATAGCAGTTCTGCCACATGGCTTAGCTAGCTCGTGGTACATTTATGGCATTGAATGTTATAGCAGCTGCCTGCTACGCTTATATGTGATAGCGAAAACGAATATAGGCGTTGATTACAGGAATTATAGTTATCAACGGGTTTGTCACTCACGCCTATTCTATTTGAGTCTCTCTTGTTACTTTCAGACGACGCACCAGACGAGTTTGGCATATAGTCTTCGTAGGAACTTCACTGCCCCGCTATATTTCGAAATGGGTCTTGATCAGATTCACCGGTATCGTCGGTTACACTTCTGACTCTTTTCTTGACATCGGTTGATGTTTTTGACTCTTCAACGCTAATTTGATCCTCCGATGACTACTCGGTCACCTCTTCAAACATTTTCAGTAACTTCTCACTGTCGTGGGCTTAAAAACTCGTATTGGACGAGCCTTTCGTTGATCTAATGATTTTGTTGGTAAAGGCGGTGACGGTGAAGTCTGTATAGGTCAGTGGTGCAGTCTGTATGTCGCCACCGAGTCGGCGGTCGAGCTCGAGCGAGGACCTTCTTTAGAGGCATGTAACTCAAATTAAAATCACTTTTTTACACTGCTGATAAAGCTACAATACCCTTCACTATGTTAGCAGTTGAATGGTGAACCAAGAGACGTGTAATTCCAAGATATTTGCTGACAATTATGTTTACTGTCTATGCGTATAATATAAAATATGTACATAAATCTATGTCTGTATTTTAAATTGTAACCACCGTCAAAGCTCGTTGAAGGGCAATAAACAGTTAGTAAATATAGCTAATTATTACAACCCACCAAAATATCCAAGAAAATACTTGAATAAATGTTACTTACGATGATAAAAACAATCCTTCGAAATGTTGTCGACACGCAAAATTCTCAAAATACTGATGGTCAACACAGCGGCGCACTCGCCGGGCGACTGAACTAATTTTCATACAACCGAGAATGCTATAGCATCTGTGTGCGGGAGAGGGGGGTACGATTGTCGGCAACACATGTCACCTTGTCAGTGTGCTAAAAGCAAGTAATGTGACAGTAAGCGTACCCGGATTGCAGAGAAATTGACAGTAAATGTTAATGTACACGTTTTTACTATGGCAAAGCGCATTCTTTAGCATTCGCGCTCAGGAAAGAAGCTCGATTAAAGACTGCTATAGAATGCGCGTCACAACAGGTACTCAAAATTCGAATGCCATAGAATGCTCGTCCGCGAACGTGTTAAAAATTAGGACAGATGCATACTCATGGATGATGACAATTATAACGTTGAAAAAGACATTAGAACATTACCGGGACCCCAGTTTTATACGTGTGCAGGCAAGGATGTTCCAGAAGAACATTTGAAAAATTCGCTCCAAAAATCCTCGTGATGGCAAGCTATTTGCTCATAATGTGGGCTTAAAAGTTCCTGCTTTTTCACTACGGGTACAATCGGCAGCGATGTCTACCGAAAGGAGTGTCTTAAGAAGCGAATTCTGCCCGTGTATCGGAAACATGAACATCCCCAATATTTAGGCCAGATTTAGCCTCTACTCATTACGCTAAGGACACTTTAAAGTTCCTTGGTAAGGAAAATATCAATTATGTTCCGAAAATAATGAACCCACCAAATTGCCTAGAACTTCGCCCGATTGAAAGATATTGGGCAAACATTAAGAGATACCTGCTCAAGAAAGGTGCAGTAGCCGACAGCGAAGCAGACTTCAAAAAGATATGGAACGCAGCCGCTCGTCAGTTCACTACCACTTCAATTCGTACACTAATGGCAGGAGTTCGAAAAAAGGTCAAGCAGTTTGCTCAGTTTTAGGGTTTCATTAAAATTTTATATTTATTATTTAGGGTACAGATTAATTTTGTCCGTTTGAAATATTGCGAGAAATACACATTAATACAAATGTCAACGAAATACATTTATCTATGGCCACTTGATTTCGTGAACAAGCCTTAGAAGGGCTTTAATTAAAACAAAACTTAATTGATTCCTTTGTGTAACGATTTTTACCCATATCTTTTGTATGAGTAACTTTCGTAACACAAAAAGGCGATCGTAATTTTGATTTTACTAAGCCTTTAACTATGTAATATGTATGTTTTTTGAAAATGACTCACTTATGAATTATGATCTAATTAAACCTAACTTAACCTATTAGGACCCTAGACTATAATATGTATTTTGTACATGACCCGGGCACAGAAGACCTAATGGTTATTAAATTTATAAATTTATGAAACATGTAATGTCTCATTTTTTAGGGTTCCGTACCCAAAGGGTAAAAACGGGACCCTATTACTGAGACTTCGCTGTCCGTCCGTCCGTCCGTCCGTCCGTCCGTCCGTCCGTCCGTCCGTCTGTCACCAGGCTGTATCTCAACAACGGTGATAGCTGGACAGTTGAAATTTTCACAGATGATGTATTTCTATTGCCGCTATAACAACAAATACTAAAAATAAAATAAAATAAAGATTTAAGGGGGGCTCCCATACAACAAACTTGTTATAGATTATATATATGTATAGGTACGGAACCCTTCATGCGCGAGTCGGGCTCGCACTTGCCCAATTTTTTTTTTTAATGTGGGTACACCACAATTTTTATTTAAACTATGAATACAAAGATCAAAGCTTAAAGAAAAATTGAAAAGGAGCTACCTGGTGGAAGGGACCTGGAATCGAACCCGGTACCTCTGGATTACCGGTCCAGCGCGTTAGCCACTTCGCTACCCTCGCTCCACGTAGACCTGACGAATTTTTCCTTATGCTTTGTGTGTCGATCTTTGCATTGTTTATTTGAAAGGTTTTTACACCTTAGCGACCTCTATGTGAATACGTTAATATTCACATCTTACCGCACCACTTTACAGCGGTGAACGAGCAAGCGAGAGAGGGCGCTGTTAGTTTTATAAATTTATGAAACATGTAATGTCTCATTATTTTTAATGTGGGTACACCACAATTTTTATTTAAACTATGAATACAAAGATCAAAGCTTAAAGAAAAATTTAAAAAGGAGCTACCTGGTGGAAGGGGCCGGGGATCGAACCCGGTACCTCTGGATTCCGGTCCAGCGCGTTAGCCACTTCGCTACCCTCGCTCCACGTAGACCTGACGAATTTTTCCTTATGCTTTGTGTGTCGATCTTTGCATTGTTTATTTGAAAGGTTTTTACACCTTAGCGACCTCTATGTGAATACGTTAATATTCACATCTTACCGCACCACTTTACAGCGGTGAACGAGCAAGCGAGAGAGGGCGCTGTTAGTTTTATAAATTTATGAAACATGTAATGTCTCATTTTTTTTAATGACTGTGGGCACACCACAATTTTTATTTAAACTATGAATACAAAGATCAAAGCTTAAAGAAAAATTGAAAAAGGAGCTACCTGGTGGAAGGGACCGGGAATCGAACCCGGTACCTCTGGATTACCGGTCCAGCGCGTTAGTCACTTCGCTACCCTCGCTCCACGTAGACCTGACGAATTTTTCCTTATGCTTTGTGTGTCGATCTTTGCATTGTTTATTTGAAAGGTTTTTACACCTTGTTGATGATCTTTTTTTATTTTTGTCTGCCATTTTGACGTTTAATCCATACTAATATTATAAATCCATACTAATATTATAAATGCGAATGTGTCTGTTTGTCTGTTACCTCTTCACGCTTAAATCGTGAAAATTTTATCCTGGAAATTATCCCTAAAAAGATTGAAGTGAGTAAGTAATTCATGATGACATTGATGACCCTGTAAGAAATGTAATTATTAGACCAAAAGCACAATTGCTCTTACATTTGCTTAGGCGCTTTTAATAATCCCTTTTATTAATAGTGGATATTATCTATCGTGTTGTACGAGATTGCTTCCATACTTCAAAATTCCACTCGGACGTAGTCGCGGGCAAAAGCTAGTAATCTATACTATTTTTTTTTATCAACAGTGTAAAAATCAAAGTTATTTTTTCATAACCGAAAAGATCAGACTGTTTGATAATTATTTCTTTAATAAATGTTTGCACGATACAAGAAATAAGTGCCAAATGGCGGATTAAATGCCTTAAGGTATTCTATACTAGTCAACCACTGGGTCAAAAAGAAATATGTAATTGACAATCATAGTTATCTGTCAATAAAAACTAGACTATGATTATAATTTATAAAATATAATAAGAACCCTCGGTCATAGTGGTTCATCTACAAATTCTAGTAGTCTATCTATATCGCCTATAGACCGAACAAATGTAATGAAAATGAGTTTTATTTACCTTTTTTAGGCCTAAACTGAGTAAACCGACCATTCAAATTTCGTTCGCTGGATCATTATACACTTCAGAAATAGGTTGAACCTTTTCAACCAAAATAAAATAAATTTAAATGTTACATTAATATAGTTAAATGTTAAGTACAAGTCGTTGGAAATACCTACGTATTAATCCACTACCGTGACTTATTTATTTAATTATTGTTGCACAAAAGAAAACTTATAGTACAAAAGGCGGAGTTAATGCGATGAGGTATTCTCTACCAGACAACCTTAGCGCAAAGCGGAAAAAATGTAGGCGGTGCAAGTAACTTACACATAAGTAACAAAACATAATTACTGACTTCGTCGTATAAGATATTATAGGTATATAACGGTGGCGGGCTATCTTATTCCAGCGAGGCACGGCTCCACCTTCCGAGTTTGTTTCAACGAAATTGGCTCACGTTCGAGTAACTTCAACTGGTAGATCTCGTAGGAATTCTACGACGGTGAGAGCGAAAAATAAAATAAATAAATAAATATTAGACAACTTCACACCCATACCCGGAGAATGGATGGCCGTTGTGGCGGCCAATTCGTAGAGAAGCGACTACTTATAGAAAAGCGACGACGCGGTTGGCTCAGTTTGTAAGCAATTGCCTACTGAGCCGGCGGTCTCTGGTTCGAATCCTGGCCAGGGCAAATATTTGTGTGATGAACTCGAATATTTGTGCTTGAGTCATGGTTGTTCTATGTATTTAAGTAATATATTTATCAATATAAGTTATGTATATCGTCGTCTAGTACCCATAACACAAGCCTTCTTGAGCTTAATTTGGGACTAGATCGATTTGTGTGAGGTTGTCTGATATTTATTTATTTAAATATTAGACAACCTCACACCCATACCCGGAGAATAGATGGCCGTTGTGGCGGCAAATTCCTAAAGTAGCGACTACTTACCTATAGGAAAGCGCCGCGTGGGACGGCCTCCGAATACCTAGATGGACGGATTACCTCGTAAGGGTCGCGGGGAATCAATGGATGCCGTCTGCACGGGATTGCACTTTGTGGCAAGCTATAGGGAGGTTTACTCTTTCAGTAATAATAAGATAATCAGATAAGATAAAATAGATTAAGGTCTGCTAGCGTATACCGATTTTTTCTGAATTTATTGAAACTGCTTTGGGTGTTGCACATATCGTTACTATCGATTCTCAACATAGTTTGACACGGTGTCGATCATGAAGTCAGAATCTTCACGATAGACGGTAGACCCTAAGAAACAACTAGTTGAAAGATTAAATGGCCCTCGCATCAGTTCAGTGGCCCATTAGGTAGGACGCCGGTGTTGGCCCGGAAAGCCGTTGGAAACGCCGGTTCGAAGTTCGAATTCGAACCCCGTTTGAATCATTAAATTTTTAAATTGTTCGCTTCGTTATTATAATTCACATTAGGTATTTATTTATTTACGAGGTAAATAATCTTAAAATAGCACTAGATGATTCGACGCCATGTGATGTTTATTTGATTTCATTCCAATAATTTCGTGACATTTCATAAAATTATTGCAAAATGGATGGAATACAAATATGTAGCATCCTTTAATTTTAGAAACATTTCAAGAAATCTTTTCACATAAGTTTTCATTATCATTATTTTTCCGTTGAAGTGGGTTATTATTTGAAAAATATCTTCAATGCATACTTAGACATTGCATTTTATAATAGTACAGAATAGATACCTATTAATAACTTTCCTGACTGTAGTAGGTAATCGTTAATTCCCGGCCGCAAACGATGTTTTCCTGTCCTACAGATATAATTCTTGGAAAGTAAGCTACTACGATGGATAAAAACTGAGACTAAAGTCGAAGTCCCTATTTGTTTATACTACGACCGTGATAAACAGTCATGCGGCCCGTCTGATGTTAAGCAGTATTATGTTATGTAGCTAATGGCATAATTTATGTCCTTTAGCGATTATAGTGTACCTAGTCCACAATTTTAGAGGTTATCACCAATGGCGAAACCTCGTCGTTGAAAGCGGCAACCAGAAATAGTCTCGTCTCCAACTCTTACCCCCACGAGACTAGATTCCCTATTTGTAGTGTTTGTCAATATCTATTAATGACGGCTTTTGCAATGTTTTTCCATCTCTCTCTGTTTGTGGCACTCCGTGTTAATAGGGAACATTTCGTCGTGGACTTTATGAGATCAGCGGGCATATGTTGGTTGCGTTTATCAGTCGATAAATAAATGATAAATCATCTGTTATTCACCCTCGCAGTTTATCAAGAAGTGTCAGATGCTTTATAGTGATAATGATAAGCGCAACCATCACAGGCCCGCTATATAGTATAACATTAGTTAAGATAGAATTATTTATTTATTTAAACTTTATCGCACAATACAAAAAAAGTACAAATGGCGGACTTAATGCCTTTAGGCATTCTCTACCAGTCAACCACTGGGTTAAGCAGAAATACCTGCAGAATTACCTGTAGGTAAAATTATAAATCGAAAACTCCCTTTTATTTTTAGAGTTATATTAGTAGTATGTATATAAATAAAATTAGGATACGTTTCTCACTTGCATGCTATGCCAATTCATAATAAATATAATTTACCCATGGAACGCGGTTTATCTCTTTAGTGTCAAAGGTTATCAATGAGCAGTAGGCTATGATGGTTGCTTTTATCACTTGATAAATAAAGTGACAAAGCATCTGTTACGTTTTAACAAAATACGAGTGTGAGTGACAGATGCTTTCTCACTTATTTATCACGTGATAAACGCAATCACCATGGATAGACCCAAATTTCAACATTTAAAAAATGGCAGGAGGTTGTATGCGTTTGTTTTGACTTGCTTCTGACCTTCGGAACTTTTTAACCTTAAGTCTAAGTCCTAAACGGTTAGCCAATTTTGAATTAAGAAATATGATTTATTTTATTTTTATATTAATAGTATATTACTGCCGAGGCCGGGAAAAGTCAGTTCGTGGATGAGTATGATTTTGAAGGACGAGGCGTAGCCGAGTCCTTCAATAATACGAATCTGCGAACTGACATTCCCGCCGAGGCTTGTATAGTGCTTTTCTCCAAATATGCTTGGAAATAATCACCAATCTACATTTTAATTTAATATATCAGTACCATGAAGTTCATTTGGTACTTATTTAAGGGAATAAAATTTCGGGTCCGAATCATATGTTTGATTTAAAACAAAATATATGAATAAGAATTAAATATATCTGAAAACACAATAACAAAAAATATGCACATAGGTAATTATAAATTTTAGTTAAATTAACAACTTCTAAACACACTGGTTTTTTTTAGAAACCATACCATATTTATCATTCGGAGAAGATCATAAGTTCAAAATAACTTTTATATTGATTTGGACACAATCATTTCTATTTTATTTTTTATTTGTTTACGTTTGGTACACTCATTAATTTTCAACTCACTCATTAAATATCACCATATTATTAAAATTAAAACTTTCGTGAGAAATCTCTAATAAATAACTAAGAATCATGAAAATAAATTAACCGCATATAAGATTATTATTTAAATTGTTTGTCCGTTATTCGAAATTTGTCGACATTTCAAATACATTGACAGTAGCAGAGCAAAAAAATGTTCAGTGCAAGAACTAAACGCAGAGAACAATTAAAAAGTTTATAATAGTTTTTATTTTTTAAATTTAGTGGACAATTGGCTGTATGGTGAATTATCAGTCTTTGAAAAAATTAAAAGTAAAAATGCAGTAACCGGCGAAATTAAGATTACCCTCATTTGTATGAGACGTTATAAACGGAAGGTGTGTTTTTTACTTAATCGTCTTATTTAAATAATATTGATTTCCCGGCTAAGGCCAATAATATATATTTTTTTTAATTTTCATTAACGCCTTCTAAATATAACGAACGATTTCGCGGTCCAGTTTTACTACATTAATGGGAACATTTCCAAGCAAGTTGGAGAAAATATTATTTAATATGTCGTGGGCACCTTTGGGCCAGAAACGGCAGGGAGCGGTGTTTTTGAAACTTGTTCTTTTTGGATTTTAGTTTTGTTTATATATTATATAGTGATAATTTATTATGCATAATTTTTATTTGTATACTTAATTAAACTCCTTTTCTATTGCCATAATATTGGCTAAATACAACTATTAGTAAAGGCTTGTCCAATTATGTTTGGATAATTTGAAATCGCTAATGAAATATGTGAAGAATGTTTATTAAAAATATATATTCTTTTAAAAACTTTTTTTTGTGTAAATGTTATTTACTAAATAGGTAAGACAAAGAAATGCTTATTTAAAGTATAAAGCCAATAATTTCAGCAATAGCAAGGTAAATATGGATCAATAAATATCTAATAATAATAAATAAATAATAAATATCAGACAACCTCACACAAATCTATGTAGTCCCAAATTAAGCGCAAGAAGGCTTGTGTTAGGGGTACCAGACGACGATATACATACTTTTATAGATAAATATATACTTAAATACATAGAACAACCATGACCCAAGCACAAATATTCGAGTTCATCACACAAATATTTGCCCTGGTAAAAACATGGTACCAGTTTGAATGCTTTTACATGGATTTTCACGACTTACGTTTTCCGTCTATTGTATTAGATGGACTGCGGGAAGCACCTACTAACTACATTTTTTCTGGGAAATAACTGGTGGTCTTTGAATTTTCCCAAGTGTTTATTCGTGTCACTTGATTTAACTTACTTTGTTGGTTCAGTTATTTGTTTATTGGGTTACACAGCATTACATTGCAATTTTAAACTAATTTACTGTGAAACTACCACACCACACCACCACCACTGTGTCACATGTACCTACGTATACTTACTGTCCCATCTATAATGTAAAATGTGATACTAAATCAATAATATTTGAATTCGAAAAAAAAAAAAGTATATTATGTAGGTACAATGATTAACACGAGAATGTGTAATTAGTAGTATCTGACCGAAAATAGATATTCAGGCGAAAACATACACGAAAATTAAGCTTCAGTTTGTCACATTTTCGAGCGAAAGCGAAAATGATCTATACCATAAAAATATTAATCAAAATCGGCTAAATGGAACCCCGAGCGGATCTGATACACTTCGAAGTTACATTACAACGTTGCCCGATATTGTTGGGCAAATAAAAAAAATGCTCCAAACGCGTCTTCATTGCTTAATTTTTTATGTGGCTTAGAGTGGCATCGTAGCTAAAATTAATTACGTGAGATCTTAGAAGAACATTCGGGTTTTATACCTGTCTCGCTCGCTCATATATACGCGATCCAGATAAGAACCTCTCAGTTTTCATCCGAACCTGAATAGAGAATCTCACGTACTGTAGTCACTTGATGTTGCACGTAGTAGGCACGAGGTATATGGCATGAAGTAGGCTGAAGGACGCGAGCTAAGTGACGGACTCCCGACTTTCGGTTTGGCCGAAACTTTGGCTGGTTTATGACTGAAAACGAAGATATGGCCGAATCATGATTTTTTGGTGGAAAATTGACGAAAACGAAAATTCAGTCGGTTACTAGTAATACGGTATAAAAAAACCGCCCAAGGCGAGTCTGACTAGCGCACCGAGGGTTCCGTACAAACACTTATCCCATCTTAACTGGCGGCTTAAGTTTGCACATTAGGTGCAACGTGCAACCGATCACGTTTGTTTCAACTGTCTAGTTATCACGGTTTCTGAGATACAGCCTGGTGATAGACGGACAGACTGACAGACGGACAGTGGAGTCTTAGTAATAAGGACCCGTTTATACCCTTTGTGTATGGAACCCTCAAAATGATCATCATCATCCGTAAATTATAATAGTAATTGTAATATTTAATCTGTAAATTATAATAATAGTTATTAAGTAGAATTATAATAATAATGTTTAATTATCTATTTGGTGCTCAGGTTAGAGCTATAAAAAGTGAGTTCGATAAGCCAGCTTTTAAGGCGCGACTTAAATCTGGTCAGCGGCGGCGCATCCGTGATTTGTGTGCAGACAGTGGGTTGCTCAGCGTTGCCAGAGCTACGGAAAAATCCATAGATGTACGGAATTTAGGCTTTGTGCCCAGACCTAAAGCAATTATAAGCGCATGCAGACTACTTTTATTTATCACCAAAACATGATGTAAACGAAGTGGAATGTACCTACTTTTTCGGCAAATATCAGTTATGTGGGACGATGTAGGTACCTAATGTATATTTGACATTAGAATAAATATATAAATAAAATAATAATAATAATCAATTATAATCCTAGTTGAAATACCCGCAGACGGCGCTAGTACTTTTTCACGAAAAACTTTATCACGAACGACTTAATCACGAAAACTTTATCACGAAAAACTTTATCACGAATAAACTTTATCACGAAAGACTATATCACGAAAACTTTTCCACGAAGACTTTATCACGAAAACTTTATCACGAAAAGACTTTATCACGAATAAACATTATCACGAATAGACTTTATCACGAAAACTTTATCACGAAGACTTCATCACGAAAACGTTATCACGAAAAATCTTAATCACGAAAACTTTATCACGAATGAGCTTTATCACGAAAAATCTTTATCACGAAAACTTTATCACGAAAATACATGTTTATGAGCTTAAGTAGCGGAGTCCCTCGTATCCATTTTTCTGACACTGCGTATTATACGCAGACAATCTTGTAGAAACATTACGTCCTGTTTCTCCTATGTAAGCCTTGCCACACTCACAAGGTAAAGATGGCAGACGTCACTACTTTGAAAAAGTCGTCATGGGTGTCGTTTTCTAGGTCTTTGGGGGTGCAAAATTTAAGAAATGGCATCCATTTTGGAAATAAAGATGGCGGGCGTAACTTTTGGAAAAAGTCGTCATGGGTGTCGCTTTCTAGGTTTTTGGCGGTGTTAAATTTCAAAAATGGCATCCATTTTTTAATTAAAGATGGTGGACGTCATTTTTTTAAATTAATAGTCATGGGTGTCGGTTTTTGGATTTTTGGGGATGTAGATGTCAAAAATCGCATCCATTTTGGAATTAAAGTAAGTGGACATAATTTTTTGAAAACGTCGTCATGGGTGTCGTTTTCTAGGTTTTTGAGTGTACATTTAAAAAATTCTATCCATTTTGGATATAAAGATGGCGGACGTCACTTTTTGAAATTGGTGTCGATGCGTGTAGTAGTGATATCAACCATCTTTAATTCTAAAATGGACTCTATTTTTGAATATGGCACTGCCGAAAACCTAGAAAAAGAAACCCGAGAAATATCTCCGCCAGTTTTGATTCCAATTTTTTCATTTTGAAATCTACACCTGCAAAATCCCAAAAAACTATGACTTTGAAAAAAGTGACGTCCGCCATCTTTATTTCCAAAATGGATGGAATTTTTAAATGTACACTCAAAAACCTAGAAAACGACACCCATGACGACGTTTTCAAAAAATTATGTCCACTTACTTTAATTCCAAAATGGATGCGATTTTTGACATCTACATCGCCAAAAATCCAAAAAACGACTCCCATGACGACTTTTTCCAAAAGTTACGCCCGCCATCTTTAATTACAAAATGGATGCCATTTTTGAAATTTAACACCACCAAAAACCTAGAAAGCGACACCCATGGCGAATTTTTCCAAAAGTTACGCCCGCCATCTTTATTTCCAAAATGGATGCCATTTATGAAAACTGCATCCCCAAAAACCTAGAAAACGACACCCATGACGACTTTTTCCAAAAGTTACGCCCGCCATCTTTAATTCCAAAATGGTTTCCATTTTTTAAATTTACACCCCCTAAAATCTAGATAACGATACCCATGACGACTTTTTCAAAAAAGTGATGTCCGTCATCTTTATTTCCAAAATGGATGTCATTTCTGAAAACTACACCCCCAAAAACCCAGAAAACGACACCCATGACGATTATTTCAAAAATTACGTCCACCATCTTTAATTCCAAAATGGATGCCATTTTTGAAATGTACACCCCCAAAAACCTAGAAAACGATACCCATGACGACTTTTTCAAAAAACTAACGTTCACCATCTTTAATTCTAAAATGGATGCCATTTTTGAAATCTATACCCCCAAAAACCCAGAAAACGACACCCATGACAATTATTAAAAAAAAATGACTAAGATATTGCAAGTACTGCGACATTCGTCAGCGCAGGGTAGGGGACGACAAAAAGAACCGAAAAGCAAGGACTACTTACTAACAAAGAAAAACCAGCCAAGTGCAAGTCTGACACCCTCCGAGCGTTCCGTACAATTTTATTTATTTATTTTATTTATTTATCTCTTACCAACTTACCTGTTCGGGCCCTGTTAAATTAAGTTTGCACCTCACTTGTATGCGGCGCCATACGTACTAGGTGTAAACTTAACTTAACCAGCAATTTATGACTCATTTAATGTCCCATATTTGTAATCTGGGTACTCCACCATTTTTATTTAAACCATTAATACGAAGATCAAAATTCCAATTCAAATTCAAATTATTATATATTATCCATAGATTGTTAGATCAAAGATTAAAGAAAAATTGAAAAAGGAACTGCCTGGTGGAAAAGGTACCGGGTTCGATTCCCGGTCTCTGATGGTTTAACCCGGCCAGTAAGATGGAAAGTGGAAGTGTTTGTATGGAACCCTCGGTGCGCGAGTCATACTAACTCTTGGTCAGTTATTGTAAATAAATATCAGTATCTGTACCACAAACGATAGGTTTCCGAATGAAAATAATCCACTGAGCAAATTATCACGAAAAAAAATATCACTAGTCAACCTTTTCGTGATATTTTTTTTCGTGATATAGTCTTTTCGTGATAAAGTCTTTTCGTGATATAGTCTTTTCGTGATATAGTCTTTTCGTGATAAAGTTTTCGTGATAAAGTCTTTTCGTGATAAAGTCTTTTCGTGATATAGTCTTTTCGTGATAAAGTTTTCGTGATAAAGTCTTTAGTGATAAAGTTTTCGTGATTAAGTTTTCGTGATAAAGTCTATTCGTGATAAAGTCTATTCGTGATAAAGTTTTTCGTGATAAAGTCGTTCGTTCGTGAAAAAGTTTTCGTGAAAAAGTTTTTCGTGATTAAGTACTGACACGGTTTAGAACTATTAGATTTTAATTGCTTTTCCACCTACGTCTTTGCTAAAGCTACTAACTTTTATAACATTTTAAGCTGACTGACGTCATAGTTATTGAAGCATTGAAAAAATCTGTAAAAGTACGGCTTTTTCAAACGACGATCTGGGGAATTATACAGATTTTTTTGTCGCACCCTACAAATTTTCATAAATGTCATCTGGCAACACTGAGTTTGCCTGACTTCACCAGTCGGTGCCTTCCGGAGAACGAGATATTATGAATTTCACAATCGTATGCTATCAGTTGGCTTGCAACTGGCGACCGTAGTCACATGTTCGCAAGGTCACGGACTCTGCGCACCGAATGTTATCTATATTAATTCTCTTAGTTCATCGACTTCCCGAGAAAGTGTAACTCACGGAATTTCGCTTTGGAGAATCCCCGTACTTATTAATAACAGTGTATGCTGGGAATTTTTGAAACTCTTATGAGAGGATGCTTTCATTCATAATGCGCATATGATAATGTTTATTTACAACTGTTTTCCCTAATAAGACTAACTGTATAAAACTACAGGCGAAGTGCGTGCTAAGCAAGTTTCGTCGGAGTGTTTGCGCCGAACGGATATAATGGAGTTCTTTGCAGCATTTTGCTTGGTAAATATGATACTTTATCAGTTATCACTTATACTATACTTATCGTATATACCTATCTTTTAAAAAAAAATGATAGTTGCCTGATTAATATTTTTTAATACTATTACAATAAAAAATTGGGCAAGTGCGAGTCCGACTCGCGCATGAAGGGTTCCGTACCATAATCTATAACAAGGTTGGTCTATGGGTCTATTAAATATTTATTTTATTTTATTTTTAGGTATTTTTTGTTATGGCGGCAATAGAAATACATCATCTGTGAAAATTTCAACTGTCACCGTTCTTGAGATACAGCCTGGTGACAGACGGACAGCGAAGTCTCAGTAATAGGGTCCAGTTTTTACCTTTTGGGTACGGAACCCTAAAAACAAATGTTAACAGGATGAATATTTATAGCACAATTGTATTAAGTTTTCGGAAAAATTCGTTGCAATTTGGATGTTAGTGCACAACTCTAGGTTTATATCGTTTAAATTATATCAAAAAAATTGTGATAAGTATGAGTGGGAACTAAGGTATCGGTCATACTTACAAAATACATTTCAAACTAGATTTTGTTTTGATTTTCACTTCCCATTTAGGTATTTCTCTGTTATCTCTTCTCTAATTAAAAACAAAACCACAAACAAAACTGACTTTAATTACATATTTGAACGGAAACGGGAAATGTTTAAGCAAACATTGTTTATGTCTATTCAAAATATGGTGGCTATTTTTCCTCAATGTTATAACGGTTTCAAATTAAAGACCTTGATTTATTTTATCAGAGGATTTTACCGAACGAGTATTTTTTTGCCATTCCAGTAGGAAAACGAAGTTAGGATACTCGAAGTAATAACTTACATACAAAAAATAACGACGTTTACGTAATTATCTAAATTCAACAGGGATCGTTACCGGTATTCATAAAAATTCAAATATTTTCCCAATGTCATATTTTATTTCAAACGTTACTAAATTGAATTTTGGCATTAATTTAAAGCTTTGAAATTAGCTCACTAAAATATATAAATATATGTAATAATAAGCGAAAACACAGAAACCGGATACCGGTATTTTGTATGGAACCGTATCCGATCCCTGAAATTCAATATAACCGAAATGGCACTGGATAATAGGCGTGCGGACATTTTTTTAGATATCAATCTATTATGTTTTTTATTGGGACCAAATGTCTATTTGGAACTACCTACACTTAGGCCCACTTGCACCACGCTGGGTTAACACAATTAACTCGGAGTTAAATGCTACTCTAGCGTTAAGTAATTAGTGCGTCTTGCACCATCGAGAGATTAGAAGCTAACCTCGAGTTAAAAAAATAATTATTTAACCCGCCGAAGTGTGAGGGTTAAAGCCATTTAACCCTGGGTTAGTAGTGTCAAACAAGTATCAAAATCGACTTGAAGTATAGCTTAGGTTAAGTTATGTTGTTATGTTTTGTCCAGAACAATGATAAATGAATAGTTGTTGTCTGATGATGATGATGAAGAGATCTTCAAATACAGTAGTTCGGACTTTTACAATAGAAAAATTGCAGAAAGGAATGATCATTTTTACTCGCAAAGAGACAATGCTTTTCATCTTTTTTTTTTTTCAAGTATATAAGTACTTAAACTTCGCTACTATATCACAAAGTAGCAATCTGTCGCTATTTGTATTATTTGGGGCTCGTAAACGAGATTTATATTCCATTTTTAGCAGTTTAAAGTAGATACAACTCGCACAAAAACAATAATGACGCTTGGCTGACAGTTAATACAGATATATAATATGTTAAAAAATGAAATGTCATTCCAAATCTGACATAATGGAATAGACTTATGCAAAGTGCTGTGGAGCGACAGAGAGCACAACACTTAAATCATTCATCATTTATTCTATCACATTTGGTCGGATATGAATAGAGTGAATGAATGTTACATTAACCTCGGGTTAGTTAACTCGGACTCAATTTCTGTTGGTGCAACGAAAAGTATGAGTTAAAAATGTAACATTTTAACCCTGAGTTAGTAAACCCTGAGTTATATATTTAACTCGAAGTTTTGGTGCAAGTGGGCCTTAGACTGCTCTAAAAGTCAGAAATGACCGTCAAAGTTCAACATTCTTACCAAGCTTAAAAACGCTCCATATAAATGGCCTACCTACGTAATATTAACCTCATCTGTGGATTGGATAAGTACCAATATTTGTATGGAGATAATAAGTAAATTGCCATTTTTACCGTGAAAAAGTGCGATTAAGTTCATGGTTGTTATACAATTATTGTTTTGCTAAATTATTAGGATTCGGAAAACAATGTCAAAATTTATTTTGGATAAAAAACAAAATTATAAAACTTTGTACCTTTGAAGTCACATATTTCAAAAAATATTTGTTTTTTTTTGTTTCATAACAAATTGAGCTTATTTTATTCATATAGGTAACTACAGCGTATGTACGTGTCCTCTATTGATTTGAACCAAATTCGCTGTACGCTGAACACCAAGCTACACGATGCACTCCACAATGCCCACAATAATTATAAATAGGTACAATAGATCGCTCTGTGTCAATTGGGATATAACAAAAAAAATAAGAACCGATTTTTATATTTACATCGTTATCGTTTAGGTTAATATCCATACTAATATTATAAATGCGAAAGTGTGTCTGTCTGTCTGTCTGTTACCTCTTCACGCTTAAACCGCTGAACCGATTTAGATGAAATTTGGTATATAGATAGTTTCAGTCCCGGGGAAGGACATAGGATACTTTTCATCTCGAATAAATTTAGTGTTCCCGTGGGATGAGCGGGTAACACCGCGGGGCACAGCTAGTAACATAATAATTTCATCTATTTGCTAATTAGATAGGTACATTTAATAACTACCGGGTTACCGGGGTAAACCCGGGGTTTCAAAAGTGGCAAAATATAATTTAAAACATTGCAAAAAAGCACTGTTTATTTAAATGAATAAAAAAAATAACTATTTACTATTGACTTGACTTCACTTATGCCAAACGGCAAACACAAAGTGAAAGTCAATAAAGTACAAGTATGCCTCTTGCCACAATTTCCAAATAATATTCTTACGCTGAAATATTGTTCGGTATAAGAGTTCTATTCCCAGATATGGTTACCGAATTAACATACATACGTTGTCAAAAATTATTACATATATCCAAATTCACAATATTTATTTTTTTACAATTATTTTGACGGTGCGGTTGGCACAGTTTAAAGAGAACCTGCCTACTGAGCCGGCGGTCCCGGGTTAGAATCCCGGCCAGGGCAAATATTTGTGTGATGAACTCGAATATTCATGCTTGGGTCATGTTTTTTCTATGTATTTAAGTATATATTTATTTATATAAGCATGTATATTTTCGTCAAGTACCCATAACACAAGCCTTCTTGAGCTTAATTTGGGATTACATCGATTTGTGTTCGGTTGTCTGATATCATTTATTTTTCAAATCTATAAAGTAAACATAATTTTAATCTTAGCATTGCTTTTTATTCGTACGAAGTTATTAGGTATTGAAATTGATACTAAACTAAAACATCCATTATAAAAACAACTTACTCTAAAAGAGGTAATTTAATTTATCAGTGGGTTTTATCAATCCATTAAGTTTAACCAGTGGTATGCCCGACGGGATTCCCCACTGATAACGTAACGCAAAACACAGGAATTACGGTTTGTTCGCTTATTTTCACAATATAATTTTTTCATAGCAGTGAATTTTCACATCGCGTGTTTTCAAGATCGCCAATTTTATTATTTGTCTTTCTTCACGTAGCGATTTTTCATGAAGCGTTTTATAATGTTCGCGTTTATTTTTTTCGCTTATTTTACCAGTAGATTATTTTATTATTCGCAAATATTATCAGTACAATATAGTGCTGTTTAATAGATATTTTACTCGAAAACATAATTCTAACAAATCGTTACCTCCTGTCGTGTCCACATTATTTCACATTAATAGGTAATTTCGCTACTATGAAAAAATGATTTTGTGAAAATTATCGAACAAATCGGAATTACAAATAAGAAAAGTAATCTATGTTGGAATAATTTTGTTATTTAGACCCTGACTTTGACCTGGGTATGTCTAGTTCTTAGTCATACCATTTTATCATTTTACTGTTTACAGTCGACTTCATAAAATAACCTAAATTAAATATTTAAACCACCCCCGAGCCAAGCAGCTGGTCATCATGAGACTCTCATTCTATGAGTTATATAGAAAATGCTATTAAAACTGAACCTAATTACCTACAAAATTTGGAATTATTCTGCCCTGCTACGGTAAAAAGCCGTACCTTACTATGAAACCCATACAAACATATGACCTTCTAACGTAGGACGGCAGTATTAGTCTCAATATTGGCTGAGATCTTATCACTTGTTCCAAATAAAGCAGAATATCTTGGAAACTACTAGTCGTATTTCCACCAAACATAGCTAAGAACCATTTCGAACAAAACGCACTCAAATTGGTTGCTACATCCGTTTAGGAGCTACGATGCCCCAAACAGACACACAGATATACAAATAAACAGATACACAATATTTTAAACTTTTAACAGCCCGTTTTTGGTCGGGGGTTAGTGAGCAGAAATTTTATAAACAATATATAAACTCACCTTTATTATAAACGGGATAGCGTGCTCAGATATGTTTAATCAAAAGCTCATAAAAAGAAGTCGACTAGAAGTACTCGATAAGAATACTTAAGCAAACAAAAATTGCATCAAGTTTATAAAAATAAAACATGTTTAATTTTTAGGGTTCCGTACCCAAAGAGTAAAAACGGGATCCTATTACTAAGACTCTGCTGTCGGTCCGTCAGTCACCAGGCTGTATCTCATGAACCGTGATAGCTAGACAGTAGACATTTTTACAGATGATATATTTTTGTTGCCGCTATAACAAAAAATAGTAAAAACAGAATAAAACAAATAATTATTTAAGTGGGGCTCCCATACTGAAAATGTTTTTTCCGTTTTTTGCTCGATACTGTCACTAGGTTATTGAAGAGTTCCTGCACCAGTGACTGATCTGGCGATCACCACTACCACTCCACCATTTCTAGGTTGTATTTCTGTTGCCGCTATGACAACAAATACAGAAACCAAAACAAAAGTTATAAAATAATGTAGTTGTATGGAACCCTCGGTGCGCGAGTTCAACTCGCACTTGCCGGTTTTTATGAGTTGTGAGTTCTCAGATCGGGATTCGGGATAGGGTGAAAACCGGAAGGTCCTTAAATACTTAAGGTCTTCGCACATTATATTATAACAACTCTACGGCGACTCGATTCTAAATATGCCAAAAATAGAAATTTAAGCTCCATGTCATATTAACTAGGTTTAATTTCGACGATGCACCGACGCGTCGTCCACTCGTCGTCCACTACTAATATCATTTTTTGAATATGACATAGGGCTTAAATTTCAATATTTGGCATAGAATCGAGTCGCCGTTGAGTTGTTATAATGTGCGAAGACCTTTATCTGAATCGCGTTAGGGCGAGCAAGACGACGGGTATACAACGCGAATCTCATTCTGTCAGCTCACACATTGTGCTTTCAGTTTTAATTTGCAACGAAAATCTTTATATTTCCAGATTCCTATGTTTCTTGCCGATACCATAAATACCGCAGTACAACAAGAAAGCCAGTCTGGTAAGGATCAAATTATAACAGACAATTTTTTTAGGGTTCCGTACCCATAGGGTAAAAAACGGGATCCTTTTACTAAGACTCCACTGTCTGTCTGTCGGTCGGTCTGTCACCAGGCTGTATCTCATGAACCGTCATATATAGACAGTTGAAATTTTCACAAATGGCCCTGTTCTAAGTAGTAACACTGATAATATGTTAAGAAGCACAATAAAATACATAAACCAGTTTGTATTTTAATATGTTTGAGACTCCCGGTAGTTTTCTATGTAAAGAAACATGTTTGGTCATAGAGTTAAATGCCTAAAACAATTAGTATTTTAAACCGATACGCAGCCTTAATATATTTTTTAGGGTTCCGTACCCAAAGGGTAAAAGGGGACCCTATTACCGAGACTTCGCTGTCCGTCCGTCCGTCCGTCTGTCACCAGGCTGTATCTCAAGAACGGTGATAGATAGACACTTGAAATTTTCACAGATGATGTATTTCTATTGCCGCTATAACAACAAATATTAAAAATAAAATAAAATAAATATTTAAGGGGAGCTCCTATACAACAAACTTGTTATAGATTATGGTACGGAACGCTTCATGCGCGAGTCAGACTCGCACTTGCCCAATTTTTATTATTTCTCTTTTAAAGTAATCGCAATCACGTTTATTTATTTTTTGTATAGATTTCAGCATCACTGTGCCTCCCGAGTGTGTGGGAAAAGAATTATGCTTAACAAAACCAATCGACTACCCAGCAGAGGAAATCGACCAATTGGCTAGACGTATGGTTAGTATTCACTCTTTCATTATTCGCTACGTGTGCGTAGGATAGAGAGAGAGTATGTAATTTATAAATGACTCTGTCTGAGAAAGATAATTGTCTTAGGCTGTCTCAATACCTACTGTCAAAAGACAAAATTTAATAAACCTCATGAACTCTGGTAAACGACCGCAGCTTATTTTGGGATAAAAATAATTATTACCCACTACACATGGACTGTCAAAATTACAAAGTTGTTTGGTATACTTACTAGGACGAAAAAAGTAGCTAGGTTCCTCGACCCCCTCAATTACCTAGGGAAATTAGGTCGCTGAGCGTTTTCTATCGCCTATACCATGGTGAGTGCTCTGAAGAGTTATTTTCTCTTATTTAGAGATGCGCAGAATGTGTCACTAAAGTGAAAAGAGTGATATGTGTCTTTAGCTCACCGAGATATGTATCACTCATTTAGCTCATTTAGCTCAGTAGATCTTTAGACTATATCGTTCACGAGTGAGCAGGGAACTAGAGATGTCGATGAATTAGATTCACGGCAGCATGGCAACATTCATTTCATGAGCGAGAGGGAGCGAGTAATACTGGGATGATAGATGATATACTGAGCTACTTGAATCGTTAGTGAGCGAAAGAGCTAGTGAGCTAAACCAAATGATATAGCTCGTTTGAATCACTCACTCGCGAGCTACACATCTCTACTCTTATTCCACCTTCCCCTTTCCGTCATAGAACCACACGTATCGGTTTGCAATGTCATCGCTTCACCGTGGAGAATATTCCCACACGTACCAAGAAGTTTGGCAATTACTCATCTGCCGAACTATTAAAATATGAAACTCTTTGCTGGCTCATGTGTTTCCTCCTTCTTATAACTTGGGGCCCTTCAAACGAAGCGTGAAGAAGCATCTCTCGAGCCAGCATGGCAGTATCAACTGACATGGCACCGTTGGTTTCTTGTCAGTTACCATTGCGACTTAGGCTCCTCTTTTTGATTACCATCAGGCGAAGTGGAGCCACAAGTGCTAGGTTATAATAGGTTAATAGTTGTGTATAAGAGTTAATATTTCGATAGTGTATTAAGCGGTTTACACTCACATGAAAATTTTGGGAATGGCCCAATGGTGATAAAGTTACCGCGCGGCTAGCAGGGCGGGTAGCAGTCCCTGATGAAGAGCTCCATACGAGTTCGAAACATGGCGCGCTGTTTCTGACAATTACACGTTATTAAATATAATCTCACGTACGTCTATAAGTCTTAATATTTCGTGCTTCACTCTGTTTTAGGCAAGGCGGAGGCGAAGACAAACTATCTCAGTCCAAGAACCAGTTTATAAAACAGATAATGAAAACTGTGTTGAAAACCGAAAGGTAATACAACTCGTCGGAAACTTCCCAGGAATGCGATGCCAAGTAGCAAGCAAAAAGCAGAAGCGCTTATACAGCCTTTATTCAGCTTAAATAAAAAAAAAGCCAAAACACAATTACAAGACACGACATCGCATCATCATACAACGCGACATCTTGCCACGATGCGACGTCCTGAGATTGTAAAATGAATTTTAATATTGCATCTTGTCACATGAAGATAAAGTTCATTTTGGATTTTTGCATTTCCACGACACGACGTCGCATCGTGGCACGATGTCGCGTCGTATGACGATGCGATGTCGTGTCTTGTAAGGGCCCATACAGACGAACGGCACTTTCCTTACAGACGAACGGCACTAGTACAACTGCAGCCGTCGAGAGGTGGCGACTGCCGTCGACGCGCCGACGGCAGCCGTCGAGAGGTGGCGACGGCAGCCGTCAACAGGTGGCGACGGCTGCAGTTGTACTAGTGCCGTTCGTCTGTAAGGAAAGTGCCGTTCGTCTGTATGGGCCCTAATTGTGTTTTCGCCCTAAGTGCTGTATAAGCGCTTCTGCAGCTTGTTTGCTACTTAGGTACCTATATTGAAACATTTGTACGTTAGAAAATAATGACGTATATTTATTTTCAGAATATTCAACCGTTTTTGATCTTCCACAACTCCACGCAGCACCTAGTCATTCAATCCCAGTTTTTTACCCAAGTTATTCCCGCGGTGACCTGCAGGTAATTCTATAGGTACATATTATTATGTACAATATAATTTGCCATTTTCACCGTGAAAAAGGTAAAATATTTCAGTCTATTTTGGATTTAAAAAATGTTCGAAAAATATTTGGATCTTTATTATTTGTTTCATTGCTAATTTTATTTATATAACTACTGTCTTATAATGTAGAAGTTAACATCAGTCGCCATCCCTATTGTTTATTTATTTCCAGGACTGAGCTCTCGCCATGCTTCCAATCCTTGGACTTATCCAGTACACACTACTGCCACACTAAACATTCCTCATGGTCCTTAGCTGTCTACAATTTCAAGCAGAAGAAAGCTGAGAACTATGAAACTAGGATTCCAGTCGATTGCGTGTGCCAGGTGGAGATCATATAGAAAGGAGAAATAAAGAAAAGACAACCGCACTCGAATGCCATTAAAATGACTTCACTTGGAATCGCGGCCATGTTTAATCTCCAATCAATCATACAAGAAGGTTGCCTGATGCTTTACCAAGTTGCGATTCGCGATCCACCGACCTATCATTGTGGACGGTTTTGAGATTCATATTGGTGAATCTGTATTTTTTTCCAACTATTGCTTTTTCTTGTTTGTAATTTTTTTTAAAGTTTTTATCTAGATTAATATGAAACAAGATCCTTAATGCACATGCCAGAGCATGAAGACATAAAAATAAAACACATTTTTACACATAAATAGGGTGAGCCTGTAGATGAACCGTTTATTTCACACAAAACTGGGGAACAGCTGTAGGTATCTATAACAGCAATATATAGTAATATATAATTATCATTACTTATAAAATATCAAATTATGATAAGGCTGTAGCTTTAATATCTATATTTTATATGAGACCGAATGAACGAATACAGTTTTTTTTTCACTTTAAGTCGGAGTAGTGAAGTGAAATATTGATTCAACCTATTTTTTTACCTGTTTTGTTATTTTGTCTTAATCTGAAGGTTGTCTGGGTGAGATACTCCTATTTCTCTTTATTCTATGCAATTTCATATTCTTATACTTATCTACCTAATAATAAAAAATAATCCAAGTTTAACCCTTAACCACCTAGGCAAGGTCCTCAGGACCAGACAAATACAAAATTTGTAAATAACTCATCGTATGTTCATGGCACGGACCTCTGTGACCTTGTACCTTTCCTCGCTGCCGTCTCAGTGCTAGCCATGCGTTCGACGCGTTCGGACGTGTGCCTCTGTGAATTTGGTGAGTATAAAACTGTCTTCAGTGGTCTCAGCGACCTTGCCTAGGTGGTCACGTATTATATCTTGCTGGTCTCTGAGACCTTGCCTAGGTGGTTGCGTTTATTTTTATGAGGTTGTAATTTCCAATACTTGACCGCATATCATGTTTAGTTTTAGTTAAAAATGCTTCCTAATGACGCAACGATCCAAAGATGATTACGAGAAGTGCCCTCCGATGAAGATGTCTTACCGGATGATGAAGGTAGCGATTTAGAATCAAACTTAGAACCACCAGGGTTTTAGATGGATGTCATGTTCTGCTATAGTCATATACTGCTTTCGTCATGTTCTGATGACGAAGTGCTATTATTGCAAGTTTGAAAATGTTGCTCAACTTGTGACCAAAAAAGCAGCGGAAGACGCAGTACATAGGTATGTATTGAATGCAAGAAATCAATCTGCATTCAATGCTCAAATAAACTGTTTATTGGCTGTCGCGAGAAACGGCTATAAAAATTATTGGTTTTATATAAAATTATAACTGATTAACTTGACTGAATATTGTACTTTAAGATTTATAAAGAAAAAAATAAATGGTCTAAGAATATTTTGATTTTGTGATCTCGTGTTGCAAAATTTAAATTTTTGTTATTTAAAACATTTTACGGGAATATGACTAAGCTAAAGAAATAGCTATTTTAGTAGCTTGCAATTTTATAAAAATTACTTATTTTTATATAAAATTTATAGCTGATTTGCATGACTGATTATTGTACTTTAAGATTTACCAAGAAAAGAATATATAGTGTCAGAATATTTAGTGATCTCATATTCCAAATGATTTAAAAATATTTTTTCGTAAAAAACATAAGGGAATGTTATTATGTTAAGTTTAAAGAACATATTGTTGATTAATGTTGTATCGATATTTGTTAATAAATGCCTAAAACCGTTAAAACGGTAAATATTATATAAATGTACCTCTAACATAAATATTTAAAAATATTTTAGACCCATTTCAAGTAGAGGTCTCCATGACCTCTCGTAGGTGGTTGTGCTATAGAAATCGGACGTAGGTAGTTAAGGGTTAACCATTACCATACATACAGATATACCTACACCCAAACACGCACACAACCTGTACCTACTTACATAGCACATAGTTTATTACAAATTATCGTTTTTTACGTCGTATACGTTTTAAACCTTCAGCAAGAATGATGTAACATAAATATATATATATATATATATATATATAATATATTTTTTTTTTTTTTCATTTTTTCATTTATTAAGATTAAGACTGTGACAGTGCTGCACTGTTTGTCCGGTTCCGGCATTCGTTTTTTTAAGAAAGGTTACTGACGGAAGATCAGCGCTGCGTTCTTCGCAGTATTATGCTGAGTCAGCGCCTATTTCATACCACACACATTCTCGATTTTAGTTGTTACAAAAATAAATGTACCTATGTACTTAGTTTTAAGTGCTATTTTCTTAAATGTTTGTTATCTCTTTGCTTATTGTAAAAATGTTTAGCTTATAGGTCTCCTTTTAATGTTACTGTTGGTGTCGGTGATGAAATAAAGTTTTTATCTATCTATCTATCTATCTATCAGATATCCTTTTAGCTATAATACCTGACATCTACGTCTACTTGTAATGTTTTTTGTACCTATATTTCTTTTGTTTGTTTTGTGAAACATGCAATAAAGAGTAATTGTATTGTAGTGTAAGTATATGGGTTCATATTTAATATGCATGATATTTATAAACAGATGATTCAAGAGGACTTTCCTCATAGAAAGTGGCGTTTCACTGAGAAATGTGGCGCTTACATAGAAAATTCTATGTCCCAACATACATTTTCTAGGATGTTTAATGTATACATCTGTTTAAGAAACTAACGCCATCTATAGATCTTTCTAAAAGTCTCTTGGGATCACTGGGTGGCACTAGACCCCCCCGCTTATAAGGGCGCCCGGGTGAGCCAAGCTAATGCTCAAAAAACATGTAGCGCTCACCACGCCCCCAAACGCTCTCTTAGTTCGCGGTCGACTGTTGACGAAGTAACATGCAATATTTCCACTGCTTACTGGGCTTATAAAGTGTTCAAAATATGCCTTATTGTATGGAAAATGCAGCAAAACATCTAGTCTTCAAAACTATGGGATTTCACTTCACAAATTAGCTATATTTTACTATTTTACAAAGAATGTAATAAGTTATAAATGTAGGTTGGTAACCTAGCGACGCGTTGATTGAACCATAAATGTCTAAACTGCTGAATTTCGATGAATTTTAGAAAACAGATAGTTGTAATCTTGGAGAATATCCTGGATAAATACGATACATATATACATAAAATAAAGCTGAAGTGGCTCGAAAGTCTGTACATGGAAGATATTCGAAAGAAAGTTGGCGGGGGATACGAAGAATCGATAACAGAACACGTTCCAAAAGTTTTTAGAATTTTTATCTGTTAATCTTTTTATCCGTTTGTTTGTTTATCTGTTTGTCTGATGTTTATTTGACCGCGCATCACGTGAAAACGGCTGAACGGATTTTGATGAAAACTTCATTAATCTTCCGAAAAAAAACCCCATTTTTTGTTTGCTTGTTGGATTTGTAATGACAAATGTACAGCGAGATTACAGTGTAAATGCGATTTTTTATGAATAGAATAGATTTTTTAGAAATAGCCTATGAGTATCTGGAAAGTATCCCTCTATCAGCCTTCTACATTTCTTTTGTAAATATAAAACATTATTCTCATCATTACTGCTTTCTCAGGCCTCCTATCCCATCCCGTAGCCAATTAGGTATACTTTCGGTATAATAGGTATGCAAAATACACTGGCTTAAGTGTAGAGTTATTACTTACCTATTATAATGTCTTTGATGTTCAAACTATTAAGAATATCCCAGCAATCTATAGCAATTCGAGTGCATTTGTAAAGCATATATTTTAATTTTTTGTGAAACTTCTCCATTTGTGAGCATTTTGTACGGCATTGAAGTTATTTATAGCTGTATTGTTATTTAAGTATATTATCTGGGCATCATGGTAAAAAAATGAGTTAGGTCTACCAAAGCCTTTGAAATGTCCTGGCTATCAGTAACAAAGTTATCTATTGTTGAAGCTATTTTTGTTGTAGTCCGTTGTTGGCTTCATTGTATGCTTCGCGATATATTTGTAACAATTCCTTAGTATCGACACCTTTTGGTCTGAAAAATCAATATTAAAGTCGCCACATAATATTACGACGTTCGTGTTTTTAATGGTGCTTAAATCTAAAAAAAATTTTTTGTGATAGTATGGAGCAATGATTTTACACTTGACTGAGGACATCTGTAAAGAACAATTACATGGAGTTTTAATTGACCTATATTTACGCTTAAACCACACATTTCTCATTCTTTTTCTATATTATCAACATACATCTGCATCGAGTGTGCAATGTTGAATCAGATTTCAATCTTTTAATAAAGAAAAGTGTACTACCACCCTTAGTTATATGGCGGTAACTTTCAGCTGCGATACAGTATCCATTTCGATTTATAGATTGAAACTCAAGCGGTTCAAGCCACATCTCCGTTAAAGCAATAATGTCTGGTTTTATATTTATTGTTTTTTTTTATTAATATGAGTAGATTTACATTTAATATTTTAAATTGAAACGCATTTTAAACCATTCTCGTATTATTATTGAATCCAATTAAAAAAATTATCTACTTATATTCTGCAGTTTCTTTTTCGAGTGTGTCCCATCACTATCAAAAATGGCGCGCATCTTGCACCGCATGCGTCATTGCTCGCTGACCTTGAACTAGCCAATCACAGTGCACTTGTTGCCCTCCTCACCCCGCCAATTTGGCAACATGAGATATATACTAGAGAAAGTTTTATGAAGCGGGGTCTATAGGGTTAAGTGGTCTGTGCTGCAGCTGGGTGGCATTTAGACCTTTTTTGGTGTTGCATAAACCGACATGCTAACATTGCATCTCTGAGTAATTTGCTATGGAAAATCAGTAGGCACTTGAAAGATAATTTTAATAATATTATATTATTACAAATAATGTTAATAGTAATACCTAATATAATTTGTTAAATACATTTTCAATAAATCAATGTTATGTTTATAACTATTTCTTCTTTATTTCATTTTATAAAATGAAAAACTTACTAAGGAAACAAATTCTTGGCAAGCTCACATACGCAATAAATTTTTACATTAACGGGTACTTTGATCGTCTCGTTTGCTTTCGTCGTGATAATCAAGTCACCAAAAGCAGTTTTAGTCGAACAGACATTTTCTGGTCCTTCAGGGTATACATGCTTACACTGAAGGACTTACACGGAAGTATCCAACTCGATACATGATGCACCCATGATGATGATGCATCAAGTCACGCATAGCAGTTTTAGTCGAACACGGGTACTGTGTCAAAAAGACAGTTTCTGGTCCTTGAGTGTACTTACACTGAAATAGGTACTTACACGGAAGTATGCAACAAGATAGATGATGCACCCATGATGATGATACATCAAGTTACGAAAAGCAGTTTTAGTTTCTGGTCCTTCAGTGTATACTTACATTGAAGAACCAGAAACTCTCTGTCTTCTTTCATTTTCATTCAGGGGTGCATCATGAATACTTCCAAGAAAAAAAAAAAGGAAATTGTCTAATTATATATATGATGGACGTTTTGATGTGAGCTTTGAACGTTAGAGCGTTTTGAGTGTTATGTTCAAGTATGTGTCATATTTGAGCTTCATTTGGGACTAGATCGATTTGTGTGAGGTTGTCCGATATTTAATTATTTGTAAGTAAGGTGGGGGAAGATGAAAAAAGGGGAAAGATAAAAAGTATCACATAACTCCCTACATTTTTTATTTTTTTTAATGCTGGTATCATCAATTAAACCGCCATTTTATTAGGATCCGCCAGTCAGTCGCCCGTGACCGCTCGGAGTGCGTAGACGCGTGTTATGTGTTATTTTGTGAAGGTCAGCATTTCGTGGTCAATTCGTCGATTTTCAATCTTACCCCGTGTTTCATAACTTGACTAATAGGGTGTGAATAAAAGTTCTGACTGAATATTTATGTATTATTTTAGATTTTATATTTATTTACTAGTGCAAGGTGTATCTATTACTCTTATATTGTGATTTACGAGAAACTTCAATCTTTCCCCAGTCAATTTCAATGGGGTAACATTGAAATAGTAATGTTTCAATCTTTCCCCGTTTTTGAAAGTCATAGAAAAACAGACAGATTCTCAAACTTTGGACTTAAAAAAATTATTAACGTACACATTTTTTTTTACTGGCCTCGTGATAAGGTAAATGTGTAGTAATTAGGAAGTACAAATGAAACATATTGTGAGTCTTAAACTTAGACTTATAAAAACAATATTTTCTCAGTTTGTGACTAAGTCGATTTGAGTGAAATCGTCAGATCAAAGAGACGTAAGTACCCACTCATTGTTCAATAAATATGTAATTTATAATTTGTTGTTTTTGTAATATTTTAAAGATAACTCTATGAAGCTTTCGTTTAAGAACACTACTTTCCATTTGAGTAATTCTTATATGTGTTATTTCATTTAGTTAGTTAGATTAGATTTAGATAGTGTAGATTTGCCTTTATGATACCTACTTGTTTTGCGTTGAGTTTAATTAATTTAACAATTAAAGCTGCCTCATACAAATACTTTTGTTGAGTCGTGACCTCTGAATAATCAATAGGTAACATTTTTTTTGTTCCCAAAGATGTTTGTTATTTTAAATGTAAGCACCTAAGAATTTAACTTAATTTGCTACGGGGATTTTAAATGTATGTCTAATGGAACACAGATTCATATTTCATTTCTTAATATTTTTACATGTATCCGACTTAATTTGTAACAAAATTAATCATGCTGCATGAAAACACCAAATTTTTTGTATAACTTCATTTCTTTTCTAAAATAAACAATTTATCATCATGAAACCGTTATTTTGATTCCAAATTGATCTTCTTAATATAAAAAAGTATTTAGTTTTTAAGTGTCCAATTAAAAGTTTGAGAATCACTGTCCTTTTTCCTATATAGTGGGGTAAGAGTGAAATACTTTTTTTTTCTACTGTCGTTTTCTCGTTACCTATCAGGAATATTCACGTAACAATCAGCTGTATGTGTTCAGCGTAAGAAACTCTATAGAATAACGAGCAACAGCCACCGTTTGCATTCATTTAAAAGCATTTAGAAACTATGTCAATCTTACCCCTCCACCATTCCATCTTGACCCGTCTATTTTTTAGACAAAAGTGTATTTTATTTTATTATTTTTATATATTAGAATAGGCATAGCCGAGTTTTATCAACAGAATACAAAAATAAAATCCTTGCCCAAGCCTTCCAATTAATACAATTGAAGGGATATAAATAGTTTTTTATTTTATAAGGGTTTTAACACAACACTGTCTATCTCGACAAAAAACCATTCAATCTTGCCCCACCCTACCTTATATGAAGTTCTCTTACAGGAATTAAGACAAATTTGAAACCAGAAATAAATAAAGTTTACCTTCACTACCCACTTATTTTTATCTGGATCGCGTAAAAGCGAGACGCCTACACAAAATGGTATAATAATAAGCGCAAAAATCTAACCGATCCAACACAAAACACTTTCTTCCCATTCAGGCTTTTAAAATTTCATAATGATTTGTTTGGTTTCCGAGGAGGAAACAGACGAGAACAAAACCTCGATTTGCATAGAAAAATGCGCCGTGGTATTTCCTCTTAAGACCAAGAAGGAATTTCTAGTGATTTACAATGGAAAATTATAATATCTACAACTACAATATTTTAACATATCCACAGCCAAAATCGACATAATTATGATTAGGTCCGGAGGTTCTACACGCCATCGACATTCTTACTTTTCCTCTTCTGCATCGTTTCGCTCTTGTCAGAGCGGTCGTGGTCTTCACGTCATGAGGGAGGGTCGAGGGCTGCTGTCACCCGCCTACCGACATCTCGCCAGCATGCCCGGTTCCCAGCTCTTCTGGTAATTCTAGATTATAGACATCCCAAGATGATCCGGAGCATTTAAAAGTCGTGTGACTCTTTAGACAACCCATTTGATTCGAAGGCCAAAAAATATGATAGAGTAGAAATTTCCTGGCCGATTGTGGTCATGGAATATATGTTTTGACCTTGGAATCGCAAACGGGTTGCCTAAAAAGTCTTGGGCATCCATGCGTTATTTTTTTAATGCTTCGGATAGGATGAAGTCACGTTTTCTAGACAATTTGGGCCAGAGAACATGCTTACCAAATTGATCTAACTACAACTGCAACTGGCTTCGATAGATTCATGTTGGTGGATCACCCGTTTAGCCCAGAAAACAGGTCAGGAAAGAGACGTGGGCTCGAATTCCGCTCGAAACCATATATTTTAATTTTTTTCACTTATATGTATAATTTAGACACTATCGGTTTTTGGTCCTCGTCACTCACCACGGAAACCACCACAACGTCAATGGCTTACGTGGATCTGTATTACTTAATACGGTTACAGGAAAGGTAGGTGGTGTCATTAACGTGGTTATGTGATGCTCAAATACGTCAGAAATGTAAGGAAAACCAGAAATTACAAATGGTTTATATACCCTAGTACCCTCACCACAAAATCATTACAATTTTTGCAAAAGGACCGAGTGAATAGCGGCTTTCAGTTGTAAATAATCGTAGTGAAAAAATAATTGTAACAAAAATGGATACTGCTACATTTTTCACCATCTCGGTAAGTTTTTAGGATTTCTACTTAAAGGAGTATCTATGTGATGATCTTTAACTCAATATTTACATACCTAACATAAATTAAAAGATGTAAAAAACTGTGCCCCGTGCCCCGTGCCATGGTCCCGAAGACGCTGACAGTTATGTAATGATTGTAGGATTTTCATTTCTGAATTCAATATTTTGCGAACTATGTAGATGCAACGTTAATACAATCTATTTAATTATTAGTAAACGCCATATATTCGTTTTTATCAAAAACACCGAAATTTTATTTGCAATTTAATTATACTTACCTATTTACGTCTAACATTATTATAGCATTTGCATTACAATAGGTACAGCAATGAAATGCACAATTTGGGGCCACATAGTTTCTTAGTATTATTTCATTTTAGCTACAATTTATTTTAAGTTATTGTACCTATTTTATATATTTTATTTCTTATGATTTGTTACTTAAGTTTTCTTCTCTATTTACTTATTTAATGAATTTATCATTTGTTGCAGTTGGTTTTCCTGACGGCATTGACAGTGAATCATGCCTACCCTAGTAAGTACCGTCACTCATTCTCAACTCATAGGGCCAAAACCCAATACACGTTACGCACCGCGACTTTAGGCGACGTTCCACGTCACGACGTACGTGTCAAATAGAATTGTATGTTTCCCGTTAAACGTTATGCTATTAGGAGTTTACCCCCTATGATTTGGCACAGATGTGTGCGGGACAATGGAACCTCACGTCAAAATATCAGTTCATTTATTTGACGTGGCATACGAGGAGTAATTGAGTCTAATAATAAAATAAGGCCTTACTTATATAGTATTTATTTATTTATTTAAACATTTCCCATTCTAAGATCTCCTAATTTATATGCTTGTTATATTTTTATAGCTGCACAAGATTGGCCTGAAGAATGTAAAGGAAAATCGTATTGCCACATCAAGCCAGCCTACTACCCAACCGAGACTTTTACGAAGCTATTGGAAGGAATGGTAAGTACAATAATTTCACTACTCGCAATACATACGCATCTAATGCTTGTAATAATTAAAAAAATAAGTATAAACTAGTCAAAACCTTATAGTTTTGTTTTTAATTTATTTTTGTCAAAAACAACAATATTAGGTACTCCAGAAGATAGTACAGGCCCCTTACGCGACCGCGGTGACCTCATGATGGGACAAATGGATGTCCGTTGTGGTGGTGAAGAACCAGCAGCCATGTGGTTTTCTTTCGGAAGCCCTATTTCCATCAGGCCCATCTTTCACTCTACCCTATGTTGGCTTTCGGCAAGTGCCTAAGGCCTCAAATCTCATGAGAATCCCAATCTGATGTGAGGGCACTGACAAAACATAAATATCTAATGACACCCCTTATAGTGTTCACAAGGCCCCCGGCAAGCTTAACGACGCCCTTGATTACTACCTTTTTATATTTTTTGGCTGATAATATCTGTTTATTATCAGAAATTAGACTTTGAGCAAAGTGCTGAGATCGGCAACCGTAGCAGTGAAGTAGATGTAGCTGATTGTGCCCGCAGGAAACTGGTGAGATATGTTTTGATAATAACCGCAACGATCACTCCATACAAGTGACTGAAATGGCTCTCAGTTCGTTTATAGTGAAAGAGCCCACCCTTTTAGGCTGCGTTTCCACCAGGGATGTGCGAGGATGTGCTTTTGTTAACCAATGGAATAACTTCATTTACTTATCCTTGCTCAGCGCAACTGATTCTATTGGATAACCACAACACATCCCTCGGTCTCGCTACGCATCCTCGCACTGCTGGAAACGCAGTTTTAGCGGGGCAGAGAAATTGAACCAATCTAGCTGCTTCTCCGTAAAGCCCCCTTTTGGGCTTGGTACATACATTTAAATCTGAGGTATCTGATTGGTCCATTTTACATAGCTTCGCTCCGCTCCAGTGTACATTTCTTACTGACGGAGCCTGGTTGGATCAGCTGCAGCCACGTTGCAGCTGATGCTGGAGCATCCGATGGTAGCCAACCGCGTCCGTCCAAGCGTGAAAACCTACCACGACCGGCAATGACAGCCGACAGCAGATCTATTTTCCTAATTCCTTTGGCAACTAGTTAAATATCCTTAACCACGCTATGACTAGGCCTCGTCAGTGGAAATCGTTAACCATCTATATTTCAGTAGCCACTTTAGTAACCATTTTGATTTCAAATTATGATATTTTTTATAGATTGTCCAAATTCTGTTCTAAAACTTATAAGACTGACTTTGTTGGACGTTGATTGAGAACTTCACAAACTAGCAAATTGTATCATGTTTGGAATTAATATAAACCTCTAGGACTTGCTTGGGTATGCTCCGTAAATCGACATAATAATGTTAAGTAATAATGTTAGCCGTTGTATGAATAATTATATTTTTTTTTGTTTTAGATCGAGAAGCTGTACCTGATCTTAGACGAGAGCGACACGATCCGATTTGTCGCGCAAAACGATGATACATTCAGCTTAACTCTTGAAATCGAGGAGTGCAAGTATGCTACTACATTCATATTAGTTATTAAAGCAGTAACGTCTGCTTACCACCCTAAATCATGCTATAAGTAACTGGTCGAAAACTTCAATTGCTCTTGCATCGGTTCAGTAGTTCAATAGGTAGAACGCATGTGTCGGCCCGGAAAGCCGTTGAAAACGCGAGTTCGAACCTCGCCGGTACCATATTTTTTGCTTTATTGTTTAGATTTAGTAAGTATTGGTTGTGGAGCTATATATGGGAGCTATGAGGCTTTTATTTTACAGTCAATAGACCTTTCGTGATTCTATAGCCAAAATCTGGGTTTATATAGACAATACCGTTGTTTTTCATAATCGTTACTCGTCATTTTGTCTTTAGTCATTTTATTTCAATAGTCATAATTTTCTTTAACCCCCTTTCATTAGGTAGTCATAACTATACAATTTCATACCGTTATTGGTCATACCATTCAATGTGGTATTTGTATCAAAATGCAGAAATTCAGAAGGAATACTATTATTTGAAATAACGCTTAGAAGAAAACAAAGTATTAATCAGAAAAAATCCTATCCTATGTAATATTAGCATAACATTGATACCTCGCTCGTTAGGGTCGCAGTTCAACCTAACACTCCTCCTCGCTTCGCTCGTCGTCGTACCTAACCTAACCCAAATCGGATCTGTTTTAATTAGAGAATCAAATTATATGAACAAGAATAATGAATATTAAAATATAGCCTACATTTTTTATGAAAAATAAACAGTATGACCTTTTGATAGTATGATGAACAGTTTTATGACTTTTGTCTTGTATGGTACCTATGTGATATTATAGTACTTACACCGAACAACTATTATGCCTATTGATTATTATAACCAGAAACCGCGTAGCTGACTCCTTCTTAGATTGTACCTAACTAGTTTAAGGGACACAGTTCTAATAAGAAAGCATATCAAACGTACATAAATTGTGATAAACCGTCTGGCTTTCTTGTAGTTTCTATTTTATTCTTACACTTTTCCTCACTTATGTCTTAAAATACACTTTTAATATGTTTTCTTGTAGAACTACGTATAGTTAAGTTCATATCATTGTAATAGTTAAGTACTTATGCTTTCTGAAAAAATGACTGACTGTTGAGTTTCTTTCGGCGTTTCTTCTTAACAGTGGTCTCCTCTTGTAAAATGCCGGTAGACTCAGACATGTCCATTGGCCTACTTGCAGAATAAAGTTCATTATTTCATTATGAATAAAAATTATATGGAAACTAATTTCTGACTCTTCGAAAATCGAAACAATAACATTATGGGAGTCAAAGGGATCCCCGAAAATCCAATGAGTTCCTCTTATTAACCGTATTTACTGACTTAATTTCAGAAACCCTGGGCGCTCGTTTTCTTCTTCATTGGACGAAAATAAACTGCAAGAACAACGCGTTGACTGCTACGAAACGAAACTACCCTTCATGTTCCCTGTACTCTCAGTAGATGGCACTAAATTGGAATCCGCAGCGCCTAAAGGTGGTCTTCCTTTAAGCTGTTCCGCCAAAGTGATGGCGACGTAGCTGATTTGGACTTATCTTAATTTAAATTAATTACTTCATTTAAAATACTGTGATAAGTATTATTCAAATTCTGCTTAGCTAATTGGTTAGCTTAGTAGAGTACTGATCTCCGATAAATTTAGTCACTCCATAGAAATACAGCGTGGGTATGGTCATAGACACCCTACAGGAGTCATAGTTTTAGGAATATTTTTAAATCTTAGTTTTGTTTTTAGTGTCGAGTTGAATGTATTGTATTATAACCCATTTTGTTATTTTTTCTTATGTTTCCTATATATTTTTGACTATAATAAATATTACCATTTATCTGTCACTCAGGCAATAATATATTTTCGTACGAAACTCAACGCGTCTATTTTCCAGAAATGTTCAACATGACTCCTTAAAGTAGAGTGTGTCAGTGTGAGTCATATATATGGCACTTAACGTAAAATACTTACCTATTTACGTGAAAAAAAAAATACTTTTCGCTTTGTAGTGCCTATTAAGTAGATAGATTAACATAATTTAACTTATTTTAGTATTTATAATAAGTACTCTAGAAACTCATCGACATGTGTATTCTGCCCGTTCTAGCCTACGGTGCCCAAACATAGTCCCGTACTGAGTACCAAAAGTCCAAATTTAAGGTTTGCCAACGGGCCATGGAGCGCAGCATGTTAGGGGTGAAAAGGACAGATCGTGTCCGAAACACCACGCTGCGCTCCAAAACACTCATAGCTGACGTAGGCAATAAAACAGCCAGGCTCAAGTGGGATTGGGCAAGCCGCGTCTGCCGTATGAACCCGGAAAGGTGGGCCAGCATAGCCACCAAGTGGGTGCCCCAAAATGGGCGACGTAGACGTGGCCGGCCCAGACGAAGACGAAGGGATGACATAGATGCATTCCACAGCAACTGGTCGGAGGCAGCGTCAGACAGGGACCTGTGGAAATCAAAGGGAGAGGCCTTTGCCCAGCAGTGGGACAATCCTATCAGCTTAATAAAAAAAAAAACTCCAGAAAAGCTGACATATCCTAACGATAACGAGTATTAAACCAAGAGATTCGTCATCTCTTTAATTTGGTCTAAAAATAATGTATGTATGAACAATGTAAGGACGCGACATATTTAATTATTTTTAACATTGAATGATGAATTCTGCTTTGAATCAGTTGATGCACGATGGATGCATTTCAAGAAAGAATCGAAAAAAAAAATGTTCTTTAATTATTAGCTACAAATATAGCAATGGTTTTTACTAGCATGTGCAGTCTTAAACTTTATGTTATGATATTATATTATGTTGACCATGTCTAATATAGAGATTCTAAATAAAAATAAACAAATTATAATTACACTTTGACATACTAGTTTATAATTTATTACGTCAGACATCTCAATCACCCTCAATACGGTTTATTTTGACTATAGTGAAAATAAATTGTTTCATTGGAACCACTACTTAAACACCCATTCAAAAATACACCGAACCAAATAAACTGCCACTAACTTGGTCATTATCAAAAATAAATGAATTATTTATGCAAATTTAATTTCTTGCTACCTATATTGTGAATAAATATAGAATTATTACAAAATTACAAGGGCCGCAAGGAAAGGTCTAAGGGCTGAAATACGCACCGTGTGCAAGCGGTGGCCAACGCTGGTTTATAAGATTAGGCAGGTTTTGAGAGGATTGCCACAGTGATTGCTAAGAGCGGCTTTTGACAGGGGACCGTTTACATGTAAGAAACTAGAGTTATGCTAGCTAGACCTACCACGCGACGAATCTTTGTATTCTCTTATGGCTCCTCTGAAGTATCCATGTATGACAATCATTGCCACACAGGCTATGATTCCCAAAACTTATAGACTCCTTGATTTACGTCACAAGTGTGTAGATAACCATTCCTGCTTTTCATAAGTATAATATGTTCATCATCATCATCATCATATCAGCCTATAGACGTCCACTGCTGGACAAAGGCCTCCCCCAAAGTTCTCCACAACGATCGACCTTGCGCCGCCCTCATCCAATTTCTACCCGCGATTCTAACCAGGTCGTCGGTCCACCTTGTTGGAGGCCTTCCAACGCTGCGTCTTCCGGTCCGCGGAATAATATGTTAACTTCTACTAATTCAAAGGCATGGCGTGATCCAGAGAGCAATAGAGGACGGAGGTCAAATTCTCTAAATTAGACAAGTTTCAGACGCTTCTGGGTGTATTAAATCTTAACCCTTAGCAAAGGCTGGGTGAGGCCATTAAGTTCTCATTAGAGCTCCAGGAAGTCCTTAGCGAAAGTTCAGAAGGCCTTTGGTGGAGCCCTTGGTGAGCCCAGACCTTGCACCGAGACGTGCTGGTCCTCATTCGAGGAATGCTGAGGGTGGCACCAAAGGGCGCTTTCTTATACCCCCGACTCTTAGTAGATATGCAAGAGGTTCCTTGCTTGTCGAAAGACTGAATTCACCTCGGGCTTACTGAATATCTAGCAAGCAGGGACTAGTAAACGCAAATAGTGAATAAAACTAAACTACATCCTAAAATTTTGTACACTCATTATTTCTAACATTAAGGATATAAAGATTTCATCCTTGGCTATGTCTGTTTGTTAGCCATAGACATAGCCAAGGATGATCCTTGAGGGCCTTTGGAGGGTCATGGAGCATTAAGAGACCACCTTCTGCTGTCATTGGCCCCACGTTCAGCACTACTCTAATGAGGGCCCTCCACGAATAGGAGAAAGATCCGGGCTTACGAAGAACTCCAACAAAAACCTCCTGGACCTCCACTAAGCACTTTCTGGAACCTCACTAAAGACCTAAGCTTTCAATGTGTGTGAAAACAATAGTAGAAATTCAACGACAATTTATAGTTTTAGCATTTAATACCTCATAGTACATCCTAAATTTTTTCATTATAATCCGTGACTACATATATTACGGCACACACTTTTAGACAATTTCATATGGAATAACTATTATAAAATTCTCAAATGGTATAGAGAATCAGTTTTCTATTGAGAGGTCATTATTTCAGGAAAAATCTTAACAGCGCCATGCAGTATTTGTATTGGTGCGCGGTGGCTATTGTATAGCGCCACCTGTTGGTAAAAAAATACTTGTCCGCGCATCAAAAAATTTTTATCAGAACACCTCACACAAATCTATCTAGTCCCAAATTAAGCTCAAGAAGGCTTGTGTTATGGGCACTAGACGACGATATACATACTTACATAGATAAATATATACTTAAATACATAGAACAACCATGATCCAAGCACAGAATATTCGAGTTCACCACCCAAATATTTGCTATGGCCGGGATTCGAACCCGGGACCGTCGACTCAGTAGGCAAGTGCTTACAAACTGCGCCAAACGTGTCGTCAAAAATTACAGCTCTCCTTAGAAAACTGATTTTCAATACCATTTTTTTTTTATAATATAGAGAAGAGCGTGGAGAATACACTTTGTTCTTTAAAAACTTTTAAACTATCCCAAGCAGAAAAGGTCCTCGCCACCCTCGTGGCGTAAATCAGGGATTGAACAAGCTTTAAAGATCATAATTTGTGGGGAAACGCTCACCCCGTACATGGATCGTCGCCCAGAGGAAAGACAAAAGGATACAAAGATCTGCCACACAGTTGGTCAAACAATAAGCTAACTACCAGAGGACTGTAAAAAATGATCGCAGCTTTTAGTAATAATGACTATGACAACGTTAACACAACACACTCACATGTTCACATAGTTTTTATAAAAAAAAATATAGGTATCTAAAAAAGGCCGTGACTGAATAAAGAAAGTAAAAATTGGGTATGCAATGATGATTATTAACAACGTTTGATATAATGTATCATTTGATATTACAACAATAACCACAATTCCATTGAGTATAATTACAGTTATAAAAGACATTTGATATAACGTTTATATTCGCAAGATAACCTTACACTCCTCCTGGCTTCGCTCGTCGTCGTTCCTAGCCATGACTCTATGACAGTTTTACATTTTTGTCTGAGCAATTTAAGTGTATCGTGAGCTTTTAAACGAATTATATCAAATTAACATTATAGTAAATAATATTATGGCATATGAAATTGAACCATCCTCACGTAAATAATCAGATTGGCGTTTCAGCAAGAAAAAGCCGCCAGCATCTTCTGTTCTATGTCCCGTTTTTAGATTTAGTTTATCTTTATTTTGTCATAGTGTAGTTTGATTTTTAGTTTTAGTTTCACCTTTTATTTCGTACCACAATAAAGTTTCATGTATTTTTTAATACCTATATTTATTAAATCTTCTTAATACAAGTATTATAATAATAAAGCAAATAGTTTTTCCTTAAGTACTTTCATTTTAGTATTTTAGCTGAGCAACTAAGAGGAAGCCCTCCCTTCGGTGATTTGAGTTCCGTTTCCAGTTTAGTAAGGTCTTGCGACAGTACGGGAAATTTGAACGCCACTCTTTGCTCTATGCAGTGCACTTTTTTTTCCATTAGTTCTTTACTTTCCAAGCCAGACTGAGAATCGTTGGTAACCCGGCCAGGCTTCCTGTAAAATAAATAGGTAAACCTCAATAAATGCATTGGCACCTCAATAATGGTAATATGTTTGTAGCGAGCACATGGCGTATTTTTTGTAGTCTACCTCCAAATCAATACGTAGTAGATTTTAGGAACATCGATTTAGTGTTAAAATATAAACTTTTCTCAAACATGCAATGAAATATCGTCATAAAATGCGTTAAAAGAGGCTTCGAAGTGTCATGTTTGGGCGGAACAGTTCGAGAGAGCTGTAAAAGAATTTCATACAAAATTGAAGGTATAGGCCGGAAAGTATTTTTTTTTAAACATGGCGTCTGTGTTCCTTAACGGGGTAAACAGCTGACTTATGTTTTTTTGAGTTTTTTTTTCATTGCATATGTTTGAGAAAAACACTATACGTCATGCCTTAGCCGTGAAAAGGGCTTGCCGACTTTGTGTCACTATCCGAGCTCCCTACGGTCGGCCGTCTATACCTACTCAGCCGGCAAGCCCTTATTTCCTGGCATTTGCAGTAATGTACCTACTATTACCAAACGATAAACAAGTAAAAAATAATTCAGATTTTTTTTTTATCGCTGAATCGTGGTTTTAGGGAAAAAATAATTCGGGACAATGATGTTTTCGGACCAAATCAGCTCATTCCTTGATCACCTCTGATAACTGATCAAAAAACAAGCAGAAATAAATTCTACTCCTTACTCAGGTAAATTACGCAAAAATAACTTACTTGCAATCGTAGGTTTCAACATTTACTGTAAAGTTGACCGTTTGTGGAACATACCAGACGATGTCGTTTTCATCCTTAATCGCGTAAATTGGTTCCACATACTGAAAGAAAAATATATCTTAAATGGTGTAAAGTATCTACGCTTTTGGGTAGTGCCGCATCAGGATAATTAGCTTCCGGATACCATTTCTTATTAATATGTTTATTATTAATAGTCTGGTAAGCATATGAATCACGTAGATTCTTTGCGAACGCGAATTCTAATGGTTATAATATCACTGACCACTTAATTAAGTGAGACTTTCGAGCGTGAGTAGAAGAAGTAGCTTTTTATTTTTTTTCAATTTTTGACTACGAATTGTCATTTCTCATCCACGACAGGTTAATTATAAAACTTGTTTAATTTGAGATTCGATGCATATCTATATGAAAAAGACAGTGATAAAAACATATCAATTCGAAATTCGATTTTATAATCCGACCTCGAATAAAAACACGTTCCGATACCATACAATTAAAAAAATACCCGAAAGTTTTTTTTTAACGACCGGAAGTTTAAATAATTGTGTCTTTTATATAAATCAAACAGATTATTGTTCAAATAATATAAGATTTTTCCACTTTATCTTGTAAATACCTGTACCAATAATTTATGACTTTATTATAGATATAATATTAATTAAACTACATGTATCTGCTCAATCTTCCAATTTGATCAAATAATGACAACCATGGTGGTTGTGGACTGGTACAGTGTTGGAACGTATAATTTCAATTTAATTATATTTTCATTCCATTTCAAGCAGCAGGTATCTATTTTCTAATTAATCATATCATTTGATTGAAATAAGCAACAGACTTAAACATACCTACTCGTACACCTGAATGCTTGGAAGATAAAGTAGCTACATAAAGTCGAATAATGTTCTCGCTGTTGAAGTGAAAAGTTGTGTGCTACACGAGAGCAAAGTTTTTTGCAACCTGTGCTATTGAGTCCCTTGATACACTCAGGATTCTAAATTAGAATCCTTTGCTTGCTCGGAACTCAAAATCAGCACTCGCAACAAAAAACAACTTTGCTCTCTTGTTGCACAAATAACTACTTTAACACGTTTTTATTTCTAGTGTAAGTAAGTTGGATGACGTACACTTTGTTGGAAGTCGCAATTGGCCACGTCGTTTATAACAACTCCTTGGCGATTTCCCAGGCCAGTTGGCACCGAAGTCGGATTGAACAAGTCCTAAAAAAATAAAAAGCGAGTTACAAAAAATGGGGCAGTTGGGCATTACAAAAAATTGGGCAAGTGCGAGCCCGACTCGCGCATGACGGGTTCCGTACCTATACATATATATAATCTATAACAAGTTTGTTGTATGGGAGCCCCCCTTAAATATTTATTTAATTTTATTTTTAGTATTTGTTGTTATAGCGGCAATAGAAATACATCATCTGTGAAAATTTCAACTGTCTAGCTATCACCGTTGTTGAGATACAGCCTGGTGACAGACGGACGGACGGACGGACGGACGGACGGACAGCGAAGTCTCAGTAATAGGGTCCCGTTTTTACCCTTTGGGTACGGAACCCTAAAAAACGTAGGTACCCGTTTTGACAGGATTCGGAAATATTGTGTTTTTTTGTAGTCAGAATAATGACCCTGATAGTAGAAAAAAAGTGTCTCATATCCCATTTTTAACCGACTTCCAAAAAAGGAGGAGGTTTATATATTCGACTGTGTGTATTGTTTTTTTTATGTATGTTCACTGATTACTCCGCCAGTTGTGGACCGATTTTATTTTTTTTTTTTTTATTTGAAAGACCCCTGAGGTGGTCTTATTATGACCGAGTTGGGATCTGATGATGGGATCCCAGGGAAATCGAGGGCAACCCTCACATTTTATAGCCACTCATAATGTTTTTCATATATTTTCTAAAGCTATTTAAGTATTTGCATGTTGTCGTAATCATCTTCTAATGCAGAGCTGATAATGGAAGGTATAACTCCTTAACGGTTTGGAGTTAGGGGATAGGGGATAAACTATAATATATAAATATCAAACAAAAATAGTCGTAAATACCAAATGGTAATCATTAAAGGCTTTATGCGTGGCATCTTTTTTCACAGTAATAATTGAGTGGTTTGGCACCGACTTCAAAAAGTGATTCAAATGTAATCTGTACATGAACGGGTTTTTTTCGGCTTTTCAGTTTTTTTGAATTCGGTTCCTTTTTTGTAATTTTTTTTAAATATGTTCTTTTGTAATAACGGAAGAGAAAATACAAAAGGAATATGATAGTAATTGTGAGACATTCTTTTTTTCACATATCGTCACCGTCGCTGCTGTGACGATTCCAAGCAGAGAGCATATAATTTCCAAAAAAAAATAAAGGAAAGTACGGTGTACAATAAAATGCTTAGGTACTACTGAATATGAGCACCTACTACTACGTCAAGTATCAGTGTAAGCTTAATCTCCTCAGACATCGCGTAGGATATGGTATATTTTATTTTATGAAATAAAGGCATTATGTTGCGATAGACCGCCACCACCACCACTACCGTTTTTTTCCTATATATTCAAAATCAGATTTATTTTCAGTAAATGCAAAAGCCGGGGCACTGGGAAAACACCTTTAATATTAATTAAATCAATCTATACAACTGGTCGTTATGTTGAGTTTTATGAGTTTTCTAAAAAAACTTAACCCAAAACGAAAGTAACCTTTTTAAACGGAAGTGGCAATAGTTTCGCCTCATTATGTCGCTTTAATCTAAATTCAATCGATCTAATCATTTGTCAGTTCAATAATAGATTACTTTATTATGGAACTATAACAAAATGAAGATAAACTAAATCTAAAAATGGCCCCTGTGGCATAGTGCCGAAGATGCTGGCGGCGTTTCCTCGCTGAATCGCCAAACTGATTCTTTGAGCGAGGAAACGCCAGCTCTCCTGTCACCGGTAACATCAAAGGCCTCTTCAAGATATATTTGTTTTTTTTTTACTCTTCGAGATATCTTATCTAAATTTTAAAAGTAGAGTTTAACATACCCGGTTCACTATCGAGTTAATCGTCTCGTTTGGATAGGACGATGGCACTTCTCTGCAGTAATACTTTCCGTTACATTTTTCTGGCCATTCCAACGCATCTGTAAATATAATTTTTACTGTGCATTCAGCGTCCAGGAAGGAAAAAATCATAACTGTTTTTTTTTCCTTCACCGTACATTTTATCATAGTACTTCAACGAGTGCAATGTTTTTTGTTTGGACCAGTCCAATTAGTAGAGTTGTTAGTCCGCTGTTTTCTAACATAATTGTGCAAATCGGGTTACAAGCATAAAATTTCTACCACAGATAGAGTGTTCCACGGTGAATATTTTCAGATGTGGAGGGAAGTCAAATTCGTCTCCTGTGAGGTGGGAGAGCGAAGTGAATAGGACCAAGTATCCCTCTTTTCTTTCTTTATTGCTGGTAAGCTAAGTCTACTAGGGCTTGTTTGGTATCATTTCCGTGTAAAACAGATATCAGAAATATTGTTTTTATATTATTATTGTATAGTTCTATATAAAAATATGGGTATAGGGCGAAAAGGTAAAAATCACCACAATTAGGGTTCCGTACCCAAAGGGTAAAAACGGGACCCTATTACTGAGACTTCGCTGTCCATCCGTCCGTCCGTCCGTCCTTCCGTCCTTCCGTCCTTCCGTCCGTCCGTCCGTCCGTCCGTCCGTCCGTCCGTCCGTCCGTCCGTCCGTCCGTCTGTCACCAGGCTGTATCTCAACAACGGTGATAGCTAGACAGTTGAAATTTTCAGAGATGATGTATTTATATTGCCGCTATAACAACAAATACTAAAAATAAAATAAATATTTAAGGGGGGCTCCCATACAACACACTTCTTAAAGATTATATATATGTATAGGTACGGAACCCTTCATGCGCGAGTCGGGCTCGCACTTGCCCAATTTTTTTTATTCAGTGAGGTAAGTTAGTTCAATTTCGTGAAAATTTTCAAATCATTATTATTATTTTAAAAAGCTCATTTAATCTAGTTTCTAAAAATATATACATGTTGGGCACTTCTCGTACAAACAGTAGCTTAAAATATATGTTTACGTCGGCGTAACCAACGTAAATCTCCAAACGCATCCTATTTCGTTTCATTAAATACATTAAATAAATAATGATTATTAACATGCTTTTACATATAATATTTACCATATACGTCCTAGTAAAACAAATTAATGTAATTAAAAAAATATTTTTTTGCTAATGTATCTCGAGCACACGGGCTAATCTCAACATCAACAATTTATTTAAGTTACTGTTTGTATGAAGAGTGCCCAACAAGTGTATATTTTTAGAAACTAGATTAAAATTCCTATTTTGCAATATTTTTGTTAGTTGTAAATATTCAGGAAATATAACTAATTTATCTCCCTGAATAAAAAAAACTTGTTGTGATTTTTACCATTTCGGAAATACACCCATATTTTTATATGGTACTATGAATAAAAAACATGAAAAATTAATTTATGATACCTGTTTTACACGAAAACTAGTAGCGTTAACTGATCAGTAATATAAAAAGAAAAAGAGGACTCCTTTGTCATAATCACCCCGCTTTCCCACCGCACAGGGGACGAATGTGACTTCCCTCCATATCTAAAAATAATCAACGCAGAATACTTTATCTGTGGTAGAAATTTCATGGTTGTATCCCGATGTACACAATTTCATGACTTAGCAAAATGTACTAGAGCACGCAGGCTAAGCTTAATATCAACATGTTTTTAAGGTACTTTTTGTATCAGATGTGCCCAATATGTACCTATACATTTTCAAATATTCAGGATATATAGCTAATTTATCGTTCTGAATAAAAAAAACTTGTTGTGATTTTTACCTTTTCGGCAATAAACCCAAATTTTTATACCAAACTATTCTTAAATAACATAAAAAATTAATTGCTGATATGTGTTTTACACGAAAACGATGCCACACAAGCCCTCATAGCCTTAACTGATCAGTAATCAAAAAAAGAAAAGAACGGAACGCTCTATGTGTGGTAGAAATTTCATGCTTGTAACGCGATGCGCACAATTTCGCGGCTTAGCAACTCTACTAAATGTCTTTTAATATTAAGTACAATACAAATCCTCTTTATGATACACAAGGATAAAAAATATAAGATAATACAGTTAATTAATAAAGAAGTCAACAACAGGCGATGTTATCGATAAAATAACAATTACTTCCAGAAAAACTTATTTTTTGTACTCTGAGACTTAAATAGCCTTTAGATATTTTATTAAAAAAACTTTTGTACTTTTACAGATATTAGAGAAATAGAAATACCCTCACCAGTTGTAGCATAGTTTACTGATAGTCCCACCAGTATCACCAACTGAAAGAAATACATATAAGAAATTAAACAAAAAAAAAAAACAATGATTGACTAATAAATATTTTTTTAATAAATACGATACCCGTTAATTATATAATTTTCAAAAGCGTTCGCTGTAAACTTCACTCTTAATAAAAATATCACTAGTTTGGGTACGTATAAAGTATGCTATTGAGTATATATATATTATAATGAATAAAAATTAAAGAACCTTAAGTTAAATATGCTCTATTCCAATTTTCGGCTTACTTACATTTTAAAATTTAAAAATAAAATCAAAGCACGTGAAAAAAGGCAAAAAACACTTACTGCCAACACGATGGTACCCATTGCCATTTTATTTAAAACTCGGTTAATAGTTTTATGGTAGTAGCACTCACAATTGGCAACTGATTTATGAGGACCAATCTGCATTTGCAAGTATTTATATATGATTCGATTATCCGTAACATTTACGTAACAGGAACTGGGCTTATCGATAACGCATTTAGTTTGTTACTAATGCATAAATCGAAGGGAATTTGCATATCAGAAAACTTTTAATGACGTTAAAACAATGACGTAGGTGATCGACATACAAGGGTGTTAGCAAAAAAACTAATTTTTAAGGAAAGCAATATCGGTGAGGAAATTAAATGAAAAAAATATAAAAAATAATATTATGTAACTAAAAAACAATCTAACTATGGGCCTCTTAAGGAAGCTCAGAGTCACTCAGCGAGCTATGGAAAGGGCTATGCTCGGGATCTCTCTACGTGATCGAATCAGAAATGATGAGATTCGTAGACGAACTAATGTCACCGACATAGCAAACAGGGTTAGCAAACTGAAGTGGCAGTGGGCAGGGCACATAGCTCGAAGAACCGATGGCCGTTGGGGCAGAAAGGTTCTCGAGTGGAGACCACGTACCGGCAAGCGCAGCGTAGGACGGCCACCCGCAAGGTGGTCGGACGACCTGGTCAGGGTTGCGGGGACTCGCTGGATGCGGGTCGCTTCTATCCGGCCCATGTGGAAGTCAATTGAGGAGGCCTGTGTCCAGCAGTGGACGTCCTATGGCTGAAATGATGATGATGATGATGAAAAAACAATTACGTACGTAAGTTGTGGTTGCTGTCACCTAATGGAAATCCATTTTTTTATGACGAGATTGATCGCCCGATAGTAAACGATTACCGTCGCCCATAGACACCTGCAAGAGGGGTTAAAAGTGCGTTGTAGAAATGAAAATAGGCCGTAGAAAGCACTTTCAGAAATTAGCGCCACAATATATTATCGCTCTTTAGCGATAAAACCACCTATTGTCTACCATTATTTAATTTATGATTTCTCATGTAATATTTTTCTTGTTGGTGTGCAATAAAGTATTGTTGTATTGTATATTATTTTAGTGACACTTATTGTCTCTATTTGACAGGCAGCAGCAAGCTATCAACAGCACGCCGATATGGGTTTACCGGCGTGCCGGAAACGTCCCCGGTTTCGCCTTCCGTCCGGTGGCTTCCACTCCAAAGCGTACTGCCATTATCGTTTCTTGTCTTTCCCCTATCCATTTTATATACTTGTTCTTCCATCATCACTCTCGTGAGCCTTATGATCACATCTCCATTTCTACTATGTAAGAAAACTGGCCAAACCACTCGCGCATTAAGGGTTCCGCACAAACTTTCATTTATCCCATCTTAATTGGCCTGGTTGAGTTAAGTTTGCACCTGAAATGTATCGCGCCGCATACAAAAGAGGTGCAAACTAAACGCAACCGAGTTCTCCAAATATGATGTTTGATAAGGACTATATTTTTTTATGATTTTATTACAAATGTATAGTTTTCAGATTTTTGTAAATATTTGTAGTATGTGACAATGTTACTTGCCAAATTTCATAGTTCTAGGTCATCGGGAAGTACCCTATAATTTTGATTCCCTTGAGTGTCGAAATATCCGTTTTTTGCAACATAAACGGCCGTATCTTTCTTTCCCGTTAACGTAGAATTTGGTTTTTTTCACAGCAGCACTCAAGGGACCGTAGATTTAAGTATATGGTGTTAATTTCAACTCGATACCTCTATGCGTTCTCGAAATAAAGGGTCTTGACAGACAGACAGACGGACGGACGGACGGACAACAAAGTGATCCTATAAGAGTTCCGTTTTTTCCGATTGAGGTACGGAACCCTAAAAAACATGTCTAGGTTGGCGTAATGGTTATGTAGTGGACAAAAAACGGCATATAGTGGTGAGGGTGATCTCTCGAATCCGGACCCTAAGATCTTCGATTCTGCTGAGGTAGTTGTTCTGACCTAACTTATTTATCTACTATTACTAATCTTTTATATTGTAGCTGCAGTTCCACCCTAATCCGGCCAGTTTCTGTTGGGGTTGGAGATGTGCCGTTTACGAAAATTTCAAAAAACTTTCCTAATTTCCCATACAAAATGAGGAAAGTTTCCGGATCACTAGATGGGGTCACGGCTTATTGGGATAACTGAGTCATTTTCAAAAAACATGTACATAGTTAAAGGCTTAATATAAACAAAATTACGATCGCGTCTTTTGTGTTACGAAAGTTACTCATACAAAAGATATGGGTAACTATCGTTACACAAAGGAATCAATTAAGTTTGGTTTTAAATAAAATCCATGGTTTTGACTCTCGACTATGTAGGTACCTAGGTAGTGTATTTAATTTTATTAACCCTTAAACCACACAACCTCATTTTGTTAGGCTCTGTTTAAGCAGTTTTATTTAAATATATTTATATTTTTTATATTTACCTATACTATAATGTAGTCAGATTTAATTTAGTATCAAAATATATTAAGTGATGCAACCGTAGTAACAAAAAAGGAAATACATAAAAAATACCAAATTCCTAACGTAATCTGCATTTTAGCCTATAACAGGAAGGTTACAAATGGAAAAAACCATAATTGAATGTACCATGCTCATTGTTAAATAGGTAAAACAGTCGGTCTTTGTGGTTCACTACTATCGATAATTCATGTAGGTATAAGCGGAAAATTAGGATCTATGTATATCAGAATTCCTAAAACAATTTTTCTATTTTATTTTTCCCAAATATCTTTTATCCTAACGTTATTTGCCCTAATGCATGTGCCCTAGTATTTTATGTCCAAATTTTCAATGTCCTTACTTATTTTCCCAAATAATTAATGAACATTGTTTTTTAACGATTACATAATATCCTATTTTTATATGACATAAGTATCAAATTTACTAACACCTTTGTTCCAATATTTCATGCTCTACGATGGACGTAGATTTTTTGATCGCAAGGGATAAAGGTGCTGGTCGCAGTTCTTCCTAACGCTCCTTCTCGCTTCGCTCGTCGTCGTACCTAACGAAGACCTAAATCACGTATTTCATATTTAGGACTTATAAATTGTATGCGAAGCAATCATTAGGTCTTCCAATATTAGGATAAAATAGATTAGGACATATGAGTATTAGGTAATTTTATATTATGGACTTTGACTTTTAGGACAAAAGAACGTTTAAGATACAAGGCCATTAAGGTAAATGAACATTAGGTTAAAAGTGTTTAGGACAAACATGTTAGGGCAAATGATTTTAGGACAAACGCTGTTAAGGATCTCGAGGGAGACTCGAAAATTATTATGAAATCGATAACGATACGAAATGCCTTTCGCTTGTGGTTTTAAATTCTGTAGGATATTTTCCCCTTTTGGTTCATGTATAGCAAACCAAACTTATTATTAAAAGTTTTTTTAATGTATCGAATAGTTTATTTTATAATACACACATAAAACATATTTCCAAAAAGTATCACCATCTATAGCCCATAGGCATACAAATATTTCCCTTACAATTTTTTTTTAATATTTTTTATTACTGAATAATAATAATGCTTTATTTATTAAACGCGAAAACACGATTTTTTAAAAATCTACAATGACGTCTTCCAAGCTAGACACATATTTTGGCAATTTATTGGAAATTCTGGTGCCATTTCAAATACACCTTTAGAAAGAAGAGCGGTTTTCATAGATCAATCTATATGTTTGATTGCGAAGCTGGAGCAGGAATTCTATACCAAGCAAGATTTTACAACCAACCTTTTTGTTTTGTTTTTCTCCCCCATTGCCGTCGTCACCCATGTTTGTACAGTTTCAATATTTTATTTCAATATGTTTGGATCTTATTACAACGGTGAGCACTGTTAATATTAAAGAATATAATTATAGTATCACTTGATGGCAAGTGACTACGGGGTCGAAGATGTAGCTCGCTGATTTAGCAACAGCCTATTCACTCTGTCTTTAAGAGATCCAAGTTATAATTTTCTTACACGCTAGGAAAGCGCTTCGTGCGAATAAGTAAACTGACAACATACGGATGAAGTCACACCTCTACGGTAGAACATAAGCACTTACCAATTACTACATCATCTAATGTACCTACTATGTTCTTGCAAATAAAACATTCATTCATTCATTCATTCATTAATTCATTCATTCATACATTCATTCATTCATTCATTCATTCAATGTTTCATTCATTCATTCAATCATTCATTCATTCATTCCTCTCACCTGAAACGGGCATGATGGGATCAAGTCATGGAATTCCTGTGCACACTCCAAAATATACCTACTGACTGACGAGCTGGCAACTTTGCGGCGATGTTGGAGGCAACAAGATCAAATCACCGAACAAGTTTTATGTCTAAATCCTTTACCGTCCAAGTGTCTCGCCTTTGGAACCGCCTTCCCCTCAAAATCAAGCAAGTCCCTAATAAGTTTGCTTTCAAAAAAGTTTTATGTGATCTATTTTTTGGCAGAAATGTGAACTCATAGCTTATCTGATTACTTTGTCCATCTGTATTTATTTATATATGCATATAGTATATTTTGAAATTGTTTTAAGTAAGTAGCACTGCCCACAATTTATCTGCTTAGCCCAATAATATAATAATAATAATAATTTATTTATTTCAGGCATCAAAGGCCCATAGATAAATACCTTACAATCTAACATACATATTAATTTTAAAATAATAAAAACATAAGTAACTAAACTAGGTCACATTTTTCAACAGTGACGTGTTACGCGTGTTCGATGTGTCAGGTAGCCGTCCACGGAAACGCCGGAACATGACACCCTTCGGCCAGTACTCTTCCTTTGTGAAGGTCGCTAGTTGGTCCGTCGGAACTAATGGTTGACTGGTAGAGAATGCCCTATGGCATTAAGTCCGCCTTGTGTAAGATAAGTTATTTCTTGTGTGCAATAAAGATTAAATAAATAAACAAGTCTTCGGGCTAGATGTTCTAGTTTCTTCAGGTTACGTTCTCGCCTAATGCGGAGTAACCTGGCTCTTTGCAGAGCCTTCTCAAAGATGGCAGCAGTACTCTATACGCAACCGTACAGACATGTCACGACTTTGCGCGGCCAGCGGCGCGGGTAGCGGTTGTGCGAAAGATCCGAGCACGGCGGCCATCTATACAGCTGCTGCCGCTGTCGCACAGAGTCGTGGCATCTCCGGTAGGTTGGTAAAGAGTAAGAAGCTGTTGCGGCGTGAAACACCACTTCACCTTCAGAGAACACCAAGTTTTTTTTAAACAGTTGGTTGTAAATGGCAAAGTCCGCCATTTGTAGGAACCGACCTTTTGTTATTTCCAATAAAATTTAAGTAAATAAATAAGATAAATGCATTTGAGCTATTCCATTCTAGGTGTTTACTACATAATTAATATTTTTATCCATGAAAATGTGTAACTCTCAATTTTAATTAAATTTTTGTTTCAGCAGTTTCAGCAACCGGCGCATGTCTAACGCTTAGTAAAGTTTGGTTTTAGTATTCGAAAGTGGGCATTGATTCCGTTTTAGGTACTAAGGCACTGTAATGTGCATTTCTTGCATATAAGTTTCCTTCCTTGTATACTGCGACCAGCCAGAAAGAGGCACATAATATAGCTTCCGGCCTAAGCTTACCAATAAGTATATATTTCTAATTAGTTGGACTCAGTTAGGTACACGTTATCGTCATTTGTTTTAATGCATAAAAAGTAATTAGTAATTCAGCCATAACAGGAAAATCCGCACAATAGTGACGTCTTATATAACAACAACTACTCATAACTCATGGTAACTCTTTATACGTGGTCAAAATGGTCTGATGCACGCGTTCAGCGAGGGCACGGCTTTAAACCAAACTCTAATTCCATATCTATCTGATATCTCGGAGAGAACCCCTAAGTGGCGATATCCCTAGTATAATTAATGCTTATTCGCCAACCCGGACACGTTAGGTTTGCGCCTTATTTATACGACGCCATAGATATCAGACAGTTTAACTTTACTTGACCTGGTAGTAACGTGAAATGTTACTTTTTAATACAGTTGCTCAAAAAGTGGTACTTTTTGTGGCTGCGTAGCGTGCGAGAAGCTCATTTTCTCGAACTAGTGCTTTTTACTTTTTAGTTCCAAACTATACTTTCGAAACGCAGTAACAGACGACGACGACGACGACGACGACGACGACGACGACGACGACGACGACGACGACGACGACGACGACGACGACGACGACGACGACGATGACGACGACGACGACGACGACGACGACGATGACGACGACGACGACGACGACGACGACGCCGACGACGACGCCGACGACGACGACGACGACGACGACGACGACGACGACGACGACGACGCCGACGACGACGACGACGACGACGCCGACGACGACGACGACGACGACGACGACGACGACGACGGCGCCGACGACGACGACGACGACGGCGCCGACGACGACGACGACGACGGCGCCGACGACGACGACGACGACGACGACGACGACGACGACGACGACGACGACGACGACGACGACGACGACGACGACGACGACGACGATGATGATGATGATGATGATGATGATGATGATGATGATGATGATGATGATGATGATGATGATGATGATGGTGATGGTGATGATGGTGATGATGATGATGATGGTCTTAATGTACCATGTCATTTGTAAAGTATGGGCTCGTTCAAAAATAACTTCGAAGCAAGCATATTTTATCGCAATGATATATTAATTTGTTATTTTTTCGCAATTGCATTAAAAAACGTCGTTTACAACACGTGTGAAATGTCTTTTTACTACTCGTACCGAGTCTTGCCACTCGCTTTCAGCTCGTGGCAAGATACCTCGGTACTAGTGGTAAAAAGACATTCTTTTCACACTAGTTGTAAAATGTACTATTATGAATAGCAAACATCGCGTTTGACTGACAGTTGAAGGCGAAATACCTGAGACATCGACTTATTTGGCGATATCTCAAGTTCACTCAAATTAGCTGCCAGTTATATATATGAATGAAAAAATGAAAAAATATTTATTTCACTAATTAAAGATACAAATACATGGTATACGGCCGGGACTTCCTAGTAAGTATGTAATACCTGTGACAGGAATATACAATAGGTAACCTATTTGATGCAAATGATGCGTGATATTCGTCCGTCACTGTGTGCAGAGCGATATCAATGAACCTACACGCATTTCACTAGTAAATATTAAACGTTGAGTTTGTCATTCCGATGTTATGGCGTGTAGAACAGCTTTTGTCTTTGACAGAAGGAAACAAATTTTCAGAAGGAAACCATTTGTAACACTTTTTAAATACCTGTTCCAATTGGGATATACCAAAAAAAACGAATGCCCTATTTTTTTGTTAAAATCGTAAAATATTAGCCAATTTAAGCTGCTAAATTTATTCGTTTGCCAATTAGATACGTGAAATTATTTTTCTCTTTTTTGTGATGACGACGTGACGGCTGGCTTGACTTGTACAGTCCGACCAAAAAGAGTAGAAATTAAAAAGTGGCAATACTGTAGCGTCCTCCCTTTCTAATCAATATAAGAAAACAGGGACGATACTACAGTATTGCCACTTTTTAATTTCTACTCTTTTTGGTCGGACTGTACCTACTGTAAAAAAGCAAGTACGAGTGAATCAATAAATTTAATATGAATACATTTTTCACAGGTGTCATATCGTCACAGTTTTGTTTATTGCGGTATAAGAACAAGAACCCTATTCCCGGAAATGGTACGGAATGAACATAGGTCGTAAACAACTTGGGTATATCCCTATTGACTATCAAAAGACGTTATTGAGCAAGAGAAGAGCGGGAGCATAAATTGAGCAAATTTCGACTGCTAATCTGAGTCGAAGAAGCTTTTTAATATGGAAAAGAAATTGCTTTTGCAAAAAACGACGGAACAATAATTATTACATTGCAAATTAAGGGCGGTAAATCCGGAATTACTAACAAGAATCTATAAGAACTGAAGCTGAGGGCTCTTGTGATACACGTTTGTAATTCCTATCATGCACATGAATCATGAGCATGTCATGAGTCATGATGCACACAATATTTTTCGTCAAACTTGCGAGGAAAAGAATTTGCAAATAGAAGTACTTATATTGGAATCATATAAATAATCATAGATAGACAAAACAATCATGGCATGACGAGACTTTTCTCAGTTTACAAAAAAAGTTATGTTCGCCATTTTGACTTTCAAGAGAGGTGCCATGAAAAAAGTAATCCTACTCTAATAGAAACATATTTACTGTACTCCAAGCTAGATTTTAGGATGTAGTGATTAGAATAATGTTAAAATGTGTTTTACATTACTTTGTATTATATCAATAAACTTAATACTGTTATAACAGGAAAAAACTAGGTATTTATTTCCTATAAATATTTTACATTGATTAACATAACCTACTTTACTGTTGAGGACAAAGTTCAAACAAAATTCAAAGGAGAAGTGGGATTGGTAAAACACTGAAGCTGTATTAATCTTATGGTCAAGAACGACTCCCGGCGTTCACGTGAGTGTAAACCGCTTAATACAATAACCGAAGCGGTATCGTAATTTAATTTGTTTATAATTTCTGGAGAGAGTATGACTGTATGACGTGGGAAACCTTTTCTAGGATACCTTTTCTACAATTCGACATCAATGGCTACCTCCGAAAGTTCCACTGTTAATTTTTGGCCACCCTGTATTAGCAAACATAAAAAAATACTAATTTGATAACCCTTCATTTGACAAAATGAGACGTTTTCAAAAAACATGTACAATTATTGTTAGGTTAAGGGTTATAATGAAAACAAAACTTAACTGATTCCTTTGTGTAACGACAGTTACCCGTATCTTTTGTATGACTAACTTTCGTTACACAAAAGATGCGATCGTTGTTTTTATTAAGCGTTTAAGGGCAATTTTTTATTTCGTTGTTTTTTTCTCTGATTTCAATAAAAATTGGTAAGTTGGTACAGTTGCTTATTCTGAACAAGGTAAGCCCAATTTCACGATAGGTATGTCCTACAAATCTGTCTCCATTGAGTTACACAAAATGTATTTACAGAAATTGGCCCATGGGCCAATTTTTATTTTGCGGCCGAATTATTTATTTTTCATTTGAAGCTCCTCATTGTGTACTAAATTTTAGAAATTTAGTAAAAAAAATCCATAAATTTTTTGTAACTCAATTGAAAAATTTGTAGGACATATTATCTTGAAATTGGGCTTACCTTGTTCAGAATAAGCAACTTTACCAACTCACCAAATTTTATTGAAATCAGAGAAAAAACAAAATCGACAACAAAATAAAAATTTGCCCTTAACTCACTTTGGCACAAGTTACAAACAACCGTATACGTGTAAATTTAATGTCTTTTTTGAAGTGAAACTTCTAATGCGACTTCCAACAAGGTTACGTTAAACGTTTAACGGTTGCGTTAAACGTTTAACGCTACCGTGGAGGAGGTAGGAAAGCACTGTTGCGTTAAACGTTCAACGCTCCTGGGGAGGGGGAATAGAAAGAGACAGAGCGAGAGTGAAGAAGTTTGTCTTAAAGAAACAATATGAGTCCACTAAAAATCAATTTCTACCCCTTCCTATTTTCATTTCCACATTACGAAGTTTCACGTCTTCCGCGCGGAGGTACTCCACGCACTATTTTTTTCGTTTGTGCTAGTTTGACATAATTTGATCTTAGAATTCCAGATAGACTGTACATGTCTTTCGAAAATGACTCAAATATAAACGATGGTCGATAGTTCAAGCGTCGCTAAGGTCGATTAAAACAAGCGATTATGGTTCAACAAAAATAAAAAGATGGTCAAAGAGTATGTTGATCTTGGAATAAATTGCCAAATTAAGTTTTGTGACTTAAGAACCTGTGAAACACTTTTAAGAATACGTGATATTTTGTCACCCTACAAGACCAGCCCGTCTAGCACAACTCTGCTTCGCGACTCTTGTCGTGCGACATAGCGCTACCCGTCACTCTTTCACACTACTGCATAGAAAGAGACGGCTAATTATCTCGCGCGAGAAATATCGTATGAATGTTATGCTGGAGGTGCAGCACCTCTAGCATAAATGTGCAGCACAACTCTTTGTCGCGCGACTACTACCCGATTATTTTCATTTCAATAGTGTGTGAGCAAGACAGGTGATGCTCAGTCACGCGACAAGTAAAGTCGCAGCGACAGCTCTAGCACAACTGTGAGACGCGACTCTTTCTCGCACGAGATATACTATCTATCTCGTTCTGTACAGTACTGTAAGAGAGTGACGGTTGATACTACGTCTCGCGACAAGAGTCGCGAAGCACAGTTATGCTGGCTGGACGGGCAAATAGACTGGAATTCGCGACCGTCAATGGCTTTCCACCAATTGTACCGCTATAACCATCGCCGTATATTGAAATCAAAACAAAGGCTATAGTCTTGTTAATGAAATATTACGTGAAGTATTGGCAGGAAATTTAAAAAAATTGTGGCTGGGCACACTGTGTAGTAGGAATTATAGTTTTGATACTAGAAAATATTTTTGGTTTTCTACGCACACGTAAGGCACCTAAGGAAATAAGTTAAATACATATATGTTGACGTGTACTCATAGTCAGCTCACATAATCAACAAAAATGACATATGTTTACACTTTCTAACCATATAAAAGGCGAAAAATTAAATGTAGTGGAAATAAGACCTAGCTCGACAATACCATTATATTAATCCATCACCAAAAAAAATACATAAGTACTATGTTAAATTTCAACTCAATCATAATGTTAGAACTACGTAGTACATCATCATCATCATCATCATCATCATCATCTCCCTGCCCTTATCCCACTTATGTTGGGTCGGCACAACATGTTTTCTTCTTCCATTCATCTCTATTATTCGTCATTTCAGCGCTTACTTAGTACGTAGTACATAAAGTATCAAAATTATTTATAGAGGACCCACCTACTAAATTGTTTAAATCATAGACAATTAGTGATACCACAAGTAAATATCTGTCAACATTATTTTGCTAGCCAGACTCTATGAATTAAGAGTCTTACTCTATTAGTTACTAACGTTGATGCCGACGTAGAACAAGGTAAAATAGGCTCTGTTAATTATTAACGTATTATATTTAATAGAATTAATAAATAAAATAAGTCCATGTTAGTAATGTAGTAAAACAATTTTTTACAAAGGATAAATACATTTCCTTGATGGTCTGGCTTTGAATTTTGACGTCGCAGCGCTTCTTTCGAATCGAGATCTTTTTACTTATAAAAAACCGGCCAAGAGCATTTCGCCACGCTCAGTGTAGGGTTCCGTAGTTGCCCATCCTTCACAATAGACGGGCTTAAAACAGCGGTTTTAAGCCCAAGGTTTAAATTACGAGAAAGATTTCAAGCTCTATAAAAAGGTCGTAAACGCCAAAGTAAATGTAATTACTTATTACCTTCTAGAAGTTATCGATTACGCGCCAGATTGAGCGAAATGTTTAATACAGTATGGCACTTAACTAATATGTGTAACGTTCGAAGTATAAGGATAACCGCGCGGCACTTACGTCATTTTAAAGCACTTTCAATGAAAATATAGTTTTCATTGAAAGTGCTTTTAAGGCCTCATTTTTATGATTTTTTACATAATTTTTTGACCTGTGGTTGAAAAGTGCGGCGTGATAAATACACATACCCATACCAAATTTCAGCTTTCTAGTACTAGTGATCACGGAACTAAGCCGCGGGCGGACAGACAAACAGACAGATGGACAGACGGACATGGCGAAACTATAAGGGTTCCTAGTTGACTACGGAACCCTAAAAAGGGGTTCTCATTTCAGTTGTTTTTTTTTTCATCCTCTATTTTCTGACACAAACACAGTCCACATCAATCTCGCCATCTATGGGTTGTATCTGTTTGTCTTTCGTATATACGTATAGCTTGGTGTAAATGGTTTTTTGCATGCATTTGGTTTTGATTTTGGACCCATCACGTATGAAATCGCCGGCGCATTCGATGTCTGGAGCATTGCCTCTGTAAAAAAAAACTGTATTAATGAAATGTACCATAAAGTGGTTACATTGAAACTTTTACGCACATACACATTAAAAGTCGTTAGCTAAACGTATTAAATGTATTTTTTGGTTATCACGCTATTGTCATGACAAATAATACATTATGCCTATCAATGTCTCCAAAAGACTTTAGGTACAAGTTTTTTGGAGATGCGTAGAGCATGTTCTCATAGACAGCGCTAAGGGTAACCTTTCACGGAAACCATCAAAGCGGTGCCTCAGCATAAGCCCCGCCGGCGGGGTTCCTAGTTCGCGTTTTTCTCTACATCATAGCCCGTCTCTCTTTCCCCTCTCCTCCCGCCCTAAGTCAGGCTGACCCGTTTCAGTCTATTCACGACGCAGTCCATGCGCCCAGTGCGCCCGCGTCAACCCAACCCAAATTACCCCTGTGGCGCGGAGATAATCCCATTAGCGAGTTAAACTCCCACACAAAGTCCGACTCACTGGTAGTGAGGGTACAAGGTTCAAAGCAGATGGAGAAATTGAAAGTGCACATTCAGTGCGCCTCTGCTAGAGTAGACTCAACGTTAACCCGGCACACGGGTTCGATTCCTGGTGTGGACCACGGGTCAGCTCAAGCTAATTGTTAATCAGTGAACACAGTTTTCATTTGGTTATATTATCAATAATCACTGCTTTTGAGCCTAATTCTACGCCTATCAAGAATAATAATTTTGATGATATACTTACTCATCGTAATGTGTCTTGCAAGTCACCGAAGGTAAGGATTGAATGAAAAACTTGGACTGCACGAGAAGCTGTGGTACCTGTCCATCCTTGTTGAAGATGTATGGTGTCTTAGTCTATAATAAAATATAAATATTTTAACAAAAATAACTTAAATCAGTGGGGTCACACACGCGACTCTTTGTTGTTGAAAAGGCTACACTTTCCTTACAATATGGTCATACGAGCAAGACAGGTGATGCTGCGTCGCGTCAAGATATGATATGGATATAAATTCATAAGAGGATTTACTCACGTCGTAGGAGTCGAATAACGCTCGACATGTTTCGAATCGGTACGCGATTCATCATCGCGGTGGCGGCCAACCGAACAACAGTGTTCGGTTCAGTGTTTGGTTGGCCGCCGCCGCGATTGATCGTCCCTCCTGATGATGAATCGCGTACCGATTCGAAACATGTCGAGCGTTATTCGATTCTACATATATCTACGACTTCTATATGTCTGAGACTCACGGTAGTTTTCTATCTAATATATACAAAATTCATTCAAATCCCCGTTCTAGCTTATCTTCAGGTTCAGCAACAGGGTTGTCACATCTTGCTGTGCGTGATTGCGTTTGTCTATGCTAGCCCTGCAGGTGAACCTTCTGAACTCTATAAGAATATTTTAAGAGGGGTGACAATTTATTAAACGATGTTTTTTTTGAGGTATTAATACTATTAAGCACATACCTCTCTGATCGTCTCACAGTTTCCCGCGATGCTACCAGGTTTGATTTCTGGTATATCTAAATCAGCCTCTTTCTTCATGCGATGGAGTTTTGTCTGAAATAAAACAATTAGTATAAGTAAGTACTTGAACAATTTTTTCCTTAAAATCAAAAATATTTCTAAAGGAAGTAAAAAATGCTCCGTAATTGAGAACTTTCTGAAAATTTTCACTTTTCGCCAATTTACGTCATGTTCTTGTGGAAATTGAGAAGTAATGGAAAAAGACTTTGCAACTAGCTACTCGTAGTTTCTATTTGTAAAAGTGGTAAAGCAGCTGTCATAACCTACGAGACAGGCTGAGCCTAGTGTAGGGGACACGGCTACTTCTGCTGAGGTGTAAACATTACCAACCAGTGTTCATTGAGTGCTTATTTTCTAACTATACGGTAATTCATCTGTAAAAATGTCACTGTATCCTAATAAACTATTTTTATTTGTATTATAACTGAGCTAGTGATCCTGGGTTTGAATCCCGGCAAGGGCGAATAATTGTGTGATCAACGCGAATATTTGTGCCGGGGTCATGGATGTTATATGTATTTGCGTCACCTAAATAGTACCTACCTACCCACAACAGACTAATAAAAATATTTTCTTGTGATCTGATCTATTTTATTTATTTATTGATTTAAACTTTTTGGCATAAAAAAGTCAATACAAATGGCGACCTTAATGCTTAATGGCATTCTCTACCAGTCAACCATAGAACCAAACAGAAATGCTTCAAGTGGGTGCAGAGCAGAAAATTAATCGTTCGGAGAGCGTCTAAGTTACAAGTGAATACTAAACTAGGTACCATAAAGATGTCCATTATATATTATATTATATAATTAGTGAGACTTTCTACGTCGCTGATTAGCTGTCTCTTTATGGTAACAAATGTTATAAGGAAAAAATGTTTGCCGCCAGTCGTACAAAAAAAAAGAATTACAGTTGCAATGTTCTTTAACTAAATTTTTACCCGACTACGGCAAAGCCAAAAGGAAGGGTTATAAGTTTAGCAGTCTATGTATGTATATTTATATGTAAGTTTGTTCCACCATAGCGCGAAAACTACTTAACCGATTTTAGTGATTGAGGTGTCTATCAATTCGTAATTACAGTCCGGGTGACATAGGCTACATTTTTAACAGACTTCAAAAAAGGCGGAAGAGTGAGAGCAAAAATTTTACAGAAAAAAAATAAATAATCAACAGATTTCAAAAACTCTTTTTTTGTTGGAAAGTTAACACTTCCGTTATTATCTCTTAGAAATATGGTAAAGATCTGATGATGGAATCCATCAGAAATCGACGGAACTCTGCAAATATAATAGTTACAAGTACAATTTCTTTATTATTTTCTAAAGAGATTCAGGTATGTGTTGTCAGAAAGCATAATTTGACCAAGTGGAACTGTTGCAGAAGACCACGAAAGGTGATTGGAACTATATGTTTGCATTAAAGCATGCTCTAGCATAGCGCTTACACTACTTAACCGATTTTGATCAATAACGTGTCCATCGATTTGTTATAACGGCCATATTGCGTAGGCCATATTTTTAACCGACTTAAAAAAATGATGGTGTAGTTGAGTATATTGCTTACAATTAAACCGATTTCATTCATTACTTTCACCCGAATAAGGCAAAGCCTTAGCAAAGTAATTCTTTATTTATATTCGTATTCCAATACCTTATATGATTTGATGACGCGTAACGTCCTGAACCAATTTGATGAAAGAGGTACCAACCGAATAGTAATATTGAAACCAGGTAGTACATACAACGTTCTAAAACGGCAATAAGGAAGCAAATTTTATAAAACTTTTGAATCTACGGAGACGACGGCGACATAGATCATGGGGGGCTTGGGGGGCGGAGCCCCCGCCATAAAAAATACAACGTTCTGAAACGGCAACAAGAAAGCATATTTTATACAATTTTAGAGTCTACGGAGGCGATGGTGACATAAAACACGGGGGGCTCGGGGGCTGAGCCCCCCGCCATAAAAAACTACAACATTCTGAAACGGCAACAAGAAAGCAGATGTTATGAAAAGTTTTGAGTCTACGGAGGCGATGGTGACATAAGACACGGGGGGCTCGGGGGCGGAGCCCCACGCAATAAAAAACTACAACATTCTGAAACGGCAACAAAAAAGCAGATCTTATGAAACTTTAGAGTTTACGGAGGCGATGGTGACATAAAACACGGGGGGCTCGGGGGGCAGAGCTCCCCGCCATAAAAAATACAACGTTCTGAAACGGCAACAAGAAAGCAGATTTTATGAAACTTTTGAGTCAACGGAGGCGATGGTGACATTATACACGGGGGGTTCGGGGGGGCTGAGCCCCCCGCCATAAAAAACTACAACATTCTGAAACGGCAACAAGAAAGCAGATTTTATGAAAAGTTTTGAGTCTACAGAGGCGATGGTGACAGAAGACACGGGGGCTCGGGGGCGGAGCCCCCCGCCATAAAAAACTACAACATTCTGAAACGGCAACAAAAAAGCAGATCTCATGAAACTTTAGAGTCTACGGAGGCGATGGTGACATAAAACACGGGGGGCTCGGGGGGCAGAGCCCCCCGCCATACAAAATACAAAGTTCTGAAACGGCAACAAGAAAGCAGATTTTATGAAACTTTTGAGTCAACGGAGGCGATGGTGACATAATACACGGGGGGTTCGGGGGGCAGAGCCCCCCGCCATAAAAATACAACATTATGAAACGGCAAAAAGAAAGCAGATTTTATGAAACTTTTGAGTCAACGGAGGCGATGGTGACATAAAACCTGGGGGGTTCGGGAGGCAGAGCCCCCCGCCATAAAAAATACAACGTTCTGAAACGGCAACAAGAAAGGAGATTTTATGAAACTTTTGATTCTAAGGAGGTGATGGTGACATTAGACACGGGGGGCTCGGGAGGCGGATGTTATGAAACGAGTTTACGGAGGAGATGGAGACATGAAAACCGGGGGGCTCGGGAAAACTTTTGAGTTAAACTAGGAGATGGGGATAGGGGGAGATGGGGGGTGGAGCCCCCCGCAATAAATAGAATACGGCATCCTTAAACGGATACAGGGTAGCAGATCTTATGAAACTTTTCTGGTAACGGAGGAGATGATGACTTAAAAGACGGTGGAGCTCGGGGAAACTTTTGATTTAACCTAGGAGATGGTGACATAAAAGACGGTAGTGATATATATGGATTTCCAAACAGTTTTTTTCTGTTTTGCTTTTTAAGTTGCTGAAAATGTTGTGTCGTCAAATGTAAATTCTTGTCGTTAAGATGTGATTAGGCACCTATATTTAATATTTAGATATTGTTGCATAGGAAAAAATACAAACGAATAATCTCTTTAAGCGTAAAAATATTACAGGTGTATGAAATTGTTTTTTTTTCATCGTTTGCTTTCTATAAGCTTTCAGTCGTCTACTGGTCCACAATACGATAGAGGTACTGGTTGGTCTCGATAGCTGAAATTCGACGTTGGTATTCAACGTTTGCGTATAAATTATTGTTAGTTTTTCCTGACTGTGTTATTCGTAAAGTCAAAGGGAAGAGTACTAAGTTATGTATTTAAGTATGTTCCACGCTAGCGCTTAAACTACTAGACAGATTTTGATGACTGAGTGTGTTGTGTGACATAGGCTACATTTTTAACAGACTTCAAAGGAAGATGTAGCCTTACAGCGACATTTTTTAAGCTTACATATGCATTTAAATATTCTTTACTTCATCATATGTAGAAACTGAAAATATTGAAACTAGGTCGATGCAGAGTCAGCCACCGGCTAAGCTTGCACCATAGATTGGAGCGGAGTTTTTTTTATTTTTTTTCGAAATTTTCTCTTCGTCACGACCTAGCGAAATTTAATTTGTGCATTTTAAAACAAAAATTTCTAAAATCGGTTGAGAACTCGCTGAGATCTGCGCATTGTTACAAAGTCCATTCGAGTCGATCCATGGGAGCTTCGCTCGCTTCGCTCGCTCCGCTCCAATAAAATAAAAGGTTAAAAAACTTAAACCCGACTACGGACAAACGAACTAAAAAGTTAAAAACAAGGTAGAAATATCGGGTATCATCGCCTTATTCCACAAGACAAGTCGTTAGACATGTTAAATGTTCTTGTATATTTTTTTCTACTGAAATCTTCTGTTAGTTAACAACAATAATATTATAATTTAATTCAAATGCCGTAGTCGTGCGTTGTCGACTATTTAAAAAAACTGCAACTATACAACGAAGTTTCTGTAGTTTTAGGTAGATCGCCATCATCATCTTATTGAGTACCTAAAATAAGTCTTGTAAAACTGTGTTGTCTTGTTGATTTATATCAATATGATAACGATGTGTAGCCGTGTAATAATGCTGTGCGTCCGTTTTATTCTCGATAACTAGACACTATAGGTACGATTTTCACGAAATAACATGTTCTTCAAAAACGAAGAAAACTAAATTAAATAAATTCTGCTGCTACTGCTACGGCTACGGCTAAGCGGTTTAATTCGTATATGATATATGCATGTTCGCTCTTTTACTGTTTGGAGACATGTAAAAGGAAGATTGTATCGTAGGTAGTTAATGCCACAACGCACGACTACGGCATTTGAATTAAATTATAATATTATTGTTGTTAACTAACAGAAGATTTCAGTAGAAAAAAATATACAAGAACATTTAACATGTCTAACGACTTGTCTTGTGGAATAAGGCGATGATACCCGATATTTCTACCTTGTTTTTAACTTTTTAGTGCGTTTGTCCGTAGTCGGGTTTAAGTTTTTTAACCTTTTATTTTTGTCCTAATAATAGATTTAAAACACATAATTTTATGAGATTCATACATGTAACAAGGGAACCGGGGAGTATTATGAATATTATGATACACTGGCAACAAAAACGTATTGACAGAACCAAACCAACCGATCATAGCGTGATGACGCCAAAAGTCCACCTGTCATTCCGGAGTGCCATATCTTGTCAAAGTCAAAATATTCTTTATTCAAAGAATTTTATAGATTATTCTTTTTATCGATTCTATTTTTTATGTGGAAATACCACATTTTTTTATAAATAATGACACAAAGGTAAATTAAGAAAGAAAAATTGAATGCGATCCACTACAAACTAAGCAGGGCTTGAACCTGGCGACCTCTGCGTTACCGGCGCATTGCTCTCCCAACTGAGCTATTAGATCGCTACGTCAATCACACCAAATCTTTTATTCCATAATTCGTATGAATAATTCGCTACTGGAGCGCCATCTGCGCCATATGTGTTTGAAATGCTTATGCGCATTAGCCATACCGTAGGATGTGCGCTTTATTCAAGTACAAGCACTTTCGAATCGTCAGTTACAGAGAGCAGAGCAATTTATTGATAGACTATAGGTTTTTTTTTTCCTTCTTCTTTTTTTTTAGCAGGTCGCTCCAGGTAGCTCCTTTTTCATTTTTTCTTTAAGCTTTGATCTTTATATTCATGGTTTAGACTTATAATTGTTTTTATACCATGGATTTATCTTTACCAGTTTTCCCTCCATGATGAGCCGATCTATTTCCTCGTCCGGGTACCCAACCGGCTTCTCTTCACAAAAGGTCTTATTTTCGCAGCCCTTTGGAATGATCAGGTCATCTGAAAAAATGGTACTTAACTGTATGTTAATATCTTATGTGGAAATATAAAAAATAATAAATAGAAAATATAAATAGGAAATATAGAAAAACGTTTCATAGAAATTTAATTTTCATAGAAATTTCGTTTCGTCGAAAGCATTTTCTTTCTGAAACCATACAATATCTTGAAATATTACACAAACCTAACCTATCCTAATCCATAGGTTGACAAGGTTTCAAGATTTCTGAAAAAAAAGATGACTTCCAAGGAAAAAAAATGTATATGAAATGAAGATTCCGGTGAAGTGCTTTACTATAAAAGAAGAGGATCCTATGAAACATATTTCGTAAAGGAACATTTTATTCTCAGATGAAATAGGTTACGATAAGATAGTTAAATTACATGTACATTAAGGTGGAGCGAGTTTTTTTTTTAGGAAATTCAACTCAGAATCTCTCTAAAACGTTGCATTAGGCTGCCAGGTAAAATTAGCAGTATCGCCAAAAGTCGCCTAGTATTTTGAAGACGACATTTTACGAGAAGACGAAACGGAATACCTATACCTACTCTCATAAGGCTGATGAAAGTTGCAAAAATACTCTCATAAGGCTGATGAAAGTTGCAAAGTTCAAACGTTGCAGCTAATCTGCTAAGGTGGTGTTCTATAGGAGATGCCTAGGTCCCACAGTGCACGTCTTTCGGCTGATGGTGATAGTTATAATGCATAGGCACGCATAGGTGAGTAAAACGAGCTTTACCTATCGACAGTACATTCCCGTTCACGGCAAGTGTTGACGCCTGTAATAGAAACATAGTGAATCATTAGTATTAATCACAATGCATATTACGTGTCATACGTCATATTGTCTCCAGCGCCCAATTATTATAATAATAAGTTCATTTAGATGTCGTAATTATGACACCTTTTGGTCTTTCCTTGATGATATTTTTGCGTAGATATAAAAAACGTTTTTACCAAAGATGTGCGAGGACGCTTCGACGTTCTTTTGCGTGACGGCTTGATAGCCTACATCAGCTTTCTTGTCAACACAACTCTTCTCTTTCATAATATAGGAGGCACATAATTAAATAATTAGAATAATGCATACGGAAGTATCCACAGCAGTCAAAGTCAACGTGCCATATCGAAAATAAAATAAAATAAATAGAGGGTAAAAATTATCCTATCACCATCTTTGGATCTCTAATACAGGTATTCCTGTATCAAATAAATTTTGACCAACAGATGTCGGTGTACGGCTGGCACAAATTCTGCATCACACTGTTAAGATATTTCCTAAAAGAGTTACCCCTCTCCATAGAGTACTAATTTGCATATACAAATTAAGAATTGTATTATAATACGGATATAAGGAGTATAATGAGTGGATGTTGCCCCTGCCTATTTTATGAGACACCTTATAGAGAACCTACTATTTAATCATAGATGAATAAACTACAAAGTACTGATAAAATCTAAATGGATTGAGATTCATTAAAAAAGCCATATTATTGACAAGATTTGAACGAAGGCAGTCCGATGCCATAGACGTAAAAACTAAAATTTTGCATAATGTTTCCTTTAGGCCTATGTGTGTTTGCAAAAATTCATCAAAATCTGTATATTTAATACGCAAATAAATACAATAAAATACATACTAGCGGAAAAATAACCCACCAAGGTCACTAAAACTACACAAAAACTTATCACGTCTCGTTCAAAAAACATTATTAAAGTAAACTCACTGAGCACTGATATTTAATTTGATATTCAATGTATTATACTTATTTATTTGTTTATTTAATACGCTGTCGTGCCAGTCTGTGTCTGTATACGTCTGTGAGAGAGATCATAAGAAGACTGTCGGATTGGTATATGATTGGTGTTTATGTCTCGGCTGGTGCCTCGACCTACGATGACATTACGTGGCGCAGACCACACCCTGACCACAGTATAAATAAGTTATATTATAATGATAACAGTATGGCACTTTATATTCTCGCAGTTTGTACGTATTTGCATTCGTTTATTGCTGTCATGAATAGGTAGGTACAACAGGGTGTTTCCATATATGGCAGTCATTACATGATGCCATGTTAGGGCTTTGCAATTTTACCTTAAAAGCTAAAAACTAAACTTCCTATATTAGATTGTACTCATCAATTTAAAATTAATCTCATGGTATAACAACTCGAGTGAATTAAAATAAAATAAATGGCGCATAATTACGATTGTAACTTTGGCGGCAATATACAAGACACTGTATCATAATCTGATGCACAGCGGGACCCTCGTCAAGTATGGCACAACCGCTCTTTTTATTATTTTCTCTAAGCCAATCAAGATATTTTAGACCCCCTGGTAATTTCGTTGCCTGATAAGTTCGAAGTCTCGTGACCGCGATACATTTCCAAATTAAATTATTTGATTGATATTTTAAAGTGGCCTTGGGACGTAAATTTCTCAGGTAAAGGTTGAATCAGAAATGAGATTCTTATTCAAACCAAGGTGACCAACGTAGCAAACCGGGTTAACCAGCTGAAGTGCCAATGGGTGGGGCACATCGCTCGAAGAACAGATGGCTGTTGGGGCAGCAACAAGAAGAAACCACGTGCCGACATGTGCACGGTATGATGGCCAAGTCTGACGACCGTCGGGCTTATGATGGTTGATTTTATCACGCGACAAATAAGTGACAAAGCACGCTTTGAAAAAATGGGAGTGTGAGTGACAGATGCTTTGTCACTTATTTATCACGTGATAAACGCAACCATCATAGGCCACCTGTACGTCTAACATAACCACAGGGCGGACACTGCCTACTAAAAACTGAACTTGAATGACAGTGACAATGTGTGCGTGTAAGACGCACAGGGCTGCCTCAGACGCATTGCAACTAGGGCTTGCATCCCGGAATTCCGGAATTTCGAAATTCCGGAATCTCGGATGATTTTTCCAATATTACAATTCTGGAATTGAGGACGCTCAATATCGAGAATTCCGGAATTGAAACGACATTATTTAATGTAGTTCCTAGACAGTAATATGAGATGTTTTACGGATGGTAAGTTTGTTTAAGCTTAAATATTATATGTATTCACTTGTATCTTTAACGCTCTCAGAACGGTTAAAATTCTACTCTACAAGTGGGTACTTGAAGTATCTCTGTTTTGACTTTTGGCCCTATGGTGGACGGGTAGAGAATTTAATTTGGCATGAAGTTCACTATTTGTAAATATAGCATTAGCATTTGTTACAGTTAGCACTGAGAACCATTTATAGTCGAAATGTTATACTGGTTATTTTGGTAAAACACTAAATTGCAGATTATTCACCAGGAATGAGCCAAATTCAACGGTTTTAATTCACATGCCACTATTTATCTACCCACTACATAGATATTTCAAAATCTCTCATAATTAAGGCTCCACTAAGCATTTTAAAGATATGTCTTTATTCATGATTGCGGCCTCGTGAATCGTGATGGAAATCCAAGGGCATTGTTGTTAATGATAGGAATGTAAGGAATCGGGAGTCACAACATTATCAAGATAGTTATGTGCTCGGTAAAAACTTACGATAGTGATCAGCGGGGTATGAAATATCAAGGTATAATAAAAAAGTCATACATGACACAATGTCATAGGGTATCTCAAGTAATTATACAATCAGGTCAATAAATCTTTCAACCAAAGACAGAATAAGAAACCTGAAAAACTGAATCAAAACAACTGAAGGAAAAACTGATCTAAGAATCCATTGAATGAGGAGGTCCTTTTTAGATTCCCTTTGACTCCACGGAAGCTCAACATACGTATTTTTGACAGTGGGATGACTGATAACAAGCGACTTGTGTGGTACTGTGCAGATCACCAAGAGATGGACTAAGACATTGTTAAGCAAGCTTTAGATTACGACACTTTTGATGTGTACACTAAGTAAGATACTGGAGCGTTTGTGCGAACATCACTGTAGGAATGAGAACAAAGAAACAGACATAAATATGCGCAACGTTAAGTATACTCAACGCCCAAAACAAAAAAATCCTGCCAAGTTGTTTTCGATTATATTCACAACTTATAGTTATAAAATATTTCCTTATTTCCAAACGAATCTTTACCGACTATGTTTATTGCCCGGACGCACATATTTTGTCAATTCGCGGCAAAATGGTGCCGAAAGAACCGATGACTGTGGGAAGTAAGGTAAATAATAATTCATAATAAATATTTATCACCATAATATCGATTGAATTACGCTTACAATTGATTTTTAAGGGTGTGAGCTTTGTGTTCTGGTATATTTCTAACAATTTGGGTGTAAGACTTGAACGTTATTTGGTTCCCAATATGCGTGTTGAGTATTCTCAACATTGCGAAACTTTGAGAGACACACCTACTTCACTGCATGTTGAGTATTCTCAACATTGTCCATCTATGCACAATATACACTCTGCTTAAATTGTTGAGTATTTTTAACATTGCGAAGTTAAGGTTATATAAATGATAAAGGGTACATAATATATTTTCCGTATGTATATGCCAAAAGCTGTTTTTGTGCCTAATATTGCATGTTTATTTATTGACATGTTGCCTGGATGTGGTGCGTGCTCCATGGTTAAATAAAATGAGCCAAGAATTGCAGAATCTTCAGACTCCAGCAATCATTCTGACAAAAAATTGAGGCTAACCAAAATATTAACTCTCAGAACCTGTCTGATGCTGATGCAAACTTTGAACCGCGATCGATACCACCTTCTCTAGAAATACTAAATTTGTTAGAGAGCACAGATGAAGAACCTAGACATATCTTCGTGAGACATGCAACGCACTGGTCGCAGATATTTGCCCTTAAAACACATGAAAACGTGACGAGGCATCTACATTTCGCGGATAATTGCAATCTCGATAATGACCTCTACTTCAAGATACGTCCATTCATGGAAAAACTTAGACAAAATTGTTTGAAACTTGAAAAAGAAAGGCGGCTTAGCATAGATGAATTGATGGTGCCATATAAAGGAACGAGAGCGGGTTGCAGACGCCAATATCAGCCAAAAAAGACGAAGAAATGGGGATTCAAATTATTTGTACGTGCTGGAATATTTGGACTCGGTTATGACTTCCTTCCATATGCTGGAGAAGACACGTTTTGATTCTGTTCATTTACAGACTAACCAGCCAGCTAGCTATCGTATATTTCGATATTTTTTTCACGTCCCTGGAGCTGATACGTCTACTCCGCAATAAATATATCTTTAGCCTTGGGACAATAAAAAACAACCGCCTTAGGGGTCGTCAGGACAAATGCTCCTCGGAAAAACTACTGTCAAAGAAGGCTAGAGCGAACGAACAGTATAACGGAGAACAAAAGAAAATGCCGTTGTAGAAGTATCGGATTCAAATAGCAATGGAGCTGCTGAAGAAAAATAGAATTGGACTTTTGGACACGGACATGGCAATGCGTGCCAAAAAACAGCTGCAGTCCCGAGACCTCCTACTGCAGACAATATGATAATATGGGACACTTACCAGGGTTCACGACCTACGGACGATACAATTATTGCAATAATGGCTTCACAAACTTGCAACGTTCAAAATATAAAGTAAGACGTGTCTTGTTTCGAAGAAATAGTGTTTTTACACGTTTCATGTAGCTAAATTTATATTTTTTTCTCACAGAAAACATAAATGAGTCATCTATTGCAACTTCCACATAATGCGCAATGTTAAGAATGCTCAACATGAGTGTTATGTTCAATGTTGGACAATGTTAAGAATCAGAATCAGAATCAGAATCAGAATCAGAATCAGAATCAGAAATAATTTATTTGTTAAACATAGGTACAGGTTATGAGGTGACATGTTTTTAGTATAAAGATCAACTATGTTTGACCTACAAATGCAGGTGTACAAATATTTTCGCCTGCAAACTTGACAAGCATCACATATTAAGTTCACAATAATAAATTAATTTAAATTAAATGTCATATGTTCAAATTAAATGCATAAAAATAATGGTAATAACAATAATTAATAAAAAAATTAAAAAAAACATGCTCAATGTCCAGATTACAAATTGCATACCTAGTAGAATGTCGACCATATATATATTATACAGATATGTTAACATCATTTAGAAAATCGCCAATACTATAATAACACTTTTCTAACAAAAATTTGGACAATAAATATTTAAATTTGCTTAATGTCACATTTTGCCAATCTATCGGTAGTTTATTCATAATTTTTGGACCCATTACTAAAATGTTTTTTTTTCATCAGGGCTGTTTTTGCCATCGGGACATATACCTCAGCTTTTCTCAGCCGGAGATTTGATTTTTGAGATGGCTTTTTCATTTGAAACAAATTAGGATTAGTTTTTACATACATACAACATTCGTAAATATACATGCATGGAAAAGTTAACAAATTTAGTGATCTGAAATATGGCTCGCAGCTTTGTGAGGGATTTAGACCAGTAATGGCTCTAATGCATCGCTTTTGGGCTCTAAATATCATATCACGGTAAGTGCAATTTCCCCAAAACACAATACCATAGCGTAATGTTGCTGCGACAAAACTATGATAGGCTGTGAGCACTGCCTTTCGGTCACAAATTTTCGACAATTTATAGAGAGCATATGAGAAACGATATAGTTTTCTACACACATCCATGGAGTGTGACTTCCATGACAAGTCATTATCTATATAAAGACCTAAAAATTTAGTTACATTCGTTTTATTTAATACTTTGTCTATATATTTAACATTTAGAGGCGGTGCTACTTTTCGTTGACTAAATTGCATAATATATGTCTTGTCTAGATTTATTTTTAGATTATTATTTTCTAACCATAGAATAATATTTTTAATCACATTATTTACATCATCTTCATAATTGCTATCAGTATCGAGTTCAATAAATATAGTGCTATCATCAGCAAACAATATCATTAGATGATGACAGGAATTGACAATATCATTAATATAAAGTAAGAAAAATAGGGGCCCCAGTACGCTACCCTGTGGCACCCCATATTCAATTCGAACGGTCGCTGCTGCGCGAACAACAGTGTTGAATCTCTCTCCTATCATCTTATTCGTTTAAAAAATGTTTTAAGTGTTTGTGACTTACTGTGCTATACACCGTTTTGTAGCTGTGAAAGTGGCCTTTAAAATGGCGTTTAATTTATGAATAAAGACTAAGTGGTTTGGACGCTATAGCGAAAATAATTTCAAAATTATAAACCAACCGTCGAAGAACTGACCTACGACAACTCGCAACGCGCCAGCGGTGCGTGAGTCATCGCGCACGGGCCGAACATCGATGCGGCTGGACGCTTTACACTGCTGCTTCAAGGTACATTGCTTGTTGCATTTCATAGCGGCAGTCAAATAAATTAAGAGGGCATATTTAATTGAAAATGGCACCAAAACCGGCATGTGCACATTGTAAGAAGACCATTTTAGATAAACATTTTTTGACGTGCTCGCTGTGTAAACGTTCGTATGACCTTATTTGTACACACTCCGAAAAACTTTACGATTTGATGGATAAAGAACGCAGAGCGTCATGGTCTTGTATAAAATGTCGTAAGCACAAAGACCTACCAAAGAAAGCGAGTACACCTATCATTACGAAAAAACAGGTCACCAAACCTTCTTCGTCAAAACAAGAAGTAAACCTGATTGATACATCTCCTGCCCTTCTGCCTCAGAGCTCGTCGGGGCCCCAACAGCTCAACTGCTCTGTAGACAACGTTACGGTAAGAAAATATAATTTACCTGTGCACAATTCATTTGATTCTCTGACCGACAAAGAATTCGATAGCTCTATACTCCGAAATGACACGCTCAACAGAAGTTGTCCAGATTTGACCATAAATTATAAAGATGAAGTTAAAGACTTAAAGGTAAAAATAGCACAACTGCAAGAGAAACTTCAATTTGCTGATAACTATAGTACTAAACTTTTAGTCGAAAACGATAAATTAAACCAACAGCTATCTGAACGCAACCGGCAAATCAAACAGCTGAAGGAAATATGTAAATCTACGTCCAAAGTCACAAAACTAGGAAAAATCACAAGTGAGAACAAACAGCAGTCTTCGCAAACGAGTTTCGACAATGAAGATATGGATCGTGGAGTAGAAGAGTCTGTCCAAGCCTCACAAACTCCTCCGACTATAATACCCACTCCCACATTTAGCGCTGAACACGGGCAAGAAATAATTCAAAACTGCGAAGACCCGTCAGGCAAAATATATATCCTCGGTGGTAGACAAAGCAGAGGACTCGCGAGCACACTATTGAAGTCAAGGCAGAGGGTAGTTAGAACTGAGTGAGCGCACGTTAAAGGATGTATCTTTTGATTTATCTTTTTACAAATACAGAGATTAGTTTTACAATTGTTTTAGAACTTTTACTAAATGAACTGCATTATTGTCTTTTATTTCAGAAGGGTGCTCACTCAATCCACACGCACACAAAAAAAGTACAAATTATGTTAATCTGTTATTTACAGACTTAGTTTCCATAGAATGTATATCAGAATTAGTTGTATTTGTCACTGGAGGGACTGTACTCAATAAATTATTTGTTGATATGTCATTGGTGTGAGTACCTAAGAAATTCGAGTCTTTTTGATGACTCTTTAAAATGCTTTTTAAACGAATTAAAGAGAAAAAATGTCTTATTACAATTTTCTACATTGTGTTTTCTTTCGTCCAGTGCTGAGCTGACGTGGTTTAAGTAAATTGTTTTGTGGTGTTGTGTTTTTGAGTTTTCAAAAAAAATTGACGTGTAGTCTGATGACATTGATGAAGAAGACATCCCACAGTTACTGGAGCAGTGGGGTTTGCCACAATACATTCATACTTTTAACGGTAAGTTGGTACCAACTATATGTTCGTCTGAATGCCAGGGTTCCGTACAGTTTTGGAGCCACTGGATATCTTCATCTGTACCACCTTCTGGAAAGATACATGAACGAATAAAACATCATGAAATAAAGATTTCAAAGCAATTAAATTTAATAAAATAAGTTGCAAGTTATTAATGTAAAAAACTAGTGCCACGCCAAATCATGGGATTAGGTTGTACCAGGTTCAATTGAGCCGTGGCAGAAAGCCGGGAAAAACGCTAGGAGGATGATGAAGTTGCAAGTTATTAAAGTTGCTTGCTAGAAAGAGACCAAAGACAGACAGACGAACAACACAGTGGTCCTATAAGGGTTCCTTTTTTCCTTTTGAGGTACAAAACCCTAAAAAGTGCGGAAATACTATCATTGAATACAATTAATAACCTATTTTTTTTTTTTTTTTTTTAATTAAATTTTTCAATTTTCGCTTCATTTGTAAACATTTAATTAATAACCTATTTGGGAGAGGCTCTAGTCCAACAGTGGGATCAGTATGATCTATTAAAAAAAAAAACTTAGGTAGGTAACTTGAAACTTGCCTTCTTCGACGACTTCTAGTGGCTCGTTGCTGTTATTGTCGGTGTTGCTGCAATTTTTCTTTTTAATGACCTTAGCCTCCCTAAGTTCGCGGCGCCTATTTTGTAGACAGTCATATAATTTGCCCTTTGCACATCTTTTAATTTTAAGTTTAGTATCATTAATGTATGGAATGAAATATGTACTTATATTTTCCTTTTTGAATACTTCAGTTATTTCTTGTGCTTTTGTAAGTAGTAGAGAACTGTCTATTTATTTTATTTGGGTCTGATTCCATTAGGTCTTTTATTATTATATTGCAAACTTTTCTTCGCCCATTATTTGATAATTTGCCTTGTTCTGAATATAAATTTAGCAGGCCTCGTCCTTTGTTCGATTTTAAGAGTAGATTTTTCAACGGCTGAAATAACACAAAAATAAAATTAATGATTACAATAATTAGGTAGGTAATATGATCAAGTTTTTTCAAAGACATATATTTAATTTAGTTCTAAACATTTGTACCTGTTTTATTTTTAGGTCAAATAGTGACTTTATAAGTATTCATCTTACCGAACATACGTCTTCATTACAGATTGTCATATCCAAATCCTCACTAGCGGTAGCCTCCTGATCCTCACCAGTGATAGACAATATAATGACATCGGAATCATTTAGTTGGGTAGAGGTATTATTGTTGTTTAGAGGAATTATAAATTCACTCACACTCTTTATTTGTTTGTGTTTGGGATTAAGCATATCTACAAAAACAGGGGCCTGCAAAATAAAATAGTGAGTAATTAAAATTACCTACCACTTAAATAAGTATATAGGTAGGTTTTAACGGCCTCCATAGTTGGTAGTGACCCTGCCTACGAAGCTGGAGGACCCGGATTCGAATCCTGATACGGGCAATTATTTGTGTGTTTATCACAAATATTTGTTCCTGAGTTATGGCCGTGTATGTATAAAGAGGTTTTATTATTATTTATTATTATTATGTATATAAGTATTTTATCTATATACTATCTATTATACATATCGTCGTCTAGTACCCACAACACAAGCCTTAATAAGCTTACTGTGGGGCTAGGTCGGTTTGTGTAAGATTGTCCTATAATATTTGTTAATATTTATTATTTTATTTATTTTATTAGGCCTACTCGTAAATAATAGCCTAAACTCAAAGGGTTTACTAGTAACCGTTGAAGAGTTCAACCCTCCATCTCCTGGTGCCATCATCAGATGAGCTTGATGGAACCAAATTATTGTATTGTTAGGTATCAGGAAGTATTACATACATTTGTGAATTTTAAAATCGATGGGACAATATACTAGGCTAAATTCAACTTCTAATGTTTGTTTACATTACATTACTTACATACATAGGTTACAGGTGAAGCCAATAAAAACATTTTAAAAATAGAAGATACTTACAGGGCTGCAGCTGCTGGTTTCTAGGCATTCTTCTGGGTTAGTTAATTTGATCCAATTGTCCAAGTTTTTTAAAAATTTGGCACGATCTCCTATTGAAGGGATTAGTTCTTTAGCTAGACTCCTGTCCAGCATCGACAAAGTCGATATTGTTATATCATTTACTAAAAAATCATAAAAAAATATATAAGGTATCACTCATACAAGAAAGTCCCAATGCAAAAAGCATAAGTTTTGATCTAGGGGAATCGAATACTTGGTAACCTAGATTTTATGAAACAAGCCTATTGACTAGTTATCCATTTTGCCTGTATTGAAGCTGAGCTGACACATTTGGTGACCTGTGTGCCAAAGCGATTAAGATGAGATGACTGTGTATACACATAATATATCTGCTTCCTCGCCTCCCAGTAGCACCTTTGCTTAGACCAATAGCAGGAAATAAAATACATGTTCCTCAAAATTTACCAAATAAAAACAAAGGACATTCTAAATCACCTTTCAAACAAAAAAAAAAAAAAAAACAAAATCGGTTCATTCGTTCGGGAGCTACGATGCCACAGACAGACACACAGACACACACACACACACACACTGCCCTGGTTTTCCTGTTATGTATTTTGTGTTTTCGGCCATATCATAACTATTAATATATAAAATAAACACACTATACTTACCAAAAACTATTACTGTTTTATTCCTTGCGTGCGTACGTATCTATGACCCCTTCCAATTCCTTTAAGCAATTCAGTAAATCTTCATTGGCCACTTGCTCCAAACGCTTTCTTATAACAGCCGTAATGATATTACGTTTGCAAGCACACGGGCACACATTGTCTTGCAATTCATTATCTTGTATTGAGCATTGTATTGACGAATCTACGACTTCTGGTTTGACATCCTCTTCATTGTCGCTTGGGTAAGGCGTCATTTGCATTCTCATAACATTTTTATAAAAAACAAGCGGTATGTCATCTAGGTCCATAATTTTGTCACCTAAAGCAAAAAAAAAGCTTTTAAGACGAACATATAGTTGGTACAGTAACTGTGGGATGTCTTCTTCATCAATGTCATCAGACATCACGTAATTTTTTTTGAAAACTCAAAAACACAACACCACAAAACAATTTACTTAAACCACGCTCAGCTCAGCACTGGACGAAAGAAAACACAATGGCCGCCGCCTGCGCCTGGCCGGCTCGGGTGGCGGGCGGGGTGCGGGCGCGGGAGTTCGTTTACAACAGACAGTTTTCAATAAACAGAACATGATATTTTGCTATGAATACCACCTCGATTGTTATTGTAACATTATTATTTGAAATATTTTAAAACACGCTAACAGAATAGCACGGAGTAATACATCCATTGTACCGTTTACTGTTTCCGGGGTGGTTTTTACTATAATATTCTTGTTAAGCCTTAACACTACATAAAAAGTAAACCAAACGAAACGAATATTAAATGACACTTAGAACGATATGTACTGCAAGCAATAATGTAGTTGTAATAAAAATATTATTGTTTTGATTACAAATACACTCGTAGTCCACCAGTAACATTGTAAATCATTAACCGTAACTAGATCATTTAGTAACTGCGAATCTCTGTTTCTTATTACATACAATACATTACATACATATTAACATAATTATTGTTTATGATGCATAATTATTGATGTTTTAGTTCAATTATATTTTTTTGTGAGCTACATTACTCAAATAATGTAATGAAACATACGATTAGTAGGAATTAATAATTAGTCGTACAGATAACAAGCATCAAGTATTTCAAACTAGAAACGTTGTAACCTAATTTAACTATTCGATTCAGTACTTCTGTTTGTCACCAATTTCTCTGCGTGTACGAATGAATATTTGAGTTACAACAATCTGAAACTAACTAGAAACTATAACCCGAATACTCATGCTCATTCATCACGTGTAAAGGAGGCACGGTGTCATAAAAGCACTAATCCTTACAATTTTAAATACTCATCACAAAATGTTAGCGTCAGGATAACACAAAAATGCATTACAGACTACTTCCCGAAAAGCTGTGAACGGGTTAAGACGTCACAACCAAGTCAAGAAAATAGCTGCTTTTGTCGTCTCTCAAAGTAATTTATTTTCAATTCTTCACCAAAATATAGCAGGTTTTACAAGCAAAAGAGAATTACTGGAAGTAACGCTAGACGAATTGGTTGAAAAGAATAAAAAATTTGAAGTACTATGCTTTACTGAAACATTTATTAGACAAGGTAACGAAGGTAACTTGCGCGTACCTGGCTACCGGCTGGCAGCGTCCTACTCTAGGTCGCACCAAAGGCGAGGTGGCGCTTGCATATTTATTGCGAGCCACATACAATCGCGAGAGCTAGCGCTTATAAATGATTCTGCCGAAAACTACGTATTTGAAGGCTGTGGTATAGAGATACCGTCAATAAAATGTATAGTGATCTGTATTTACAAAACTCCAACTGCTTTCTCACCAACTTTTCTACATAAATTGGAAAGACTCATGGCTAAGTTAAAACATAAATTAAGGTATAAAATTCTAATTGCTGGGGACTTTAACATAGACCTACTTAAAACCACAGAGAATTCAACTGAGCTTAAAAGAATTGCTCAAAACAATAATTTTGAATTGCATATACTTCGCCCCACTCGCAGAGATTCATGCCTGGATCAAATATTGTCAAATATTGCCGAAGCTCAAGGTGATATTCTTGACTTAGGCTTATCGGATCATGAAACTGCTCAGACTCTAACGTTCAGTGTCCATAATATGCAAAAACCGCGCTTGAATTATTATCGCTATAAAAGAGACTATAGTTTAGAGAACATTTCAAAATTCAACGATTGTCTTAGTAGCCTGTCATGGTCAGATGTGTACGTTGAAGGCGACGCATCAATGGCATTCAATAGTTTTTATGATACGTTTATGCTATTTTATAAGTTATGCTTTCCAGTTAAAAAAATAAAGTTTGTATTAAAGCCTAAAAATAGAGGGTGGTTTACAAAAGGAATTAAAAATTCTGTAAAAACAAAAAGAAGATTGCGTTTTAGCTATTACAGAACACCCAAGAACCACGCTAACTCTTTACAAAGTAAAATTAAATTTAATAATTACTCTAAGCTTCTCAAGCGTTGCATAAACCAAGCTCAAAAACTTTCTAATATTAACCGTATACATCGATCCAAGAATATATGTAAGGCAACATGGGATGTGATTAAAGATATAACCAATAGTAACGTAGATGGCACAAACATAGAGAAGTTAGTCGTCGAAGGTGGCTCAATATGTAATCCCACTGACATAGCAAATAATTTTAATGATTTTTATATAAATTTGACTAATTTAAGTTATGATCCTGACCCGAAGCCTGACATCTCACTGATCGATTGTAATTGCGGTAATTGTAGTATGTTTTTATCACCGACAGATGAAAATGAATTACGTAAACTTATTGATACTTTAAACCCTACTAACTCACCGGGCTATGACGAAATCCAGACTAAAATTTTAAAAGCATGTAAAGAAGGTATTGCTGCAGTTATGAGCTACCTAGTAAATTTGTCATTTACTAGTGGAGTCTTTCCGGAGCCTTTAAAAATCTCTCTTATTAAGCCGCTTTACAAGAAAGGCAGCAAAGAATGCGTAGAAAACTACCGACCAATTTCGCTTGTACCTGTTATCTCTAAATTATTTGAGAAGGCGTTTCATCAACGTCTATTGTCATTTTTAAATAAGTTTAATGTACTAAAATCTGAACAGTTTGGGTTTCAAAAAGGCAAGTCAACGTCACTGGCTGCTTTTTCGTTGACAAATAAGATTTTAGGTTATATGAACAGAAGCTTACCAGTAACGACTGTCTTCTTTGACATGAGTCGAGCATTCGATTTTGTGTGCCACAAGACGCTGCTGGCTAAATGCGAACTCTACGGTATCAGAGGTGTAGTTAATGAATGGCTCCGAGATTATTTGCACTCTAGGACTCAATTTGTAGAAATATCTCAAATCGACTCGGCCAATACCATTGAAGCTTTTAGATCTTCCACGAGAATAAATTTGGTTGGCGTACCGCAGGGAAGTATCTTGGGCCCTCTGCTGTTTTTACTGTATATTAACGATTTACCGAATGCGATACCTTTTGATTGTATACTCTTTGCGGATGACTTATCGGTCGTCATACCATGTAAAGACATCAAAACGTATAATACTGACATAAGTAAGACAATCGCTGATGTAATAAACTGGCTGCATAGGAACAATCTTAAAGTAAATATAGATAAAACCACATTTATTCAGTTTGTAAATAGAAATGCTAAAAAGCAACAACTGTCTGTAACGTTTGCAGATCAGGTAATAACGGAATCAAGTCAGACAGTATTTCTAGGTATTTGCTTAGATGACAAATTTTCTTGGAGCGAGCATATTAATAAATTATGTAATAAAATTAACTCGTTTGCTTATGCTCTATGGAAACTAGCTAAAATAAGTAACAAGCAAACAGCAGTACAGGCTTATCATGGTTATGTTTGCTCGCTGCTCAGATATGGCGTTCTCCTCTGGGGGAATTCAATCCATGCAAAACGCGCACTTATAGCACAAAAACAGTGCATCAGGGCTATTTGTAACGTAGACGTTTTCACATCTTGTAGACCACTATTTAGAGACCTCAATTTGTTGACAGTACCATGTATCTATATCTATGAAGTTTGTTTATTTGTCAAGGCTCACCCAGAACTCTACAAAACTTGTAAAGATACATGCCACTTTCATACAAGGTACCCAAATCGGCTCGTTGGTCCTGCCCGTAAGACACAATTGTACAACAAGAACGCATACTGTAAGTCCATTGACATTTTTAATCGTTTGAATGATGACATAAAAGATTTGCCTATTAGTTTGTTTAAGCGTAAACTTAGAAACTGGCTGGTACAAGAATGTTTTTACTCTATTGAAGAATATTTTGACTACTTTAAACGTTTAATTTGACCTTTTATCATGTAATTAGTTTTAAGTAATTATTTGATTTTTTTAATTTATTTTTTTCTTTTACAACTTTTTGACATATTTTTATTAATAATGTACTTAATTGTAATTTTGATACATTTTATTAAACTTTCTTTTCCGTGGTGTGTATAATGTGAATTAGTTAGGTATTCAATTTTAAATTAATATAAGTGTAAGTAATTGTGACATTCTAGTAAACACGAATCTCATTTGTCAATGATAATTTTGCATGCCTGTTTCTGGTGGAATGTGTGTGTCTAAAATAACATTTGTATACCAGCTTTTGTACCACATTTTTAAGCAAAATAAAGATATTTGTATTTGTATTTGTATTTGTAATTTTTCTGCTGGTTGATTTGTGTGTCATTTCTTTTCCAGTGGTCGTAGAAATTTGAGTGATTTCAGTGTATTGTTCCCTATTTTCCAAATATGATTTCATGAGTTTTAGCGCGTTCCCACGGATGCCATAATGGTTAAGCTTCCTAAGTAGTACATGATGATCAACGTAGTCGAACGCCTTTGTCATGTCCATATATATGGCACAACATGGTTTCCTTTTATCAAGACAGGTGAGGGCTCTTTTGATTAAATCATGTATAGCTAGATTGATAGACGTATTTTTCCGGAAACCCTTTTGTTCGTCAATAAGAACGCTATACTTTTCCAAAAACTTGTATAGGATGTTATAAATGATTTTCTCAAAAACTTTTGAAAAGATAGGCAACAATGCGATGGGTCTATAATTAGAAACGTTTGCTTTGTCACCCTTTTTGTGCAATGGTCTTATTGTAGCTAATTTTAATTTATCGGGATAAACACCAGTTGTAAAACTTAGATTTACAATGTGAGCTAATGGTGGCGCAATTAAGTCACTTACGTGTTTAATTACTTTGGTACTTATTCCGTCAAACCCTACACTATTTGTGTGTTTTAGAGATGATATTATTTTCCGTACGTCTTCAGGCCCAATCGGTGACAAATATAAGGAATTAGAAATTGTTTTCTTTGCATTGGAATACGATTTATCACTGAGATCATTGCTATTTTTTTTTATTTCATCAGTAAAATAGTTATTAAGGACGTTTGCGATATCACTTGGATTCGTGTAATGTTTGTCATGCATTGAGATCATTTCAATTGGTTCTTTTGGCAATTGATCCTTGGCTTGATTTATGATTTGCCAAGTGGCTTTCGATCTATTTGTAGCTTTCGTAACGTAATAATTATTTTGTGAACGCTGCGTCTTTTTGATTATTTTTTTCAACCTGTTTGTGTAATTTTTTAACGCAGTTTTATTTTCTCTAGTTTTGCTTAGCCGATAACGCCATAATGCTTCCCTTTTTTTCTTACAGCACGTCTTTATGCCTTTAGAGATCCACCTTGGTTTAATTTTCAAGTTCTTTTTTAGTGTCTTGTAAGGAAAACAGAGATCATAGAGGCATTTGAAAATATCTAGAAAATTATTATACGCTTCGTTCGCTTCATTGCACAAGAAAATGTCATTAAAACTAAGACAATTCATATGTTTTCTAAATAAGTCTAAGTTCTGCTCACAGTAGTCGCGGCGCCTGATGCGCCACGACTTTAAAGCACAGGTTTTTTTTACTGGACATTTTAATATTTGGGCGGTGTGATCTGATAAGGCCAGTTCTACTATTTCGCCTTTCGCCCCCGGTGCGTTATGGGCAAAATTATCCAGACACGTCCCACTACTCATCCTTGTCACTTGTTTTATCTCTAATGATAAATTATAGCTTAACAATTGATATATAAATTCACGACTCTTTGGCGTTATTTTTATTGTATCGATATTGAAGTCACCAAGTAAAATGATTTTTTTATTTTTTGTGCCACATGATATCTTTAAAATATTCTCAAGTCTTTCGTGGAAAGTGTCGAGACATGTACCCGGTACTCTATATATACATATTATTATCTATGATACACTTTATGGAATGTTTTTTAATGTCTTCAAGTACTTTATATTTTATTCCGCTGCGTACCAGGATACAAGCTCCTCCTCTTCTTTTGTTTCTGCAGAAGCTCGTAGATAAGCAATAATTTGGTATAGTTAAAAGGGTTTCATTGTCTAATGTCATATTATGTTCTGTTATTCCTATGACATCTATTGCCTTCTGCTGATTTTTTAAGTTATTTAGGTGCACTGATAGTTCATTACTTTTGTTAATCAAACCTGAAATATTTTGATGAAGTATATGTAAATGGTTGTATGTAAAAAAACCCTGTTTTGTGTTATGTTCATGGCTGCTGAGAAAATTTCGATGCACAATTCCCTTGTCGGCATTAGATCGATTGTCGACGAAAAAATGTTTTCGCTTTCAGATTTGGTGTAGCGACTTTATCTTCCTGAAGATTTTTTAAAATACTTATCTCTATATGATCGTGTCCCGACTTTGGGATCAGTGTGCGATTGCGGTGTATTTTTTCTAGCTGATCTGTGGAATTGTATATATTACATGACACGGCATGAATAAAACATCCCGCTATGCTATTTGAATAGTTTAAATTATTTCTGGATGCCCATCTATCATTGTTTTGCTGTATATAGTTACAGTTGCCAAACTGGTTACTGAGAAAGTGTACCATTTTGTTTAGTTTTTTTACATTTAGATGGGGATTAAACGGAATCTGTGAAACAAAAACATTCGTGTCACACGAAATCTGTAAGAAATTGTACAAATTGGCAGACATTTCCGTTGGATTTTTATCATTCATACCAGTCAGGATCATAATGAAATCGTCCTTTGTGAGTTTCATATTTAATTTCATTATTGCCTGAAGAACAAGACGAGTATTTGCCCCTGGAGCTGTAAAACAAAATACATCGCAATACTCTCCATACAATTTATTTAGTAATGTTCCTAGGTATTTTCCTTGCTGGTCAGCTCCGATTATCAGTTTTCGTTTGTTTAGGCCCTGTTTCGTTCTATATTCATAATCTTCTTCAAATTGTCGTGTATATATTTTTAGTGTATTTGTCATGTAATGATTTCTAGTATTTTTATTCGTTTTTGTGTCGGATGGTACTGACCTCGCTTCAGACCTAGCTTCATTGAAAATGTTTTTAGGTTGCAGTTCGATGGTGGTGGTGATGGCAGCGGTGGCGGCGCCAACGGCGGTGGTGGTGGTATCGGTGGGTCCTGGCACTGCTTCCTCCTCCGGTTCGTTAGGTAGATCTGCGGTCGGCGTTAAAAATATGTCCATAGTTTCTTGTACTTTTTTTTGTTTTTTAGTGCTGTTGCTGTTTGAAAAATCTAGTTTTGTACGATGTGTTAAATTACGGACATTTTTACAAGGTTTTTTTGACGATGTTGACTTACATATATTTGTCAACTGTTTAATTCTTAAATCTGAATCGGCTAGTCTTTTTATAAGTGCATAGTTTTCTGAGTTTAATTTTTCAATTTCCAATTCGGCCGATCCTAATCTTAAGGTTAAATGGTCGATCTTTGCTTTCATTTCCTCTAAAAAGTGACTATTATTTAACCTGAGCTGAGACCAGCTCCTGTTTATTTCGCAATTTGGTGATGACTGTAACGACGAACTTTCATCCTTCCCAAAATCTGATAAGGATTCGAAGGAGTTTTCTGTTGGTATATTAACAATTATGTTTTTTTCTGGTGATGAACACGGAAGTGTTGTTGTCTCCTGAACGATTTCTTGTAAATATGATGTATGGGGCATCATAGGTAGTCCTGGGCTTGCATTTTGTAAGCTGGACGTAGAAGCTGGGGGCGTTCTTGATATATTTTCTACTGGATTTTTCCTTCTTGTCGTTATGTTTGAATTATCGACATTTTTAGCTATGCAATCAGGAAGCTGCCCCACGTTGGGCGCCACTTGTAATGTCCGCCGTAGTGTAAGAGAAAAGGGCTACACTAAATTTAAGTAAGTTAGGTCAAATAAAACAAATTTAAATGCTCTCGGCTAAAGTAGACTCAATCAGGTTGTGGGATCTGGCCGTACTTGGAGCAAGCGGGGAATCGGGTATTTAAAAATGAAGGACGCCCCCGAAACCTCACTCATCAAACGTTTGACAATTCAAAATGAAACAAATAATTAACCTTATTTAATATACATATATTTTCACACTAAAAATATAAAGCGGTAGAAACTACCAAAAAAAAAATATAATGGTAGAACGTTACAATTGCATTCGCCTTAAATTAAGCACCTTAAATATATATCCGTTTAGGGTAATGGATTTGAACAATCACTGAAGACGATCGATAAAAATGATACTAGGCTAACTATTCAATTCACTCCGGGGTCTCCGCCCTGACGGTAGTGATAAATAAGCAAAACTAACGGGTTGGTTTTCAAGAATACAGTCCACAATTATATATCATGTAAATAATGTTCATTACACTGATATTCCTTAATCATTAAGATTGAAATAGAAAGTTTGAAGGTTATGAACTCGGAGGCTCGTCGCCTTACATGCGCCCTGCAGGTAAGGAGATGTCCATTTGATACAATTAGAAAGTCATACCCATGCTGGAGGCAGGTTCCGTACTACGGAAGCGCCGTGCTATGGAACGCCGTACGAAATAGGCCGTTCCCAGAAACCCTGGAAACCAAATAATGTTCCAGTAAATTTTAAGTAATTAAGTTTATTTTATTAAATGTTATTTGTAGAACTTTTTACTAATATGTGTGTGTTGTGTGTGTATAACTTGGTTGGACTTACCAGACAGAACTGGGTTTCAACAAGAGGTCGGATTACGTAACGCCCATGTGGCGTCCGTCCGAAGTAAAACACAGGTTTACAGGTTGTTGCTGGAAAAGAACAACAAAACAATGAAATATCAGCACTAATAACGTAATACAACGATTCTTACGCCGACTAATTAAATGCAAATACATACCAAATAGATATTGAAGATTTTGTCACACCGACCCTCGGTGAATGACGTCGGATTACATGTTAAGATTTTGGGCCAAGCTGTAACAAAACACGAAAACGATTATACTATGAAATTACTCGGTAATAAACACGAGTTTAGAAGACAATGCTTACCCCAGCGGAATGATCGCACTATTTCATATAAAATATTTCAACTGCTCGCGACTAGAATCAGGAATGCAATGAGAAACGTCAAATTGGAAATATCCGAAGTCATTTACCATAAAGGCCTAGACACACGAACTCCTGAATTCCACAGACAAAGACCGACACGACTACTCATCTTCTATTAATTTAAATTCATAATTTTTAACCTTTGAAATAAATATCTGATAGAACAGAATATAAAAGAAAGTAAAATACGACAACAATTATCCAACCAGATCGTGAATCAATAAATCGATAACGAACCCGCCATTTTGTAACTGTCTGAAACGTCACAAAGACACTATCTGTCAGTCAGTTGAAATGTCAAATGTTGAGTAGACATAACCTCAACTCCGTGCAGTTTGATTATGTTTTTGAATGGAATTAATGAAAGAAAAATCAACTATGTGGTTGCCAAAACGTTATACTCCGTATACGATTAGTATATATTGTCCCATAACAGGTAGGAACGAGTTTGTGCGAGAAAACAAGTATAATATAAACACAGAACTATGTTAGGTAAAAAAAGGTACGTATTTTAACATATTACTTCCTATTGAAAGATTAAGAAGTCCTTTTATAGATAAAGGCTAACGTCCACCACTATTTTCCACAACAGGCACAACGTAGCATTAAGTTTTTAGACGATTTTGATGAAACAAACATGAACCTCTCACCATGACAAAATTATCTCCTTTCTCCAGTCAACATCATGTCTAAAGTGTTACAGTTCATCTTTAGTTGGGTAAAAAAAAATAATTAAAAATTTAAACTTTTTAATTAATTTTTTTTTTTAGAATAAGAACTCCGTAAAACGAAGAAATCAAGCAGAATACTACGGAACAAATATATTGCAATAACCATCCCCTAACGAATTTTAATACTAAACTATATTACTAACTTATGTCGGCGAGTCTACACGTCTGCAGCTACGACCAGCTAAAATCCTAATAACTAACTAATAAAACGAACCTATTAAAATATACAATTATGACTAAATGGCAAGAACAAACTTTTACTTTATTAAAGAATGCCAACTATTTACAACCGAGGTAGTATGGGAAACTCCTAACTATAGCAGCAAGTTCACCACTACTAGGTCTCGAATCTATGACTTGTCAAAGACAAGATTTTACGGAAAAACAGCTCTTGGAAATTTGCTTCCTTCCGCGGGGTCACTACATGCGGAGTCTACTATCTCCCTCTCCCTGAAGAAGAAGTATAATCCAGTAGGAAGTAGATCAAAATTGAGAAAGAAAAAATCTATTTCTTTTCACAAGCATAAGTTAAGAATTAAGTTATTTACGTCTTTATTAGGACAGTAAAATATAGTCAAAGATAAGTCAGATAAAAGTTAGATATACCGTAGGCCTCCGGATTATCTAAAGATGATAAGTGGTTGTAAACTCCCTTACAAGTAGAGAGCTACTTGAACCAACAATTAACATTAAGATTTTCTGAGGAAAACTTATTTAACATTAGGCTTCACTCAGTACAAGCATTATTGTAAATTCTAGTTACAAAGGAAAAGAATAGACAGTTCATGGGCGAAAAGACGAATTCCGTTAAGGAGACGGTTCGACTTCACCAGGACGAACTATGTCTTTTATGTGGAAGTTTCCTAGAAGTTTCCCTTGTAATGATTTAAGAGTATAAACAAGAGGTCCTAGTTTTTTAAATATGATACATTTTTCATAACGGGGCGCTAGCTTTGCGGAAAAACTTTTTGCTGCATTGGACAATGGAAAAGTCCTTTTGTAAACGATTTGGCCTTCTGACAAATCCACATGTCGCTTCCTCAGATTATAATACCGAGCATTACGTTCGTGGGAGGCTACTAGTGAGTTTCGCACTTTTATGAATATAGTTTTAAGCTCATTCAGTTTATCTGAAAAAGTACTACAGATATCTACTTCGAGATTGCTAGGATCAACAGGACCATCGTTATTATAAAGAGAACCATCTAGAATCATTAGACGACCATGTGTTAAAAAGTACGGTGTATTTTTGGTGACCTCGTGCCTGGCAGTATTTAAAGCACATTGAATTTCTGCTACGTTCTTGTCCCAATTACGGTGGTCAGAGCGTACGTAAGAAGCTATCGTTCTCACCAGTTCGCGGTTCACACGTTCCGTCTGGTTAGTCTGAGGATGATATCTAGGGTTATAGAATATATGGGGAACACTATATTTCACCATCAAGTCTCTAAAGTCTCTAGAAGTAAATTGAACACCATTATCACAAAAAATATATTTCGGTACCCCGTGTACCAGAAAAATTCCTTTCTCCATGCACTTAACTATAGCTTTCGCAGTTATCGTGCGTAAAGGAAATAAAGTAACATATTTACTAAAATAATCAGTACATACGAAGAGGTACTGATTTCTCAAATAAGAGGGAGGAAATGGACCAAGGATATCACAAGAAATTGCTTCGCCTGGTGACGATATACGTCGGGGATTACCCATTAAACCAGGACGAGCTAGATTGACCGGTTTGTAAGTTCTACATATCTCACAAAGATCGACGTATTCCTTCACGTCTTGAAAAAGTGTAGGCCAATAGTATAAATCAGCAATTTTAGCATGAGTTTTAGAAACCCCAAAATGTCCAGCAGTAGGATCATCATGATATTTATTTAGGATCTCTTTCCGTTGTTCATAAGGCAATACCAGCTTCCAGTCAAACTGATCTGTTAGACGATACTTATTCTTAGAATAACGGTAGAGTTTGTTATTTTCAATTTTAAAGTTTGGAAATAAAGACGGTTTTTCAGAAACTTTATTATACAAGTCTAAATACCAAGGATCTTGGATATCAAGAATATTTATTGCACTAATTTGAATACGGGAAAGACAGTCCGGAATGACATGTTCTTTACCCTTCCGATGGATAATTCCAAAATTAAATTGACTTAGTCTACACGCCCATCGGTTTAAACGTCCTGTAGGATTTTTAATGTTTGAAAACCATTTTAAAGAAGCGTGATCTGTCACTATAAAGCATTTCTTACCCTCTACATACGCTCGATACTGCTCTAAACCATAGATTACCGCCAAAAGTTCCCGTTCTGTCGCCGAATAATGAGTTTCAGGCTGACTAAGGGTACGACTAGAATATGCGATGGGATGGTCAACACCGTCATATTTTTGCGTCAATACAGCACCAATTGCGTACGAAGAAGCGTCTGTATGTATAAAGAAATCTTCATTAAAGTTAGGGCACTTTAAAATAGGTGCAGATACCAAAGCAGATTTAAGTAAATTAAAAGAATCGTTAACTTCGTCCGACCAAATAAATTTTACTTTTTTACTCGTTAAGCGAGATAGCGGACGAGATATTTTAGCAAAGTTATCAATGAAACGTCGGTACCAACCGCACATACCAAGAAAACGTTTTATACCTTTAGCATCAGTCGGAACTGGAAAATTTAAAATTACATCTATTTTAGATGGATCGGTTCGCAGACCGTATCTGTCAACAAGATATCCAAGATATTTAAGTTCACTTCTACAGAAAGAAGATTTTTTCATGTTTATAGTTAAGTTAGCTGCTTTAAGTTTTTCAAAGACTGCTTTAAGCAAGCGTATATGTTCGTCAAAATCCGAAGTACAAATAATTATATCGTCTATATAACAGAAAACTTTGTGATCAAACTCAGCAGAAAAAATACTATCCATTAAACCTTGCATAGTGGCTGACGCACCAACCAAACCAAAACTCATATGACGGTAGTGAAAGAGGCCCTTCCCTGGGACTGTAAAACTAGTCTTCTCTTTAGAATTTTCACTAAGTGGAATTTGGTGATATGCCGCACTAAGATCTAACGAAGTTAGGTATTTGGCATCACGTAAATTATCTAAAATGTAATGAACGTAAGGTACAGGATAAGCATCAGATTTAGAGACAGAGTTTACTTTTCTACTATCTAAGCATAATCTCATATCACCATTCGGCTTTTCTACCATTACGACAGGAGAGTTCCAAGGCGAGTGAGATGGTTCTACTATACCCGCTTCAAGCATGCGGTCCACCTCTTTTTCTAACGCGGCTTGTTTAAAAGGACTAAGACGATAATATTTTTGTTTTATAGGCAGAGCATCTCCAGTGTCAATGACGTGTTCAATTAAGTGAGTTTTCCCTAAACCAACTTTATCCGTATCAATTTGATCAAAAAGAGATTTCGCCTGTTCCAATTGAGGCTTCTGATCATTAGTTAAAGAATCGTAAGTAGTTAATCCCGTTTCAGAGGGTACAAGATCAATACTATTTATATTTAAAGTCGATATATCAGACATACATTTATCAGTAATAAGTCCTGGAGCTAAACCATATGCTCTCCAGAAATTTAAACCAAGAACCATGGGAGTAGCAATCTCAGGTTGAATATTAAAGTGTATTAGTTTAACGTTGTTATTATAATTAACTGGTAAAACCATATATTCAGTACATACAATGCGATGGTCATCGGCAACTTTAATCATTAGTGGTTTATCGTGCTTTTGAACGGATATACCCCCTGTAGCAAATACTAAATGACTATCGTTACCTAAAAAGCTAACGCTTGCACCAGAGTCCAGCAAAGCGTTAAAGTTTAAGTTAAGAATATTTAGTTGAGCATAAACTCGGTCATCTCCCTTTGGAGGATTAAAGAAAATTGTCTTTTCTGCGCGCAAGGGAGCAGAAGGTAAAGATGAAGGTTTATCAGAAAAGACAGGCCTATTCAGTTTTTTGGCTGAGAGTTACATTTTGTGCAGTCAGGAGTCCTAACTCCTTTTTCACCACATTTAAAACAAACAACATCCCGAGAATTTCTACCTAATCGAGTAGTATGGTTAGTTTTACCACACCTGAAGCATTTCATGTCAGGAGGGTTAGATGTCAAAGCAGCAACAAATGTTTTAGAATTATTAGGTTGATGAGAAGGATAATACCTATTACGAGCCTCGCTCTTCCTTCTCGAATCATTATTAGAAACAGCAGGTTTATTTTTCAAGTCAGGTTCATGAAATTGGTTTGCTCTTACTTGAGCCAACTCAATACGTTTACATAAAGTCTTAAGTTGTTGGATAGAGTGTACGTCCTGTGTAGTTGAAGTGGCAATGGGCAGGCCACATAGCACGCAGAGCAGATGGCCGATGGGGCCGTAAAGTGCTCGAGTGGAGACCTCGGACCAGCAAGCGCAGCGTAGGACGTCCACCTACGAGATGGACAGATGACCTTGTGAAGGTCGCCGGAAGGCGCTGGATGCAGGTCGCTTCCAACCGGTATATATGGAAGTCCAAAGGGGAGGCCTATGTTCAGCAGTGGACGTCCTATGGCTGAGATGATGATGATGAATCAGGAAGTTTCTTTGATGGTATTGTAACTGTTTTTGGGTTTTTTTTCTTTGTGTGACATGTGGAACAAATCCAAGCTTTTTTGTTTTCCTTAGGCTGATTACCTAGTACTTGAGGTCTTCCAACGCTTTTTACAATATAAGTCTGTTGACATTTTGCGCATTTCAGAGAATCTTTATTTTGTAAGTTTTCCTTATTGTATGTTCCGCCTGAGAGCGACATCTTGTTATATCATTCAAAGTAGTGAGTACGCAGTGCGAGCTGTCTTTTCTAATACGTACTGTAGAGAGCAATGTAGTTTAGTGTAAGCACGGTAGATGGCGCGTCACATGTAGCGGAGATTCTATGCGCTTGAGCACGTAGCCGAATCGGGCGTGTTGTAGTTTGCCATATGTTTAATAGATGGCGTTATGTTGGCAACACATGAACTGAGGTCGATATTATCGTAGGACGTGCGCATGTGGTTCTGTTCACTGCTGGTAGATGGCAGGTTGTACTGTCAAACTCAGCGGGCCTTGTTTACATAGTCAGGTGATTTGAATGTCATAACGGTGTTTTGTAAATGTATTGCTTTGTTATAATCACTGATAACTCACTTTTCATTAATGTTGTTGTTGCATTTATGGTAAGTATACTTAACATACATTTTCTAAAAAAGTTTACATACAACATTTTTTATTTTATTTTTCCTAGACTTACAATTACCCTATTAACTTATTTTCATGCCCAAAGCTAAAAAAAAGTAAAAAAAAATATCTTGCGCGTTAAAGGGTTAAATGAATTGTACCTTAACCCCGACACCGATGGAGAATGACGCAATACAACCGTCTAAATATATTATTGGTCCTGCCGTTCTGCGAATACTTTGAAAAATGCTTATCATGTAAGATAAGATATCCAGACATTTCATAGACTATTTAGGGTGAAAATCTCTTGACATATAGAAAACCTCTAATCATCAATAGTACATCGATTTCCGCCTTCAATAGTAAAAAAAATACTCGTTTTTTTGTATTTTTGTATGTTTAGTCAATTCCGGAACCAGTTCCGGAATTCCGGAATTGAGTGCCAATCTCGAAGTCAATTCCGGAATTGGAAAACCATCCGATATTGCAAGCCCTAATTGCAACAACTAGTTGGGTGTTGTTTTAGTTGCACATAAATATGACATAAGATAGAAAATTATCACAACCACATGTCAATGGTGTTGATGGTGATAGTGGTGATGATGATGGTGGTGGTGATGGGGGTGTGATGATGGTGGTGGTGGTGATGGTGGTGGTGGTGATGATGGTGATGTTATAGTCATCGTCATCATCACCGTCACCATCGGCATCGTCATTACAAGCATCATTATTATAATCATCATTAATCACCATCATCATCAACGTCAACAGTATCACCACCATCATCATCATCACCTCCACCAGTCACCGCCTTCATCATATAATCATCATCACCATGATCGCCACCATCAATATTTCACGAGTCAATGCCCACCTATAACCCATAATACACAGTAGGTACTCAATCCTTTCAAAATGTTCTACGCAGCCAACTCGACTCCAACTCGGTGCCCTTGCGGGGTGAGGTAGCTCGAATCGGTGCGGGGGAATCGGGGCGTGTCTGTTCTGTATATAGTACTATTAAGTATTCTGTGACATAACTGTGACACACGACTCTTGGTGCGCGACAAATACTACTTGACACTTTCCTTTCAATACCTACCGAGCAAGACATGTGACGCTAAGTCGCGGCAAGATATGCCACTGGTTAGAGTTGCGGGGTCTCGCTGAATGCAGATCGCTTCTATCTGGTCCATGTGGAAGTCTATTGAGGAGGCCTGTGTCCCGTGGAATTTTTATGGCTGAAACGATGACGATGAAACGGCCGTCAACGGCTCCAGTGTATCTTGATAACGCATCGTAGGATAACAAAGAACGTGTCAAAGGAAGTCGCAGTATTTAGAGGTGATTTATTGTATTAAGCATGTTTCTTTATGAACAGAGGGTCTGCATGATATTCACATCACAGTGATATAGGATCATTATACTTGTACGATTGTCATATTAGACTTGAACTAATCTTGTTAAAACTTTCGTGAGACATATTTAATTATTGTAGTAAGCGGGTTACACTCACGTAAAATTGTCAGGAACGGCCGGACATGTTTGGAACCTCTTCATCAGGGACTGCTACCCATACAGCAGTGGCGCGGTAACTTCGTCACTGATTTTTTGGTTCGTACATCTGTACGAAACATGTTGGGCCGTTCCTGACAATTTCACGTGAGCGTAAACCGCTTAATACAATAATTAAGCCTTGAACTTATGTTTTTAGGAACTGTTCTCCGCCCCGCTTCAAAGGGCAGCAGCCTAAAGCAGTTGGTACCTATCTATACAACAATATGGTACAATATGGTATGGTTGGTGCAATTTGTGAATTTATTTGTTTTTTAAGTATAGAATTTAACCGATACCTCTGTACATTATGCTTATTCAATAAATGTATTTGTATTTGTATTTGCATTTGCATTTGCATTTGCATTTGAATTTGCATTTGCATTTGCATTTGCATTTGCATTTGCATTTGTATTTGTATCTAAATGTGATATTACGTGCTGTAGAAGCGTCTTCGGTACGTTTCAGGTAGGGACAGTCCCACGAATTTCCGGGACTAGCATGATAAAATTATGCGCTCGTAAGCACCCCTTCAATCGGCTGGGTATTTATATCAACATCATCCTATTCTTTTCCACCGCTGGACATAGGCCTCTCAACCGCACGCCATTGAGAACGATCCTCGGCTATTCTCATCCAGCTCTTGCCAGCCACCCTGCAAAGATCATAGCTCTATCTAGTCTGACGTACCACACTACGCTTGCCGATCCGCGGTCTCCACTCAAGAACACGTTTACCCCACCGGTTATCGGTTCTTTGGCTAATATGGCCAGCCCACTGCCACTTCAAATTGCTAATACGGTACAGCTATGTCGGCAACTTTGGTTCTCTGACGGTTACTTCGTTTCGTATTCGATCCTTCAGGTCATTTATATATAGTGAATGCTTAGGTAATTATATTTTATATTCGGTTAAACTACTTTATTTCTGTATTCAAAAGTTCGATTCATTAGGACCATCCCAAATAGCACACAAGCCACATAAGCGATTACATATAGGTACCCATACCGCTAATTTAAGCTGAATAACGGCTGTACCAGCGCTTATGTAGCCTGTGTGGCTGTGTGCTACTTGGGATTCCATTTACTACCCAAACTACCCTATTGTCACGTGATCGCGGCAAGACCACGAACTCTACAATATTATCATTATTGTTGAGGTTTGTTATCAACATAAACACCACTAGTGCCATCTAGTTTCTCTATGGTTGCATTCTATTTATAATTTATTAAAAGAAATAAAGTTAGTCTGTGGTAAACTCCAAACATGGTCGTTTAATTTAATTATAAGGTTATGGCCCAGACTCGTTTTAAATAAAAAGTTAATAGTTTTTTCGCGTTGTGATGGCATCTAACTACATCCTAAATGTTCCAAAACTCAAGGGACGTGAAAATTACGATGATTGGGCGTATGCGGCCGAGAACTTTTTGATTTTGGAAGGCATCGAAATCAATTCTGAAGAAAAAGTGGATGGCAATGACAAAGCCGTTTTGTCTGCTATTGATGTCCAAAAAGCCAAGGCGAAGTTGATTATGACTATCGATTCGTCACTGTATTCCCATATAAAAAGTGAAAAGACAGTGTTTGCAGTGTGGAATAAGTTAAAATCGCTTTTCGATGACTCCGGGTATCAGCGAAAAATATCCCTGTTGCGGAGTTTGATTTCGATTCGCCTTGACAGCAGTGAATCAATGACGGCGTATGTTACTCAAGTCGTGGATACCGCGCAGAAATTGAGGAGAACCGGCTTTGATATCAATGAGGAGTGGGTCGGGTCATTATTGTTGGCAGGTTTACCCGAAAAATTTGCCCCAATGATCATGGCAGTTGAGCACTCGGGCATTGTCATTTCATCGGATGTCATAAAATCGAAACTTCTAGACATGAGCGCAGAAATTGTGAATAACGATACCGAGAGCGCATTTCTGTCTAAAAGTTGGCAGCAACGTCATAAGAAAAGTGGCAAAGTGGGCAATGCCAGTAACGAAACGCAATCACGAACCGTCAGTGTCAAAAATAAAAACGTCAAATGTTATAACTGCAAAGAAATCGGTCATTTCAAAAACAAATGTCCATTATTGAAAGAAAAGACCGTGAATGTGTTTAGTGCGATGTTCTTCAGCGGTAAATATAACCAAGAAGACTGGTTTATAGACTCTGGCGCAAGTTGTCATCTAGTAGCAAGCGAAAAACAAATAATTAACAAGACGAACGACCACACAACGAAGGAAATTGTCGTTGCGAACCAAGTGAGTGTACCAGTTCTGTGTTCAGGGGACACGCAGATCACGACTGTTGTGAATAATACGGAGCATGAGATAACTGTCAAAAATGTTTTATATATTCCAAATCTGACAGCTAACTTACTGTCTGTTAGCCAGTTGATCGAAAATGGGAACAAGGTTAGTTTCCAGAAGGGAACTTGTTACATCAGAAATCGGCAGAATGTGCTAGTTGGAAAGGCTGAGTTGGTGAATGGAGTATATCGATTAAACATGAAGTCAGCAAGTGTGTTGGCAGCTTCAGCTACAGCTTCGGGTACTGATTGGCACAGGCGATTGGGCCATATCAACAGTAAGGATTTAAATGCAATGAAGAATGGTGCTGTAGAAGGGTTGATGTACAATGACAAGGCAGAAGCCAGTAAATTGAATTGTACTGTGTGCTGTGAAGGAAAGCAGACCAGATTACCTTTTCCATTGAGCAACAACAGAAGCACGGCTGTACTCGATGTCGTTCATGCCGATGTGTGTGGGCCTATGGAGACCAAATCGATTGGCTTGCACAGGTATTTCTTGCTTTTTGTGGATGACTACAGCAGAATGACATTTGTGTATTTTTTAAAGAATAAAAATGAAGTATTCCAATGTTTTCAGGAATTCAGAGTAATGGTGGAGAAACAAATGAATACTAGCATAAAAGTCCTCAGAACTGACAATGGTCTTGAATTTTGTTCTAAAGAAATGCAGAATTACATGAAGCAATGTGGCATAATACATCAGCGTACCAATCCATACACCCCTGAGCAAAATGGCTTGTGCGAGAGGTTTAACCGCACTGTTGTAGAGAAAGCCAGGTGTCTTCTCTTCGATGCCAAATTTGAGAAGAAGTTTTGGGCTGAAGCGGTACATACGGCTGTATATCTGAAAAACAGATCATTGGCTTCTGGATTAAACCAAAAAACACCATTTGAGCTCTGGACAGGAAGAAAACCGGATGTGGGACACATTCGTATGTTTGGCAGCACAGTCATGGCTCATATCCCTAAAGAAAAAAGAAAAAAATGGGACAAGAAGGCAATTAGGCATTTTCTCCTAGGATATGCAGATAACACTAAAGGGTATCGACTGTACAATCCTGTCACAAGGAAGATAGTCATCTGCCGGGATGTAACTATAATGGAGCCGAAAATGGAATCCGAAGGACATGTTGTAGTAGAGGAGAAGAAAGAAACTGTTGAAGAGTGTGAGCAATCAGATGCTTCTGGTTCAGATATTGCACGGGTGATAATAGAAAATGAACCACCAACAACATCATCTCCTGTACAACAAGGTGAGTCCACTGAATGTACTGACTCGGAACAATCTACAGTATATTTTGATGACAGTTCCTATAAAGTAGATTATACAACAGAAAGTTCTTCTGATGAGTTTTTTGACAGCACACTGATTGATGTAGAAAATGTGACACAGGCAGATCCAGAGACACAACCTCTACCTGAGAAAAGGATACGGCGAAAACCAGAAAGGTATGGTTATAGTAATGTATGTGTACAGGCAGATCCAGACATATGTGGGGATCAGGTCACATTTCATGAGGCTATGAACGGGCCAGAATCAGAGCAGTGGAGTCAGGCTATGGAAGAAGAGCTGGAATCATTCAAGAAAAATGAAGCATGGGAAGTGGTAGAAAAGCCTGAACAAGGCACAGTAGTTCAGTGCAAGTGGGTTTTTCGGAAAAAGTTCGACAGTGATAACAAGGTGAGATATCGTGCGCGACTTGTGGCAAAGGGTTTTACACAAAAAGCAGGTATAGACTATAATCAGACATTCTCACCAGTCTTAAGGTATTCTACCTTGAAATTGTTGTTTGCGCTTAGTGTAAAATATGACTTAGAAATGACTCATCTCGATGTTACCACAGCTTTCTTGAATGGTTATCTCAGTGAAACTGTTTACATGCATTTGCCAGCTAATTTCAACTGTCCAGACAGGGTTAATAAGGTTTTAAAGTTGAAAAGGGCAATTTATGGGCTTAAACAATCAGCTAGGGCATGGTATGAACGTGTAGATGATTGTTTACAGAAAATTGGTTATAAAAAATCAATGTATGAACCGTGTCTGTTTGTAAAGCAAAATGATAAAGTTAGGACCTATATAGCATTGTTTGTTGATGATTTTTTCGTATTCTCGAATTGTCCTAAAGAAACTGAGTACCTGAAAAAAGAGCTTAGTTCTAAATTTCAATTGAAGGATTTAGGGGAAATAAGGCTATGTTTAGGCATGAGAGTAAGAAAAGAAAACAATGTAATAACTATAGATCAGACTAGGTTTATAGAGCAATTGATGAGTAAATTTAATATGGAAAATTGTAAACAAATGAATACACCTATGGAGGTAAATTTAAAACTTGAGAAAAATGATACTTGCCAAACTCAGTATCCATATCAGCAATTGATTGGAAGTTTATTATATCTGTCAATACTTACGCGCCCTGATATATCGTATGCAGTTTGTTATCTTAGCCAGTTCAATAACAGTTATAACGAAACTCACTGGAAGCATGCGAAACGTATCTTAAAGTATTTACAGAGTACAAAACATCTAGGTTTGAGATATGTAAAAGATAATGCAGATCTGATTGGTTTTGCTGATGCAGACTGGGCATCTAATCCTTTAGATAGGAAATCTTTTACGGGTTTTGTATTTAAAATGTCAGGGAGTGTCATATCCCATGAATGTAAAAAACAGCGTACTATAGCATTGTCAAGTACTGAAGCTGAGTACATGGCTATCTGTGAGGCAAGTAAAGAGGCTATTTATCTCAGGAATTTGTTATGTGAATTAGAATGTAGAAACGATGCACCTGTTCTGATATACAATGATAACCAAAGCGCTCAGAAGCTTACTGAAAATAATTCACTCCATAAGAGAAGTAAACACATCGACGTGAGGTATCATTTTATCAGAATGGCGGTTGAAAAAGATATTGTTAAGATTAAATACCTTAATACTACGAATATGCCTGCTGATATATTCACCAAAAGTTTATGTTCAGATAAACACCATAAGTTTGTAGAACAATTGGGAATGGTTCAAATTCAAGATTAGGCAGTGCATTGACGTATTATCTTATACGAAGTTAATTTTCAAGTTTGTTTTGCATTTGAGAGTTGGTGTGTTATTTTGATAAGGGAGTGTGTTGAGGTTTGTTATCAACATAAACACCACTAGTGCCATCTAGTTTCTCTATGGTTGCATTCTATTTATAATTTATTAAAAGAAATAAAGTTAGTCTGTGGTAAACTCCAAACATGGTCGTTTAATTTAATTATAAATTATCACACTACAATAGTTCTGATTTCCACCCACGTCCCGACGCTGAATAAATAAAAATTGTTATTAGGTGCAATGATAATTTTTAACCCCCGACGAAAAAAAGAGGGGTGTTATAAGTTTAACATGTGTATCTGTGTATCTGTGTGTCTGTCTGTGGCATCGTAGCGCCCAAGCGGATGGACCAATTTAAGTGCTGTTTTTTATACATTCAGTGCTGCACTGTTTTGAGCGACGTTACATGCCTTATTAAATTAATTAAAAACCAGTTGCAAGAAGGACAATTTATTTTTTGTAGTCACAATATTTTAGGTAAATATGAACACAATAGGAACTAAACATTTTGAATTTCACAATCTGCCTCTATAAAATGACTCCACAAAATTAATAAGAAAGAATAAAGAAGAAATTAAGAAGAAGGAGTTTATCATGATTTCATGATAAATAAAGAGCGTCCACTGATCGATCGTTAGCTCCATATTACAGCGTAACGAATTCCTGTGTTCATGATTAATTTTTAATAAATTGTAACATTAGGCCTGTGAGTAAGAATCATTTTTGAGGCCGAATTCTGTTCGCTTTGTTCTAACAAACAACGGGACCCGATGGGTAGGTATTTTGTGCATTATGAACTGCGGCTACAAACTGTTATTTTTACACTAGGTCCGTGGGGTAGGGCAGCGCGTGGGCTCCACAAGGCGCTTAGCAAACGCCTAAGAGAGACAACGGGTGAACCTCGCGCAGGCAGCTTTCTCGCGCAAAGAATTGCCATCGCAATACAGCGCGGGAATGCTGCCTGTGTGATGGGCACGCTGCCAAAAGTACCTTGTTTTTTATGATACATTATAATAGTTTTAGCCACCTTTTAGTATAAGTTTATTTGTTTTTTTAATGTTTTCATGTAAATAAACAATCTTTAACCCGTTATTTTGAAAAGAAAGGTGTCATAAGTGCAGTTTGTGGCCGCAGTTTATAATGCACACAGTGCCCATTGGGTGAAATTGTTTGTTCGAAGAGCGAAGTGAATTCGGCCACAAAAAATAATTCCTACTATGATACATTTTGAAATTGTCCTAGTTTTTGTATGCGAGTTCCCCGTTGTTTATTAATATCGTTCTTTTCTGCCGCAAACACAATCTGCATCAATCTCGGTCATCAATGGTCGTACCTCATTGTCAATATATATGTGTAAACTGGTGGTTATGGTTCGTTGTTGGCACTCGGTGTTGTAGGTTTCGCCCGGGGGTACGAAGTCTTTGAAACATTCGTAATATCTGTGAATACAGTTTTAAGTATAAAAAGTGATGTTATATAATGGCTGATCGGCGAATCGTCTTTTTATTACACGAGTGGAGGTTAGATTCTGAAAACTCGAATAAGAAGCGTGTCCGATACCGATGATTTAGTATCGGTTCACTTTGGTAGGCTAAATAATGTAAAATAGTAATAAATATTCGAGAAAAGGTAGAGTGCCCCGCTTCTTTTTTGCTCGTCTTGGCGGGGCCACTACCGTGCCCCCAGATGTTGGAAATTAGTTTTCTACGAAAAGGGGTCATAGTTTCAGAAAAACATTTAGGCGCGATGGAGGATTTGTACAGGCGCGCGTCGCCATTTGTTAATGAAAATAATAATATTGCTTTGCTATTCCGCGATATATTATATCGCGGAATAGCAAAGCAATATTATTATTTTCATTAATATGGATTTCCGCAAAGTAACGCCTGATTCAATTAATTGCCATTTGTTAATTCGTAAAAATGTTTTAGTCCGAAAATGATGGACGTATTTTGAATAATTTTGGTACTTATAGGGATAGCTGAATATCCATAGATCTTTTGATAACATACTTTATACCCGATTACGCTGACAATGTTGCGGGCACTTTTTTTAAATAAATAAAAAGGTATCTTAAAATTTAGGAATTGTTTTCTTAAACTTACTCGCCATGCCTTCGACTCTCTAAGGCTTTTTTCTTATTCTTTCCATTGCACTTCACCACGGGTATAGACTGATTAAAGAACCTCGATTGCACGATGTAGATCAACTCCTGTCCACGACTCATTGTATATGGTGTAAAACTCTGTAAAATAAATAAATAATAAATATCGGACAACCTCACACAAATCCATCTAGTCCCAAATGAAGCTCAAGAAGGCTTGTTTTCAGGCCCGGACTTAGAAGGCTAGGACCCCTAGGCAGTTGGGGCCCCCCTCCCCTACCTCGATAAGTGATAAACACGGAGAACATAAGTATGGTGCAAGTCCTTTTTCTGGGACTAGGACCCCTACACCGGCTGGGCCCCTAGGTATTGTGGGTCTAGGGATAAATACGACACTGCTTGTGTTATGGGTACTAGACGATTTAGAGTTCATCACACAAATATTTGCGCTGGCCGGGATTCGAACCCGGGACCACCAGTTCAGCGGCAGGTGCAGTTTTTTTTAATACATGACCTGAACTGTATCAGGGCTGGTTAGTCCTCACTACCAGTAGTCGGACTTTGTGTGGGAGCATAACCCGCTAATGGGATTATCTCCACGCCACAGGGGTAATTTAGGTTGGAGTGACGCGGGCGCACTAGGCGCATGGACTGCGTCGTGAATAGACTGGACCAAATCAGTCTGACTTAGGGCGGGAGGAGAGGAGAAAGAGAATCGGATGAGGATAAATAACCAACCGGTATGATGTCCATGGCGCAGTTTCCCTTTACACTCCAGTCTTCGAGATTCGACATATTCATCAGATGAGCCGCCATCTGGAGAGGGTTTAGATTCTGGAATAGACACAAAGAGATTACTGACAGATTCATATCAGTTTAGCCAATTTTTAAGAGGCCTTTTCAATTTAATTTTTTCATATCATGACAAATATATTGATAACTAGCAACCCGCCCCGGCTTCGCACGGGTGCAATGCCGATAAATTATGCATTATTATACATATGAACCTTCCTCTTGAATCACTCTACCTGTTAAAAAAACCGCATAAAAATAAAAATCCGTTGCGTAGTTTTAAAGATCTAAGCATACATAGGGACAGACAGACAGAAGCGACTTTGTTTTACACTATGTAGTGATTCCAAACATGATACAATTTGCTAGTTTCTGAAGTCCTCAATCAACACCCTATCAAAGTCAAACCCTAGTCTTAAAAGTTTCTGAACAGAATTTAGACAATCTATAAAAAAATATCCAACACTAGCTGTGCCCCGCAGTGTTACCCGCTCATCCCACGGGAACACTAAATTTATTCGGGATGAAAGTATCCTAATTATGTCCTTTCCCGGGTCTCAAACTATCTCCATACCAAATTTCATCTAAGTCGGTTCAGCGGTTGAAGCATGAAGAGGTAACAGACAGACAGACACACTTTCGCATTTATAATTATTATTATAGTATGGATTTGAAAACAAAATATCAAAGAAGTGGCTACTGAAAGATAGACGGTTAAGTACAATTCCCACTAACGAGGCCTAGTCAGCGCGCAGTAAAGCACATTTTGCTAGTTGCCAAGAATTAGGAACATAGATCTGCTGTCGGCTATCGTCGCCGGTCGCTGGTCGCAGCCTCGTTGCAGCGGATGCTCTAGCGGCAACACATCTGACCCCGCCCAGGCAGTAAGATATGTACACTGGAGCGGAGTGAAGCTATGAAAAATGGACCAATCACATTCCTCAGATTTAAATCTACTTCTTTTACGAAGACGCAGCCAGATTGGTTCAATTTCTCCGCTCCACTTCCATGGACAGGCAGCCTCCAAGGGTGGGCTCTTTCACTACTAACGAATTGAGAGCCATTTCAGTTACTTATATGGAGTGATCGTTGCGGTTATTATCTAAACATGTCTCACCGGTTTCCTGCGGGCGTAATCAGCTACATCTACTTCACTGCTACGGTTGCCGATCTCAGCAATTTGCTCGAAGTCTAATTTCTGAGAAAAAACAGATATTATCAGCCAAAAAATATACACTGATGGAAATCAAGGCAGTTGTTAAGCTTGCCATGGGGCCTTGTGTACACTATAATGGGCGGGGCGCCGTTAGATATTTATGTTTTATCGGTGCCCTCACATCACATTGGACCTCTCATGAGATTTGAGGCCCTAAGGCGCTTGCCGAAAGCCCACACAGGGTAGTGTAAAAGATGGGCCTGATGGAAATGGGGCTTCCGAAAGAATGCCACATGGCTGGTCCTTCACCACCACAACGGACATCCATTTGTCCCATCATTGGTTCACCGCGCAAGGGGCCTGTACTATCTTCTGGAGTACCTAATATTGTAGTTGTTGACAAAGATAAATGAAAAACAAAACTATAAGATTTTGAGTACTTTATAATTATTTTTTTATTATTATAATATTGCATTTGCGTAGATATATTGCGAGTAGTGAAATTATTGTATTTGCCATTCCTTCCAATAGCTTTGTAAAAGTCTCGGTCGGGTAGTAGGCTGGGCTTGATGTGGCAATACGATTTTCCTTTACATTCCTCAGGCCAATCTTTCTTTAAAGATATAACAAACTGTCTTTTGCCCGCGACTTCGTACGCGTAGAACTCGATAATTGATATTGACAATAAGACTTTCAGGTATTTAATAATTGTATAATATATATTTATTACAATGGAAAATAAATTAAAAATATACATACTATAAAACTTAAAATTAAAAAGAATCCCCCAGTATTGAAGCCGTCTGAGGCATCGTCCCCAGCACGCTCGCCGCATTTCCCCTTTGGATGGCGAGGCTCAGTCTTTGAGCGAAAAAGGACCCCGCTCTGATGTTACCCGATACTCCGATTAATTTTTGTGAGATTTCTTTTACAATTTTTTTGGCATCCGAAGACCACGGGCCAAATGTTTCCACCGCCAGTGCCGCAAATTCGTAATTTTTATTTAAGAAGGCATATTTGCGTTGCTTGACGATTTGGGCATCTTCTGCGGCCATCCCCGGTTTTCTGGCGGAACGTTGGACATGGGACGGGGCTAGAGTGTCCACACATGTAACATCCCATGCCAAAGGCCGCCCGAGATGCCATGGCACCAGTGTGCAGCCATCCGGTCTCTTCCCGTCTGCAGCGGAAAGTCCCACAGGCTCCAGAGTTGCTGGAACGGATGCTGTGCCAAGGGCCCGGCGAACGAGGTCGTTAAGTGCCCCGTGTCTATAAAAACGACCAGCGCTTGACTGGCAATAGAGGCCGTGTCGTCCGAGGGTGTCAGCAGAGCCTCCGCAACGGCAGCAAGGGTGTGGCTCACAAATTTTTATACCGAGACGGAGGCAGATTGCGATTCTAAGGGCACTCGGATCTAAGACGGAACCGATGTTGCGTGAAGGCAGGGCATGCAGCCAATGTCCCGACTCCGGCTCAGATACTGCCAGTAGGCGGGCCCGCTCGGTCGCAGTAAGGCAACTGTCTAATAGAAATTTGTGAATGGATTTTACTGTTATGTGATCCCAGGCAGCTTGGCTGGCTTTTTCAGATGGCGCGCTCTCACCCGGGTTCCTAGCGCTCCATGCTGACTCTGCATCCACCAGGTCCGAAACCTCTACATCAGTGGGATTAGGAATGTTAAGAATACCACTGATGAGGGTGACAGTACCGTGAATGGATGAGAGAAAGGCAGGAAGAGCAAGGTCGCCTGTGGAGCGTATGCCTAGTCCGCCATATTTAATAGGAAGAGTTGCCTGTGACCAACTAGATACATTTTGAGAAACGTTTAGAATTTTGCTCGTGGTTGTTTTTAATAGATCGTCGATAGTAGTGGTCAAAAAGGGAAATTTCCAGACAGGGCTGCAGCGTAAAATGAACATGAATTTGGGTGAAAAAAGACATAAACGTAAAATGTAGATAGCTACATGAGGGCTGATTTTAAATAACAAATCCGAAGAATTGCGAAAGTTGTTTAATTTTGAATTTATAGTTGGTGGAATGGCGTCTTCAAAAATTGGAGCACCGAGTAGGGTGAGGGATTCGCGATTAAGTAAAGTGATATTAGGCGTTACACGGTTAAAAATACTTAAAATGTTACCTCGGCATTCAACTGGGAGTTTTTCTGAGATAAAAAGCTCACACTTGTCGAAGTTAAGAGATAGGCCAATCTCAGAGAACCTTTTTATAACATAATTTAGGTCATTGAAAGCTGAAGACGCCGATCCTCCTAGCGTTCCGTCATCCAGATACCATATATTTAAATCGGAAGTGAGCTGTGATATGATGGAATGGATGGCCAGGCTAAAAATTACAGGGCCGAGCGGGTCACCTTGCTGGCAACCAACGGAAGAGGAGATTTCCTTGTCACCGAACATTAATTTTGATGGGGTACCGTAGCATTGTAGTAAATAATTATAAATTTCGGGAAGTTCATTTTGAATTTCATCTAAAAGGGTGCCCCTGTCAATCGAATTAAATGCATTTTTGACATCTAGCTTTAATAGGACTTCGAAGTTAGATTTATTTATGAATGTGCGGGTGGCATGCACTGCAGCTTCACACCCCCCTCTAACTCCAAAACCGAGTTGTTTCGGTTGAAATTTGTCGGTGAGACGGGTATGATACTCCCGGCAGCATATTTTAGAGGCTAAGCGGCGTAGTGAACTTCCCACTGCAATAGGACGAATACCACCGTCTTTTTTCTTTAGAGCAATTAAGTTAGCACCGTACAAAATGGGAGCAATTTCGCTGCAAATTTTGCCCGATAACATTAAATTAATTAAGGCAGTCAGCTCCTTGAGGAGGGATTCCCCGGCGTCACCCATTAGAGGGTCCGTAAGGTCTTGGAGGTGCTGCGGGGTCAAACCATCCAAACCTCCGGCAGAACCGTTGGGGAAGGATCGAATAGCTTGTAAAGTGGCAGCCTCAGTAACCTGTAGAGGCTGAAGGACGATAGATGGCGGAAGGGGTAACGGATTTGTTGCGGTGGGAGTTGGGTGTTTGTCTTTAAGAGCGGTAAATACGTCAGCAGTGCGCGGGGCCAAGGTGTCGCTAGAAAATAAAAGTTTTGTAGCACTTCTCACGTTGCCATCAGATATTTTACTCTCGATTGCCCTGATCTTCGAGTAAGTGTTCGAATTACAACGTTCTGTGATTGGCTGCTCCAGGTCAGTTGGAAAACCCGGATGAAGAATGTTCTCTTTTATTATGGCGCATAAAGTACGATTTGATTTATCCCGTGGGATGTGGCAGTTTTTGTAAGTGAAGGTAAGTAAAGCTTCCCACGCGGCAAAACTGTTACTCGACGTTACCTTAGATAAACAATCCGATAAGCTTCGCGCTACAGCCGCCCGAGCTCCCTTCGGTATCCGTTTGGCTAGTCTGGTGCTCGCTTTTAGGGTGGCTAGGCGAGCGGATAAATCTGTTGAAGAAGTGGATATGCTGGGCCCCGTGACCCCAGACGGGCAGTTAAGCGAAGAGCTTGTGGGCAGACTGTCAATGCGTGGGACATGTATCTTGCCGAGATGTATATTAAGTCCTTTCTTCCCTTTGTACACTTTCTGATCTTCGCAAATAGGGCATTCGTAAAACTGCGTCGATGCACAAGACATTGTTATAAAAAACAGAAAATTATAAATTTGTAAACATGTAAGAACAAATTGATTATTTGTGACATGTTGCTATAATTGTATTGATAATGTCCTAGGGTGAGTGAAATGGATGGGCTAAATGCAAAACATACTTTTTGAATCTTTTGGAGTTATCTAAGCTAAGCTAAGTCCCATTCGATGACCATCTCGAGCCATTTCTGAGCATAACTTATTGAAATTATGCTCAGAAATGGCTCAAGATGGTGGCGGTCGACGTATATTTTTGTTTGCGTAGTAGTTATTTATTCAAGATTTTTTGTTGATTTTGAAAGCAATATAATTTTTTGGTGCCAATATGATTCTTTCACACAGCCAATTTTCGTCAGGAATATTTTGTTCTACATCAGGAAAAACTTGAGATATAAGCTAGCCCATCTTCTCATCAACTATTTTCAGATGATGTGTTTACAAAGGAACGTGATACCTAGCTGAAGGGCTACTCAGATGTTCGAAATGTTACCGTCGAATAGTGCCATTCCACTCACTAAAATATAGTTTGACAGGAGATCGAGAGGGATGGCACTATTCGACAGTCGAATTACGAACATCGGAGTAGCCCTTCAGGTAGGTATCACGTTCCTCATCATGGCATCACTGGTTTGAAATGTCTTGCCAGATGGGTGTGTAACGTTTATCAAATCAAATGTCATTGTTAAAATTTGTCAAATTTTATGTATTTGAATCTTGAAATTACGCGATTAATCGAATTTTGCGGATACGTGTTCCCATATCAGAATTTGTTGTTTTTTTACAAATAATAGTTTGGTATGCGTTTTGTGAAGGTCTGCACCGACGAAATTTTTAATATATTGATTAGTTTACGTCAAATCGAGGACATGTAGGGAGCTGTTGCAACTTCAATAATTTGCTCTCCATACAAAGTTTCATCCCCTTTTTCGTCCCTAAATATCCCGAAATTTGACATAAATGATAGCCTATGTTCTATTCTGATATATAAGGTACATAACTGGAAAGTTTAATAAAAAATCGTCCAGTAGTTTTTGAGATTAAGTGGAACGTACATCCAAACTTTCATGTTTATAATATTATATTAGGAATATTAGGAATTATTAGGAATTAGGATTAGGATATTAGGATTAGGATTAGGATTTCAACCAATTTTTGAAGTGAATAATACTTTCCCTGAGTTCTAGAAAGAAACATAGCTATTTCATGCTTTCGTTGCGTGCAGTCTAAAAAAAAACAGTTTTGTGCGTGAATTTTGTCAAATTCGAGTAGTGAAACAAAAGTTATCAATGAAAAATTTAAACTGTAGGTTGTTATAATACCAATAAATCGCAATGGCCCTGTTCTAAGTAGTTAATTGTATAAATATGTTAAGAGGCCTTATTCCCTTTAAAATTTATTTTTTTCATATTATGACAAATACATTGATAATTTCAACCAACTTTTTGAAGTGAATAATACTTTTCTCCGTGTTCTAGGTAGTAACATAGTTATTTCATGATTTCATTGAGTGTAGTTGTAAATAAGTTGAAAAAACAATTTTTCCGCGTGAATTTTGTAATTTTCGAGTAGTTTTAAAAACAAAAATTATCAATGAAAAATTTAAACTGTAGGTTTCAAATATATACAAATAAATCCCAATAGCCCTGTTTTAGGTAGTAACATCAATAATATGTTAAGAAACATGTTTGATCATAGAGAAAAATGTCTAAAACAATCAGCATTTTAAAAGGAATAAGGGCTCTTAAGAAAATTATGTAGACAAATTATGTACCCTTCATAGCTTTACCACGGTCATCTGCCTCAATCTCTATCAAAAAGTAGTTTACCCAAGTACTAGTAGTTTCATGTTTTTTTTTTTAACTAATCTGTCAGTTAGATTATTAAAACATTTTGAACACGTATTGCTTTTATTTTAATTGGTCACTGACCTACGAAACTGACTGCGCCACGAAAAACTACAAAGGCGTGCCGTTTTGCCTTTACAAAAGTGGAAGGCGGAGTTGAGCGCCTTAGTGCATGCTGGTGTATTTTCTGTGACGTGACCTGCGACTCAGAGTAGCCCCGTCGCGCAACCGTAATATTTTTTCCCGAGTAAGAGGAGTTTACCAGTTTTAATTTTCAGTGTACGGTAGATAGGTAAGGTCCTTGAGTGGCAACCGAGTACCAGAAGACGCAATGTGGGAAGGCCCCCAACAAGGCGGACCAACGACCTTAGGGTCGCAAGAAGCAGTTGGATGAGGGCGGCGCACGACCGATTGTTATAGGACGTCTTTCAGCTGACATTATGATGATGATGATGATGATGATGATGATGATTATGACTCACGATGTTGTTGGCGTCGGCGATCGATTGGTCGATTTCTGACTGCGGGTAATGATCAGGCTTTGTGCAATAAGTCCATCCTCCAATTTCCACGCATTCTACCGAATCGCCTGAAACAATGAAAATAACTATATTATTTTCCTGGCAGCAAACTTGGCGTCCAATTACTTGGTAACCAAAAGAATGAACTTGGCAGCTAAAAAACTAACTTGGCATCGATGTCCATGAAATGAGATGACAAGTTAGTATTCTAGCCGCCAAGTTTAGTTATTCTAGCTGCCAAGACAGTATTTTTGTAGGTTAGGTTAGATTAGGTTAGGTAAGATTTATATTTTTATTTTTTAGATGTGCGGTTAAATACCTTTCACAAGAAGGTACATTACGTTAATCGGTAGAGGTTCAAAGTGGTGACGTAATTTTAGTTTTTTAAATATCAAAAAATGATAACCTGGGAAACATTTTGGCAGCTACAAAACTTCGAAATTTTGGGGCTTTCCTCGGTTTCTAGCTCATAACTTCTATAGTAAGTCTTAGCAACTACATTGTACTGCCTGTTACAGATAATAATAGGAAAAATGAAAAAATATATCTGTCATGTTATTTTAAGCAATAAAAAAAAATACCTGTGGGTTTTCCGTGAACAGCAAGTGTTGACACCTGGAATTAAAATAAATTATAACACATTATCACAACTTGGCCCGTAACTAGAGATTTGCCTTTTCCGAAAATTTCCGAAAACTCCTCATTTTGTATGGGAAATGAGTAAAGTTTCCGGAAGGTATCGGAAATCGCACATCTCTATCCGTAACTCTAAGTTGACTGAGCTGTAGGGCCAAGCAGTCTCGGTAAGCTTTGGCCTCCATCTACATATTTCCAAGTTTAATTTGTCCCGAAGCAACGTAATTCCAAATTTCCATAAAGAGTTTTTTTGGGTAAATTATACCTACTTAATTACAAAATTATACGGTTGTTACATGCTTTTTATTAGTTGGTACAACTCAAAAGGTTGTACCAACTAATAAAAAGCATCAACAACCGAAATAAGTAATCCTTCGGAATCATGTATTTTGGGAATCTTCATGGATTCACTTTCAGAATTATGGATTCACTTTCGGAATCATGGATTTACTTGCAATTGCTCTGAAATAGCCTACGTTAAGATGATGTTATGACTTATGATTTTGATATAACGTTTTCGTTTTTAGGGTTCCGTAGCCAAATGGCAAAAAACGGAACCCTTATAGATTCGTCATGTCTGTCTGTCCGTCCGTATGTCACAGCCATTTTTTCCGAAACTATAAGAGCTATACTGTTGAAACTTGGTAAGTAGATGTATTCTGTGAACCGCATTAAGATTTAGATGCAAAAAAAAAAAAAAATAATAAATATTGGGGGCTCCCCGTACTTAGATTGAAACTCAAATTTTTTTTTTCATCAAACTCATACGTGTGTGGTATCTATGGATAGATCTCCAAAAATGATATCAAGGTTTCTAAAATATTTTTTTTCTAAGCTGAATAGTTTGCGTGACAGACGCTTCCAAAGTGGAAAAAAGTTGCCCCCCCCCCTCTAACTTGTAAAATAAGAAAAAGAAAAATCAAAAAAAGACATGATGTACACTACTATAAAAACTACCAACGAAAATTGTTTTGAACGAGATCTAGTAAATAGTTTTTTTTAATACCTAACTTTGCACCTAATTCATATGGGGCGCTATACATACCAGGTGCTAACTTAACTTAACCACTTAGGGATGGAAAGTGTTTGTACGGAACCCTCGGTGCGTGAGTCCGACTCGCACTTGGCCGGTTCTTGCAATTAATAAAAAAATAAGGCTAGAAAATGAAGGTTGAAAAAATGCAGCAAACAATTTGAGTAATTCATAAATCACAACGAATTTAACAATTTAGTGATTATGTATCTATTTGTTTCAGTCCCTGATGAAGAGCTCTATACGAGTTCGAAACATGTCAGACCGTTCCTAATAAATTCACATGAGTATAAACCGCTTAATACAATAAATAATATTTTTTATAATAAAATTTACACATGAAATATAAACCATTGATACAAAGATCAAAGCTTAAAGAAAAAATTAAAAAGGAGTTACCTGGTGGAAGATACCAGGAATCGAACCCGGTACCTCTGGATTGCCGGTCCAGCGCGTTAACCACTTCGCTACCCTAACTCCACCACCTAACTTCCACCAGGTACTGCTTTTTCAATTGTTCTTTAAGCTTTGATCTTTGTATCAATGATTTAAATTAAAATTGTAGTATGTACAATAAAAAGAGACATTACATGAATCATAAGTTTATACAAAAAATATGCCAAAAATATCTACCGTGAGCAGCAGTAACGCCACGAACACCATTTTTGGTTTATACACGGCTATGCCACACTTTGCACCCACTCGTCGGGAAGACTCCAACACCAGTAAATCTAATGAGGACAAATCGCCATTTTTATATCGTATCGTTTAGCAATAATGTTTCCTTGTGGAGGAAGTGATTACCGTATATGGGTTTTTTTTCTAATACGTAACGGGATGACGATAAAATCCGTTTCCGTTTAGCAACCGATTAAAAACGTACAAGAGTCAGACTTGGGCACTGAGGGTTTCGAGCTGCTATTTAAAACATAATTTTTAAGATGTTATATGAGAAAGATAGATCGTGATATAAAGGAACTGGGGGTGATGTACTCGTGTGGTGATGTACTAAAAAACTAGAAGGTGCAACTTCATCAGCGTATTTTTTGTTAATAGACATATCCTGATAGATAAGTTGTACATTACTTTTGCCAAACTTTCAGCTAATTTTATTGTACTGTAGCTGTAGTTGGGTAAAATAAATAAATAAATATTAAGAAACAATGTTACACAAGTCCTGAATTAAGCAATGCTTGTATTTACTATGGGTACTAGACGACGATATACAAATATTCCAGTTCATACCTACATCTTTGGATGACCAGCTATCTTTACCTATAGCTGTACTAATACTGATAAAGATAATAGGATACTTTTTACCCGACCAAGGTATATGAAAAAAAAAATGAAAGTTTATTTCGGTTTTCTTATAACACTAATGACAATAAGGTTGGGATTGGGACTTCCTAGTAAGTATTATCTACCTGAAGCAGGAAGTCTCGCTCTTCCATTACACTTTAGTATAACCTATTGCAAAAATAAACATAACAATTATTTAGTTTATAAAAGAAAACAAAAATTAAAAGAAATAAATGAAAATACAAGATTCAAAAGTGAAATTCGATGTAATAATACTACTTAATACGATTGATTGATTCCATTTGCAAGTGCGCGCGTGTGTGTCTAAGTGTATGTGTGTGGTAATGTGAGTGTGTATGTGTGTGAGTACGCGCATGTGTTTAAAAATGTTTTACGCGGACAAAGTTGCGAGGACCTTTTAGAATAGGTATAAAACGTAGAGCTTAATTAAATACTAGCTCTGCTGCCTCTTTCGGTTTAAGTCGCTTGCGACCCTTTATGGGCACACCTGATTTCAAAAATTGTGCAATTCATACACGCAAATTAGGTATTTTACCTCCCCATATCGTTACACTTCTATGGCGAGGCCATAAACTATAGTTAATACTTACATTGCCATAAAGCGGCCGTGGCGCGGGCTAGAGGAGCAAAACGGTAAGAGCTCGCGCAGACAGGCAGCGATCGGGAGTTCTGAGTTCCGAGTTCAGAGTTCTGCGTTCTTTAGAACGTAATAAGTCTATACGACGACAACGCACACAGCGGGCAGTCAGACCGGTCTAAGCGGAACGTCGCGTTCTAAGAGTTCTTTGCCCGTCGTCGAGACAGAGAACGCGTGAACGCCGCACGGTCTGAGGTTGCAAATACGGAAAAGTCAATTGAATGTGTGAGGGAAAGGATTTTATTATACAATTTAAGTGATGTAGACTATAAAAACCGTGACAAAAAAGCAGAAGCTTGGCCTCAAGTTGCCACAGCAATGGGATTTGGAGAGAGCAAGAGAAATCTCTTTTTAGAAGCTACTAAGCTCCACAAGAATGACGACTTTCTGGTGACATGTTGCATGTACAAAGACACAAACGATACTAGAACGCAAGAATTTGAACGCCACTTGTGTGCGTCGGAACTCTTGAGCGTTCAACGGTCACTATAGAACGTGGAACTCAAACTGTACTGAACTCTGACCGCTCTCTGTCTGCGCGAGCTCTAAGGTTTAATAATAAACGTTTCTTAACTTACTTAAAACTACATCTTCCTCGCTGTTCTATGTAATCTAACACTTGCTGGAAAGCGGTACGTGTATACGTACCTACGTTCAAGAGATCTGCTAATGCGCTCAGCATTTTAAACAGAAAAATACAGAGGGCGATTTAAAAAAGCGGAATACGATGGCATTAGGCATTATTACACGCTATCCAGGTAGCGGTTCAAATGGTTCAATAGCTCAGTGGTGAGAGCACTGCTCCGGTCAAGCAGAAGTCGTAGGTTCGATCACCACTTGCACTTCAGTGGATTTCGTAAAATTTTGGCTTTTTATTCATTCATTGTATTTATATATAAATGTGGTATCACCACACAAAAAAAAATATCAACATTGATTATGTTAAAACTACATATATCTAATAGAAATCCGTTCCCCGCCGTCGTCGCTACATAGGAATATTCCCGTAAAAGGGCTTGCGGGAGTACTGAGTACTTCATCCATAAAATACAATGTATAGTACGAAGATGTACTTGATGGACGACTGTCACTAAAAACCTAAAAGAGGCTCGTCGTACTCGAATATTTGTGCTTGGATCATGGTTGTTCTATTCTATGTATTTAAGTATATATTTTTCTATATAAGTATATATACCGTCGTTTAGTACCCATAACACAAGCCTTCTTGAGCTTGAATTGGGACTAGATCGATTTGCGTGAGGTTTTCTAATATTTATTTATTTATTACTATTAAGACCGTGCTAAATGGAAGTTGAGGATACGGAAGGCCGACCCCAAGTAAATTGCGGTCTAGAAGAATAAAAGAAGATGATAATGATATGTGTAGCTACCATAGTGTACGCAATTGTATATACTTAATTAAGCCTTATCGTAGTGTCGGATATCTATTTAATATTAATTATTATTTATTTATTATGAAAATAATCACACTCCCGTGTTTGTTAACGCTTATTAACTATGAATCAGTTGTATAAACTACTATTTTAGTAGGTACATCTTCTTTATTGAACTATGGTTTTCTGTTTATGATTATAAGCCTGATTGTGGACAGATATTTCTTGCTGCATCGAGCACAAACAAAATATGTGTCCTGCGGGCTTATGACGCTTCATCCTCATCATCATCAACGTCATGATTATAAAAAAAGTTTTTATTATTGTCGCTGCAGTTTTCTCCAGTCCGTTCTACTTAACGCCAATTCTTTGACTTCTATATACAACGCGACGTCTACCATTTCTTTATCTAGTCTAATTGACTAATACGCGGCCTTCCTCGCCCACTCCTTCTCTCTATTGATTTCTGTATTAGATCGTACCATTTTCCCTCTTCGAGTTTGTAGTATATCTCTTCCCCTTTACTATGACGGACGTCGTCGGACATTGCACAACTTTCTGGCATACATGTGAATGCAAAACTGACTGAATCCTTTATGACTTCCCTCACCTTATCGCATCATAGGCCGCCGAGATGGTTCAGAAGCAATCCGAAGTCTTTACTGCTTGAGAGGCTCTTGCAGTAAAGACTTTGGATGAATTCTGAATTGGGTATTAACGAATAAATAAAACGATCGTACAATTGATAAATATTTTCAATATTAAATAGCATATAATATCTGTAAGCATAAAGGAAATACATCAACAAAACACTAAAGACATCAAAAAAATTGCCATTGACAGTGCATAATATTGTCATTTTTTAATATACTCTAGTATAATTATTCATTGATGTGTATTCCACAAATACTAAGAATGATGAGTGATGACGTCCAGGGTTCGTAAAATGCGAACAAAATTTATTGACGTGCTGGTGATCAGTCATCACTCGTTGTCATATGTACGTCATTTCAATACGATCCTTTATGTGTCGTAAACGCGTATATTTTCTGGGCTATTTGTAGATTCAAACTGCTTCGCCTGATAAAATATACTTTTTGGCAGTTTATAGCTATGAGCTTCTTCTTCTTCTAAAATCTGTTCTTCGCTTCAAGTGTTCTAACTAGACACTTGACAACTGACATCTTGACTGGATCTAGTATCGTTGTTTAGCACACATACAGTCAGTTGCTATCCGAGATGGCCTGGGTACTGGCTTCCCCTCGACGAGCACCAATAAGTATACGTCTGTGTATACGGTTTCACATACGTACTTCATATCGTTCTCGGCGCCAGTGGCGATATCTTCAAAACACGCCGCGTGCCTGTAATCATAGAAACAATTTAGATACAGAAAAATAAATTCAAATTAATATTTTAGCATGTATACGACGCAAAGCTCTCTCGATCTCTTTATTTATTTCCATCTGTTAGAAATATTAAATGTTGTCAATTAGTGTATAAGGAAATTTTGTGAAAATGAATAAAAATATTCATCTGGGTATACAATCGGAGGTCTCATCTCTCCGGGAAGATGCTCTCGTTTGTTACGTTATTGACCAACGCAATGTCTCTCGTATCGGTTCAGTGGTCTAATAGATAAGTAAGACGCCCGTGTTGGCCTAGAATGCCATTGGAAACACGGGTTCCAACCCCGCCTGTTATTAATACGCCTGATACAAAGTACTTACTGGGTTTGGCATTCCACCATGGATACGGTCTGATCTAATAGACCGCTTTGTATAACTCGTTCTGCTACACCACCGTCTGTTGTGATGGTGAAAACCTTTTTCCGCTGCAAACATAAAATAATAGTTTAAAAAGGTAATTTTAATTAAAATAAAACTTCTTCGAAATTATTTAGCCCTATCTGAAAGATGCCTAGACGGGTAGCGGTATTACGATATTTTAAACTAAACTATGTATTAAATGTGTAAGGTTGTTTTTCCACATGAGCTAAGCTACAAAGGTATGTTTTCCATATGAGCTAAGCTACAAAGGTATGTTTTCCATATGAGCTAAGCTACATAGGCATGTTTTCAATATGAGCTAAGCTACAAAGGTATGATTTCCACATGAGCTAAGCCACATAGGTATGTTTTCCACATGAGCTAAGCTACAAAGGTATGTTTTCCATATGAGCTAAGCTACATAGGTATATTTTCCATATGAGCTAAGCTATATAGGTATGCAGTACGCGAGAAAGAAACGTGAATAGGATTATGTAACTCCACGCGGTACAGCTCGTATTTGAGTTATTCCTCGAACACCGCTTAAATAAATGATTATTATTATTATTATTAAAGCTCCCTGTTCACAGAAGCGGAGCGGAGATGTGGAAAATGGACCAATCATATTTGTCAGATTTAAATGCTTTCGATATTCGCAAAGACGCAGCCTGATTGGTTATTTTTTCCGGTCCACTTATGTAGACAGCCAACCTAACGCCCCGGCCACGACTTCGGCGGCAAGCGACTGGCGAGCGGCGGCTCTAAGTGGGAACGAAAGGTCCGAGCGCGATGTCTCACTCACTCGTGTGGCTGCCGCGAACCGCGAAGTCGTGGCCGTACAGTCCGACCAAAAAGAGTAGAAACTAAAAAGTGGCAATACTGCAGTGTCGTCCCCGTTTTCTTATATTGATTAGAAAGGGAGGACACTACAGTATTGCCACTTTTTAATTTCTACTCTTTTTGGTCGGACTGTACCTAGTAGGGGACCGTAATTCTTATGCAAGCTATTCTAGTCCCCAAAATGGTTTTCAGGTTATTATAATAGGTTAAAGATCGATTTATAAATTTAGTTTTAAAAGGTAAAGTGTACAATTATGTATATGAGGATTATTATTAAGTTATAATTGTAATTAAATACAAACCTCGCTGCTCGCAACACAGTTATTGGTGGGTACTTCAATAGGCTCATAGCCAGTCTCCCTTTTCATCCGGTGAAGGTGATGCTGGAACAAAATAAGCTGTTCTAATATCATAAAGTAATATCAGACATAAAAATATGTAAATAAGTACTTCAAAAAACTTGTGAAATCAGTCACATGTAAAAGGTTCCGTGTCATCTTAAGAGGCCTTATTCCTTTTAAAATGCTGATTGCTTTAGACAGTCATGGTTCTCTATGATCAAACATGTTTCTTAACATATTATTGATGTTACTACCTAGAACAGGGCTATTGAGATTTATTAGTATATGTTTGAAACCAACAATTTGTTTTTTTAACTTATTTTCGACTGCACGCAATGAAAGCATGAAATAGCTGTGTTACTACCTAGAACTCCGGGAAAAGTATTATTCACTTCAAAAAGTTGGTTGAAAATATCAATATATTTGTCATAAGAGGAAAAATTTTTTTTTTAAAAGGAATAAGGCCTCTTAAGTGGAAACTCCGAGATAAACACATTTCTTGCATACCCTTATATTCTTTTTTTTTCAAGTTATTCTCTAGAATATTACACATTCCAGGAAACCCTCGAAAATACGTTAGATGAAAGTTTCAATTAAATTTTTTGTTTTACCTAAAAATACTCACTCAATTAAAATTTGTAGAAAAAGTTTCCGTTCAGCAACGACCATTTGACAACCGAGTAACGTATCTTAAGGTTATTTATTTTAAGGTTGCTTATGGTATCGTTAAATTTTGTCGCACAACGGAACTTTTTCCAATCGCTTTCTTTTTCGTTTTGTATGTGTAATTACGCCTTAATTAAGTTCAACTGATCTTTATTGTCAACGCTGTCCAGTCTACTGTCTAGCCGTATGCACCGTAACAGACAAAATTAAATTATGAGAAGGCAAAAAGTTTTTTTAAAATAAACACAAAAAACATTTTTACAATACTAATAACTAATAACTGTATATTACAAAATATCAAATACTAAACACTACAAGTAGATAAATATAAAATATAGGATAATTATGAATATTATGAATAAAGTACCTAAAACTACCGAGAAAAGTAAAATAAATTCATTTTAATAAATTTTATAAACTGTAAAAAAAAACTCACCAAGTTTTGCGCCACAAAGTGGTCCATCTCCTCCTGAGGGTAGTCTTCGGGTTTTATATCACACAGGGTTTCTCCCTCGCACGCGTGCTGAACCACATTGCGAAGTTCTCCTGGAAAAGTTTAATTGTCATATTTTTAATGCATACAACAATTTTATTTCTAAGCAAAATTTCGAAAAAATATTATTACATTATGTTAGCTTAATTCAAAAAAAGAAGGGGAAACGCGACGGTTTAGGCAGCCGTGTTTAGAATGTTATGGTTCTCTTCATATTGGATTAATAATAAATAAATAAGTAGGTATATAGTTACTTGTTGGTACTGCGTGGATATGGGCAGCGAGTGTTGACACCTGAAATAAAAACTGTACTTATTATCTTCGTTGGTATTCACCTGCAGATAAATTTAGGCCACATGTTTTGATAAAGAAAACATAAATCGGCATTTATCCGCTCTCTAAGCGGATAAATGTTTCCTTTTTAATATATTATAGTGTTATATATATATATATATATACATATACCACATTCGCGGACACAGGGTCATTTAAAAAATTCATGCGACGTGGCACTGACAAAGCTCATACAAAAAGTTCTAGCCAAAAATGCCACGGGTCATTTATTTGTATTTTCACGAAGTAGCAGCTGTGCGACGATAATAGTCACCGTCCACAGATGTGATGCCGTATCCTAATTAACGCCTGTGTACGTGAAACTAATAATAATTCATCCCCACTTGACAAAACTTGGAGGCGAATATTTAAATAAACTTTGAAAAATACCGTAAACAGTAGAAATACCGCGAACACCATTTTTGGTTTAAGTACGGCTATGTCACACTTTTTGCGGCCACGACCCGAAGACTAATAACTGTTCCATAGCGGAGCGTTATTTATAAGGAACAAATGTTGTTTTCCTTAAGGCTACGGCGAGCTCGCAACAACGCCATATTTGTGATTATCGTCTATTCTCCTGGAAACGAAACAAAATTATAAAAACACCACATCAGATTTATTAGATTGATGGTAAACAACCCGTGGCTCGCGGGCTGCATCACCTTGGTCCCAGGCCTGCAAGCATTTTCTTTGACGCTTTTTTTTTAAACATGACTTGGACTGTGTTATGGCTGTTTAGCCCTCACGAACAGTGAGTTAGACTTTGTGTGGGAGTATAACCTGCTAGTGGAATTATCTCCACGCCACAGGTGACTGTTTTAAATTTTAATTAAATTCAAATTCAAATTCAAATTCAAATTATTTATTTCGGGTAACCTTGACCCATATTTGTTAGTATACAAATAATTAACTTATTTTCTAATGTTAGTAGGTTCTTATCGGGTAAGGAGACTTAAAACTTATACTCTAAATTTGACTTGACAAGTCCACATAAACTTATAATTATAGGGCAGTCAAATTTGCTACTAATCATTTTTAGGATGTTGTTGGAGCTGCCTCGCACTCTTCCCAAAAGTGATGCTACTTTTTTCCGCCGAATGGCATGGAAATCATCCGTGCGAGCTTCTGCGAACATAGTCGAGGCGCTGCAGTAGCGAGGCAACCCCATCAGCGCCCTGAACCCATTGTTAAATTGGACCCGCAAAGCATTGTACGAATTAAAGGTCATTCCAATTAAATCCCTATATAAAATTTGGTACGGCATTGTTCATAAATAAATTGAAATTTTCCTCATTTGACAGGGCAATGCACATTCAAAGTGTTACTAAACAAGAAAAATAAATTTTAAATGTGGAATCAAATATGTGAGTTTAGCAAAACTCCGTCGTTATATAAATTTTATTTTATATTGTGTGATATTGTTATTATTTTTTCTCATTCAATTTAATAATCATCATCATATCAGCCGATAGATGACCACTGCTGTACAAAGGTTTCCCCAAAGTTCTCCACAACTATCGGTTTGAAAGAATCAGGGGGGTAATGCGACCAATTTTAGAGAGATGATAGAGATTACATCGCCATCCGTCACTTTTGATGTGTCCCTACTTCCCTAGAACATCGCAACTACGCCAATCCGGTTGCGCTTAATTTGCATCTCCTTTGTATGTTATAGTATAGATAACAGGCGCATACTTAACTTGCCGTGTGAGTGCGTGAAATCAGTCAATTACGTTTCGTTCAAAACAGAAATTCATATGCATGAATAGTACTAGCCGACACTGGTTGTCATACGTCACTTTAATAGACTGCTCGCATTTTATGACCCCTTATAATAATCCATTTAGTCTTATGATTCGAGATGGCGAATCACATTGCTAAAGGACTTTTAATTTGCGGTGTCTCTAACAGTTAAACAATGTTCACCTACTCCAAAGATGCATAATTAAATAACATAGTTGAAAGATTTAAGGCTCAAAACTATTTGTAGTTGGTGATTTTTAAATATTTAAACTACCTATTTATTATCCCCAACAAAGCTAAAATGACAAAACGTTATGACATAATTTATAACATCAAGATAATCGAAAACGGCGCGTACTAAAAAGCCTCCTAACTACTTTTGCAACTGCATCCAAGTCAAATGAGTTTAAGTCTTACCACCTTTCTTCTAAAGTTGGAGTTTTTTATTCATATCTACATACATTTTCCGCATCCATGCACTGTTTCTTCCACAAATTGTCAACATTACATAGAGTGGGAGGTTTGATGTGTTCACACATTCCACGACAAGCAATATGTACATAATTGACATATAAAAAAGTGAAGCGTTTTGTAATTGTTGTATCATTTACGACATTTTCCTTTCATTATGCCTTGGTGACGGGAAATGCGTTCAATGATATGTGTTTGATCTTTCGCAAAACTTTAGTAAGATATACATAGACGATACTTCCGCTCCTCAACAAAAAAATAATACAAGCACAAATAGTATATATGTATATCCCGTGAAGCTAAAAAGCTATAAAGTAGGATGAATATTTATTGATCACAAAACTTTTTAAAAGCTAGAAAGTTGAAAGTGATTTATTCAGGCCTCCAACAAGGTAGACGACCTGATTAGGATGGCGGGCAGAAATTGGATGAGGGCGGCGCAAGACCGATCGTTGTTTCGATCGAGAACTTTGGGGAGGCCTTTGTCCAGCAGTGGACGTCTATTAGCTGATATGATGATGATGATTAATTCAGGAAGAAAACATAACCCTATTTTTACCATTCTTTTACTAAAATATTTGAAATCAGTCTAGCGTTTCGACGTGATGAGGAAACACAAAAAAAATGTATTGACTCATACATATTAAAAATAGACAAGGTATCTTCCGTATTTACATGTAATGGCTTAAAATAAAGACTTGGCGCGAAATGTGACAATACAATTATTACCTCCATGGATATATCTGCAGATAATATTTGATAAAAATGCTGTTGGTTTTAGAAACATTTAACTCAGAACAGGGCCATTACGATTTATTGCTATACATTTTTTGAAACCAACAGTTTGAATTTTTTATTTTTCAGGGAGGAAACATACCTAACCCTCTTTTTGCGTTATCTACAATTCTTTTACTAAAATATTTGAAATCAGTCTAGCCATTTCGACGTGATGAGGCAGCAAAAATAAATACATACAGACATAAAAAAAAATGTATTGACTCATACATATTAAAAATAGGCAAGGTATCTTCCGTATTTACATGTAATGGCTTAAAATAAAGACTTGGCGCGAAATGTGACAATACAATTGTTACCTCCATGGATATATCTGCAGATAATATTTGATAAAAATGCTGTTGGTTTTAGAAATATTGAACTCAAAACAGGGCCATTATGATTTATTGCTATACATTTTATGAAACCAACAGTTGAAATTTTTACTCGATATTGACAAAATTCATGCAGAAAACTTTTTTTTAAACTTATTTTCAACTGCACGCAATGAAAGCACGAAATAGCTATAGCTATCTAGAATTCAGGGAAAAGTATTCACTTCAAAAAGTTGGTTCAAATTATATTTTTCTTGAACTAATTAAAAAAAAAAATTTTCGAAAACAATATTTTTCAAAAGGAATAAGGCCTCTTAAGCCATTTTTAAAACGACATTTGAAGTAACTTAGTCAAAAATTCTCTATTAAATTATTTCTGGCTCACGAACACCTTGCAAATCCGGCTTCATAAAATTGCCAACGCAATAAATGCAATAATGCAAAACGCCGTTTTGTAAATCCTGCTCCATAGTGTTTTCCTCAACGGGTTGGAAGTCCATTTCAAAGGTTGCGTGACCACCGATCGCGGACGGTCGCGGGGCAGGATATTGCGTTGGCAGTAATGTAACAAACGAGAGCACTGCCCGGAGAGATGAGACCTCCGATTGTACGAGTATACAATGATGAATATTTTTATAAATTCTCACAAAAAAATCCTAACACTATCCTAATTAAATTTCATTAAAAGCGAATAATTTTAAAAAATTATGGTTCAGGCGGGGTTTGAACCCGCGTTTCCAATGGCTTTCCGGACCAACACGGGCGTCTTACCTATTGGACCACTAAACCAATACGAGAGACATTGCGTTGGTCAGTAACGTAACAAAAGAAGGCACTGCCCGGACATGAGATCTCCAATTGTATACACCGATGAATATTTTTATAAATTTTCACAAAATTTCCTAACACTATCCTAATTATATTTAATTAAATCGAATAATTAAAAAATTTAATGGTTCAGGCGGGGTTTACGAGATGCGAGAGCCATTTTGTGTACTACTTGCTTCTTGTACTACTAACTACAATACTAGTTAAAAATTTAGGTACGAGAAGGAAATAGGGGGATGTAGTTTTGTCTATAAAAAGAAGAAACTAGGGACAGGCTGATAATAATATTAAAGAACCAAGTAACTTTAATAAAAAGGAAAAATATTATATACCGTTGGTGCCAAGTGGACGGACTTTTGCAATATCTTCAATTTAGAAATATCTCGGCGATTAATGTCCATTTGAAAATGACAAGAGTATCAATAAATTTAACATTCTCCAGGGCATCTTTCTCTTGTCTATTTACTTCATGTTTTTCTCTGGTGTAATGCGGAACTTAAGCAAAACCCACAGTCAAATACTTTTTTGAAAATATATTATGCACTAACACTAAATTTTGCACTTTAAACTATTTAGAGGAAGCAGTCTGACTGTGACGTTCAAAACGGTAAGGTATTAAAAATTACGTACTAACTAATAATGGTTTTAACACTACAAAAAGGTACCTCATATGTTTATTTTTATGAATGTTAAAGATTAAATTAAACTGGATTATCAAGCAGATAGTCAATTTTGACTTAATAAAATGAAGTCTAGGCCTGTGATTATAAACAGATGATACGAGGTGGCGGATCAGAATATAACGGTGATAAGCCCAGCCCTGTTTACGGTATTGATATTATCATATTTGGTAACTTCAGTGAATACAATAACAGCACCAAATTTACAAATAAAATACAATCTCTATAAGAATTATGTACTATATATATATATTTCCCTGAACCAACTGAATGTTCCTATGGTGACTGGTACAGTCGGCATTAAGTCCGTCATCGTTATTTCTCAAAAGAAGATATTAACAACTTCACTTATAAATGAGAAATTATTACTAAATATAATACCTATAAAAAATTGTAAACTACTGAATGCTCGCCACTCTGCCGCGGTAATGCAACGCTAATCTCGGAACTATACTGTAAATATGTACGATAGCAAATGGTATCGTTAAGTTAACTATAAGTTATCAGTATTAGAGATCATAGCACAATTTGTTAGTGCGCGGTGGCGTAGGGTGTTTGTGCAATCAAGTTTAAATGAATAACTTTACTTTTACATAAACTGTTGGAAGCAAGATGTTTCACTTTGATTTGGTTCAGCTCGAATCCTTCAATTTTTAGATAGTTGAAAATGTAATTAGGATGTTGCATCGATGAGATAACGAGTGGTTATTGGACCGGACACCGGAACTCTGCGCAAGAGTTCAGCCTTCAGATTTCATCGACGAAGCTTCCGTTTGGGTTACAGTGTACTGAATTTCCAAACGAAAATAATTCAATTTTAAACGTCAAAACAGGACTTTATTGGCCGAGTTTAAGAAAGGAATAGACTGTAAATAAATAATTTACAGAAACAATTTTCTAATCATACACCTCAATAAATCTGGGGGTACGGTAGTGCCCTCGCCAAGTCGAGCAAACGTTTTCTCTAAGCCATTCAAAACATTTTCGAACATACATTTATTTTATGGATAAACAATCAAGTATCGGTCCCAGAAGAGGTTCCTAGAACAGCTTTCTCACACGTTATGAACACAGCTTTTGACCGAGGAAATCATCATCATCATCATCATTTCAGCCATAGGACGTCCACTGCTGGACACAGGCCTCCTCAATTGACTTCCACATGGGCCGGATAGAAGCGACCCGCATCCAGCGAGTCCCCGCAACTCTGACCAGGTCGTCCGACCACCTTGCGGGTGGCCGTCCTACGCTGCGCTTGCCGGTACGTGGTCTCCACTCGAGAACCTTTCTGCCCCAACGGCCATCGGTTCTTCGAGCTATGTGCCCTGCCCACTGCCACTTCAGTTTGCTAACCCTGTTTGCTATGTCGGTGACATTAGTTCGTCTACGAATCTCATCATTTCTGATTCGATCACGTAGAGAGATCCCGAGCATAGCCCTTTCCATAGCTCGCTGAGTGACTCTGAGCTTCCTTAAGAGGCCCATAGTTAGAGACCACGTCTCGGCTCCGTAGGTCATCACCGGTAATACGCACTGGTTGAAGACTTTTGTCTTCAAGCACTGAGGTATCTTGGACGAGAAGACACTTCGCAGTTTCCCGAACGCTGCCCATCCGAGTTGAATCCGTCGATTGATCTCTTTCTCTAAGTTGGACCTGCCTAATTGGATCGTCTGACCTAGATAGACGTATTCGTCGACAACATCGAGGACCGAGTTCCCAACCAATACTGGGGTGGGTGCTACATGGACATTCGACATGATCTTCGTCTTGTCCATGTTCATCTTAAGGCCTACCTGTTGGGATATTCGGTTGAGATCATCCAGCATTATACCGAGATCCTCCAGCGTCTCCGCCATGACCACGATATCGTCAGCAAACCGAAGGTGCGTGATGTACTCGCCATTTATGTTGATGCCAAGTCCTTGCCATTCCAAGAGCTTGAAGGCGTCTTCCATTGTGTTGGTGAAGAGCTTCGGAGATATTACATCTCCTTGTCTCACACCTCTCTGCAATGGAATCGCCTCCGTACACTGGTCTTGTACTCGGACTGACATAGTGGCGTTGTTGTACACACTCCTGAGCACCTCGACATACCGATGGTCAATTCGGGATCGCTGGAGGGACTGTAGTACTGCCCATGTCTCGACGGAATCAAAGGCCTTCTCATAGTCCACAAACGCTAAGCAGAGTGGCAGATTATACTCTTCGGTTTTCTGTATAACTTGCCGCAGCGTGTGTATGTGGTCTATGGTACTGAAGCCTTTTCGAAACCCGGCTTGTTCGGGAGGCTGGAATTCATCGAACCTGCTTGAGAGACGATTCGTGATGACCCTAGAAAAGAGCTTGTACACATGGCTCAGAAGCGAGATGGGTCTATAATTCTTGAGCAGTGTTTTATCACCTTTCTTAAAGAAAAGCACCACCACACTCCTGTTCCATGCCTCTGGCGTGATTCCCTCGAGCAATACGGAATTGAAGAGCTTCTGAAGGACCTTAAGTACCGGTGTTCCACCCGCTTTCAGAAGCTCTGAAGTGATTCCGTCATCACCCGGCGCCTTGTTATTCTTGAGCTGTTTTAGGGCCATTCTAATCTCGTACAGGCTGATGTCCAGGATATCTTCGGTATAGTGTCGGGTCAGCTTGGCTCTCGGGTCTTTGGCCAAGTTATCAATAGGTTTGGCTACTGAGGTATATAACTGCCCATAGAACCTTTCGATCTCCCTCAACACCTCTGGCTTCGTCGACGCTACACTGCCGCCTTCTGTCTTCAGCTTCGTTAACTGGCTTTGGCCCATAGACAGGTCCCTGGCGAACACTTTGGAGCCCGAGTTCCGCTCTATCGTTTCTTTAATATGGTTGGTATTAAAGGAACGAATATCGTGTCGCATGGACCTATGGATCCGTCTATTGAGCTGCCTGTATGCTTCAGCGTCTTCAGAAGTCTGCAGCGTCATTGAACGTCTTTCAGCCATGAGGTTGAGGGTATGATCGGATAGTTTTTGGGGTCTATCTTTGCGGCGGGGTCTGAAAAATTTCTTCCCCACCTCGTGGACAGTTTCTACCAACCTATTATTTATATCGTCCACTGCAACGCAATCATCCAGGCAAGCGAAGCGATTTGTTAACTCCAGCTGAAAGTCTTCGGGGTTTTGTATGTGGGCTGTAGTTGGTCGGAGCGTAGACTTCATTAGGCGAGACCTTTCTAGGCGGACATTAATATTCAATGTGCCTCTTACCATTCGGTGATCGCTACCGGTTTTCACCCTATTGATCACTGAGACATCATTGAATATTTGCCTCTTTGTGGCCAGAATGAAGTCTATCTCATTTCTCGTGGAACCGTCGGGACTCATCCAGGTCCATTTTCTCTGAGGCGGCTTCTTGAAGAAGGAGTTCATCATGAAGAGTCCCTCCTTCTCCAGAAATTCGACCAGCCTCTGGCCCCTTCGGTTCCGTTGCCCATATCCAAATTGCCCCACTCTCAGCTCGTTATCGCCTCTCATACCCAGCTTTGCGTTGAAGTCTCCCATAACAACAGTGAAGTGCGATTTGGAAGCATGTATGGCCCTACTGACGTCCTCATACATGGCCTCCACCTCCTCATCCGGGTGCGTCGAGGTCGGCGCGTATACTTGTATAACCTTCAACGAATATCTTTTAGATACTCTGAGTATCAGGTACGCAACCCTGCTCGACACACTCGAAATAGTCACTATGTTGTTAACGAGAGACTTGTGGACGATAAACCCGACACCACCCTGGGACTGCTGGTCGCCCTCCCGGTAGTACAGCAGGTTACCGGATTTCAGGGCTATCGTGTCCTCTCCCTCTCTTCGGACTTCAGATAACCCCATGATATCCCAGCGCATCCCGCTGACCTCCTTTTCCAGCTCTGTGACCTTTTCGTCCGTCCTCAGCGTGCGCGTGTTGTAGGTTACCAGTGATAGCCTACGTCGGTTGTCCGTACTATCGTTAGCCGAGGTCGTTTGACGGTGGAGCCCCACCCGGGGATTCTTAGCACCCCTAGCTCCAGTGCTCGGCCGACGCCCGTCTCCGTCAGCTTTGCAACTGCAGCCGCCGGGTACTTGGGGCCGTGGTATAGTTGTCATCTCATTTGAGGGGTTCGGACCGTAACCCGCCACGCTGGTCCGGTTTGCGGGTTGGCGGGTCGCCAGAGCCTCGTCCGTTGGTCAGCAGCGTGCACCACGAGCAGGTGAGGTTGGCTTGGGCCCCTGAGAGATGTAGGTTTGGGGCCCCTTACACACCGACCGAGGAAATGCTGACCGCATATTGGGTACCATGCATCAGGGGAGTACTTTTTGAATTTGTTTTAGTTTATTTTAATTTCCGCTTTTATGTACATAGTTGTTATTTAGTACAATGTACGCAATTAAAAAGGAAAATATTTTTATGTATGCCTTCTGCGAAACGAACATTAATGCAATATCCCGTAATTTATTGTAATAAATACTCATTCTAATAATTATAATATTTATATCGTACCTAGGTGACAATTAAACATTTGCCACTTTACCGGATTTGAACCGATATCTCTTGCCAAGCCGGGGCGAGTGCTCTCCCAATTGAGCCAAAGTCTGTTTGTAAATCTACATGCTAAATAATTTTTAACCGACTTCAAAAAAGAAGGAGGTTCTCAATTCGACTGTATGTTCTTGTTATTTTTTTTAATTGGGGGAATTATGGCGTAACATTACATGTAATGTTACGCCATAATTCCCCCGATTCCATTGATTGGGATGATTCTTTTTTGTTTGGTAGATCATACGTCAGAAGCTGTCTATATACATTTTATCGAAATGGATCCAGTGTGACACCGAGATATTTTGGGCAAAAATTATGCTTTAGGGTTGAACCATTTAGGGACACATTGAGTTCACAGTTTGCTAGTTGATTATGCAAATGAAAGCAAGAGACCTCCGTTTTGTTCGTACTAGGTGTAAGACGCCATGTTTTAAAGTACCTAGACAGTACTTCCATGTCATTTGTCAATGTCCGCTCCAAATTTCCCTTAAACCTATGCTGCGTGATGAGACAGAAAGCTACTAAGTGGATTAATTCTTTAAAGTTAAATTTGTAATTTTCTGTATCTGTCCTTTGTAGCCATACGATAATAATAATAATCGAAATGGATTTAGTGATTTTGAAAAAAATCAACAAAAAAAATATGTACCCATCTCACTCATTGAAGTCGAGTACTTTTATCTAGTATCTACATAGTTAAATAAATAACAGTATATACAGTGTGATAAAAAAATATGTGCCCTGGAGGGAAAATGCCTTAAATTATGTTAGTTATTTTTCTTCTGGAAATTATATTTTATAAATTAGAAAGAAACAAAAAGGGCGTTATATATATTTTTTGGGTTACCCTCATCTGGCAGAATAATATTGGTCAGAAATACACTTCGCATAACACGTTTCGCAGAAACACTTTCGGTCGAATGGTAAGATGGCATAAAGATATAGTTGGCATTACTACTACTTCGCATACGACGCATTTTGCAGCACATTGTTTTGTAGAATATCTCTTTGGCCGACTTTGGTTTATCATAAATTTATGTACCATAATAATCCTATAGCATACGATTACAATAGCATAGTATTATTATTTTCTGGGATCACCTCTAGTGGAATAAAAAATCTTGTCATAAATTTGATTTTCATAACTCATTTCGCATAATGGCTTTCCTCATACATGTTATTTGTCATAAATTATTATATGCATAACATTTCATATGTCATAATTGTTGTTTGGCAGGCTTTTCATAAGCTTTTGTATGGCACAAAATTTCAAGTAATATTATTGAATGTCATAATAATTGATAGTACGAAGAAGATCAACGCATAAATTATGGTTTTCATAATTAATGGCAATAAAAATTATACAGTATAAGTTATATCACATGTGCCAATCATAATACTTTATAACATTTGAAATAATGATACAAAAGTTACATGAGCACAAAAACAAAAAGGGGGGACGGGGGGCGAAGCCCCCCACAAGGGGGGGCTCGGGGGGCAAAGCCCCCCGTATTAAGAAATCCTTCTCCACACTGACCTCTTTGTTGTAGGTTAGGTTGGGTTAGAATTGTGAACCTACAAATACGAACATCGGCCAGAAAAGTAGGTTAGGTTAGGTTTGAATGAACTGCGACCCCCTCAGAAATGAACTGCTGCCAGAAAACAAGGCTGATGTTGAAATAAAAAATTAGGAGCTTGATATTTATGTTCTTCAGTTTTATGCGCCAATGCACGATATGCATAAGAACATTATGACGATTAATGATTATGATTTAGGTTGATATGCTCCAAAATTATATGACATTCCTTACTTATGCGTAAAAACATTATCGTCATAAAATTTATGCGGATCAATTAATGACTATACACCTTATGCGCAAGGACTATTATGACAAAAGTGGTTATGCGCACCGACATTATGACTTTAAAATTTATGCAACCCAATATGGAACCTTATTTTCTACTAGCAGAAACGTGGATTAGATAAATTTTACGTAGTAGAATGAAAGTCCCACCAAATTTTCTATGGCATAATAGTTAGTATCTTACGTCCGCAACACACCCGACTCGCTATCAAGAAGAAAAATATAGTCCCAGAGTCACCGTTAGGTACGACGTAGTGCGAATCGAGGAGCAGTGGTAGGTATCTCACCGCCGCGGGACAACAGCCATTAAATTTTTAATCACATCAATTGTAATGCATAAATTAGGTCCTGATTCCACTTTAGGGCAGGGCCGACTTGGATTAGGTTAGGTACGACGACGAGCAAAGCGAGGAGGAGTGTTAGGTTGAACTGAGACCCTAACGAGCGAGCGTAGCGAGCGAGCCGCGCGGCAATGGCCGGCTACCATACCACTCCATGTACAATATGGGCTTGACAACTTTATGCCGCCTAAATATTATGCAAAAAAATTATCTGCGAAAGTACTATTCGTTTAGAAGACTGTTATGCTCATCAATATTATGCCAATATAAGATTCGGTATTATAAAAATCTGCGAAATGATTTATGCCAAAGCATACTCTGCGTAAGATGTTTCTGCCAAACGTTACTTCTGCTAAGTATCATTATGCAAAACAAATATATGTCATAAAAATTTCTGCAAGACAATAGTGAACCATTTTTTTTAAATAAGGTAATATTCCTTTTTCAAGATTACGCGTCCTTCGTATTTAATTTTATTCGTATTTATTAGAGAGATCATCATTTAAAGCATCCAAGGCCCAAAAAAATTTTTCCACATCATGCGGATATGCGGTTACTGAAATAAAAATTAGAACCGTAGAATATCTACGAAAATTAGGAAATCATTAATTTAAAGCAACAATATTATGATTAAATGTAATTTTATTGAACAAATGTCGGGATGTGCACACGTTATACGATTAAATCATAAACCGATACAGCCGAAGCATGTTTCGCCACAGTCTTGCATGTGATAAATATCATCACACTAATATTATAAAAGCGAAAGTTAGTGAGTGTGTTTATTATTGCCAAATTTGGTAACTTGTGGTATCAAGGTCCTTGACACTCTGGATTAAAACATGGTTCACTAATATGTTGCATAAAATTGATACTCCTAAATTCATTTTGTATAACAACCTTCGTCAGAAACATCATTTCTTCGAATTTTATTTTGCATATTTTTTTTCTCATATTGCGATTTCACATATTTTTTTATATCACAACATTCATATGGCAGAATATGAATAAACATAATATTTACATGTCCGACTAGTTATTTAGAAGAAATTTATATCTCATAATATTTAGAATGCATAAAAATTGTTCGAAGCAGAAAACATTGTTGGAAATACGATAACTACTCCTTTTTAGGGTTCCGTACCTCAAAAGGAAAAAACGGAACCCTTATAGGATCACTTTGTTGTCCGTCTGTCCGTCTGTCAAGACCCTTTTTCTCAGGAACGCGTGGAGGTATGAAGCTGAAATTTATATCAATTACTCAGGTCTACTGTCCCTTGATGCTGTGAAAAAATCAAACTTCTAAGCCAACGCAATCAAAAGATACAGCCGTTTATGCCGCAAATTTTCGACACTTGCAAGGGATTCAAAACCTACAGGGTGCTTCCCGTGAACTCAGAATCTTGAAATTTGGTACGAAGCAACGTCTTATAGCATAGATAAAGGAATAATTACGAAAACCATAAAAATTTTTTTTAATACCTATACAGCCGTTTATGCCGCAAATTTTCGACACTTGCAAGGGAATCAAAACCTACAGGGTGCTTCCCGTGAACTCAGAATCTTGAAATTTGGTACGAAGCAACGTCTTATAGCATAGATAAAGGAATAATTACGAAAACCATAAATTTTTTTTTAATACCTAACTTTGCACCTAATTTATATGGGGCGCTATACATACCAGGTGCAAACTTAACTTAACCACTTAGGGATGGAAAGTGTTTGTACGGAACCCTCGGTGCGCGAGTCCGACTCGCACTTGGCCGGTTTTTTTTTTATTTCTACTTTCCACATGACTCGTAGCAGTTCGATTCTGCTATGGTTGCAGTTCTAACCTAACCTAACCCATTAAGTTTGGTTCTAGCCTAACCTAACCCATTAAGTTCGGTTCTAACTTAACCTACTTTACTGGCAGCAGTTCGGTTCTGTTGTGGTCGCAGTTCTAACCTAACCTACTTTACTGGCAGCAAATCGGTTCTGTTGTGGTCGCAGTTCTAACCTAACCTAACCCATTAAGTTCGGTTTTAACCTAACCTACTTTACTGGCAGCAGTTCGGTTCCTTCTTTTGTGGTCGCAGTTCTAACATAACCAAACCCATTTTTAGGGTTCCGTAGTCAACTAGGAACCCTTATAGTTTCGCCATGTCCGTCTGTCCGTCTGTCCGTCTGTCCGTCCGCGGCTTAGCTCCGTGATCATTAGTACTAGAAATCTAAAATTGGGTATGAGTATATGTATGTATAACACCGACAGAACGGTATAATAAAAAAAATTTTTTTTTTTTTTGCGGGTACCTCTATAATACCTAAAGTGGGGGTGTTTTTTTTTTCTTTTCAACGCTAGTGTGTGGGGTGTCGTTGAATAGGTCTTGTAAAAATAATAGGGGTCTTCTAACATTATTTTTTGATAAAGTTAGCAGTTTTGTAAATATACGCTCCGAAAAGAAAAAAAATAGTGCCCCCCCCCCCCCCCCCCCCCCCCCCTCTAACTTTTCAACCACGGGTCAAAAAAAACGGAAAAATTCATGTAAATAAGGCCTTATAAGTACTTTCAATGAAACTATATTGAACAAATTAATTCGGTCGAGCCGTTTTTGTGTTATCGCCAAATTTCATACTTTTTCTTTAAATGGACGTAAGTTGACTTCCAGAAGGTAATAACTGATTAAAGTTTCTAGGGCGTTTACGACCTTTTTATAGAGCTTAAAATCTTTCTTAACTTAAACCTCGGGCTTAAAACAGCAGTTTATTGTGAAGGATGAGCAACTATACGGAACCCTACACTGAGCGTGGCCCGACATGCTCTTGGCCGGTTTTCTGGTATCAGTTTAGTTAATAATCGCCTAATCTAACCTAAAACCTAAACTATTTTCCGAGCACCCGTCTGTTCCGTAAACTAGGTATGTCTTTATGGCATAATAAATTCGGCGATATTAATGTTCTGCCATATAAAATTATGTGAAATAAAAGTAGGTTATACTACTGTTCTGCCATTTAAAATTATGCTAAATTAATAGTATGCTAACTGACAATTATGATACATATATGATTATGCTAAAGAATCATTCGGCTAAAAATGTTTCGGTGATAGCTGCTATGCGAAATGTATTTCGGAGAATCGATATTATGCAAGAAAATTAACCCTTAAAACATAGGCTACTTTTTAACCCTAAACAATTTAGACTTCCCGTGGGATGAGCAGGTAATACCGCGCGGCGCTGCTAGTACCGACAAGATATACTAAGAATGCGGGGCTAATGTTGCTAAATATAAATAACGGTATTCTTGCATTTTCGGATAAATATATTTATCTCTGCTGAACATAGGCCTCCCCTTTGGACTTCCATATATACCGGTTGGAAGCGACCTGCATCCAGCGCCTTCCGGCGACCTTTACAAGGTCATCTGTCCATCTCGTAGGTGGACGTCCTACGCTGCGCTTGCTGGTCCGAGGTCTCCACTCGAGCACTTTACGGGGAGGCCTATGTTCAGCAGTGGACGTCCTATGGCTGAGATGATGATGATGATGATGATATTTATCTCAAACTGCCTAATTTTAAAGCTGGTTATTTCTTACGTTTTTTTTTTTCAACACTAAATATCACGGAACTATAATACGGTTTGGTAACCCCATGTTACTCTTAAAATGACTGAACCTGAACATTTTTGTTTTCTGTAAATGGGCTTCCTAGTCATTAGCTAGAAGTGATGGTGGGATTCTGGAGAAATCATGAGAAATCTTCTTATAAGTAAAACCAATTATAGGTCTCAGTTTTTATTCACTCTGTATACCGTGCGTCTTCCGGATTTGTGAAAATGGTGAAAACAAAATGACAATACCATATTTTTAACATCATCTAGACCGGACCTGGGGCAGGTGCATCGACTAAAGGTTAACGGACCGATTGACGTTGAAATATTGCTGGCAACTATACATAGAAACGTACATGTATGTAGGTTTTTTTAACAGAAACCACTTTCGATTTAGATGGCTCTAAACAACCTAACTCGTAAGACTATCATTTATAGTAAAAAATACGACATAAGCACAAAAAGAAGCGGCTGATACTACAGGGCCTTTTTTTCCTTTTCGGCTGGGAAAATTCGTTACGCATCCCGTCTGATCGGGAGTTTGGAACAGGTATGTGAGGCTCCCGGGCAGATCCGGTGTACCCTAAGAACCCCGCGCATTTTCCCTCCATATCGCCTTAGGTGGGGTCCACAGGATCGCTTGCACATGCTACTGTGGACCTCACGATTTCCCCGGTTGGGCTCGGCTGAGGGAGAACACCCCGGATAAGAGAGAGGCGCTCCAATCATGTGGCACTACCAGGAAAATGCACCCTGGGTAGGCTAACCACGAGATAGATTAATGACCTAAGGTGTGCAACGCAAGATTAGGGAAGTGGCCGCGTTCTGTTGGGCAGCCTATGTCTAGCAGTTTTTTGCGTATTTCCGTATTATGCGTATTTTGAGTGATAATAACGATGTATGTGTGAAATTACCATGTAGTGTTTGTTGCAACTTATGAACAGTAGGACTTCAAAAGGTGATTGAAATGTAATATGTACATGCACAGGTTATTTTGGCTTTTCAGTTTATTTTGAAGTCGGTTCTTTATTTGTTAAAAATTCTTTTTATATCTTCTCACAGATCGTTTGTTATCTGTTATCTATTACTTTTAATCGTGTCACAGCATTTAAAAATTAGCGTCATGCGGATCTGCAATTAACACTAGTAGGTATAATGAAGATCCGCCGTCAGTTTTGTTTTTAAATTTAACATATATCTATAGTCAAGACGTACTACCCGCCGCAGGAAATCTTCAAAAGATATTGATCTTATTGAGGATAATTGTATCCTCTTGATAAGTTGGATCGACTTTTTAATAACTGTATTCGTTTCATTTTCTGTCTCCGTAAATGACTGGTTTCTCCATCCGTCAACAACGCAAGATTTGTATGCTTTGCACTCTTTTTTCGATTCTTAGTGATCCACAAACTCCTGAATACCTCAAAACGTTAATCGTAGTAATTGCTCTTCCAGCAACCTCACCCTTCCCATTCCTTTTCAACGTACTGGCTTCATGTTTAATTCTTTTCACATGGTTTCTTTTTCATTGGTTCTATTTCATTGGTTCGCCTCTGGACGGTCTTCGTCTCACAACCAAACAAGCAGAGATCATTGTATTTACAGTCGTGCCTGTTTAATATTTTCCTACCGTACCATCCGCAAAACCCATCTGTTTGCACATACAGCTCCGTATGTCCAAATGCTGACCCAAATAGCACGAGCCAAGATAACACCTGATGCTGTTATGCGATAATACACAAAGGGGGGATTTCAAGTTTAAATAAAAAGAAACGGCGCGGGCGCGGTGAGAGTGACGGCACATCGCGAGTCGCACGCGCACCGCCGCGCGAGAAAGTTAACTTCAATGGTTTTGGCGCCAATGTTCCAAATTTAAAAACACTCTTGCTTTTAATTTGCAGTAGGAACGTTGACCAGTGTTGTGTCTCGCTCGCTTGTACCGGGTGGAAAAGTGACGTGTGTAATTAGTGACTTTCGCTGTTTAAACAGGATGATGCGTTATATGAAGGTAAGGCTTGTTTACACGTTTAATTGCTTGCGGCAATTAATTTCTTTCTAAGTGGCAATCAGATATGGAAAGTCCGGGAAATGGATATAAGTAGTTAATGATTTGATTTTAAGTTAATTTTACGGTATGCTACTCTTCAACACTAAATTATTGGAGAAAAATATTATTATTACGTTAAGAGAAACGATGTAAACAGTCAAATTTAACTATTAACCCTGTGTTGTCATTTAGGTTAACTTTACCGAAATAATGTCAAATTGTCAATACATCTAGTTGAATATAAAGAAGATCTTAACTTGCGCCTTTTTTAAGATGTTCTTACAGTTATACACCATGATGTTGCTGTTCGCTTTTGTGTTTTCGGACTGAACAAAAATACTTTAGGTAATAGATAAATTATCTTATGTACCAAGCCATACGAAGTTAACTAGTATCAAAAAAACACCCTGTATACTTTTTATGTAGACTGTCATAACATCTGTACTTAAGAGGATATATCACTACTCCTTTTCCCAGACTATCAGTTTAGTTTACGTTAAGCTTGCACCTGGTAACTATGGCGTCGGATACAAATAAGGTCCAAACTTAATGTAACCAAATGGAGAGATATTTTTTTAACATATAGCTTTTAGTCTCATTAATATTTGTACAGAATTTGAAATTCTTCACTTTCATAGTTTAGGAAAAAATAAATAAAACAGTTTTGGGGTTAATCGGGTGTTTTTCACCCCCAGGGGGTAACTGAGGGATGAAACTTTTTGCAGGGTATTACCTCCTTAAAAGGCATCGTTTGATTATAGTTTCGACAAAAACGCTGGGGGAAATTTTTCTTGGGCTATCCTGCTATACCCTTTCGTAAAGTTTGGTTAAGTTTTGGAGTAGGAAAAAGTAGAGAATGAAACCTCGATTTGTATAGAAAAATTAGCACTAGTATTTCCTCTTAACACATGAGATCGTATTCATCGAGTCTCTAATCGCTTTTATTGGTTTTAGAAGTGCGTTTGCAAATGTCATCAAAATATAATTTGGTTACTCAATATGATTTTAACTCAACTAGAAGGTGCTTGCAAATTTGTCCGCGTATTTTTTTTTGTTTACTACTTATTAGAGTCTGGTAAAAGTGTCCTATAACAATCTTTGGATGTCCTAGCTATGCCTGTACTAAAATTGGTTAAAATCCGTCCAGTCATTTCAGCGTGATGTGAGGACACAGAAAATTTTACTAACAGATGGCTCTGCAAGACTGGCGCTATTAAGGTTCTTCCTGAAATGATGAAATATTTCAATAGAAAACCAAGTTACAAAAATTTTTAGAATTTAATTAGGATTTTCGCCGAATCTGTTGTCCAAAGTTTCAATTCGCTGAAGTGCCATTTCTTAAAAAAAAATCTCTGTAACCGTATTTGGAATTGTTATAAAACCTAAACCTGATCTAATCAATAGGATATGAAAAAATAAGACGAGAGAAAAAAATCGACCAAGATTCGATTAAATGAATCATTAAATAAAAAAATATTCGGGATAAAGCAGAACACTCATTTGAAACTCATGCATTTGCTTCCCGGATATGATTTAATTACGTTGATCCTGTACGAGGCTAAAGCATAGGTATTCGCTACTTTCTTTATGAAAGTTAAACACTGTCTTTAATTTCTAAATGCGATTTTTAATAACACAAAAGATGATCCTACAAAGTCTTAAAAAAATCGCGATACAAATAAATATCGGGATCAAGAGAGCTGTGCATCGTGTACGGGTGTTTTTACGGGTAGGGTAAAAAAATATTTGAATTTATTTTTCCGTGTGTAAAGAAAATATAATAATCAAGTAGAAACAAAACGATGGACGAAGTTTAGACAATAGTTAGCCATACCAAAACAAGAAAAAAAAAATGCGATTGTAAATAATTCCCTTGTGCGACAAAAAATAAAAGTACCATAAGGAACCTTAAAATAGAACCCGAAGGTACGTTAATTGTAATCTCACAACAGAAACTTTGATACACATTTTAATTGAGTGAGGTGAGGTGGTTTTTCGGTCTTCCGCCAACTAGAGTTTATTTAGAGTGCGTTGCAGAGTTACATCGACTGCTCTGTCATGATATCACATACAATAATATCGAAATTGTCGAATTTATCAACCCCGGATAGGCGGGAGCAAATTGTACTGACGTTTAATTAGTCCGAGGACAAATTAAATTAATTTTATTAGTTGATATTGATAAAAATGACGTACAACTGTTGTGTAGTTCTACGATTTTATATAATCACTACGCAGAAAATATTTTTTGAGGAATGATCTTATTTAATATGATATTTATATATATCAACATTTTTTCTTGCGAGGCATTTTAACCGATTTAACAAAACATAAAGGTTCCCAATTTTTTGGAATGCTAAGAATATTGTTGTTCTGAATCAATTTTTGTTCAATCGGGCTGGTTTTCTGCAACTCGACGTCTAACAATGCGCCTATTTTTGTAATTTCAATAGTTCTCAAAAGTTATTTGAGACCAGAGTCATTTAGATATCAGTTGCTTATAGTTGCGATAAATATAAACTTAGCCATTATTTATGGTAATGTTAATACTAAATTGCACTTTATCGATATCGATAAACTTAGTCAATATTTAATCAATTACTAGCACTGTTACATTTTTCCCCCCGCCTATCCGGGTTTGTATCATCATAATACACTTTACAGTAGTAGGCGAGTACTTGGCTCAAAGAATCCCCCTGGCGATAAAGCGTGGCAACTCCTCCAGTATTTTAGGAGGTCGACATCATGTCGTATAGGGAAGTCAAGGAAGTGGCTATGGAGAGAGTTACATACTTCATCAACTTCACCGACAAGAGTTTGACTATTAAATTTATGGTGATGTCGATACAATTGAAGATGCTTTTTTATTTTATTTTCTTACTAACATGTGAGGACGAAAGTGTCGGATATCATTATTATTGCAAGGTAAAAGCGAATTTTATAATTATAGGGTCTGTAACATCATAACACAATCGCCCAAAGTTCATTGACGCTGACACCCATAAAACGTTAGTCAGTCTGATTCAGTATCGTTAAATTTAATGAACCTTTGTTCAACTAAGCAAATCATATAGAACTATAAGCCATAATTTAGCTTATATTTTACACCCTGGCCGGCCATTGACATCGTTGCGTCGAACGAAAGTGATATCGTCTTGCTTTCTGCGTCCGTGTGTGGTCAAATTATTACTATTACCATTTGTTTATATTGACGGGTGCCATATGGCATATGCTTTTCCTGAGCAACTAACCATTACGGTTGTTAGTTGAATAAAAATTATATAGGAACTTGTGTAATGCGTTTTTTACGTTTGCGATTATTTTGCGGGGTTAGTACTTAGGAAAACAGGTACAAAATTGCTCTTCTTGACTTACAATACAAATTACCAAATAATATAGCCGGATAAGCATGGTCAAACTGCCCTTAGCGAAAAAAATATTTTTCCTTTTACCTGATTATTGACCTTAATTATATATATGTGCTTTCATCAAATTTTAACCCTGAAATGCTTGTGGTTTTTGAGAAAATCGTATTAAAAGCTAATCCGGCGTAGCCTTTATCTAAGATTTGATTTACGACCCTTGAGCAAAAGGGTTGATTTCAATTAGTTGCTGAATCTTTCAAACGATTTGTCCCTTTTCTGTTTAGAGGTAGGTAATTATACTAGATTATACCCATCAATAGTCATATATAAATGGTGGTTCTAATTTAAAAAGAAAAACATATTTTTAAGATTTTAGGCCTAGGCACAACAGTATGGTTTAGTAAACTCTAAGATACGTTTCTATTATACTCGTGGTATATGATTTATATATATTTTTCTAAGACCATTTTCGAAATCAAGTAGATAGTTTTCCTATTAGTTTTCCTATCGATACGGTTAAAGTTTCGGTCGCCTCTATACGTTGTGACGCAACCAAAAATAAATATTTTCATGTCACCGTTATCCAAAAAAAAACTATGTCCGGGTCATACCTACACTAAATCTCGTTCCTACAAATAAATCTATACATTCACAGCTAAATAGGTATTTACTTACGCAAAACACCGATCATCAGTCACCGAAGACAAGCTGACAAAGAGTAGAAATTCATTTCCTTCCTTTTTGCAAACCGGTTAGGAGATAAAGATCTCCGAAACTACGTGTGACCAACAAACTACAATGCGTTATGTAACAAGAATTGTTTACGAAAATTGCTCTCAGTTTGTTTATAGTTATACTTTTTGGGAGTGCGTAAACGTACTGTCAGTTCTGTTATGTCATACCATTTTGGGGCTACGTGCGAATAATTGCAACATTGCTCTTTTTATTATAGTTCAATAGGTAAGGGATGATGACTGATGTTAAATTCTACAGAATACTGTCGTTTTATGCATAAAAGTAGCTCATAATATCATGAAATAAGGGAAAAAGACAATTTTTAAAACTATAACTCAAATATGAGTTTTAAACTAATAATTCGACGCGGTTGCCACAGTTTGCAAGCACCTGCCTTCTGAGCCGGCGGTCACGGGTTTGAATCCCGCCCAGGGCAAATATTTTGTGTGACGAACTCGAATATTTGTGTTTGCTTATTTGTGCTGGTTGCTATATGTATTTAAGTATATATTTATTTATATAAGTATATTGTCGTCTAGCACAACACAACACAGCCACGCCACACACAAGCCTTCTTGAGCTTAATTTGGGACTAGATCGATTTCTGTGAGGTTGTCTGATTTAACTTAGTTTTTCACGGTCAAAACGGCAAATTATTTGTTTTCTGTACAGATATAACACAAAAATGCCATAAACTCGTTCGTGATAGTGTTATTTACAAAGAAAATGCTACTGAGACATACATATTGGGACATTTGATGACTTCCACTTAAGGTATCGACGGGCAACAAGTTTTCTACAACTTTTTTTCATACTTTTGGAGGAATCGCAATTATAAATTAATATTCTGTAATCCTTTATATGATAAACTAGAAGAGAATCAAGAGAAAGTTTCATAAATTTGCATTCTCATGTAGCTTTAACCATCATGTTAAAAAAAACACTATTATATGTTCAGTTAACACGTTAAAATAACTACAAATCATTTGCCCTCATAGTATAAAACTCGTAGATCTACACACACTTTCACTACGTTACGGAAGTTTCGGGAGTATTCCCGAAGAATCCCAGCTTGTAAAGTCACAATTAAACGATCTCCCAATGATGTTTTATAAGAAGAGACGTCATACACTAACATGACCCCTCCCTAAGGCGCGGAGATAATCCCATTAGCGGGTTATACTCCCACACTAAGTCCGACTACCGGTAGTGAGGGCAAACCAGAACCTGATACAGTTAAAGAGAACTCTTTAAAAAAAAATACTAACATGACCTAGGAGGGGGCCTATGATGGTTGCGTTTATCATGTGAATCATGTGATAAATAAGTAACAAAGCATCTGTCACACTCGCATTTTATCAAAACGTGACGGATGCTTTGTCACTTATTTATCGCGTGATAAAAGCAACCGTCATAGGCTCCTAGATCACGGTCAATGACATAAGCTTATCTCTCTCTAAGACGGCATGATGTTATAAAGGCGTTATATTTGAAAAATTAAATGTGAAACAGCTTACTTAGGTACATATGATATGAATGACATTCCGTTTTCTTTTTTTGCGTAATTTGTGCACTTACGCATTACGCAAGACACCATTTTGGGGCACTCATCTGCTGCCTACTCCCTAGTCCCTACCTATACCTATCCCATGCCAATGCTTACATGCAATTTGAATACTTACTGTTAATAAAACTGAATTATCAGCGAAAACATATTTAATATTCAATGTATTAAATCTTCAAAATACATAAAATAAGATGTATTCAAATGTAGACTATGACCGCAAAACGCGAATATTGTGACAAATTATGACAAATGACTTTTCAGCGTCACATTCACGTGTGACACGTTTCATCGTCACGTTATGACGTGTGACACGTTTTATTTGTATGACGCGTTTTGGTCTACATTCTTAATGTTGCGCAACAATTCAATATCGAAACCGGGAATTTTTAACCGCAACCTCCATTCTTGCGTAATGTACGTACAGGATAGGTAATTCATAGAATTCATTGTGAGACAGAACAACCTCACACAAATCGATCTAGTCCCAAATTAAGCTCAAGAAAGCTTGTGTTACGGGTACTAGACGACGATATACGTACTTAATCATATAATCATAATCATATATTTATTGTAATATTGTGAGTACAAAAAGTAGGTCTTACATTATATTATAGTTCTTCACAATCTACCGATAACCGGCGTACAATTTTTACATTAACTTAAAATAACAAACTACACATACACTACAATTTTTAATTAAAGTAACTACATGTCAGATTTCTTAGTTCTACAATACCATAATAAAATCTTGGCTACATATATTATATCATTACATAATCAGAATTGTCTATTCATAATAATCAGAATGTTGCAGTTAAACTACCTACCTAAATTAATTTATTCAAAATGTTCACTTAAATTGTAGTAAGCTCTCTCAGTACACCATTTGAGAAGCTTATTTTTGTATTCTGGTAGTTCTGACATTTTTAGATCTTCTGGCAGATTATTGAAAATTTTAATAGACATGTAGAATGTACTATTTTTCATATGAGCTGTGTTAACATCCTCAGGATAGCATATGTTGAGACCATGGAGTTTGGAAGTGCTTCTAGGGTTGGATGTTTTTATTTTATAAAGGTGCATATTATTCTTGACAAAAATACACATCTCATATACATACATAGAATACAGAGTCATAACCTGAAGAGACATAAATATGGGTTTACAAGAGTCGATCGTACGAGTGCCACATATTGCACGTAAACATTTTTTTTTGCAGACGAAAAACTTTTAGAGTATTCTTAGAGTTGCCCCATAGAATAATTCCGTACCTCAGGTTCGACATTACATGAGCATGGAAAGCTTGGACCGCCGTTTCCTGAGATGCAATTTGGGTTAGTTTACGAAGAGCAAAAACGAATCGATTCAACTTATTGATTAAGTACTCCGTGTGATCTTTCCAGTTGTTATGACTATCCAGTATGATACCTAGAAATCGGGTTGAGGTAACTTTGTCTATTTTAACGTTGTTGTAATTAATAGTTACTTCCCTCGTTTTAGCTTGGGGTGCACTAAACTGGATAATATTGTGTCTTTTGCAAATTAACCATTAACGCGTTACTATTTAGCCACTCATTTATACTCCTAAATACTTTATTTAATTCTGCTTCGTATGCGTCTGGATTCTCGCAACGCATGATTACGGAGCAGTCATCGGCAAGAAGAAATACTTTGTGTTGTGTTATGTTAGGTAAATCGTTGATATATACAAGGAATAACAAAGGTCCGAGAATACTACCATGTGGTACTCCCTGTATAACATCGTCAAGGCTTGAGTTATATCGGGTTACCATTTTCGACTGTGGACAGTACGTTGAAATCTGTGTTGTCTGGGTTCTATTACTTAGATATGATTTTAGCCAATCATAACCGTTTCCCCTTATACCGTAGGCGTAGAGTTTTCTTAATAGAATAGCGTGGCGTGGTTATATAGATATATATATACTTAAATACATAGAACAACCATGACCCAAGTACAAATATTCGAGTTCATCGCACAAAGATTTAAATAAGCCAAAGCCAATTGTTATCACCATTTTAATAAGCCAAAGGTAACCGCTGCATATACTTCGATTGAACATATAAATAATCGCAGAAAACCGGTGCGGGGAGACGGGATTGGCCGCTTTCTTTCCTCTCTGTGCGTTAATGGATCTCGAGATTGATTTGCAGATTAATATCTTACATACATTATTGACATGTTATAACACTTGATAATTTTTAATAGTTATAGGTGATACTGATATTTGACAAAAAAATATGAGTTGCAGCGTACAAAGGTCACTTAATTATCCAACGTTTCGATTCCATGATAATAAATAAGTAATCTAATAAAAATTAAAAAAATCACAACGACTACGCAAAATTATATTTATACCATACTCAGATATATTCTAAGGTTATCGTCTTGGAAAAGTCCATTAAACCACGCCTAGATCATTACTGGTATAATCAGAATCGTGATGTATTGGTGTGTGATCTTTGTCATATTTCAGTGTTTTCGCAAGAAAAAAACCTAATTTGTTTTTTCTAGAACCCATTTCATAAATGTACAAAAAAAACCCGAATCCTTGTTTCTTCCAGAACTTGATGTTTGTGGGTTCATCTGACCCAGAATCGATAGCATTCTTAATGTGAAGAATAAAAAAAGTGTCCTAAATTTGTCCGTTCTATTACGTCAAGTTTAAATGTGTTTTTTTTTATTTGCACGAGCGTTACGTAGTGGAAACTACTAAACTACTGTCTATTCCTATATAAATTTCGGCAGACTTTTTTTATTTTTCATATTGAAAATGCTATCGGTTCCGAGTAAGATGAACCCAAATACGTCAAGTTCTGGAAGAGACGGAAGAAATAGGGATTCGGGTTTTTTTTTTAAAACGCGCGTATATCGTAAGGAACTAATCTAGTGAATAAAGGGGTTTTACCTTACAAACGGTCCGGTATTTTTGAATTTTTGATTTGTTGACTAGGATGGTTCATCATCTCAGCCATAGGACGTCCACTGCTGAACATAGGCTTCCCCTTTGGACTTCCATATATACCGGTTGGAAGCGACCTGCATCCAGCGCCTTCCGGCGACCTTTATAAGGTCATCTGTCCATCTTGTAGGTGGACGTCCTACGCTGCGCTTGCTGGTCCGAGGTCTCCACTCGAGCACTTTACGGCCCCATCGGCTATCTGCTCTGCGTGCTATGTGGCCTGCCCATTGCCACTTCAACTTGCTAATCCGGTGAGCTATATCGGTCACTTTAGTTCGTCTACGGATTTCCTCATTTCTGATTCGATCACGTAGAGACACCCCGAGCATAGCCCTCTCCATTGCTCGTTGAGCGACTTTGAGCTTTGAGATGAGGCCGATAGTGAAAGACCACGTTTCGGTGCCGTAAGTCATCACTGGTAACACACATTGGTTGAAGACTTTCGTCTTGAGGCACTGAGGTATGTCGGATGAAAAGACATTGCGTAGTTTCCCGAACGCTGCCCAGCCGAGTTGGATTCGGCGGTTGACCTCTTTCTCGAAGTTGGACCTACCTAATTGGACCACTTGTCCTAGGTAGATGTATGAGTCAACAACTTCGAGTACCGAGTTTTCAACAGAGACTGGGATGGGCACAAGGATGGTTAGTGAGGTTTAAAATGCAAAATGCACAATTGCCCCTCCTCCGCGCCCGCCACCACATTTAAAAAAGCCGGCAATTTCTGCAGATTTTTGCTTATACCTTCGTTTAGGAGCATTTTAGCTAGAAATTAACTTATAGACAATGTCGTAGACAAATTAAATTGACCACAATTTACATTTTTGTTTCAAGGACAGATAGTAGGTAATTACGGAGATATGCACATTAAAAAAAAATAAAAAAATGGCAATTTCCAGAAATGTATCAAATTTCTGGCTTATATATTCGTTTAGGAGCATTTTAGCAAGAAAAAATCTTAGGCAATGTCGTAGAGAATTAAATTTACTATAATTTACATTTCGATTTTGTTTCTACGACACTTAGACAACATATCGAAAATTCAAAACTACCAGACCGTTTGTATACCCCTAGTACTTCAGTCTCTATTTACCAAACTAGTACGTGCACAACGAAGGTGTCGCTAATCCAAATCTTTTACCTTGACATTGACGTTGATAGTGCTGCCACCTAGAGATCTTGCACGTTCTCTTTCACAAAGAAGGTGCTGCCAACTGGTGCCGCCTATCTAAATCTTTCACCTTATCATTACTTGAAATTTACATTTCACCTAATAGTTCGTGCACTTATTGGTGCCTTATAATTTGGAATAGTTTTACTATTCTAACTACGTTCCACAATAACTGCATTCACTAAAATTATTGACCACGAAACTACGAAAACAAAGTGAAGTGGCAATAACAGTGTTTTTACTAATTTAATTCGTTTTATACAGTCGAGGTGTAATCGTTGTAATTCAATTGAATTTGATGATTTGAAACAAACCAAGGTGCCGATGGCCGTAGGGGCATAAAGATACTTGAGTGGCGACCACGTACTGGAAGATGCAGCGTGGGAAGGTGCACCGACGACCTGATTTGGATCGTGGGAACCGATAGGATGAGGGCGGCGCAGGACCAATCGTTGTGGAGGACTTTAGAAGAGGACTTTATCCAGCAGTAGTTGTTCATCGGCTGATAATAATGATGATGATGATGTTAATCTGAATCGAAATGGAGTATAATTATTCGATAGGCACAATATAATTTTTACATGGCATAGTATATTTACATAAATAAATATCAGACAACCTCACACAAATCGATCTAGTCCCAAATTAAGCTCAAGAAGGCTTCTGTTATGGGCACTAGACGACGATATACATACTTATTTAGAGATAAATATATACTTAAATACATAGAACAACCATGACGCAAGCACATATATGCGAATTCATCACACAAATATTTGCCCTGGCCAGGATTCGAATTCGAACCCGGGACCGCCGGCCCAGTAGGCAAGTGCTTACAAACTGAGCCAACCGCGTCGTCATATTATATAAATATATTTATAAATACCCGATAATTGCGCAATGTGATTTTCTCGTTGATTTTGTATTATTCTTATTTACAAGTTAAAATCGTTCAAATCCAAACAGGAAACTTATTAAAAATAACTGTGGTAAATAGCTCGCATGTATTGCATTTGAACGCTCGATAAGCCAAGGAAACTAAACTAAAAATTATGTCATAGTGGTGTAATTCCGACGCACATGGTTTAACACTGATTACATTATTATATATTATTTAATGCCGCATGGAATAAATAATTATAATTGTTGACCTGAAACGGACCTTAGCGATATTTTTAATTTAGCAAGACCTCGGCTTCATCACGGCATATTATTATTATGACAAATATTTTAATTGACAACATTTCATATTTCTAACAGATGGAAATTTATAATATGGAGATAAAGAGATTTTTGCGTCGTGTACACCCTAAAAAATATTTAAATTATTTTTTCTGTATAAAAAAATATAAGAAAAACACGAAAATACCGAAAACTACGATAACTATGCCTGCAAAGAGGTGTGTCTTCGAGCTATCCGCGAAAAAAATAAGCTGTCGATAATGTCAAACTTAACGTCATTTTTTTTTTTTATTTAATTAACTTTATTTTAATGAGTAAATTTTAATAATAAAATAGTTATAATTTTTGGAATAATATATAATTAGTGATTAGGTCCTTTTTCTAAGCGGAATACAGAAAAGTAATATGATTGTAGTCTTAAAAATATGATGTTGTCACTAATTGTTACAACAATGCAATGCAATTGCAAGATTGGAAAAAAATGACATTTGTTTGTCTCACTTTTGTCTTTTTAGTTAAGCGATCTCCCTATTTAGAATGTAAGGTCTATAAGAAATGAGAAAAACAATGCTACAACGGTCGTTTAGCCCATATCGCTAAAGTAGAAATATAGCGGATAGGATCAGTGTCAGATGTGGAATTTGGACTCAGATTAATTAAATCCAGTCCCATTTTAGAAATATTCAATCTAATTAATCAATTATAAAGAAAGAGGCTTCGTTTTTCAAAAAGAGTACACATACTTTAAAAAAAAAAAATTTTTTGGCTCGTCTACAGCAAAAACAGTACATTTGAACCTCACATAAGAAAAAAATGTCTCAAAATTTCCATTCCAGATCGTCACGTTTTTATATGATTATTTTCTTCTATTTCTATGAACGTGACGCACGGGAAGACTTTTTTGCATACAAAAAATTGGGATACTTTTTCCTTAGTATGAGATTCGAATATATACAAACGATTCTGAGTAAGATTAGCCATTAAAAAAAATATTTTCCGAAAATATAGTTCATGTAGGTACCTACACTTTTTGTTGTAAAACACTAGCCTGCACTGCTAGTGTTTACCGATGAACCCATAATGAAACTATCAAGTGAAGCGTAAGCTTCAATTTGTGTGTGTTTGAAAAATGTCTCAAAAGGAAGCCGGCGATTGTCAGTTACAATTTTATGCGCGTATGCGCAGAATGATTATATAGTGTATGCTGTTTTTTTAAAGCAACTGCGAATTTATTGAATCGCAAGAATTGCGGTCGTTGTTTCTTTATTCAGAGGTGAGGAAATGCAGGACTCAAGGCTTATTAACGTAGTTTAACAATAAAATAATCAAATGGTCATTTGATAAGCATGGTGGCTTTGGACACTAACATCGTTTTGGCTTTGTGAGCTGGAGATGATGTGAATTTGTTATTTGTTTCTAAAATACAGATTTTTTTAAACGTTATTAACCATTTAACCCATATAACCGTCATTTTAAAACATTTCGAAATCTGAAAAATTCTATATATTTATCGATTTTTTTCCCAAATTTTATGAGAATCGGTTGAAAAATTTCACCTAAAGGAGAAAACACTTATTTATTTTTAAATGTATAAAACATACTGTAATGTCTCATTAATGTGGGTACACACCACATTTTTTTGTATTTTCTTTGTATCGTTGGTTCGAGAACAGTTATTGTTTATTTAATTTGGTCGGCGCCGACGCTGGCGAATCTAAATAAATTCCGTTTCGTTCTATGCGCAAACGCATCTTAGACACGGCATTCCGTTTGCTTTGCATTCGGTTTCGCGCGCGCCGAAGCGTGCAATTGAATCATTCTCAACTCGTCGCTGTTCAAAGCGTGAATCAATTTGTTAACTAAATTGTTGACGCTAGCTTTTAAAGTTATATCATATTACCCAGATTAAGACACAATTTGTTTTATTTTGTATTTATTCATCATAAAAAAACTTAGGTGGTATATAAAACAATTACATTCCGCCAAAATGAGGACAGTTTGTTGGCGGATAAAGCCCTCACAATCATTTTCGGGTCCAATGTAGTTCGTTAACAAACAAAATCTGCCCATCAACAAAATAGATCTAAACTGGGCAGACCGCGATTGATGATATTGTTTATCAATTGCGTAACTAAATAACACTGCATAATATAGGCCGCAGTGAAAACGGTTCACTCTGCCATGATACAGCAAAAGGACGTATCTTACTATAACACCCGTATAAAGATACGACCTTTTACCGTAAAACGCCGAGCTAATAATAGCCTATACACCAGCGCGCACCAGTGCACCCAGTTCTGCCTTCCAGTTTTGTTCGGGCTAAATCGGCGCGCTAAAGTAAATCCAATTTAGCCAAAATAGTACGTTTTTTAGCCAATTCCTATTAATTGAATCTGTGTCATATTTTAAATGTAATGGCTGTGCATGGCTGTTAATTTAATATATATTTATGGATGTATTTTATATATGCCTATGGTTTAAATGACCTGAAATAAAGGAGTTTTATTTTTATTTTTTAATGTCCAGAGTATTTTACGGCATTTTTGTTCTGCATTCGGTTTCGGGAGCATCGAAGCGTGCAATGAATTCTAAACTGCGTTCACACCGTTTTGTTGACGGTGACGATGACAGACATTGTTAACTGATTTGTTGACGGTACTTTAATAAAGTTACCTTTTTTCGACTAGCTGACCCGATAGGTGTTGCAGGTGTCTATGCCCATAGACACTTGCAACACAGCAAGGGTAATGCAATGGTAATTGCTTTTCATCAGGCGATCCGTTTGCTCGTTGTCACATAAAAAAGGTCGAGCGACGGACACGACGACTCAAGGAGTAGAGGCCTTGGTTTGGCTGCCGTAGACCAGGCCAGGCCTTGAAAGTCCCATGACATTGTGGCAATAGCCGGAAGGAAGTAGGGGAGAGAATCATCATCCAAGAAGAAGTGGAAGATATTAGGGAAGGCATATACCTAATGACGATGACTCCATTCTGTCAATAATAATTATGGGAAAAAGGGGGATATTTATAATTTACCGGGCTTTTTTTCCTATTTTTCTCTTCACAATCCATGAACGTCAAGGAATATAATGTACCTACATAAGTAAAGAAAATTGTTAAATTTGGTTCACCCATTTTGGACCACACATTATTGATAAATAGATTAGAGTATACAGGGCGTCCCAATACTATGGGACATCAAGGGAAAGTACCTTAAATATCGTAGATAGGATATTTTGCTGAAAGAAAACTTCATTTTATGCTTAAAAGTTAGTAATGCTGCATTTAAAAAGATTTTATAAGTCCCACATAACCCCCAAATGGCCTCCCCAGCCGGGGGTATGCGTAAATGCATTCCCACTCCGTGAACAAAAAAAAAAAAAAAAAGGTATCGTAAGAAAGATGCCACGAGCGCTTTTTGACCTACTTATACAACGTTGCATACAATACTTTTTCTACGACTCGACATTTCATAAATAAAATGCAAATAAACAACAAAGAAAATAATTACATGTTCCCGCTCGGAATCAACAAAATTAAAAAAGTAATAGTCTGATAAACTTTTTTTTATATCTGTCAAAAAAATATGAACTTATACCTACATAAAGGTATGCGTTCACTATACTAAACATCTGTCAAAAAAATATGAACTTATACATAAAGGTATACGTTCACTATACTAAACATCCATGCACCGAAGATAATTTTTTTTTTTAAGTTGGCAGCAATGCCTTAGTACAATAAGTTTCTTTTTAAATTGAAAATTGTGTGAATGCAGCTGTTTATCTTGTAATCTGTGGTACTAAGTGATGCTTTTTTGGCGACATTATAACATCGTTTAGCAGTGTTTTTTTGGGCAATAGAGCATAGACTTTTACAGACTTTCATAATTTAGGTATGTCTTTATATTAGAGTTAGTAACTATATAAATGACAGAAAAAAGTACTGGAGTAGAAAAAAATATTAGGTATGCTTATCAACCCGCTGCCCGTTGCCACCAAAGTTGTACGGTTTGCCAAAAATACACAAACAAGATGCACCTTTACGCCCTATAGTGAGTCAAATCGATGCTCCCACCTATCGCTTGGCTCAGTACCTAGCTGGGGTTCTTTCTTCGTTGCGGGGAAAGACGCAGGCATACACACAGGATTCATACCATTTTATCACTGAAATTAAAGATCAGATACTAACTGATGATGAAATTATGGTTAGTTTTGATGTCCAGTCCCTCTTTACATGCCTACCAGTACAGGATTGCATCAATATTGTGAGGAGGAGGCTACGTGAACAGAATATGGCAATGGAATATGCTGAATTATTAGAACACTGCCTTACATCTGGCTATATGCTATGGAACGGTGAATTCTACGTGCAAGTGGATGGTGTGGCTATGGGGTCTCCAGTATCTCCTGTTGTCGCCGATATCTTCATGGAGGACTTCGAGGAGAAAGCACTCTCATCGTCACCTGTCAAGCCGAGGATCTTTAAAAGATACGTAGATGATACCTTTACTATTTTACCTAAATCTAGTGTTTCAGTTTTCCTAGGCCATTTAAACTCCATTCATGAGAAAATAAAGTTTACAATGGAGTTAGAAAATGAAAATTCTCTAGCCTTCTTAGATGTCAGTGTATTGAGAAGGTCTGATAATACAATAGGTCATACTGTTTATAGGAAGCCTACTCACACTGATAGGTATTTAAATGGCAAATCACATCACCATCCTAGTCAACTTGCTACAGTGGGTAAATCTTTGTTTCAGAGAGCCAAGGGAATCTGTGACGACCAACATTTGACTGATGAACTACAGCATGTCAAGCGTGCGCTTTGGGCCAATGGGCTCAAGATACCACGCCTCAACCAGAAACCCCGTGTGAAGACTCCTACAGTCGAGCGTAAACCTGCGGTCCTGCCATATGTGAAAGGGGTCACGGATAGGATTGGAAACATCTTGAAACGGGCTTCCAAACATATTTCAAGCCGATGAAGAAGATGTCTCAATACCTGAGGCCCGTGAAGTGTAGCATCCCTCTGCAGAGTGCTAGTGTTTACAAGCTGGACTGCGAGTGTGGTCTGTCATACATTGGCCAAACGAAACGTAGTATAGCTACACGGGTTACGGAGCATGTAGCCGATGTCAAGCACCGTCGTTGCAACAGGTCTGCAGTCTGCGAGCATGTCATGGACAATCCAAACCATTCAATTAAGTTTGATAACACTTCAATCCTTGCCAGAGAGAAACCATATTTTCCCAGAATGTTGCGCGAGGCTATTGAAATCAAAAAATATCCCAATTTCAATAGAGAAGATGGTTTGTCATTACCACCGGCTTGGGATCCTGTTGTACATCTTATCAAGGATCAAGCAAGACACAAGACTGGAAACCTTGGGCCTCGAACGGTGTAAAACAAATTAGTGTTAAAAGTAGTATATGTAGAGTTTTTGTTTAAAAGTATTTTATAGTAATAAATAAGGCAATCTGGGAGTTTTCTTTGGCGGTTCTTTCTCCTCAGTAAGCCTAGTTTAGTGAACCGCTGGTAGATTTTTTAAATAAATAATAAATGCCCTTCTGGCACATGTGTAACTGTTTACACATTAGGCCCATCTGGCATGTATGAACACCTTTATTTTAAATTAATATTTGCAAAATGGGTAGTTTGCACAAATGTAACTTTGACAGAGAAAGATTACCTATGTTTTTCTCAGTCAACCTTTGACAACGGTATCTGTAAAGGTACTGAAACGTCAGGGAGGCTCAAATAATTAATATACGCGATATAATCCGTTTAAATTGTTTTATTTAAATGTATGCTTATCAATTTGATCTGGGCCGACTGAGAGTCGGATGCTTTAAGGGATGACAAAATACGATGTAAATTCGTTAAAAAGACGGTATTTTCCATACTAGATGAAACGATGAAACGTCATCCATACAATGAAAAGTCGGAAAACAAGACTCCAATTGTAATACGATACTCATTAATCTCATCCTACTTTTTAAGCATGAACTTTCTTCGTAACTTTATCAGAAAGTTAAATGCCGGCAAGCGTGCGGAAAAGCACGATTTCTTGAAGAATAACACTGTATTTATAAGACATTTACTGGTAATGTCAATGTAATGTTGTAAGAGTAAGGGGAAAAATATTGTTTTATTTATAGTGCATACCAACGACATGGCTAAACTTACAGGAAACTAAGGTACAGATAGCTTGTTTGTTTCCGTTTACTAAAATATGTAGGTATAGACATACAATTAAGTATATATTATATTTTTTGTATATTTTAATACAAAAAATACATTTTATTGCCCCATGACAGTTGCAGTATAGTAAGAGTCAAAGGACAAACAAATAAACTCGTACCACATAATTCATGTGTACGATAGTATATTAGATATCAATGTCAATCGAATTAGGCCTCTCATCTTATGATGATTTTCTTTATGGAAACTGGGATGATGAATAAATGACTCGTGTTGCATTTGCAACATACTATAGTTATATATTTTGGAAAGTACGAATATGCCCCTTAATGTTAAGCGCTCCGTAGAAATGTCGAACATAATTTTATATCAATTTAATTTTAGTTAGCCCATATAGATATTTAATTTCCAGTCCAAAAAGTTCATTCAAGTTCCAGTTGGTTTTTAATTTTCTGCTGTTCCATTGGTCCCTAGGCCACAAGACACGATGACTCAAACGGCGTCATTCTACTCATACGTCGAACATTATTTTGTCCGTAGACATTCGCTACCGAGTGAAAACAATTAGCTAGTCGAAAGTTTTCAAGGAAAAGGAATGGTGACATCTCGGCAAAGATTCGTTTTTAACTAAGCGTAAGATTAGACGAACTAAAGTGACCGATATAGCTCACCGGATTAGCAAGTTGAAGTGGCAATGGGCAGGCCACATAGCACGCAGAGCAGATGGCCGATGGGGCCGAAGAGTGCTCGAGTGGAGACCTCGGACCAGCAAGCGCAGCGTAGGACGTCCACCTACAAGGTGGACAGATGACCTTATAAAGGTCGCCGGAAGGCGCTGGATGCAGGTCGCTTCCAACCGGTATATATGGAAGTCCAAAGGGGAGGCCTATGTTCAGCAGTGGACGTCCTATGGCTGAGATGATGATGATGATGATGATGAAGATTATGAATTCTCATTTATTATTGTACCGATACAAAGATCAAAGCATAAAGAAAAAAAAACTCATTTATTAATAAAAGTTTGGATTGAAGACCCATTAAAATTTAGTTTATATAAAAGAACAACCATGTAATAATCAATTAATAGTTATTTGTTATGCAAGGCTGCAAAGTTGTTATTTGGCGCGAGTGTTGAAATTGAAAGCTGAGCGAGCGAAGGAATCTAAGATTGAACCGTGAGCGAAGCGAATGGTTCAAAGATAGATTCCTGAGCGTAGCGAGGCTTTCAAGACACGAGAAGCTAAATAATTTTGCAGCCATGCGGAACACACAATTTTTCACCTCACTACAGCGAGGAAAATGCAAGATTCAAGAAAAACAATTAAAAAATAAAAATTATCATATTTAATTTTGCCTTCTATTTAACACATCAAATTTAAAACATAACACACTCAAATCCAAACCAAATAAATACGAGAGTATAGAGTAATATGGCCGTAATTTGTATTATCGTCGTGTATATTTTATCGTTGAGTTTTTCTTAAGCACTGTTATATTATATTTGTATTTGAAACTAATTGACACATTCGTTGTGAATGTGCGAGAATGGCATTCTGGGAAGGATTAGTTGGCCACTCGGAAGTATTTTCCATAACACTTGCTTTGGAAGTTATTGGACGATGGGATCCGCACAAAGATTATTTCAGCATTATCTTCTTTAAAAATGCCAATAGTTTCGGTAAATTACTTATCGTCTTCAAATATTTATAAAAAATCCTTTTCGTTTTAATGCAGGCTTTTAGCATTGAATAAATACTCCAAATTGGGCTTAACTTTCTTGTTTTCGATATTTCTATAAAGTAAGACAACAGTATGTATTCTCCATAGAACACTCCATTTAAAACTAAATTATACAATTGGTTAAAAGAAAAGACATTTTATTCGGTTAAGGATTATTTAAATAATTAATTGAGGATGTTCGTTTTTATTATGTGTTCAAGCTAATTTGTATGTGTATGTGTTTAATCAGAATACATTTTCTATTATATTTAATTTGACATGTCATGTATTTTGGTAATTTTTATAGCTATAGACTCTATTGTACCTATGTTTTTTTTTTTGCATGCCAGCATTGCTGGTTAGATATGTCATTTGTGCTTATATGTTTTTCATCCATCTATCTGTACCATATCTAAAGCAAATAAATAATTTCATTTCATTTCATTTCATTTCATTTCATTTCAACAAATTTACGTTGTTTACGTGAATTGTGAAAACTTCCAACTTTTCAATTATTATTTTTTTTCTCGGGTGCGTTCAGAAATTATACTCTTATGTTCCAACTTTTATAACAAATAAATATTAGAATTTGTGTTGTATTTTATATATTTACTAGTCATAATATGTACATGAAACTGAAATACTTACTATTATCAACATAAAATAAAATGTAGAAAAAATAAAAACTTTAAAAATCTGTAACCAGGTTTCTGGACGTGATATTGTAGGTGTTTTTTTTTTAAAGACGTATTCAAACGTACATTATGATTTTAGCCGGCCTGACCAGATCGCCCTTTATTAGCGTGCGTTGATTGGTTATTCGAAGATTTATCGACTGATGAAATCAGTCATGCGTTGAAGGCGTCTTAAATATAAAAAAGTTACATGCACCACAGAGAATCAAAATCGTCGTGTTCGAAATTCAAATGACTTTTGCACGCTAGCGGATAAAATAGACTTTTGCACGCAGATTTCGCCCTATAAACGGCGGTTTTCCGAGCGAGTGAGGTGAAAAAGTATTTTAAATAGTTTCTACAAAATAGAGTTGTGTTTGAGCGTTTTTTTTTTATTTGATTTATTTTGCTTTCAACTCTATCCACTTCTAAATTGACAGATTTGTTAGGTTAGGTTAGAATCTGTAATAGTTTCAGAAAATTTGTTATATCAAACATTAGGTACATAAGGTCAACTAGGCATTACATTAGATGAAAAATAATTATATTAAATACTAGGTCGATGCAGAGTCAGCCACCGGCTGCACGCTAAATTGCTGCACCATAAATTGGAGCGGAGTTTTTTTTTTTTCGAAATTTTCTCTTCGTCACGACCTAGCGAAATTTAATTTTTGCATTTTAAAACAAAAATTTCTAAAATCGGTTGAGAACTCGCTGAGATCTGCGCATTGTTACAAAGTCCATTCGAGTCGATCCATGGGAGCTTCGCTCGCTTCGCTCGCTCCGCTCCAATTACAGTCAAAGCTTCGATCCGATTATAATTTCCATACTTATTACAATTTGTGCGTACAAAATTTCAAAAAAGAAATTGGTTTTTCCTATAAGTATTCTCTTGTTTTTTTATTTGGTAGCCAAGAAAAGCGTGCTAAAAAATCTCCAAGTCTGTAAAAAAGTCTTTTTTTCTTTCAGAAATAAGTAGCCTTTAACGGTAAGTGTAGAATCAAGAAAGCGGTACACAGATATCTTTCATTTTAATTTTATTCTCAATAAATGTCACCTGTTCACATTTAATCCGAAATGAAGTTGCTGTTGAAGAGATATTGTTAATAATTTTAGTGTATTTTTCTGATGACAAATTATTTCACATTAATAAGGTAAAGTCGTACCTCGTACATAATGTAAAAATATCTCTTTTTGTCCTCAGAAATAAACATATGTTAATATGTTTTTTTTTCTCTTTTTGTCCTCAAAAAGTATTTTGAACTATAATCTCGTAGTCTCGTTCCAACTATTATGCACCGATTATATTATGTAAACCTTTTTTTTATTAACGTTTGCCCATTTGGCCCTATAAATTTTTCCGTATCTTAGCTATTGCGGCAATTCATTTGTAGTATTAAAAATAAGTATTATGAATTTCAATGTAAAAATATAAAATGATCAACACGGAAATCATCCCACAATAACATGTAATCCAACTGTCAATAGCAAATAATATACATGTTGTCGGGAGACATAATTGTAAGGAAAACCTGTGGCATACCGCAGACATATACCTAACATAAAAGCAATATCTCACAAATAACCTTAAAGAACCTTACCAACCAAGAAGAAGATTCATATTGCTTTAACTGTTCAACCGTCGATGGTTTGACGCGCGGAAAGTATGACGTCACAACTTTCGCTTTTCACTGCCAAGGCGCAAGCGCGACCGATGACATGATCTTTGTAATGTTGAGTCAGTCGCTACATTACTAAACGTGGCTCTGTCCTGCTTGCTCGGTGAGAGTGTGAACGAGACGTCTGTATTATTTGGCCTTATTTTAAAGACTTAATGATAGCTTATGACGAATGTGAACTGCTTTGTTCTTAATTTTGTGTGAATTGAATACAGCTAAGTGTCATGTGTGATGATAAATGAATAAACATACTGTTAAGCGTTTATATGCGTCATTTGCATTTTGACAAAAGTTGATTATGTCTAACACGCATAGATATTTTTTTAGAATAAGTGTGCAAGAACTTTTTTTTTCGGAAAATTAACTTTTTAGGATAACCTTACTTAGAATCCTTCGTGAATTCGAATTGCATAGGTACAAAAAAAAATTGTCCCAAAATTATGTTGTAATTTTTTTCCAGTGCGTCACGTTCATTGAAGTAAAAAAAAAACATTCTTACAAAAACGGACGATCTGGAATGGACATTTTGGAATACATTTTTTTTATACAATGAACAAACGATTCTGAGTACGATGAGTCTAAAAAACAATTTTCTGAAAAAATTTAAATCACACTTGTGAAAAAACGCTTATTTACTATGCTATGATTAAAATTGCAATTAGCAACTGTTTTGAAGCTGTTTGGATGTGCACTTGTAGCAATTTACAGTTTTAGCATTTGCATGTGGGTTTACTGTCTTAAAAGTGTACCGATATTAATGAATGTTGTTGCATAAAAACTGGTAATTCGCATTATTATGATATACTTACCAGTAATATTATGCAAAACTCGAACTTGTTTATGCTGTAGAATAACAAGAAAAACACGTGAAGAAATACGTGAAGAAATACGTGATCCACTTTTACAAAAAATGGCAGCTAACATCGCGATTAAAAAAACCTGGCTTTATTATATCTATACAAATATCAAATCGGTGCATACGTTGATGTATATTATAATTTATGACACCGGCATCGGCACCGTATGATTATTACTAGAGTCTGGCTAGCCAAATAATGTTGACAGATATTTTCCTTGTGGTATCACCTGTCTATGATTTAAACAATTTAGTAGGTGCCCTCTATAAATAATTTTGATACTTTATGTACTAGGCCTAACATTCCGATCGAGTTGAAATTTGGCATAGTACATAATATGTAATTTTTTGGTGATGGATTAATATGGTAGTATCGAGCTAGGTCTTATTGACAGTCCATTTAATTTTTCTCCTTGTCTATGGTTAGAAAGTGTAAACATATGTGTTTGTCATTGTCTGTACTGTACATAGTGGTAGAAATTATGCGAGCTGACTATGAGTGCACGTCAACATATTTAAATAATTTCCTTAGGTGCCATACGTGTGCATAGAAAAAAAATCTAGTATCAAAACTATAATTCCTGCTACACCAGCCTCAGTTTTTTTAAATAACCTGCCTAAACTTTGAGTAACATTTCATTGGCCAGACTAACTATACCGTTGAAACGTTACATTACAGCAAAATAAATAATTTAAAATATAATTGAAGAACCCTTTATAAATGATTTTTATAATATTAATCATAAAAAAAAACTTCGACGTTTATTTAAATAAGTCCGACTCGCACTTGACCAACTTTTTATTTCTTCGTCACTTCAGTCACTTGCCCAAAGTTGGCGATCGCTATTCCAGTCCACGTATTCAATGGCATCTAATCAAACTAGTTTTTAAGCTAAGATCGTTCACATCCTCACCACCTAAAATTGCATTCACGAATTTTTATTATTTCAGTTATGGATGGTGGTGTGCCTGACATCGTCACTGGCGGCGCCATCGCCCCAGCAGTTCGGCCTGGACATCATAGATCTTGCAGCTATTAGCAGGATGTCTCCTACGCAACTTGAGGCCCTGGCTGAGGGATTGGCAGCGGAGGAGATTATGAGGTACATCTTGTTAATTTCATAGTTTAATTTTTTTTTTAATATAGCAGTAACGTCCCACGTAAGCCAAATTTTTACAAATGAAGCGAAAGTTAAGTTTAATGGTTCGGGCAGGGTTCGAAACGGCGTCTCCAATGGCTTTACAGGCCAACACGGGCATTGTACCTATTGGACCACCGAACCTGCGAGAGTAATTGGATTTTTCAACCAACCCTGCCTGAACCATTAAACTTTTCAATTTTTCGCTTCATTTGTAAACACTTCATAGTGCTTCTTACATTATTAAGTTGCCCCAAAGGACTAACGCAACGTACAGTAACCAGGTAGAGAAATATTGTCTTCTTTCTCGATTCAATCTTGTTCTGTTTCAATTATTTTTATTTGAGCTTTACCTGTTATAAGTGACATATCCTATAAAACTGACAGTTTTGGTACTGGTTTTTGGTACAGCCCAGACGGGCTGTAGGCGTTGGGCTAGACAGCCCAACGACTCGTATGCTTTGCGTGTCTCTTGTCGCGCGACATAACATCGCCCCTCACTCTCTCGCAGTACAGCGAAGAAAAAGACAGGTAATATTTCTCGCGCGAGTCACAGTTGTACTAGAAGTGCAGGACTAACGATTTGTCGATGCACTTAATACAATTCATAAGATGAAAACTTAGAAGCCATGTCTGCTTTTCATATTTAAATTTTCTCTTTGCGTGTTTGTCAAACCTTGTTTTTTTCAGGACAAAGCGATCATCAGCGCAAGCGCTTTCCACAGTGGTGTCGAAAGCATCGTCGGCCTCGTCTCTGGGCAGTAAGATTGGCCTCCTCGGGCAGGCCTCGTCCGGGGCGTTGACATTCATCGCTTCGGCCTCTAGCAAGTCGGGCCAGCACGATGAGCATCCCGGGTATTCGTATGAACCGGTATGTATTAGGCACGAGTGGGGATAGGCTATTGTATAAAATTATGTTATTATTATAACGTATACTACCTACATATTGTTACGATTCGCAGATTTTTAGTATAATAATAAATTACCGCCGATGGCAATTTCAACTTAAATTGATGATGTGCCATCCGTTAATAATGCTTTTCTTTTAGCCTAACGACATCCAAGAGTTAGGTACAGTGAGCATCAAAATTAGCTGATAATTTTAGTAGGTAGGTACACAATCTAAAATTAGTAGTGAAAAAGTAAAAAAATAAAAATCATTTACTTTCCAAATTAATTTCAGTATTAACATGAAATAGATTGTAGAAACCCTTAAAAAAGTTTCGTTTTTCGAGACCCATGAAATCCATAATTTCGATTATTAGTTGGGAAAGAGTTCCTTACCTAATATTACCTAACTAATACCGAAATTACCTAGCTAACACATCGTTTTTTTCTTTTCTTTTGTTTATACTCTAGTTTTACTGCCGTAAATACAGGACAGTTAATTTTAATGACAAACGTTAGTAAAGCATCGTTGTAAGTGTCGCTACTGAGTGTTGTAAGTTTAAGTAAAAACCAATGTGCAGTGCAGTAACTACTGTAGAAAAACGACATTTAGGTCAAACATTTAGCAAAAACGAACAACTAATGAGGTGGCTTTACACCCGGGCTTACTGACAAATAGGCTACTTACGTTTTTGAAATAGCTTTATTTCGGAACAGATTCATTTCGTCAATTCAGTTTTTCTTTAAAACCATACATTTTTCAGAGCGGTTATAGTTAAAATAAACTTCCACTGCGTTCTATGTAAGTATGCAATAAGAAAAATTGTTAGTAGTTTTTGAAACAAAAATTATCACTGAAAAATTTAAACTGTAGGTTTTAAATATATCATCATCATCTCAGCCATAGGACGTCCACTGCTGAACATAGGCCTCCCCTTTGGACTTCCATATATACCGGTTGGAAGCGACCTGCATCCAGCGCCTTCCGGCGACCTTTATAAGGTCATCTGTCCATCTTGTAGGTGGACGTCCTACGCTGCGCTTGCTGGTCCGAGGTCTCCACTCGAGCACTTTACGGCCCCATCGGCCATCTGCTCTGCGTGCTATGTGGCCTGCCCATTGCCACTTCAACTTGCTAATCCGGTGAGCTATATCGGTCACTTTAGTTCGTCTACGGATTTCCTCATTTCTGATTCGATCACGTAGAGACACCCCGAGCATAGCCCTCTCCATTGCACGTTGAGCGACTTTGAGCTTTGAGATGAGGCCGATAGTGAAAGACCACGTTTCGGTGCCGTAAGTCATCACTGGTAACACACATTGGTTGAAGACTTTCGTCTTGAGGCACTGAGGTATGTCGGACGAAAAGACATTGCGTAGTTTCCCGAACGCTGCCCAGCCGAGTTGGATTCGGCGGTTGACCTCTTTCTCGAAGTTGGACCTACCTAATTGGACCACTTGTCCTAGGTAGATGTATGAGTCAACAACTTCGAGTACCGAGTTTTCAACAGAGACTGGGATGGGCACAACCTTGGCATTTGACATGAGTTTCGTCTTGTCCATGTTCATTTTTAAGCCCACCCGTTGAGAAACTCGATTGAGGTCATCGAGCATCACGCTGAGTTCCTCCATCGACTTTGCCATGACTACGATGTCGTCGGCAAACCGAAGGTGAGTGATGTATTCGCCATTGATGTTGATGCCAAGTCCTTGCCATTCCAGGAGCTTGAAGGCGTCTTCCATAACGGCCGTAAACAGTTTCGGGGATATAACATCCTCCTGTCTTACGCCTCTTCTCAATGGAATGGCCTTTGTGCTCTGCTCCTGAACTCGGACCGACATGGTGGCGTTACTATACAAACACTTCAACACTTCAATGTACCGATAATCAATATGGCAAAGCACAACTTTACACCAAAATACCTCGGTGTCACGCTCGACCGGTCGCTGACCTTCAAGCAGCACCTAACCAACACAGCACGCAAACTCCAGACCCGTAACAACATCATCCAGAAACTAAGTGGAACTACTTGGGGTGCGAATTCCGAAGTTCTGCGCACGTCCACGCTGTCATTGGTGTACTCCACGGCCGAATACTGCGCGCCGGTCTGGCTAGGAAGTGCTCACACCGCGAGGGTTGACGTCGAGCTGAACAAGGCTATGCGACTTATCTCTGGGACCCTTCAATCAACCCCCTGCCACTGGCTACCAGTGCTCTGCCGGATCCCTCCACCTGAACTGAGGAGGAAGGAAGCCCTAGTAAAAGAAGTCCTCAAAATCCAGAAAATCCCAAGTCTTCCTATCAATTCCGAGTTTTTTGTTCCCACCACACACCGCCTGAAGTCCAGAAACGCATCATACAACATCGCCTCAAAACTGCTTGATAATCACTTCAACCTCAAACAGGAATGGTTGCAGATGTGGAACTCGGAAATGGAAGGAAAAGTGGGTTGTGATATAATACCGGGCTCTCGAATAAAAGGGTCAGATCTTCCTAGACGTGATTGGTGCAGTTTGAACAGACTTCGCACTGGTCACGGCCGCTGCGCTCAATATAAATACCGCTGCGGGTGGGTGGATTCTCCTGCCTGCGCCTGTGGAGCCGGAGAGCAAACCATCCAGCATATCATCCACGACTGCCCCATAACGCGCTATGCCGGCGGCCCTCCCGAAGACCTGTTCTCCCTCAGTGACGAAGCCATTAAGTGGCTAACTAATCTTAATGTTGATTTGTAGTATTAAGTACTCGAGTTGTCTGATGCCACTGTATATGCCATACGATTAAAATAAAAAATAAATCGCTGAAGTGACTCGAGCACCGCCCATGTTTCCACCGAATCGAAGGCTTTCTCATAGTCCACAAACGCTAAGCATAATGGCAAGTTATACTCTTCAGTCTTCTGTATAACTTGCCGCAGCGTATGTATGTGGTCTATGGTACTATAGCTTCTTCGGAAACCGGCTTGTTCGGGAGGCTGGAAGTCATCAAGTCTATGTTCGAGACGGTTCGTGATGACCCTTGAAAACAGCTTATAAACATGGCTTAGAAGCGTGATGGGCCTGTAGTTCTTCAATAGGCTATTATCACCTTTCTTGAAGAACAGTACCACCTCGCCTCTATTCCATGCTTCAGGCGTTTTGCCCTCGGACAAGACGGAATTAAAGAGCTTCTGGAGGACCTTAAGTACCGGTGTTCCACCCGCTCTCAGAAGCTCTGAGGTGATTCCGTCTTCGCCCGGCGCCTTGTTGTTCTTAAGCTGCTTCAGGGCCATCCTAATCTCGTACAGACTGATGTCCGGGATGTCTTCGGTATAATGTCGGGACAGCTTGGCTCTTGGATCGCCTACCAAGCTGTCAACGGGCTTTGCGACTGAAGTGTATAACTGACCATAGAACCTCTCGATCTCGCCTAGAACCTCTGCTTTGGTCGACGCTATGCTGCCATCTTCCCGTTTCAGCTTGGTCAGCTGGCTTTGTCCAATAGACTTGTCCTTTGCGAACACTTTGGAGCCTTTGTTCTGCTCAATGGTCTCTTTAACACGGTTCGTATTAAAGAGCCGCAGATCATGTCGCAAGGACTTCGATATACGTCTATTAAGCTGCCTATATGACCTCGCGTCATCGGGAGACTGCAACTGTAGCGAGCGTCGTTCAGCCATGAGGTTTAAGGTTCGATCAGACAATTTCTGAGGTCTATCTTTACGGCGGGGTCTGAAAAACTTAGACCCTACCGTGTGGACAGTTTCCACTAGCCCGTCGTTGATCTCGTCCACTGAGGCAAAGTTCTCCAGACAAGCTTAAATATATACTAATTACTAATATATATCGCAATGGCCCTGTTCTAAGTAGTTACAATGATAATATGTTAAGAAACATGTTTGATCATAGAGAAAAATGTCTTAAACAATCAGCATTTTTGAACGGATAAGTAAGTAAGTAGGACGAGTAAGTATGTCCATATTAAGGGTAAGACTAACGTAGTTTATTGTTGAATGGTGTAAGACTAAAAGTTCGTTAGTTATTGGATTGTGGCAGTCTTCCCTTAGTGATAGTCTTACCCCACTTTTTACCTTTCTAAAATTGTCTCCGAATGTTATAGAGCCTGCACCAATTCAATGTTTCTGTGTAGCCCTATGTTTGACTGGTAAAGAATGCCTTGTGGCATTAAGTCTTGTCATGAGCAATAAAGTTGAAATAAATAAATAATAAGTGCTGGCAACTGGTGCCGCCAGTCCAATTTTTTTAAGTACCTTATACATTACTTGAAATTGACATTTATAGTGCAGGCCCCTATAGTTTTCACACGTTCCCAATATCAAGATAGGATCTATAAAAGTACAGATGCCCTTATTACAACGTATGATTATATGGTTATGGTTATCATGTGGTTTTCGATAACGCAATCGGTTGCCGATACGTCAGAACGGTATTACGTCAATTGAGGATAATGTGGATTTCCGTTAATAATCTGACCACTTTTATTAGATTCATGGAGTATTGAAAAAATTACCATAAAATACCCGGCTCCAAATACGGACTGGAAAATCCGTCACTGCAATTTTTATTTCAATAAAAACATTCGTAATACATGACCCTTCTTGTAACGCAGGCGGATAAAAAGTAGAGATAAAGGACCGATGACTTTCGTGGCTTTAATACAATTGTAAGCTTCATAAGCAAAACTATCTAATACCTCTAACAATTTAAAAATCTAACCACCAAGATCCTCATTTTTTTTAGGAATAGCTTGGATTTTTACGATTATTTTTATTGCTCACTAACCAAGTTTCATTGAAACCATGTATATTGAAATACGTCTGAATGTTTATTGTAATAAAACTACAACTTAATGTTCGGTTTGGAATTCCATCACATTTCTTTTTTCACAGCAAGAAAGCAAAGTAGACTTCTGGGGCCTGAAGAAATCCATCCTGTACACACTTCTTCAAGCTGTAAAGGCCATTACAGGGGGAGTGACCATCCTAAAGGGCCAACTCATCAAAGGCGGCGGTGCTCTGGCTACGACCTTCGGAAAGGTGATAGCAGTGAAAGGCGAGGCTGTCAGCAATTTCGGCAAGAAGATCGTGCACTCAGCTGCTTTGAGTCATAAAAAACCATGTAAGTCATTAACCTAAAAGGAATTAAAAAAAATATAGTTTTTGCTGATGATTTGAACGAGCGTTACTTTCTGGGGCGACTGTACCTATTACCTTGGGATTGAAACACCGATATTCGATTGTAACGAATTTTCATCTTGTCTTTGCCACCGGTCTTCGCATATTGTTTCAAACGATTATAACCCCCAGGGGGGCTATGATGGTTGCTTTTATCACGTGATAAATAAGTGACAAATTATCTGTCACGTTTTGACAAAATACTAGCGAGAGGGACAGATCCTTTGTCACTTATTTATTACGTGCTAAACGGAACCATCAGCCATGAGAGTTATAACTAAATTATATCTAAATTGGTGGCCGTTGAGGCAGACAAGTTCTCGAGTAGCAGTCGGAAGACGCGACGTGGGAAGGTACCGTAGATGTAAGTTTTTTATAATCTAGATACCTAGATGAACACTGTTGAATAAGGAACAGGCCTCATGACTGGGCACAATAATCACTCACCAGTCATTGTAGAAATCCATGTGTTAATATTTGACACACACAAATCTGTTCACTTTTTAAACGTTTTTGTTTTGATATACTTACGTTAAAACGTCGGACCTTATCTGTTTTAACTGATACCACGTCGGTACATATACAGGTATAATACAGTTTTGATTTCTAGGTAAATTTTCAGTAACGCCAAAGACGTCAAAAGTGTGGGCCTAACTTACCTATGTGGGTGTATAATTTTGGAAGAAATCTGATTTTGTAACTTCGTATATTGTACTTACATGATCTTTAAATTTAAATCATGTACCTAATTTAAACTCCACAATAGTCTGTTCAAGTTCGTGTCTTTTCAGTCCTTTGACGGTTTCACGAGTGCTTGTGTTACAACCGTGAACATTCTAAGATTCAAATTCAAATTCAATTCGTTCATAATACTATCGCAGATTTTACGTATATAATATTGTGATTGACATTATACCTACTATTGTAGCCTACTCAATAAATGGGAAACATTTTCCTGGTAACTGTAGTGTTCTGCAGTCCAGGAATAGGGAATCAGGCACTAAATACGGTTCTTAGTTCATGGTATTTTATTGACAAGCTCAACATTGACAACACTGACATGTATACTTTTATCTCCGCAAGATCCGCACATTATGACCACCATAAAAATAGACTGTTTTGTTACCACAAATTTGTTATCTGTAAAAATGTTATTATTGCAAAAAAATATTAACATCGGTTTCGATCGTATTATTTATTCAAATTTCGAACATCTTTGAAAAACAAAGAAATTTGATTTGACCTCTATTCTAATACCAGTCGTGATGACATTTAGTTCGAAGTGAATTGTCAATTTGCAATCAAATTTGGCAAATGTCGCACGTAAGTAAGATATCGAACGATACGATATGATAGTTGGGGCCGACTCTAGTTTGTCTCTGAATAAAAAAAAACTATGACAGCTGCCAGAAAACTTCATTACCGCCATTACTGGGTAATATTTGTTATAATGTGCACTCCTGAATGCATCACGGAGGCTTATGATATGTGGCTAGATAAAGTAGTGTATGTAACTGTACATAATTAGGCATTAAAACACTCGTGTGATGTTATTATGAAACTTGCCTTCGGCTCGTTTCATAAACCCACGCTCGTGTTTAATTCCTTTCATTAAGTACAGTCACATAAACTACTATTAACCCTTAACTACCTACCTGCTTCTTCGGTCACACAAACACCTACCTCCCGTCCCCAGGACGGATACATAATGTCGGCCTTATATGTTAAATTTTATAGATCAGATGGGAAATTTAAAATAATAATGGCAATATAGACGTATTAAAATATTTATTAAGCTATTAATCATTCTGGAAACATTGACAAAACATTTTTTTGCTGTAGGTAAACATATTGCAACAGTCCTTATTTCTACTAAAGGAACTATATATCCTTTGGAAGGTGAGATCAACAAAAATGTTGACTTTATATACAGATCTAAGTAATTATTTCTAATTATTCAATAATTAACTATGCTAAATCAATAAATTTCGTTAAAATAAAGGTAATATTTTTATAAAATTGCAGACCACTAATTTATTCGATTTTTTCGCGGCAGTGAATATTAGTTTGTTTGCACATTCTAGGCAAATCGTTTTTTTGCATAAGAAACATACGTACTGGTTCCCGTTTTTTCTTCGGGTCACAAGTAGAACAGGTTTTCCGTACTTCCAATCACTACTAAACTGACTAAGCGCTCGGCTAAGTAAAGAAAAAAAGTATGCATTAGTCACGTAACCACCAACCACCCGTCTCCGAGACCCTTAAGAAAAAATACGTATCCACCTACCACCCGTCTCAGAGACGGTCAGAGACAGTAATATCCTCACCAAAATTAAATGCGTACACGACCGACCTTGTCGATCGACGACGCGGCACTGAGGCAGGAGGGGAGAAGGTACAAGGACACAAACGTTTGTAGGATGCTCGCACATAGGTATGTAAACAATTTTAGGTTTGAAAGAGTCTGTGAGACGGGAGGTAGGTGGTTAAGGGTTAATATGGTCAACCGGCCTACACTGCAGTAACAAAGTATTAGTGTGTATGTGCATAATTACGCTTTTTATTAAATTATTGATAAAATATCCTTTAAAATTGCTATGCAACATTCTAATCGAACATTTATCTAATTAACCTTGCAACAATAAATATAAATTATTAGGTACCAAACATTGGTTATTATTGTGCAATTCACGGAAAAAGTCCGAATATTCTAGCTATTTTAGGGATCCTTGGAGTTTTCCCCGCAATTAGTATTAGGGTTCCTGACAGATAAGGACCATCTATGAAGACATTGCGCGACAGTTTTATGTGTGTATCTCAGCGTGTGTGGCCGATTCATTACAATCGTGGAACAATTTTAAAAAAATCTGTGTACGCACGATTTCTAAACTGGACATATTTATGCAATAGGGAACCAACCCACATTAAACGTTTGTACTCTATGCTATAGTTAGGGTTCAATGTAAACGGGTTTTGATATTGTGAGCTGGTTCCTTTTGCATAAATACGTTCAATTATAAGTGGTTAATCTAAACCTTCCAGCACCGCCCGTGTACGGTCCGCCGCCAGCGCACCTGGACTACCCACCAAGCGCGTACGGCGCGCCCACTGCTCCGGCGCACTACTCTGCGCCGACGGCGCCCGCGCACTACCACAGCGCGCCCTCCGCGCCCACCGGCTTCGCGTCGCACAAATACCCCTCGCATTTAGACGGTATGTACCTTAATAATTTATTTATAAGAAATATACATAAGAAACAACTTAATTATGAAATAAATATGTACTTCCTCAACAGTTCGCACTAAGACATACACTATTGTATGTATTGCTCTATAAGTACTTATTCAAGTTTTTAACTACCCTTACTTAATGATAATGAAAAAAAAGTGATGGAACGATTTAAGAATTAAGGTACGATTACGGTAAAACTTTGCATACGTACGGCGTACCTCAATCCAGTAAATAGATTATAGTTTTGTGGATTAATGAACGATAGCTCTTTTGCTATTTCGAGAAAATACACACTTTGTTTGTAGAACAGCGAATGGAGCTATATTAGGAATATTTCAACATGGAATTCTGCAAAGTAACGGCCGAAATAAAATGTTTTTACCAACGAATAAGTACTATCCAAGTTTGCATACCTTAGGTTATTTATGCATAGCCACGCGTTTTTCATAATTATCTCGTGAATGGAACAAATAGGAGCCCCTCATTATAAAATTCCAAAAAGTTTATTTTATTTTTTTCTACGAAAACAGTTCATTTTAATATGCCTTCCAAACATTATTTATTGAACTATGAAAAATCATACACGTGTTTACATAGGCCCCACGTTGGGCGCCAAAATGTAACGTAATGTATCGCTCGTTCGATGAGTAATAGACGCAAGATTCAGCACTGTCTACCGAGAACTATGAATTTACAGCTAAAATTTATGGTGTACTTTATATTTATAATTAAATAGTACTCATGACTCCTGCTTTAAAAAATCGGTTCGTAATATACCTAGTTACAAGTAAATTAGTACATAGGTAATGTTACGGAACACAGTATTAAAGGTAGAAAGCGAGTGGAAAAACAAAAACTACATTATGGCTTAATACGATCTTCTAAAGTTATATCGCATACATAATACACCAGAGTAGCTTGTTAATATGATTATGCCTTATGCCTTGATCACACGTACCGAGACAGTGGGCGAGACAGTGCTCTCGTCCCTGTCACACACAAGACAAACGGGCGAGACAGAGCACTGTCTCGCCCGTTTACTCGGTACGTGTGATCAAGGCATAACTGATGCCGGGACCACACGCTTGCCAAGCCTCGGCAAGCCTACAGGATGCAGTTATATGTTAAAGTGAGCACGATGTAGTTTCGTCTCACTCTAACTTATAATCTGCAGCCTAGCCAAGGCTTGACAAGCATGTGGCTCCGGCATATAATTTTAATTACAACATATTGTTTTTAACGGCATAAATAACTATTATAATTAATGATCTTTTGTTTAATTTTATAGACATACTATTTTAGCGATATTTTTCTATCATTTGGATGAGATCGATTTTTAGCGATAAGACCCTGTTGTATATATTGTAAACTCTTTATTGTACATATAAAATATGTAGGTATATATAACAAAGACGTAAAACAATTGATATGTACAAGGGTGAACTTTTCCCGGTAAGGGATTTCTTCCCGTTAATTTTAAGCAAATGAGAAAGAACAGAAAACATCCAAGAATACAGGCAAAATATGAATATGCACAGAGACACTATAAAGGCTAATTACGCATATAAACAAAATCATGGTTGTCTATCGTTATTTAAATTGTATTACTTGCTTGACATTTATGTAACTGCAACAAGCAATTAAAATAACAACATCTAGGTATGAATACTTCGTTTATTAATTAATCGGCGACGCTATATTGGCGGCGTGTATTTCATTTATACGAGTACATATTGTTGCTTTGTCCTCATTACATTTGAAATGAATTGCAATAATGCAAAATAAAATGTGTGTTTGAATTTAACAGTAGAATATTTTAAAGAATGGTAATTCCGTGTTTCAAACTGTGTCACAGGATGCTACATAACACCTTATGATAATAAGGTGTTATGTATTAAAGAGTAAGAGTATTACGTGTGCAGCCACCATAACAATACAACATGACACGGCTTCTCACCCGCAAGGTTAAAGTTTGAACCCGGCGAAGATACTTGGGCGCTCATTCGAGTGTAGTTTGAGATATTGTGAAATAAGCGATGTCTCAGATATAACGGCTATAACTGTCAGTAAACCGCGATGTTTGCGATTCGAGTGTGACATTTCACGCTATTACCCGGCGAAATTAACTCAAAACTAAAAATCTCGGAAAATTTGAGCCTTATAACTATGTATTCTTTTATTACTCATTCGAATACGTACCGTTATTAATAAAACATAATCTTGGCACACCTAGGACATCGTATAGTTTGCGTCATTTCATGTAGGTATCGAGTTGCGGTCTATCTATAAAGATTTTGATGTGGCTAATAAAATGAATGGGCAATAAAACTGAAAACACAATTTACGGGACATTTCTGCAGAAGCATTTCTTCATACGACGTGATCGATATAGATTTAAAATAACGGTAATTAAATTTGAAATACCTAGCTAACCTGTTTGCTAACGTGATGAAGTAAGTCTGCAGATTGCCTAAGTACCAAGATAGTTATTATTTGTTAATTTGCTACATGCAGAATCGCAAAATCCTAATCTATGTTATAAAATTTATAATATGTAGGCAGACACGTAGGGTAAAATTAAAATGAATTATGAAATTTTTTATATCTATCTTGATTGAATTTAATTGAAACCTGCTCCAGACAAACCCAAGCATAGAACATGATATTAAACCAAGGACGAGGGTGCTATAAAAGTTAATTTCGTATGTGGCTCTTCTACTTTAAACCCTTCTCTTAAAAGGGCTCATAATAGAGAAGGCAAAAGAAAGAAAGGAAAACCATTCAGGAGATGGAAGGATGATTAAGACAGCTGGTAAAACCTGGACTAGACTGGCAACGAAAAATGAAGATTGGAAAGTATTGGAGGAAGCCTTTTCCAAAGGGCACACAGATTAATATAAAATAAAATAATACAATACAATAAATTAACTAAGTTTATTAAAATATTATGTAGGTATCTGATATAAGGCTATAAATATTTAGGCGTTTGGCTCGGTTGGTAGACACCTGCCTACTGAGTCGGCGGTCCCGGGTTCGAATCCCGGCTGGGGCAAATATTTGTGCAAATATTTGTTCTTGGGTCATGGATGTTATCTATGTATGTATTTTATATATTATGTATATCGTCGTCTAGTACCCATAGTACAAGCTTTGCTTAGTTTGGGACTAGGTCGATTTGTGTAAGATTGTCCCTTAATATTTATTTATTTATTTATTTTATTTTATTGATTTATTTCACGTATATACAAACTTGATCTAAATACTACTAACATCTATGTACAAAGAAGCTAAAATAAAAATAAACTAAATAAATAAAGAAAAATAAATAAATAATAGCTACTGTGCCGAAGAAACCAACAAGCAGCAATTTTAAGCAGTCAGACGGAACCAAAACGCGGAAATATTTTTCCAATAAAAATCTATAAGCAAGAGCTAAGCCATCCGTCATTAACGGTTACGCAAGAAGGTAACAAACTGGAAACATGTCGAATATAGATGTAATGTGGTTGCGTAAATCTTTATTAGTGATGACAAAAACACGATACGGATACTTGCACTGGATTGAGTGAACCAGTTAATACGACGCCATTTGTTGCTTTTCCGACGTTTGAAGACGTGATGTACATACGAGTGCTCTAGGGAAACAGTATATTATTTATTGACTTAACAAGCGTCGCTTCTCCCTTTCAGCGTGTCCTAAAATTATTTTGTATGTCCGGATGTCCGGATTTCCAGCTGTTTTCGCCAACAGGCGCATTTTTTTAACGATTGTCGAGGAATTTTGTGAGCAGGTTGAATAGTTATATTTTTTTGTCGTATCAGTTATTAGATTTTTTTACAATTGCAGATATAATTATGGGGATTGAAAACGTTAAAAAAAACAGTAATTTTGAAAAATGATCGTGAGCGTACAAAGCCTCATAATTTTACAATGAGGTACAAATTACAGATAACCTGGAAAAAAACAGTTATTAAAAAATACAAAGGGGAGATTGTGAATATGGGAAGTAAGGTTGTTGATTTGTGTAATTCTTTCAGCGGACCTTAAGGAACAGCATTTTCATTCAGTCTGCCCAGCATTCATCTTCACAACCAAGCGCTTTGATGTGCCTCTCAATCGTATGGAGGTTGCTCTTATCACAAAAACTCTAGTTTAAGGTTGGAAGCGACCATATCAGTCCTTTTTAGACTCCAACGAAATATTCTTCACATTTGTTACAGTTAAGTACATTACAATTGTTTGATCTTAATTTTGTCCTAGTTTTCACTTTTTAAGATATTTTGTTCTTCGTTATGATTCTGACATATGCTTTTAAAACTCACACAAAGTACCTAATTTACAACATCTCATTATCTCAAGAAACTGCAATTTTATATCAAAATTCAATTAGTTCTGCACATATGGTAATTAAGCAATTAACCAAGTTAATATACATGATCATCCATGACATGCAAAAAGCAATGGGTATGGATTTTTCGTTATAGTTTGAACTTTGGGTCTTACACCTTACAATTTTGTTTATTGTTAAAAATATGTTAAAGTTTAACCTTCCGTCTAACCTGATAGATTTGCTATTATTGCTAAAATTGTAAGGTGTAAGACCCAAAGTTCAAATTATAACGAAAAATCCATACCCATTGCTTTTTGCATGTCATGGATGATCATGTATATTAACGTGGTTAATTGCTTAATTACCATTGCATGTAAACTTTAAAAAGTGGAACAAGATAAACATTTCTTAAAAGTGGTCTCTTGCGACCTCTAGACAGGAGCCGAACATGATGTAACTTCCGTGTGAATACTAAAGTTGCGCAATTAAGGAAAAGTAATATAGATAGAAATTAAAATATATCCGATACCGTAAGATTATGTTGATGGTGAAGAATTTACGATAATATTTTGCATAATCCAAGTCAAATTTACTGTGGCATATTGGAGCATGAATTGGCTAATCAAGAAGCTGATTGAAGAATAAGCCTAAAACCGAGTTACGAGTAGAAAAGTATTGAAAGTGTTCAAACTGTGGTTTTGATGAAGTTTATGTAAGTAGAGACTAAAATCGTTTTGTAACAACGTATGCAAACGTATGACCTAACCTTGCAGGTCATTATTTAAATAAAAAGGAAATCTTAATACCGGATACCGAAAGATATAAAATTGTTCATAATGAATAGCAAAACAATGAGTTACTTGTAGTCCACGAAGACACCAAAAATATTTCTCTTTTCACTGCCACAATGGAATTTAAATATCTCATGAATTATTCAATTTGAAAAGTGCATAACATAACCTATTTACTCGTACATCACGCGCGCTAAAGTTTTTTTTTGTTTTTAAAACTGAAGTTACATCTTAACGATTGATCATTTTATTATATTTTATTTGCAATGCTCATAAAAGTGGGTATATTATATAAGGTAATATTAACGAGAAAGAAGGAACTACATTGAACGATCTTTAGGATCTTTTATAACAGGTTTGGTGTTATTGCGAAGATTACCTAATAGTAGCTGCATATCGCATTTTTAAGTGGTCCTATTTAGCACGCCCTGTTTGTTTATTTATTTATGAGTAATGTCTCAAATCCAGCTGTTGACAGATTAGTACACATATTCGTATATACCTAACACGAGTCTTTAATTATGTTTTTTTTTTAGTAAAAATCATTTCAAATACTGTACTGTCTGTTTAATCGGTGTTTCCCCTCAACAGTTGTATCCTCCTGGGAAATGCTAGTAGACTTGAAAAAGAGCCTTTGTGGTCTGCTTACAGCATAGCATTCATTATTTGAATATAATTATTACTAGACTTGGTTGCATTTGGTCTAATTAAAAATTGTACTGGTGTTTTGCATGTAAAATTCATTGCAACGGCTTTTCTTTCAGAGCTAATAGTGATGTCATCAGTCGTAGACGACGTAGTATCACAACCACCACCACCACCGTACCCCTCTCAGGAGCTGTACGAACGATATTATGATTTAGTTTCGGCACTTTGGTAAGATGGCGTCGGTACATTGTTTGTTCGAAATATTTCTTTGTGTTCCTTGTTGGTGGATTTAGTCTTTTGTTGTGTTCTTCCTTTTTTCTAGATATTCCTTTGTTGTTGTTCTTGTAGCTTGTAGAAAAATTTATAGCTTTAATTCTTCCCTTTTTATTATCTCTTTAATAGTATAAATGTTTATTACTAGACATACTGATGTAGTTTATTTCTTCTTCACTATTCTAGAATATACAGATATATTATCTAGTACTTGCTGCTTATTTACTTGTATTATTGATTTCTCTAGCATGTTCCAGTTTTTGATTCTCAGACGACCTTACCTCTAAGCACACATTTACATAAACGTCTGCTTTCCCTTTCAACGGAAATAGACATTTATTTGTCACGACGATTACTCAAACGCCACGAATTTTTGAATTGGTAATTTTAAGAATTTAACCAATAATTTGGGTTTGCCAACTGCGTTACATTGTCAAATTGCAGTTGCAAAATAGGATGAAGGTTTGTGAGTAGTAATAGATGTCGCATTTGAATGTGACGTGTGAAACGAATGCTAATATAGGATGACAATGCCTGTATTGGAGGGTAGATCGGGATAGCAACTGAGTTGACGCGTTATTAAGTGCTCCGTGGTTTTTATTGTAAAATAGTTGTTTAAACTTGAGTTTGCTCGTGTTGCAGTATAAAAGTTATTACTGACGAAGAAGAACTGTGATTTGTGTACATTTTCAATCAGAATTCTACGGCAATTAGACGTTTATAGCGATAAATAAGTGTACAGTTATTCGCTTACCCTCAACAGATTTAACCGTTTACGTGTTGTTTACATATACGGTTGCCGTAAACGAACATCGATATGATGCCTACAAGTGGAAGTTCGCTAAAAGCCTGTGCTGGTTGCAAGGCTTCCATCAAAACCAGACAATTCCTGTGCTGTTCGTCGTGCAAACTTAATTACGACCTTGTGTGCGCAAACTTAGACGAAAAGTCTTTTAATTCAATGGACATCAACAAAAGATCTCATTGGAAGTGCCCGGAATGTCGAAATAAGCAACCAAAATCCGACAACACAAACACGCCGGTACGGGGTGCTCGGTCGCCTTCTCCAGTGCGTGCTAGCCAGCCGCCGGCCCCGGTGAAAGCGGGACAGTCCTCGTCGTCAGGCCTGGGTACGCTCCATCAGGATAAATCGGAGAATAAAGGAGCTGTTATCAACGACTTCCATAAACTAAAGTTAGAGCTAACAGAGGTTTTAAAGTCTACGATTGATAAATGTGTGTCGCAGTTATCAGCAAAGATCGACTCACTGACCCTCGCGTTCACCAATTTCGACAAGCGTATGGATGTCGTGGAGGAACGAGTTTCGACTATAGAACAACGCCTAAGTGAAAAGAGTTGCGATGAACCGAGTGAACTCGCTAACACCATACGACAACTTAAGGTGGAATTGAATCATCGAGACCAAACGTTATTGCTCAACGACCTCGAAATATCAGGGCTGCCGGAAACAAGCGATGAAGACCCGGTCAACATCGTATCGCTTGTGGGTACCAAGCTGGGCGTGACTGTCAAACAGCGGGATATCGTGAGCGCAATGCGCGTGGGCCCATGGCGTGAAGGCGGCGACTACGAGCGACCTCGCGTGCTGGTGCTACGGTTGGTGCGGCGCGACCTGCGCGAGCGGCTACTGAGCGCCGCCCGCGCCGGCCGCGGCGCCAACACTAGAGGGTTCCAGCTGCCTGGGGCGGACGGCGGCGTAGTCTGTCGGTTTTTTATCAACGAACGGTTGACTAAAACAAACCGACAGCTACTGTACCTGGTGCGGCAGGAGACAAAGAATCGGCAATGGCTTCGCCCGTGGACCCGCGACGGCGTTATCTTTGTGCGACGCAGCGAAAACGAGACGCCAAAACGTATTCGCACAGAGGCTGAATTCGAACAGGTTTTTTGTACGGCGCCTGCTGGATGTACTTAGTGTATTATGTGTACAACTGTATATGTTATTATGTGTATTCTTTAAGTAATAATAAATGTATTTGTTATATTTTAAGAAATAGTGTTGTAATAGCCAATTGTTTAATGTTGTGGAGGGTGTACTGTGCAACTTGTCAATGCACGTATAAAAATATGTGTGACAGTAAGATCCATTCCCGGATTGATAATAACTACAATAATAATAATATAATCTATATCGAGATATATAATATGTATTTAGAAATAATAATAGCATGCTATTTACTATGTTGTTTTATTTATCCACGTATGTATATATGGTTGGCGGCCAACTTTAGATATTGTGACAATTACACTTTCTCATTAAGACATAAAATAACAATTTCAACATTTAATCTGATAAAAAAAAGGAGGTTACATCTGTTCTCACAATTAAGTTCCTATTTCTCCGTCACCTCTGACTGGCGTCACGTGACACACTTAAGATTTTATCTGCTGAACTGTAAACATTCTGAACTCGTATTTTCTTTCGTTATAAAATTTATTAAAAGCAAATATCTGACTTGTGGACTTTTAAACCCCGGCTCGCTCGGCACGCGACACACGGAGTTTCTAGTGGCGATGTCGCGTTTTGACGTAGACATAATGATGATCAATGAAACGTGGATCAGGAGCGGTGAGGAGGCCCGTGCGCCGGCGCCGCCTGGGTACCGGCTGAGGCACGTGCCGCGCGACACCGCGGGCGCGCGCGCGCGCGGCGGCGGTGTTGGCGCGTATCTCAGGTGCGGCATCAACGCGCGGCGGCTCCAACACCCGATTGCACCGCTAGTCGAACAAATGTGGCTCAGTTTAAGTATCAATGGTCTCAGGATAGCCATTGGAACCGCCTATCGGCCCCCATGGTTTGACGTTGACAAATTTCTGGACGCTCTTAGTGATTCCTTGACTTCTTTTGCGATGTTCGATTACACTATGTTGCTAGGGGATTTCAACATTAATATTTTAAATAAACAAGAGTCTAATTCAAAGAAGTTATTGAATTTTCTGGAATATATGCATTTATCACAGCATGTAAATGAACCGACGCATTTCACTGAACATAGTGAGACTTTAATCGATGTCATCTGTTGCAATACAACTGTTTCTAACTTGTCTGTCAAATATATTCCTGATCTCAGCAGTCATGCTTTCATCACATGTCAGTTAAATATTAAAAAAATCAAACCAGCCCCTAAAATTGTATCGTACAGGCCAATTAAAGATATAGACTTAAATGATTTCAATAACACAACTGAAAGTATTAACTGGGAGGAGTTGGACTCAGGTTCTATCTCTATCAATGACACAGTGATGAAGTTTAACGACTGCATTATAGACATTTTTGACACCTATGCACCTCTAAAAACAATTCATATTAAAGAACATGAAAATCCTTGGATTACACCTAATATTAAGGAAATGATGAGGTTGAGAGACAATGCCCACGCCAAATATCGCCTTACAAAAAAAGATAGCCATAAAAAATATTACAAAGACTTGAAAAGCTTAGTGAATGTCTCTCTCTATCACGAACAACGTGCGTTTTATCAGAGTCACATTAATAATAATATAAACAATCCGAGAAAACTCTGGAAAAATTTAAAAAATAATCTGATTGACTTTAAGTCAAAAGACTTAGAATTACCCGCCCATCTCTCTGATCCTGACGTTATAAATTCACACTTTCTTGACATACCTGGCAACAATAATGTAGATCAAACGTATGTAGCATATCTTGAGTCTAATCGATTTAGCTCTGCTGTTTTCAACCTAAAGCCTGTCAGCACGACTATGGTAGCAAACATCATAAAGTCAATTTCAACAAATGCTATAGGCATAGATGGCATTTCTCTAGATATGGTACTACTAACGCTTCCCAGTACATTGGGTGTAATCACGGATATTGTAAATAAATCCATAGACACTAGTGTATTTCCAGATATGTGGAAAATGGCAAAAGTCCGGCCTATTCCTAAAATACCTCATCCATCAAATTTCAAAGACCTGAGACCAATAAGTATATTACCTTTTCTATCTAAAATTCTCGAGAAAGCGGTTTGCATACAATTGACAGAATATCTAGAAAGCTGCAGTATATTACCGGATAGACAATCAGGCTTTAGAAAAGGGCATAGCACTTCCACAGCATTACTGGATGTGGTGGACGAGATTCTGACATCACAAGATGAAGGTAGAGGGACTATATTAGCGCTCCTGGACTTCTCTCGCGCCTTTGACTCAATTAATACTTCTATTTTGTTATCAAAATTAGCATATTATGGTTTTAGTAGTTCAGCTGTAAAATGGTTTGCCAGCTATCTCGCTGACCGGTCTCAACTTGTTGAAGTTCGCAATACAGAAGGTGTAACCTCAGTTTCGGGATCACTTGAAGTCTTTAGAGGTGTGCCCCAAGGTTCTATCCTGGGGCCAGTGCTTTACAATATATACAGCGCAAATATAGTTGATAACATCAGACACTGCAAATACCATATATACGCGGATGATCTTCAACTCTTTATATCTTGTAAGCCAGGTGACACACGTGAAGCTGTAGCCAAATTGAACGAAGATCTGTGTCGCATTGCCGATTGGTCAGAAAATAATTGCTTAGTCCTCAATCCCACAAAGTCGAAATTCCTTGTATTGGGTTCCAAAAAACAAGTAAAGCAGATAATCGCCTCAAACCCTTGCGTTAACATTGCAGGGAGCAATCTGGAGCAAGTCTCAGAAGCTCGCAATCTTGGACTATTGATGGATGGCTCCTTGCATTTCGAAAATCACGTGTTGGAAATGGCACGGAACTGTTTCTACAGATTGAAGGTCCTTTACAGAGCACGTGATTACCTTAGTGTAGATATGCGCGTGAAGCTATGCGACTCTTTAATACTGTCCAAACTCAACTACGCCGACACGGTGTACGGGAACTGCTTACTGGCTCGCACTAAAAAAGTTATACAACGTGTCCAAAACGCTTGCGCACGGTTTTGTTTTCCCATTCCTCCTCGATCACACGTAACTCCGCATCTTATCAATAATAAGTTATTGAATATGAGCGCACGACGTAACCTCCACTTCGCCACTCTTCTTTTTGGTATTTACCGCAGCAAGAAGCCCAAGTACCTATTTGATAAGCTAACATTTTCACAACGGCAGATTAGACACAGCTCCAGATTAATATGTCCGAGGCACAGTACTGCAGCATTTCGTGGCAGCTTTCGGTATGCCGCTACGAAATGTTGGAACAATCTTCCACCACCTATTAAGGATTGTAAATTAATTAGTCTCTTTAAAATTAAACTTAAAAAACATGTTCTAGACTCTCAAAGTACTGCTGCCTCGAAATAGATTGCTGATATGTATAAGTCCACCGTCAAAAAATCAACCGCCTACCTGCATTATACAAAATATATATTAACTCCGAAATAATGTATCGTAATATTTTTTATTGTTATTCTAACATATACCTATTCATATATATACATATACATAATAATAATAAATTAAGAATAATAAAAGTTACTTGCTTCGTTTTCGTGTTTGATACAAGTCGCTCAGTATGCTGTCCCGCGAAACCGTCCCTCTGGCTCCACAGAAAACCAGCGCCGTGGGCATTGCTATACCTAGCAAAGCCAACAGCATTGCTGAGTGGAGACCATTTCGGATGCACATCTCTTGTACTCTGTCTTTAATACTTAGGTACGTAATATTGTAATTGTAATGATGTGTTATCTTGAATAAAGCTTTTTCTATTCTATTCTATTCTATTCTATTCTATTGTTAGTGGGGAGAAAAGGTAGTCTCACGCGTTTTCCGCTGCTCACTTTTGCTTATGATCACGTGAAACCGATTTTTTTTATATTAATATATTATTTTCTATTCCACATTCTACAAGTACCTACGATGCAACTTACACATTTAATAATAAAACTGTGCGATACTTATATATTATGCAAGATTCCACAATTTAATGATTTATTTAAAATTTTAGGAATAACATTTCTGTAGTTAGTCTAGAAGAATGTATGTAACAAAGTGTTGTGATCATACTATGTTTTCATGCCATCGTATTTTCCTACATAGTATAAAAGCGCTTCCTGCTCTCTATCTGTCGCTTTGTATACTTATATTTTTAAAACTACGCAACGGACTATTTGATGCGGTTTTTTTTAATAGAGTGATTCTATATGTATAAAACATGCACAGTATATTTACTTATTTAGTATCAGCATTGCACACGTGCGAAGCCGGGGCGGGTCGCTAGTATAACAATAAAACGCCGCACGTTTTTAGAATAAAAACATACACAATGCCTTTTGTCTCTATCAATAAGCGTTCTGCCAAATCGTTTGATGTTTACCTACTATAAGTTGTTAGTTAGTAAAATTGACAGGGTATTTTAAGTATTTAACCTTAGGTAGGAAGTTATATTTTACACTATGTACCTACCCCATTGATTAAGTGATGAGTGGGCTTTGTGATAATCAGTTTTATACTACGATAGATAAATTATATATCTTCTCATTTTCACTTTCCTAGACGTAAAGAAGTGGGAGAGTGATGGTTGTTTCATAATTTTTTATCACGCGATAAACGCAATATTTAATCATGAGCCTACAGCAGCTATTATGCTCACTGATTATATATAAATACGCAAAAAAAATTGCGGTTTCTGTCATTAATCTTATTTACGTGTAAGCATGTGGTCTCAAATAATTATAACCATTTGTGATGACAAAACGTGATGAAAAATTATTATAATCATTTGTGATGACAGACTGCTATCTAAACACGCAGCCATAATAATACAAGCGAATCACAATTTAGATGGCTGGTGGCTGTTTATTTAACAGTACTTACAAGCTTTTATGTTACTTGCAATGTATGTATGTATGTATGTATGTATGTAACTATGTTCGTTCGCATTTATATAAAAGCTTGTTCTATAAGAAGTTATTTTTTACTTTTATGCATTTTAGTATTGCTATAATTTATTTGAGGAACAATATTACCTAATTCCTAATCAAAGTTAGATTGTTACTAAGATTAAAATACACTTGTGAATGCCCCAAAAGAATGGTCTAAGAAGAACCGAACTGATAGTGATTTCTATAACAAGTCCATTTATGAAAAACGACTTTAAGTGAGCATTGGCAGTCATTTAGGATTATCAGATACCTATATTATTTTACAAACTAGAATAAGCAATCAGTCTGTAGACAAATTTCAATCTTTCAATCGATTTTTTATTTAAATGTTATCGGCCATGTCGAACGCAAAACAGTTCCGATAGTAAAATCAACTTTCGATTTTTCAACTATCATAAATGCTTAATAGAGTTTACCAGAATTCACACAAAATCTACATTTGAGGGTTAATGAAAAATGCACTTTATGAAGATAATTTAAGACACCAAACTGGCTTGTTTACCGTCAGTGAAAGTACATTATGTCACCGGTTAGACCGGCTACGTAGCGCCATCTTTCTTCCACATGTGGACGGGAACGAGGAACTTTGAGCTAATTATATGGCAAATTAGCTGAAATCATTGCCGAGAAATAAGTGCATAATGTTACATGTAACATTGACATCCGACGGAAGACAGGACTTGGTGTTAATCGCACAATACAAAGAAAAAGATATCGTAGGTTATGTTTCATCCTGGTATTCAATTCACGTATTAAACCACAATGTAGGTACCTACCTACATTGTACGAGTATATAAAGAAATTGAATTGGCGAACGTATGTTTTACTTCACAAGAGATAAGCGCGAATATGGTAGTTGAAAAATTTCAAAAAGCACAGATATTATACTACTAACGCCATTCAGAAGTTATAAAACTAACTTAGTTCCGTTGTTGTAAGATGGTGTAAATAATTATTTTTATACATTTTCGACTCATCGTAAACATAAATATGGCGCTATTAGTATAACATCTGTATTGTTCAATATTTTTAGAGTAGGTGCGTTTACCCCGTGTGTCGCGCTTATCCCCGCGTTGTTGTGTATATATTATCTAAGGTGTTCTTTACTAACATTGGCCTAAATAAAGCAAATAAAAGTGTGATAAATGTCGTAAGTTTAAGGCCAAAATAATAATAATAATAATGTTTTAAGAATTGATCACTTCTTATTACAATTAATCCTTATTGTCAATTAACACCAGGCTTAAGTTTATATATGTGTAGGTAGTCGAATCAGAAAATCTAAGTTTAAATGGATGTATTTATGTAAAAGGGAACCAGCCCACAATATAAAAACCATTTACATTGAACCCTTTAACTATATATAAAGTACATACGTTTAATTTGTTCACTTTTGCATAAATACGTTCAAATGTCAACTATAGCTGAATTAAACAGAAGCAGACTTTACAACCATATCCCCCAAAAATGTTAGGTATATCGATAAAGCCTTTGTTCAATTGACCACTCATTACGATGTTTAGCCATCCATCTTGAGCGAACAAGAACTCCCGAAAAAAAAAATTATAGCCAAAATTTCCAGTCACAAATCCAAAATCTATTTTCCAATATTACATAAACTATAACTTTGGTAATTTCAAGAAAAACAGAGAAATTTGCGGTTATGTATTATACTTTTGCTTGCCGTCCTCCACGAATGTAGTTAAATGGATCGCATAACAAATAATTATAGTGTCTGTCGGTGCGTCTGATCGTCGCGGTTCTTGATTTAGGAGCAAAAAATACGTCTTGAATCTGGTTTAGTCATAGATTTTGGTGTTAAACTTAAATAAGTAAAAACTTAAGGTAAAAATACCTCTATTATCTGTTTTAATGTGATTGAAATAATTAAATAGTATGTATGTAAACTCTAATTGCACATAAAACAATATTAACAAAACTCAAAAACAATACATGTGTACAAGGGCGAACTTATCCCCGTAAGGGATTTCTTCCAGTTAACCTTTGAGCAAATGAGAAAGAAAACTAGACATTGAAGTGATAGACAAACGAACAAACTAAAACGTGCAAATATACTAATTGTAAATATAACCTTAAGATAAATAAATATACATATAATTACAAACGTATAGTACTAGTTATAATATTGTTGAAGCGAGGGAAGTAGTATAGCTGGCTGAGTATTAATTTTGAACGGACGACTTTAGGAGCCCGTTTAATTTACGGTTAGACAAATATACTGCTTTTCTTAAAAATGGTGCAGGGAAATAAAATAAGTACAGATATACGTGTTATTAGCCACTATTTATGTTAAACCTGAATTCTTGCATTGCCGCCTTTTAAATAAAAAATTAAACAGTAGAAGTGTGTTTTTCTTCCGGAAACGCCGTAAGCTATTTGATTTGAGGCAACTAAAAAGTCGCAACTAAAATTAGTAGAAGTTTTAGCTGTTTAGGACTTAATAGCTTCTTCTTATATGACCGTTTTTACAAAAAAAAATAAGTTTGTACCTCGACTAATGGAATTTCATACAACTTTATTGTCGAGCAAACCGAGCCAGCAACATTTTTTTTTTTTTGACTGACCATAAACTGCACTTCGCATCCTAATTTTTTATCAATAAAGTTAACGTTACCGACCATTTTTGAAGAAAAAATATACTATTGTGATATTGAGTTGTGTTGTTTGGTCCTGAAGCTGTCTCCTGAGTTAGGTACTGTCTAAGGATATTCTTGATCGTAATTGTCACTAAACTTTTTTTTTCACTCTTTCAATCTGTTGGTACTTCTATAAGAGCGTCGTATTATGAGAGAGGCTTTCTAATTGTTAACCGATTATTGCACAAGCTTTAATAACAAACGATAAGGTTCTATGAAAGCCATCAATTGAAAGATTAAACAATAGTTATTTGATCACATTTTGAGAGAACCCGCAAATTGAGTGTTTGTGTAGGAAGTGTGTGCTGACACCTATTGCACAACGGTTAGTTGTGTTGCCGTTACCTACTTGCTTCAGGGTTTGACTGCAGTGCACAAGCGAAAGCGACTTTAAAAATTAACTTGATATATTTTGACATTTTGTAGATTTAAAGTCTCTAACAGATGAATTGATTTGAATCAATTATTTAAATAACAATATTCAAATAAGGAATGATAATTATTAATTCAATATCTTCAAAATGACTGTGAAAATGGAATGAAATAAATGGCCCATATTATTATTTCACTCAAGTAAATAAGAAATATTTTATTTTGAACTTTATAAGTACATTTTATAGCTATATCTAAAACTAGAAAAGCCATCTGCTAAAAAGTGCAAAGTAAAAACCGACTTCCATTATCACACTTGCTATTTGTGAGCAAGTTTTCTATAGAAATAAACGTCGCGGCGAACTCGCTGCTTGATCACCTTCATACAAAATTCGCTCGCAAATCGCAAGTGTAATAAGGCCCTTAAATTCTCATAGCTGAAACTCTCCGCTTTCGCTTCCGCTATCACTATAGTAATGCGGTTTAGCCTCAATGCGGTGAAAGAGAGCCTTTACTTGTGAAAGGTCCGGGAGTCGATTCGATGATATAATGTGAATCATCGGGCACTGGAGCGATTATATCATTGTGTCCGAGATAGCCAATGTGGGTCATATCGATGATCTAGTCTACTTACATCAGCTTCGGTGGATCTCTTAAACATTATTTACAAGTACAGAAGTCTCAGCTCCGAATACGATTTTATTCCTTTCGGGGTTGAGACCCTCGATCCGGCCCAGGGCCAGTGCTCGCCAGCTCTTTAAGGAAATACGGTATTTGATGACACTTCAAATCAGCTACTTTTTATGACACGTCAAAAACGATTTGTTAGTATGAAGTTTCTATGAAGATACTGGCTTGTGACGTCTTAAAAATCAAAAGTCAAAACACGTCTTCTTTTTAGTTTTTGTCCTATTAAAAATAGCTTAATGTCCAAAAGTTAGTGGTAGTTTATTTGGTTCCGGGTATTTTTGAGTGTGTGGTTTAGTGATTTCAATTATACAATCTATTTTCACTATAGTCAAAGTATTGCAGATTGGTCGACATCACGGGGGACCGAAGAGCTGGCAGCTTCTTCACTCAACGCATTAGCGTTGCTATTCAGCGAGGAAATGCTGCCAGCTTCTTTGGGACCATGCCAAAGGACGTTTTTAAGTCTTTTTTAGCCTTTATTTTAGTTAGTTATAAGTTTACAGCCTCAGTTTCGTACCGACATTTTGTTTTTGGTTTTATTAGAAAAATATAGCTTGACGGATTTTGATTTGAGATTGCTTGTCAATCACGTTTGCGTACACTCTATATGCGCATTAATTGAAATAGATATGTAAGTCATAGAATTTAGCAGGTATGTGAGATGTAATGCAACGGATAAGCATTTGATTTGTTTGATTGATTGAGGTGATTTGTTTTCTAAAACACACATGTGCTTAATTTGACCTCTCAATGCCACGAAATACTATTAAAACCTAAAAACGGCCACGTCTTGCCACATTCGAAAGACGTGTTTGTTTATTGGTTTTTACGTTACTTAATTAATAAATGCTATAATTTTGTTTCAAATTACGCAAACACATCGGATTCAGAACAGCGGATCGGCGGACACACAATTATTTAATGTATTATTTACTTTGAGTACTTATTACAAAATACACACAAAATGTTTTCTAAATCTTACTTAATTTATTCTTTATTCTAGGAGACGCACAGATACACCAAGTCATTCCTGTTTACTTTCACAGAATAGGTATCTTTTTCATACATGCGCACGACAGTTTTGGATGAACTTTATACGACTGAACTGACTTTACTTTATCATATGACGTGACTTAACTATTATAGGTATTGTCTTTATCCCGCAATATATATCTCAAGTAGCACACAAGCTGTATATTAAGCGCTTATATAGTCATTATACCGCTAATTTAAGCTGAATAAACAGTCTATGATACCCAATCAATCAATTGTATTTGTATTATTTATGATACACATTATCATGTCAGTGTATGTTAGGTTGGGATACGATAAGCAAATGGATGACTTAATATTTTTATGATATCATAGAAACGATGTTGGATGGCATATGGGACCAACATGATACTCCTGTACCAAAGTAAACATGGAGACGGCATGCATCAACCAACTTAGTATTAAACCATACTTATACTAGGCTTGTACTATTAATTCTTGGCGATGGAGACTTATCTAGATTGAGAAATAAAACTCAGGACAAAGTATGGTCTTAATGTCAATTACATATTTAAATAATTGCTCCTGACAAGACTTAGCTTCATGAGTAATATAGGTTAGGATTTAACATACAAGCTATGAACCGATAAACCCATGGTATCGATAGCTTATTAATGATTAATATTGTCTATTATACAAATTAGTTATAGATACATTAAAGTTAATTTATCATTGACTTGAGCTGCTCTTCGAGACAGGGCGGGGTAAACTGAATGGAGTTCACGCTGGACTGGTCATTCTCACGCCCCTGGAAGACGGCACGAGCAACGAGGCTCAACACACGCCACACCCCGGCCACACTCCCCTCGAACCACCTCCTTCCATCCTTCACACCGCTTTCAGCGCCATCAAAAACGTCTTCTCATCAGTCACTCCCGCAACAACACACCATGAACATGAACCTGATACCTATCAACCACCCCCACCTCCAGCAGTACCCGCTTTCAAGCCTATGACCTGGAGCGCCGTCAATTCCTACGGCGAGCCAGCCATGGTTGAAGCATATCCTGACTACGATCCTCGAAACCCGCACCCGCCTTTTGACTATCACGCGTCAAACAAAAAGTCTGTCGTACCACGACCCGTCCCTGTACTCCACAAACCAGGCCTCACATCTGACAAAATACAAAAGATAAGCAATAACTTAAATAAAATTGCTGCTTATATGAACGAAAACATTCAAAGATCCTCCGAAGAACATCCTAAGATAACCGCTATGGATGTCTATAGAGAAATGCTTGTTAAAGGCCAGCTTCCTTTAGTTCCAACTCCTGTAGTATCTGACAATGATATTGGAGTACTATCCGCCGATCTCCTACCATCCAATCCTACTACGACCTCGACCTCGACCACGACGACGACCACGACATCGACAACCACAGAGACGCCAACGACGACAGAGAACAGGACGGATAGGAGAAAGAAGGACGTGAAGTATATCCTACGGGGAAACAAGATAGTCATTGTATGATGACGACTGACAAGACTGACTGAGGTACGTGCTGACTAACGACTGTGACTGACGACATTCTGATCATGCTAGTAATGCCAGAACATGACAAACTTGACGTAGATAATGACGTAAAGATGCACAACTCTACTAACACACTCTGTTGTACGTAGTTGTAGTTAGAAGTAGTTAGACACACCCGTATTACATAACTATTAGTAGCTATACATACTTTTTACTTGAGTTTATTTTATTGTAGTTTATCCTTCTGAAAATTACTACTAGCATTTAGTTTACAATAGCAATGTTAGCCAGAAGTGTTAAATAAAATTAAAAAAAAACATCTGCTGTTAGTAGTAGTTTCTGGAAGATCATGTACATTGTATGATACTGCCATTAAAATAGTTGTCTCGGTTTTAATCTTTAATTCGTTTTAATACTCGTAATCCTTAGATGGTTTAAATAATGTATTACAATGAATTGATCCCGTATTTGCATGCCATGAAAAGCGTTATAATTTAAAACTTCCCTTGGTGGGAAAAAAACACACTTATGAAATTATGAATTTAGATGTTTATTTTTCTTTTCAATTTGGGATCTTTACCTGTGTTATTGCCTCAAGGACCCGACGTATTTTCTATCAAGCCGTTACAGGCCGAGAGAGATATAGCTACCTTTCAGCCTATCAGTTTAACATTAAATCCGTGGGATACTCATGATTCCCCATTTAGTTGGGGCATGAATTCGCATGCGAATTTATAGCTCATTTCATATACCAAGGCTCGATTCCACTTAAGACTACACGCTGAGAACCATAATGTTTTTATTTTGTTGACTAATTGCTTTATGATCTTAGTTTTTTAAATTGTTCTTCCTTGTTTTTCCATAAATATTAAATTCGTAAAGGCCCATCTGCAGACACATGGCTGTAACTTCGTCACTTTCAATTCCAGAAACTTACATAAATCCTGTATATTTCAGATGTTCCTGAGCAGGGTGCGGTGTTTGGAGGCGAAGAGTTGCAGCATTACTACTACCACCAGTAAACGTCGCCAGTGATAACTAGTTCATAGAGCCTCTTCTGCCAGTCTACAAAAGTCTGAGCATAATCTACAAACCTCTTTTAAATTCCTTTATGCTCTTTTACACTCAACCAGTATGTAGGTAGCATACCTAATAATACCGTCCAAAAAGTAACGATTTATCAATGGTGTTTAATTCTTGCTATACATTTGTGTATTGAGGCTATCTACTAAACTGCCCATTGATCTTTCCTCGACGAATCTATTCGCTAAAATATTGTTTGGATAATCCGTAATGATACAAGAAAACGTATATAAATATTTTCTTCCCTTCATTATAGTTCACCCTCTGTTTGTGACTGCTTATCAAGGAGCCAGAAGACAGATTAATGTCTGTACTATGTTGTAATGGTTTAATGCCTTATGAAAACGACGTTTTTTTCTTATTTCTGTTACCATATACTAAAACTAACCATCATGGGAAGGAGCTACCTTATTACCTGATTACAACGAAGCCAAAAGGAAGGATCATAAGTAATTTATTGTTGTATCATGTTAGATAAACGGAGAGAACTAAATTAATAGTGACACTTAAAAATATGAACCAGATATTTTTTTATACTTGGCTGTATCCATGATATCAGAGCTACCTATTGCTTTGATTGGGCAGCTATTTCATTTTAAGAAGCGTCTTGATCAATTAGAGATGTTCTCCATTAATTCTATGCTTTCTGATAAATCATAAATAACAAAAACAACGTTGCTTGCGTAGACGCAGGTTTGAGGCTGACTTTAATTAACCGCGCCTATCTAAACACCCTCTTTAAAGTAAGATTTATTTATCTAATCTATAAATAAGTTATCAATTCAAGCAAAGAAATAAATTGTGTGAATGTTACATTTTTTTTAGTGTGAATGATCGATCAGTAATGGCTCAATACCAAAGGTTACAGTGTCATTGGGTTTCCAAATTTCATTAAAATAGAACTTTAATGTTAATCTTATCTAATTTTGTTTGTGGGATTTATAAATTATCTCTTTAACTCAACTTGTTTATTGTTAACTATAAAAATAGTCTCTAAATATGACTTGCATAATAACTATAATTTCATATACGAAAATGTCATAATGTATTGTTTAGAATCATTTGTTATTCAGAATAACTTTATTTCAACGTAACTAACTTTCCAGAAATTACATAAATTATTTTTAATTTGGTTAAAAATAAACATACAATACATTACGTTTAAATCGATACATGGCATTCGAACATTCGATTTAGGAGTTGGTATGACCAATAAACCTATTTTATTACTTGATATACTGTATTATATCTTGTTTAATTATATTTTTTTAAATATATTTGAAAAGTACAAGACGTAGAGAGGCTAAAACTTTAATTATTTAAGTTCACAATAACGGCAACGATTCAGTGTATTCCCACGTCTTCTTTGGATGGTTTGGTTAGCAGAAAATCATTAGTTCAGAAAAAGTTTAATGGATATTTTGCTGTTTAATGTATTCAGACGAACTTTTGCAAACGCTTTTATAAACAGTAGAGGTTTCTGCTTTACTAATATGTCTGCATAAATACTCATATGTTTCTGTGGTAAGAAGAATATACGAGTATAGTTTATTTCATATACCAAGCCCCAATTTCACTTGAGAACGTCATTAGGAAGTAAAAATTGAATAAAGTAATATTTTAGTTAAGATAAGGATACTCGTAAGAATATTTTGTTTGGTATCCACACTTTCCAATTGGAAAAGTTGAGATCATAAATTGGCCAACAAAAGATAATATAAACATAAGGGTTCTTATTGTGTAATATTAAGTGAAATCGGGCAGAGTATTTGAAAGGGACTATAGTAAATACTTAAATCGGGCTCTTTCGACCCGATCCATTATCACGTAAAGAAAAATCAACGACTGCCTTTTTTTCGTAACCAAAAAATCAATTTTCGATGACAATACCACAGAAAAGTTTGTACAAACGACTAAATGTTTAAAAACAAATGGAACAAATTAAATACCTATTTACTATCTTTTGTAAAGCTATCCAGTAAAAAATTGTTTAAGCTTATTTATTTAAAACCATATAACTGTAAATATTTGGTGTAGTAATATTAGAATGAATTACTAGCGTGGTTACTGTTACTGTACATAACATAATAATTATAATGCTCAATTTATACTGTATTTATGTTGTAAACGTGGCGAATAATTTTGAAAATAAATGTTAAGGGTAATACCGTCTTTCATTATTTCACTATTTGGAGTCGTCGGAGTAGCTCTGCAGTTTTCTTTAAGGGACCATTAACGTCACTATCATGAACGAAAATGGCGGACAGGGTTTCAAGCATTTCACAATACAAAATAAAAACTATATTTTCAAATTCAATTTTTTCACTATCTTTCTTACTATCTGACCCGGACGATGAGAATTCGGAAACCATCCAAGCGATGGTCGCCACGAACTCTTCGAACGTCGTAGCGTAATCCTCGCCGGCGGGGTACTACCGCTACTGAGTTCGCGTTTATTCTCTGTCATAGCCCGACTTTTTCTCCTCTCCCGCCCTAAAGCAGACTGATTCTGTTCCTTCCACTCACGACGCAGTCCATGCGCCCAGTGCGCCCACGTCAACCTCTCCAAATTACTCCTGTGGCACGAAGATAATCCCATTAGCGGGTTATACTCCCACAAAAAGTTCGACTACTGGTAGTCAGGGCTAACCAGCCCTGATACAGGTCATGTCAAGTCTTAAAAAAAAATTCAGCAATCTTCTTACGAGAAAAAAATATTGAACTAAAATAAAATATTGAGAATATACAAAAATGGATGGCGACGGCAGTGGGGGTGTTAAAGGTGGAGTGGAGGTGGAAGGGGAGGTTGATGGAAAAATCTGATTGATGGGAGAATGCCTGCTCTCTTCAGCAATCTTCTACTTTATAAACTGAAAGATAAATGTTTAAGTTTCCTATGCTAAATACAATAGGTACATTATTTTAATGCAATTTAACATGAGTCAACTAGTCTATTCCATCAGATCAAGCCACAGTGGCGCTGGCAGTGAAGCTGGTTCCCATCACGCATGCGTTGACTCCTCGCAGCAGCCGCACGTAACCCTTTTCACCCCAGCGCTCCCCCCACGAGTTCTTGATTGTCCAGTACATGGTCCCATTTTCTAGTAACAGATATAAGGAATAGGATATTAAATTTTATTAGGTACAAGAACTCTAAACTTATAACTAGTTAATCTTAACGACAAAACGAAATATGCAAGTTTTTTTTTATTAGCCTACAGAGGTGTGATACTGCTTGGAAAAAGTCTCTAAGTACTCTTAAAAACATTAGATTCTTCTGTAACTCAGTATTATTGAACCCATAGAGACACAAATACTATAAATATATATATTTTATAACGTCCAAATAAATATTTTTTACAATCTACAGACTAATTTAAGGCCCTTTTCACATGCACCACCGTCACAAAACGGTCGCCGTGTCGTGTAAAGTAGAAATGTATGAGCTATACGGACAGCTTTCACATGGTATGGTGATTGGCGACCGTGCATGTGAAAAGGGTCTAACTAATAGAGCAGAGAATTAGTGATGATTTTGTACAAACCTTCCCCATATCCCACTAAGAGAACGGCATGGTTATGCTTTTGGTTTTTACATTGGTTAGGATACAAAATGCCTCCTTTATAAAAATGGAAATCCTGAGCTGCTACGGCTGAAACAAAAATAAGTATTTAGCAAAAATAAACATTTTTTGTGACACTTTTTATTCCCGTATCGTCCGAAATACGAAAATCACTCAGCGAATCGAATCTAGTAACACCCTAAGCTAGGTACGATTCTTCTTCTTCAAGTGCCTCTCCATTACTGAAGGTTGGCAGTCAGCTTCTTAAAATTGTCCTTGTCAAGCGCCAATCTGAACAGCTGCTCGACGGTCTTAATCCCTGTCCACTCCCTGATATTTCGGAGCCAAGACATCTTGCGTCTACCTGCTTTCCGCTTCCCGGGCACATTTCCCATCATGATAGTCTGCAGGAGGGCATACCGATCATGCCGCAGTACATGTCCGAGGTAGGCGACCTTTCTCTGTTTTACAGTCCGGATAAGTTCGACATTTTTTCCCATACGGCGTAACACTTCTACGTTTGTAACTTTATTGTAGGTACGATTGCGTAGTTTTATTACAGAGTTCCTATGACCTCCTTTCAGCTCCATCATCAGACTAGTTCCATGGTGCCATATACTGTCGTCAAACTTGCAAGATTTGGTTATAAAGACAGATAGCGGGACAGGTGAAAGTAAATAAAAGCTTAAAAAATATAATAATGTTTTGTCTAGACGCTTTGGTTCTGTACTGTAAAGCTGTATATATTTTGTTTATAATAATAAATAAATAAATAAATAATATTGCTTTGCTAATCCACGATACATTAATTCGCGATTATTAATTATTTACCCCACTAAACGATGTGAATGAGAAGACGAAATTTTTTATCTCGAAATATGTATTTTATATTTATTTGCGTGCAGTTTTTTTTTCAACAATTTTAATTTATTTATTTAGAAACAATATTATTTACTCACAGAAGAAAAACGTATGTAAAAACCTTACTCCAAATAACCTATAATAGGTACAATTGACTAAAAGGTCATAAAAATATTACACCATCAAAAGGTCCATACAATTGATAAAAATAACACCCCATCTAAAAGGTCCACCTGCAGCATGTATGCTGGCGGCGGTCACCTCTTTGTATAGTCAGAGAGATTCTCTGGCAGAGGTAGGTGCCAGCTCTGGGGTCTCCCGAAATTTTGATCAGCCGCTTCGATAAGGTCTTCATGAACATTGTCATGTCAGCTGACCATGGGCCCAATATCTCAGTATATTATTATCTGCTAGCTATTTGCTGTACCAATTTCCATCGATGAATATTGCACAATAATACGTACACACAGCCAGTGGTCCAATTTCTACTAATTTCTGCTTCAACGTGTCTTCGTCGGGAATGTTAATTTGTTGCCCATCTAGCACGTGGACCACCACTTTATTTGCGTCTTCGTGGCAAGTAGATTCTCGTGCTTTATAAGGATAATCTTCCTCTTTCATTACTCCAGATTTTCTAGCCAACTCTCTGCAATTGAAAGTGATTTTGCAATTGAAGAACTGTGAATTAGTTTCTAGTTAATGAATGTAGACAATTTCAGCAATAAATATTTAAACCTGTATATATTTACTCTCTTCGACTATTTGCTTATACATTTTGTAACTTGCATTATTACTGGCTGTTGGATTAATATTAAAGGAGATACGATTGCTTGGTTTTATATGTATTTGGGTCATTGTCAGATTTAGGTGCGCCTTTCCGGTGGACATTTGCGAAATTAAGGATTCCAGGGCCTAATTTTCTGATTAAATGCCTGTGAGAATGAAAAACGTTGCCTTTTCTATAATCCGATGTAATAGCAACATAACCTAGATTCATCCAAGCTCTTAACTTTTGACCACCGAAGGGACAATTTTTTTTTAACTGTCAATGACCCATTTGCGATTCAACTTCTTAAACCACTCTCTTTAGACCGTCAGTTCGCCAGCCGGGTTAATTCTGATTTCCTCTCAAGAACTCGTAAATTTTAAAATATATATAATAGTCATCTATACAGGTAAGTATACATAAACTTCAGATACAGTACAATCCTGTACAGGTACTTACGTCATTACTTCAAGCGACGATCCCCCGCCACAAGTACCGCAATCCAAACAGTCTAGGCACTGTTGTTCAGATAAGGCCAAGCATTGCTTATGTTTAAGATTGTATTGCCCTTCAATATTACCTGTAAACAATTCACAACAAATTGCAAGCAGTTTTCCCAAAATCTAAGGAAATCTTCGCTTCGTTGTAACAATAACGGACCGTGAATTACAAAATTGTAGGTAGGTAGTATTTATAAAATGTTCGTTTATTTTCATTCTAATTGAGCTTATATTACTGATAAATAATGCTGTTTATTAAATACAATTGATAGGTACAACCTTTGACAAAGGTAACTGTAAAGCTACCGAAACCAGATAGGCTCAAAAAGTTATATTTAAATGTGTGACAGTCGCGGAAACCTAAGAAAATATTAAAATAATTGATTTCGAAATATAAATTTGCTTGACTCCTATTTCTATAGTCCTTTTCAGACAGCATTGTGCCTGAGACTTAATTTATTTTATCTAATCATCGTAACTTCAAACTTTATTTAAATAGAACAAAAATAAAGTTTTTAAGTACATAAGTAGCATATTAAATGGTTATAATCTTTTGAGGGATTCATCTGAGATTCTTCATTGAGAGAAAGATGATATTGCAACAGATTTACTGAGCTATGTACATTAATGTTTAACCCATCGTAAGCCTCAACGTAGTTCCGCGTTAACTTTGCGTTAAAATATCAGTTGGTTTCAAGTTGATTAGCAAATTTATGACATCGCATACGAGGGGTTATAGGTACAATGAAAGCCAAAATGGAAACTTAGCATACCAATAGCGCCGAAGATAAAGCAACTGCCACATTTCCCTTGGTTCTTAACGTGAGACACTATCCCTTGATCCCTCCAATCAAATTCCTTTGGAAGTGTCTTTAAGCTGTCAGGGATAGTCACCTTTACAATAGTTTCATTTGACATCTTAAACCCGTGATATTGTTGGAGCTCTTCGGGTTTCAAATCAGCAAAATGGTTTACAGCAAACACAGTTTCGGGATACATTGCATTTTGGTGGTTGATACTTTTTAAGTTTCCTTTAAAGATTTCAAGCCTTTCAAAATATTCTTTGCGGCTGTAGGATTTTCCGTATTCTTCGACGAAGTTATGGAACAGGTCTTCGGCATTTTCCAGATCGTAATACGGTTTGTCGAGGACTGGCGTCATGCTTGTGACCATGTTGCCAACATGGCAGACCGTCACCAAGACAATCAGCTTAATCATTGTATTTAATTTTGTTAGGTTATTGTAAACCGTGATGCCACTTAGAATTGAGGACAAACATTTTCTTCGCGTCCTTTTTATACTAAAAGTTGTTCTTCCTTAGTTACTATCGCATTTGTGTTATATTATTTATAGTGACTATTTGAAATTCCAGCCTTGAAAAAAATATAAGAAATAACTCATTTAGTAGATAGGTATACAGGTTTAAAAAGTTTGTAACGATGTTCTAATAATAATGTCCCATGGCGAAGCCATATTTTTTTCGTCTTAGGCATGACATGATGACAGTTGTCATGTCTGATATTGGACATCTTCTCACTTCCATGGGTTTTTATTCTGATCTTGATGCACCAACCAACATCAGCTCGCATGTTCCAAGTTGACCCTGGAGTCTTTTCAATATCGTTTGATCGTCAGTATATAATGATAATTTATATAATAAATATTTAGGGGCAATTATACACAAATCGACCTAGTCCCAAACTAAGCAATGCCTGTACTATGGGTACTAGGCGACGATAAACATAATATATAAATAAAATCCATGAACCAGGAACAAATATTTCAGTTCATCACATGAATATTTGACCTTGCCGGAATTCGAACCCAGAACCGTCGGCTCAGTAGGCAGCTGCACTACAAACAGCGCCAACCGCGTCGTCATCATCGTAATATCTTAGTGGGTACCTAAAATAAACCCCAATTAAAAGTTTATATAGCAACCTATTTTGCTGCTTTAAGTTATGCTCTAGAAACACGCAGTAAAAACTTGTTATCATTTGGCTTACACGTGTTTCTTTTGAATGCCTAAAAATGTTATGTTCGTACATTTCAGAGATGCTTTACCTACTTTGAAATAAATAGTTTTGCACCCGAGTGACCGAAGGAGACTATTTCAGCTGTATATCGTTATATTTAGTTTGGTAACTGTTGTAACAAGTTCACTTTTCCATCTATGTACACATTTATTCAATAAAAATATTCTTCTTCTTCAGAGGCTTTATTTCCTTTATTTTTTTTTTACATATTATGACAAAAAATATATATCATAATTTCCACCAACTTTTTAAAGTGAATAGTAGTAGGTACAGTCGAGTTCATTTACATCTAGGTACATGCTTACGAGAACAAAAATATCTGAACACGATTTTATGCTCCTGACAATAGGGTCGTGTTCAGATATTTTTGTTCTCGTAAGTGTGTAGATGTAAATGAACTCGACTGTACATTTATTTATTTAAACATGACAAATGGCGAACTTAATGACTTAGGCGTTCTCAACCAGTCAACCACTGGGTTAAACCAGAAATATGTAGTTGGTACATTGAGTAACCCCTTATGAAATACTAGATGTCGCTACGCGCACCAGCCCGTCTAGCACAACTATGTTTCGTGACTAAAGTTCTTAAAATTGTTTATATAATATAAATGACGTGTAATGAATTTTTATCTTTACCAAATAAAAATATGAATATGAATATGACTATGAACTCTTGTCGCGCGACATAGTATCATCCTTCACTCTCTGACAGAACTGTACTAAAAGAGATAGGTAGAGTATCACGCGCGAGAAAGAGTCGCGTGTCATAGTTGCGCTAGAGACGGTGCCTCCGTTTGTGCAGAAATTGTCAACGTTATATTTATGCTAGCTAACATTTTGAATAAATGCAATTATAAATGATTAGATGATTTTGAGCACTTAAATCGATGAACATATAAAAATACGACTTCCACAATATTCATTTTGCTGAATAGTGGAAAATAATCCAAATTCGAATGCCTATTTCATACAAACCATCTCCATAACCCACTAAGACCATGCCATGCAATAGACTCCCGTCTTTACATTTGTCAGGATACAATATGCCTTTATGGTAATGTTGTAAGTCTTCGGCTACTATGACTGAAACAAAACAATATGAAATGAAATGAAACAATGTATTCAGTAAGCAGGCCATAAGGGCACTTTTACAAGTCAGATTGTGAATCTACCGGCATTTTCCAAGAGGAGACCACTGTTGAGAAGAAAGCCTAAAGAAACTCAACAGTAAGTATTTTTTTCGTGATTGCATGTATTATCTTTAATTTTGATTTCGATCACGGCTAGAAATTGCCGTGTATACAGTTGAAGATAAAATACAAGGCCACAAAAGAGTAGGACATATCCGTAAAAACCATACAGCCCCAAATGTAAGTATTTACAAAGATTACTATACTTGGGGTAGAAAGGTTCTTGCGGACCGGAAGACGCAGGGTGGGAAGGCTTCAACAAGACAAAAAACAAAAAATAAAAATCAACCCAACTAAACATATTATGTAGCTAAGAACCATCTCGACATACAAGGCTCGATTAAAAAAAAAACGCATTCAAATGGGACCATCTCCTTGAGAGATGCCACAGACAGACACACAGATACATATCTTAAACTTATATCACCCCTTTATTGTCGGGGGCTAAAAATTAAGTCTACTACACCACCTTTTCAACAAACCTATATTTCGGAAAACCAGGTCCCGATAACAGACGGACTTTATTCTGCGTTGAATGAGAAGTAAATAATCATACAGTACCAACTGCCAGTGGTCCCAATTCTGCTAGTGTGTTCAACAAAGTATCTTCGTCGTGAATACTAATTACGTAATTGCCCTGTTGGACATGGGCAACCACTGTACTTGCGTTTTCACGGCATTTAAGTTTTGCAGGTCTATAAGGATAGTCTTTTTCCACCATGACTCCTGCTCTTTTAGCCAAATTTCTGTAATTGGAAAACGAAATCGTCTAATCAAAGAAATGTTCAACTTCGTTCAAATCACGTATGTACAATACCGTTTCTAGACTTAATAATCTTTAGTTATAATTAGATACATAGTTTCCTAATATGGCGAGATGCAAATAGAAAACAATGACTGCAGTCAGTAATTGCATAATCATCACTATCAGAAGTAGCTATTAAATCGTAAAATTTCCTAAAACTATTAGAATTAAAAAATACTGTTTTATTGGCCTTTAACAAATTCGATTTTTCTAAAAATTAAATTATAAGTATACGTACTTCATTACTTCATGCATAATTCCGCCACCAAAACACGAGCCATTTTCCAGACAGTCCAGAGCTTGTCCTTCGGAGAAAGCTAAACATTGCTTATGTTTAATAGCGTATTGCCCTTCAATGTTACCTATCAACAATAAAAAAAATACAATTGCGGTCAAAGAATATGGTTCTATAAGAGCTCGCGCAGACAGAGAGCGGTCAGAGTTCAGTTTGAGTTCCGCGTTCTATGTAGTGACCGTTGAGCGCTCAAGAGTTCCAACGCACACAAATGGCGTTCAAATTCTCGCGTTGTAGTTCCATTTGTGTCTTTGTACATGCAACATGTCACTAGAAAGTTCATCTTTCGATGAAGAATTATTGCTCTTGTGGAGCTTAGTAGTTTCTAAAAAGAGATTTGTCTTACTCTCTCCAAATCCCATTGCTGTGGCAACTTGAAGCCAAGGTTCTGCTTTTTGTCACGATTTTTATAATCTGCATCACTTAATTGTATAATAAACCCCTTTCCCTAACCAATTCAATTAACTTTTCCGTATTTGCAACCTCAAACATAACGGCGTCACGCGTTCTCTGTCTCACCGGGAAAAGAACTCTTAGAACGCGACGTTCCGCTTTCACCGCCGCGGTCTGACTGCCCGCTGTGTGCGTTGTCGTATAGACTCGGTACATTCTATGACATAATATGACATAATCTTTCAGCACGTATCATGAGAACAGTCAAAGTCAGATTGCGTTATATATATATACCTATAGCGCTGAAGATGTAACAACTGCCACAGTCCCCTTGGTCCTTAACATGAGTCACTGCTCCTTTATCTCTCCAGTCCAATGTCGCTGGCGCCACCGAGCTGACCGGAATTGCCAACTTGACCATGGTGTCGTTTAAGGGCTTGAGCCCGAAATACAGCTCATCTGGCCTCAAATCAGCAAAACGGTTTACGGCAAACACAGTTTCGGGGTACTTAGCGTTTCGACGGTTGATATCTTTCAAACTTTCTTTGAAAATTTCAAGCCTTTCGAAATATTCTTTGCGGCTGTATGATTTTCCATGTTGTTTGGTAAAGGCATGAAACAGGTTTCTGGCATTTTGCAGATCATAGTATGGTTTATCTGGGTCAGGGTTCATGATCGTGGCCATGCTGCCAACAAGACAGATCGTAACCAAAACAACTAGCTTGGTCATCCTGTTTAATGTTTGATAAATAGCAGACATAGGTGTAAACTCAAAAATGTTAGTAATTCAATTGATAATGAACCATTTTTGTGCGTTTTTTTATATACGACTGTACAATTACTTAACTGGCATTCCGCTTATTTTCGCGTTTGTATTTTATCGTTTTAAATGGCTAGGTATTTCTTTGAAATTCCAAGTTCTTTCTGTTTATCATATCTATTGTTGCATTTCATATTATTGCTTAGGTTTATTTTTTTATTCTGATGATAAAGTTAGCAGCAATGCATGTAAATAGCAATAAGTATGTTTTAATTTAACAGGTTTTTAAGTTGATGATAAAAGTATTTCGTTTAATGTTTCCATGGAACAAACTAAACAATATAAATCACCACCAAGGGATGTTTTAAAGGCGATCTTATAACGTCGTTTAGCAGTGCTTTTTTGAGCAATAGATTATCTTTTTAAGTAATAATAAAAATATCTTCTTGATAAGGATTGAGAGAGTCTTTTAAGGATGACAGTTTGAGTCCTTGTGATTCTGCCTAGCCCTGAATCCGCTCAGCACTCTGCTGAAGGATTCATGACTAGAATGCCGACTTCAAAGAGAAGGTGAGGTAATTTCTCATCTGCTGTAAATGCCTATATGGACGTTATCAAGCACCAAAACGCCAGGATCTGGTTAACTTTTAGAAGTAACAGAAACCTTTAGTAGCGACATCAAAATGTAGTCAAGTAAAGAAAAGTGTGCGGTCATGCATTTAGACACATCAGATCACATAACAGGATCACATCAGGCAGGCGTCGAAGGAGTGTTTCTCATATCGCTTGACAAAAGTACTTAACACTATTTTGTCCGGTGGAAGAAGGGCCCGCGCCTTCAATGGTTGGGTGATATCTCTGCACACTTACTCGTACTTACTTTGGTAAATTTAGACAGAGCTAAACGCCTTGCTCACTACACATCGTATCAGGCACCCTCGCTCATCAATTATGAGCCTATATGACTCTTGGTCACCAACACTATTATTCGGCCACCCCCATGACTTAATAACTAAATTTATTTTGATGGACATTTTTATTTAGCAACACCCTTACCTTTACCTTCACATACGTGAGTCTGCTGTCATAAAAATTATCCATTCATTTCTATAGATGGCCGACGCGTCCGAACTAGTCTATTAGCAGAGTGCGGAGGGGTGTATGATGTTACCATACTCTAGTGACCGGAATTACCCAACCTCCGCAATTACCCCACTCTCCCTTGCAACTCGCAAACTTGCTGCTACCTTTCGTTTGCATCAATTTCACACCCGTCACAATTTTGCGTACTCTGCCACGATCATTTATTGATACAATAATACTAGTGCCACTGTACTACTTAATCTATACAACTGTTACTATGATAGTGATCCTATTATGGCACAGTTCTTTATATGAGGAACCCCACTCCAAAAAAAAACAGTGCGCGTTAAAACACAGCGCTTATATTTTATGTAAACATTTTATTGTATACAAAAACAGGTACTTATATATTCATAACAGATTTTTTTTTTTAACAAACACACTAACAAATAAATAGTAGACAGGACTGCTGGAATACAGTCAGATGTGACGAAGTTTGCTGAACGGTTGGATGACAGACCTCCCCTGCCTGCAGTAGAAAACTGCCAAGAGCTGATGAAGAAGGCCCAAGTTCGTCGGTTCAAGCTACAGTGGCGCTGGCCGTGTATCCGATCCCCATCTGGCATGCGTTGACTCCTCGTACCAGGCGGAGGTAACCGTCTTCACCCCACCACAGATCGCCCCGTGAGCTCTTGAGTATCCAGTACTTAGTCCAATTCTCTGAAATTAGAATGAGAACTACAATCCCTGGAGTTTCTCTAATTTTTTTATCTCTAATAACACTAAAACTCAAATTGCCTCCTCCCTCGCCACAAGGTGCGATCCTGTGCAGACCACATCCACCGACTCCCTGCGACCCTAACGAGGGTCATCTGACCCCCTAGTCTAGTATAGTATATGTTAGTAATATAATTATGTATGTTAGGGTTTAATCTTAGTAGCTTTACGATTTGGAGTCATTCACCGGCTAGAGTAAAAAGTACAGTCGGCAATAAAAACGTAAACAATTTATAGTTATTTGTATAGAATCTTTTTATCGATTCATATTTTTATGTGGAAATACCACATTTTTATTTTTATAAATAATGACACAAAGGTAATCCTGCTTAGATTGTAGTAGATCGCATTCAATTTTTCTTTCTTAATTTACCTTTGTGTCATTATTTATAATTTATAGTTACCCCATTTTGTACAAACCTTCTCCATACCCCACTAAAAGCATGTACTCGTTTATTTTTCTGCCTGTACACTGTTGCGGATACAAAATTCCTCTCCGGTAATCGTTCAAGTCGTCATTTGCTAAGCCTGGAACAGAATAATTAAGTATGTCTTATTATGATGCATTTGTGCGTATCTATTGTTTACGAGAAATAAACATCACTAAACGGTTCTCAACAATCTGCCAGGAAAGGATATTCAAGTTTTTCGGGCATAATCTCTAAAGAAATATCATACTGGGCCAAATCGAAGGCAAGCGTTCTAGAGGTCGAATACAGACAAGATGGGCAGACACCATGAAATGTGCTTGTGGTTCCATGCAGAGGGCAGTCCATTTGGCCCTTGACCGCACCAAGTGGAGGAACATTACTGCTGGTCACGATCTTCAGCCATGAAGGAACTAGGTACTGTGAAGGTTGTGCTTCACGGATGGTGCTTGGCCATCAACTTAAGAATAAAGTAGTTTTAGATTTAGAATAAGACGTATGACATGAGTCATAAAAATAAAATGTATAGTTAGTTATCGTCTGGCCTCTGGGCAATAAACAGTTTTAACGAAGTACCTCTGCTCTTATTATTCATCATCTGAAGCTATCCCCCAGCAGTCTTCACACTTGGTGGAGTCTGCGAAATTTTTAACTAGAGTCACGCGAGTATTGAAAGTTTCCCCGCTCCCAATTAATTTTGTCCACAGATTCTTGGGCATATGTTACAATTACGTACTGGAAGCATACGGTTTGCATAGAAGCCGTACAGGAGCGGAACGCACTGTCTATATGCGTACGAAGCGCAACGAAGATTAAGTGCACATTTGACAGTGTGGTATTGTATGTCGTGACGGCACTGCCGCAACGGAGCGAGTTCGACAGACGGGTGAAGTTGTCGAATTATTGAATCACCCATTATCATCTTTCATCCTATGCGATTATAATTTGTTTGTGCATCGTTTCGGACTCCACATTAAAATGGAGACGAGTACTTTTAATGGCTTATCAGACGTGGATGATTTTATTTTCCAATTCAAAATATTGGCGCAAATCAAAAAATATGAACCTGAACAGTCGCAAGCAGCGATCGCAGCATATTTATCAGGACCAGCGTTACAATTTTATAAGGCGAATCACGCAACTTTCACATCATTCGAAGATGTTTTGACGAAATTAAAAAACGAATTCCCGTCGAGCCAAAATTATGTACAAAGTTTTTATTATCGTCGGCAGGAGACTCATGAATCACCAATAATATTCTATTATGCTCTGGAAGAATTGGCATCTAAGGCCGGGAACATTGTAGAAACAGACTTTATAACTCATTTCATTAAAAATTTACATGACAACGTCAAATTATTCTTTACAACTTCAGCGATCAACACGAAGGCAGAGCTCAAAGCGGCTATCCAGCGGTACAATGAGTATCATTCGCAAGAGCAAAAACCCTCAATTGTGATCCCTATAAAAGAAAATCAGTATACAATGATTCAAAGCCAACAAGGTGGAAATCCACCATCACCTATGTACATTTCTCCCCCAAACGTGTCTACGGCACCCCAATCTGCATTTTCAACACCGATACCAGTACATACACCGGTACCAGTATGTGCAACGATGACCAACGACCAGGCAGTGAACACACCAGTGAACCGAAATTATCCAGCCTATAATTTCAGACAAAGAACACAGCAAAACTATCGTGGCAGCTACCAAGGAAATGCACATTCAAGATCAACGTACCGGAATGAAGAGAATCACCCAAACGCAGATGGACGACGCGGGACCGGAGCGGCGCGGCGTTAAACACACTACGCTCCGATACTATTACAGGCAATAATACACCAATACATAATAGGTCATATATAAATGTAGAAATATCTAATGACAATTATCTAGCTCTGATAGATAGTGGAGCAAGCGTATCTTGCATTAGTTTATCTATTGTCAAAAGTTTGAATATTAAATTTAATGACGATGATAGGATGTCGTTGAAGATAATCGGTGGCAAATTTGTTTGTACTGAGGGTTCAGTACAATTAAATATAATTGTAGATAATGTAGTATATAGTCACAAATTTAATATAATTGACATCAATTCTGACCAAATCATCATCGGTTATGACTTTTTGGTACAGAATGGTGCCAACATTGATTTTCAGGAGAATGTAATATGTTTACGTGGAAGATTTACCACGACATTGGTAAATAATATAAGGAAGGAACCAAGAAAACCAATGCCACTGGAAGAATCAAATAAAAAAGGCATCCAATGTGAAACGATATATTTTGCAGAAGAGAATAAGGATAGTATACAAATTGGCGAGGAATTAAACAATTCTCAGAAGCAGCAGCTAATGACACTATTGAATAAGTATGAAGATAGATTTGCATACAGTCCATCAAATCTAGGAGCATACAATGCATATAAAATAGACATCGAAACGACTGATGAGGTACCAGTACATAAACCGCCATATCGAATGTCGGAGAAACAGAAGCAAATTATTGAAGAACAAGTTCAGGAAATGCTCAAGAATGACGTTATAGAACGATCTCAAAGCCCATACGCATCACCAGTCGTGATTGTAGAGAAAGCAGATGGGAAACCGAGATTTTGTATAGATTTTAGAAGCTTAAACAAGAAAATTAAACCAGATGCATATCCTATACCGCGGATTGAAGAATTATTAACGTGTCTAGAAGGAGCACGTTTCTTTGCCGAACTGGATCTAAATTCAGGATATTGGCAATTATGCCTCGGAAAAGGCAAAGAAAAAACAGCTTTTATTTGTCAATCAGGTTTATATGCATTCAAGAAATTACCTATGGGATTGATAACAAGTATGGCCCATTTTCAGAGAACAATGGATACAGTTTTAGCGGAAATGAAATACAAAAATGTTTTGGTATATGTTGATAACATCATAGTATATGCTAAGACTTATAAAGAATTTTTAACGGCACTGGAAAATGTATTACGAAAATTTCAGAAGGCAAATTTAACCTTGAAACCAACGAAGTGTAAGATCGGGTTTACAAGTTTAACAGTATTAGGACATACTGTATCAAAGGATGGCATTGGACCCGACATGGAGAAGGTAAAAGCAATGCGAAATGCAAAGCCGCCATCTAACTTAAAGGAACTAAGATCAGTACTAGGTCTATTTTCGTATTACAGAAAATTTATTGACGGTTTCGCTCAGATAACATTGCCTCTGACAGAATTGACGAAGAAAGGCCGTAAATTTGAATGGTCAACAGAAGCGCAAAAGGCCTTCAATATAATGAAAAACAAGATTTGTGAAGCTCCAATACTCAGATATTTCACGACAGATGAAGATGTGACAACAAGACTGTATGTAGATGCATCAGATCAATCTTTGGGAGCATGTATTATGCAAGGCAAATCAGATCTACGGCCAGTAGCTTTTGCTTCGAGGAAATTAAGCGACGCGGAAAAACGTTATACAATTACGGAAAAAGAATGTTTAGGTCTAATATGGGCACTATCATATTTTAAACAATATTTATGGGGCATGGAATTTGAAGTATTTACGGATCATAAGAGCCTCGTATGGTTACGATCACGTAGAGATATGAATGGACGTTTGGCGAGATGGGCCTTAGCCATACAACCGTGGAATTTTAAAATAATCCATTGTAAGGGAAAGGACAATATTCATGCAGATTTCCTAAGCAGAAATCCCCTCTACAATGATGAAAAACCAGAAGAAAATATCGCACCGAATCAGGACGAGTTATGTTTGTATAGCTTTGAAAAAATAGATTTATTACAGAAACAACAGGCTGACGAGGAATATAAAAATATATTTGAAAAATTATCAAATATGAACCAATATAAAGGTTATCACACGAAACGGAATATTTTATGCAAGAAAGTATGGGTTGATAACCAGCTGAAAAGTGTCACAGTTTTACCACAATGTTTATTTACAGAATGTATGGCAGAATTACATGATAACACATGGAGTGGAGGACATTTTGGTTTATTTAAAACCCTAAGAAAATTCAAGAATCGCTATTATATTCCGAATGCAGAAAAGAAAGTAGAAAACTATATAAAGTCTTGTACAAAGTGCCAGGAAAAGAATATTGTACACCAGAGGGCACCACTGCAAAATGTGAAGATTCAAAACTTTGGTCATCGAATAGCAATGGATGTGCTTGGCCCATTCTGCAAATCAAAGGACGGACATAGATATGTCATTGGGGCTATAGAATACATGAGCAAATTTGCCATTTGTAAAGCGGTACCTAGAGTTACAGCAGAGGTTATCGCACAGTTTCTTGTTGAGAACATATTCTGCACCTTCGGGAGCATCGAATCAATCATCACAGATCGAGGTACAGTCTTCACCTCAAAACTGGTGCAAAATACAGTAGAAGAATTTGGAGGTCGACTTCTTCATACGACGGCATACCATCCACAGGCGAATGGCTTAATAGAAAGATTCTTCAAGACATTGACAACAGCTATGTCAAAATGTATACAAGAAGATCAGAAGGATTGGTCGTCAGCATTGCCAAGAATTGTCTTCTCATACAATACCTCAATTCAAGCATCTACAGGCGTTGCACCATATCATATAGTTTTTGGACGGGAACCGCATTTTAATCAAGATTTGAAGCTAAGACTACATGAGGAAGAACACACTACGTTAAAGGAGAAAGTGGATTACATACAAGAATTATCAGAGAAAGCAATGAAGAATATAGAGAAGGCACAGCGCTCTCAAAAACTACAATATGACAAGAAGACAAAATCAGTTCAATATGAGCCTGATGATTTGGTCATGATTATAAAACCAAGACGGTTGACTGGAAGAAGTTTAAAACTTTGTAGATTATTTATAGGACCCTATAAAATAATCCACCGATTATCTCCATGGAATTATGTGGTGCAAAGACTCACTCCTAATGGTCGTGCCAAAAATGTAATAATTCATGTTAACAGATTGAAGAAATTCTTCAATCGTTAATTAAAAATAAATTTAAACAGTTCTATATTTCTAGGGTGTAAATAATAAAACTATTATTTTTCAGCAATTTTTAATTCAGGCTGACTGTACAAGGATGCAGTTATGTTTGTTGCATTTGCAAGTGTCACTGTTGTAACTATAATTTAATTTCTTTCCACTATATATTAGCTGCATTTCTAAGATATTACTATAGGAAGTTCAATTTTTAATTTCTTGCACTATAAATTTATTGCACTTTAAGTTATTGCATTTACAATACCTTTCCTTGTAATAATAATAACTTATAACTTTCACAGAATTCCAATAATTAATTATAACACTGATTTTCTTTTCAGAACTTTAATGTTTACACATGTTATAATAATCTTTTATTTTCATGTATCACACTGCGGAGGCCATACATAGCTGTCCCAGCTCTGGGATTTCAGCTACTGGTGTGACTGAATGCGGCTCGCATTCTTCATCCAGGCGGCGGCAGGATCGTGGGGTCTTGGCTTGTCGGGCCAAGGACTCTGCACCCTGCATCAGGCCAATGCAGACTGAAGATTTTATTTTATTTTCATGTCTGTAATATAATAAATTTTATTAATTTTAATTAAATGTTAGGTAGGATTTCTTTAATAAAAATAACTTTAGTTTCGCGTTTTAATAATAATTGACTTTTCGACAGTGACATAGCATTTTGACATGTCATTATGACGTGTACCGCTATCGTCGATGGTCGTAAAATCAATTATGAGGTCGTAATTTCTTTTTGTTTAGGAGTGGTACAGATAGCTGGACTAAAGATAATACTTTAGTCCAGGTGTTTATTTAGAATAAGTGGTAATTAAGGTACAGATTTCTGGGGCATATTTAATATATATGCGCCAGGATTCTAATATAAAGCTAGTGGTAGACGATTGTCACTGTTTGTTTGGATGACTGAGACAAGTGTCATAGACAATGTGTCAGCCATCTAATATAAGGGCGGTGACATATCGTGGTACAATTGTTTGGAGCATGCGACGTGTGTCATACTCCAGGCAGTTAAGGTGGGAACATTCGAGGCGATTTAATCGGGTAATTTATTTAAGCCGGTTTTACACCAGGCGATTAAATTGTGGAAGCCTATCTTTTTAATATCGTATCGAATGGTCTATGCTTTAGAATAAGTCGAATGACACTTGGGGTAGTCAGTTTGGTGCCTTGCCTTTTTAGCAGGGTTTTTGTCAAGGCGAAGCCAGTGTCAGACAACATGTCAGATTACGTAACATGCCATAGGCTAGTGTCTGCTCATGTCCTGACCCTGGTTATCTCTTAGCAAGAGACCATCTGGGTATGAATGTATGGGTATCCCTGCATAGGTAGGGACTTATTATGTGTTAGGCAGGAGTAGTCTGTCTAGTGTGTCTGTATTAAGATGAATTTCCCTCGTCCACCCCGAGACGGCGGGAAATGTGAAGGTTGTGCTTCACGGATGGTGCTTGGCCATCAACTTAAGAATAAAGTAGTTTTAGATTTAGAATAAGACGTATGACATGAGTCATAAAAATAAAATGTATAGTTAGTTATCGTCTGGCCTCTGGGCAATAAACAGTTTTAACGAAGTACCTCTGCTCTTATTATTCATCATCTGAAGCTATCCCCCAGCAGTCTTCACAGTACTAAGACGAAGATTATTTTGTTTTGTCTGAGTGTAATCAAATCTTAAAAGTTAAATTTGAGCACCACTAGACCTGAAGTTTAGTACACTTAAGTACATTCTACGACAGTACAATACTACGGAACGATGGAGCTGGTCTGATAATAGAACGGGCGTTAGTCACTGGAACTCTATAACAAAATAACGAAAACCTACCGAGTTTGGGCTCTTTAACTCGTCTTGGCAAGGCGTTGATGTATGGTCAAAGATAAGAACAGTCAGCAATAAACTTGTTTCATCTGACATTGCATGAACAATGTTTAGTCGAGTTCATAAAAATGAGCAAAAATTTGATCATAAATATGTGAACTCGCCTCTACCCAGGTAGCAAGCAAGCTGTATGAGACCTTATATAGCCATTATAACTGTATAAATGATGTATAAGTACTTATCCAGCCTGTGTGCTACTTGGGTATTGTTAACGGCATAGAGGCGTATTCAGATATTTTTGATCATATTTTTTACTCATAAATTGAGGAACTCTTACAAACGCACCCACTGCCAGCGGCCCAATTTCCACCAACTTCTGCATTAAAGTATCTTCGTCGGGAATATCTATTTCTCGCCCGCCGAGCACATGGGCAACCACTTTATCCACTTCTTCGAGGCAAGTCCACTTTTGGCCAATGAAAGGATAGTCTTCTTCTTTCATTATTCCGGCTCTTTGAGAAAATTCTCTGTAATTGAAAAACTAGTTGGTCTTCCAGTAAAATCGTTAAAAAACTATAAATACTCTTATTACTCTTAGTTACTGCAACTCTGTACTTAACACATATAACTAAAAATGCAAAAGGTCACGAATAAACAAGTCTCTATACGTTTTCAATTCCAGTGCGATCGAAGTCTCTGCAAACTCTATTCTAAACCAACGAACGTAAGGAGTCACATAGACGTAACATTTTGCATCTATTAGCCTGCCACCTATTAAAAGATAAGTTAATACAATTTGAGTTTATTGTAATATCATTCAAATTCATTAGCAATTCGAAACTATCTAACTTCAATTATTAATAAGTAAAACTAATTATAAAACTAAAAGGGTTCTATGAACCGTTCCAAAAGGTGCCTTCCTCAAAGGTCCCTAGAATAGGTACTAGCGAAGTTGCCGCGCTGGATCGCCAGGGACATCCTTTGAGCCACTTGTAGTCGCCGGTACATTCATAAAATGTAAATATTGATCAACACGTCATTTGCTTGTCAACATTTTGAATTCACTCAAAAGAAGGATTAAGTAATTAATTAGGTATAACACGCACTGCATTACTTTATGGGGGTACCCCCCACTACACGTCCCGCATCTCAGGCAGTCCAGGGCTTGGGAGTCGGAGAAGGCCAAGCTTTTATTATGTTTTATATTGTATTGCCCTTCAATATTACCTGTGAACAATTTACAATGATATAAAATAACATTGTGTAAAAGGAAACATTTATATTTTGATATGCGTCATGCTCGTGAACGGGTGCCGTTTGTGGGGTCCGGTCTGTTCATACTAGCAAGGGCCAAATTAGTCGTGTAGTAACTGCTTACCAGTGTTTATTGAATTGACGTGAGAGACTTCATCCTGTACTCGATTGAAGTTATTATTATTATTTTTTACTTAGAGACTGTATACATCTCTAATAAACTTAGTGTACTGTACAATGACGCTCAGAGACCTTATACATCTCTGAGGAATGAAATTTAACTATTATCATATTTATTATTATCATTATTATTTTTCTTTTTTGTATATTGTGACGCCTAGAGACCTTATACATCTCTAAGAAATTTAGGTTTAATAATTATTCTCTATTGTAGATTATTCACGTTGACGCCTAGAGACCTTATACATCTCTTTGGAATTAAATTAATTAAGTAATTGTATTTTATTGCATTTGTGACACCTAGAGACTTTATACATCTCTGGGTATATTTAATATTTTAAATTGATAGTTAAAGTGTTATTTTAATATTCCTACCTAACATTGATTTGTAGTATCTATATATCTCCTATACGTGTACGCATGTAATAATTAGTTATAACACTAATGTAATGTAATTGTTCTAAGTATTATTTACGAAAAAATGACTTACTGTTGAGTTTCTTTCGGCTTTCTTCTCAACAGCGGTCTCCTCTTGCGAAATGCCGGTAGATTCACAATCTGACTTGTAAAAGTGCCCTTGTGGCCTACTTACTGAATAAATTATTTCATTTCATTTCATTTTATAGAGATAAAAAGGGACAAAAAGATAAAAAAGACTATATATTAATAAATCTTCAATAAGTAGGTTATTGAACAAAAAGCAAAAACATTATTATGTTAGTAAATATTATTAACAGCTTTTTAAGTCATCCTCTAAATACTTTTAGAGGGAGACAAAAAACATGTTACTTCGACTTGGAGTAGGCTTTAGAACTTAGAGTTTTCTACTTTTAGCCAAAGGCCTTATTCTACGTGTCCCGGTTCTAATCAATTCAATCTCCCACCAGTCTCTCGCTCGATTTCAAATCGTCAAAGTCTATTACCACGACTCCGGATATGCTACTTTGATGTCTGCACTTGGTAGTAACTTTAGCATATACGTAGAATAAAAAAAATATTGTTTAGCAACCCAATAATACAAATAATTACGTAAGTATCACTTACCAATAGCGCTGAAGATGAAGGAGCAAGGACATGCTCCTTGCTCCTTAGCATGAGACACTACTCCTTTATCCCTCCAATCAAACTTAACTGGCAGAACCATCGAGCGGTCAGGGGCTACCTTGACCCTCGTTTCATTCAAAGGTTTAAATCTATGATCTTCTTGGCGCTCTTCAGGTTTCAAATCTGAAGAACTATTTACTGCAAACACAGTTTCGGGATACTTAACGTTTCGGTTGTTGTCCTTTGAATTTTCTTTGAAGATATCAAGTCTTTCATAATATTCTTTGCGGTTGTATGCAGGTGTCACGCTCTTGCTGAAAACACTGCCAACAAGACAGACTGCCGAAAAAACAGCCAGCGTAATCATAGTGTTTTAATATTGTTCACACTAAAATCTCAGTTATTGAATTAATAATAAACCATTTATTAGTATTCTTTCTATACTTAGTTGACATTGCTTCCTTCGTTGTTGTCGCATCGATATTTAACCCTTAATTTGGCAGTATACCACAGGAGGCACACAATCTTAGACCATCTTTTTCCATTTTTTTTCGAATTATAATTTTTTGCTCTATTCTACCTTAACGAGGCTTGAAGTAGCGACCTCCGTATTTTTTTGTCAATTTAAGGGTTAAACGGCAATCATTTTAAGTGCCAATTTGAAATTCCAATTTCAATAATGTAAAAAATGCATACGCTTGCATTTATCAGATCTGTTGTTACACGAAATCAAGAATTTATAAGTTGAAGCATAGAAAATATAGCGAGTCACTAGTAAATTATTATATTTACTAGCGCCGCCGCGACTGATCGGCTCTGGAAAATAACCATGTTCAACACACATATTGAAAATATAACTAAGTAGCTTTGCAATTATGTGAGATACTTTTTTTAGGGTCATTGTATTGATGCCATCGTAACCTACGCTATTTGTATTTTTGAGAGAATTAATTAGATTATAAATTTTATTAGGATTTGTAGGAACCATAAAGAAGGAGAATTTATTGTTATCTATTAATTTATTATATTTATTTGTATTTATTAATATACTTTTGCTTTGCGCTGAATTGTTAATGTCGATTTTATTTTTGTTATTATTGTTTACTACATTTACAAAATAGTTATTAAATTCATTTGCAATTTTTTGAGGGTCATTCACGATAGTGTTACTTGATGTTTAATTCTATAATGTTCTCCTTTGGTAAGTTACTCTTTACATTATTTATAATTTGCTATGTAGTTTTAACTTTGTTTTGTGACTGCTTTATCTTGAAGTCATTTTGAGCATTTTGGGTTAATTTAATAATTTTTTTCAAGCGCCAGGAGTATTTAAAAACCTTTCTATCTTTGACATCGTTAGTGCAACGATATTTCCATAGAAGCTGCCTTTTTCGTTTAGAACAGACACGTATATCCATTTTGGCTTTTTGATTAGTGTAACCTTTAGTCTTCTCAGGGGAAAACATAAGTCATAGAATAGTTTAAAATCTTCAATAAAATAATTATAGGCATCGTTTGGATTGTTGGCCATATAAGTACTATTAAAGTTTAACTGTTCTAAGTAATAGATAAATTTGTCGATGTTCTCACTGCTGTAGTTTCTTCGCGATATAAACCAATGAGTCAAAGCACAGGTTTTTTTGACCGGGCATTGCATTACTTGTGCTGCATGAACTGAAAAGGCCAACTCCAAGACTAAAAATTTACCTGCTCGCACGTTGTGAAAGATATTGTCGATACAAGTTTTGCTAACTGGAGGTGTGGGTTGCTGTAGGTATTCCGATCTTTAGATGTAGATAAAAGGTTTTTGAAGGTTAGCGACGCGCTTGTGCTCTTTAATTAGTCGATGTTGAAGTCACCGCATGTAATGATTTTCTTTTTACCGTAACAGAATCTATTAAAAATGGTACTTAGCTTGCTCAGAAAAACTGCAAGTGCATTTGCTCTCATATTCGGGATACGATATATACATATAATTATGACCTGATGTTGAATAAGTTCGATAGCACAACACTCCACAACTCCCAAAACACTAAGAAATTCAACATCACATAGGTTAACATATTTATGAATTTTATGAACCAATATACAACATCCTCCGTTGCGATTATTCCTAGAAAACCTAGCGGCTAATACATAATTCGATAAATTCAGGTTTACTTCGTCACCGTCTTTCATGTTGTGCTCAGTTACGCAGACAACATCTATGTGTTTATTTGACCCTTGTAAATGTGTACTTAAACTATCCGACTTACTAATTAAACCATTAATATTTTGGTGGAGTATAGATAACTCATTATACACGAGAAAAATGGTTATTTTAATTTTTACTACTAGAGGCATCAAGCCCGAAGGACTCATTACTAGTTACAATTAGTGATGATTTTGTTTGTGTACTTACACTTTTTACATTACATTTGTATCCAGACTTAATATTTGTAATTGGTTCTATGTTATTTTCCATGCGAATGAGTTCTGTACTAATATCATCATCATAAACTTAAGAGCTAGGCTCTTGTCGGTGGAGCAATTTCCAATTTTCTCTATCTTTATTTTCTCTATTTTTTTTTATCTAATAATACCTACTTATTTAAGTAATGTGATAATTATTGAAGGTCTGCACGGTTATGCGCAATAAAAATCGGCTTTCTTCTCAACAGCGGTCTCCTCTTGCGAAATGCCGGTAGACTCACAATCTGACTTGTAAAAGTGCCCTTGTGGCCTACTTACTGAATAAATTATTTCATTTCATTTCATTTCATAAATAATAACCTGAGTTGCTGACTTTCAGTTTCATAAAACATCCGTGGGTAAAGGACAACCCTTAGCTTGGACAAAAGCTTTTTTTTTTACATTTTATGTAGCATACGTAGAAATGGAACTAGGAGGAGGGGAGGGTAAGCTTGAAGGAAGCTCCTTTTTAGGGTTCCGTGGTCAACTAGTTTCATTTCTTGGTGAACCGAATACATTTTTTCGGTCTCTTATACTAGCACTATTATAGTCACAACATTTGTAAAATTGGGCAATGGAACTTCATAAATAAGTATAGTAGTTATTAGGGGTGTATCGTTAAAATCAAAAGTCAATTTTAATTTTTCAATTAATAGCTTTTGTTTTTTTTTTTTTAATTTATTCGAATTCTTGTAATTTTTGGATTGTGTTAGTTCTCGCCAACTTCGCTTACGTTGACATAATCACATTATGTCGTTTTGTCTTACTGTAGTCCTAAATAAAACGATTCTTTATATTTAAATCTATACACAAATCTTTACACCATTTAGAATGCGACTTTTGAATAGAGTAACAATTTTATTTAGGCAACTTCGCCATTAAAGTACCTACGTGACGGCAATGAATGAATGCGTGAATAAAATGTGAATTTGCATATCTTAATTTTTATTATTCGATGAATAAATCCAACCCAGTAGTGCACCTGTAACAAGCGACTCATGGTCGCGCGACAAACATTGTCTATCCACTTCTTTACAATACTGTGCTGTGCGTGCAAGAATGGTGATGATTAGTCGCACGACAATCGAAGTCGCGATAAGCTCTCTCAGCACATCTAGCACAACTGTGTCACGCGACTCTTGGTCGCTTGACAATGACTGTCTATCCATTTCTTTACTACTATGTGTGTAAGAAAGGTGTTGCTGTCGCGCGACAAACGAAGCCGCGGCAAGCTCACTCAGCACATCCAGCACAACTGTGACATGCGGCTCTTTCTGTCGCGAGAATGATTACCTTCGCTGTACTGTGAGAGAGCTACAGGCGTTGCTTTGTCGCGCGACAAGAGTCGCAAAGCGTAGACGGGCTGCTCTAAAATGGCGAAGACCCGAATAATGTATGCAAATGTTTTGTAACTATACAGGCCTGCCGTCACATACAAAGGAGACGCAAACTTAATGCGACCGGGTTGGCGAAGTTGTGATCGTCTAAGGCCGCTCGTCCACGGCGACTTTTTGTAGCGATGCTGTCGCACGTTTACGAAACGAGCGACAGCATCGCTACTGACGCGCATTAGTCGCATTTGCAACGCGCTACAGAAGCGATGCCAACGCGCGACAGCATCGCTACAAAAAGTCGCCATGGGCGATGGGCTAAGGACATCGCCACATGTCAAGTAGAGATACGTCAAAAGTGACAGATGGCGAGATAATGGAGATATTATCTCGCTATATGGCGAGATAATGGGGGTAACTAGATGTTCGATCAATATAGAACCCAATTTACTCCAGAAAACATGGAATAAGTCGCAAAATTTTACGTATTTTATGATGACGAAAAGAAACAATCTAGTGATGTAGATAACGATTGAGGCCCAAGTCCGGTCAAGCCACAGTGGCGCTGGCCATGTAGCCGGTGCCCATCTGGCAGGCGTTGGCTCCTCGCAACAGCCGAAAGTAGCCATCTTCACCCCAATCCTTGCCCCACGAGTTTTTGATGAGCCAATACTTATCTTCACCGTCTAAAAAGAGAATAAGGTAGTGATTTTTATGCGGGTACTGAAGCAAATTTAGTCTAACTTCAATAATACAACACCCGAAAGTGTATTGAATTGAGACATTAGAGGAAATACCACTGCTCGTTTTTCTATATATATCGAGGTTTCGTTTCCGTCTGATTCCTCCTCAAAATTTAATCAATCTTTACGAAATATTAGGGACTGAATAGGAAGAAAATGTTCTGTGCTGAACCGTTTCGATTTTTGGAGTTTACGAGCTTGCTATATCAGTTTGTTTTGGAATATTGAAGATTTTTTTTATTCCTATTAGGCCTCTTAAAATACCCTTTGCAATTAAGCCCATACACATAGTATGCCATACTGAACAAAAAAGCGTTATGAATGGATGTGGAGGGAAATAGATGAAGAGGGAGAATAAAAAAGATGGATGGATTGTGTGAGAGATGATATAGAAAGGAAGGAATTAATTGACGAGATGAAAAATGATAGGGAAGATTGGAAGGAAAAAGCTGCCTTGACCCCTAATTAAATGGGATAATGGCAAGAGAATGATGATGACGAAACATATACCATCCTTGATTCACAATCTGCAGACTGATTTAATGCAGGATATAAACAACGCCGATGTACGAACCTTCTCCATATCCCACTAAGAGCGCGAAGTGATTTATATCTTTATCTGTACATTGATCAGGTTGCAAAACGCCTGTATCATATGAATCTAAATCATCAGCTGCTAAGCCTGAAACAAAATACCTAATAATATAGTCATATCAAGCATCATGGTGATTCAACATCAACCCTCAGCAAAATGTATATTAATGTTTATTAATAAATTGCAAGTGTTTGTTAGTCAAACCTGATAGATAGCTACAGTTGACATTATCACAGATGATGTATTTTTGTTGCTGCTATAACAACAAATACTAAATATTTAAGCCAATACAACAAACGTGTTCGGTTGCGTTAACATTGCACCTCATTTGTATCTGGCGCCATACATATCAGGTGCAAACTTAACTTGGGATAAGTATTTGTACGGAACCCCCGGTGCGCGTGTCAGACTCGCACTAAGCCTTTATTTTTTTTTCAATAATCGAGTTATATTATATGAAAAATTAACACGTACCTACTGCCAGCGGTCCAATATCTACCAATTTCTGCATTAACGTATATTCGTTGGGAATATCAATTACTTGCCCGCCTAGCACATGGACCACCACTTTACTTGCTACTTCACGGCAACCTCTGCTAGTATAGGGGTGATACGGATAGTCTTCTTCTTTCATTACTCCGGCCCTTTGAGCAAACTCTCTGGAATTATAGGGGCAAGTGCTGTACCTGTGGACGGTTTTACCTGTGGACACTACTCATACCAAGAAAACGAATAACCATAGACCAATAGCAATCACTTATTTGAAAAGCATTTTTTTCATATGGCAACACTAGCTAGTCGCCATCTTTAAGGATGGCAGAAACTGAGTGTTTTGTGGCTGCCGAAAGTTTTTGTGACAAAAAGTAAGTTTTTTTCCTTCTTTTTAAGTATTTTTATGCAAAATCTGCAAATGTTACGGGTGTCTTTGCAGTGGCATATTAATTTATGTGGTGTAAACGTTATTTCTACAAGATTTCGTTGGTCGTAGGTAGCATTAATAGTGACCGGTATGAATTCAAAATAAAAACCGCCAAAATTGTACCTGTGGACACCTCCGTAAATGTACCTGTGGACTGTCCATAGGTACAATTATACTGAATGTACCTGTGGACAGTAAAATTCATATTTTTGTTTTATTTAGTGCCTCGTAGTAAAACTGGGAAAAAAGAAATAAGATATGCCTGGACATTCTGACTTCAGTAAGAAAAGCCATGGAGACGTTAAAAATCCCAAATTCGATAATCTTTAAACACAAAAAATAAATTACTGTCGAAATATTGGTGAAGATGGCTTAGAACTCCTCAAAAATGATATCAGGAGGATCTTTAGCAATACTGAGGAGCAACAGCTGTATGATTACTTAAAATTATATTGTTATTGATTGTTGATTATTTTTCATAAAGAAAATGAGGTTTTTCCTTAAAAATGTAAAGTGTCAAACGATAATTATGATACTTCTGCTGACTATGGAGGCTTTTGAAAGTCCCATAATTATACTTGAGATTCTGCTAAGAATATTACATTTCAAGAAGAAAAAAAAGTAAGATGATATGCAGTACAACTTATAATTACACGTTGATTAATTGTATGTCGTTAATTACGTTATTTTAAAAGGTTATTCTGTTTCAAAGAATGTTGCTGATTATTGTCCATAGGTACGTTACCGTCCACAGGTACGTTGTTAGTGTCCATAGGTACAAACAGTAGATGTACGTATGGACAAAATGAGTATTTTTAAACAAAATCTTTTATCCGCCATCTCCGGATAGCTAGCGTAGAAAACATATGTGGACTTTAAAGATTGTTTAACTGTGATTAAAAGAAAATAAATAATTTATTGGTAATACGCGTAGTTTTTGTCTAACAACTGATTAAAGGTCAAATTCTGGAAAGTGTCCACAGGTACAGCACTTGCCCCTAAACGAGAACTTAAGTTTTTGAAATATTTCCCAAGTTATTTTAAAAACAACATTTAAAATCAACATTTTTAACTAAAAAAATTAAAATGAGAGCAAATAATATATAAAAGCTGGACCGAAAAGAGGTTAAAAGAGGAGTTCCTTGATATATGGTGAAAGAGGACAGACAGGTGTATTCTAAAAGCAATAGAAAACTGAAGAGGAAAAATGACTGGCACCCGATGCGGCTAAAACTATTAAGTCGATACACCCCGGCTGTAGCCTTGAACAGGAGCATTTAATTATAAAAGAGATAAATATATATATTTGTAAAGTTTCTGAACAAATATTGCTCAAATTGATGCGTTGAATTTATGTTTTAATTTATTGATCCAGTTATATGTCACACGTACTCCATTGCTTGATGAACGATTCCCCCGTCACACGTCCCGTGCTTCAGACAACTCAGGCCCTGCTGTTCAGACAAAGCGTAGACGAAACTGGTGTTATGTTTAATTGCGTGTTGCCCTTCAATATTACCTTTAAACAATTTATTATATTCTTTTTATATAATATTTCAAGCATTTTGTAATGTTAGTGCTAGGTTGTATTAGAAAACACTTAATATTGAATAAAAAAGGCGCCCGCGCTTCTTCTCGACTTCGTTCGCATGGAATCCTATAATCCTCGTTTCTGCTTTTTTCGTAGTTGGGTGGGTGCAAAGTATTTTATAAGTGCAAGATACAGAACACTTTGCTTTGCTCGTCGTTGTAACTAACGGAGACTCTAAGATTGTTTTACTTTTTTGGTAGTTATTTGTTACACAAACTTTCCACTCAATTTGACCCTTTAGGGGATGAATTTTGCAATATATCACTTCTTATTCCTTGTAAGTGAGTCGGTCAGGACTTTTTTGTTTTATATGTATTGTATAGATAAAGAAAACTAATATGGAAGTTTAACATACCAACAGCGCTGAACAGGAAGGAACTGAGACACTCAATTTGATCCTTTACGTGAGACACTTTCCCTTTATCCCTCCAATCAAATTGCGATGGCACAGTTACCAAACTGTCAGGAATTGAAACCTTGGCCCTCATTTCATTTAAGGGTTTGGGGTATCGTGGGTTTAAACCGTGGCGCTCTTCGGATTTTAGATCAGAAAAACGGTTTATTGCAAAGACAGTTCGAGGATATTTAATGTTTCGGCGATTGATATCCTTCAAGCTTTCTCTGAAGATCTCAAGTCTTTCAGAATATTCTTTGCTGCTGTATGATCTTTTATATTGTTTGACGAAGTCGTCGAACAATATATCGATTTTTTCCAGATCGTAGAATGGTTTATCGTAGACAGGTGTGACGCTAATAGTCGTGGGCATGCTGCCAATTAGGCAGAACGATGCCAAGACACTCAGCTTAGTCATGATGTTTAATGGTTAATAGTAGAATCACACTTACTCGTATTGTATCGATGACAAACTATTTATGTGTCTTTTTTGTACAAATAAATGTATTTAGCGATTATGCCTACCTTATTTACTATCGCTTTCGTATTTTATGGGTATGGGTAGGATTTATGTGCCAGTTTGAAATTCCAACTTCAAATATGTAAAAATTGCAAGGTTATTTATGTTGAATATCAGCTAGCTCGTTGTTATTTTAAATAGTTACCATCTACTCAATCTATTGGTCACTTTTAAAACTAAATAATAATAGGTATTAGGAAACGATAGCCCATGGTATTCCCAAATATTTACTAAGTTTAGCATATACGAGTAGTGTAACACTTGATGGCAATAATGCCCATATTTGCTGGTCCTAAACTATTTTGCCGTTAATATAATCTCTCCTGTCGTTACCGATATCGTGACTAAAAGAAGCTATGAGTACGTATTTTAGGATGAAAATAATAAGAGTCACAATTTTCCATACGAATCGTCTGCGCTATTACTCTAGCGAGTACGGTCACGGTAAACTTGTAATGGAACGCGAAGTGGGTCCCATTTATTTTGCACATTGTTCTATTGTCCGATACTTAATAGGCCTAACGCGATTCTTATAATTTGTTTTCGCTGAATGTTTATATGCCAAATCATAATTTTACCGAATCTTAAATAAAAACTTCAGAGAGAAAAGTAGGTTAGCTTAGATGAGAACTGTGATACCGAACGCAAGATAATAGCTACCAGAAAAGCGGGGTGATCATTTCATCAATGAAAAAAAATAATTATATATGTATATTTTTTAAATAGTTACCAAAAATTATCTTATCCACCAGGTTACGCATTTCAATTTATCTTTGAGCTTTGGCCTTTGTATCAATAGTTTAATTATAAAATTGTGGTGTGTACCTACCCAGATTAAAAAGATGAGACATTACATGTTTCATATTTTTATTTTATCTAATAGTTTTTCGATTTTTTGTATACAGTCATGTCATGGTGTTTGTTAAGTACTTGCGTAAGTATATTTGGATAAGCGGGACTGAACTATACGATGGTGGAATTTCAAACAGGGTAGCCAGGTGAATCAACTTTTAAGTGCACCTTGTTGCTATGGTTACGCAAAATTTGTCCCTCGGACAACCCAAGCATTTTTCTATGAAACAGTATGAAGAATATGTCACTTGGACAACGGGGACAGAGTAAACAACACAAAAAAATTGATTCACCCAGCCCTTCAGATCCGTATTCGTCGATAATGATGATTGATGTGTTTTATAGTGGTGTGGGTGACGTGTGAGGCCCAAGTCCATCAGGTCAAGCCACAGTGGCGCTGGCCGTGTAGCCGGTGCCCATGTGACACGTGTTATATCCTCTCAATAGACGCAAGTATCCTTTTTCGCCCCACTTCTCCCCCCACGAGTTCTTGATTGTCCAGTACCTTGTCCCAGCCGCTGAAAAAAAAAATATTACCTAGTTCTTACTTAATATTTTCTAACAATTCATATGTGTTATTATGACTAATACCCTAACTAAACTTAAATTCGTTTAGTCCCATAATACCCAAGACAAAATGCTATTACATTACGACTTTCTTCAAAATAATAATAACTTTAAATCATTTATTATCAGATCCGTATCCGTCGATTATAAAAAGAGAGAGTATTATCTTATCATTTGTAAATATTTTTTAATCTTAGTTTAATTTTTGGTTTACTAATGTTTCGCAGAATATTGTTGTACCGAACGTAGGTAATGTTGTATTTATCGCATAATGCTTGTTTCGCATAATTGTTATTCTACTGATACCATACATTTTGATGAAAAGCTATAAAATAAACCTTACCTAACCTATCTTAATCTACTAGGATACACAAAAACATTTCAAAATATATTTCCCGTTTAAGCGGCAGAAACATGCCAGATGAGGGTAACCCAAATATCTAGAGCATTTAATAAGCTCTTAAACAAGTCTTAGAGCTTTTTAAATGATCTACAGATTTCGGATGACATTGAGCTTACATTGAGCACCCTACCTATACGGTACTCACAAATTATTAAAGGGCCAAAACTAACGTAGCGATATAGTGTCATAAACCATTCAGCCGGCCGTCTCGTTCGCACTCGTTACTTCTTCTGTAGGGCGACTCCATCGGCATGTACATTTTATCCCGACAAAATATACATCTCGTCTGGTACAAACCTTCTCCGTATCCCACTAAGAGCACGCCATGGCTTATATCCTTATTACATTCGTCGGTCTGATTATAAATGCCTCCTGAGTATAGGTGCAACGAGAACGTTGTTGCCATGCCTGAAAAAGAATGTCTCGGTAAGGCTCAAGGCGGCATCCTGCCATGGGCTATGGGTAAACCATGTTCCATTGCTAAAGAGAGTAAAATGGAGTGGTTCACGTTTAGTGTTGCACGGCTAGCATAACTTTGACACGCGACTCTTTCTAGCGCGAGCCCAAAAGTGTAGCAAATGTTTCCACAAATTGATAAGCCGAGAATGAAAACAAGTTTTCTGAAAAATTATATCTTCCAAACTATGTCTTTCGTGAATTGTTTTAAATTTATACATTTAAATCATGTCAAGTTTTATAGACGTAAATGAAATATATCATTGTAACATAATGACGCTTAAAAAGCTAAGTAATGACATGCCTCATTCTTAGTAAGAAGAAGATATAAAATAAAATGTTTTCCCTCTCTTATTAATTGGGTGACACGGCGGACACAGCCTAGAAAAAAACTGAATCTTGAATGTCAGTGTTTATGCTTGAAAGACATACAGGGCTTCCTTTGACCCACTGCAACAACTAGTTGGTACTTTAATTACACGAAATTATATCACATAATGAGATAGGTAATTATCACAATCACATAACGGTAGTGTACGGTAGTGTAGGAGAGGAGAAAATATCGGCCAAGTGCGAGTGGGACTCGCGCACGAAGGGCTCCGTACCATTATCTGTTAGTTTGTTGTATGGGAGCCCTGTTAAATATTTATTTTATTTTATTTTTAGTATTTGTTATTATAGCGGCAATAGAAATACATCATCTGTGAAAATTTCAACTGTCTAGCTATCACCTTCTTGAGATACAGCCTGGTGACACACGGACGGACGGACGGACAGCGAAGTCTCAGTAATAGGGTCACGTTTTTACCCTGTTGGGTACGGAACCCTAAAAAATTTATACCGAATTCCAGAGACTCCAGCTTTTTGAAATGGGTTGAAATATTAATCATTTGTAGTTTTTTTTTTTATTAATCTGACACTAAGTGAGCGAACATACGTACCCACTGACAGCGGCCCGAGTTCTACCAGTTTCTGCATCAACGTATCTTCGTCGGGAATGTCAATTTGCTGTCCGCCCGTCACATGAACAACCACGTTCTTTGCGCCTTCATGGCAAGTATCTATTTTATCTATATAAGGATAGTCTTTTTCTGATATTGGTCCGATGGATCTATTAGCAAATTCTCTGCAAAAAAAATAAATTCTGTTTAATGAAAGAACTTTCATTGGCAATTTGTCCGCGCAATCTACAATCAAAATGAAGATGTAGAACCCACGATTAAATCTCAAATTAAACTGCTTCACTTTGAATAAGTTAACGTAGTAGATTGTAAAGCGTAGGTACTTCCACTTTAGCATACACCATATTTAGTAAATATACGTACTGCATCACTTCATGTATGAGCCCTCCGCCACACGTACCGCAATCCAGGCAGTCCAGGGCCTGCTGCTCCGAGAGGGCTAAGCATTCCTGATGTTTAATAGCGTGTTGCCCTTCAATATTGCCTGTAAACAAATAAATGAGTCAAAGCTTTATTTACCAACTCTTCCTTGCCAAAATAATTTTAAAATAAACACTAGAATTATAAACAAAATCAGACAATGAGTTTTCAAGAAAAAATATAAAGATGGCGACAAATAACATAATAATTGTCTAACAAGGCGTTGAGTGAATCATTGATAAAAAATTGACAGTTTTCTAACAAAAAATTAAAACAACGTCGTCGTTACATACCAATAGCGCTGAAGATGAACCAACAGCTACAATACTTTTGATCCTTAACATGAGTCACTACATTATGGTCTCTCCAGTCAAATGACGCTGGCAGAAGCACTGAGCTATCTCGGACTGCCTTGACCCCTTTTTCTTTTGATGGCTTGAGTCCGTGATATTGCTCAAGTTCTTCCGGCTTCAAATCAGCGAAATGGTTTACTGCAAACACAGTTCCCGGAGACTGAGCGTTTAGGCGGTTGATATGAATCAAGTTTTCCTTAAAGATTTCAAGTCTTTCAAAATATTCCTTGTGGCTGTAGGATTTTTCGTATTCTTTAACAAAGTCTTGGAACAGATCTTCTGCACTTTGCAGATCGTAATATGGCTTGTTGAGGGCAGGCGTCATGGTCATAACCATGTGGCCGATAAGGCAGACCACCAAGATAACCAGCTTAAACATGGTGTTTAATGTTAACGTCCCATTGAAATGATGTTGAATAATTTCTGCATGTCCTTTTTATATGACATAAATACTTAGCTAACAGTGTCCTTCTTTTGTTACTATCGCTTTGGAATCTTGTTCTTTTAAGTGTCTGTTTAAAATTCCAAATTTAATTTTAGTGTATAACATACTTAGTTTAAAAAGAACAGTTTAAACAAATGATATCGTATAATACAAGGCCTGCTGTGGAGCAAGCCTTATAGCGAACCCTTGGTAGATAATTTTGAAGAAAGTAATAAATGCCTTTTTGGCAAATGTATAAAACTGTCTTTAGACTGTTGGCCCATCTGGCATGTCATTTCACCTTTCTAAACAATGCGATGGGCAGAATTACGTCAGCAAAGGTCATTTCGGCATGTTTGAGCATTTCGGAAGTGGGATTCTCAAATACGGTACATTTTTGCCGCAGTACTTGTACTTATTTAAACAAAAGTAAAACTAACATGATGGGTTTTATTTAAATGCGACATGGCAAGGTAAAAATGAAGTTGTAAAATTTAAGGTGCAAATCGTAGCTTACTAAATGTACTACTGGCGACAATGCTGCGCGACCAAACTTTTTGCACGAAATAATTTAGGCTTGCTTAATTAAGTCGTGTTATTTCTACTGATTAAAAACATTTTCTGATCACTTTACAATGAAACGAAAATATGAAAAAAAAATCCTTTCAAGCAGGGTTCAAACCTGCGTCTCCAACGGCTTTCCAAGCCAACACGGGAGTCCTATCTACTGGACCACCAAAAACCTGATGCGGGAGCGGGGAATCTTTTTCAACCATTTGCTTCTGCATGCATTAGGGTGGCATCGTAACGCGTTGGCAGACGTTACTGCGTTGGTAAAAATAATTTTCTGATCATACCAAATTTCAAGATCTTGCAGTTTTTAATTTTTTTTTTAACTAGCAGGACATCAGTGATCCAAATAGTAGCTGTAAATAAACGATTCGAGGATATTCGAATGTTACTAACGTTATATTATAAGAACGATGCCTGCGTCAATAAAAATAAAAAAAATATATTTGCTAAGGTCGTTTTTATTATGATATTATAATGAAAGTCACGACATTTTTATGTAACCTGCATAAAGAAAATGAGTAATACTTGTCCAAATTAAAAATTTTATAATGAATAAACCAGATCATATCCGTCAATGAGGATTCATTTAATCTTTATTGCTCAAAAGAAAACTTATCCTACAAAAGGCGGACTTAATGCCATGAGGTATAGTCAACCTTAGGACAAAGCAGAAAAATGTATGTGTTTTATAGAAGTGTGGGTGACGATTGAGGCCCAAGTCACAGTTTCGCTGGCATCAGGTCAAGCCACAGTGGCGCTGGCCGTGTAGCCGGTGCCCATGTTGCACGTGTTATCTCCTCGCAACAGACGCAAGTATCCTTTTTCGCCCCACTTCACTCCCCAAGAGTTTTTGATTATCCAGTACTTTTTTCCACTCTCTGAAAAGTAATTCGTTTGATTATGACTAATGCCCAAAAAATTTATTCACATAGACCCATAATAATACCCAAACCTTGAATTGGCGCATTTTCAAACTGACATTTATGTTTATGACTTATGATTTAGGTACGTTACTGATTATGCATTATGACATTCTTCAAAAATACATAATATATAAATGTCTTAATCCATTAAAACAAAATCTTGATATTTTTTAAATCCTCTACAGATTTCCTTATTCTAAATGTCGCACTTCTGCCACTCTTTTGTATAACTTTGAGCCTACAATGAGTTTACCAAGGATATAAACATTATAATTATAAACCATTGTAGAGCTAAAATTAACGTATCGATAGCGTCCCTCAGTCCGTTCTCTCGCTCGCACTCGTTACTTCATCTATAGAACGAGAGAGACGTCAGGCCTAATGTGTATAACTTCATCTACACGTTTATTTTGGCCGACAATAGTTAATTACAGCATGTTCTCAGTCCGATCATTATAAATTTGCAGCTTTGATAACTCTAAAATCCTTGGTTTTGCTGAGTGAACAGATACTGTCAATAGAAAGCTATTTTGAAAAACTAGAATTTTACGAGCTGCATTTTTTATGGTTTAGGTATTTCAGAATCATGAATAAGAAATATCTAAACCATACCTAACGCCTCACTCTGTCATTTATTATCTAATTAAAAATAGCTCTTAATTGACGTTATTTGTCCACTTAAAAAAAAAAAGTAAGTACTTTAGAATTATCAAAACCACGTCCATGTCCATCACGCTCCGCGTACTAGCCTACAGATAAAACTTCGGAGTATTGTAGTGTACCGTCTCCTCGGAGTATTGTATTGAACCCGTTCTCAATAGCGATTTTGTACAAACCTTCTCCATATCCCACTAAGAGCACCCCATGGTTAATATTGCCTATACATTCTTCGGTCTTATCAAAAATGCCTCCTGAGTAATGATGCAACGGGAGAGTTGTTGCCATGCCTGAAAAACAATATCTCGTTAAGGCGTAAGGCTGGATTCTGCCATGGATAGTAAAAAGGAATCGTTCAATTCCTAATTTCCAAACCAGTATTTACAGGTGTAGATAATGTTGCACAGATTAGTAAGCAAAAATATTTATGAACTCTTTTAAATTTACAAATTGTAAAAGAAAGGTAATGTAAATGAATTTAAACAAAATAAAATATTGACAATATACAAATATGGATGAAGACGGCAGTGGAGGAGTTAAAGGTAGGAAAGGGGCGGAGAGGGAGGTTGATGGAAAAATCTTGCTTAGTGAAGAATGCCAGCTGTAAAAGAATCATTTCACGTCTATAAAACGTGACATGGACACAATGACGCTTCAAGAGCTAAATAAACGATATTTAATAATTTCTCTAGTAAAATATATTAGGATAACGGATTTCCAAACGTTTTGTGATCCTACATTGATGTTACATCGTACTCTAACCAAAAAAAAAATGTGAGGTATTCCGATATATTATTACCAATATCAGGATTGTGAAGCGTGAGATTCGGTATTCTGTTTTGATATATCAATTGATTTAAAAAAGTTCATAATGCATTTAATGAGTTACTGCATCCAATGTTTTAACTATATTTATCACTTTTTAACAAAAAAAATCTTTTTCAACGAGTTAAACATGTATTTCCAAGAAATGATCGAGATACTATATAAAACCCCCCGAATATTTTGAGGAGTTCCTTCTATTCCTCGTGGATCTCGTCACCAAATCATCAACAAAATTTTCCTTACAAAAATAATTTTCAAAATCGCTTTATAAAATAAGGTGCTTTGGGGTATATTCGACATATTTTTAGGCGAGTGTAGACTATGTTAGGGTTTGGCCTCGTAAGTCAGAACCTAAGAAGTATTCCTTCCAAGTAATGAGATCTTTACGAAATTGGATATATTCATCAACGCTTTGTGAAAATGGTGTTTTAATACGTTGCTTGAATTTGAAAATAAATGTAAATAAAAAGATAAAATATTTTGCATACCATTTTTTTAAAGAGTGGGTAATTTCGGAAGCAAGTGGGGTAATTTCGAAGGTCTGTAGAAATGGTTTTTATGCAATATGAGTTTAAGAATCATATTTCTTTTTAGTTCTAATTTACCCCCTCAAAAAATCCCGCTGATTCACGGTAAAGAACATTTTTTTTTGTTTAAATACACAAATTATTTCCCCCGCGCTGTGATCAGTCATCGTCATCATTGTTTTTTTATAAAATAATGTTTCTATTATATGTTTAATAATCTAAAAATTTGCATTTAGAGAATTCAATAACTCATTTATGAAGAAAACATTAGTCTAACTCTGATAATGGACTGGAAAGTAATTTTTTTCGAATTTGACGCGTGGGATAAATTCGATTGCTTTTTTTTAACTACAGATAGACCGTTATGTTGTACTCATTATTACGACAAAAATGACAATGTAACGTAGAAACAAACGAACAATGATTTAACTTAGCAGGTTCCCGAGTTATGTGGTATGGGGTAATTTCAAAAGTCCTCATAAGTCACTAAATCGCACTATTTTTATTTAATCGACCGCAACACACGTGCGCTCACGACTAGCGACACGAAGTGAACTGAAGCGGGGGAGCAGATAAACATGGCGTCTTGACAAGCGTTGCAAGCGTAGTAATTGTTCCCAGTTTAGTAGATATGTGTGATTTTCGACTTATCCCCATTTTCGACTTTACCCTGAAGCACCTTATGGAATTCTGAGGCAATGAGCATTAAAAATAAATAGAAAAGTACAATCGAATTCAGACACCTTGTTTTTGAAGTAGTCTAAAAAAACATTCACTTGTATTTTTGTTATAAATCAGTCATTTATATTACACTAGCGACCCGCCCCGGCTTCGCACGGGTGCAATGCTGATAAATTATGCATGTATTATACATATAAACCTTTCTCTTGAATCACTCTATCTATTAAAAAAAGCCGCATTAAAATCCGTTGCGTAGTTTTAAAGATTTAAGCATACAAAGGGACATAGGGACAGATAAAGCGACTTTGTTTTATACTATGTAGTGATGATACGTACCCACTGCCAGCGGCCCGAGTTCTACCAGTTTTTGCATCAACGTATCTTCATCTTCAATATGAATTTGCTGTCCGCTTGTCACACTGACCACCACTTTATTTGCGTCTTCACGACATTTATCATCATCTTTACCTGTATAAGGATAGTCATTTTCTAACATTGGTCCGACGGATCGATTAGCAAATTCTCTGCAATGAAAACATAAAAGTTAAAAAATATATAAACATTTTACCAACATTTAAAACCCATACGGGTTTACTTACAGTTTACTCTTCCCATCTTAAAAATATGATCGTTAGTTTGGGTTACATATTTGCAACTTTTTCATAGCAAAAATATAAGTAGGTTAGTAAGTCAATTATTCAGTTCACATGATTGACATTTGTCCGGCCAATCCAGGTATAGATGTAGAAAACGAATAAACCTCGAAATTTGAGGTTTTTACTGTAAATAAGTTGTACCTCCACTTCAATGTACACCAATAATTATTAAGTACATAAATAATATACGTACTGCATCACCAAATGCGAGAACCCTCCTTCACATGAACCAAAATCCAGGCAGTCCACGACCTGCTGCTCCGAGAGGGCTAAGCATTCCTTATGTTTAAGAGCGTGTTGCCCTTCAATATTACCTGTAAACAATAAAATAATTTTCGAAAATTTTGAAGCTAAGGATAAACTCCATTTACCCACTCTTCACTGCTTAAATTATTTTAAAATAAATGCGAGATTATAAAAAAATGAGACAGTGAGTTTACAAAACAAAGTAAAAAGAAAGTGACATTGATAATAATTACAGTGAAACTTGGTTAAGTGGGACCTGAATATCCCACTTTACCGCTGATTTACCTCTGTTAGCGGGACAAAACAGACCGCTATATCAGGGAATCGTTTTTTCGATTCTGTTTTTATATTTTTTTACCTCTATAATTGAGACAGCGAGCGTTTTTTACCTCTTTTACTGAGACTATAATATTTTAAGTAATACTAGATAGATGGTTTCCTTTGAATTTTACAGGTTTTGACCTCTGTAATTGCGATAACGTCAACTAGGACTTTTTTTTAAATATATAATCACACGAATGTCAACAAATAATAACCAAAACTATACCTGAACAAGATTTTAATATACTTAATTGAAAAAAAGTTATATCTTAATAGCTGATCCTCCCAAAAGACAGACTAAAATGTCAGATTGAATTGACGCATTCTGTTGCATTTGATTTTTGTTTTTTTTTTAGTACTTAGCTTTTTCTTATTCCTGTCAAATATTATATATTCGAAACACAATCAAATCAAAATCATTGTATTCAAAATAGATAGAATGCTTTTTGAAGGTCTTTGCTATTCATAAACAATTCAAATAATTTTACAACTTCGTCCTCCGGGTAGGCAAGCACTTGTGACTCCTCTGGTGTTGCAGGTGTTTATGGGCGACGGTAATCACTTTCCATCAGGCGATACGTTTGCTCGTTTGCCCCCTATGACATTAAAAAAAAAAAAAAAAAAACTAAAGTCATAAATACCTTAAAATACTAAGTCATATTACTTTATGAGATTTACAATCAAAAATTTTTTAGATAACTAGCTTAAATAAGTAACACTAACACAATTATTATTATGTGTTCATCTGAAAAATAATCGTCTACTTTATAATAAGCTTTCTTCTTCAAGGTTTGCTGTACCGTAGTCTTAAATCTATTCTCATTCATATTTAGAATATGATCAGGTATTTTATTATAGCAGCGTGTACTTAGCCTGTAGCCCCACAAATTACTTTTGGATCTTACTTAGTCTAGTTCTTATTCCTAACAGTTTATTCTTATTTCTAGTAATCCTTTATGTTTTTCGCATTTATTTTTGAATGTAGGTGAATCACACCACATTTTTTAAAGTATACAAATTGGGAAGAATGAATTTAATATTTCTTTACGTTTTAATCTTGTTGTTGTTGTTGTTGTTGTCCTAAGGCACCCCGGAGGTGCAGAGGGCCTTCATCAGCTCGCGCCACGCCTTTCTATCCTCAGCAACTTTTTTGGCCTCGCTCCAGCTCATTCCAACGGCTCGCAGTTCGCTCTCCACGGTGCGCCGCCATGAGTGTACCGGCCGTCCGCGTCTCCGCCTTCCGTCCGGCGGCTTCCACTCGAAAGCAATGCTTGCGTTGTTCGCTCCTCCACGCCGAAAGGTGTGGCCTATCCATCTCCATTTTCGCGTCGCGATGTCCACACTTATGGGTGACTGGTGGCATATCCTCCACAGGTCGTCGTTACGCATTGTCCTCGGCCAGAATACGCGGAGAATAGACCTCAGGGACTTGTTTACGAAGACTTGCAGCTTGTTCGTCAGGCCTTTAGTCACCCTCCACGTCTCACAGCCAAACAACAATACGGACTTGACGATCGACTCGAAAAGGGAGACTTTAACACGACGAGTGAGGACGTTGGACTCCCACACAGGCTTTAGTTGGGCAAACGCAGCCCTGGCTTTCTTTATTCTGCTGTCGACGTCATCGTCTGATCCTCCTTGGCATGTTAATACGCTGCCTAGGTACACAAACTTGGGAACAGAGTCTAGGCTTTCTCCTCTCAACGCCAGTGGACTTGTTGTGCTGTTTTAATCTTAGAATTATAATAATTCATGTACAATTATTATGAAATGCATTACCTACCATCTATTTTATTTTCAAATTGCATCTCAATACAATTATAGAGATGCAGGATATATATAAGCGGAACACATTTCCTGGTCCCAGTTATCCATGTTTCAATGTATCTTACAGGCTATTGAATGTTGAGAGCCATTTGAATAGAAATTGATATTAGAATCAAACAAGGAAAAAATACCTTGTCGTAACTTACCAAGAGCGCTGAAGATGTAGCAACTGCCACAACGTTTTTGATCCTTAACATGAGAAACTATATTATGATCTCTCCAGTCAAATGAGTCTGGCAGAACCAGTGAGCTATCTCGCACTGCCTTGACCCCTTTTTCTTTTGATGGCTTGAGCCCGTGATATTGCTTAAGTTCTTCGGGCTTCAAATCAGCGAAATGGTTTACTGCAAACACAATTCCGGGAGACTCAGCATTTAGGCGGTTGATACTTTTTAAGTTTTCCTTGAAAATTTCAAGCCTTTTAAAATATTCCTTGCGGCTGTAGGATTTTTCGTATTCTTTTACAAAGTCATGGAACAGGTCTTCGGCATTTTCCAGATCGTAATATGGCTTGTCGAGGACCGGTGTCATGCTCAAGGCCATGTTGCCGACGAGGCAGACTGTCACCAAGACTACCAGCTTAATCATGTGTTGTTAATGTTAACGTCGTCTATTGAATTGACGATGAATGATTTCTGCATGTCATTTTTATACAAAAATAAATGCCTACTTAGCTGACAGCCTTTCCTTTGTTTGAATCGCGGTGGAATTTTATCCTTTTACATGTCGAATTAAAATTCCATTAGCGCTTTTTTTATTACCTACAACATACCTAGTTTAAATAAAACTATTCAAACTGATTATATTGTTATAAATAGCCATTGGTAGATATTTTAAATAAAGTAATAAATGCCCTACTGGGACGTGTGTAAACTATTTTTAGACATTAGGTCCATTTGGCACGTGTGTACACTTTTGTTTTTTTATTAATATTTTTTTATAAAATGTGTAGGTACTTTGCACAAATGTTTCTTTGTTAGTCAGTCTTTGACAACGGTCACTGTAATTATTCCCGAATGTCGGTGTTTGCGCCAGACACAAATTGAATTTATCCCGGGCCCATGTAAGAACAAATTATCAAAGCAATCTTGCCTAGCGCGAAACAATGGAACGCGATACGCGCCCTATGTACTTAACCTAACTTGATCTACTTTGCTAACCTGGAGTTCAGCCGAATATCTTCCTGGCTGCAAGGTTGTGTTTCTGTTTTGTGTAAAGTGTATGTATGTTTACTTGCACCAATAAACGACGTCCCGGTCTGCGCCGCCGCCGCCCCGATCTCGTCAGCAAACACGCCAAACACAATTCACACTGTAGTAGTCCTTATATCACTCTAAATAACAATCCTTGGGGCGCCCGAAGCAGCCCACCGTACAAGGAATTATGCCGTATTTCAACACTTTCCGTTAAAGCGTAAAACTTCCAAAATATCTCCCAAACCACGGAGGTTATAATGTTCAAGAGCCGTTACGATAGAAACCAATATTACCAATGGCGCCGGCTCGCGTCCGCTGGCGACAGCGCGCGCGCTCGCAGCGCCGTGAAAGAAAAATGAACTAACTGATTGTGTGGCCAGTGGGTAAAAACCTATCAATTCTCAACAACCACCCGCCCCGGACCGACCCGTCGTCGGTCCGCTCAAACTCCCGGTAGTCGGGATAGCGTTGAAACCGCCCGTCTAAGGATCGAGTCCCTCACTTGTACATCAGCGATCCGTGGAGACCCATCCTTGCCCGCTATCAAGTTAACGATACGCCCCCGTCGCCAACACAACGGTGATAGGTTAGCATCCTTAACCAGTACGAGGTCTCCAACGCACGGTGGGGTCGTCCTGTCCGTCCACTTAACGCGTTGCTGAAGAATGTGCAAATACTCAAGCGACCATCGCTTCCAAAAATTTTGAGTCATTTGCTGCAACATCTGATACCGTGACAACCTATACAACTTAACATCCGTATACGGATACTCCGGCAAGGCGTTAAGTGGTTGGCCAATCAAAAAATGACCTGGGGTAATGGCCTCCAGGTCATTCGGGTCAGCGCTCAACGGACACAAGGGGCGCGAATTTAAAACTGCCTCAATTTTGCAGAACACCGTTGACAATTCCTCAAAGGAGAGGATCGTTGAGCCGATGACCCGATACAAATGAGTCTTGGCAGACTTAACCACTGCCTCAAATATTCCACCCCAGTGGGGGCATCCAGGTGGACTGAAATACCACGAAATGCCCCGACTGGCGATGGCCGTGCCGATCTCTCGCTCATTTTGACTTAAAAATAATACAATTTCCTTTAGACAACGATCGGCGCCCTTGAAGTTGGTACCACAATCCGACCGGATCAAGGCCGGTATCCCTCGTCGAGAAACGAATCGGTCCAGCGCTGCCAAAAAGGCCTCCGTAGAGAGATCAGCTACCATTTCCAAATGAACGGCCTTGGTCGCCAGACACACGAAGACGCACAAATATGCCTTAACCGACTTCGCGTTGCGAAGGCGTGATGTCTTGACCATGAAAGGCCCCGCGAAGTCTGTCCCCACACCAGCAAACGGCCGAGCTTCCGTAACTCGGTCGGGCGGGAGATCTCCCATTTGTGGCTGCATTGTGGCTGCCTTGAGCCGGTAACAAGGCAAGCAACGAAACACAACGCTCCGTATCACTCTCCGTGCCGACAAAATCCAGAACTCCCGCTGCAAAATGCCCAGCAGTGTGTTGCAGCCTGCATGTGAATTCCTGATGTGACGGTCCCAAACCAACAGCTCCACCAGAGCTCCCTTCTTGGGAAGAATTAAAGGATGCCGCGCTGAATACGGCAATTCGGCATTCCGTAGTCGGCCTCCCACCCGGAGCATTCCGTGCTCATCAATAAACGGGTTGAGGCGGACAAGGCTCTTCTTCATTCTGCCCACGCCAGTCCGCAAGATCCTAAGTTCATCCTGGAACTCATTCCCCTGAATGACCCCCACCCAACGTGAGAGAGCCCTTTGCTGCTCCTCAGGTCCCATTACAGGTGACAGGGTGCGCTGTGCCGCAGGGCTTCGACAATTATGGAAAAACCGCATTATCCATCCCGTGACTCGAAGTAGCTTCCCTAGTGAGCTATACCGTTCCAAAAGAGTGTGGTCCACTGCCACAGACTCCACTGTAGTCACATTGACTCTCAGACCCTGGTCAGGGGGTAGTGGCTGGCGTCCGCAGTCATTGAAAGGCCACTCCGTATGTGGCCGCTCCAGCCATTGAGGCCCCCACCAGAGAGAATGCTCAACCAGAGCAGGCGCCGGGCAGCCGCGACTCGAGCAGTCTGCCGGGTTAACTTCACCTGGAACATGTCTCCAGACCAGAGGAGTCTCCGAGTTATTTATCTGTGACACTCGGTTGGCCACAAATACCTCAAGCGTATGGACCGAAGTCTGCAGCCAGCACAACACGATCTGGCTGTCCGTCCATGCGTAAACCGTGTCATTCAGATCCACCGTGCCACGCAGGTTCTGCGCCACATGGTTTAGGAGGCGGGTCAGGAGCGCGGCACCCGCCAATTCCATCTTCGGAATCGTCCACCGGGTCCGAACAGGCGCAACCTTGCTCTTGGCCATGACCAAGCGTACAACGCCCTCGCCAGCAGTCTCACCTGTTCTCAGGTAGACCGCGGCCGCGTACCCTTTCTCAGAAGCATCGCAGAACCCATGCAGGGTCACCCTGGCTCCCGCCTGAGGGAGCAGTTTGCGCGGGATCTCAATTTCTTTAATATGCGGCAATGTGGTCACGAATGCCATCCACTCGTGCAGCAGCTCGTCCGTGAGCTGCTCATCCCAGCCTAGTTGGGCCAACCAAAGCTTCTGCATGAAGAACTTTGCCATGAACGTGACCGGAGAGATCCAACCATTTGGGTCGAACGTTCGTGCGATAGTCGAAAGGACTGATCGCTTGGTCCAGGTCTTCGACAGCAATTCGGCCTCACAATTGTATGTGAAGACATCCTGAGTCGGTCGGTACTGGACCCCCAAAATTGCCAACGCATGAGGATTATCCGAGTCCTCAAACAAATGCGGGTCTTGTTGGTGCTCAGCTGGTAGTCCTGCCAGCACCTCTGGGCAGTTTGACAGCCACTTCCTGAGTTCATAGCCACCGGAGGCCATGAGCGCCACCAATTCATCCCTTAGGATGAGCGCTTGCTCAATGCTGTCCGTGCCCGTACAAATGTCATCCACGTAGACATCCCGGTCGATGACTGCAGCTGCGCGAGGGAAGCGCAGCCGTTCCTGGTCAGCCAGCTCTCGTAGCGTCCGCATCGCTACATACGGGCTGGGCTTTAATCCGTACGTGTTCGTGTTCAGCTCATACGTGATCATCGGTTCTTCTGGGCTCTCTCGCCACAATATCAGCTGGAACCGACGGTCATCCGCATGGATCTCCGTTTGGCGAAACATCATCCTCACATCCGTAACGAAGACAACTTGGTGTCTTCTGAAGTCCGTTAGAATGTCTGCAATGTCTCTGGTCAACTTAGGACCAGCGTGCAGGCATTGATTCAGGGACACCCCGTTAGATGTCGCCGCGCTCCCGTCGAACACGACCCTGATCTTGGAGTCAGGTGTCTTCAGGACTGCATGATGAGGCAATACGTAGTGCTCCTCACGACGCCAGTCTACCCTGGATACCGACATGTGACCCAAAGCCAAATATTCACGCATGAACTCAACATACTTTCGCCGAAAGTTGGAGTCCCGTTTCATGCGCCTTTCCATGGCCATCATCCGTTTCTCAGCCAGGCCCCTGGAGCTCCCCAGCGGAGGTCGCGTCGATAGAAACGGCAGCCGTGTCATAAATCTGCCCGAAGGGAGACGCACCGTGTTGCACTGATAAAATGTCTCGCACTCCTCGTCCAGTGGGCTTGTCCTGGGAGCTGTGGGTGGCTCTTCTGTTGCCCAGAACCTTTGCAGGACCTCCGATAACACGCTGCCGTAGTATATGTTGCTATAATCCGTTGCGTCCTGTGGTCCCCGTACTGGGCCCAATAATGCGTACCCACCTGCGGTACTCACGGCCACCAACCCGTTTGGTTGCAGCTCCCGCTTACCGCTCCGCAGCAGCTTCCCGAGGACGTCAGTTCCAAGTAAGACGTCCACCCGTCCGGGAATTGCGAAGTGAGGGTCGGCCAACTCCAATCCCTTGGTCAGCTTCGTTACCGCCGGCGGTAACCGTACCGAAGGAAGAACCCCGACCACTTCATCTAAAACAATAGCCGTGGCCTTCACCCGCGTGATCGATGCCGAGTCACCCATCTCAAACAGGAGGTCCGTCTGACCCCTGATTTGAGGCACCGGATTGCCACCTATACCTATTGCGCCATCCCGTGATGGCTCCAACCTGAGGCCCAGCCTGGCCACTAGGCGGCTGGACACGATACAACCTTGTGCCCCCGAATCCAGGAGAGACCTCACTGGCACTGGCCGTCCATCCGTACCCCTGACGGTAATCTTAGCCGTCGGTAATAATACCGTCACTGGTGGGGTGGGCACGACGGATGAACAGGCCGCTAATTGCTAGCAGGGGGCACCTCCCTCCCCTTCTGCTGGAGGGGGAGAGGGCCCCTGGCCCAGGTATGGGTCCCACCCCGGGTAGTACACCCCTCGACCCATCGGTGCCATGCGCGCCGGCTGGTAATAGCCCATCGGCATCCGTCCCATCTGCGGCGGACGCGCCATCAAGCGTGGGCGCTCTGCGAGGGGTGGGGAGAAGCGACTACTCGGGGGCGGCAACCTGCCCCCCAGCGCGGCCGAGTAAGTCGCGTAACCCGACTCCCCATGGGTCATCTCCGGGCACCCGCCCGAATCTCGGCGCCGATCCCCCCCCCGCGGAGGAGACTGCGGCATCCGGCGGTACTCCGGAGTCCTCGATGACCCCCCTCCCCGAGGAGGGGGCGACCGCTGGTCTCTGGGTGACCCCCCTCCCCGGTGGGGGGGCGACCGTCCACCCAAGGCTGGCTTAGGAGAGGGAGGATGGCCTCGCTCCCCACTCTCAGCCAGGCAGAGAAGTTCATGATGGGCTCCTCCACATACTCGGCAGTTGGTGGTCTTACTGCATTCACGCACATAGTGTGCGCCTAGGCAGCGGAAGCACAAGTTTCGCTGCTTGACCACCCCCCTGCGCCTCTGCACCCGCTGTGCTCCAAAATCCGCGCACGCGGTGATCGCGTGTCCCCCCTTCCGGCAGAAGGGGCACACTTCCGATTGGAGGGCGTTGTACCGCTGTCCTCCCCGACGGGGCTCCACCGGTTTTGGGCCAACCGTACGCCGGGGTGACGTGGGGGGTTGCGGCGTGGTTGCCCCTTGGCAATCCGCACGCCTGCACTCACCCTCCAGGAACGCCCTCAATTTGTCAAATGTTGGGAGGTGACTCGATGAATCACCCCCATGTGACTGCTCAAACCGCGCCACCACCTCGCTAGGTAACTTGCGCAAAACCCGGTTCACTATAATGTACTTGTTGTCCCCTAGTGACAACTTGAGTCGCTCCAGCGTATTCACCGCCACCGTGACGGGATTAAGGATTTTCGACCTTATTTCGTGTGCATTAGTGACCTTCGATATACTAAATATTTTTTCGATGAGCCCATCAATAATTAATCGCCGATTATCATATCGGTCAATTAATAGGCCCCATGCCGTCTCGTAACTGGAATCCGTAATCTCCAAATGAGTCAAAATATCGTGAGGCTCACCGCGTAATCTCCCCATCAACTGCGCCATTTTATACGCGGGGGTCAAATCCGTGCGCGAGTGCACCACGCTGTTAAAAATGTCGCGAAACCTCGGCCAGTCGGCATATTCACCACCAAATTCCGGGACATTCACTGGTGGCAACGGCGCCATTAGTGCCACACCACTGGGTGCACGCCTTACCCCAACATCCCCTTTTCGGGCGCGCTCGATATCCGCTGCCGCTTGGATGATACTCATCACCATATCACCGCACTGGTCTACATTGCGTTGCACCACTTCAACAGCCTGGGTCCGACTTTCCCCGGTCTCCTCTTCGTCAATACGGGCCAAATATTCGGCATGCAATTTCAATACCGCGTCATATCTTTCATCTACCTGTCGCGCGCGTGACAATAATGCGTCCTCGCGATCCGTACGACCAATTAACGTAACGACTAATGAAAACCATCTTAATTCCGATTCGACCCTTGACGCGACCGTTTTAACTACTGAGGGAGCCATGGTACCAACCTCGATAACGCGGATCAATAAAATAAATTTTTAAAAATAAATTAATAAATTTGGGTGAATAATTTTGTCCGTGGAACCCCGATTTTAGACAATAACAATCCGTTTTTATTTTTCGTACCAAACGCGACAACTTCAAAGTTATTCACCCAACACCAATATTACGCAACGGAAAACAACACTAAATTTATTTTAAATTAAATGTATTTTGAGTGAATAATAGTTCAGCGGAACCCCAATTATGAATTACTTATTAATACGTTTCTCCGTATCGAAACGAAACTATATTTACTTTATTCACTCAACTAACATTTCAATTGAAAGTTATAACTAATATTCTTATAATTTAGTTAGTCTTAATTACGCAAATGCAACTTAACGTTAATAGATTGGAATGCGAACCAAGCGCAATCCACCCTCAAATTTCAATTATGACTTTGATGCTAACTAAATTACTTATCCGAACGTAAATGAAACAAATATCTTTTCTGTGGATATGAACCACGCTTTTGCTACCAAAATTTGTTTGCGCCAGACACAAATTGAATTTATCCCGGGCCCATGTAAGAACAAATTATCAAAGCAATCTTGCCTAGCGCGAAACAATGGAACGCGATACGCGCCCTATGTACTTAACCTAACTTGATCTACTTTGCTAACCTGGAGTTCAGCCGAATATCTTCCTGGCTGCAAGGTTGTGTTTCTGTTTTGTGTAAAGTGTATGTATGTTTACTTGCACCAATAAACGACGTCCCGGTCTGCGCCGCCGCCGCCCCGATCTCGTCAGCAAACACGCCAAACACAATTCACACTGTAGTAGTCCTTATATCACTCTAAATAACAATCCTTGGGGCGCCCGAAGCAGCCCACCGTACAAGGAATTATGCCGTATTTCAACACTTTCCGTTAAAGCGTAAAACTTCCAAAATATCTCCCAAACCACGGAGGTTATAATGTTCAAGAGCCGTTACGATAGAAACCAATATTACCAATGGCGCCGGCTCGCGTCCGCTGGCGACAGCGCGCGCGCTCGCAGCGCCGTGAAAGAAAAATGAACTAACTGATTGTGTGGCCAGTGGGTAAAAACCTATCAATTCTCAACAGTCGGTAATAATACAAACTATGATACTAACTACGATATTCCGTTTAATCAGATTTATTTAAAAGTGTAACACTCGCGGAAACCGAAGAACTATTTAATTTGTTAATTGAATTAGAGCTATTGCTATTTTTAATGACGCGTTAATGTATGTATTTCAAATTAAAGACGTTCATTCAGGATACAACCTGCTATTCAATCAAAATCAAGATCAAATCAAAATATTTATTTACTTATTTTCTGGATATTGCTGTCCAAGAATGAAGCAAGCTAGGTTCTTTTTAGGGTTCTGTTACTTACTCCGAATGAAAAAATACAGAATAAATACATTTATAGAATTATTCTCTTGTCTATCTCTATCTGACATCTCCCTGTCTCTATCAGCCTCATTATGCTTATATGTGGTACACAGGGTGCAAGTGTACATGGAGTGACAGTAAGACGCAATTTTTACGTCCGTAATAACTGAGATTTACTCAAGTTCTTTTTATGTGACATAGAAACTTCATCCGGTCACATCTTCAATCATAAAATGAATAAAATAATTATTTGCTGTATTTTTTATAATGATGTTTTCGACTTTCTGTATACAGTCATGACGTTATTCACGTAATTTCCAGATAAGAGGTGAATGACTGCTTCTATTACGACGTATAATGAGGAGTTCTATAGAGAATTGAAGTCCAAGTCCATCAGGTCAAGCCACAGTGGCGCTGACCGTGTAGCTGGTACCCATCTTGCAGGCGTTGACTCCTCGTATCAGACGTAAGTATCCTTTTTCGCCCCACTTCTCTGACCACGAGTTCTTGATTATCCAGTACTTTTTTCCATTCTCTGGAAATTAATTTGTTTCATTATGATTAAATACCCTAATGATTATTTCACATAGCGTTGCATTCTCAAACATTATTCAAAAATACTGTATTTCAAAACCTTAACCTACTCGTATAATTCAAATCTTGAGCTTTATAAATCCTTAAAAAATTTCCTTGTACTAAATGTCCCAAAAACTTATGCCACCCTTTCGGATGACTTAGTTATTGATATCTTAAGGGTACTTTGTTTATAATCCACAGACTATTGTAGGACCAAACTAAACGTGCGATAGTGACGTAATCATTCGGCCCTTTCGCTCACACCCGTTATTGCATTCGTAGAGCAAGAGTGACGTCAGGCCTTATGTTTATGACTCCATCGGCACGTTTATTTTGGCTCAGTATAGATAGCATGTTATCGATACCGATTTCGCACAAACCTCCGTATCCCACTAAGAGCACGGCATGGCTCAGTTTCTTACATTCTGCGGCCTTCTCGAAAATGCCTCCCGTGTAAGCCATCAACGAGGGACTTAGTGCCATGCCTGAAATAGAAAAAAACACTATATTTTGGTAAAGCTCAGGGCAAGATTACCTACTGATATAGTCTGTGAGCCCAAATACAAAAGAGTTCATAAATAGTCGCTTGCATAGTAACAGACATTTTTTTAGTCTTTAATTACAGCTGCTATGTCAATTCTGCAATAGTAGTTTTTGATACCGGTCCGGAACGTATGTCATATTGCACGAGTCCCAATACTCGGGACGAGTGAAAATGACACTTCCGCACGTGTAGGTACCAAATAACGTTTCGTAAAACATTTGCGAAATAATTAAAATGAACGATTGAATGTTTTTTACAATTAATTAATTATTTTATCAAACTTGAAAATGGCGGGAATAAAAAGAAAGTTTTACTTTTAATAGAACTTTTGTTTCAATATGGCGACGGTTGTCATCATTCAGCAAAAAAAAAATAGTTTATTTATTTCAGAAGAGATATGATATATCTAGTATTTTAATTAATTATAAACATAAAAAAACACGTGAGTATTTTTTTTTTCGTTAATAACTTGGATATATAAACCACAAATGAAAAAAAAATAATTAAAGAGCACTAGTTCGAAATATCCAACTTTTCGCCCTATATGCTGCTACGAAAAGTACCACTTTATAAACAACTGTATTAAAAAAAACAATTGCATAGGTTGACGAACATAGTTTTCCTTCGATAGTGTGTATAAAAAAAAAAACATTCATATCGGGGTGGTTGTGTACGTACATACATTGCAAGAGAATAAAATTAGTCATTAACATTTTCACGTCGCACAAGCAAAAAACTTCGTTTAACGTTAACTGGCTCAAATAGTTTGTCAAGGAAGTACCTAATTATAACGCTTTAAAATCAATTAAAAAAAAAAATGTTTGAAAAAGTAATAATTTTATATTTTGGAATCTCGCCATCCGATCATCACTAAAATTTTATCGGACCAACCTGAAGACAAAGATGCAAGTCTCGAACAAAAAAAAAAACATTGTCGAAACCGGTTCATAAAAATGAAGGAGTTCTGAGGTAACAAGCATTTCTAAAAAAGTACAGCAATATTCTGAAACTCCTTCTTTTCGAAATAAACATACGTACCAACTGACAGCGGCCCGAGTTCTACCAGTTTCTGCATCAACGTATCTTCTTCGGGAATGTCAATTACTTGTCCGCTTGTCACACGAGCAACCACTTTATTTGCGTCTTCATGACAAGATTTTCCTTCGTCACCTATATAAGGATAGTCTTTTTCTAACATTGGTCCGATGGACCTATCAGCAAATTCTCTGCAATGAAAAAAATATGAACAGATTTCAACAACATCTAAAACATAGGTTTACATACAGGTACGGTTACGTGTCTGCCCGGCTCAAAAATAAGATCATAAGTTTAGGTTATGTGTTATGTGCATTTTTTATCTTCATCTTCATGTCATTATAATGATGAGCCTTATGAGGGTAGATCTTCTTCTCCGCTGGTGACTCCCTCAAGTGTTCAGGATCGCGACCCCGTCTATGAATTGGTCCTCCTCAACAAGCTGTCGCTAGCCCACTCGGTCTCGCACCAGCCTGAAGGCCTCAAGGAATGGCCTTAACTAATATTTATTTCATGTAGTAAAATTAGTATACGTACAGCATCACGGAATGCATTGTCCCCCCGTCACATGTACCGAAAATCAGGCAATCCAGGACCTGCTCCTCGGAGAGGGCTAAGCATTCCTTATGTTTAAGAGCGTGTTGCCCTTCAATATTGCCTGTAAATAAATAAATTATTTTAAATATTTTGATAAGGGTAAACTACACCCATAATATTGCTCAAGTTCTTCGGGCTTCAAATCGGCGAAGTGGTTTACTGCAAACGCAGTTCCGGGAGACTCAGCGTTTAAGCGGTTTATATTATTTAAGTTTTCCTTGAAAATTTCAAGTCTTTCAAAATATTCCTTGCGGCTGTAGGATTTTTTGTATTCTTTTACAAAGTCATGGAACAGGTCTTCGGCCTTTTCCAGATCGTAATATGGCTTGTCGAGGACCGGCGTCATGCTGACGACCACGTTGCCAACAAGGCAGACTGTCACCAAGACTACAAGCTTAGTCATGGTGTTAAATGTTAACGTCGTATATTGAATTGACGATGAATGATTTCTGCATGTCCTTTTTATAGGAAAACAAAAACTTGGGTAACAGTTTTTTGTGACTAGGTAGAAATATTCCCCTATCGCGGTGACATATTATCCTTATAAGTGCCGATTTGAAATTCCAAATTTTATATTGAGCGCATTTTTTTAATTAGCTACGACATACCTTTCATAACATAGCTATCAAAGTATCACGCCTGTATTATAGAAAGTGAGTTTTGGTAGGAACTTAACTTATTGCATGTATAAATAATGAATCAGGATACAGCTTATCCTTAATTTGGGATATTGCTGACCGAGAATTAATGAATAAGACACAATCTTGTTTAGGGTTCTGAACATCCTAATAAAAATGAAAACGGAACCCTCATAGGACTATTCGATTCCATCTCTGTGGTTCTACCGGACTACCGGACCGATCAAGTTGAATTTTGGTTCGTTATATCTGATGTTAGTGATACACAGACGAATTCGTACAAAGTAAATAAATACATTTTACATTTCAAACTCTCTCTTGTCTCAGACATATTGAAATATACATATAAAATGGGGTTTACGCTCGTCATTCAAGTCGAATATTGCTCGACTTGTTTCGGATCGATTCATATGTAATCCACGAGTTACGATCGGTCGCGCCGGCGGCCAAACCCACACGTGAACTGCAAGCCAATGCTCTGTCCGCTCGGCTGCATGCTAACTACACGCGTACGTCTGGCGGAGACGAGAATCTATCCTGATTATCACATACAATGTCAACTGTCGGGTTGCACTCAACACTTAAAACGTCTCATCTAGACGTACCACTGACGTAGTATCCAAACCTTTCTCCAGCTGGCTCAATTTAAATTCGTATAAGTAAAATATACTTACTCTTATGCAAATTATTGTTAGTTAAATGAAATTAAATTAATTACGACCATTTTTGGGAATAGGGCTTTTATACAGCAGTAAACAATGGAGAGTGGGTTATAAAAATCTTGATTTTTTGTTTTTAGGTAGAAATATTCCCCTAAAAAAAAAGTTACAGATTTTTGTATAGCTTAAAAAAAATGATGGTCATGTTTTCCCGTCTTGTTCAGGCATCGCAACGGTATTTTAGGACCCGGGTGTTATTTTTTTCTTCTTGACAGACGTGCTATAGCTATCCACGCCGTGACCGGCGACGGCGACCCAAGCTAATTACGGGCGTGAGCCCTAATGTGGCTGGCAAAGCCAAACTTACTTTTAAATACCCGATCACAAGAAGCTCAGTGAATCTGACCGGAGCTATTGTAGGTATGATTGTAGCAGGGTTTGTGACGGGATTTTCTTACTTGACGCCTCATATCAAGATCAGTCAAACGGGCCTCTTCAAAATCTTTGACACTTTTCTTGATACAAGATCACCATTCAGGTCGCTGTGAGGCTTTGTGCTCCCATTTATCTGCTGGTATTTTGCAGGCTGTTAAGTGACGCTTTAACACGTCCTTGTAACGCAGGTACTGTCCGCTTCGATTACGCTTACCGTCTGAGAGCTCGGAGTACAGAGCGGCTTTCGGCAGTCTACAATCATCCATGCGCCAAACATGTCCACACCATCTCAGCTTCATCAACATCGCCTCTATGCCAGTCATCTAACTACGACGAAGCACTTCTGTGTTGGGGATACGATCCTGCCACTTTATGCGCAGAATTGAGCGTAGAGATTTTAAATGAAAGGTGTCCAATAAACGGATATCACCTTTATACAAACACCAGGTCTCCGATGCGTACAAGAGTATCGGAAGAACCATCGCCCTATACACTGACAACTTAGTCTGCAGCTTAAGATCGTGAGTTCCCCAAACACGATGCGTTAGTCGGCCGAAAGTAGCAGCAGCTTTAGCTATCCTAGATGGTATGTCTGAAGTCAGTCTGTTATCTTTTCTAATTTGGCTTCCGAGGTACTTAAAAGAGGACAACTCTGTTAAAGCATTTCCTTCAAGAACTAGGTTAGAGGAGTCCTCTTCACAACCACGTGGTGGTTGTTTAAGCACCTGGGTCTTGGATATACTGACGACCATTCCAAATTTCCTACACGACTGCTGCAGAGCATCCATGTAAGATTGCAACGCCCCCACACTATCGGCCATCAGACACACGTCGTATAAAAAATATTCGTATTTATTTTTTTGGTTTTCACTTGTCCTTGCCTGTTTGCAGTATAAGTCATTTCAATAGTGAAATCACCACAAAATAGTCAGAATTACCTTAAACTTTCCTATTTTTTACGATTTTCATAAAAACTGGGTTCCTTTTTTTGGCTATATCTCAATTGAGCTGGGTTTGCATCCTAGGGCTCTAAATCTGAACCGAACTTATTTATTTGCCGTTTGATACATAAAACAAATTGCTAACAGAAAAGTCAAGGCAGGTTAGATTAGGATAGCGCACCGCGCAACAGTTGACGGCGTAGCGTAGCGCCAAAATCAACCTGCTACTAGTAAAATAGGCTGGGTTAGTTTAGAATTGCGACCCTTCCATAAAGCGAACTGACCTATTAACCTTTTTCTTAATCATGCAATGAAATGTCGTCATAACGTGCATTATAACTGGCGTCGAAGTATCACGTTTCGGGCGGAACAAATCGAGAGCAGGAGTCTAAGCCGTGAAGTAATTTTTACATGGCGTCTGTGGTTGTGAACAAGTAACTAGCTGTTATTTTTTTGAGTGGTGTATTTTTTAATTTCGTTATGTATTTTCGAAATGCACTATACATGCCTAGCCGTGAAAACTCGTCTATTGACACCTAGTCACCCGGCAAGCCCTTCTTTCGCGGCGTCTGCAGTTATGTGCTATTCTGCTATACCTACCTGCTAGTTTTTGCAGAAAAGTATATTAATTGAGGCAAATAAAACACAAATCGGCCAAAAAAAAAATCTTTTTATTTTGAACTTTAAATTTGCTATTGTAACAAATATGTTTTGTAATACAAAATATACCACTTGATAGGTTCAATCATATATATATATCACTTGTACATAAAATGCTGATAATTATAGTCTGTGAGCTCTTAGATTGCGATTCGGGTTTAAGAGAAAACTGAGAGGTTCTTATCTGGATCGCGTAAGTAATGGATAGCTAGAATAGAAGTTTCCCAGCTAGCCGTAAGCCTGTCCAGTCTGTTTCTGTTTGTGCTATGCTTATAAGTGCTAACAATCAATCAAAAGTCCATCAGGTCAAGCCACAGTGGCGCTGGCCGTGTAGCCAGTACCCATCTTGCAAGCGTTAACTCCTCGCAACAGACGCAAGAATCCTTTTTCGCCCCACTTCTCCGACCACGAGTTCTTGATAATCCAGTACTTTTTTCCACTCTCTGAAAAGTAGTCGGTTTCATTTAACTTCAAATTCCTAATGCCTTTATATCTTACCCTGTGTGTTAAGCTCAGCCTTTGGAATGCTATCGATACCAAATTCGTACAAACCTTCTCCATAGCCCACTAAGAGCATGCCATGGTTTAGTGGCACGTGAGCACAGTCTTGGGTCTTGTCAAAAATGCCTCCTGAGTATTGTCTCAACGCGGGACATGATGCTATGGCTGAAAAACAATATTATTATACAGTCTCCTTAAGGCTCATGGTGGGATCCTGCCATAGTCCACAAGGTAACACGGTTTACCACAGAGAGTAAATTGACTCATTCAATTCCTGTTTCCAATACATAATGTCAAAATACAAGGAACACTCTGTGCGCGAGTCTGACTCGCATCATAAACCGTCGTTTTTCATAATTTCTTGATATTGAATAATCTAACAATCAAGGTGAGCGAACATACGTACCAACTGATAGCGGCCCGAGTTCTACCAGTTTCTGCATCAACGTATCTTCATCGGGAATGTCAATTTGCTGTCCGCCTGTCACATGAACAACCACGTTCTTTGCTTCTTCATGACAAGTACCTTTTTTACCTATGTAAGGATAGTCTTTTTCTAACATTGGTCCGATGGATCTATTAGCAAATTCTCTGCAATAAAAGATAACTTTTTTAACAATATTTGTTACCCATACGGGTCTAATTAAAGGTTCTTCTTTCCGTTTCAAAAAATACAATCGTAAGGTATTCATTCAGCTCATAATTCAAAAGTCTAACTTGAGGTCAACACATTGGCCGCACGTAGATGTAGAGCACACGATTGAAGCTGAAATGAAACTGCATCACTCTGTATAAGTTAATGCCATATTCTATAGCGTACTTTAACGTACATTTGGTAAATAGTACATTGGGTAATACGTTCTGAAAAAAGGGCAAGTCAAGAGTACTTTAAACCGACGAGCATGCATGAAGAGATTAATTAATGTAGATGAAGTGAAAGGTGTATGTTAGGACTTAGGACCGTAGCAAGTGAAAAGATGGGGTCTCTGCCTACCCCGTTGGGAAAAAGGCGTGATTTTATGTATGTATGTATGTATGTATGTATGGTAATACGTACTGCATCACTTCATGTATGAGCCCTCCGCCACACGTACCGCAATCCAGGCAGTCCAGGGCCTGTTGCTCCGAGAGGGCTAAGCATTCCTTGTGTTTAATAGCGTGTTGCCCTTCAATATTACCTGTAATTAAATTATTTTCAATATTTCCTACGCAAATAAACTTTACTTTGCCACTGTTCATTGCGTATATTATTTCAAATTGAATGCTAGAATGTTAAACAAAATGAGGCAATAAGTTCTAAAAACAAATAATAAGCCGTCGAGTGTTGCAAGCCATTTGACTAGGGATTGATCAAGAAATTGACACTTTTATAATCGCGCAATGAAAATTAAATAGGTACGTTTTTGTAACGTACCAATAGCGCTGTAGATGTAGCAACTGCCACACCGCGCTTGGTGAGGCTTAATATGAGACACTGCATGATAATCCCTCCAGTCATATGATGGTGGCAGAACTATAGAACTATCTCGGACTGCCTTGATCCCTTTTTCCTTTGATGGCTTGAACCCTTCATATTGCTGAAGTTCTTCAGGCTTTAAATCAGAGAAATGGTTTACTGCAAACACAGTTCCAGGAGACTCAGCATTTAGGCGGTTGATATATCCTAGGTTTTCCTTAAAGATTTCAAGTCTTTCATAATATTCCTTGCGGTTGTAGGATTTTTCGTGTTCTTTTACAAAGTCATGAAACAGGACTTCGGCATTTTCTAGATCGTAATATAACTTGTCGAGGACCGGCGTCATGCTCACGGTCATGTTGCCGACGAGGCAGACCGTCACCAAAGCTACCAGCTTAATCATGGCGTTAATGTTAACGGCGTCTATTGAATTGACGATGAGTGAATTCTGCAAGTCCTTATTATATGAAAACAAATACTTAACTGACAGTTTTATGTTACTATCGCGGTGGAATTTTATCCATGTAAGTGCCGATTTGAAATTCCAAAAAAATTTGCGCAATTGACACAATTCTCATGGCCATGTTGCCGACGAGGCAAATGGTCACCAAGACTACCAGCTTAATCATGGTGTTAAATGTTAACGAGGAAATAGCTGTTTCCTGCTCCAAAACTTAATCGAAATTTTAGGAATCAAAATAGATATAAAATGCTGTGATGTCCTATTTAAAAAATTTTGCGCAAATTATTATAGAATTTCTGTACTCGGTGTCTGATTTTGGCCAAGATTCCGCTACAAACGGACGCCTAGTACATAAATTCTATAATGGGTTGGACAAAAATCTAAACGGTCCGACACATCACATTTTTCTTCTATTCGGTTCCTAAAATATCCTAAAGGTTGGTTAATTTTTGGAGGAGAAAACAGACGATAACAAAACCTCAATTTGAATAACAGTTAGGTACTGTAAGTTTGAACCACATTATATCCGCCGCTATAGTTATCAGGTGCAATTTAACGTAAACTGCTAGTATGGCAAAATGAGCAGTTTTATATCTTCTTAAACATCTGTGGCTCTAGTGAAAAGGGGTTAAACTCGAAAAACACTACTTTACAGGAGACTCAAAAAACCGTTGCGGCTTAAATTTATTCAGACTTTTGATCACTGTACTTCAACCGCTATACTTACAAATAAACTTTAAATGCAGTTTTAATACTTAAAAAATCCTCTTTCACGGGGTAATATTCTTACTTCTCCAAAGTTAACGGATAAAAAAAAATGTGACTTATATCCGTGCCAAAAAGTGTTCTTAAGGACATAACTGACTTTGTACCCTTTTTCACCCATAATATTTACACTACCCGGGAATATAACTGAACTTATACCAATTTTCACCCTTATTTTAGAAAGTGAAAATGGACATGCTGTTCGGTTTATTTGAAGTTATCTCCTTTTATAAAGGAAAAATACATGAACACCCTAAATAAGAAATACCTGACTAAACGAAACCTATCATTTAAGAGCTTTATTTCAGACATAATCCTAAGAAAATAAACTTTTACCTTTTTGCACGCAATTAATTTAGGTGTACTGTAATACAAACACACTTTTACCAATGGTTTTTTAAAAGTTATATCCATTTTTTGCGGTGCAGTTGGCAATAGAAGATCTTTATTTTTATTGATTCATTATTACAAAAATGTCAAAATTAGCATATACAACTATTCTCATAGTTTTTAACTAAATTTGGACTTTCCTCAATCAATCGTCTAATAGAAAAACATATTAAGCGATACAAGATGATATACCTAAAACGAGATAAGTACAAAATTTAGTTTTTCCAGTTGACTTACAATTACAAAAACTACGTAGGAGACCTTAGTACTACAATTTGATCGCAATTGTGAATATTTAGACACGGAAAATAACATGTATCACATTTTGGGTGTCAGCTTGTATAATTTCAATTCTTGTATAAAATCAATTCTTGCCTGTGCTCTGTTGGCGCCAAAGGATAGGAATCTACAACATCCCCAGAACATAACAAATTTTCGTAAAAGATCTTACACTCGGGTTTATCAAATTCAACAAAAAACTGTTTTTTTAGCGATAACCGTATTGGACCGCTGTTAAGTCTTTCATATATACAGGAAATAATGAAATATGTTTCTCGACGGCTTTCAATCAACTTTTACTTATTTTGGTGGTACTCAGCATAATCCATCTCGCTGAATCTAGGACAAGTTCTTCACTGATTTTAAGTTTGTCAGTTACTCCTTGAACAAACTTTGATGTTTCGTCAAATGGTTATCGCATTAGCAGCCTCTGCAAATGCGATGACACTCTGTCTTTATTTTTAAATAATTTGCAAACTGTCTATTCTTTGTTGTTGCGTCCATTAAATTACCTAGCAATGAACTGAACCCTTTTTTACATTCTCCTAAAGCCCAATTAACTCTCAAATATTTTTTTCTGAGTTCTTCTTGTATATTTATTGCGCATTTCATTTTACAATTTCCTAGCATCTTAAACTCTCTTTATTTTTTTTTGCTTTCATACTATTTACCAAAATGTCTCCTCTTTTTCCTTTCCTCCCTATGTTTATTCTCTCTTTGTCACTTTTTCTAGGCTATCCTTTTCGTCCTTGACCAACTTTGTCCCAAAACGAAAGTTGCTCTGCTTCTTCTGCCGTTCCGGTTTCTTTCGATTCTTGTAATTTTTTTGAGTCAGAATCAGTGAGCACTACGTTCTGCCTTTTTCTGGAGTGCTAATAGAGTCGACGAAATTGTTGCCACCTTTCTCCTCGACAAGTTTGAGCATTCGATCGATTCAAGATCGGCCTGCCATTCTGTGTAACAAACTAAAAAAATACTTTTAATCCTATGGGTGGCTTCATCATCAGACCAGCCCCATAGTACCATATTATTGTATTGTCATGTTAAGTAGGTAGTAGGTACTTGGGAAAGATTTTAGCTCAATCGGTTGCAAATATTCTGCTTCAAAATTGATTTGCAAGATCCCACCCGAACAAACACAGTTACATAGGTATATTGCAAGTACAATAACTTGAAAAAATACCCACAGCACTACTGTAGGTCATTCTACATACTGGTGACCCAAATTTTATAATAGGATGATCGATTAGACTCAAGTGTACTTAAAATAAACCACAGCGAAGAGACTTTTTATAAAGAACTTTTTGATACAAGTAATAATCGTGGTGTAAAATGATATATCTCACCAGTATAAGTCTATATACACCAATAAATACTAAATAATTATTCGTGACTATGGATTAATTTCGATTTATTTTTATGAATTATGGGTAAATTGCTCGTGCAAATCGGTACAAGTAAACATTGATCATTAAATACCAGATTTCTTAAAAGATACAATCGACTTATATCAGTAATGTTTAACATTAAGTCGTGAATACAGATTAAAGTCGATTTATATTCTATAAGGTATGTAATCTTGTTTTGTAAAAAGGTATAAGTAAACATCGATCGTTTAACACAGGATGAGTCAAAAGAGACAAATGAACTTAAATCGTTCTCCACAAACAAAACCCCAAATTGTTCATTGTTAACTTTAGTTGCACCATATTTCACGACATAATTCACCAGATGTACCATTTGGCACAATCCTAACTTTGTCATTTTAAAAGATAACTTAGCTCCGATTACACCAAAAGATGCGCAATTTTTTTTTGTGAATTTTGGTGTATATAACGCAAAAAGGTCATAAGTGCACTTTAACCCCTTTTCACTAGAGCCACAGACATGTTGATTCAGGATACAGTTTGTCCTTAATTTGGCATGTCACAGACGGATAATGAAATAAGATACATCTTTTTAGGGTTCTTTGCCTTCGAATGAAAAAAAGGAACCTTTATATGATTATTCGTTTGTTTATCTCCGTCTATCTATCACAACCAATTTACTCGGGTTCTACCGAACCGATGGTATTATCCAAACCATTTTCCAGCTAGTGGGCATTGAACCTCCGCAATCTCGATTAAAATTCGGATATAATCGAAAGATACTCCTTACATAATACGTAGGTATCATTGTTTGTTTCAGTAAATTAAATTATAATCATTAAATTGGGCTTGCATTCTAGGGCTCTACTTAAAACTAAACAGTGTTTTTCGTTGCCGTTCAACACACTAAATGATGCGGTGATACCGTAGCAACAGGCCACAAAACGATTATTGTTTTTCGCGCGTGACTTTGGAATGCACGTGCATATAATTTTAATGTAGCAGTTTATAAATTCCTATTTTAATTTTGTAATAAAGATTATTTTGCGCCCGACACCATTCCAAGGCCAATTTTAAAACACAGACGTGGACCAATTAGAATTTGCATTGATGCATTGGTTATCACCAAGTTATCACCAATAGACTTTAGTCTTCCATTTATACGAAAAAGACCAAAACTCTTTTCGCAAACAGACCAAAAGAAGCAAAATCATTATCCTTTCAGCCATAGGATATCCACTGCTTGGCACAGACCTCCTCAACAGACTCCTACATGGGCCAGATAGAAGCGACTCGCATCCTGGAAGACCCCGTAACTGTAACTTGTGGCAGTCCAAAAATGCGCTTGCCGGTACGTGGTCTGCACTTGAAGACCTTTCGACCACAACGGTCGAATTGTACTGGTAAGCAAAATATTATTACAAACTTAAACCAATACTGAACAACAACTGAAATTTTATTTTAATCATACGAGACGCTTATGTCTGAGATATCTTCCCTATATTCACAATTTAATTCCACAATGTTCGATGATGTCTGCGACCGAGAATTTTTAGAGATTTAATAATATTGACTATGGATGAATATATATTTTTTTTCTTTTTTCTTACTCCAAGTTCTTGACACAAACTTTCACCTTCCACATGAAGTGGGTATCCCATTAGGGGTTGAATTTTCAAAAACGCTGGAATCAACGTTCTCGGTTTTTGATGAAGAGTCTACACGCAAGATAATGCACCCTTTCTCATAAAAGACCACGATTATTTTAGAAAGTTTCGCTTAAAAAAAATCGGGGATGAGTAAAACAAAAGTTGTTTTCTTTCTTAATATAACGGGGTTGCCTGTAATAGGAACAATAAATTAAAACATAGGCTCTACCCTTCAAACTAAACAACATTTGTTAAGCAACTTTTGAACGATAATTTGTGTATGATAATTTGCAAAATATTGTTTAGACAAAAAAGCAATGTATTGCGAAATGTGTGATATTAGTAGATTGACAGCTATGACAGTGCTCAAGGAATGTCAATGTTGGACGACGTACATTGAAAATACTATTTAATTTGTTTGAAATAATGAAATTCTGAAAACTGTCTTCTTTTTTTAAGTTGCTGAAAAAATGTTGTTCAGTTTGAAGAGTAGAATCTTTGTTTTAATTATTGCTCCTATTACAGGCAACACCCTGAAGAAGAACCTACACCCGAAATATTACTATTCTTACTCAAGGAATCCCAAGCTCTTCATACGAACTTTCACCTTCCATTTTACCCCATTAGGGGTTGAATTTTCAAAAACGCTTAAATTAATGTTCTCAGTTTGTGATGAACAGTCTACATGCAAAGTAATGCACCCGTTATTTATTTTTATAAATAAGGGGTAAACGTGGCCTTTTGGCTATGTAATCCCTTTCGGGAGTGAGTTTCCAAAAAAATGTTTTCTTACTTTGTATAGAAACACCTTTACAAGAAATATTACCATTCTTACTCAAGCAATCACACTTCTAATCATTCAACAATAAATATTTACTCTGTCGATAGAGGTGCACTCAAGCAAGTCAATGACGCAACTCCGTCGATATACAAATATTTATGGCAATGCTATCATGAATCCTCGCAATTATTTTCAAAAATCACCTACTTTTATCAGCTGTTGGTTGCCAGCAAGGGGACCCTCTTGGTCCCGCCATCTTTAGTCTCGCTATTCATCCCGTAATTTCATCTCTAAAATCACTTTTTAACTCGTGGTACCTTGATGACGGCACTCTAGGAGTCGACTGGAAAACTGTTTTGGCTGATCTCAAAATCTTAAATGACTCATTCTCATCAATTGGTCTTGAATTAAATTTTTCCAAATGTGAGCTCTTCATTTCAAAAAACATTGCCGCTTCAGATTCAGATACAAACAATATCATTCACCGTTTCAACTCATTAGCCCCTAACATCAAAATCATCGACAAAACAACTCTCAGACTTTTAGGGGCCCCTATTTTTCCAGAATCAATACCTCCGCTCATTAAAGAACATCAAACTACCCATAAAGATTATTCGGACCGCCTTCTAAAAATAAATCCCCACATGGCTCTGGCAGTTATAAAATTTTGTCTATTCTTACCTACCTAAATTTACGTAGATATCCTAAGGTGTAGCCCTATTTAGAAATACCCACATCTTATCGAGCCCCTAGATTAGGTATTAAAAAGTCTTCCTGTAGACAAACTGTCATAACAGTTTCGCAGGGCTTTAGATTATATGTAATCTTTGTTGTAAAATGAATAAAGAAATAAATAATAAATAATAATAATAATTCTGTCCTCAAGACCACGCTCACATCCATTTTAAACATCAACCTCGACAGCCGCGCTTGGAACCAAGCCTCCCTTTCAATACGCTATGGTGGTTTGGGCATCAGGCAAGTCGTCAGTGTCGCTCTTCCGGCCTTCTTATCTTCGTTTCACAGCACTCAAGACTTAGCAAATAAAATTTTCAGTCCATCTTCTAACAACGACTGCATTGTCTGTGTGAACGAGGCCAGGGAAGAGTGGATGCGGGCTTGCCTGAATGCGCCATTCCCAGTTTCCACCAAATCGCAGAGGTTGTGGGACGAGCCGCTCTGTCAACTGGTTCTAAAAGATCTGACAGATACGGCACAAAATCCGACAGAGCGTGCTCGCCTACTTGCCTTGGCGGAACCGGAATCGGGGCTTTGGCTCCATGCGCTACCATCACCTAACATTGGTACGCTGCTGGATAAAACAACTCTCGCCCTGGCAACAAGTCTGCGACTCGGCACTAAAGCCACCGAGCCTCACCGCTGCCGTTGCGGCTCAACCGTGGATGAGTTAGGCCACCATGGCTTATGCTGCCAAAAGAGCACCGGTCGTATATCCCGGCACGCTTCCCTGAACGACGTCATACGGAGGGCCCTTGTCTCCGTCAATGTGCCGGCCATTTTAGAGCCGAACGGTATTGCACGCGACGATGGCAAGCGACCTGATGGTTTGACGCTCGTTCCGTGGAGGTTAGGCCAGACGCTCATTTGGGACGCTACTTGCGTCGATACACTGGCCGCGTCCCACCTCCAAGCCACGTCCTCCAAAGCCGGAGCGGCAGCCGCAACGGCTAAAAACCTCAAGCGGCGCAAGTATGCCGCCCTAGGTGAGGGCTACATATTTGCGCCTTTTGGAGTTGAAACATTCGGCCCGTGGGGACCAGGCGCCAAGATTCTCTTTAAAGAGATATCGGAACGCCTGGTCGAAGCTTCAGGTGACCAGAGGGCTGGCAGCTACTTTGGACAGCGACTGAGCCTCGCCATCCAAAGAGGCAACACTGCCTACCTTCTAGGTACAATATCTACTAAAGGCGACCTGGCTGGTATTTACAACCTTTAGTGTCTATTTTAATTATATTTATATTTTAGTTGTTTATTAGGTATTTAGTTTAAGTAATAAAGTACTTAAGTAAGTTTTTTAATTAGTATTTGTGTTGTTTTGTGTTGTGAAATAATAAACCAATATTTTATGTAATATTAATCAATAAATAAAAAAAACATTTGCCGATATAATTTTTATTGTGGTTTTATTTTTTTCGAATTGATGCGTAGGTACAATCATGATGTTCTTTAAATAACTTCCAAATAACAGATGAATATTTAAAACTTGTCCAAATTCCAATGATTATAAATAAACCAGCTCCGTATCGTTTGATAATGAGTTCTATAGTGGTGTGGGTGACGATCCATCAAAAGTCCACAGGTCAAGCCACAGTGGCGCTGGCCGTGTAGCTAGTGCCCATCTGGCAGGCGTTGACTCCTCGTATCAGACGGACGTATCCTTTTTCGCCCCAATAATCCCCCCACGAGTTCTTGATTATCCAATATTTCTTTCCACTCTCTGAAAATTAATTCGTCTCATTGAGCCTCAATTACCTAATGCCGTTATATTCTATAACAATTAATATGTTTCATTATGACTCTGTAACCTAATGCCCTATAGTCTTATTCTAAAAAAGAAGTAGTTTGAAACATAATATTCTACAAAAAGACTTGCCCCGGTCTAGACTACTCGCGAAGTTGATCGAGGATGGGCGAATATGATAGTCTGGACAAGCACTTTACTGAAGAAAGCAAAGTATACTTCAGCCAAATTTGCCTCTGTCACCGTCGCGATAGTGTAGTAGAGCCGTAGTTATTTTCAAAATGGCCTTTTTAACCCCTCATCCCAACGGCCCCAGCCCCATGGCTGTTTCAGCCATGCAGTGGCCGCTATTATATTTTGCTGTTTTGATGTGAGTACAAAGAAAGAACATGTCTCAATAAATAAATAATAAAAAACGCTCAATGTAGGGTTCCGTAGTTGCCCATCCTTCACAATAGACGGGCTTAAAACAGCGGTTTTAAGAATGAGGTTTAAATTACGAGAAACAATTCAAGGTCTATAAAAAGGTCGTAAACGCCAAAGTAACTGTAATTACTTATTACCGTCTGGAAAATATCGATTATATGCGCCAGATAGAGCGGAATGTTTTAATACAGTATAGCGCTTAGTTTAAAGTATAAGAACATCGCGCAGCACTTACGTCATTTTAAAGAAAATTATAAAATTTTACAATAGCTCAAAAACGGCTCGACCGATTCTATTCAATATAGTTTTCATTGAAAGTACCTACCTACTTAATAGCCATTCATTTGCATGAATTTTTCTATAATTTTTAGACCCGTGGTTGAAATGTTAGAGGCGACGCTGTTTTTTGGATTTCCGGAGCGAATATTTAAAAACTACTGAGTTTGTCAAAAAATAATGTTTGGAGACCCCTATTGTTTTTAAAAGACCTATCTTTAAAATAAGGCATTATAAGTACTATCAATGAAAACTATATTGAATAAAATCGGTCGAGCCGTTTTTGAGCTATTGTAAAATTTTATAATTTTCTTTAAAATGACGTAAGTGCCGCTCGGTGTCCTTATACTTCGGACGTTACACATATTAGTTAAGTGCCATACTGCATTAAAACATTCCGCTCAATCTGGCGCATATAATCGATAACTTCCAGAAGGTAATAAGTGATTTACTTATTAATAAGTACTTTGGCTTTTACGACATTTTTATAGACCTTGAAATCTTTCTCGTAATTTAAACCTTGGGCTTATAACAGCGGTTTTAAGCTCGACGCAGGTTGAAGCGGTCTATCTACTTACTGTGAAGATGTGCAACTACGGAACGTCACTGAGCGTGGCCCGACATGCTCTTGGCTGGTTTTTTTTCGTAAATCTGTTGTATGAAGATGCTTGTTCTAGGAGTACTAATGTACGATTCACATTGACCGGGCCGGGCCGGGTCGGCTGCCGCCGCGTCGAAACGGGCGCTCTGGCAGCCGGCAGCGGCCGACCGCATCCAGTGATCAGGTTGGGCGGGGTCGGCTGCCGCCACGTTCCAGCAGACGCTGGAGCGCCCAGCGGAAGCCGACTGCGTCCTTCCGAGCGATTAAATCTACTAGGGCGACGGACGAACGAACGGAGCCGATGGCGCGCGGCGGTGACCGAACGGAGCAGCTTACGCGCGACGACAGCCGAGCACCTCCGTCCACGTCCGCAACCGCCCGATCGGCTGGCAGCGGCGCCAATAACATTTGATTATGGGATCTGACTGCTGTACAGAAGCTCTACATTCCTTTGGCAACTATTTAGACGCGCTTGAGCGCGTGTCGACTCCGCCTGGTCAGTGGGAATCGTAATTTATTCTAAGAGTACAGCATGTTATCAGTACCGATTTCGTACAAACCTTCTCCATATCCCACTAAGAGCACGCCATGGTTTACATCCTGATCAGCGCAGTCAGCGGTCTTTTCATAAATGCCTCCACGGTAATTAAATAATGTATTAGTTACTGCTAAGGCTGAAAAAGAAAACCGCCAAAATTTAAATATATTTTATTCCGATTTTCAAAACTCCGAATTTAATTATTCCTAAGAAATAAAATTCAGATTACTAAAAAGCATGATATTTTTATGACACAGAGTTTGCGAGAATTTTTATTTCCGACTTTTATAACATCGAAGACTTAAAGCAGTTGGACTCTTGTATGACATTGTACAGAAATTATAGTACGCCAAGTCTTTTACTAAACATACGGCATTTGATCACAGATGGTTTCATTAGGCATAATGGATCTTCTATATCGTTTGAACATTCCAGCAGGACAGCCATCTTGAATTTTAGTGCAGAGAGGACGACGGTTATGACGTTACCTATATTTTTTATCAGATTTTGACATTTTGTATTCTGAATCCTATCATGTGGGGTTATTTATAGATAGGGCTGTAAAAGCCGATACCAAATATATATTATACGGCATTATTAGATTACTGCTACTTATTTGGAAAATCCCCCATTATCAAAACAACAAGATTGGTCTCTTGTATGCAAGATACGACAAAAAGCTCGTAATATACTTATTTCTAACAAAATGGGACGAATTTGGTAAATATTTTAATTTTGTAATTTAATTGAATTGTTCAAAATCACGTTTTAAGTGCTTTTAAAGCTAAACATTTTTAATAAAAGTTATTACCTATAGGAAAATGTCACACTCATACATCGCATAATCATTAGCAGAGATCAGACGAATGCGCATCATTGTACACGGTGTCCTGTATTTAACGGACAACCTTCTAACCGATCCGAACCGACCGATGAAGGCCAGAAATGTGCTTCTTTCTTAAGATAGGTTTGTTTTTATGATAATCGGACTAGGTATATATATTTTTTTATTGGTTCCTTGTTTAACTCTAATGCCCGATTAGGTCACAAAAGAGGATATTCTTTAGTTCTTTTTTTATTCTTTAATAATGATATCAACGAGTGTATATTAGAATTAGAACCCTGAGGTATCCAGTTTTTTTAACGGGTTAATTAATGACATCGGTTTTGTCTTAAATTATAAACAACAAATAAATTATGGAACCAGAGTGGTCAACTTTATTTAATGTTATCACTTACCCTTTAGATGGGGTATTCTTTTTATGACCCTTTTATATTGTATTATTGGTTATTTAGAGAATGGTTTCATCGTTACTTTTTTTAGTTTATGTATAAATGTTTTTTGTGTATATTCCTTTTATTTTAAAACGAATAAAAAAATATATATATTTTATTAATCTATCTGAAATTGTTTCGTTTGTTAGAAGGTTGTCTAATTAATACAGGAGATCGTGCATAATGACTCCCATTTGTCCAATATCTGATTATTAGGAAGAGGGACACACCTTTTTCAGTCACAGCCAGGCTGGGAAATGATCTCTCCTTTTTGGCAAAGCTACTCAACTTGTACTTTATTATTGACTGAGACTGTTTCTTCGCTCTTTTCTTATTCCTGTTGAAATTACTTAATTATTAATATATATAATGAAATTATTACTTTAAAAAAACAAAATCATGTAGGTAATAATTGATAAAAAAAAAATTAAAGCATGATTTTGAAAAATTTAATAAATAATGTTAGATATTACGGGTATTTGACGTATGTTTCATAATAATTAAGTCAAGCGTCTTCTACCTGCAAGAGCCCAAACTAAGTATATGTATCGATAATGTGTTGCAGTTTTTTTTAATAAGTAGGTAGTGATATAATAATATCCTATTTAAAATACTTAAACGGGTTTACTAACGTGTCGTAGAATTCGAATAACGCGGGAGGCTGTAGAAATTAGTCGTCATCCGAATTTTAACCGAGATTGTGGATGGTCAGTGCCCCCCAGTTGGAGGACGGTTTTGGATACTACATCGGTGGTTAGTGTGGACGAGACCTTAGCAAATGACGTAGTGAGTGTTGTGTGCAACCCGACAATTGACATTGTGCGTGATGATGAGGGTAGTTATGCGCCTCCGCCGGTGACACCCGCGTCGAGCAGCCGCGCGGACAGGGCGCGTACCCGCAGTGTTCGGTAGCCCCGCCGCCGCGACTGATCGTCTCTCCTGATGATAAATCGCGTACCGATTCGAAACATGTCAAGCGTTATTTTGTTACCGTTTAAGTATTTTAATATGTCTGAGACTCACGATACTTTTCTATGTAAAATATCCTATTTATTTGAAGTCGTTATATTTTATTTTTGGCAGTGTTAAAATGTCATCTAGCTGTAAGAATGGAACTTCACCCGTAAAAATATTCGTGCTATGATTTGTTACGATTTTCAGCGTGTTTTGATGCAACAACAGTACATAGATCAGTTAACTTCAACTTTTAGTGATGATACTCCGTCGAAAACCACTGTGTATCACTAGTTTAGTGAGTCCAATTGTGGACGAATAGTACGTGGAAGTTCGCCCAAAATTGCAAACTAGGATAGGTTACGACTTGATATAACTTGGCTTTATTTACGCATAATGTGTGTTCTATTAAGTATGGCTTTAATAACAAAAAAAAACTATTAAAGTGCTACCGCATACAACAAACTTGTTATTTAGGGTTTTCCACATTTATATCCTAGCGGTTGAATGGTAATAGTGAGAAATAGAGTATGTATTAATTACTATGGCTACTATATCAAAATAAATATTTATGATACACCTTACACACTTGTATTTCAGACGAGTGAAGTTCTTATGCACGAGCGAGGTACGAGCGAGTGATTAAATCAACACGAGTCAGAAATCATCTCGCACACGAGTTTCATTCAAAACTTTACTATGCATGTACTCGTACTAGGAAATAGCATATACTTTAATATTCACAAAGACTGTATTGAATTGGAAAGAAAGTATTTTGATTTGATTTATCCAGCAATTTTTTACTTCTTCAATAACATGTGTAAAAATCTTTTTTTTTAATTTTTGTCAAACTTTAGTCTTCGTTTCTTACGTCAAAATGGTACGAGCGCGTGTACAATCAGCCAAGTGTATTTACTAAGTAAGCATTTGTAGTTCGTTTATGTATCAAATTCTAAATCTTATGTAGTATTTAATTAATAACGTCTTTAATCAGGGTCAGTCAAGTTAGGGCATTTGCCTCTTTTAGATATGTATAAGTAATTTAAAAGTTTTTAATGTGTTATACTAATATTAGTTTTAAGTTTACTAACCTTTTATGGATGTAACATATCCGAAATAAAGATTTTATTATTATTATTTAATGAAGTATTGGTTTTATTATACTTTTATATGTAATAATAATCGGTATTTGACTAATTTATCAAACTTTTTTTAAATAATAAAACCTCTATGCGTCAGGCTGTCAGACACAGCTAGAAAAAAAAAAGCACTTGATGCACAGTTTGAATGCCTACAAATCGCTCTTTTTAAAGGACATGCATTGTAAACAAATAAAAGGTATATATTAATATACGGTACGAAACATTTTGAGCGCGATTCCAACTCGCACCGTAAACCGTCGTGTTCTCCAGAATAATATTTTCTCAAACATGCAATGAAATATCATCATAACGTGCGTAAAAACAGGCTTCAAAGTGTCACGTTACGGGCGGAACAATTCGAGAGAACTGCAAAGGAATTTCATACAAAATGAAGGCCTAGGCCAGGAAGTATTTTTTTTTAAACATGGCATCTGTGTTCCTGAACGGGCTAAATAGCTGAATTATGTTTCTTAGGGCCGATTGTTCAATCACCAGATAAATTTATCTGCCAGTTAAAATTATTGCTATTCTTTTCTCCCGTCATATATAAGAAAAGTGACAGCCAACATTTATCTGACAGATATGTTTTATCTGGTGATTGAACAATCGGCCCTTAGTAGTGTATTATTTATTTCATTGCATATTATGTTGGAGAAAAGCACTATATACATGCCTTAGCCGTGAAAAGGGCTTGACGGCTTCGTATCACAGATATCCGGCGGTCTATACCTACTCAGCCGGCAAGCCCTTATTTCCCGTTGTCTGCAGTAATGTACTATTACTAATCGGACACTAAGTGAGCAAACATACGTACCAACTGACAGCGGCCCGAGTTCTACCAGTTTCTGCATCAACGTATCTTCGTCGGGAATATCAATTACTTGTCCGCCTGTCACTCGAGCAACTACTTTCTTTGCGTCTTCATAACAAGTATCTATTTCACCTATATAAGGATAGTCTTTTTCTAACATTGGTCCGACAGTTCTATTAGCCAATTCTCTGCAATAAATAATGAAAGATAACCATTTCATAAATATGTACAACCCACACGGGTTTACTAAAAAGTTCCTCTTTCTCATCAAAAAATAAGATCGTAAGGTATATACAGTACAGTAGTCCTATTTGTTATGAAAAAAAGCTGCACTCTGTGATGGAAGCAAGCCGTTTTGCACAGTGATAATATAGACCAAAATAAACGATTTCACTCGAGGCGAAATTAGTTTCACCCCTTAGGAACAGAGATGGCGCCACTTATTCAAAAAAAGTTTAAAAAATTCTAAATCCTGAACGGATACTCCGATTTTGACGTAACAGGTCCCAATCAGCAGATAATTACCCAATTTAACATGAAAAAAATTAAAATCACGTAGAAAATAATTTTGGATACCTAAGAAATAATATTTTCTGAAAAAAATATTTAAAATTTGTGATTTTTGGAATTTTACTCGTAAAAATGTATGTACATGGTACTTTTTTTATTTATTTATATTAATACACAACTAATTTTACATTTACGAAAAAAAACCGCAAATCATTAGCTCGTATAATTCCAAAGTTATTGAAGAATACAGACATGGCGCCGCTGGGTCAAAAAATCTTACAAAAAATCTAAAACCTCAACGGATATTCCGATTTTGATAATTAAGGTGGTAATCGACAGATAATTACTAAAATTAGTTTAAAAAAATTAAATAAAAATTCAAATAGGCAAAAAGTGATAATATTTCCAAAAAAAACATACATTTTGAAAAAATATATTTTTTTTTGGGGCTTTTATGTAATTTCATATAAAAAAAATTATGAATATGGCTTTATTTTACTTATGTATATTATAACACTATTAGGTAATTGATCGTTTAATAAAAAACCGCATATCGAGAACTTGTACAGTTCCAACGGTATTGAAGATTTTACTATAGGGTGCCGGTGCGATGTTGCCGCCGCACGTGCAACTTATGTACATGTATATAGAAAAGTATTCTCCCGTTTCGAAGGTACTGATTACCCTGAAAATATAACCACAATTGAAAGTACAAATCATAATCATCCCAAGTAGCACACAACACACTTATATCCCTTGTACAGCTTAAATTAGAGTTTTAACGGGTGAATAGGCTCTTATACAACCAGTTTGCTAATATCACAAGTATATTCTGCCTATTTTCACTAAACTGTGCATTGTAACGTGCATGTTAGGCCGTTGCATCGGCTGCAACAACGCATTTTTCCATAGCTCGATTTGCACCCATACTAACTGTTCTATTGTGGATCGCTTCCAACGCCATTCCATTCCCAAAAAGAAAGGACTTGGGACAGGATATATCCAAATTAAGACGTTTATTTCACATTTGGCTCGCTTGAAACGCTACACGCAGAACATGTTGTTCAATGGCAGCTGAAGTAGTCGGCGAAAGGCTTGTCGCCAGCTCAGTGAAAGCATCGAAGCATTCAAATTGCAGTCGTCAGTGCAACGGTCTACTAGTAGCAGTTTACAAAACAGTTCTTACTTTAAGTAATGAAATGATGACTGCACTTCAAGGCTTTCACAGAGTATGACAAGACGTCTAATTTTAATACAATAAGAAAAGAGACCTGTTTTAAAACTTGCATGTTATACCCTGAAATACTACTGCTTTTGCAAGTAACATCGCTATCTATAGAAATTCTCTCTCGATACGTAACGGCTCATGTGAAACGATTACTTAGGGCCATTTTTGTTTCTTTTTTTTAGGGTGTATTTACATAATTAATGTCATTCATTATTATAACAAAACGGGATTTAACCGAGTTCAAAAATGTTTATTTACCGCAATTAAGTCCCGTTTTATTATTTTAATATAATGTGTGAAAATCGTGTAAGATTCAATCACTATATTAATGTCATTAATTGGTTCTCAATTAATCGTAACGTTGTTGGTCCCAGATTCACATGCAGGCTATACGATGCTCCAACAGAGTATATATTATTACTGTTAATGCGATTCGAAAAGATCTGTTTAAACTAAAAACACTAAACTAAACAAGCCTGTGAGATACCTTCCATCTATTTCAGCTGCCATTGAATACCGTTTCATGCAAACCAAATGTGGGTTCACGTTTTAATTTGGAAATATCGAGTCCCAAGTCCTTCTTTTTGGGAATGAAACGGCATCAAAGGTAGGTGGGGTCCACAATAGTTGAAGGTTAGTTTAATTTGGAAACTCCTTGAACATTATGGATACAAATTGGGCTGTGGCATAATGCGTTGTTGTTTTTTTTATGATGCGACGGCCTAACTTGCACGTTACAATGCAAAGCCTGCAAAGACTAAAGTGAAAATAAAACGTAAAGTAAGTAAAATATTGATTCAGAAATGCTATTTAGCATCTAATATACTTGTGATATTAGCAAACAGGTTGTATAGGAGCCTATTCACCCGTTAAAACTCTAATTTAAGCTGTACAAGGGATATAAGTGTGTTGTGTGCTACTTGGGATGATTATGATTTGTACTTTCAATTGTGGTTATATTTTCAGGGTAATCAGTACCTTCGAAACGGGAGAATACTTTTCTATATACATGTACATAAGTTGCACGTGCGGCGGCAACATCGCACCGGCACCCTATAGTAAAATCTTCAATACCGTTGGAACTGTACAAGTTCTCGATATGCGGTTTTTTATTAAACGATCAATTACCTAATAGTGTTATAATATACATAAGTAAAATAAAGCCATATTCATAATTTTTTTTATATGAAATTACATAAAAGCCCCAAAAAAAAATATATTTTTTCAAAATGTATGTTTTTTTTTGGAAATATTATTACTTTTTGCCTATTTGAATTTTTATTTTATTTTTTTAAACTAATTTTAGTAATTATCTGTCGATTACCACCTTAATTATCAAAATCGGAATATCCGTTGAGGTTTTAGATTTTTTGTAAGATTTTTTGACCCAGCGGCGCCATGTCTGTATTCTTCAATAACTTTGGAATTATACGAGCTAATGATTTGCGGTTTTTTTTCGTAAATGTAAAATTAGTTGTGTATTAATATAAATAAATAAAAAAGTACCATGTACATACATTTTTACGAGTAAAATTCCAAAAATCACAAATTTTAAATATTTTTTTCAGAAAATATTATTTCTTAGGTATCCAAAATTATTTTCTACGTGATTTTAATTTTTTTCATGTTAAATTGGGTAATTATCTGCTGATTGGGACCTGTTACGTCAAAATCGGAGTATCCGTTCAGGATTTAGAATTTTTTAAACTTTTTTTGAATAAGTGGCGCCATCTCTGTTCCTAAGGGGTGAAACTAATTTCGCCTCGAGTGAAATCGTTTATTTTGGTCTATATTATCACTGTGCAAAACGGCTTGCTTCCATCACAGAGTGCAGCTTTTTTTCATAACAAATAGGACTACAGTACACATTTAAAAACTCTAACTTGCGATCAACATGTTTGTCAATTGCACACTCAACAGGAGCCTTACCACGATCTCTTAACGCGACTCACTTTAGGCCCTAAACTGAACTGTATCGCTATTTCATACCATGACATTGTATTTACGACTCAGTTCAGATGACAGTTCAGTAAGAGCGTCTCAACTATTTCATTCTCTCATTTCAAGTACTTTTCGTACCACGATGTGTCACTTGAGACGAAACTGAATCGCACGAGTGTCAAATTTTGCGACTCATAAAAAGTTCCTCATTGAATGTATCGTTCTGGATAGTTTTGTGTAGAATATTTATTAGTTCTTAGCTTTTGTTCGCGACTTGTCTCGCACAGGTCTGGAAACGTGTCTGTGTAACTTCCTACCGTTTTATTCAGGGACGTATTTACCCTAGGGCGATCCGGGCTATAGCCCGGGGCGCCAAACCGACAGGGGCGGCGTAGGCGCCCCTGGCCGTTTGCATTTTGTTTTGGTATTGGCGCCTTTCAACCAACTATTACTTTTCACCTTTTTTTGTCAATCCAAAATTTAAAATGAACATGAAAAATAACAAGAACAAATAGTTTTGGTCGAAAACATGCTTGTAAGTTTGTCAATATCTTCGGGGCGCGTCTGTAAGTAAGAACATGAACATGCTTCAAATATAGGGCGCGGGCGCCGAGTGAGGTCGCGGGCCGGCAAGAGGGGCGGTGGCAATAGGTCATACATATATCAGCGTTGCCAGATCGGATCTTTTTACACTATATCGGTCAATTTTGTTACTACGTACCCCCGCGCCGAACAATTTCGCTCTCGCTGCGCTCGCGTTTTCATCTGATCGTGTTACTACGCACCCCCGCGCCGAAAAATTTCGGTCTCGCTGCGCTCGCGTTATTATCTATTTCTGTTACAATATACACGCACTACTACGTACGTACGCACCCCATCGCCGAAAAATTTAGGGTAGCGAAGTGTTTGACAGGTTTTTCAGAATACTGACGAGTTAATTTCTTTTGAGTTATTATAATACGATCTCTTGGATAATGCAACGGGGAAAAAAAAGATGCACAATGCTCATAGATAAGAGTGCATTACTGGTAATAAGTAGATAGAACTTCGTGTTTTTCGGTTCCATATGACTACTGCAATACTACGGTAAAGAGCTCGTAGCTTTGTATGGATTTCATAGTAAGATACGTTTTTTTTCCGTAGCATTGCAGACTGTAGTAACTAAATTAGCCGCTCGAGGGTGCTTTACATCATGCTTCTTTATTTGGTTACTATTTAAGTTCTTAAACCACAATATGATTTTTAATAGATTGAATTATAAAAACAAGTAAACTATTTTGTAAAACAAAGAACTGGAGTTCAAACATTTGCACTGAACCTAAAATAGGCAACTATAATTGAACATATCTTTAAGCAGTTGATAATTTATTTATTATTCAAAAAAGTTACACAGCATTACAGTAATAAAACCAATAAGGCACTGAACTACAAAAATACATATAAACAAGACTTAAAACTAGTTAATTTAGGCGACACAACCGCGTGGGTCCTTTGCGTCGTCTGATCTGGTGTATAATTCGGCAAATTACCGCGGAACTGCCGAAACACAACACCCTTCCGCCAGAAGTCTGCACTTGCGATGGTGTCCTGCAGCGGCCGCGGCACGCACACCACAAATGAGCTGAAGTACACGTAGTGCCGGGACTGCAGCTGGATAATATTGATATCATGGGGTCAAAAATATAAGCCCGATTTCAAAGGTCTCTATCTCGGCGGGAGACAGCTGGCGATAAAAACGGAGCTTTTAACATTGTCATTGACACACTTGATATTATATGGGTGATAAAATCACTTCACCGCATTTCCTGGTCACAATTTCTTTCCCCTGAACGAATACACTAAATCCGCGGAGGATTAAACTGAATTCGAAGATTGGCATACCACGTAAAATTCATTTGAAATTTAACAAATTTACATGTCAATGATTGACATGACATTATCACAGGCGGAAGGCGGCACACGTTCCGAGTCTTAATTACAATTCTTTTGAAATACAGACATTTTAAACTTTATTTCATTCAATAAAGCATTTGGTATGGCAAATAATGTCTTTAAATTAAAAAAAGAACATAAGTCCGCTATGAAATATATGTCTTTTCTTTTCAAAATTACCAATTAGTTTTAAACAAAGTGTGCTGCGAAATTAATTTGTAATATTTTAGTTACCGAACGGATAGAAGCCAGAAAGAGATAAACATATACGAAACTCACATAGCGGCATCCCTTTCGCGCCGTAGCGTTTCAATTGCGGACCAGAGACAAATATCGGTCTTTCATTCACTTTTTGCGATCGAGAATCAGCGCTGCTTTAAAGTTGTTATGGTACGAAATTCAGCGATTCAATTTAGGTGCCTAAACTGAACTGCACTGCGTTTGGATAGTTTTTATAAAGATCGTGGTAAGGCTCCTGGACTGTAGATGCAGAACGATTAAAGTTCAAATTAAACTGCTTCACTCTGTATAAGTTAATGCTAGATTCTATAGCGTACTTCCACTTTAGCGTACATTTTACAAATAGTATACGTATTACTGCATAGGTGAGTTTATGTTTGTTGCATTTTTCTATGACCTGGTTCAACGCATGTGGATGGTCTGTTGTGGAGAGGCACGGGCGGATCCTCCTCGCTTTGACCTCCTTCCTTCCTGTATCTTAGGCAGAAGGCAGCCAAGATGAACCTGGACTGACCACGTCTATCACATGCCGGATGACTAGTGGGCCAAGCAGACGACAGGAAAAGCTGCAGACCTTGGGTCGACTAGGACTCTTTCCTTAAAAACTGGGCAGACTGAGAGAATATAAGTGAAGAAGCTATAAAAAAAGATCAATGGAGAAAGAAAGGGCAGGCCTTTATGACGTAGACTCAATAGACTTGCAATAGTAATAAAAATACGTACTGCATCACTTCATCCATGATCCCTCCGTCACATCTACCGCAATCCAGGCAGTCCAGGACCTGCTGCTCCGAGAGGGCTAAGCATTCCTTGTGTTTAATGGCGTATTGCCCTTCAATATTACCTGTAAACAAATAATTAAATTATCTATACATATAAACGGAAAAGTCCCGACTGACTGCCTGGCTCACTCATTAACGTGGAGCCGTAACTTACGAACCTAGGAACTTAATTTTATTACAATAGTTTAAATATATAACGTAACCAAGTACTACGAAGGGATATTTTAAAACTCATCCCCTAAGAGGGTCAAATTGGGGTTGAAAGTTTGTATGGAATTTGTGTATTTCTTAAAGAAGTGATTTTAAACATTGTGTCTTGTTTCATCTGAGAACAAGAAAACTGGTTTTAGGATTATTTAAAGCTCATCCTTTAAAAGGATCAAATAAGAGCTATAAATTTATATGAGAAACATGGCATTCTTTGAGTAACGTGTAGTAATATTACGTGTATAGATTCTTCTATACAAAATGAGAAATTACATGTTTCATAAATGTATAGTTCAAAGCTTTCTTTAGGTACAACGAAGACAGAAAAAATTACAACACATTCTGATGGGACCATACGATGTTGTTGTCTTAATTTTTACAATTATTGATAGTAAAAGTTTACAGGATCCCTTATTATTATCGTTTTCTTTACAACGGCAAGTGAATTCACTATCAAGACCCAAATTGAACCATACATATACTCCTACATTCCGAACAATAACAGATGCATTATTTTTCTTCTACTGGTGTCACTCGGAGAGACGGATTACGCTGTTTGAGGCGAGTTGTCGGACACTTCTTTTGCTTCGGTTCAAGCAACTTCACTTTTGTCTATGATTTCGTTCAGTTTACCGGAAAGTTTTTTTTTTTTATTCTAAATAGCCATGCATTTAACCTTGATTGCACCTGATGTTAAGTGACAAGCATGCTTGGCTAGAAGATGCATGTTCACTCTCGACTTGAAGATATCCAAGTTATATTTATCGGCGAACAGGTGCCAAGGTGAAGGTGAAGGTGTAAATTGTCCCATGTTGTTATGCCATGACGTGATCTAGAAATGTAATAAATCTACCCACAACTGTATGTATGTGCGCAGATTTTTATTTTAGAAACAAAATACGGTTGTAAAAGTTACACAGGAAACGGTCTAGACCTGTGCGAGCGAAGCCGCGGGCAAACGCTAGTTTTTAATATTGAGTAAGAGTTAACTTTATTTACTCACTCTTTATGGCTTATTTTATTTGGTTATGGTCTAGAAATGGACAGTTTTATATTTAAACAATGAGAAGAAATATATTGTCGTAACATACCAATAGCGCTGAAGATGTAGCAACTGCCACAATTCCATTGATTCTTAACATGAGTCACTACGTTATGATCTCTCCAGTCAAATGAATCTGGCAGAACCACCGAGCTATCTCGGACTGCTTTGACCCCTTTTTTATTCGATGTCTTGAACCCGTGATATTGCTCAAGTTCTTCGGGCTTCAAATCAGCGAATTGGTTAACTGCAAACACAGTTTCGGGAGACTCAGCGTTTAGGCGGTTGATATTTTTTAAGCTTTCCTTGAAGATTCCAAGCCTTTCATTATATTCCATGCGGCTGTAGGTTTTTTCGTGTTCTTTTACGAAGTCATGGAACAGGTCTTCAGCGTTTTCCACATCGTAATACGGCTTGTCGAGGACCGAGGTCATGCTCATGGCCAAGTTGCCGACGAGGCAGACCGTCACCAAGACTACCAGCTTAACCATTGTGTTAATGTTATTGTCTTATATTGATTTGACGATGTATGAATTCTGAAAATCCTTTTTATACGAAAACAAATACTTAGGTATTTTGGGATTTATGTAACTATCGCGGTGCAATTTTATCCTTTTAAATGGCGATTTGAAATTCCAAATTTATATTGAGTGCATTTTTTTATTAGCTGCAACATACCTAACTATCAAAGTATTACACCTGTTTTATTTGTTTATTGAAAGTGTGTTTTTGGTAGGAACTTAACTTATTGTACTTATGTACCTATATGTAATTAATCAGGATACAGCTTGTCCTTAATTTGGGATGTTGTTGACCAATAATGATGAAGGACGACGCATTTGGTTCGGTTTGTAGACACCTGTCTACTGAGCCGTCGGTCCCGGGTTCGAATCCCGGCCGGGGCAAATATTTGTGTGATGAACTGGAATATTTGTGCTTGGGTCATGGTTGTTCTATGTATTTAAGTATACAGGGTGTAACCGACAGCGTACCGAAAACAAAAACTGTAGTTTTAGACCATAATCACGTACTGAAAACAAGTGTTAATTTTCTCGGAAAACTCAAGGATAAGATTTTTTAAAATAAATTATAAAACTCGACGCGCAATGTATTGAGTGCAATTCTCTCGGGTGCAGACGCGCGGGGAGGGGAGCACGCGGCAAGCATCGACCGTTCCAGGCGCTCCCCACTCCACTCACGCGTCGGCGCAAAATATACCGTTACGCCAATGCGCATCGAATGACATGAATGAATGCAACCACAAAAACAACGCAACCACAGATCACAACTAGTATGTAGTACCTAACACCAATAACAACTGACATCATCATCATCATCATTTCAGCCATAGGACGCCCACTGCTGGACACAGGCCTCCTCAATAGATTTCCACATGGGCCGGATAGCAGCGACCCGCATCCAGCGAGTCCCCGCAACTCTAACCAGGTCGTCCGACCACCTTGCGGGTGGTCGTCCTACACTGCGCTTGCCGGTACGTGGTCTCCACTCGAGAACTTTTCTGCCCCAACGGCCATCGGTCCTTCGAGCTATGTGCCCCGCCCATTGCCACTTCAGCTTGCTTACCCGGTTTGCTATGTCGATGACCTTGGTTCGTCTACGAATCTCCTCATTTCTGATTCGATCTCGTAGACAAATCCCGAGCATAGCTCTTTCCATAGCTCGCTGAGTGACTCTGAGCTTCCTTAAAAGGCCCATAGTTAGAGACCACGTCTCGGCTCCGTAGGTCATCACCGGTAATACGCACTGGTTGAAGACTTTCGTCTTCAAGCACTGAGGTATGTTGGACGAGAAGACACTTCGCAGTTTCCCGAACGCTGCCCATCCGAGTTGAATCCGCCGATTGATCTCTTTCTCGAAGTGACAACTGACAACTTCCGAAAAACTCATTGGTACGGGCCGGGTTCGAACGCAAGACCTCCGGATTGAAAGTCGCATGCCCTAACCACTAGGCTACCACCGCTTCAAAACTAACCGCTTTAAAACTCAAAACTGAGGCTATCATTTATAGTCTTTCGATACTTACCCTAAAATGATGCCGTAGCAACAGACGATAAAAAAATTATCAACTACACGTGTAACTTGGGAATGCTCGTGCATATAATTTTAATCTAGCAGTCTATAAATTCTTCGTTTTATTTTGTAATAAAGATCGCACCAAGAAAGCACCCGACGCCATTCCATTTACAAACTAACTTTGTTTAGGCTTCCTTGACAGGACAAACTTGGATGGAATAGGGATGACGATGGATAAAAAAATCTACAGCATAAATACTGATAATGAATAAAATTTGCTCAATGTTTGAGAAAAGCACTATACATGCCTTAGCCGTGAAAAGGGCTTGCCGGCTTCGTATCATTATCCGTCTATCCCTGCTCAGCCCTTATTTCCCGGCGTCTGCAGAAATGTACTATATTCTGCTTACATTTCAAAAACCTATCGTTCAACACATTTCTAATATCATGATAGTTATATTACGATGGTCCACAGGTAGAGGTTGAAGAAGTGTGGCCTGGGCTCCATACAAAAGAGTATAAATGACGTTACTTAAAAACTGTTACTATACGAGCCGTGCTTAGCCCTAGGTTTATGTTTATGTATAGGATGTCGCCCCCTGCCTGCTATACGGCCACATCTCAAAAAACCATTTTTTTGAGAAACCGCTTGTTAAAGTTTTGGCAGCGTAGTGCTTGGTAGTAAAACGGGGCTAGTTTTGGGTCAATTAATTTAAAATTTAACTTTTTTTATTCTACATGATATAACGCTTGTCATGGATACAAAACGTGTATATTATTTTTTAAGATACGAGGCCTTTAAGATAGGTACTTAGAGTTGTGGCCGTATTGCAGAAACATTTTGTTGAAATTTTCAGATGCGTCCAAAACCGACCAAGAATTATTAGAAAATGGTAAAAAAACAATTATTATGCAAACACTAAAATAACTAAAATACCTTTATTAATCAACTTTTGTTACAGTAACAACATCACTGTAAGCGGTAATCAGTGCATGCAGCTTTAATACTAACTTTCTAGATGCAGATATCATCATCATTTTGCATATAATTAATGATTATCTGGCACCTTCTCTTAAAGGCACTTGTATCTTTAATTATCGTGTTAACATGTATAATACCATATATAACATGTACCATGTACAAGGAGGCCCCGTAGTTTTAGGTTTTAGCGTGGACTAGGTTCCCGTTGATATAAGTGTACTGTTTCCCAGAATTCTTCAACTTCTTTACGATATTACCTTTTCATAGTGCAGGATAACCTTTTCGTTTTCTACTTTTAGGTTTAGCAATACTGGATGAAGACTGGTTCGAATTAAAGTCCCAATTTATGTGAGTCGGTATTAACAACGAATTTTTAAAACACCTTGCACCAACATGGCTCTCACAGTTCTATTTAAACATAGTCTCGAATAATATAATTCCACCTAAGTTCAACTGCATAGTTGCATACACTGAATTCGGGGAATTCAGGTACAAACTTTAGGAGGGGCCAATCTACAATCAAATCAAACCTATAGTTGACAAAATAATTCCTGTGGAGCAGGCTGGATTCCGTAGTGGTCCGAACTGCGTGGATCAGGTAAATCGCTCACAACACATAAAGACAGGCTGGGTTTCAAAGGAAAGAGAAAACCGTGGCAGTCTTTATCGACCTCTCAGCTGCATTTGATACCGTATGGAGACAGGGGCTTATCTATAAGTTCATGACCGTGGTGCAGATGGTGGGACTAATCAACTCTATGCTCAGCAATAGGAAATTTATCGTCCACCTAGGAAACACCTCAAGCAAAGTCAGGAAGCTAAACAATGGACTACCGCAGGGATCGGTCCTGGGCCCGCTCCTGTTTAACCTAATAATTATATCGTGTGTGTATAGTTTGAACAGGAGTGGGGTCAGGACCGATTCCGAAAACAGAAAATCGGAAATTTATGTATGCTGATGGATGACATCGCCATCACAAACCAGGATGGCAAATTTAAACCCTCGAAGAAAGCCCTTACTTGCGATCTGAAATGTTTTGAGTAATACTTTAAGAAATGGATAGGTACTGCAGCCCAATGCTAGTAAAACAGAAGTTGCGACATTCCATTTCTGCAAGAAAAAAGCAAATTATGAGCCAAATATCTGCTTCAGAGAGCTACTTGGGTGTCACTCTAGACCGCAATCTTACCTATGCGCCACACATTAGTAAGTTAGGGAAGAAGTTACAGACGCGGAATAACATACTCCACAGATTAAGGGGAACTACTTGGGGAGCAACAGCTGACGTGCTACGCACTACCGGTCTTAGTCTAGTTTACTCCATGGCAGAGTACTGCTTGCCAGTTTGGCTCAACAGCGCACATGTGCATCGGATAGATGTGCTAGACCAAACCCTGCGATGCATATTGGGAATCATCAAATGTACTCCTCTGGTTTGGCTGCCTGTGTTGAGTCATACAGCTCCCGCCCAACTAAGAAGACAACAGGTACGGTCCACGAAGCACAAAAATTCGCGAATCGTCCCAATTTGCCCATCCACGTAACGCAAAGCCACGGTTCGCAAACCTGCCGCCTCATCGGTTGAAGTCGAGGCACACCCACCGTACAATAGAAGAACTTATAATTGTATATGAATCACTGTACATAATATGCCATACGAATAAATAAAATAAATAATAAGTACTATCGGTACCTACTTATAGTTGTGACACAATCGAATGACGTTTATTTCGCTTATATTAAAGGGATTCATCGTAATAACACTAGAATATACGTTATTCTTATAGGACGCAACTCGAAATAAAATATTATAAATGTATGCTATACAGCCACAACTGGCAAGTGGCTGTCTTGCAGGGAGTCAACTGACAATTTTTGGACAGACCCATGAGGCCACTTGTGGAAAAAAGGCTTTTAAGGACACTTTTTCTTATGGCTCTCGAAATAAGGTCATAAATTAAATTATCCTAACTACGAATCTGCAATAATGCAAAAAAAATTTTTTTTTTGAGATGTGGTTGTATAACAGGCAGGGGGCGATGAAGTTCTATCGAAAAAGTATAACTTGCTACTTGAAACTAGTTGTGATTTTCTTGAGGGTTTCATGGTTCAATGGTTTTAAGACTGCACCGAGCGAAACGTGAAAAAATAGGCAGTTGCCGTTAAGTAGTTAACGTCAACACTAATTGTTTAATCCATTCTAAACTATATATTTAGCATTACGAAGAATGTGTTAACAACTTCTCCGTGGAAAAATTATAAGATTATTCATATTTTACCCTAGAGAACTAAGTAAAGTTAGACGAAAATTGTAAAATCTTAAGCAGGCGTTAAGTGTTTTTTTATACTTTAACAATGGAAATCTATTCTGATGTTCAGTTCAAAAAAAAGATGAACGTTTACATTACAATTTGACCGCATCAAATATTTCAATTATTGTTTGATACTAAAGGTCCAGATTTATCAAAAAGTGCTTTTAATTCTCCATACATTTTTACTATGGCGGCCGCGCGCCGATTTAAATACGCATTCCCCGCGCTCTATGGTTCAGTCGCAAACGCTCGGCGCCCTCTTAAGAGTCCGCAGCAAGCTCGATTCTTCATACAAACGTAGTTACGTCCTTATTTTAATATAACATGTCACATTATCATGAAATTCTCTAAATATAATGAGATAAGATATATCTAGGGCTAAAACTAGTTTATGACTCTTGAAATGTTAATAGAAAGAAAATAGAGCGAGTACAAGTTTTGCATTTTTAGACCCCAGAAAGTTGTTCAGTTTGGCGGCATACTACGACCAAAATATAGTTTAGATTGAAGTCAAAACCTATTTCCGGTGTCGATTAAACTATGCAGTTTGATAAGAAAAAAGATTTATCAAAATTGATCTCGTAGTTTTAAAATGAGAGCGTAACTACGAAAACCTTAAAATAAATTACAAAAAATTGTTGCGAAACTGCAGCGAATTACTCTAGCGCGGGGAACGGTCCGGGGGGGCGGCGGTAAGCACCGCCCCCCGCTAGCGCGCTCTCCCTTTACTGCTAGCGCCCTGTCTTCCTCTAGGTGAAACAACAACATTTTAAAGCGTAAGCGCGCGATCTCAACGCGGAGTTGAGCGGACCTTGCTGCGGACTCTTAACATACGGGTGTCATAAGAAATGGGTCGTTTGGCATATGGATAGGAAACGTGCAGGAATTAAGTTAACAGCACTAAATCGACAAATGTAACATAGCAAAGCAAAGCAACGAGCTATTCTAATAAGGATAATGCCTGCAAAGGGTAAGTAATTAATCAATGAAAGAAAAAACATATCTGCCGATGTATTTTTATTGTGATTTTAAATGTTTCCGAATTTCTGTTAATGATGTTTTTTTAAATAAGAGGTGAATGATTAATATTTATCCAAATTCCAATAATGATAAATAAACCAGTTCCGTATCCGTTGACAATGAGTTCTATAGTTTCGTGGGTGACGATCCATCAAAAGTCCACAGGTCAAGCCACAGTGGAGCTGGCTGTGTAGCCGGTGCCCATCTTGCAGGCGTTGACTCCTCGTATCAGACGGACGTATCCCTTTTCGCCCCACGTCTCTGACCACGAGTTCTTGATTATCCAATACTTCTTTCCACTCTCTGAAAAGTAATTCATGTTAATAATTCTCAATTACCTAATGTCGTTAGATTCATATGTTTTATTATGACTCGCTAACCTAATGCCCTAAACTCTAATTCTAATTAAGACTTAAAATTTAAAACATATTCTTTAAAAAGTCGTGCCCTGGTCTACACTACTTCCGAAGTTAACCTAGGATGGGCGAATATGATAGTGTGGATAAGCACTTTGCTGGAGAAAGCCGTACTTCGGCCAACTTTGCCTCGGTCACCTTCGCGGTAGTGTAGAGCCGTAGCCGTAAATAATTTCGAAATGGATTTTTTAACTCCTCATTTATATGGGGGGCCATTTCAGACCCATGTAGTAACTTGAGGTGAGATTAGAAAGAAAGAAAGAAAGAAAGAAAGAAAATTTATTTCGCCGCAATTAGTATTTTAGATTACAAGAATATGTTGCTGATTTCATGTGTTTCAGAGAGTACAGAAAGAACATGTCTAGTGACTTGAGATCGCGATTTGAATTTCTGGAACGTAATGTCTGGAAATGTAATTTTTTCCGTACAATTTTTAGTACTGTCTATTTTTACTAATTATAAAATGTCCACAATCCACAGATTAGTTTAGTATACCTTTATAATAAATACGCATAAAAACCTAGTTGGCGCTTGATAGTGAAGCCAGATTTGTTCATGCATGGGCTAAGTTTCGTCAATATCACTAGCAAAACGTCTACATGATTGTTTCGTATACACGCACACATAAAACCAAAAGCGGTTTCATTTTTCATAAATCTATTGTATGAAGACTCTTGTTCTAAGAAGGAGTACTTATTCTAAGAGTACAACATGTTAATCATGTTATCAGTACCGATTTTGTACAAACCTTCTCCATAACCCACTAAGAGCACGCCATGGTTTATATTCTTATTAGCACAGTCAGCGGTCCGTTCATAGATGCCTCCACCATAAGATTGCAATCCAGAAGTTGCTACTATACCTGAAAAACGGTAACGCCCAAAATTCCGAAATATATTATTCAGATTTTCAAAACTTCATATTTCACTATTCCTATGAAATAAAATTCCGATTACTTAATAGCATGAGTTTCAAGTTTCCAAGTTTTTTTTATTTCTGAAATTTATAACACCGATATTTTGACATTCGGTAAAATAAATTTCGTATTTTCAATCATCGTAATTTTACTTATTTGGAATTTTGACATTCGATAAAAAAGTTTCTTATTCACAATCATTATTTTAGTTTTTTAATAATATTCAATATTGTATTGCATGGCGTTGTTATAATTTACGATGGTAGATTGTAGTAGTTTTAAAATGTTATGTAATGAGTACAATATATTAGGCTGTCACAGCGCAAAGTCTCTCGCTGGACGCGTGCCGACACAGAGCACCCTAGAGTGTTTTTGTAAGGCCGGAGGCGCGGAGGGAGAGCAGCGCTTGCCCGCCGTGCCGAAGCTCTGGAACGAAGTACGAGCTATCGTGCTTTATTATAATGCAAGGGTCTGTCCTTAGCGCTTGAGCTACGCGGTGTCAGTTTTCGTTAATTTAAGACCATGATTTCGATACTTATCAAGTTTATAAAAATGTTGGCCATATACAACACGCTTATCGATTACCTTTCCGAGCTGTATACCGGCGTAACACTATTTTAGAATGGCTTTTAAACAAAAAATCTATTTAAAAGCGGCCGCATATCACAAACTTGTTAATTAGCGTTTTTTCAGTTTAGATTTTAGCGCTGCGGTTGAATGGTAATAGCAAGAAATAAGGTATCAACTTTATCAAAAAATGGAAAATGTATATATTTACTGTACGGAACACTTTGTACGCGTTTTCGACTCACACCGTAAACCGTCATGTTCTCCATATTTACTCATCTGACACTAAGTGAGCGAACATACGTACCCACTGACAGCGGCCCCATTTCTACCAGTTTCTGCATCAACGTATCTTCGTCGGGAATGTCAAGTTGCTCTCCGCCTGTCACACGAGCAACCACTTTCTTTCCGTCTTCCTGACACTTATCTACATAGCCTATATAAGGGTAGTCTTTTTCTAATATCGGTCCGACGGTTCTATTAGCAAATTCTCTGCAATTAAAAGAATAAACAATGAAAGGTAACCATTTTAACAATATTTACAACCCACACGGGCTTACTAACAGATACCTCTTTCAAACGAAAAAAAAATGAAAATAATATTTAGGGGCTCATGATAAAAATGATGATTGCTCTTATCATGTAATAAATAAAAGTGACAAAGCAACTGTCACTCACACTCGCATTTTGTCAATCCGTAACGGATGCTTTGTCACTTATTCAACCATCATAGGCCCGCAGTTCACATTTCAAAAATCTAACCAGCGGATATCATATATTTGTCCGCACGCACACTCATCGCACGGACACTAATTTAACTGTAGATCTGATTTACATAGAACACGAAAGTTCAAATTAAACTTCTCCACTCTGAATAAGTTAATGCTAGATTCTATAGCGCAGGATGCATAACGCATGCGAATGGTCTGTTGTGGAGAGGCTCGGGCGTATCCTTCCTGTACTGTAGGTAGAAGCAGAGATGGGCATTAATCAATTTTTTTTTTTATCGCGATTTATTTAATCACGAATAAATTAATCAGACAGACAGAGTCTTCGAATAACGATTAACATCGTCATTTTAATCAATTAATTCTTGTTTAATTTAATGATTAATTCTCGATTAAAAGTTGGAACTGGGGCCGCCGACATGGATGTTATTTATATATGTATTTATATATTATGTATATCGTCGTCTAGTACTGCGGCGTCTGTACATGCTGGATGACTAGTGGTCCAAGCAGACTACAAAAAACGCGGCAGACCTCGTCGTCGATGGCGGGTCGACTTGGACTCTTTCCTGAAGGGCTAGGAAGATGTAGCTATAAATGGAGATCAATGGAGAAAGAGGGGGCCTTTATGCAGTAGACTCAATAGGCTTGCAATATTAATAAAAATACGTACTGCATCACTTCATGCATGATCCCTCCGTCACATGTACCGCAATCCAGACAGTCCAGGACCTGCTGCTCCGAGAGGGCTATACATTCCTGATGTTTAATGGCTTGTTGCCCTTCGATATTACCTGTAAACAAATAAATTATTTTTAATATTTAGTAAGAGTAAACTTTATTTACAAAATTTTCATGACATAGTTAATTTGGTAAAGATCAAGTAATGGATAGTTTACAACCAAACAATGAAAAGAAATACGTTGTCGTAACATACCAATAGCGCTAAAGACTGAGAAAGGTAAAATGGCGACTTGCGAACGTCGCTTGCGGCGGGCGTCGATGAAGTACACAATATGTCAGAGGAATGGGGTTTGGGTGAACACTCAACTATCCCACCTATTCTATCTAAATATCTCAACTATTTTATTTAAAAATCGCACCTCTACAACTGAAATACCTTCTATTGAGCTTTATTAATGAAACCCTCTATGTCCCAGATATTAATTTATATCTGTATATCTGAGATACTGGATTAATGGAATAGGTACCTCTTAAAGCGAGACAAATTTCCTGGTCCCGTCAGGTCCCAGTTATCCAGGTTTCCATTTATCTGACAGGCTATTGAATGTTGAGAGCCATTTAACTCGACATTGGTTTTATAATCAAATAACGAAAAAACTTTACGGTGTCGTAACTTACCAATAGCACTGAAGATGTAGCAACTGCCACATTGCATTTGATCCTTAACATGAGTCACTACATTATGATCTCTCCAGTCGAATGAGTCTGGCAGAACCACCGAGCTATCTCGGACTACCTTGACCCCTTTTTCTTTTGATGGCTTGAGCCCATGATATTGCTCAAGTTCTTCGGGCTTTAAATCAGCGAAATGGTTTACTGTAAACACAGTTCCGGGAGACTCAGCGTTTAGGCGGTTGATATTTTTTAAGCTTTCCTTAAAGATTTCAAGCCTTTCAAAATATTCTTTGCGGTTATAGGATTTTTTGTATTCTTTGACGAAATTATGGAACAGGCTTTCAGCATTTTCCACATCGTAATATGGCTTGTCGAGGACCGGCGTCATGCTCATGACCACGTTGCCGACAAGGCAGACCGTCACCACGAGTAGCAGCTTTATCATGGTGTTAAATGTTAACGTCGTATATTGAATTGATGATGAATGATTTCTGCATGTCCTTTTTATACGAAAACGAATACTGAACTAGCTGGCTGGTTCTTTTTATTACGATTGCGATGGAATTTTATCTTTTATGCCAATTTGAAATTCCAAATTTTATTTAAGCGCATTTTTTTACTTGCAACATATCTGATACTAGCTGTGCCCGCGAACTTGCATAGTAGGGTTTTAAAATCGAAGCGAGTATTTTTATTGTCTTGCAATACTTACCCTTAAATGATGCCGAAGCAACAGACAGTAAAAAAAAAAATTAACTACACGTGTAACGTTGGAATGCTCGTGCATATTTGTAATGTAACAGTGATTCATCGTTTTATTTTGTAATAAAGATTGTTTGTACCCGACACCATTCCATTTACGTACTTACTTTGTTCCTGTGTTTACTGTGATAGATACTTTTATATTATTGTTCGGAATTTAATAAAAAGGTTGAAAAGGTTTTTATATAATATACGAGTATGTACATATAGTTAAGGTCCCAATAGTTAAAGTTAGGTTTAATTAGATAATAAGTTTCTTAAGGTTTAGTTTTTATTTTATAAGGTTCCGGTGAAAACGTAACTCAATCGAGTGTTAAACGAGTGAAAAAGTGGCACATAAAATGGTCCAAATGAATGATTTGGATGAAATGTCTGTGAATGAATGTTGGATATAGATGGCATGGCATTCATGACGATATGAAAAAAATACAAAATATTATAAGATCGAGGAATAAAAATTTCGAAATAGAATTGAGTCGAAGTATTAAAATGACTTATTTCACTGTTTTAAAGTTGACAGAGCTCCGCTTTGCGGGGCTACTATATTCCTGTGCTGTTTGCCCTTCGGGCATCTGAATATAACTAATGAATCTAACCTACCTAGACCTAGGGCTGTTGCACATCCCTATAATTAGGATTTTTTTACAATTACAAGTCGACATTTTTACTGTTAGACCATTAGGTATCGACGATTTTATACCTGGATTTTTTTCCTTATAGACCAATTTTTCCACAAGGCTGGGAAGTATGTAGAGCTAATTCGGGCTATGTAAAATCAATGTGGCACATATGTTCGGTCGGCTGCTGGAATCACCGACAGGTTCAGTGTCACGGTAGGCTTGCATCAGGGATTGGCTTTTTAAGCCTTACCTCTTCCTGCTTATTATGAATGCTTTGTCATCGGACATTCAGGAATTGGCGCCCTGGTGTATGTTATTCGCCGATGGTGTCGTCGTTGTCGGTGAAAATGAACTCGAGGTCCAGAGTAGACTGGAGAAATGGCGGCGAAAACTGGAAAATGTTGGGCTCAGAATCGGCAGATCCAAAGCGGAACATATGTTCTGTGATCTCGGCGGACTTTCCAGTTTTGCGGCCATACAACTGGATCGAGTAGCGCTGCCAGTTTGCTCCGATTTCAGATACCTCGGTTCAATTTTACAGAGTGACGGCGGTATTGAACGGAATGTCAAAAACCGGATTAGCTCACGGTTGAATGAAATGGCCTCAGGTCCTTGGCACGATAGGCGACCCCCGGATGCCGCTTCGGCTCATGGACAAAATTATAAGACCTGTCGTCATGTATGGATCAGTGTTGGGCAGTAAACTAGACGGATGAAATGAGATTACACGTGGCAGAAATAAGAATGTTACGATGGATGTGTGGGGTGACAATAATGGACAGAATAGGTAAGTAAAAAATTAAGAGGAAGTCTGAAAGTAACACCAATTAGGGAGAAACTGCACCACGCTAACCGACTGTCATGGTATGGGCACGTGAAGCGAAGAGAGGGAAGTCACGTAACCAGAAAAGCGTTAAGCATGAATGTGAACGGATATAGAAGAAGAAGGCCAAGGAAAAGATTGGTGGATTGTGTGAAAGACGACATGAATAAGAAGGAAGTAAACGACGAGATGACGACTAATAGGAAAGAAAACATGCTCCGCCGACCCCAAATAAATGGGATAAGGGCAAGCGAATGATGATGACTGTTATAATATATAATATACATGTATTTACTTGTATCTTAGACGCTCTCCGAAAGATTAATTTTCTACCCTGCACCCACTTGAAGCATCTCTGTTTGGCCCTATGGTTGACTGGCAGAGAATGCCATTAGGCATTAAGTTTGCCATTTGTAGGTACTGATTTTTGCATGGGAAATAAAGTTTAAAAAAAATTAATAATAATTTATTTATTATGTCTAAGTATTTATGTAAGTATATCTGTATATTTTTATTTATGTACCTATGTTTATTACTTTTGTCTTTTATGGTAGTCGTTCATTTAGTCCTATTATTATTATGCACCACCTACTAATTTCAAACATTAATTTTCAACGACTCCGCTACCTGAAGGTTGTCTGGAAGAGATCGCTATTTAGCGATAAGACCGCCTGTTGTTTACCTCTGCCTGTTATTTTAATGTATCTCATGTTGTGTTGTATATTCCTTGATGTTGGAGGTGTGCAATAAAGAGTATTTGTATTTGTATTTGTAATAATATTTTCTCACTAGGTCTTGAAACAAAACTTTTTTTTAATATACTGTGACTTCATATACGTAAATTTTACGTTTTTTTGAATCCAAAAGAAATTTTGATATTGTTTCAGAATCCTCATGATTTCAAAAAACAATAATTGTATGATAACCATGAATTTAAATGCACTTTTTCACTGAGAATAGCAAATAAAATTACTTATTAGGTAACTATACTCATACAAATATTGGTACTCATAATAAGTATAATGTAATCATTATGTGTCGAGCAGGGTGGTATACCTAATACTCAGAATATCCAAAAGATATTCGTTGAAGGTCATTCAGGTATACGCACCGACCTCGTCACATTCTGATGAGGAAGTAGAGGCTATGTATGAGGACGTAAGTAGGGCCATACATACTTCCAAAACCTACTTCACTGTTGTTATGGGGGACTTCAATGCAAAGTTGGGCAAGAACAGCGGTGATGAGTTGAGAGTGGGGCAATTTGGATACGGGCAACGGAACCCTAGGGGACAGAGGCTGGCCGACTTTCTAGAGAAAGAGGAACTCTTCATGATGAACTCTTTCTTCCAGAAGCCGCCTCACAGGAAATGGACCTGGATAAGTCCCGATGGTTCCACGAGAAACGAGATTGACTTCATCATGACCGACAAGAAACGGATTTTCAGTGATGTGTCTGTGATCAATAGGGTCAAGACCGGCAGTGATCATCGAATCGTAAGAGGCACACTGAATATCAATGTTAAATTGGAAAGGTCCAGTCTGATGAAGTCTACGCTCCGACCTACTCAGGCCCATATTCAAAACCCCGAGAGCTTTCAACTCGAGATCTCCAACCGCTTCGCTTGTCTGGAGAACTTTGTCTCAGAGGACGAGATCAACGACGGGCTAGTGGAAACTGTCCACACGGTAGGGTCTAAGTTTTTCAGACCCCGCCGTAAAGATAGACCTCAGAAATTGTCTGATCAAACCTTAAACCTCATGGCTGAACGACGCTCGCTACAGTTGCAGTCTCCCGATGACGCGAGGTCATATAGGCAGCTTAATAGACGTATATCGAAGTCCTTGCGACATGATCTGCGGCTCTTTAATACGAACCTTGTTAAAGAGACCATCGAGCAGAACAAAGGCTCTAAAGTGTTCGCAAAGGACAAGTCTATTGGACAAAGCCAGCTGACCAAGCTGAAACGGGAAGATGGCAGCATAGCGTCGACCAAAGCAGAGGTTCTAGGCGAGATCGAGAGGTTCTATGGTCAGTTATACACTTCAGTCGCAAAGCCCGTTGACAGCTTGGTAGGCGATCCAAGAGCCAAGCTGTCCCGACATTATACCGAAGACATCCCGGACATCAGTCTGTACGAGATTAGGATGGCCCTGAAGCAGCTTAAGAACAACAAGGCGCCGGGCGAAGACGGAATCACCTCAGAGCTTCTGAGAGCGGGTGGAACACCGGTACTTAAGGTCCTCCAGAAGCTCTTTAATTCCGTCTTGTCCGTGGGCAAAACGCCTGAAGCATGGAATAGAGGCGAGGTGGTATTGTTCTTCAAGAAAGGTGATAATAGCCTATTGAAGAACTACAGGCCCATCACGCTTCTAAGCCATGTTTATAAGCTGTTTTCAAGGGTCATCACGAACCGTCTCGAACATAGACTTGATGACTTCCAGCCTCCCGAACAAGCCGGTTTCCGAAGAAGCTATAGTACCATAGACCACATACATACGCTGCGGCAAGTTATACAGAAGACTGAAGAGTATAACTTGCCATTATGCTTAGCGTTTGTGGACTATGAGAAAGCCTTCGATTCGGTGGAAACATGGGCGGTGCTCGAGTCACTTCAGCGATGCCATATTGACTATCGGTACATTGAAGTGTTGAAGTGTTTGTATAGTAACGCCACCATGTCAGTCCGAGTTCAGGAGCAGAGCACAAAGGCCATTCCATTGAGAAGAGGCGTAAGACAGGGGGATGTTATATCCCCGAAACTGTTTACGGCCGTTATGGAAGACGCCTTCAAGCTCCTGGAATGGCAAGGACTTGGCATCAACATCAATGGCGAATACATCACTCACCTTCGGTTTGCCGACGACATCGTAGTCATGGCAAAGTCGATGGAGGAACTCAGCGTGATGCTCGATGACCTCAATCGAGTTTCTCAACGGGTGGGCTTAAAAATGAACATGGACAAGACGAAACTCATGTCAAATGCCAAGGTTGTGCCCATCCCAGTCTCTGTTGAAAACTCGGTACTCGAAGTTGTTGACTCATACATCTACCTAGGACAAGTGGTCCAATTAGGTAGGTCCAACTTCGAGAAAGAGGTCAACCGCCGAATCCAACTCGGCTGGGCAGCGTTCGGGAAACTACGCAATGTCTTTTCGTCCGACATACCTCAGTGCCTCAAGACGAAAGTCTTCAACCAATGTGTGTTACCAGTGATGACTTACGGCACCGAAACGTGGTCTTTCACTATCGGCCTCATCTCAAAGCTCAAAGTCGCTCAACGAGCAATGGAGAGGGCTATGCTCGGGGTGTCTCTACGTGATCGAATCAGAAATGAGGAAATCCGTAGACGAACTAAAGTGACCGATATAGCTCACCGGATTAGCAAGTTGAAGTGGCAATGGGCAGGCCACATAGCACGCAGAGCAGATGGCCGATGGGGCCGTAAAGTGCTCGAGTGGAGACCTCGGACCAGCAAGCGCAGCGTAGGACGTCCACCTACAAGATGGACAGATGACCTTATAAAGGTCGCCGGAAGGCGCTGGATGCAGGTCGCTTCCAACCGGTATATATGGAAGTCCAAAGGGGAGGCCTATGTTCAGTGTTTATGATGAATCATTATGTTATTATCACATGCTTAACGTATAATGACGTCACGATTAGGTGGCAATTTGTATGAAGCGTTTTCAGCGCTCTGTAGGAATATTGAACTTTCACTTTCATTTCTTCCTTTTAGAACAGTCGAAGTTTAGTTATTAATAATTAGTCCCATTTAGACATTTGATCCCAATAAAATTGATTCACAACCTCAAAAACAAATGTTAATCATGCCTATTATAGCGCATATTTGGTCTATCCTGCTTGCACAGCGAGTAACCGCTTGAGTAACTACTTGGAACCCAGCCTTCATTGTTAGCATTGCTTTTCTCAGAAATTTTATTTCTTTGGTCAGGCTGTTTGAGGCCGTCTCACCGTCTATCAGTGAAGGGCTGAGCTCAGCGCTAGTACCCCGTGGCTTTCTAATGGTCACGTTTTGCGACGAGCGAATAGGGTGGATGAGTTATTCCCCCCCTCCCTTTTTCTTTGCACAGCAACATTCGGGACACAGCCTAGCTTTACTAGTTTTTATATTTAAATATTTTAAATGAACACATAGTAAATTATAGATTTGTTTGCACTTACTACCGCTGCAGCATAATTATGTAATCCACAACCAGGACAACAGCAAGCGGCGCATTGCTCTAGCAGCTTCAGCACTCACTCTTTTTAAGTTCACACAAGTCAAATGATATAATTTTTTGTAGTGATTTTTGCAGCAGCGTATTTATGACATCTTTAATATATACCTAGGGCGGCGAATTCGTGAATGTCCCAGACCGCAGGTATCTGTGGCCCGAACCGAAGGTGAGGAAGTGGTGAAGATTTGCAGCATTACGAATTACCGCCCTTGGTTTGTCTAAAGTTTTACGACTTGCCTTGGCCAGAAAGTAAGATTTGCTTTGAGGCTATGAACAGTAGAAATTTTACGATATAAGGATGATGGCTGCAAGGGGTAAGTATTTAACACGTTGAACGCCATGGGGGGCACCAGTTGAGTGACACTCAAATAGCATCGAGGGCCAGTTAAAAATTCATAAAATCGACAAAAATGAGATTTTGCTATTTATCGACAAATGATTTCTAAAATGCATAAAAACTATGGTACTGTGAAGACTGCTGGGGGATAGCTTCAGAGGTTGAATAATAGAGCACTAGAGGTACTTCGTTGTATAACTTTATTGCCCGGAGGCTAGCACTAAACTCACTATACATTTTATTTTTATGACTAATGTCATACGTCTTATTCTAAATCTAAAAACTACTTTATTCTTAAGTTGACGGCCAACCACCTTCCGTGAAGCACAACCTTCACATTTCCCGCCGTCTCGGGGTGGACGAGGGAAATTCATCTTAATACAGAGACACTAGACAGACCACTCCTGCCTAACACAAAATAAGTCCCTACCTATGCAGGGATACCCATACATTCATACCCAGATGGTCTCTTGCTAAGAGATAACCAGGGTCAGGACATGAGCAGACACTAGCCTATGGCATGTTACGTAATCTGACATGTTGTCTGACACTGGCTTCGCCTTGACAAAAACCCCGCTAAAAAGGCAAGGCACCAATCTGACTACCCCAAGTGTCGTTCGACTTATTCTAAAGCATAGACCATTCGATACAATATTAAAAAGATAGGCTTCCACAATTTAATCGCCTGGTGTAAAACCGGCTTAAATAAATTACCCGATTAAATCGTCTCGAATGTTCTCACCTTAACTGCCTGGAGTATGACACATGACACACGTCGCATGCCCCAAACAATTGTACAATGATGTGTCACTGCCCTTATATTAGATGTTTGAAACATTGTCTATGACGTTTGCCTCAAACACCCATTCAGGACTATCAAATAGTGACACCTAACTACACTAGCTTTATATTAGAATCCTGGCACATATATATTAAATATGCCCCAGAAATCTGTACCGTCAAACTAATACCTTTACATTAGAATCCTGAAGCATATGGACTATGGTTCAAGATTCTGTACCATAAAATAAACCATTACCTCATAATTAATTTCACGACCATAGACGATGGCATGACACGTCATATTGACATGTCAAATGTTATGTCACTGTCGAGAAATTAATTATTAAAACACGAAACGAAAGTTATTTTTATTAAAAATCCTACCTATCACTTAATTAAAATTAATAAAATTTATTATATAACAGACATGAAAATAAAATAAAATCTTCAGACTGCATTGGCCTGATGCAGGGTGCTGTGCGATCCTTGGCTCGTCATGCCAAGATCCCACGCTCCTGCCGCCTCCTGGATGTAGAATGCGAGTCGCATTCAGTCATCCCAGTAGCTGAAACCCCAAGGAATGGGACAGCAATTAGCATTGGCCCTCGCAGTGTCGAATTACATGAAAAATAAAAACATATTAGAATGTGTAAACATTAAAGTTCTGAAAAGAAAATCAGTGTTATAATTAATTATTGGAATTCTGTGAAAGTTATAAGTTATTATTATTACAAAGAAAGGTATTGTAAGTGCAATAAACTTAAAGTGCAATAAATTTATAGTGCAAGAAATTAAAAATTGAACTTCCTATAGTAATATCTTAGAAATGCAGCTAATATATAGTGGAAAGAAATTAAATTATAGTTACAACAGTGACACTTGCAAATGCAACAAACATAACTGCATCCTTGTACAGTCAGCCTGAATTAAAAATTGCTGAAAAATAATAGTTTTATTATTTACACCCTAGAAATATAGAACTGTTTAAATTTATTTTGAATTAACGATTAAAGAATTTCTTCAATCTGTTAACATGAATTATTACATTCTTGGCACGACCATTAGGAGTGAGTCTTTGCACCACATAATTCCATGGAGACAATCGGTGGATTATCTTATAGGGTCCTACAAATAATCTACAAAGTTTTAAACTTCTTCCAGTCAACCGTCTTGGTTTTATAATCAAGACCAAATCATCAGGCTCATATTGAACTGATTTTGTCTTCTTGTCATATTGTAGTTTTTGAGAGCGCTGTGCCTTCTCTATATTCTTCATTGCTTTCTCTGATAATTCTTGTATGTAATCCACTTTCTCCTTTAACGTAGTGTGTTCTTCCTCATGTAGTCTTAGCTTCAAATCTTGATTAAAATGCGGTTCCCGTCCAAAAACTATATGATATGGTGCGACGCCTGTAGATGCTTGAACTGAGGTATTGTATGAGAAGACAATTCTTGGCAATGCTGACGACCAGTCCTTCTGATCTTCTTGTATACATTTTGACATAGCTGTTGTCAACGTCTTGAAGAATCTTTCTATTAAGCCATTCGCCTGTGGATGGTATGCCGTCGTATGAAGAAGTCGACCTCCAAATTCTTCTACCGTATTTTGCACCAGTTTTGAGGTGAAGACTGTACCTCGATCTGTGATGATTGATTCGATGCTCCCAAAGGTACAGAATATGTTCTCAACAAGAAACTGTGCGATAACCTCTGCTGTAACTCTAGGTACCGCTTTACAAATGGCAAATTTGCTCATGTATTCTATAGCCCCAATGACATATCTATGTCCGTCCTTTGATTTGCAGAATGGGCCAAGCACATCCATTGCTACTCGATGACCAAAGTTTTGAATCTTCACATTTTGCAGTGGCGCCCTCTGGTGTAAAATATTCTTTTCCTGGCACTTTGTACAAGACTTTATATAATTTTCTATTTTCTTTTCTGCATTCGGAATATAATAGCGATTCTTGAATTTTCTTAGGGTTTTAAATAAACCAAAATGTCCTCCACTCCATGTGTTATCATGTAATTCTGCCATACATTCTGTAAATAAACATTGTGGTAAAACTGTGACACTTTTCAGCTGGTTATCAACCCATACTTTCTTGCATAAAATATTCCGTTTCGTATGATAACCTTTATATTGGTTCATATTTGTTAATTTTTCAAATATATTTTTGTATTCTTCGTCAGCCTGTTGTTTCTGTAATAAATCTATTTTTTCAAAGCTATACAAACATAAGTCGTCCTGATTCGATGCGATATTTTCTTTTGGTTTTTCCTCATTGTAGAGGGGATTTCTGCTTAGGAAATCTGCATGAATATTGTCCTTTCCCTTACAATGGATTATTTTAAAATTCCACGGTTGTATGGCTAAGGCCCATCTCGCCAAACGTCCATTCATATCTCTACGTGATCGTAACCATACGAGGCTCTTATGATCCGTAAATACTTCAAATTCCATGCCCCATAAATATTGTTTAAAATATGATAGTGCCCATATTAGACCTAAACATTCTTTTTCCGTAATTGTATAACGTTTTTCCGCGTCGCTTAATTTCCTCGAAGCAAATGCTACTGGCCGTAGATCTGATTTGCCTTGCATAATACATGCTCCATAAGATTGATCTGATGCATCTACATACAGTCTTGTTGTCACATCTTCATCTGTCGTGAAATATCTGAGTATTGGAGCTTCACAAATCTTGTTTTTCATTATATTGAAGGCCTTTTGCGCTTCTGTTGACCATTCAAATTTACGTCCTTTCTTCGTCAATTCTGTCAGAGGCAATGTTATCTGAGCGAAACCGTCAATAAATTTTCTGTAATACGAAAATAGACCTAGTACTGATCTTAGTTCCTTTAAGTTGGATGGCGGCTTTGCATTTCGCATTGCTTTTACCTTCTCCATGTCGGGTCCAATGCCACCCTTTGATACAGTATGTCCTAATACTGTTAAACTTGTAAACCCGATCTTACACTTCGTTGGTTTCAAGGTTAAATTTGCCTTCTGAAATTTTCGTAATACATTTTCCAGTGCCGTTAAAAATTCTTTATAAGTCTTAGCATATACTATGATGTTATCAACATATACCAAAACATTTTTGTATTTCATTTCCGCTAAAACTGTATCCATTGCTCTCTGAAAATGAGCCATACTTGTTATCAATCCCATAGGTAATTTCTTGAATGCATATAAACCTGATTGACAAATAAAAGCTGTTTTTTCTTTGCCTTTTCCGAGACATAATTGCCAATATCCTGAATTTAGATCCAGTTCGGCAAAGAAACGTGCTCCTTCTAGACACGTTAATAATTCTTCAATGCGCGGTATAGGATATGCATCTGGTTTAATTTTCTTGTTTAAGCTTCTAAAATCTATACAAAATCTCGGTTTCCCATCTGCTTTCTCTACAATCACGACTGGTGATGCGTATGGGCTTTGAGATCGTTCTATAACGTCATTCTTGAGCATTTCCTGAACTTGTTCTTCAATAATTTGCTTCTGTTTCTCCGACATTCGATATGGCGGTTTATGTACTGGTACCTCATCAGTCGTTTCGATGTCTATTTTATATGCATTGTATGCTCCTAGATTTGACGGACTGTATGCAAATCTATCTTCATACTTATTCAATAGTGTCATTAGTTGCTGCTTCTGAGAATTGTTTAATTCCTCGCCAATTTGTATACTATCCTTATTCTCTTCTGCAAAATATATCGTTTCACATCGGATGCCTTTTTTATTTGATTCTTCCAGTGGCATTGGTTTTCTTGGTTCCTTCCTTATATTATTTACCAATTTCGTGGTAAATCTTCCACGTAAACATATTATATTCTCCTGAAAATCAATGTTGGCACCATTCTGTACCAAAAAGTCATAACCGATGATGATTTGGTCAGAATTGATGTCAATTATATTAAATTTGTGACTATATACTACATTATCTACAATTATATTTAATTGTACTGAACCCTCAGTACAAACAAATTTGCCACCGATTATCTTCAAAGAAATCCTATCATCATCATTAAATTTAATATTCAAACTTTTGACAATAGATAAACTAATGCAAGATACGCTTGCTCCACTATCTATCAGAGCTAGATAATTGTCATTAGATATTTCTACATTTATATATGACCTATTATGTATTGGTGCATTATTGCCTGTAATAGTATCGGAGCGTAGTGTGTTTAACGCCGCGCCGCTCCGGTCCCGCGTCGTCCATCTGCGTTTGGGTGATTCTCTTCATTCCGGTACGTTGATCTTGAAGGTGCATTTCCTTGGTAGCTGCCACGATAGTTTTGCTGTGTTCTTTGTCTGAAATTATAGGCACGATAATTTCGGTTCACTGGTGTGTTCACTGCCTGGTCGTTGGTCATCGTTGCGCATACTGGTACCGGTGTATGTACTGGTATCGGTGTTGAAAATGCAGATTGGGGTGCCGTAGACACGTTTGGGGAAGAAATGTTTATAGGTGATGGTGGATTTCCACCTTGTTGGCTTTGAATCATTGTATATTGATTTTCTTTAATAGGGATCACAATTGAGGGTTTTTGCTCTTGCGAATGATACTCATTGTACCGCTGGATAGCCGCTTTGAGCTCTGCCTTCGTGTTGATCGCTGAAGTTGTAAAGAATAATTTGACGTTGTCATGTAAATTTTTAATATAATGAGTTATGAAATCTGTTTCTACAATGTTCCCGGCCTTAGACGCCAATGCTTCCAGAGCATAATAGAATATTATTGGTGATTCATGAGTCTCCTGCCGACGATAATAAAAACTTTGTACATAATTTTGGCTCGACGGGAATTCGTTTTTTAATTTCGTCAAAACATCTTCGAATGATGTGAAAGTTGCGTGATTCGCCTTATAAAATTGTAACGCTGGTCCTGATAAATACGCTGCGATCGCTGCTTGCGATTGTTCAGGTTCATATTTCTTGACTTGCGCCAATATTTTGAATTGGAAAATAAAATCATCCACGTCTGATAAGCCATTAAAAGTACTCGTCTCCATTTTAATGTGGAGTCCGAAACGATGCACAAACAAATTATAATCGCATAGGATGAAAAATGATAATGGGTGATTCAATAATTCGACAACTTCACCCGTCTGTCAAATTTGCTCCTTTACGGCAGTGCCGTCAACATACAATACCACACCGATGGCAATTTGCAATTGCCAAATGAGCACTTATTCTTCGTTGTGCTTAGTGCGCTTCGCTCCTGTCCGGCTCCTATGCAAACCGTATGCTTTCAGTACGTAATTGTAACTGATGCCCGAGAATCTGTGGACAAATTAATTGGGAGCGGGGAAACTCGTCAAGACTCGCGTGACTCTAAATATAAATTTAGCACGTCCACCAAGTGTAAAGACTGCTGGGGGATAGCTTCAGAGGTTGAATAATAGAGCACTAGAGGTACTTCGTTGTATAACTTTATTGCCCGGAGGCTAGCACTAAACTCACTATACATTTTATTTTTATGACTAATGTCATACGTCTTATTTTAAATCTAAAAACTACTTTATTCTTAAGTTGACGGCCAACCACCTTCCGTGAAGCACAACCTTCACAGTACACGTTGAGATACATGTTTATTGCTGTTTATTTAAGAAATATCCAAGTGTCGTTCAACTGGTGTCCCCCACGGCCTCAGCGGAAGAAAAAGCGCTATTCCGTCGGCGGGGGCCGCGGGGGTCCCGCCGTCGCACACCTCGCCCGCCGCCCGCGCGCCACGGTTCCTGGGCCCGCGTGAATAGGTTTTAGTTTTTAGGGTTCCGTACCCAAAGGGTAAAAACGGGACCCTATTACTGAGACTTCGCTGTCCGTCCGTCCGTCCGTCCATCCGTCCGTCCGTCCGTCCGTCCGTCCGTCCGTCCGTCTGTCACCAGGCTGTATCTCAAGAACGGTGATAGCTAGACACTTGAAATTTTCACAGATGATGTATTTCTATTGCCGCTATAACAACAAATACTAAAAATGAAATAAAATAAATATTTAAGGGGGGCTCCCATACAACAAACTTGTTATACCTATATATACATATATATAGGTACGGAACCCTTCATGCGCGAGTCGGACTCGCACTTGCCCAATTTTTCTTTAACTATGCCGAATGTTAGGTTTAAAATAGTTACTTATGATACAAATGTGGAAAGTAGGATTATTTCCTTGGCAAGAAGACTACATTTCAACACGTGTATAATACAGCATTTTACAATGCATTATGCGAGAAAATATTCAACAATTATTAGCGATAGTGCACAGTGCTACTATGCTATGCTGTTTATAAGGGTAATTTAATGCATAGAAAAATATGAAAAAGATCCAAACTCACGCAATCCGCACGGCACGGGAATGGGTTTGCCTGCGGATCGCAGTACTTCGTCGTGCCGGGAAGAAGGTATTATGGACAACCATTCCCACAGGGGGCGTACGCACTATGCCGGTCGTTTAGTATTGGATCGCTTTGAATTCATAAGATTACCTTAGAAAACGTGCTTTCCGAGCATATCCATTGTAAACTACATGAAATTCATAGTAGGTGCGTGCCACAAAATTCGTGGGTTGCGCATGATTTTCTTTGAAGTTGGTTAAAATAATCAAAATACTAAATACATCATTTAAAAATATCTTATATTTCATTCTAATGTAAATCAAAACTTGTAAAATATGCATGTAAATTGTTTAATATTTATAAACATTTTATATAACTTTCAACATTCTACCATCGATTGTGGAAAATCACTCATAATTTTCTAAGTCGATATTGAATTCAAAAACCAACAACTCTTGGATTATCTACAGGGCCACGGGGGTCACCTCAGGTACAAATAACCGAGATATAATTGAGCGACGGCCCAGCAAAGGAGTTTGAAATTAGGTCTGACTCGCGGTCATATGGTGCCCCCCACGGCGCGAATGGAAAGTACATGTGTCGCTCATCACGTGGCCCCCATGGCCTAAATGAAAATGCATACTATTTTCTATGGCGTTTAACGTGTCAATGAAAAAAAAACACAGTTGCCGATGAAATTTTTATAGTGGTTTTATATGGTTTCGAATTAACGTGTACACGTGTAAAGTCATGATGTTTTTTAAATAACTTCCAGATAAGAAATGAATGATTAATACTTGTCGAAATTCTAATAATGATAAATAAACCAGCTCCGTATCCGTTGATAATGAGTTCTATAGTGGTGTGGGTGACGATCCATCAAAAGTCCACAGGTCAAGCCACAGTGGCGCTGGCCGTGTAGCCGGTACCCATCCGGCAGGCGTTGACACCTCGTATCAGGCGGATGTACCCTTTATCGCCCCACTTCTCCGACCACGAGTTCTTGAGTATCCAATACTTCTTTCCACTCTCTGAAAAGTAATTCATGACAATAAGCCTCAATTACCTAATGCCGTTATATTCATGTTTCATTATGACTCGCTAACCTAATGCCCTTAAATCTTAATCTAAGTAAAAAAGACTTAAATTTGAAACATATTCTTCAAAAAATTCTACACTACTTCCGAAGTAAACCGAGTATGGGCGAATATATAGGGTGGATAAGCACTTTGCTGGAGAAAGCCATACTTCGGCCAATTTTGCCTTGGTCACCTTCGCGGTAGTGTAGAATCGTAGCCGTAAATAATTTCGATATGGCTTTTTTAACTCCTCGTTCATATGGGGGGCCATTTCAGACCCATGCAGTGACTTCAGGTGAGATTACGAGAAAATTTTGCTGTTTTGATGTGTTTCAGAGTGTACAGAAAAAACATGTCTAGTGACTTAAGATCGCGATTTCAATTTCTTGAACGATGTAAGTTGTTCCGTAAAATTTTCGGTACTATTTAGTTTAGTATACCCTCAGAATAAAATACGCCTAAAAACCCAGTAAGCACTTAAAAGTGAAGCCAGTTTTGTTTATGCATGGGCTAAGTTTCGTCCGTGTGTGTCTGTCACAACGTGAACATCTCAAGCGAAACGTCTCTATGATTGTTTCGTAGCGACACATAAAACCAAAAGCGGTTTCAGTTTTTGTAGATATGTTGTATGAAGACTCTTGTTCCATGTAGGTGTACTTAACTATTCTAAGAGAACAGCATGTTATCAGTACCGATGTCGTACAAACCTTCTCCATATCCCACTAAGAGCACGCCATGGTTTGTTTCCTGATTAGCACAGTCAGCGATCTGTTCATAGATGCCTCCACTGTAATAATGCCATCCAGCATTTACTATTATTCCTGAAAAACGATAACACTCCAAAATTACGAAATAGGTATATTATTCCGATTTTCCTAAGAAATAAAATTCCGATTATTAAAAAGCATGATTTTTATGTTACCGAGTTTCAAGTCTCCAAGGTTTTTTATTTCTGATATTTATAACACCGCTATTTCGTATTTTCAATCATCGTACTTTTATGTATTTGGAATTTTGAAATTCGGTAAAATGAGTTTCATATATTTTTTTTAGTTTTTTAATTATAATAAATATTGCATTGCATAGCATTGTTATGTAATAGTTTTAAAATATTATATAATTAGTGCAATATATTAGGCTGCCAAAGTCTGAAGTCCCTCACTGAACGCGTGCCGACACAAAGCACCCTAGAGTGTTTTTGTAAGGCCGGAGGCGCGGAGCCGCGCCGGAGCTACGTGGAGTCAGTTTTCGTTAATTTAGGAGTAAATTATTTTGGGTACTTATCAAGTTTAGAAAAATGTTGGCCATATACAACATCCTTATTTTGTGACAATGCCTTAACATTAGGTAAATAAATATCAGACAACCGCAGTCAGATCAATCTAGTCCTAAATTAAGCTCAAGAAGGCTTGTGTGATAGATACTACGGACGATAAAATATATATACTTAAATAAATTACTTATTAAGCGTTTACAACTCAAGTGGCTCCCTATCCGCCTTCGTCGAAACTTTCATATTCTGTCTATTCTCTATAGTATTCTTTTTAACCCTGCAACTCCCCGCTACCTTAAAGATCGTTTTAGTTACCTGTTATCAGTTAGATGCGCTCAAAATTATTTACTCTCTGTTCCGGCTGCAAAGTCTAAATTTTATTCGAATTCTTTTACATTTAAAGCCATTCTATTGTGGAATTCTCTTCCATTAGATCTGAAGAAGGCTAAATCACTATCTGTTTTTAAGATTAAATTAAAAGATTACTACTTGTCGCTCCCATAGCTTATTGTGTGCTATTGGTAATTTTCTTAGCTATGTTGGATATCAGCTGTGTTATTTTTATTATTTTTCTTGTGTATATTTGTATTTTTGCCTATATTATATATATGTATATTATTTGTATATATGTATGTTTATCTTTATATATATTTATTTAAGTATGTGTATGACTTATACTTTATGTTATTTATGTTGCTGATTTTTTATCTCACCACCTACTCTTTCATTGTTTATTTTTACTTATTCTTCTACCCAAAGGTTGTCTGGAAGAGATCGCTCTTTAGCGATAAGACCGCCTATTGTCTACCATTTATAAATTAAGGTTTCAATTGTAACATTTTTCTTGTTGGTGTGCAATAAAGAATTATTGTATTGTATTGTATTGTATAAATAGAACAACCATGACCCAAGCATAAATATTCGAGTTCATCACACAAATATATGCCCTGGCCGGGATTGAAGACCGGGACCACCGGCTTAGTAGGTAGGTGCTTATAAACTGCGCCAACCGCGTCGTCATAACATTGAAGATATTTTTTCAAACCAGGCTTTTTATCCATATTATCAAATTAAGGATAAAAAATGAAATATTACCATATTTTTTCGGAAATATTCCAGCTTGTGATTGAAAAAATAATTTGAATAGTTGCTCATTCAAAAAGAGGCGAGTCGGACAATTTTATGACATGTATGGATATGGAATAACGGTCAGTCTTTTTTAGTGGATGAACTTAATGAAGGAAGAAATAAACGGACGGCAACTTAAGTGAAATTTTAATCTTTTGATAGGTGAAAGAGCAACTCCGGAAACGGCCTGAAACGACATTTCAGCCTGCCGAAAACGTTTCTAAAGCGCCGAAATTTACGTCTGGAGTTTATGACCCAATCCACCGGCGTAACACTATTCTAGAATGGCTTTTAAACAAAAAATCTATTAAAGAGCGACCGCATAAAACAAACTTGTTACTTAGCCTTTAATAAGTTTAGATTTTAGCGCTGCGGTTGAATGGTAATAGCGAGAAATAAAGTATCAGCACTATCAACATTATCAAAAAAAAGGAAAATATATATATTTACATTACGGAACTCTTTGTGCGCGTTACAGACTCGCGCCGTAAACCGTCATGTTCTCCATATTTACTAATATGACACTAAGTGAGCGAACATACGTACCCACTGACAGCGGCCCGAGTTCTACCAGTTTCTGCATCAACGTATCTTCATCGGGAATGTCAAGTTGCTGTCCGCCTGTCACATGAGCAACCACTTTCTTTCCGGCTTCCTGACAATCATCTTCATAACCTATATAAGGATAGTCTTTTTCTAATACTGGTCCGACGGTTCTATTAGCAAATTCTCTGCAATAAAAATAATAAACAACGAAAGGTAACCATTTTAACAATATTTACAACCCACACGGATTTACTAAAAGATACCTCTTTGTTACAAAAAAAAATGTAAGTTATAATATTCAGGGGGCCCACGGTTGTTGCGTTTATCACGTGATAAATAAGTGACAAAGCATCCGTCACGGTTTGATAAAATGCAAGTGTGAGTGACAGATGCAACCATCACATTTAAAAAATCTAACTAGCGATCTACGTATATGTCCGCACACTCATTGATGAACTGTAGATCTGGATGTACATAGAACACGCGATTAAAGTTCAATTTAAACTGCTTCACACTGAATAAGTTAATGCTAGATTCTATAGCGTATGGATGCATAATGCATGCGGATGGTCTGTAGTGGAGAGGCACTGGCGTATCCTTCCTGTGCTGTAGATGGAAAGCGGCCAACGACGACGTCTGTCACATGCCGGATTAACTAGTGGGCCAAGCAGACCACAGGAAATGCGGCAGACTTCATTGGCGTCGGCGGGTCGACTTGGACTCTTTCCGGAAGGACTGCAGATGTAGCTATACACGGAGAAAGAGGCGGCAGGGCTTTTATGCAGTAGACACAATAGACTTGCAATAGTAATAAAAATACGTACATCATCACAAAATGCATGGTCCCTCCGTCACATGTACCAGTATCCAGGCAGTCCAGGACCTGCTGCTCCGAGAGGGCTAAGCATTCTTGATGTTTTATGGCGTGTTGCCCTTCAATATTACCTGTAAATAAATAAATTATTTTTAATATTTAGTAAGAGTAAACTTTATTTACTCACTTTTCATGACTTAGTTTATTTGGTATTGATCAAGTTATGAACAGTTTACAATCAAACAATGAAAAGAAATACGTGGTCGTATCATACCAATAGCATTAAATACTGAGAAAGGTAGAATAGCGACTTGCGACCGTCACTCGCGGCGGGTATCGATGAAGTAAATATGTCAGAGGAATCGGATTTGACGGGCTTGGGAGAACATTGGCGCGGATCGCTCACCACGGAAGGACGTTGAACAAAAATTTCGTTAGTTATTTATTTAATTTTTGAGTAGCATGGCCAAATTGATACATCATTTGATTCAAACACTAATACAAAAGGCTACAGAGCCTTTGCACACAAAAATTACGGAAATCCACTTTAAAATCAACGAAATTTTAGCTAAATTAGAACCAACTAGAACAATTGAGCAATCGGTTAGAGTTAAAAAGGGCGACAACCTGACCACTCAAGAATGCACACAGAGGCCGCCGACGACGGGCGAACAAGCCCCGACGACAACGCGAAGAAGCAACACGGCAGGTACGTCACCAGCAGCGGCCGAAGTAACATCCGCGCGCAGCGCGCTTGTGAATGTGAGGAGTCTACACGCGCAAGCTACCGCTCCCACGCAACGGAAATCACTCTCGCACCCAGCGCCCGCAGCTCCTGCACCGGTCACTGTCCCCCCTCAGGGCCATTAAGGCCCCCAAACTTCAGAACAGTACGAGCCCGTGCTAGACGAAATGCCTACAGGCACCGCCGCCGACCAAAAGACGTCTCCTCGACCCGATTGACGCCATTACGAAAGTCACCAATGAGTGGAACCTCGTGATGGCAGACCGCCGTCTGGCCGGACTGTCCCAACCTCTTAAAAACTAAATGGGCTAACCTAACCGCCATTATCAAATGTATCACCATATATCGCCTGTCATCCACTGTCACTCACCACCTAAACACTATCATCATACACACTCTTAGCTGGTCAGGGTCACACTCAGTGACACAGCAAACACCCACTTACCACGCTGCAGTTCAGGAGGTCCCCCTCCGGTGACCCCATCCGCACAGTCATGTCCGCCTAGCACAGTCGCAAGACTCAGGCCCATCACTTTAAAAAAAAAAATAACCGGTCTCTGTCGCACCAGCACGTAAGCCCCAAGTTCTACCAGCGCCGAACGTTCCCGAGAGCACAGTCTGCGTCGGCAGTGACGTATCGTCGTCACGCACGAGAAAACAAACGCGCAATACCCATAAACGAACTGGCTAGCCGATACCTAACACGTAGCGCGGGTGCCAGTAAGTTGCCTTTAGTATTGCAAAAACTGGCTAAGTCTCAAAAACTTATCCACATTTTGGGTCCTAAGGTGTACAATCACCCCCCGAAAGACATTGTTGCTACCCAAAGCGCACTAGTATTTAGGCGAAAACTTAAAAAAGGGCTAATCGAGCAGGCGTTCTATGACTACGAAGGGTATTTATGTAATAATATTTAGATTTCAGATAAATAATATTCATTTCGCTTAACAAAGTAATGTAGTAAGTAGTTATATTTAATGTTAAATTAATGTTTCTATTAACCATGGGAGCTTCGCTCCAATTATATAATACGTGATGTAAATAATGCATTATTGACGTGCAATAGTGTACATTACTGCAGACGTCGGGAAATAAGGGCTTGCCGGCTGAGTAGGTATAGACGGCCGACCGTAAGGGAGGCCGTCTAGTGATACGAAGCCGGCAAGCCCTTTTCACGGCTAAGGCATGTATAGTGCTTTTCTCAAACATATGCAATGAAATAAAAAAATACATCACTCAAAAAAACATAATTCAGCTGTTCAGCCAGTTCATGAACACAGACGCCATGTTTAAAAAAAAGTATTTTTAATTTTCCCTCCAATCCCTCTATTTTCTTTTTTCTTTAATAAACGTGTAGTGCTTGAATATTAGGGCCATTATACACAAACTGATAATAAAAATCTTAATTTCTATAATAAATAAAATAACGGCAGAGGATTTTTAATATTGTCCATGTTCTCCGGTGACTTACGTATACCTACACAGTATTTTAAATTTATTCATCAACACATTGGAATCATACAGATTTGTATTCTTAATATCAGTTCGTGTGTACTAGGCTTTAACGCGGATATTGTTGGTCCGATGGCTGAATGGGTAGCCACTAGAAATAAAATGTATATCAGCTGTTCATACACACAGACGCCATGTATAAATTAAAATTAAAAACAAATTACTTCCCGGCCTAGGCCTTTAATTTTGTAAAAAAATCCTTTACAGTTCTCTCGACTTGTTTCGCCCGAAACTTGACACTTCGAAGCCTGTTTTTAACGCACGTTATGACGGTATTTCATTGCATGTTTGAGAAAAATGATATTACCAATAAAGATGAATATGAATTGTGAACATGAACATTCAAACTATCCCACATATAAAAATATAAAACGAAATCTCACACTACCCATCTATTTTATAAAAAAATTGCACCTCTACAACTGAAATATTTTCTATTTTGACCTTCATTTCATTAATGAAACCCTCTGTAAATGAGATAGATATTCATTTATACCTGTATGTCTGACATACTGCGTACTTAAGCGAGACAAATTTCCTGGTCCAGTCAGGTCCCAATTATCCAGGTTTCAATTTATCTTACAGGCTATTGAATGTTGAGAGCCATTTAACTAGACATTGGTTGTAGAATCAAATAACGAAAAAACGTTTCGCTGCCGCTGTCGTAACTTACCAATAGCACTGAAGATGTAGCAACTGCCACATCGCATTTGAGCCTTAACATGAGTCACTGCATTATGATCTCTCCAGTCAAATGAGTCTGGCAGAACCACCGAGCTATCTCGGACTGCCTTGACCCCTTTTTCTTTTGATGGCTTGAGCCCGTGATATTGCTCAAGTTCTTCGGGCTTCAAATCAGCGAAATGGTTTATTGCAAACACAGTTCCGGGAGACTCAGCGTTTAGGCGGTTGATATTTTTTAAGTTTTTCTTGAAGATTTCAAGCCTTTCAAAATATTCTTTGCGGTTATAGGATTTTTCGTATTCTTTGACAAAGTTATGGAACAGGCCTTCAGCATTTTCCACATCGTAATATGGCTTGTCGAGGACCGGCGTTATGCTCATGACCACGTTGCCGACAAGGCAGACCGTCACCACGACTAGCAGCTTAATCATGGTGTTAAATGTTAACGTCACCTTTTGAATTGAAGATCTACGAGTATGATTTTTGTAAGTCCTTTTTATAGGAAAACTAATACCGAACTAGCTGGCCGGTTCTTTTTGTTACTATGACGGTGGAATCTTTTATATGCCAATTTAAAATTCCAAATTTAATCTAGGCGCATTTTTTTACTTGCAACATATCTGATACTAGCTGTGCCCACGGCTCCGCACGCGTGGATATCGGTCTGTGCTAGTTTTGGTTTATCACAATTTCTTGATACCCAGCAGACAGAACTTTCCATGCTATTAATTTCATTCCATCTGTTAGTTTATCAGAGTACTCAATAGTCGTAGCACATGTTTGTTCAAGAACGCATTGTTGCAGCATAACTGCTATGCTAAAGCAGAGAAGATTACGCTGGCTCGGTCACGTTCATCGCATGGACTCGAAAAGACTACCACGCCAAGTAATGCTGGGTCAGATAGAAAAGACCTGTTGGGCGTCTTACTTTACGATTCAAGGACTCCTTCAAGCGGGACATGAATAGTTTCGGTATTCGGACAGACGGGTGGGAAAAACGTGCCCAAATCAGACCTGAATGGCGACATGACATTATGAGTCGGAACATCAAAACATGACGATGACTGGCTGGAGAACCTTAAGCAGAAAAGTCTTCGTCGTGCTCTTCCACCTCATGCGGACTCGCGTTTTGTGTGCGATCGATGTGGTAAGAAATGCCACGCTGTTATAGGACTCTATAGTCATCACCGGCGATGTGGGAACCCGTAAACCCACAAGTGCTGCAACAAACATCTACAACAGATGCTGTGGCCAATGATGATGTTTGAAAAAATCCGTGTATGGCGTGTAGAACTCGATAACTCGACTTATAAATACGGTTTTTTATTGCCGTAATGGCTTTCTACGGTCACGGTTTTGTGATATGAATATCTCGATATTTAGCGGCTTTTATTTAACAAAACGAGATATCAGCGCGATGAGTCACAAAAAAACTAAAAACCGGCCAAGAGCATGACGGGTCACGCTCAGTGTAGGGTTCGGTAGTTGCCCATCCTTCACAATAGACGAAAATTACGAGAAAGTCTTAAATTACGAGAAAAATTTCAAGCTCTATAAAAAGGTCGTATACGCCAAGGTAACAGTAGTTACTTATTATCTTTTGGAAGTTATCGATTATATTATGCGCCAGATTGAGCGAACTGTTTTACTATAGTATGGCACTTAACCAATATGTGTAACGTTCGAAGTGAAGGGACACCGCGCGGCACTTACGTCATTTTAAAGAAAATTATGAATTTTTGCGATAACTCAAAAATGGCTCGACCGATTTTATTAAATATAGTTTTCATTGAAATTACTTATTTTTTTTTGACCCGTGGTAGAAAAGTGAGAGGGGGGCAGTATTTTTTTTTTCGGAGCGAATATTTACAAAACTGCTGCCTTTATCAAAAAATAATGTTGAAAGACCCCATTATTTTTAAAAGACCTATTCAACGACACCCCACACACTAGTTTTGGGACGAAAAAAAACACCCCCACTTTAGGTGTACGGGAGGTACCAGAAAAAAAAAAAAATTAGTTTTTGTTTTATTGTTTTGTCGGCGTGATACATACACATACTCATACGAAATTTCAGTTTTCTAGTACTAATGATCACGGAGCTAAGCCGCGGACGGACAGATAGACGGACAGACGGACATGGCGAAACTATAAGGGTTCCTAGTTGACTACGGAAACCAAAAAAGCGTTAGTAATTTGACAAAACAAGATATTAAAGTGACGATAAGCACACTTTAACGTTAGCAAATGAATATATCTTTTTCAACACACTTGCTCGTAAAGTGGTCCATATTAAACTGTTTCTATGGCCATAAAGTATCCTATAAAACACGCGTGCTTTTGACTTTTCTATTACGCACTAGTGTCTTTTACTTTACAGTTTTTTTTTTTTTTAATTTCAACAAAGAGTTTTTACTTTTATATAATAAGCAAAATTTTTGTGAATAAAGTAATTGTGATGCATTAAACGCAATAATTAAAAAATATTTTCATGAAATTATTTAATTTTGTCATGTAATTGACACTAATTTGCATTAGGAATAATTAAATATAAATATTATTATATTTTTAATATTTGGCTGTTTGACGGTTTCGTCATTGCTTCCATTTTGCACCTGCGCGCGCATAACTATTTCAACCAATGGAAGGCGTGTAAAAAATAAATCTCCGCGCCATTTTGCTTTGCATGAAATTTGTTTATTCGAGTTTATCGCTGTACTTAGTTTGTGACTGATTAGATTTACAAAAATGTCGAGTTCTAGTAATGAAGAAGATTTTAGATGTGGAATTGATGCCTCCGGAAATACTTAATGATGCAAAAAATGCTACTGACAGCCTCTTGCCATTGAAATCTAATGCAAAGTATCCAATAGCCTATGAAAATTTTATTCATTGGAAATCCAGCAAAAAAGCCCATTTGTTCTAGGAAAACGTATTTTTAGCTTATTATTATGAGCTAGCAAATAAATATAAGCCCACCTCGCTGTGGTCTATCTACTCCATGTTAAAAAGCACTGTTCGGAACAAAAAAAGATATTGACATAAAAACAATCTGATTGCGGTCTTGAAGAGGCGCTCAGATGGTTACAGAAGTAAAAAATTTAAAGTATTGTCCTCAAAGGACATCGAAAAGTTTCTGAAAGAAGAACCGGATAGCCAGTACCTAGCAAAAAAGGTCAGTTGAAATTGTTATTTTATTTAAATACCTACGAAATTTCTGTACACTGAAAGATTATGTTTACAAAAAATTAAAACGACTACTCATGAGGCTACTCATCTACTCAACTATTTTATATATGTTATATATCTATGTAGGTAAGTGTGTATGTATTGTTTGGCAAGCCATGTCAAATCTAAACGACTAGACTGATTTCAAATATTTTTGTTACAAAAATAACTGGACATCCGCCCAGACATGCTTAGGTAATTTGCAGGCAGTAGTAACTAAATATGTATTTTATTTACTTTCAGGTCTCGTTAATATTCGGTATTACTGTATTGCATGTAGACGTCAGGAACTGAGTAATATTGCTACAAAAGACATAGAAAATCACGGCAAAATGCTGTTAGTAAAAATTACTAACACTAAAAACATAATACCACGATCATTCAAAATTCACATTCATAGTTAAAAAAATACGAAAATTTACGTTCAACGAAGGCTAAAACATACTGTACAAATGCGATCGAAATCCACAGTGTATCATTTCAATAACTGTACTTTCACAATTTGTTTTAAAAATTAAATATTTCATTTATAAACGGGTGTTTTTTTCCTCGCAAGTGTGTTGAAAAACGTCGTATGAAACTCGTATGCATTTGGTCATTACACTCTCGGCTCTATTACGCCCTCGCCTACGGCTCGGGCTGCAAATCCGCCTCGACTGTAATGACCAACTTAGCACACTTGTATCATAATGTACTATTATCTAATAATACCCAACTGTTAATACGTAACGTTACCGTTTCCCATTCCTATTCCCGATGGGATCTCTGGCTTTGATACCCGATGAAAAAAAAACTGGTCAGTGGCTGACACTCGTCAACCATCGACCAGTTTTATTTATTGGATTTTGAAGGCAGATCATCTAGAAAACACAACGAGAAACTTTCAAGCAACCTGAAAAAATGGTGACCCAAAAAAAGGGGGGTTAGGGGCTCCGTAACAATGCATGAAAGCTCATAAAGAAAACAAAAAAAGATAGCCAAAAAAGACGGACCGACGGGATCAAGAAGATGACAGTTTAAGGAACCTGAAGAAGAGATGGCTGAGAAAGAGGGGGTTCGGGCCCCAACTTTAAGAACACACAGTATCCTTGAACGAAAAGAAGATAGCAAGTCTCATGAAACTTTGAAGTGACCTGAATAGATGGTTTTCACAAAACATGGTGGCTCGGATGGTTGTTCAAGATAGCAAAAAATATGAAACTTTTAGTAACCTGAAGAATAGGTGACGAAAAGAGACGTGAGGCTCGGGGGTCTGAGCCCCTCACTTTTGAAAAACATTTGACTGCTTTGTTTTTCAGTGGGGCTCAGACCCCCGAGCCCCACGTCTCTTTTCGTCACCTATTCTTACAAATCTATAATTTACTATGTGTTTATGCTTGGCTTTGGCACAGCAACATTCGGAACATAGCCAAGCTTTACTAGTTTTTATGCTTAAATATTTTAAATAAACACATAGTAAAGTATAGATTTGTTTGAACTCACTACCGCTGCAGCATAATTATGTTATCCACAATCCGGACAACAGCAAGCGGGGCAATGCCAAGCTTCAGCACTCACTCTTTTTAAGTTCCCACAAGTCAAATGATATAATTTTTTGTACTTACAGATTTTTGCAGCAGCGTATGACATCTTTAATACATACCTAGGGCGGCGAATTCGTGAATTTCCCAGTATACCTTGTATAGGTATCTCTGTCCTGAACCAAAGGTGAGGAAGTGAAGAATTTCAGCTTTACGAATTATCCGTGGTTTGTCTAAAGTTTTACGTCTTGTCTTGGCCAGAAATTGAGATTTGCTCCCCCTTACGGCATAGGGTGGCGTAAAGTAAGTATCACTTCAGTTATGTTATTAGTCGTCAAATATTGATAAAATACAAGATATGGATTGAGGGTCGTCGGCACTATTGTTGTGCACGGTTGATATTCAAATCGAGATTATTAGTTGACAATTTGAGGCAATTCAAATAACAGTAGAAATTTCACAGTATGATGGCTGGAAGGGGTCTGTATTTATTCAATGAAAAAAAAACACATTTGCCGATGTAATTTTTATTGTGATTTTATAAATGTTTTCGATGTTTATGTGTACGCGTCTACAGTCATGGTGTTTTTTAAATAACTTCCAGGTGATTAATACTTGTCAAAATTCTAATAATGATGAATAAAGCTCCGCATCCGATGTTGACGAGTTCTATAGTGGTGTGGACTGAGGATGACGGTCCATCAAAAGTCCACAGGTCAAGCCACAGTGGAGCTGGCCGTGTAGCTGGTGCCCATCAGGCAGGCGTTGACTCCTCGTATTAGACGTAAGTATCCTTTTTCGCCCCACATCTCCGACCACGAGTTCTTGATTATCCAATACTTCTTTCCACTCTCTGAAAAGTAATTCGTGTCATTGAGCCTCAATTACCTTATTCCGTTATATTCTAGGTTTCATTATGACTCTGTAACCTAATGCCCTAAAATCATATTCTAAAAAAGACTTCAATTTGAAACATACTTATTCATTAAATAGACTACCCCGGCCACATACGCAAATTGGCCGATGATTGGCAAATATGATAGTATTGATAATGTGGACAAGTATTTTACTGGAGAAAGCCACACATCAGCCAACTTTACCATGGTCACCTTCGCGATAGTGTAGAGCTGTAGTTAATTTCGAAATGGCTTTTTTGATCCCTAATATGGAGACAGTTCAGAACCAGTGACTTGAGGTGAGATTGCAAGAAAAGTTTGCGGTTTTGATCTGTTCCAGAGTATACAGAAAGAACATTAAGGGACAATCTTACACAAATCGACCTAGTCTCAAATTAAGGAAAGCAGGCTTATACTATGTGTATAGTAACCGACGATTTAGATAATATATAAATACATATGAAGATAACATCCATGATCCAAGATCAGTCTGGCTTCGAACCCAGGACCGCTGGCTCAGTAGGCAGGTGCACTGCACTACAAACCAGGGACTGAAAAACCGCAAAAGGTAGGGTTACCTTTGTCTATTCGTACTAATTTAATAAATGTCCACAACCCACAGACTAGTTTAGTACAGCCTTAGAACAAAAAATACGCCTAAAATCCTAGTTAGCGCAAAGTGAAGCCAGTTTTGGTTAGCCATGGACTAAGTTTCGTCCGTGTGCGTATCTGTCATAACGTCAATGTCACCAGCAAAACATCTTTATGATTGTTTCGTGGACATGCACACATAAAACCAAAAGCGGTTTCATCAGTCCGATCATTCAGTACCGATTTCGTACAAACCTTCTCCATATCCCACTAAGAGCACGCCATGGTTTATACCCATCCCAGCACATTCTTCGGTCCGTTCAAAGATGCCTCCTTTGTAATTTGCGAACGGAGGACTTACTGCCATGGCTAAAAAAAGGGAAAACCGGAAAAATCGAACATATATTAACCCGATTTTCAAAACTCCGTATTTCAGTATTCCCAAGTATTAAAATTTACTAAAAAGTATGATTTACGATGGCGGATTGTAGTAATTCGTGAAATGTTCTATTATGAGTAGGTACCAAATATTAGGCTCCGAATTGAGGGCTCTCGCTGGTTAGGAATTCAGCAAGAAGCCACTCCTTTCAACCTAAACCGCGAGATACAATTTCAGCTGAATATTTTTTTGGAGAATAATGGCGGGCACTTTGACAACAAGTTGTATTAAACTATTATTTTGGTTTTATGTAAATATTGAGTGTTAAATACTGGTAAAGGAGATCTTTTTATTTTATGAGGCCAATATTGTTTATGTAAATAAATGTTTATACTTAAACTTTAATTAGTCTCATTTCTGACTATTCCATAACCCTAGAGAATTGAAATAAAGTAAATTAAAAAAATGGATAACATATCGCAATCATTGTTCTGAAATAAAAAATAATCACAAAAAATTCAACTTTCACTGCCAATGAACAAAAGGAAATACACAAAGAAACTTTTTCACCGGTGTTTGAACCCACTAAGTTTTTAATGAGCTCTCAATTTTGTCATCGATTAAGTTTTATCAGTGACGTTTAAATGACTCTAACTATTGGCTAACGCAAAAGGACCTCTTACAATAGCCACTATCTAAATATTTAATTACTTTGTATGGGATACCAAAAAAAAATTATTTTTCGAATATCATCAAACGGTCTAAGGGATGAGTTTACGTTTATGTTCCAAGCACTATGTCGAAGTCAAAACAAATGAACAAAAAAAACTCGGTGTATATATACAGAACGTAACACTTTGTGCGCGATTCCGACTTGCACCGTAAACTTGCACTAAGTGAGCGAACATACGTACCCACTGACAGCGGCCCGAGTTCTACCAGTTTCTGCATCAACGTATTTTCGTCGGTAATGTAAATTTGCTCTCCGCCTGTCACATGAGCAACCACTTTCCCTGCGTCTTCGTGACAATCTGATTGTTTAGCTTTATAAGGATAGTCTTTTTCTAACATCGGTCCGACGGTTCTATTAGCAAATTCTCTGCAATTAAGAATAATTAACAATAAAAGATAACCTTTTCAACAATATTTACAACCCACACGGGTTTAAGGTTCCTCTCACACACACATACTATAAATTGTATTAGTAGTGAAAGTAGAGATGCTGTTTTTGGCCAGCATCATAAATAGTATGGTTCAGATGCTTACAAATACGGGGCTAAGACCCAGACAAACACTTTAGTTTGCTAAGCTTCTTAGTCTAGCACTGAGCGCGCAGCATAAGCAAACTTTCTCGCTCTCATACAGGTTCCTCTTTCTCGACAAAAATAAAATCCTGAGGTATAAAATATTCAGTTCAATTTTAGAACTCTCACTAACGGTCAACATAGTTGTCCGCACACTGAACTGTAGATGTAGAAGACTCGATTAAAGATCAACTGCTTCACTCTGAATAAGTTAATGCTAGATTTTATAGCGTAACTACTTCTACTTTAGATAACAGTTAACAAATTGTATACGTATTACTGCAGTAGAGGAGTAGTTTATGTTCCATGCATTTTTTATAACCTGGTTCAACGCATGCGGTTGGTATGTCATGGAGAGGCACGGGTGGATTCTTCCTACTATACACCGTAGGTGGAAGGCGGCCAAGTTGAAGTGAACCTGGGCTGACCACGTCTGTCACATGCCGGATTACTAGTGAATCAAGCCGACCACAGGAAACGCGGCAGACCTCGTCGACGATGGCGGGTCGACTTCGACTCTTTTCTGAAGGACTGGATAGATGTAGCTATAAATGGAGATCAATGGAGAAAGAGGGGGCAGCCCTATATGCAGTTGACTCAATAGACTTGCAATAGTAATAAAAATACGTACCGCATCACTTTATGCATGAGCCCTCCGTAACATGAACCGCAATCCATGCAGTCCAGGACCTGCTGCTCCGAGAGGGCTATGCATTTTTGATGTTTAATGGCGTATTGCCCTTCAATATTACCTGTAAACAAATAAATTCTTAATATTTTTTAAGAGTTAACTTTATTTACCTAATTTGGCATTGACTCTTTATTTTATTTGGCATTGATCAAGACATAGACAGTTTTATTTTGAAACAATGTAAATAAATACGTTGTCGTAACATACCAATAGCGCTAAATATGTAGCAACTGCCACATTGCTTTTGATCCTTAACATGAGTCACTACATTATGATCTCTCCAGTCAAATGAGTCTGGCAGAACCACCGAGTTATCACGGACTGCTTCGACCCCTTTTTCATTTGATGGCTTGAACCCGTGATATTGCTCAAATTCTTCGGGCTTTAAATCAGCGAAATGATTTACTGCAAACACAGTTCCGGGAGACTCAGCGTTTAGGCGGTTGATATTTTTTAAGCTTTCCTTGAAGATTTCAAGCCTTTCGAAATATTCTTTGCGGTTATAGGATTTTTTGTAATCTTTAACAAAGTCATGGAACAGGTCTTTGGCATTTTCCAGATCGTAATATGGCTTGTCGAGAACTGGCGTCATGCTCATGACCACGTTGCCGACAAGGCAGACCGCCACCAAGACTACCAGCTTAAAAATCATGGTGCAAAATGTTAACGTCACCTTATTGAATTGACGATGAATGATTTTTGCATGTCCTTTTTATACGTAAACTGATATTGAACTGGCTGGCCAGTTATTTTGTTACTATTGCGGTGGAATTGTATCCTATATTATTTGAAATTCCAAATTAAATTTAAGCGCATTTTTTATTTGCATTATATATATAGTTAATGTATTTTAAGTCACCTTGGGTGTAATGTTGGGATTTACTGTCAGCTATACGGGGAGAATACCTCACTTCCTTGCCATGACAAGACGAAAAACTTTAGACAATCTTAGATCTCAAAATCTTAGATCGCATATTTAACTAACACCTGCGATCTTCCTAGGTTAGGTCGGCAATTAGGTTAGGTCGGCAATGTAATCTAAATACTATCCATTCTGCATTAGAGAGACCATAAAAAGGTGGGCAAGAACGCAACTTAAAATAGAGCAAGTGTAAGGAAGGGCGTCACGGATAGAATCAGATAGTTGTCACACTGTAGGTATTGCATCAACTTTTCATCCTCATATTTATGCAGCTCAGACAGTTGGTGCGTTTCTCAAAAGATATGAATGGATTCATTCATAGAATAGGCCACGCAATAGGCTAGTTGACCCATTTTTTAAATATATTTGAAATGGTTAATAATATTCTTGTTGATAATAAAGTTTATTTCTAGTTGTCTCATTCTTGTCAGAGTGGTCCTGGTCTCGATGATGATGTTTTTGTACACGGCTGATCTTCGTCCTCGGTGCTCTCAACTTGGGTGGCGGCCTTCGCAATTTGTCTCTACTTTACCCTATTAGCAGCATTTCGAGAACAGTCCGAAATGCTGGTGTCTGTCTCTGCTCTCAATCTGTCCATGCTCCCTGAATTTCTGATTTCGGGAGATATGTCCAAAAAATTTAAGAATTCGCAATTGTACATTCGAGTTCATTTACATCTACACACTTACGAGAACAAAAATATCTGAACACGACTTTATGCTCCTGACAATAGGGTCGTGTTCAGATATTTTTGTTCTCGTAAGTGTGTAGATGTAAATGAACTCTACTGTACAGTTGACGAAAGCCTCTCATTGATTCTTGAGTACTTTAAGATGGATACGTTTGTGCGAAAAGCGATCTAAGGAATTTTTAGCATACGCTTCCAGCACCACATACCTAGTGCGTCAATTTTGCGCCGGTTTTTTAACGTTAGGGTCTCTGCTCCATAGTATATTGGAAAGACAAGACATTTCATAAGTCGAACCTTGGTATTCCTTGTTATTCGCCTATACTTCCAAATCCTATCTAACATCCCCACGGCGGATCTCGTGATGGCGCAAAATCTCTTAATCTCTTCCTCGTACCCTCCAACATTTAACACGGAATATACAACTTCACAGTTGTAAATTTTGGATGGGTTTGCTGTTACATGACCTGCTCTTTCATAATCTCTGTTTTTTCTCTAATAATTGCAAGTCCAAAACTGAGGCTACCTACTGGTTTCAAGACGATAAAGATGAGTCTTTATCATCTCTACATTTCTAGCAAATAGAGTAGCGTCAATTTTTTTAAAAGCTGTCCTCCTATAGAAACGCCTCCTTCCTTCAGTTTTCCAAAACAATTCGCATTAATGTGCTTCGTGTAGAAATTAAACAACAAATAAACTGAACCTCTTAAAGTCGGTTTCATCTATTCAAATTTCGAACAGCTGCTGCCCCATTAATGTAAAGTGATTCGTAAGATTTTGGTACGCCTATTTCAAAAAGTACTTGCCAGGATTTTCCCCATTGACAGTATCAAAAGCCTTACGAAAATCGACAAAACATATAAGAAGTGGGATATTAAAATCTTAAGTACTAGGTCTAAAAAATATTGTATTTTGTGAAAGCTACTAAAGCTAACTTTTATTAATTGAAATTCAGAATTTCGAGAACAGACAAAAACGCCCCCTGCCATTTTTTCCTTTAGCTTATCAAAGCGTGACGTAGAATACCGAGTAAATAAGAGTACTGGAAGGCTACTGTTTTTCGAAACTCTATCGTCTTTTTCAGAAGTCTTGGGCCATAAACTATATAATATTTATATAACGGATTCAACTAAAATTTCACGTACCTTTTAACTAAGGTACTTTTTTATACAGTATAGCGATTTGAGTCAGAAAAAGCGTTTCTGATCTTCAGATTCGCATGTTCTATATATCTTATTTCTGCATTCAAGATTATACCCCGATTTTTCGCTTTTTCTACACGAGAAACCGGTTCATTGTAATATCAGCTTCGCCTTACTCTGAATTGTGATTATATAGGCGTTAAATACCAAATTTTTCCTAACTGACCAATCAGATACTAAATCCAGATCTTCATTTATTTCTGTTATCGCAAGGTCCATATATTATTTGCAGGTGCGTAAGAGCGATCCCTACATTTGGGTGTCTTAAGCGTATAAATGGACATGTCAGTGTTTGAACACAACAAGATGTGTTACTTAATCTGCTGTATAGAGAATGAACAGCAACGGACTCAAACTTGATCCCTGCGGCCGCGCCTCGCTAAGCTAAGGTGTTTAGTACCTACTTGACTTGATAATTTCTCACGTTCTGCTTGGATTTCTACAAACTGTTGTCTAGAGTCAAGAAATGATTGAAACCATTTACATGACTGCTGGGAAACTCCGTAGTACGCCATTTTAGCCAGTAGTAAGGTAGAATTTAGACAATTAAAGGCACTTCAAATTCTGGAAAAACAAATACGGTCCCCATATCTTTATCTGAGGCGGCTATAATATCATTTGTTTACCTTTAAGAGGGCAGTTCCAGTATCATCTATACTGCGAAGAGGCTGGCGGTAAGTTGTGATTCTCTAGATGCTTTAATAGCTTTGCACGCAAACAACACTTTTCACTATTTTTTAAAGTAACGGGAGTATAATTATCGGGATATAGATATTTGATAAAGAAGGTGATTAATATTATTTGCTTATGGTAAATGAATAATTGACAGATACCTACTCGTTATAATACAAAACATTTTTCGTTTCGTGAAATTAAAATATTGTATAATTGGGTTGAGTTTGGATCCTAGGGCTCTGTCCCTGATCCGAGTTTTTTATTGTTTTTCAAAATAATGCCGTAGCAACAGACGATAAAAAAAATTATCAACTACACGTGTAACTTTGGAATGCTTGTACATATAATTTTTATGTAGCAGTCAATAAATTCTTCGTTTTATTTTCTAATAAAGATTGTTTGCACCCGACACCATTCCATTTACATACCTTGTTTAGGGTTCCTTGAAAAGACAAACTTGGATCAAAAGGGATGGCGACTGATGTTAAATTTTACAGAATACTGTAGTGACATCAACAAAGTTAGCTCAATATCATCATCATATCAGCCGATAGACGTCCACTGCTGGACAAAGGCCTTCCCCAAAATTCTCCACAACGATCGATCTTGCGCCGCCCTCGTCCAATTTCTACCTGCGATCTTAACCAGGTCATCGGTCTCCCTTTTTGGAGGCCTTCCAACGCTGCGTCTTTCGGTCCGCGGTGGCCACTCAAGAACCTTTCTGCCCCAACGGACATCGATTCGACGAGCAATGTGCCGACCCGGGTATGTCCTAAAACTACGTCCAAGACCGCCGTAGGATGGGCAGCAGCATCCATTCCTTTTTTTCTTTAGTACGGTGGATATTACTGCGATCGTCAACCCCCAAGCGTGGCGATTATGGCACAACCCGCCAAAATGAAATGCTCAATATTATGTCATGAAACAATTATAAAATGGGTAATAGTTTGCACAAATGTAATGTAAATCTCTATTAGAATTGTATTGTGGGGGCCACCGTTTAACAGTAAATTAGGAATAACTAAAAAAGGAACCTGTACACCCACCGACCCATCCACCAGTACTTTCTGTCTATTGTTTAAAATACCCTTCCAATTCCCTTCTATACGAATTATTTCATTGGGTGAGCTATTACTAGGAAACACAGCGTTCCGGTTTTCAAATTGCCGCCGTATTATCGCCGTAATGTAGTCGGTTGATAATCGACTCCCAATAGATACAGGTACGAATGAAAATTACCATATTTGTATTTTCTTTCAATCAATTTTACATTTGCCCTAAATACGTTGCAACATTATACGATATACGATGGCTTGCCGTAAAAGAAAACAGCAATTTTGTTTTTTTTCTGTTGTAGATATTTACTAAACCTAAGTAAAGTTATGCTTTAGACTCTTTTATAATTACGTTTTTATAGTGATGTCATATGTCTCACGAAAGTTTTAATAAGATTAGTGATGTCATATTTTAAATTTCAATTACTTCGAATGTACATTACTAGCTGTGCCCCGCGGTGTTACCCGCTCATCCCACGGGAACAATTCATTTATTCGGGATGAAAAGTATCCTATGTCCTTCCCAGGGACTGAAACTATCTATATACCAATTTTCATCTAAATGGGTTCTGCGGTTTAAGCGTGAAGAGGTAACAGACAGACAGACACACTTTCGCATTTATAATATTACTAGCTTTTGCCCGCGACTACGTCCGCGTGGAACTTGGAAGTATGGAAGCAACCTCGTACAACACGATATATATCCACCTAATCACCTTAATTAATAAAAGGGATTATTAAAAGCGCCTAAGCAAACGTAATAGCAATTGTGCTTTTGGTCTAATCATTACATTTTCTACAGGGTCATCAATGTCATCATGAATTACTTACTCACTTTTCAATCTTTTTAGGGATAATTTCCAGGATGAAAACTATCCTATGTCCTTCCTCGGATCTTAAACTATCTCCATGCCAAATTTCATCAAAATCGATTCAGCGGTTTAAGCGTGAAGAGGTAACAGACAGACAGACAGACAGACAGACACACTTTCGCATTTATAATATTAAGTATGGATTCTATCTATCAGCCACAGACGTCCACTGCTGAACATAGGCCTCCCCCATGACTCGCCACAAAGTGCGATCCTGTGCAGACCGCATCCAATGATTCCCCGCTACCCTCACGAGGTCATCCGTCCATCTAGTAGGGGGCTGACCCACGCTGCGCTTTCCTATACGTGGTCGCCACTCTAGGACTTTGCTGCCCCAACCGCCATCCGTTCTCCGGGCTACATGGCCTGCCCATTGCCACTTCAACCGGGCAATCCTGTGCACTATGTCGGTTACCTTGGTTCTTCTGCGGATATCCTCATTTCTGATTCTATCGCGCAAAGAAACTCCGAGCATTGCCCTTTCCATTGCACGTTGCGTGACTCTTAGCCGCCTCATGAGTCCCATTGTGAACGACCATGTCTCAGTTCCGTAAGTCATCACTGGCAACACGCACTGTTCGAAGACTTTCGTCTTCAGGCACTGGGGAATTTTCGACGAGAAGATATGACGTAGCTTCCCGAACGCTGCCCAGCCGAGTTGAATTCGTCGATTAACCTCCTTCTCGAAGTTGGACTTACCTAGCTGGATAATTTGTCCCAGGTACACATACTCGTCGACAACTTCGAGGGCAGAGTTCCCAACCACTATCGGGTAAGGCGCAACATGGTCATTCGACATGATTTTCGTTTTGTCCATGTTCATTTTCAGACCTACCTGTTGGGAGACTCTGTCGAGGTCTTCGAGCATAGCGCTTAATCTCTCCAATCTCTTTCTCTAGTATGGATTAGTATGGATTAACTGTAACATCTTTTCTGTAAACATTTGGAAACATCGAGTCTTCTAGTTTCTCGTGAAACCGCCATTAAATAACTCATTAAGTATATCAGCTAAGTACGAGAATGTTCTAGTAAAGTAACCAACAAGTGTTTTCTTGAGAGCCAATTGATATGCCCCCTCCATTTATTTCCCTTGATAGTACTCGTTTCGAAATTATTTTGATTAGTGTTATTCTAACGAAGTCAGTAATTTAAAACTTTGTTTCAATAAAAAATGATTGTGCCAAGTACGCGTCTGCTTTTGGTTTCCAAATCGATTTAATTCAGAGCAACTGGACAAAACTAGCGGTTGCATTTGAAATTAATCTGACCGATATTTTGTAACAAAGAAACGAGAAAATGAGTAGGTACTCGTTTTATTTCCATTTCGTGTTTTAATAATCAGCCTTTATAACTTTGCAATCCAAATCAGCAATGTAGTATGTAAAAGATGTTCTGAGTAAAACACAATAAATGTACAAGAATTTATTTTAAATGAAAACGTACAATTTAAGAAGGGAACTGTCTATTGGAGGTATTTTGCGGCACAATTGGGATTTTGGAGCTCGATGAAGTTCATCCGAGCGCGGGATAAGTCAAACAAAATCAAGTTGTGCTTTTAAAGTATAATGGTAACAGGCGAAATATTTGTTGGATATTTACAAAGAAATGAAACACTTTCAAGTTTAAGTATTTTATTTCAAAAATGCACATTACAACACTCACAGCACGATGAGTTCGATCGTGATGTGGGTGACGATTGAGGCTTAATTCCACTAGGCTAATGCACAGTGGCGCTGGCTGTGTATTTGGTACCCATCCGACAGGCGTTGACTCCTCGCAACAGACGGAAGTATCCATCTTCGCCCCAATCCCCACCAAACGAGTTCTTGAGTGTCCAGTACTTGGTTCCATCCTTATCTGAAAAAAAAAATGTATACAATTTGTTATGGCTCAGTCATAGTTACAGCCCTGCAAGGGATTTTACAACCCACGCCTTATTGCAGATTTTCATGGTACTAAGTTATTTTACTGGCAACCACAATTTTTTGGTACTTGAAGGGCTACTTCGATGTTCGAAATTTGACCGTCGTATAGTGCCAGTCTATTCACTCAAATATACGTTGACAGGAGATGGAGAGGGGTGGCACTATTCGACTGTCGAATTGCGAACATCAGACTAGCCCTTCTGACGTTGAAAATCGGTGAATGTCACTGATGTCAACAAAGAGGAAACAGGACTAAATATTCCGCAAATTTCAAGTTTTTTTTTCATAACAAAGCATGCCTTGCTGGGAATTGTTTTCATTGGTCGATAGGGTCCGCATGCGGGGTGCGGTAGATTTCTAAAACGCATGCCATAGAGCCCGTATGCACCGAGTTATCGACTTGTGAGTTTCACTAGTTGTTACACCGCCTGCGGGGAGTCCCCGCATGCCTTATATCGATCGAGTTATCGACCAATGAAACTGAGCCATATCTGAAGACTACCCTAGTAAAGTAGGTACAGCATGTTATCAGTCAGTATCTATTTTGTACGAACCTTCCCCATATCCCACTAACAGCAGATTGTGATTTACGTCGTCGTTATTACAATCACGGGTAGGATACAAAATGCCTGATTCGTAACTAATAAACACCCACCAGTCTGCGTTGAAGCCTGAAACAAAGCAGTAAGTATGTCTTGTTAAGGTTTTCCTTGCCATAGTAAATGAATTACCTAAATGAAAGATTAATTAGGTGCTTATTCGCTTCAACGGTTATGATACTAGGGGGTGCCAGCAACTTCGCCCGCATATTTTTTCCTTACGACAGATAAAAAGTATTCTATAACTATCTATGGATGTCCTGCTATCCCTACATCAAAATTGGCTAAAATTTGTCCAGCCGTGGGGAACCAATGTTAATTTTTGCCGTTTAAAAATCGTGAAATATTTCTTATCAAGTATGTACCTGGTTGAAAGCAAGTAAGGTTATACTAAGAAAATCTACATAGTTGGTCTAAAATGGGTGCGGATACACCTCGAAAATTGATTGTCAGGTCAAAGGAAATTTAGCGGGAGACAAATACGCCTAGAATACCATCATCCCCATTCGGACACTATCCCGAAAATTTGATACAGTCGTACTACTATCGCCTCCTAACAAGACTGGAATTTAATTGTCCCTTTTGGAGTTTGCACTAGATATATATCCGTCAACAACTGTGCTGTCATCAGCATACCTAATACCAGGCATAAAAACTGCGACGTGAAAGGTTTTGTTTTTTCTAGCTGAACAAGGATGCGAAGCCCTTTATTTATGCGATGAAACGGAACAGTGACATAAAAGAGTCTACAAGTCCGATGCTTGAAATATAAGGAAGGATGAATTTTTGGAATTCCATGCCTTTTTACCCATGGAATCTGAACATCACGGTAAGTACATACACAGAGATATCGTAAGAATACAAAATTAACTTATTGTTAATCTTGACCTGGGTAGATGGATATCAACTGCAAAACAATCATGTACACTTTTTTTATTAATCTCTGACAGCAATGATGAATATACGTACCCACTGACAGCGGCCCCAGTTCTACCAGTTTCTGCATCAACGTATCTTCATCGGGAATGTCAATTTGTTTCCCGTCTTTGACATGAACTACCGCCATCTCTGCGTCTTCGCGACAAAGAAATACGTCATCTCTATAAGGATAATCTTTTTCTAACATTAGTCCGACGGATCTATTAGCAAATTCTCTGCAATAAGAAAATATCAGTTGGTTTCTAGTTCATGAAAGACATTTGCAACAATATTGAAAACCCGTATGTTCAAGTTTCCAAGCCAAAACATATAAGTAAGTTTGGGTTAATTGACTACATTAAATAGTAAAAATGAGTAAATGGACAATTGACATTTAAAAAATCTAAATAGCGCTGAACACAATCAGCAACGATCGAACTGTAGATGAGCAACAGAATCGTACACACGATTAAACTTCAAATTAAACTGCTTCTTCATTTTGAATAAAGTATTGCTAAATTAAGTGTTCCTACTTCCACTTTAGCGTACGTTTGGTAAATAGGTATACGTACAGCATGACCTCATGCACGATGCCTCCACCACATGTTGTACAGTACAGACAGTCCAGGGCCTGACTTTCTGAGAGGGCTAAGCATTACTGATGTTTAATAGCGTATTGCCCTTCGATATTACCTATAAAAAAATATCTATTAAATATTTTAGTATTTTGCAAAAACATTTTAGTCAGAAAAAGATTTTTCAAAACAAAGAAAAAGACAATACGGAGCGTTGCTAAGATCTGTTCTTAGGAACCATGTCATCTATATTAATAACAAATAAACCTTTATTTTTCATAACGTCCGGGTTCGGTTCCCGCGATGCAGTTTTCTTGACTTGATATTTAATAAATATATATATTATAGTTTTCTCACTGTTCCGGCATCAAAGTCAAAATTTTATTCTAATTCTTTTACTGTGCAAGCTATTTTACTGTGGAACTCGCTTCCGCTGGATCTTAGACAAGCTAAAACTTTGGCAATTTTTAAATATGAACTTAAAGATCACTATATTTTATCTCTACCGTAGCCCAATCCTTTAATAATTCTATGCTGTCGTTTTTCATTATAAGTCTAATGTTGCTGTGATATTCTTTTCATTCTTCCTTTTTGTATGTATGTACTGTGAAGACTGCTGGGGGATAGCTTCAGATGAGGAATGAGTAGAGCATAGGTACTTCTTGACTGTTTATTGCCCAGAGGCCAGACGATAACTCACTCTACATTTTATTTTTATGACTAATGTCATACGTCTTATTCTAAATATAAAAACTACTTTATTCTTAAGTCGACGGCCAACCACCTTCCGTGAAGCACAACCTTCACATTTCCCGCCGTCTCGGGGTGGACGAGGGAAATTCATCTTAATACAGAGACACTAGACAGACTACTCCTGCCTAACACATAATAAGTCCCTACCTATGCAGGGATTCCCATACATTCATACCCAGATGGTCTCTTGCTAAGAGATAACCAGGGTCAGGACATGAGCAGACACTAGCCTATGGCATGTTACGTAATCTGACATGTTGTCTGACACTGGCTTCGCCTTGACAAAAACCCCGCTAAAAAGGCAAGGCACCAAACTGACTACCCCAAGTGTCATTCGACTTATTAAAAAGCATAGACCATTCGATACAATATTAAAAAGATAGGCTTCCACAATTTAATCGCCTGGTGTAAAACCGGCTTAAATAAATTACCCGATTAAATCGCCTCGAATGTTCCCACCTTAACTGCCTGGAGTATGACATATGACACACGTCGCATGCTCCAAACAATTGTACCACGATATGTCACTGTCCTTATATTAGATGTTTGACACATTGTCTATGACACTTGTCTCAATCATCCATACAGAACTAACAAATAGTGACAACCGTCTACCACTAGCTTTATATTAGACTTCTGGAACATATTAGATATGTTCCAAAAATCCGTACCATTAAAAAAATAAATATCTGGATTAAATTTCCAATTTAATCTAGATACTTGTACCTGTTCTAAATAAAAACCATTACCATATAATTAATTTCACGACCATAGATGATGGCATGGCATGTCATATTGACATGTCAAATGCCATGTCATTGACAATTCGCGAAATTAATTATTGAAACACGAAACGAAAGATATTTTTATTAAAAATCCTACCTATCACTTAATTAAAATTAATAAAATTTGTTATATTACAGACATGAAAATAAAATAAAATCTTCAGACTGCATTGGCCTGATGCAGGGTGCTGTGCGATCCTTGGCTCGTCATGCCAAGATCCCACGCTCCTGCCGCCTCCTGGATGTAGAATGCGAGTCGCATTCAGTCATCCCAGTAGCTGAAACCCCAAGGAATGGGACAGCATAGCATTGGCCCTCGCAGTGTCGTATTACATGAAAAAGAAAAACATATTAACATGTGTAAACATTAAAGTTCTGAAAAGAAAATCAGTGTTATAATTAATTATTGGAATTCTGTGAAAGTTATAAGTTATTATTATTTCAAGGAAAGGTATTGTAAGTGCAATAAACTTAAAGTGCAATAAATTTATAGTGCAAGAAATTAAAAATTGAACTTCCTATAGTAATATCTTAGAAATGCAGCTAATATATAGTGGAAAGAAATTAAATTATAGTTACAACAGTGACACTTGCAAATGCAACAAACATAACTGCATCCTTGTACAGTCAGCCTGAATTAAAAATTGCTGAAAAATAATAGTTTTATTATTTACACCCTAGAAATATAGAACTGTTTATATTAATTAGGATTAACGATTAAAGAATCTCTTCAATCTGTTAACATGAATTATTACATTCTTGGCACGACCATTAGGAGTGAGTCTTTGCACCACATAATTCCATGGAGACAATCGGTGGATTATCTTATAGGGTAATAAAATTTATGCACAACTATTATTATTCGTAGGACCCTACTAACATCTAGAACTATCATACACCTAGCATAATTATTATGGGACAATTATTTACATCCTAATAAACACATATTCTACAAATTATATATTATGGTTCATTATTGCCTGATAGAAGCGCAGCGTTTCGATCGGCGTCCACGGTGTCCAGCGGCGCTCTTCAGTGCTTGAGCGGCCCTCCTCGCTCAGGCACGCTGTTCCTGATGTTGCACTTTCTTGACAAGCACTCGGTCCGGCACAGCACATATTAATCAAATAAAGTTTTACTAGCAATATATTGTATAATTAGTGATAATGGCTGAACTTGAAGGCTTCCACTCTTTAAGAACATTTGCTACATCATTTGACAACACTGAAACTGAATGTTTTTCACTGGCAAAATTCCATATTTTCACTGACAGTTGTTTGTCTGATGTCAACAACGTGTGCTTCAAGCGTATAGAAACGAATTAATGGTGATTCTTGTGACTTTTGCCGTCGATGATAAAATCCTTGTACATAATTTCTTGGCTCGACGGGAATTCCTTGTTTAACTTTGACATAACATCCTCAAACGATGTCTGAAACTATTCTGTAATGCGGGTCCCGAAAAATTAAACCGCCATCGCCATTTGTGATTATTTTATTCGTGTTTTCTCACTTGGGCCATTAATTAAAAATCTCCAACGTCGGAAAAGCCATTAATTGTGTTCGTTTTCATTTTCGTATGAAATCCAAACAAATCAAATGCACAAATAGATTATAATCGCATAGGATGAAAAATGATAATGGGTGATTCAATAATTCGTCAACTTCACCCGTCTGTCAAATTCGCTCCTTTACGGCAGTGCCGTCAACATACAATACCACACCGATGATGGCAATTCACAATTGCCAAATGTGCACTTATTCTTCGTTGCGCTTCGTGCGCATATAGACAATGCGTTCCGCTCCTGTACGGCTTCTATGCAAACCGTATGCTTCCAGTACGTAATTGTAACAGATGCCCAAGAATCTGTGGACAAAATTAATTGGGAGCGGGGAAACTTTCAATACTCGCGTGACTCTAGTTAAAAATTTCGCAGACTCCACCAAGTGTGAAGACTGCTGGGGGAGTAGCTTCAGAGGAGATGGATCAGAGGTACTTTGCTAAAACTGTTTATTGCCCGAGGGCTAGTCTAAGACTAACTATAAATTTTATTTTTATGACTAATGTCATACGTCTTATTCTAAATATAAAAACTACTTTATTCTTAAGTCGACGGCCAACCACCTTCCGTGAAGCACAACCTTCACAGTACGTTTATGTATGTTTATATATATAGATATTATTTGTGTATGTGTATGACCTATCTGTCTTTAATATTTTGTTTGTCGTTTATTTATTATTTCTCAAATTACTTAAAGTTCTTATCTCACCACCTACTATTTTCTGTTTAATTTTGTTTTCTCCGCCACCCAAAGGTTGTCTGGAATGTTGCAGTGCCTCTAGAATTTAGTTTATGGTCATGGCTTAGAAGAAATAAGCTTGACATTACTGTCAGAGATTTAAAATGAAACGATTCACAAAGCATTGTATTGTGTTTTAATAATATTTCTAATAAAAGATTCGTGATTCAAAGGCTGTTTTAATATACAGCTGCCCACATGGAAGAGATCGCTCTTTAGCGATAAGACCGCCTATTGTCTACCATTATTTAATTTATGATTTCTCATGTTATATTTTTCTTGTTGGTGTGCAATAAAGAATTGTTGTATTGTATTGTATTGTTTGAGGTGGAATGACAAAACACGTGTTCATTCTTTTTTCATGTTCTCCATAATATATAATACTAGTAACTAATTATCAATTTGCTTATTTATACAAATCTCTCTGAAGGTACTCCTTCACTGAAGGTACTGAAAATTTACCAAACCCTCTTACTAGAGGGTTTGGTAAATTTTCAGTACCTACTTTGAAAGACAATTTGTCCTAACAGGTTGAATTTGGACAGCTAAAAAAAATTCGTAACTGCTATTTTAGACTACTGTATAACATATATCAAAATTAATCAAATCGGAGTCCGACAGTTGGGTACCTTTCTTTGTTTGTTGTTATGTTCTTTCATTTTTAGGATTCCGTACCCAAAGGGTAAAAACGGGACCGTATTACTGAGCCTTCGTTGTCCGTCCGTCCGTCCGTCTGTCACCAGGCTGTATCACAAGAATGGTGATAGCTAGACAGTTAATATTTTCACAGATGATGTATTTCTATTGCCGCTATAACAACAGATACTAAAAATAAAATAAAATAAATAATTAAGGGGGCTCCCATACAACAAACTTGTTATAGATTATGGTACGGAACCCTTCATGCGCGAGTCGGACTCAATTTTTAACCCCCGACGAAAAAAAGAGGGGTGTTATAAGTTTAACATGTGTATCTGTGTATCTGTGTATCTGTGTATCTGTGTATCTGTGTATCTGTGTATCTGTGTATCTGTGTGTCTGTCTGTGGCATCGTAGCGCCCAAGCGGATGGACCAATTTAAGTGCGGTTTTTTTTTAATCGAAAGACTTTTCCGTCGAGATGGTTCTTAGCTATGTTTGGTGGAAGTAGGACCAGTAGTTTCCAAGATATTCAGCTTTAATTGGAACAAGTGACAAGATCTCAGCCAATATTGAAGCCAAGGATTCCAAATTTTGGTTAAATGTTAAGTATTATTAGCATTTTCTATATCACTCACTAAATGAGGATCTCATGATGACCAGGTAGTTGTTAATGGATCTCAGCCAATATTGAAGCCAAGGATTTCAAATTTTGGTTAAACGTTAAGTATTATTAGCATTTTCTATATCACTCACCAAATGAGGATCTCATGATGACCAGGTAGTTGTTAATGGATCTCAGCCAATATTGAAGCCAAGGATTCCAAATTTTGGTTAAATGTTAAGTATTATTAGCATTTTCTATATCACTTACTAAATTAAGGTCTCATGATGATCAGCTAGTTGTTAATGGATCTCAGCCAATATTGAAGCTAAGGATTCCAAATTTTGGTTAAATGTTAAGTATTATTAGCATTTTCTATATCACTCACCAAATGAGGATCTCATGATGACCAGGTAGTTGTTAATGGATCTCAGCCAATATTGAAGCCAAGGATTCCAAATTTTGGTTAAATGTTAAGTATTATTAGCATTTTCTATATCACTTACTAAATTAAGGTCTCATGATGATCAGCTAGTTGTTAATGGATCTCAGCCAATATTGAAGCCAAGGATTTCAAATTTTGTTTAAATGTTAAGTATTATTAGCATTTTCTATATCACTTACTAAATTAAGGTCTCATGATGACCAGGTATAGTTGTTAATGGATCTCAGCCAATATTGAGGCGAATAATTCCAAACGCTGGATAAATGTTGTTTTATTAGCATTTTCCTTATCACTCACTAAGCGAAGATCTCATGATAATCATCTAGCAGGGCTGGACTAAGCGGGCCAGGGCCCCTAGGCACTTGGCATTTAGGGCCCCCTCCCCTATAAGGAGAACATTATTATGGTACAAGTCCTGCGTCTGGGACTGGGTCCCTAAGACTAGCTGGGCCCCTAGGCCCGGGCCTTGTGGGCCTAGGGGTAAATACGGCCCTGCCATCTAGTTGTGAAAGGATCTAAGCCAAGAATTTCAAATGTTGGTTAAATGTTAAGTTTTATTAGCGTAATCAACAATTTAATAAAATTTTGACAGTACAATAATTTGGTACCATGCAGCTGAAGATGGCCGTAGGAACTCCTTAACAGCACAGAATAAACCCATGGTGTTTGAGCTCGTCTGATTGTTCTTGATGAGCAATTAACGTTTGTGTAAAAAAGAACAGTCGATATTAAACCGAGTCCCAGTAAAACTTTTTTAATTTCCGTCACAATATTGGGTCACTGTTCTTAGTTTTGCAATTCTGCTAGAGCTGAATTGTCATTAGGACTATTGAACAGGTTCCTTTGATGGAGGTCACAAATAGCAACACCTTGCAAGATTTTAACGCGACTAAAGGACACGTAAGCTTTAGCAAAAGTACTCGCCTAAGTGAATAACAGCATTTTAGGATTCTGTAGTCAACAAGGAACCCTTATAGTTTCACCATGTCCGTCCGTCTATCTACGGCTAAGCAGAGACATAGTGGTAGAATAAATTTTTAAAAACTATATTTTTGTGTACCTTACCTACACGTAAAAAAGTGGGGATGTAATATTTTTTAACGGTTTATCCCATGGTGTGGATTATCGATGATTAGGTCTTTCAAAACTAAGTCAAGTTACCTAGCACCAACTGCAATTTTTATGGATCTAAGTAAGCCACCCGTACTATTTGGATCCTGTAGAATGGAAACCTGGTTCTGTTTTAGGCCATAAGTAGCAGGTTCTTTCAACTCATCCAGTGCATTTAAAGTATGTATTTTGATTGTCTTGGCTAATAACTTTGTTAACGATTTTTTCCCAGAATGTTGCTAAAGGCTAATTTCAATTTTAGAGAAGACGGCTTTCGTTACCACTGGCTTGGGATCCTGTTGTCTTACACATAGTCAAGGATCAAGCTCGAGGAAAGATTGGAAACTATGGACCATAAACGGTGTAAAACCAAAAAAGTGTCCATCATCATCATCATCATCATCTCAGCCATAGGACGTCCACTGCTGAACATAGGCCTCCCCTTTGGACTTCCATATATACCGGTTGGAAGCGACCTGCATCCAGCGCCTTCCGGCGACCTTTATAAGGTCATCTGTCCACCTTGTAGGTGGACGTCCTACGCTGCGCTTGCTGGTCCGAGGTCTCCACTCGAGCACTTTTCGGCCCCATCGGCCATCTGCTCTGCGTGCTATGTGGCCTGCCCATTGCCACTTCAACTTGCTAATCCGGTGAGCTATATCGGTCACTTTAGTTCGTCTACGGATTTCCTCATTTCTGATTCGATCACGTAGAGACACCCCGAGCATAGCCCTCTCCATTGCACGTTGAGCGACTTTGAGCTTTGAGATGAGGCCGATAGTGAAAGACCACGTTTCGGTGCCGTAAGTCATCACTGGTAACACACATTGGTTGAAGACTTTCGTCTTGAGGCACTGAGGTATGTCGGACGAAAAGACATTGCGTAGTTTCCCGAACGCTGCCCAGCCGAGTTGGATTCGGCGGTTGACCTCTTTCTCGAAGTTGGACCTACCTAATTGGACCACTTGTCCTAGGTAGATGTATGAGTCAACAACTTCGAGTACCGAGTTTTCAACAGAGACTGGGATGGGCACAACCTTGGCATTTGACATGAGTTTCGTCTTGTCCATGTTCATTTTTAAGCCCACCCGTTGAGAAACTCGATTGAGGTCATCGAGCATCATGCTGAGTTCCTCCATCGACTTTGCCATGACTACGATGTCGTCGGCAAACCGAAGGTGAGTGATGTATTCGCCATTGATGTTGATGCCAAGTCCTTGCCATTCCAGGAGCTTGAAGGCGTCTTCCATAACGGCCGTAAACAGTTTCGGGGATATAACGTCCCCGTGTCTTACGCCTCTTCTCAATGGAATGGCCTTTGTGCTCTGCTCCTGAACTCGGACCGACATGGTGGCGTTACTATACAAACACTTCAACACTTCAATGTACCGATAGTCAATATGGCATCCGGGTGGAGCTTGAGCTGCACACTCGCTGGTGTGTCCGATCGTCCGGCCGGCACTCCTCGAATTCCCCCCCCCCCTTAGTAATAGCAGTTGTAGCACCCGATGGAAAAGTAGCGAAAAGAGGGCATCGCGAGGAGACACGCGAAAAAAGTCTCCAAGGCAAAAGAGCAGGCCTCAAAGGGTAGCCCCACCCAAAAGAGGGCGCCCACAGCCACACAGCGGTCCACAAAAGATCTCCGACCCACTTCTTCCATCGGCGGGCAAAAGATAGGCAGCCCGTAGTTACTAAAAATGCATGCATCAGTAGTCCCTATCCAAAAAATTAAGCTAAGAAAATAAATGTTAGAATAAGTACGGGCAAAGGACAAGCATGGAGAGACCGGCAACGGTATCACCATGCTTGTCCCGAGCACCTCGCGGGAACCAAACGGGAGTCTCTCTCTCGGCCTTGCAGCACTGGCTGAGGCAAGGACCCAGCGGGTAGTTAAGTATCCTATCTTCTTCCCCCCCCCACCACCTCTTTTGAACGAAAGTTTGTAAACAACAGTAAAAAACAGAGAGCGATGCAAAGAATGCGGGTTAAGGTTTTTAGTCGGTAAGAGTCCGGCACTGTCTGGGCCTCCCTTCCCAGTCGCCCATGATGGGTTTTCCTTAAACCGCACTCTTTGTGTCTTTTGAAAATTTTGTAAACAAAAGCAAGGACTCTCGTCTTTGGCCCCTCAGGCAAAACTCCCCAAAAAAAAAAAAAAAAAATATGGCATCGCTGAAGTGACTCGAGCACCGCCCATGTTTCCACCGAATCGAAGGCTTTCTCATAGTCCACAAACGCTAAGCATAATGGCAAGTTATACTCTTCAGTCTTCTGTATAACTTGTCGCAGCGTATGTATGTGGTCTATGGTACTATAGCTTCTTCGGAAACCGGCTTGTTCGGGAGGCTGGAAGTCATCAAGTCTATGTTCGAGACGGTTCGTGATGACCCTTGAAAACAACTTATAAACATGGCTTAGAAGCGTGATGGGCCTGTAGTTCTTCAATAGGGTTTTATCACCTTTCTTGAAGAACAGTACCACCTCGCCTCTATTCCATGCTTCAGGCGTTTTGCCCTCGGACAAGACGGAATTAAAGAGCTTCTGGAGGACCTTAAGTACCGGTGTTCCACCCGCTCTCAGAAGCTCTGAGGTGATTCCGTCTTCGCCCGGCGCCTTGTTGTTCTTAAGGTGCTTCAGGGCCATCCTAATCTCGTACAGACTGATGTCCGGGATATCTTCGGTATAATGTCGGGACAGCTTGGCTCTTGGATCGCCTACCAAGCTATCAACGGGCTTTGCGACTGAAGTGTATAACTGACCATAGAACCTCTCGATCTCGCCTAGAACCTCTGCTTTGGTCGACGCTATGCTGCCATCTTCCCGTTTCAGCTTGGTCAGCTGGCTTTGTCCAATAGACTTGTCCTTTGCGAACACTTTGGAGCCTTTGTTCTGCTCAATGGTCTCTTTAACAAGGTTCGTATTAAAGAGCCGCAAATCATGTCGCAAGGACTTCGATATACGTCTATTAAGCTGCCTATATGACCTCGCGTCATCGGGAGACTGCAACTGTAGCGAGCGTCGTTCAGCCATGAGGTTTAAGGTTCGATCAGACAATTTCTGAGGTCTATCTTTACGGCGGGGTCTGAAAAACTTAGACCCTACCGTGTGGACAGTTTCCACTAGCCCGTCGTTGATCTCGTCCACTGAGACAAAGTTCTCCAGACAAGCGAAGCGGTTGGAGATCTCGAGTTGAAAGCTCTCGGGGTTTTGAATATGGGCCTGAGTAGGTCGGAGCGTAGACTTCATCAGACTGGACCTTTCCAGTTTAACATTGATATTCAGTGTGCCTCTTACGATTCGATGATCACTGCCGGTCTTGACCTTATTGATCAAAGACACATCACTGAAGATCCGTTTCTTGTCGGTCATGATGAAGTCAATCTCGTTTCTCGTGGAACCATCGGGACTTATCCAGGTCCATTTCCTGTGAGGCGGCTTCTGGAAGAAAGAGTTCATCATGAAGAGTTCCTCTTTCTCTAGAAAGTCGGCCAGCCTCTGTCCCCTAGGGTTCCGTTGCCCGTATCCAAATTGCCCCACTCTCAACTCATCACCGCTGTTCTTGCCCAACTTTGCATTGAAGTCCCCCATAACAACAGTGAAGTAGGTTTTGGAAGTATGTATGGCCCTACTTACGTCCTCATACATAGCCTCTACTTCCTCATCAGAATGTGACGAGGTCGGTGCGTATACCTGAATGACCTTCAACGAATATCTTTTGGATATTCTGAGTATTAGGTATACCACCCTGCTCGACACACTGTCGATGGTAGTTATGTTGTTAACGAGGGACTTGTGAACGAGAAACCCGACACCACCTTGGGACTGTTGGGCGCCCTCCCGGTAGTAGAGCAGGTTACCAGACTTCAGGGTTACGGTGTCCTCCCCCTCTCTACGGACATCGCATAATCCTACAATGTCCCAGTGTAACCTGCTCAGTTCCTCTTCCAACTCGCAAATCTTTTCATCAGTCCTCATTGTGCGTATGTTGTGTGTTACCAGGGCCAGTCGTCGTGGGGATGGGTAGCCGGATTTCGTCCGGGGATTCTTAGCACCCCCTGCTACGCTATTACCTTGGCCGCTACCCGCGCCAGGGATAACGGAGCTGCCGGAGACTGGGGGCCTGGTATTTGTGTGACTGATCATAAAGGGGGGATTTTCCGTACGCGCCACGCTTGGCAGGCGGGTTGGCGCGCGCAGTTTTTTTTTCTTTAAGGTCTCTGGAAGACGCTGCTGCCCATCTCCCGGTATATTATTATTATTATTCCCTTAGCAGGCTTCTACTGCAACCACGGGACGATATGGTGGGGGACAATTCTAAGGCCGGTCACCCCACGGCAAAAAAGTGTTAAATGTAGAAAATTCCGGGAAAAAACTTCTGTTTGTTTAAAAAATATGAAATAAAAATAAAATTAAAAATTTAAAAAACCCCCGACATGACAACCTGTAAAAAGAAAGAAATAAAATCTACGAAATGTGCCTTTACAATGAACAGTAGAAAAAGAATCCAAGCTTCGTTGCGTCGGGGGACCGCTAAGTAAATGAAATGCAATGTACTTAAAATCGTAAAGTGGGAAGCCCCAAATAAAATGCATACCTACTTACAATTTTGCGTTGAAAAATATAGTTGATTTTACTTAGGTTAGGTACTTAGCGGTCCCCCGAACGCAACGACGCTTGGATTCTTTTTCTACTGTTCATTGTAAAGGCACATTTCGTAGATTTTATTTCTTTCTTTTTACAGGTTGTCATGTCGGGGGTTTTTTAAATTTTTTATTATACATATGTTAGATTGTAAGCTATATATTGTATGGCCATTGACGCTCTCAAATATAAATGTAGGTAATGAATTGAATTGAACCAGTGACGAAAATAGAAGCGTAACATACCAATAGCGCTGAAGATGTAGGAACTGACACACGCGCGTTGGTGGGGCTTAGAATGGGAAACTGCATGATAATCTCTCCAGTCATATGACGGTGGCAGAACCTTAGACCTATCTTTGACTGCCTTGACTCCTTTTTCATTTGATGGCTTGAATCCGCGATACGTCTGGCGCTCATCGGGCTTCCAATCGGCGAACTGGTTTATTGCAAACACAGTTTCAGGATACTTAGCGTTGTAGTGGTTGATAGCCTGTAGTCTTTCCTTGAATATTTCAAACCTTTCAAAATATTCTTGGCGGCTGTAGGATTTTCCATATTGTTTGATAAAGTCATGGAACAGGTCTTGGGCATTTTCCAGATTGTAATATGGCTTATCGAGGGCCTGCGCCATGCTCCCCACGAGAAAAACCGCCAACACAATAGCCAACTTAATCATAGTGATAATGGTTAATACCGTAATGTCACTTTTTGAATTGACGATGAGTTCATTCTGCGTGTCTTTTTAACCCCCGACGAAAAAAAGAGGGGTGTTATAAGTTTAACATGTGTATCTGTGTATCTGTGTATCTGTGTATCTGTGTATCTGTGTATCTGTGTATCTGTGTATCTGTGTGTCTGTCTGTGGCATCGTAGCGCCCAAGCGGATGGACCAATTTAAGTGCGGTTTTTTTTTAATCGAAAGACTTTTCCGTCGAGATGGTTCTTAGCTATGTTTGGTGGAAGTAGGACCAGTAGTTTCCAAGATATTCAGCTTTAATTGGAACAAGTGACAAGATCTCAGCCAATATTGAAGCCAAGGATTCCAAATTTTGGTTAAATGTTAAGTATTATTAGCATTTTCTATATCACTCACTAAATGAGGATCTCATGATGACCAGGTAGTTGTTAATGGATCTCAGCCAATATTGAAGCCAAGGATTTCAAATTTTGGTTAAACGTTAAGTATTATTAGCATTTTCTATATCACTCACCAAATGAGGATCTCATGATGACCAGGTAGTTGTTAATGGATCTCAGCCAATATTGAAGCCAAGGATTCCAAATTTTGGTTAAATGTTAAGTATTATTAGCATTTTCTATATCACTTACTAAATTAAGGTCTCATGATGATCAGCTAGTTGTTAATGGATCTCAGCCAATATTGAAGCTAAGGATTCCAAATTTTGGTTAAATGTTAAGTATTATTAGCATTTTCTATATCACTCACCAAATGAGGATCTCATGATGACCAGGTAGTTGTTAATGGATCTCAGCCAATATTGAAGCCAAGGATTCCAAATTTTGGTTAAATGTTAAGTATTATTAGCATTTTCTATATCACTTACTAAATTAAGGTCTCATGATGATCAGCTAGTTGTTAATGGATCTCAGCCAATATTGAAGCCAAGGATTTCAAATTTTGTTTAAATGTTAAGTATTATTAGCATTTTCTATATCACTTACTAAATTAAGGTCTCATGATGACCAGGTATAGTTGTTAATGGATCTCAGCCAATATTGAGGCGAATAATTCCAAACGCTGGATAAATGTTGTTTTATTAGCATTTTCCTTATCACTCACTAAGCGAAGATCTCATGATAATCATCTAGCAGGGCTGGACTAAGCGGGCCAGGGCCCCTAGGCACTTGGCATTTAGGGCCCCCTCCCCTATAAGGAGAACATTATTATGGTACAAGTCCTGCGTCTGGGACTGGGTCCCTAAGACTAGCTGGGCCCCTAGGCCCGGGCCTTGTGGGCCTAGGGGTAAATACGGCCCTGCCATCTAGTTGTGAAAGGATCTAAGCCAAGAATTTCAAATGTTGGTTAAATGTTAAGTTTTATTAGCGTAATCAACAATTTAATAAAATTTTGACAGTACAATAATTTGGTACCATGCAGCTGAAGATGGCCGTAGGAACTCCTTAACAGCACAGAATAAACCCATGGTGTTTGAGCTCGTCTGATTGTTCTTGATGAGCAATTAACGTTTGTGTAAAAAAGAACAGTCGATATTAAACCGAGTCCCAGTAAAACTTTTTTAATTTCCGTCACAATATTGGGTCACTGTTCTTAGTTTTGCAATTCTGCTAGAGCTGAATTGTCATTAGGACTATTGAACAGGTTCCTTTGATGGAGGTCACAAATAGCAACACCTTGCAAGATTTTAACGCGACTAAAGGACACGTAAGCTTTAGCAAAAGTACTCGCCTAAGTGAATAACAGCATTTTAGGATTCTGTAGTCAACAAGGAACCCTTATAGTTTCACCATGTCCGTCCGTCTATCTACGGCTAAGCAGAGACATAGTGGTAGAATAAATTTTTAAAAACTATATTTTTGTGTACCTTACCTACACGTAAAAAAGTGGGGATGTAATATTTTTTAACGGTTTATCCCATGGTGTGGATTATCGATGATTAGGTCTTTCAAAACTAAGTCAAGTTACCTAGCACCAACTGCAATTTTTATGGATCTAAGTAAGCCACCCGTACTATTTGGATCCTGTAGAATGGAAACCTGGTTCTGTTTTAGGCCATAAGTAGCAGGTTCTTTCAACTCATCCAGTGCATTTAAAGTATGTATTTTGATTGTCTTGGCTAATAACTTTGTTAACGATTTTTTCCCAGAATGTTGCTAAAGGCTAATTTCAATTTTAGAGAAGACGGCTTTCGTTACCACTGGCTTGGGATCCTGTTGTCTTACACATAGTCAAGGATCAAGCTCGAGGAAAGATTGGAAACTATGGACCATAAACGGTGTAAAACCAAAAAAGTGTCCATCATCATCATCATCATCATCTCAGCCATAGGACGTCCACTGCTGAACATAGGCCTCCCCTTTGGACTTCCATATATACCGGTTGGAAGCGACCTGCATCCAGCGCCTTCCGGCGACCTTTATAAGGTCATCTGTCCACCTTGTAGGTGGACGTCCTACGCTGCGCTTGCTGGTCCGAGGTCTCCACTCGAGCACTTTTCGGCCCCATCGGCCATCTGCTCTGCGTGCTATGTGGCCTGCCCATTGCCACTTCAACTTGCTAATCCGGTGAGCTATATCGGTCACTTTAGTTCGTCTACGGATTTCCTCATTTCTGATTCGATCACGTAGAGACACCCCGAGCATAGCCCTCTCCATTGCACGTTGAGCGACTTTGAGCTTTGAGATGAGGCCGATAGTGAAAGACCACGTTTCGGTGCCGTAAGTCATCACTGGTAACACACATTGGTTGAAGACTTTCGTCTTGAGGCACTGAGGTATGTCGGACGAAAAGACATTGCGTAGTTTCCCGAACGCTGCCCAGCCGAGTTGGATTCGGCGGTTGACCTCTTTCTCGAAGTTGGACCTACCTAATTGGACCACTTGTCCTAGGTAGATGTATGAGTCAACAACTTCGAGTACCGAGTTTTCAACAGAGACTGGGATGGGCACAACCTTGGCATTTGACATGAGTTTCGTCTTGTCCATGTTCATTTTTAAGCCCACCCGTTGAGAAACTCGATTGAGGTCATCGAGCATCATGCTGAGTTCCTCCATCGACTTTGCCATGACTACGATGTCGTCGGCAAACCGAAGGTGAGTGATGTATTCGCCATTGATGTTGATGCCAAGTCCTTGCCATTCCAGGAGCTTGAAGGCGTCTTCCATAACGGCCGTAAACAGTTTCGGGGATATAACGTCCCCGTGTCTTACGCCTCTTCTCAATGGAATGGCCTTTGTGCTCTGCTCCTGAACTCGGACCGACATGGTGGCGTTACTATACAAACACTTCAACACTTCAATGTACCGATAGTCAATATGGCATCCGGGTGGAGCTTGAGCTGCACACTCGCTGGTGTGTCCGATCGTCCGGCCGGCACTCCTCGAATTCCCCCCCCCCCTTAGTAATAGCAGTTGTAGCACCCGATGGAAAAGTAGCGAAAAGAGGGCATCGCGAGGAGACACGCGAAAAAAGTCTCCAAGGCAAAAGAGCAGGCCTCAAAGGGTAGCCCCACCCAAAAGAGGGCGCCCACAGCCACACAGCGGTCCACAAAAGATCTCCGACCCACTTCTTCCATCGGCGGGCAAAAGATAGGCAGCCCGTAGTTACTAAAAATGCATGCATCAGTAGTCCCTATCCAAAAAATTAAGCTAAGAAAATAAATGTTAGAATAAGTACGGGCAAAGGACAAGCATGGAGAGACCGGCAACGGTATCACCATGCTTGTCCCGAGCACCTCGCGGGAACCAAACGGGAGTCTCTCTCTCGGCCTTGCAGCACTGGCTGAGGCAAGGACCCAGCGGGTAGTTAAGTATCCTATCTTCTTCCCCCCCCCACCACCTCTTTTGAACGAAAGTTTGTAAACAACAGTAAAAAACAGAGAGCGATGCAAAGAATGCGGGTTAAGGTTTTTAGTCGGTAAGAGTCCGGCACTGTCTGGGCCTCCCTTCCCAGTCGCCCATGATGGGTTTTCCTTAAACCGCACTCTTTGTGTCTTTTGAAAATTTTGTAAACAAAAGCAAGGACTCTCGTCTTTGGCCCCTCAGGCAAAACTCCCCAAAAAAAAAAAAAAAAAATATGGCATCGCTGAAGTGACTCGAGCACCGCCCATGTTTCCACCGAATCGAAGGCTTTCTCATAGTCCACAAACGCTAAGCATAATGGCAAGTTATACTCTTCAGTCTTCTGTATAACTTGTCGCAGCGTATGTATGTGGTCTATGGTACTATAGCTTCTTCGGAAACCGGCTTGTTCGGGAGGCTGGAAGTCATCAAGTCTATGTTCGAGACGGTTCGTGATGACCCTTGAAAACAACTTATAAACATGGCTTAGAAGCGTGATGGGCCTGTAGTTCTTCAATAGGGTTTTATCACCTTTCTTGAAGAACAGTACCACCTCGCCTCTATTCCATGCTTCAGGCGTTTTGCCCTCGGACAAGACGGAATTAAAGAGCTTCTGGAGGACCTTAAGTACCGGTGTTCCACCCGCTCTCAGAAGCTCTGAGGTGATTCCGTCTTCGCCCGGCGCCTTGTTGTTCTTAAGGTGCTTCAGGGCCATCCTAATCTCGTACAGACTGATGTCCGGGATATCTTCGGTATAATGTCGGGACAGCTTGGCTCTTGGATCGCCTACCAAGCTATCAACGGGCTTTGCGACTGAAGTGTATAACTGACCATAGAACCTCTCGATCTCGCCTAGAACCTCTGCTTTGGTCGACGCTATGCTGCCATCTTCCCGTTTCAGCTTGGTCAGCTGGCTTTGTCCAATAGACTTGTCCTTTGCGAACACTTTGGAGCCTTTGTTCTGCTCAATGGTCTCTTTAACAAGGTTCGTATTAAAGAGCCGCAAATCATGTCGCAAGGACTTCGATATACGTCTATTAAGCTGCCTATATGACCTCGCGTCATCGGGAGACTGCAACTGTAGCGAGCGTCGTTCAGCCATGAGGTTTAAGGTTCGATCAGACAATTTCTGAGGTCTATCTTTACGGCGGGGTCTGAAAAACTTAGACCCTACCGTGTGGACAGTTTCCACTAGCCCGTCGTTGATCTCGTCCACTGAGACAAAGTTCTCCAGACAAGCGAAGCGGTTGGAGATCTCGAGTTGAAAGCTCTCGGGGTTTTGAATATGGGCCTGAGTAGGTCGGAGCGTAGACTTCATCAGACTGGACCTTTCCAGTTTAACATTGATATTCAGTGTGCCTCTTACGATTCGATGATCACTGCCGGTCTTGACCTTATTGATCAAAGACACATCACTGAAGATCCGTTTCTTGTCGGTCATGATGAAGTCAATCTCGTTTCTCGTGGAACCATCGGGACTTATCCAGGTCCATTTCCTGTGAGGCGGCTTCTGGAAGAAAGAGTTCATCATGAAGAGTTCCTCTTTCTCTAGAAAGTCGGCCAGCCTCTGTCCCCTAGGGTTCCGTTGCCCGTATCCAAATTGCCCCACTCTCAACTCATCACCGCTGTTCTTGCCCAACTTTGCATTGAAGTCCCCCATAACAACAGTGAAGTAGGTTTTGGAAGTATGTATGGCCCTACTTACGTCCTCATACATAGCCTCTACTTCCTCATCAGAATGTGACGAGGTCGGTGCGTATACCTGAATGACCTTCAACGAATATCTTTTGGATATTCTGAGTATTAGGTATACCACCCTGCTCGACACACTGTCGATGGTAGTTATGTTGTTAACGAGGGACTTGTGAACGAGAAACCCGACACCACCTTGGGACTGTTGGGCGCCCTCCCGGTAGTAGAGCAGGTTACCAGACTTCAGGGTTACGGTGTCCTCCCCCTCTCTACGGACATCGCATAATCCTACAATGTCCCAGTGTAACCTGCTCAGTTCCTCTTCCAACTCGCAAATCTTTTCATCAGTCCTCATTGTGCGTATGTTGTGTGTTACCAGGGCCAGTCGTCGTGGGGATGGGTAGCCGGATTTCGTCCGGGGATTCTTAGCACCCCCTGCTACGCTATTACCTTGGCCGCTACCCGCGCCAGGGATAACGGAGCTGCCGGAGACTGGGGGCCTGGTATTTGTGTGACTGATCATAAAGGGGGGATTTTCCGTACGCGCCACGCTTGGCAGGCGGGTTGGCGCGCGCAGTTTTTTTTTCTTTAAGGTCTCTGGAAGACGCTGCTGCCCATCTCCCGGTATATTATTATTATTATTCCCTTAGCAGGCTTCTACTGCAACCACGGGACGATATGGTGGGGGACAATTCTAAGGCCGGTCACCCCACGGCAAAAAAGTGTTAAATGTAGAAAATTCCGGGAAAAAACTTCTGTTTGTTTAAAAAATATGAAATAAAAATAAAATTAAAAATTTAAAAAACCCCCGACATGACAACCTGTAAAAAGAAAGAAATAAAATCTACGAAATGTGCCTTTACAATGAACAGTAGAAAAAGAATCCAAGCTTCGTTGCGTCGGGGGACCGCTAAGTAAATGAAATGCAATGTACTTAAAATCGTAAAGTGGGAAGCCCCAAATAAAATGCATACCTACTTACAATTTTGCGTTGAAAAATATAGTTGATTTTACTTAGGTTAGGTACTTAGCGGTCCCCCGAACGCAACGACGCTTGGATTCTTTTTCTACTGTTCATTGTAAAGGCACATTTCGTAGATTTTATTTCTTTCTTTTTACAGGTTGTCATGTCGGGGGTTTTTTAAATTTTTTATTATACATATGTTAGATTGTAAGCTATATATTGTATGGCCATTGACGCTCTCAAATATAAATGTAGGTAATGAATTGAATTGAACCAGTGACGAAAATAGAAGCGTAACATACCAATAGCGCTGAAGATGTAGGAACTGACACACGCGCGTTGGTGGGGCTTAGAATGGGAAACTGCATGATAATCTCTCCAGTCATATGACGGTGGCAGAACCTTAGACCTATCTTTGACTGCCTTGACTCCTTTTTCATTTGATGGCTTGAATCCGCGATACGTCTGGCGCTCATCGGGCTTCCAATCGGCGAACTGGTTTATTGCAAACACAGTTTCAGGATACTTAGCGTTGTAGTGGTTGATAGCCTGTAGTCTTTCCTTGAATATTTCAAACCTTTCAAAATATTCTTGGCGGCTGTAGGATTTTCCATATTGTTTGATAAAGTCATGGAACAGGTCTTGGGCATTTTCCAGATTGTAATATGGCTTATCGAGGGCCTGCGCCATGCTCCCCACGAGAAAAACCGCCAACACAATAGCCAACTTAATCATAGTGATAATGGTTAATACCGTAATGTCACTTTTTGAATTGACGATGAGTTCATTCTGCGTGTCTTTTTAACCCCCGACGAAAAAAAGAGGGGTGTTATAAGTTTAACATGTGTATCTGTGTATCTGTGTATCTGTGTATCTGTGTATCTGTGTATCTGTGTGTCTGTCTGTGGCATCGCTGCGCCCAAGCGGATGGACCAATTTAAGTGCGGTTTTTTTTTAATCGAAAGACTTTTCCGTCGAGATGGTTCTTAGCTATGTTTGGTGGAAGTAGGACCAGTAGTTTCCAAGATATTCAGCTTTAATTGGAACAAGTGACAAGATCTCAGCCAATATTGAAGCCAAGGATTCCAAATTTTGGTTAAATGTTAAGTATTATTAGCATTTTCTATATCACTCACTAAATGAGGATCTCATGATGACCAGGTAGTTGTTAATGGATCTCAGCCAATATTGAAGCCAAGGATTTCAAATTTTGGTTAAACGTTAAGTATTATTAGCATTTTCTATATCACTCACCAAATGAGGATCTCATGATGACCAGGTAGTTGTTAATGGATCTCAGCCAATATTGAAGCCAAGGATTCCAAATTTTGGTTAAATGTTAAGTATTATTAGCATTTTCTATATCACTTACTAAATTAAGGTCTCATGATGATCAGCTAGTTGTTAATGGATCTCAGCCAATATTGAAGCTAAGGATTCCAAATTTTGGTTAAATGTTAAGTATTATTAGCATTTTCTATATCACTCACCAAATGAGGATCTCATGATGACCAGGTAGTTGTTAATGGATCTCAGCCAATATTGAAGCCAAGGATTCCAAATTTTGGTTAAATGTTAAGTATTATTAGCATTTTCTATATCACTTACTAAATTAAGGTCTCATGATGATCAGCTAGTTGTTAATGGATCTCAGCCAATATTGAAGCCAAGGATTTCAAATTTTGTTTAAATGTTAAGTATTATTAGCATTTTCTATATCACTTACTAAATTAAGGTCTCATGATGACCAGGTATAGTTGTTAATGGATCTCAGCCAATATTGAGGCGAATAATTCCAAACGCTGGATAAATGTTGTTTTATTAGCATTTTCCTTATCACTCACTAAGCGAAGATCTCATGATAATCATCTAGCAGGGCTGGACTAAGCGGGCCAGGGCCCCTAGGCACTTGGCATTTAGGGCCCCCTCCCCTATAAGGAGAACATTATTATGGTACAAGTCCTGCGTCTGGGACTGGGTCCCTAAGACTAGCTGGGCCCCTAGGCCCGGGCCTTGTGGGCCTAGGGGTAAATACGGCCCTGCCATCTAGTTGTGAAAGGATCTAAGCCAAGAATTTCAAATGTTGGTTAAATGTTAAGTTTTATTAGCGTAATCAACAATTTAATAAAATTTTGACAGTACAATAATTTGGTACCATGCAGCTGAAGATGGCCGTAGGAACTCCTTAACAGCACAGAATAAACCCATGGTGTTTGAGCTCGTCTGATTGTTCTTGATGAGCAATTAACGTTTGTGTAAAAAAGAACAGTCGATATTAAACCGAGTCCCAGTAAAACTTTTTTAATTTCCGTCACAATATTGGGTCACTGTTCTTAGTTTTGCAATTCTGCTAGAGCTGAATTGTCATTAGGACTATTGAACAGGTTCCTTTGATGGAGGTCACAAATAGCAACACCTTGCAAGATTTTAACGCGACTAAAGGACACGTAAGCTTTAGCAAAAGTACTCGCCTAAGTGAATAACAGCATTTTAGGATTCTGTAGTCAACAAGGAACCCTTATAGTTTCACCATGTCCGTCCGTCTATCTACGGCTAAGCAGAGACATAGTGGTAGAATAAATTTTTAAAAACTATATTTTTGTGTACCTTACCTACACGTAAAAAAGTGGGGATGTAATATTTTTTAACGGTTTATCCCATGGTGTGGATTATCGATGATTAGGTCTTTCAAAACTAAGTCAAGTTACCTAGCACCAACTGCAATTTTTATGGATCTAAGTAAGCCACCCGTACTATTTGGATCCTGTAGAATGGAAACCTGGTTCTGTTTTAGGCCATAAGTAGCAGGTTCTTTCAACTCATCCAGTGCATTTAAAGTATGTATTTTGATTGTCTTGGCTAATAACTTTGTTAACGATTTTTTCCCAGAATGTTGCTAAAGGCTAATTTCAATTTTAGAGAAGACGGCTTTCGTTACCACTGGCTTGGGATCCTGTTGTCTTACACATAGTCAAGGATCAAGCTCGAGGAAAGATTGGAAACTATGGACCATAAACGGTGTAAAACCAAAAAAGTGTCCATCATCATCATCATCATCATCTCAGCCATAGGACGTCCACTGCTGAACATAGGCCTCCCCTTTGGACTTCCATATATACCGGTTGGAAGCGACCTGCATCCAGCGCCTTCCGGCGACCTTTATAAGGTCATCTGTCCACCTTGTAGGTGGACGTCCTACGCTGCGCTTGCTGGTCCGAGGTCTCCACTCGAGCACTTTTCGGCCCCATCGGCCATCTGCTCTGCGTGCTATGTGGCCTGCCCATTGCCACTTCAACTTGCTAATCCGGTGAGCTATATCGGTCACTTTAGTTCGTCTACGGATTTCCTCATTTCTGATTCGATCACGTAGAGACACCCCGAGCATAGCCCTCTCCATTGCACGTTGAGCGACTTTGAGCTTTGAGATGAGGCCGATAGTGAAAGACCACGTTTCGGTGCCGTAAGTCATCACTGGTAACACACATTGGTTGAAGACTTTCGTCTTGAGGCACTGAGGTATGTCGGACGAAAAGACATTGCGTAGTTTCCCGAACGCTGCCCAGCCGAGTTGGATTCGGCGGTTGACCTCTTTCTCGAAGTTGGACCTACCTAATTGGACCACTTGTCCTAGGTAGATGTATGAGTCAACAACTTCGAGTACCGAGTTTTCAACAGAGACTGGGATGGGCACAACCTTGGCATTTGACATGAGTTTCGTCTTGTCCATGTTCATTTTTAAGCCCACCCGTTGAGAAACTCGATTGAGGTCATCGAGCATCATGCTGAGTTCCTCCATCGACTTTGCCATGACTACGATGTCGTCGGCAAACCGAAGGTGAGTGATGTATTCGCCATTGATGTTGATGCCAAGTCCTTGCCATTCCAGGAGCTTGAAGGCGTCTTCCATAACGGCCGTAAACAGTTTCGGGGATATAACGTCCCCGTGTCTTACGCCTCTTCTCAATGGAATGGCCTTTGTGCTCTGCTCCTGAACTCGGACCGACATGGTGGCGTTACTATACAAACACTTCAACACTTCAATGTACCGATAGTCAATATGGCATCGCTGAAGTGACTCGAGCACCGCCCATGTTTCCACCGAATCGAAGGCTTTCTCATAGTCCACAAACGCTAAGCATAATGGCAAGTTATACTCTTCAGTCTTCTGTATAACTTGTCGCAGCGTATGTATGTGGTCTATGGTACTATAGCTTCTTCGGAAACCGGCTTGTTCGGGAGGCTGGAAGTCATCAAGTCTATGTTCGAGACGGTTCGTGATGACCCTTGAAAACAACTTATAAACATGGCTTAGAAGCGTGATGGGCCTGTAGTTCTTCAATAGGGTTTTATCACCTTTCTTGAAGAACAGTACCACCTCGCCTCTATTCCATGCTTCAGGCGTTTTGCCCTCGGACAAGACGGAATTAAAGAGCTTCTGGAGGACCTTAAGTACCGGTGTTCCACCCGCTCTCAGAAGCTCTGAGGTGATTCCGTCTTCGCCCGGCGCCTTGTTGTTCTTAAGGTGCTTCAGGGCCATCCTAATCTCGTACAGACTGATGTCCGGGATATCTTCGGTATAATGTCGGGACAGCTTGGCTCTTGGATCGCCTACCAAGCTATCAACGGGCTTTGCGACTGAAGTGTATAACTGACCATAGAACCTCTCGATCTCGCCTAGAACCTCTGCTTTGGTCGACGCTATGCTGCCATCTTCCCGTTTCAGCTTGGTCAGCTGGCTTTGTCCAATAGACTTGTCCTTTGCGAACACTTTGGAGCCTTTGTTCTGCTCAATGGTCTCTTTAACAAGGTTCGTATTAAAGAGCCGCAAATCATGTCGCAAGGACTTCGATATACGTCTATTAAGCTGCCTATATGACCTCGCGTCATCGGGAGACTGCAACTGTAGCGAGCGTCGTTCAGCCATGAGGTTTAAGGTTCGATCAGACAATTTCTGAGGTCTATCTTTACGGCGGGGTCTGAAAAACTTAGACCCTACCGTGTGGACAGTTTCCACTAGCCCGTCGTTGATCTCGTCCACTGAGACAAAGTTCTCCAGACAAGCGAAGCGGTTGGAGATCTCGAGTTGAAAGCTCTCGGGGTTTTGAATATGGGCCTGAGTAGGTCGGAGCGTAGACTTCATCAGACTGGACCTTTCCAGTTTAACATTGATATTCAGTGTGCCTCTTACGATTCGATGATCACTGCCGGTCTTGACCTTATTGATCAAAGACACATCACTGAAGATCCGTTTCTTGTCGGTCATGATGAAGTCAATCTCGTTTCTCGTGGAACCATCGGGACTTATCCAGGTCCATTTCCTGTGAGGCGGCTTCTGGAAGAAAGAGTTCATCATGAAGAGTTCCTCTTTCTCTAGAAAGTCGGCCAGCCTCTGTCCCCTAGGGTTCCGTTGCCCGTATCCAAATTGCCCCACTCTCAACTCATCACCGCTGTTCTTGCCCAACTTTGCATTGAAGTCCCCCATAACAACAGTGAAGTAGGTTTTGGAAGTATGTATGGCCCTACTTACGTCCTCATACATAGCCTCTACTTCCTCATCAGAATGTGACGAGGTCGGTGCGTATACCTGAATGACCTTCAACGAATATCTTTTGGATATTCTGAGTATTAGGTATACCACCCTGCTCGACACACTGTCGATGGTAGTTATGTTGTTAACGAGGGACTTGTGAACGAGAAACCCGACACCACCTTGGGACTGTTGGGCGCCCTCCCGGTAGTAGAGCAGGTTACCAGACTTCAGGGTTACGGTGTCCTCCCCCTCTCTACGGACATCGCATAATCCTACAATGTCCCAGTGTAACCTGCTCAGTTCCTCTTCCAACTCGCAAATCTTTTCATCAGTCCTCATTGTGCGTATGTTGTGTGTTACCAGGGCCAGTCGTCGTGGGGATGGGTAGCCGGATTTCGTCCGGGGATTCTTAGCACCCCCTGCTACGCTATTACCTTGGCCGCTACCCGCGCCAGGGATAACGGAGCTGCCGGAGACTGGGGGCCTGGTATTTGTGTGACTGATCATAAAGGGGGGATTTTCCGTACGCGCCACGCTTGGCAGGCGGGTTGGCGCGCGCAGTTTTTTTTTCTTTAAGGTCTCTGGAAGACGCTGCTGCCCATCTCCCGGTATATTATTATTATTATTCCCTTAGCAGGCTTCTACTGCAACCACGGGACGATATGGTGGGGGACAATTCTAAGGCCGGTCACCCCACGGCAAAAAAGTGTTAAATGTAGAAAATTCCGGGAAAAAACTTCTGTTTGTTTAAAAAATATGAAATAAAAATAAAATTAAAAATTTAAAAAACCCCCGACATGACAACCTGTAAAAAGAAAGAAATAAAATCTACGAAATGTGCCTTTACAATGAACAGTAGAAAAAGAATCCAAGCTTCGTTGCGTCGGGGGACCGCTAAGTAAATGAAATGCAATGTACTTAAAATCGTAAAGTGGGAAGCCCCAAATAAAATGCATACCTACTTACAATTTTGCGTTGAAAAATATAGTTGATTTTACTTAGGTTAGGTACTTAGCGGTCCCCCGAACGCAACGACGCTTGGATTCTTTTTCTACTGTTCATTGTAAAGGCACATTTCGTAGATTTTATTTCTTTCTTTTTACAGGTTGTCATGTCGGGGGTTTTTTAAATTTTTAATTTTATTTTTTTTATACGAATACTTTTCTGGCCGTTTTTCGTTTTTACTGTCGCATTGAAGTTTTATCATTTTACATGATAATTCAAAATTCCAACTTTAATAATGTAAAAATTCATAAGGGTTACGCCTTGTGAATTTTAGTGTTTATCAGAGCACATTTATGGGGATATGTATCTGAAAAGGAATAACGGACACTAATAAGATTACTTCGTCATCCGTCTGTCTGTCAGACTGGCCGTGGCCTATTTCTCAGGAACGCGTACAGTTAAAATATCCTTACATTGTTATCAAATATCAAGACAATGCCTTGCAATAGTAAAAGAATGAAACTTCTGAGTTAACGCAATTAAAACATACGAGCATTTATGATCAAATTATGGTGCATATTTTGTCATTTCCAAATAAATTAATACATATAGGATCCTGTTGACTTAGAATTCTAAAATTTGTCTCTGTAATATAATATGGATACACACACACGCACACACACACAATACTCGTTTTGAAGATATTTATCGAGCGATCAAATCAGCTATCTACTTTTTATGAAATATAAACAATATAATTTGATATTTATATGAAAAACATGACCTATGACGTCAGGGTTCTGAACGATCAAATTACCTTGCCGGACTCGAACCGATGTGTCGTACTATAGTGGTCTACCAATGAACAGAGGTTGACGAATGTTTGCAATGTGTTGTCACCACCAACCTTTGTTCGCTCTTCAATCGTCACCGTCAGCGCATCCATAATAATTTAAATGCAATGAAATAATTTTATGTGAATATGTCAATGTTACTAATAATTCAAAATTTCTGAGCACTGATTTTGTGTATAATGTGTATTATGCATGGATCAGGAAACGCTTTTACGCCTAATCGGCAAGTTAAGTAATTAACCTAAAATTAGTAGCTCTGTGAGCTAAATAGTGCATGTTTATTTTGTAATTATTTACGTTTACATCTGCATCACCTACTCGCAAGATTTCGTGAGATTCGGTTGAGAAATGCGAGAATAGCTAGAAACAACACTAACAGCCAGAACAAACGGTCATCCAAATATCCGATCATCACGAGACTACTCTCATTCCCTCGAACGAAGATCCAAATTATTAAGATGAACATACATTTGATGTACATACAATACATACATACCTACATTTAGTAAATACATTGAAGTTCGTTTTGAGCGCTTTTTACAAGTAGATACTAGAGTATGTTTTTGTGTTCGAGTCCTTTAGTCCAGTAAAAATAGAGTAAAATAGAAAGTCAACCTTTGGCAATTCAAAAATCTTTCAATTTTGGCGTATTGAAAAATTATGACATTAGAAAGTTATTTTCAAAATTGTAGAAAGGCTGTGCTTATGCATTCGTTACAATTGAAAAGTTTCCTAAATTTTATCGTTTTTTTTAGTGAGAAAAAGACAATATGTAATTTTATATTACAATGATTTGGTACATAAAACTATCTAAATATGATTAATAGCAATTTCAAAATAATCAGTTGTGTGAAAATATGAAAAATGTAAAAAAATTATAACCCTACCGAAGTCGATGCATTGCATGTTGCTTATATATTTTTACATAAGTAACACTACACAGGTGAACCTACGGAGTTATTAGACAGATATAAACTGAAAACGGCTGACTATCATCTCGCCAGGCGGTAAGAGAAAAAGTAAAAAAGCATAATAGTAAATCTTCTAAATTATTTAATTTAGCTTCCACTTAACATTAATAATGCACTTGTGATTTCAAACATGATGTTATCGGCCTGAATGAGTAATAATATTTTTAATGCAAGTTTCGGGTAAGTAACTAGATGCCTATGATGGTGAGAGGATGATGGGAGTCGTTTATCACACGATAAATAACTGAAAAAGCAACTGTCACTCACACTCGCATGTTGTAAAAACGTGACGGAAGCTTTGTCACATATTTATCGCGTGATAAAAGCAACCATCAAGGGCCCCAGATCTCTTCTCTCCATATTATTGATAGGCCTTCTAGAGAGACTGAAGATGTGAGCTGAGTTGGGAGAAAGAGGAGAGAAAAGCGATTGGATGAGAGACCTCCCCTTTCTTAAGCAGTGCAGTGACATAAGCTGGTGATAATGAGTTCTGTAGAGGTGGTGATGATTGAGGCTCAATTCCACTAGGTCAATACACAGTGGAGCTGGCCGTGTAGCCGGTGCCCATGTGGCAGGCGTTGACTTCTCGCAACAGACGCATGTATCCCTTTTCGCCCCAGTTCTCCGAGTACGAGTTCTTGATTATCCAGTACTTGGTTCCATTCTCTGGAAGTAACATAATTCATAACATGAATAATTTTAAAATAAAAGTATACCTATTAATGCTTTTCTAACATTTAAAACAAATTGATTTAGTGCACGCGAGTAATCGGGTATTAATAAAAACAAGTTTTTTTAAACTCTACTATCCGTCTATCTGTCTGTAACCAGGCTGCATCTTGTGAACCACGATAACTAGACAGTTGAGATTTTCACTATATTTCTGTTACCTCTATAACATATACACTCTAAAATACTTAAAACAGAATAAAATAAATATTTAAGTGGGGCTCTCATACAACAAGCGTGTTTTTTTTTATTGGATGGTAGGGAACCCTGCGTGCGCGAGTCCGAATCGCACTCGATATGATAGGATAAGACTTTGGTAGTTTTTGTATGCTATAGGTATATAATCGACGCTATTGTTCCTAAGAAGTGATTCCCCTATCTCCCAAAGAGTATGTAATCACTCCGTTCTATCTCCTTTAGTTTCTGACTTCTCCCTACTGGCCCTTTACGATTGATCACCCTGTCTTCGGATATGATTTTGCGTTTGATAGCTGTCAACTCGGTTCATTTTACAACCTAAATCCGATCTTATGCCGGCTTCACACTACTCGCGACGTTGGCCGCGTCCCGTTGTCCGAGTCCCCCGTTGACCGAAATGCCTCTCCTCGCTCAACCTCGATCAACTTCGCGAGCAGTGTGGAGCTTACAATAGGTCACAGGCACAATCATATCTGAAGACTACCATTGTCAAGCACAGCATGTTATCAGTAAGTACCGATTTTGTACAAACCTTCTCCATATCCCACTAACAGCACGCCGTGATTTAGGTTGCCGTTAGTACATTCATCGGTAGGATAGAAAATGCCTGATTTGTAAGCACGAAACGCCGAATCTGCGACAATGGCTAAAACAAAAGAAGTGGTAAAGTAATTAACGAATAAATAAAGTGTTTAATTACCTACTGTTATTAATAATACATATCAATGATATGTTCAACCTAGGCATGTGAGGTAAGTAATAGACGTTCTTTTCAAAAATGGATATAGAAGATTGACACGCAAACAAAAAGTAAATTGCGCTCTCTAGTCTCGTCGGAATAGAACCTGGTACCTTTGGATTACCAGTCCAACCTTTCCAGAGACAAGAGATGCATTTTTTTTGATATAATAATGTGCTCAAGGATCTGTGCGCCCTAAATACCCCTTACTGGCGGGAAAAGGTGCAAAATAGGTAAGAATCGCATTATCTTGTGTCAGAGTCCAAAATCCTCTTTGTTTCACTGTACTAGTAAGTTAAGAAGTAGATATTACTTGACGTTCTGTTCTGTTCTTCCGTAACGGTTCAAAATAACGAAATGTTAGAAAAATCTTAGAAGTGCCAGGTGTGGTTTAATGAAACGAATCGAAGGCAATTTTGAGTCATAGATCTTCTTTTATGTAGCTACCAGCTGTGCCCGTGACTTTGATGACGTGAAATTTCTCTCATGCCACATATGTTGATTTTTAGCCGTTTAAAAATCGTCAAGAAAATTCTTATCAAGGAAGTACCTGGTTATGAAATTAGTCGAAAGCAAGTCTGGTTCATGGTTATACTCCAAAAAGTCATATAGATGGTCTGAAATCTGTACGAATGCATCTTGAAGACTAGGAGTCAGGTTAAAAGGACTCCGTTTAACGAAAAACAGACGCGGTTTAGTCTTGGTGGCATTTAATCCAACTAGATTGGTATTCTCCCCATTCGGACACTGTCACGAGAGTTTGATTCAATCATTCCACCATCTCCTCCCAACAAGACTGGAATTTGCGCTGGTATATATTTGTCAACAACAGCTGTGCTGTCATCAGCATACCTAAAGGTACCGGGAATAAAATGGGCGACATGCAGGCTTCTATTTCTTCGAAATGAACATGGATGGGAAATATAGGGATGGATTAATTCTAGAATTCCAGGCCTCTTTTCCCATGGAGACTAAACATCGCAACCTAAGTCAAGATAAATACGATAATACATAATAAATTACATACACAGAAAGATTTAAAAACAATAGTCTTATCCTGGGTGGATGCATATCAACTGCAAAAAAATATGTAATTTTTTTTTATTCATCTGACAGTAACGATGAACATACGTACCCACTGCCAGCGGCCCGAGTTCTACCAGTTTCTGCATCAACGTATCTTCATCGGGAATGTCAAGTGGTCCCCCGTCTTTTACGTGAACTAGCGCCTTATTTGCGTTTTCACGACAATGATATATGTCGTCTCTATAAGGATAGTCGTTTTCTAACATTATTCCGACGGATCTATTAGAAAATTCTCTGAAAAATAAAAAGATGTTATTTCATGATTAGACATTTTTAACAGTAAGTTTGGGTTAAAATTTAAAATAGTAAGTGGTCAAATTCACACTTAACCGCGACGTCCAATAGAATCTCCTGAGTGGATCGACCAGGTGATTGAATTGGCCGAATATGTCCAGTGAGATCACCCAGGTGATCCTATTGGATGCCATGTCCAGCACGATTATCTGGGTGATTTTAGTGGATATTTATATATATATGTCCAGTAAAATCCCCCAAAGATTAAAGATTTTTCATTGGGTGATTCTAGTGGACTTTCATGCCCACTCAAATAACCCAGGGGATCGTGCTGGACTTGGCGTCCAAAAGAATCACCTGGGTGATCTCACTGGACATAATCTTAAATCTAGCGACCCCTAAATCCTAATAAAAATAAACAGTGACGATTTCTCGTGTTTTAGAAAAAAATAAAGGGGTGAGAGGAAGAACGATTACATTAGCAACACCGTATTAATTATGTTTCAATTATTCCTGATTAATGTTGTCACTTTACAGTTAGGTTTAAAGTAAAATCACCCCTGTGATTATGAATAGAATAGAATAGAATAGAATAGAATACGTTTATTTCGTCAAACATAGGTAGATAAGGTGACAATGGCAGTAATAGTAGGTACAGCTACGTCTTGCCGCATGGCGTACGAAAATATACACAAGAATAAAAATAAAATGAGAACATAGCAAATCAGACAATATTATAAAGTCTAATAGAAATAGAGTTAAGAACCATCAAATAACATAGTATGTCCAGTATTTAAAATTAATCATTTAAGTTATCAATTATTTAAATTTAAATATTATCTTCAAAATAATCCTTAATACTATAATAACATTTGTCAATTAATATATTAAACAGCTGATGTTTGAACCTCTTTATTGTTTCTAGTTGGAGTTCCTCTGGAAGTTTATTAAATATTTTTGGAGCCATTCCTATAACGCTTTTTTTTATTAGGGCAGTATTCCATACATTCAGTTGTAGTGCATGCTTCCTTTGACGAAGGTTACATGTTTGCGTTTTAACGGGGAACAGTCCCAGTAGGCCTATGATGGTTGCGTTTATCACGTGATAAATAAGTGTCAAAGCATCCGTCACGTTTTGACCATTGCGAGTGCAAGGGACAGATGCTTTGTCACTTATTTATCACGTGATAAACGCAACCATCATAGGGGGTTACTTTTAACAAACATACAGCGTGATAAAGGCATGGGAATGTCAATAGTCTTAAGGACTTAAAATGTGGTATACAGCTTTCTATGGTCTTCAGTTTGCAAATTGCCCTTATACATTGTTTGTGTGCTCTAAACAAAATGTCTCTGTATGCTGAATTGCCCCAGAAGATAAGTCCGTAACGGAGGGTCGAGCTCACGTAGCCGTGATAAGCTGTCAACACGGTTTTTAGGTTATGCTGGGACATAGCGTCCATCATTCCCGGGGTGATCTCACTGGACATGATAGTCCACTACAATTACTCAAATAAAAATATTTGATTTTTGAGGGATCCTACAATAATCTGTCCACTAAAATCATCCAGGTGATCATGCTGGACATGGTGTCCCATAGGATCACCTGGGTGATCTTAATGGACATGATAGTACACTAGAATCACTCAAAGAAAAATCTTTAATCTTTGGGGGATCCTATTGGACATACATTTGTCCACTAAAATACCCGATTCTCTTTCCGCCCTAAGTCAGACTGATTCGGTTCAGTTTATTCACGACGCAGTCCATGCGCCCAGTGCGCCCGCGTCACCCCAACCCAAATTACCCCTGTGGCGCGGAGATAATCCCATTAGCGGGTTATACTCCCACACAAAGTCCGACTACTGGTAGTGAGGGCTAACCAGCCCTGACACAGTTCTAGTCATGTCTTAAAAAAAAAGTCCTCTAAAATAACTCAGATGATCGTGCTGGACATGGCATCCAATAGGATCACCTGGGTGATCTCACTGTACATATTCGGCCAATTCAATCACCTGGTCGACTCACTCAGGTGGTCCTTTTGGACGTTGCGCACTTATCAAATACAAGTAGTTAGCGCTCAACGGAATCAACGATCGAATTGTAGATGAGCAACTGAACTTAACACACGATTAAAACTGAAATAAACTGCCTCTTTACTTTGAACAAGTTAATGCTAAATTGTATAGTGTACTTCCAGTTTAGCGTATATTTGGTAAATAGTATACGTACAGTATCACCTCATGCATGAGGCCTCCGCCACATGTTGTACACTGCAGACAGTCCAGGGCCTGACTTTCGGAGAGGGCTAAGCATTGCTGATGTTTGATAGCGTGTTGCCCTTCAATATTACCTATAAACAATTTAAATATTTTAGTATCTTGCAACATTTGGTAGATTGTTATTAAATAAGGGCAAACTTTAGGTAAAGAGAAGTCATTTAATTACGGTATTTATTTTACAATTAACGCGAGAATATTAGTTAGAAAAATAGAATGGGTTACGGAGCGTTAAACACAAATGTAACTAATTGTAAGCATGACAAAGTAAATAAAATGCTGTAGTTAGTGTTAGTTGTTGTTTGTGTCCCGTTTAAATTATTCTTCGAAGGCTAAGAAGTATGAAGAATATTTTAAAATCCGGGACTCATCCTTAGTCGTGATGTTGTTGGGATTCTTATTTGGAGAAAACTTACAGGCTAGAGTCCTACACCAAGGAAAAATTTTGGCTGAAAAGTGTCATGCTCGGGTATTTCCGTGGTCTGACTTGGCAGTTAAAATGTGACTTAGTTGTTAAATAAGTTCTTTTATTTTTGTATTTAAAATATACCTATAATGTAAGATTGTAAGCTAAATATTGTAGGGTCATTGATGCCCTGAAATAAATGGATCGCATTTAATTGAACCAGAACATACCAATAGCACTGAAGATGTAGCAACTGCCACACCAGCCTTGGTCCTTAACATGAGACACTGCATCATGATCTCTCCAGTCATATGACGCTGGCAGAACCATAGACTTATCTCGGACTACCTTCACCCCTTTTTCATTTGATGGCTTAAATCCGTGATACATCTTGAGCTCTTCTGGTGTCAGGTCAGCGAAATGGTTTATTTCAAATACGGTTTCGGGAAACTCAGCGTTTAGGCGGTTAATATTTTGCAAGCTTTGCTTGAAGATTTCTAGTCTTTTAAAATATTCGTAGCTGCTGTAAGATTTTCCATGTTCTTGGAGAAAGTCATTGAACAGGTCTTCGGCATTTTCCAGTTCGTAAAATGGCTTGTCGAGGACCTGCGCGATGCTCGTAGCCATGCTGCCCACTAGACAGACCGCCACCACAATAACCAGCTTAATCATAGTTGTAATGATTAACACCGTAATGTCACTGCTTGAATTGACGATGATTTAATTTTGCGTGTCTTTTTTATACGAATACTATTATGACTGTTTTTTATTGTTGCTATCGCATTGGAGTTTTATCGTTTTACATGCCAATTCAAAATTCCAACTTTAATGATGTAAAAATTCGCAAGAGTTACGCTTTAATTAAACAGTTTTTAACGGAGCAGATTTTTGGGGATCTGTATCTGTAAAAGAAAAACACTCATAGAGTCATTTTCAAAATACATGTACATAGTTCAAGGCTTAATAATAACAACATGTATGGGTAAATATCGTAACACAATGGAATCAAATTAAGTTTTGTTTTAATTAAAGCCCTTAACTACAGTACATGTATTTTGAAAATGACTCAATAAGATTACTTCGTCATCCGTCTGTCTGTCAGACTAGCCGTGGCCTATTTCTCAGGAACGAGTACAGTTAAAATAACCTTACATTGTTATCAAATATCAAGACTGCAATACCTAGAAATAATAAAAAAATGAAACTTCTGAGTTAACGCAATTAAAACATACGAGCGTTTAAGATCCGTTTATGCTGCATATTTTGTCACTCCCAAATTAATCAATACCTATAGGGTGGTCCTATTGCTCAGAATTATAAAATTTGCCTCTGTAATATAACGCACACACACACACATGCACACAATACTCGTTTTGAAGATATATTTATGGAGCGATTTATATGAAAAACACGACCTATGACGTCAGGGTCCTGAAGGATCAAATTCCCTTTTCGGACTGGAACCGATGTCTCGTACTATAGCGGTCTACCAATTAACATTCATCAACCTCTGTTGACGAATGTTTTCAATGTGTTGTCTTGCTCTTCAATCGTCCGAGATCTTATGAAGTTACCCACTTGATTACCTATGCTTTTCCTTATTTATTTATTATACTTTCAGTACCTGTTTTTGCCGCCTATTGTTTAATTTAAGATTTCTCATGTAATATTTTTCTTGTTGGTGTGCAATAAAGTATTGTATTGTATGTCCTATTAACAGGGATCGGAAATTCGTCAGTGTTCTTGTAACCCTAAATTGGGGGTACGTTTGGATTACGTCAGCAGTTTTGTAAATATTCGGTCCCCAGATCCAAAAAATAGCGTCCCCCTCAGACTTTACAACTACAGGTCAAAAAATTATTTAAAATTTCACGAAATTGAGGCATCATAAGTACTTTCAATGAAAACTATATTGGATAAAATCGGTCGAACTGTTTTTGAGTTATCGCAAAATTTCATAATTTTCTTTAAATGACGTAAGTGCCGCGCGGTGTACTTATACTTCGAACGTTACACATATTAGATAAGTACCCCACTGCATTAAAACATTCCACGTAATCTAGCGTGTATAATTGATAACTTCCAGAAGGTAATAAGTAATTACAGTTTACTTTGGCTTTTACGACCTTTTTATAGAGCTTGAAATTTTTCGCGTAAATTAAACCTCAGGCTTAAAACTGCTGTTTTAAGCCCGTCTTAATCATCATCATCATCATCATCATTTCAGCCATAGGACGCTCACTGCTGGACACAGGCCTCCTCAATAGATTTCCACATGGGCCGGATAGCAGCGACCCGCATCCAGCGAGTCCCCGCAACTCTAACCAGGTCGTCCGACCACCTTGCGGGTGGTCGTCCTACACTGCGCTTGCCGGTACGTGGTCTCCACTCGAGAACTTTTCTGCCCCAACGGCCATCGGTCCTTCGAGCTATGTGCCCCGCCCATTGCCACTTCAGCTTGCTTACCCGGTTTGCTATGTCGATGACCTTGGTTCGTCTACGAATCTCCTCATTTCTGATTCGATCTCGTAGACAAATTCCGAGCATAGCTCTTTCCATAGCTCGCTGAGTGACTCTGAGCTTCCTTAAAAGGCCCATAGTTAGAGACCACGTCTCGGCTCCGTAGGTCATCACCGGCAATACTCAACTCGGATGGGCCCGTCTTAATAATAATAATAAAATAATAAATAAATATTAAGGGGCAATCATACACAAATCGACCTAGTCCCAAACTAAGCAAAGCTTGTACTATGGGTAAGTACTAGACGACGATATACATAATATATAAATACATATATAGATAACATCCATGACCCAAGAACAAATATTTTGCACAAATATTTGCCCCGGCCGGGATTCGAACCCGGGACCGCCGACTCAGTAGGCAGGTGTCTACAAACCCAGCCAAACGCGTCGTCGTCTATTGTGAAGGATGGGGAACTATCATATGGAACTCTACACTGTGCGTGGCCCGACATGTTCTTGGCCGGTTTTTATTTTTACTCTTTATTTTGTAAAATATTTGAAGCGGTGGTAGCCTAGTGGTTAGGGCATGCGACTTTCAATCCGGAGGTCGCGGGATCGAACCCGGCCCGTACCAATGAGTTTTTCGGAACTTATGTACGGAATGTCATTTGATATTTACCACTCGCTTTTCGGTGAAGGAAAACATCGTGAGGAATCCACCTAAAAGGCCTAGTTTCCCCTCTGGGTTGGAAGGTCAGATGGCAGTCGCTTTCGTAAAAACTAGTGCCTACGCCACATCTTGGGATTTAGGTAGCCAACCCCGATTGAGAATCATTCTCAAAAAATGGGACAAAGGCTAGGAGGATGATGATTTTGTAAAATATTTACCTATTGAACTATTTTTATTCATATAGCTACACAGTATGTTGTAGAATTTACTATCAGTCATTACCTCATGGTATTCTAGATCCGAGATATTCGAGTTTAATCAAGAGATCAGCACCTGTGACATAACTGTCCAACGGCGACTATTTCTCGAGGGAGATAATTACCCGTCTCTTTCTGTGTAGTAATGTGAGAGAGTGACAGGTACCGCTATGTCGAACGACAAGAATCCATGGAGCATTCACGCAACTCCTCAATGGTTGTGGGTAAACTAACATTTCGTCACTTAATTAAAAAAAAAACTTGACATTTCTTGATGAAGTATTTATTGTGTTTTTAAACATGATGTTATCGGCCTGAATGAGTAATAATATTTTTAATGCAAGTTCCGGTTCCGGCTTTAATGTAAGTAACCGTGATGCCTATGATGGTGAGAGGATGATAGGAGTCGTTTATCACGCGATAAATAACTGAAAAAGCAACTGTCACTCACACTCGCATGTTGTAAAAACGTGACGGAAGCTTTGTCACTTATTTATCGCGTGATAAAAGCAACCATCAAGGGCCCCAGATCTCTTCTCTCCATGTTATTGATAGGCTTGCTAGAGAGACTGAAGATGTGAGCTGAGTTGGGAGAAAGAGGAGAGAAAAGCGATTGGATGAGAGACCTCCCCTTTCTTAAGCAGTGCAGTGACATAATCTGGTGATAATGAGTTCTGTAGAGGTGGTGATGATTAAGGCTCAATTCCACTAGGTCAATACACAGTGGAGCTGGCGGTGTAGCCGGTGCCCATGTGGCAGGCGTTGACTCCTCGCAACAGACGCATGTATCCCTTTTCGCCCCAGTTCTCCGAGTACGAGTTCTTGATTATCCAGTACTTGGTTCCATTCTCTGGAAGTAACATAATTCATAACATGAATATTTTAAAATAAAAGTATACCTATTAATGCTTTTCTAACATTTAAAACAAATTGATTTAGTGCACGCGAGTAATCGGGTATTAATAAAAACAAGTTTTTTTAAACTCTACTATCCGTCTATCTGTCTGTAACCAGGCTGCATCTTGTGAACCACGATAACTAGACAGTTGAGATTTTCACTATATTTCTGTTACCTCTATAACATATACACTCTAAAATACTTAAAACAGAATAAAATAAATATTTAAGTGGGGCTCTCATACAACAAGCCTGTTTTTTTTTATTGGATGGTAGGGAACCCTGCGTGCGCGAGTCCGAATCGCACTCGATATGATAGGATAAGACTTTGGTGGTTTTTGTATGCTATAGGTATATAATCGACGCTATTGTTCCTAAGAAGTGATTCCCCTATCTCCCAAAGAGTATGTAATCACTCCGTTCTATCTCCTTTAGTTTCTGACTTCTCCCTACTGGCCCATTACGATTGATCACCCTGTCTTCGGATATGATTTTGCGTTTGATAGCTGTCAACTCGGTTCATTTTACAACCTAAATCCGATCTTATGCCGGCTTCACACTACTCGCGACGTTGGCCGAGTCCCGCTGACCGAGTCCCGTTGACCGAGTCCCGTTGACCGAGTCCCGTTGACCGAGTCCCGTTGACCGAGTCCCGTTGACCGAGTCCCGTTGACCGAGTCCCGTTGTCCGAGTCCCCCGTTGTCCGAAATGCCTCTCCTCGCTCAACCTCGATCAACTTCGCGAGCAGTGTGGAGCTTACAATAGGTCACAGGCACAATCATATCTGAAGACTACCATTGTCAAGTACAGCATGTTATCAGTAAGTACCGATTTTGTACAAACCTTCTCCATATCCCACTAACAGCACGCCGTGATTTAAGTCGCCGTTAGTACACCCATCGGTAGGATAGAAAATGCCTGATTTGTAACCAGCAAACGCCCAATCTGCGACAATGCCTGAACAAAAGAAGTGGTAAATTAATTAACGAATAAATAAAATGTTTAATTATTTTTTTATCCTTATTATTCATATAGCAATAATATGTTCAACCTAGGCATGTGAAAATTGGTCAGGTAAGTAATAGACGTTCTTTTCAAAATAGTATATTGTGTCATAAGGGTAGTAAGTAGGGGATTACTAACGAAGGACTATTAGAAGCCCGACGCCGAAGGCGGAGGGCTTTTAATGTCCTGAGTTTGTAATCCCCTTACTTCCCGCCTTACACACAATATTTTTCATCACATTTGGGAGTAAATAACAAATAAATAAGTAAAAAATAAACATTAAACGATAACGATTGACAACTAACTTTTTTCTGTACATATTTTTTTAATTTACTATAAGCACTGGCAAAACGGCCATCAGCTTAAAAAATAAAACAAATGTACGCAGAATCTTACTATTTATCATTAACCAAATAACAATTAACAATATTATGCAGCAATAATTAACACCGTAATATTATAAAACTTAAATACGGACAGTAATTTTGTTACAAAACTAAATAGTATCTAACCAATAATATTTAACTTTTTTTCTTTTTTTTTGTGTCGTCTACCACAGATAATGCTAAGAACTGCGTTTAGTTTAGAAACTTGACAGGCTATACTGCCAGATTGTAACGATAATTCAAAATTAAATTTAATAAAACAATTGCAAAATACACTTAAATAATTGTAATACATAAATATTAATGCAGTTACATATACCATATTAATTCAATACACAATAAAATTTGCTGATAGGCAAATTTTGTTGATACAACAAAAAACCTTGGCTGGGTTGAAACCTCCTTAGTCTGAAGCAATGTACGAGAGCGTACTATATTTTTAAAACTAAAACCATAACTCCCTCGGGAGTTATAACAATTTATAACTCCCGCGGGAACTATATAGGCCTTTGTCCTTCAGTACACCTGCATGTAATACCATCTTTTACGAGCAAATGTGATGAAAAAGATATAGAAGATTAACACGCAAAAAAGTAAATTGCGCTCATACGTCTCGTCTACACCAGCCCGTCTAGCACAACTATGTTTCGCGACTCTTATCGCGCGACATAGCTCTACCCGTCACCCTCTCATGTTACTGCAGAGAAAGAGACAGCCAATTATCTCACGCGAGAAACAGTCGCTTGTGACTGTTGTGCTAGAGGTGCAGGACTAGAACCCGGTACCTTTAGATTACCAGTCGAACCTTTCGACCAGAGATGCATTTTTTTATATATAATAATGTGCTCAAGGATCTGTGCGCCCTAAATACTCCTAACTGGCAAGAAATGGTGCAAAATAGGTAAGAATCGCATTATCTTGTGTCAGAGGCCAAAATCCTCTTTGTTTCACTGTACTAGTAAGTTGAGAAGTAGATATTACTTGACGTTCTGTTCTGTTCTTCCGTAACGGTTCAAAACAACGAAATGTTAGAAAAATCTTAGAAGTGCCAGTGTAGTTTTATGAAACGAATCGAAGGCGAGTTCGAGTCATAGATCTTCTTTTATGTAGATACTAGCTGTGCCCGTGACTTTGGTGAAGTGAAATTTCTCTCATGCCAAACAATGTTGATTTATAGCCGTTTAAAAATCGTTAAGAAATTTCTTATCGAGGTAGTACCTGGCTATGAAATTAGTTGAAAGCAAGTCTTGTTCATGGTTATACCCCAAGAAGTTATAAAATAGATAGTCTGAAATCGGACGAATGCATCTCGAAGACTAGGAGTCAGGTTAAAAGGACTCTGTTTAACGAAACAGACGCGGCTGAGTCTTGATGGTATTGAATCCAACTAGATTGGTATTCTCCCCATTCGGACATTGTCACGAGAGTTTGATTCAATCATTCCACCATCTCCTCCCAACAAGACTGGAATTTGCGCTGGTATATATTTGTCAACAACAGCTGTGCTGTCATCAGTATACCTAAAGGTACCGGGAATAAAATGGGTGACATGCAGGCTTTTATTTCTTCGAACTGAACATGTAGTTCAAGAAAATTAGATTGAAATGATTGGAAAATTTGACAGACAGACGGACTGACACAGACACACGAGTGATCCTACTATAAATAATCATAGCGAATTTTCTCCGAAACTACTAGACCACTCTCCCCTGAGAGGGGGGGGGAGATTAGATAAAATTAAACTTGGCTATATAACCTACATATCCTGATAGATCAAAGTTGTCCTTTAATTTTGTCAAATTTTCAGCGAATTTTATTGAACTAATGGATGGGAAGCCCTTTATTTTATGCGATAAAATCGGACATTGGCAAAAAGAGTCTACAAGTCTACAAGTCCGATGTTTGAAATATAAGGATGGATTAATTCTAGAATTCCAGGCCTCTTTTCCCATGGAAACTAAACATCGCAACCTAAGTCATGATAAATACGATAATACATAATTAATAACATACACAGAAAGATTTAAAAACAATATTCTTATCCTGGGTGGATGCATATCAACTACAAAAAAAATATTTACATTTTTTTTATTCATCTGACGGTAATGATGAACATACGTACCCACTGCCAGCGGTCCAAGTTCTACCAGTTTCTGCATCAACGTATCTTCATCGGGAATGTCAAGTGGTCCCCCGTCTTTCACGTGAACTACCGCCTTTTTATCGTCTTCGTGACAACGATATATATCATCTCTATATGGATAGTCTTTTTCTAACATTATTCCGATGGATCTATTAGAAAGTTCTCTGAAATAAAAAACTATCAATTGGTTTCTTTTTCATGAAAGACATTTTCAACAGTAAGTTTGGGTTTAAATTTAAAATAGTAAGTGGTCAAATTCACACTTAACATATCCAAGTAGCGCTCAACGGAATCAACGATCGAACTGTAGATAAGCAACAGAACTTAACACACGATTAAAACTCAAATTAAACTGCTTCTTTACTTTAAACAAGTTATGCTAAATTGTATAGTGTACTGCCACTTTAGCGTATATTTGGTAAATAGTATACGTACAATATCACCTCATGCATGATGCCTCCGCCACATGTTGTACAATACAGGCAGTCCAGGGCCTGACTTTCGGAGAGGGCTAAGCATTGCTGATGTTTAATAGCGTATTGCCCTTCAATATTACCTATAAAGAATTTAAATATTTTGCAATATTTTGTAGATTGTTATTTAATAAGAGCACGCAATGGTAAACATTAGGTAAAGAGAAGTCATTTAATTAGGGTATTTATTTAACATTTAACGCGAAGATATTGGTTTGAAAAATAAAATAGGTTTTCAAAACAAAGTACCTTTGTACTTGACTTTGTAGAGTGACGAATGATATATTACGGAGCGTTGAACACGTAAGCAATAGATTGTTGTAGTAAGTGTTAGTTTTTGTTTGTGTGTGTTGTGTCCTGTTTTCATTATTCTACGAAGGCTAAGAAGTATGAAGATTATTTTTTCGTTTAAAATCCGGGACTCATCCTTATGTCGTGAAGTTGGTGCCACAATGTGAATTTTAATTTAAATTTGGTGAGAATTCTAACTTACAGGCTAGAGACATACACCAAGGAAGAATTTTGCCTGAAAAGTGTCATGCGGGGGGGGGGGGTATTTCCGTGGTCTGACACCACAATCAACAGAGTAAAACTTGGCAGTTAAAATGTGACTTAGTTGTTAAATATGTTCTTTTATTTTTGTATTACAAATATACCTCTAATTTAAGATTGTAAGCTAAATATTGTAGGGTCATTGATGCCCTGAAATAAATGGATCGCATTTAATTGAACCAGAACATACCAATAGCACTGAAGATGTAGCAACTGCCACACCAGCCTTGGTACTTAACATGAGACACTGCATCATGATCTCTCCAGTCATATGACGCTGGCAGAACCATAGACTTATCTCGGACTACCTCCACCCCTTTTTCATTTGATGGCTTAAATCCGTGATACATCTTGAGCTCTTCTGGTGTCAGGTCAGCGAAATGGTTTATTTCAAATACGGTTTCGGGAAACTCAGCGTTTAGGCGGTTAATATTTTGCAAGCTTTGCTTGAAGATTTCTAGTCTTTTAAAATATTCGTAGCTGCTGTAAGATTTTCCATGTTCTTGGAGAAAGTCATTGAACAGGTCTTCGGCATTTTCCAGTTCGTAAAATGGCTTGTCGAGGACCTGCGCGATGCTCGTAGCCATGCTGCCCACTAGACAGACCGCCACCACGATAACCAGCTTTATCATAGTGTTAATGGTTACGAGTAACACCGTAATGTCACTTCTTGAATTGACGATGATTTAACTCTGCGTGTCTTTTTTATACGAATACTTTTCTGACTGTTTTTAGGGTTCCGTACCAAAAGGGTAAAAACGGGACCCTATTACTGAGACTTCGCTGTCCGTCCGTCCGTCCGTCCGTCCGTCTGTCACCAGGCTGTATCTCAACAACGGTGATAGCTAGACAGTTGAAATTTTCACAGATGATGTATTTCTATTGCCGCTATAACAACAAATACTAAAAATAAAATAAAATAAATATTTAAGGGGGGCTCCCATACGACAAACTTGTTATAGATTATATATATGTATAGGTACGGAACCCTTCATGCGCGAGTTGGGCTCGCACTTGCCCAATTTTTATTGTTGCTATCGCATTGGAGTTTTATCGTTTTACATGCCAATTCAAAATTCCAACTTTAATAATTAAAAAATTCACAAGAGTTACGTCCTAATCAAACCGTGTTTGGAAGCAAATTTTTGGGGTTCCGTAGTGGAAAAAGAAAAACTAACACCAATAACATTAAGATTCGTTATCCGTCTGTCTGTCAGACTGGCCGTGGCCGTCTGTCAAGAGCCTCTTTGTCAGGAAAGCGAAGAGTTATTAAACTAAAATAATACCAGACACTTAACTGCAATTCTTTGAAGTAGTGAAAGAATCATATGTTAATGTCCATGTTCCGTTTGTGCTGCATATCTGTCACTTGCAAGGAAATCAATACCCTACTTCCCTTTGTCCTAAAATCATGAACATTGTCATGGAGCAAGTTTATAAAAAAGGTGTACAAAAAAGGCGGAATCCGTAATTCTTTAGCTTTTTTTTGTTATTTTTTTTTCATGCCAGCGTAACGTTTGTCAATTATGAAATATTAGTCTCTGTAACATAACATACAAACACGCACGCACACACACACGTCCTCGTATAAACTTACGTTTAAATTATTGATTTTTATCTGGTTTTTGCTTAAGTTGAAATATTGAAATAAGCAAAAATTACTGCAATCTGATTGTTACCGACGAGTACCTATATTTTTACATATTTTTAATCCCATACCAGACTTAAACCGAATATATCTCTTGCTATACTTACCAGGGTGAGCGTTAATAATCCTAACGTGTACATAATTCCTTGTTCCTGTGGGTAGAAGAAATTATGTATACGTCACTACTGAGCATATACGTAGTAAGTATGAAAAAGTTAGATACCCGGAGTTTTGCAGTGACTGAACATTCATTAAATTCGGATACGACTCACCGCATTCAGTTTGATACGACAGAAAAGGTTTCCATTCCGCAGAAAGTACGGGTTATAGAAATTAGCGGACGACGGTCCGAATTTTAATCAAGGTTGTGAATGATCAGTCGCGAACCGATTCAAAACAAGTCGAGCAATATTCGACTATTGCGACGTGAAAAATTAATTGATAAGTTAATTACTAAAAATATGAAAAATATATAATTACTTTGATATTCCTCCGAGCCTCCAAGGACATGTCCTTCATCATACCTAGCAAATCAAACTGGTGCATGAAGGGGTAGAAACTGTAGATTATCATATACAGAAATCGAACAAATGATTTCAGGACCCTCTCCAAGAGTAGTGTGTACCGGCGCTCATGGGCATTCCATATGGCGGCATTAGTTTCGAACCTGCCACGGACATAATGCATACAGGACACTATTTGCGTGCCGGCTAGTAAATAGTTTGGCCTGGCGAATAACAAGTCCTAGACATCTCCTAGCTTCGTTACAAATCAGAGTTATGTGTTAATTGAACGAGAGTTGCGAATCAAAGTACGTAATTAGATCTTTCACTTCACTTACACGCTATATCATATGGTTCGTCTAGCAGCTAGTACCTGGAGTCTATAGGCTGGCGTGAACGTGTATACGTCATTACCGAGCAATTAAGGCATTTAGGGCCCACCTACCAACAGCATCTAACCTAGATGAAGTAATATTTAATCCTTAGATCTGTTAACAGGCAGTGCCAAATAAACGACACTTTGAGAACTTTATTGCTGCTGGTAGGCCATTGATTGGAATTGAATATAATAAGGGTCCAAGATTGCTTCCTTGCCTAATCCCAGAAGTTACTAAGAACCTGCTTGACTTGGATACTTTTGGTACCTTTCTATAACAGTTATAGCCAGCCATACACATCTTAAGTAGAACATTGCTTGCTTGTGGCACTCAATGAGCTTCTGGCATCAGCACCGGAATGCGATCTGTTTGCATGGAGTTGGGCGGCTGTGTGCTGTGAATGTTTGAGATTCTGCGAAGTGATGGACGTTAGAGAATCGAGTGTTTGTACGTGAGTTATGTTGTTTTAGATTATGTTTTAGTTAATTTAGTTTCATAGCGCTTTGGTTTTACTGTAATGCTATGTAAATATTATGTGAATAAAAATAAAAATAAAAATAAAAATTGCTGTCGACTCTAATCAAAGGTTGACGTGGCCTTTTTAAAATCAAAAAAGGCCACGTCAACCTGCTTCCTTTGCCAAACGTAAATTATATCGTAGCATGGGGCAATACGATTGATTATTGTTGTTTACTTACAAGTGTAACTTTGGAATGCTAATGCATGTAATTTTAATGTTAAAATGTAGCCATTCATAGATTCTTCATTTTATTTCCATAAAAAATGTTTTGCACCCGGCACCATTCCAGTAACATATAGGTATTTAGTTTAGAGTTCCTTGGAAGGATACATGTGAATCTATTATTATGTGACTGTGTGTTTCCACAGTTAAAAAGCTTCCAAAAACGCAAAATTAAATTTGCAGCAGCGGAAACTTTAACATACGAGTACGACAACCGTTAGAAACAACAATAAGACAACTCTTTTTCTTTATTTCTTAGTAAATAAAAACCGAACAAGAGCACATCTTCTCAAGTTCCTTGTAAAGATCCGTACCCGTTATTCCAAAATATCATTAATAGAAGCCCGCCGTCTTTTATAGTCAGAATGAGAAAACCAAGCTATCTTATTTTCGTTCTTAGAGGTTATTTTATATATTAGTCCCCGCACTAAAAGGGATCCGCCCTCCCATCGTTCAAAATTTCTCTCGTCACTTCAAATTCATTTATTTTCCGTTCTAATAATTGCAATTTATATGCGATTTGAAGTGTAACTGTGTATATTTTTTTAATGCGAAGGGGGCTCCACCTCTTACATTTATCGTCTCCTTAGTTGACGGTAAAAAAGCTGAGTATCTCATTCCCGGTCTTAGTAGTTATTTTGTTTTTCTGCGGGGTACTCTACCCTCAAGTCCCCTTCTCTTATACTCATCGTTTCCTTACTTGACTTTACGAAATTAGAAGACATGTTTTATTTTTCTTCGTTCTTGTTTTATTGTTAGTGCTGGGGTTCCGCCTCGCCTCCGAGCCCCCGTTCCTTAACTTCTCTCGTAATTCCGAATTTGTCTGTTTTATACAATTTATGGTCAAATTGAAGTGGGATTGTGTTTCTTTTTAATCGGGGGCTCCGCCCGCCAATCTCGCGGAAACAGAAAACAAGCCATCTTGTTTACGTTTATTCGCAAACTTATATTCTTTACCTACTTTACACAACTAACGTCGAAGTCAGTCTTTTTCGATGGGATTTTTACTTTTCCAAGTACATTTTATCAGTTTACTGACTATTGTCCAATCATCCAATTAGGGTCCAAAACAATAGTACATTACTGCACAGGCCGCGAAATAGGGAATTGTTGGCCGAGTAGTAATAGATGGCCGAGTGATAACGAGGCCATCTAGAGATACGAGGCCGACAATCCCTGTTCGCGCCGAGGCTTGTATAGTGCTTTTCTCAAATAAATCCAAGGAAATTATACAAATGTTCAACTTATATATTCATATAATATATTTACTATTCCCGCCAACTTTTAACTTTTTTCAAAATTTATTTTTTTAAGCTGTTCTGGTTAATGTTTTTGCCACCAAATGTTAAGATGATTCTATTTATTAAATAAAACAAGAGCATTTCGTGCCACGCTCAGTGTAGGGTTCCGTAGTTGCTCATCCTTCACAATAAAATGCGGTTTTAAGCCCGAGGTTTAAGTTAAGAAAGATTTTAAGCTCTATAAAAAGGTCGTAAACGCCCTAGAAACTGTAATCACTTATTACCTTCTGGAAGTCAACTTACGAGAAAAAATATGAAATTTGGCGATAACTCAAAAACGGCTCGACCGATTTTGTTCAATATAGTTTTCATTGAAAGTACTTATAAGGCCTCATTAACATGAATTATCCCGATTTTTTTTTGACCCGTGGTTGAAAAGTTAAAGGGGGGGAACCTATTTTTTTGTTTTTGGAGCGAATATTTACAAAACTGCTGACTTTATCAAAAAATAATGTTAGAAGACCCCTATTATTTTTACAAGACCTATTCAACGATACCCCACACACCAGTGTTGAACATAAAAAAAATCACCCCCACTTAAGGGTGTCCGAGAGGTACCCGAAAAAAAAAATTTTTTTAATTTTATTTTACCTTTCTGTCTGCGTTATACATACACATACTCATACCAAATTTCAGCTTTCTAGTACTAATGATCACGGAGCTAAGCCGCGGACGGACGGACGGACAGACGGACAGACGGACATGGCGAAACTATAAGGGTTCCTAGTTGACTACGGAACCCTAATGACAACACCTTATTTAGTATGCCATATATGCCAACCCCACTGAAAAAAAGACAATCTCTTTGTTGGCCACGGCCAATAATGTTGTATGAAATTCCTTTATTGACGTCTAATTTGAAATTAGAACGAATCTTCAACAATTGCTATACAAAGACGTATTTCGCGTTCTATTACCACGATCATAAGAACGACATTTCCTTGCATGTTTGAGAAAATGTCGTTTATTTTTTCAAAATCCATATTCTATCAGTGATTTTATACGTTTTTATTTAAGTTTCTTTAATTATGTTGTACACCTTAGAGTTCTTTCGTAATAATTGTCATAATATTAACGAATAACTTTCTGATTAAATTGGACCATAGCTGTCTGGACTGGACTCTTAGGGTAGTTTAACGGTTCATCTCATTCTACGTGTAGGGGACCAAATGGCAGCTTTCCGTTTTCTAACTCCTGCGGTCACTTAGTTGAGCCTTATTTTGAGTTGGTATTTTGTAAATCAACTACCAAATATACCAACAACAAATAAAGAGGAGAGACTGGTTAGATAGTATTTTTGTGGAATCCGCCATTACTTAATAAAACAACTTAATATTTAATGATGATTTTTTATTGTGATGTAATTTACGAGTAACAATGATAATATTTTTTGCAAGTTTAGGATCACTGGTCAATCAGATATCTTTTATTTGTATTGTGGAAAATGTGAGGTGGGTTGGCAAAAGAATCGGCTGACGGATCTCTTCTTCCCTAAGCCGTAGACTGTCATGAGCTGATGATAATGGGTTCTATAGTGGTATGTGTGACGATGATTGAGGCTCTACTCCAAGATCAAGCCACAGTGGCACTGGCCGTGTAGCCGGTGCCCATCTCGCAGGCGTCGACTCCTCGCAACAAACGGACGTAGCCCTTTTCGCCCCAGTTCTCCCCCCAAGAGTTCTTTAGTATCCAGTACTTGGTTCCATTTTCATCTGAAAGAAAATGAAATTAGTTGTATCCTTATGTCAATACCATATTATGCGTTTATTTTTATATCATCGCCAGGTTTCGGACATTTTATAGAAAGTCGGCAAGATTTGAGAGAGCTATGGAGCTGCAATTAATAATCGTCGTCTAGTACCCATAGTACAAGCTTTGCTTAGTTTGGGACTAGGTCGATTTGTGTATGATTGTCCCTTAATATTTATTTATTATTATTTATTTAATATTAAAATGCTCATACTTATGAGTACTCAATAATATTATATTATTAGTACTCAATATATTATTACATTTCATGATTAAGTGAATTTATTGTTGTTGTGATTAAAAATCCCAAGTATTAAATAAGGGATGATAATAAAGGTTCCGAAAAATAAATGAATGTCCAGCGATCTGTGGCACATTGTGTAATACTAACTAAGCTGCGTTTAAATGAATTACTGAAAAAAAAACTAAACTTCCGAAAAAAATACTAAACTTCCGAAAAAAATACTTTACTTCCGAAATTATTTCCCTGTAATATATCGAATATTTTGACAAGGTACCTATCTTAATTGACAGTTCCAGGTTTTTTTAATTTATTTAAATTGAGAAATTTCCCAAAATCCAATACCGCAGAAAAAAATCAGTTACAGTTTTCACTAAATGTAGATATATAAAAAGTAAATTTTAAAAATATATTAGAAAATAATTATAAGAATATTACAAAACCTAACCTAACTTTATTCATTATTATTATGTCTAATAACTTGACAAAGATATCCATTCTCTTTTTACTTCTATCCCACTTTCGATCTATAATATACCTGGCAATATATATATCTGGCCAGTCTTTAAAGAAAGGAAACGAATATTTCTTAGTTACTACTTTAATAATCCCACCATCGATAATTATGATTCATAATAACATCATTGTTTATGAAATGCGATTGATATACCTGAATGAATATGAATACTACAGCATATATTAAAAGGCCATATTCCTTTTGTTTTTTTTTTTATTATTGACAAATATATTACTTAGGTAATAATTTCAACCAACTTTTTGTCAATAATACTTTTTCCCGAGTTCTAGGTAGTAAACATAGCTAGGTATTTCATGCTTTCATTGGGTGCAGTCGAAAATAAGTTGAAAAAACTAATTTTCTGCGTGAATTTTGTCACTTTCGAGTAGTTTTTTTAACAAAAATTATCAATGAAAAAAACTTCTCTTTCAACTGTAGGTTTCAAATAAATCCCAATAGCCGTGTTCTAGGTAGTAACATCAATAATCAATAATGTTAAGCAACATGTTTGATCATAGAGAAAAAATTAATGTCTACAACAATCAGCATTTCAAAAGAGTTTCAAGAATAAGGCCTCTTAACTAGTTCAGTACAGCATATTACCAGTAGGTACAGATTTGGTACATACCTTCTCCATACCCCACCAAGACTAAACCAAAGGTTAAATGCCGTGCACAGATATCATTACCGGGACGCAGAATACCTGATATGTAGCTTGTAAATCCTTCTCCTGCTGCTATACCTGAAACAAAACAATACCGTGGCATCGAGGCATTTTCTAAAAATAAATCGGGTGTGCAGTGCAGAAAGCTGGGCTTTTCGCAATATCACATTCCTTTATCAACATAGCTAATTTTCCATTGCTATGCCTAGTATAGAAATAAAAAAATATATATATTTCCCTAAAACGGTTCCTTTGTAAATAAAAAAGGTATATTACGTTTTCTCCGGTGGTGTATTTTTTTTATATATTTGGACTCAAAATGTAAGAATAGTTTAAATGACTTGTCAAGACTGTTGAGGCGTAAAATATTATAAAAATGTATTAAAAAATAACGAATCTCTTTCAACAAAGAAATCCTTTCAGCAATTATACTCTCCGAAAGAATATTATCGTTCCGTACACGAGTACACATTCAAGACAGCCCCGGCAAATCTATTTTAACTGGAAAAGCCAGAGACGCCGCCGTTGCTAAGCCTACAATTTGCCTAGGCAACCGTCAGTTTGTATGACTCCGGCAGCAACATGTCACAAATAATCAATTTTTTCTTACATGTTTACAAATTTATAATTATCTGTTTTTTATAACAATGTCTTGTGCATCGACGCAGTTTTACGAATGCCCTATTTGCGAAGATCAGAAAGTATACAAAGGGAAGAAAGGACTTAATATACATCTCGGCAAGATACATGTCCCACGCATTGACAGTCTGCCCTCAAGCTCTTCACTTAACTGCCCGTCTGGGGTCACGGGGCCCAGCATATCCACTTCTTCAACAGATTTATCCGCTCGCCTAGCCACCCTAAAAGCGAGCACCAGACTAGCCAAACGGATACCGAAGGGAGCTCGGGTGGCTGTAGCGCGAAGCTTATCGGATTGTATATCTAAGGTAACGTCGAGTAACAGTTTTGCCGCGTGGGAAGCTTTACTTACCTTCACTTACAAAAATTTCCACATCCCACGGGATAAATCAAATCGTACTTTATGCGCCATAATAAAAGAGAACGTTCTTCATCCGTGTTTTCCAACTGACCTGGAGCAGCCAATCACAGAACGTTGTAATTCGAACACTTACTCGAAGATAAGGGCGATCGAGAGTAAAATATCTGATGGCAACGTGAGAAGTGCTACAAAACTTTTATTTTCTAGCGACACCTTGGCCCCGCGCACTGCTGACGTATTTACCGCTCTTAAAGATAAACACCCAACTCCCACCGCAACAAATCCGTTACCCCTTCCGCCATCTAACGTCCTTCAGCCTCTACAGGTTACTGAGGCTGCCACTTTACAAGCTATTCGATCCTTCCCCAACGGTTCTGCCGGAGGGTTGGATGGTTTGACCCCGCAGCACCTCCAAGACCTTACCGACCCTCTAATGGGTGACGCCGGGGAATCCCTCCTCAAGGAGCTGACTGGTTTAATTAATCTAATGTTATCGGGCAAAATTTGCAGCGAAATTGCTCCCATTTTGTACGGTGCTAACTTAATTGCTCTAAAGAAAAAAGACGGTGGTATTCGTCCTATTGCAGTGGGAAGTTCACTACGCCGCTTAGCCTCTAAAATATGCTGCCGGGAGTATCATACCCGTCTCACCGACAAATTTCAACCGAAACAACTCGGTTTTGGAGTTAGAGGGGGGTGTGAAGCTGCAGTGCATGCCACCCGCACATTCATAAATAAATCTAACTTTGAAGTCCTATTAAAGCTAGATGTCAAAAATGCATTCAATTCGATTGACAGGGGCACCCTTCTAGATGAAATTCAAAATGAACTTCCCGAAATTTATAATTATTTACTACAATGCTACGGTACCCCATCAAAATTAATGTTCGGTGACATGGAAATCTCCTCTTCCGTTGGTTGCCAGCAAGGTGACCCGCTCGGCCCTGTCATTTTTAGCCTGGCCATCCATTCCATCATATCACAGCTCACTTCCGATTTAAATATATGGTATCTGGATGATGGAACGCTAGGAGGATCGGCGTCTTCAGCTTTCAATGACCTAAATTATGTTATAAAAAGGTTCTCTGAGATTGGCCTATCTCTTAACTTCGACAAGTGTGAGCTTTTTATCTCAGAAAAACTCCCAGATGAATGCCGAGGTAACATTTTAAGTCTTTTTAACCGTGTAACGCCTAATATCACTTTACTTAATCGCGAATCCCTCACCCTACTCGGTGCTCCAATTTTTGAAGACGCCATTCCACCAACATTAAATTCAAAATTAAACCACTTTCGTGATTCTTCGGATTTGTTATTTAAAATCAGCCCTCATGTAGCTATCTACATTTTACGTTTATGTCTTTTTTCACCCAAATTCATGTTCATTTTACGCTGCTGCCCTGTCTGGAAATTCCCCCTTTTGACCACTACTATCGACGATCTATTAAAAACAACCACGAGCAAAATTCTAAACGTTTCTCAAAATTTATCTAGTTGGTCCCAGGCAATTCTTCCTATTAAATATGGCGGACTAGGCATACGCTCCACAGGCGACCTTGCTCTTCCTGCCTTTCTCTCATCCATTCACAGTACTGTCACCCTCATCAGTGGTATTCTTAACATTTCTAATCCCACTGATGTAGAGGTTTCGGACCTGGTGGATGCAGAGTCAGCATGGAGCGCTCGGAACCCGGGTGAGAGCGCGCCATCTGAAAAAGCCAGCCAAGCTGCCTGGGATCACATAACAGTAAAATCCATTCACAAATTTCTATTAGACAGTTGCCTTACTGCGACCGAGCGGGCCCGCCTACTGGCAGTATCCGAGCCGGAGTCGGGACATTGGCTGCATGCCCTGCCCTCACGCAACATCGGTTCCGTCTTAGATCCAAGTACTCTTAGAATCGCAATCTGCCTCCGTCTCGGTATAAAAATTTGCGAGCCACACCCTTGCTGCCGTTGCGGAGGCTCTGCTGACACCCTCGGACGACACGGCCTCTTTTGCCAGTCAAGCGCTGCCGCAAATATGCCTTCTTAAATAAAAATTACGAATTTGCGGCACTGGCAGTGGAAACATTTGGCCCGTGGTCTTCGGATGCAAAGAAAATTGTAAAAGAAATTTCACAAAAATTAATCGGAGTATCGGGTAATATCAGAGCGGGCTCCTTTTTCGCTCAAAGACTGAGCCTCGCCATTCAAAGGGGAAACGCGGCGAGCGTGCTGGGGACGATGCCTCAGACGGCTTCAATACTGGGGGATTCTTTTTAATTTTAAGTTTTAGTATGTATATTTTTAATTTATTTTCCATTGTAATAAATATTTTATACTTAAATAACAATACTTTGAAAAAATTAACTTTTCCCAACAAAAAATCTCGCTCCACCCTCCGAATAAACCCCGGTATACCAAATCTGTTGAAATCGTTTTATCCGTTTAGTTCAGTCGTTATGAGAGGACTATTATTTTATTTTTTAAATTTTACTAGCGACCCGCCTCGGCGTCGCACGGGTGCAAGGCTGATAAGTTATGTGTGTATTATACATATAAACGTTCCTTTGAATCACTCTATCTAGTTATTATTAAAAAACCGCATCAGAATCCGTTGCGAAGTTTTAAAGATCTAAGCCTACATAGCGACAGACAGACAGACAGACAGCAGGAAGCGACTTTGTTTTATATTATGTAGTGATAACGGTATAGGTAATAGTATCGAAAATATACCTACTTAGTTATTCATCTGATTCTGATATAATGAGAGCAATGATATACGTACCCACAGCCAGCGGCCCAATTTCTATCAATTTATTCAACAACATATCTTCGTTGGGGATCTTAAGCTTTTGCCCATCCAGCACGCGAGCTACCCCTTTTTTTGGGTCTTCGTGACAAACAGATATAAAATCTTTATAAGGATAGTCTTCTTCCTTCATTACTCCGGCTCTGGCAGCTAATTGTCTGCGAAGAAATAATTTTCAACGGCCAATATTTAAGGCTGCCCACTGTAGATATTATGTAGACTGCGATGCAAACAACTCAACTAAAAGAAGTCAACATCTCGACGCGACTCTCCGCGATATGCCGGAAACGATCCCTGAGCTTCTTCGGACATGTTATACGGTCCTCAAAGCATTGTCTAGAGAAGCAGATTATCATAGGGCAAATTGATGGCAGACGTGTGCAAGGAAGTAGGGCACCTACTTGATGGTCTGACACAGTGAAGAAGGCAGTGGGCGGCAGGATGCACCGGGCGATCCACGCAGCATATAACCGCACTGAGTGAAAACAGATATCTGGTCGCGATCCTCATCAGTGAGGGAACGACGAAGAAGAAGAAGACTGTAGATATGTGTAAGGACCAATCAGGCAATCACATTCCTCAGATTTATTAATAATAATAAATAAAAACCAAGTAGCCAGGATCATTGACCAGCAACTTGCTCTTCGATACAGTCTTGTGGGGTCTGAGGTGCCGTACTATAAGTACGCACCGATGCCAGTTCTTGAGAATGGTCGTGCCACGTTTTATTGGGATCGATCTATCATCACGGACAGGACTATTGTAGTCAATAAGCCTGATATCGTTTTGGTAGATCAATCCAAGCGCCAGGCAGCGCTCGTCGACATCACCATCCCCCATGACGAGAACCTTGTGAAGGCTAAGAAGGACAAACTCAGCAAGTACCTTGACTTGGCTCACGAGGTGACCGCCATGTGGGATGTTGATTCGACGATCATTGTCCCGATAGTCGTTTCGGCAAACGGTCTTATAGCGAAGAGTCTCGATAAACACCTTAAAAGACTCTCGCTAGATGGCTGGATCAAGGGTCAGATTCAGAAAGTGGTACTCCTGGACACGGCGTGAATCTTCAGGAGGTTCCTCTCTCTGCAGCCCTAACCACCGGTAGCCTGGGCCCTGCCCCGCTGCCGGCGGCACCCTAGGTTCGGTTTTTTTATAATGTATTTATATTTTGTAATTACTTTATTGTATTTTACTTTTTATATAAATTTATTGTTAAAAACCCAGCCTCAGACGAAAGATAAATAAAGGAGATAATAAATAGTAAATATCGGACAACCTTACACAAATCAATCTAGTCCCACAGTTACGACGCCGATAAACATACTTAATAGATAAATACATACTTAAATACCACTTAAATACAAATAACATCCATGACCCAGGCACAAATATTCGAGTTCATCACTCAAATATTTGCCCTTGCCGGGATTCGAACCCGGGACCGTCGACTCAGTAAGCACTGCACTACAAACGTCGAAATAAGTTTAGTAGGTACAGTCGCCATTAGATATATCGCAGCATATAAAGCGTACATAAATATCTGAACATGTACTGTAACGTCTGTAACGCCCAGTCAGTAAGAGTCGTCTTCAGATATTTATGAACGCCTTATATGCTGCGATATATCTGATGGCAATTGAACGACATTTTACGAAAACCTGAAAATAATCTTAAAATGGTGAGTTATTTTCTGGTTGCAAATTCTATTGTAAATAAAAACTTTCTCAATTGCGTCATGTAAAGGTCTACTTGCTTAACACCAGCGGAAATAATAAGCAAATGATACTAGAGTTTTTTTTTTTTTATATTATTGTGTGTAGTAGGTAGTAGTTAGACTGAACGCAGCGTAAAATTGGACGGAACGCTCAGTGCGTGAGTCAGACTCGCACTTTAATGATATGTTCACTTAATTCAGTGAATAAAGGATTTTGACCTTACAAACGGTCCGGTAGTTTTGAATTTTTGATATGTTGTCTAGGATGGTTAGGCAGTGTTTAAAATGCAAAATGCACAATTCCCCCCACTCCGCGCCCGCCGCCATATTGAAAAAACCGGCACTCTCTTCATATTTTTGCTTATATCTTCCTTTAGGAGCATTTTAGATAGAAGAAAGCTTGGACAATATTATAGAGAGTTAAATTTACTACATTTTCCATTTTATATTTTGTTTCTAGGACAGATAGTTACGGAGATATGCACATTTAAAAAAACTTAAGAAATTGCAATTTCCAACTCAAAAACAAACTTCTGGATTATATCTTCGTTTAGGAGCATTTTAGCTAGAACAGTGCTTGACCAATGTTGTAGAGAATTAAATTTGCTATAATTTACATTTCAGATTTTGTTTCTAGGACAGATAATTAAGGAGATATGTAAAAAATAAAGTCACATTTTCCGAAAATGTATGTAAAAATGGACATGACTTTTCTAAGCAATTATATTTCCTACATGTTTTAACTTGTCCTAGACTAGTCCGTAACTGAATGACAGCGTTCTAAACCAAGAATTTTGAGAAATTTTCGGAAAATTAAACTTTTCCTGTTTTTTAAATATGCATATCTCCGTAACTAACCCTCCTTGAAACAAAATTTGAAGTGTAAATTATAGTAAATTTAATTCTCTACAACATTGCCCAAGCTTTGTTGTAGCTAAAATGCTCCTAAACGAAGATATAATCCAGAAGTTTGTTTTTCAGTAGGAAATTGCGTTTTTTTACGTTTTTTTAAATGTGGATATCTCCGTAACTATCTGTCCTAGAAAAAAAATATAAAATGGAGAATGTAGTAAATTTAACTCTCTATAACATTGTCGAAGCTTTCTTCTAGCTAAAATGCTCCTACAGGAAGATATGAGCAAAAATATGAAGAAAGTGCCGGTTTTTTCAATATGGCGGCGGGCGCGGAGAAGGGGGAATTGTGCATTTTGCATTTTAAACACTGCCTAACCATCTTGGACAACATATCAAAAATTCAAAACTACCGGACCGTTTGTAAGGTCACACATAGCACTTTAGTCTCTATTCACCGTATTAACTTCTCATGCTCTTAAAATGTTACTTTAGTCTCTGCATATCGGGACTAAAGCTCCTTATTAATCTCTAGGGACTAAAGTAAAATTGTTTTAATTTACTTTGGAAACCCCTAAACAGCCAATCACGACGTTTGTGAATGGAGGTTTAATGTTTATAGCCATTTTCAGTGATAGGTATACAAACTTTTTGGTGCGTGAAAATAACCTCAAAATTACAACTGCTCAAAAATATAAAAAATCAATATTTTATTTCATGAAACACGATTAATTATTACGAATACGAATGTAATTTTGTCATAAGTCCATATATTAGTCTTAAATAAAATAGTTTTCAAGTTTGAATCTGTTGGCTAAATATGCAAGCATTTTAAGCGTCACTTTACAAAAAAAAAGAAAAACCACGGAACATTTTTTTTTCTATTACAATTTTGAATGAGTATGTCCATTACTTGTATTAAGCTTGAATTGTAATCACCAATTAGACCAATTAACTGTGTCACTTTATAAATTACGGACAAAATATGTAATCATCATCTTCCGATGAAGAAGAAAAAAGCTGAAGGCTATATAGAGGAGTCAATCCAAAATAAATACAATATCTATCGAAGGCTATACTATATTGAAGGAATTTAAATATCCTCAAAGCAGAAATCACAACCAACATTTGACCCACGCCCATCAACATCGCGGAATGAGAATGAGCCTAATGAAAAAATGACCATCGGCAACCTTTTTGAGAAAAGGTCTACGTCTCTACTATACACTCCATTCTCTCCAACTTTTATTTTGACTTCGAGTGAAAATATTGAACATACTTCTCAATTACAAACCACGCCGACCCAGCTTAGTTTAAAGGGGAAAACCATACATTTAAATGTAAAGAATTGTACAAATTGCCCTTTCAATCTTTCTGAGGTTAGATTAATAGCTGTACTACGTAATTGTAAGAAACTTTGTTATAATAAATATCGTAATTTTATATTGAACGTTGTTTATTTTCCTCGCATTCAAAGTGAAAAGTAGAGTGTTTAACGCGAGACTAAACAACCATAATGACACTCGAATTATTAGCCACCCTCGCTTAGCTCGGATGGCTAAAACATCTCGTGCCATTATGGCTTGTTTTAGTCCCTTGTTGAACAATCTAGGTACTGTTATTGTTAGTAATACTTGTTTTACGCGTCATTTTGCCTATCCCTACGTTGCGCTGACAAACGTCGCAGTACGTTCAATACTTTATTTTACATTGAAAATTGTCAAATTTATATTTACTGTTAATGATTTTAAAATTGTTTATAAACCAAGTTTTATATAAAAAGTATGTAAAAATGAGGGTATGTTTGCATTTCGTTACTTTTAAAAGTTCATTATTTTAAGTATTGTGTCATATTTTACGAGACCCTAAAAACGGGCATGGAGTATGAATTAAACTTCGTCTAGCTACCCGATAGCAACACCAAACTTGATTGAAACTGTACACAAAATTGTATACCTCTCCATACAAGCATGCCCAATATAAAACGGACAACATTAGGTATAAAGAAAAATGAGGGAGCAAATGAGGGAGAACTTGAGCGTTGCTGACCCTCTACGCACCTATTTACTTCCCTCCTGAAGAACCGCATACTGTGGCCCCCGGGAAAACCTCAACATTGAGCTCATTATCTTTTCATTCAGTGAACGCCAAGGATTTCAGAGTTATCAAAGGCTGAAAAGTTAATAATTATGATCGGACTATATGTATTTAGTATAAATATACGTACCTCATCACGATATGCATCTTTGCCCCTTCGTCACACGAACTGCAATCTAGGCAGTCCACGGCCTGCCCTTCAGAGAGGGCTATACATTGCTTATGTTTAATAGCGTATTGCCCTTCAATATTTCCTGTAAACAATTTAAAATAAGTTTAAGGATTTCATGATGTTTTGTGATGACTTATTTTAACGTAGGTAAGAGAAACTATAAATACTCGTACTAGTAAAAAATATATTTTGTCATAACTCATAAAAACGTTACGCCAACTGGTCGGCTTAAGCTGCTTACGTGTGAATAAAATGTGGATGAACTTTAATAGTGTACACAATGAAAGAAACACGTTGGCGTTAACATACCAATAGCGCCGAAGATATAGTAACTGATACATAGCCCTTCGTCCTTAACATGAGTCACTGCATCTTTATCTCTCCAGTCAAATGAGGGTTGTGCAACCACTGATTTATTTAAGACCACCTCGACACCTGTTTCATTGCATGGCTTGAACCCGTAATAATATTGCTCGAACTCCTCGGGCTTCAAATCAGCGAATTTGTTTACTCCAAACACAGTTTCGGGGTGCTCAGCGTTTCGGCGGTTGATACTTTTCAAGTTTTTCTTGAAGATTTCAAGCCTTTCAAAATATTCCTGGCGGCTGTAGGATTTTCCATGTTGTTTGATAAAGTCATGGAACAGCTCTTCGGCATTTTCCAAATCGTAATATGGCTTGTCGAGGGCCTGCGCCCTGCTGCCCACGAGACAGACCGCCACTACGATAGCCAGCTTAGTCATGGTTTTAAAAGTTAACAGTAACGTCAGTGGTGGAAATTAACGATGAGTGATTCCTGCACGTCCTTTTTATACAAATACTTAGTTGACTATTACTATCGCGGTGGAATTTTATTCTTAAGTACCAATTTAAAAATACTAACTTCAGTAGTGTAAACATGCCTGCCCTTAATATGATAGAGGCTTGAAAAATGATAAAAAACCGGCCAAGTGCGAGTCGGACTTGCGAACCGAAGGTTCCGTACAAACACTTCTCATCTTGACTGTCCGGGTTAAGTTAAGTTTGCACCTGGTATTATGTATGACGCCTTATATAAATGAGGTGGACAGTCAACGCTACCGATTATATTTGTTTTATGGTAACACCACTTAAACATGTATTATATTCTGCTCTACTCTATTTATAATATGGTGCTAAGAGCAGTTCTGAGCGTTTGCGTTTGAAGGCTTCTTCGGAATATTATTTCAATATTATGAAAATGTTATCCTTTAAATACACAATTATTTGTATTTCACTGTAGATATAATACTATGTACACATCTAGTTGTATAAACATAAATACGTATATTAGTAGAGTTGCTAAGCCGCGAAATTGTGCGCATCGGGTTACAAGCATGAAATTTCTACCACACATAGAGCGTTCCGCCGTAATTATTTTCAGATGTGGAAGTCAGATTCGTCCCCTGGCAGGAGAGCGGGGTGAATAGGACCAAGTACTGCTCTTTTTCTTTTCATTATTACTGAGCAATGAAGGCTATTAGGGCTTGTATGGCATCGTTTTCGTGTAAAACAGATATCAGAAATTCATTTTTTATGTTATTTAAGTATAGTTTGATATAAAAATTTGGGTATATTGCCGAAAAGGTAAAAAACACAACAAGTTTTTTTTATTCAGAACGATAAATTAGTTATATATCCTGAATATTTACAATTTAAAAAAATATCACTTAATAGCAAATTTAATCTTATTTTTAAAAATGTATACATATTGGGCACGTCTCCAACAAAAAGCACCTTGAAAAAAATGTTGATGTTAAGCTTAGCCTGCGTGCTCTAGTACATTTTGCTAAGTCGCGAAATTGTGTGCATCGGGATACAACCACGAAATTTCTACCACAGATAGAGTATTCAGTAGGCCTATGATGGTTGCGTTTATCACGTGATAAATAAGTGTCAAAGCATCCGACACGTTTTGACCAATTGCGAGTGCAAGGGACAGATGCTTTGTCACTTATTTATCACGTGATAAACGCAACCATCATAGGCCCCCTGCGGTGATTATTTTCAGAGGAGGGAAGTCAGATTCGTCCCCTGTGCGGCGCGAAAGCGGGGTGAATAGGACAAAGTAGTCCTCTTTTTCTTTTATTATTACTGATCAGTTAACGCTAGTAGAGCATGTGTGGTATCGTTTTCGAGTAAAACAGATATCAACCATAAATTTTTTATGTTATTTGTTCATAGTACCATATAAAAATATGAGTGTGTTGCCGAAATGGTAAAAATCACAACAAGTTTTTTTTATTTAGGGAGATAAATTTGTTATATTTCCTGAATATTAACAACTAACAAAAATGTTGAAAAATAGCAAATTTAATCTAGATTTGAAAAACATATACATGTTGGACACTCTTCATACAAACAGTAACTAAAATAAATTGTTGATGTTGAGATTAGCCCCTGTGCTCGTGATACATTAGCAAAAAATATTTTGTTTTAATTACATCAATTTGATTTTCTAGGACGTATATGGTAAATATTATATGTAAAAGCATGTTAACAATCATTATTTAATGTGTTTAATAAAGCGAAATAGGATGCGTTCGGAGATTTACGTTAGTTACGTCGACGTAAACATATATTTTAAGCTACTGTTTGTATGAGAAGTGCCCAACATGCATATATTTTTAGAAACAAGATTAATTGAGCTTTTTAAAATAATAATAATAATTTGAAAATATTAACGAAATTTAACTAATTTACCTCACTGAATAAAAAAACTTGTTGAGATTTTTACCTTTTCAGCCATACACCCATACTTTTAGATAGAACTATACAAAAATAACATTAAAAATGAATTTCTGATATTTGTTTTACACGGAAACGATACCAGACAAGTCCTAGTAGACTTAACTGACCAGCAATAAAGAAAGAAAAGAGGTATACTTTGTCCTATTCACTCCGCTCTCCCGCCTCACAGGGGACGAATCTGACTTCCCTCCACATCTGAAAATAATTACCGAAGAACACTCTATCTGTGGTAGAAATTTCATGCTTGTAACCCGATGCGCACAATTATGTTAGAAAACAGCGGACTAACAACTCTACTAATACATAATTGTAAATATAAGTAATACGTTTTTGATATATATTATCCTTTCCTCCTAGAAGTAAGATTTACTTCTAACTAATATTAGACATAAATTCGAAAGTTTGTTAGGAAGTATGCATATTTCTTATACCTTTTCAGCTTAGACTGATTTGAGTGGAGGACCGATTCGGATGATATTTCAAAAAATAATAATAAGGATAACAAAAAGTATTGGTTTTCGAGTGTATTTTTATTAAGTGGTAATAAATATTTTATCTGGACTACAGTCCTCTATCGTATTACTTTAATTAACTCCTAATTCTACCTCCAGGGCAGAGGGAAAGAAATTAGGGGTGAATTCGCCGTTTACTGGCACAGACCGATTTAAATGCGTGCGAACCGCGAGCACAGCTAATTACTTAATATAAAACAACCTTATATTTGCTGATGTATTTTTATTGTGATAGTATTAACATGATGTTTTCGAACTTTTATAAATATACAAGTTTTTGCAAGTTTAGGATAAGTGTTCAATCAGAACTCTTCTATTTTTATTGTGGATCGGCCTGCTGTAGAGAGAAAAAGTGAAGTGGGTTGGCAAAAGGATCGGTTGACAGACCTCTCTTTCCTTAAGCTGTAGACTGTCATGAGCTGATGATAATGGGTTCTATTAGTGGTGTGTGTGACGATGACGATTGAGGCTCAAATTCAAATTCAAGCCACAGTGGAGCTGGCCGTGTAGCCGGTGCCCATCTGGCAGGCGTTGACTCCTCGTATCAGGCGAAAGTAGCCCTGGTCGCCCCAGTCCTTCCCCCACGAGTTCTTGATTATCCAGTACTTGGTTCCATTTTGATCTAAAAGAAAAATCGTTAAATTGTTTCATTATATCTCAATACGCTAGTTGACTCATGTAAAATTTTTGACTCATGTTTATTTCGTGTAGTTATTATAGGAAACCTCAATATATATTTTTTAGTTCATAGTGATGTCATCGTCCCGGTCGAATTTCGAACAATTGCTTACTCGGTATTCTACGTCACGCCACAGATAGGCAAAAGGCAAAATGGCGGACGGCGTTATTTGATTTATTTAATCTTTATTGCACAAAAGAAAACTTATCGTACAAAAGGCGGACTTAATGCCATGAGGCATTATTGTTTTTTTAGAGCTAGTAAGATCATTATTTAAATAGTTAAATTCCAAAAATGGGTTAACCTATTTATTTATTTGGTTTATCATCATTTTTGCTAAACAATATTTCTCAAATAATCAATTAACAAACAACGATTCACAAACCTGTTATTCCCTAAAATACTCATTTTATAAAAAAATACTCGACAAATATACCTACATTTAGTTACTTTAACGCTTCATAAACATATTGAAAGACAAAGTATTAATTAAAAAACTGTTCACTTCACAAATAAGTTGTTTTTAAAATCAGTTATTTTGCAAAACTTTAATTGATAAACTATTGTTTCATAAAAATATCTTTCTATGTAACGAAACCTTTCTGGTAGTGATTCGGTTTTAGGTATTGGGGTCGCAGTTCAAACCTAAACCTAACCTAACGGAACCGAAATTATGCTACCTTTCTGGTAGCGGTTCGGTTTTATTGGAGTCGCAGTTCAAACTTAACCTAACCGAACCGAATCTACGCTACATTACGCCACGTAGCGGTTCGGTTTGATAGGGTTAACAGTTCACAGCTAACCTAACCTAAATAGGAACAAATCCAACCTACTATTCTGGTAGCCGATGCGTTGAGTACCTGTTGAGTATATCATTGCGTCTGTATGCTCATCAGAACAGTTATACTTTACTAAAAGTTATGTTCATATTTGTACTCGTAGATAACTACACGTACGAATGGCGCACACACCTTGATGATTTATTAAACGAAGTGTTTACCAAACAATGTATTTTACTAACGTTTTTTTACCAAACGTTATTTTGTTAATTTCCGTGAATAGTACCTAAATTAATAATTTGTCAAGCTCCATACGAGTTCGAAACATGTCGGGCCGTTCCTGAGAATTTCACGTGACTGTACCTAAACCGCTTAATACAATAGTTAAATATGTAATATATATATATAGGAAATCTTTCACAGTTCACTCCGTGAAGTTGTGGAACTCGTTACCGGTGTCAGTGAGGCAATCACAATCCGTGGCATCATTTAAGGAAAGTTTGAAAAAGTTATGGCTTTTCAATCCTTGATCTCGTCTATTAATATTATAGTTCAATGCTAATAAGACTGAATATTTATTATTATTATATTATTTATATTTATTAGTTTATGTTTAATACAATAGGTATATGTTTGTAATTATATGTATGTTTATTTATCTTAAGCTTATATTTACATTTAGTATATTTGCACATTTTAGTTTGTTCGTTTGTCTATCGCTTCAATGTCTAGTTTTCTGTCTCATTTGCTCAAAGGTTAACTGGAAGAAATCCCTTACAGGGATAAGTTCGCCCTTGTACACATGTATTGTTTTGAGTTTTTGTCAATATTGTTTTATGTGCAATAAAGTGTTTACATACATACATACATACATAAATATGTCTTTAAGAAAATATGTTTTTAAGAAACAATAAAACGGTAGACAGAGAGACACGTTTCCAGACCTGTATGAGCGAAACCGCGGGTAAAAACTATTAAGTCTTCTTATATTTAATTACTAGCTGTGCCCCGCGGTGTTACCCGCTCATCCCACGGGAACACTAAATTTATTCGGGATGAAAAGTATCCTATGTCCTTTCTCGGGTCTCAAACTATCTCCATACCAAATTTCATCTAAGTCGGTTCATCGGTTTAAGCGTGAAGAGGTAACAGACAGACAGACACACTTTCGCATTTATAATACTAGCTGTGCCCCACGGTGTTACCCGCTCATCCCACGGGAACACTTAATTGATTGGGGATGAAAATTATCCTATGTCCTTTCCCGGGTCTCAAACTATCTCCATACCAAATTTCATCTAAGTCGGTTCAGCGGTTTAACCGTGAAGAGGTAACAGACAGACATACACACTTTCGCATTTATAATATCAGTATGAATTAGTATGGATAGTATGGATTTTGTCTGTTTTCTTACAAAATGTATGCAGGCATACAAAAAGTAAAATACATAAAACAATATAAGCACGAACAACAATTCCAAATCATCCCACCATCGATTTCATTCATATGATATCCTTGTCTATGAAATACGAATAAAATACCTGAATGAATATAAGTACTACAGCATATTTAACTAGTTCAGTACAACATATTATCAGTAACGATTTGGTACAAACCTTCTCCATACCCCACTAAGACTACGCCATGGTTTATCCCGTCTCCACAACCGTCTTTACCAGGATTCAAAATGCCTGATTTGTAGTTAGCAAATCCATTACCTACTGCTATACCTGAAACAAAAACTATACGGTATGATCTAGGCATTGTCTAAAAATAAACGAGAGTACAGAAAGCTCTACTGTCCCAAACTTCATAATTTTATAGCTAATTTTCCATAGATTACAGAGCCTGGTAAATCCACAAAAAAAATCCCTAAAACGGTTTTAACTAAGTTGAATGAATAGAGATCAACAAAAGTACGGAGATGTAAAAGGTTTCCACAGTCATTTTGGAGGTGATAAGTGTCCCGTGTAACAAAAAGTGTTGAAATTGGTTCAGCCGTTTAGTTTAGGCATAGTGAGAGGACAAACATACAATTTTTACAATTTTATAACGGTAAAGGTATAGGACATATTTCCTACTCCTTTATTCATCTGATATAGTGGGAGCATAATATACGTACCCACAGCCAGCGGCCCAATTTCTACCAATTTATTCAACAACGTATCTTCGTCGGGGATCTCAAGCTTTTGCCCACCCAGCACATGAGCTACCACCTTATTTGTGTCTTCATGACAAGGATAATCTCTAGGTGTATAAGGATAGTCTTCTTCCTTCATTACTCCGGCTCTTTCAGCAAACTCTCTGCGAATAAATAATTTCCAACTATCAATATTAAGCTGTCAGACCACTACAGCGGTGCAGAGATGTGTAAAATGGGCCAATCAAATTCCTCGGATTTAAATGCACTTTATTAAGGATTCACAAAGGTGGAGGCATCTTAAAGTCCATGGGTATATATTATTTCTGACCCAATAAATATGATAGTAGGTTTAGAAAATGTAAGATACATAATATTTCTTTTTCATAATAGCATGACATGAGTTAAGTAGGTATATCCAAACTCTATAAAAAAAATCGTTTGCAAATTTTATAGTCAATAAAATTTTACTCAATGGCATCATATAATGTTATACTTCTTTGACACCAGTGTAAATAAAAAGCAAATGAGACTAGATTTTTTTTTTATTTTCAATTACGCTTAGTTCACATAATAATATCAAAATCGTGAAGAAAAAAATATTTACTGACAGTTACGTTCAGTGAACATTAAGTGTTCACGTGATTGAAGCGTAAATTGAAGTGCTTTACTTTAAATAAGTGAAAATTAGACAACGCAGCGTACTTCCACTTCAAACAATATTTAGTGAATATACGTACTGCATCACCACATGCATCCACCCCCCTCCACACGTACCGCAGTCCAGGCAGTCCAAGGCCTGCCCTTCAGAGAGGGCTATACATTGCTTATGTTTAATAGCGTATTGCCCTTCAATATTTCCTGTAAACAATTGAAAAGAAGTTTTAAAGTAAACCTCCTCTCTTAAATAATAATATATGTCATAAACGTTACGCCAGCCGGTCGGCTTGAGCTGATTCCTAGCGAGTGAATGAACCCTAACAGTAAAGGCAATGAAGGAAACACGTTGGCATAGCATACCAATAGCGCTGAAGATGAAGCAACTGCCACAAGATCCTTGATCCTTAACATGAGTCACTGCATCTTTATCTCTCCAGTCAAATGAGGGTGGCGCAACCACTGATTTATTTAAGACCACCTTGACACCTGTTTCATTGCATTGCTTGAACCCGTAATAATATCGCTCGAACTCCTCGGGCTTCAAATCAGCGAATTTGTTTACTCCAAACACAGTTTCAGGGTGCTCAGAGTTTTGGCGGTTCATACTTTTTAAGTTTTTCTTGAAAATTTCAAGCCTTTCAAAATATTCTTGGCGGCTGTAAGATTTTCCATGTTGTTTGATAAAGTCGTGGAACAGCTTTTCGGCATTTTCCAGATCGTAATATGGCTTGTCGAGGGCCTGCGCCATGCTGCCCACGAGACAGACCGCCACTAGGATGGCCAGCTTAATCATGGTTTTAAAAGTTACTAACGTCAGTGACTGAATTGACGACAAGTAATTCTGCAAGTCCTTTTTATACAAATGCCTTGCTGACAGTTCTGAGTTTGTTACTGCTGTTGTGGAATGTTATCTGTAAGTGACAATTTGAAATGTTTAACTTCAGTAATGTAAAAATGCCTAACATAGGTTACCCGTTAAAATATTTGATAGCGAGGCTTGAATAGTGGTTAAATCATGGATTTGCTTCAAAATAAAGCTTGTGAGAACCCGGGGAACCCGCGTAAAGAAGTTGTGAATAGACTGTAGGACCACGGATACGTAGAAAGAAATATTTTTATTAATAGATATTTCTCCGTGCCTTCAAGGATATTCCACCATACCTACCAAGAAGAGAGACGGGTACATGAAAGGGTAGAAACCTTATCCTAGTTAAACATAAATCTTACAAATTATTTCTGGAACCTCTCCAAGAGTAGCGTGTACTCTCCTTACTGGGATTCCATATAGTGGCATTAGTCTCGAACTTGCTACAGGCATATGCATACAGGACAATAATTGCTAACCAGCAAGTAAATAATTTGGCCTGGCGAATTCCAAATCCTAGACATCTCCTAGCTTCGCACTTTGCTGCGAATCAAAGTGCGAGCTTAGATCTTTTGCTTCACTTACACGCGTGTAATGGTTCATCCACCAGCAGGTATCTGAATTCTATAGGGTGGCGTGAACATGTATACGTCATTACCGAGCATTTCTAATTAGGGAAGTGACTATTATTAAGGGCCCATCTGCCAACAGCATATCTAGTTGAAGTAAAATTGAATCGTTAAAATAAAGTTAAAGTTAAAACAGGCAGTGCCAATTTTACATCATCAGCGAATAAAAGCCACTTTGAGAACTTTATTGCTGCTGGTCATGGATTAGGATTTAAAATAAAAAGGATCCAAGATTGCTTCCCTGCCCAATCCCAGAAGTTACTAAGAACCTATTTGACCTGAATCTTTCATACTGCGCATGAATTACCCTTCGGAGAAGTAGCTGGGTAAAAACTCAAGCAGATGAGTGTTACAGCCAGCGCTAGACAGTTTCTTAAGAAGAACACTATTATCGACTCTATTCTCTCTCCTTTTCACTGTCCTTTTATATATCAAAATAGGTCACGTCAACATTCTTCCTTGTTCATACGTTAATGCTACCTTAGCAACAGGCAATAAAATAGATTATTGTTGTAAACTTACATGTGCAACTTTGGAATGCTAATATAGGTAGTTTTAATATTAATGTAGCCATTCATACATTCTCCAATTTGTTTCCAACAAAAATATTTTGCACTCGACACCATTCCAGTGTCGTTGTTTAGGGTTCCTTGGAAGGACACAAATAAGAATCTATTAATGTGACTGCATGTTTACATAATGCAAAAGGAAAATTCAATTTGCAGCCGCGGAAACTTTCGCATTTTACAACCTTTAGAAAGAACAATGAGGCCGGTATTTTAACCCCAGACGGAAAAAGATGGGTGTTATAAAGTTTAATATGTGTATCTGTTCTGTCTGTGGTATCGTAGCTCCCAAACCAATCGATAAATTTGAGCGCGATTTCGATAAATCGAAAGACTTGTCCTTCGAAATAGTTCTTAGCTATATTTGGTGAAATTGGACCAGTAGTTTCCAAGATGTTTAGTTTTACGAGTGACAAGATGTCAGCCAATATTGAAGCCAAGGATTAAAAATTTCGTTCAGTTTTAGTATCATTTTCTATATCCCTCACTAAATGAGGGTCTCATGTTGGCCAGTTAGTTATGAATGGATCTCTTAGATCTCTTCAATATTGAAGACTTTATGGCCAAATTGAAGAAGAATTGTGTTCTTTTTATAATATGGGTTCTCCGCCCTCCACACTTATCATTCCTTTCACTCATCGTCTCCTCACTTGACTTCACAGGAAACAAGCCATCTTGTTTACATTTGCTACCTACTTAACAATGTCGTACAATTTTTACTCTGCCAAGTAGACTTTGTTAGCTGACAAACGATATTCTCAAAAATTTTAAGATCTTCTTAAGTGTTTTTTTTTTAATATAATTAGGTACAATCTAATACCGTGACTTCTTTAACATGGGAGACTGGTTAGATAGTATTCATAAAATATCTACTTCTGTTTTTAACATAATAGGGATCTGATTGTGGAATTCATGGAGCAGTCATGGAACTTCTCAATTGGTTGTGGATAGGTAAAAAAGTATTTTATTACTTAATAAAACAACTTAATGCTGATGAATTTTTATTGTGATGTTATAACATGTGTTTGCAAACTTTTATGAATATGTACTTAAATAATAAATTGGTAATTTTTTCTTTAAAGTTCCGGATTTGTAAGCAGATTTATTCTATTTGTATTTATGATGGGCTCGCTGGAGAGTGAGTGGGTTGGTATAAGAATCGTATAATGGAGCTCTCCTCCCTTAAGACGTAGACTGTCATAAGCTGATGATAATGGGTTCTACAGCGGTGTGTCAGAACTCTTCAATTTTTATTGTGGAATGGCCTGCTGTAGAGTGAAAATGTGAGGTGGCTTGTAAAAAGGGTCGGCTGATGGACCTCTCCTTCCTGAAGCTGTAGACTGTCATGATGATAATGGGTTCTAATAGTGGTGATGACGATTGAGGCTCAAGTTTAAATTCAATCCACAGTGGAGCTGGCCGTGTAGCCGGTGCCCATCTCACAGGCGTTGACTCCTCGCACCAGGCGCACGTAGCCCTGTTCGCCCCAGTCCTTCCCCCACGAGTTCTTGATTATCCAGTACTTCGTTCCATTTTCTAAAAGAAAAATAGTTTAATTGTTTTATTTTGTCTTAATAGGCTAGTTGACTAATGTAAAATTTTTATTTCGTGTAGTATTATAGAAAACCTAAATATATAATTTTTAGTTCATAAAAGTGAAAGATAGCCGAAAAAATTGAATTTTATAATATGGTTTTTAATCTGTATTTTGAAATGTTTAACGCCATTTTCGCTTATGATAGTGATGTCATCGTCCCGGTCGAATTTCGAACATTGGCTTACTCGGCATTCTACGTCACGCCACACATAAACAAGAGGCAAAATTAATGGTGGCGTTATTATCTGTTCATGAAATTTCAAATTTTCAATTAATAAAATTTAGCTTTCTATTAGGTCTCACAAAACACAACAGTTTTTTTTAGAGCTAGTAAGATCATTATTTACCATTTCAAGTATATTTCAAAAACCTACTTATTTATTTGGTTTCTCATCATTTTTGCTAAACTACATATCTTAAATAATCACTTAACAAACAACGATTCAGAAGCGATTCATTTCTCAAACCTGTCATTCTAAAATTCTAATTTTATGAATAATTACTCTACAAATATACATTTAGTATTTTTGACGCTTCATAAACATATTGAAAGACAAAGTATTCATTAATAAAAACTGTTCACTTCACAAATAAGTCGTTTTTAAAATCAGTTATTTTGCAAAACGTTAATTGATAAAGTATTATTTTATTAAAACTTTCGTGAGACATATTTAATTATTGTATTAAGCGGTTTACACTCACGTGAAATTGTCAGGAACGGCCCGACATGTTTCGAACTCGTATGGAGCCCTTCATCAGGGACGGCGGCCCGTACACCGCCGCGGCAAACTCGTCACTGATGAAGGGCTCCATACGAGTTCGAAACATGTCGGGCCGTTCCTGACAATTTCACGTGAGTGCAAACCGCTTATGATGATTTATTAAACGAAGTGTTTGCCAAATAAAGTATTTTAGTAACGTTTTTTACCACACGTTATTTTGTTAATTTCCGTGAATAATAAATAACTAATGTTGTTAATATGAAGTTTTATCAAGTAAACAATATGTATCATGAACTATATGTAAAACAATATTTTATGCAATGTCTAATTTAGAAATCGTTAATTTTCCTAACGTTGCTTGTAAAATTATATTTCTGAAAAGTTGTTTAGCAAGTGATTGGATACCATATTACGTAATATTATTATATAAAAATACTGATTTGATCGTTATCAGAAATTCGTATCCTTAAGCGCATTAAACGGAAAGCCAAGGTTTGGTTCAATGAGAAATGTCGTATTTTTTATTAGGTATGACGACGAACTTATAGAATGGAGATATGAATAGTTTATTTTCGAAAAATTAGAATCTCCGATGGGTAAGTAGGTACTATCACTGCTAATAAAGTAGTAATGATTCAAAGTTTCCCTGACGTACGAAGAAGACAGAAAAATTGAAAGCATTTTGATGGAAATTTAAGATGTTACCAACTGCTTTCATTTTTGCAATAGTAAGTCACAAAAATTTACAGAATTCCTTATTTTTATATCGTGTTCTTTACAACAGCAAGTAAATTAATAACAAATAGCCAAATGGAATGATAAACTCCTATATTCCGAATAATAACAGATGCATTATATATATTTACTTGCTTTTATTGATGACACTTGGAGAGATGGACTAAGCTGTTTGGGGAGAGTTGTTTGGCACACTTTTCCGCTTCTATTAGGCAACATCACTTTTTTCTATGATTTAGTTCGGTTCACCGGAAAGTTAAATATCCCATTTATTTTTCTATACGACGTTATCCAAACCAAAAATATATATATCGACCATAATTATTAATTGAAAATATGATTTTAAGAAACAATAAAACGGTAGAAAGTTGCGAAGACACGTTTTCAGACTTGTGTGAGCGAAGCCGCAGGTAAAAGCTAGTCTTCGTATATTTAATTATTAGTTTGTCCCTTTTTTTAACAAAATGTATTTTTGTAATATATTTTCTGTATTTTACTTTTTGTATGCCTGCACAAAAAGTAAAACATAGAAAATACATTACAAAATATAAGCACGAACAACAATTCCGAATTATCCCACCATCGATTTGATTCATATGATAATCGGTGTCTGTGAAATGCGAATAAAATACCTGAATGAATATGAGTAGGTACTACTGCATATTTAACTATTTCAGTACACTACAGCATATTATAAGTACCGATTTGGTACAAACCTTCTCCATACCCCACCAAGACTACGCCATGGTTTATCCTCTGTGCACAGCCGTCTTTACCTGGATTCAGAATGCCTGATCTGTAGCTTATAAATGCTTTACCTGTTGCTATACCTGAAACAAAACTATACGGTGTGATCCAGGTAGTTTCTCAAAATAAACTCTGTTTGGCCCTATGGTTGACTGGTAGAGAATGCCATTAGGCATTAAGTTCGCCATTTGTACTGACTTTTGTTTTGTGCAATAAAGTTTAAAGAAATAAAATAAATAAATAAACGAAAGTACAGAAACCTGTACTTTTCTAAACCTCATAATTTTTATAACTAGTTTTCCTACATAGCTTATTTTCTATACATTACAGAGCCGGGTAAATCTACGAAAAAAAACCCTAAAACGGTTATAACTAAGTTGAATGAATAGAGACTCCGTGTCACCAAAAGTACGGAGATGTAAAAGGTTTCCACAGTCATTTTGGAGGTGAAAAGTGTCTTCAAATAAACCCCCGTGTACCAAAAACTGTTGAAATCGGTTCAGCCGTTTAGTTTAGGCACAGTGATAGGACAAACATAATCATTTTTACAATAGTCTAGAACATAATTTCCTACTCCTTTATTAATGTGATATAGTGAGAGCAATGATATACGTACCCAGAGCCAGCGGCCCAATTTCTACCAGTTTATTCAACAACGTATCTTCGTCAGGGATCTCAAGCTTTTGCGCACTCAGCACATTAGCTAACTCTTTATCTACCTCTTCATGACAAAGAGAATGTCTAGGTTTATAAGGATAGTCTTCTTCCTTCATTACTCCGGCTCTTTTAGCATAATCTCTGCGAATTAATAATTTTCAACGATCAATATTTAAGAGGCCTTATTCCTTTTAAAATTTATTTTTTTCATATTATGACAAATATATTGATAATTTCAACCAACTTTTTGAAGTGAATAATACTTTTCCCCGAGTTCTAGGAAGTAACATAGTTATTTCACGCTTTCATTGCGTACAGTCGAAAATAAGTTAAAAAAACTAATTTTCCGCGTGAATTTTGTCAATTTCGAGTAGTTTTTGAAACAAAAATTATCAATGAAAAATTCAAACTGTAGGTTTCAAATATATACCAATAAATCCCAATAGCCCTGTTCTAGAAAGTAACATCAATAGTATGTTAAGAAACATGTTTGATCATAGAGAAAAATGTCTAAACAATCAGCATTTTAAAAGGAATAAGGCCTCTTAAGGCTGACAGCCACAACAGCGGAGCAGAGCTGTGTAAAATGGACCAAAGTCAAATTCAAAGTCAAAATATTCTATATTCAAGTAGGCCTAACTACAAGCACGTTTCGAAACGTCGAGTTACCTACAGAGAGCAGAGCAATTTATTCATAGAATTATTACTAAAAGTAAATTAAAAGCAACATTACTTATATAAATAAAATAACAAATCCCAAAAAGGATCGTCAAGAAGTAAAAAATTATACAAATAAAATACGGAGAATATTTCCAGAACAAAATTTTAAATGTTAAAGAGTATAATAAAAATATTTAATATTAAAATATCAGTGCCTTGATACGTACTCGTAAAAATACATAGTATACCTAATTAATTACACACAAGATTGCTTTGATTTTGACTAATCCCACGACACGTTATCATTCATGTAGTCTTGTGTGCTATAATAAGCTTTAGAAATAATTAAGTTTACGTTTTACATATAGTTTTTGAATTTACCAACACACAAAACAGTTACGCTTCTAGGAAGTTTATTATAAAATTGTACACAAATTAATGATTTTCTTATTTTATGGAGCCTAGTGGCAATCACATTCCTCACATTTAAATGCACTTCTTTAAGGCTTCATATAGGTGGATGCAGCTCAAAACCCATGGGATATATCCTTTCTGACCCAATAAAATATGACAGTAAGTTTAGATAATGTCATATTTATGTAATATTTTTTTACATATTAGCATGACATGAGTTAAGTAGGTATAGGTATATCCAAACTCTATAAAAAAAATCGTTTAAGCGTTTTTCAAAAAAAGTGTACACGTGACGAACCGGAAAACGATTTTTTTTAAAACACCGATTTTAAATTTTCTTGGATTATTCAATTCCCCATAAGTTATAGTGTATTATTTGAGAAAATGGCATAAAAATATTAAAAACTATAGAAAATATCGACATTTTAAATTCAGATTGTGGTGACACTAGTTCCGGATAGTCACAAATATAAAATTCATTATAAATTGATTGTAGTATTTTATGGACTAGTTTTAGTTTACACATTGAAAATAAAGACAATGAACTATTTAAAACGGGCTTTATTTATAGAATTAATGGAACGAGCAAGCTTTGAGGATAAAATAAAGGTCCAGTTCGTCACAATCGCCTCCAAATGACTGCTAAAACATGTATTAAAATGCGACAAATCAAAGAATAATATTTTTTATTACATTAAGGAATATTCATTTAGTAATGTTAACGCTTAAATACGTGGATTGTTGCACTGCAGCAGCCAGAAATAATTATTTTCAACATCCCAAATCTTGGGACAGTAACTAAACGGAATCTCATGTGACTAACTGGAAAATGTAAGTATTCACTCTATGTACACTATTCAATTCAATCTATGTACACTATTCGTGTACATAGATTGAATATATTGAAAGAAAATCACAAAAATAATATGTTATGAATCGTATTTATTGCAACGGAATCAAAATGGTATAATATATATTATTACTAGTTTATATATGTAATAATAATACATGTATAAACTAGTAATAGTAAATATTATACCACCTATATTATTATGTTCTACATTTTTTCTTTGATAACTTTTTTCATCTTCAGTTAATTCAGTTATTCTTTATCTATTTTTTTAACCCTTTTTAATATTTTTGGGGTTTTCTGATTTCAAACGTTCTCTATACCTCTTTGCTCTTTCAGCCGCAGTTAGTCCCATACAATTTTGCTCTAGAAATTACAAACACACAACGATGACATTTCTTTTTAAAATTATTTCTCATGCATCTATGTTTTTACTTAAAATCTATTAGTTATTTATTTATTCATCAATCAATCAACGATAAATGCACAATTATTTCTGTGGTATAAAATGTAACCATCTATATTTATATACCTAATATGTTTTTAGGGTTCCGTTCCCAAAGGGTAAAAACGGGACCCTATTACTGAGACTTCGCTGTCCTTCTGTCCGTCCGTCCGTCCGTCCGTCCGTCTGTAACCAGGCTGTATCTCAAGAACGGTGATAGCTAGACAGTTGAAATTTTCACAGATGATGTATTTCTATTGTCGCTATAACAACAAATACTAAAAATAAAATAAAATAAATATTTAAGGGGGGCTCCCATTCAACAAACTTGTTATAGATTATGGTACGGAACCCTTCATGCGCGAGTCGGACCCGCACTTGCCCAATTATTTTATATTATAACCCAAAACACCTTGAACGAAATTCAGTCCTAATAATATAAAAATATCTGTAAATGCTAGGTATAATGTTGTATCATAATTTTACGAAGGAAGTACCATAACCTTTTTGTACAGAATGAGTATTAATGTTAAAGTGGCGTACGTATAATAATAATAAAATAACAAAAAAGAACCGACTTCAAAAAAAATTGAGTCAAAGTAACCTGTTCATGTACAGGAATCACCTTTTGAAGTCGGTGCCAAACCACACAATTATTACTATGTAAACATATGCCACGCATGAGGCCTTTAAAATACTAAAACCTTCTCCTAAGTGTAACAAATACCTTTCTGAAAACCGCAATAAAATCGATTCAGCTAAGCGCGAGATAATCGCAGACAAACATACATACATACTACATACTTACAAGTCAAACTGGGAACGTAATTTTGTTTTAAATGTTCTCCAAAAAATAATCGCCTCATTTTTAGATTACTTTTTAATATTCAGTTTATTAAGGCGGTTCTTTTTTATAAATATTGATTATTATTTTGCGTTTTAGTATTTTAAATATATAATTGTTGTTTACCATAACCTTCTCCAGGAGATAACAAATACTTTTCTGAAAACCGCATCAAAATCGGTTCTGCCAAATGCGAGATAATGGCGGACAAACATGCATGTATTACAAACATACGGGTCAAACTAAGTACCTGCGTTTTTTTAGAAGTCGGTTAAAACATTGGTCACATTTCGATTGTGTACTAAGCTTTATAGTTCCAATTCGTCACAAAATCGTTCCGGTAGTATATCACGTCACTAATCGGACGTGACGAATTCTACCTCGACAATTTAAATTCAAAATTTTATTAGCGCACTGACACAGCGTCCACCTTTCGTCACCGTTTTCACGGTACTGACGTTATATTTGCAATGAAATCCGATGCCTATAGCATTAAAATGTTGCCAGGATTGAAAAATTAACGCTTTTTGGGGAATATCGATTTCACAAGTATGTTAAAATCGCTTGTGACTATAACCGGAAGTTCCGGTCTGTCGATTTCTTTAGACAGTGGAAAAAGTAGTTTTTCGGCATTATAAACCGTATTTTTTTATAAATAAAGCACACGACTAAAATCTAGACTCATTACTTTATCTGTGTAACCGCATTCAATATTCATAAAAAATTATTTCGAGTTTCTGCAAGCCTCTGAACATGACTGAGTCGACGTGGGACATACCCATTTTAGCACTTTTCATATCTTTATTTTGTAACAAATCTAGTAATAAATGTAATAAAATCGTTTTATAAATATAACATGAATGCCTCACATCTAGATACAGAATCAAACGATACCACTCATATACCCAAACACTAAAGGTAAAGTAAAAAAAAAACACGTTGAACGTGTGGGACATTCAAATTTTGCCATGTACACTTTTTTTGAAAAACGCTCGTTTAACGCAAATTTTATAGTCGATAAAACTTTACTCAATGGCATCATATAAAGTTATACTAGTTTGTTTAACACCAGCGGAAATAATAAGCAAAACAGATTAGACTTTGTTTTTTTTTTCATTTGCGTTTAGTTCACATAATAATATGAAAATAGTGAAGAACATAATGTACGCACGATTGAAGCTAGAGTCAGCATACGAGTTTGTGCCAGTCGCTGTGGAGTCAGCAGGACCATGGAGTCTTGAAGGATGCAATCTGTTTAGGGAACTTGGACGACTAAGGGACAGGGGCTGCGATCCCCGCTCTGGCTCCTATCTGGTTCAGCAGGTCTCCATAGCCATTCAGCGGGGCAACGCTGCTGGTATTGTGGGGACCTTTGAGTCAGGTATAATGCAAGGCGCGCTTTTTCAGGTTAGATTAGTTTAAGTTAGGTTAGTTTTTCTAATACTTTGTATGTATTTATAACTTAGTTCAAGTATTTTATTATGAGAAATAATAAATCCGGCCACAGATTTTTTATTTGGCCACATGGTCGAACTTCTCATTTAATAACTAAGCATCGGGAATATGAGATAGCCTCTAATAAACTAATTCATCTTCTTCACAACGCCAACTAAAAATGTTAAAGAAAGCGTCAAGTCACAATCAACAATTATTATTACTTGTCCTTCTGATTTATACATTGCCAACTAATTTATTAACTCGGCCACGGAATTTGCCACTCATCATCATTTTTCATTTTACAGCTTAAATACAAGTTCCTCAAAAATTATATATTCGAGCTTCCATAGACAACATCATATATTATAACTTAACATGTAAAATAATGGTTCACTAATGTTTGACCAAAAAACGTTTGACAAATGATCACTTGACCAAACAACGTTTCACCAAATATTCATTAGGCAAACGAGACATTTAACAAAAGTATCATTTTACAAAAAGTCACTTTACAAATGATCATTTTACAAACACTACACTTGACAAAATATCATTTTACAAAATGTTATTTCATAAAAAGTACTTCTTTAACAAAATAAATGTATCTGTATCTTATCTTTATCTTGTCTTTTTCTTGTCTTTTTCTTGTCTTTTTCTTGTCTTTTTCTTGTCTTTTTCTCGTCTTTTTCTTGTCTTTTTTTTGTCTTTTTCTTGTCTTCTTCTTGTCAATTTCTTGTCTTTTTCTTGTCTTTTTCTTCTTTTTCTTGTCTTTTTCTTGTCTTTTTCTTGTCTTTTTCTTGTCTTTTTCTTGTCTTTTTCTTGTCTTTTTCTTGTCTTTTTCTTGACTTTTTCTTGTCTCTTGTCTCTTTCTCTTTCTTGTCTTTTTCTTGTCTTCTTCTTGTCTTTTTCTTTATTTACGTTTTTTTATGGATATAAAAAAAAAAACTAACCTAACCTAACCCGGCCGGGTCGGATCTGCTCTGAAATTGATTCACCTCAAGTTTGGTCAAATGACTCAGTTGCTAAATGATCATTTGGTCAAATGATTATTTGTAAAATGAAAATTTAACATCTGATCATTTGGTGAAGTGAATCATTTGTAAAATGACTTTTTGTAAAATGATCATTTGGTGAAACGTTTTTTTGGTGAAACGTTGTTTGGTCAAGTGATCATTTGTCAAACGTTTTTTGGTCAAACGATAGGACACCAAAATAATACTTCATATTCTTTAATCGTGAAAATAGCCACTGTAGGTACGATTTGGCGTGAGTGCGTGACATGACAGCCACCGGCCATTTGCACCAATTAGAGAGCGCCATTCGATTCTTGTACCGACCGACCCGCCCGTGTTTGTTTATTGTCATTCGTTCGTTCATATTGCAATAGGTTCATCTGCGTTCTCTCTAATCTAGTTCTAAAGGCAGGTCCGACTTGGCTTAGGTTAGGTACGCTTAGGTTGAACTGCGACCCAAAAAAAAAAAAAGATAACGGTAACGTAACCCATTAATCTACTTCTAAGGCAGGTCCGACTTGGCTTAGGTTAGGTACGACGACGAGCGAAGCGAGGAGGAGTGTTAGGTTGAACTGCGACCCTAACCTAAAATGACATTTAAGTATTTTGTTTTGTTCTCTCCTCAATAGTTCATATGTAATAATAGTAGCTTTAATATACTATTTGGTGACAATTTTAGGTACATTTTACGATCGATTAATGTAGGATGACTTACATTTTAAACACACTAAGTTATAAAATTAGAAGCTAATAGAGTTACTATTTTGGTGTCATATAATAATATTATAGAAGTTTGCTATTTGAATGCATGCCTCAAATTTAGATGCTAACAAATAATCACCATGCTAAGTTACAATTACAGTGGCTTACAAAGAAGATAACTAGTAGCTGAGATATTATTATTCAGACGCGCGTTGGTTGTGGCTGACTTAGTAATTTAGAAGGTAACTTATATTTTCTGAGGCGAATAATGCTATTAAAAAGAAGCCTGTTTAAATAGTACCCTCTTATTATTCTGTTGTACACATATTGTAAGTCCCTATTGAGGCTTGAATTGAAGTGCTTTACTTTAAATACGTGAAAACTAGACTACGCAGCGTACTGCCACTTCAAACAATATTTAGTGAATATACGTAGGTACTGCATCGCCTCATGCATCCGCCCCCCATTACATGAAGCGCAGTCCAGGCAGTCCAAGCCCTGCCCTTCAGAGAGAGCTATACATTGCTTATGTTTAATAGCGTATTGCCCTTCAATATTTCCTGTAAACAAATGAATAAGAAGTTTTGAGCGTAGGTATAAGTAGGCACATTATACTCTTAAATAATAACATTTGTCAGAAACGTTACAGCTTATAGCTGATTCCATGCGAATAAACGTGGATGAACCCTAAAAGTAAAGACAATGAAAGAAAAAAGTTGGCATAGCATACCAACAGCGCTGAAGATGAAGGAACTGTCACAACGCCCTTGGTCTTTAACATGAGTCACTGCATCTTTATCTCTCCAGTCAAATGAGGGTTGTGCAACCACTGATTTATTTAAGACCACCTCGACACCTGTTTCATTGCATGGCTTGAACCCGTAATAATATTGCTCGAACTCCTCGGGTTTCAAATCAGCGAATTTGTTTACTCCAAACACAGTTTCGGGGTGCTCAGCGTTTCGGCGGTTGATACTTTTCAAGTTTTTCTTGAAGATTTCAAGCCTTTCAAAATATTCCTGGCGGCTGTAGGATTTTCCATGTTGTTTGATAAAGTCATGGAACAGCTCTTCGGCATTTTCCAAATCGTAATATGGCTTGTCGAGGGCCTGCGCCATGCTGCCCACGAGACAGACCGCCACTACGATAGCCAGCTTAGTCATGGTTTTAAAAGTTAACACTAACGTCAGTGGTGGAAATTAACGATGAGTGATTCCTGCACGTCCTTTTTATACAAATACTTAGTTGACAGTCCTGCGTTTCTTACTATCGCGGTGGAATTTTATTCTTAAGTACCAATTTAAAAATACTAACTTCAGTAGTGTAAACATGCCTGCCCTTAATATGATAGAGGCTTGAAAAATGATAAAAAACCGGCCAAGTGCGAGTCGGACTTGCGCACCGAAGGTTCCGTACAAACACTTCTCATCTTGACTGGCCGGGTTAAGTTATGTTTGCACCTGGTATTATGTATGACGCCTTATATAAATGAGGAGGACAGTCAACGCTACCGATCATATTTGTTTTATGGTAACACCACTTAAACGTATTATATTCTGCTCTACTCTATTTATAATATCGTGATAAGAGCAGTTCTGAGCGTTTGCGTTTGAAGGCTTCTTCGGAATATTATTTCAATATTATGAAAATGTTATCCTTTACATACACAATTATTTGTATTTCACTGTAGATATAATAATATGTACACATCTAGTTGTATAAACATAAATACGTATATACATAATTGTAAATATAATACGTTTTTGATATATATTATCCTTTCCTCCTAGAAGTAAGATTTACTTCTAACTAATATTAGACATAAATTCGAAAGTTTGTTAGAAAGTATGCATTTTTCTTATACCTTTTCATATCATATATTATATATCGAATAATGATATTTCAAAAAATGTAATAAGGATAACAAAAAGTATTGGTTTTCGAGTGTATTTTTATTAAGTGGTAATAAATATTTTATCTGGACTACAGTACTTTATCGTATTACTTTAATTTACTCCTCATTCTACCTCAAGGGGAGAGGGAGAGAAATTAGGGGTGAATTCGCCGTTTACTGGCACAGACCGATTTAAATGCGTGCGAACCGCGAGCACAGCTAATTACTTAATAAAACAACTTAATATTTGCTGATGTATTTTTATTGTGATAGTATTAACATGATGTTTTCGAACTTTTTTAAATATACAAGTTTTTGCAAGTTTAGGATAAGTATTCAATCAGAACTCTTCTATTTTTATTGTGGATTGGCCTGCTGTAGAGTGAAAAATGTGAGGGGGGGTTGGCAAAAGGATCGGCTGACGGACCTCTCCTTCCTTAAGCTGTAGACTGTCATGAGCTGATGACAATGGGTTCTATTAGTGGTGTGTGTGACGATGACGATTGAGGCTCAAGTTGAAATTCAAGCCACAGTGGAGCTGGCCGTGTAGCCGGTGCCCATCTGGCAGGCGTTGACTCCTCGTATCAGGCGCAAGTAGCCCTGGTCGCCCCAGTCCTTCCCCCACGAGTTCTTGATTATCCAGTACTTGGTTCCATTTTCATCTAAAAGAAAAATCGTTAAATTGTTTCATTATGTCTCAATAGGCTAGTTGACTCATGTTAAATTTTTTAACACTACTTATTTGATGTTTATTTCGTGTAGTTATTATAGGAAACCTAAATATATATTTTTTAGTTCATAATGATGTCATCGTCCCGGTCGAATTTCGAACAATTGCTTACTCTGTATTCTACGTTACGCCACAGATAGGCAAAAGGCAAAATGGCGGACGGCGTTATTTATTGATTTATTTAATCTTTATTGCACAAAAGAAAACTTATCGTACAAAAGGCGGACTTAATGCCATGAGGCATTATTGTTTTTTTTTAGAGCTAGTAAGATCATTATTTAAATAGGTAAATTCCAAACATGGGTTAACCTATTTATTTATTTGGTTTATCATCATTTTTGATAAACAATATTTCTCAGATAATCACTTAACAAACAACGATTCACAAACTATTCATTTCACAAACCTGTTATTCCCTAAAATGCTCATTTTATAAAAAAATACTCGACAAATATACGTACATTAAGTACATTACGCCACGTAGCGGTTCAGTTTGATAGGGTTAACAGTTCACAGCTAACCTAACCTAAATAGGAACAATTCCAACCTACTATTCTGGTAGCCGATGCGTTGGGTACCTGTTGAGTATTGCGTCTGTGTGCTCATCAGAACAATTATACTTTACTAAAAGTTATATTCATATTTGTACTCGTAGATAACGTACGAATGGCGTACACACCTTGATGATTTATTAAACGAAGTGTTTACCAAACAATGTATTTTAGTAACGTTTTTTTACCATACGTTATTTTGTTAATATCCGTGAATACCTAGTAAATTAATAATTTGTCAAGCTCCATACGAGTTCGAAACATGTCGGGCCGTTCCTGAGAATTTCACGTGAGTGTAAACCGCTTAATACTATAGTTAAATATGTCTTTAAAAAATATGATTTTAAGAAACAATATAACGGTAGAAAGTTACAGAGACACGTTTCCAGACCTGTATGAGCGAAATCGCGGGTAAAAACTATTAAGTCTTCTTATATTTTATTACTAGCTGTGCCCCGCGGTGTTACCCGCTCATCCCACGAGAACACTAAATTTATTCGGGATGAAAAGTATTCTATGTCCTTTCCCGGGTCTCAAACAATCTCCATACCAAATTTCATCTAAGTCGGTTCATCGGTTTAAGCGTGAAGAGGTAACAGACAGACAGACACACTTTCGCATTTATAATATTAGTATGGATTAGTATGGATAGTATGGATTTTGTCTGTCTTCTAACAAAATGTATGCAGGCATACAAAAAGTAAAATACGTTAAAAAATATATGCACGAACAACAATTCCAAATCATCCCACCATCGATTTCATTCATATGATATCCTTGTCTATGAAATACGAATAAAATACCTGAATGAATATGAGTACTACAGCATATTTAACTAGTTCAGTACAACATATTATCAGTAACGATTTGGTACAAACCTTCTCCATACCCCACTAAGACTACGCCATGGTTTATCCCCTCTCCACAACCGTCTTTACCAGGATTCAGAATGCCTGATTTGTAGCTAAAAACTCCTTTACCTACTGCTATACCTGAAACAAAAACTATACGGTATGATCCAGGCATTGTCTAAAAATAAACGAGAGCACAGAAAGCTGTACTTTTCCAAACTTCATAATTTTTATAACAAATTTTCCTACATACCAAATTCCCATAGATTACAGGGCCTGGTAAATCTACGAAAAAATCCCTAAAACGTTTTTAGCTAACTTGAATGAATGGCGACTCGACTGAAAAGTACAGAGACGTAAAAGGTTTCCACAGTCATTTTGGAGGTGAAAAGTGTCCCGTGTACCAAAAACTGTTGAAATTGGTTCAGCCGTTTAGTTTAAGCATAGTGAGAGGACAAACATATAATTTTTACAATTTTATTATGGTAAAGGTAATAGTATAGAACATATTTCCTACTCCTTTATTCATCTGATATAGTGGGAGCATAATATACGTACCCACAGCCAGCGGCCCAATTTCTACCAATTTATTCAACAACGTATCTTCGTCGGGGATCTCAAGCTTTTGCCCACCCAGCACATGAGCTACCACCTTATTTGTGTCTTCATGACAAGGATAATCTCTAGGTTTATAAGGATAGTCTTCTTCCTTCATTACTCCGGCTCTTTCAGCAAATTCTCTGCGAATAAATAATTTCCAACGATCAATATTAAGCTGTCAGACCACTACAGCGGTGCAGAGATGTGTAAAATGGGCCAATCAAATTCCTCAGATTTAAATGCACTTTATTAAGGATTCCCAAAGGTGAAGGCATCTTAAAGTCCATGGGTATATATTATTTCTGACCCAATAAATATGATAGTACGAGAGAAAATGTAAGATACATAATATTTCTTTTTCATAATAGCATGACATGAGTTAAGTATCCAAACTCTATAAAAAAAAATCGTTTGCAAATTTTATAGTCAATAAAATTTTACCAGTGGAAATAAAAAGCAAATGAGACTAGACTTTGTTTTTTTTCAATTACGCTTAGTTCACATAATAATATCAAAATAGTGAAGAAAAAATTTATTTACTTACAGTTACGTTCAGTGAACATTAAGTGTTCACGTGATTGAAGCGTAAATTGAAGTGCTTTACTTTAAATAAGTGAAAATTAGACAACGCAGCGTACTTCCACTTCAAACAATATTTAGTGAATATACATACTCCATCACCTCATGCATCCACCCCCCTCCACACGAACCGCAGTCCAGGCAGTCCAAGGCCTGCCCTTCAGAGAGGGCTATACATTGCTTATGTTTAATAGCGTATTGCCCTTCAATATTTCCTGTAAACAATTGAAAAGAAGTTTTAAAGTAAACCTCCTCTCTTAAATATATATCTTATATGTCATAAACGTTACGCCAGCCGGTCGGCTTGAGCTGATTCGTTGCGAGTGAATAAACCCTAACAGTAAAGGCAATGAAAGAAACACGTTGGCATAGCATACCAATAGCGCTGAATATGAAGCAACTGCCACAGTCCCCTTGGTCCTTAACATGAGTCACTGCATCTTTATCTCTCCAGTCAAATGAGGGTGGCGCAACCACCGATTTATTTAAAACCACCTTGACACCTGTTTCATTTGATGGCTTGAACCCGTAATAATATTTCTCGAACTCCTCGGGCTTCAAATCAGCGAATTTGTTTACTCCAAACACAGTTTCGGGGTGCTCAGAGTTTTGGCGGTTGATACTTTTTAAGTTTTCCTTGAAGATTTCAAGCCTTTTAAAATATTCCTGGCGGCTGTAGGATTTTCCATGTTGTTTGATAAAGTCATGGAACAGCTCTTCGGCATTTTCCAGATCGTAATATGGCTTGTCGAGGGCCTGCGCCATGCCGCTCACGAGACAGACCGCCACTACGATAGCCAGCTTAATCATGGTGTTAAAAGTTACTAACGTCAGTGACTGAATTGACGACAAGTAATTCTGCAAGTCCTTTTTATACCAATGCCTTGCTGACAGTCCTGAGTTTGTTACTATTGTGGTGGAATGTTATCTGTAAGTGACAATTTGAAATGTTTAACTTCAGTAATGTAAAAATGCCTAACATAGGTTAGCCGCTAATTTGATAGCGAGGCTTGAATAATGGTTAAAATCATGGATTTGCTTTAAAATAAAGCTTGTGAGAACCCGGGGAACCCGCGTAAAGAAGTTGTGAATAGACTAAGACCATGGATACGTTGAAAGAAATATTTTTATTAATAGATATTCCTCCGAGCCTCCAAGAATATTGCACCATACCTAGCAAGAAGAGAGACGTTTACCTGGAGGGGTAGAAACCGTACATTATCCTAGTTATACATAAATCGGACATATTATTTCGGGAACCCCTCCAAGAGTAGCGGATACTCTGCTTTCTGGGATTCCATATGGTGGGATTAGTCTCGAACTTGCTACAGGCATATGCACACAGGACAATAATTGCGAACCGGCAAGTAAATAATTTGGCCTGGTGAATTCCAAATCCTAGACATCTCCTAGCTTAGCACTTTGCTGCAAATCAAAGTGCGTGCTTAGATCTTTTACTTCACTTACACGCTTTATGGTTCATCCACCAGCAGGTATTTGAATCCTATAGGGCGTTGTGAACATGTATAAGTCATTACCGAGCATTTCTAATTAAGGAAGTGACCATTATTAAGGGCCCATCTGCCAACAGCATATCTAGTTGAAGTAAAATTGAATCGTTAAAATAAAGTTAAAGTTAAAACAGGCAGTGCCAATTTTACATCATCAGCGAATAAAAGCCACTTTGAGAACTTTATTGCTGCTGGTCATGGATTAGGATTTAAAATAAAAAGGATCCAAGATTGGTTCCCTGCCCAATCCCAGAAGTTACTAAGAACCTATTCGGCCTGAATCTTTCATGCTGCACGAATTATCTATCGGAGAGGTAGCTGGGGAAAAACTCAAGCAGATGAGTGTTACAGCCAGCGCTAGACAATTTCTTAAGAAGAACGCCGTTATCGACTCTATTCTCTCTCCTTTTCACTGTCCTTTTATAAATCAAGAAAGGTCACGTCAACATTCTTCCTTTTTCATACGTTAATGCTACCTTAGCAACAGGCAATAAAACAGATTATTGTTGTATACTTACATGTGCAACTTTGGAATGCTAATATAGGTAGTTTTAATATTAATGTAGCCATTCATACATTCTCCATTTTATTTCCAACAAAAATATTTTGCACTCGACACCATTCCAGTATCATTGTTTAGGGTTCCTTGGAAGGACACAAATGTGAATCTATTAATGTGACTGCATTTTTACACAATGCATAAGGAAAATTCAATTTGCAGCCGCGGAAACTTTCGCAATTTACAACCTTTAGAAAGAACAATGAGGCCGGTATTTTAACCCCAGACGGATAAATATGTTATAAGTTTAATATGTGTAAGTATATGTTCTGTCTGTGGCATCGTAGCTCCCAAACAAATAGATCAATTTGAGCGCGATTTCGATAAATCGAAAGACTTGTCCGTCGAAATAGTTCTTAGCTATATTTGTTGAAATTGGACCAGTAGTTTCCAAGATGTTCAGTTTTACGAGTGACAAGATGTCAGCCAATAACGAAGCCAAGGATTAAAAATTTTGTTCAGTTTTAGTATCTTTTTCTATATCCCTCACTAAATGAGGGTCTCATGATGGCCAGTTAGTTATGAATGGATCTCTTAGATCTCTTAAATATTGAAGGCTTTATGGCCAAATTGAAGTAGAATTGTGTTCTTTTTAACCCCCGACGAAAAAAGAGGGGTGTTATAAGTTTAACATGTGTATCTGTGTATCTGTGTATCTGTGTATCTGTGTATCTGTGTGTCTGTCTGTGGCATCGTAGCGCCCAAGCTGATGGACCAATTTAAGTGCGGTTTTTTTTAATCGAAAGACTTTTCCGTCGAGATGGTTCTTAGCTATGTTTGGTGGAAATAGGACCAGCAGTTTCCAAGATATTCAGCTTTAATTGGAACAAGTGACGAGATCTCAGCCAATAATGAAGTTAATAATTCGAAATATTGGTTAAATGTTAAGTTGTATTAGCATTTTCTATATCACTCAATAAATGAAGGTCTCATGATGACCAGCTAGTTGTTAATGGATCTCAGCCAATATTGAGGCCAAGAATTCCAAATTTTGGATAAATGATAAGTTTTATTAGCATTTTCTATATCACTCAATAAATGAAGGTCTCATGATGACCAGCTAGTTGTTAATGGATTTCAGCTAATATTGAAGCCAAGGATTCCAAATTTTGGTTAATTGTTAAGTATTATTAGCTAACATTTAGTAGTTAGATGGTATTGATTCTTAAGGGTCGACGCTTAAGAATCAATACCGTCTAAGTATCATTTAGTAGTTAGACGGTATTGATTCTTAAGCGTCGATTTTCTATATGACTTACTAAATGAAGGTCTCATGATGACCAGGTAGTTGTTAATGGATCTCAGCCCATATTGAAACTACGGATTCCAAAGTTTTGGTTAAATGTTAAGTATTATTAGCATTTTCTATATCACTTAATAAATGAAGGTCTCATGATGACCAGCTAGTTGTGAAAGGATCTAAGCCAAGAATTTCTAATGTTGGTTAAATGTTAAGTTTTATTGGCGTAATCAACAGATTAATAAATTTTTGACAGTACAATAATTTGGTACCTTGGAGCTGAAGATGGCCGTAGGAACTCCTAAACAGCACAAGATAAACCCATGGTGTTTGGGCTCGTCTGATTGTTCTTGATGAGCAATTAACATTTGTGTAAGAAATAACAGTTAATAATAAAACCGAGTCTCAAAAAACTTTTTTGACAAAAAATCTCGTTATAATTTCTGTCACAGTACTGGGTTACTGTTTTTAACTTTCGGAATTCTGCTAAAGCTGAATTGTTATTAGGACTATTGAACAGGTTCCTTTGATTGAGGTCACAAATAGCAAAACCCTGCAAGATTTTAACGCGACTAAATGACACATAAGCTTTAGCAAAAGTACTCTTGCCTAAGTGAATAACAGCTTTTTAGGATTTTGTAATTTGTGTCAGTCTGTCCACAGCGCTTAGCTCAGAGAGATAAGTAGGTAGTGGTTGAATACATTTTTAAAAACATTTTTTTGTGTACCTTCCCTACACGTAACAAAAGTGGGGATGTTTATCCCATGGTGTGGGGTATCTATGAGTAGGTCTCTCAAAACTAAGTCAAGTTACCTAGCACCAACTGCAATTTTTATGGAGCTAAGTAAGCCACCCGTACCGTATTTGGATCCTGTAGAATAGAAACCTGGTTCTATTTTAGGCCATAAGTAGCAGGTTCTTGCGACTCATGCAGTGCATTTAAAGTATATATTTTGATTGTCTTGGCTAATAACTTCGCCATTTTGCCATTATAAGCATTAACTAGTCTGATTTTAACGATTTTTTCCCAGAATGTTGCTTAAGGCTATTGAAATCAAAATATATCCTAACTTCAATCTTAGAGAAGACGGCATTCATTACCACTGGCTTGGGATCCAGTTGTACCTACATGTAGTCAAGGATCAAGCTCGACGAAAGATTGGAAACCCTGGACCTTAAACGGTGTAAAACAAGAATAGTGTCCAAAGAAGAAAATTCCGGGACGAAACTTCTGTTTGTTTAAAAATTATGAAATAAAAATAAAATTAATAATTTAAAAAACCCCCGACATGACAACCAATAAAAAGAAAGAAATAAAATCTACGAAATGTGCCTATACAATGAACAGTAGAAAAAGAATCCAAGCTTCGTTGCGTCGGGGGACCGCTAAGCAAATGAAATGCAATGTACTGAAAATCGTAAAGTGGGAAGCCCAAATGCATAACATGCAATGCTGCGTTGAAAAATATATTTCATTTCATTTAGGTAGGTACTTAGCGGTCCCCCGAACGCAACGAAGCTTGGATTCTTTTTCTACTGTTCAAATATAGGCACATTTCGTAGATTTTATTTCTTTCTTTTTATTGGTTGTCATGTCGGGGGTTTTTTAAATTATTAATTTTATTTTTATTATAATATGGGCGGTTCTCCGCCCTCCACACTTACCATTCCTTACACTCATCGTCTCCTCACTTGACTTCACAGGAACCCAAGCCATCTTGTTTACATTTGATACCTACTTAACAATGTCGTACAATTTTTACTCTGCCAAGTACACTTTGTTAGCTGACGAACGATATTTTCGAAAATTTCAAGATCTTCTTATGTAAGTGTGTTTTTTAGGTACAATCTAATACCGTGACTTCTTTATAATGTGAGACTGGTTAGATAGTATTCATAAAATATCTGCTTCAGTTTTTAACATAATAGGGATCTGATTGTGGAATTCATGGAGCATTCATGGAACTCCTACATTTGTTGTGGATAGGTAAAAAAGTATTTCATTACTTAATAAAACAACTTAAGAGGCCTTATTCCTTTTAAAATGCTGATTGTTTAGACATTTTTCTCTATGATCAAACATGTTTCTTAACATACTATTGATGTTACTTTCTAGAACAGGGCTATTGGGATTTATTGGTATATATTTGAAGCCTACAGTTTGAACTTTTCATTGATAATTTTTGTTTCAAAAACTACTCGAAATTGACAAAATTCACGCGGAAAATTAGTTTTTTTAACTTATTTTCGACTGTACGCAATGAAAGCGTGAAATAACTATGTTACTACCTAGAACTCGGGGAAAAGTATTATTCACTTCAAAAAGTTGGTTGAAATTATCAATATATTTGTCATAATATGAAAAAAATAAATTTGAAAAAGAATAAGGCCTCTTAATGCTGATGAATTTTTATTGTGATGTTATAACATATTGTGTTTGTCAACTTTTATTAATATGTACTTAAATAATAAACTGGTAATTTTTTCTTTAAAGTTCCGGATTTGTAAGCAGATTTATTCTATTTGTATTTATGATGGGCTCGCTGGAGAGTGAGTGGGTTGGTATAGGAATCGTATAATAGAGCTCTCCTCCCTTAAGACGTAGACTGTCATAAGCTGATGATAATGGGTTCTACAGCGGTGTGTCAGAACTCTTCTATTTTTATTTTGGAATGGCCTGCTGTAGAGTGAAAATGTGAGGTGGGTTGTAAAAAGGGTCGGCTGATGGACCTCTCCTTCCTTTAGCTGTAGACTATCATGATAATAAAAAATATTATTATTATTATTATAATAATGGGTTCTAATAGTGGTGATGACGATTGAGGCTCAATTTTAAATTCAATCCACAGTGCAGCTGGCCGTGTAGCCGGTGCCCATCTGACAGGCGTTGACTCCTCGCACCAGGCGCACGTAGCCCTGTTCGCCCCATTCTTTCCCCCACGAGTTCTTGATTATCCAGTACTTCGTTCCATTTTCTAAAAGAAAAATAGTTTAATTGTTTCATTATGTCTTAATAGGCTAGTTGACTAATGTAAAAAATTTATTTCGTGTAGTATTATAGAAAACCTACATAAATAATTTTTAGTTTATAAAAGTGAAAGATAGCTGAAAAATTTGAATTTTATGATATGGTTTTTAATCTGTATTTTGAAAAGTTTAACGCCATTTTCGCTTATGATAGTGATGTCATCGTCCCGGTCGAATTTCGAACATTGGCTTACTCGGCATTCTACGTCACGCCACAGATAAACAAAAGGCAAAATTAATGGTGGCATTATTGTCTGTTCATGAAATTTCAAATTTTCAATTAATAAAATTTAGCTTTCTATTAGATCTCACAAAAACACAACAGTTTTTTTTAGAGCTAGTAAGATAATTATTTACCATTTCAAGTATATTTCAAAAACCTACTTATTTATTTGGTTTATCATCATTTTTGCTAAACTACATATCTCAAATAATCACTTAACAAACAACGATTCACAAACGATTCATTTCTCAAACCTGTCATGCCCTAAAATTCTAATTGTATTAATAATTACTCTACAAATATACATTTAGTATTTTTGACGCTTCATAAACATATTGAAAGACAAAGTATTCATTAATAAAAACTGTTCACTTCACAAATAAGTCGTTTTTAAAATCAGTTATTTTGCAAAACGTTAATAGATAAACTATTATTTTATTAAAACTTTCGTGAGACATATTTAATTATTGTATTAAGCGGTTTACACTCACGTGAAATTGTCAGGAACGGCCCGACATGTTTCGAACTCGTATGGAGCCCTTCATCAGGGACGGCTGCCCGTACACCGCCGCGGCAAACTCGTCACTGATGAAGGGCTCGTTACGAGTTCGAAACATGTCGGGCCGTTCCTGACAATTTCACGTGAGTGTAAACCGCTTAATACAATGATAAACTATTGTTTCATAAAAATATCTTTCTATGTAACGAAACATTTCTGTTAGCGATTCGGTTTAATTGGGGTCGCAGTTCAAACCTAACCTAACCGAACCGAAATTATGCTACCTTTCTGGTAGCGGTTTGGTTTAATTGGAGTCGCAGTTCTGACTTAACCTAACCGAACCGAATCTGCACTACCTACCCTACGCTATGAAATAACGTACAACCCTTCGCTATCTTTCTGGTAGCGGTTCGGTTTTGTTAGGGTTACAGTTTACAGCTAACCTAACCTAAATAGGGAAAAATCCAACCTACCATTCTGGTAGCCGATTCGTTGGGTACCTATTGAATTATTATTGCGTCTGTATGCACATTAGAACAATTATACTTTACTAAAAATTATGTTCATTTTTGTACTCATAGATACCTACACGTACGAATGGCGTACACACCTTGATGATTTATTAAACGAACTGTTTGCCAAATAAAGTATTTTAGTAACGTTTTTACCATACGTTATTTTGTTAATTTCCGTGAATAATAAATAACTAATGTTGTTGATATGAAGTTTTATCAAGTAAACAATATGTATCATGAACTATAATGTAAAACAATATTTTATGCAATGTCTAATTTAGAAATCGTTAATTTTCCTAACGTTGCTTGTAAAATTAATATTTATGAAAAGTTGTTTAGCAAGTGATTGGATACCATATTACGTAATATTATTATATAAAAATACTGATTTGATCGTTATCAGAAATTCCTATCCTTAAGCGCATTAAACGGAAAGCCAAGGTTTGGTTCAATGAGAAATGTCGTATTTTTTATTAGGTATGACGACGAACTTATAGAATGGAGATATGAATAGTTTATTTTCGAAAAATTAGAATCTCCGATGGGTAAGTAGGTACTATCACTGCTAATAAAGTAGTAATGATTCAGTTTCCCTGACGTACGAAGAAGACAGAAAAATTAAAAGCATTTTGATGGAAATTTAAGATGTTACCAACTGTTTTCATTTTTGCAATAGTAAGTCACAAAAATTTACAGAATTCCTTATTTTTACATCGTGTTCTTTACAACAGCAAGTAAATTAATAACAAATAGCCAAATGGAATGATAAACTCCTATATTCCGAATAATAACAGATGCATTATACATTTACTTGCTTTTATTGATGACACTTGGAGAGATGAACTAAGCTGTTTGGGGAGAGTTGTTTGGCACACTTTTCCGCTTCTATTAGGCAACATCACTTTTTTCTATGATTTAGTTCGGTTCACCGGAAAGTTAAATATCCCATTTATTTTTCTATACGACGTTATCCAAACCAAAAATATATATATCGACCATAATTATTAATTGAAAATATGATTTTAAGAAACAATAAAACGGTAGAAAGTTACGAAGACACGTTTCCAGACTTGTGTGAGCGAAGCCGCGGGTAAAAGCTCGTCTTCGTATATTTAATTACTAGTTTGTCCCTTTTTTAACAAAATGTATTTTTGTAATGTATTTTCTGTATTTTACTTTTTGTATGCTTGCACGAAAAGTAAAACATAGAAAATACATTACAAAATATAAGCACGAACAACAATTCCGAATCATCCCACCATCGATTTGATTCATATGATAATCGGTGTCTATGAAATGCGAATAAAATACCTAAATGAATATGAGAACTACTGCATATTTAACTATTTCAGTAGGTACAGCATATTATCTGTACCGATTTGGTACAAACCTTCTCCATACCCCACCAAGACTACGCCATGGTTTAGCCTCTGTGCACAGCCGTCTATACCTGGATTCAGAATGCCTGATCCGTAGCTTATAAATGCTTTACCTGTTGCTATACCTGAAACAAAACTATACGGTGTGATCCAGGTAGTTTCTAAAAATAAACGAAAGTACAGAAACCTGTACTTTTCTAAATTTTCCTACATAGCTTATTTTCTATACATTACAGAGCCGGGTAAATCTACGAAAAAAAACCCTTAAACGGTTATAACTAAGTTGAATGAATAGAGACTCCGTGTCACCAAAAGTACTGAGATGTAAAAGGTTTCCACAGTCATTTTGGAGGTGAAAAGTGTCTCCAAATAAAGCCCCGTGTACCAAAAACTGTTGAAATTGGTTCAGCCGTTTAGTTTAGGCACAGTGATAGGACAAACATATCATTTTTACAATAGTCTAGAACTAAATTTCCTACTCCTTTATTCATGTGATATAGTGAGAGCAATGATATACGTACCCACAGCCAGCGGCCCAATTTCTACCAATTTATTCAACAACGTATCTTCGTCAGGGATTTCAAGCTTTTGCGCACTCAGCACATTAGCTAACTCCTTATCTACCTCTTCATGACAAAGAGAATGTCTAGGTTTATAAGGATAGTCTTCTTCCTTCATTACTCCGGCTCTTTTAGCATAATCTCTGCGAATTAATAATTTTCAACGATCAATATTTAAGGCTGACAGCCACAACAGCGGAGCAGAGCTGTGTAAAATGGACCAAAGTCAAATTCAAAGTCAAAATATTCTTTATTCAAGTAGGCCTAACTACAAGCACGTTTCGAAACGTCGAGTTACCTACAGAGAGCAGAGCAATTTATTCATAGAATTATTACTAAAAGTAAATTAAAACCAACATTATATAAATAAAATAAAAATCCCAAAAAGGATCGTCAAGAAGTAAAAAATTATACAAATAAAATACGGAGAATATTTCCAGAATAAAATTTTAAATGTTAAAGAGTATAATAAAAATAATTAATATTAAAAATATCAGTGCCTTGATACGTACTCGTAAAAATACATACCTAATTAATTAATTACACACAAGATTGCTTTGATTTTGACTAATCCCATGACACGTTATCATTCATGTAGTCTTGTGTGCTATAATAAGCTTTAGAAATAATTAAATTTACGTTTTACAAATAGTTTTTGAATTTACCAACACACAAAACAGTTACGCTTCTAGGAAGTTTATTATAAAATCGTACACAGTTACCCATTAATGATTTTCTTATTTAATGGAGCCTAGTGGCAATCACATTCCTCATATTTAAATGCACTTCTTTAAGGCTTCATAAAGGTGGAGGCAGCTCAAAACCCATGGGATATATCCTTTCTGACCCAATAAAATATGACAGTAAGTTTAGATAATGTCATATTTATGTAATATTTTTTTACATATTAGTATGACATGAGGTAAGTAGGTATAGGTATATCCAAACTAATCGTTTGACGCAAATTTTATAGTCGATAAAACTTTACTCAATGGCATCATATAAAGTTATATTATGTAGTTTGTTTAACACAAGCGGAAATAATAAGCAAAAGAGATTAGACTTTGTTTTTTTTTTCATTTGCGTTTAGTTCACATAATAATATGAAAATAGTGAAGAACATATGTACGCACGATTGAAGCTAGAGTCAGCATACGAGTTTGTGCCAGTCGCTGTGGAGTCAGCAGGACCATGGAGTCTTGAAGGCTGCAATCTGTTTAGGGAACTTGGACGACTAAGGGACAGGAGCTGCGATCCCCGCTCTGGCTCCTATCTGGTTCAGCAGGTCTCCATAGCCATTCAGCAGGGCAACGCTGCTGGTATTGTGGGGACCTTTGAGTCAGGTATAATGCAAGGCGCGCTTTTTCAGGTTAGATTAGTTTAAATTAGGTTAGTTTTTATAATACTTTGTATGTATTTATAACTTAGTTCAAGTATTTAATTATTCTGTTGTACACATATTGTAAGTCCCTATTGAGGCTTGAATTGAAGTGCTTTATTTTAAATAAGTGAAAACTAGACTACGCAGCGTACTGCCACTTCAAACAATATTTAGTGAATATACGTACTGCATCGCCTCATGCATCCGCCCCCCATTACATGAAGCGCAGTCCAGGCAGTCCAAACCCTGCCCTTCAGAGAGAGCTATACATTGCTTATGTTTAATAGCGTATTGCCCTTCAATATTTCCTGTAAACAAATGAATAAGAAGTTTTGAGCGTAGGTATAAGTAGGCACATTATAGGTACTCTTAAATAATAACATTTGTCAGAAACGTTACAGCTTAAAGCTGATTCCATGCGAATAAACGTGGATGAACCCTAAAAGTAAAGAGAATGAACGAAAAAAGTTGGCATAGCATACCAACAGCGCTGAAGATGAAGGAACTGTCACATCGCCCTTGGTCCTTAACATGAGTCACTGCATCTTTATCTCTCCAGTCAAATGAGGGTGGCGCAACCACCGATTTATTTAAGACCACCTTGACGCCAGTTTCATTGCATGGCTTGAACCCGTAATAATATTTCTCGAACTCCTCGGGCTTCATATCAGCGAATTTGTTTACTCCAAACACAGTTTCGGGGTGCTCAGAGTTTCGGCGGTTGATACTTTTTAAGTTTTTCTTGAAAATTTCAAGCCTTTCAAAATATTCTTGGCGGCTGTAGGATTTTCCATGTTGTTTAATAAAGTCATGGAACAGCTCTTCGGCATTTTCCAGATCGTAATATGGCTTGTCGAGGGCCTGCGCCATGCCGCTCACGAGACAGACCGCCACTACGATAGCCAGCTTAATCATGGTTTTAAAAGTTACTCACGTCAGTGACTGAATTGACGACGAGTAGGTAATTTCTGAAAGTCCTTTTTATACAAATGCCTTACTGACAGTCCTGAGTTTGTTACTATAGTAGCGGAATGTTATCTTTAAGTGTAATGTTTAACTTCAGTATTGTAATGTAAAAATGCCTAACATAGGTTACCCGTTAATTTGATAGCGAGGCTTGAATAATTGTTAAAATCATGGATATGCTTAAAAATAAAGCTTGTGAGAGCACGGGGAACCCGCATAAAGTAGTTGTGTGTGAATAGAGTAGGTCCTGACCACGGATACGTTGAAAGAAATATTTTAATTAATAGACATTCCTCCGAGCCTCCAAGGATATTCCACCATCTAGCAAGGAGAGAGACGGGTACATGGAGGGGTTTCTTATTAAGGAAGAGACCATCATTAAGGGCCCATCTGCAAACTGCATATCTAGTTGGAGTAAAATTGAATCGTTAAAATAAAAGGCAGTGCCAATTTTACATCATCAGCGAATAAAAGCCACTTTGAGAACTTTATTGCTGCTGGTCAGATCATTGATTAGGATTTAAAATAAAAAGGATCCAAGATTACTTCCCTGCCCAATCCCAGATGTTACTGAGAACCTAAGAAGAACGCCGTTGTCGACTCTATCCTCTCTCCTTTTCACTGTCCTTTTTTTAAATCAAAATAGGTCACGTCAACATTCTTCCTTTTTCATACGTTTATGATACCTTAGCAACAGGCAATAGAACTGATTATTGTTGTATACTTACATGTGAAACTCTGTAATGCTAATATAGGTAGTTTTTAGGGTTCCGTACCCAAAGGGTAAAATAATAATACTAATAATTATAAAATAACATATTAACTTATTCTAATATGCCTCGTACAGCAATGCTGAATGTACGGGCAGTCCAGCCTATCGGCTATCATCGACAGGACGGTTGTTGGGGCTGGCCCGGACCCTGCGCACTAGGGACGCAGCGCGCGGGCGTATGGTCGCGTGGAAGCACGCCGTACGCGCCTCCGCGAACATACCCGACGCGCTGCAGTAGCGGGGCAGCCCCATCACCGCCCTGAACGCATTGTTGAACTGGACGCGGAGGAAAAAATATCATTGAAAGTACTTATAAGGCCTCATTTTCATGAATTTTTACATATTTTTTAGACCCGTGGTTGAAAAAATAGAGAGAGGGGGGCACTATTTTTTTTATTTCCCGAGCGAATATTTACAAAACTACTGACTTTATCAAAAAGTAATGTTTAGAGACCCCTATTATTTTTAACAGACCTTTCTAACGACACACTTGAGTTAGAATGAAAAAAAAAAATTCACCCCCACTTTAGGTGTGCGAGAGGTACCCGAAAAAAATTTTTTTTTAGTTTTTGTTTCACCGTTTTGTCGGCGTGATATATACACATACTCATACCAAATTTCAGCTTTCCAGTACTAATGATCACGGAGCTAAGCTGCGGACGGACGGACGGACAGACGGACATGGCGAAACTATAAGGGTTCCTAGTTGACTACGGAACCCTAAAAAGGAAAATTAAATTTGCAGCCGCGATAACTAATATAGAAATAACAATGAGGCCGGTATTTTTACCCCAGACGGAGAAAGATGGGTGTTATAAGTTTAATATGTGTATCTGTTTTGTCTGTGGCATCGTAGCGCCCAAACAAATAGATAAATTTGAGCTCGATTCCGTTTAATCGAAAGACTTATCCATCGAAATAGTTCTAAGCTATATTTGGTGAAATTGGACCAGTAGTTTCCAAGATTTTCAGTTTTACGAGTACCTACGAGTGACACGATGTCAGCGAATATTGAAGCCAAGGATTCAAAATTTTGTTCAGTTTTAGTATTATTTTCTATATCCCTCACTAAATGTGGGTCTCATGACGGCTAGTTAGTTATGAATGGATCTCTCAGACCTCTTCAATATTGAAGCAAAGAACTCCAAACTTGGTCTATAAAATAAATGTAATTTTATTAATTGAGCGATAATGTTCATTCATATCTGTATGGAAAATCGTAAAGTGAGAAGCCCAAAATGGACGTATGTACGTAGCTCAAAAGTACGTTAAAAAAAAGCAATATTGGATCCGTCCGCCCGTTCGGGTAGCCGTGCCCGGTGACATCCCCGCCCCGCGCCTCATGCCGCGTCCCGCCGACTGTCATATCACTTGCTGTGTGTTACATTCTATATATCTTCTATATTTCACTTTTGATTATTTGAAATTTTAACATTGTGTCACGATGACAATGTTAACGCATCTGGCCAGTACGGGCAGTACAGGCGATTAGAAAGTCCGACCAGTCATTTCGTGATAATAGATAAAAGTGGGATTTTGTTCTTCTTATAATTCGGGGTTCTCCGTCCTTCACACTTACCATTCCTTACACTCATAATCTTTTCACTTAACTTCACAGGAACAGAAGACAAGCCATCTTGTTTTTTGCTACCTACTTAACACAACTAACAATGTCGTACAATTTTTACTTTGCCAAGTACACTTTGTTAGTTGAGCTGGCGAACGATAGGCTCGAAAATTTTAAGGTCTTCTTCTTAAGTGTGTTTTTTTTAGTACACTTAGGTACAATATAATACCGTGAAATCTTTAACATGAGAGGCTGGTTAGATGGTAATTGATACTTCAGTTTTCAACATAAAGATCTGATTGTGGAATTCATGGAGAAATCATGTGACTCCACAATTGGTAAAAAAAGCATTTCATTACTTAATAAAACAACTTTATATTTGCTGATGAATTTTTATTGTGATGTTATAATTATAACAGTCATGTGTTTTCGAACTTTTATTCATATACGAATAATAATGGTAATATTTTCTTTGAAGTTCCGGATTTGTGAGCAGATTCTTCTATTTGTATTGTTGATGGGCCCGCTGTAGAGTGAGTGGGTTGGTGAAAAGATCGGCGGACGAACCTCTCTTCCAGCGGTAGACTGTCATAAGCTGATGATAATGGGTTCTACAGCATTGTGTGTGACGACGTCGACTGAGGCTCAAGTCCAAGATCAAGCCACAGTGGCGCTGGCCGTGTAGCTGGTGCCCATCTTGCAGGCGTACACTCCTCGCAACAGACGCAAATAGCCCTTTTCGCCCCAGTCTTCCCCCCACGAGTTCTTGATTATCCAGTACTTGGTTCCATTTTCATCTGAAAGAAAAATAATAAATTTGTATCAGTATGTCTCAATTATAACTCTATACCGTATGCCTTCATTTTTTTTTTTATCAGGTTTTAGACATTTTATAGCATGGCAGAATTTTAGAGAGCTATGGGGCTGCCATTAATTAATATAGGGTTCCTGCTAACTTTATGAATTATCATTACTTTTAACTGTGCTTTTAAGTAGTGACTTCAAAGACCTTGTCTTTTTTCATCTATCCCGCTTTGGATCTGTAGGTCACCTAGCCAGCCTTCAAAGTCAAAGTCAAAGTCAAAGTCAAAGTTATTTATTTGTGAACAATAGGTAATAATAGGTAACAAGTTTCGTTTATGTGTTCAGCTATGTTCAACCCTAGGTTAGGGCATACAAAATAGGTAGTTGCTATATACCACTTTATAACTAATTAAATTAATCTAAACATCATAGTCATTGAAATACTCATTAATAGAATAATAACATTTTTTGATTAAGTATTTTTTTAACGTCTTTTTAAAATCTATGACATTTCCCAAGTGTCTTATTGCACATGGAATTTTATTATAAACTTTTGAGGCCATTCCAATTACACTTTTGGACAGAAGACTCGTTTTGGATGGCGCAGCAAACAACTTATTTTGAAGTCTCTGACTTGAAAACTTTTTAAATTGGTCTGGATTAATCTTCACGAATAAAGCAATCACATAAATATACAAAGAAGGCAAGATGAGAATGTTTAAATTTATAAAATGTGTTTTACAAGACTCCGTAGACCGCAGACCACACACCGCTCTCAAACATCGTTTCTGGGCTTGAAATACTAATTCACGGTCTGTGGAGTTACCCCAGAAAATTACTCCATACGATAATGTTGAAGAAACGTATGCATGGTATGCAGTCAACACAGCCGATTGGTTTACAATTTTACGTAACATATACAATGCATAAGAGTAGGAATTCAATTTTTTACATACATTTTCGGTTTGAGTTTTCCAAGTAAGTTTATTGTCTACAGTTAAACCTAAAAACTTAGTGTGATCAACCTCCTTAATATTCAGATCCTTATAATTAACTTTGGGATACTGTAAGTTTTTACGTCTCTGTTTAAAATTCATAATATGCATTTTTTCTAAATTTACTTTAAGGTTGTTAGTATCAAGCCAGTCGATGGTTGATTGCAAAGCTGTGTTTATCTCAGTCTCTAGTGAGTTTGGCTGTGTATCAGTGAATATGATGGTACTGTCATCCGCGAATAGTACCATGGGGTGCTTAGTGACTTTAGGAAGATCATTTATATAGATAAGAAAAAGTAGGGGGCCTAAAATACTTCCCTGGGGGACACCACGTGTGAGTACGTAATTTCTTTTTTTGTTTTGGGGTTGATGTTTGTGATCTGTGTTATTTGTTTCCGGTTGCTGAGGTAGGATCTGATTAGTGCTAGAATATTTCCCCTTATTTCGTACCTATACAATTTTTCCAGGAGTATCTCATGATTGACAAAGTCAAAAGCTTTGGTCATGTCCATGTAAATTGCTGACACCGGGAGTTTATTGTTCATATTCGTTAATACTTTTTTTATTAGGTCGAAAATAGCCATATTAATAGTTTTATTTTTCCTAAAGCCTTTTTGTCTTTTTGCCTTAAATTTAAATTTGCGATTCCAAATCATCTCACCATCCAAACGATTCATAATGACATCCTTGTGCATATGAAATGCGAACAAAATACCTGAATGAATATGAATACTACAGCATATTTAACTAGTTCAGTACAGCATATTAACAGAACCGATTTGGTACAAACCTTCTCCATACCCTACAATATGATTCATATGACATCCTTTTCTATGAACTGCGAATAAACTACCTGAATGAATATGAGTACTACAGCATACTTAACTATTTCAGTACAACATATTATCAGTAACGATTTGGTACAAACCTTCTCCATACCCCACTAAGACTACGCCATGGTTTATCCCCTCTCCACAACCGTCTTGATGACTGCTACTGCATATTTGACTAGTTTGTCAGTCCAGTATATTATCAGTACCGATTTGATACAAACCTTCTCCATACCCCACCAAGAGTACGCCATGGTTTATGTTCTGTGCACAATTTTTATAATTAGGATGCATAATGCCTGATGTATAGTATCGAAACCCATCACCTGCCGCTATACCTGAAACAAAACAATACGGTGGGATCCAGGCATGGTCTAAAACTGGTGGATAAATAGGCAGGTGCACTACAAACTGCACCAACCGTGTCATCAATGTAATAGCATTACTTTGGTATCAGTGAAACTAACAAAGAAACAACTAACTGTCAATGTCACTACTTCTTCCTCCTTTGTTCCATTTAAGTGAAAATTCCAAAGTTCATTTTAGTACTGCAAGTAGGCTACGTGAGCTCTTTTAAATATTAGCTTCTTAGTTACATATTATAAGAAAATATCATTTACAATAACAATCATATCATAAATAGTTTATCCAAACTCCATTTTACTCCATTTTTCCACCTGCTGGGACCGGTTCATGGATCCCGGCGGGGCTACAGCCACAGCAAATTTCTCCAAGGGGCCTCTACGTGTTGGATCTATATCCCCACGCAAGCCTTCCAGAAGACCGGGCGTTATGAGCTCGAGATACAAATAACATCATAATAGTAAAACAGTCTATAAAATTACAGTAAACTTTACCTACTCATACTTTCAGAGATGTAAAAGGTCTCTAGGCGTCCAATAAGATAAAATAAAATTAAAATAATCTAATGAATGGAGTCTCCGTGATCAACAAATTACGGAGTACGGAGATGTTAAAGTTCTCCACAGACATTTTGGAGGTGAAAAACGGAAGTGTCTCCAAATAAAACCCCGTGTAACAAAAACTGTTGAAATCGGTTTATAACTAATTCGTTTAAGCGTTATGAGAGGACAAAAACGTTATTTTTTAATTTTATAATAATATTAAGGTACAATCTTAGTAATCTTACACAAATTGACCAAGTCACAAACTAGGCAAAGCTTGTACCATGGGTACCAGACGACGATATACATAATGTATGAATACATATATAGATAGGTAACTTCCATGACCCAGGAACTATTCCAGTTTATCACACAAATATTCGAACCCAGGACTTAGCGTAATAGTATAGAACATATTTCCTTCTCTTTTATTCATCTGATATATAGTGAGAGCAATGATTATACATACTCACTGCCAGCGGCCCAATTTCGATCAATTTATTCAACAACACTTCTTCGGTGGGGATCCTCAGCTGTTGCCCACCCAGCACGTGAGCTACCACTTTTTGTGTGTCTTCACGACAAGAACGTTTCTCAGGTTTATAAGGATAGTCTTCTTCCTTCATTACTCCGGCTCTTTTTGCAAATTCTCTGCGAAACAATAATTTTCAACGGTCAAAATTTTAGGCTGCCTGACCACTGTAACGGAACAAAGATGTGTAAAATGCACCAATCACATTCCTCAGATTTAAATGCACTTCATTAAGGCGACGGGTAATGCGAAACTAGCGCCACTTTCGACTTTTTTCTTATACCTTCATAATCTGATATTTTTTTAGAAATAGCTGAAGTCTTGGAGCTAGCAAAACACCTTTAATATTTATTAAATCACTATATACAATTTGTTAACTGTAGTTTACCTTACAAAACTTGTTCACGTCAAAAAAATTCGTAAGTGGCGCTAGTTTCGCATTATCCGTCCCCTTAAAGCTTCGCAGAGACGTAGGCCGATTGGTTTACATTTGACACTCCGCGCCGAGGTAGCTTAAAACCCACAAGTTATATTCCTTCTGGCCCAATAAATATGGTAAGTTTAGATAATTTAAGATAAATAATATTTCATTCATATTAACATGACATTTAGTAGGTATGTCCAAACTCTATTAACAAACCCTGTACAATCGGCGCAATTGAAAAACTGCAAATTTTATACTTCATTAAACCTTACTCAATTGCGCCTTGTAAAGTTATACTTGTTTCCACTAGCGGAAATAATAAGCAAATAGGACGACTTTGTGTTTTTTTTTTAATTGCGTTTAGTTCACATAATAATATCAAAACACATTGAAGTACCTAAAAATTCTACACACAATTGAAGCATAAATGGAAGCGCTTTAATTTAAATAAGCGAAAATTAGACAACGCAGCGTACTTCCACTTCAAATTATATTTAGTGAATATACATACTGCATCACGTATTGCATCCACCCCCCTCCACACGTACCGCAGTCCAGGCAGTCCAAGGCCTGCCCTTCAGAGAGGGCTATACATTGCTTATGTTTAATAGCGTATTGCCCTTCAATATTTCCTGTAAACAATTGAAAAGAAGTTTTAAAGTAAACCTCCTCTCTTAAATAATAATATATGTCATAAACGTTACGCCAGCCGGTCGGCTTGAGCTGTTTCGTTGCGAGTGAATAAACCCTAACAGTAAAGGCAATGAAAGAAACACGTTGGCATAGCATACCAATAGCGCTGAATATGAAGCAACTGCCACAGTCCCCTTGGTCCTTAACATGAGTCACTGCATCTTTATCTCTCCAGTCAAATGAGGGTGGCGCAACCACCGATTTATTTAAAACCACCTTGACACCTGTTTCATTTGATGGCTTGAACCCGTAATAATATTGCTCGAACTCCTCGGGTTTCAAATCAGCGAATTTGTTTACTCGAAACACAGTTTCTGGGTGCTCAGAGTTTTGGCGGTTGATACTTTTTAAGTTTTCCTTGAAGATTTCAAGCCTTTTAAAATATTCCTGGCGGCTGTAGGATTTTCCATGTTGTTTGATAAAGTCATGGAACAGCTCTTCGGCATTTTCCAGATCGTAATATGGCTTGTCGAGGGCCTGCGCCATGCCGCTCACGAGACAGACCGCCACTACGATAGCCAGCTTAATCATGGTTTTAAAAGTTACTAACGTCAGTGACTGAATTGACGACGAGTAATTTCTGCAAGTCCTTCTTATACAAATGCCTTGCTGACAGTCCTGAGTTTGTTACTATCGTGGTGGAATGTTATCTTTAATTAACAATTTGAAATGTTTAACTTGAGTAATGTAAAAATGCCTCACATAGATTATTCCGTTCATTTGATAGCGAGGCTTGAATAAAGAATTGGCTTGATATTGTGGGTTAGCAGGCGTCTTGCCTGCTAACCCACCGCCAAACAGCAATGTTCGCATTGTTGTGTTTCGGTGTGGGGGTAAGATAGCCGGTGAGATTACTAGCATAGAGGCAATCTATCTTCGTCCTCCGGGTAGGCAAGCACTTGTGACTCCTCTGGTGTTGCAGGTGTTTATGGGCGACGGTAATCGCTTTCCATCAGGCGATACGTTTGCTCGTTTGCCCCCTATGACATAAAAAAAAAAAAAAAAAAATTGTTAAAATCATGGATTTGCTTCAAAATAAAGCTTGTGAGAACCCGGGGAACCCGCATAAAATAGTTGTGAATAGACTGTAGGACCACGGATACATTGAAAGAAATATTTTAATTAATTAAAAGATATTCCTCCGAGTCTCTAAGGATATTCCACCATACCTAGCAAGGAGAGAGACGGGTACATGGAGGGGTTTCTTATTAAGGAAGAGACCATTATTAAGGGCCCATCTGCCAACAGCATATCTAGTTGAAGTAAAATTGAATCGTTAAAATAAAGGCAGTCCCAATTTTACATCATCAGCGAATAAAAGCCACTTTGAGAACTTTATTGCTGCTGGTAGGTCATTGATTAGGATTTAAAATAAAAAGCACCCACGATTGGTGCCCTGCTCAATCCCAGAAGTTACTAAGAACCTATTAGACCTGAATCCTTCATACTGCACGAATTACCTTTCAGAGAGGTACCTGGCTAAAAACTCAAGCAGATAAGTGTTACAGCCAGCTCTGAACAGTTTCTTAAGAATATCATCATTGTCGACTCTATCCTCTCCCCTTTTCACTGTCCTATTTTAAATCAAAATAGGTCACGCCAACATTTTTTCTTTTCATACGTTAATGATACCTTAGCAACAAGCAATAAAACTGATGAATGTTGTATACTTACATGTGCACCTTTGGAATGCTAATATAGGTAGTTTTAATATTAATGTAGCCATTCATACATTCTCCAACAAAAATATTTTGCACCCGACACCATTCCAGTAACATAACATAATGTACTTTGTTTAGGGTTCGTTGTAAGGACACGTTTGAATCTATTATTTAGTGAATGTATGTTTTTACAATGCAAAAAGAAGGTAAAAAAATTCAATTTGCAGCCGCGGAAACTTTCGCATTTTACAACCTTTAGAAAGAACAATGAGGCCGGTATTTTAACCCCAGACGGAAAAAGATGGGTGTTGTAAGTTTAATATGTGTATCTTTTCTTTCTGTGGTATCGTAGCTCCCAAACAAATAGATAAATTTGAGCGCGATTTCGTTTAATCGAGACTAAACTTGTCCGTCGAAATAGTTCTTAGCTACATTTGGTGAAATTGGACCAGTAGTTTCCAAAATGTTCAGCTTTACGAGTGACAAGATGTCAGCCAATATTGAAGTCAAGGATTCAAAATTTTGTTCAGTTTTAGTATCATTTTTTATATCCCTCACTAAATGAGGGTCTCATGATGGCCAGTTAGTTATGAATGGATCTCTCAGATCTCCTCAATATTGAAGCCAAGATCTCCAAACTTTGTCTATAAAATAAAAGTAATTTTATTAATTGAGCGATAATGTTTATTCATATCAGTATCGTAAAGTGAGAAGCCCAAATGCACGTACGTAGCACAGTGCCAAATAATGCCACATTTTTCGCCACGGACAACCTGATACAGAATTGGTTAGAACTTATCATTAGACACCTCGGAATATACTACAACAGGTAGCTATTGTGTTTATTTTCCAACTTATTCATGTTGGTAAAGTGACGTAATTTTCGGGCAAAAGAAAATCAAAGTAATCCATCTCTTCAACTTTAAGAAATATTTTGAATTATAATGTTTAAAACGCAATATTGATCGTAGCTTTATGTTTAGAACCGATTTACAACCTTCTACAGGCATTAGAAGTCAAGATATTAACTATTTTAGTTTTTTTGTTTTTATTTTTTTTTCTCCCAAACGTCCAAGTAATAATAATAGTAGTAATAAATATTATTCACCGAAAAGTATCAACCCTAGACGATGATATTTTTATCAAAACCGAAGTTGATATTTCTTCGAGACCCCACAAGCTACCGCGCCCATTTTAATATCACATGTTCAGGACACTCAGAGGTACTTCCCATATCAAAATGGGAGAAAAAAAATAAAAACAAAATAACTAAAATAGTTAATATCTTGATTTCTAATGCCTGTAGAAGGTTGTAAATCGTTTCTAAACATAAAGCTACGATCAATATTGCGTTTTAAATATTATATTTCAAAATATTTCTTAAAGTTGAAGAGATGGATTACTTTGATTTTCTTTTGCCCGAAGATTACGTCACTTTACCAACATGAATAAGTTGGAAAATAAACACAATAGCTACCTGTTGTAGTATATTCCGAGGTTTCTAATGATAAGTTCTAACCAATTCTGTATCAGGTTGTCCGTGGCGAAAAATGTGGCATTATTTGGCACTGTGGCGTAGCCCAAAAGTACGTTAGAAAAAACTGAAAAAAGCAATATTGCATACGACCGTCAACAGCGTCTGCACGTTCGGGTAGCCGTGCCCAGTGACATCCTCGCCCCGCGCCTCGTGCCGCGTGCTGCCGACTGCCATATCGCTTGCTGTAAGTTACAGGCGTCTATATTAAAATTATAATTTGGTAGGGGAGGTGGTGAGGCTATATGCGCCGACGGCCCGACTGCGCCTACGCCAGGCACCCCTGCTGGCGCCACCCCCCTCGCGCACAGCCCTGCTAGGACACGCGCCCATTCCGAGCGCGCTCTCCATCCTCAACTCTATGCTCAGCGTAGCTCCACACTGCGATGTGTTCGCTACCAGGTATGCAAGCGTGATGAATGAATGCAGAAAGTTCTTAGAACGATCTTAAGATGTATTTTACCCTATATCTAGTTTTATATATATACCTATTTGTAGTGTTTAGAATAAGTTTCAGTTATGTTACATGTTAAATGGGTGTTCTTTACCTTTAGATTTAATTATTTTAGGTGTAACGCGTTGGCTTTAGCTGTAAGCTATAGATATGTTATGAATAAATAAATAAATAAATTTCCAATTTGATTATTTGAAATTTTAACATTGTGTCACGATGACAATGTTAACGCAACTGGCCAGTATGGCAGTACAGGCGATCAGAACTTTCCGACCAGTCACTTCGTGACTTCGAGCTTGTCTGTTTTCCAGTAATTGCAATTTATGGCCAAATTGAAGTAGGATTGTGTTTTTTTTATAATCGGGGTGCTCCGTCCTCCACACTTACCATCCCTTACTTACTCATCGTCTCCTCACTTGACTTCAGAGGAACAGAAGACAAGCCATCTTGTTTACATTTGCTACCTACCTTATACGACTAACAATGTCATACAATTTTTACACACTACAGTACACTTTGTTAGCTGACAAATGATAGGCTCGAAAATTTTAAGATTTTCTTAAGTGTGTTTTTTTTATTCTACTATTATTATTTATCGTATGGCAATGTAATATGGCACACTGGTTACAATATTTTTTATTTACAATAGATTATCTAAAATTTACAATGCCACAGGTATAAACGCGCTTCCTCGGTCAAGTTTTTGAAGTCCTCAGCTGGTCCGGGGTATCTGGTGGTGGGGCACTCGAACACTATGTGTTCTGGTGGTGGGGCACTCGAACACTATGTGTTATATTCTACTAAGATGCAACCTAATATCGTGGCTTCTTTGACATGAGAGGCTGGTTAGATAGTATTCATAAAATATCTGCTTTAGTTTTGTTTGAGCATTCATGGAACTCCTCAATTGGTTGTGGATAGGTAAAAAAGTATTTCTTTACTTAATAAAACAACTTAATGCTGATGAATTTTTATTGTGATGTTAACATGGTGTTCTCGAACTTTTATTAATATGTAAATAATAACTGGTAATATTTTCTTTAAAGTTCCGGATTTGTAAGCAGATTTATTCAATTTGTATTTTTGATGGGCCCGCTGGAGAGTGAGTGGGTTGGTTTAAGAATCGTATAATGGAGCTCTCCTCCCTTAAGACGTAGACTGTCATAAGCTGATGATAATGGGTTCTACAGCGGTGTGTGTGACGATGTTAACTGAAGCTCAAGTCCATGATCAAGCCACAGGCGCTGGCCGTGTAGCTGGTGCCCATCTCGCAGGCGTAGACTCCTCGCAACAGACGCAAGTAACCCTTTTCGCCCCAGTCCTCCCCACACGAGTTCTTGATTATCCAGTACTTGGTTCCATTTTCATCTGAAAGAGAAATAAATAATTTGTATCAGTATGTCTCAATTATAACTCAAAACTATTATGCCTTTATTTTTCTCATTTTCACCAGGTTAAGAGATTTTATAGCACGGCAGGATTTTAGAGAGCTATAATGGGTCTGCCATTAATTAAAATAGGGTTCCTGCTTATACTTATAGGTTATTAAAGTGGTTAAAAATCCCAACTTTTAAATAAATAAAATTTAATTTCTACAATATTTGAAAATCGTACATTTGACTATTTTATTTGAAGATTTCAGGGTTTTTGTCACGACTGGATGAATGGACCAAAATCCGATACAACCAAAAAATGTATGCAGGTATATAAAACGTAAAATAAAAAAATAAAATTTCAAAATAAAAGCACATTACAAAAAACCTACCTAATTTTATTGATTATCATTACCTAATAATAATAATCAGTAAAGTTAGGAAGAAGTTCTTTGAAGTAATGACTTCAAAGACCTTCATTGTCTTTTTCCATCTATCCCGCTTTCGATCTGTAGGTATCTTGGCCAGCCTTAAATAAACGATTCCAAATCATCCCAACATCCATATCCTTGTACATATGAAATGCGAATAAAATACCTGAATTAATATGAATACTACATCATATTTAACTAGTTCAGTACAGCATATTATCAGCACCGGTTTGGTACACAAACCTTCTCCATACCCCGTAAATCAATGAATCACATGATTCATATGACATCCTTGTCTATGAACTGCGAATAAACTACCTGAATGAATATGAGTACTACAGCATATTTAACTAGTTCGTCAGTCCAGTATATTACCAGTACCGATTTGGTACAAACCTTCTCCATACGCCACCAAGAGTACGCCATGGTTTATGTCCCGTGCACAATTTTTGTAATTAGGATGCATAATGCCTGATGTGTAGTATCGAAACCCATCACCTGCTGCTATACCTGAAACAAAACAATATGGTGGGATCCAGGCATGGTCTAAAAATAAACCGGGTGGTATAAAACTAATTTTCCAACATAGACATATTTCCATAGATTTTGTTATCTAATATTAACATGTACAAAAAAATCATTATATGTCCCATTAAAACAGTTAGTAACAATAAATCGTTTAAAATAGACAAATTAGGAGCATACATTATGTTTTCAACCCCCGACGAAAAAAGAGGTCGTCAGTCATAAAGTGACGCAATGGAATGCATTGGACAGCGAGAGTTGCGCGCGCCGGTCGCTGACTCTGCGCATGCGATAGAAACGGGGCACGTTCAGTCACATTGCACTTATTAGTTTAATCACTATGGCGGACTGGGAAAATAAGAGTGCTCGATCAGACCACAGTGCTACGGGAAATAAGCAGTTTTTAATTATACCTCAACACCTAATGTGTAATGGAATGTTGAACTTTGCATATATTTTATAAGCAGAGATCGGACGGATTTGCGTCATTATACACGGTGTCCTGTATTTAATGGACAACCTTCTAACCAACCCGAACCGACCGATAGAGCACCTTAAAATGGTCTAGACCAGAAATAAGCTTATTTTTCTAAGGCAGGCTTGTTTTTCTACTAATCGGGTAAGGTATATATTTTTTTAATGATTGGTACCTTGTTTCATTCCAATGCCCGACTTGGCCACGGATGAAGAAATTATTTACTTCTTTTTTAGGGTTCCGTAGTCAACTAGGAACCCTTATAGTTTCACCCACAGAATTCCGTGGTTTCACCATGTCCGTCTGTCCGTCTGTCCGTCCGTCCGTCCGTCCGCGGCTTAGCTCCGTGATCATTAGCACTAGAAAGCTGAAATTTGGTATGAGTATGTGTATGTATAACGCCGACAGAATGGTAAAATAAAAAAAAAAAAAATATTTTTTCGGGTACCTCTCGAACACCTAAAGGGGGGGTGATTTTTTTTTTTTTTTTCAACACTGCTGTGTGTGGTGTCGTTGAATAGGTCTTGTAAAAATAATAGGGGTCTTCTAACATTATTTTTTGCTAAAGTCAGTAGTTTTGAAAATATTCACTCCAAAAACAAAAAAAAATAGTGTCGCCCCTCTAACTTCTCAACCACGGGTCAAAAAAATTCGGAAAAATTCATGTTAATGAGGCTTTATAAGTACTTTCAATGAAAACTATATTGAACAAAATCGGTCGAGCCGTTTTTGAGTTATCGCCAAATTTCATATTTTTTCTTTAAAAGGTCGTAAGTTGACTTCCAGAAGGTAATAAGTGGTTACAGTTTCTAGGGCGTTTACGACCTTTTTATAGAGCTTAAAATCTTTCTTAACGTAAACCCCGGGCTTAAAACAGCAGTTTATTGTGAAGGATGAGCAACTACGGAACCCTACACTGAGCGTGGCCCGACATGCTCTTGGCCGGTTTTTTGTACTTATTTCTTTAATAGTGATGCCGTCCCGAACCCTAGAACCCTATGGTTTCCAGTTTTTTAAGGGGTTAATTAATGAAATCGGGTTTTGTCTAAAATTATTAACAAGTTTAATCAATAGTGGTGAAAAATAAATGAATAATGGCCCCAGAGTAGTCAACTTTATTTAATATTGTTAATTTACCTTAAATATTATTGGTTGGTTGGAAGGTTGTCCATTAAGCCACCAAGACCCAAATTTTATATTCGGGTATCGTTTTACCTGTATTTGGGGAACATACATAAACAGAAACTATCAGCATATCCATACTAATATTATAAATGCGAAAGTGTGTCTGTCTGTCTGTCTGTCTGTTACCTCTTCACGCTTAAACCGCTGAACCGATTTGGATGAAATTTGGTATATAGATAGTTTCAGTCCCGGGGAAGGACATAGGATACTTTTCATCCCGCATAAATTTAGTGTTCCCGTGGGATGAGCGGGTATCACCGCGGGGCACAGCTAGTATACAATAAAGAAAGGCTATAATGTTTGCTTACTTCAGCACAGCACGCATAAACGGCTGGATCAATTTCCTATAAGTATTTTTTGTATTCTTAGGTACAGGTCAGGTCATACTTAGGTATGGGTGTCTACAGATTACTTATCATAATTATGACGCTTTTTACTCGACTATCATTCTCTTGCCATTTAATTGCTCCTTCTCCATAACATCTGTGACACAATCCATACATTTTTTCATACGTACCTAACGCTTTTTTGGGTTCCGTACCCAAAAGGTGAAAAACGGATCCCTAAGACTCCGCTGTCCGTCCGTCTGCCTGTCTGTCTGTCTGTCCGTCTGGTCACCAGGCTGTATCTCATGAACCGTGTTAGCTAGACCGTTGAATTTTTTAAAGATGATGTATTCTAATTATTGTATTAAGCGGTTTACACTCACGTGAAATTGTCAGGAAACATGTCGGGCCGTTCCTGACAATTTCACGTGTGTGTAAACCGCTTAATACAATAATTAAATATGTCTCACGAAAGTTTTAATAAAATTAATGATGTATTCTATTTTCGCTATAACAACAAATACTACAAATACTAAAATAAATATTTAAGTGGGGCTCCTATACAACAAACGTGATCGGTTGCGTTAACTTTACACCTCATTTGGTTGCGGCGCCATACATACCAGGTGCAAACTTAACTTAACCCGGCAAGTTAAGATGGGAAGTATACGGAACCCTTGGTGCGCGAATCCGACTTGGACTTGACCGGTTTTTTTTTTCACAGCCCCCTATTTCCATCCAACATTAAGTTGCCTCAGTTCAGGTTGCACAGGGTTACACAACACTTAGGAAGCTCAACTACGGTGAGCCAACCGACTGCCTCTTGGATACTGCAAGTACTCGTTATGGCTCTGAATACTGAAGGCGTAGACTACAATATAGTAATTATGGGGTGTATAGAAGAAGGGAATGTATGGGGTGAAGGAGGGGTGCATTTTCATATATCTAAAAGTGTCCGCTGAAAGGTGTTAATATATTGGTAGCGCTAGTGTTGCATGAGAGCTAGGCTAGTTACCTGTACCTGACAGATAAAATCAGCATTTTTTTTATGAAAGTTAAAACGCTCACTAACTTAGTTATTAACTATATTTACTTAGTTAGTTTCAGTTAGCCTTAGAAAAAAAGCGATCGAAATAAGTTCCGCTGTGCGATAAAAATTAACGACACAATAATAATTAACCTCAAAACAGTACCTTGAGGTATTCGAAGGTTAATAATTTGTCGTCGTACAATGGAAAAATTGATGCAAGTTTTAATTAAATGAGTTAAAGGCAGCAAATTTTTTGGTCTTCACCCGTATGTATCACGGAACTCTAAAAAGCCTAGGCTGCTGACCTGGCTCTAATTAGTAATTACTAACCCTAGCACTTTGTGGAAAGCGCGCACCGAGCCCCGACAGCTAGGAAGCCGCTAATCACAGCTGACGTAACGCCGGTCCACCCAGGAAATATCAGCCAGGAAAAGGAACCGATTCTGATCTCCCTCCATTTAGCTCTCTGAATTATTGATGATTTTTTATCCAAAAAGTTTAAATTGTTTTCAGGGGGGGGGGGGGGGGGGTTTGATGGTTGCGTTTATCACGCGATAAATAAGTGACAAAGCATCTGTCACACACGCATGCATTTTGTCAAAATGTGACGGATGCTTTATCACTTATTTATCGCGTGATAAAAGGAACCATCATAGGCCCTCAACAAAACAATAATTTTATGACAACCATGAACTAAAACGGCGTTTTTACGGTGAAAATGGAAAATTACAAATTTTCTTCATACAAATATTGGAAACCAAACCCGAAAATGATGTCACATGTAGGTAGCGCTAAAAACGCCCCGTAGGAATGTTGCACTCTGACGATCATATCTGACCTTTATTGCAGTCTAAGAGTAGTTAACTAGTTAGTCCCATATAGACATTTGATAAAATAGAATAAAATCATCCTCAAAAAAAATTGTCTACACGCCTATTGTATTGAAAATCTGTTTTCTATCAAGAGGGGTCATTATTTCAAGAAAAATCTTAACAGCGCGATGCCTCACCGTAAAATGAAAAATGTCGGTCGAAATGATAAAAATCCGGAACTCCATAGAAGTTATATTGATATACAGATTCACAAACAAAACACTAATAATACCACATTCAATTTCGCTATAACATGTCCTTACCTATAATTTATCTAATAGCAAGTTTATTTGTACTTTCAACAATAAAGGCGTAACTCAATCGAGCGGATCATTTATATTCTTTACAAACCGCATTCGAGTTTTACTACATATCTGTACCAATTATTATATCTTAATTTTATTACAAAATCTTTTAGTCAATCTTTAAGCACGGTGTACAAGTGGAGTCATTGGACATTATTGACTTTTGGTTTCTATCCAGTTCGCTCTATAAAATTAACACCTAGGTATAATATTTTAAAAAGTGAAAGGACTGTAATAAGATTTTAAAGTTTACAACACCATAATTGCCGAGATAACCATATGTAATTAAATAAAATAAAAACCTCTAGATAATGACCAATAAAATGATAGTTGCACGGGCTACTGACCACCCTTCTAGTTAGTCAGATAATCACAGCTAATATCTCAGATTGTCTTTAATCATTCCACAGCGCGTGTGGGGGGCATATAAAGAGTGTCGGTGACCCATTTCATACCTCACACATCTAATGCTTGCGGAGATGATCACAACGCTATCGAACAAATTCGAAATTTGAAAATATTTTGTTTTCAACGGATTCCATATTTAAAATTTGATTTGTGCTACCATGGATTAAGGTGTCTGTGTGTGAAGTGGCCAGTGTTTTTGACTTTTGTGACAGTTTAGATCTGCATTATGAAGGTAAGAGCCGTTACATTTGAATTTATTATAATTTTAATTTATTTAAATTGTTAATATTATAATTAGAGAAAACATTAAAAAGGTGTTTAGCCATAGGCGTGCTATTATAGGTGGGCTTTGAATTTGACCTTGATAAATTGCATGCCTATTGCATACATGAATTTTCAGCGTTCCATACCCAAAGGGTAAAAACGGGACCCTATTACTGAGATTCCACTGTCCATCTGTCTATCTGTTACCAGGCTGTATCTCTGAACCGTAATAGCTAGGCAGTTGAAATGTTCTGTTGCAGCCGCTATAACAACAAATACTTACTAAAAACACACAAAAAATGTGCTTCTTCGCCGTTTTTTTGTTTGATGATAGGAACCCATTGTGCGCGAGTCAGAATCGCACTTGGCTTGGTTTAGATCTTTTAAGGTAGTATTTAAAATGTTAGAAGCTGAAACGATCAATAACTCTCGAAACACTAAAAAAAAACTTTTTTTACTTATTTTAATATTATAATGGCTTCCTGGCCATGAGTCTAACCGTTACCTCTAAGTCACAATATCACATCAAAATTAAATGACCCAGAACGCTTTTATAAATTTTTCATGAACCCTCGATCTCGCGGTTTGCTCCCATTTCGGTTTGCGGTGAAATAAAATGGCTATTTTTTGCATTTAATGTTCATCTAACGTGTTAACCCTTTCACATTTAGTGCGTCAAATTATAGACATAAAAAAGCGAACTTTGTTTCCTTGTTTTTTTTATTTTCTCCACTTAATGAGACTGTTAACCACAACCGTGCCTGATTTTGCGATCACACGCATGAAACTAATACAGGAACAGACTCATAAGATGTTATTCATGGATTATAAAACAGCAATAATATTTTCTTCAGTTTCCGTGACTGTCATACATTAAAATAAAAATGATTTAAAAAACCTTTGACAACGGTATCTGAAAAGTTGCCGAAATGTAGGGGAGGCTCAAATAATGAATATATGCGATGTAATCCGTTTTTAGGATTCCGTACCCAAAGGGTAAAAACGGGACCCTATTACTGAGACTTCGCTGTCCGTCCGTCTGTCACCAGGCTGTATCTCAAGAACGGTGATAGCTAGACAGTTGAAATTTTCACAGATGATGTATATCTATTGCCGCTATAACAACAAATACTAAAAATAAAATAAAATAAATATTTAAGGGGGGCTCCCATACAACAAACTTGTTATACATTATGGTACGGAACGCACTTGCCAAATTTTTTTTTTATTGAAATGTATAACGGCGATGTACCTATTGAAGCATAGCTTTTTGTGCTGGCTGTTATTGTTCACTGTAATTTATATTCCTAAGGTCCAGTGTCTTCATCAGCAGTTCTAGCGACATTTTGAAGTTGAGGAGCAATTGCTGCACTCTTCCTCACTGTCAGCGCCGTAGTGCTTGCCTCCTAAGACCCAGAGCTATTTCTGTGTTTTTTTAAATTGGAAAATTCTGTTCTACAATAAAGTTCAAATCTAAATTTGAATTTGTACATAATTATGTAGGTACCCGGGGTCTTAGGAGGTTAATAAAATATACAACAACGAGTACATATTTTACAGGGGCCAAAATATTTTGTGTGCCTAAGATAGCGATGAAAATTAACGAACACTTAGAAAAAATTAGTTTTTTTTATTACAAAGAGTCTCATTTTACCACTGGGTTACTAGTCCCCAGACCTCTTCGAAAATAATGTCCACCGCGTTACTAAACATGTTTATGATTTGTATTAGGCATTCGTTTGTCGATAAAATTATCGCTCGAATAAACATAATGCCATTGTCAGTTCAGAATGATATATTTTTCGAAGAGTACCCTAACGAGCAAGAAATGACGAATCTTGTCACGATTTTTATTTATAGTAACTTTACACTTGGCTTTAGGCACCAACAAAACTATTCAAAGTCAAGACCGATGAACGGCCTTGCCAGAACCGGTCGCGACCGCGTTCTATATGCAAATGCAGTGCAATTTCTCTACTATCTCATACTAAACAACATTAAATCCTCAAAAGGCATTATCCTTTTCTGAGTATACTTCAAAATTGGACCTTACACCTTTAGGAATATGCTTACATTTTGAGATGCTTGCAAAATGGAAATGAGGTATTCTGGAAAGTGAATGCTTTTACGAGTGGCGAACGTAACTGTGATAAAATAACGTAAGATAATCTGACAACTAGAAAGGGCCAGTTAGTTAGTTGTATAATTGAACTGACAACAGATAAGAAACTGTCCGCTTTTAATTTCTTTTGCTACTTGGAAGCTTTTATTTAACCTTATTTTAATGTTTGTTAGTAGCAGTAGACCTAGCCGTTAATCAAGGAGAGCGAGATATTCATTTTGGGTCGGGTCAAAAGGCGTGATCAAAATTGTTATTCTGGCGATACGATCGGACGTCGACAGATACACAAATATATCAAGTAGGTAATGTATACATAATATTTATTGGAACGTTTAATGAAATCTATTACAACATTAATTGCCATCAAAATTACCACAAACACGTACAAACAATTCGGAAAACGTGACAACAGGAGGCCATATCTCTACCGAGCTCTTTGATCTTAAGTTAGCGCAAAAACAGATCAAATAAATTTCATTCCCAAGTGCAAACAGTAAACAGTAAACACCCATCATAATGTCGCTGAGAAATGCACGGCGAGTCTTTAAGTTGCATGTGAAATCTGGATCTACCGGTCTGGCTGGGCGCTGTCTAATACGATACAGTGGACCAGTATCGGCAACATCTATCTATAACTGAGTCGGAGCTATACTACAATGTCGTTAGCTTTTTCCCGCGATCTCTTATGCTTTGCTTAGCAACAAACTCAAATCCAGTCAATAATCAAAAAATCAAAATTAACGTTTATTCTGTAAGTAGACCACTAGGGCTCTTTCACATGTCTATGTGAATAGGTACACGTAATGCCTCAATTTTGTTGTTATGGCAACAAGGACGCTTAGAATTATTAAGTACCTATTGTTGTATTGCTGTCGTATGTATTAATTGGTTCAATGCATAAAACCATATAATAAAAGTTTACAAAAGGAGGGGGAGTCCACATTAACAGTCGCAATCCGCGGTTAATAATAATAATTAACAGCCAATGAAGATATTGGGCATCATTAAGAATCATCAAACATTAACGAATTCACTGCCAGAGGGCGTGGCCTAAGAATAAACTTGTATGACGGCGAACGCTTATATGCGTTGGCAGTGAATGTGTTAATAAAACGTTAAAGAGCTGTAAAATTATGTCATTCACGCAGCAATGCTCTAAACCCTGTAGTTGATGCCAAAGATTATGTATAGAGTCTCTGTATAGACGTAAAATGTTAATGAACCCTTTAAATTCTGCCGTGTTACGGCAAAAGGTCGTATCTTTATATGGATGTCATAGTAAGATACGTCCTTTTAACGTAGCATGGCAGAATTGCTGTCGAAATCAAGGTGCTTTTTTCAACACACATTTTATAGACATATAAGCAATAAAAAGATATATATTCAAGAATTTGCATAGAAAAAGTTATTCATCACTACTATTTTTAGTATTAAGTAGGTAATATATGCATGTATAAGAGATGTGCATTCGAAATGGTCTCCACTCAGTAATGCTGTAGGCTTTGCTAGGTATAGCAATGCCCAAGGCGCTGGTTTTCTCTGGAGGGACGGTTTCTATTAAGAGTGTGTGGACTTCGGGGGAAAAATGGAAGCCGAAATGAACATTCGATGAAATGAAATTTTCGGCGATACAGTCCTATTCTGGCTTTTTTTCTATTCTGGCTCAACAATATTAACGCCTCAACGGGGTGGTAGTGCTACGATACTAGCTACTACAATTATTAATCATTGAACGTCTAGCCAACGTCTAATAAACCCAACCGATCTATATAATCCCATACAACGTATGCGCATGCACATTGTTATCACTCGAGCGATAAACAGGCCGGTAACGGTGTCCGTACTCCACTTCCCGGCCGCTAGATCGCCATTGATACGAGACTAACAGTTGTAATCAGTGGCCGCGCCTGTAATGGAAGCTAGCATTACGTGCGGGCCTGTAATTTTATGAGAATCGTTTTACAGGATTGCGTACATGCCTTTTCGCACCATATACTTACTTATTAAAGAGCCTGGGGTATCCCACTGCTGGGCAACGGCTTCCCTCTAATTTTTCTACGTGCCTGGGCTGTCTGCCGCCGGTTCTTATGGAAAATTGAAGCCATCCAGAAAGACACCAAGAAGAAATACAAACAAATAATACCTATATAATACATATTACACTATAAACAATGATATAAAAACATAAACTAGGAACTATAACTAAGTTCCAAGCCAAGGTTGCCAAAACGCAGTTACAAATACACATTTCAGAAAAGGAGGTGCTCAACTCAAGACTAGTGATCGTAATACATTTCATGTTGTTATTTAATTTAGAAGTCCGTTATTTAGGTACTTACGAACCGATTAAAAATCTGACAGGAGAAGAAGTCGGTAAAACAAACATGTTTGGAAAACGTCAATTGTACAAGATCTACGTGCATATACCTAAATTTTACCACTATGAATTTGGTCCCAGAACACGCTATTAAATGAAGTGGAATTGATGATGAAGACCACGGATGATTAGTGGAACCCTTCAAGGATTTTAAGCAACTTATTCATATCCAGGCGTGAATCCAGGGAAGAGGGAGGTGTCATGGTGGCAATTACTAGTTTATCGGTGTGCTTTTATCAATGACCTCTTATCAATGTCAATGCCGCTCCGATAGCAGTAATATTATTGACCGAGTAAGCGAAGCGTCGCCAGTTCAGCTTGGCCAAAAATGAATTCGTATGTCCGAATATTAGGTAAGTTGGATGTTCGGGTGTCCAAAAGTCCAGATTTTCGTCTGTTCTCCTACAGGTCGCATTTCTCAACCGATTCTAATGAAATTTTGTGAGTAGGTTCGTATACGTATACGAGGGTTGAAAACGTAAAAAAAAAGCAGATTTCTGCCATTTCACTATGTAGCTATTACACTCCTCAATTAGTCACTGACGAGAGAGATGCAGCTATACGAAGGAGTGAGAGGAAGTTATCCCCATACGTGTCACACATATTGCTGCATCCCTCTCGTCAGTGATTAATTTAGAAAAGTGTAAGTGCCGCATTAATCCCCTGGGTTTTATCATCTTAATACGGTCATCGACCTTCACCGAAATAATGAATGCTGAGAATCCACGCATCGCATGACGCACGATTACGATTATTTTATGCGGAGAAAAAGTTTACTCGTCTTAACTCGGAATGTGATTAGCAAGATTTATAATTGTATTAAATTGCTTGACAAACATGACAACATTTCATATTTCCATGTAGTAGTTATCGAAACGAAAACCAAATACATTTTTGTATTAATCGTTTAATTTATATGGCCTAACATGGTTCTCAGCCCACACCATATTACGGATTTTTGGTGGTACCAATTTATTTTAAGTACTAGTAATGAATATTTTTTGAAAGTCGGTGAATGTCACTGATTTAAACAAAAAGGAAACAGGACTAAATATTCCGCAAACAAGTAATTTTCGCCTAATAACGCCAAAACATATCCACAGTGATGAAAGTTAAGTTTTTTTTAAATAGGATTCAGTATTTATTTCGCAAGAAGAACGAAGTATTGAGCAGCATTCCGGTGAACAATATTATGAATTTAGTTAATGACTGTCCATCTCATAAGCGATCTCCCTAGTTGCATCCTTCAACCTTTCCAACATTACTTAAAATTTTACAACGCAACTTAAAAAAATTAAACATTAGTAATGTCTCATTATTTATTGACACCAAAATTTTGAAATTGAACCATCGATTCAAACATCAAAGCACAAAGAAAAATTGAAATGCGTAACGTGGTCGAAGAGTGTAAAGCCTTTCAAGTAAACAATGCAAAGATTTGAAAGGTTATCTTGCGTTAGGGTGGTGGTGTGGTTAACACGATGGACCGGTAATCCAGAGGTACCGGGTTCGATTCCCAGTTTCTTCCGCTAGGTTAAGCATTTAATTTTTTCTTTGAGCTTGATACAAAGCTCAAAGAAACAACCCGAACCTAATCCTATCAAAAATTCTACCGTTTCTCTCACCTAATTGTTAGCAGCAAATATTAAATTAGAAAACGCATACTAATGCAGTCGCTCGGTTTCGCCCGCACTCGCCCGTGACGGCTTGCTTCACTCACGTCACATGAGTTTTTCTAAACATGATGTAAACAGAAGACGTGAAATATTGTAATAGAAATGAATTAGTAAAAAAAATACGAATGAATTTGTTGTTGTAGGCCTCCAAAAAGAAATAAAGTGGAATTGGGTAAACAAAGTACAGCATCATCATCATCATCATCATCATTTCAGCCATAGGACGTCCACTGCTGGACACAGGCCTCCTCAATTGACTTCCACATGGGCCGGATAGAAGCGACCCGCATCCAGCGAGTCCCCGCAACCCTGACCAGGTCGTCCGACCACCTTGCGGGTGGCCGTCCTACGCTGCGCTTGCCGGTACGTGGTCTCCACTCGAGAACCTTTCTGCCCCAACGGCCATCGGTTCTTCGAGCTATGTGCCCTGCCCACTGCCACTTCAGTCGACGGATTCAACTCGGATGGGCAGCGTTCGGGAAACTGCGAAGTGTCTTCTCGTCCAAGATACCTCAGTGCTTGAAGACAAAAGTCTTCAACCAGTGCGTATTACCGGTGATGACCTACGGAGCCGAGACGTGGTCTCTAACTATGGGCCTCTTAAGGAAGCTCAGAGTCACTCAGCGAGCTATGGAAAGGGCTATGCTCGGGATCTCTCTACGTGATCGAATCAGAAATGATGAGATTCGTAGACGAACTAATGTCACCGACATAGCAAACAAGTACAGCATGTTTTCCTTTTATTGACACTATTTCTGAGAATAGGCTTTATAGGTATACCGTAATAAACCAGTCGATGGTGTGAAAAGTTAATTAGAATTTAAGTATTCAACTTTCATGTATCCTTGCCATTTTGCTGTTCAAGTCATGTCGAATAATGGCGTCACCTCAAAATACTTATACTTGGGAGTAATACAATAAACGTATCTAATCGAGAAATGAATGAAATTGGTATCTTAAATTGACCTTTATTAATGTACGATTCTAATACGTATTTTTGACTTTTATTTTTTTGTTAGGTATAACCATCTCAATTAGCATGATCAATCATTAAAATATGTTCATAAAATGTAATTTATAAGATAAATATATGTAAATAAGTGCACTTTAATTTGATTTGACCACTTGATAGGACAGAGGAGCTACGCTGCGCCATCTCGAGCAGTCACTCTAGGTTTTCCCTATATTATAGCCTCCGCAACGGAGGCTCCGCCGCTTCTGCAAGAATCGTTAATCACCAGATTTTCTGCAGGACTGCTACTTCACTCGTGTCATGAATGGCTTATACTTGCAGCTAGGGCTTACAACTTGCGGTAACTATTATGCAATCCGCAACAAAGTTGTTCCTTCCCGCCCTTGACGATAAAATGCTTTATGCTTTTCCTGCACCGCCTCGCTTGGCTAGTTTACGTAGTACTTAAGCCCGTTTATGTCATTGAAGTCAGTAAAACGACTCAAGCGGGCGTTCACAGTTGGACGGGGCAAAATACTGTCATTATTAAAGTGTATCGATCGTGTTTAACTACTCGTAATAGCCATCAACTAGGTAACTCTCTCTTCTATACGAACAGTGACCGAGAACGCATCCTACGATAATTTGAGTTACAGATGCTACAGAAGCTAGGAGGTAATCTTTTGATCTTCCAACAAAGCCGCCTCAGAATCAGAACTTCCACTACGAACTTCCGCTAGTTCCGAAATTTAGTGTTACAATGTAATGTTATGGCCCCAATAGGCGTGCGGATTTTTTTTTGGGACGTCAATAGATTCTATTTTTTATCGGGATCAAATGTCTATACCGGACTAACTACACTTGATTGCTCTAAAAGTCAGAAATGACCGTCAAAGTTCGCCAGAGCACTAAAAACGCTCCATACAAATGGCGTACCTACATATGACGTCATCTGTGGGTCGGGTGTACCAATATTTGTATGGAGACAATAAGTAGCTTGCCTTTGTATCGCAAGTTACCATTTCATTGCGTGTTCTTTTATTTATGGCGCAAATGTAAGTGTTAATCTATCATAAGATAAGCGTTACTTTTTATTCCAGATATATTGCCACTTAAATGTGCGTCATAAATAAAAAAAAATAGTAATTAAATGATAGGGGAAGATTGGCACAATTCGTACACGGGGCAGCTTCATACAGTCACTATTACAGCTTATCAGGACAATATATTTATTACGGGTTTGTGTGTGTGGGTAGGCGCTGACGGCGCCCGGTGGACCACGAAGTTAGCTGTCAGTGCGGTTACCAAGAGCGACACGAGAGGGCGTTATTTGTTTTCGCACCCTTTAAATAAATTTATCGTCGATGTTCTCGGATGTATCGTGCTTAAATGAAGCGGTAAATCTGAAAACTTTGTTGATCAACAGTAAATAAATACTATCATTTCCATGATAAAATACATATTTTGTGTATTTCTCTTCATGAATTTTGTGTAGTTACCAATATTTTATTTTTGACCTTCGGGGCAGGTTCGTACGCCTACACCTGGGGCACATTCACATACGTCATGCATGTACCTCCTATTAACATGTTTCTTTTTATTTCAGAAAATTAGCAAAAATAGTTCGGAATTATACGAAAAAGAGTTTTCTAACGAAATAGAGTCACAATTGATCGAATATATTGAAAATTTTCGAAAATGCATTGCGGGCTCAAAAGTCAGAAAGCTGTCATATGATTATGCCAAAGATTTGAATCGGAAATATCCGCCAATGGGATTGGCGGGTATTGACTTGTTTTTAAAGACCATTTTAACTATTTTTGATATTATAATTGCTGTTTTATTTAACATGTACGAAGTTATCTCACACTGTCTGAATGTTCCCCGACCCATGTACGAATGTGCCCCTTGAGTGGGATAGATTCGGACATTTGACAGCTTCTACTAAAAGTCGATCTACTCGATTGTTGTAAAAGTAGGCGACTTCTAACTTTTTAATTAGGAAGCTAAATGTATCTGCTATATTATAGAGGCCGATGGACGAATCTATCTTTAAAAATAAAAATTACAAAAACCGGAATGTAAAAAGTGTACGAATGGTGCCAATCTTCCCCTAACTTGCGTTACTCTGTCGTAAAATTAACGAGTTGGATTTTTTATTTAATACTAAGAAGTGAGGCGTTAATTCAATTCAAACGAAGAATTCCTAACACCAATTCTAAGTATAATTTAGTATTTGTTTATGATGACTCTTAAATACCCAAAACATCTTTTATTCTACTCAAATTACATAGATGCCTACCTAAACAGTGGCGGCCCTGCCTGAAGTGTAAGTTTACAACACAAACCTTTCGCATACTTATACCTAACCTAGCTGCGCGGTGTTATCTGCTCATCCGACGGGAACGCTAGATTTTTTCGGGATAAAAAGTAGGCTATATGTTAATCCAAGGTGTCAGCTACCTTCCCATACACATAAACACACTAACTTTCGCCTTTATAATATCCCATTAGCTGGGTATACTCCCACACAAAGTCAGACTCACTAGTAGTGAGGGCTAAACAAACAGGCCTGATACAGTTCAAGTCATGTTTAAAAAAAAAGGCTTTATATAAGTGTGATATACCTATCGCCTACTTGAGACGTTTTTACATTAAAGCAAACCTAATAACTTTTTAAATTGGTATTATAGCTCTAGGTACGCATGATCGGCCGAAGAGCAAAACACAGCCATTATCAAGTGCAGGCAATAATCAACAAGCTGGGAGTTACTGAGAACTGTTTTCACGACGACCGCCGCCTTTCCCTAGTTGACTTTTACGGAATGCCGCCGAGTGCAAACGTGTTGGCGATTAATTAATGTGTCTATTTTTATAAGGACTGTACCTTTAAGGCGTAATACTGAAACCTAAATACCGATTGGTCGTAAATTTTATTCACATATTTGTAAAGTCCGCTTTTATTGTGTGTTTATCTTGGAAATCAGTGATATATTGAGTCTATTAATTATTTGTCCGCTCGCGCCTCGATGATTTGATAAGAAGTAAACAAAAAAATAGACGATTCATGTGTCTAAGCGCGAGAAAGTGTTGCACTAATAATACCTACCATATTTTTATTGTAGGTATTTTTAAATGAAAACAGCTGGAGTGTAGAAAGTAAATAAAAAAATATAAACACATTATACAAAACCTGCACATAACGTCGTCATATGACGTCGTCATAAAAATGCTCGGGCAATGTATGCGTCCGAAACTCGTAGGGTAGACTGGGTACGGTTGTAACAGGGTACGGTTGTAAAACCTCGAATATTTCCGAAACTATCTACAGGAGAGTGAGGGGTACAAGGGGAAAGGGACGCGGCGGACAGGCAGGAACACGATTACCAGTGTCTCTGCGCCGTCGGCGTGGTTAATACGCGTTCAGGAGGGTATATTGTGTTTTGTGCATCAAAAGTAAGTATTTTTGGTCGATTTCTTTTCAAATTATCTTTATTAATAATGCATGTTACGTTTCGTTGATTTTTCTTGGTATTTGCTAGACGTTTACTGTGTGTAATCAAGTGTTAGTTTGAGTGTAGGCTATGCTGTTTCGAATGTGGATTTATTTTACTGGCACAGGAGGGGGTTGGGTACGGTTGTAACAATTTTTGTGGGTAAGGTTGTAGTATTTTTTTAAATCTTTGTTTTGTGTTTCGGATATAACAAGAGTTTATTTTCATTATAGATGCCAAGAAAACGTGTCAGGAAGACATCTAGACGCGAAAATGATCAAGAGTGCTTTAAACATGCTTACGATGAAGTGAAAAAAGGGAAGTCTTTGCGGCAAACAGCAGAAATATAAGAAAAGGGACAGCTAAAGGAGCCAGGAAGGGAGAAGGGAAGGGAAAGAAGAGAAAGTCTGATACAAATTATATTATAATGCTGAATCTTCAGAGGATGAAGACTTAACTGCAATGACAAAGATTCTGATTAAGTTTATGACAACTTTGTTGATTTGTTGTTAAATATCTTTTAATTGGTGTTAATGATAATAATAAGTACGGTGTTAACTTTGTTAAATTTGATTGTTTTTTGTAATAAAGCTCATTAATATCACTTGTTTTTGTTTATTTTGGGTATGTTACAACCGTCCCCCATCACTGTTACAACCGTCCACGGCATGGGGACGATTGTAACAGTGGCACACAAACTGAACAATGCCTCGCTGACAAAAAACTACGGCATATATGATATTTATTTTAAATGTGTTTTTAACTCAAAAGAGTATTCTTCAATTTGTAACGTTGTATTTAGTTCTTAGAGCTGTTTTAGCGATGATATGAGCGATAAAAGAAAAATTGTTACAACCGTACCCAGTCTACCCTAATCAAGATCTAATTATGTCAACACAATTGAGAAAAGACCTCACTGATTTGGCAGCATTTTCTTTTAGTAGGTACTTATTAGGTACGCACGGGAAATATAAAAATACGTTACCTACTTACAGATTTATGATATGTGTATAAAGATAAAATGGGTTATGTGTGCTTGACCTCTGACCTGATTATGAAACTCGCCTGCGACTCGTTTTGAGCATCCCACACTCGTATTAAACGATCATGTAACAAACTATTAACAACGTCCGTAATAATTTTGTAATCTATACATGATTTTGTATAACGCCAATAGCAAGTATCTGATTATTACCTCAAACTGTTTCAGATCCAACTAGTCTACCTCACGCTATGGTCGCTGTCGCATGCCGCATACATTAGCCGCATGACCGTCAACCGCATGCGGGTGCCGACAGCATTCCGACCAGGGGTGACGCTGCACCGGCCCTGGTCTCCCCCACGCATGGTGCAAGCCAAGCAGAGGATGCCTTATGTCATATACAGGAACCCACCACACAGGTAATACAACTAGTAATGTAAATCATCGTTTTATTACTAAATATAAGTCAATTGCTGAACATAACCTAAATTGAAAATGTAATACACCTCCGATACAAGTCGCTGGTCATCACGAAGACCCTCATTCAATGAGTGATGTAGAAAATGCTACTAAAATTGGATCTAATTCAAATTTTGAAATTCATAGCTTCAATATTGGCTGAGATATTCTCACTTTTTCGAATTAAAGCTGAATATCTTGGTACTATTTACCACCAAACATAGCTAAAAACCATCTCAATGGACATGTCTTTCGATTAAAGAAAGCCGCACTCAAATTGGTTCATCCGTTTGACTGACACACATATCACAGATACACTTGTGAAACTTACTTAAAACATCCCTCTGTATTCGTCAAGGGTTAAAATAGGCTTCTGCAAATACCTGTTTTCAGCGGGGGTTGGGGGGTAGGCTTCTGCAAATATCTCAGATGTTTTTATATTCTACGGAAGAGGCTGACGAGAATGTGTATACCAGAATTGTCCTGGAAGTCGTGAAGAACCACAACGTCAATTTTAATTATTATGTGGGCTTGTGGTTATAGTAACCTTTATACTCTCGCGGTTTGAAAATTGTGGTCTTAGTTCCAACTAACAAGCTAGCGAGCAGCAAGAACGGAATAATTTCAGCCGAAAGGTGTCAATCTGTGGTGTCAATACACATCGTAAAAATATGATTTATTATTTAATCGTATGGTGAAAAGCTTGTTGTAGGAAATTATAAATTTATATCCAGGTTACGCAACCAGTAAAAATATGATAATAAGTTGTTTTGTTATTTATTGTTTGCCTAAAGTAGTGTGCTTTTTCCTTTGCAGATATGCTATGAAGTACTTCGGACCAAACGCCAACCGCGTGTTCGTGAACAACGGCCCATGGAAGACCACGGCGAAGCTGCCGACCCTGTCTGCCGTGACGCCGGAGTACGAGTTCATCAGGGCTGCCTCCTCGCAGCCGGCGCTACGCGTTAACGGTGATGAAGGTTCATCGTTATATGCACTGCACTGCTTTTCAGACTTGAAATATTTTAGGGGTACTGCACGGCTTCTAAGAAGACTCTAGGAACTTCAGGGCCACTACATGCTTTGGCACTTTTGGTAGAATCATTCACACCATAAAAAGACTGCTGTCACTGCTGTAGAAGGCCACAGCGAAATTGCCGCTGTGACTTTCGAATTTGAAGGTTCGATGTTGAAGGTTGCATTTCACTGCTTGATAGACTGCACCTAGTCTCCCAGGGACTAGGAGCCCAGCTAGATAGCTCACGTCGAGGCTTGATGTGCCCCATGTCACACCTCATTGAGCTACCGTACAAGAGCAACGCTCGAAAAATCTGCACTGCAAACATTGATCCTCCAATCCGTGCCATTTTACTTCCTCAATAGACCATTTTTAAATAACATCTGGTGAGAACAGGTTGTCTAATAAATCTAGGAGGTGGTCCTATCGTGCACAAATTCACATTTCTTTTATTGATCGCCCGAGGAACGGTCCAATCGTCGCTTGAATTTCTTAACGAAGCCCTTAATCCTTGTACTCTTTCCTGTGAGCTTGCTTTAGTCTTGGCTCCATGATGTGAGAATACGTAAGCAAAATACCACATTCCCCAAAAAGTATTTGACACATGAGCAGTAAGTTCTACTACCCCAGTTTTGCATTACCGTATCGTTAGGAACATAAAATGCAAAGTTACTTAAGAGGCTCCGCAAGTTTTAAAGGATAGGTAGGAATATTTTCCAAAATCTTCCCAATATCGAAACGAAATATAATTGTTTGATTAAAACTTATACCGGGTCTATCACGATGTTTTTTGTCTTCATTCCTTGACGTTTTGACACGGTTTCACGCGCCGTGGTCTCAGATTTACATGTGTACCTACAAACCGCGAAAGTAGTGTTATAAACATGAATGTGGTGTTTTGAGTGACGGACGTGTCGCACGTGTTTCCCATTTCATTATTGACATCTTCACACACCAAGTCCATGCTTACACCGTCCTAAGCTTCCAAGCGACGTTGACGTTTCCATGGGCGAAAGCAAGCGTGTTCAGTCAAAATTGACCCGCAGGTGCCATCCACACGATCCCAGCGCCCAACCTGAGTCTGTCGGAGAAGCCGATCGTGGTCATCGATGCAACGGAGCACTCAGTAAAGACAAAGGTTACTTCGGAGGCTGTAAGTGCTTGTTTATTGAATTTTGTGTGCTTTATCAAGAAATCTAATCTTCATTATTTTGTACAAGTAATAATTTATTTATTTATTTTCTAGCCAAAACCAACATACGAAGTCACAGAGAAATACATAGAACCATCTATCCAAGTGGCTAAGATTGAATCGCCTATAGGATTTTCTAAAGCTACGGTAAGTTTAATCGATATCTTATTGAACAGTAATCTATAGCAAGTGAAGGGTTTAGTTTCATAGGTATACCCTTTACTCTCTCAACTTCGCTTCTGACTGAATACGTGAAATCATTCGTGAAGAATAAGAAAAACTTTTTGAAACTATTCAGTAGGTTTATAAAGTACAGGGAAGATATGATTAGCAGCATCCTCTTCAGAAAGTAATAGTAGTTGACCAAGACCGCTCTGCAACGGCTGAGACGAAGGATTAGACGACCTTTACTAAAATGAATAAATAGTAGGTACATCTTCTGTTAACAGTCCTTGACCACCCCGGAGATACAAACTCTGGTCCGCAACGGTGCCGCTCTGCAACTGGCCTCGGAGTACGGGCTATCAGCGATCGCCATGCCGCAGCAGACGCAACTGGTGCCACAGCAGTTTACTATACAGCAGGTGATTTGACACACAGAAATTGCTTCTCTTAACATTTTGAAGTAGAATTGATAAAACATTGCTCTTTGCTAAATTTCAGGGTTTTAATAGCATGCCAACTCATCAAGAACTCTTACATTCTGGGGCAGATGGTTTTATAATACCACCAAACGCATTATACCAACCAGACCCAGGATTCTTACATAAACTACAGACACAACTATTACAACGATACCCTGCCGTCGAATTCATACCGTACGCGGCAGACACTCCCACGGAAGCCCAGATTCAGACACAAGCTTCACAGATCCAGCCTCAAGTGATATTGCTCCAAAACGAACAAATTACGAAACAGGCCCCTGCACCTTTCGTTGCTAAGGACTCACAGAAGAACGTCGTTCAAAGGGAAACTCAAGAAAAGACGGTTGTAACATTGGTTCCACATAAATTGATAATAACTAACGTCACCGAAAAGCCCACTGAAGACACTACACCAGCACCTCAAAATATAACTGTACAAGTGGTCACCGAGTCCCAACCTTCGACAACGACAGTTAAATACATTGTTGAAAGTACTACAGAAGAACAAAAGACAACGACTCCGCTGTACTACGCCCAAGTAGGGCAAAGCGTCGGTAGTGCAATCGCAAGCGGATTTTTTTCAGCAATCAATGACGTCAGAGCAGCAGCTGCTTTAGCTCAAGTAGAGAAAACGCAGGAACCGACTAGTGCAGAATCGGAAAATACGACAACGACCACAACCACAAGTACCACGACCACTACGATTAGACCTGATTTTCAGCCGTACTTTGTACATAAAAAGGAAGAGGAAAACAATGAAACTTCTGGAGAGCTTAAATCTGTTTTAGGAGTCCCATTCACTAAACCAGAAGATCCAGTCAATCTTTCGCTCACTAAACCAGAAGAATCAGTCAAAGTCGCTTATACTCTATACAGGGCTGATGATAAAGAACAGAAAGTAGCAAAGGATGGAAGCGTATATGCTGGACAAATTGTGGAAGCTACTATAAGTGAGGATCAAGATTTCAACAAAGAGAAAAACAGCATTTTATCTAGAAGAGCACCAATAAGGCTCATAACTATACCGGTGGCGGAAACTCCAAGCACGACAACAACATCAACGACAACATTGATACCGCAGAAAATAACGGTAGTCAAAGCGAAGATACCACCGAAAAGTAAACTGACCTTTGATGACAAAACAGGGGAACCAGTTCTGAGAATATATGCCAGCTACGTGGATACTCCTCAACAAGTAAGTTAAACTTAAGCGGAATACACACAAAAAATAGTTAAAGCAAAAACGCTCAGTATTTAAAGAATTGAGAAACAGATTAGGTCGTCTTTTTTTTGGTATGTTATGTTCCTTTTATTATGCCCCTTGATAAAATCATCGGGGAAAATATGTGACCATGCAATGCAACAAAAACTGTAATTGCACTTAATCATTATTGTAAAAATTACGATTAGGTACAACTTGTAAGTAATATCACGTTTTATGGTTTTCAGAAAGAAGCCATAGTCTCCAAGCTAGCAAACATGAAACACGGTAAAGAAGTAACACGAAAGCAAGACATAGTTGACAACTGGAAAGCAGCTACCATCAAATCAGTGGATAAGACGCAAGGACCCAATATGAACCAAGTAACTCAATTCGGCCTTAAATTGCGTTCCAGGAGTGACGATTACATACCACTGTTCGATGATTATGAGGAATAGTACAAGAGAATTAGGTGTTTATCTATCAAGACTGTCATCTAGATGTTAAAACAGTGGTTATGAAGGTGCTGTATGTAGGTACAAAAGTGGCAAAAAATCTATCATATTGAAAAATTTCAATTTTAAGATTAAAAGGATAGGATCCAAATGAAATTAGTCAAAATGTTCATAGACAACAAATATTCAAAGATGTCTTATTTAAATGTAGTTACGATTATTATTGTATTTACAAGAAGTAGGTACTGAATGTGGAATGATAAAAGAACAGGTGGGCAATGTCGACGACGTTGATTTTAATAACTATTTGGATAAAAAAAATTACGTTTTATTTGCTAAAAGTGAAATGTCACGTTATATTAGTATTTCTTTTCTAAAAGCATTGGCTGCAGTAGAAGAGTGGCATCTTTCATACAAAATTTACATAAATGATAGATTTTTTGCTGCTACTGTACGTCACGGTTGTTGTAAAAATAAAGCTTTTCTATAACGCTTACTCTAAGAGTCCACAACTTATCTATGGCTCTAATCATAAATCATAACTCATATCCATATTATATCCATTGATCATTAATTACAATTTAACCTTAGCTACACTTACTCGTGAAGTTAGGGCGTAAGTTAGGTTAAGGCGAATATGATAGAGTGGAGGGGCCAGGAGCGGCACTCGGAAACCCATACTTCGGCCAACTTCGGCCGAAATCGCGAGTAGTGTGGAGCCGCACTAACAATTTTCGGCCTTGAGTTTGCGCCTCGGATGTTAAAGGATGGAAGAATATGGAGTTGAACCTGAGGGTTTTAGAAAACCAAAACCAAAATACTCAATTGCGTACAAAAATATCTGAACACGACTTTATGCTGGTCGTGTTCAAAATCTTTTTGTTCTCGTAAGTGTGTAGATGTAAATGAACTCGACAGTACATACAGTCCGATAAAAGTGTAGAAATTAAAAACTAGCAATAGTGTAGTGTCGTCCCTTTTTCTTACATTGATTAGAAAGGGACAACACTAAAGTATTGCCACTTTTTTTGTGTCGTAGTACGAACCGCAAAAGTACTGAAAACGGCGTGCAATAAATACTTATTGGTGTAATAAATGCTTAAAAATCTCCACAGACGTTCGAGAAACTTAGTAGAAGCGAAAAAAATAAATATGTAATAATGAAGCGAGAAAATAAGCAAAGAAATGGGTAGAAATATAAATTTTGTTATTTTTAATACTCGACCATAATCCTCCCACGTCTCTCGATAGAAAATTAATTTCGATCGATATTTAGACTTACGAAATAATTAAATTATCTCTTCTCATGCATTTATTTATAATTGTACTATAGATTAGGATTTAGTGTTTATTATTTTTTACATATTATTATTAATCGCATGCGATTAACAATTAGTTTCCACTTTGTATCTTGTATTTATCTGCGGGATTTACAAAAAAAATAAGATTAAATCCTGCCACATATACCGGATGTGGCCAGAAATAAATAAAAACATAAGTCAACGAATTGGACGTTAGCTTAGCCATGTTTAAAAATAACTTGCATTATTAAAATGACGTGTATTGTTTCAAAGCAGCAATGTATTGCAAAAAAATATACATACAGTGAAACTTAAAACCTCTTCTTTAGGAAATCGGTCTAATATATGCTATTTAGTATCGTGACAGCTGTCATGTCATTGTTGGATGGCGTCCATTGAAATTATTATTTACAGTGGGACCAACTTTTTTGTGAACTGAAAGGGTGTCGCTAACTCGCTACAATCTTCGCACACAACAATTGAACGCAGAGACACTGACAATTGTATAAACTTTCAGCATGAAAGTCGTAGTTCCTAATTTCTCCGTTTCACAGTAAAGTTCGTTCGACCAGCCACTATAATTTGTTATAAATAGGTAATGACTATCTAAAAACATTTTTTTTTGTAAAGTTGTTGAACAAAATGTTGTTCAGTTTGAAGAGTAAAATCTAAGTTTGAATTTATTTCTCAGTTTACAGACCACACCCGGTATGCGATAGAATTTTAACCTTACATTTCTGTTATTGACTTGAGACTGTGTTATATTATTTATCTAATAAATTATAAGCTAGGCATAACTTAGGTAGGATTAATTTTGTTGAAGCATTTTGTTATTTAATTAACCTATTTAAGTACCTTACCTATTTATGTTAATGTAAATATTTATTGTTTTGTTTTTGTTAACGCCAAATTTATAACTTATGTTATGATAAAATTAAAACAAAATCTTTGTTTCATTTCATTTATTACCACTATTGCAGTTTATAAAAAGTACAAGACAAGTGTTTGGTAACGAAATATTTTTATAACCAATGGTTGCTGAAATATTCGAATCTGACCATAACAATTCGTGTGGAATTAATTGTGGTCACCACGATTGTATCGTCCTTATCTAACATTATAACTTTCGATAACGATAGCTTGCATTTTAAAGTAACTCTTTTTCGTCAACATTTCTATTCTAACTTTGAACAGTAATTAAGTATAGAATCTTATTTCTAGACTTGGATAAGTGCGTTTCTTTCCAGTCTAGTGTTTTTTTACATTTTCACATTTATATAAAAATATTTCATTCCATAAAGGATTTGTTCATCTTCGGTATACGGCGTGGTAAATAAAATAAACAATAGAAGATAATAATATAACAAACATATACCAACACACACTATTATGACATTAAAAGCACATCGCTGTATAATTAATTAGTTAATTACTTAACTCTATTATTAACGTTGGTTTCAGCCTTTAGAAGGCGCTTCTTGGTGGTTTTTAATACAAAAAATAAACAAACATTTATATCAATATCAAAACACTATTTCAATGCATTACGTTTAACGGACATGCCGCGATTTCGGCCATAGGTGGGAGCGAAAGGTCCGAGCGCGACAGCCATACGAGTGAGCGAGACACTCATATGTCCACCGCCTGCCGCTGCCCCTTAACCGCCGAAAGCGTCGCTTGGCCGTATGATGCATTATTACCTACTTGTATAAATTTGTAAAAAAAAATAAAGGTTTTATTTAGGTAAGTCTAGATTATTGTTTTTATATAACTAATTTTGTAGTCTGCACTATCCAACAAAATGTAACTTAAACGCGTGTAAATATAATTTAATTATTTATCTCAATAAAAGGGTAAAGATACAAATTAGAGTAAAAATTAAAAAGTGGCGATACTATAGTGTCGTTTCTTTCTAATCAATCTAAGAAAACGGAGACGACACTACAGTATTGCCACTTTTTAATTTCTACTCTTTTTGGTCGCACTGTGGACATGGAAGTTGCTCAACCTGACAAGAGTCTTGAATACATGATGGCAAGTTACAAAGACACTCGAATTAATGTCAGAATCGCCACAAAGATCCCCCGAAGAAGCACACAGACTGTATGAGCACTTATACACTTTAAATTCGAGTTATAATGGCTACATAATACAGTCTGTTTGCTACCTGGGCCCTGATTGTGACCATGTCGCGCCCGAAGCATCGGTCTAAATAAATAAACAATATTCATACGTGATTAAGAGGAAATATTACTAAACATCTTTAGTTAAGTTTGCACCTGGTAGCTAAATAGCATACAAATGAGGTTCAAACTTTACGTAACCGGGTTGAATAGATCGAGGTTACGTTCTTGACTGTTTCCTCCTTCCAAACTTAACCAATTGTAACGAAATTTTGGAAACTGTTCCTGCTTACTATTATAAAATTTGTGTACAGTCGAGTTCATTTACATCTACACACTTACGAGAACAAAAATATCTGAACACGACTTCATGCTCCTGACAATAGGGTCTGTTTGGAGCGAAATTTTGGCGATAACCAGACATCTAGTATGCAAATTGTATAATAGTAAGCGCAGAAATCGAAACGGTCCGACAAATAACATTTCCTTCCCATTTAGTTACACGACGTCCAATAGTAGGTACTAAAATCTAAAAATAACGAAAATCACCCAGGGGATCATACTGGTCATGGCGTCACCTGGGTGATCTCAATGGACATGATAGTACACTAGAATCACCCAAAAAATCTTTAATTTTTGGGGACCCTAATGGACATACAGTCGTGGAGGATTATATTCCTAATTAAAGTATGGAGTTATAAAACGTGTTGATTGGACCCATCCGTATTTTCTAAAGTACAAGTTTTACATCAACTTTGTTTGTACTAAAGTAAACCTTGTTTAAACACCCGTGCATTGTATTATTCAATAATAAAATTGGTCAACCGCATCCAGCATTTTTCATCAAATTTCCAAAGTCATATTTGTATGCAGTTGTATGAAGAAAAAAACTGTGTTCTTAATTATCTGGCCACGACTGTACATATGTCCACTAAAATCACCCAGATGATCGTGCTGGACATGGCAATCCAATAGGGTCACCTGGGTGATCTCACTGGATATATTAGGCCTATTCAATCACCTGGGTTATCCACTCAGGTGATGCTATTGGACGTCGCGTTCAGTTGCCAAAATTTCGTTACGACTGGTCAAGTTTTGGAGAAGGAAAAAGTCGAAAATAAAACTTCGTTTTGTATTGAAAAGTGATCAGTGATAAGTATATCATTTAACACGTTCACTGTCTCTGTTTGACATGTGAACCTTATGTCTCTGTAATAGAGGCTTGCCGTGACCCCACATACAGTAAACGTGTAAGTCCCGAAAACGCCACGTAAATTTAAATCAACTCGAATTTTACACACGACATTTGGACAGTTCAAAAAGAAACGAATACATTTTTAAACAATACATTTAATTTACATTAATATTTGTCATAAGACTTACGATTCAAATTGTACGCATTATTGCTCGTCTTTGTCAATACTTAACAATCAAGCTCCGAAAGTCGACGTTCCCTTCAAAACAAAGGTAAAATTAATATTAATACTTTAACAAACTCTTGAAGGGTTTTTTGTGATATTTACACCCTTTATATAAAACTGAACTACTTCATTGTATTTGTTCCCAGGTATTTAGGATCGACATTTGTGATAGAGTTTAAAGATTCCATTGTTAAAGTTTCCATAAGGTCGCGTTGACAGGTTATTGATATAAAGATGCAAACAAATTACATCTCTATGGAAACCCGAACATTAGACCATTTACTAAACACTGCCACATTTTAGGTACCTTTCTTTAGGAATCACGAATCTTCCTACGGAAAATTTCCAATACTGCAACATTCCTCCCTTGGCAAATTTGGCAGATTTTTCTTCTAAAAAAATTCCCTAAACCTAACGGACATGCCATGACTTCGGCAACAAGCGGCAGCTGTAGGCGGCAGCGAAAGTTATGGTCGCCGCTTTGGTGCCATTTGGTAACCAAGTTTTGTAACTGGCTACAAAATTACAATCCAGAATTCCCTGTTGAAATTTTGAAGCCAGTTACCGAAACCGCGGTTACGAATCGGTAATAGGAAAGTCCCGTTTTGTAACCAGTTACAACACGGGATGTTTTTCCCGTTTCAAAGCTGGTTAACAACCGCGGTTACGAATCGGTGATGGAAAATACCCATTTCGTAACCATTTTGAAGCCAGTTACCGAATGGGATTTTTTCCCCGTTTCGAAGCTGGTTACGAACGTTTAGCTACCAAACGGTACCAAAGAACTGCCGTTGCCTAAGTCGTGGCAGGGCCGTAACTTCAGATACATTTCAAGGATCGGAAACTTTCCGCTAGTTTAACCCTTTGACCGCCAAAGACGGCAAATCACGTCATCGGGAATTCGTGCCGCTGACGCCAACGACGCCTATTGACGTCAAAAATTTCAATGGTCAAAAACATGCTAATTCGAACCACTATCTGTGTTTTTCAATCTCAGTTGATTTTGGAGCACTTTTTTATTTGGTTTGGCGTCAGTGGCACGGTGAATTGCTTTGCCGCTTGGCGCTCAAAGGGTTAAATTCCAGACACACTGACTTTCAGAGCCTCGGTTCGCTAGCGATGTAGCTGTTACTAAGAGTTGGCTGTGAGCTTCTCCAGTTGGTCCATGAACCAGGGACGGCCGGCGCCGCGCTTCGTCAGGATATCGCAGCCCGTCTCCGTCACCAGAAGTGTCTGTTCAAACTGAAAACAACACGAGTTTCACTGCAATTATTGTAAACTAGCTGTGCCCCGCGGTGTTACCCGCTCATCCCACGGGAACACTAAATTTATTCGGGATGAAAAGTATCCTATGTCCTTCCCCGAGACTGAAACTATCTATATACAGTACGATTAAAATCAGTTAACACTTCGGCCAACCTCGGTAATTGTCGTGAATCCCTCATCTCTCACATAGAGTTATCAATTTACAGATATGACCGATTTACAAAATTCTTTTTGTATTTGATAGGGTATACTTGAGATGGTCCCATGTAAATTTTATCAAAATCGGTCAAGCAGTTTATGAAATATCAACAAAAATCGGAAGAAATCGGTTTTTAAATTTTTTTATTGGGTGATTATTATTAATTATTAATCCGACGTAATATCGTAGGTACTACTTACATCAAACAGTAAAATATTGACTTATATATGTTTTTTATATATTGTATACCTACAAGAATGTTAAAATTCATGTAGCTTCTGCATAATAAATTTCTTAGGTCTACCGGTTAGTAATGTCATCTTGGCAGGTGCTATACATTGCGTTTATGATACTTCAAATTGAATGCTACCTAAAAGAAATCGCGGTAATGTATTTCGTGCCATTTCCGTCTCCGGATTTAGACGATGATACCCGAGAAAAGCCGAAGTGTTAACTGATTTTAATCGTACTGTACCAAATTTCATCTAAGTCGGTTCAGCGGTTGAAGCGTGAAGAGGTAACAGACAGACAGACAGACAGACAGACACACTTTCGCATTTATAATATTAAGTATGGATAGTAAAGAGTCGCTTGGTTTTTAGGGTTCCGTAACGGTAAACTAAAGACATATCAAATAGACTGTCCATATACCAGCATGTCCACCTACAAGATGGACAGATGACCTTATAAAGGTCGCCGGAAGGCGCTGGATGCCGGTCGCTTCCAACCGGTATATATGGAAGTCCAAAGGGGAGGCCTATGTTCAGCAGTGGACGTCCTATGGCTGAGATGATGATACCAGCATGCAATGGAAAGGAGTATGGTAGGAATCAGAAGAATAGACAAAGTAAGGAACAGTAGCATCAGACACAAGACTAAAGTTCAGGATATAACTCGGAAAATTAGAAGACAAAAATGGAAATGGGCTGGCCACATGGTTAGAGGAAAAGACAAATGGAGTAAAATAGTCACGCAATGGTACCCAAGGGATGGAAAAAGGAAGAGAGGTAGACCACTGCGACGGTGGGGTGACGACATAAGACAGGTCGCGGGAATAACATGGGGTAGAGTGGCCATTGAAAGGCCGTGTTCGCGTAACTGAACCCTTCGATAAACTCTGTGGTACACTAGTCCTGGAATCCCTAACGAATTTAAAGTCTAGGAACAGGCATTGCACTCGCTCAATATGAGATAAACCACTCACCTGGCAATCCTGGGCTGAACCGGCTTCGAAGCAGCTGTGTCCGCAACTCTTCTGGCTGGCCAGCACTTAGACACCTTAAAACAGTCTGTCGCACACCGGAAAGCACAAATCTAGTTCGTTGGAAGCACTAATTTCTTAATCTTAACAATGGACGCACACCGAACGCGTCAGCGTCCCGTACCGAGCCGAAAGGTAATGTGTCAAAATGAAGCCTACGCGGGAATACATTTCTACCCGCGTATTTTTGACCGCCGTTGGGTTTTGCAGTCTACCTACATATTAAGAGATTACAATGCCTGAACATCCCCCCGCCTAACCAAGCCCGCCTTGGTTCCTAATCTCCTAAAGGTAGCCTACACAATTTAGAAATGGGTCTCAGCAGAACACCATTTTGAGTTTTAACTTCTGCAACGCGTACCACTCCGTCCTTACCGGGTAAAAGTTTAATAATCCGTCCGCGTTTCCAATGCAATGAAGCCAAATTGTCCTCCTTAATTAAAACTAAATCGTCTAATTGCGGAGATTCTGTATGAGAGGTCCATTTATAACGTTGCTGAAGTGTATGAAGATATTCATTTTTCCACCGGTTCCAGAAATGTTGAGTCATTTTTTGTATTCGTTGAAACCGAGATAAACGAGATTCCTTGACGTCTGTAAATGAGTACTCAGGGAGTGCCACTAAAGGCTTGCCGATTAAAAAATGACCCGGAGTTAAAACGTTGAGATCCGTCGGATCCGAACTTAGAGGGCACAACGGACGCGAATTCATCACGGCTTCCACCTTCGTGAAAAACGTTGTAAGTTCCTCGAACGTAAGCCTAGCGTCACCGAGTACACGCCTAGCATGAGTCTTTGCCGATTTAATAGCGGCCTCAAAGAGGCCTCCGTGGTTGGGGCTCGAAGGTGCGTTGAACAGCCACCTTATTTCGCGCTTAATACATTCCCGATCAATGTCCGATTGATTGTTTCGAATAAATGAGTATAACTCCTTTAGATACTTGTTCGTGCCCGTATAATTCGTTCCACAATCCGACCGCAATAGATGCGGAAGTCCACGCCGAGATACGAAACGCGTAAACGTCGCAACAAAGGCTTCAACCGACAATTGAGAGACAATTTCCAAATGTACCGCTTTAGTACTTAAACAAACAAAAATACAGAGAAAACATTTCTCAATTTTTGCATTTCGAAGATTGCTCGATTTTATATAAAAAGGGCCCCCAAAATCAGTCGCCGTACCGACAAACGCTCTCTCGCTTATAACACGATCCGAAGGTAAGTCCGCCATGTATGGTTGAACTGGTCTAGGCTTCGCCATGTAACACGGTACACATTTGAACGTCACGTGACGTGTGATCCGCCGAGCCGAAACTATCCAATAAGTCCAGGATAAAATAGATTCAAGGGTATTTGCGCCGACGTGGCAATATACCTTGTGATAGTGTGTTACTAAAAGTTCCGTAAACCGATCCTTGCCGGGTAGTAATATAGGATGCCGCGCATTGTAAGGTAACTCGGACGCATCAATTCGACCGCCGACCCGAAGTAAATTATTTGTATCCAAAAACAAATTTAACCGCCGTAATGAATTTTTAATAGGTTTATTTTCCTTAATTAATGCGATTTCCGCTTCATAATGCCGAGTTTGAACTAACCGAATTAAACATGTAGTAGCGTCTCTACGCTCCGAAACCGAGATGTGATTAGGATTACGTCCATCCGTAAATCTACAATACCGTAAGAACCGTAATAAATAAGCAGTTACATTAACTAATTTCTCGAAAGAACTGAACCGATCAATCAAATCGAAGTCCTCATCTACAATTCCAATATTAACCGTGGCAGCCCGCAATCCGGGTAACATGTCTGCCGGGAAGTCCGAGCACTCGCCGGGCCACCGCGCTGGCGCGCCCTGCAGCCAGCGTGGCTCCCACCACAGACGGTGCCGCAGCAACTCGCACGCCGACGTGCCGCGCGACGCCACATCAGCACAATTTAATTCACTAGGTACATGCCGCCATGTAATATTTACCCGAGAAGATATTATTTGTGAGACTCGATTTCCTTCATAAACTTGTAATCTATGAGGTGGAGTCCTTAACCATGCTAAAACGATAGTGCTATCGCACCAAGCCACTATCTCATTTAACCTAATGTCGCGTTCGAACGAGGAAGCGACATGGTTAATAAGAGTGGTTAACAAGGCCGCACCGTTCAATTCCATCTTGGGAATGGTGTGTTTTGTCTTTAATGGTGCTAAACGGCTTTTCCCCATAATTAACCGCACAAGAACCGTACCATCCGCACTAACCGACCGCAAATAAACAACAGCCGAATAACCGAGTGATGAACCATCACAAAAACCGTGTATCGCATATTCAATATTGTTGTCTAATTTCAAACATCTAGGTATTGATACCTGACACAGATGAGGTAAGTCCGACAATATTTCACGCCACCTTTGTACTATTTCTATTGGTGCCGGAGCGTCCCATTCAACTTTTCGTGAATTGTTAAAACTACCGAGAAGATTTTGTAATAACAATTTAATTTTAAACACCACGGCGCAGACCCATCCCAAAGGATCATGTAAACGCGCCACCAAAGATAAAATACTTCGCCGAGTAATAATACCGTCCTCCGGTAGGTTTAGCCGATAAGTAAAACAATCATTTTTCGGATCCCATTGGATACCTAAAACCTTAATGAACCCAGAACCATCCGAATCGGGTTCAAAAGAACGGGGCGTCTCGAGATGATCTAATGGCAACCCGTTTAAAATTCTTGGGTCATTCGAAGCCCATTTCCGTAATTCATACCCAGCCGTATTCATGAGCGATATCAACTCGTCCCTCAAAGCTATCGCGTCGTCCAGATCGTCGGCTCCGCCGTTAAGATCATCGACGTAACTATTATGACGTAACAGCTCCGCCGCGCGAGGATAACTACTTTCCTCGTCATTAGCTAATTGATGCAAACACCGAATAGCAACAAAAGGACTCGATTTTAAACCGTAGGTATTTGTAGTTAGCTCATAAATAAGTAACGGTTCGTCCGGTGACGATCGCCAGTATATAAGTTGATATTTTCGATCGTCCGGATGTATCCATGTTTGCCTAAACATCATTTTTACGTCAGTAGTAAAAATATACCGTGGTAACCGAAAATTAATAATTATCTGAGTAATATCGTTTTGTAGCCGAGGTCCCGAAAATAAACAATCATTAAGTGACACAGCTGTACTTGTTTGAACACTTCCATCATACACTATTCGGATTTTCTGTGTGTCTCCCGATTTTTTGAAGACACCATGATGAGGCAAAAAATAGTGTTCTTCTCCCGACCCAACATCAAAGTTAGAAACCGCCATATGACCGAGTTTTAAATATTCCGACATAAATTCTACATATTTATCGCGATAATCCGGTTGCCGTTTCATACGCCGTTCTATAGCCAAAAAACGTCGCAAAGCAGTTTCGCTAGAATCACCCAACCGGGGATGATCTGGTGTGAGAGGTAAACGAACAACATATTTACCATCTGCACCACGTAATGTTGTTGCTGTGAACATGTTTTCACATTCAATATCCGCCGGGTTCTTGACAGCCGCCGACGGCGGTTCCTCCGACCGCCAAAACCGTTCAACTGCTTCGAGAAGCGTAAGGCCCACATTTTTATTATTTGCTTCCGAGTCATACGAATACACCGACCGAGACGGACCAAATATAGCGTAATCAAAAATGGTACTAATTGCACATAGGCCACCACCCAAATCAACCTTATCACCATTTAAAATTTGACCTAATATGTCGCATCCGAAAATAACGTCAACGTGCCTCATATCATGAGCGCCACCCGTAAGTTTAACCGTGCCGCCGGATAATGTTAGCCTATGCGCCAAATATGAAGTAGGCTTCTTTAATACAACCGCCGTAGCCGATAATAAACGTTTTTCCGTTTTTTCTGATTTAAAGTAAAACTCAACAATATGAGTGCCGTCATTATTCCGTACTCCGCCGATACCTATTAAAGGTGTTTTATTGTAATGTCGCCTCAACCCTAAACAAGCCACGAAATCGCTTCGTATTATGCTTGTCTGGCTACCAAGGTCCAGTAGACCTAAACACTGTATGAAATTACCGTTCGCCGATTTTACGTCAATCAATACCGTAGGCAAAATAACATTATCCGCTAATTGTGGTACTGAGCCGACATTACAATACTGTAATTGCTATTGTTGAGAATGCGACTTACGATACGCATCCGGACTATGCGATCGCCCCGAATAAGTTGGTTCCCGCTTTCCTAATTCCGTTCGGCGGTGATTCTCGCGCTCCCGAACGTTGCGAGATAAATTATCGCCCTCATAATTATTATGACTTAATTTCCGTGACCGAGAGTCTATACCGTCATCCGAGCACGCAGAGTGTTTACGTGTTTGAACCGGTGAACGCCTGCCGCGGGTGCAGTCGTTATCGCGTTGTGAAGCAACCATTGCCTGCCGCGAACGCTGTTCATTTGCAGCGGGCGAAGCCGAACGAGAAATGGACATAGTACAGACTAATTTATTATGACCGATATTTCCGCACCGATTGCATGGTACCTGCCGGGTACATGAAGCCGCAGAATGCCCTCCGAAGCATTTAAAACATAATCCGTTATTTTTTATATATTCTTTCCGATTATAATTAGACATATTCCCGAACTTATAACAATTATTTAAAGTGTGACCCGATAATTGACAATAAAGACAGCTAGCGGTTTTGCCGGAAATATACCTACGATTATGGTTAGCCGAATCCGATTTATTGTAATTGTTATTACGTTCCGTTACATGTGCTGTGCGCGCAGGTTTGCGCACCTGTTCCGCATAGGACAATATGGGCTCCGAGTTAGCCGTATCAATTAATCGACATTCATTTTGCAAGAACTCAGTTAATTGATCAAAAGTGGGCAATTGCAAGCTATTACCGCCGTAAGATTGTTCAAACCGTGTTTTAATGTCAAGAGGTAATTTTGTTAAACTTATATGTAACAGAATATAACTCCATTCGTCCGTTGGGAGACCGAGATTCTTTAAAGCCCGCGTTGATTCCAATAATGGATTTAAGATTTTTATCCTAAGACCCAAACTCTTATTTAATACCGGTAAATGTAAAATCCGAGAAATGTATGAATCCGCTTGCAGCCGTTTATTTTCATATCTACCTCTCAGAATGTCCATAGCCGTGTCTAATGAACTATCCACCATAGGTAGGTGCCGGATCAAAGCCTGGGGTTCCTTTTCAACGTTTGAAAATAAGTAGTGGAATTTTTCCGTTTTAGAGATGTCCCTACGTGATAACACTAACGACGTAAACAGACTTATAAAACTCGTCCAGGAAAATACATCGCCGTCAAAGGAAGTCAGGTTTATCCGTGGCAAGCGTGATGATGCAACACTTTCCGTAGGTAAATGTGTGCCATCCAAGCTGGGACAACCGATGGCCACCGCATCGAGTTGGTTGTACACCTCCGTGGCCTCCCTATACTTCTCATCGTAGTCAACCGTTTCCAAATCCAAAGTTAAAATCTCTTCATACGCTTCCGTCAACGCCTTAAAATATTCCTCTAACTTACGTAACCGAGCCGATACTACACTAGAAGCGTAACTTTTACTATTAATAATCTGCAAGGTGTTTTTAAACCAATCGTATTTAATTTTAAATTTACTTTCCACTAACTTAGTAGCCATTATAACCGAAAACCGTTTGTCAGAAAACCGAAATGTAAGAAATTACGAATTAACTTCGTACTAAGAACAAAGAATGTACCGTTACAAAATGGCTGCCCTAACTAAACTCGCTATCTTTTGGGAATCCAATCCGAGGTCGATGGACCAAATTTTATGTTCGCGTAACTGAACCCTTCGATAAACTCTGTGGTACACTAGTCCTGGAATCCCTAACGAATTTAAAGTCTAGGAACAGGCATTGCACTCGCTCAATATGAGATAAACCACTCACCTGGCAATCCTGGGCTGAACCGGCTTCGAAGCAGCTGTGTCCGCAACTCTTCTGGCTGGCCAGCACTTAGACACCTTAAAACAGTCTGTCGCACACCGGAAAGCACAAATCTAGTTCGTTGGAAGCACTAATTTCTTAATCTTAACAATGGACGCACACCGAACGCGTCAGCGTCCCGTACCGAGCCGAAAGGTAATGTGTCAAAATGAAGCCTACGCGGGAATACATTTCTACCCGCGTATTTTTGACCGCCGTTGGGTTTTGCAGTCTACCTACATATTAAGAGATTACAATGCCTGAACAGGCCGGAATGGAGAAGATTGGAGGAGGCCTTTGTCACCTGGCAAACGGACATACAAAAATTTCAAAAAAAGGGATATATACGAAAAGAAGAAAAATAATGAAACAAAAAAAAATTGAAATAGTCATTGGAGAATATATTTAAAAAATGTCCGATAGAAGGCTTAAATAATAAAAAAAAACGGTAAAAACGGGACCCTATTACTAAGACTCCGCGGTTCGTCTTCCACCAGGTTGTGTCTCATGAACCGTAATAGTTAGACAGTTGCAATTTTCACAGGGTATTTCTGTTGCCGCCATAACAACAAATACTAAAAAACAGAATAATATAAATATTTAAGTGGGAGCCCCCATACAACAAACGTGATCAGTTGCGTTAACATGCACCTCAATTGTATCCGGCGGCGCCGTACACACCAGGTGCAAACTTAACCCTGCCAGTTAAGATGGGATAAGTGTTTGTACGGAACCCTCGAGTCCGACTCGCACTTGGCCGGTTTTTAGGGTTCCGTACCCAAAGGGTAAAAACGGGACCCTATTACTGAGACTTCGCTGTCCGTCCGTCCGTCCGTCACCAGGCTGTATCTCAAGAACGGTGATAGCTAGACAGTTGAAATTTTCACAGATGATGTATTTCTATTGCCGCTATAACAACAAATACTAGAAATAAAATAAATATTTAAGTGGGGCTCCCATACAACAAACGGGATTAGTTGCGTTAACTTTGCACCTCATTTGTATGGAGCGCTATATATACCAGGTGCAAACTTAACCACTTAAGGATGGAAAGTGTTTGTACGGAACCCTCGGTGCGCGAGTCCGACTCGCACTTGGCCGGTTTTTTTAAATACCTGAGCAGACCGGGTACCGTCAGCAGTGACAGCTGTCCAGTGGTCCGGCCACTGCTCGTCGCGCCAGCTGCCCTCGTTGATCATGGGCTCGATGGTGAAGCAGTGCCCCGGCTTCATCACGCCTACCGCTTTGTTTTCTGAAAGTTTCAAGGGTGCTGATGAGCAAATGATGGGTAAAACAAAGATATATGGGTGAATCAACGTTTTTGTGTTGTTTACTCTGTCCCCGTTGTCCAAGTGACATCTTCATACTGTTTCATAGAAAAATGCTTAGGTTGTCCGAGGGACAAATTTTGCGTAACCATAGCAACAAGGTGCACTTAAAAGTTGATTCACCCATATGCTTCAAGATTTAGAATAACAGGCGTGTAATGTAAATAAATCGACAATATGTAACACTTCAGAGTTTAGAGCACTTTATCTCAGCACCCTCTTAAATTTTGTAACATATCTAAACCCATTCATAATATTGTGTTGTGGCTATTGTATTAATCAATTCAAAATAATTTGCGGTCTGTAACTATGATAATAATAAGCAAACCCTGTGGTTTTTGGTGTACAAATGATTTGACTCTTGTCGTGTGTAAGTAGTAGTACTGTCCAGTGTTAAATAACTGATATATATGATAATAAGTCAAATAAATCATGGAATGTAAGTTAAGAAAGGATAAACATGAAACTATGATGATGATACATCATCATCATGTTAAATTAATCATTGATAATCAATCCTCTATCCCTTAAGGATATATTCTAATATTTTATCCACATTTAACTGAATTATGACATATCCTCTTCTTGTTGCAATCAATTGTTATGTTTTTTACTACTATTACATCTCATTTTTATTTTGATGACGATCATAGTATAAATGCATGTGAATTGTGTTAGCGTTATTTATACTGACATTCTATATTATGAAATTAATGATTCTAAAGCTATCAAGAAAATACTTACTGGCATAATGTGGTACATTTGGAGCAGTATGGAACAGCCTGTGTATACCATGTCCGCAGTAACTCCTCACAACACTGAACCCATTGGCTTGTGCATGCTTCTGTATAACATTCCCAATCTCGCGGTACTTCTCACCGGGCTTCACAATGTCTATGGCCTTCATCAGGCACTCGTACGTCACTTGGACCAGTTTACGGGTCGACTCTGGCACATTTCCTACAAAGAAGGACTCGTTTAGGTCCCCATGGAAGCCCCTGTGGTAGACTGTTACATCTACGTTGCAGACGTCACCATCCTGAAACATTTAGGATGATTGGTTTTTTTTTGTGAACTACTAAGAACACTTATTTAAATATTTAATAATTTAAATCAAACTTGTAGATTGATGTGTGTAATAACTTAATAACCCTGCCGGAGCTGACATGCTGAATATAATGAACTAACACCTTAATAAATAAATAAAACAGACTTTTTATACATATTTTCTTTGGTTTCCGCAACTGCCACACATTTAAATAAAATTATTATATTGTGTATATTCATCATTTTGACCCTGACGTTTCAGCAACTTTGCAGTTACCCTTGTCAAAGATTGACCGAGGCAAACACAATTTTTCTCTGTCAAAGTTACATTTGTGCAAACTACCCATTTCACTGTTTAAATTGTTTTATTTAGACTTATTATTAGTCAATTTCAATATCATATGGTAAACTCAGAAAATATTCCTTTAAACAGTTTCCAAATTCTGTAGCTAAACTAAGAGATCCAAGAAAGGTTTTTTACCAGTTTTATGTGTAGAAATCTAGAATACAAAGAGGACACAAAAAGCCAGCAATTAATAATTACTTTGCTCTGATTTTATACAATGGAATTACTCTTATTTACACACATCAATAAGAAAGAAATAGAAACACAGATAACACAAAGATTACAGTAAAGGTAAACTAAACAACATATTTATATAGCATTAGAAAGCAATGAAGCTTTTATGGAAGTCACATATCTAAAGCGCAAAAGATAGGAAAGAAAACAAACAAACAGGAAGGTTGTATGGAAGAGATAGCTCTCAAGTAATTGATAAGACTGCCTCTTTTTTCTTGTTGATGTCTGCATAGAGTTGTCTGTTCTATTCTAAAACAAAATCCTTCCTGAGGATGCAATCTCAGCACTTAATGTCAATCAGGCCAAGAATAAATTAGACAAGCATACCGCTGAGCAATGACGTTAAGACAAAGATGACTAGATATAGGCAATGTCAGTTGTTTAACTGACATTAAAATAAATAAAGCACCCACCTCCAAAGGACGGGTATCCGGTATCCCGTGACAGATGACCTCGTTGACAGACGTGCAACAACTGTTCGGGAAGTTGTGATAGTTAAGAGGGCTCGGGTAGCACTCTCGCTCTATGCAGGCTTCATGCACTACACGGTCAATCTCGTCTGTAGTCACACCCACTGCACAGGCTCTGAAAATCAAAATAATTCTGAATATATTTGTAGAGCCATAAAACCTTATTCTTACAAGCCCATAATGTGATTGATGGGAAACTAATTTGGCATTTAACTAAAGAATTCAAATAGGTATTTTTAAGATATATGTAAAACGAAAAACAGAAAAATTACATGACAATTGAAATACAATTACTGCTGCGTTTTAATGCTGTCTTATCTTCAATCTACATTGCTAGTTTTGTAGAATTTTAATGAAGTAATACCAAACAAATTTGAATGATAAAAATAATCAATTTCTTCTATATATTCAATCAATTGTTATAGGCCTATTCAATGCCAATAATCTGATAACCAAATAAGGAAAACTCAAAGTTCATACTCATTGTGAATTAGAATAATGTCATTGCAATCAATGAAACCAGGAAAGTTTAAAGATAAGATAACTTTATGAGCACTCTAATACTTCATAATAACACTTACAAATAAGGTAATATAAAAGTGCATTATTTTCATTAAATTATCAAGATTGATTTAATAATGAGGGTTTGGTCAAAAACAGTTGTCACAAAGTAATATATGCATTGGAACAAGTTCAAAATATACAGCTATAAGAGAAAAATTGTGCAGTCAGAATATTTCTGTATAATATTTATTGGTACATGCAAAACATAAATCTCCATGTTTGGCTGTCACAAGTTAAACAATTAAACATCAATAAAAATAGTAAAATACAAAATAGGCGTGCCACATACAATGTGTTATGCTCTTATCTATTTTTATTGCCACTGCTTGAACTATTTATGTACCATGACAATCACTTGAAGATAGTCTTAGGTACCTACAATAAACTTACAATATTGCTAGACTGACCAATGTTAAATTGCAGCTAAAAGAGGACCAGTCATCTTACCCTAAACTAGGAAACAAAAAAACTATAAACGGAAATACTTCTTACTTGGCAGCTTCATCAAGCACTTCTCTTCCCAGGCGGCAGGCGACGCGCATGCCCTCGATCTCCTCGTCATCCAGCACCTTGATCTGTCCGGAGCCCTTCGCAGCGTTCTCGGAAGCCGGGAACCCAGTCGGGTGGTCCGCATAGTCCGGACGTCCGATATGTGGCGGTACAGTGCGCTTCGGCCCAGGTGGGAACGGCCTCAGCTTCCCAGTGAAATTGTATGACGGCCAGGGATTGTACTCCACGTTCGAGCCATCTGTCGACTCACCCTCTACAACAAAACAAAGTTACAGCACCGTAACCTAACACCGCAACATAACCTCAAAAACTGAACTCACTCGCCAACGAATGGATGATTTTATGCGTTTTCCACGATTTCTTGAAACAATCCTGGTTGCAGAAGAACGAGCCCTGTATACCGAGCTTTATACACGTCGGACATTGCAATTGTGCAACCGATTTGCAACCGGGAGTTTCACACATTCCAATAGCGGCCATTTTTTTTGCTTTTTTATCCAATCGGTGCCATATTCTATTTTCTGTCAGTCACTGTTGACATGACAGTGACAGCCAGGTTCAACAACCTCAACACGTCAAAAATGTGGCCAACGCAAAAAAAAACGAACCGACTAAGGGTTGAGTAACCACGAATATATTCTAGATTAAATGTAAAATTAAAAATAATTAAGCATACTTTCTAAGACACAATACGTGCTCAAAGGTGATCAATAATTATTTTTAGAGGGAGGTACATACGTCACAGATAGAGATAATGATGATTGAATTGTGTCACAGCTGTCACACTGACCAGCCTACGCTACGTCGACAACACAGCTACTTGTAGGTACTGCTGAGTGCTGACATAGTATTGGTATTTCACCATACACTTTATTATGATAATTACTTATTATGCTTTCTCAAATAACACGTAAATTAAATAGGTATGCTTCTATTATCATTGCAATATTATACAACTATATTACATAATTTCCTAGGTATCGATCATCACTGAAGATAATCACATAGCAAGCAGGTAATAACTAATAATAATAAACAAATAAAATAGATGATTCAAAATAACTAAGTACTACACTTCTATCATGTTAATTATTCCTCTCAGGTGCTTCCTTCCACGGAAATAAATCAAGTTTTTTCGCCTACCGCAAAATAAAGATTCCCGAATGCCGTTCAGCCACCCGCCTGGCCGGTCCCAAGAGCGGATAAGAGCATTTCGAGCGGAGGCGTACGTGAAATCCATAACACCAACCAATTCCTCCATTGAACTACACAATCACAGTTTTAACTACAGTTTTAGCTTTATTAGCAATCTAAACAAACCACTACATTAATTATGTTGACAGCAAATTTGAATTTACACGCGATGACATGGCGTATGTGCCTAACGTCAATGAAAAGGCCATAAAAAGTCTATGGTCAGCGATTCTAAATTTAAAATTGTTTATTTTCTTGAGTTATCCAGCGTAATGTAGGTATACACACACTGTACACGCTGTACACAAAGGAACGACGTCAGACGAGCACGTTCACGTTACGGATGCAAGGTATTTGGTTAGGCCAAGGTCTCAAGTTGTCACTCGTCGAGATATGGAAATCTTTGTAGCAGTGGAAGCCAGCCAGCGCAGGCTAGTTTTACGATAAAAACAGTGTATAGTTTTCAAATCCAATCCTTAAAAAATATCTTTTATCTTATCAATAACTTCTGTCCCTACAAATACTAGTAGGTAAATAGTGTGAAGTGTCACATAGTGAAAGTTAGCGGAATGGGAAGGCATTATTTCACGCCATCCATGTAGCGGTCCAATAGCTCAGTGGTGAGAGCACTGCTCCGCTGTCGCAGCAAAGCAAAGCAAGTTGTGCAGCAAAGTCATGGGTTGGATTTGGATCCCCACTTGCAATTCAGTTGATTGCGTAAAACTTTCTATTTATCCTTTGTATTTATATATAGATAAGAAATGTGGTATCACCTTACAAAAAATATGATAAACATTGATTTTATTCAATAAAGTTAGTTGTTTAGTCGTAATTGGTATAATTATGTAATGATACTTATCATAACTTAACACTAATAATTCATTAAGTATTTTAGGAGAACCATCAGATACAAACATGACAACTAATGTCTAGGTAGGTAGGTACACAAAATATGGGTAGGAAGGACGGCACATTTCATTATAAAATATAAAGGCATCCAGTAATACGATACATATTTTTTTTAAATCATAAATTAGCTACAAATTCCAAATTTAGAAACAGCGTCATTTTTCTCATTTAATTCCTCCTATTCTCCGCCCACATACGGCCGCCGGCACCATAACTTATAATGTGACTTCGCAATGCCCAAGTTTAATGAACTTAGCGAGGGTTCCGTACCTGCCGGAATTGGGGCACTGTTGGGGCAATATTTACCGTAATACGGGCCTAATGGACCCCAAACACGGACGCTAACCGCTCGGAAGATACAATGGAATTAGGTTCAAGAAAGCTCGTTACGACCCCTGAAATATGCTTCAGTGAACTCGTTAGAAAATTGCTATGCCACGAGTGATACCTACTACCTATGCATGTACGTTAATGTTGGAAGCTGCACGTTACTTGTACACCAAATGTGTCTAGTGCGTATCTCCTACGCATATTTACCTATCTATTACTCAAAAACTCAGTGGAAGAAATGCCTCATTCTCATAGCAGTCTTACTCGTGAAAAAATCATAAATTCATGGTAAACCGTCTCAACCTCATGTAGGTGGAATATTTGACGGCACTACACTTCGCCATTTATGAATTGTTTACCCGTTTCATTTGATTAGACGAAAAAATGGTAGGTACCCTAAAACTTTATTTTTCGTATATTAATCTGTTACTGCTATCTTCGCGCAAATATTGTCCTGCTCTTTGCACTACACTAGGACGAGCCGCGTCAGGTGTACAGCAGTGCAAAGGGCCCCTTCGGGCCCGCAAGCAAAGATCTAAAAAAAAAACTACACTTACCTCGCATTCACACGGGTCCAGCAACAAGAGAGACGAACGAGAAAGGTGTCGGGGGAGCAAGCTACCCCGAAAAATATACCGGCTAGCTATTAACTGTTCTGTCTTGGTTACTGTCAACTACCTTAATTCGCGTTTTTCTCTGCATCATAGCCCGTCTCTCTTGCCCCTCTCCTCCCGCCCTAAGTCAGGCTGACCCGTTTCAGTCTATTCAGGACGCAGTCCATGTGTACTTATATTCTTTGGTCCATGTGTTTGGACAGTGCGCTCGCGTCCCCCCCCCCCCCCCCCAACACGCCCGTGGCGTGGAGACAATCCCACAAAGTCTGACTCACTCACTGTAGTAAGGGCTAAACAGCCCTGATACAGTTCATGTCTTATTGTCTTAATAAAAAAAAGTTACAGTCAAGACAGTACTGTTTATGTGCGTTCAAACAGTAGCAGTACTGTGCTGTCCACTGTCCTGCCCTCGTGTGAAACCGGCACCGCCTCGCGGCATAACAGGCATAATGAGACGGTATGCAACTTTGTGACTTACTTATCATCATGGCAACCCCATGACGATAAGCTGGGCACGCTAATCTGCCGACCGGCATTAGCCGTGAGCCGCCAATTAACAAACGAGCAACGCAGTTTTCAGAAAGCCTCAAATAGCTTACTCTGTTGAAACGTATAATGTAGTTAGCGGTATTTACTCGATAAGATAAGGTATAGACGATAAGTGATGAGAACATCAGTAGATAGATATATTAATGGACGTGAAATAGTACAAGTTACAGTTATAGTACAGTTATAAAAAAGTTCATTACGAATTCTAACCCAATATTACATTATAATCGATATTTTACTATATTCGTGCTCACTCAACAAAGACTTAAATGCGGAGTCTCAGAACCGCGTTTTATTACAACAATGAAGGGTACAGTCGCCATCAGATATATCGCAGCATATAAGGCGATCATAAATATCTGAACACGACAGATATTTATGAATGCTGCGATATATCTGATGGCGACTGTACAATAAATATTACATTTTTGGTTTTCTCTCATTATGCGTTGCAACTGGGCCCCCCGTCTAGCGAGGATACATCCAAATGTTAAAGATTACAACTACCTACTAAAATGATCTCGGGTTCCTTGAAATGAAATGAAATGAAATGATTTGAAATGAAATGAAATGATTTATTTAATGCATGTGGGAAATCGGGTAACATTTGCAGTCATCATTGCTTAATACATCGTATCACGAAACCCTACCTTTTCAGGCGTACAGGTGTGCCTTTGTTTTTAAATGCTACTTACCACATGTTCTAAGTGGGTCAATATTGGCTCACATAAACTTCTTATTCATAATTGTCATTAGTCATAATTTTTGTAGTCATATAACTATCTACTTTACTCTGAACCTAACAATTTTTCAGAATTGCTAAATCAGGCATCGGACTTTTGTAAGCACGGTAGGACTAGAGAGCTATGGAGCCGATATAAGCATTAAAATACAATAGGTTTCAACAGGTAGTAACATTGATAATATGTTAAGAAACATGTTTGATCGTAGATAAAATCAGCATTTTTTGCCGGATAGAGCCTTAAGCATCTCATTTTTTTTTTGTCTTTAAATGTCACTTACTACGGGTTGCAAATGAACAACCGAACCCTGCACAGTCTGAATATCTCAAAACGTGGCGGATTACGAAGACTATAAATAATACTAATTGTAGAGGACAACCGCGTCCGTCGGCAATCGTCTACATGGACACTCCGAAACTCAGCGATGAGTAAGGAGCGAATGGACTGTAAAATAGAAAATAGGTAACGAACGGACGAATACGAAAACGCAAACTAAAAATCAACGGTATATATTTACACAAAATTAACAAAACACAACAAGGATCGGAAAACACTTAAATTTACTCTTAACTAATATAGTCTCTGTCTAAAATGAATTTAACACTGATCGCGGACCGATGGTACTACGCTAACACTGATAAACTAAATTCGCGGACCGATGGTACTACGCTACTGTATACAAAGATGGTTAATACTCGGAAGTAAAGTGGAGAATTCTTCGTAGGCCGCCCGTAGCTCGATGTCTGCGGCCCGGAAACACGTAGCGTTGTCGCTCCATATTTGGCGCGGCCAGCCGCGCCTCGCCGCCAGCCGTCGTAGCGCCATGATCGCGGAGTCCGTCGACAGTGTGTGCACTATCTCTAAGTGCACGGCGCGGGTGGTCAGGCAGGTGAATAGCGCCACCCAGCGCTTCTCGTGGCGTCGGCCGATGGTGACCCACACGGGACCGAAGTAGTCGGTTGCCGCGTAGGTGAACGGCCGATGGTGTGGCTCGACGCGGGCTGGCGGCAGGTCCCCCAGGGCCGGTACTCGTGGTTGTGTGCGGCGCAGGATACACGTCCGGCAGGCGTTCGCGACGGCTCGTACCGTCGGCCGCAGCTTCAGCACCCAGTGTTGTTGCCGGACGTCATCCACGACGCGCTCGTTGTTGGCGTGTGCGGCCCTCTCGTGCTCACGCTGCAGCCACAGCCGCACGAACGGGTTGCGGCCGTCGAGTATGGCCGGCGTCTTGTTGATGTAGGCGGGCGCGGCGTTGATTCGCCCGCGCATTTTCAGCAGGCCGTCTTTGTCGATGAATGGGTCGAGTTTGAACAGGCGGCTGCGTCGGTTGATGGGCTCGCCTCGGGATAGCGCCCGTAGCTCCTCCGGGAAAGCTTCGCGTTGCGACTGCTGAAGCCACATGTGCTCGGCTTGCCGCATGTGTTTCAGCTGTAGTCCCGTGGGCCGCTTCGTCTTCAGGCGCTCCGCGAACTGAAGTAGTCGCGCCGTCGCGCCTATCAGCCGGTTGTATTGGGAAAACCGGCTGATGTCGGGCAGCGGTGATGTCCACACGCTCGTAGCGGCGACTTGATGCGGCTGGGCTTCCGTCGCTTCTTCTGAGGGCGGCGTCGGCGTCTCCTGTGGCTACTCCGCTTCAGGCTGCCACAGGAATTCGGGTCCGCCGTACCACCGGGCGCCTATGTCCAGGCGACGCGCGCTGTCTGCCCTCGTAGCGTCGTCGGCGGGATTTTTCTTCGTAGGCACCCATCTCCATTGCTCCGTTTCAGTGATTTCAGCGATTTCACCGAGTCGGTGCGCGACGTAGGCGCTGTAGCGGCGTGCGTCGTCGCGCACCCAGTGTAGGACGGTCCGACTGTCTGTCCATAGGACCGTCGCGTCGATGGTGACTCGGTGCTCGTGCGCGATGCTTTTTGCCAGCCTCGCCCCAATTAGCGCCGATTGTAGCTCGAGTCGTGGGATGCTCTGCTGTCGGGTCGGCGCCACTTTCGCCTTTGCTGCTACGAGGCTGACGTGTGTCTCGCCGTCGACTTCTTGGCGCCAGTAGGCGACGGCTGCGTAGGCTTGCGAGCTGGCGTCTACGAAGACGTGTAGCTCGCGTCTCGTAGCTCCCCCCGTTAGAGTGTACGGGCGGGGTAGGCGTAGCGCTGCTACGGACTCCAGTCCGCGTAGCCACGTAGCGAACTCGGCGGCTTCTTCAGGCGGCAGCGTAGAGTCCCAGTCGAGTTTGAGCTCCCACAGCCTCTGAAGTTGTATCTTCGCCGTCACGGTGTAGTGCGCCAAGAGTCCGATCGGGTCGTAGATGCTCATGACGGCGCTCAGCATTTCTCGCTTCGTCGGAGTGCGGCGTAGCTCACGCACCTCCGCCGGGACCCGAATCATTTTCGTGTTGAAGCCGAGTGTGTCTGTGTTCGGGTCCCACATCAGCCCGAGTATCTTCTGGCTCTTGTCGCCGCCTAGCTGAGGTCGCGATCTGTCGGCGCCTCTCCACAAAAACATCTGTGACGGCCGGTCCTCTTCTCTCAGTTTGATCTGCAGAAACATCTCCGCGATGTCGGCCGTCACGGCGTAGGCTCCTTCTCTGAAGCGGTACAGTATGCCCAGTATTGAGCGCAGCTTGTCGGGTCCCTCCAATATGTAGTCATTCAAGCTGCGGCCTTGTGAGGTGGCCGCAGCGTCGAATACAAGCCGGATGCGTCCAGGCTTATTCGGGTTCGTAACCGCGAAGTGTGGCAGGAACCATGTAGCGCTGCTTGACGCCGGCACCGTCCGCTCGGCGTATTTCTTCTCAATTAGATTTTCAATCTCCTTGGTGTAGGCCTCAGCAAACTGCGGGTCGCGGTCCATCTTCTTCTCGATGCCTTGTAACCGCTGCAGGGCCATGTTGTACGTCGGCGGCATGTTAGGGTTGTCGTCGCGCCATAGCTGCCCGACTTCATAACGTGGGCCGTCGATTTGTCGTACTGTGTTGTTGAAGATTGTGATAGCCCGCTCGTCTCGCGGGGTAGTCTTCTTTGCTGCCGTTATCCCCAATGAGTCGATGTCGAAGTAGTTTTTCAGTTGTGCATTGAGGTCGTCGTCTCGAACGGCGTAGCAATGTTGAACGGCCTCTTCTTGATTTCGTCGAATGATTTTCGGCGCCGTTCCGAACACCACCCAGCCCAATGGAGATAGGAGGGCGGCGGGTTCGTTGATTCTGCCCACGCGGATCTCGTACGGCAGCATCAGATGCCAATTGTCGGCTCCGATGAGTATGCGTGGGCGGGCTTCGTCGTAGCAGGCGGCACCCATGTCAGCGAGATGCGGGAACTGCGTGACGTATCTTCTATCGGCTCGTTGTGCGCGGAGGCTCAGATCATCCACGGTACGCAGCATTATAGGGTGTGCTGGACCGCCTGTCTGGCTGCGCACGTGAGCGTGTATTCGACGACTCCTCTGCTCGGTAGCCATCGATCCCACGCCTTGTATGTGTAGGCGTGTGGTGGCGCCGTCGGCGCCGATCTCGTTCGCGAGGCTCTCTTCAATGAGCGAGATTGTGGAGCCCTGGTCCATCAGAGCGTAGGCCAGCGTCTCGCCGCGGGGCCCGCCGATGATGATTGGGATGATCTTCAGAAGCACGGTCGAAGTGGCACGACCGAACTCCGCAGTGCTCGCCGTAACTTCATGTGTGCACGCCGTCGTCTCGGGTGCGTCTGTAGTTGCGCGCGTAGCAGGTTGGCGCCGCGACGCCATTATATGATGCGTAGCGGCTTGATGTGGCGGAGCGGTGGGCCCGGCTCTCGGCGTCGCGACGACTTGCTCAGTCGCGTATGGGGCCGGCGCGTACGGATAGGGCGCGTACGGGACGGCGTGTTGCATCGGGATATACGGCGCTGGGGCGTTCGGCGTATATGGTTGCTTCGTTGTTGGCGGGCCCGCTTCGGAGTGTAGCAGGCGGTGATGCGGGTAAGTGCACCCGGGAACACCGCAGCCGCGGGCGCGGCACTGGTCGCGGCGATGCCGGCGGTCCAGGCACTTGAAGCAGATTTTGTTGATGCGAACCCAATCCCATCGGGCTCCGACGTTCATGTTGAGTATCTTGCGACATTCTGTAGTGCGATGAGCGCCGCCACAGCATAGGCAGGCGTCGGCGTGCTCTGTGGCGTAGGTCTGCGCTCGATCTTTGAGAGGGCGTCGTACGGCTCCTCTGCCGGCGTTGGCCGCCGTGCGTTGCTCTGGGACGCGCTGCGATCCACGTTGCTCGGCGGCGGGCGTCGGTCTTCTATGCGGCGCCTTAGCGTGCGAGAATTCCATCTCGGCATCGCTTTCTTCAAGGAGGAACTCCGCCATCAACATGAGTTCGTTTTCGGCGGAGCTCAGGTGTTCCTTAGCGTAGGAACACCAGCGACTGCGCAAGTGTGGGCTCAGTCGCTCGGTGACTTCTCGGATGAGAAGTGGGTTGGCGCCGTAGCTTCGGCGGTCCAGGTCCACAAGCGTTGACACGATGTTCATGATGCGTATGGCGAATTGGTTGAGATCGTTGGCGCTCGGTCCGAGCGGCGGCATTCTTCGCAGCTCGTCGATGGCGCGATCAATGAGTAGATCGGTGCGCCCGAAATTCTTCTTGAGGACCCGTATGATTAGGTCGGGTCGAGCGGACGAGGCGATCATGTGCTGCACACATTGACGGGCTTCTCCTCGCAGGCAGTGTCGCAGGCGTGCGACATTTTCGTATGCGGAGTACTTGTAGCGTGCGGTGCTCTCGGTGTAAGAGTTGTAGAAAGTGAGCCATTCGCTTGGCTCCCCGGAGAATGGTGGCAGCTCGTAGACTTGTTTCGGAGGTGGCCGCATCATGGTTTCAATGGTGTCGGTGAGGCGGTCGATCACACGGTCTCGACTCGTTGAGCGTTCTCGACGGCTGTATGGTGTCCGGGGCTCCTCTTCGTGTCGCTTGCGTGTCTCGCGTTGCGGTGTAGGATCCCGTGTCTGCCTCGCTTGGTCCGCGTCGGCAGGTTGGACGTTGGACAGCCAATCGTTGACGCGTCGCTGTGAGTCGGCTTGTGAACCGCCGGCCCGAGATTGCTCGTCGATGCGCTCCATTTCGACGGCGAGCCTCTTTTCTACGAGCTCGCGTTCCATCCGGATTTCTTCGCAGCGAAGTTGCTTGAGCCGCTCCATGGCGGCGAGCTCCGCCTCGCGGCGGAGCACGTCCGTCGCGTTCGACGCTCGAGAGTGAAGTGATGACGGTCGGCGCGGCGCGTGGGCTTTATCACCGAACGTGACGTTGAGGTCGCGCCGCTGCGCGCGGGCCTCTGATTGGTCGGCCGGCGCGGAGTGCTGTGATTGGCCGGCCGACGCGGCCGGCGCGGTGCGCTGTGATTGGTCGAAGCGCTCGGCGTTCTTCGACATCCGTTTTTCTAGTTCGATGCGCCAAGTCGCAGCATCGGTTGGCGGCGAAACTGGAGCTTCTTCGGCGGGAGACTCGGGCGAGTCTGTCTGATACTGCAGTCCCGAAGGGCCCGGACGGGCATGAGCAGCGGGCGGTGAATGTGCGACTGCAACATTTGCAACCGCGAATCGCTGCAAGTCGACTGCAGCCTGTGTGCGCTCGCGCTGCAAGCGTGCACTCTCCTCACTTTTATTCCCGCGTGTATTAACCATTTTGTTGACGATTGGGAAAACCGCACTTTTCCCGCTACACAAAACGAACCTAAACTAAACAAACTAATTCCGATCCGGCTCGAAGGACCAAACAATGTAGAGGACAACCGCGTCCGTCGGCAATCGTCTACATGGACACTCCGAAACTCAGCGATGAGTAAGGAGCGAATGGACTGTAAAATAGAAAATAGGTAACGAACGGACGAATACGAAAACGCAAACTAAAAATCAACGGTATATATTTACACAAAATTAACAAAACACAACAAGGATCGGAAAACACTTAAATTTACTCTTAACTAATATAGTCTCTGTCTAAAATGAATTTAACACTGATCGCGGACCGATGGTACTACGCTAACACTGATAAACTAAATTCGCGGACCGATGGTACTACGCTACTGTATACAAAGATGGTTAATACTCGGAAGTAAAGTGGAGAAGTGATTCTATACAAATATGGCCGTCCTTTTATACAAAATCGACTAGAGGCCAGGGGGACGCCCGCCCTGTATGTTTATATCAAATTACAAGAGTTACATATTACTTAGCCTAAATATGACTTATATTATAGATTGACGTCTATATAATGCACAAAATGTGAGCGTGTTTACGCTGTGGGAGCTCCCGTCCGACTGTGAGGCGTGAAAATACCTAACGATTCTTTGTCCCCGGCAAGAGGCCGTCTCGCTCGCACCGTCCGAGATATACACTCGCGCGGTCACTCTTAACGCGCTGTGCGCCGCGAGACTTGTTTAGTCTTTGATTTATCGTGTTCTCGGACGGTTGCGGCCGGGACAATGTTCTACAAATTTACTTTATTTACTGAAATCTACAGTATTACAAAGTTTCATATTAATCTATGATTTTTCCTCAAATTTTACGTCGAACGTAAACAAAGATGACTCATCTGTTTTCGACTAAGGAATGGAAATTTCCTATGAATCATCTTGATTTTGATTCTGTCTTTACTAAGACTTGACGGGAGCTCTAACATGAAAATAATTTACACAGGGAAATTAATTAATTTCAGCCGCTTATACGGGCAACGATCTTATATCTAAGTTATTAAAATATTTATTTATTATTTCTCTTAAAATTAAGCGCTCTGCAAAGCTGTCCGTAACACTAATCCTTCTCGATTTCTTTTGTTTTTCGTCGGCACTTTATGGAGATTATCGGGGCTAAGTTGTGTACCTTGGATTACATTAGCCAGCTTTTTATGGGCTTTGATAGAATATAATTATTTATATCAGGAGTATGGGGATAGGAAATGCCGGCAACTTCGCCCGCGCAATTTTTTTTCTATATCCTCCATATTTTGTCCAGCATTCCAGCTATGACTGTTACTGTACCAAAATGCTGTTGAGGCGTGATAAGAGGACAAATAAATTATGACCTACAGATGGCGCCAGACTGGCATTGTGGCGCTGCGCATACAAAACAAAAGGCGATCCTGCATCGTACTTTATATTTTTCTTAAAATGATTTAATTAATTATTTTATTAAAACTTACTCATTCTGAAATGTAGTAACTCCAAACCTATGACACAATATGGAAAGGTTACTTTAGTCTGGTGGTAATTAAAAAAAAATAATGACGTTGAGCTTGTCATTGTTGACTGCTTATTTTTTTTCGCGGATAGGTCGAAGACTACAATTCTATGCAAGCATAGTTGTCGTAGATTTCGGTAATTTTATGTAAAGTGTACTCGGGTAATTCCGAATGTCGGGTAATTCCGAAAATTACTGATATCTAATAAACGGGGTAATATTTTTTGCGCTAGCAACACTTCCTCAGATTCAGATACTATACACTTCTACAGTAAGAAGAAGTGTTGCTAGCGCAAAAAATGTTCCCCCGTTTCTTAGATATCAGTAATTTTCGGAATTACCCGACATTCGGAATTACCCGAGTAAACTTTATTTTATTATAATATTTCTTTACATAGAGAAAAATCTATTAAAATATTTTTTTAGGGTAGGGTAGGGTAGGGTTGGGTTAATTTCCTACTGTTGGAATTAAAATTACGAAATGTTGTCAATTGTCTGACCGATCATTCTTGACATCGAATCTATGACTCGTGTTAACTCGTAATCCACGAAGCACTAATTGGGAAAAACGCACAGACATAAATAACACTCTTGTATGGGATAGAACTTCAAAAACTCAATCGATATCAAACATGATGGTTAAAATATACTCACCTAAAATCTCCATATATTATTTCATTTCACATACTTGTGTTGTTTTATCTTGTCAAATGGCGCAAGCGTGAGGCGTCCGAAACACCTAAGTACGGAGCGCAGACCTGTCAAAACCGTCTAGCGATTCAACCGAATATTCGGTTCGGTAAGAGCTGAACCGAATGTTCGGCCGAATATTCATATTCGGTATAAAGTCCGTATTCGGCCCATCTCTAAATGAAACCACTTTCTGAAAATTATTCTCTTAGTAAGATTAATGATTCATAATTACAACCCCATATTTATCAGGCCAGGATGTTCCTTAATGTTCAAGTTCAAACAGACTGTTTATTAATAATTCGGTACAGAGACCTACTTGAAAAACTTCCTCCCAACTTGATAATTAGGTTACTTGTAAGACGTTCGTACGATAATTAACGTGTTACGGCATTGCTTGTGTAATGGAGCATTTTCGGGAAAGTGACTGCTAAAGAGCATTTAATAGGCGGGACCAGAAATCAAAAGCTCTTATAGATCTGGATGTGCATCGGCATATTTTTAAAGCTTTTATTTAACTTGCATGGTATGTTTAAAGTATGTTTGTTCGGGTGAAATCTCGCAACTCAATTTTGAAGCAGATATCGTCAACCGATTAAGCTGAAATTTTGCATACTTACTTAACTTTGATGACAATACAATAATATGCCTGATCTGATGATGGAGCCGGAAGGTGGCCATAGGAACTCTATAATAGAAAAAGCAATCCTACCGAGCTTGGGCTCTTTAGAATCGTCTCAGTGAGCATTTGACGGATATCCAAAGAAAAGTACAGTCGGCTATAAAAGCTTGCCACTAAAATGTAATTTTTGACAGAAACTTATTATTATTTATGGTATGCAGTATGGCATAAATGTGTCACTGGATTACATAAAAATTGGGCAAGTGCGAGCCCGACTCGCGCATGAAGGGTTCCGTACCTATACATATATATAATCTATAACAAGTTTGTTGTATGGGAGCCCCCTTAAATATTTATTTTATTTTATTTTTAGTATGTGTTGTTATAGCGGCAATAGAAATACATCATCTGTGAAAATTTCAACTGTCTAGCTATCACCGTTGTTGAGATACAGCCTGGTGACAGACAGACGGACGGACGGACGGTGACGTTTTTACCCTTTGGGCACGGAACCCTAATAAAAAGAAAAACTTACAGTTAGAATTTTGCCCTTCCCAGGTACGCGACTGCTTCTTCTGATAGGATCTTAAAATCGTATACATGGTGGGGGAAGACAAAGAATACAGAATGATGTGGTTGATGGTCTGGTCTGGATGCAGCCCCATGTGTACCAGTGTCCGTAGTTGCAAACTCCTGTTTTTATGCGGTTAAGAGCGGACCACACCCAGCAAGGTACCTTGAAGACTGTGTGAAGTGCATTTAGTTAAATTGAACTTCAAACGAAGCGTGAAGAAGCATCTCTCGGGCCAGCATGGCAGTCAACTGACAGAGCACCGTTGGTTTGCCATTGTGACTTGGGCTCCCTGAAGTGTGGTAGCACGGGGATAGTGATACGACGAAGCTCGGTGTTAGAATGAACATTTATTAAATAATTTCCAATCCTTTTATACTGATTTTCCTTAAGGTCATTTCCATATATGGTTCGACATTCCTAAGAGGTTACACGTGTCGTTATACAATTCAAGGTTAAAGGAATTTTCTATTGTTCTATTGTTTGTTGCATCACATATGTGGATCAGCTGGGACCACACACACCGCATCTCTCCCCTCATTTTTGAGACAAAAATAGTAATTAAAATGCAACTGTTTTTGGCTTACATAATACTTAATCTACTTATAGCTATGGTGTACATAGTGATTCTTAAATTATCTTAATGCTACTTACATTACATGTTTACATTATCTTATCTCTATATGGTTGTGGAAGTAATATGATGCTTGTTTACAATTGGTTCATTGATACTTTCTTATTGATGGAGGTGGCTCCTTATTTGGGTGGATCATTCATTCTTTGCTATATATTTTAATAATATTAATTTATGCATAATAAGGTTTTGTTCTATTTTTGTGCACAATGTGCTCTTTACCTAAAACTAATATTTTTACATTGGTTCCTAGATCTAAAATTAAAGTATAAGGTCCCTTATACACTGGGTCCATCTTATTTCTATCTTCCTTTCGGACTAATATTAAATCTCCTATATTATAGTTACAATAACTGATTAACACTAAGTATGTATAAAATAGTAAAAAAAAAATATTCTATCTATTTATCTATGTATAATTATAACTCATACCCCGTAAACTATCTTAATCTAATCCAGTTAACTATACTAATCGTTAATAGAATCTTATTACCTAATACTTATTTTAATAACTTGGCTTAAATTTAATTGTATATAACTTCTTATCATTATTTTACGAATATAAAACATTAAGTTTAATTCTAAATATCCTATTTTCTTTATGCTTTTATTTTACGTTATCTTTATAACTACTAAATTTTTTAACACTTTTAATTTAATACAATCGGGGTTCCTGTTGCAGTTTTCGCAAATTGTACCTTATTCTCTCGCGAGCAAAGCTCGATTCGTACGCGATAGAGCATTGGGTGTGACACCTGTTTCGCCAATGTGGCAGGTATATGATTTCACTCTTATTTTCTTGCGCTTATGATACATATGTATCACTGATTGGGGAAGCTAAGGTTACACAGCGCGTGGTCGGCCGACCGTATTTACATATACACCTATTTATGTGTATAGGAATTCCATAAAGGTATACAAGGATTTGAAGGGCGCGCGCGCATATAATATTAATATGTAATATATGCATTACATATGTTCAGGCGGTTCTTTTAACACTCTATGTCTTTCATAGACATTCCAGGTGTCCAAGGATCTTCACGATTGATGCTCGATCGAATCATGACCAGATTTCAAGGATTCCGCGCCTGCCTTGTATCCTGGTGTACCTTGCAATTACATGCCTACTTGCGATGTTACTCAGTGGTAACGTACTCACAAGCGACATTATTTCCCTTTACTTTGAAATCATATAACTGTGGTGTCATTTTATTTTGTTTTTTAGTATTTACACCCGAAATAAAACGTTATTACGTTTTTTTTCTCTTGTAATGCCTTAAGTGGCTTTTATGCCGTAAAACTTCATCAAATAAGAATTTCAACAGCTCTTAGGTGATCAGGCTAATCGCTCATCGAAATACTTATGTTTATTTATACTTGTTTTATCTTTTACTTAGTATCTATTTATTATTATTTAATTTGGGTTTTTCCCCGTTACGTAATATATTTGTTATTTATTTAAACACATTTTCGTCATTAATTATCAGTTAATGTTATTAAAAGTAATTAATATAATATCGTTCTCGAGTAAAATTTTAACACAGTATAAGTTTTTTTTTAATTTAGTAACACTCATTTTTAATTTTTGCATTATTTTTGTGAAATGCGTCAATTAGGGTTTTTAAATACTTTTCATGTCTTCGTCCTTGAGTTTATTATTTTTTTTATTCTTCCTTTCTTTTGCAACATTTATAAGGTACGTATTTAAGTGTGCACTCTGGCTTCACTTTACTGGTTCGGAATACAACACTTTTTAGTGGTTTGCCGACCTTGTACATTTTTTGTACATATTACAGTTAAGGGTATACTTTGTATCCCTGCAGGGTATCCCTGCCTGTCTTGTACCTTTTTATGTATGCATGCTTATCTTATCAGCTGAGGGGCGCCTCTCTCGGGTCACCGCTGATGACGACAGGTCATCAGAAAAAATAAACTCATTCTCAAAATCCTTTAAAGTACATAAGAGTGTGTTATAATTAATGCAAAACAAATCAACACATTAAAAAAAATTATAATTTAAAATTCATTAAGTCTTTGTACTGCGCGAATATTATGTTTTTGTCGCGCAACTTGACACGTTATTAGTTATTGTTATTACAGCTGCGCATTTCATTCATTATCTGGAGGCAGGCTGGTCATTATGTTTACACATCAACTGACCTACTTATAATATTCTATTTATATCCGATATAATTAATCCTATAAAAATATAATGATCATAACAGTAACGTTATTCTACAGTTAAGTTGTACCTCCAGTCCTAGTCTAGGTCTGTTTAGGTGGTGCTGGTGCTGGTGGTGCTGGTACCTGCTGCTGGACGCTCTGCTCCGGCCTGCTGCGCGTCGTTGTCGCTCAAAATGTCCCGCTGACGTCACGTGATCGTGACTCTGCCGTTGAAGCTGACTTGGCGTCGTCGGAGGGCCCGTTTTAATCGGGGATGCCGTCCTCTGCATAGGTCTTCTTTTGCTTCAAAATTTCACTTTTTCGGGTGGCACTTGGTTGTGCTGGTTCCGGCTGGCAGGCTGGCTGGTATGCTGAGACGAGCTGGGTCGGGCGGCCTCTATACTGTGCCCGCAGCTGGGTCGGGCGGCCGTTATGCTGTGTTCACAGCTGGGGCTGCCTCGAAGCGTTGGGTTGCGTCGAGCAGCCCCACTGGCAGGATCGCCATGAAGTGTGGTAGCACGGGGATAGTGATACGACGAAGCTCGGTGTTAGAATGAACATTTATTAAATAATTTCCAATCCTTTTATACTGATTTTCCTTAAGGTCATTTCCATATATGGTTCGACATTCCTAAGAGGTTACACGTGTCGTTATACAATTCAAGGTTAAAGGAATTTTCTATTGTTCTATTGTTTGTTGCATCACATATGTGGATCAGCTGGGACCACACACACCGCATCCCCATCCTAAGTGGGCTTTTTTGCTTCACATCAGGCGAAGTGAAGCCACTATGTTGTGTCAATAAAAAAACCTCTCTGCATAGGCTTTAGAGTCGCTGGGTTTAGAGTGTTTGGGGAAAAAGTGGAGAAAATTACCGTAAAGTGATTTATAATAGCCGTTCTTATGCTACCAGTATCAATAGGTTTATGGCGAAAGTTGGGACCTTATCAATATCACACTGGCGGTTTGCGAGCGTTTTCAAAACAGAACGGGGGCGCAACGAACACGACACGACGTCGTCCATGCGCAGGTACCCGTTACGTGTACTTACGTTACGTACCCGTTTCGTTCTATCAACGCTCAAAACCCACTACTGTGCTTTTACACTAGCAGCTTTTGCCATAAGAACCTCTAAACATATAGGGCGCCTGTGGTTGCAACTGGAGTGATTCTACGGACTCGTACACTAACAAGTAAAGCCTGACCAGAAATATATGAGGATTGTCAAGAGGGCATTATTTATAAGATTTATATGGCAACAATTATACAACCAATCGCAACCCACTATAATGACATTAATTTAAATACCTGTCAGTTCCACTATGTTAACCTCGTAATATCATTTAATGTTATCCACTCTTTTCCTGACTGTTTTTCGTGTAGTAAACACGTGTACACTTTATTTATAATCTCTAAGTTCACGACTGTGAATAGTTTTCAGCATTTTCTTCGGATGATTTTAAATATTTGTCTTTTAAAGAAACCACCGCTTAATGACACTGACAGTGTTGACAAACTATCATAAAATCATTGCCAGTGTAAGAAATAAGTTCCAGTGAAATTCCGCAATATGGCGCATCCTCATATTATATTTCTGGTCAGGCTTTATACAGTGTGTATTTTTGGTACAACCGCAAACTTTACAAGTTCTTGGCATAGGCAATAATGTGTGTAATTAAAATGTACGATAATTATTTTCCTTATATAATAATCCAGCACATAATGTACAGTGCGACAAAAAAGAGTAGAAAACGGATGATAAAGGAACTACAATTTTTCATACAAAATTGTTACCATATTCAAGCACTTTACGTCAAAAATGTGGCAGTTGCGAAGGAAGTGGCGCCCTCATTTATTTTCTACTCTTTTGTGTCGCACTGTACTATCTCGTTTTTTTTTTTACTTAGCCATCTACTGTCAATAAAAGTCAATGTGTGAAATAATCGAACGCAATAAATTGCTCTCAAATTAATTACGCTTTGGTAGTAACACTTAATTAACAATTTGTTTAAATATCGGTTCATGGCACTACATTTGCGTCTGGTAACAGTTTTGTGACTGTATTACTAATACACGCTGTATAGCAGCAAATCCAATTAACCTTTTTTTTTTGTGGCTTTGGCAAATAATTTGTACAAATATATTGCTTTTTGTTACAGGTTCATCATACGAACCAGTTCCCTTATACTGAAGTAAAAATATGTCTAGACATTTGAAGGACCTCATTATTATTTAGAGACGAGTGTCTCATATATTTTAATCTGAATTTGTCTTTGATGTAAATCAACTCAAGTGTCCACTTCAGTTTGAGTATCGAGGGCTATAGGTATATTCTTCAAAAATACACTGAAAACCTTTTTTCAGCACCAACTCATCAACGTAAATAAAATAGATTCCACCCTTTTATCTAGTTTCTTTGCCGTGAACAGTTCTCTTCCGTCTTTCATTCCACCCCTTTTTCATCAGCGGTTTAACCACAAACCGTGGTATGTACCTACCTATGCAAATACTCCGATAAACGAGGATATTTTCTGTTACGCAATTTCATCTGCAGACTGATTGAGGTAGCTACTAGTAAATCATGAATCTATGTAGCAACTTACTCTTATTGACCGAGCGAGCGAAGCGAACGGAGTGTCTGCGTTTCAGCTTGGCCTAAAAAAGCGTATGTCTCCGTATTTCTAATTTTGGGCTGTTCTCGCCTACTTTCTCAACTGACACGTATATTTTCATAAAGATATTAGAAAAAAATAAAAATGACCGCCAAATGCCAGACTTCCGACAGTCTCCGCCGCCGCCCGTGCCACTCGCATCCCCGTCTGCCGCTCGCGATCAAAGTCGCCGGTGTAATGCAAGTTTTTTGGTAAGTGCTCCTGGACTGGCGTAGGTAACACTCACGCAGGAACGGGCGGCAGACAGAATCATCAGAGTCTTGGCCGCGGCCAGCGCCGCACGCATCCCAGCCCGCCGCTCATGATCTTAGTCGCCTGTGTAATGCCAATTGTTTGGTAAGTCCTCGTCGACTGGAGTAGCACGCACGCAGGGTGGGCGGCAGACAGAATCGTCAGAGAGTCTCGGCCGCGGCCCGCGCCGCGCGCGATCTTAGTCGCCTGTGTAATGTCAATTGTTTGGTAAGTCCTCGTCGACTGGAGTAGCACGCACGCAGGGCGGGCGGCAGACAGAATCGTCAGAGAGTCTCGGCCGCGGCCCGCGCCGGGCGCGATCTTAGTCGCCTGTGTTAATGCCAATTGTTTGGTAAGTCCTCGTTGACATGAGTAGCACGCACGCAGGGCGGGCGGCAGACAGAATCGTCAGATATTCTGGGCCACGACCCACGCCACAAGCGATCTTAGTCACCTGTGTAATGCAAATTGTTTGGTAAGTCCTCGTCGACTGGAGTAGCACGCACGCAGGGCGGGCGGCAGACAGAATCGTCAGAGAGTCTCGGCCGCGGCCCGCGCCGCACGCTTTCCCGCCCACCGCTCGCGATCTAAGTTCCCGTAGTAACGTGCCGAAATTGTTTGGTAAGTTATTTATCTTGTCTTTTAATATTTGTTTGTTTTCGCTGTTTAAATTTAAGAAAATATTCAAATAAAAACAGGCTCGCAGAGAACGAAAAAGGAATAGATGTTTTTATCTAAGATCTCTGTGTTTTTAGAATAAAATAGTGTAAGTGCGTCATATTTTTATACGTAACAATATACTTTTTTTAGTGTATAATTTAAAAATATGATATGTCGTCGCGTGTAATAGTTATTATTATAATTTAGGTTATGAGACGTTCGTTTAAAAACGTTTTGTAATTAAAAAAAAGTACCTGAGACGTGAAAGTCTGATGCTTGTACAACACAGATTCGGATATTGTTATAATAAAAATCCGTAAAAAACTGAACGATTTATTTTACGGATTTTGGCATAAAATTTTGTCCCTGTTTCCATTTACGGAATGGACATCCAATTGTGTTAAAATATGTTTTGATGACAAAAGAGTACCATACTTTTATTGCTATTACTTACAGCGGGCTTATGATAGTTGCGTTTTCACGTAGTAAATAAGTGACAAAGCATCCGTCACGTTTTGAACAAATGCGAGTGTGAGTGACAGATGCTTTGTCACTTATTTATCGCGTGATAAACGCAGCGACCATATAGGCCCATTAGGCCTCCTGTTTGTTTCTGTAGACATTTTAATATGTTTTAGTGTGATGTATTATTTTCTGGCGGTGATGATAATTAATCTACCTATTATTTAAATTATAAGGTATAGAGTAGATAGAGTTTTAATGTTCACTTAGGTATTTTATTTAAACTTGTAACTTAGGTCCCTCAGGTATGTTAGGTACCTATTTAAAGAGAATAGTCGTAAAACGTAGACGTTATTTATTTAATAATGTTTATAATTTATGTCATTTAAATGATCTCTTATATACTCCCATGGTTCAAATAGGTTTAAATTGAAATTTACGGTGTTCAATAACGATTTTTTGATAAAATAACCTTTAACCTTGACGTAAATACTTACTGTCTTTAGTAGGAATTTGCAAATTTAACAGTTTATCCCTCACTTAAAATAACATTTATTTAGTAGCAGTAAATAAAATATATTCCAGGACTAAGCACTTTAGACCTAATCTGTTAACACAGAATTTTCATCTCGCTCGCCGACGCGCAAACTTTGTAAAACTCTGTTGTGTTCAACTATTTAATAAGCCTAATGGTTCCATTTCCAAAACAAGCAATCCCAGAGAGAATACATAGGTAAAATCTGTTATACGGTTGTAAAAAAATCTATGTTAGTACGGAATTTTCGGGTACTTCGGATGCAAGCGTCGTTCACAATGGCTCATAAGGCGGTAAGAGTGACGCAACGTGCAATGGAAAGGGCTATGCTCGGAGTTTCTTTGCGCGATACTATCAGAAATGAGGATATCCGCAGAAGAATCAAGGTAACCGACATAGCTCACAGGATTGCCCGGTTGAAGTGGCAATAGGCAGGCCATGTAGCCCGGAGAATGGACGGCTTGGGGCAGCAAAGTCCTTAGGGCGGTGACTACGTATAGGAAAGCGCAGCGTGGTTCGGCCCGAGACTAGTTGGACGGATGACCTCGTGAGGGTAGCGGGGAATCAAGGATGCAGTCTGCACGGGATCGCACTTTGTGGTATGTTCAGCAGTAGACGTCTGTGGCTGATAGATAGATAGATAGAAGCACTTTAGACCTAATTTGTTAACACAGTACTTTCATCTCGCTTCGAGCAAACTTTGTAAAACTCTGTTGAGTTCAACTATTTAATAAGCCTCATAGTTCCATTTTCAAAACAAGCAATCCCAGAGAGAATACATAAAATCTGTTATACAGTTGTAAAAAAAATTAAGTACGGTCAACATCAAAAACCGGCCAAGTGCGAGTTGGACTCACGCACCGAGGGTTCCGTACAAACACTTATCCCATCTTAACTGGCCGGGTTAAGTTAAGTTTGCACCTGGTATGTATGGCGCCGGATACAAATGAGGTGCAAGTTTAACGCAACCGATCACGTTTGTTGTTTAGGAGCCCTCTTAAATATTATTATATTCTGTGTTTTAGTATTTGTTGTTATAGCGGCAACAGAAATACGTCATCTGCGAAAATTTCAACTGTCTAACTAGAACAGTTCATGAGATACAGCCTGGTGACAGACGAACGGACAGCGGAGTCCAAGCGAAGTCTTAGTAATAGGGTCCCGTTTTTTACCCTTTGGTTACGGAACTACGGAACCCTAAAAATTGTCGCAAATACAAATACAAGTACTCTATTGCACACCTCATAAAATATACAGGAGAAATACGATGCAAGAAATTACAATTAGAGGTAAACAACAGGCGGTCTTATCGCTAAAGAGCGATCTCTTCCAGACAACCTTAGGGTAGTGGAGAACTTGAAAAAATAAGATTTTGTTATTAGGCGGTGCAAAAATAATATATACATAACAAAAACAAATAAATACATAAATATAATAAACAATAAATACATAAATACATACATACATTCAGCCAACAGGTAATAGGACCATTTGAATAAAATACGAATTATGAAAGGGATAGATAGGTAATGTTCTTTCAGTTGAGTTTTGAAAGAAACAAGAGATTTAGCGCGCCTTAAGCTCACAGGCAAGGAGTTCCACAAACAGACAGCTTTAAAAGTAAACAAATTATTATAAAATTTTGAGACGGAAGAAGGTACGGCAAGGAGCAAATTTTGGGCAGATCGAGCAGAAGTGAGATAAGTGAAACGCTCCTTGAGATAGCGGGGAGTTGCAGGATGAAAAAGTATATTAAAAAGAAGAGCAAGAATATGAGAGTTACGACGAAAACGGATGTCACCTACTTCTGATGCGCACTGTACATTCAATTAAAGCGATTGAAATAGGTTGAAGATCCCTGATTCGATTAATTTGGTGTTTGTAGGTATACACACGAGTATATTGTATTTGTAGCCAACGCATGCCAAATAAATTTCAATCTCTTTTCACAAATTGAAAAATGTAGGACTATTATTACGCAACCACAGCAAAGCAAAAACCGACAAAGTGCGAGTTGGACTCGCGCACGAAGGGTTCCGTACCATTATCGAGCAAAAATACGTTATTTGTATGGGCCTCCCTTTAATTTTTACTTCTTCTTTATTTTTATTATTTGTTGTTATAGCGGTAACAAAAATATACATTCTGTGCAAATTCCAACTGACCCCTATTTTTGTTAAATAATTAATTATTATTTTATTTGTTGATATAGCGGCAACAGAAAGACATCATTTGTGAAAATTTCAACTGATGTCTAGCTATCACGGTCCATGAGATACAGCCTGGTAACAGACGGAGGGACGGACGGAGGAGAATTAGTAATAGGGTTCCGTTTTTACCCTTTGCGTACGGAACCCTAAAAAGGGGGTTATTACATTTTCCCCTCTCACGGACGAAGTCGATCGCACCCTATAGTCTTATAAAAGGTTTTAAGATTTAATTGAAAACTCACAAAAAGCTAGATTACGCAAATCTATTACCATAAGAACCGAAACGGCGAGTTTTTATTTTCAACCAAAATACCTTTCATGCCCACAAAATCAATTTAAGAGGCCATTAAATTGTAATCTGTAAGGAGATCGGTCTCGTCATCACTTTGTAATGGTAAATTGGTTCTGGCGTTGGGAAAGGTTCTGTAGATTCAAAGAATGTTTGCACATCCATTCTAAATGAGTGGAGATTTCTTTGCCGGCTCGTGTTACCAACGCAATTTTCCATAATGGCAGTATCTTCTTATATTAGTCTAATGGTCACAGACACTCATTGTTAAGCAACGAAATTAAACAAGAGAAAGAACATTTATCAAATATTGATAGCTGCGTATTTGCGGCGTTTGCCGTGGAGACCTTAGGGCCGTGGGGGCCGGGAGCAACTATGCTTTCCAAAAAGCTGAGCTATTTGCTTATCTGGTCCTCCGGTGATCGTGGGGCTAGCTCGTTCCTCGCCCAGCGCATTGGCTTTGCCATCCAGCGAGGAAACGACAGCCTTATGGGCACCCTACCCTGCAATGGTAGTGGCCTAGGTGATACACATATGTACATATAGTTTAGGTCCCAATAGTTTAAGTTAGATTTAATTAGATCATGAGTTTCTTAAGGTTCAGTTATGTATTTTTTATTTTGTGTTTTTAGGGTTCCGTACCTCAAAAGGAAAAAACGGAACCCTTATAGGATCACTTTGTTGTCCGTCTGTCCGTCCGTCTGTCAAGACCCTTTTTCTCAGGAACGCGTGGAGGTATGAAGCTGAAATTTATATCAATTACTCAGGTCTACTGTCCCTTGAAGCTGTGAAAAAATCGACTTCTAAGCCAACGCAATCAAAAGATACAGCCGTTTATGCCGCAAATTTTCGACACTTGCAAGGGAATCAAAACCTACAGGGTGCTTCCCGTGAACTCAGAATCTTGAAATTTGGTACGAAGCAACGTCTTATAGCATAGATAAAGGAATAATTACGAAAACCATAAATTTTTTTTTTAATACCTATACAGCCGTTTATGCCGCAAATTTTCGACACTTGCAAGGGAATCAAAACCTACAGGGTGCTTCCCGTGAACTCAGAATCTTGAAATTTGGTACGAAGCAACGTCTTATAGCATAGATAAAGGAATAATTACGAAAACCATAATTTTTTTTTTAATACCTAACTTTGCACCTAATTTATATGGGGCGCTATACATACCAGGTGCAAACTTAACTTAACCACTTAGGGATGGAAAGTGTTTGTACGGAACCCTCGGTGCGCGAGTCCGACTCGCACTTGGCCGGTTTTTTCTTAGTAAATTTTATTTAAGTTCTTAATAATATAGGTATACATTACCGAATGTACAGTATTAACAAAATATGATGCGCTGACGGGGATCGCCAGCTAGCAGTGTTTCTGACTATGTTGAAATGACAATTTAGTCGTAACCTAAATAAAAAATATTTAACACCCCCTTACACAAGTAAGTAGCTAATTATCATGAGATCTGCATTCAATGAGTGATATAGAAAATGCTACTAAAACTGAACATAAATACAAAATTTGGAATTCTTAGTTTCAAATACTGGCTGAGATCTTGTCATTTGTCCCAATTAAAGCTGAATATCTTGGAAAATATTGGTCGTATTTCCACCAAACATGGCTAAGAGCCATCTCGACGGACATGTCTGTCGATAAAAAAAAAACACTCTCAAATCGGTCCATCCTTTTGGGAGTAAACGATGCCACAGACAGACACTCAGATACACAGACACACAGAAACACAGACACACAGATACACATGTTAAACTTATAACGTCCCTCTTTTTTCGTCGGGGGTTACAATTGCAAGGAATCGTTGGATGACAATAATGACCACAGAATAATAATAAGCCCTATACTTGTATTGGATGGGATGAAATTGGCTACTGGCCAGTCGTCTCTACAGTGAAAATCTGAATACTGCTTACATTTTCTATGAAAATACTCAGAATTTACGGGATTTAGAGCTCTATAAAGCATTTCTGTTTTAATGTCACTTAGAGAGACACTTAATTGTAGTTTGAATATTGGGCTCTATTTTAAAAATATTCAATATCTATTTATTACTGTTCTGTCTATGATAGCAAAATGTTCGTACGTAATAATACTTAATAAACATTAAGGCGTAATAGGGATATTTTTTCACATTTCTGTTTTGATCAATTAGCGACAGCTTAGTTTTTCCTCTGATTGCTTAGTACGCCCACTTCGAGCCTGCGTAATTTCTGACTAAATTAGTACTAAAAATAACACTTTCTTAGATTAGTTTCTACCATACTCGGGCCCATAATTAAAACGTTTACCTATTACTGTCCATTTATATCCTTTGCCCTTGGTCAAATAACCCAAGGTGCCGATACAAATTCAAGCATCTTAAATTGGATATACTACCTACAATAATATTATAAGTAATAAAATTCTAAAATTGTACTGAAAGTGGGCATTCTACGAAGGTGGGTCATGTTTTCGGAAAAAAAAAATAACAGCACGATGCAGCAGAATGGCGCCAGCCGTCAGCACCGCCTCTTGCCTGTTTTTTACTCTCATCACACCGAAACGGTTGGACAGATTTTAACTAATTTTAGTACGGGGCTATCAGCCCACCTAGCACAACTACGCTTCTCGACTCTTATCGCGCGACATAGCATCGCACGTCACTCTCTCACAGTAAAGCGAAGAAAGAGATAGATAATATTTCTCGCGCGAGAAAGAGTCGCGTGTCAGTTATGCTAGAGTTGAAGGACATTCAAAAATGGTTATGAGATACTTTTTACCCAACTATGGTAAAGAAAATAAATACGCGAACAAACTTGCAAAGTCTTTATTGTAGACCTCAAATACAAAGGGGAAAAACACATAAGGGATACAATAAATAAAGGCAGAGGTAAATAATAGGCATTCACTCAGACAGACATTCAATGGAGGCATCAGCTAGCCCAATTTTTGTCATCTAAAAGAATACAATGGCATCAGATAATAGAAAATAACCCCAACTATATGGCTTCCTAATTGAATAGCACCAGCCCGCAAACGAAAGTGATTTCATCTGGTGATTGAATTAGGAGCTCTGAAAGAATGAATGCGTAATCCGGGGATGAATGGACGCATCTAGAGCTGTCCCGTTCTCGAGAACGGTTCTCGATTTATATGGGAAGTTCGAGACCGTTCTTTCCCCACACACATCGGGAAACGTTATCGAGAACGGCACGTCCCTCTAGACGCATCAGCTTTGTAGCAAAGGTACAAATAGAGAATGGACAAAAGCAGTATGTGTTAATATTTGAATATTATAGGTAAACAGAACTCAAATCTTACACAACATTTAAAATTCGTTATACCTTTAAATAATGGCTTCTTGCTTCTCTATGTTTAAAACTATGGTGTGTTTACAAAAAACAGAAAGCATAACTTCAGAGACAAATGTGTAATAGTTAAAAGTGTCGGTTAAAAATATGATTCGCTCATACATAAATATTAAATATTTAGGTTCTTAAGATCAATTGATGAATCTTGTAATGTACTCTGTTGTTGTACTTTGGAGTGACGATCACGTATAGAGCAGTCTGACGGAATGCGTATGCCGAATGACAGTCGGGTCGCGGGGAGTCGATGGATGCAGTAGATATATAGATATTTGATAGATATATATTGATGGTTATTGATTAAGGTAAGGTGGGGTGGGATAAGACTAACACAGTTTATTGTCTAATAGGGTAAGACTAACCAGTTAGTTATTGGACTGTGGCAGTCTTCGCCCGGTGCTAGTATTACCCCACCTACTACTGACAAATATGTCACTTGCAGCTCATCGCGTTTTAATGACAGTTAAAGGTAAAGTACATGAGAGATAACCGAGATCTCGCTTATTTCGCGATATCTCAAAGCCAACTTGAATTAGCACCAGGATTTGACCGGAATCTAGCGATAGGTATCTCTAGACGAAGAATAAATATTTCACAATAATACTGCTGAAGATAAGGCCATCAACATTTTAATAAGTAAATTATAAACAAATCTGAAATAACAGTCTACCTACCCGCAATCAATAAAACGCTTCGCTATTCGCGCTGTGAAATATTAAAGTTCATTGCTTGATTGAAGCCTTTCAGTCATAAGAATTAGGTTAGCCAATACAAAGAGCACCGCTTTTTACAGTATTTCCAAGAAACTTTTGATGCTGATAGGGAATTGAAGTTATATTCGTCAGCTAAAATGAATCAATAGTCATTGTTTCTTTTTAGTTCACTGAAATTAAATAATTTATTCACAAGGGCACTTTTACAAGCCATATTGTGAATCTACCGGCATTTACCAAGATGAGACCGCTGTTGAGAAGAAAGCCAAAACAAACTCAGAAAGTAAGTAAGTAAGTAAGTCATTTTTTCGTAAATAATACTTAAAACAATCAATTATTGCTTCAACTAATTACACTTTAAAACCGACGTAAAAAACCAGAGCAGATTTCCAATTCGACGGGGATTTGTCTTCTCGTTTCAATCTTTAACTACGCCCTTATTTTTTTACTCATCTTTGCGAAAGTGAACAAACTAAATCGCAGAAAACTAGCGCAGCGTAAAAAATGATAACTCTCTTGGCACGGCCCGGTATGGCTTCCGATTAGCTATCGGCTGTTTGTGCAAATCCCTGCTGTAATATCCCAGGCCGTGGTGCGCTAACTGTTTGCTAAAGACATCTTTATATGTTCTATATCAGGTTTTAACCGGATTACGGGAAAGAAAAAAAGTTTTACGCGGCACTGTAACGGGCACTGCACGCAGAGGGGGGACAGTTTAGAAAAGGTGCTAAAGAAATCAAACACGCTGGTGCTGGTCGGACCAGATACGCTCTACCCTCAAGACCTCAATATACCACGCCATCCACTCAGCCCAGGATAGAGTAAGCTGGCGCAAAATTGTCCACGAAAGTTATTATAAAGTTAGTCAGAGAGGCCACGACCCTCAACATTGAGGATATCGACTAAAGGAGGACACTTCCTTAGTCATTCTATAATCTTGTTTCAATCTTTTTGTGACCATTTGTTGGCAGCTGGGATTGTTGTTTTTATTTAACTAACTAGATAGTGCCTTCAACTTCGCTCGTGCGGAAGTAAAAGAGCCATAACCCTATCTATGGCTTTACCATAATCGAGTAAAAATGAGAACTTTCTTGGCACGGCTCTGTACGGCTTCCGATTAGCTCTCGGCTGTTTGTGCAAATCCCTGCTGTAATATCCCGGGCCGTGGCATGCTAACTCGCGGCTATTGTCCTCTTATGCCTCCTATGTCAGGTTTTTATAAAATTAATATATGGAACAGTTGAATACATAAACGCACCCGTTCGCGAGTGAGTGCTTAAAATGAAGTTTGTACTTCGTTCATGTCAGTAACGCACTCACTGAAGGATAAACCAACTCACTATATTAGTATATATCTATCGTAAGTAACCACTCACCTCTGAATAGGAACTGAACTGAATAATGCTGTTATTGCATTATGAAGTTACTGATAGAAGAAATTAATGACGTCAAATAATTAAATTTGTTGATTATATATTGAGATGAGTGACATTTTTCCAATAGCAACGTTATTATTAATTAGGCATAAATATTTTTATAGAATCTTTATATCGATCCTATTTTTATGTGGAAATACCACTTTTTTTTTATAAATAATGACACAAAGGTAAATTAAGAAAGAAAATTGAATGTGATCTACTATTAGCCATGCCCTAGGATGTCTTTACACGCACATCCTAGGGTATGGCTAATGCGCATAAGCATTTCAACCACATATGACGCAGAGGGCGCTCCAGTAGCGTAAGAATTATGCAATGAAAGATTTGGTGTGATTGACGTAACGATCCAAAAGCTCAGTTGGGAGAGCAATACGCCGGAAACGTAGAGGTCGCAGGTTCAAATCCTGCTTATAGTAGATCGCATTCAATTTGTCTTTCTTAATTTACCTTTGTGCTATTATTTATAATCACGCATACTTTCTTAATACTTCTTGCAACGCATCATTCAAATGAACCAGTGAACGATATGAAAGGCATGTACGAAATGAGTATGATGATAATGATGGAGCAGTTTGAGTCTATAGATCCACTGAACGAAAGGAAGGAAATCATCGAAAATTTGAAATTAGTGATACCTAATATCGCGAGAGCTAACAGGAATCTTTCATTTGAGTGACATGATTTGCGCATCTCTAACGCGGAGGCATGGGTACGATTAGCGTCAAAAGTAACCGGCATACTAAAAAATATCAAATATCTTTAATACTGATAGTAAATCAAACACCAATCATCTCCGGCAGTATTTTATCATCTAGTCATATACATAAATTTCCAAATCTTAATGTCTTCTGTGTGTTCTTCTTCTTTATCATTCGATATAGTTATGTATAAGTAAAAGCGATATTACTACACGGAAAATACAACAATATTATCTCAGTAAACAGACTAATACATTAATTAGTAGGTTCACTCGAGTGAGACACACCTGTGCTACAATCTGTGCAGTAACCTTACTATGAGTTAACGAGAGTAACCTCGTTAGCGACAGCGTTAAACGATTCGTACGGAGAATAGTACAGTGCCCCTACCGGGTACTTTGTAGAACTACACTAGTCACTAGCGAGTACTGTCACTGTAAACTCGTGGTAAGGGTGTCCAGCCGATATGCGACGTTATCTAGTCAACACGTCAGCAACTCGAGCCTTTGAGGAGGCGAAGTTATCGTGCAGCTACGTGTTTGCATCTGATTTGACGACATCAGAACTGGCCAGTGGAGTTTGACCTATATCCAAGAAGTTCACAACCGTACACCAGTGTGTACCTGATGAGTATACCCCGGAGTATTCGGTGCATAAATAATTTGACGCCTAGTGTGAAATCAACAAACTTTTACCCAATTCTAGGAGTAAAGATGGTTATAGGATACTTTTAATCCATCTATGGTAAAGAACGAAGAAAGAAAGAAAAACGATGAAAAATACGCGAACGAGGTTGCGGGCATCTTCTTGTTTGTCATTATAATCGTTAGCCATAATTCGGAACATAATATTAAGTTTACAGGATGAGTTTTGAAAAGCTTTAGTTCCGCTTAGGTTAGGTTTGTATTATAACATTTATAACAATCCATTTATACGAAGATCAAAGCTCAAAGAAAAATTGAAATGCGTAACCTGGTGCAAGAAACTGGGACTCGAACCCGGTACCTCTGGATTGCCGGTCCAGCGCGTAAACCTTTCCGCCACACTTACACTCAGGCAACCTTTCGATTTTTTCCTTATGTTTAGTGTGTCGATCTTTGCATTGTTTAAATCCTGAAATGTTGATACGTGAGAAAAACTATGAACAAAACTAACGATTATGATGACAAACAATACATAATTTTTATAAATTGTATGCCACCCTTATGAATACTTACCTTTCTTATCTCTGTTTTTATTCATCAGATTAGAGCGACAAAGCGTAAGACCGTACGTTAATTTCCTGTGCCCTTTGACTCTAACTTGATTTATTTTTCGTACTTCTTCTTATCACAAACATGGCAGTAATAACTTAACTTTCCTGTATACAAGACATTTTAGCCATATATAGAAACGAGTTTTGGAAGTACCTACCTACGTAAATATACGGAAAATAACTAGTTACGTTGTTATAGTGGTGTTTTTTGGGGAGATTTACGTTTGGCAAGTAACATACGAGTATACGTTTTTTGGCTGAAGATGAAATGGTAGTAAAATAAAGAAAAAAGCCCAGTCAGGTGCAAGTCGGACTCGCGCACCGAGGGTTTCGTACGAACTATGAAAACACTGCATTAATCTGTACTAAGCGACAAACTTAACTACCACATGATTTGTAGTATTTTAGCAAATAAAACATTTCTATTATATTCTATAGGTACAATTGAAAACCTGTTTTACGTACTTATTATATACGTTTTAGCGGCATAAATGGTCGTGCCTATTTTTTACGTTAACTTAGAAGTTCGATTCTTTCACAGCTTCAAGTGTTAGACAGAGACTGTTAAACCTAAACAGGTATGTGGTTTTAATTTAAATATCATATACCTTTCCCGTTCCCGAGATAAAGCGTCTTGACTTGACAGATAGACGGACGGATTTGAATTTGTTATCGATCTGTTTATCTCTAAAGAAAAGACGGTCAATCGGATTATTACCTAACCCCGAAAGATATTTACATAATTATTTTACGAAGTAGGTATGATAAATGATAAAGACCCTTGAATGCAAGCGAAATCGTTGGAAACATCAAGCGATGGGAACGGAAATAGTTTTCACACTCTTCCAAACTGCTCACAGTTTTCAATAGTGTTTCCGTAAATAGGTGGAAATACTTATCGAACTAATATAGAGAACGGTGCCCTAACTTTACCCTACTTTGTACTCGTGATTGCTTTTATAAAACAGCGGTATTGCGCGATCTCACCGAGCCAATTGGACATTTTCCCTCCAGCTTTTATATCCCAATTGGATTCCGTTGAAAACGAACAAAACACTCAATTTTAGATCAAGCGCACTCAAATTAAACCAATTTACTGGCTTAATTTTCCCCGTGAAAGCGGCAATCCTTCTTTCACTTACAGGATAGCGGGAACAGATTGAATGTTTTTCGTTTAAGAATTTGAGGGAACGTTTTAATGGTCTAAGTTTTTTGATATCTAAATATATAACAGACTAAGGATGTCGCTTATACGAATAGCTTGCTGCTTTTGATACTCCTTACAATGTTAGAACTTAGAACGTCAATTATTGCTATGGTAATCATACTACCATACCATACTAAGTATAGCAGAATATTATGAATCCGAAAGTAGGTCGGTCTGTTTGTTAGTGGTTTGTTACCTTTTCGCGGTTGTAGGTACTACTTATTGGACTGATTCCAATATTTGGCATAAAAGCTCATTGTCTACTTTTCTTTTTATTTCCCCCCTGGAGGAGTGGTTCAGAGGATAAAGTTTTATACGGAAACTATTTATTTTAGAGTTGTTTCTTTTATGTTAAATGTGAAAATAAATAAACACTCATTAGAAAAAAATAAATTTGGTTTGGTTTTATAAATAATGACACAAAGGTAAATAAAGAAAGAAAAATTGAATGCGATCTACTACAATCGAAGCGGGGTTTGAACCCGCGACCTCTGCGTTTCCGGCGCATTGCTCTCCCAACTGAGCTATTCGACCGCTACGTCAGTCACACCAAATCTTTCATCCCTTAATCCTTTTTACGCTACTAGAGCGCCCTCTGCGTCATATATGTTTTTTGAAATGCTTATTGCGCATTAGCCATACCCTAGGATGTGCGTTTTACACGCACGATCCCCAATCCCCATTGCTTTACAGCAAGTGTGAAAATTGCGAGAGAGATGGCGCTGTTCTAAATATTTGTATAGAATCTTTTTATCGATTCATATTTTTTTATGTGGTAATACCACATTTTTATTTTTATAAATAATGACACAAAGGTAAATAAAGAAAGAAAAATTGAATGCGATCTACTACAATCGAAGCGGGGTTTGAACCCGCGACCTCTGCGTTTCCGGCGCATTGCTCTCCCAACTGAGCTATTCGACCGCTACGTCAGTCACACCAAATCTTTCATCCCTTAATCCTTTTTACGCTACTAGAGCGCCCTCTGCGTCATATATGTTTTTTGAAATGCTTATTGCGCATTAGCCATACCCTAGGATGTGCGTTTTACACGCACGATCCCCAATCCCCATTGCTTTACAGCAAGTGTGAAAATTGCGAGAGAGATGGCGCTGTTCTAAATATTTGTATAGAATCTTTTTATCGATTCATATTTTTTTATGTGGTAATACCACATTTTTATTTTTATAAATAATGACACAAAGGTAAATAAAGAAAGAAAAATTGAATGCGATCTACTACAATCGAAGCGGGGTTTGAACCCGCGACCTCTGCGTTTCCGGCACATTGCTCTCCCAACTGAGCTATTCGACCGCTACGTCAGTCACACCAAATCTTTCATCCCTTAATCCTTTTTACGCTACTAGAGCGCCCTCTGCGTCATATATAGTAGCGTAAAAAGGATTAAGGGATGAAAGATTTGGTGTGACTGACGTAGCGGTCGAATAGCTCAGTTGGGAGAGCAATGCGCCGGAAACGCAGAGGTCGCGGGTTCAAACCCCGCTTCGATTGTAGTAGATCGCATTCAATTTTTCTTTCTTTATTTACCTTTGTGTCATTATTTATAAAAATAAAAATGTGGTATTACCACATAAAAAAATATGAATCGATAAAAAGATTCTATACAAATATTTAGAACAGCGCCATCTCTCTCGCAATTTTCACACTTGCTGTAAAGCAATGGGGATTGGGGATCGTGCGTGTAAAACGCACATCCTAGGGTATGGCTAATGCGCAATAAGCATTTCAAAAAACATATATGACGCAGAGGGCGCTCTAGTAGCGTAAAAAGGATTAAGGGATGAAAGATTTGGTGTGACTGACGTAGCGGTCGAATAGCTCAGTTGGGAGAGCAATGCGCCGGAAACGCAGAGGTCGCGGGTTCAAACCCCGCTTCGATTGTAGTAGATCGCATTCAATTTTTCTTTCTTTATTTACCTTTGTGTCATTATTTATAAAAATAAAAATGTGGTATTACCACATAAAAAAATATGAATCGATAAAAAGATTCTATACAAATATTTAGAACAGCGCCATCTCTCTCGCGCAGTCTTCACACTTGCTGTAAAGCAATGGGGATTGGGGATCGTGCGTGTAAAACGCACATCCTAGGGTATGGCTAATGCGCAATAAGCATTTCAAAAAACATATATGACGCAGAGGGCGCTCTAGTAGCGTAAAAAGGATTAAGGGATGAAAGATTTGGTGTGACTGACGTAGCGGTCGAATAGCTCAGTTGGGAGAGCAATGCGCCGGAAACGCAGAGGTCGCGGGTTCAAACCCCGCTTCGATTGTAGTAGATCGCATTCAATTTTTCTTTCTTTATTTACCTTTGTGTCATTATTTATAAAAATAAAAATGTGGTATTACCACATAAAAAAATATGAATCGATAAAAAGATTCTATACAAATATTTGGTTTGGTTTACCAATGCACAATGGTATAAATTATTATTATAAACTTGATCAAAATAACATGACTATTTTATATTAGCAATATAGTAATATTTCAAACACCTCAACAAGAAAGAAATACAATCTACTTAGATATACTCTAGATAGACTCTAGTGTTATGGAATCAAATTGAATTGGAGATACTTATTCGTTAGGTAGGTCGCTAAAGTAGAAATTAAAGGAGCAAGATTTTGCTGAATTTAATCATAACTCCTTTAAAACCCCTTCTCAATGTCACTCAATACCTATATAATAATTTAGGTATTAATATAAGTCCGATGGACATGATGTTTGCCATGTTATGGCGCAGGGTAAAAAGATCGAAGCGACGTTAAACCACGCCACTCCTTAAGCACCCTCTAATCTCTCTCCTGACGTATCGGGACAATCGCAGCAGATAAAATAACGTGCAATCCGTTATTACAAGTCGGTAAAGGCCGGCATTTGTCGGGCCGGGTTATCGCGGACGAGGAATTCCAATAATATTTCACTGCACGGCTCCTGGGTGAGACGGCGTGAGGCACAAGTGAACAGATAGCGGCGTGTCTTGGTTTTGTAGGTAGTGATCCCAGAGATGGGCATTAAACGATTAATTTTTTATCAATTAATTAATCATTTCAAGATTAATTGAGATTAATTTAATCGACAGACTATTCAATTAACGATTACCCGCCATTTTAATCGTTTAATTTCACGATTCATTCTCGATTAAAATATGGAACATGATCATTTTTGTCAATGTGCAAACACTTCAAAAACCATTCAAGGGCAAGGAACAATTTTATTTCACACAGCACACTACTGTGTGAAATAAAATTGTTCCTTGCCTTCAAGCTTTCAGGGGAAGACGCTTGCCTGATAGAAAAATGACGGGGCTTACCATCACCACTGCCCTGAGAAAAGCCGAAAATAGGCGTGGACACAGCTCGTAAACTACGCTGTCAAAGTGTTTCAGAACAGACACTGTACGTCGAATCCAGCTTATATAGTTAAGTTTGAAACTCGTTAGCCATAATTGATGGCATCGTCGTTGAGGTTGATCAGGTTTTCAGCAGGGCCTCCAGTGAAGCGAGTTTTTTTATGTCATAGGGGCAAACGAGCAAACGGATCGCCTGATTAAGCGATTACCGTCGCGTATACACCTGCAACACCAGAGGAGTCACAAGTGCGTTGCCGGCCTTTCAGGTGGGAGTACGCTCTTTTCTTGAAAGTTTGAAGGTCGCATCGGTCTGGAAATACCGCAAATGAGAATTCATTCAACAATGCAGTCGTGCGAGAAGGGAAATTACTAGAAAAACGCACAGTTGTGGACTGCCAACTATCTAAGTGGCGAGGATGAAAGGATTGTATATCCAATGCCATAGTTACCAGGTGCACACTTAACGTAAGATGGTATGGGAAAAGAAGTACTTAGTTATATGTATCCTCATAAGTACAACCATTTCGGAGCACAGCCGTATCCTCTCTCGCTACTCGATTAATTGTGTCCTCTTTCTCACAAACCCATATAGTGCCAGTAGACTCTAAAACCCGCAAACTCCTTGCAACTTTACTGCACAGCGCTTAATGAAATAGCCCGAGCGCTGACCGTAGATTTTCTTACCTGGTCTACAAGTATTCGCATACGGCACAAAAAAATTTAAAATAATATGTATATTGAGAGAGTAGTACAATAGAGCCTGCGCAGAACTATGTTATTTTTATATGAAGTCATCAACAATTTATGTAAAAGAATAATATAACTAGATCGGGCAGACTTAAGCAGCTGCTTAAGTCTGTCCTATCTAAGTTAGTTAGTTGTTAAGACGACAAAATCAAGTGACACCCAAAACATTACAAATCTCTTGGCCTGTTACGGTTAAGCAAGTAATTTTAGTCGTATGGTATTGGTAACAAGTCGGGTCACGGACGATCGCCTCTCGGACTACAAGTCCTGATGCAATTAATTACTGAAAAAGCTCGTGTAAAAGCGTCTTTCCACCCAGTTACCAAAGCAAATAGCTTTAATCTAATGTGCTTCTGAAAGCGCGGAAAGCAAACAAAAAGTTCGCCGCAGCGTGTCGGATTGACGATGAAAGTCTTGCTTGTTATTCCAATTTCGATAAAAGCGAATGTTATTCTATTTTAACCTCGTTTGGATTTTAGCATACTGATAATTAAGTATATCTACAAAGATTAAGGTAGTTCATTTATTTCTTATGCGTACATTCAATACAGGAGCTTAAGGCCCTAATGACATCAGTTCAAAACCATTTAGTTAATTTTTACTAACACAATAAACCAAATGTTTACCTAGGTTTTAGTACGTAATCTCCCAAGATACAGGTATTGTCCATAGTAAAATAACAGGGCATGTATTCGAGTCCGGTTTTGAGTGATCTTCCAATCGTATTGTATTGTTATTTTATTGTTATTGTCTTATTATGGACTTAACTGTAAGTCGAATACCAAATAAGAAACATCTCGCTTTGACATATACCATTGTAAGCCGATTACAATACGACTAGAGGCTGCTATTGGTCGACGCGCGTGTGTGATGATAACGGTTATTAAAGTTAATAACAATCTATAATGATCCGACTTTATTAAGAGTTTTGCATGTTTATTCAACGTTTTCATCTAAAATACGTTTTAAAAACTCTAGGAAGACATTATATTTTGCTAGTCTCGCATCAACATCAGATATTATTCAAACAGACACTTTGAAGTAATCCGAGTGCTGCACTCGTCAAAGGGCTGCGGATCCCAAGTTGTGTGCTCGGCGTTATGCCAGAGTTTGATTGCAAACCAAGGAGAAAATTAACTATGGATGAGTTAACAGTTTCTGTACAAATTGGGAGTCTTACAAGATGTTCATAGTCAAAATATCGGTATTGCAAGTCTTGCCATAACATCAGATATTCAAACAGACACTTGAGGTAATCCGAGTGATGCTGTCGTCAAAGGAGTCGTATGTTTGGCGTTAAACTCTGGTTTCCTAAGATAGCGGTGTCGTCATATAGCGGCCGTCTCCATACTTCGTACTAGTACCGTAAGGTCGGAGAACTTTGACCCTACAAGATTACTTTGTCTATCCATAAAAATTCAGGCATTTTATCGAGTCCATAAATTAAAAAAAATCCGAACAAGTGCGAGTCTGACTCGCGCATCGAGGGTTCCGTACAATGGTAGATTAGTCAAATCAAGTCATGGTTTTCTATGGGTGGAAAAAGTAACCTTGTAGCGTCAAAGTACCCCGAGCTTACGGTACGAAGTAAATTCGAAGTTTGGATTCGGCCGCTATGTGACGACACCGAGCTTAATGCTAGACTACCATTTTAGGGGAATTTCATAAAAAAATGGGTGAATTTGCAGTTACTGTACAAACATTGGTTGTTTTAGAAAATATAAATATCCTGATTACTACATTTCTCAAAGGATGGCGGATTAAAAGCAGTGTGCTCGGTGTTGTGGTCAAACTTTAATCGCAAACCAAAGGGTTTTCATTGAGTGAGTACCTACTTGAGGAGTTTCTATACAAACTGGATGTTTTTCAAAGTCTTGATATCCTGATTACTATGCAAACCGTGAAGTAATGATCTGCACTAAGTTGTCTGTATTTAATCACTACTACATTAAGGCAAATCTAGAAATCATACCTTACTCATCACGCATTTTCATACATCCTCCCATAACTCAGCTCAGCATCCAAACAATTTGAGAGAGGCAGAAAGAAACCCATTTTAATCTCAATGTTTGCGGCCCCGGCTCCGCAACGCAATCTGATCCCGCTCCCAGAAGTCTGTGTCAATAAACAGTACCTATGCTTTACAAGTGTACTCGACGTTCTACATCCATTTTAAAGCTCGATGTATGTGAAACTTGAGTAATCTTAATAATATTTTTTTATAATACCGGCCTAGGCTGAAGTAAATATCTGATCATGACTCTTATTGTCTAGACCTTACAGTTCGTGTTCAGATATCTGTGTGCGTGTTCAGGTATCTGTGAACGCATTATTTGAGATATGTCTGATGGCGAATGTACCTGTGTAATTGTCAAATATGACTCAAATAGGAGGAGCCTAAATACGTGAAATTTCTTCGCCCCTTTCACCCTTGGCCGTGGCCGAGAACCCACGCTCCGGGTTTACGAGTTCGCACTGCAATAACAAAGTAGTAAAACTTATGTTAATATCCATGAACAATAAAAGCAAATGTGTGTAAAAGAGAACGTATATTAAGTAGTTGCTGTTAACTTTATTGTAGTTGTCCGTATAGTACAAATTAGGAACCCTGTATTTCTGGTAATGATAAATACAAAGACTTATCTATGGCATAGGTATAAATTTATGAAACACGTTCTCAGACACAGGCCCATTGTAAATTGCATGCTGCGGCATAGACAATCTCATACATTACAGACCGAGTGTTATATTACGTATTATTATTATTTCCGGACCGACCTTCAAGCCTTCAGGAAAAGAGCGTACTCCCACCTGAAAAGCCGGCAACGCTTTTGTGACTATTCTGGTGTTGCAGGTGTCTATGGCCGATCGTAATCGCTTCCCATCAGGCCACAGACAACCCCCACTAGACGGAGCATGTAAGGCGACCCGCGCGCACCAACGATATGGTACGGCAAAACATTAAAGTATCAACACGGTGGCCACCGTTTAGTTGCGTCCTTGTTTATGATCCATGCGTACGTCAACGAAAAAAGAAATTAAATAAATAACATGGTAAATTGTAGTGTTAAGTGATGTAGAGAGACCTCATAAACATGGACGCAACTAAACGGTGGCCGCCGTGTTGATACTTTAATGTTCTGCCGTACCATATAGTTGGTGCGCACGGGTCGCTTTACATGCTCCGTCTAGTGGGGGTGGGGGTTGTCTGTGCATCAGGCGATCCTTTTGCTCGTTTGCCCTCTATGATATAAAAAAGTGACAACCTAACATCACCCTGTTAAACATGACCTAGCAACTACAAACCCAATTAACGAAATTAAGAAAACAAATCACACTCGTACACTTCTAGAATTAAACTTTACACCAACAAAATTAAAACTTCCACAAAAATAACTCATAAAGCTCAGTTGTTGACAGTTTATCAAAGCTCTGCTGGAAATATTTACATTTTGTTTCGCGGCGAGCCTAAAAAGGACATTTAATTTTAGCTTTGGTCCTCACGATTAACACACGCCATTTTGTTGAATACGATTGTGATATGTTTCCGTTATGCTCGTACTATCACTTTTTTCATCCGACTTTAAGAAAGAGGAAGTTCTCATTTAGTTTATGTTTGTTACCTGAGAACTCCGTCATTTACGAACCGATTTAGGGACTTATCCGCCATTTCATGACCGTGATCCGCCAATCCGTACACAGATTAATGTCATATTGTCACAGGCCACAATTAAGTTAATGTTAACTGCTTCCCTGCCGCTGTGAGCAATTGGATTCCATTTTGAATTACTCATGTTAAATACGGTGTCGGAAATAATTAAGGCTGCGCAACCACAAGTGATGTGAGAGGCAGCCAAGCAGTGGGCGAAGATATTTTCCACTAAATACTGTTTATTTTTTCTAAAATTGCTTGACATAGCCCAGTATTTAGGCAAAGACTTTAACGGCTGAAAACAGTGCCAATTTTGATTTCTTATTAAAAAAAAAACTTGAAATTTGCGTGCCTTTGAAGTCTTATATTTCATATGCCCTTTATTATTATTTTCTATATTTAATGACAATACATATTGAGTTATTATTATTCCCTTAACTAAAGTATGTTGTGGTGTATTCGACATCAGTCATCATCCCTGGAAACGCATCCTTGTGCCCCTCTATTTATCAGCCACAGACGTCCACTGCTGAACATAGGCCTCCCCCATAGCTCGCCACAAAGTGCGATCCTTTGCAGACCACATCCATCGACTCCCTACCCGAACGAGGTCATCTGTCCACCTAGTCGGTGCCCACCCACGCTACGCTTTCCTATACGCGGTCGCCACTCCCGGACTTTGCTGCCCCAACGGCCATCCATTCTCCGGGCTATATGGCCTCCGCCCATTGCCACTTCAACCGTGCAATCCTGTGAGCTGTCGGTTACTTTGGTTCTTCCGCGAATATCTTCGTTTCTGATTCTATCACGCAGAGAAAACGCCCCTCATCTCTGTCGATATATGCATATTTCGGTATACTGCCTTTTTCGCCGAATTTTCACTTCGCAGGGTTTTTATTGCTCTGTAGTCATAAGTTTTCATATTTTTTTCAAAAATTATTCTATTGATTAGGTTAGGCTAGGTTTGTTTTATAACAATCCCAAATAGTTGATGGTTTTAGAGAAATATGCTAAGAAATAACACTTCTGCAAAATGAAACAATCGGCGAATAATGATTCTGCAATGATTTCACTACGCAAGATTTTCCTCGCACAGCTTTGGTGGATATACAGCCTTACACAGAACGAGACTTAATGTTATTACGTTTCTTCCTTACTCGTTATGAGGAACGGAAAATATCCAGACAAGAATCATTACAAACTGGGAGATAGATGCCGGGTTTGTAATTATCATTAGCACGTCATGTCATGAAAGAAAAATTGAGTTTGATAAAGCACTTTTTAATACCATATAAAAAATTGTTTCAGTGTCTGATTTACTTGTAAATTATAAGTTTCTAAACATGCTATTGCTTAAGTATCTTAGATGTTTCAATTCTGAATCTTCACTACTACTTCTTCTAATAGAATCATGTTGTGTTCATTTTAGACCAAGTTCGGAAGTGAAATCATTTACTTTTCATTTCTATCGTGATTTGCGATTTAAGGTCGCAAAGCGACGAGCCTAGTGATCCTTTTGCATTTAAATTGAATAACTATTAATAAGTGTGATTTCACTTTATAACATACCTATGTACATGATATTTAATTACATTTAATGACTAGACACTTCCCCTCTTCTGATCTATTTATGGTTAAATACGCCTAAATAGGAAACTGGACCACTTACTGTGACAATGTTTTTAGTATTATTTGATAAAAACTTGCCCCGATCCCTAATTTGGATGTTCGGTTCTGGCTCTGGTTCAGTTTATCTCTGTGTATCTCGAAAACACTTTTACAAAAGTCTGAGCATATCGACGGTGAAGTACCATGAACTCCTAACGTACATTTTGACGATTGTGAGATCTTAATGTGGTTACTAAAAGGCTAAATCAGACCAGTCTCTTCGGAAATGATGCCAAATTAAACTTCGAGCGTAACAGTATACAGCGTGTATATTTGATATAACAACATTAGGTGACATTTTGGTAATATAAAAATGGCATCATTATTTTAAGCAAAACACCTTAAGAAGGGAAACAGTAGCGATATCCAAGAAAAACATATATTTTTGAAATAACAACCGAATGCGACCCGCTTACCGTCATCGCATTATGTTTATGGACTCGCCGAAGCTATTTCCAACTACAAAGCAACCTTATTACGATAAGAAGATAAGGTAAAAGAAAGAAACAGCATAATCCGACACCCGCGGAATCACGGAACATGTTTCCTTTACCGTCCTTGTACAGGATTTCACGATCTAGGGGATAATAACTGAGTGGCAACTACACTTGTACCTACAGACGAGAATGGTATTAAAAGAAAAATAATAGAGTAGTAATAATATTATAAGAAATAACACACGCAATTGGGACATACCTACCTAAAAATATAAGAACAAAATAACACTAATATTTTAAAGGCGAAAGTTTGTGAGTGTATTTTTATGTGTATGTTTGTTACTTCTATGCTCAAACGGCTCTACTACTCGACCAATTTTGATAAGTTTTGGTATGAAGGTATCAAACACCCTTGATTAACAAGCCCTGGATTAACAGATAGGCTACTTTTTATCCCGAAATAATGTAGTGTCCCCGTGGGATGAGCGGGTAACACCGCGCGGCGCAGCTTGTATAATATATAGGTATTAGATATTATATGTCATCCGTTTGCCAATTAATAGGTTTAATTCTTTTTTTCCTTAGTAGTATTTTGTTTTGAGTTGACTTGCGCCGCAATACGGGAAGGTCAACAAAGGAATTCCGGCTGAAAAAAAACGCTAAACAAAGTTATCTTGTCTCTTTTGGTTTTTGGGAAAAACTGCCTGAGTGAGAAACGTATTTTGTTGATTGTTTGTGCAGAATGCGGCGCGATTGGTTGTTAGTTACGCTTCGCGAACGCACTCGTGTGACATTTTATTCGAGCTTATACTATTTTTAGGTGGTTAAACTAAAACATTACCTGGCGTCCCAGTCAATCAAAGTAATCGTTTGTATTTGTTATCTCTTGTTTTTTTTTGCCGTATATCACTTAAAAGCAAAAGTTTCTCCTAACTTGATAATTCCCACCAGGTTTGTCCGTAATATGAAAGTTTTATGGTCGCATTATTTTCAGCGACATTAGGGTGAATTTTTTACGCGTTTGTCGCTACATGAGAAAAGTTTGGATATTTGTCGCCTCTGTTACATAGACAGTACAGAGATGGAATAAAGTTTGGTACTTAGTCTGACTCAACTCGGTCTGACAGATAGTAATCCGTTTATGGCGGCTCGAAGCTTGTGCCAGTATCAGTACTTTAGAGTTATTACTTATAGGGTTAGAGAGGGCGGCAAGAACAGCGATTAAAAGTGCAGTGGGTCGCGAGTCGCGTAGCAGCACGGATAGCTACCCCTGATGAAGAGCTCCAAATGAGTTCGAAACATGTCGGGCCGTTCCTGACAATTTTTTCGTGAGCTTAAACCGTTTTTTATAATAATTACTTATAGAGTTACTCTCGTTGTATATTTGACGACGCGGTTGGCTCAGTTTGTAGTGCGCCTGTCAGCTGTCAGCTGTTCTGTTTGACACAGAACATTTCCTTCCCATTCAGTTCAGTCATTAAAATTTGGATATTTGGAAACACACGAGAATGAAACGGCTTGTATGGACAAAAGAGCAGTAGTATTTCTTCTTAAACCCGATCCAAAATCAGCGTCGTATCAGTACCCTTACCAAGAGTTTACAGTGATCGTACTCGCTAGCGAACGTGTAAACGATTTGTATGGAGAATTGTAGTTCTACGAAGTAACCGCTAGAGGCGGTGTACTAATAAAAAGTCTAAGAACACCAAAATGCAACATAATACAAATCCATACTAATATTATAAATGCGAAAGTGTGTCTGTCTGTCTGTCTGTCTGTCTGTTGCCTCTTCACGCTTAAACCGCTGAACCGACCTAGATGAAATTTGGTATGGAGATAGTTTGAGACCCGGGAAAGGACATAGGATACTTTTCATCCCGAAAAAATTTAGTGTTCCCGTGGGATGAGCGGGTAACACCGCGGGGCACAGCTAGTTATAAATAAAATATTAACAAGCGAGCCAAAAACGTAGCTAATACCTTGAACAACTTCTTTGCGAGTATTGGTGAAAATGTACAAGGAACCGCAGCAACCGACCGAAAATACCATGTTCCTTGCCCCTGTAAATTTATCTGTAATTATCGTGAAATAAATACCATTATAAAAAGTTTAAAAAACAAATCAGTTACGGCGCAGACGAAATACCTCCCTCTTTACTCAGGCAATGCGCAGATCAACTTACTTTACCTCTGTGCATTTTAACCATTATGTGCAATAAAGTATTGTGTATTGAGTATTGTTCTCCATACAAATCCTTTACGCTGGCGCTAGCGAGTACAGTCACTTTAACTCATGGTAGGAAATACGGAACGAACTACCCCGCCGGCGGCAGGATCCGATGTAAATTGCGGCATAAAGACAAACATACGCCGTAAACGGTGTCGTGTATATAACTACGATTTCTAATTCAAGACCAAAAAAACTACGACAGATACGTCACTGTCAAAATTGACAACATTTAAATGACATTTGAGTTAGTTTTTTGGCTTGCACCATATGCTGAAGTGTTACAAGTACAATACCAGATTTTGTACCAAAAATCTCCGATGTTTAAGTTTTTATTATCTCCTCTCGTAATTATGCAATAATAAATATATCTAGTTATTTTGTTAAAACATAGAGTTAAAGTTACCAATAAATAAGTTATGTTACCCTGTTTACAAAAGAAAAAGGAATTTACTATTGTAAAAATATTTTGTTGTAGTGGCAACCTTGTGGTAGTTTTTTTGGTCTTGAATTAGAAATCGTAGTATAGTTTTCGGGTTTATTTTACTATTGTCTTGTGTACCTAATACGCTCAATATACGACTCAGCTATATTTTACATAGAAAACTACTGCGAGTCTCAGACATATTAAAGTACCTACAAAACGGGTTTACTCACGACGCGCGACATAGAAGTCGAGTATCGCTAGACATTTATTTATTTATTTATTATTCAAATAAGTTTCACAGCATTACAGTTAAAACCAAGGCACTGTGAACTACAGAAATACATATAAACAAAGACTTAAAACTAGTTAGATTTAGGCGAAACAATGGCGTGGCTCCGTTGCGTCGTCTGATCTGTCACATGACATGTTTTGGATCTCGCTCACTCGAGTGCTCTGTTGGTCGCCGCCGCGACTGATCGGCTCTCCTGATGAGGAATCGCGTACCGATTCGAAATATATCGAGCGAAATTAATTCGATTTCTACGACGTGACTAAACCCGTTTTGTGGGTGTTTAATTATGACTCTGCAATTCTTAAAAATTGTGTATCGGACAAATTAATCGTCATATAACATGTTAATGCATTATTAATCTTTTTTTTACATATAAGGATGGTGACAAATAAGCATACGGCCTAGCCTACGTAATGTAGCAACTACGTACGTACACAGTTTTCGTACAGAAGCATCGTACCCATTATTCTATTCTTATTATGTCTCATAGGAATTTTGAAAAATGATGTTATTTAATTATTTGATAGCATTTGAAGATTATAAACACTTCAAATATGGTTTGTAAATAAGTCTTAATCTTAAATATCGCACATTTTACTTGAGAGGGAAGTTCACCTAAAAATAGCTAAATATATTTAATTTTAATAATGGAACGTAATATATCGAAATGAACAAATGTAATAAACTTGGTACTTACGTATTACGAGAACCAATTAAAAATAATGTAACGGAGCACATGGCATTTGCTAGGAATTAATTTTTGCAGCAAAATTCATCCGAGACTGGTCTCGCAAATCTCATCAAAGTGGAAATTTTTAATTAATCTCGGATTACGGAAGCTAGTGCGTGCAGGCAAGGCTGCACTTTTATATTTAATCCCCTTTATATAATTAGATTTTTATATTAAATTATTTATGATATATGCTCGATCTGTGTGATCAAAAGGGCACACTTTATCGTTTACTATAAGGATGTATTGACAGGTTATTGGTATAACAATATACACAAATGTCGACTTTATATAAACAAGAGACAAAGTGGTTCCTTTTGGTTGAAAACATCACAAAGAAACGAAACATCGTCTTGGCTGGTTTTTAACCCCCGACGATAAAAGAACATGTGTACTGTGTGTCTGTCTGTAGCATCGTAGCTCCCAAATGGATGGACAAATTTGAGTGTGTCTTTTTTCATCGAAAGAAATGTACGTCGTCTAAGTCAATATTGAAGCTAAGAATAACAATTTTTGTAGTTAGTTATGTTCAGTTTTAGGATCAGTTTCTATATCACTCATTGAATGAGTCTCATGATGACCAGTTACTTGTATTGGGGGTGTATTAAATTTTTGATTGTTGTCTAACTTTCTTTTTTCAGGTACGTGTACAAAAAGGTGACAAAGACTTCTCGTGAAGCAATAAGCAGGTACAATGTTAAAAGAATTAATATTTTATGTATGTCTAAATATACATAATTTAAACTCGACTAAATTTTTAAAAAGCTTATAAATGTACTCTAATAATTTGGTATCTTGGAGCTGATCTGATAATGTCGACGAAAGGTGGCCGTAGGAACTCCCAAACAGCATAAATAAAATAAAAAAAATAAAAATAAAATAGTTTATTTCAGACCAATGATCCATAAGATGTTAGTAACAATTTTAACTTAATAACTATGTTAGTAGGTACAGAAACAATATGACATATAAAAAAAGGCAAGTCAGTCCGCGACTGGTTGCGGCCTCATCCTATTTGGCCCTACCGATGGCCACTTCCACCCAATATGTAGTAGCATAAGACAAACCCATCGTGTTAGGGCTCGTTTCCTTGGTCTTGATGAGCAATTAACGTTTGTGTAAGAAAGTACACTCGGCAATAAAAGCGGGTATCAAAAAAAATATTTTTATTTTACTCATGCTGATCATTCAGTTTTGTCATGTACGCTAGGGAAGCATTTAAATCTGTAGCTCTTTCTAAAGAAGTATACAGAACTCACTAAAATTGTGACGACAAATTTCGAAATTTCCCGTCTACAAAGCTAAGCTGCCGTATGGAATTGTAAGACGCTTGTATGAGACCTATCAAACGTTATTAGAGCAAGTTTTCGCCAACTGAAGCCAATCCGATTAAAGTGGAATCGATTTGGCCTGAAAGTACTTAGTTCAACCGCTTATTCCTGGAAATATATCTTAGAATATTTGAGTACGGTCGAATTTACACTCGGGAGCAAATAACACCGGTCAACACGATTTCTGGGTCTGGCTCCTGAATGTGAAATTTTGGTTTCTCCTATGTCACAAATAAATAAAAAAATATCTGTTCCGATCAAAGTTTGCTTTTGTAGAAACTAGAGCAATTTTACGGAGTTTAAAAAAAAATACTAATTTTTATATTTTCTCTGTAATTTTATTTAAACAAAAGCAAACTTTAAGAGTTAAAAATGGATATCCGAGTGTTTTTCGATGTTTGGAATCAGAATTCAAGCATTAGAACAGAAACCCAAAAAAAAATTTTGTTTTTGTAGACCTGTGTAATATAAAAAGTCGATAAGAATTACATGTCATCATCAAGTTATTGCAACCGATAACGTTTGTTGTATGGAAGACCCCATTTAAATATTTATTTTATTCCGTTAGTTTTTGTATTTGTTGTTATAGCGGCAACAGAAATACATTATCTGTGAAAATGTCAACTGTCTAGCTATCACAGTTCATGAGATATAGCCGGGTGATCGTTTTTATCCTTTGGGTACAGAACCCTAAAAATGAAGTATTTTTGTGGTAATTTTCTTCACCCACTGCTTGGCAGCCTCGCGCACCACTGGTGGATTCTTTCCGACGCCGTATTTAATATGGTTTATGAGATACAGCCTGGTGACAGGACAGTAGAGTCTTAGTAATAGAGTCCCGTTGTTACCCTTTAACCCTTTACCGCATATAGAAAAAAAATAGTTGTTTGAATTTGAACCTTGACCTATGCCAATAAGGTCCAAGTTCATATCTGCCATATATGGCTTCGTATGCGGTAAAGGTTTAAGTGCGGAACCCTAAAAACAAACCACAAATTCAATAACAGCCCGCTAAGCCTTTCGGCAAACTCCAAACCAATAATGTCGTATCTAAAAATAAAGTCCACATACCATGTTGTCTATAAAAACCAATAAGACCCAGAATAAACGGGTAAGCCAAACAGCTGCAGGGGCGACAAACATTTCCTTATCCCGGGCAGGGGTTGTAAATAATTGGTTCCAGCTTTGAACATGACAGTGCGACATCTATCGTGATTTTTACCCGGGAGCGTAGTTTTACGTCATGGTAATTTAAACGTACGGTCGCATTTGGTTCTGCGGAACTGGTTAATGATTTTGCGCAGTTGGAAATCAAAGCGTGAAGGTGTATATTACATACGTAGGGCGGTGAATTAGTGAATGTCCCAGATTGCAGGTGATTGTGGTCCGAACCGAAGGTGAGGGTAATAAATATGCGAACTGGGCCTTTACTAATTACCGCTCGTGGTTTGTCTTATGTATTACGTCTTGCCTTGGCCTGGAAGTGAGATTTTATCCCCGCGTAATGTTGAAACATTTTTTTTACCCATCTAAAAAGTATAGGTCAGTAGAAATAGACATTAAAAACCGGCCAAGAGCATGTCGGACCATGCTCAGTGTAGGGTTCCGTAGATGCCCATCCTTCACAATAAACGAAAATTACGAGAAAGATTTCAAGCTCTATAAAAAGGTCGTAAACGCCAAAGTAACAGTAATTACTTATTGCCTTCTGGAAGTTATCGATTATACGCACCAGATTGAACGAAATGTTTTAATACAGCATGGCACTTAACTAATATGTGTAACGTTCGAACTATAAGGACACCGCGCGGCACTTACGTGATTTTAAAGAAAATTATGATTTTTTGCGATAACTCAAAAACGGCTGAACCGATTTTATTGAATAGTTTTCATGGAAAGTACTTAAAAGGCCTCTTTGTCATGAATTTTTCCATAATTTTTTGACTCGTGGTTGAAAAGTTAGAGAGGGGGGGGTCACTATTTATTATATTTTCGGAGCGAATATTTACAAAACTGCAGATTTTATTAAAAAATTATGTTCAGAGACCCGTATTATTTTTAAAAGACCTATTCAACGAAACCCCACACTAGTGAGTGTTGGAACGAAAAAAAATAAATCACCCCCACTTAAGGTGTACGGGAGGTACCCGAAAAAAGTTTTTATTTTAGTTTTTATTTTACCGTTTTTTCGCATTTCACATACTCATACCAAATTTCCGCTTTCTAGTACTAATGATCACGGAGCTAAGCCGCGGACGGACAGACAGACAGACAGACAGACGGACAGACGGACATGGCGTATGGCGAAACTATAAGGGTTCCTAGTTGACTACGGAACCCTAAAAAGGCTAAAAATCACAAAACATGAGGTCGTTTTGAAAAACAGTACTTTACTGCAGAGGCCGGGAAAAATCATTTCGTGGATGAGTATTGTTTTAAAAGGACGAGGCGTAGCAGAGTTCGATTGTAAATTTATTTGCGGCCATACTTTGAAAGAAAAAATAAGTACCCAAATTATTACTTTTAATACATCCCGAAGCCAGAAAAGTCAGTAATCACCAAAAAAGTATAGCCTAACATCTATTGGAAATGGCTTGGTACTGTTTTAATCTCCCAAATTCAAAACACCACACCAACAGCAAATTGATGACACGTCAGAAGCAGTCGGTTTCTGCTCACACACAACACAATCATCATTATGTTTGCGCTAAGGATTACATAATGTTATCGAAATACACTTTAAGAGTCCTTATTCCTTCTTTTTTTTCATATTATGACAAATAATTATAAATATAGTCTGCAGTAAGCAACTGAGTGGCAATGCAAATGTTTGTACATCTACTTTTTGTAAGAGAATGCAATTATTAAATTTTTTTTTTATTCACATACCTACTAGTATTAAGTATTTAATCGATTAGTATATTAGGGGAGACCGAGATGTTTTGAAACAGAGGAGAGTTGAAACAACAATTGACACCGCGGGCTACTCCATGTACATTTGCTACGCCAATGGATGTAGATCCGAAAAATGACGTTGTGTCAACTCACCTCTGTTTCAAAATCTCTCGGTCTCCTCAACATTATGTTCTCTGTGCTAATAGTCTAAGGAAACAGTTTACCTACGTACTCTATATGAGAAATATTGAAATAATCTAGCAATATGTTAGTGTGTATGTTTATTTGTAGTACTTAACTTAATGTAGGTATGTAAAATATGATTTTTTAGTTTTAATTTTAATTTAATTGTCCTTTTATATTTTCTTTTCTTGTCCCCATTAAATTAAACATAATTGTTTGTCCAATAATAAAAACATGAATATTCTTTAATTAGAAATACTTAACATATATTATACGTGCAAAAATTTCGATTCAAATCACACATGAAAGCCTAAATTTAATCTGTTTCAAAGTTATAATTGATTAGGTTCCAATACGGCTAGTAGCTAAAGAGCTGTAAGTCAGAAATTTACATAATCTGAAACCAAATTCCATGTTAATTACAGCTATGAAATTCAACATTATAATTATGCATAAGATAAATTAAGTACGTTTACTTACTACTTAGAAGGTTTATAGTAGAGGATCCCGATATAGAACGACCTTCACCGAGATGTTTATTTGATGAAATGTATTTTATATTTAATTTAATATGTCAATAAATATATCGCATATGGGTTGCCTAACGAATTTTAGTCCAGGGTATGTTTAATTAATAATTTAAAAATTTTTTTTTTTAAACATTTGATTATTAGGTAAACTCTATACCAATCGAAAGTATGAAGCCCATAGAATATGCAAACGTTAGGTTGCCTATTCTTTTCCCGTCACAACTATCGGGTAGCCAGGTTTAAACAGGTAAATCTATACTAGCATTTTGCAACGGTCTGATTATTGAATTGAAATTAAATAACATTAAAGATTATTTTATTATGAACACAGTGGTATAGGGTTGCCTGCGAAAAATCAGTCCAGAATTCCGGTTGTCGAATTTTGAAAAGTAAAATATTGCTGCGAGTGAATGTGTGCGACTGAGAGGTCAGAACCAAAACCATCCCATACGATAGAAGAGGACACAGCATAGAAGCTGTTTGAAGTCCGCATGCTATTTGTGCTTGAAAATGAAAAGGATAGCGATAGACTCGTATATGCTGTACATCATTTTGGAGTAGATTGTCGCTATAATAAAATTCATGGTATAATAATATACTCCGCCTGGTACTCTCTTCCGAGACTCGCAAACCACGTGACTGACACAAGCCTACGTCATCATGGTGTTCAGAGATTCTCATACTTTAAAATGTGGGAGAATTTTAACCGACGGTGAAAAGTATTTAAACGGCATTAATTTTAAGTGATTCAAGTAGAAACATAGGTAGTACAATAAAACAAATCTAATGTATTAAATCAAAATGGTATTTATCTATACAAGAGAAACGTTTGAAAAACAAAGACACTTTAAGCAATTTTCGTTTTAATTTCTTCTGGAGTTGATTACTACTTACTAACGATTTTTTTATTCGATTCTTTTAGTCTTATGTATGTCCTCGTTCTGACTAAGCAAAGTATTACAGCGTAATCTATTTGAGGGTATTGTTTTTGACGTGCTTGTCCACAATATCAGCTAGGCTTTTAAAGATAAATTTATCTTTGCAAAGTGTCTGCCCATGATATTTTCCATTGTTTGAGCGAATTTTATGAGCTCTTCACATGGATAAATCAATTTTCCCCCCGATATGAAAGTTAATCCACTCGCAGGAACCACTTCCAGGTTCTAAGCATATACGAGTCTATCGCTATCCTTTTCATTTTCAAGCACAAATAGCATGCGCACTCTCTTTTTTTAAATGACCTGACTTTAAACAGCTGCTATGCTGTGTCCTCTTCTATCGTATGGGATGGTTTTGATTGGGACCTCTCAATCGCACACATTCACTCGCAGCAATATTTTACTTTTTAAAATTCGACAACCGGAATTCTGGACTGATTTTTCGCAGGCAACCCTATACCACTGTGTTCATAATAAAATAATCTTTAATGTTATTTAATTTCAATTCAATAATCAGACCGTTGCAAAATGCTTGTATAGATTTACCTGTTTAAACCTGGCTACCCGATAGTTGTGACGGCAAAAGAATAGGCAACCTAACGTTTGCATATTCTATGGGCTTCATACTTTCGATTGGTATAGAATTTATCTAATAATCAAATGTCTAAAAAAAAAAATTTTTTAATTATTAATTAAACATACCCTGGACTAAAATTCGTTAGGCAACCCATATGCAATATATTTATTGACATATTAAATTAAATATAAAATACATTTCATCAAATAAACATCTCGGTGAAGGTCGTTCTATATCGGGATCTTAGACTATTAGGTAATTGTTATCTTGCTGTTCCTCGTTGGGGATAGGTTAACCCTATGGAACACAATTAAGCGAGATTTTTCGCTACTTTTCTTTAATTCACACAAAGTTATCTTCTATGATCATCGCAAAATCTGCCTAATAACTTGTATTTTATTGGTTGTTTGTGAGAAATGCAACGTGTTTTGTCGTGGAGTGTGACAACGCGACTGGATAACCGCCTGCGTTATTACTAGGGACCAAAATACCGACCAATTTTACTCGTACAAAGGCGGAAGTCGGAGCCAAGTATTGTGGGGTGCGGTGCATTGGCTGTTAGCACGGCTCACGGCGTGCAGTAGTGCAGGTTTTGAACACAGTTAGTATTCATAGTGCGTGAGCTGGCAAAATTATTCGCGTTTTATACATGTCTCGCTCGCTCTTGCGCGAACCAGATAAGAACTTCTCAGTTTTCACCCAAACCTGAATAACAATCTGAGAGCACAGACAGCCATTGATACAAAGAACAAAGTTTAGAGAAATTGAAATGCGTAACCTGGTGGAAGGGACCGGGAATCGAACCCGGCGCCTCTGGATAGCCGGTCCAGCGCGTTAACCTTTCCGCCACCCTAACGCCGAAGCAACCTTTCAAATTTTTCCTTATGCTTTGTGTGTCGATCTTTGCATTGTTTATTTGAAAAGTTTAGCATAGCGACCTCTATGTGAATACGTTAATCACATCTTACCGCACTACTTTACAGCTGTGAACGAGCAAGCGACATGTTTCATTTTATAGATCGCAGACTGTACGACAAAATACAGAGAAAAATAATAAGTCAGGATACACTTCTTTACCCCGTTCCCCACAGCCACTAAGCCAATCAATATTCAAGCCAATTGCGGTGTGTGTGGTCCCAGCTGATCCACATATGTGATGCAACAAACAATAGAACAATAGAAAATTCCTTTAGCCTTGAATTGTATTGCGACACATGTAACCTCTTAGGAATGTCGAACCATATATGGAAATGACCTTAAGGAAAATCAGTATAAAAGCATTGGAAATTAATTAATAAATGTTCATTCTAACACCGAGCTTCGTCGTATCACTATCCCCGTGCTACCACACTTCATGGCGATCCTCAAAAATCTCTATTCAATTCCCAATCCGTCGAAATTCACAAATCCACCTGTTTGTCGGTTGTCCCACTTCGCCCGTGCCGCGGTTAGGGTTGCCACCTTCTATCAAAAGCACCTGATTGTTCGAAACAAATTAATATCACGTCAGCGCCACCGGCTCGTGACGCGCCACCCCTCAAAATTACTCATTTCACTTTTCAGTTGCAGGCGTGGATTGGTGGATTGTAATTTATTTATTGGTTAAGCGGCCCGTGGTCTGCGGTGGGAAATTGTAATTTTATGCGACAAAATAGAAGGGGTTTTCTATTTATTTTAATCGTGTTGGAAATTGGGGAGTCGTGAAATTAGTTGGTTATTTGTTGCTGATTAGAATATTGGAATTTGGAACAATGAAGCGAGGAGATCGAACGTTTTTTGCGATAGAATCGTAATTTGCGTGGACCCGTGAATACTTTCCAGATTGGGCACCACGAGGCTATATAGGTACTGATTATAAAACGGTTTAAAGTCACGTATTTTTTTTATAAATAATGACACAAAGGTAAATTAAGAAAGAAAAATTGAATGCGATCTACTACAATCCCAGCGGGATTTGAACCCGCGACCTCTGCGTTTCCGGCGCATTGCCCTTCCAACTGAGCTATTTGATCGCTACGTCAATCACACCAAATTTTTCATCCCTTAATTCTTTTACGCTACTGGAGCGCCCTCTGCGTCATATATGTTTTTGAAATGCTTATGCGCATTAGCCATACCCTAGGATGTGCGCTTTACACGCACGATCCCCAATCCCCATTGCTTTACAGCAAGTGTGAAGACTGCGAGAGAGATGGCGCTGTTCTAAATATTTGTATGACGTGTGCACATTATTGCCCATGAAAGCTGTTTGTAGCGCCACTAATGCCACTATCCCTGGGACGGACCATACATAGTGACAATCTTGCACATTGATCAAGACACTAGGGTACTATTATCAAACCGCTCAAAATGCACTACTTGAACCGGGCTTTGACCTCCTTAATTGGGAGGGCTGTATTCCGGCCTGTCGTCATTTCATTATTTCCGTAAACGTCTTTTGAATGGCACGTTAAATTGGTTATGTTAGATTACGTTTTGATGTGAGCTGAGCTTGAATAATTGGTTAGTCGGGCAGAATTTAATAAACATGGCGAAATTATACGTTAAAATCTACGTCGAGACCAAATATAATATTTTTAAGTACCTACGTTTATATCCTGTTGTTGTTTTGGAGTGTTTGCGCAGGATTTAAGTAAAATTCACGCAGAAGACTTTTTTTTTACCTTATTGTCGACTGCATTTGCAATGAAATAGCCATGTTACTATCTAAAAATCAGGGAAAAGTTTTATTCACTATAAAAAGTTGGTTGAAATTATCAATATATATTTGTCATGACAAAATATTATGCATTTTAAAACATACCTATAAAAACAAAATACCTTATATTACCCGGCATTATCCCCCTGCTAGAATACAGGACTTTTTCCTACTCATTTCTATCTAGAAAACCAACTGTTCTGCCCTTTTGGAATATAGCTGCTCTAGCACAAACTATGCTTCGCGACTCTTGTCGCGCGACATAGCGCTACCTGTCACTCTCTCACATTACTGCACAGTAAGATACGCGTAATTATCTCGCGCGAGAAATAGTTGCGTATGACAGTTGTGCTAGAGGTGCTGCTTATAAGTTAGTGAATTGGACATAAGTCATAACTAAGCCAGTTAAGGAGCGATATATGTGTGTATGTAAGTGGTTGACTGGTAGAGAATTCCTAAAGGCATTAAGTCCGCCATTTGTACTTTTACTTATGTATTTTGTGCAATAAAGTTTACATAAATAAATAAATATATTACATTGTAGTTCTCTGTATTTAAAAAAGTAAAACCCACTGAGCTCTCTTTGACAAATTAATAAAGCTGTAAGCACTTCTTTTCCTTCATTATGCCCTCCATTTCCGTGTATTCACGGACATTTAACTAAGTAAAAGTTTTATTAATTAAAAGCTTTAAATCTTAAGAAACTTCGTTATGAAATACTAAAGTAGCCTGTTATACAAAATGGAAAACAGTAAAAACTAAAAAACAACCTCGATTAAGTCGCCATTCAAACTAAAATAATTTAAATAAAATCAGAACATTAAATCATACTAAAAGTAATGGTTTCATTCATTATTCTGTATACCTAGTGACCTCGACGCGATTAGCAAATTTTTAGTATCATTAGAAATGTCTCAAAAAGTTTTGATATTAAGCAAAAGTACAGATAGAAATTCCAACAACACTCATAGATACGTTAAAATACATGAAACTCCTTACCTTATTTTTTGTCGAAAGTTGAACATTAAAGTGCAAGAGAAAACAATACTTTTAGCTAAAAATACATTGGTTCCTATTAACGGGTGTCCGTAAAAAGTTGTCTCCTCCTTTCGCCTGATCTCATGTAATCTGGGAAATGAAATGAGTTTTGAACGGAACCCAACTTCTGTCGATACTCTTCAATTCGATTTGCTTTGATCATCGTGTACTTCATTTTGTGGGAGTCATTCTCGTGGCCACAATAGGGGTTGAATGAAGTCGTTTCGATTTTGTTTTTCTTTTTGAATTTCGAACATTGTTAATTTTAAGTAAAGTCGTTACAATAGGTATTTTTTTATTTTCTTGTAGATAATATTGCGTCTTGTTTCTCTTTTTATTATTTATGTATTCAGGATTATAACTCACGCAATCGTTTAAATCCAATTTGTTGGTTAATAAATAAGAATCTCGACATAAAAATTGGATTGACACCTCAAGTATAACTGTGACACGCGACTCTTTGTGGCGCGTCATATACTATCTGTCACTTTCTTTTCAATAAATAAAAATAATAATGATAAATAAATGTTAGCCCTACAGGGCGATAATCAAAACTAAAAGGGTATATTTGACTTTAATAAAAAGGCCCGTGTACTTTTACTAGTCCAAACTGCCTTCCGGCAATATAAAATTTTGACGAAGCAGTTGGCTGGGTTTGTAGAGACCTGCCTACTGAGCCGGCGGTCCCGGGTTCTAATCCCGGCCAGGGCAAATATTTTTGTGAAGAACTCGAATATTTGTGCTTGGTTGTTCTATGTATTTAAGTATATATTTATCTATATAAGTATGTATGTCGTCGTCTAGTACCCATAACACAAGCCTTCTTGAGCTTAATTTGGGACTAGATCGATTTGTGTGAGGTTGTGCGATATTTATTATTATTATTTATTAAATCATTACCAAACTTTATGAACCGAATTCCCCTAATGCGCAACTTAATATAGAATTTGTGTACTATGCGTCCGATTGCGCCGGAATTTTAGCCAATAACATTTACATACACACACATACATACATATTTTTATATAGTTATTTATTAACATTTACATTTATAGTAGGTAATAAGCGCAAAAATCAAAACGGTCTGAGAACATTTCTTTCCCATTCAGTCCCTAAAATTTCGTACAGATTGGTTATGTTTGGGAGGGGCAAAACAGACAAGAACGAAACCTCTATTTGTATGAAAAAAAGCTGTGGTAATTCCTCTTAAAGGACAAAGTCGATAAACAAACAAACCTAGACGACGCTAAGTTTCACCGCAATTTACCGACTATCTCATGAAAACTTTTCTCTCCATTAGATCTACTCTTTAAACACTCCATTTTCCTATCTCAGCAAAACGATCGTTAAGCACCTAACTTAAACGTTGTATTTACATTTTATCTTCAACCAAAGAAATCTCTGTATACGTACTACACTGTAAGACATGTTTATCGTCTTTGACTCATCGTTCGGGGGAACATCTAAGGTTTGCATTTACATTTTTATTATCCTCCACTTCATCGCATCCACCTAACGTTAGAGACAGGACATTTAACAATTGAAATGATACATTGATATAAGCTATGCTAAAAGTGCATTTTATTTTCCTTAGAGTGTAGAAGGAAGGGGGGAAAGTCGCTGGCGAATGGTGACGGCGGAAATTTATCCGAATCCTTGAGTAAATCCGTCGGGAGTTGAGAAAAAAAAATGTTAAATGCAAATAACACATGATAATAGTTGCTACTTACATAGGTACACATATTTATGTTTTTTCTTTACCGTCATAGTAAAAAATATGGGATTTACACTACATGTTTGTGGAAAAAGAGTAATTTAAATACCTAAAGAACTACTCATAGAAATAAAATTAATAGGCATTGGTCAATATAAGAATATGAGTATGTGGTCTGGTCGTCTGGTTATACTGACAAGGAAGGGTACCTACCTACTCAACTATCCGAAACCGATTTGATTAATTTTGATATATTTAAGTTATAAAGTAGTCTAAGATAGCAGACACGTATTTTTTTTAGCTGCCCAAATTCAACCCGTTAGTACAAATACAAATTGTCCTTCAAAGTACTGAAAATTTATCAAACCCTCTTACTAACTTCAGAAAGATTTGTTCGAAAGCAAATTGATAATTAGTTACTGGTTTCATTATATGTTGGAGAACATGAAATATAATGGTCACGTGTTTTGTCATTTCACCTCAAACTCATATTTTATATATATATATAAAAAAATACATTTTAGTTTTAAAATATGAGTTTAAGTGATGTTCTCCAACATTTATAATGAAACCAGTAACTAATTATCAATTTGCTTGAACAAATCTCTCTGAAGGAGTTAGAGGGTTTGGTAAATTTTCAGTACTTTGAATTTGAAGGAAAAATTTTCATAACGAATTTGGGCAACTAAAAAAAATGTGTCTGCTATTTTAGACTACTCTGTAACATATATCAAAATGAATCAAATCGGAGTCAGACAGTTGGGTACCCTTCCTTGTGAGTTCAAGACCTTATCTGCACAAGGCGGCATAAGAAATATTCTTTATAGAATCAATACACACCAACCACTCTATCTTACCTTTTTTGCTGAAATCATTCCCCCAATTTGTCTGTAAAATGACCAAAACATAACATTATTGACCAGCTGAAGAAGACATCATAGATCGGAAATTGTAGAATTATAAAACGCGGAAATAGTTCCGTTTTTTTTTATTAGAAACTACGGCCATACGGCTGTACATATTTACTAGCGACCCGCCCCGGCTTCGCACGGGTGTAATGCTATATTATGCATGTATTGTACATATAAACCTTCCTCTTGAATCACTCTATCTATTAAAAAAACGCGTTAATTGCGTAGTTTTAAAGATCTAAGCATGCATTATAGGGACAGACAGACAGACAGCAGAAAGCGAGTTTGTTTTATACTATGTAGTGAAGTTCCATCCAGGAAAAAACGAAATAAATCAAAACTGAGGTGTACTTGCACGTGAGCGTATAAAACACACTCCAACACGGAATGTACTACAAACCAGTAATAACGAGCCTTAGTTTTACTATCTATCCTGTCTATAGCATAAAAACTCGATCTCAAGATCGTGATGTCAAAATGTCGTTACCAAAAGACTCATCACCTAACCCCAGGAGATGTCATCTCCGCTATTTCAATTTTGAAACTTCAATTTTTCCCGAGAATCTGCGGCGATCAATCTACAGTCCCTCATTACGATGGCCCTCTGGGAGGGGTAATTCCCCATAAATTCACTCATTATTCACTGAATGAGCAATTTTGTACGTTGATAAATGCGACGTTTCAGGTGTCGAGTGACAGTCGCCGTTCAAACGTTATTGTAATAAATTGTGACGAATGCTTGCTAGCGATGTGAGGGTTGATGGTTATTTAGTTTTGTCAGTTGTCATTTCATTAAATGTAACATAACCAGCACGCATATCAGTGACGTGGCGTCCATATACTTAATTCCTACCAGCTTGACTTATTTTAAAGAAATTGTGCATCCTACTCTACTGCTCAGTAAGCCAATCGCACTTTTACCAACGATATGTTTGACTATTTTTTTATTAAAGCAGTAACATCTGCTAGCGTAAATCAGATGTTTACAATAAAGCAGAGCATTTTAAATGGCAAAACGCTTGTTGAAAAATTCAATGGCTCTTGCATCCGTTCAGTGGTCTAACAGGTAGGACGCCCGTTGACCCGTTAGCCTATGTTGGCCCGGAAAGCCGTTGAAAACGTAGGTTCGATCCTCGCCTAATCCATTAATTTTTTTGCTTCGGTGTAAACATTTTGATATTATTTTTGACGCTACGCTTGTGGGTGCTATGACGTTCGTCACGTAACAAATAAATTGTAAACCATCCGTCACTTTCTCATATTTGTCAGATTACAGTACAGTCCATGAGCTCTCAGATTGTGATTCGGGTTTCGATGAAATCTGAGAGGTTCTTATTCCGATCACATAGCGAGCGAGCGAGAGAGGTATAAAACTCGAATCACACTCTTCAAAACTTATCAAAAATAATCTTTGCTTGAACATAAAATCCAATTAAAATCAGTGAATACAAACAAGATTTGCACAATAACTTGCACGGATAGACGATGGTTGACTCATTCAGCCCCTTCAAAACACACGACAGAAAGGTCGTTGGGAATTCGGGGGTCTCCACCAGAACAGGCCCGCGGGATAAATCCGGTCAGGACCTCTGACATGGCTCGCGATATTCGGCAACCCTACATAATTTTCGAAACATGTTGAGGACTAACATGAAATATTTATTGCGTCTTGCTCATGAGTAAGTACTATATATAGGCCCTTGCGTCTATTGCAGACGAATTATGGTGTAGTGTTTGGGATACACCGTTTCTGGTGGCTAACTGAACCGATACGAGATCGACACATTTTACCGCAGGCCTGACAAGAGAAGTGTTCGACGGGTGGTAGACAAGTACCACTGGTACTGCGTCGCCTTGTCGACGTCTTTGTCTCTTGTCAGCGAGTGCCGCGAACCAGGTCTCATCGCATAACTTGCGACCTTCAACAACGCATTAGGGCACACAAAATTGTAGATTTTCTGTTTTTTTTCATGTCTTATAAAAGTATATTTAAGATTTAAGATATGTGTTGAACATAACTACTTAAAGGTACATAAAACAAATACACGTAATAAACTGCAGTAATTATTATAAACATATTTTTCTTCCTTTTTTAAGTCGGTTAAGAAACATGTAAACACAGCTTTACAATAGTCCAGAGGCTTTTCACTTGTCAGGTATAGAGTGCGTTTTACACCTGTCTCGCTCGCTCTTACGCGACCCAGATAAGAACCTCTCAGTTTTCACCCAAACCCGAATCGCAATCTAAGAGCTCACGGACTGTATGTTACAGTCTCGAGAATTACATACCTACTTATTATTAACTTTTTAATAATCACTTAAAATTTACAACAGTCTGTTATAAACGGGTCTGTTCCGGTCTGAGATTTTCTATTATACAAGATATCAATATCACTCAGTTTAATCCTAAAGGAATGGGTTCATATTTGGAGAGGGCCCGCATAAATTGGTATAAGATATTTTTGAGACAGTTTTTCATTTTTGTACCATTATTTTATGTACCTAAAATATCCTAGGGTCTGAATAGTGTTCGCATAAAGCGCTATATTCTATTAGAATATTCCAGAAATACCTTCCCGTACTCCGGATATAATTAGAAAATAACAAAACTTTTTATAGCAAGCAAAATCAGTTATTATTTTTCCATGTATTTTTTTTGGACAACGAAATTATGACCAACAGATGACGCCAAACTGGCATGACGCCGCTCATTCAAAATAAAAGGCGATCCTTCATCGCGCTATTAAGATTTTTCCTGAAATCATGACCACATAGAAAACTGATATAGATATACGAATGTAGGTAATTATCAGTGATCGGGGATTTCTCTGCCACAACGCGGTATTTCGTGTATATTATTTTATATGGACATGGTAATTATATTGTAATCCGGTTATCTTGGCCGAAAAAATTATTGTATTGAGATTTGATGAGATAATCATGACTATATTGATATAAAAAAATATATTTCTTTGAAATCCCGCGATGTGGCAGAGAAATCCCCGATCACTGGTAATTATATCCTCATTCAACGCCCAAACAGAATTGAGCCTTCTTAAGTCACCTCACTTAAGAGAAGTTGCGACTCTAGCAGTAAGTTAACGTACAATAGTTCTACACAAAGACCCAATTCGTTTTGTCTCTACAAAGCGCCGCTGTTATCGGTTCTGTGCATTCGGGACTCCTTATAAAGCGGGATTCACATCAAGACGTGTACGGACGAACGAACAAAAACATAGCATAATCATCCAACAACGAACATCGAGCACAAAATCGATTATCTCTTTCTGCTCAGTTCTGTGTGAGAGTGACGGGTGATGCTATGTTCGCCCGACATGAGTAGCGAACCATAGTGATGCTAGACGAGCTGGGGGCCTATGATCGTTGCGTTTATCACGTGATAACTAAGTGACAGAGCATCTGTCACTCACACTCGTGATATACTACCTAACTCTTTCTGCACAGTACCGTGTGAGAGTGACAGGTGATGCTATGTCGCGCGACCGTACTCGCTACTGTAGCGTCGCTACAGTACGGTCACTGTAAACTCATGGTAAGGGCAATGTGTACAACTTGCTCGTACCTACTCGTCCTTATTGGGAACGTGACGGTGTGGACACGACCTTAGAACAATATTAACGTAACTATTTCCAAAACCAACAGGCATTTTTTGTGGTAGATAGATTTGAGTATCGTCGCCTTTATATTTCATGTCTTTGTCTAGTTTTTGGCATTACTGTACAGTGTTTCGTTTGTTACTGATCTTTTATATAAAATTTAGTTATTTGCTTATATATCCACATTTATTGTAATCTTGGTTACTATTTTACACTTTTATTACTTGTATAGTGTTATCTGTTAAATTTTAACGACCTGTACACATTTCGGGATTGCATTCGATACTTTCTATTCTATTCTATTTTTTTTTTAATGGCAACTGGTCACAGTTAAGTGACCATTACTGCCAATGTCTCGTTGCCAATCGCACTAGGCGACTAGATAGAGGATTGATACCACGTTGTACGGTGGGTTGAGAAAATCGTGCTTTTTGTAAAGTGATAGCGATTTACAAAAAACCACACGGACTATATCGGGCCTTGACCCAGGAAGGGCTATGAACGCTTCAAGTTGAATTCTTCATTAGCTATTCACTCATATGTTAGATCACTGCACAATACGCTATCAATACTACACATTGAACAACAAAAATGAATAAATAATGAACAACGAAACTTAAACGCATGCGGCCATCTTGAGTCACGAACGGGCAGTCTTCCATTCGATACTTTTCTTTTCTCTTTTTCCGCTAACGGTCTGCACTCTGCAGTGACAATGACAGCACTGACGCTTGTCAATGTCATTGTCTTGACATTGACAAGCGCTTAGGCTGCGTTCAGTCTAAGAGTGCAGCCGTGTGTGTGCGGTTCACCGTGGCGTCACCGATAGGTTTCACCGGAAGACCAGCGCTGGTTCCCGGGCCAGCATTTATGCTGAGGTGTGACCTTTCGTGTCATACACAACAACGATTTTATTTTATTTTATTTCTAATATTTGTTGTCCACTTTGTGTATGTTAAAGAATAAATTTTTATTCTATTCTATTCTATTCTATTCATAAATCAGCAAAATACCGAAAATCACAAAATTGTAGGAATAATCGATATCATGGACCCATGGAAAAGTGTGTTGTTTTTTTACTGTCCCGCGGCAAGTTGTCCCGCACCGGAGGCCAAAATACGTTCGCTATTTCAAAGTTTTTGCGTAATTATTTTGAGGCGTACAACCTTTCTCGTTAGGTATTTAAAGATTGTCTCGTACATTTTCATACGTACCTACAGCGTATATTGTTCGAACCTTTTAAGCCGCGATAACATTTACAGCGCGAATTTAACAAGAGTTTATTCTGGGCATAAAATGTTTCAGCGAGTATCTTTCTTTTATTCCCTCATTCGAGTTAGGCGGAGACACACTGAGAGATTTATATTGATCATACTTCTACGATGCCAGCGAGCTGTTAGGGTGCGTCTCCACTAAAGCGGAGCGGAGCGGAGACGTGCGGAATCGACCAATCACAAAAGTGAAGCGAAGCTGAGACAGATTTCAACTCAGGTCTTCTTCTTGTTCGTGGGCTAGGTCGTGTCCATCCTGAAACGCTTTGACGGCATCGTAGACAAGTTGCTTCCATCCTACTCTATCCTCGGTTTTTCTCAAGGCAGTGACGACGCGGTTGGCGCAGTGGTTAAGCAACTGCCTACTGAGCCGACGGTCCAGGGTTCGAATCCCGGCAAGGGCAAATATTTGTGTGATGAACAGGAATATTTGTGCCTGGGTCATGGATGTTCTATGTATTTAAGTATTTATTTATCTATATAAGTATGTATATCGTCGCCTAGTACCCATAACACAAGCCTTCTTGAGCTTAATTTGGGACTAGGTTGATTTGTGTGAGGTTGTCTGATATTTATTATTATTTTATTATTATTTATAGTGGTAATAGTAAGTCTAGTTATAGCTTTTATCTGGTCGGACCAGCGGGTAGGTGATCGCCCACGTGGTCTTTTGCCGTCTACTTTTCCTACTACCACCAGTTTGTCGAAGTTATCTGGCTGTCTGCGGGCGATATGACCAAAGTAGCTTAGGACTCGCTGGTAACATATGGTGGAGAGTCTGGTTTTAACCTTCAGTTGGCGGAGAATGGACTTGTTGGTGCGTCTGGCTGTCCACGGTATACGTAACATTCAACACCAAATCTCAAAAGCGTCTATTTTCTTTCGGTCTACAGGGACCAGGATTCGGAGCCGTACAGGAATATTGAGAATACCAGCGTTCTCACGAGTCTCATTTTGGTTGAGTTGGAGATATTTCTATTCTGCCAGATCCTCGACATCTTGCTCATAGCGGCTTTGCCCATCTGCGTGCGTTTCCTTATTTCCTTTTCACGTCCTCCCTGATTACTGATAGGTGCTTCAACTCAAGTGATTGGTCGATTCCGCACGTCTCCGCACCGTTCCGCTACAATGGAGACGCACCCTTAAACCAGATGGTTTCCTAATTTAGCGGTGGCGTCAGCGGTGAGCGGTGGCCATATGTGGGAGCGGGAGGACCGCGCAGTATCTCGCTTTCTCCTTCTAATCAAACTCATCACTTACCTATGGAAGCATATTCTTATCTAAATCTATTTAAAGAGTGCATATTAGGGTCGGAACGGTAGCAGTGATTTTCATACATAAATACATATTATATTGATTAGGTAGGTACGTAATGTGAACATTTAGACAATTAACATAATATTATTTCGTCATGTTTTAATTTAATTGTAAAGAAAATAATTCATCTTATAAAGTTGTAAATAGTAATTGAGGTTCTCTATCTTTTCACCATATAAGTATCATATTGTAGATATTTTTTTTCTCTGAAACCGTAGACCATGGATTTTTATAAAACTATCCTAACCTAGCCTAATCAATGGGATGATTATTATGGTAAATTTTCGACCAGTTCAGAGGAAAAAATCATCGAAGTGACAATTTGATGAAACCAAACATTCAGCGATAAGGCAGAACAGCAGTTAAAGTGTTAAAATTTTATGTAAAGCCTCCCAGCCCACTGTAACCCTGCCCTCGCTTAATACCTCGGTAGACGTTTTATTGTCCTCCTCATGATTATTTCGAGAGATCTCCGTCTAATAGCCTTAATTAAAAATACCCTGCAATTATGAACTCTTTAGCACCGCCAGCAGACAGGCGTCGCGTAATTGTTAAGGAATTTTTAATAAGACGCTTGAAAGGCTGAAAAAATGGAAACAAAAGGGATTTTAAACTTTATTGCACAATACAAACAAAAAGTACAAATGGCGGACTTAATGCCTTTAGGCATTCTCTACCAGTCAACCACTGGGTTAAACAGAAATATGTAGTCGGTGCAGGATCAAAGGTGCGTATTGTATGTGCGGTAAAGGAAATTGATTTGTATCATCATCAACCTCAGCGGTGTACTTCCCTATGTTTCGTCAAACGTTTCATTTCGTCAAATGTTTCATTTCGCCAAAAGCATTTTTCACTGAAACTGTAAACTATTTCGGATTGTTGTAAATATCATCCTTTAGATTAGGTTAGGTTAGGTTTGTTTTATAACAATTCGAAATAGTTTACAGTTTCAGTGAAAAATGCTTTTGGCGAAATTAAACATTTGACGAAATGAAACGTTTGACGAAACATAATTCGGCGAAAAGGCAGAGAACCTCATCAGCCGATAGACGTCTACTGCTGGACAAAGGCCTCCCCCAAAGTCCTGCACAACGATCGGTCATGCGCCGCCCTCATCCAATTTTTGCCCGCGATCCTAACCACGTCGGTCCACCTTGCTGGGGCCTTCCCATGCTGCGTCTTCCTGTCCGCGGTCGCTACTTAAGAACCTTTCTGCCCCAACGGCCAACGGTTCTATTAGCAATGTGCTCTTCCCACTGCCACTTAAGTTTGGCGACCGTCTGAGGTATCTACAACCTTGGTTCTCTTGCGTATCTCATCATTTTCAGATTCAATCTCGCAAGGAAACTCCGAGCATAGCTCGCTCCATTGCTCTTTGAGTAACTTTGAGCCTACTTATGAGGGGCCCATTGTGAGCGACCACGTGTCAGTGCCGTATGTCATCACTGGCAATTGATTTGTATGCCACCGTATAACTTACGAAACAGCGTGACTGGTAGTTTACATATTGTTCATTCATAGGAACGGACCTAGGATTTTTGTAGTTTGACCATTTTGCAATGGGGTTAATTAAATTGGAATGTTAATTTATTCAATTACTTCTTTATTGCTATGTTTTTAAGTGTATTTGATTGTCTTTACATTGAATCGAAAAAAAAAAAAATGGTTCGGGCGGTGTTTGAATCTGCGTTTCCAACGGCTAACACAGGCGTATTACGGATTAGACCACCGAACCGATGCGCGAGCCATTGAATTTTTCATTCAGTTGTTTCCGTCCTATATGCACGTTTCTCGATTTTGTGCTTGCATTTGTACTGATGTTGACATTAGTCCATTAGTTTATTTGACTGAATATATCAATGTTTGCTATTTTAGCTGCTAAAGGTATAACAGATAAGAACAGACAAGTTGTCATGAATTTTAAAAGTAAGTGAATAATACAGTATCATTTCGGGATACTTCTGGAATTAGGAAGACATTTTTCATTAAGAGGCCTTATTCCTTTTAAAATGCTGATTGTTTAGACATTTTTCTCTATGATCAAACATGTTTCTTAACATACTATTGATGTTACTTTCTAGAACAGGGCTATTGGGATTTATTGGTATATATTTGAAACCTACAGTTTGAATTTTTCATTGATAATTTTTGTTTCAAAAACTACTCGAAATTGACAAAATTCACGCGGAAAATTAGTTTTTTTAACTTATTTTCGACTGTACGCAATGAAAGCGTAAAATAGCTATGTTACTTCCTAGAACTCGGGGAAAAGTATTATTCACTTCAAAAAGTTGGTTGAAATTATCAATATATTTGTCATAATATGAAAAAAATAAATTTTAAAAGGAATAAGGCCTCAAAACATTTTACACAGCCCCAGAATTTATTTCTTGCCATAAAAAAATATCCGGTAATTTATATCGCATTTTCAAAAATTGCCAAACCGGGTCGCACAGCAGTGCCACCGCCAAGTTATCAAGCTACATTTTTAATGCGAAACACGTCAATCAACCAGTTTCACTGAGATTTCTGTAACGCTATACAAAATATTATTTAGAACTTGTCCTGTCCGTGTGACGAGGGTCCGGGGGTCTCGAAGGGTGGTTTACTGTGCAGGCCGTCTAGGTTATAAATAAAGATTAACTGGAAGAAATCCTTTACAGCCTATGCAAGCAAGAGATCTTGGTTTATTTAAACTTTATTGCATAGATCAAAAATCAGAACAAATGGCGGACTTAATGCCACAAGGTATTCTCTAGATACTAGTCAACCATAGGGCTAAACAGAAACATTGAGTTGGTGCAGGGTCTACGAGTATAACGTTCGGAGACAATTTTAAAAAACAAATTTAAATAAAATATAATTATATATACTTAAACTTACACAAATACATTTATAATATACTACATACATATAGATTCATGTACCCAGTGATGACATCATACCAATAATTCATCTTGACTCAATAGTTTTAGACGGATAGATCAGAAAGATGCTTGGTTATTACTATTAGGCAATGTTGAACTATTAAATTGTAACAAGAGGAAACCTCAATTGGAAGTATGTATGACATCTATCCGGGATCTCGCTATATTTCCGCTACCCAAAGGTTGTCTGGAAGACATCTATCTTTAGCGATAAGACCACCTGTTGTCTACATCTATTGTAATATGATTTTTTTTCTCTGTTTTTATTTCTTTCGTGTCGATTTGTGCAATAAAGAATTCTATCTAATTAACCGACTTCATCTATTTTACATTTCAACTTTAGCCATTATGCGTTATTTGACCGTTACCACATTAACATTATCTTTCTCATTGAGTTAAATGTACTCTATTGTGATAAGTGTACAATTTTATTTCCGAGTAATATCGCTAAAGTACTAGTGATTTAGTGATGGGAGTGAGCAGTATATTAAATAAACTATCTCTTTTCCATATAGAGTCGAGATGCTTAGTGCTATTTATTTATTTAGTAAAGCGTTGTAGAATTGGAGCGATCTACGATAACTTTTCTTAAATCTGGGGGCACGGTAGTGTCCACCAAGACGAGGCAAGAGCTCTACCTACCTTTTCTCGAAGCGCTTTGTTTTAGTTTTTTTTAAGTATATATATAATGTGTGTTCAACACAAATTGTTGTATTTAATGAAACAAAGTCAGTTGCGTTGCTCTGTAAAGAGAAATTTTATTAACTTATTAGCATTACGTCTAAATACTTAACTGTAACTTTCATACACTTCAAAAACTAAATAAAATAACTCACCTGTAAAGAGAAACAACATTAAAGCTATTTGTTTCACTTTCCTTGAATAATATTAACTAGTATTATAATAACGATCGTATCTTAAGTATTACAATGCAGTTTTTGGACAAAGGCCGGTCACCTCTCAGCTGACAGCTGTCACCTGTCATTAGCTGTCAGATGCGTTCCAAACTACATAAGAATTTAATAATCTAAATTAATGAAGTCTGGTACTTCATTTATATCTCCCCCCCTCGAAAGTCTGTACTAGAAAGAATTGTTATGGTTGGAATAGGATGAGTTTCGTAACGTGAAATAAGTTTGATTCCGATTTTCGATGACCGGTGTTTATTTTATAGATAGAGTTTGATATTTTGTCTAATACTTCAAACGGGCCAATTTTTAATTCATCCAATTTTTTCCTATTTAACCGATTTCCGTTTTCTACGTACACGAAATCTCCCACCTTTATTTGAATTTTTACCCTATTTTTATCATACTGTTTTTTATTATAATTGTGTGATTTAATTGTGTTTTTTAGTGCAGTTTTTCTATCTTCTAGCAAATCACTATATGTCTGCTCTTGTTTTAATTCGTTTGGCAAAGTGTCAATGGACTTTCCTTCTAACAAGTACTTCGGAGAGTATCCTGTGACAGTATGTTCCGTCTCATTATAGCGATTGACACATTCATGGGCGATTGTAGTCCAGGCTGATTTTCCTTTTTTTTCATTTATCCTACATCTTATTTTGTTAGTCAAAGTTTGGTTCAATCTCTCATTTAAGCCGTTTGAGAAAGGGGAATTTACCGCTGTAAAAATAAGCATTATGTTTTCTTTTTCTAAAAAGTTTTTAAATTCCTTAGAATTAATGCCTGGATACTGATCTGATAAGATTTTACCAATTTTGTTTTTACTATTTACGTTTTGAACAAGCTTTATGAAGTCTCCTGAATTTTGTGTTTTAGAAGTTAAAATGTAGGCATACCTAGTGAAATGGTCTACCAACAAGTGTAAGTATGTTTTTGTAGAGCGTGATCCACCAAACCCACCAATGGTATCTAACGACATAATCTCAAAAGGCTCAGTAGCTGGACCTAAGTGTGACATGAGGCCAAATTTGTTTTTTACTCGCGATTTGTTTTTTATACATGTGTCACATTTGCCACATATATCTTTAATATTTTTACTTAAATTGTTTGCCGTATAAAATGGTTTTATTTTTTTTTCCATTTGCTGCGGTCCTAAATGGCAATAAAATTTATGCACCTTGTTTATAATTTCTTTACTGAATTCTTCTGAAATTATTATTTTATCTCTTTTTCCAACTTTTTTAAAATATAGTGTATTTTTTAATTTCAACTTGTCCCTGTTTTTCTCTACAAACTCATTCTTACTTTGATCATTTTGTATGTCTATTAAACTAAGGAAGTTCACACATTTAAAGTTATCCTCTTGGTTATCACTTGGTTCCAATACCGGATTCCTACTTAAACAGTCGGCTTCTAGGTTGTATTTTCCTGGGGAATATATTACATCGAAGTCAAATTGTGATAAGTAGTACGCGAGATCTCCCAATTCCTCGTCTGTTCTTGCTTTTATGTTCATTTTTTCTAAAGGTTTGTGATCCGAATAAACCAGAAATTTTTTCCCTATAAGCCAATGCTGCCAATATTTCACAGCTTCTTTTATTGCCAAACATTCGAGGTATATGGCTTTTTTTTTCTTTTGGGTCTCATTTAGTTTTCTCGAAAAGAACGCGCATGGTTTTTCCTCGCCAGTTTGCTGCGGTTGTTTTAAAATCGCTCCTATGCCTAGTATACTCGCGTCGGTATATATATGTATTGGTAAATTAGGGTCGAATATTGCCAAAATAGGTTGTAGACATAAAAGATTTTTAATGGTTTCGAATGACTCTTGACACTTTTCTGACCAATTAAACATTTGCCCTTTCCTTAACAAGTTGTGCAATGGGTCCAGTGTTATCGAAATATTTGGTATATATTTCCCATAAAAATTTATTTTCCCTAAGAATTGGCGAACGTTTTTCTGAGTTTTCGGCACTGGAAAATCTCTTATGGCTATTAAGTTGTCCTTTAATGGAGTTATTGTATTGTTTTTTATTATATGACCTAAGTATTTTACCGAGTCCTGAGCAAAAGTACATTTCGAGAATTTAAGTCTAAAGCCTTCCTTTAAAATTGCTTCCAATAATAATGATAGATGTTCCATATGTTCCTGGAATGTTTCAGAGAATACCAAGATATCATCTATATAGTTTACTGCGAAATTTGACAATCCATGTTTTCTTATGATACTACTTAGTATTCTCTGGAAAATAGCAGGCGATGTCTTTAAACCATACGGTAAACAATTCCATTGAAAATGGCCTTCTTGTGTTACAAACGCTACTTTTTTCCTATCTTCTATTTTTAAGGGGATGGACCAAAATGCAGAATTTATATCAAGTGTGGAGAAAAATTTACAGTTTCTCGTCTTTACCATTAAGTCTTCTATAAGAGGGAAAGGTTGTGATTGAGGCACTACAATTTTATTAAGATCCCGGAAATCTACACAAAGCCTTGACTTTCTCCCATCTTCTTTTTTATAAGCCAGTGTTACCGGTGCAGCGAACGGACTATAGGACTCTTCTATTAAGTTTTTTTTTAACAGCATTGAAATTTGTTGTTCTATCTCTTTTCTATCCTCAATGGTACAACGGTATGGTCTCTTACAGCAATACCTATCCACGAGTAAATCAATATGTGCTTCGTAGTCCCTCACCGTACCTATATCATACTTATCCTTCGCAAACAGTGAATTATATTTGCAAATCAGATTATCTATATCCGACTGCTGTTGTATTGTCAAATGATTTACAGTAACATTGAAGTTTTGGATATCTATGTTTTCGTTGAAATTTATTTTATATTGACAAGTTTCCTCTTTTTCATTATATTCTTTTATATTTTTATCACCTGTGAAGCCAGGAATTGTTTGTATATTCTCAATAGCCGTATTTGTATCATTTTGTTCCATTAAGATGGGAAAGTTTTGAGTAATTTCTCGATTTCTATTTTGTATCAAGTTAAATTTGTCTATGCAATCGAGCCCTATTAGAAAATCATAATCGAAGTTTTCCTCATCAATAACAAAAACACTAACAACTTTTTCTATTTCAAATATTTTTATTTTTAATGTAACCATTCCCTTAGCCTTTCTTACACCATTAATCGTTTTCAGACCTGAATTATCACTGATATGATTTAAGTTTTTTTTTATGGATAATAACTTTGAATTTATTAAAGACACATTAGATCCAGAATCATAGATTCCTAGTACATCTAAGGTGTCATTTATTCTTAATTTTATTTTGATTAATGGTGGGATATCTAGTTTTTTGGGTCCACTTCGTTTAACTCAGTCTCTAGCTCAAAGTTATTGACAGTTTTTATTTGGTCCCGCTTTGGTCTCTCCGGGTTTTTGTTCTTGAACCAGCACAGTGATTCAGGATGATATCGCTTATATTTACCTTCCTTCTCACAAATTTTGCATGGCTGATACTCTTTAACATTTTTGTCTTTTAATTTAGTTTCCGAAATGACACTTTTTTTTTCCCAATTTTTTTTCTCAACTAAATACTCTAAGCCTCTAATATTACTAAATAAATCTTCAGTTCTTTTTAAACTATCCCTATCTATCTTATCTGCGATGAAGTTTGGTAAGCCCGTAGCTATTAGATCTATCATTGTAGGTTGGTCCATATTTTGATTTATCTCTAAAAGCAGTCTTTCTTTTTTTAATGCATACTCTAACAAAGAGCCCTGTCTATATTTAAATAACATGGCATACCTGATCGGCGACCAACCTTTGTCTGCATATGTTTCACAAAATGTTTTCTTCCACAGCGGCCACTCTGAATTTATTGTATGTTTAATAAGCATAGCACTATACCAATCTAAACAAGACTCATCCAAAAATAACCTAAAAAGTTCAATCCGTTGTGAATTTTCTTCGACTTCCAATCGGGTACATTCAGCTTCAAACATCGTCATCCATTGTGATACACTTGATGTTTTCCTTGAGAACTTTTCCATAACAAATTGCTCCTTCAAGTTCCTTATTTTATGGGTCTTCAATTTGCCACCTTTCAGATCAGACAAATTTTCTAATATTTTTGACAACGCCTCTTCAGATATTCCTGCGGTTTGAGCTTGTTCTTTAGTCTCCGGTGTAGCTTCCTCTAGCAAAAACCCCTTGAATTTCATATTCCCATCAGTATCCATGTATGTATCTAACAACTCAGTTGTCATTGATATCCACACTTTCCTTCTGTCGTGTCTTCGTTGTAAAGTATTTTTGACTGTAAGATAGGCTTGCGTTTGTAATATCATGTCATGGAACTTCACTGGTTGATATACTTCTGGGATTAAGAAAACATTTTTGTCTTCATCAGTAATTGAGGTTATGCAAATTATGTTAGTCTTCGGATCTTCTTTACTTGCTTTTACAACAAACTCAAATCTTAATTTGACCATCTTATTTATTGTAATAGCCGAAAATGTTGTTTTATAATGTGTGTTCAACACAAATTGTTGTATTTAATGAAACAAAGTCAGTTGCGTTGCTCTGTAAAGAGAAATTTTATTAACTTATTAGCATTACGTCTAAATACTTAACTGTAACTTTCATACACTTCAAAAACTAAATAAAATAACTCACCTGTAAAGAGAAACAACATTAAAGCTATTTGTTTCACTTTCCTTGAATAATATTAACTAGTATTATAATAACGATCGTATCTTAAGTATTACAATGCAGTTTTTGGACAAAGGCCGGTCACCTCTCAGCTGACAGCTGTCACCTGTCATTAGCTGTCAGATGCGTTCCAAACTACATAAGAATTTAATAATCTAAATTAATGAAGTCTGGTACTTCATTTATATATATTTAAATGGATGGACGTAATCGAATATCTTATAATCCACAACGAAGGCTGAACGTGGGTGCAATTTAGAAAGTTTAATTAAATTGTTTGTTGCCTTCAAAGGGACAACGGGTTGTTTTAAGTATTTGACTATAAATAGTTTAGGAATGTATAAAGTTTGAACCGAGACAACATTTACGTTAAAATTTCATGGACTAAAATATAGAGTGATATAAATGACCTTTGACAAAACTTTTTAGCTAAAGTTACAAAGATCAAGGCTCATAGTTCGAAGAGCTAATGGCTCGAGTAGAGACCGTGTACCAGCAAGCGCGGCGTAGGACGGCCCACCGCAAGTTAGGTGGACGACCTGTACTTCTAGCACAACTGTAACACGCGACTCTTTCTCGCGCGAGAAATATTACCTATCTCTTTCTTCGTTGTACTGTGAGAGAGTGACCGGCGATGCCATGTCGCGCGACAAGAGACGCAAAGCTTAGTTGTGCTAGACGGGCTGGTTTAGTGATGCGGGGAATTGTTGATTGTGGATCGCTTCTAATATCCGGCCTATGTGGAAGTCTATTGAGGAGACCTGTGTCCAGCCAATATTCTATGGCTGCCTTTCAACTCCAATGTTGCATTACTTACATAATATTCCATAGGTCAGCATTAAGGTCTTCGCACATTATAACAACTCAACGGCGACTCGATTATATGCCAAATATTGAAATTTAAGCCCTATGTCATATTTACTAGGTTTAATTTCGACAATGCACCGACGCGTCGTCCAATCGTCGTCCACTACTAATATCATTTTTTAAAATTAAACCTAGTAAATATGACATAGGGCTTAAATTTCAATATTTGGCATAGAATCGAGTCGCCGTTGAGTTGTTATAATGTGCGAAGACCTTTAAACGACAACTTGTTTATTTAACTACAAAAATAACAACAAGAAACGAATTCCAATTTAAAATATATAAGTATTCTAAGATTAACGCATTATTTTAAGACTAAATTTCTATACTTAAGTATACATTAACAACAATTGAATAATTGCATCGATTTTTCACAGGGCGCTCTTCACTGCGAGCATTTGCTAGTAATGCAACAAAAACAAATTAAAATCTCGTAGGTAAATTATTTCATACATTCCAGACAAATTCTGAGAAGATTGGGACCATTCGGAGGTATTTACAACCAGTTTGATTCGTTATGTTCAGTTTTCGATCGGCCGCCGCCGCGAATTATCTTAGCTCATGAAGATGAATCGCGTACCGATCCGAAACATGACTTCTACGACGTGAGTAAACCCTTTTCGTTTGCATTTTAATATGTCTGAGACTCACGGGAGTTTTCTATATAAAAAGTATTTATAACCTTTCAAAATTGGTTCATAAGTGATGGGCGTCTCTATTCTATTCTATTATTTAAAAAAATGGCAACCGGTCACAATGAAGCGACCATTACTGCCAATGTCTCGTTGCCAATCGCACACGGTGACAAGATAGAGGATTGTTACCACGTTGTACGGTGAGTTGAGAAAATCGTTCTTTTTGTAAAGTGATAGCGATCTACAAAAAACCACGCGGACTATCTGGCCTTGACCCAAGCGGGGCTATGTACGCTTCAAGTTGAATTCGTCATTAGCCATTCACTCATTCGTTAGTTCTCTGCACAATACGCTATCAATACTACACATTGAGCAACCAAAATTAATAAATAACGAACAACGAAACTTAAAGGCATGCGGCCATCTTGAGTCACAGACCGGAAGCGCCGACGGGCGTCTCGGAGGACAAACGTAAATATATGTCAATTTGAGATCCCCCTCTTTTAAACTGGTGGAAAGTTAAGGTTACAATGGCAAAGTTAATTAAGTAGATTTTGGACGTGCTATTTGAAGCTTTGTTTTTGCTTATTTAAAGGTCAACAATGAGCGTTACCGTTTAATTACTGAGGTCCAGTGATCAGTTTCTTAATTACGAAGCATTATGGGTCAAATAGCCTTTTAGGTCACTAAAGACGTGTTGGCGGACAAGCTGTATTCAACTTTAAATTAAACCAGTGACAGTTTAATTTTAAATAGCTGTTTAAAGTGTAGTCAGCTGTGAAGAACCCATTTAGATATTTACAGCGACACCCATAAGTAATAAGTAAGGGTAGTGGAAGGTCGATTAATTTACTTAATGGACTTGGCTATTTCTTTTAAATAATATATAGCAAAATAATATTTATCGAATCTCACCTCACTGATACGACACAGTGCTGACGGTGGGGCTGCCGAAACCGCCGCTAAACTAAAGGACGTTACAGCAACCTGGAACCAGTATATGAGTTCGTCCCGTTTGCCGTAGAGCCCGGTGGGTCATGGTGCGCCGAGGCTAAGGAGTTTGTCGCGGCTTTGGTGCGAAGGCAGAGACCAATGCGTGAACCCCCGTTTCGGCGAGTACTTACAAGGAAGGGTACCCAACTGTCCGACTCCGATTTGATTTATTTTGATATATGTTATAGAGTAGTCTAAAATAGCAGACACGTATTCTTTCTTCAAAGTACTGAAAATTTACCAAACCCTCTAACTTCTTCAGAGACATGTGTTCAAGCAAATTAATAATTAGTTACTGGTTTCATTATAATGTTGGATAACATGAAAAAAGATGAACACGTGTTTTGTCATTTGGCATTTAGGCGCCTTAGAATCCTTTTAGTTTTATAATTAGTTTTGCTTATTATTAATTTTAGTTTTATAAATAGTTTTAGTTTATTCTATGGCCCGTGACAAATACAGACATTGCTAAAATATACAATTTGTACGAGCAAACAGCCTACATCAAATTAGTCGACTCAGGGTCGCCCGAGAAAGTTCGCCAACTGCACAAGACAAATCTTCTACATAGTTTCGGTAAACATTCCGCCGAATAGTTTGCAGATCATCGGGGTTGAAGATTAGAGGCCAAGAGATGTCCTCGCAAGAATTATTGGGTTACCTTAAACAATATATTTCATGTAAAATGTTATTTATACTATTAAGTATAAAATTCTAAAGCTGACCATGAACAGCCAGCTTTAAGCCATTCTACATAATAATTATCCTTTTTTTTTTATTTATCTGTAGTTTTTTGTATTGTACATATATTGCATGTGTTTATTTTAAAATAAACTATTGAACCATGGACACATTTTTATGGAGGCTGAACCAAGAAGCAACATAGATAAGAGTTAAGATATTAGATAGCTATTAATATCAGCTTATTTTAGTTACTCATATCTGTTGGTTCTTGGTCCAATTTGAAAAATCTATAAACTGATTACTTAAAACCTAATCAATATTCGTCGTACGATTCGATTTGTACGAAACCCTCGGTGGGCGAGTCCGACTCGCACTTGTCCGGTATTCTTATAACTAAATATTTCATAGGCAAGTATTTTTACGCCGTACGGGGTAATTTTACCGTGTAAAAACACTACCCCCTTCTCTCCTCACTGGCTCCCTTGCTGATGCTGACACATCAGGTTCAAGCGGGCAATCGTACCTTGAAAAAGCGTGATCAAATGAAAAACGCATTATCACCAACCGCAAGATCGCCCGTAGCGTTGCATAATAAGGTCTATAATAACTCAGCTCAGTGTGGCACGTGTTCTTGTCTTTTGAAGTCTAGCCTGGCCTTTACCTTTATTAGCAGAACGTGACCGAGTGGTGACCGGTTCACTTGCGTCGTAGCGTAGGGACAGTCGACTGTAATATCAGTAGGCACATTTTTGTACAGTCGACGACAAATATTAAATAGACAAAAGCGTGTGGTGGTGTGTGACACTTTTTACTATAAATGCTCATATACCAAAGAAGGAAAATTATGGTCCATGAAAATTTGTTTATGGGAAAATGAACCGTTCCTTAGAATAGACGTGTAATAATTGTATTCACAATTTCAATGTACTTAGTAGAAATGGCATGCTTATAATATTTTTAAGGACATAATTCAATGAACGCATACCAACAAGTATTTTAGGAGTTAAATTTTATATATAGTATGTGATGAACGCGTGTACATACCTAGTCTATAAAGATGTAAAATTTTTGATGTAAAAGCCCCAAATCAGTCTTTCAATTACTACTTACAGTTGCGCTTAAACGTACGTTAATTAAAAAAAAATAGCCTTGGATACTTAGAAACAATATTATTTCCAATTATTCGTTTTCAAGTAAAATAAAATCAACTACATTACATTACTAGTGATTCCCAAGGCTATTTAATATAAGTCTAATTTAATTTTCGTTTCCATTCATGACAAAGAAAACTCAGTTAATTAAAGCGAACTTTGTCGTATTCGTAATGGCAATAAAAACTTTCCACAAGTAACATTACTTTGAGACCATTAAAAAGACCTTTCATTCACTCACTGTTCACAGAGCAAAATAATGTCCTGAAATCTGCCAAGCACGAATCGTCTCCAGCAAAAGGTTCCTTTCAAGAGCTCCATATAAAAAAATATAACACACCTCGTAACATTTGATCTGCTTCTGTTACTAGGAATTGAGTAGGTATGCATCGTTTACCTTGACTTGGTCTACCTGCCCGCCTAGCACAACTATGCGTTGCAACTCTTGTCGCGCGACATAGCGTCATCCGTCACTCTCTAACAGTAATGCACAGAAAGAGATTGATAGTGTATCCCGCGCGAGAAAGAGTCGCGTGCCACAGTTATGCTAGACGTGCTGGACATCCAAACATCCAGACATACGAAATAATTATGGCCAAAATGAAACGTAGACGCTTCGTTCGCTCGGTCAACAAAGTGACAAATGCTATTTGTCACTTTCCTATCAATATCGTACGATGAAGACCGGTGACGCTGAATCGCGTGACATGCAAATACGCGGTAAGATATGCTTGCCCTGCTGGAAGGACAAAGGGACGTCAGTTTGTCGTCGTCAAAGAGGTCGATCTACAAGGAGATTGGACGTTTGTTTGAATACTGAACCCTGGTAGTGTAAGTAAATCACTGGTCATCGGCATTACTAATGTCAACTAAGATTTATAATAACTTGCCTGACTCTATAAAACAAGAAGAAGGCGATAAAAAGCACATAAATAAAATAAAACATCTACCACTAACTAAATCCTATTATACGCTAAATGAATACTTGGAAGATAAATTTTAAACACTCAGTAAGTCCTCCTCTTTCTAACATTGCAGTGCCCAACAAGATTCACAATTATATGTAGCTTTATGTTAACATCCGTACCTACTTTTGTGATATTGCAATAAATGGTTGATTATTGAGTATTGAGTGTTCGCTTGGCAATGTCGGCCATATTTGAAGGAAAATTATGTGACGTGACTGTATTCTGACGCGAAGCTGGCATAGTAGTCTGTGATTTACCAATCAGTGCTCAAAATCTCCACCCTACAGACTACAAGAAATAGTTTGAATAATCAAATCATTGAATTATTGATACAGAGATCAAAGCACAAAGAAAAATTGAAATGCGTCACCTGGCGGAAGAGACCGGCAATCGAACCTGGTATCTTTCGCATCGTCCTCTTCCGTGAAAATGTACGCTAAGGATATTTGACCCACTGGGACTGTTGTAACCGGTTGCTATATTTAGGTTCGACTGTGTGCGGAACCCAGGCAGTGTAAATCATTGGTCGGCGACAGGCGGCTCTATCCGTCATCCTGTCGCTTGAGTGTTTGACAGACAATACGATCCATTGTCTCAGCCGCTTTATTTGAATCCCCCATTGGCGAGAAATGCCGATGATATTCCTCTCAAGGAAACACATCAAAGTCGGATTTTTAATTTCAGGCTTTAATGTGACAGATGTTTGTGAAGTAAAAATCAGTCACGCGTAGAGTTATTATCTTTGGTTCGTTCAATTTTAATTCAACCGATGCTATTGTTATTTTTTGTTCGTAATATGAATATACTATTAATAGTAGATTTTTTTGGTCTATCACTTTTGAACCTTAACACGTTTACTGCCCGTGTCCCATATGTGGGGTCACGACAAGCCACTATCACAGAAGCATAAGGTTCACAAATGTCAAACTGGGACAGCGAACGTGTTAAGACACATGATAGAATCGAAAAGTGAACCAACTTGTTGGCTTGCTGTACCTAGTCCGCGAGCCAGCAACAAATTTAATGATCAAGTTCCTCTAGGGCAATAACTCTTAAGATGCTTCAAAGAATTGTATCATGAAGCCTGATGATTGGTTGTGGTACTTTTGGTTTCGTGGACGCGGCAGTGGTTTGGAGGCTTGCAAAGCATGTAGAAATAAAAGGTTTTTTTTTTTTCTCCCGATTGATAATCAACCAAATGGCAGCTAACCAAATATCTTGAAGAAAAAAGACAGCTGAACATAAAGTGCTGAAACATACATCAGCTAAATTGAAAAAATATATTTCTAGTGTCGCAAAAAAAATATTATTAGTGGACGGTGTTCAGGACACATAATATAACCGAACAACGGCCACTGTTAAGCACTTCATTGGTAGGTGTCATTATATTCGTGTAATAGTTTGCCAGATTATAATATGAAATAATTCCATAAAAATTAATGATCGTCAATCAAAAAAGGAAAAAAAAATACTGTGTTCACTTCCTAGATATATTATTAACAATTAATAAACTATCAACATGGTGTAGTTAACGCCGGACCGGAGGTAGACGAGAGAAATTATAAGTGTGCTTCCTCACCGCGAGCATTAACCAAAAACAAAAAGTTACAAAAAAATATGAAAGTTGTTTTTTTTTACTGTGTTCGAGGTGACAAGCGCTCTTATAATTTATTACAAAATTTCCAAGGAGGAACAGGAACACATGTTCCTTATATCAGCAAAGTCATCAGTTCTCCATATAACTGGGAACAGCTACATATTACTTAATTAGCATAATAATTATATTTAGCCCCGTATAAATCACCGACCACAATTACCGCCGTGTCCCTCACAACGTCATAACTCGACAAACCGAGATATTTTCAAACAGCTTTTATTCTTATAATTATAAGGTTTATATTTGAAATAGTGGGGGTTGGGATATAAGACGTTGTGGCGACGGTAGTGTGTTTGCCCCCAGATAAAGCTAACGTAATGATGAATGCGTTGTTGTTAACAGTTTTGACAGACGTTTAAAAGCCTGGGTACGGTCGGTAGACAAACTATTTGTAAGAATAAAATGTGATAAGGATTTCCTTTTTTATTATAAACAGACATACATTGAAGTTATTTTATATAAAAAGAAAACAGTGCAATGGGCTGTTTCAATCGTATATATTTATTTTTAATTTTTGTTAGTACCAGGGAACAAACTTACAAAGAATGACGAAAAAATAAAAGGTTCTTCTCACTGACCTCAAAATCTGATCAACCTGTTTTAGTTATTGTTTTAAAATTTTTGTTTTTGTTTTTCTACATGCGTGTATAGAGTCTGTCAAGCGAGTCGCGCCCCTCGGGTATGGGGCTGATTATATATATCTATCTCATAATATATCATAGGAAAAAAAGAGATGGATATAATAAATCAGCCCCCTCCTAGGTGACACGATTCGTTTGACAAACTCTAACTGTAAACCTGAAAATTTTTACAGGTTCTTAATTAATTTAATTTATTTTATTTTGGAATTGATGGTATTATATCCTACGTAAATCTAATTTCAAAATACATTTTTAGGCTTATTCTAGTTTGTCGCATTTCGGTTTAAGATTATAGAGATTAAAGTTTTTAAATTAAACTAACATATACGACTAATGTAAATTATGCCGCGGAACACTAAAAGGATCTAATCTCCAAGGATACGGAAGGCTTGACAAAATGGGTGCGTCACAAAGGTCGGACCTTTCCAATGACCCAATATTCAAGTTATCGGAAATATACAGACGAATTCAATAACGTACTCGATCTAATTTTATTACGCTACTTTGAAATTTATTCAATTTTCACGACAGATGGTCGGATTTATTCAAATCCCTGTTTTGCTAATCGATTGAGCTGGTGTTTAATGAATGATTGATTTATTGAGTCCCTTTGGTCGGTGGTGAATAATTGTTGAATATAGAGTTGATTTGGTGGGTTCTTAGTTTGCAGAGTGAATTAAATCTGCATGAGTACCAGAATAGTCCATTGCTTGACAATTATCTCATGAAGAATTAAATTTTAATTTTATTTGACTATTATCAATAAAGATATTTAATTTTTATTTTTGATTTTATTTTATATCAATATGTTATTTAATTCATATACCCTACCTAAAGTGTTATCTCGATCATAATATAATATACTTAATGAATTATCTTAATAGGTATGGTCCTATTAAGATAATCCAATCTTATATATTTTCTAAAAAATTATAACCCGATTATCGATTTTATTGTGAAATTATTTTATTTTGTGACGTGTAAAATATTGTGTCATTTTCAATGAAAAATGTCATATCCTATCTAATCTACTGTAGTTACAAAACTGTAGTTACTGTTACTGTAGTTATATATATTCTATACAAAAAGTGAAACATTTTTTTATACATATAAAAAATATATAAAATATACAAATATATATATAAAAAAAATACAAAGCATCACAGCCCGACGGGATGCAGTTGCGGGCGGTACGCGCTCCAGAGTGTGACGCGGTGTCAGTTGACCGAGGACGCCGCGCGTGGCGACCCGCTCCCGTTGGTGACTGTGACCGTGAGTGCCGACTGCCGTACATAGTGTAGATACGACGTTCCGTGCTGTGTCATATTAGGTGAGATGCGATACCATTTTTTTTGTTAAAAACAGTTTTTTTTTTTATTTGCTCAAACAAATCTTTTGTGCTAGTTATAAACTGTAATATAAAATAAGTACCATTGATAACAATATTACGTTTCGTTAACCTAAAATAAAAACCTAATTATATTGCAAAAGAATACATATTACAAAAAAACAAATAACTAGCTATACATCTAAAAATCAACTAAACGTACAGTCAGGAACTTAAATATAATATGCTTATTAAAATTTGTCTTTTGGCATTTATTATGCAGGTTGATTTTATTATTTACGTGCTTTTGTGATTTTTTTAAAATTTATTTAACATTATATATAAATCAATGGCAGTGAATCTGCTTTATTTTTACAAAGTTCTAGTTTTGTATCTAAGTAGATGGTAGCATTAGATAGTTTCTTGTATACATAGATAAAATGTTTATAAAATCAAGTTGAGTTTAAACACGTGTAAGCTGAGATAACTTTATGACGTGGTACACTTTATATAGGCATATCGCGACCTTTTCACATTCATAAAAACCAATATTTTTGGTAAATAGTGATTCGATATTTTACACAATAGGCGTAATTATAAATATCTGTAAAGTATGTAGATTACGAGGTTATAGTTACACTATGAATAATTCCACACTTATTTAATTCCACAGATATGTACGAATTTGTATGTCTTTAAGTACAATGTAGCAATTATTATGGGTAATCGGTAGCCTGTCATTTAAAGGTAAATAGAGCATGTCGCCAAAAACATCCTTATATACATAAACATACTAATGTGGTCTACCACTTTTCGACTCTATTTTACATGTAATAGAGTCCAAAAGTGGTAGACCACTTTCTTTGCTGACGGTACATCAAAGACAAAACAATTGACAAATCCATACTTATCCCTGTATGCCGTGGTTTTATTCCGACAAATGTCTTAAGAAGCTTTCGCTTTAGACCTTGGATTTTTTAATGTAATAATCTTAAGCTCACTGAGTTTACAATATAACAAAGCAAGAAACGATTAATTAATTTGACAACAGCATTAAATTAAATGGGAGTGTTAGTCTGAGTAAGTTCGCTACTTATTGGAGTTAACTGCGGGAATGGACTGTGGTCATTATGCCGCCAAACTGGGCCATCGGGGTAATCTGGTAATCGCAAGATCCATCCAAAAGAGACCATATTAATCAAATGCGTGGTCACCGTCGTCGTGAGGCGTGTGCGGTTTCTTACTAGATATTTCTAGGAATAGTTTGAGTAACTCAATGGAAAGAAATTGTAGAACATAGCGTGAAATTGAGGTTACCATTTTCAGAATAAGCAACTTTAACAACTCACCAAATTTGGTTGAAATCTGAGAAAAAAAAAGAAATCGAAAAAAAAAAAATTGGCCCAAATAATAACCATTTTAGATCATTTAAGTGTTTTAACAGTTGTGAGGCATCTCTAATCATTTTGAAAAGCAAGGATATTTACACACGGTGGACTGTCTGTCTGTACGGATACGGATAGCTGTCCCTGAGGATGAACTCTAATACGAGTTCGAATGGACTTTGGTAATTACAACACTAATCTGATAATCGCAAGACCCCTCTAAAACAGACCATACTAATCAAGTACAGTACGCACTGTAGTACAGTCCGTGACCTCTCAGATTGCGATTCGGGTTTGGGTGAAAACTGAGAGGTTCTTATCTGGATTATGTAAGAGCGAGCGAGACAGGTGTAACGCGAATTGCATTATGACAGCTCACGTTGATGCAGTTTCTGACTCGTACTAGATTCTTCTAATAGTCAATGAAATATTAACTTTTCTCCTTCGGAACTAAGTCAGTCGCATTTATTGCAACACAGAATAAAATGATAAGCCATCTTTTATTTTCCTATAATATGTATGATACTTTCATATTTTGTTCGAGAAGAACTTTAAGAAAGCGGCAGTCTGTTTTAGGCGAGATTAGAGCTTTTTTTTCTTTACTATAAATAGACAACAATGTTCATGGTTGTCATAAAAATATTATTTTGTTAAATTATGACGATTCTGAAAGCAATTCCAAAATATATTATGGATAAAAAAAACATATGCGTTCCTTTGAAAAGCCGTTACAAAAAACTTTTTGTTTCGTTTTTTCTTCTTTTTCATGACATTGAGCTAATTTTATTCATAATATAATAATATAACTACAGTATGCTGTAGACTTTAACATGAGTCGACATCCCTATTCAGGCCAGGTGCGCAGTACTGACATTTTAATTGCGCCATCAACAGGGTCCAGCCAAATGATGTGGAATTAGTTGTACTGGAGTTTGGATTGCTGTTTGAGCGATTCCATTATACATTATACCTAACACTTTACACTAGTGATTTGGAGCACCATAAACTTATTTATAATATTAATAATAATCATTTTCTCAAACTTGCAATGCAATGTTGTCATAACGTGCGTTTTAACAGGCTTCGAAGTATCACGTTTCGGGCGAAACAACCCGGGAAGTAACTTTTCTTGAATGGCGTCTGTGTTCATGAACAGGCTCAACAGCTTAATTATATATATTTTTTATTGGTTTATTGTTTATTTCATTGCGTATATTTGAGATTTCCACTATGAATGAATGAATAAAATTTTATTTCGGATAAAATACAATCCATAGCATATTAGTAAATGTTCTTATATTTAGGGTTAGTATTACATATATTTATTTTTATTATATTACATATTATATTACATATTGGGCCGCGCCTTTAACCTGCTCTGTCCAGAACCTCTGTATAGGGCAATCGTATCTCCCAGCGACCGCGTTTAGAATGCTGTTGGGACTACGTCTTATATGATTCCAGATCGACACGATACGCTTTCTCATGATGGCATGAAAACCATCCGTGCGAGCTTCCGCAAACATGCCTGATGCACTACACCACTTAGGCAGTCCCATCAGCATTCTAAAACCATTATTGTACTGAATACGCAGAGCATTGTAGGTGCGTTTTGTATACCTAGCCCATAGGCTGCTCGTGTAAAAAGATTGGCTATAAGCTTTAAAAAGCGTTATCTTAACTTCATACGTACATCGAGCAAACCTACGGGCAAGCATATTACTCCGCACCGCCAAGGCTCTGCGTTCCCTTTCAATGTCTAGATCGTCGGTAAGGCCAGTGGTTAGGATATGTCCAAGGTATTTAACCCTGTCCACAACCCTCAGCTGGGTGTTTCGGAGTACAATAGGAGGTACATAATAGGGTTTTATTTTACCCGCTTTAAATATCATAACCTCGCTCTTATTTGGGTTGTACTCTAAACCATGGGCCAAAGCATAGTTCTCACATGTCCTAAGCAGTATTTCCAACGCACTGATCGATGGGGCCAGCAGCACCATGTCATCGGCATAGCTCAGGTTATTTATACAAGTGCTTCCTACGTAACAGCCCGCATGCAAACCGCTGAGCCCACCGATCAGCTCGTTAACATATAAATTAAACAGCTTAGGAGATGTGATCCCACCCTGCCTTACCCCACATTCCAGTTTGTACTCCGCAGACATCATATTTGTCCAACGCACCTGATTGAGTTGATTGCTGTACCAATGCCTAAAGAGAGCCACATATTCCCCCGGTATACCCGTTCTACTCAGCTTTTTCCAGAGCAAAGCATAATCGACTCGATCAAATGCCTTAGACAAATCGAGAAAACAGGCATACACAGGGGTTTTCCTATCCGTGTAATACCTGACCGTATGTTTTAGACACAAAATGGCACTATCCGTAGACAGACCCGCCCTAAAGCCAAATTGGGCGTCGTGGATTTTTACGTGTTGTTCAAGTACGTCGTCCAACATACGGTCAAGTATCTTAGCGGTAGTGGTGGCAAGCGAGATAGGTCGGTAATTTGCTCTATCCGAAAGGTCACCCGTTTTATTCTTTACCACTGGCACAACAATCGTTCTCATTAATGCTTGAGGAAGATACGAGTGCCCCACACACAAGTTATAGAGCATGGAGAGAACACGAGAAATATGGACCCCCGCATATTTAAAATGCTCCACACTTAAACTGTCATGCCCCGGAGACTTACCCCTCTGCATGCTGTTTATGACCATATTGACTTGTTTAGCTGTAATATAGGCAGTACGGTTGTCTCCAGTGGCCACAACTTCTCGCTCTCCCTCCACAGGTGTATTCAGATGTAACAGAGATTTAACAGCGAAATGCTCTCTAAACAATTCCGTAATTTCCGCACAGTCGGACTTGCCCCCTACACTCTCAGGCAGGCCAGGCTTCACGTTTAGTTGCTTGGTACCTTTCCAAAAATCCTTAAATTGCTTATTTTTGTGCGCAAGAGCCAGCTTATCCATTTTTATCTGTTCCTGCCGGTCTTGGCACCATTTTAATTTAGCCTTAAATATCTTCTTTGAGTGTTGCATTCGTTCAAAAGTAGCTCCTCTAGCTAAGTCAAAGCTGAAACTGTAACCTGGCCTCCCTGTGAGCTTCAGCGACGTACGTATTCCATCCCGCGATACATTTAAATTTTCTGCGCATTTTATAAGTTGAGGTCATTATGGAAGCAGTTTTGAGTGTGTTTATAATGTTTTCATATAAACTATCAATCACTTTGCCATGATCCACATTATGACACATCCCATCACAACAGTTTCTGAGAGAGGCTGGAAAGTCAATTTCCTTCAATTTATTGTTACAAATGTTCATGTATTCGTTCGCCCCATATGACCTTATTCTTAAAATTACCATTAGTATTATTTATAACAGGTTTTATTAAATCTAACTTACATTCCATGAGTACAGGAAAATGATCAGACCAGAACACATCATGCAAAACAGTAATGTTATGTATGGTGTTATATGCACATCTTGTTACAATGCAATGGTCTAACCATCTCCTGCAACCATGCACATCACTAATATAGGTATAGGTTTTTGAGTCACACTTATCAACATCGGCACATTGCACAACCACTGCTGCTCCAAGCAAAACTCAGCCATTTCACGAAAAAACGGTTCATTTATATGGGCATTAAAGTCTCCTAACATAAATACCGCTTGAACATCACTATTGTCCGCAACTGTAGATGATAGCACTCCTAAACACTCAGTAAACAAGGGCAAGTTCTCACTCGAGTCCGTGGGCATATATACGGAAGCCACTAAGAATGAGGTGTTATCAGTTTCAACCTTAATGAACACTATTCTATCACTGTTACATTCAATTATCGTAACATTTTGGAAAGCACTCTTTCTATATAATATTCCCACCCCACCATACGGTCTACCTTTAAGTAATCCCGTCAAGATATCAACAGCTGATTTACCAGTCCAACCAAAGTCCCTATCTATTGTACTAAGGATAGGTAAATCAAAGTTCAAAAGCCAAGTTTCTTGAAGAAGCACGATGTCAGCACTTTTACATAACTTGTTTACTCCCTCTATTGATCTCTTCAAGGATTTACAGTTAAAAGACACTATTTTACACATTTCGGTCTACTATACATGCCTAGCCGTGAAAAGGGCTTACCGGCTTCGTATCACAATTCGCGGCGTCCCTACGGTCGGCAATCTGTACGTACTCACCTGACAAGCCCTTCTTTGCGCATTACGCAGTATCAAATAAATGTAGAAATGTCAATAATACCTAAGATACGTAGGTATATTATAGTGTAAAACGTATAGATATCATCGGTGATCTCAACTGTTGGTAAAAAGGCAGGTTTAGTTACAAGCTACCTGCAAAAAGTGTACAATTTTATAATTAGGAATAAGAATTAAATTGAAAAGCAACTATGAATACCGTTTTGACATCCATAATCACATCACGTTTTGGTTTTATATGTTAAACATCCCATGTATTTTTGAGTCTGTCAAAATAAACTCCAGAAACTATTTTTCATTTTGAAATATTTGTTTTTAAAACAATTATTCTTTTGACCAAACATTTTGCCTTTTGCATTACTCTTTCAATAAACTCTAAGTCACTAAAGCTTCAAAATTATTATATCAAAATTTCACCATTCCACAAATCAAATGTAGAGCCCACACGTAGAGCCAACATGTAGAGCACGTTATCGCTATAATAACGAGGACAAACATACATTAACAATGTAAATTCTGCTAGGAGTCAGGAAAGCAGGTAATTTTGAGACCTAACGCGTCGTTGGGCAATTTCCTCTCTTTAATTATAATAATATACCCGGAATTACCTTAAGATAATACAAGGTTTTAGCGAAATTAGAAAATAATATCACTGTTATGTTACATGTTGTTTCGTAAGTGTCAGGTAAAAAGAATTATGTAGGTACGCTACGAACTTCAAGATCTTTTAAATCATTTTTAATATCTAATAGGTATTATTTACTTAACGGAAGGAAAAATATAAAAGGACAATTAACTTAAAATTAAATCTAATAAGATAAAACTAACAACTAAAATCTAAAATAAATTAAATTAAGCTAAAATAAATCTACAAAACTGTGCCCCCGAGGCATGGTCCCGAAGACGCTGGCAGCATTTCCTCGCTGAATTGCAACGCTGATGCGTTGTGCGAGGAAGCTGCAAGCTCTTCGGTCACCAGTAGACTCAATGAGCCGTTTACTGAGGACATTTAGGAGTTTGTGGGCACTGGGACCCCACGGACCTAAGGTCTCGACCCCAAAGGAACAAAATTATATTCGGGGCCGAGACCCCTTTAGAAAAAACTATTAGCATTTTATGTACTTACTATGGGTTGCACAAATGCAATTTTTTGAATAAATTCATTCATTCATAAATGGACCTTGCAATTCTGCAGCTCGTTGTAGTTTCTATTTTAGTACACTCTTTATATACTTAATACATCCAATCGCAAATTACTAGCTAATGTACGCTGCCTTACATTCATTAGCATATTGTACACTTTCACAAAAGTGTTTCACCTTTATATATGCAAGTTGAAAAATAATTACTTTATTTTGGACCCTTGGCTCTTTTCGACGGATCTTGGACCCAATACCCAATTTATCATTTGCCACTTACTCCATTATACTTTTATTATAACGATATGAACTGTTCGACCATTCGAATAAAGGTATTTTCTTCCTTATTGAAATGAAATATCTACAAATGACAGAAACGAGCATAATTTCAAATTTATCATATCTTATTTCAAATGTTACTAAAAGCAGCTTGAATCGCAAATGTCGGATATTTTCATTATAATACCAGAATAAAGCCATGATATATATATATGTCGGGGCATAAGCGGCAGAGGCCTTCTGAACATCAGATGGGTTCATCTTTAGTGGGCGGTACAGTGGGTACAATCACGCACGCAAGTCCAGTTACACAACACAAACACAACAGTGACAAATAGTGTCACAATCACAGTAAAGTCACAATAGTGCTACAAGCACAAACACATGACAGTAAAGTCACAAATAGTGTCAGTAGTACAAACAAAGTCACTAAATCACTAACTTATCAGAATAAGTCTGTAATCGCTAAATCGCTACACTAAATAATTGTAAATTAACTCAGAGAACAAACTAAATGAAACGGAAACGAATCCGTGGGTCAACTGAAGAGGCACTTCACACGGCACGGTCGGTGTGGTACACGTCCCGTCTCAACCATAGATCGAACCCGAATCATCGTCCGGCACCCAAGCCAGAACTTAGAACAAAACAACTTAGTCAAATTACATTTCCCAGACCCACGGCTACGTTCGGCAGTGTTTACATTAACATCATAAAACTGCCCCGCTTCTATGAACAAAGAGTTCCTTTGCTATGCGTCAAATATCACCTAAAGCTCAATGCCGCTAACATAAACATTGAACTGAATGCGCGTCGCCCTTCGCGGGTCTCGATAGCAACGTACTTAAAACGCCCCGCGCCGACACGGCGATCCTGACTATCACACGTCCTCGTGTGCCCCACTATTTCACAGAACTACTCATACAAACATAGTTGCAAACAGTAAAACTCGCTCGGCTACCCTGACATTAGAGTACACCCATGACAAACAGGTAGGTTCCCAAATTCATGACATCTATCAGCTATCAACAGTAGCTTATCACTTTCACAGGACACAGATCAGACTCAGCCCAAAAACATATTGACCCAACTAAATATCACCCGTGAAACATTTGCACGGTCACTCGATGCTCAAAATGGCCATGCCTCACTGACCATAACATAACCAATGCAACTCCTAACCTCCTGCTTGCCACTACACCGCGCAGTCTCCGTACCAGCTAGACTGGGTTTGGAATATGACCTACGGCTAATGATCAAGGCAGTAGATCAAGTTGCAAGTGCTCAAATCGCTGCATTAGCGACTACTAAAACCATTGTGTATCAATAACACCTCATAAATCGTGTGCGTCACAAACGCCAATGTGTATCAATAACATCTCACCAATCATGTGTATCATAAACAAAAATGCGTATCAATTACACATCAGAAACCAAATACAACATGCACCATGAACATTAACTTCTCCTATGAGTATTAGCTACTCCCATGAGTATCAACTACTCGCCGACAAGGGCTGATCCTGACTGTTCCTCACTTTCATCAACATTAGAATTAGCTTCAAATTATGGGGAACTTAATAATTTGGCATCGCACGCAAATGTCGTGTGAATACTTGTAAGTTTTATTGTTATCCTACAAAAGATATGATTCTCCTCCTAACAGTTCAACAATCTTGAATGGACCCCCAAAACTTTGGGTCCAATTTTGTTTAATTCCATTAATAAATAAATTTTGTTTAATTCCTTCAATCAGACCAAAATCACCAAACAGTAAACTTGCAAACTTTACACTTCTTACTGTGAAAACGCTCTTTATATCTACGAGCCTTTTCATTATAGAATTCACTGACTGTTATCCGATTCCAACAATATCTATTACGTCATAATCCAGTGACAAAGGTTGCACTACTTTACCAATTAATAATTATCTTATATTAACTTCAACAAGTAAATTGTAAACGTAATACTTTAGTGTACTTATAACACGTTCAAATTGACAAGCTCCAGTTGAGTTCAAATAATAAATTTTATCACAAAATTCACGGAAAGTCTTATTTCCCAAGCAACGGCCTCGATCCACTATTACCCTTGCTTGTGCACCAAATAGGCTTAATCCACATTTTAAAGCATTAATTGCACAAAACGCGTCAATATATAAAGAATGACGCAGAACAACGTACTTAGTAAATGCATGTACAGAAGTGTACACCGGAATTCAGTTGTCCACTTAGTTTGCCTGTAGCGTCGATGTAGATGGTATTCAATGGAACTAATGTATGCAGTAGGACTTAGATTTACTTTTAAATATTCAGAAACCAGTAAAAATCGTATATTTTCCAAAGTCTTTTCCCATCCAAGGATTGACTTATGGATATGATTAATCACAGACTAGCGAAAAGCTCGCGACACAATTGGTAAGCTACGTGCTCTACCACATTACGTTGTATTTTGTCGGTGAAAAATGGAAATCATTTGATATGAATTTTAGAAATCTTGCGGATCACGCAATTATCGTCCTTATTATCAACCATTGGAATCACATTCATTTAGAATCTTGGGATCGCTATTGTGTTCAACATGTAACCTAAATTTACACGTTTCTATTGAACTGCAAACAGTCGCAGAGTTTCAGGAATGATAACCAACATGACCCATTCGTTTACCGTCTCTATAAACAATTTTAAATTCAAATGACAAATAAGAAATCTCACAACTTTCAATTCTTGGTGTTAGATCAATTTTTTTTTTGCAAAAAAACTTTAAGTGAGTTACAATATGTTATTAAGTATGGTTCTTTCACTTCAAACTTTCCTAAACCTTCCTAACCTTTCAATAAATTATGAAAGTGTATTATACGATGATTTCTACCAAGGTTCTAGTTTGTAAGAACCATAGCAGGATTCTGCATCAAATGTCTTTTTGCTGTAATGTACTACTACATATGCCTTCACGTATTTCTTCTGTAAAAGCATTTCACCATAACCTTCTACACAACTATCGGTATGTCTCCATTGCATAACCCAGAACAGAAATAATGATAACTGATTAATTATTTCTGTAAATAATAATTTTCTAGCGTATCTCTTCGTACTTTTTCTTTCACATCACTTTACCTTTTCGAAAACAATGAAATAACTATGAAAATCTGGAGATTACTTGGCGAAAATAGAAAGCTACATAAGCCATCAAATTGTCGTATCTCCCTAACCGTTTCTGCAGACTGCAGGAGGCAAATTAGTAAGAGGCGCAACAATTTACGAGATATGCCTGATTTCTCCACTAGTTACCTCATAACTCAAGAATTGCAACCCAAGTATTGCGAGAATATAAAAATCCTATCCTTTTTTTCTTAAAGGTTCAAAGATATCCCGGACAGTTCGAACGTTTCTAATATTACGTCAAGTCTCTCTCATCCTTCGTCCATAGTCTCTGGTACGATCTTAATATTTTCCAAATAACAAACAACGTACGAATTTACAAGATCAGCAAGAGCCTTGTACAATGCTCTTTAAAAAACGGCATAGCTTTACGGTTCAACTCTCTGTAGTCAACACAGTCTATTTGAACCATAGCTTTTTTTTTATAAAAAGTAATGGGCTCCCAAACAAACAGCAATTTGGCCAAATAATCTTCCTTCCAAATAAGCTTTCAACAGCTCTTTAATTTTCTCACGAAAATAAAAGTGACATGTCTCTCATCAGGTCAGGAATCAATCTAAAAGGTCGTCGTTATAATGTGCGATTGGTATCAATAAGTTTTATCTCAATTTCACCTGTATTACCGCGTATTTTAAGTATACCTTCAACAAATGACGTATATTTTTTTTAGTGTGTTGTATTCCAAAAGGAAATAAAAACGGAACCCCCATAGGACCATTCCGCCGTCTGTCCGTTCGTTTCCCAAGATTACCTATCCCGGGAACGCGTGAAAGCATAGAGTCGAAATCAAAACCACACACCCAGGTTCACAGTCCCCTAAAGCCGCAAATAAAATCAAACCTCGGCACTCTCAAGGGATTCAAAACCTATAAGGGACCTCCCACCGATCCAGAATCATGAGATCAGGCAAGCAATACCGTTCTACACTACAAGTATAGGGAAAAATCCGAAAAACACACGTTCGTAATTAAATCATAAAAAATATAGTCCTCATCCAAAGTACGCAAAACAGTTCTCCATCAGCAAAGCAGACAGCAGACTTGTCTGTCGCTTAGCACAGTTAATTTCCTTGTTAGAGCCATATGCAGCGCCCCACAGCTCGCACAAAACCCCCCACGCGCGAGCCCGACTCCCACCTAACCAGCTTTCTTTAAACGTGCGTCAAAATCACACGATGCTTACCGCTGACTTCCGTGTCACATGCTGACTTATCAATCTCACATAATATGTTGGCTATTTTTAATTTCTTTACACAACTAAATTATTATAAATCTCAACAGTAAAACATCCACAACAACACGTCAAATCTTTAACGATCATAATATCATAATGACATCGTCAGGGACTATATGAAGAAATCAATCTTATTATTGTCAATTTAATTTCGGACAATATTGGTAAGTATTGTATCAATCGGCATCACCAATGCCTAACAACGTAATCAAAGACCTCCTATTTACTAGTGTCCTTTGTAAAAGAACTTTCGAACCCAAAAATCAAATAACAATGGAGCGACTGACCAAAGCGTGTAATAAAGCTGAGACGGCACAGGCTTGACGCTGCAGATGTCAACACGCTGATATTCAGCAGCTCAAGAAGTGCCACGATGCGATGAAAGTACACGACGGCCAAGGCACTGAGGAGCTACGTGTCCCACTTGCCCGCATTTAAAACAAATCACAGACCTCTTCTGGCCTTCTTCGTTTGGTTCTTAAGTGATAAAAAAACAGATTGGTTGTTTTCATCTTAGAACTGCGTTATCCACATTCGTTGAATTTATTGACCGTACCTACTGTCTGCAGTTCTATCACGTAACAGTCTTCATCCTCTTAATGAAACACAACGAGGCAGCAGATAAATAAATCTCCTCCATAGAGAAACCCTGACATCGATTCACCATCGGTGAGTTGAGTTTGGCATTATTAATACACACTAATGCAGCAGTCAAAGTATCAGCTGCATCGATCTTTCCATAAATGTTTCTCAAAAATAATTCCATTTCATTCCGGAATAAATTATTTAAGAAAACCATGATCAAACTGACACTCTTAATGCACTGCTCAAATAATTGATGAATTACTCCCTGTCAATGAATTTTCCTCCATACACAAAGCCATAGTGTCACACCAAGCTGTTTTAGCATCTTCTCATAGAAAACCTTCATAGTGTATCTGTCTTCAGTTTGTTATCGCAACTCAAAATTTTCAGAATTCTCATTTCCGCTTACATTCTCTCGGTCTAGCTCTCGCAGCGCGTATCCCACTTCTGATGTCGGGGCATAAGCGGCAGAGGCCTTCTGAACATCAGATGGGTTCATATTTAGTGGGCGGTACAGTGGGTACAATCACGCACGCAAGTCCAGTTACACAACACAAACACAACAGTGACAAATAGTGTCACAATCACAGTAAAGTCACAATAGTGCTACAAGCACAAACACATGACAGTAAAGTCACAAATAGTGTCAGTAGTACAAACAAAGTCACTAAATCACTAACGTATCAGAATAAGTCTGTAATCGCTAAATCGCTACACTAAATAATTGTAAATTAACTCAGAGAACAAACTAAATGAAACGGAAACGAATCCGTGGGTCAACTGAAGAGGCACTTCACACGGCACGGTCGGTGTGGTACACGTCCCGTCTCAACCATAGATCGAACCCGAATCATCGTCCGGCACCCAAGCCAGAACTTAGAACAAAACAACTTAGTCAAATTACATTTCCCAGACCCACGGCTACGTTCGGCAGTGTTTACATTAACATCATAAAACTGCCCCGCTTCTATGAACAAAGAGTTCCTTTGCTATGCGTCAAATATCACCTAAAGCTCAATGCCGCTAACATAAACATTGAACTGAATGCGCGTCGCCCTTCGCGGGTCTCGATAGCAACGTACTTAAAACGCCCCGCGCCGACATATATATATATATCGCAAAGTTCCGTTAAGTTAGTGCCTAGTTTTCTATTAAAATTCCGAAATCTCTTCTCGCATTTTTCGTAAAAAGCCGCAAAAAACAGCTAATTGCTAAAAACCGTGCGCCACCTGTACCCAACGACATTCGCACGTTCAATTTTAAATATCGCACTCTGACAACAAAAAGGTTCTAAGTGGTTCAGGTTGGAGGAAATGGTCCCTATTTGAGTTCTCATAAGATTACTTTAACTGTGAAAATGTTGCATGAACGTTTTGCTTTTCAGGGCGTGATATGTCGCTAACAATCATACAAACTGGGTTAAATATTGTTGATGTATATTGTAGGTGGAAGGAGTTATGTAGGTATATATACCTTATCTCGCAATAGTGGTTTAGACTGTGCAATATATTTTATTTTAAAATATTTTGGGATTCGAAAGACAGTCAGCACCAAATCTGCCGTGCAATACTTAAACAACAGTAAGTGCAAAAAGTGAGTTTCGAGAAAAACGCAAAAAACCCTTTCAAACCGGTTTTTTTTGGTGTTCTCGATGATTATTTACAAATACTTGAATATCAAAATATAGCACGGAATACATGAAATACGAATACGTGAACATTGTTTTATTTTAACAATAATTGAATAAATTATTGCTATTTAAATGTTTTTTATAGTTTTACTGTACTCTTGAAAAGAACTAAAATCACAATAAATGCAGAATAAAGTGCAGTAAAAAAGCAGATTACTGCAAATAACCCTCGTACACTAATAGCTACTTAAATTAATTGCAGACTAAAGTACAGTATTCATAACAATTTACTGCAATTTAATTAGTATTTATATTGATTGAGTTCTTCGAGATACCAACACGTCGTGGTACAAATAAGGTATATTTATAAATAATACACATATTTGGCCAAAAATTTTTTTCCAAAGTATCACTTCCCAAACTGTTTCATTTCCCAACTCACGATTTTCTCTGAAACCATATTTTTTTCGGATCTTTCATAAAACAAATCTAACCTTACCTACTGTATTCAATAAGTGCATAAAAAAATACACTGTATACACACTATACACTTTTTTTGCTTTAAGAGAAAATCGTAAGTTGAGAAATGAAACAGTTTGACAAATAAATCAGTTTGGAAAAATATTTCGGCGAAAAGGCAGGATATACCAATTTGTGACTATGTTACATACGAATTAAAAAAAAAAAAAAAATATCTTCTCGTCTACATGCTGTAGCCTTACCACGAGGTTGACACCGACGTGACACTGAAATGTTCGGGTAAGGCTACTGAATAAAAATACTAGTATTAAAAACATCCACAGACATCTAAGTATATGTAACTTACACATCTTCACTCTGTCTTCAAACACAAAATCAATGGTGTGCAATAAAGAGTATTTGTATTTGTATTGTATTTGTCAAATCTTCTTCTTCACCTGAGCCTGCAGTAATGGGTATTTTTTCCAAAACAGAAGTCTATTTAAATAGACTTGGAATTATTTTTTTACAAAAGTTGCCATAGCTTTTTAAAGAGATTACATTTCTTGATTAAATTGACACCTTTAGGCACTTTTGCACCTTAGGGTTTTTTTTTATTTCAGACATGTTAATTTGTCGTATTCTTGTGACTCGAAATAAACAATATCTGCCCCCTCTGTACCATGGCTTCGACAATGTCTTTCAAATAGACTCGATTTCCACGGTTATCAATCATTCAACTTCTGTGGAGAAATGTGCGATTTGAAATCATAGAAATCGGATATATTCATAGATTTTACCTGTACTTTTCCTGGAGTTAGGTACAAGCACGAGTAAAAACTCCAAAAACGAACACTTTTCGCATTTTTTGAAGTAAATTTTGCTCGACATTGTCGTGGAAGGAGTCATCAGACATGAAAGTGTGGCTTGGCTCAAAGTACCTATTTTAGAACCATTTTATGTTTGGAGAGCAAAATTCAACCTAATCTACAGTAAATTGCTGTCATGTTTGCAGTAAACACATTTAAAAATAGCCAAACGACAGTTTAAGTCACAGTAAGTGAGCTTAGTACTGTACTTTAGGTTGTATTTTGCTCTCTTATTTACGACTGTTCGACCACTTAAATTATAGAATGGAAATACTGTTACTGCATTTTAATTAGTAATTATGCTGAAAATCATTAAAATACCAAACACAGTACAAATATTTTAGAACATTTATATTGTACTGTATTTTAAACAGTTTTTGGCGTAAGTATTAACTTCTGTTTACATGTTAATTTACGATTGACAGGAGACAATTACTGTAGTTTAATCAGTGAAGTCTAAAAATTCACAGCCGACAACTCTATTACGGCATTTTAGTTAGTTTTACCTCAATAATTTACTAAATTCTTCTGATTTACTGTACATGGAGGCTTCGATTTTTATATGTTCCCATTGTCATAATCGCACGTGGACTATATACATGTGTGCGTCTTGACACGGTGATCTACGATCAAGAAAAAACAAAAAACCGCAAAAGTAGCACTTACTGTTGTTTAAGTATTGCACGGCAGAAATGTGCTTGAATATTTGGTGTAAAAATTATCAAAACCTTTTTGCCCAAATCCAAAAAGTCAGTACAAATGGCGGATTAATGCCAATTGGCATTCTCTACCAATCAACCATAAGGCCCACCAAGATATTAGAAGTTCAAACTTTCACTGTATATAGGTACATATGTGTTGAGGGTCTATATTGATTCGTAGAAATTTTTTTCGTCGAATGTTTCATGTTGCCGAAAAATCATTTCGTAGAAAGCCATTTCTCTATTTGAGATTGTTATAAAACAAACCAAACCTAAAAATGTATGACTATAGAAGGAAAAAAATTCTACGAAACGATTTTTTGGTGAAATGATACATTCGAGGAAAAAAAATTCTACGAATCAAAGGGCTTCCTGTCTCTTGATCCAATTTTTTACACACTCATCACAATCAGATGAAAATTGATGCCAAGTTTAATTAAGAAGTTAAGTAGTTACTCTACTCTGGAAAAGTAGTATTAAGTTTTGTATAATTACCAGGGTTCGTAAAATGCGAGCAAAATTCATTGAAGTGCCTGGGGCCCTCACTGGTTGTCATACGTCATTTCAACCGATTTTGTACCTACACTACTTTTACAGAGTAGACTAACTACTTAACTTCATAATTAAACAGCATCAATTTTCAATTAATTGTGATGTGTGACGTAAAATGTAGCCTGATAACCTTTGTATTAATATTCAAATACCTTACCTACGTACAATTCATATACATTACATATACCACAGTACACGCCTGTATTCAGTACGTCACCTAAAATTTACGAGCGCGCCGCGGTGCCATTTAAATTTCAGCTCAAGCCATTTGTATAATTTCATTGCGACTAACTACGTCGCGTGACGTGCGCCGTTTTTGAAGATTAACCTGTGTTATTAATTTAATAAGAGACGTTTAATTTTCGCGTTGAACTTGGTAATAGAATTTGGGGTTCCATAAATTTGCATAGTATTGAAATATAATATGGTGGTATCCATTTTAATAGTAGTATAGTCCCGGTTAGTAAGAATAGAACATTAACAACGAACAAGTACACTTTCATTTTTTTTTGCGTGTCTTATTCGTTATCAGAATAGGAAACTCTTAGCATATATTTTTGCTTTTTTTTTCTGTATTTATATATGTACTAGAGACCTTCGCACGGGTGCATTGCTGACACGTAATATACTATGCATGTATTATACATAATATGTATAATATGTATTATTATACATGTATAAACTTCCTCTTGAATCACTCACTCTATCTTAAAAAATAGCATCAAGATCCGTTGCTTAGTTTAAAGATCTAAGCATACATAGGGACAGACAGACAGCAGGAAGCGACTTTGTTTTATACTATGTTGTATATATATATCTATTTATTTATATATAAAAATTAGTTGTAGTATTTAAGTTACTTGCACCGCCAACTTATCTGCTTCGTCCAATAGTTGACTAGTTGTTGAGTGAGACGGAGAGAATGGCCTAAGTTCGCCTTTTGTACGGTTTGTTTTTTTTATTAAATAAAAAAAAAATAGACCTAAGTTTTCCTCTGCCTGTCACAAAAGACGTTAAAAAGGAGTTTAGGGGTTCGATGCCAAAGAGATGCTTTTCTCCAAATGCTTTACTTACCAATTTAATTCATCATCATCATCATCATATCAACGGATAGACGTGCACTGCTGGACAAAGGCCTTACCCAAAATTCTCCACAACGATCAGTCTTGCGCGTCATCCAATTTTTGCCGCGACGCTAACCAGGTCGTCGACCAACTTAATCAAAATGAGATAAATCTAAACAAACCGTTTGTGAAATCCTATGTAAATTGCAAACAATACAATCCATCAAAAGTTTTGTCAAATACAAATAAAACGCCGAATGTTTAGCGCACGATAAAAGCAATCGGATTTGGAACATGTCTACATACATACCTGCTATACAATATACATTGTAGAGTGGAATGGATGGCAGCTGACAAACGGTTTTATCTGTCCTTTACCAAATCGTTCAAATGCATTCAGAGAAATGGAATTTATGTAGAATTTTGTAAATGTGTTGTGAATTCTTGGTGTCGAAATATACAACATTGCATACGTAAACCTTGATGTTCTTTTTAAGGGTACTACGAACGCCCTAAATTGACTTCCACATTGCAATAGTTCACAGCCAACCTCTATTTAAAGTTAAACGTGCTAGCTATTGAGACAACGTCTCACACACTATATTTTGACTCATACCCTTACTCTTTAAAATTAAGATCCTATAGATAGCTATAAAGCTATGACTATCCGAAAAAAAATCAACTGTCTTCCAAAAACTTTAAATACCTGTCAAGAACGTTTCTCGATTTGTATGGGAAATATCGTTATTTCCCAATATATATATTTACATTAGAGGCACATTTAAAGTGAGATCCCCACACGCAGACGGAGGTACGACTCCGATGGTATGGCCGTGTCACGAGGTCAGAAGACCACATGACCTGAAAAGTACGATTGTAAAACCCGACCGAGAAAGCGTGGACGACCCCGTCTTACATGTCTGTTATCGAGAAATAACATCTCTGAAGAGGACAAATTAGGAGAGCCACCAACTAAAAAGGACAAGGGCAGATGAAGAAGAAGGATACGCCTCACCATGGCAATGCACGGCCATTGAGGAGTTCGCTGAACATCCACAGATTAAAGGACAGTTCTTACCCGAATTCGGAGAAGCAAAACAGAGAGTTATAGTTTTTTTCGTTCAAAAACGCAGGACCTTCTATGTAAATAAAATTTAGTTTTACGTATGTTATTTTGCAAACTAATTAAGTTTTCTTCTTGTTGTCAAATTTTGAACAAATCCCATTTAAGTCTAGGAATCTTAACTCATTGAAAGAATAATCAAAATAACATATTTATTCAATATCCAACGACTTTGACGCAATCTGAAACGTAATTTAAACTTTTAATCTCCAGTGACTTAGAAATAGGATAATTATAAATTAAGGCCTGTAAGCATTTCTGAAGAATTAGGCGAGTTTTTTCGTAAACTTGTATTCTGAGGTTACTCGGGGCTTAGGTAGAAGAAAAAGTTTCGTGTCTTATTCAGAAGTTTTGGGTTTATTCCACTTCGTATTTTATGCGAAATTAATTTATAAAATGTGAGAGTTATGTTTCTTTTTCATATTTTATTTAGGTTTCTTTGAAAGTTGATGTCGACTTTTAGTATATTCTTTTTACTAATTTGTCACATAGAAAATGTATGATTCTTGTTACTTTGCTCAACTGTAGGCTATAACTTTATTAAAACTTTCGTGAGACATATTTAATTATTGTATTAAGCGGTTTACACTCACGTCGGGCCGTTCCTGACAATTTCACGTGAGTGTAAACCGCTTAATACAATAATTAACCGTAGGCTAGTTTCCAAAAAATATAATTAATCCGTCAGTTGTATTCTCAAAAACGCTTGGACACTTTTTAGTAAATTATATTTATATCATTTTATTTTGTCAAAATGACGAAAATATTATAGTTTGTTAATTTCCACTTTTTTTGCATGACGTGACGTCAGGAGCCCCTAGTCCCGAGCTTTGATGCACTTTGTTATTTTTTTTTTCATTGACAATATATATTTTTTTCTGTTAATCTGACTGGCAGAATAATAACAATAAAAAATTTAACAGAAAAGTACCCAATTAGATGTAAATATATTATAAACATGTTGTAAAATTCAACTGCTATGAAATGAAAAAGATCTCAAATAATCAACCTCAAATTGCGCGTAAACTTTATCGAGAACTCTTATAAATATATTCATAAGCGTAATATACGTTTCTTACTATCTCTGAACGTCCGAAAGGTCCGTCCACATTACTCCGAATGGTCCGCCGTTACCAAAAACATTTGCTATCCTCGCAACACAAAGAAAGCTAGAGAACTTTACTCTATTATTGGAATGTTTCTCTTATCATTCTCTGATAGCTACTGACCGGCGAGCTACTCACACATGCACAAAAACGACCTAACTCCAGCCTTCAACTAGCAAAAAAGGACTGTAACCAGATCAGATAAAGTCGGTTTTTCTGTAGAGGTTTGTGGTCGGTTATTGCATAAAAATGGGTGGAAAGGGTCAAAGAACATTGGCTGATTACGACGAATTGACAGTCCTTAGAATATCGTGTTTTGTGAAATATATACGGTATTCTAATGTGTGCATGTATCTAGGGCACAGCGACAGTTATTCCAGATTTTGGGTATGATACAATTTTTATACTTTACTCCCGATCGTGATACTGGCGCTTGTGAATGACATTATAAATGACAGTAAATACTTAGTGATTGCCGTGTCCCAAGACCAATATAAAGACTAATCGCGACCATATTAGACGCCATTGCGTCTTTTGATGATAATCATAGAAACACAAAAGTGTATAGTGAGATACAATTTTTATACTTTACTACCAAACGTGCTACTGAAGCTTGTGCCCTCCATTATGTCATTTTAAAAAATTCGAAAAATTTATGAAACATATAGGTATCTAATTATCGAACCTACTCACAAAATTTCATGAGAATAAGTTGAAATATGCGACCTGTAGGTGAAAACAGCCGGACATCTGGACATACGAGTATTTTTTACTAAGCTGAAACGGACTTTGCTCACCCAGTCCCAGAAAATCCCTATTACTACACGCTGACAACGGCTCAACCCTCGAATCGCATTTAAACGCTTGTAACCCACCGAAAAAACCCGAGCTGTAAAAGTTAGTGGCGTTATCACTTTCGCAAAAAAAACACAAACATGCGTCCGTAAGGATACCCTTATCACTTATCAGCGACCGTGACCCGGGTTATCAGTTCACTACAGTCATTCCTCGGTTGCTACCATTAGTTGAGAATTTTTAAAACAAATATTTATGGGAAGCAATATGGGTCACAGATTAATGGTCATTTCTATCGAGTGACGATGGTAAGCGACCCAATGGAATTACCATATGTACTCGTTGATATCTGGACAGAGGCAGAGAGGAGTATGACGCAGCTCAGATCATGAGGCAGTCACTGCTTTTGAGGAGCGTCGCTTGCAAGACCTCGATGCAAAACGCCTAAACAGAAAAACCCGTCCAAAGCTTTCCTATACCTACACGTATAGTAAAGACGAATTGCATTGTGCGCATTTTAACAGAATCTTTAAAAGCAAATTCGGTTTTGCAAACCACCTTTGTGCACATAACCGACTCTCGTAAAGGTCGTGGAGCCTGGTTCGCCATTGACGGACGTCAAGGAGGACGATATATCCACGGTAGTGATTTAGTGAAGAATAGACTACTCACTCCTTAAAAACCTATGCAATATCATAAATTAAATGACCCATACTAATAGCGACTGTACACTCAACCGAGGGCACTCGAGCAAGGCAAGGAGCCTTGCTCGAGTGCAACCATGTACACTTCCACTTAGTTTATTCATAGTGAACTCCGAGGAGGCGGACGAAAACCGGCGTGAGACCGAGACTAAGAGAGATATAGGAGTCAAAGCGAGCGCACTCATTTACACTCGGCCTGTCTCTCTGTGCGTTAGTGAGCATGCACAGGCGCCATAAAGCCTCTTAAGTGATAACGCCCGAATAACTCCGAAACTAAAAGATTTTATGAAAGGTCTCAGAAGTGCGGGAAGTATTCTTAGTAGCTAAACTTGCCAGAGTTGCTAACTACGGCTACGGTACCTTGAACTAGATTGTTATTAAAAATACCTGAGTGGGATTGTTCAGAGTTTCACCAGTGTTCTTATAAGAGTGCTCTTGTTTTGTTACAATTAGTGTATTTTCTGAGGTTTTAAGTATTTGTAAAACTTTTATCACGTCGCGTCCATTGAAGCTGCTCACATAATTGTCATTTAACTTAACTTCTAGGAAAGTTCTTTTGATCTTTAAGTATCGTTACTTCACCTGGTCTATGGCGCTAGTTGATTCGGAGCTACTTCGAGATTTCGCATCAGGCTTTCCATCTAAACACCAAGCTTCACACATGTTTAACCCTTATTGAAAATTAAAAAAAAACATTTTTAAATTGAACTAAAATTTATCTTATTACTTCTTAGTTCTAAACCGACCAACGATAACGACCCCAAAATGAGAAATCAAAGTCCGACCTTTAGCGAAAATCGCCTCAAATACCTTAAAAAGTTAAACAGTGGATTGTAAACTGTTCAAAGTTTTATTTCTTCACAAAAGGACGTAACTGTCGTAGCTTTTGTACTACAATAAGCCTTTCTTTATGAGCAGGGGTAACAGGAAAGGTCGTAACTGCCGTTATTTTTGTAGTAAAATAAGCTTTTCTTTGTGTAACGATTGATGGAACCGTTTAATCTCAGCTGTAGGGTTCCGCGGACAAATAGCAGCGTCTTGTTGCGGTAGCCGCCATTAGTGAGACAGACGTAGTTTGAGATACTTTAGTTTCAGTTGTTGTAGATAGCTTTGATTTGTGGTTGAGAGATAGATTGTTTGATATTGAAGTGCTTTCAAAGACATAGGTAAATATTCATTTATTATACAAATAAGTTACACTGAATTACAGTTATAAAACAAAGACACTGTGAACTACAAAAATAAATAAGTACATGTAAAGAAGACTTAAAATTAGTTAGAAATAGGCGACATTACGGTGTGGCCCCATTGTGTCGTCTGATCTGGTATAGGATTCGGCAGATTGCCCCAGAACCGCCGAATCGTGATACCTTTCGGGCAGAAGTTTGCACTTGCAATGCATGGTGTCCTGCAGCGGCCGCGACTATAAAGAGTTTGCTGTATGCTCTAGGAATTATTCATTTGCAAAGACTATAATCTACAACGAATAGATAGATAGAATATTCTTAATAGCACATCTTAACAACAAAGAAATACAAACAATGTAAACGGATTATAATATCGCATCTATTAATTATGTAACGTGTACGCAACGACGTCGACGTGTGACGGAAATTAGTAATATACGCGATATAATCCGTTTAAATTGTTTTATATAAATGTGTCACAGTTACGGAAACCGAAGAAAATATAACATATATTTCAAGTATAACAATATTTACAATAGAGTTATACAATAGACGATCTTATCGCCCCCTGCCTGCTAGACGGCCACATCTCAAAAAAAAAAATTTTTCGGATTTTTGCATATTCGTAGTCAGAATAGGTTAATTTACGACCTTATTTCGAGAGCCATAAGAAAAAATGTCCTTAAGAGCCTTTTTTCCACAAGTGGCCTTATGCATCTGACCAAAAATTGACAGGTGACTCTCTGCAAGACAGCCACTTTTCAGTTGTGGCTGTATAGCATAAATTTATAATATTTTTTTTGAGTTGCGTCCCATAGAAATAACGTATATTCTAGTATTATTACGATGAAGCCCTTTAAATATAAGCTAAATAAACGTCATTGTGCGCTGTTAAGCCAAACTGGCGCGCAATACTCTGCCGTGGAGTAAACTAGGCTGACTGGTAGTGCGTAGCACATCAGTTGTTGCTCCCCAAGTAGTTCCCCTTAGTCTGTTTAGTATGTTATTCGGCGTCTGTAGCTTCTTCGCATATAGGTAAGACTGCGGTCTAGAGTGACACAAGTACTTTGGTGTAGGATTTAATTTAATCGTAGTCTCTCTGAAGCATATATTTGGCTCATAATTTGCTTCTTTGTTGCAAGGATGGAATGTCGCAACTTCTGATTTACTTGCATTGGGGCAGCCCAATCAGAAATGTCATTCCAGATTGCGAGTAAGAGCTTCCTTCGAGGATTTAAATTTGCCATGCTGGTTTGTGATGGCGATGTCATCACCATACATAAATTTCCGACTCTCTGTTTTCGTAATCGGTCCTGACCCACTCCTGTTCAACCTATACACACACGATATGGGACAGGAGCAGGGCCAGGACCGATCCTTGAGGTAGCCCATTGTTCAGCTTTCTGACTTTGCTCGGAGTGCTTCCGAGGTAGACGATAAATTCCCTATTGCTGAGCATAGAGTTGATTAGTCCCACCATCTGCACCACGGTCATGAGCTTATAGATAAGCTCCCGTCTACATACGTTATCGAATGCAGTTGAGAGGTCGAAAATACTGCCACGGTTTTCTTTCTCCTTTTGACACTCAGCCTCTATGTGTGTTGTGAGCGAAATTTATTTACTGGATCAGGATCCACGTAGTTCGGACCACTACGGAATCCAGCCTGCTCCACAGGAATTATTTTGTCGACAATAGGTTCGATTTGATTGTAGATTAGCTTCTCCAAAAATTTGTAGACGCAACTATGTAGTAGGTCGGTAACCCTTTGGTTCGTCGCCTGGCTTACCCAGATTGAGTGTGGCTATTATTTTTGAGCAGTTGAATAGAACTGTGAGAGCCACGTCCTACATCTTGGGCCAAGGTGTTCTAAAAATTCGTTGTAAATACCGACTCACATAAATTGGGACTTGATACGAACCAGTCTTCATCCAGTATTGCTAAAGCTAAAAGTAGAAAACGAAAAGCTTCTCCTGCACTATGAAAAGGTGATATTGTAAAGACGTTGAAGAGTTCTGAAAAACAGTACTTACACTAATATCAACGGAAACCTAGTCCACACTAAAACTATGGGGCCTCCTTGTACATGGTATTATACCATATAGTAAGGTACATACATGTTAACACGATAATTAAGCATACAAGTGCCTTGAACAGACGATAAAGGTACCAGGTAATCATTTTTTATATGCAAAATTATCTGCATCTAGAGAGTTTATCGCTTTCAGTGATGTTGTTACTGTAACAAAGGTTGATTAACAAAGGTATCTTAACTATTTTGGTGTTTGTATTTATATTTTCATGTTGCCATTGTCCAATAATTCTTGTTCAGTTTTGGACGCATCTCAAAATTTCAACAAAATGTTACTGCAACACGGCCACAACTCTAACTAATTATATGTTTTATAAAAAAAGACATATTCAAAAGAAGCAGTATATCATCTCGAGTAAAAAAAGCTAAATTAACAATGAATTAACCCAAAACTCAAGGAGTAAGCCCCTTTTTACTACCACGCACTACGCTGCCAAAACTTTAACAAGCGATATCTCGAAAAAATGTTTTTTTGAGATGTGGCCGTATAGCAGGCAGGGGGCGTTATCACTAAAGAGCGATCTCTTCCAGACAACCTCTGTGCAGCGCGCGCGTCTTCCGGTTCCTTAGTGGTCGCAAGTTAAAAGTAATTTCTCGAAAACAGTAACGTAAACGCAAATGTTTTTGTTGTTTTGTTATTGTATACGGGAACAATTGAACAAGGCATTAAGGTGCTGCACACTGTCATTCTGGTATTATTAAATAGTAGGTAACCGTTTTAAATATCAATATGGATTAAGCACTAAACTTTAAATATGAATGTTTGTTATGAATCTCGATCAAATTGTAACTGACAAAGGGACATACATCGACTTAACCTTGTCACGAGCAAGTGATAATATATAATACTTACGGCCCATATCGCCTATGCGTAAATACATTGTTTAAGAGTAACTGTAGAGCTTGTTACAAAATTAAGTCCATTGGCGTATAACCACTCAATTGCTTCGAATTTTGAATTGGACTCTATTTATATAATAAAAAAATAAGAGCGGTGACAGGTATAGCTACCAAAAGCAATTGAGTGCATAATAGCCTAACAAGTGTCGGTCCGGCCCAGGGATAGTGGCGCTAGAAACAACTTTCATCTGGCAATAATGTGCATACGTCATATATTTGCATTATTAAACGTCAGTAGCGATTTGTCAAGGATTTGTCATCGACCAAATTCAAATCGTGGTTTACCGGAATGCTCTCAAGCCTTAGTTCTTCTTGCGAAATAAATACTGTATCCTGTTGAAAAAAACTTGACTTTCACCACTGTGGATAGTTTTGGCTTTATTATCCAAAAATTACTTGAAATTTGCGAGACATTCACTGACTTTCAACGTCAGTTACCAAAAATTTGACGTTGCGAGTAAAATAAATTAGTACCGCTAAAAATCCGCAATATGGCGCCGGCTGAAAAACACCTTGTTGGGCTGTTTATTTCTCCCTGGTCAGACTTTGTATATTACCGACCACTATCTGATCTGCTTTGCATTGCGGCTCTATCTCAACTATAAATTGGCTCTCGCCGCCGGCTGTCCGCTAAATTACTCCTGTGGCGCGGAGATAATCCCATTAGCGGGTTATACTCCCACACAAAGTCCGACTCACTGGTAGCTAAACAGCCCTGATACAGTTCTAGTCATCATCCTCCTAGCCTTTGTCCCATTTTTTGAGAATGAATTCTCAATCGGGGTCGGCTACCTAAATCCGAAGATGTGGCGTAGGCACTAGTTTTTACGAAAGCGACTGCCATCTGACCTTCCAACCCAGAGGGGAAACTAGGCCTTATTGGGCTTAGGTGGTTTCCTCACGATGTTTTCCTTCACCGAAAAGCGAGTGGTAAATATCAAATGACATTCCGTACATAAGTTCCGAAAAACTCATTGGTACGGGCCGGGTTCGAACCCGCGACCTCCGGATTGAAAGTCACATGCCCTAACCACTAGGCTACCACCGCTTCGCAAGTGATACAGTTCTAGTGATGGCTAAGAAAAAAAGGCTCTCCGCTTGTTAGTCGCGCTCGCCTCTCCCGCGGTGTGACGGATTCTTTACTGAAAGTTTGCGTTGATTCTATTGGAATGATTGAATAACACACAGATTGTAGACAAAAGCCGCCCTAACTCCAACTCCAACATCGACTACATTCAAATCTTTTGAAATACGTTGAGACTATTGTATCCATTTCAATGAAATTGTGTTAGGCTTTGTAACGTTTGTAATTAATATTGTAATGGAAACTTTAATCGGCGATGATTATTGTTTGTTCCACTCCTCAATGGAGTTTAATTCCCTTTATTGTATGGTTGTTGGTTAATTCCGAAGTTTACGTGTAACAAAAAACGAGATTTTCAAAACATTTTAGCTTTTAAGCTCTGAATGTGTTTATAATAATAATATAATATACCTTGGGTATTATTGGGTTTATACCTTGGGTATATTGGTTGAGATAAACATAGCATAATTAGTATATTAGTCATAGATAAACATATTATGAACGTCAAAAAAATATCGTTTCAGTGACCTTTACGTACCGTTAAAACTACCCAACTATAGTCCAGTCCACACAACTATGGTCCAATTTAATCCGAAAATTACTCGTTAAGGCGAACAACATAGTTAAACCAACTTAAATAAAAACGTATAAAATCACTGATAGAATATGGATTTTGATAAAAATAAACATGTTTTGTTTTGGACCATAGTTGGATGACTGGACTATAGTTGGGTAGTTTTACGGTAGCTTATTTGATTAATTTTATATACTTATAGGGGCCATTAATAAATTACGTGGGTGTTTGTAAAAGGGATATTATTAAATGCACATTTGTATAATTTTTCAGCACACTAGGTAACTCCACTAATTAACTGAATGCATACCAGAAAAACTAATGCTGTGCAAAAAAAACAATTGATTAGCTGAACATGTCCTACAAAAAAACTTAAACATCATTCAAAACGAGATGACCTTTTTAACCGAATTCACACCAATAATATGGTTCTTACAACGGATATATTTGAAAGTTTCAACAAAAATACTGACTTGCACACTAATTATCCTCGCACTGCACACTAAGATCCGACTCGGCCGGGTTAGGTTAGGTTAGTTTTTTTTTTTTATATCCAGTAAAACAGTTTTGCAAATACTTTTAAATAGTAGGTATTTAATTCGCATTATTTAGTATGCATAATTAGTGTGCAAGTCAGTATTTTTGGTGAAACTTTCAAATATTTTGATCGAAAAAAGGGAATATACAGATATCGATTTAAATACATGCCTTTGTAAAATATTTCGACTTATTTCTATGAGAATGTTCTAACATGGAGGGTTGAAAATAGCCAAAATTGCCCTTACGTAATCCATGAAAGGGGCCATTCTTAATTTATAATGTACAGACATTTCATTTTTTTGGCTTTAGAGTAGCACAGGAGAATACTCTACTAGGTAACCTACCGTACGATCTATATTGTTATTTTATGTCACGAATGTTTTAATTTGAAACGGACCATTTTAATCTTTGAAAACAATTTTTATAGTAGAATCATAAAAAATTTTATCATTATAGTTTGTTCTGTATTTTTATATGACTTATTGTAGGCATACTTGTAATGCTTTATTTAAATCTCATTTATCGTTAAAAAAACGAGCAGCCATCACGAATTTATCTTGTAAACATCTCGCTGAATATTAACAATGGACATGTCAAACGTCAGCCGCATTGTACAGGGTATTTATAACTGAAACAGAACGCGTCTCACAAAATTGTGGTTCAATAAATCCTTACCAAACAGTACAGAGTTAATACAGTGATATTACCAATAAAATCCGTGGCATTGGAATACATTTTAAATAAATGGCGTATACAGGGTGGAACAGATCGAGGGACTTTTAAGCAAACAGGGAATTGTTCAGACTGAGTACTTTATTTTTCACCAATGAACTATGTCAATATTTCTATCCATTTTTGAGATACAGTTTGTTAAACATTGGTGTAAAAATCTGCACATATCAACCCTAGCATGTTTTGAAGATCGCTAAGTTAAAGACAGGTGTCAATTTAAAATGTAAACCTTTGAATTAGTAGGGTTGGCACTGATATTAAAATATTTTATTTTAATGACTTTTTTAACTTTTAAATCCAGCTTTACAATTATAATAGGTCGATTGTAGATCACTCAGATGACGCTATCCTGACAGCCCAGTCTTTAGAAATGTTCCACCCTGTATAGCGTAAATTTAAGAGGAGGAAACAGACGAGAACGAAACCTCGATTTGTATGAAAAAATGAGAAGTAAATGTATAAATGTATCTTCTTCTTCTTCTTATTAAAGTGGTATTTCCTCTTAGGTAGGTATATAAAGGTTTAGTTTATAAAAAATATCGTCATAGGCTGTTTAGTCTGCTACAACCGACTCAATAATACCTAAAATTAAAATTAAGTAAATGTTTAAGACAGAAGCTTCATGCAATTGAAATGTTTCTGTAGCTAACACGCCGAGATACTTTCACGAGGTGTTGAATTAGGTACATATTTGGAAAGAGACGATACGCGCAAAGAATGCTTAATGCCCATTTTGCGACTTGGTGACCATTAGTTTTATAAACTGGACAAAAAAAACGGAATTCTGTACCCGTTTTTAAAGATAGTCAAAATCTAATATCATACTTTTCTTTTGTTCCAGGTGACATCAAGCCATGTTATAGTGTTAGTGAGTGCATAATAAACCAAAATGAAGTATCGGTGTAGACGTGCGTCCGCCGCGGTGGCCGGTGCGATACTGACCATAATCGCGTGTGCAGTGGCCGAAGTAAGCTCCGTGGAGGGGAGGGACGAGTCGCACAAGTATACGATAGAGGAGCTGATGTCATTGCACGTGGATTCTAAGGATTCTGGGGATCTTGGGATGGATCCTTGTAAAGCTGGTAAGTTGTCATTTTATTTCCTAACCCTCTATGTCAAAATTATGATTGGAAATATATGTACGAATAGATACCTTCGTAAATATATTTCCAAGAAATAATTTTCAACTTCACGACGCTCAATCAGATATCAGTAACATAAAATACTTCAAAGGTTTATAGCAACATAGGTGACAAGACTCTCAATTGAGCAGCTCTCTCTCTTTGTTTGTGACTTATTTTTTCCGTAACATAAGTAGGTAAGTTTAAGAAATATTATTTCAAAACTTAATTCAGTGTAATTAAGGAACGGAAAAGACACCTAACGGCTTTCATCCGACTGTACTAAGGGAAACATCTCTTTATCAAATATAGTCACTAGTGTCTTGAGTCTCGAAATAAGTATTATTTGATACTGATTTGGTAAATCCCTTTTGTACTCTCTTCATTTCATATTTGTACCACGTTTGTAAAAAAACATATAAAAAATAATCCTCATTCGTCAGCAATCGTAACATCCCATAAAAAAACGATCGCTCTCTAATCCTCAGATTTAAAATTGCTTTAAAATGAAATCACGCCTTTTACGAAATCGCTTTACCTTTGAGCGTTAACGCATTTTCGGGCCACGGTCGAAAAACGGATTTCCGCCGCGGACACCTTATGATTCGGACTGATTGCCCTGCGAGCCAGTTTCACAGTTTCATTTAGGCTGTGGTGTAAGGGGTGGGAATTTAGCGGGTCCTCTGGCCTGTTACTTGCGAAGTATAAGTATATAATTAAATTAAAGCAACTACTACTAACTAAAGCCTATTACAGTATTACACGCTAAATGAATACTTAGAAGATAAATTATAAACACTTAGTAAGTCCTCCTCTCCCTAACATTGCAGTGCCCAACAGGGTTCACAATGATCGGTAGCTTTAAGTTAACATCTGTACCTACTTTTGTGATATTGCAATAAATGATTGAGTATTGAGTATTGAGTATTAAGTTCACCGAAGTTGCCTGAGGCGAATTTGGCCGAAGTATGTTTCCGCAGGGAAGTGCCCTCTACACTAACATGTTCGCAAAACTTCGCGAATAGTGTGGAGCCGCAATTACAATACTAAAATTGCCCGCAACTTAGCCTCGTATTTTTTTTTCTTTACCGTTGTCGGGTTAAGACAGGGTGATAAATCCAAATGGGTCAGTAGGAAGAAAACGAAAACTATAAGGGTTAGGGAAATCTGTTCTTAGGAACTATGGCGTCGATTTTAGATTTAATAGAAACTGCATTTTTTTTTTATAAATCTCATACATAAGCGGGAATTGAACCTGGTTAAAATTCTGTAAGTGATCGCATGTCGTATTGTAACACGCTTTACAGTGGTTTTGATCGGGTTATGTATGAAATGATGTATGAGATTATAAAAAAATAATAATGCAGTTTTCATTAAATCTAAAATCGACGCCATGGTTCCTAAGAACAGATTTCCCTATCTCTTATAGTTTGTGACTTCTCCCTACTGACCCATTTGGATTGATCACCCGGTGTATTTTTTTATTTAAACTTTAGGCAGAAGGAAGAAAATCACGTGGTATGTCTTCGACTAGGTGGACAGACCAGTTAAACAAAAAAGCACCAAGCTATGGGAATGCGAATGGCAACCAACAGAAGCTGATGGAAAGATGGTTACACGATACTTTACTTACTACGGTAAAGAAAAAAATACGCGGACGAAGTCTCGGGTATATTCTAATTTATTGTAAGGATATAATACTAAAATTCCTTAAGAGGCCTTATTCCTTTTAAAATTTATTTTTTTCATATTATGACAAATATATTGATAATTTCAACCAACTTTTAGAAGTGAATAATACTTTTCCCCGAGGTCTAGGTAGTAACGTAGCTATTTCATGCTTTTATGGCGTGCAGTTGAAAATAAGTTGAAAAAACTAATTTTCCACGTGAATTTTGTCAATTTCGAGTAGTTTTTGAAACAAAAATTATCAATGAAAAATTCAAACTATAGGTTTCAAATATATATCAATAAACCCCAATAGCCCTGTTCTAGGTAGTAACATCAATAATATGTTAAGAAACATGTTTGATAATAGAGAAAAATGACTAAAACAATCAGCATTTTAAAAGGAATAAGGCCTCTTAAGACTGCTCTTAACTCATACGGCCATGGTGAAAATTCTTGAAGTAACCAGCAGAAATCAGGTCAAGTCGTATTGAAGTCTGGTCACTGACATGAAATTATGTTTCACGTGCTAAGTGCAGCGTTCTAGGAAACCAGCCAGGACCGCATTCTCATTGTCATAGTGATCAGTCGCCATATGAGCGAAATAATTATATTTTATTTGCTTACTATGCATGGTTTTCACATATTGAAAACTTGACGACGCGGTTGGCGCAGTTTGCAGTGCACATGCCTACTGAGCCGACGGTCCTGGGTTTCAATCCAAGGATAAATATTTGTGTGATGAATTCGAATATTTGTTTCTGGGTCATGGATGTTATGTATATGTCGCAGTCATCTGGTTGAATCTGCTATTTGATTGAATGACTAGCGCGTTCATTGAATGACAACATTCAATTGAATGACTAAAGGACAACTCGTCAAGTTATTTAATATAACGTTCAACGTCTTGACTGAACGTCATTTAGCATTTCAATCACCTGACTGATTTTACGTCTGCTCTGTTCAAAGTTACAATCCGCTAACTAGTTGGACGTTGAGCGACGCTTGTTCAATCAACGTTCGGCCTAGTCATTCAGTTAAATGTTGTCATTCAATGAACGCGCTAGTCACTCAATCAAATAGCAGATTCAACCAGATTATTTTAGTTACCGGCAAACTTTTAGAACAAAAATGGCGGATCTGCGCATGTACATTTGTACGTAAATCGGCTACTGCGCAGTCAAGGTTATACTCTAAATATTTGCCGGCGGCTGTACACGAGTTGTTTTTAATGTAAATGACACAGTTAACTTGCTGAAATAAACCCAATGACCGTAACATGCTGCAATAAAGTTTATATTCGTTGAAAAATTTACAATTATCAGTGTCTTGAATAGCATTCGGTCTAATACTTTGTTTTCTATCAACAACAAAATGAAAAAAATGAAAAATATTAAAATTACTCAAGATCGCTTGCAAATGCCGAATAACAGTCCTGGGCAAAGTTTATGCATAATGGAATGGAGCCAATAAATCGATAGAGTGATGACCGCGGATAGCTCTTGTTACGATGACTTTACAAGTACAAATATGTATAGCAAGAATCATACCACTATTTACGTTGTGTTTCCAAGTTAAAGTTTTTGTAATTCTGGAATAATTGCACGACTAATCTGTTGTTAAGACAAAATGTTCACATTATTTGAACTAAAGTGCTATATTATTCAAAAATCTCTAATACTTAATAAATGTTTAGTTTAGTGAAGATATTTATAGAAGAGGAGACGCCTATGTCCAGCAGTAGACAAGAATAGGCTGATGATGATGATAATGATGAAGATAGTTTACAAAAAATAAGAAACATAAGCTGGTTTCTGACTTGAAATTGGTACATTAATGAATATCCATACTAATCCATATCCATACTATCCATACTAATACTAATATTATAAATGCAAAAGTGTGTCTGTCTGTCTGTCTGTCTGTCTGTCTGTCTGTTACCTCTTCACGCTTAAACCGCTGAACCGATTTAGATGAAATTTGGTATATAGATAGTTTCAGTCCCGGGGAAGGACATAGGATACTTTTCATCCCGAATAAATTTAGTGTTCCCGTGGGATGAGCGGGTAACACCGCGGGGCACAGCTAGTAATAAAATAATGATAGCTATACATTTTAATGTAATTTTAACACTTTTACGGACACAAGACCATTTTGAGAAACTGTGTCATTCGGCACAAATATTTTTCGATTAATAAACTAAAAACGGCATAGGGTAACGTGTTTCCTGTAGATGCCATTTTAAATAAAGGGTTGATAACAGGGTTCCGTTCAGTCAAATAGACGCGTTAACTGGGCGTGAGTCGAGTGCAGCGCTCGTCTTGCTTCAACTAAAACCTAGTTTCATCATCGTATCAGCCGATAGACGTCCACTGCTGGACAAAGGCCTCCCCCAAAGTTGTCCACAACCATCGACCTTGCGCTGCCCTCATCCGATTTCTGCCCCCGATCCTAATCAGGTCGTCTGTCGATCTTCCGGTCCGCGATATACTACCTGAGTTGAACTATGAGAAAAAAGGGGTTAGGTTCGTAAGGACTAGATTGCATAACGACTGTATAAGCAAAACGTCTTAGTTGCATAAGGTCTTGGTAAGCACAATGTCTTTTTTGTAGAATGTCCTAGTGAGTAGAATGTCTTAGTTGTTCGATCGACAACTATAGCATAACGCCCGAAGTTGCAAAATGACTAATAGAGTTTACGTCCAAGTTATTAATAAGTCTTGATTGTAAAACGACGCACAAGGAAAAGTGTCTGGATAGCATATGGTCTTGGTAGCAAAACGTCATGATTGCATATCGGCTTCAACTCGACTTTGAAGTTTCTTTATCAAAGAGTTCCTTCACAAACTACGTTTGAGTTTTTCTTGTCATTCAACCATCTAGTCGTTATGCCATTTAGACGTTATTAATGTTTGACGATATGCCTAACTAGTCGTGTTGCTATTACAACATTTTGATATTATGGCGTTATACAAACAAGACGTAATAGAACTAAGTCCAATCTTAAACCCGGGCATTCTACTATTAAGACGTTTGTACAATTAGACATTTAGCTACCAAGACCTTATGCAACTAAGACATTTTGCTTATAGAGTCGTTATGTAATCTAGTCCTTACGAACCTAACCCCAAAAAAGCAGTTCTGCATCCAATGTGTTTAGTCCGCTCATCCTCGCATCTTGGCACCCCGCTCTAGAATTTCAATGAAAGAGGGTTGGTTTTTATCGCCGCCCGTTGATTTCTGTTTTAGCACTTTTTAATGGCCCGGCCTCGAGGTAGAATTTAATTCTTTGTCCCCAGATTCCTGAATAGTTCCGTTTTTGAAATGTTTTTAGTCTGAAACTTTTTCAATTTTAGAACCATTTTAACGGGATTCCTGCAAATTGTTTTTTTATGGAACCAACTAGATTGTTATCGATCTGTTTTTGTGATGTGACAGAGCTAATACTTTATGGGACGGCGATTTTTTTTTTGTTGCAACTAAAGACCCTTTCAGACTCAACGGCGATTGTGCCCAGTGATCAAAAAATATTTCCAATGTCATTTAATAAACACAGTATGCTTTCAAACACCGTTATCTAAACTCGATCGGTAAAAACCGACAACTTTTATCGGTTCGGACCGGACACGTCCCCGTAAAGTGGAATCTGGCACTCCATAAACCTTTAAAGTCAATAAAGCGACCCTCATCAAGCGAACCGTAAAAACCGGACAATACCGGTTTTCGGCCCGCTCCGATTTATTCCGAATGACGATTGAGCCTTTTATTTTTCACCTCTATTTGTTTAGCTGTTGGTTCGTTTCAGTTAGAGTTTCATACCTTAGCTGGGGTTACAAAGTATCCGTATACCGGGTGTGGCGTGTAATAGGAGCAATAAATTAAAATAGATTCTACTCTTTAAATTTAACAAAACTTGTTAAGTATATACAAATTGTATAATTCAAAGAGAAGCAATATATTGAGAAATATTTGATAATTAGTAGTATGACAGCCTGTGTCTATTAACGCGATTAGAGAGAGAATGTAAAAACAAATTAGTTACTTCATAAAAATAGTTAAAAAAGTTAGTTAAACAAAAACAGACTCAAACAAAAGTTAAGAAATTGTAATAAAAAAAACACGCACAAATATACCAATATATATCCTTGAGGTACAAGCCCAAATACACTTAACCGCTTCATATTTCCATTTGCAACAAATATTATGAAATAAATAATCGAATTTCAAAAAAAAAAGTTTTAAGAGGCCTTATTCCTTTTAATTTTTTTTTTCATATTATGACATATGTATATTGATAATTTCGACCAACTTTTTGAAGTGAATAATACTTTTCCCCGAGTTCTAGGTAGTAACATAGTTATTTCATGCTTTCATTGCGTGCAGTCGAAAATAAGTTGAACAAACTAACTTTCCGCGTGAATTTAATTTTTTCAATTTAAACTAATCTTTTTTAACAAAAATTATCAATAAAAAAATCAAACTGTAGGTTTCAAATATATACCAATAAATCCCAAAATCAGAATTTTAAAAGAAATAAGGCCTCTTAATCCTTGCAACGATACGAGATCCGAATGGAACTGCGAAAACTTTTAAATTTCGAACTGTAACAAATGGAATTTTAATTTAATTTTGAACCGTTGGGCAACGACAAGTTGGATTAATCCGCAAAGTTTATGGTTTTTTTTAACGTTATTAAAAATGTTCGCGAACTCGGCAAAAATGCAAGCACTCGAATCGCGTTTGATCTTGAAGCACCTCATTTAGCCGACGTAAGACGACGAATTTTGTCGTGATTTGGCGCGCTACTCGAACCTCACTCGAACTGAAGGGCTACTCCGATGTTCGAAATTCGTCAATCGTATAGTTCCGTCCCTATCGATCTCCTGTCAAATTATATTTGGGTGAGTGGGACAGCACTATACGACGCGAATTTTGAGCATCGGAGTAGCCCTTCTGGCCACTAAAGGCTTCATATCGTTCAAACATAATGTTTTTTTTTTAATTAAATATATTATATATTTAGTTACGGCGAAAAATGCACGATACTGATCAAGCAGGACTTTTCTTGAAAGCAGCGAAGATCTAAAGTTGTTCAAGTCTAAAAATAAATACTTCTAGCTACTATTTAAATAAATAAAGCTTATTCATTCATTATAAAAAAAGTTAGTAACAGACATAGTCAACACGCCTCTTTTAAAACGGCTATCATCAATCATATGAAACGCTTTTTTTTTCAAACTGCACTAAATCGTAGCCGCGTAGCACTCGTAGAACCTGCTACGGCGTAGCGCTACATCTGATTTATAAAGCCTGCATGCATATGCATTTCAGCGCGGTTTTCATTAACTAATGGGCGTATTTTACTGATCAACTTAATTTATTGGACTTTCTCTTTGGAATCATGGAACGTTATGGTTTAAAAAAATATTATTTTAATTAAATATATATTAATATGTTATAGTGGAAGCGGTGGTAGCCTAGTGGTTAGGGCATGCGACTTTCAATCCGGAGGTCGCGGGTTCGAACCCGGCCCGTACCAATGAGTTTCTCGGAACTTATGTACGGAATGTCATTTGATATTTACCAATCGCTTTTCGGTGAAGGAAAACATCGTGAGGAAACCACCTAAGCCCAATAAGGCCTAGTTTCCCCTCTGGGTTGGAAGGTCAGATGGCAGTCGCTTGCGTAAAAACTAGTGCCTACGCCACATCTTGGGATTTAAGTAGCCGACCCCGATTGAGAATTCATTCTCAAAAAATGGGACAAAGGCTAGGAGGATGATGATATGATATATCATGTTATAGTATAGATGCCATAACATAAAAAAATAAAAACCCAAATCATCATGAGACCCTCCCTCATTCGATGAATGATATAGAAAATTCTACTAAAATAATAATCCATAATCCAATTAAAGCTGAATATCTTGGAAACTACTGGTCTTATTTTCACCAAACATAGCTGAGCACAATCTCGTCGGACAAGTCTTTCGATAAAAAAAACTGTCAAATCGCTACATCCGTTTGGGAGCTATAGCACAGACACAAAGAAACACATGCCAAACGTATAGCACGTTCTTTTTTCGTCGGGCGTTAAAAATGTGTTCCAAAATTAATAGACATTGAAATATACTTGTAATTCTTTGAATCAAAAAGTTTTTATCATTGAAATGATGGCGGCATTTGTTAACGTTGACGTCAGTGGAGCAATTTCCCGTTGTCAGCCACAGCCGACTGTGGCGTTAAAAAGGTCAAAAGTCATATCGGGTTGTCAAATTTTTTTTTCAACATATGAATGACTAAGGGAAGAACTGTCAGTCACTTTTATTGGCTGTATAGCTTAAATAAAAATGCAGCAAAAAACAGGACAGTCATATTGATGAACTAAAATATTTTATGGCCATAGAGAAATAAAAAAAAATACTTTACCAGTTGTCCCCCTACCTTTTCATTCATTCATTCATTCATTCATTTATTCATTGCACCATGATTGTTTACAAAGATGAGACCTCCACATAATGATATTACCGGTAATATTTATCGGTTAGTAGGCGTAATTCTAAATGATGATTAATATTGTTCGGGCCCTAGGTGTTGACTCGCGAGCTGTCGTGCCTTATCGGCCATCTTGAACGCGTCGGTTAATGTGGTGTTTCTAGTCTGTGCGGAAAAAGAAGACCCGTGGCGGAAACGGGAACTAACATGAATTTTATAAATTATGATGAAACATGTAATGTCTCATTTTTTTATATTAAACCATTGATACTTTAGCGTGTTTGTTATGGTACGCTAATCTACTGCAATTAAATGCGACACTCGAAATACAATACGTTTACTAAAGGAAAAGAAGATATTACAATAATAAATTAAATTAAGCAACGGCCGCGTTGAGAGGAAAATATGAAGTGATTGACGGTTCTGCTTTTCATGTTGTTATGGCGACGCTAGGGATGTCTGTCGCTCGTAGTGCGGCGCCATAGGACCCCCCTGGGAGTCTCAAAGTCCTGCCTGAAAGTGAGAAGGGAAAGTGACTTTTCGACCAGAACGAGTGGTTCTAACAGGAACGACAGCTTTAGGTTTAGAGCTAATTGTTGTAGATGAAGCTGAGTCGTTCTGAACATAAGCAGGCTTGACACGATCAACTGAGACAGTCACTGGTCCTCTGAGTAAGTCTACAGTGACAGTCTTGTCCGTTCTACTTAGGATGCGGTGTGGGCCAGTGTATGGGGCCTCTAACGATCCACGCAGTGTATCCTTTCTTAGGAAAACATGGGTGCATGAACTTAAGTCCTTGTGTACAAAGACAGATTTACTTCCGTGTCTAGATGCGGGAACAGGCTTGAGATGCGACATATGACGTTTTAGCTGTGCAACGAAATCGTCAGGCTGCAGTGTGCGTGAGTTATGAGTATGAAAGAACTCACCCGGGATGCGCAATGGCTCACCGTACACCATCTCTGCAGCTGAGCACTGCAAGTCTTCTTTCCACGCACTTCTTATGCCAAGAAGTACGATCGGCAGCACGTCCGTCCACGTGTTGTTGTTGTGGGCCATGATGGCTGCTTTCAAAGTCCGATGCAGACGCTCGACCATGGCGTTGGCCTGGGGATGGTAGGCCGTTGTGTGTCGCAGCTGGGTTCCGCAAAGCTCCGTCAAAACCTTGAACATACGTGAGGTAAATTGACGTCCTTGATCGGTTGTTACAGTTTGTGGACAACCAAATCGAGATATCCATGTTTCATAGAACGCTTGAGCTACAGTTTCCGCTGTGATGTCAGAAAGTGGCTTCACCTCTGGCCAGCGAGTGTATCTGTCAATGGCTGTGAAGAGGTAACGAAAATTTGATGACGGTGGCATAGGACCGACCAGATCAATATGAACGTGACTGAATCGGTCTTCCGGCAGCTTGAAGTTTCCAAGCGGAGAAGATGTGTGACGTTGCACCTTGGCGCGTTGACATGATGCGCACGTACGTACCCAGGTACCGCAATCTTTGCGTACGGAGGGCCATACGAATCTTTCCGTTACCAGTTTAGTAGTTGACCTAGTACCTGAATGGCTCATGCCGTGTACTGCGTCGAATATCCTTCGTCGGTGCTCCTTGGTAATGAAGGGTCGGGGCCGTGCTTGAGAGGTATCGCAATATAAATAAACATTAGTACCTGGCACGGGCACTCTTTCCAACTTCAGTGACGAAGATCGCTTGGCAATAAGATCTTGCAACTCTGCGTCATTCTGCTGCGCTTGTGCGATTGCTTCGAAGTCTGGAGGCACGGCAATTGCTTCGATGCGGGAGAGCGTATCAGCGGTAATGTTGTCTTTCCCCGAGATGTGCCTGATGTCGCTGGTAAACTGCGAAATGAAATCAAGGTAATTAAATTGTCTCGGAGAACATTTCCTGTCTTTTTGTTGGAAGGCGAAGGTGATTGGTTTGTGGTCTGTGTATATCACAAAATGTCTGCCTTCTACCATGTACCGGAAATGTTTGACACTTTCGTAAATAGCCAGCAACTCCCGATCGTATGCGCTGTACTGTGTCTGTTGCCGTGACATTTTCTTAGAGAAGAAAGCAAGTGGTTGCCATTGTTCGTCCACTAATTGTTGAAGCACTGAAGCCACAGACGTACCAGAAGCATCTGTCACAAGGGCTAGTGGTGCGTCTATGATGGGATGAGCCAGTAGAGTTGATTTTGCGAGACCAGACTTACAATTTTTAAACGCTTCCAACTGTTTTTCAGTCCAAGTAAGTGGAGTGGTGCTTTTGATTTTAGGTCCTGATAGCATGTCGTGAAGAGGTGCTTGTGCTTCGGCAGCGTGAGGAATAAATCTCCTGTAGAAGTTCAGCATGCCGAGAAATCTGCGTAACCCACCGACAGTCTTAGGTGGCGGGAATTCCTGCACTGTTTTTACCTTATCGTCAATGGGACGTGTGCCATCTTCAGAGACCGTGTATCCGAGGAATGTGATCTCTTTCTGTCCGAAACTACACTTGGACTCGTTGATGAGCATACCATACTCATGAAATCTGTCGAAAACTTGCCGTAGATGTTCTAAATGCTGTTTGGCATCTTTGGAGTAAATGAGTACGTCATCGATGTATGAGTAGACGAAGTCCAGGTCTCTGAGGACCTCATCCAGGAATCTCTGGAAAGTTTGAGCTGCATTCCGGAGACCAAAGGGCATGAAAGGGAATTCGACCATTCCGAATGGTGTAGTGACAGCTGTCTTGCAAATGTCATCCGAGTAAACAGGAATTTGGTTGTAGGCTTTGACTAAATCTATTTTTGAGAAAATTTTGCTACCTGCAAGACGATGGGCGTAGTCCTCTATATGGCGAACGGGATATCTGTCAGGGATAGTGCGTGCATTGAGCGCGCGGTAATCCCCGCACGGCCGCCAACCATTTCCTTTCTTGGGCACAAGATGCAGTGCCGACGCCCACGGTGAATCGGATCGTCGTGCTACGCCATCATGAAGCATTTCTTCAAACTGCTCCTTCGCAATCTTCAGCCGATCGGGAGCTAGACGGCGTGGCCTACAAAATGCTGGAGGACCTGGAGTAGTTCGGATGTAGTGTACAGTTGAATGCTTTACCTCTCGCGGCAATCCAGATGGTTTCGTCAAACTGGGATATTCCGCGAGCAACCGGTGGTACTCGCTGTCACCTGATATAGCTTTCACGCTGGTTTGGTCGCAATGCTTGAGTTGTCCCGCTGTTGTGAGGGAAGTCACGCTGTCAATTAGCCTTCTGTGTTTGCAGTCAACAACTAGACCATAATGAGCAAGGAAATCTGCGCCTATAATTGGCTTGTCTACATTTGCTACGACAAAGTTCCAACTGTAGTCCCTTCGCAAACCTAGGTTCAATTTCTGTTTGAGAATGCCGTAGGTATGGATTATGGAACCATTCGCTGCTGTGAGTGCGTAGTTGTCAGGCGACTTACATTTTGGCATGAATCGGCGCGGCAGAACGCAGAGGTCCGAACCGGTATCAACTAGATATTGAATTTTGCTTACACTGTCGGTTATAAATAGGCGGCTGGTTGTGGCGTGACAGTCTGCTGCCGCCGCGATGGACTGTCGTACTAGTTTTCCTGTTTGAAGTTACACGGCGGAATGCATTTTCTTGCCTTCGAACTAAAATTGCTATGATACCAGCACATACCTTCTTTGATGGCTTGATACCGACCGTGTGATTTGGACCTGCTGCGACTGCGCGACCTGTTCCTGTTGAAACGCGCCTGCCGATATCCGCTGCTGCAGCCGGCGCTCAACTGCGCAATTTGTTGCGTCAACTCGCTTTGAATGCGCGCCGTAATTGACTGCTCCATTCTCTTCAACATGTCGTCAAAAGAGCTTGTGCTTGCAACTTGCTGAAAGAAAGAATTAGGTGTTGCGTCAATAATTTGATCAGCTAGAACAGCGATGTCGTCCAATGAAGCCGTAGTTTGCGAGGCAATAATGGCCTGCACGTGCGTAGGTAGACGACACGACCATAGACTGCGAAGAAAGTCGTCGCTGATGCTGTCGCCAGCCAATCCTCGAAGATGACGAAGGAATTGGCTTGGTTTCCGGTCGCCCAATTCCTCATGCTGCAGCAACTGCCGTCTTTTATTTTCTTTTGACATTGACAGTCTATTTATCAGTTGTTTTTTTCAAAATTTCGTATTTGTTTTTTTCCGGGGGATTTGTGATGATGTCACGGACTTCCTTGGCTGTTTTAGGATCTAGTTCACGGATAATTTGGAAATACTTGGTTGAGTCGGTTTTTATGCCCGATATTGCGAATTGCGCCTCGACCTGGGCAAACCAAACCTCGGCGTCGTCCGCCCAGAATGGCGGCAGCCTCACAGTAACTCGCTCCACAGATCCTGTCCTCTCTTGTGTCGGGCCGGCGGCTCCTTGTGTCGTATCTTCCGTTGATTCGTATTCCGACATAATTATTAACTAATCGTCGCGGGTCACCAATTTAGCGTGTTTGTTATGGTACGCTAATCTACTGCAATTAAATGCGACACTCGAAATACAATACGTTTACTAAAGGAAAAGAAGATATTACAATAATAAATTAAATTAAGCAACGGCCGCGTTGAGAGGAAAATATGAAGTGATTGACGGTTCTGCTTTTCATGTTGTTATGGCGACGCTAGGGATGTCTGTCGCTCGTAGTGCGGCGCCATAGATACAAAGATCAAGGCTCAAAGAAAAATTTGAATAAGTTACCTGGTGGAAGAGATATTGACTTTATATATTTTACTAGCTTTTGCCCGCGACTACGTCCGCGTGGAACTTGGTAAGTATGGAAGCAACCTCGTACAACACGATATATCCATATCCACCTAATCACCTTAATTAATAAAAGGGATTATTAAAAGCGCCTAAGCAAATGTAAGAGCAATTGTGTTTTTAGTCTAATAATTACATTTCCTACAGGGTCATCAATGTCATCATGAATTACTTACTCACTCTTCAATCTTTTTAGGGATAATTTCCAGGATGAAAACTATCCTATGTCCTTCCTCGGATCTTAAGCTATCTCCATGCCAAATTTCGTCAAAATCGATTTAGCGGTTTAAGTGTGAAGAGGTAACAGACAGACAGACACACTTTCGCATTTATAATATTAGTATGGAAGTATGAATTAAGATTCCTACACAGCTGGCGTAGCGACCATAATCTTTTAGTAATCCTTATCCTCATGATCTGCCGAATCCTGCGCCAGATCAGACGACGCAACGGAGCCACGCTGTTACGTCGCCTAAATCAAACTAGATTTAAGTTTTTTTGTAATGTAATTTTGTAGTTCATAATGCCTTGGTTTCATTACTGTAATGCTGTGTAACTAATTTAAATAAATCACTAAATGATAAGAGTGCTTTCGTATTATTAAATCGGGTGAACACTTGAACAGATCCGTTTCATCATCATATCCGCCTCTTGGAAATTCAATAGCAGGACATCTTAAATCACACTAAATATAAGTGCTTTCGTAAATAATCCTATAGGCACTACTTATCGCCTAAGCTAGTGTTTTATTCTGTGGAACGGACCTGTGGTATAATTTTCGCCACTAAAGTCCGTCATAAATTACACCGTGGCGCCACTTTAACATGCCGCGACTGCGACCATTTCTTCTTTCACCGACGAGGCGCTTTCATGCTGACATAGTGTTATACCGTTCTGGAAACTTGATATTACCATCTTGACGGACAAATCTTCCGATTAAACAAACACACTCAAATTGGTCCATCAGATTAGGAGCTACGATGCCACAGACAGACACACAGATATACAAATACAAATACATTTATTGAAAAAAACATAATGCACAGAGAGGTACGGTAAAATTTTATACTTAATAAACAAATAAATTTACAATTTGCATAACCTGAACCTGAACTAGGGTTCCCCCTGTGTTTCAGGCAATAGGAAAGTCTATACATAATTTAATTAAAGTATTCATCTTTCCAAATACACATACACATGTTAAACTTCTTCTTTCACATTTGAGAAAACAAGGCAGGTACATTATGCGAAAATAACCCCTCAGCTGTGCATTTTTTTATCTTTGTATCAATTGTTTCTGAGGGGTTTTTTCACGTATTTATTAGTCTAAGATCCCGATATAGAACGACCTGGGTGCGTCCCATATTATATACAAACTTTTGGTATAATTTCAATTTATAAACATACAAAAGATATAATGCACGATATATATAATAAGAAATACCATATTTTCATGAAATATAAGGTTTGATAGGTATAACATTCAATTCATATAATATCATATGTTATAATGGTTATTTTCTCTAATAATTTTAGATATAATATGTATTTTGTATAACAATTAAGATATATAATAAAATATCATTTGAAATAACTATCATATAAAATAATGTCATATGACACATACCTAGTACCATTTAGGGAACTGGGTGTTAAAGCAGGTCCGACTTGGCTTAAGTTAGGTACGACGACGAGCGAAGCGAGGAGGAGTGTTAGGTTCAACTGAGACCCTAACGAGCGAGTGAAGCGAGCGAGCCGCGCAGGTCTGACTTGGCTTACGATTCCTAACATTACCATTTTTCACCTTAAGGCAGATCCGACTTGGCTTAGGTTAGGTACGACGACGAGCGAAGCGAGGAGGAGTTTTAGGTTGAACTATGACCCTAACGAGCGAGCGAATCGAGCGAGCCGCGCAGGTCCAACGTGGCTTACGATTTCTAACATTACTTCGATGCTTCGATTGCTTCGATGTTTCGAGTAAATGTATATTATATGTAATACTAATTAAGTGTTTTAAATGTTATACCACTAGATGATTATACACAATGTCATTATACCTACAGTTCATTATATCCTATGAAAATATGCATTTTATTGTTATATGTTTCGTTCAGTATACAAATTGAATATTATACCAATTAAATTTATTCCAATTGAACCTATGTCTAATGAGTGTTATATCTATTGTTTATATATGTTCTATTACTTACCCGAACGACCTTCACCGAGAAGCTTATTTGATTAAATGTATTTTATATTTAATTTAATATGTCAATAAATATATTGCATATGGGTTGCCTAACAAATTTTAGTCCAGGATATGTTTCATAATTAAAAAATATATATTTTTAAAACATTTCACCGGTTTGATTAATATTAGATAAATTCTATACCAATCGAGAGTATGAAGCCCATAGAATAAGCAAACTTTAGGTTGCCTATTCTTTTCCCGTCACAACTATCGGGTAGCCAGGTATAAACAGGTAAATCTATACCTACTAGCATTTTGCAACGGTCTGATTATTGAATTGAAATTAAATAAAATTAAGACTATTTTATTATGAATTTATCTAATAATCAAACCGGTGAAATGTTTGTTTTTTTTATTTTTAACAAAACATACCCGGACTAAAATTTGTTAGGCAACCCATAATATGCAATATATTTATTGACATATTAAATTAAATATAAAATACATTTCATCAAGTAAACATCTCGCTGAAGGTCGTTCTATATCGGGATCCTCTACTATATGTAATTTGTTAAATTTACGAAACATTGTAATGTTTCGTTATTTAAACTATTGATACAAAGATGTACTCACATTAAAAAAAAATGAGACAAAACATGGTTTATAAATTTATGTCACATTTTTTTATGTGACATGATGACCATCTACTTGTGTCAGGGGTATTTAATTTTTTTTATTTAGATTATTGACAGCCTAAATTCACAAATCCACACTACAGAAGCCAAACTCCACGAAACCAAAATTCAAAATACTATTACAACATTCTTTTGTATTGAAAACCAGTTTTCATAGATGATTTTGAATTTTATTAGACATTCTTGTGAACCGTGTGTCGTTGTCTGACATCTGAAAGAAGCTCATATCCTGAGCGGCCCAGCGGCGCGCGGCTCATTTGAAACAGAAATGAGCGGGCGATAAGGGACGCATAACTTTTAACTTATCACAGCAGTATGTTGTCGCTTTAATAGAAAAGATGGCTTTGCCGCACTAGGGCGTTTATCGCTTTTTTCGTCACTAAGTTGGCCCACTGCTGTATCGTTAATGTTAAGTTGAATTTGATGTCGCGTTAAATTTAAGTAGTATTTAAAAATCTGTTAGCTTTCCTAACTGAAGAAGTTAAAATTATATAAATATGACCATTACATTATAGTGTATTTTGTATTTCATCAAATGCTTGTCATTTTTAAATATTTTATACTTATCTCTCGAAAATATTGCCTTCAAATATCTTATTATCGTGAAAACTCTCACAAATGGTCTTATCACAATTTCAATAAGTAGTTCAAAGCCTAAGTGGAAGAGATCCCTTTAAAGCATTTATATTTTTGTGTAATTAATTTAACAACTAATCATAAGAAAAAATGGCATATCAATGCACAACTAAAAGTGAAATACAAATAGAAATTGCATAAAAAATCGGTAAAGAGCGACTTTATCCGGACAATCTTTTATTCAAAATCGAAACTTTTTTCTATGTAGGCAACAAGGGCTCTTTTACAAACTCTGTATAATATGAATCTATTGTGTACGTGTAGACTTACAGTAAAGTATTGACATATACATTCATACGTGAAAGTATACAAACCCGCATTTCACGAAACATCGAACAAATACACAATTAAATAACACTTATACGTTTCCAATTAAAATCAGGCCGTGAACTTTAGGAAGCGCAATTTTTCACAGCAAAAACAATGACAAATGTGCGAGATTATCCCTTCGTTTTTTACCCTTGAAATGAAATATGGGGGTAGGAGTTGCAATAATTTTTACTTTGCACTAATTGGTGAACCCGCGATGACTAACGACTCACTTAACAAGGATGTTTGCGCTTTTAATTCCGACGCAACGTTCCACAGATTAAAAATAAGTGCTCAGAATTGTGGTGGAAAAGTGTGTTTTTGCAGCTGAACGTGTGAAAAATCAGTCGTTACTGCACTATAAGTATACACTAAGGCTTTTGAGTTAGTAGTGTTTCTCTGAAACGTAGCTTGTCTTTAGTTTATTAAACATAATCTCTACTGTTTCGCTTATCTACAATGCATCTTGTTATTTCTTAATAGCATATCATACAATTAAGTGTTTTATATAGGTGCTTCCGGGTATTTTTAAGTTTTAAACGTGTTTCATAATTCATAATTCATAATTCATAATTCATAATTCTTTATTGCATTATCATGTTGTACAATAAGATGTTACATTTATATGATTAAGTCCATAACATGAACCCTGTCAGGGCACAGCAATTTACTTAGTGGTGGGTGTATAATTAGGTACAATTTCGATTTAGATTATTAGAATAAATAAATTAAATTTTGTTACAACAATATCGCATAAATATCATTCCACATTATTACATTATATTATTACATTATTTATTACATAATTGTAGGTTTAACATAGATTATAATTTTACATTATTAATATATTTATTATCTTATCACATTTAACATGAACTGTATAATTTTACTTTGGCAAAGATTCGTCGTTTAGGTATTCATCTATGGAGTAATAACATTTATTAATTTCATAGATACAGTGAATTGTATGTTTTCATAGATACAGTGAATATTTTGTGGCAGGGATATTTAGTCATTTTCAAAATACATACATAGTATTAAGGGCTTCAATTAAAACAAAACTTAATTGATTCCTTTGTGTAACGATAGTTACCCATATCTTTTGCATGAGTAACTTTCGTAACACAAAAGAAGCGATCGTAATTTTGTTTTTATTAAGCCTTTAACTATGTACATTTTTTTTGAAAATGACTCATTTACGAGCAATATTATCTAACTTAGACTTAATTTAAACAACATACTTAGATCAAAATTTATTTTTAGAATTAATGACAAGTTTTTACGGCATTTTGTTTCTTCATCTTTGAGTAAGACTCCCAGTTTGGTTGAATCCGGCTTTAGTCATATTAATTATCTTATTTGAAATGTCAACGTCTTGAAGACGTCTCAATTACTGGCCGCAGCTCTAGCACAACTGTGACAAAGCGACTCTTTCTCGCGCGAGATATATTACTCATCGTGAAATAAGTAACTACCTACCTATGCTTAAAATTGTTGACATGTAACTTGGTGTTACCAATAAAGAATTTGTAATTTGTATTTGTATTTGCATCTCTTTCTTCGCTGTACTGTGAGAGAGCGACGGGTGATGCTATGTCGCGCGACAAGAGTCATTTCATTTAAAATAACCCCGCTCAAATTGGTCCATCCATTTGGGAGTTACGATGCCACAGATAGACACACAGATACTCGTATAATTAAACTTATAACAACCCTCTTTTTTCGTCGGGGGTTAAAAATCGGACATAATAGGCTAGTAGACCCAGTTTTGAAATATATTTCAAACGGTTAATAATGATCTTACTAGCTTTAAAAAAATGTCTTGTATTTTTGTGAAATCTAGAAAGCTAAATTTTATCAATTGAAAATTGGGAATTTCATGAACAGTCAAAAACGCCGTCCGCCATTTTTGCCTTTTGCTAATATGTGGCGTGGCGTAGAATTACCCGTAAATATTCGAAATTCGACCGTCGTATAGTGCCATTCCGCTCACTCCAATATACTTTGACAGGAGATCGAGAGGGACGGCACTATTCGAAGTCGTCACAGTAGACTTTCAGTTTTGTTTACATGACCGATGACGTCACTATCATAAGCAAAAATGGCGGACAGCATTTTAACCATTTCAAAATACAGATTAAAAACTATAGTTTCAAATTCAATTTTTTCAGCCATCTTTCACTTTTATGAATCTAACCCTTCAAAAATTTAAGTAGAGAACTATAACATAAGCCATGATAAATAAATGAATTACCTGCCTAATTACCAGTGTAATTAGTTATAACACAAATGTAATCATTGTAATTATTTTAAGTATTATTTACGAAAAAATGACTTACTGTTGAGTTTCTTTCGGCTTTATTCTCAACAGCGGTCTCCTCTTGCGAAATGTCGGTAGATTCACAATCTGACTTGTAAAAGTGCCCCTGTGGCCTACTTACTGAATAAATTATTTCATTTCATTTGCTGAATACTATACGGAATAAACATTAGTTTATTACAATTTGACATGAGTCAACTAGCCTATTTCAACCTCCCAACATTTTATGAGTCGGTAAATTGTTAAAAATTCCAAGTAAGTATCACGAAGGAGAATTGAACAGTCTTAAGACATTATTCGCGCTTTGTTCAGCGGTTTTTGTGCTCGATGAGTCAGCTAGGTGGGGACACTGAGGAGGGAGAGATTAGGGAATAATCTGCCGGATCGGGGACCGATGTCATGCTTGGTCCGAATTTTTGGGTAATAATCGTTTATGAAATATTTCATGTCCGTGTCAGGCTAGGAAGGAATATAATGAGGATTGTCAAGGGGCCGTTTTTATAATACAAATACAAATATCTTACTTGAAATATGCTATATAACAATCAGGTCAGACAATATTATAGCATAATACATGACATATTTCACCAGCATCTGGCATGCAAAATTTTATATATTGTGGCATTCAGTTTGCTTATTTACCTATCAGTTGAAAGATTAATTTTGTACCATCATTCATAGAACAATTTTCGTGTCCTGAAAGTCCTTAATTACCTTACTATTATGTATTTTGTGGATACACAAAGTTAGTCTAAAATTAGAACTACTCCCATGTACTCAGACGTTTACGTCAACAGTCATCTATTGAGATCTACAAAAGCGCTTGAATCCAGCGACCTATGTTGACAGTCGTCCAACATGGCTACTGACAACTATACCGCTTCTATCCGACCAACCCATCCTTACTCCTATTACGTAGCAGTAAGGACCACAGCGACTTAAGTTGGCACCCGATTGACCAAACGTCGTAAGGAACTATATTGTTTGAATCGACTTTGGATTGGGCTTTCGATTGAGATAGGTCATGACTTCGTAAATGACTTTTATATTTTCAAGAATAACAGAAAATTTTACCGATATCTTTTCCTTTTGGAATCTATCAATTGCATTTCGCGGTTTCACAAAGCAACGTAGGTACTGAAATAATGAACTTTATTCTGCAAGTAGGCCACAAGGGCACTTTTTACATGTCTGAGTCTACCGGCATTTCACAAGCCCTCTTCTTGAGAACTGTTGAGAAGAAAAACCGGGGCGGCTGGGCCGTAAGGACCACAGCTACTCAAGTTGACAAAATGAACAATAATGGCATCGTGTCGGCATTCGATAGAATAAACGTCATAAACGACTATTTTGTTCGGATCGGCTTTGGATTGAGATGGTTTGTGACTTTGCAAATGACTTTTATGATGCTCACAAGCAAAAGCAAATGTAAGTTTGACATTTGGGTGAATCAACTTTTAAGTGCACCTTGTTGCTATGGTTACGCAATATTTGTCCCTCGGACAACCTAAGCATTTTGTATGAAGATGTCACGTGGACAACGGGGACAGAGTAAACAACAAAAAAAAGTTGATTCACCCCATTACTGTCGGAGAATTTCTTGGGAAAAAGTTTTATCGAATGCAGCCAAATAACGTGGGAAATACGGTTGGTGTAGTACGAGTTGTTGTTTATTTTTAAATATTGACCATATATGGTTAGTCGGGACGGGATAAGCGCACTTACCATATCGAAGGTAGTGTCTTTATTCTGTGTCGGTACAAAATAAAAGTTAATTGTGTGGTTGTAAGATGGCGTTAGTAGTATAAAGTTTATACTTTTCAATATTTCGATGTTAGTTGCGCGCACTTCAATTCAATTCAATTCAATTCCTTTATTTGCTAAAATCCGACTTAAGTCATGCAAATACAGTTGTAACGACACATATAGACATAAGTACAGCAGTTTTGATAAATAAAATTATTTGAGAAAAACAAGTCATTATTAAAATACAAATAAAAGCAAAAACAGTACAAATATAAAAGTAAAAAAGAGGCATTAAAATACAAATGACAAAATTTCGCTACTATATAAAAATGAAAACAATAAATATATAATAATCACAGATGTCAAGTATGCGCCTTAAAAAAAAACAACATTAAAATAAAACAAGTCAGTCAAAAATTTTGGCATAGTATTCATCTAGACTTAAATTGTTTAAATACCTGTCAGTTCCTATGGTAACCTCGTAGTATTATTTTAATGGAATGCACTCTTTTGCCGATTGTTTTTTGTGTAGTAGACACGTGTACACTTTATTTATAAAATCATGTTCACGACTGTGAATGGTTTTCGGCATTTTATTTGGGTATTTTTAAATATTTGTCTTTTAAAGAAACTAGCACGAATGACATTGACATTGTTGACAACCATCATAAAATCATTGCCAGTGTAAGAAATTAGTTCCAGTGAAATTCCGCAATATGGCGCATCCTCATATATTTCTGGTCAGGCTTTATGTATTTATATCATAAATAAATCACTAACCCAGTTATGAACCTCGTGCCTGTAAAGGCTGCATCGGACATGGGCACGCAAAGCTACGCCTCATTTACCGATATTGTGTTGTGTAACGTCGAACGATGAACGCCGATACTAGGACGGGGAAACTATCGATATACTAAATGAATTTAAAGGCTGTATTGGATATGGGCACGCAAACTTCTTTTTTTCTGGCGTACCATTCTTTTATAGATAAACGTTTTATAGAATGTTTCATTTCATGGACGTATAATTTCAGCGAAAGCATTTTTCTCTGAAACCATAAAATATTTTAGATTGTTATCAAACAACCCTAACCTGACCTAATCTATAGAATAGCATTTTCAAGATTTATAAAAAAAATGGCTTCAGAGGTGTTTTTTACGATGAAATGAGAATTCGTTGTTATGAAGAATTCGATGAAAGGTTTGTGTATACAAGAAGGGGACCTCATTTTATGATATTAATGAAAAAAGTATACTTTTTTCTGTAAGTAGGCCACAAGGGCTTTTACGTGTCTGACTGAGCCTACCGACATTTCACAAGAGGAGACCACTGTTGAGAGGAAATAACAAAATTTTCAATGTTTTTTTTTGCCTATATATCGATAGGCGTGATCGACCTCACCCAACCGTCGGATGCCGGCACATTTTACGATCACTGCAACTGTCCGGGTCTGCCGCTAATGCGCAGACATTGCGATTGCGAATCGATCTGTATCGTACAATCAAGTGGACAATGGATACGCGGCCCTAATTCTATATAATATTCATCGTATCAGCCGATAGACGTCCACTGCTGGACAAAGGCCTCTCACAAAGTTCTCCACAACGATCGGTATTGCGCCGCCAAATTTCTGCCCGCGATCGTAACCAGGTCATCGGTTCACCTTTGTCGGGGGCCTTTTCACGCTGCGGTTTCCGGTTCACGGTCCCCACTCAAAAACCTTTCTGCCCCAACGGCCATCGGTTCTACGAGTAATATCCCTCGTAGTAGTAATAGCCCCGCCCACTGCCACTTAAGTTTGGCGACTGTCTGAGCTATATCTATGTACAGCCTTGGTTCTCTGGCGTATCTCATCCAAATTTGATCCCGCAAGAAAACATAAGTACATCGCCAGTTCGCCAGTCGGTTTTACATGAGAGCAGAACAGTGAGGTAGAACCAGGGACCGGAACCAGTTACAACAAGGGTTTTTGATGAGGTTATTTTAGAAGTTGTTTTTAAAAACCCTTACATATTGTTAATCCTATGATGTGGTTGTTTCAATGATACGGTTACTGTTTTGTTGCAGTTAACGCGGTAAGCAGTTACCCTAACTAACCTACCCTATCCCACTAACTGAGTCTTTAGGGTATTGAACCGAGTTCAAGTAGAACAGTGGGACATAGCAGTTTGAAAGGAAAGTGGTGTTTAAAAATAGGACAGTCAAGTCCGCGTAAAACAAGTCACCTCTAGCACAACTGTGAAACGCGAGTCTTTCTCGCGCGAAATACATTACCTATCCCTTTCTAATCAGTACTGTAGAGAGTGACGGGTGACGCTAAATCGCGCGACAAGAGTCGTGTAACATAGTTGTGTTGTGCTAGACGTGCTACTCTTTGCACTGCCCTCGCGTTCACACGCGTTCAGGCACAAGACAGATGAGCGAGAAACGTGGAGGGGGAGCAAACTGCCTCGAAAAAATAGACCGGCATCCTATTAACTGATCTGCCTTATTACTGTCTAGACTGCTGTAAAGCAGTGCGGTAAGATGTAAATATTAAAGTATTCACATAGAGGTCGTTAAGGTGTAAAGACTTTCAAATAAACAATGCAAAGATCGACACACAAAGCATGAGGAAAAATTCAAAAAGTTGTCTGGTGTTAGGGTGGAGAAGAGGTTAAGACGCTGGACCGGTCATACAGAGGTACCAGGTTCCATTCTCGGTCTCTTCCACCAGATTACGCACTTCAATTTCTCTTTGTGCTTTGATACTTGTATCAAAGGTTTAATATAAATAATTGTGGTGTGTACTCACCAATTTATAAAACGTATATATGTATTTCATTGAAAATTTTACCCAATCATTTGCATCAACATACCCGTGACAGGGTTTCAAAGAAATGCAATATCGAATATAAATGTGATATTTCACCAAAAGCTTTCAGTCTCGCTTATTCAACGCACGTACAAATATACATTCCTGGCTCATTGTTAGGTGTTTTTTTTATTCGGTCGGGTATTGTGCGCGACTGTACCAATCAATGGGACTCCATTCATCGACACTGTGACACACAGACGTAGCCACGTTATTAATATAAAAGCGGCCGCAGCGTGGGAAATAGGTGTACTCGTATATGTGATCGTTTTAATACATGATTTGAGGGCAGTGTGGGTTTGAATATAAAATGAGATAAAACATAAATGTTGGAGCGAATTACTAGGTACCTATCAGTATTACAGAATTTCATTACCCAAAGGTTGTTGGAAGAGATCGCATTTTAGCGATAAGACCGACCGTTGTCTATCTTTCTTTAAAAAATGTTTTTGCTTTGTTTTCCTTTTGTAAACTTTGATTGGTGTGGAATAAAGTATTGTTGCATTCAGCCATTAATGATTATATTGCTGTCAGGGCATGTAGAAATGCGTCCTTAAGTTCAACCTGTCATTTATATCTCTTACTTATATTTATATTGGAGCTTTATTTGTCCGAAATCATAAAAAATCGGTCGACACGACAAACAAAAAAAACGCCAAAAAAAGACGTAGTATGAAAACAATGGAAACAAGATGGTAAACAAGGAACAGTAGTAGGCCTAAAACAGATCCTTAAGGCACTCCAATATTTAAAACTGTGCCAGAGTCCAAGTGCCACCTCATTCTGCTGTAACCCTAGCTCTGATCACACACACTCGCGAAGTTGGCCGAGGTTGGGCGAATATGATAGTTTTCCCAATGCCGATAAAACTATTGTCGATAGAAATAGAAATGAGATTGTCCATGCACACTATTTATTTATCGTATGGCATTTCAGTCACTGGATATAGGAACAATTAATAACATTAAATTTAAAGTTGAAGTTAGGCTTCTCCAAGTAATCTCTGGCGATATCCGTCAGGTTTTTGATGTCTTCTATTCGTCCTGTGAATTTGGTGATAGGACCGTCCAATACGATGTGCTTGATCGTCCATGCACACTGAAACAGATTACTTAATCTGCGGTAAGATATCGGTACCGATGGTCAAGATATTGTATAACTTTATTTATAAATATAACTTCAAAAAAACACCCGTGACATAGATAACCAGCTGAAGCCCTCATTCAATCAATTTAGAATATGCTACTAAAACTGAACATGAATACAAAATTTATTCTTAGCTTCAATATTCACTTCTCCAAATTAAAGTTTATTAGTATGACTAAACATTAATCCATAACTAATATTGTGAATACTATTCTAAAACGCGAGTAACTAGCGGAGGCACTCACCCGGACAATATGTCCCATTGTGACGACACTTAGCCCTCTGCCTTCTGCTTCCGTCTTCCCAATGCCGATAAAACTATTGTCGGTTATCGAATGCAGAAATATCGAGAAAGAAATGTCTTTAAGGCTCCTTATCAGTTCAAAAATGCTGATTATTGTAGACATTTTTCTCTATGATCAAACATGTTTCTTAACATAATATCAATCTTACTACTTAGAACAGGGCTATTAAGATTTATTGGTATATATTGGAAACCTACCGTTTAAATTCTGCATTAATAATTTTTGTTTCAAAAACTACTCAAAATTGACAAAATTCAGCTATGTATTATTCACTTTCAAATAGTTGGTTGAAATTATCAATATAATATTTGTCATAATAAAAAAAAGGAATAATCTTAAGTGGCAGTGGGTGGGGTAACCTAATTTGCATCACGGGCAATTACTAGACAAATTATACACAGATTACATCCATTTGGCATCATAGTGCAGAAATGTTATATTTTCCATTGCTTTCACGTTTGCATTTTGTAAATTTTGGGCTTTGAGTTTATATGAATCTTTTAATGGTCGATCGACCTTTTCGATTAAAAAATAACTTTTAACGAGCTTGACGGGTATTTTGATACGGCGGGTGTTTAACTAAGTTTTAATGAGATTGTCCGTGCATACTGAAACAGATTACTTGACCCGTGGTGGGATATCGGATACGAAAATATTGTATAACTGTAAATAAATAATAACTTAAATTTAAAACACCGACACTGGTAGCTAGCTCGTCATCATGAGAACATCATTAAATGAGTGATATGGAAATGGAACATGCTACTACTCGTAAAACTGAACATAACTACTAGTCCTATTTCCACTAAACATAGCTAAGAACCATTTCAACGGACAAGTATTTTGATAAAAAAAACTGCACTCTAATTGGTCCATCCGTTTGGGAGGTATGATGCCACACACAGACACACAGAAACACAATATGTTAAACGTATAAAATCGTTAAAATCGTGTTCCAAAACTAACAGGGTATGAAAAATACTATTAGTAATACACATGATTTACCTTTAGTACGGAACTTTGAGGCAGCCCTAAGCACTAATAATTACTAACAATGCGTCATTCCATAATAAAAAAAAATAAAAACATAAATTTCATCGGCTTACAAAAGATCTTGAACCATCGGTATTTTTATAACAAAAATGTAACGCGACCACCTAATCTTGACCTGTCACAACCATCCCTAGCACCTCGCTATCCTTCAAAATGCACCAAAAGAGGGGACCAGAGAGGTCCTTCTAAGTATGGTTTATTGCTCGAAACATCTTACAAAGACAGGCGCGGCACGTAAAAAAATTCTGCAAATATTTGTTTAGAAAATGGAGTATCTTTTGAAGACTTGTTCCAGAGTGATGGTAAATAAAAATAAAAGGACGCCGAAAATGTTATTTAAGTGAGCATTGACTGGGTTACAACTTTCTCGCTATTGCTATTATAATCTAAGTATAAGCGAGTTTCGGAAGTATGATTCAAGTAAATTTATGAAAGTGTTAAAAAGGAGTTTTTTGGTGGAAGAGACCGGGAATCGAACCCGGTACCTCTGGATTACCGGTCCAGCGCGTTAACCACTTCGCTACCCTAACTCCAAGTAACCTGACGAATTTTTCCTTACGCTTTGTGTGTCGATCTTTGCATCGTTTATTTGAAAGGTTTTTCAATTTTTCTTTAAGCTTTGATCTTTGTATCAATTTATGATTCAAGTGTTTTTTTTTTTGTGACTAAGAACGAACTTTGACCGTAGGTACATTGTTTTGTAGGAGTCGTTGACTGAAAAAATCGGATAGCGTTTGAGAGAGAGAGGTTGAGATTGAGACCCCCGATCTGGCTCATACCAGCCCATGTAGCACAACTACGCTTCGCGACTCTTGTCGCGCGCCATAGCATCGGACGCCACTCTCTCACAGTACAGAGAAGAAAGAGATAGGTGATATGCCTCGCGCAAGAAAGAGGCACGTGTCACACTTGTGCTAGAGGTGCTGGTATAGTTGCCGGAAAACTTTTAGAAGAAAAATGGTGGATCTGCGCATGTACATTTGTACGTAAATCGGCTACTGCGCAGTCAAGGTCATGCTCAAGAAGTTTGCCAGCTGTACAGCAAATATCGCTGGCAATAAATACAGCGGGCCAATGCTGCTAGCATTTTTGAAACATTTGCGCCAGCTACTCGTCAGACAGAAGTTTGATGTATGGTGTGTACTTGACAAAGCGTGTTGCGGATTATTATATTGTATCACTTGTATATATAATTATGTATGATAAATATGTATGTGTGATTGTGACGATGGTTGCAATGAATGCTCATTTTATATTTATGACAAAACCTGCGCTGTTGATATAATATTTGGATATATCCATGGAAGTTATTAAATAAATACTTATTTATAGATGACTAGAAGGTTTTTATCTGCGTAATTTTTCTTCTTTACCATAGTCGGGTAAAAAGTATCCTATAACCATCTTTTGATATGACAGGACTTGAGGAGGACATTTATACCAGCTATGCATGTACTACAATTTTTACAAAACAAAAAAAGTTAAAAGCCGTCCAATTGAAGCTATTTTTATTTATTGTATATGATGCATATTATGCATATCACATAAGTCCTATAAAATAAAACAGAGTCGCTTCCTGCTGTCTGTCTCTATGTATGCTTAGATATTTAAAACTACGCAACGGATTTTGATGCTTTTTTTTAATAGATAGAGTAATTCAAGAGGACGGTTATAATTATGTATTATAATTACATGCATAGTTAGTATCAGCATTGCACCCGTGCGAAGCCGGGGCGGGTCGCTAGTATTCAATAAAAACGTCTTCCTTTCTTGTTATTATGTTTTAAATCTATAAAAAAACTCATTCAATAATAAAACCAATCAATGTAGTCTTTATCATCGTTACGTGGTTGAACAAACTTTATCTCTGCGCCGATTGAACCGCCGTTTAGTTCACAATGTGCTCCAATTCACGACTTATCAAGTGTTGACGACTTAAATGCATATTCTGGCCCTTAAAGTTAGAAGCACCGTATTTGTTTTGTAAGTTGTGCAATAATAGAACATTACTGCTGACACCGGGGAAAAGGGGCTTACCGGGTGACACAGACAACCCCCACTAGACGGAGCATGTAAGGCGACCCGCGCGCACCAACGATATGGTACGGCAGAACATTAAAGTATCAACACGGCGGCCACCGTTTAGTTGCGTCCATGTTTATGATCCATGCGTACGTCAACGAAAAAAGAAATTAAATAAATAACATGGTAAATTGTAGTGTTAAGTGGTGTAGAGAGACCTCATAAACATGAAAGCAACTAAACGGTGGCCGCCGTGTTGATACTTTAATGTTCTGCCGTACCATATCGTTGGTGCGCGCGGGTCGCCTACGGGTCGCCTTACATGCTCCGTCTAGTGGGGGTGGTCTGTGCCGGGTGAGTAGGTATAGACGCCGGATAGAGTGATACGATACCGGCAAGCCCTTTTCACGGCTAAGGCATGTATAGTGCTTTTCTCAAACATATGCAATGAAATAATAAAATACACCACTCAAATGTAATTCAGCTGTTTAGCCTGTTCATGACACCGACCGGCCTAGGCCTTCAATTTTGTATGAAATTCCTTTACAGTTCTCTCGAGTTGTTCCGCTCGAAACGTGACACTTCGAAGCCTCTTATAACGCACGTTATGACGGCATTACATTGCATGTTTGAGAAAAGAGTACTTTTATTGTGTTGTAATATTAGTCCTTTTGCGACCAGTTGACCAGCTAGTTTTGATATTTGACCCGACAAATCTATTCTAGAGAGGAATAAGGAAAACTATCTGTACTCAACCAATTTATGAAACTTCTTCCATATATAAAAAAAAGTTGTATTAAACAACAATAGAGCACAAATTGCAAGTGCCGTAAAACCCCGTAACTTCGCCTGGGATACTTATCATCGCCTATTTTTATAAAAGTTGAAATTCCCGCCTAGTTTTTAAGTTGGCCACAGTTGATGCGTGAATACGAATATCACCGCATAAAAAACACTTTGTTTTCGGTGGACGAATGAGTTGACACTAGAGATGCAACGGATAGTTGTTTGGTTGGATACCGGATACCGTTTATTCGGCTTAACTACCGGCCGAATATTCGGTATCCGGCCGCCGGATATTCGGCCCGCGGAACTATACCTACATTTTGAGTACAGTTTTTAACGTTCGCGCGGACACATTTTTAGTTTCGAAACGAGTTTTATCATGTCATTACGAAGTAACTTCGTTCAATAGTAGTACGTGCAAATTGTAGTAGTAGTGCAGTAGGTACATTCCAGTTTTATCCCAAAATCAAGCAAGTTTACTATCCGGTATCCGGCCGGATAGCACGTTGCTATCCTGTATCCGGCCGGATATTAAAGTAATGGCCGGATAGGCCGGATACCGGAAGTAGCCGAATATTCGGTGCATCTCTGGTTGACACACACCTTGCAGCTTGAACCTCGGGGTATGGTTATGACTAGTGATGTGCCGTATCCGAAAATTTCCAGAAACCTTTCCCATACAAAAGTCATGAGCCTAGCTTTCTTTGGACTGTATCTAAATCGACCACTGGGAATTTTTCAGCTATGTGACACTTACCTCTCAAACTCAAAGGCTTGTATACGATTCTCCGAAGTGAAAGCTGAATCCACCCGTCCACATATTTTAACAAAATACCGTGTAACCAAACAAATTGTAAACACCTCATGTTGACGCTGCAAAATGAACAATGACGTCTAACCCGTACGTAGGCGTAGGCAGGCAAAGGCACAAGTTCGGAAAAGCCGTGCATCACGACGGATGCAAGCGGCTGACAGCCTTTTGTTCCTCGTGGAATTTACGGGAAAAACCGGGAACGCTGGCGCAGGGTTCGGTGTGTTCAGTCGCCGTGTGATTCATACCATGTTTAACTTCTTAGGGATATATAACTATTATTTAGACAACTGTCATGTCATGTCATAAAGTGGAATACGAGTAAATAAAAATATTTATTAAGTGAAAATAAATTTTTGAGAAATGTGAAAAAGAAAACTTTAAAAAGTCTAATCACTTTTGGTGAGGACATAAATAAATAATGAATCCAGCTCCACGAATTAAACTAATGACGATTGATAATATGTATTTTAACCGACTCAAAAATAAGACTCAGCATGGGAAAGCCCCTAACAAGGTGGCAGGCGACCTGCCCGTTTAGCACAACTATGGATCGCGACTCATGTCGCGTGACTTATGCCTTGATCACACGTACCGAGACAGTGGGCGAGACAGTGCTCTCGTCCCTGTCACACAAAAGGCAAACGGGCGAGACAGAGCACTGTCTCGCCCGTTTACTCGGTACGTGTGATCAAGGCAATACTATCACCCGTCACTATCTGGCTGAGCTGTACAGAAATAGATAGGTAGTAACTATATCACGCGCGAGAAACAGTCGCGAGTCACGGTTATGCTAGAGGTGCTAGTTAGGATCGCGGCAAAGAATATTTGTATATACTAACGTAAAAAGAAACGACAGCGACACTTGTGTGCAGTAACAAAACTCGCGTCTATGTGTGCGTGTCGAGGGGCGAGCGCGGGACGCGCGAGATGGGGAAAGGCATTCACGTGAATGCCTTGTCGAAGGATTCGGCATTACAAAGTCACTGACGCTCGAGTTACACCGATAGGCCACTGTCGCGCCTGTGACAGCGGGCAGAAACTGGATGAGGGCGGCGCAAGACCGATCGTTGTGGAGAACTTTGGGGGAGGCCTTTGCCCAACAGTGGACGTCTATCGGCTGATATGACGATGATGAAAAAAAGAGCCTCCTCATTTCTGAGTTAGAACAACACTCGTATTGTGAAAGTCAAATGTTCCATCTATTTGATTACATTTACGAAATGTTTGCAGACAGACAATCTAAGGTTACAGCGCAGGGTCCGGACAAAGGGTACGGGACAATACCCGCAATGTACGCTGACGGGTGTAGATAGGTATAGTTATATAGGTACCCCAGATGTCACAATTGTGGGCGTTCCATGGTAGTCGAGTTATATGTCTACAGTCAGTATCAAATAGCCTGTAGTATTCTGATGGCCAAGTATGTATATCAGATAAGACAGGTGGAAAGAGAACAAGGAAAAAGTACATTCATATCGCTGAAAGAAGTCACCATCGCCGCGCAAGCCGTGAGGCTTATTAACCGACATCAAAAAAGGGAGCTGAGTTCAATTCGCCTCATTGTTTGATTTGTTTTATAAGGGTGTTATAAGTTTAACACGTGTATGTGTGTATCTGTGTGTCGATCTGTGGCATGGTAGCTCCTAAATGAATTGACCATTTAGAGTGTTTTTTTAATCGAAAGACATTCCGTCGTCCGTCGACGCTATGTTTGGTGGAACTAGTACCAGTAGTTTCCAGGATATTCAGCTTTTATCGGAGCAAGTGGACAGATCTCAGCCAATATTGAAGCTAAGAATTCAACATTTTGTAGTTATGTACTACAGTTTTGAAGGAATGAGGGTCTCATGATAACCAGCTATGTGTCGGAGGTGTTTTAAATCTTTTTATGTATGTTCCCCGATTAATCGAATACGACTAGACCGATTAGGTATTTTTTTTATTTGATAGGGTATTACGTACTTTCTAGTTGGGTGCATTGCTATGAAATTAGGATCTGATGATGAGATCCTGGAGAAATCAAGAAACTCCTAAAAATTATAAGCACACTTACCGCGATTTCGGTATGCAGTTTGATTTTTTTGTTGATAATTTTTGTTTCAAAAACATTGACAAAATTCACGCAGATAACTGGTTTTTTCAACTGCACGCAATGAAATAATGAAATAGCTATGTTACTATCTAGAACTCAGGGAAAAGTATTATTCACTCGAAAAAGTTGGTTGTAATTTATGTCATAACATAAAAAAAAACTTTAAAAAATGTATAAGGCCTCTTAACATGAGTTAAAAGTTTGTACCTATAGCACATTACATCACAAGCAGCGGGGAAAAGCTAGTTTTTACAACGAAAAATTAGAAAAATGTCTACAAATTGGTTAACAGTGCGACTTGATATGGAGCCATTCCGAGGGTTCAACAAATCGGTCAATTATTGGAAATCATTTTATTCGATAGAAAAACTTTCGGGGTACAAAATATACTTTACTACTTTTAGAAATAATAATGACAAAATGAATTTGAAGGATCGGTTTTACCGACCAAACTTCTTTCGAAATTTCTAGATTGAAAAGAATAAGGCATTTAATGGTTTTGTTTAAAACTGACACGATATTTCCACATTTTACGATATTTGCACTACAAAATGGGGTGTAGACGCGTTTATTATGATTTATCTCATTTTTTCGATGACCTTCGATATGAGTTTGTACCTACCAAAAAAAATAAACCCTACAAGATAATCATAATATGTATATTTCGAATCATAGTGATTCCAAATATGAAATCACCTCATAGATCCGCTTTATTTGACACGCCAAAAGATAAGTATAAAAAAACTCCAAACCCCATAAGTACAATAAAATTATGACATCTAGACCTAACCTAAGATGGCGCTCCTTCTTGAATGAGTTGTAAGATGGTTGTAAAGTATCAATTCAGTAAAAAATAAACCGAAAATAAAATCAAAGTAGCAAAAAAGAAATTTGATCATGAGACGCCGTATATTTAATCGAAAGTCAGCCAGTATAGAACATTATACCACCAACCAATATAACCAATTATAGCCACTATAGAAATTGTAAATCTTCAAACATTTCATATCATAATTCCAACAGTGTTGCCATAATTCCGTGTGGACGCGCGTGTGAGCGCAATCCGAGCGGCAATATTAATTGTTTCGGCCACAACCAGGAACGGTTTGAATTAGGAACCCAATTGAATTGGTATTGAGCATGTAAACGACAAGCATGCGCGATTTTTTTAATTTATAAAATCTGTGCCTAGTACAGAAACCAATAATAAATTAAAATTTATAACCATAATGTATTCGCATGTTTAGTCTTATGTATATTGGTAATCTCTATTGTCTTTTCGATGTATCAGATAGTTCCATTGTTGTATTCATTATTGCAAAATCTTTAAATAAATAAATAAATATTATGGGACATTAATACACAAATCGACCTAGTCCCAAACTAAGCAAAGCTTGTGCTAAGTAAATATGGGCACTAGACGACGATATACATAATATATAATAAATACATAGGTATATATGACATCCATGACCCAAGAACAAATTTTCGAGTTCATCACACAAATATTTGCCCCGGCCGGGATTCGAACCCGGGACCGCCGGCTCAGTAGCAGTGTCTGCAAACTGCGCCATCCGCGTCGTTAAACTAACTTGTTTGTAACTATTCATGTGCTTACTTAATAAACTTTAATAAAATAATGAACTTTATTCTGCAAGTAGGCCAAAAGGGCACTTTTACATGTCTGAGTCTACTTTACTTTATATGCAGTCTTCCATTAATGGTGTACTGCCTTTTGGCCGAATTATGGTTCGTCAAATTTCATTTGGCAACCAACTTTTCGCCGAAGTTTTATTACGCAAACCAATCCTTGGCATAATTTTACTTCGTTATTTTTTTATTTCGCTACATTTTTATATTCCAAAATTTTATTATGTCAAATTTTATGTGGTAAATAATTGTGTAGCAAATGATTTGCTTAGTCAAATAACGATTCATCAAAAGCCATTTGGGCAAATTACCTACAACCATTGCTTACAGTATGATGATAGTGCAAAATAAAACACAAATATAAACCAAAAAAAATATTTTTTAATCAAAATCAATTTGTTGTACTTGTGAGCAGATCCGACTCGGCCGGGTTAGGTTAGGTTAGTTTTTTTTTTATATCCCTAAAAAACGCTCCTTTTGTTGTACACTTGTGATACGTATGTATATGTGAACTGTAGAAATTCTAGCCGTCGGGATTACAGATTCAGATTCAGATTAGATTCAGATTCAGATTTCTTTATTTCTCAATAGTTTTACATAGTTTACAAAGTAGAAAATATGCTAACATATTGAGATCGTCATGATTTTACACATCTTATAAAAACTTTAAACAATATTAAATAAAGACAAATTATTAACAATCAGGTACTTACTTGATATAATTATTGAGTTTAACAATTATCTACCGACTTAACATATGCTCAATATTTATTTATCATTAGCTTAATAAACAAAAACAATATTTATATTTTAGAGACATTAGGAACTGTACATATTTATTATTATTCTTATACACTTAAATTGTCATTAGTATTTATTATTCATGTATTCTTTTATACTATACAAGGTTTTACTGAGTAGTAGTTTTTTTACCTGGCGACTGAAAGTGTTCATTTCAGTCTGAGCCTTAATTGTCCTCGGCAAATGGTTGTACAATTTTTCAGTCTTCGGGGCGAAACTGCACCCAGAGATAGGTAGGTTAGGGTTATTTTTTTTTATGCACACACGCACATTAACTATCAGCGATGATAACTCAAGAATGAAATGCTATTTTGAGCCACAAAGTATGTAAACAAAAGTACCCTCTAAATTTAGGTGCATGGTGCATCACCCTACCCGCTTCATCATCATCTCAGCCATAGGACGTCCACTGCTGAACATAGGCCTCCCCTTTGGACTTCCATATATACCGGTTGGAAGCGACCTGCATCCAGCGCCTTCCGGCGACCTTTATAAGGTCATCTGTCCATCTTGTAGGTGGACGTCCTACGCTGCGCTTGCTGGTCCGAGGTCTCCACTCGAGCACTTTACGGCCCCATCGGCCATCTGCTCTGCGTGCTATGTGGCTTGCCCATTGCCACTTCAACTTGCTAATCCGGTGAGCTATATCGGTCACTTTAGTTCGTCTACGGATTTCCTCATTTCTGATTCGATCACGTAGAGACACCCCGAGCATAGCCCTCTCCATTGCTCGTTGAGCGACTTTGAGCTTTGAGATGAGGCCGATAGTGAAAGACCACGTTTCGGTGCCGTAAGTCATCACTGGTAACACACATTGGTTGAAGACTTTCGTCTTGAGGCACTGAGGTATGTCGGATGAAAAGACATTGCGTAGTTTCCCGAACGCTGCCCAGCCGAGTTGGATTCGGCGGTTGACCTCTTTCTCGAAGTTGGACCTACCTAATTGGTAGGTCCAACCAATTAGGTAGTATTCCCGCTTAATGCAATAAAATTATACTGCAATTTGAACCTTGCATTCTAACAAACTAGGTTAGATTTCATAATGCCATTCAATATGTTGCTAAATCAAGGTATTCCAATCAATACATTTGACGAAAACATAATTGACATCTTATAAAAATCCCAGATAATAATTGGTCTAACAATAGTTTATCAAATCATTAATTGGGAAAAGATATCAGTGCGAAACGTTGAGTTGGGAAATGAAAATTTGACCAAATAAAAATATGGGATACGTAGTTCGGCGAGTTAAGAATTTGCTAAATAATTTTCGGCGAAACATTAGTAAACCTCCATTAATACATATACACAAATTACACATGATGAGCAGCCAGTAAATCTCCCTGGTTTTATCGGGGTCTCTTCAGTAACTTGTTGAAATTAAATAATTAAATTTTATAGCAAAATATACGGCCACCGCAGCGAAGGTAATATCGGGCGGAAGGTTTAAGACACGTTTCATGAGGCCGTTCGAGTATATGGCCCTAATAACAAATGTTCTAATAGATTGAAGTACGTTATAAGCCCATACACTTAGATACGCAGGGGCGGTGCTCGAATGGTGTGACACTTAGGCCGACAGTAATAATAAATAATAAAATAAATATTATGGGACAATCATACACAAATCGACCTAGTCTCAAACTAAGCAAAGCTTGTTCTATGGGTACTAGACGACGATATACATAATATAATATAGATAACATCCATGACCCAAGCACAAATATTCGAGTTCATCACACAAATATTTGCCCCGGCCCGGCTTCGAACCCGGGATCGCTGGCTCAGTAGGCAGGTGTCAAACTGCGCCAACCGCGTCGTCAAATCATTCGTGCACCAAAAATTCCGGAGTATAGTTATAAGAACAGGCAAAAAGGGGGTAAGATAGTTTCCTCTGAGATACCATGATGAGACATATCATAATTATTGTGTTAATTTGCTTATTTAAGTAATCTGAACGTATTTCTTTAGCCGTATCAAAAGACGCGATGACACGCCTCTAAAACATTTGGAAAAATTGGGAAATAAACTACAAGACAAAAGCTCGGTTAGTCAGAGCCCTGATTTTCCCGATCTTCCTCAACGGAGTAGAGACGAGAGCTACGAGAAAGAGAGAGACAGAGAATAGAGCGATTATTTGAGCGTTTTAACCTTTTCATTCATATATCCAATATTGGCCAATTTATTAAAAGCAATCACATGTTGATAAAAATTGTAAAAAGCCGCGACTTCTACAAGACAATCGAAAACAGCGCTTCAGTTCATACGGAGGTCATCGATATTACGGACATATTATTTAGGCGGTTAAACGTTTAAATAAACTCCTCGAAATGTGGTGTAAGAGTCGTATGCTGCGAATACCGTGGACAGCCAAACGCACAAATATATCTAGTCTCTCATTATTCTCTCCCAATTCGGAATTAAGACCCGCCTGTCGCCTGTTCACCCACATGTCTACAACGCATACCTTCCTACTTCAGCCACGTAATGCCAAAAGGAGATGACAACTTTGAAAAGCTAGTCATTGTTGGCAACACCGACGACAGAAGGTCACGCGGAAGGTCGTCAATACGATGGTCTAAACAAAGCAAAAGAGGCCACCTTGTCATCAAAATTGTACCAGGTGATCAAGGCTACTTCTGACCGGAATCTTCCGGACCGGACGATCCGGAAAGATTCCAGTGACCACGATCCTCAGTCATGACGGGCCGATTGAAGAAGAATGTTCTCATGTTTAATATTCGGATGTACCTGGGCATTTTTCATGCTACTGGTGGATACTGAAATCCAATGAAAGTTGGTCGAGAGACCAGAATGAAGAAACAGTTTCAGTTAAAATGTAGCGTAGGCCAGTAATATCCATTACACACCTAGGCCGGTCAGCTAAAACATACTCAAGATAGAAGCCAGATTACCAAATAAAATACTAGACAAGGTATTCCGTTACAGCATAACTCGCTTAGAGCGTCTGACTTAGCCCGTTATGCATTGTATAATTTAATCAGCGAGCCGCATTGCAATTGGCAATCGAACGCTGCGCAATTAGCATATCTCGTGACGCTGTCATGTTAACAGGGTTGTGAAGGAGAAAAATAGCATAGGTCCACTGAAGCGGAGTGGAGAAAATAAACCAACCAAGCTGCGTTTTTGTAAAGCTCAAAACAAGTGCATTTAAATCTGAAAATTTTCATTCACTTGTTTTATCTAGACTAACGTTTCATCGAATTTTCATTTCATAGAAATATCATTTCATCGAAAGCATTTTTTTTCTGAAGACGTAACATAATTCGGAATGTGATAACAGAAACCTAACCTAGCCTAACCTAACAGGATGACGTTTTCAAGATTTCTGAAAAAAAAAATTACTTCCGGGGAAAAATTTGTCTATAAAATAAAAATTCAATGAATTTAAACATTTGGTGAAGTGTTTGTATAAAAAAAGAGGATCCCTCAAAAGCGATACTAATATTAACCTGACTACTAGTGTGCGTTTCCTAGATTTTGAATATTCGAATTGATTCGAATTATGCCATAAAGAACCTAAATGTCAACCTATTTTCGAAGCCAACTGTACTCCAGAGGTTTATTTAACAACTTCAATTAGTACCCTTCCTCTTAGGGTCTATTTCCGACCCTTGCTATTTGAGCACAGATCCTAATTTAACCATACATCAAACGAAACTTAGATTACTTTTGACTTGAGAGTCAGAAGGTATCTCTGATTTAGATCTTCGAAACTTTTCTGGCGTTGACAGATTAACTATGATGTATGGAGAACTATGTACATACTCGCCTACACACAAATATGTATATTTCGAAGCCCGTCTTGGATGGAAATAGTCACGTCTTGCAACGAAAAACAACAAACACTAAAAAACACTATTAATTTCAGTCAGCATTCTATGTATTGGATAATGAATTAATGACTATTTTGTCATTTGAAAATATGTTATTTTATTTGAATCTGAAGACCATATGATATTTGGTTGAATTTGGATAGGTTTTGTTACAGATGTAACCGTTGTGATATGGGCCTATAGTTTGCCGGCAGACCTCTTGAACATAAATTGAGTGCGCAGTAGCCGATTTGTTTAAGAAGTTTGCCGGCAACACTGCTGCTGTCTTTTATAATATAGTAATCAACTGATCAAGTGATCACAGTTGATTAAAATATAGCCAGTTCCTTTACTTGAACTTGGCTTGACACGCTGCCGCGTGTATAGATAATTTTTATTAAGAGCTTTGTAGCAGGAAAACACTATATGTGACAATTTCAAGCACAAGGTACCGCTTCAGGCGCTTATCATAAGGACGCGTTGCCGTGTTACTAGTATAAAGATGCAAACAAATTCCGCCCTTATTGTAAGCGCCAAAGTGGGCCCTTTGTCTTGAGAACGTCACATATAACCTAATTTTATACAAACTACCTATAAACTCAAAAATTTAAGCTGTCAATTTCAGGAGCATACTTACTAAGAGCCCACTAGCGGCCTAAATCTTTTCTTATAAGAGGCCTCGGACTTTTGATAACACGGTAGGACGTTAGAGATTTATGGAGCTGATATTAACACTCGATATTATTATGTTATTCATACTCGTATGGTGTGTCGCTGTTTTGCTTCGCGAACTTGAAAGACACACTGCCGTGTGAATCAAATACCAAAACCGATTAATGTCTATAAATAATGACACAAAGGTAAATTAAGAAAGAAAAATTTAATGTGATCTACTACAGTCTAAGCAGGATTTGAACCTGCGACCTCTACGTTTCCGGCGTATTGCTCTCCCAGCTGAGCTATTAGATCGCTACGTCAATCACACCAAATCTTTCATTCAATAATTCTTACGCTAATGGAGCGCCCTCTGCGTGCTCGATTGTAAAACTGGACCGAGACAGCCTGGACGACCCCGTCTTACATGGATGTCTGTAATCAAGAAAGATCTCGAAATTAGTGGAAACATAAACCCGACGACGACCCAGAACCGACATCTCTGGGGACGACATATTAGGAGAGCCGACCCCAACTAAAAATGGGACAAGGCCAGATGAAGAAGAATGCCTTGTCGCCCCAGGGCCCCAAACTGGGTATATCATACCCTGTATAAGTAGTAACTAACAAATCATCAAAAAGCTTTAGCAAATAGCCTACCACGATCATGTCACGTGACAGTTCGCCCGATTTGTCAACTGCGACCCCATTGCTCACAATACCTGTGATAGATGGACGCTTGAAACAGTCCTCGTTAGGAGTATTCAATAGGTGAATTCAAGCAAGTAACGGGGGGCAAAACTAATAAGGACGATGATAAAATGAATGAATTTATCAGCTTTTGAAGTGTAACGGCGCAGGCAGCATATTGTAAGAGAGTCATATTTATAGTTCATATCTCTGAATTTAATACGGTCCAAGTACCCAAACTTTTCCCAACAATGCCCTGTTGCCTCTGGGAATCTAACCTGTAGTAACAAATCATCAACAAGCCGTAGCGAACTAGCGACTGTTGGTCTGCCACGATCATGCCACGTGACCGTTCGCCCGATTTGTCAACTGCGACCCCATTGTTCACAATACCTGTGAAGCGACCCGTAATACCGTGATGGATGGACGCTTGAAACAGTGCTCGATGGGAAAATATTTGTTGTTAATAGCTAAACTCAACTGATATCAAGTGGCAGTGGGTAGGACTTACTGCTTGCAGAACTGATGGTTATTGAGGCAGAAAGGTTCTTGAGCGGTGATCAGAAACCTGGAAACGTCGCGCGGTAAAACCCTTAAAATGTAAATTAATATCGGACAAACTCACACAACTCGATCTAGTCCCACAGTAAGCTCTAGTACCTAGGCTCGTGTTATAGGCACTAGACGACGATATAAATACACACATAATTAAATAAGTACATAGAAAACATTAATGAGCCGGCAAAAAATATTCGAACTCATCAAAATTATGTGCCAGAATTCGAACCCAGGGCCGTCGGCTCAGTAAATAGCACTACCACTGCGCCAAACGCGACGTGTGTGAATTGACAATCTTTTTAAAATCGCAGAAAATCATTGGATATGTAAAACCGGTTGTTGTGAAATATCCATATTATTTCTATTCTAGTAAAAAAAAAATGTTTAGAAATTAAACAAATTGGTAAAAAAAGAACACTAATTGATCCAATAGTATAAAAAAACTGAAAAGTAAAAAACACTCGTTCGGAAACTTTCTACGTTACACGCTACATAAAGTACCAATTTATGTGCAAGTGTATTAAGAAAGCCATTTCCTGCAAACTACCGATTTATTTTACGAAAATAGCAACAGGACTTGTGAAACTATGGCATCGAGTCAGAATTCGATCACCGCACAAATCGAATCGCCGCGGCTCCACGCGTCTACGCTCGAAACTTTGTTTAACATGCCCCGGAAATTTCAGTGAGAGCTAAGATGTGTAACGTCTTCATAGTTAAGAGACTGTGTTCTTCGATTTAAACACGATTATACGCTGGCCTCCAAAGCTACTGAAATGCTGATATACAGCCTGTTACCGGCATGCGGGCATTTATTAAAACTGATAATAATATGATCCATTAGTAATTGTTTGCATGTATTCGCTAATTATAATTATGTAAATATGTAAATTAACTGCACAATTAAATTTCTTAAATCCGCACATTCAATGTAATGGGTGTACAGCGTATAATTGTCGTTATTCATATCACGCTGTCATTTAACACTCACTTGTCAATTTACTTTACTGTACATTACTGGCAATAATAATAATAATAAATAATAATCGCCTCTTCCAAAGCGACCAAAGGAAGGTATACCGAAAGTGGGAGGGAGCCGATCAATGTGTGACCGACGGGCAACTGCCGGATCCTACTGCCATGATTAATTTCTGGCGTAGTATCTGGTCAGTTCCAGTCGAGCACACCGAGGGCGAATGGATGAATGTTGTCAGACGTGAGTGTGAGCCGATCGAAAACATGGGGGCTGTAACCATCAGCCCCGATGATGTGAGTTGTGCGGTCCGTACGACCCAGAACTGGAAAAGTCCTGGGCCAGACGGATTGCACAACTTTTGGATCAAGTGGTTTCGATCCTCACACGAACGCCTGGCAACACAATTTCAAGACGCCCTCGAGCTTGGTTCCCTGCCATCTTTCATGACTACTGGTGCTACCTTCCTGCTCTATAAGTCCGGTAGTACCACGGAAGCGAAAAACTATAGACCCATCACGTGCTTGCCCACTTTATACAAGCTCCTTACGTCCATTCTGAGAACAAAAATTAACACGCACATTGTTGCGAATAACGTTTTGGCCTTTTCTCAGAATGGATGTAGGGTTGGGTCCCGTGGTACTAAGGAGCTCCTCCTCATTGACACGACCATTTGCCAACAAGTCCGGCGGAACAGGGGGTCTCTATCGGCCACCTGGATTGACTATAAGAAGGCCTATGATTCGGTGCCTCATTCATGGCTGGAGAGGATCTTAGAGCTGTATAAAATCGATACAGCTCTAGGATCCCTCTTAAGCTCGTGTATGAGGCAGTGGACCACAGTCCTTCGTCAACCAGGTGGCGGAGATGGCCCCCCTGGCCCGCAGGACTTGATAAGGATTGAGAGAGGTATTTTCCAGGGTGACAGTTTAAGTCCTCTGTGGTTCTGCCTAGCCCTGAATCCGCTCAGCACTCTGCTGAAGGATTCAGGACTAGGTTGCCGGCTTCGAAGAGGAGGTGAGGTCATTTCTCATCTGCTGTACATGGATGATCTTAAGCTGTATGCACCAAAACGCCAGGATCTGGTGGAACTACTGGAAGTAACAGAAACCTTCAGTAGCGCCATCAAAATGGAGTTTGGTGTAGACAAGTGTGCGGTCATGCATGTGCAGCGGGGGAAAGTCGTAAATTCCGCGAACTTACAACTTTCTGAGACAATGTCCCTCAGGTCTATCTCCGAAGTTGAAACCTACAAGTACCTTGGTATGTCACAGTCATTGGGTATTGCGGACGGAGACATTAGACAGGCGTTGAAGGAGCGTTTCTTTTGTCGTTTGACAAAAGTACTTAACAGTCTTTTGTCCGGTGGCAATAAGGCGCGCGCCTTCAACGCTTGGGTGATGCCTCTGCTCACTTACTCCTTTGGCATACTAAGGTGGACTCAGACTGAGCTGGACGCCCTGGATACGAGGGTCCGTCAGCTGCTCACTACACATCGCATGAGGCACCCACGCTCGTCAGTTATGAGAATGTACATCCCGCGTAAGTGTGGGGGCCGTGGCTTTTTAAACGCCAAGGACCTCCATAACCGCGAGGTGTGCAGTCTTAGGGAGTATTTCCTAAACAACGAGTGTGGGATTCATCGCGATGTAGTAGCAGTTGACAAAGGCCTCACCTCTCTCTCCTTAGCAAACGAGAACTGGCGCAGACCAAAGGTGCTTAGCACCGATGACCGCAGGGCTGTATGGAAGAGCAAGGAGCTACACGGGCGGTTCTACAAGGCCCTTACGGGGCCCGATGTAGATCTGCTCGCGTCGGTGAACTGGCTACGCTTCGGGGATCTCTTCGGGGAAACCGAAGGTTTTGTCTGTGCAATTGCGGACGAAGTAATGATGACGAACAATTACCGGAGATATATCCTGAAGGACGGTACGGTCGACATTTGTCGGGCATGCCGCCGTCCCGGTGAGTCACTCAGGCATATAATCTCCGGTTGTTCTCATCTTGCTAACGGCGAGTACTTGCACAGACATAACCAAGTAGCCAGAATCATTCACCAGCAACTTGCTCTTCGATACGGTCTTGTGGGGTCTGAGGTGCCGTACTATAAGTACGCACCGATGCCAGTTCTCGAGAATGGTCGTGCGACGCTCTATTGGGATCGATCTATCATCACGGACAGGACTATTGTAGCCAATAAGCCTGATATCGTTTTGGTAGATCGATCCAAGCGCCAGGCAGTGCTCGTCGACATCACCATCCCCCATGATGAGAACCTCGTGAAGGCCGAGAAGGACAAACTCAGCAAGTACCTTGACTTGGCTCACGAGGTGACCGCCATGTGGGATGTTGACTCGACGATCATTGTCCCGATAGTCGTTTCGGCAAACGGTCTTATAGCGAAGAGTCTCGACAAACATCTTAAGAGACTCTCGCTAGATGGCTGGATCAAGGGCCAGATACAGAAGGCGGTACTCCTGGACACGGCGCGCATCGTCAGGAGGTTCCTCTCTCTGCAGCCCTAACCACCGGTAGCCTGGGCCCCGCCCCGCTGCCGGCGGCACCCTAGGTTAGGTTTTTTTATAATGTATTTATATTTTGTAATTACTTTGTTGTATTTTACTTTTTATATAAATTTATTGTAAAAAAACTTAACCTAAGAGATTAAATGAATATACGAAATAATAAATAAATATCATAATATTGCATTGTCACGCGATTTGCATATTCGTGCAAAGTTTCAGCTCAATCGGAAACCGGAAAGTGGGTCAAATTTAACTTGCGAAATTCCATTACAACGGGACAGTCGAAAGTAAATAAAAGCTTGTAATAAAATCCGCAAACCGCATCAAAATCCGTGGCGTAGTTTTAAACATCTAAGCATACATAGCGACATACAGACAGCATCACCTCTAGCACAACTGTGACCCGCGACTCTTTCTCGCGCGAGATATACTACCTATCTCTTTCTGTACAGTACTGTGAGAGAGTGACGGTTGAAGCTATGTCGCACGACATGAGTCGCGATCGCGAACCATAGTTATGCTAGATGAGCAGGAAGCGACTTTCTTTTATACTATGTAGTGCTGAGTTAAGCAGCGTCTAATAAAGTGCGTCTAATGAAGTGGCAACCACGAATGGCAAAGAAAAGCTTTGGCAAACCCCCCGCTAGATGGAAACAAAACACATTCGATGGAAAATAATTCTAGGAATCAATAAATAAAGACCCGAGACAAGGAGCACTTCGACTTCTAGAAACTTATTTCGGCGAATATTTTATTTCGCTCGCATGAGACGCTCGTTCATTGATTGAGTGATATAGAAAATGCTACTAAAACTGAACATAAATAATACAATAGGTATTTAAAATTCATAGTTACCGTGGCTGAGATCTTGTCACTTGTTCCAATAAAAGCTGAATGTCTTTGAAACTATTGGTCCTATTTCCTCCAAACAACAAAAAAAATCTGCACTCAAATTGGTCCGTTTGGGAGTTATGATGTCACAGACCCATGTTAAATGTAACACCTCTCTTTTTTGTTGGAGATTAAAACCCGAAATTGCCATAGACGTGCCTGTAATACTTTAAGAGTTACTTCGATTCATCATCGATCTCGCCATCAGATCTCTATTTTCGAATAGAAAAAAAAAATCCAAATCGGTTTATATAAGACGAAGATCTGATGGTGCAAAAATTTAAAAAAAACTGAGAACCCCTCCACTCTTGGGAACCCGGGTGAAAATATCGCATTAATCTACTAAATTCTAAATTAATAGATTTGTAAAAAGACACAAACATAAATTTCAAAAGATTGAAAAATGTGAGGTAACATTTTTCATAGTAATTTACTTTGATTTATTTTTGAAATGACATTTTTTACAGCCAATAAAAGGGGCGATTGTGAAAGCGCCCTCATGTCATGAAACCTCATAATAACGGCGTCGTAAAATTGACTTTTATGAAAATTGGTGGTTTGGTGGTAAAAGATAATTGTTACTCAAATCTCTTTAGACAATACTTGGAGAACAATCTATTTCAGATTTTACCAATACAATATATCGTAACCTAAATTAAAAATTTAGACCCAGTAGTGTCACCCGTGACATAAGTCGCTGGTCATCATGATACCTTCATTCAATGAGTGATATAGAAAATGCAACTGCAACTAAACATTACTACAAAATTTGGAATTCCTAGCTTCAATATTGGCTAAGATCTTGTCACTTGTATCAGTTAAAACTGAATATCCTGGAAAATACTGGTCCTATTTCCATTTCTAAAACATATTCAAATTGGTCCATCCATTTGGGAGCTACGATGCCACAGACAGACACACAGATACACAAATCTGTATTTTTACTTTTGTATATTGTGCAATTAAGTTTAAATAAATAAACAATCCTGCCATATATTGGTAAACTAGCGACCCGTTCCGGCTTCACACGGATGCAATATCATACATATAAATCATCCTTTTTCAATCACTCTATCTATTAAAAAAACCGCATCAAAATCCTTTGCCTAGTTGTAAAGATCTTAGCATATATAGACACAGACAGACATACAGAAGGAAGCGACTTTGTTTTATACTATGTATTGATATAGCCTTATATTGCATGTTACCAATATATCGGCATGTAAACTACTAAACCGTTACTGCTCAATAAATCGAATCGATACATGGGCTAGTACAACTCGCCCCCTGCCTGCTATACGGCCACATCTCAAAAAAAATTTTTTTTCGGATTATTGCAGATTCGTAGTCAGAATAGGTTAATTTACGACCTTATTTCGAGAGCCATAAGAAAAAGTGTCCTTAAGAGCCTTTTTTCCACAAGTGGCCTTATGGATCTGACCAAAAATTGTCAGTTGACTCCCTGCAAGACAGCCACTTTTCAGTTGTGGCTGTATAGCATAAATTTGTAATATTTTTTTGAGTTGCGTCTCATAGAAATAACGTATATTTTAGTATTTTATAACGATGAATCCCTTTAAATATAAGCGAAATAAACGTCATTGTGCGCTGTTGAGTCAAACTGGCGCGCAATACTGTGTTGTGGAGTAAACTAGGCTAAGACTGGTAGTGCGTAGCACATCAGTTGTTGCTCCCCAAGTAGTTCCCCTTAGTCTGTGGAGTATGTAATTCGGCGTCTGTAGCTTCTTCGCATATAGGTAAGACTGCGGTCTAGAGTGACACAAGTACTTTTGTGTAGGATTTAATTTAAGCGCAGTCTCTCTGAAGCATATATTTGGCTCATAATTTGCTTCTTTGTTGCAAGGATGGAATGTCGCAACTTCTGTTTTACTAGCATTGGGGCAGCCTAATCAGAAATGTCATTCCAGATTGCGAGTAAGAGCTTCCTTCGAGGATTTAAATTTGCCATGCTGGTTTGTGATGACGATATCATCACCATACATAAATTTCCTACTCTCTGTTTTCGGAATCGGTCCTGACCCACTCCTGTTCAACCTATACACACACGATATGGGTTAAACAGGAGCAGGGCCAGGACCGATCCTTGAGGTAGTCCATTGTTCAGCTTTCTGACTTTGCTCGGAGTGCTTCCGAGGTAGACGATAAATTCCCTATTGCTGAGCATAGAGTTGATTAGTCCCACCATCTGCACTACGGTCAGGAGCTTATAGATAAGCTCCTGTCTATATACGCTATCGAATGCAGCTGAGAGATCGAAAATACTGCCACGGTTTTCTCTCTCCTTTGAAAATCAGCCTCTATGTGTGTTGTGCGCGACATTTACCTGATCCACGTAGTTCGGACCACTACGGAATCCAGCCTGCTGCACAGGAATTATTTTGTCGACAAAAGGTTCGATTTAATTGTAGATTAGCCTCTCCAAAAAATTTTGATGCAACTAAGTAGTAGAGATCGGTAACCGTTTGGTTCGTTGCCTGGCTTACCCGGATTGAGTGTGGCTATTATATTTGAGCAGTTGAACTTAGGTGGAATTATATTATCCGAGACTATGTCTAAATAGAACTGTGAGAGCCACGTCCTACATCTTGGGCCAAGGTGTTCTAAAAATTCGTTGTAAATACCGACTCACATAAATTGGGACTTTGATTCGAACCAGTCTTCATCCAGTATTGCTAAACCTAAAAGTAGAAAACGAAAAGCTTATCCTGCACTATGAAAAGTTAATATTGTAAAGAAGTTGAAGAATTCTGGAAAACAGTACACTAATATCAACGGGAACCTAGTCCACGCTAAAACCTAAAACTATGGGGCCACCTTGTACATGGTATATGTTACCTATATATGGTATTATACCATATATTATGGAACATGTTAACACGATAATTAAAGATACAAGTGCCTTAAAGGGAAAGTACCAGATAATCATTAATTATATGCAAAATGATGATGATATCTGCATCTAGAAAGTTGGTATTAAAGCTGCATGCACGGATTATCGCTTACAGTGATGTTGATACTGTAACAAAAGTTGATTAATAATGGTATTTTAATTATTTTAGTGTTTGTATAATAATTTTCACGTTACCATTTTCCAATAATTCTTGTTCGGTTTTGGACGCATCTCAAAATTTCAACAAAATGTTTTTGCAATACGGCCACAACTCTAAGTACCTATCTTAAAGGCCTCGTATCTTAAAAAATATACACGTTTTATAAAAAAAATACGTATTCATGAGAAGCGTTATATAATGTAGAGTAAAAAAAGTTAAATTTAAAATGAATTGACCCAAAACTCAAAGAGTAAGCCCCGTTTTACTACCACGCACTACGCTGCCAAAACTTTAACAAGCGATTTCTCGAAAAAATGGTTTTTTGAGATGTGGCCGTATAGCAGGCAGGGGGCGAACTGGCTATCAGGTGGCGCCTGTTTGCGAGGCCATAAAATCTAATGTGGCTATGGCCAGCTGCTGCCGGGAAACAAGAGCATTATACAGTGTCCATGTTATAATTACGTAGTTATGAACCATTGGATAACACCCTCTTGGCCGTCAAAGTGTCAAGAAATGAGATAAGGTAAGGTGGGGTAGGAATATCAACGAGGGTAGGATGCCACAGTCCAATGAGTAGATTAACTGATAGTTTTATACAGTATTGACCAAGACTTCAGAGTGAATCCATGAGCGCTTTGACCGCTCGGTTCATTCAAACGTAGAGATGTGCCGTTCTCAATAAATAAAATAAATAAATATTAAGGGCCAATCTTACACAAATCTACCTAGTCCCAAACTAAGCAAAGCTTGTACAATTTATGGGTACTAGATGACGATATACAGGAATAAAATATTCAAGTTCATCACACAAATATTTGAACCCAGAACCAGTAGGCAGCTGCACTACAAACCGAGCCAAGCGCGCTGTCAACAACTGACTTAGCATCTCGCATTTTTCTCATCCAGAAAGAAGTCACACACTCTTTTGTTGCGCAAGAAGTCCCTTCTCACAGTTAAAATGTGCCTGGGGTAAGTTGATATAACTAAAAAAAAAAACTTCAATAAAAAAGGCATATATCCGACGCTAACTAAGGGAGTAAATAAAAAACGCTAAACGCCAATAATTAAAGAGTTTCTTCGATCTCTCTTTGACGGAGAGATCTTCATCAGATTTTCGCCAAAATTGTACGGGACCAACTTGGAGTTGTCTACTCTCGAACAAAAAATCATTTTGGAAATCTGTTTATCCTAATAATAATCCGCAATATAATATTAATAACGTGCCAGTTAATTTCTACTAACCCGTTATACTTATTTGCGTATTTTCTTATGCATTTAATGGTCCCACCCTCCCACGCACCGCGATAAGAAAAATAAATACCTATTATTTTAATAAATATGGATTTCGGATGTGTGTAAATGTAAATATTAATAACGTGCCAGTTAATTTCTACTAACCCGTTATACTTATTTGCGTATTTTCTTATGCATTTAATGGTCCCACCCTCCCATGCACCGCGATAAGAAAAATAAATACCTATTTCATTAATATGGATTTCAGCAATGTAACGCCTGATTGAGATCTGAGGTAACAAACATGAAAATAACCTAAATTTAAAATTCGAAACATCCCCGCCACAAGTATCTGGTCATCATGAGACCCTCACTCAATGAGTGATAAAGAAAATGCTGCTAAAACTGAACATAAGTACAAAATTTGGATATCTTCAATATTGGCTAAGATTAGTCACTTATTCCAAAGCTACTGGTCCTATTACCACCAAACATAGATATCTCGTTTGAACGGGTGCGTAACGATGGCTATAACAACTTTTGATATAATTTCAGTCGGTATAACGCTCATTTGATATAATGATTGAATGATATAACAACACTTAATATATCAACATTTGATATAATTATTGTTTCATATACTGATCATTTTATCGAATAACATTTAATATAACATTCTTTTAGTATAATGCATATTTCGTCTAATGAATTTATGGTATAACGTTTATTTTATCTAACGTTCAAATGGCATAACATATAGGGTATAGAGAAATAGGGGGGCGGGGGGCGGAGCCCCCCGCATTAAAAAAAAAACTTAAACCGAAAGTTCAAGAGAAACGTAGGTTAGGTTAGGTTAGGTTAGGATAGAAAAAAAAAAGGAAAAAAGAGGGAAAAAAAGGAAAAAAGTGGCAAAAAAAAAAAAAAAAAAATTGGATATTATACGTTTCAAGGCTCAATACCCGCTCAAACTGCTCAAACATGAAAGTTAAATTGTAATAGAGTCATGGTTAGGTACGACGACGAGCGAAATTATACCAAATGTTGTTATACCAAATGTTGTTATACCATATGATGGTTATAGGAAATAAGTTTTATACCAAATGATAAGTATACGAAATAAAAATAGATATTTTGAAATTATACCAAACGTTTATTATATCAAATGAGTCATTATACCAAATGTTGTTATATCAAACATACTTATACCATTTATTTTTATATCGATCATTACACACCCGTTATAACAACGTTAATTGTAAAGCTACCGAAACGTCAAGGAGGATCCAATAATTAATATACGCGATATGGTTTTTGGTTTTTTTTTTTTTTCTATCCTAACCTAACCTAACCTACGTTTCTCTTGAACTTTCGGTTTAAGTTTTTTTTAAATTCGGGGGGCGAATCGCCCCCCAAGCCCCCCAGTGGGGACTCCGCCCCCCGCCCCCCTATTTCTCTATACCCTATACGTTATGCCATTTGAACGTTAGATAAAATAAACGTTATACCATAAATTCATTAGACGAAATATGCATTATACTAAAAGAATGTTATATTAAATGTTATTCGATAAAATGATCAGTATTTATGAAACAATAATTATATCAAATGTTGATATATTAAGTGTTGTTATATATCATTCAATCATTACTCGTATATCAAATGAGCGTTATACCGACTGAAATTATATCAAAAGTTGTTATAGCCATCGTTACGCACCCTGTTATAACACCTCTCTTTTTTTGTCGGGGGTTAAAAAGAGGTTAGATTAGATGTTATTTGAAAAATTTAAATGAGCCGTAGGCGGTTCATACGGGATTTAGGCTTTAACAGGAATGATTGAGTTACTGGTCGCACTGCAGCACTATTCTGCGGATTTAATTACCCGGGACACGCCAATTCGGGGCCGAATTGCTCCACTGTTCAAATGTTACCAATTTATGACGACAAGGTTGGCGCAGTGAGCCGGGGGTCCTGGGTTCGAACCCCGACAAGGGCAATTTGTGTGATGAACTCGAATATTTGTTCCTGGGTCATGGATTTTATCTTTATTAGGATTTATATATTATGTATATCGTCGTCTAGTACCCAAAGTACAAGCATTGCTTAGTTTGGGACTCGGTCGACTTATGTAAGTTTTTTGTCCCTTCATATTTATTAATTATTATTTTACTTAATTCCGGAGTAATGAGTTTGATAGTGAAATGACTTCATTATACCAACACTTATATAAATAATTGTAAAGATGAAAAGATGACATAAAGTTGCGAACGCACCGCCGCTCTAAAAACAGTGACGGTGCGTTTACGCAGCGACATGTTATTTTTTAAACATAACTTGAATTTGTCCTTACTGCTAGTGACTCGGACTTTGTGGGGGGGTATAACCTAATGGGATTATCTCCGCGCCACAGGAGTGATTGCAGTGACGTGTCGTATCCGCAACGTTTTTATCGCAAGCTCCACACCGCTGCTCAAAATACGCTGACGGACGTCAAATGTATGAAAACGGCTTGACGCGAACGCTCACATTTGAATGCGTTTACAGTGCGTCACCTTTGTGTAACATCAAACAAATGTTATTATTAACACTTTCTCTCCCAGGAGCCCGCATCTTAGGCGCTTTGTTTGTAGCGAGTTTTCCTACTTTACACATTTTGCCATGATTTTTTTCATAATATCTGGCTACTGTTGTTAGCGCCATTACGGAGGGCTTGAAGCTTTTATTTAATGCTTACCGCTGGACACTATTTCAAATATTCTCCTATGAGAGCTACCGCTCCTCCTTTTTACCCTCCATAATATATTGATATATTATGGTAACATTGATAAGTTGTCATTTAAAGGCCTAAAGACCATTTGAGCAGAGCAAAGTTTAAGTTCTAATAACTATAGGACTTAAACTTTCACGTTTTTCGCTAAGATCATTATTTCCGATAACCGTTCGGTCTAACATTCAAACTTGGAATCTCCGCTCGGCAATGTTGGCACACCATGAATATTCAAATGCGCGGTCATAAACTGCGCTGACTCCAGCCGCGCCATAGACTATTAACTAGTGCGACCAACTTATCAGTGAAACGGTGAAATTAGGAACTACAACTGTCATGTCATGTCATGAACATAAAAAAAATGACATTACATGTTAATTAAAAAAAAAACAGCGCCCTCTCTCGCTTGCTCGTTCACTGCTTAAAGTAGTGCGGTAAGATGTGAATATTAACGTATTCACATAGAGGTCGCTAAGAGCCTTTCAAATAAACAATGCAAAGATCGACACATAAAAGTAAAAGGGAAAATTCGAAAGGATGCTTGGGAATAGTTTGGCGGAAAGGTTAACGTGCTGGACCGGTAATCCAGAGGTATGGGGTTTGATTCCCGGTCTTTTCCACCAGGTTACGCATTTAAATTTTTCTTTGAGCTTTGATCTTTGTATCAATGGTTTAATACGATTGTCATGCTGAAATGTCATACGATTGTAGTAAGTAGTAAGTAAGTAAGTAAACATTTTATTGTACACAAAAACAGTTACAAATTACATCTATTACAAATAATATATAGGTACAAAGGCGAACTTATCCCTGTAAGGGATCTCTGCCAGTTAACCTTTGAGCAATTGAGTGAGTACGAGAAGAAGATAGACAAACTAACACCGTGTACAAAAAGGTATTAAAAATAATAAGACTACTAATAATTACATATAATTATAAACTATTAATACATACATACATACAATAGTCAGTGTCTGTGTTCGAGTTCTCTGTGTGTGAAGGTTGTGGGCTGTGGCAACACCCTTAATGCTTTGATCGCACGTACCGAGACAGTGGGCGAGACAGTGCTCTCGTCCCTGTCACACACAAGACAAACGGGCGAGACAGAGCACTGTCTCGCCCGTTTACTCGGTACGTGTGATCAAGGCATTAGTCACAGAAAAGCTCCACACTTCTCGCAAAGTTGACCGAAGTTGGGCGAATATGACTCACTTCGCGGAAACCCATACTTTGGTCACCTTCGCCTCGGCCTCGGACTACTTCGCGAGTATTGTGGAGCCGTGATTAGAGTTTATGGCAAAAAAACATGTTGGGACGATGCTTATATTAGATGCCTATACAATTCCAAAATTTTATTAGAAATGGTTTCCTATTGTATTAACATTATTTCAGGATACGTGTAAACTAACAGTGCGATGGATGTTTTCTTTTGTACCGTTAGGGTATTGATGAAAACGCTGCGTGTCAACTTTCTTATAATTTATGCGGCTCACGCAAGCATCATGGAATTCATATAAAAAACAAGATCAGTCATATTTCCAAAAACCGTTCACACTAACGAAAATATTCAAACTCTCCACTCGGCAATGTTGCCACACCATGAATATTCACGCGCGGTCATAAACTCTAGCCACGCCATAGACAATTAATAATACCAGTGTTGTGGCCTCCATAGACATAATTATTAGAGTTTATGACAAGTAAACATGTGGCACTGGCACCTGATAGCCAGTACTGAGATACTAAATTACTAGGTCGATGCAGAGTCAGCTACCGGCTAAGCTTGCACCATAGATAGGAGCGGAGTTTTTTTTTTTTTTTTCGAAATTTTCTCTTCTTTACGATCTAGCGAAATTTAATTTGTGCATTTTAAAACAAAAATTTCTAAAATCGGTTGAGAACTCGCTGAGATCTGCGCATTGTTACAAAGTCCATTCGAGTCGATCCATGGGAGCTCCAAATAATATATACTTCATTCATTAATAAATTGGCCATGCAGTTGTAACGTGTAGCTTATAGTACGCTGATGGCTGCAAAGTGAATTGAGGAATAAGATTTGATAATGTTTAGGTAGTATTGTATTGTATTATGCATAATATTATGATAATAGACTTATATATTATGATAATAAACTTATAAAAAAATGGACACGAGTTCTTCCAAATACTAATAATTCTAAACTATTTGCTGGCTAAGGCTGGTCCGCCATCTTGGTACTGCGAGAAGCTCTAGTGGGCGAGTTTGCGCAGGTATTCACGAAATAAAAGTCGTATAATGAAATCAATTCTCTGTAATATTTAATTCTTTTTACAATCACTAGAAATGCTAACTGATTACAATACTAAATAACGATTAAGAGCTAACGGGTTTGTAAGCAACCATCATGCGCGGGTAGCTGTCAACAAATGACGTCCCACCCGCCATGACACTGTTTACATCTCTGTTCGGGGTTACCCGTTTAAAAAAAAGTCTTGACATCAACATAATTCAACATTACCCGATTAAATTGACAAATCAATCAAATCAATAATCAATCGTCTTCAATAGCGCGCGCCGTTATATAACTTAATAATAAGTAGTATACTTTTGATGAAACCATTTCACTACCAAACTCTCCAAAACTGGCAACATTTTGGCACAGCGAAACAATTCAGCCTTGAATTGACGGCGTGTACCAGTGATTTGATTCACCGCAGTACAGCTGCAACGCTGCACCCAGCTCAATCACGCCTATTAAAGCACAACTCCGGAATGCACTAGTGCCTAATAGTGAGTGCCATCGTGGTGATATTCAACCTCATGTTCAGCGCCAAGTACTAAATTCTATGTTTCTAATGACTGTACGAGATGTCGCTAGTAGGTTCCTATTTTAGCGTTATTCTGTTACGAAGTAACCGTGATGTTATTATACAATATAGTGTCAAATTTAAAATAGTTAATCATATCGCTAAAGTGCACATAATAAAAATGTAGGTACCATTATATCGTTTAAAATGACAACTTGTGAATGTCAACAATTGCAGGTCTCTGCAATTTAGCTATACCTATCTAAATTGGAGAAGCCCAAAAAGCTCCGCCAAATCAATGTCACTTAAGAGGCTTCATTCCTTTTAAAAAATTTTTTTTCATTTTATGACAAATAAGTATGTTAAGAAACATGTTTTATCATAGTGAAAAATGTCTAAAACAATCAGCATTTTAAAAGGAAAGGCCTCTTAATGCAAATTTTTGAAATTTTTCACAATGAAACGGATCATTCCAAAACTGGCAACATTTTGGAACATCAAAACAATTCGGCCTTGAATTGACGGCGTATCTCTGTGATTAGATCTAACGCAGTACAGCTGCAACGCGGCAGCTTACTCGATCAAGCCTATTATAGCCCAGCTCCCGAATGCACTAGTAGCTATTTCTCTTTTAACGAATTCAAATTTTTATTTTAAGCACCCTTAATATTACTCTTTATTATGGAGTCAAAATTCGATATTGATTATAATATCAGTCAAAAATATGTCAAGTTTATGATCTATGTACCAGTTTTTAAAATACAAATTGCCATATAGATATGATAAATATAATATAGTCAAAAACATATTAGAAGGTAAAATCGAAGGTAAAAGGGGTAGAGGGCGAAAAAGGCTAACATAACATGGATGGACAACATGAGGAGTTGGACGGGAGTTGACGCTGCCTCATTGGGTAGAAAAACCACGAATAGAGAAGATTTCCGGACTGTGGTCGCCGACATCCGTGGAGGATATGGCACAATAGCAACAATAGAATATACAGGCGATTATGAACATGATATGTTAGTTCCAATGCTCAAATGAATACCTTATGAGTTATGACTGATAAATACACAAGTATCTTCGATTTGTGTCATTGTATTTTAAAATGACAGCCATATTCATTTATTTATTTAATTGTTACAGGTAACTTTCAAGGTGACATCGCATTACAAGACACAGACTTCAAACCCATGAAACCAGCTAGCTCTAAGATCAACAAGTCTTTACAAGAAGAAGTAGAGAGGTTAAAAAAGGAAGTGTTACTTGAAGGCTTGCAAGTAGAAGAAGAGGGGTTACCTGATATTTTAAGGAAGCGGACGAAGCAACCGGTACCGATGCAAGAGAAGCCAAAGAAGTACAATGATGCTATGTTAATGACGAAGGTAGGATAAAAAACGGAAAGAATTCTGAAATATAACTTGAAAAACATTCTGGATACTTCATTTTCTGCAGTTTAGTGCAGTTGTAGCATTTCTGATAATTTGACTATGTGCTGTGCAATACAGTAAAGGAATGGATTTATTTTTTTTATTTTGCAGGGTTTACCATCAGGATTAGACAAATCAATTTCATTGAAAAATGGTAAATTACCACCTGGAGAAATGTTAGAAAATCTAACAAATACAAACAATCAAACCAAAGAAGAACTAGTAACTAATCAAACTATTCCCATTGAAAATCTTACTGAATCAGAAAGCTTAGAACAAGACGGTGTTTTAGTCGTCAACATATCTACTGATAATATATTGAATTTAGATGAACTATATCCTAACATTCATATATCAAGCACTGCCAATAAAGTTGACGAAGTAACAAATAAAATTCAGAGTAATAGTCGCGAGATTACAGGTGACTCAAATAATAATATAAAGATGAAATCTCCACCTGAAAACGTAACAGTGGCGCCTGCCCCTACAAACGGAGTTTTATCTACCAATGAACAAGACGAAGACACTGATAATTTCGAAAAGGGAATGATTAATAAGACTGACAGAAGTTTAGAAGGGAAGTTTCTAGAAGCTAATGATTTATTGAAGCCGACTGAAAGTTTGCAGAGTCTGACAGAAGAGACACCGAGTAGACATCGAAGAAGGCGAAGAAGACATGGTAATGGGAGACGGTATGATGATTTTCATATCGTTAATAATAAAAATTGTCTACTATTTTTAAACTTCTTCCAGCATTTGGGATATCTACGAGTTAGTTCTTATGAAACAAATTGGTTTGAAATTTGATGCCTTTATGTAAAGCCTGACCAGAAATATATGAGGATGCGCCATATTGCGCATTGCGCAATTACACTGGAACTAATTTCTTCAAATTCAAATTCAGTTTATTGCGTTTTTTTATCAATTCTTACACTGTTAATGATTTTATCATGGTTTGTCAACAATGTCAATGTTAGTTTCATGGTAGTTTCTTTAAAAGACACATATTTCAAATGGGTGTGTAATGATCGATATAAAAATAAATGGTATAAGTAAGTATGTTTGATATAACAACATTTGGTATAACAACATTTGGTATAATGACTCATTTGATATAATAAACGTTTGGTATAATTTCAAAATATCTATTTTTATTTCGTATGCTTATCATTTGGTATAAAACGTATTTCCTATAACCATCATAAGGTATAACAACATTTGGTATAACAACATTTGGTATAACAACATTTGGTATAATTTCATATGGTATAACAACATTTGGTATAATTTCGCTCGTCGTCGTACCTAACCATGACTCTATTACAATTTAACTTTCATGTTTGAGCGGGTATTGAGCCTTTAAACGTATTATATGCTTTTTTTTTTTTTTTTTCGTTCCTCCGCCCCCCGCCCCCCTATTTCTCTATACCCTATACGTTATGCCATTTGAACGTTAGATAAAATAAACGTTATACCATAAATTCATTAGACGAAATATGCATTATACTAAAAGAATGTTATATCAAATGTTATTCGATAAAATGATCAGTATGTGAAACAATAATTATATCAAATGTTGATATATTAAGTGTTGTTATATCATTCAATCATTATATCAAATGAGCGTTATACCGACTGAAATTATATCAAAAGTTGTTATAGCCATCGTTACGCACCCATTTCAAATTATTCAAAGAAATGCCGAAAACCATTCACAGTCGTGAACGTAATATTATAAATAAAGTGTACACGTGCTTACTACACGAAAAACAGTCAGGAAAAGAGTGCATTCCATTAAATGATATTACGAGGTTAACATAATGGAGCTGACAGGTATTTAAACTAATGTTATTATAGTGGGCTGCGATTGGTTGCAAAATTCTTGCCATATAAATCTTACAAATAGCGCCCTCTTTGCAATCCTCATATATTTCTGGTCAGGCTTTAGACTCAAAAGGCCAAATAACAAACACGAAAGTAAATGTCGATGTTAAGGCTTAAAATGTAAGCTGAATCTACAAAATATCGATAAAACAAAAAATTGCCAGTCTCTCTAGTCCTCCATCTCACACTTGATTGAGAGATTCTTGACAACCTATTCCTGTAACATGATTTCCATAAGCACCGTATCCTGAGACCGATGAAAGATTCCCCGGCCCTCCCTACTTCAAAGGATGAGATCTCTCTGCCACTTAAGGCCGTTCCCTGAGCCAGATTTGCAAAAATACCCCAAAAATTATCCTATTTTTCTACGAAACGTTGATATTAGTAAACGAGGGAAAAATATATATCATTCTTGATTATATTATCTTTAATAACACAGCATTCGATACACGATTCATAACACTTCGCTCGATACAATTAATTCCCAAAGTAACCTCCAATTCGAATTTTTACTCCAACTTTACTTGTTTTTTTTCTACGTGACACTATGAAACAAAAAAAGGAGAAAAATCAATCATAACTAAAATAGTAATTTTACAGCTTCCGAATTTCAATAATTGAAGCCAATATTTTTAAAATAAATAATCATCGACAAATTCTTACGAAAAAAGATATCGCCTTACGACCCGCAAGCTCTGTCTCCGTCACTCTTTTGAAATGTGACTGTGATGTGACAGGGACGGGTGGCCTGAGGAGGGGCTCGGGGTTCTGGCTCAGGGAACGGCCTTAATTGCGATGTTCAAAGACTTAGTCCCTTACCATGGAAACTACTAAGTATTTGTTTTTTTATTCACGATCCAACTTAATAGGGGATATATTTGTATGCTTTCAATATAATTTGAGAATGCCAACTCAGAAAAGAAAAAATAGCAGTAAATACATATTCGCTTCTATACTTGAGAAGTAAGCACCCTAGAATGAACTAATTCGCACAGGCCACGGTAACCTATCTCAAACACTAAAAACCATTGACCGAATTTCATTTGTCCGAAAACTATTCGAATTATTATCGTTTGTCCGAAGACAGGATTCGTACATTTTTCTTTTCACCATTTCACATTTAGTAGAAGTATCGTTTGTCCGAAAAAAAAATCCCGTCACATTCACTTGCCCTATGAGTTGTTACGTATTTTTTTCGTAGCCCATTTTTCATTTACCCAATGATACTTTTGGTACTGCATACATTTAAAAAAAAATTCAGTTTACCTTTTAACTTTTCCCGCCCCATTCACTGGCCCTCTGAATTGTGATGTCTTTCGTTTAATATCCATTTTTTCATCTACGTGATATTTTATTACATAAGATCTGCGACCACAACAGCGCGCCAGCCGAGCGAGTGAACCTAGCGTGCCGCGGCAGCAGCCGGCAAAGCTCCAAAACCGACCTGGCTGGGTTAGGTTAGGTTAGAACTGTGACCACAACAGCGCGCGAGCCGAGCGAGCGAAGCTAGCGTACCGCGGTAGCAGCCGGCAAAGCTCCAAAACCGACCTAGCTGGGTTAGGTTAGGGTAGAACTGTGACCACAACAGGGCGCGAGCCGAGCGAGCGAAGCTAGCGTGCCGCGGCAGCAGCCGGCAAAGCTCCAAAACCGACCTGGCTGGGTTAGGTTAGGTTAGAACTGTGACCACAACAGAACCACCAGTTCACTTGAGAACAGTCGAGTAGTTAATAAACCGAATCGTTACATCGGACGAGTGAAACCAAAGTCATACAAAAAAAGTCAAATAATTAATAAACCGAAACGTTACATCGGAAAACTGATATCACGGACAAATGAGATTTAGGGAAACGTGTCATTAGTCGAGTGAATAAAAAACCTATACAATTAATGCCCAATCGTAAAATATCGAATTGAATTTTCGGACAAATGAAAAAAAGTTAAAATGATATTTGTCGAATAGTTTTTGTCGAAACGAAATTCGGATTAAAGTTTTTAGTGTTTCAGATAGGTAACCCACAGGCCACTCTCATATGAAATAATTTATTTAAAAAATATAAACCCTCATAATATTTACCCAATTTTTATTATTAAATTTTATTTTGTCACAGCCTGGGGTTTTTTGTATAAATATAGAATAAGGAGTAATATGTTATAATGATGACAGTTATTTAAAAAAATCGTCTTCTGAAAGTTAGTACAATACGATTAAAATCAGGTAACGATTCGGCTTTTCTCGGGTATCATCGCCTCAATACGGAGACGGAAATGACACGAAATACATTACCGCGATTTCTTTTACGTAGCATTCAATTTGAAGTATCATAAACGCAATGTATAGCACCTGCCAAGATGACATTACTAACCGGTTTTTATGCAGAAGCGACATGAATTTTAACATTCATTATTTATTAAAGCTATACTTGTAGGTATACAATATTTAAAAAAATACTGTTTGATGTAAGTAACAGTACCTACGATATTACGTCGGATTAATAATTAATAATAATCACCAAATAAAAAATTTAAAAACCGATTTCAACCGGTTTTTTTTGATATTTCATAAACTGCTTGACCAATTTTGATAAAATTTACATGGGATCATCTCGGAAGTATACCTATCAAATACAAAAAGAATTTTGTAAATCGGTCATATCTGTAAATTGATAACTCTATGTGAGAAATGAGGGATTCACGACAATTACCGAGGTTGGCCGAATCGTTAACTGATTTTAATCGTACTGTACGTAAACATGAGAGCATAACCGCAGAAAAGAAAGTTAATATACATGGCGTCGTTGATCCAAAGATATTGCCAACATTCCTTCGATTCGATGTGTTGGAAACTTTACATTTTGTGAGGAAACTGACAATTCTTGGTCTTGACCCATTTAATCAGCTTTTTAGGCCCATTTAGACATTTTCGTCTCAGTTTAAATACTTGTGTTTCGTCTAGTCCTTTGCTCTTAGATTTGTCTGAAATTCCCTCAGATTTCTTCATAACAAAAGCAGATGTATAAGAAGAATTCGTGGTAGGGTCTAGTGCAAAATGCAGGAGCACAGTGCTTACAAACACGCCTGCATAGCTTTAATGTCGCCATTCATTAGCACCATATTGAAGCGGTCGAGCCATTTCAGATGCATTTGTGCATCCGCATTCCATTCCTAATAGTACCATTTAAATTGTAGCATTTATAAATCGCCAAAATTGTTCCTAGTTATGAAATTATATTTTCATCAGCCTGAAATATATATTTTTTATTACAAAGTCTTTTCTCTTGTTTCTTCTGTAATCATCTCCTTTTGGAGCTGATTTTCAGAAACATTGTGAAGTGTACTCTCTAAAAATCATAAAAGGTTTTCCATATTTCATGTTTCTAAGATTGTTTCCAAAATTATCAAAGGTTTAGTTCGTCAACTTATATTTCGCCAACAAGCTAAACAAAATCAGTTTTATGTTTAGAGGATATTGAACACAGATTATATAATAACCCATGAATATAATTAAAAGTGATACAGGAACATAATATTTAATTAAGGAATAATGAGTTAAGATGTATTACAATGAAATATTCCCGAAAATACTAGAACGCTATTTTTTCTGTACCTACATTGTATGTAATTAGGACTGTCATGTTTTCTACTTCTTTCTCACGTTATTGGGTCTAGTTGGAAAATACCATCTTGTATTTTTTATTAAGTAACTTCAAAAAGAAGGTTATTTTAGTTTAGTAAGTATCATTCTGACTCTGATACACTTTTGTGCAATGTGCATTGTTTATTTTAAAATACTTTATTATCCTATGTCCTATGTTGACGACAAGAATGTATCTGATGAAATTTAATTATTTTAGAATTTTGCGTTAAAGAAACAAAATAATCTGACGAGATCGAGATTGAATGAACACAGATTATACATTATAACATTTAATTTAAATGTAGTTTATGTCTAAAAAATAATTTCTTTTCATCGAAACAATTTACAACATTGGACAAATAAGCCTAAAAAGATAAAACTAAAGAACTATAATCTAAAATAAATGAAATTTAGCTAAAATATATCTAGAAAACTTCAATTGTTTCCTGTTTTCAGATTGAGAAATGTTCATTCTGGTGAACGAACAGGACAAAATTCTGTCAAATCGGAGGAACATGGGGAATCACGATCAGAGCGGAAAAAGTTTTTTCGTCACCGAAAGAAATACTCGAGCAGAGAAAACAGTGGTGAAAGCAGAAAACTGGTTGTACCGGAACATGAATTTGAAGAGAAATTCAGCGTGAGACCACCACCAAAGAATATTATGGGAACCTCTCAAAATCAACAATTTGAAAATTGGTTTTTTCGTGACACCACCGATGATTTAGACGCTATGGAGAGTTACCAAAATAGCAATAAGGTAAGTTAAACCTAAATATTTGATTTAAAAATTCTCCCTTTTCTAATTTTTGATATTAGATAGGTAATTCTCTTATTGTAATCCTATTGACATGTAAAATTTTATTTTATCAATAAAAAATTGAATTGAATTGAATTGAATTGAATTGAATTGTTAATTATGTATTATTTCATCGCATCGAATTGTTATTTAGCGGGTTCTTTTTTAACCTTACCGCTTTTTTTAAAGTCAAAGTATATGTTTCTATAACAATGATTATAATCCTGGTTTAAAGTAAAAGTGCAAGGATATCTTTGGGCGCTCGCTTTGGTTTTATGGCCCTGGGTTCGAAGACCAACAAGGGCAATTATTTGTCTAATAAACTCAAATATTTGTTCCTAGGTCATAGATTTTGTGTATGTATTTATCTATAAGTAGCTATTTATAGCTTCGTCTAGTCCCTAAAAGCCTACAAGAGCTTACTGTGATGATATTTACATATTTATTTTTAGCATATTTTACCATAATTTTAACTACAGTTACATGTGTGGGATCAAGAATGATCTTATCAACACAACCAAGCATTCGATCAATTTCATCTGATGGTACCTTTTCCAGAACTCCACTCGCCACCGCTCCATCCGCGCCGCCACCAACCGCAAGGAGCGCATCTGGGAGAACGGCGTGATCCCCTACGAGATCGACGGCAACTTCAGCGGCGCCCACAAGTCCCTGTTCAAACAGGCCATGAGACATTGGGAGAACTTCACCTGCGTCAAGTTTGTCGAACGAGACCCTCTGCTGCATAAGGATTATATTGTCTTTACTGAAAGACCTTGCGGGTAAGGAATTCTCAACAAAACCCTCAACAATATTGGATAATGGCATGACTTCCTTTTGTCTTATTTTCTTCTAACTTAACAATACTTTCTCCAGTTTCTCTAATTCGATTATGATCTGTAAATGCATTTTCGGGTTCAAGTGAAATCAGAGAGATTAAAATCTCAACCGTATTTAAGAGCTCACGGGCTGTAACCTTCATACTCTCTGATTCGAAGTATTCATTATCAGATGCTGCTCATTCGTCGGCAAGCGTGGCGGCGGCGCCCAGGCTATCTCAATCGGGAAGAATTGCGACAAGTTTGGCATCGTCGTGCATGAACTGGGGCACGTGGTTGGCTTTTGGCACGAGCACACGCGCCCCGACCGCGACCGTCACGTGCAGATCATCAGGGATAACATCATGATGGGTAAGCAAGCTATCTCCATTGGGAACTGGCACAAGTTCGGGATGGTTGCTCACGAGCGTGATGTAGTCGGATTCTGTCACGAGAACACGCGCTCCGACCGCGGCCGTCACGTGCAAATCTTCAGGGATGTCTGACTGTCTGTGTTACATCATGATGGGTAAGTGGTTAGTGCATGCGGTTAAATGCTTCAGAGGAAATAGTACTGCTCATTGTTTAAATCCAAATTGAGGTTTCGTACTCGACTGTTCCCTCCTCCAAACTGTTTTGACCACTATTCCGCCGCAAACGGCCGCATAGTACACAAGTTCTATAGGTACCTGTAATAATGAGCGCAAAAATCTAGACAGTCCCGCAGAGAACATTTTCTTACATGCATACACAGTTTCCAAAATTTCGTTGCGATGTGTAAGGTTTTGGAGGAGAAAACAGTTAAGAACGAAACCTCGATTTTTATAACCCGGTTACGTTACGTCTGGACCTTATTTTTATCCAATATTATAGTTGCGAACTTAACGTAAACGGCCAGTTTGTAAAAATGAGCAGTGGATTTTCTCTTAAATGGGATCTTTGCTCCTTGATGCTGCAATTAAAGACATAATCCGATGTTTCGGTTAACGATACGCCATAATCGCAGAATCCATAGACGCTTTTCCCTAGTGTAAAAAAGGGTCTCCTTTGCAATCCATAATATCGTATGTCCTAAAGTCAAATGCCATACCACTTTTACTCTAAACACTTTTGACATATCAATCATTTGTCATAATGATTACTTGCCATAATGATCTTACATCCTAATGATCATAAACCATAATATTATATTACCTAATGATCTAAATACCTAATATGTTTTGTACTAATCTATTAACACATAAAACTTACGAGTCATAATATACAAAACCATAAATCACATGTCCTAAAGTCAAATGCCATGATGATTACTTGCCATAATGATCATAAGCTATAATTACATTACCTAATATCCTAAAGTCGAATACCATATTTGTAGTAGGCGTTAAATGTATAGTATTAATGTAAAGTAAGAATCATTACCTATTCTACCTAAACGCAGGTCAGACTTGGGTTAGGTTAGGTACGACGACGAGCGAAGCGAGGAGGAGTGTTAGGTTGAACTGCGACCCTAACGAGCAAGCCTCAGGGCTCTATATCGAGGGCCGAAAAATCATAACATTACCTATTTCACATTAAGGCATGTACGACTTGGGTTAGGTTAGGTACGACGACGAGCGAAGCGAGGAGGAGTGTTAGGTTGAACTGCGGCCCTAACGAGCAAGCCTCAGGGGGTCTATATCGAGGGCTGAAAAATCATAACATTACCTTTTTCACATTAAGGCATGTCCGACTTGGGTTAGGTTAGGTACGACGACGAGCGAAGCGAGGAGGAGTGTTAGGTTCAACTGCGGCCCTAACGGGCAAGCCTCAGGGGTCTATATATCGAGGGCTGAAGAATCATAACATTACCTATTTCACATTAAGGCATGTCTGACTTGGGCTAGGTTAGGTACGACGACGAGCGAAGTGAGGAGGAGTGTTAGGTTAAACTACGACCCTAACGAGCGAGCAAAGCGAGTGAGCCGCGAAGGCCTATATTGAGTTTTTTAAGATGGAGGGGTAAAAGTGAAAGACCGCAACTATACTCGTAATTGACTTAATTTTTACTTTGTAACAAAAAATAAACATTCAAATTTTTTTATGACATATGATGATTATGGCAACCAGTATTAGGATATGTAATTGATAGGACATTTGATCATTAGTACTTAAGAAAATAGTGCAAACAATCATTAGGATATTCAATATTAGGGTAATCAATATTATGGCATTTACATTAGGGTAAACGTTATTATGGCAAAAGATCATTATGACCACAGTTATTATGGAATTTACAAATAGGACAAAGGAGATTATGGATTCCAATATAGACCTGTAAAAAAAATTGCGCAGCGGATTCCGCAATCAAGCCAGCACCTACCTATTATATAGTTATACATTTGCGGACGCGGAACGTGTTAAATGTGGGAGCAAAAACTAAGAATAAATTTGGAATTACATAACACAAGCAAAGCATGATCTAATTTAATATAATTCCTTGATAATATTATCAAGCAATATAACCATGTTATTCTCGCCAGTATCTCATAACTCTCAAATTCAAAAGCGTCCAATAAGCAACCACGTCCCTAATTTAAAGCAGCGCAATCCTATACAGGAGACATCCGACAGTGTCGTACGCGGCAATATTACGGCTGCCGTGGATATTAAAGCGCAAATGAGACTGTCCCAAATTCCCAGACGGTGATAAATATGGTATTTGACTAAAGTGAACATTAATTGTATCATTGAAACCACTAAACATACATTCAAAAATACTCGGAACCAAATAAACTACCACTAAACTTTTGGACATCATACTATTTTTAATATGACAAAAACTAAAAATAAAAGGAGACGCCGTGTTTTGACTACTGATGTTATGACATCACAAACCGTATCTTCATAGAAACTTCATACTAACAAATCGTTTTTGACGTTTCATAAAGAGTACCTGAATTGAATTATATCTAGTTTTACATCTCTAGAGACCAGCTGTCATGTAGTGTCAAACTCGACTAAACTGCGAAATACCTATTCTGTTTCGATAGCCGTTCAGGACGGCGAATCATATCGATAAACTGGAAATACCATGCGCGTTAGATCAATCCTTGTACCCATGACTTTCGTCTTTACGTCATTAGATAAAAGTAATTACCCGCTGGTTAATTGCAGAATTTAATATAATCGCTTGTCATCTGTTACCTAACCTTTAATTCAACGTTTGACACTGATATTTTGAGATCTCGCTATGTTTCTAATATCGATATGCGCTATTCCATTCTTACGTAAAGTAACGACAGTGAACTACCCGTGTTCAAAAGCGTGTTTTTACACGTTACTTTTGATAAAAATTTGCAAATATAAGTACTTCGATGATTGCGGACGGAAATCACTAATATTATAAAGGCGAAAGTTTGTGAGTGTGTTTATGTGTAGGAGTGTTTGTTACTTCTTCACGGTCAAATGGCTGGACCAATTTTGATAAATTTTGGTATGTAGGTAGCTGATACCCTGGATGAACATATAGGTTACTTTCTATTCTGAAAAAATGTAGTGTTCCCGTGGAATGGGCGGGTAACACCGCGCGGCGCTGTTATTATAGATACATTTCTTAAACTATAGGTAACACTTTCGACCTTCATACTCCTGTGCCTGTACACGTAGCTCTCAGCGAAACCATCCATAAAGCGAGTTAACGTCTGCGTGTCAATTGTCGACATCCATCATGCGACGCCTAATTCCGTTAACGACTGCCACCGAATTAACTGACGACATTAATCTTTAGTTAGTGCCTTCAGTCCTATTTATTACTGTTAGTATTACACCTATGAATTTGAGTGTGTTTCGCTGTAAGTCACGTATTAACGTATTAGTCATTGAGTTTGATTTAAGATATAATATGTGATCCTCGCGCAGGCAGCTTTTTCGCGCAAAGAATAAAACTGCCATCGCAATACAGCGCGGGAATGCTGCCTGTGTGATGGACACTCTGCCAAAAGGGCCATGTTTTTATAATACTTTCTAATAGTTTTAGCCACCTTTTAATTTATTTGTTTTTTTAATATTTTCTTGTATATAAATAATTCTTTTATAATATGTCGTGGAGACCTGATCTCGACGTCTTGTGATATCCCAAGAAATATGGCTTCTTCACATTCACATGTTTACATTTGAAAGGAGATTATAGTAAAGTAAGACATCAATTGCTCGCTCAAGTCGCTTGTACTTAAGCAATATAACTTTCCATTTCGAATTGTCTGTCTATTAAAATACAGGGTGATCAATAAGGAGGGAAGAGAGAAGTCACAAACGATAAAAGATAAGGAAATTTGTTCTTAGGAACCGTAGATTTAAATTTTTTATAAAAACTGTTTGTTTAGACCATAAAATTCTATATACATAACGAACCTACTCACAAAATTTCATGAGAATCGGTTGAGAAGTGCGATCTGTAGCCGAAAACAGCCGAACACATCCAAACATACGAAAGAATTTTGGCCAAGCTGAACAGGACGCTTCGCTCGTTCGTTCAATAATCTACATTTACGCTTTACAGGGTAAATTTTTCCCAAGCCGTGAAATTGTCTAAAGAAATTATCAACTCATTGCAATTCCGAAGTTGTCGAATAAAATTAATTACTTACTCGTTTTAGTCATAATAGGTCAAGTTCCCAGCGGCGGCAACAAATGAAATAAAATTATGAAGTTTAGGAGATCATAATTTGTAAACTTCCAAGTTGCCGAAGTAAATATTTTTAATTAATAATAATAGCTGCGGAAATGGGATTAATCTTCATTAGAAACATTATTTGGGTTACAATGGTAATTTACGTTATAAATTATTACCTAATACCTAATAACGTATATGCTCTCCGAACGATCAATTTTCTTCTTTGTTTGGCCCTATGGTAGACTGGTAGAGAATTCCATTAGGCATTAAGTTCGCCATTTGTACTGAGTTTTGTTTTATGCAATAAAGTTTAAATAAATAAATAAAAGTATATTAAACCATAATAATAGTGTGAAGTTTTAAATGTAACAATACTTGCCAAAACCGGCGGCTTCTTTGCTTAAAGAATCAGTTTTGCGATTCAGCGAGGAAACGCTGCTTTGATGACGCGGTTGGCGCAATTTGCAGATACTGCCTACTGAGCCGGCGGCCCCGGGTTCGAATCCCGGCCGTGGCCAATATTTGTGTGATGACCTCGATTTATTTATTCTTGGGTCATGGATGTTATCTATTTATGTATTTATATATTATATATATCGTCGTCCAGTACCCATAGTCGCCATCAGATATATAGTAGCATAATATAATATATTTATGAACGCCTTATATGCTGCGATATATCTGATGGCGACTGTACAAGCTTTGCTTAGTTTGGGACTAGGTCGATTTGTGTATGATTGTCCCATAATATTTATTCATTTATTTTTTTGTCCGCTTACGGCACTATGCCGCAGGGGCAATGTTCATAATTATGTAATGTCATTTGTGCATTTTGAGTGAATGAGCATAATGATGTGTATATAAGCTAGTTATTTTGTTTGTTGCATTACCAATTTATTTTATGTAAACGAGGTGTGTTTATTTCAACAACCCATGGGGTACTTCCAGCCTGTCCGAAACCGCTTGTTAATATCACTTAACGCATTTCTAATAGCAGAAACAGATAATATTTTCCAGAAATTGCCACGACAAAGCCGATTATTGCTAATTGAAGATAGCCGCAAAAAATTAATCTTCCTCTGTCATGCTAAGAACTTATCACGTTTTAGGGTTCCGTACCTCAATAGGAAAAAAACGGAACCCTTATAAGATCACTTTGATGTCCCTCCGTCTATATCTATCAAGACCCTCTATCTCGGGAACGCGTGGACGTATTGAGTTGAAATTTAAACCATTTACGTAAGTCTACAGTCACTTGGAACTGTGAAAAATCTAACTTCTAAGTTCAGATATAAAAAAAAGATACGGCCGTTTATGCCACAAAAATTGTAGGTATATTTCGACATTCTCAAGGCATTTGCTGTTGACCTCGAATTATGAAATTTGGCAAGTAATTACGTCTTACAGTAGGTACAAAATATAGGGAACAATCTGAAAATTATACATTTGCAATTAAATCGAGAAAAATATAGTCCTTACTATAAAGATCATAAAAGAATTTTGCTACGGTAAAGTTAAGTTTATTGCTCAGTACAGTTTATTTTTTCGTTAGATATGTGGTGCTTTCATACTTCGTATGGAACCCTCGGTGTGCGAGTCCGACTAGCACTTGACCGGTTATTATTTTTCTTCAGCCGAGTCACCTCCTATAAGTAAATGTTTACCCTGTTTACCGAACAGGATGTGGGGAAGCTATATTTTCCGCGATATTAAAACCACTTCCGCCCAGTAGGCACTGCGGGTACAGATTCGATTTCCGGGGAAAACATTTACAATCTGAACACATCATAAACATGTGTGTACTTTTTTCCTGATCTCAAAGGAAAATTCGTGGAGAGTATGTAATATTTTGCTTAGGACAGGATTTTAGCTGAATATTGGGAGCATTTCGATTAACGGCTTGCGAAGATCAATCAATTTGTACAAGTTGGTAACTGAATGAAAATGTCGCAAGTCTTTTCCCGATATCGCATTTCGAATGAGCGTGTTTTTGTCGCTTTTTTTTACATGGACATGAAAGAGACAGTGCATAGTGAAGTTCGGATGATTCAAATGAGAAATGACAATCCGTGGCACTCTAGATTGAAAATAATAAAAAGTTACTTTGACCACAGAATACTTAATAGTACTTTGACTCTCGCTCGAATCAAAATCGCATTTTGTTCACTGTTATCTCGCAGCAAAACCGGTATGATTTAGATTTAGATTTATTTATTTCATAATATAAAATGTCAATATAAATTACACTAAGTCAATTTACATGCACTTATACTATGATCGTCACATATATTAAAACTAACAGATAAAATATTATGACATCGATAATAATAACAGCGGAATCAATAATAAGACAGATATAGTTATTTGTGCAACAAGAGAGCAAAGTTGTTTTTTGTTACGAGTGCTGATTTTGAGTCCCGAGCAAGCGAAGGATTCTACGTTTGAATCACGAGCGTAGCGAGTGATTCTATGTTAGAATCCTGAGTGTAGCGAGGGACTCAACAGCACGAGATGCAAAAAACTTTGCTCTCGTGTAGCACACACAACTTTTCACCTCATCAGCGAAAACATATTCGATATTTTGTGCTTTTTCTTCCAACGTATGTTTATAGTATTTGTTGCTGATTTCAATAATATTATTAATCAGAAAATAGATAAGTGTTGCTTTAAAAGGAATAACAATATAATTTAATTGAAATTATAATCAACCAACCAACACGGTTATTGTCATTATTTGATCAAATTGGAAGATTTAGCAGATACATGACGTGTTTATTTATAAATAAATATTATATTACGAGATTTTGTTTATAAATTGATTAATATTTTTACTCGTAAAACACCAAACAAAATAAATGCAAAAGAAAATAACAATTACAATATGTAAGTACTCGATATTTTTTAAGGTACGTTTCGAATATGCATCTATGATAAATGGTGAAATTATAAATTATTATTATATTTACAATAAGTAATAACTTGAAAAATCTTATTTTATTTGAGCAATGATCTATTGTTTTATATAAAAGGCACAATAATTTTAATATCCGGTCGTTAAATAAAAATATAATAAAGAAAAAAAAATACGTTGCAATTAAAACTTTTTCGGGTGTTTTTAATGAAATTTTTGGTATAACGCGTATCCGAACTGTTCTCAATCGAGGTCCGATTCGAAAATCGAATTTCAAAACTTGATAAGTTTCTATCCCTCTCTTTTATATACATATGAAAGAAACAGAGTGCATCGAGATGCAAATGAATAGAATTTTATAATTAACCTTTGGCTGAAGAATGACAATTCGTGGTCAGATATTGAAAAAATTAAAAAGCTACTTTCTACTCACGCTCGAAACAAAATCGCATTTTGTTCACTGTTATCTGACAGCAAAATCGCCATGTTTGAGCTGGTGAGGTGAAAAAATAATTACATGTTAAAATTTTAAACAAACAGATAAAAATGTCAATGAAGCTCATATGGATTGTCAAAATACAACAATTAACACGGTAAAAATAACACTGAAAATTAAAAAGTCAAATAAGGCAATAATAATTAGAAATAAGGTCAAAAGTAACAGGTAATTTTCAATATATAATGTAATTAATGTTATATACTGTCATAATCAACAAAATCATCAGGAGCTCCTGTGCAGACTATCCACCACATCATCTACAACTGCCCATACCGGAAATACGATGGAGTATCCTTGGATTTATTCTCTCCAAGTGTGAACGCAGCCCGATGGGTGAAGGAGCTAGATATTAAATTATAGTTTCACATTTTGTTTTATGCGACATGTATGCCATACGATTAAATAAATCAACAAAACTGGAGTATAAATAAAAACAATGTCAATTACAATATAAATATAAATTACATTTCCATATACTTATTTACTGAGTATAATGGATTATAGTAAATGAGTAAGAATTATATGTTTGAGCTGGTGAGGAGAAAAAAGTATTGAGATGATATTTTCTGTTTTTTGTTTTAGTCTCTTTGGTTTCACTTGTTAGTCTCACTTGCTGAGAATATCAATAATGTACATAAGTAGAAAAATACTTCCAATTCCAATTTATTTTAGAATGTCATCAAAGTGGTGTCAAACTATAGCACGCCAGTCCACAGAGTTTAAGACACCCAACTGACACTTGGATGAACATCCCAAACTTGAAAAAATACTCGAGCGTGTAAAAAACACTACTTTGACGAGATGTATCAAGGCCTTGTAGAATCTATTTGATCATTGTATTATGCTACATAAACTTGGTACCCTAAAAACACTCGCAAGCGTATGAGAAATTCCATTACAAACTATATTTCCTCTGCAAACAGTCCCCGGGCGCGGTCGCATGTGCTAAGTCACCTATTAAGGTCTGTAGTATTAGAGGAGCTAAGGATAACACGCTGTCTAAACGAGTAGGTACACTTGACCCGAATGCGTGACACGTAGGCTTAAATCTTTAGGGCTGCTGTCACACCGTCGCAGACGTAAAGATTAATGTTTAAGAATTTTACACCACTATTTGAAAGTAGATAATTACATGTAGTGCGTATTGTGCAGAATTATTTTCTGCTGACTTAATTTATTTCTGAAAATACATATTTAAATCAGTTCTTATCGCTTTTTCGTCTCACATCCTCCTCCTGTGTTAGATAGTAAAGGATTATTAGGCCCTAATTCGCGAAGCGGGATATCTATGAATAAGCAATATTTTCATCACGCCATTTTAATTTTCGCAACTCATATTTCAGCTAAAAAAGGAAGCGGTGGTAGCCTAGTGGTTACGGCATGCGACTTTCAATCCGGAGGTCGCGGGTTCGAACCCGGCCCGTACCAATGAGTTTTTCGGAACTTATGTACGGAATGTCATTTGATATTTACCACTCGCTTTTCGGTGAAGGAAAACATCGTGAGGAAACCACCTAAGCCCAATAAAGGCCTAGTTTCCCCTCTGGGTTGGAAGGTCAGATGGCAGTCGCTTGCGTAAAAACTAGTGCCTACGCCACATCTTGGGATTTAGGTAGCCGACCCCGATTGAGAATTCATTCTCAAAAATTGGGACAAAAGGCTAGGAGGATGAACTCATATTTCAGCTCCGTTAGCGCCGCAAGGCGGGAGCATTAATATTTTTTTTACTACAGAAAAATCAGTAACTTTTTGAGAAAAAACGAGCTTTTTCAGACAAAACCATTCCTCATTGAGGCCTAGTTCACGGTGCGATGGCGAACAGTGCCACTGGCAGGCTTTCCTGTAGTACAAAAAACAATCATTTAAAGTCACCTGAGGCTATTGCGACTATGAGGCAAATGCAACTTTTGATGATAATATCATAAATGCACAACAGTTAAAGATCACCCATACTCTACTGCCTAGAGTGCCAACTATATATCAAATAGAGAGCAGTGTTAAATAAAGTCACTCAGGTGACCTTAGGTACACATTTTTTCAGGAAACTGTAACTTTATACGAATGAGGGGTGTTCATTAATACTACCTTAAAAAAAACTATATTTTTGATAAAAAAAAATACCTATTCCTCATTGAACCCTAGTTCACGGTGTGATAGCGAGCCGTGTCACTGGCAGATCACATTCAAACAACACGTCTTCCGACGCATAATCCTCTCGGAAGAAACATGGCTTCCTGTCCATTCACAATTTGGGCGCAAGCATTCATCTAAAATAAATAAAATTGTATACGTGGGCGTTTACGATGCTTTTATGGCTGGCGGAAAGTAGTCTAGTTACTACTGATAATAAAACTCTGACAATGATTGAGGGAATGTGATCTAAACAGGCGGGCATTCTTAGCAAAGGAATAACTTATTCTGATGAGAATAATACAAAAAAAAAATGTTTTTTTTTTTATTTTTTTATTTGGAATTTAATTCGCGGAAAGAGAATAGGGGGAATAGAGATGTGCTGTTTTCGAACATTTCTGGAAACTTTCCTTAACTTGGGAAACAAATTTTTCGGAAACGGCACATTTCTAAGGAGAAATAGTCAAAATGTGTTAATTTTTCAAAGAAAAGGGTCCACTTTCCCGCTCGTTAATAGTGTCGAAATTTGTATCAATAATTTATCAATGCGTCTTTATGGTTAAGCAACAAAGTGGACATTTAATTTAAAATTTCACCACATAGTATACAACAAAGTCGCTTTCTGCTGTCTGTCTATCTGTCCCTATGTATGTTTAAATCTTCAAAACTACACAACGGATTTTTTAATAGATAGAGTAATTCAAGAGGAAGGTTTACATGTATAATACATGCATAATTTATCAGCATTGCACCCGTGCGAAGCCGGGGTGGGTCGCTAGTAACATAATAATATAACAAATAGTCTTGACGTGTGAGGGCCTCCGAAACAATAAAACTATCCAAAATTGTTAAACTTATTACAGGTTTAAAAATCTTATAATAATTTGGAACGGTAAATATTGCCATAACATAAATTCTAGTATAAACCAAAAATGTGTCGCATAAACCATAGTGAATTTTATTACATTTACCAACAAAAAAATATTAGAGGTGTAAATGCTAAGTAGGTACCTACATAATAAACAAAACAAATTGTTTATTATCTAATAAAACTGAAATGAATAACAGAAACGTGTTGTTTTCCCGTTTCTTATCTCTATTCGCAAGGTTTACGCAGAGGTCAATAAATTATAAACACGTGCACAAGGTAATGACATTGGTCATAGTCAAAGTAAGTTAAGTTAAGACGAATATTTTATGCGCGGCAAAGTTGTCCATTTAAAACGCACCGAAATCAACATCAATTTCAATATATTGTTGGTTAAATGATACTTAATTAGTTTGGCTTCAAGTTCAGCAGCTTTAACATTTAGATACAACGTAATGATTGGTCATAATAGTCAAAGTAAGTTGAGACGAATAACTTTTGCGTAGCAAAGTTGTCAATTTAAAACGCACCGAAATCAACTTCAATTTAAATAGGTACACTTAGATACCCTACTTGGGCCATTTTTTTTGTAGTAACCCCATTTTTTTTGATATTGAATATTTTAGGGAATGTCTACTTAAAATCGCAAGCTCTTTCGATCTAATTTGGTGAAAAAAAGTATCCCAATAGTTATATTGACGTTCCATTCCGTTACCATTTCCGTACAACCTAAATGGAAAACGTTCGGCAACGGAATGGAAAAACAAAAACTATGTAAAAAATTTGGGACACTTATTTTCTCCCAATTAGATGGCAAGAGCTCGTCATTCTGGGTAGAATATACCTAAAATATCGAAAATAAAAAGTGGCCCACTTAATAACATCTCATTACCCGTAATAAGCAAAATTCCTGAATCTTGTTCAGATTAAATAAAGTACCTATATATACATACTACGTACATAATAATAATATGTAATAGCAGGCACCCAGGTCTTTCTCCGATATCTGTGCATAAGAGAAAGTCATAACCGTCTTTTTTCTTCACCATACTCGAGTATCAGGCGTGAGCGTAATGATAACTGATAATAGTGCGCAAAGATAACATACATAACACAATACGAATATAGTACGAGTATTATAAATATTCACAAAGATATTTTTTGTACGTCTTGTGAGACCTTCATATATTTTATTTTAGTTATTATACAGACACTTCATTTTTACAGTAGCAATCATGGCAGTTACACAGAATTTTATCATACAGAAGTAAGGTTACAATGACCGCGATATGGCCGATAGATACATCGCTCAATATGAATTTGTGAATATGTCAATGTCAAACGAATAAGGCCTATTCAATATCTAATATAGGGCTATTCTATTTAAGGTCTATTTATTAGATAGATAAGAACGCGTAGTTCCGTGGCTCAGCCACTAATTCCCCGTAGGTGTAGGTTCAAATGTCAGGACTAGTGCGAATTACATCTGATCACTTTGATCTGCGCGATACGAGCCATTTTGACGTTGTGACGTCACGAGCAATTCCAATCATCATCATCACACCGTCCAATGATAGAGGTTACCCAATTAGATTAAGGTGCCATGCAAAATCTGATACCTGTGCCGAATAAGGGCCAACACACAATTAGACGTAACGACAATGTGCCGTGATTTTTTACGTTGCATCCCGTAGATTTCCAAGACATGACATCGCAACGTTACACGATGCCGCAACGTGGCCACGGCACGTCGTCGTTACGTCTAATAGGCTAGTTGACTCATGTCTAATTGTAATAAACTAATGTTTATTCTTTATTATAGTATTTAGCAAAGGAAACCTAAATATATGTTTTTCAATTCATAAAAGTGAAAGATGGCTTTAAAAAATTTAATATGAAAATATGGTTTTTAATCTGTATTTTGAAATGCTTAAAACGCCACCATTTTTGCTTATGATTGCGACGTCATCGGTCATGTAAACAAAAGTGAAAGTCTAGTTTGATGACTTCGAAAAGTGCCTTCCCTCTCGATCTCTGTCAAAGTATATTGGAGTGAGCGGAATGGCACTATACGATACGACGGTCGAATTTCAAATATTTACACACACACACACACAACTGGCGGACGGCGTTTTTGACTGTTCATGAAATTTCTAATTTTCAATTGATAAAATTTATCTTTCTAGCTTTCACAAAAATACAAGAATTTTTTTTAGTGTGATCATTATAAACCATTTGAAATATATTTCAAAACTGGGTCTACTAGCCTATTGTGTGTAGGCACTTAGAGAGTAAAGAAGAGCTCGTGACTGACGTACTGTACTCCGGAAACCAACTTACTAAACCCGTAATAATTATATTCATCGCTATATTGTGACCAATATTGTGCTATTACAATTTGGGTCTTAATCCTTAAGTTACCCACAAATGAACACCTCTACTCTCCCAAAGCAAAGCACCGCTTTAGCAAGGTGTTCTACAAATTAAAAACAACAAATCTTTATGTAGGCCACAAGGGTATATCCACGGGACTTAATAACCATCCATGCTTTACACAGGCATTACTAAAATGCCGACTAACCAGCCCGGCCACTGGGTATTTAAACTATCTTCTTTGCAAATTACCCTTGACTCATTCAAAATTGAATCCTCAGCAGCCATCCTTAAAGTCCCATTCAGTTTACCGATTAAATTCCCAAAGGAATTTTAACTTGAGCGTGACGGGATAAAGTTAAATTTGTAACAAGACGGTTCTAAATCTGCATTGTTAAAGTTCTTCGGATGTCCTCGGTGCTCTTTAGTGAATCGTTTGCGAATTTTGCTGATAAGTTCGCGTAACGGAATTTCGTATTAAATTAGGTCGTGCTTGGCTTGGTTACTGTTTGAGCTAGACTTAAGCTAAGCCAGATTGATACTGAGATTCCTTTTCAATAATTATGCTTAAAATCTAGCAAATCTGAGGACATAATGCTAAAAGCCGGTACTACCACAAGCATGCCAGCTGTATTTAAGTAAACTACGGGTGTTATTAGGTGTTTAATTGAAACAATGTCTACAGAAACGAATGGATTTATTAGATAGTTATCACATTACGCATTTTTCCACAGTATAGAATTTTCACATAGCATTTTCTCATAATAGGAAATTTTCTTATTCAATTTGTTTATGTAGCTTTCAATTTAGCACTGTTTAATGTGCATGTTTTTCTGAATCTCCAATGAGAATAATCCAAGCAATAAATCAACGCTGACCGGCTTCGCGGGGCTTCTATTCCTGGGCCCTTCGGGGTAAAAGTCTGAATCTGAAGTTGCCTAACAAAACTAAACGACACCTTTACATTTTACTTGTTATATTGTATTTATCTGTTTTCATTATTTTATAATAATAATTAAACATAAAGTTTTTCTTTTTTTTTTCATATTTTCGGCGCAAGATTTATAAAAAAAGTAAAAACCCTGTCTCGCTGTCTGTAGCAACTATGAAACTAATTCAATTAAAAAGCAACATCTCGTTATAAAACGTAGCATGTTTAGCAGTTTATTTTCCCTTTGCGTCTGTGAATCGAGACCGAATCTCGAGAACAAAGTTCCATTGCCATTGCCCTCGGAAGTTGTAAGCAAATTACCCCAATCCGCTTCCCAATTAATTCTGTTAATTTTAAGATTCAGCGGTTTATAATATTCTTACAATCCCTAGAGTTTTGTTGGAGTTAATCACTATAATATTGGAACTTAAATTTTCTGATTATTCTCAACCAGAGATGGGCCAAATGTAGGTACCTAATCGATTAACAATTAAGATAAGCCTACTCAATCACGATTAACGATTAAAAATGACGATTAATTAATCTTAATGGTACGAGCACCGATAAAATTAATCTTAGATTAATATCCAGCGATTACATTTTTAATCGATTAATTATTTAGATAAATTTTCTTTCGATTAATATTTGGAGGAAAGATATTTTTGCAAGTTTGTCTCGTCGTTACCCAGAAGACTCTAGACTAAGTACTGCACTTTAAAAACAACCTTGTATTACTGGAACAAGTTTATTTCACGCGCCACACTAGATTGATTTTTCAAGTGTTTGTATACATGACAGGAAAAAATTCATTTTTGTATCGTGCACAAAGACCGTATTCCATCTTTTAATCAAAAATGATATTGATAATATGCCGTTTTAAGGAGATCTAGCTTAATTAAATATATAGTACATTTAATATAACAACAATAAGCAAATATAAAGATAATACATAGAAACAATTAAAACTAGAACTAGAATATATGTATATATATAAACTTAACTAAACCTAACTATAAATAAAAAACGGGCTCCTCAAAAATTACCTAATCCTGAAATTTAATCCATTAAAATGACGATTAATTAATCGTTAATCGAAAACTTTGTCGATGAATTGAGTCTCGATGAAATCTTCTCTTATTGCGACGATTAATTGTTTAATTTATTAATATCGATTTAATTACTTACAGGCCAAGAATATAATTTCAACAAGCTAACAGAAGAAGAAGTGAACTCTCTCGGACAGACGTACGACTATGACAGCATCATGCATTACGCGAGGAACACGTTCAGCAAGGGGACGTACCTGGACACTATTCTCCCGCTAGAGGTCCACGGGAAGAAGAGGCCTGAGATCGGACAGCGCGTCAGACTGAGCGTATCCGATATTGCGCAGACGAATCTGCTGTATAAGTGTGCTAGTAAGTAAATGTATGAAACATATAATGTCTCATTGTTTTTAATGTGGGTAATGTAAACGTCCCTGTGCTCGACACTGTCCCAATAGTTGCCATCTTGAATTTTATGTCATTAGCAATAGACGTTGACAGCATGGTGTCAATTATTGTGCATTAGCGTGTCAAGCACAAGGACGTTTACCTTACACACCACAATTTTTAGGGTTCCGTACCCAAAGGGTAAACGGGACCTTATTACAGAGACTTCGCTGTCCGTCCGTCCGTCTGTCACCAGGCTGTATCTCAAGAACGGTGATAGCTAGACAGTTGAAATTTTCACAGATCATGTATTTCTATTGCCGCTATAACAACAAATACTAAAAATAAAATAAAATAAAATAAATATTTAAGGGGGGCTCCCATACAACAAACTTGTTATAGATTATGGTACGTAACCCTTCATGCGCGAGTCGGACTCGCACTTGCCCAATTTTTATATTAAACCATTGCTACAAAGATCAAAGCACAAAGAAAAACTTAAATGCTTAAGCTGGTGGAAGAGACCGGGGATCGAACCCGGTACCTCTGGATTACCGATCCAGCGTGTTAACCTCTCCCCCCACCCTAACGCCAGATAACCTTTCGAATTTTTCTTTATGCTTTGTGTGTCGATGTTTGTATTGTTAGACAATATTAAGGTTACGCATTTCAAATTTATTTGCGCTTTGATTTTTGTATCAATGGTTGTGCTAGTAAGTGCTCTTCTATCATTCCTTTCCTAACCGGCAACCACGTTTCCAATTTTTTTTGCTGGACCGTCTCGAAAGCAAGCAAGAATGACATGATACGTACTTTGAAGTTTGAACTTTAAAGCAACACCAGCTTCAGAGCCGTGGTTGATTTATGCTATTTCTTAAAATTGTTTTTGGCAAATTAATTGTGGCAATTTATTACAATTCCCAAAATCAATTATTTTCAACTGATCCGTTCATAAACCACGTTAAAATGGAGGCTAATTGCAAGCTTGATGCTGTCAAGTTAAGCATAGCAATTAGTGGGAAACAGTAATTGCGTCCATTATTAAGCTCTTAAGTGAGCATACAATGTTGAAAAAGATGGCATTTTGTTGTAATGTAACAAGGAAGTACTTGTAACTTAGCGTAGCAGTTACTAACTAAATGTTCGCATTAAGATCTTAAGTGAGCATACAATGTACAAAAAGATGGCATTTTGTTGTAATGTAACAAGGAAGTACTTGTAACTTAGCGTAGCATTAGTTACTAAATGTTCGCGTAACAGTCATTTCTTGAACGTAAAATATTTCATTTTGAGTCGGGCTTTATTTATTATAATTATTATACTTAACATGACATATATGTAAACATAATACAGCTCGTAGATTGTGAAAGGTTATTTACGGGCTGCCCACGCGGGTTCCGTACCCAAAGGGTAAAAACGGGACCCTATTACTGAGACTTCGCTGTCCGTCCGTCCGTCCGTCCGTCTGTCACCAGGCTGTATCTCAAGAACAGTGATAGCTAATAGACAGTTGAAATGATGTAATTCTATTGCCGCTATAACAACAAAATACTTAAAATAAAATAAAATAAATATTTAAGGGGGCCTCCCATACAACAAACTTACAGATAATGGTACGGTACCCTTCGTGCGCGAGTCCCACTCGCACTTGGTGTATTTTTTAGGGTATACGCGACGCAAAGCTCTCTCTATCTCTATAGAAATATGAAATGTTGTCAATTCATTAATAAATTCATAAATTGCTCATGCAATTCTTCAGCTCATAGGACATAATGTATTACATTTGACGATTAGTGACAACGCGTTTGGCTCGGTTTGTAGACACCTGCCTACTGAGTCGGCGGTCCCGGGTTCGAATCCCGGCCTGGGCAAATATTTGTGCAAATATTTGTTCTTGGGTCATGGATGTTATCTATATATGTATTTATATATTATGTATATCGTCGTCTAGCACCCATAGTACAAGCTTTGCTTAGTTTGGGACTAGGTCGATTTGTGTATGATTGTCCCTTAATATTTATTTATTTGAACTGTTAACAGAATGTGGCCGCACGTTACTCGGCAACTCCGGATGGTTCAACTCTCCCGGCTGGGGTACGGAGGCTGCGCCGACGATCCCGGAGAGGTGCGAGTGGCGAATCGTCGCTACACACGGGGAACGCGTTGTACTCAATATTACTGGTAAGTTCCATGAAATAAGAAAATAAGGTATGGCATGGCACTCCGGAATGAGAGGCGAGACTCACGCTATGATTGGTTGGTCGGTTCTGTCACAGATCATATAAAGTTCTGTCACAGGTTCTGTCAATCCGTTTCTGTGTTGCCCCAGTGCACAGTGGTGTATCGTAATACTCCCCGATTCCGTTGTTACCTGTATGAATCTCATAAAATCGTGAGTGTGTGAAATCAATTATTACGACAAAATAAAATTTACTTAATACATGCTTTTTTTTTGTAAGACTGACGGCAATATTTTTTTCCTTATGATTATTTTGTTACCATAAAGCTGCAACTAATCACTAATCAGTGACGAAAAAGGCTCACTCACCCGAGTGCTATTCCTTATTTTCATATACGGTGGTAAGTTCTTAGAAAAACCTGATTGCTTAGACAAAGTCGTGTTAAATAGGTCCGCGTATTTATATTATCAATACGGTGCCAACGTAGTGCATCTGTCTCATATATTTCTTAATCTCGATTATACCTCGCTTATCAGATCTGCGCCATCTATTGGTTCATTTGGAAGCTTTTTCTTTCTACAACAAGCCGGTGGAACACGATATTGTACAGAATCTATCAGTCTTGGTGATATTTAGTTTCTGGTCACAAAAAGTAGGTATGTTTATTTACTAGCAATTCCAAGCCTTTCTTGTGTTTTGGTGCCACGCGCCACAAATAACGATCTGGACCAATGTCCTTCCTATATTATTTTGAGTAACAGCTTATGATATTGATAACAATACTTGTAAGACCATCTGTCGATATATCAAGAAAATCAAGTATATAGTTGAAATTTTATAATGTTCGAATGGTCATAAAGTGTTTATCTTATAAACATGACCCCAGAAAGCCATTTTCCGAGGACAAATGGAAAAAAGTGACACACGCAAACAAATTTAAATCATCTTTTCTAACTCACAAGGTTAAAATTGGAATAGCATATATAGCTTTTGGGAAGCGAGTCAGGTAAATTTTGGACCCTTTTTCGAATTTTATGGCTTTAGACGTGTCTAACTCCAATGCGTTAAAATATTGCAATTTTAATCTTATGAATTAAAAAAAAAACATTTGAAACTACAAGATATCTGTTTACGTTTTTTTTTGTTACTTGCTTCCATTTGTCCCAAAGTGAGCATCTATACAGGAGTAAAATAATGCCTTTGCGGGGTCATGTTTACAAAATAAGATCCTAAGCGGAATTCTATTTCAACAATAAACACTAGTTATACTTACGTAAAGTAATGAATCAAAACTCACTACCTCACCGTCACGTAGCAACTCGAAAAACTAGAAAATGTTCTATTTACTCGATCCATTTCGCTGTACGTCTGTTAGCCTATTAAGAAGTGATGGATGGAGATCCGCAGTTGGACTGCTGCCCACTGCAGAAATTATCTTTTTAAAACTGCAGTTGGCTGAAACGTCTGTTGTGACGTGGGCAAGGCTTTGGTGCAAGGTATTGTTGGCTTTCAGTTTTATTCTGCCTGTTGAGATGGCATTATGACTACCCGGGCCTAATTCTATTTACAAACTTAGTATAAGGAATAATAGTACCTACGCCAAGAATGAGATCCTTTATATAACAGATTTGCGAAAGACGAAGCCGCTTTTGGTTTTATGGGGGCGTGTCTACGAACCAATCACAGAGGCGTTTTGCTTGTGACATTGACTTGCTTGAAACTTAGCCCGTGGCTAACCAAAACTGGCGTCACTTTCAAGTGCTGACTAGGATTTCTATGTATTTATTCTAACAATCATATACAGCCATTTGTACGATTTGACGTTGACAAGTTCATTTAAAGCATTGCTACAGAAGTGATATCGGACAAATGTCTGTAGGTCTGTAGATCTAACCGGCATAGATTTGTGCGTATTCATCCTGAAATGGGCAAGCCGGTGGGAATCGGATTCTATGGATGCCACGCTGGTTTTTTATGAAGGCTAAACTGCAGGATAAACCTAGTTGATCCATATTTCATTCAGATGAAGGACTCAGTAAGTAGCATTAACGTAATTTAGAATTCTGTAATCAAAATTATGTGGCTATTACAAACATAACATCTGAGTTATGTGTTATGTCAACCCAATTTACTGTGACATTTACGCTCCAAGAACTCCTTGCAAAGAAAATAATTAAAATATCTCGCTGTAAGCCCCTGTGGCCGTGTAAGAACTCGACAAATTTTGATTTACATCAAAGTCGACCTGCCTTCAAATCACAATCAATCAACATCTAATTGAATTTATTCGTTTCCGTAATTGATAAAGACGTCGATTCTCTTGATCACATTGACATACCTTTTCGGATTAAATTGTTAAAAGAACGGTTTCTAAAAAAGGACCACATTAATTAAATAAGTATCATAGAATCTCACACAAATCAATCTAGTCCCGCAAATTAAGACTAGGCTTTGCGTGTATTTTGGGTTTTAAAAATTTTGACAAACCACGGGCGGTAATAAGTATAAAGCCCCAGATCGCATATTTATTGTCCGAACCGAAGGTGAGACACGAATTCGCGAATTCACCGCTCCGTATGTTATGTACTATTTATAACCTAATTCTGCCCTACGTAATTCTTCGCGAATTTCAATCTGAGAAAAAGATTACATAATTTCCGACCTGTCGCAACCTGTCAACGAAATTACTTACATTTCCTCCCACACGAGTACAACTAGAAGAGTGGAAATTGTTTTTATGCCAACAGCTTTTATGTATCAAGCCTTCTTCAGTAGGGGGAATAGTACAGTACGCCGAGAAAGCAGGACATTGATTTCTGGAGCGAGTATTTACAAATCTGCTAACTTTATCAAAGAATGATGTTGAAAGACCCCTATTATTTTTAAAATACCTATTCAACGACACCCCAATACTACTGTTGGAACGAAAAAAAAAACACCCCCACTTTAGGTTTACGGGAGGTACACAAAAAGAAGTTTTTTTTTAGTTTCTATTTTACCGTTTTGTCGGCGTGATACATACACATACTCATACCAAATTTCAGCTTTCTAGTACTAATGATCACGGAGCTAAGCCGCGGACGGACAGACAGACAGACAGATAGACAGACAGACGGACAGACGGACATGGCGAAACTATAAGGGTTCCTAGTTGACTACGGAACCCTAAAAACGACGCACTAAACTTTGAAGTTGATTAAGTCAAGCCGACCACAATCTACTTACTTACGGCTAAAATACCTACGCCATTTTAATATAAAATTACCAACAATACCCCATGCAATATCCGTTATGTACCCCGGATGAAAAGAGCACTCAAGAGTTTGCCAAGGGCTTGAGCAACTCAATTTCATGTTGAGTGGCGCTGAGCAGATCTGAGCACTGAGACAATGGTCGTTAACTACGATGGATTTGGGCAGATACCGATCTTTTCTCGGGCCACTTTTGTAGCAAATTGCCGCAGAATTGGGAACATTAGGTTTTTAGGTTTTATAAAGGTATTAGTATTTTTTTTCCCAAATGACGTATATTATCACGTTATTTGGATACAGAATCTACGATTAGTTTATTTTCACATCATTGCCTTGTTCCACAAGGAATTAGTAAGAGAGAAAAAGTAGTTGTGACAGTTTTTTTTTTTATTTTCCTTACTAATTATATATAGGCCAGTGTTTCTTAACCTGTGGTCCGCAGACACCTGGGGGTCCGCGAGCATGTATATTGGGGACCGCAGCCTTATCTATGGGCCATCTAAACAATACTAAATAAATACCACCAAAAGTCTCGTAAGCGCTAATACGCACGCCGTGCTACTAAGTAACACCATTATCTATTCTGTGGTAGTGGTAACAATGGCTAACGTGAGCCAACCCAACAGGCAAGCGTTGTCCAAGACTGACTGAAAAAGCAGCACCAACCCATTAACGTATTTTAGTTAAGAGGCCTTATTCCTTTTAAAATGCTGATTGCTTTAGACATTTTCTCGATGATCAAACATGTTTATTAACATATTATTGATGTTACTACCTAGAACAGGGCTATTGGGATTTATTGGTATATATATTTGAAACCTATAGTTCGAATTTTTCATTGATAATTTTTGTTTCAAAAACTACTCGAAAGTGATGAAATTCACGCGGAAAATTAGTTTTTTCAACTTATTTTCGACTGCACGCAATGAAATCATGAAATAGCTATGTTATTACCTGGAACTCGCAGAAAAGTATTATTCAATTCAAAAAGTTGGTTGAAATATTCAGTATATTTGTCATAATATGAAAAAAAAAGATTTTTAGAGGAATAAGGTCTCTTAACGTATTTTTGAAAAAGTATAGTTTTTTTTTGTAATTTGTAGTACTAAAATAAATGGTCCGAAATTTATTGCTGCTTTTTTATTAAGGAGGTCCTTAAAATTGTGCTTGAGCCCCCTCAAATTGTATTTTCACTGTTTAGACTCCTTGTTTGGTATAAACTTTAACTTTTACGAGTTCATTCTTAAAAGGTTTTATAGTTAAGCATATTTCTCGTAGTTCACATCGAATGTATTTAGGTTTCTTAAACTCAAAAGAAAATCAAAGGGTGTTCAGCTCTCCTCGGGAAGTCAATGTGTGACCTGAGATTTGTAAAATGATTGCTAATTTTTGTTGTATAGATTGATTACACAATATAAATTATTATAGTGAAACTATAATCCAATATGACTTAATCCATAAATCCAAACTGACCAACAGCTTCGATTGACAAAGTCCGATCGGCCGCGGTCGGCGCCTCCACTAAATTTTCTATGTAAGCCAGCGAATTAATAGCTTTAAACTCAGTGCCACCACAAACGTAACCTAAGCTGTACTGACCAGGGAAAATTTACGATCTCTAACCGCCAGTCAAAGCGGGCCCTCCGCCATTCCCTGCCCCTATAAACTTTACACCTCAAAGAAGACTCGTTATGGACTTACAGAGGTCTCCCTACGCTGGTATATTTGGTTGGAACGACGTCGGTATTGCCCCGGCCCGCCCGAGTGGAAAGTTATTGCTGCCTATAACATTTGGAGTACAATGTGTAATATTAGTGCTAAGGTTTTTTTCTGCGAATGGCAGGTTTTGTGTTGGGTTAAGTTTTTATTTCATCGATAATATGTTGCCCTTTTGGGTCGGCAGTTAGATCAATAAAATCGAGATTTCTGTTGGGTACTCTTTGCCTTTTCCACACACATATATAGTTGTAATTTTTTATTTATTGTGATTTTCTATTTATTTTGTTAACTATATATTAATATATAATGTTTACCAATTGACATAACTATTCAGGATATGTTGCTATTGAGTCGGGATTCTTAGGTAGAGGTTGTATTATTAAAATCAATGCGTCATCAGCCCCTGGATATGACAATTGCTGAATTTGCTTCTGATGTTCATATATGATGTGTGACAATTGATTTTTCGAGCGAATATTACCATGTTACCATGCCTGAAAATTATCATGAGTTATTTGATACAGTACCGTTTTAAGCTCTTTCATATCCTTAGGGGTCTTTTCAAATATGCCTTATTTGACGATTAAAAACGACTTACGCATTTGTAAGGATGAATCCAAAAAATAAACATCAAATATTGGACTTTTGAGACATATAGGCTATGCTATAGGTTTATAATATACTGGTTTAAGAAAAGTGATCCATGCAAACAATATTTTCAACATGCATGGCATGATGCTGTTGTATTTGTGGTTGTTTTTTTGTATTTAATTTTGTCATAATAGTTAAGGATATTACGGATACTATTCCTAACGGCTTTTAAATAGAGTAAATATCGGAAAGGTGATATTTATTTAAGCCACAAAAAGTCACTACGGGCGAACGATTCCAACCAAGATTGATGCTAGCGCTTTTCCAATAATTCCACGTTGAAAACGGAAACATAATATAGATATTTAACGCAAGAAATACATTACATAATAGTAAACATGAGAGTCTCATGAGGAATTTCGAAAAATCGCAACCGGAACTAATGACGAGCCGTTCAAATTATGCGCATCAAAATTTAACGTGACTTTGTCTCGTAAAATAAAACTCCATATGAGTACGTGAAGCTTGACGTCCCCCTGGAGACAGCTGGCATGAAGAAATTCTGGTACCTTCTGAAAATCTAACGAGTTAAGAGAATAATTCGGAGAATCTTTAGGAAGAAATTTCTGAAGAGACTTCAGCATTATAAATTTATGAAACATGTAATGTCTCATTATGTGGGTACACCACAATTTTTATTTAAACTTTTAATACAAAGATCAAAGCTTAAAGAAAAAGGTCGCTAAGGTGTAAAACCTTTCAAATAAACAATGCAAAGAACGACACACAAAGCATAAGGAAAAATTCGTCAGGTCTACCTGGAGCTAGGGTAGCGATGTGGTTAACGCGCTGGACCGGTAATCCAGAGGTACCGGGTTCGATTCCCGGTCTCTTCCACCAGGTAGCTCCTTTTTAAATTTTTCTTTAAGCTTTGATCTTTGTATTAAAAGTTTAGACTTCAGCATTATTAACGCACTGATTGGTATGAGTGATTCTCGTTGAACTTTTGTGAACAAGTGTCATGAGTCATAAAGCGGTTTTCTTATATTTTTGTTTGTGACTGAAAATATTGATCTAAACCCCCAATTTACTATAAATCGTTAATTTACAGAAAAAAACTACCAATCGCTACCTTATTATTTCAGTAATGTTAAGTGGATAGGTAATTTTCTTTCGCAATTAATCACTTACCCAACTAATTGCTAGTCTCCGCAACCAACCATACAACATTCAAACACGATATCCAGTTTGGTCTACAATTTGCTGTCTGGCAACGCTCCAAGAACTGGCCGCTTAGAAAAAAGTAAATTAGAAATTTAAAGTTATACTGCTGTATTTTTTATCCCACTGCATTATTAACAAACCACGAATAGACGAGGGCAAATTGTACTGACGTTTAATTAGTGCGAGGACTAATTAAACTAATTTTTAAGTTGATGTCGATAAAAACCTACAACAGTTGTGTAATTCTAAGATTTTATTTACTCACGTGCATACACAAAAAATCTATTTTTTGAGGAATGATCTTCTGTAGGTACTATTTCTAGATTTGAATTGAAAAACTGTTTTCTATGGAGAGGGGTCATGATTTCAGGAAAAAAAAATAATAGCGTGATGCAGGGTCGTCATTTGTTTTGTATAGGCGCGCGGCGCCATGCCCGCCTGGCGCCATCTGTTTTCATAATGTTTAATAATATATTAAACATAAATATGTTGCAAATAGTAGAAAATAACGTTTTGTACTAGCAACAATCTTTTATAGGTTTTGAGTGTAACAACACTGTTTTTTTAACTCCATCCATCACTGTATCCATGCGGCATGTAATAATTTTTAGTGAAGCCCAATAAATGGGTTTACATAATGTTTAGAAGCTGTTGTTTTATTAGACAGTAATTTCCTTTTTCCTCTCATCACGCCGAAACGGCTGGATGGATTTTAACAACTTTTGGTACAGGGATAGCTGGACATCCAAAGATGGTTATAGGATACTTTTTATCCGACTTACGGTATAAGAAAATTACGCATACGAAGTTGCGGGCGCCCTCTAGTAGGGACTTAATATTTTATGTAATTTTCGTAAAATAATATCAAAAAATTACCGGCCAAGAGCGAGTGGGACTCGCGCACGAAGGGTTCCGTACCATTATTTGTAAGTTTGTTGTATGGGAGCCCCCCTTAAATATTTATTTTATTTTATTTTTAGTATTTGTTGTTATAGCGGCAATAGACATACATCATCTGTGAAAATTTCAACTGTCTAGCTATCACCGTTCTTGAGATACAACCTGGTGACAGACGGACGGACGGAAGGACAGCGAAGTCTCTCTCCCGTTTTTATCGTTTGGGTACGGAACCCTAAAAAAATCTTGCGCGGTATTTTTAACAGATTTAACAAAACATAAAGGTTGTCAATTCCTCGGAATGCTAAAGAATATTGTTGTACTGAATGAATGGTTATTCAGAAATGTAGTTCCAATAGTTGTCAAAAGAGACTCGAGTCCAGAACCAATCAGATATCAGTTGTTTATAGTTGCGACAACTATAAATAAAAGAGAGAGATTCATTTTATCGATGTCGATAAACTTAGTAAATATTTAATTAATAACTAGCACTGGTAAGTACATTTTTACCCCGGCCTATCTGTGGTTTGATTATTAAAGAATTTTCATCATACTATATCAAATGTCGAGATCGTTAAGTACTGAAATATTTGGCTAGTATCATACTTCTGATTTTAGCAATCTTAACCAAATTGAGTGAACTTCAAAATGTTCTGCTTTCCAAAGACAATCAAAGCTTTTGTGTAATTAACTGTTGTATTTTAATTGGCGTAATAATAAAGTTATCGAAAACCTTTAGAACTAGGAAACGTTATCGGCAATAATAATTGTTGAATAACTTGACATTATACGAGTACTCATCAGACAATTTAACTGAGCATAATTGTTTTGTTTTGTAATAATAGGTTTACATTTTATAGCCATAGGTATTAGTTATCGGGCACAAAGTTATGTTGATCGAATAGTAACGTGTTATGTTTTAATGGCAATGAAAGACGATGTACCTGAGACATCGCATGTTTGGCGATAACCCAAACCACACTCAAATGAGCGCTCTGCGCCAATTTCACGTGAAGTCTATAGGTATAATGACACGGTCAGAAAACATGATTTTAAACACGTTGGGTTACGTTATGAACACGGTGTTCACTCTATAATAAAACGACGCAACTCCATCGAATTGAGTCACAATCATCAGATGAACAATTTGAACACTTTGGTATAACATGACATTAAATGCAAAATCTTAATTCAATCGGAGACCGTTTCAGTGAGCCGATTTTAACTGGCAAACTGATTCTTGACTGACTCCGGTCAGGTAAAACTGAAAAAATACTAGTATTAATTGGTCTCTTCTTCTCGTACTCATTCAATTTCTCAAAGGTTAACCGGAAGACATCCCTTATAGGGATAACTTCGCCTTTGTACCTATGTTATTTCTAATTGATGTATTTTAACTGTTTTTGTGTACAATAAAGTGTTTACTTACTTACAAAATATTTCTGATTTGAAAATTCACTTAAACAAAAGCCTCTAAATTCAAAAGCCGTAGAGTTAAACCAGATCTTTACACATCGCTACCTGAGCCGGGACCTTATTCACGTAAACAGCGAATATTTACCAGATATTTACGCATAAATTCAGCGGGTTTTATACACGTTTTATTTGTGAACTAGCACAAAGGCAACAGGCACAAAGAATACAATTGGAAAAGCTATAAATCCGTGTGACAGTGCTTTTGTTGGTGCGATGGTTGTAATGAACATTACGAGTATGATGTTGGATTCGGATTCACGGGTGACCTGTTGCGAATGATAATGGTACTCTTATTGATTATAAAACTGTGAGAAACGGGACTATTTAGACCCGTTCACGGGAAATACGTCGAGGGACGTAAATTGTGACATTCGTGATACAGCACCACGTCCGGCCGATAATTTAAATTGAACAATACCGGTACCCCGTCATCAGCCGTATATTTCTAATAGCATCCACAGGATGTGCGTGACGCTGTGCCGTTTTTGGCTTAGACAACAGTTGCTAGTGCCACAGCAAACACACAAGTTATTACCTCTCTGCCCACAGATTGAAGGCCTTGTGTTGTGACACTACGTCTGTGGACGGTCCTTTTGCATATTTGATTTCGTCTACAGCTGTTATTGTTGTAACACAGTTTGTCTATAGGCGGTACCTCTAAGGACGTTATTGCCGTAACACTCGTCGTAGAAATCGCAAGATACTTGTCATCTATAAACGGTACTTCTACGGCAAGAAAATATCTGTGTCGTATCACGCAGTTTTTAAAATGGGTCCGTAAAAGAGTGTTAAGTATTTTTCGATCGAAAGCCTTGCGTTTCAACATTATTCTTCCTGGAATCAATCTTGAAAGACTAACAGGCGAAAGATAAATGATAAACCATCTCTGTCACTTTCTGATACGTATGAGTGCGTCGGTGACGGATGGCTTACCATTCGTCTATTCCTTAGTAAATGCTACTATCGTGGAGAATATGGAATTAAATGGCGAGATGATGAATAATAGGGGAGAATGGAAGAAAAAAGCCTGCTGTGCTGAATCCAAATAAATGGGATAATTGCAAGAAAATGATGATGATGATGATGATGATGATGATGATGATGATGATGATGATGATGAGCGCGCTGTAATGAATCCGGCACTTTTAAATCCCAGACACAAGAATAAAGAGACTTAAGATTTAGAGTAATTTATAAGGTCCGTAAGGTCAATCTGGGTAGGTAAAAATAAATAAATAAAATAAAATAAATAAATATTAGGGGCAATCTTACACAAATCGACCTAGTCCCAAACTAAGCAAAGCTTGTACTATGGGTAGTAGACGACGATATACATAATATATAAATACATACATAGATAACATCCTAATCATATTTGCCCCGGCCGGGATTCGAACCCGGGACCGCCGACTCAGTAGGCAGGTGTCTACCAACCGAGCCAAACGCGTCGTCAAAGGTAAGCGAAAAGTATCGAAAAGTGCAGATCTTAATTGCAAACAACTTAGCAATTGTATTTATTGACCTTATAATGTCATTGCATTATAAGTTCGTAACTCTCTTGATTGGAATGTATTTTTATGTTAAATAAAATTTCTACAAAATTTCTTAACAAGGAACGCAAATGAACGAATACTTAATGGCCCAAAGAGTAAATTAAATTATAATTTAATCTAAAAAATATATTTTAGAAGGCCAAGATCATTTAACACACGCGAGGGTGATTTTGGAGGTAAACTTATCTATTTTACAATCGTTGAATTCAATGTTGCAAGAAGCCATTTGTCATAGTCTCGGTAACAAGGAAACCCGTGTCACTCGTTAGTGGGATGAAGGCTCGTTATACACGACAATAAAACAATCCCGTCATAGATTTTCCATTGATGACGTGTTGGACATGGGAAATGTGAGTTTCTGAGCTGTTTATGCAACCCAAATTCAGCACCAGAAGATTAACTAGGTACGAACTGACGCGTCACAAACACAGGACAATTTTGAAAATTACATGCTGCGGCACAGACAAAACTCGTACAAAAAAGTTCTTGCCAGAACCGGCACATAGCAATTTGCCTATAAAAAAACCATGAGAAATGGTCGGCTGTAGACAGAATAGTAGTTTTGAATAAGTCGCCGTCCATACTACCATGCTAAGCCAAAAGGCGAACTTATTGCTATAGAGCTCCATAGCAAAAGGTCGTCTTTTACCTTAGCACGGCTGCATAGATGTAATCCCAATAAAACTCTAATAAATCTCTATACGTACTTAACTGCCAGTGATAGTGCTAAGTTTAGAAAAATAATGTCTATTTTATTAATGGGCTCAGAACCTTTAAATAGTAATTTGTCAATGCGTTTTAATGGAAGTCATACATCGCTCAAATGGCTTAACGTCAATGCCAATCGAATCAGTCCGTAGGTAATGGTTAAAATCGGGATACATATCCTACGAGACCCATGCTTTTTCGAGATAAAAATCGTATGTGTTAAGTTAGGGTATAAACCAGCCATTTCGGTTCAGCGTGAAGGAGTAGGTACACATACACACCTACACACAAACTTTCGCCTTTATAATATTAGTGTGATAATTCTTATTTGTTTGTTTATTCTAAGAAATAAATAGATAAATTTATTAGAGCGCAATAGAAAAATTCAATTACAAATAGAAAATATTAAAAAAGCATTCAGACTAAACACTATTTTCTTCCTATGCCTCGAAATGATCCCACCTCAGCGTAATGCTATTCTGTCCGTAAAGCTCTGTGTACGTACAATTACTCACCCCTGCAAATGTATTCTCTGAATTAATGAATTTACGGGCACTTTTATTTCAAGTCCCGAACTCGTTCATTGGAAACAATAAATCTTCGTTGCGTCTGCTCAATGGAATAATATACCGGCTAGAGATACTGCCTATAGTTGACGCCTGCGGTTTTTTGCATTGAATTTACTGAGTGAGTTCATAAGTTTCGGTTGAGAAGTTCCTATAAACAGATTTTCAACGTCTTGCCTTGTAGGGCTTTTTCTAATGCTCTTTTAGAAAATGGTCATCTTATCCGATTAAACGAAGGATCATAATATTCTTATAAAGCTCTAGTAACGGGTACCGGCTTTTGCATGATTATCAATTTTTAACCCACTTCGACTTGGATAATTCTCACTGAGGCGGAATTGGTTCTAGATACCATTGCAAAAGAGTGGAGAGACCTTGTTTCAAATCTCGTATCTAGTTATTATACTGATATACGAGCTTTTTTTTAAGTAGGGATTTGTTAATAGTTAGTGTGTTTTGGTTGTCAACAGACGATTATATGGTTTCATAATAACATTATAAAAAGATTGCTATAAGTTATGAAGTAGACCCAAATAAATTTAAACCCATAGTTAACCAAGAATCTTTCTTGACTCTTTACAGAAATCGACATCCATAAATCCGAAGAATGCCGTTCCGAGTGGGTGGAGATTCGGGATGGTTATATGCCAAACGCGCCAGTTCTGGGCCGAATCTGTGGCTCCGGTAAGGGGCCCATGATGAGGTCCACAGGGTCTAGGCTGACCGTGGTATATCAGCCAGGGCTTCGGCCGAAGCCGTTTAAGGGATTCAAGGCGCATTATGAAGGTAAACTGATAGTTGGCATGTTACTTTGTATATATTAATTGCTATGATATTGCTGAGAAATCTTAACTACACACACAAGGGAATAAGGATGTTGGTACTCAAGACACCACTGTAAGTAGTACAGACAGTACAGTGCAACCACGTAATTGATATTTAACCAGTTAGAGTCCTCGCTGTCTTTTTAATTACAACACATTGGTGCAAACATAAACTATTATTAAGTATTATGTGGATGGAAATTGAGTTCAAGTCTTCAAAGTAGTATTTGTTTTCAGCTGTGTGTGGAGGAGACATCGAAGTGGACAGCAGCGGGCATTTAGAGTCCCCGAACTACCCTGATGATTATCAACCTAACAAACTGTGCATTTGGAAGCTGTCTGTGCCCGAGGTAAGAGATTATTTGATTCTACAGTGTTTCTTTATTTTGTGAGTAGGTAGGTTCGTTAAGTAGAGTTATAGAATCTTTTTGACGATTTAGTAATTCGAAATTTTTAAAATGGCGTAATACATAACAAATTGTTACGATTTTGAAACAACCTCGCGAGGTATACAGCTCACAAACACTAGATTTATATAAAAAGAAGCTTCATTCAACTGTATCAGGACTTTTTAGTCCTCACTGCCGGTGAATCGGACTTTGCGTGGGAATATTTATAACCCACTAATGTGATTATCCCCGCGCCACTGGAGTCATTGGATTTTCCACGAATACTTCAAACGTCAAACAGAAGCAGCCTGCAGCATGACATATAGATAGACTAAGACCACCTACATTTTGCAGGATTATCAAGTGGCTCTCAGGTTCCACTCATTCGAAGTGGAGAACCATGATACCTGCTCCTACGATAAAGTGAAAGTGCGGGATGGAGACTCCATGGACAGCCCGCTTATTGGAATGTTCTGTGGACATAAAATTCCGCCTGACATCAGGTACATATATTAATTTAATACAAAGTACTTAATTACTTCTAAGGGATGTCTGGATTGACGTCTTAGCATGTTAATAAGGGCCCAATTAATGTTAATAACTGTGCCCAAAGTAATGCAGTTTAAGCTTGCAATATCGTCTTAGAACTGTTTGCATTTGAATACTATCTTTGTACACGTAATGAGCCTTTGTGATTAGGGGCTTTCGGCCTTAATTTACTACGAAGACTTCCCAAGTAGCAAAAAAATCTGCAATGGCACTATTTCAGCTTAAATTAGCAGTATTAAGGGCTGTATAAGCGTTTCTGCAGCTTGTTTGCTAGTTGGGTTGGCAGATTATGTGTCTTTTGTCTGTTGGTTTGTTACGATTGTCTTACATATCTTTTTTGTCCCAGGTCTACCTCCAACAAACTTCTAGTCATCTTTGAGTCAGACAGCTCAGTCCAGAAGGCCGGGTTCTCGGCGACGTTCATGAAGGAGTTCGACGAATGCTCCATCATCGACCACGGCTGCAGCCACTCCTGCGTCAACACTCTAGGGGGCTACGAGTGCGCCTGTGACATTGGCTATGAACTTCACTCTGATGGAAAGAAATGTGAAAGTAAGTCACTAAAGCCGAATTTTGACACAGTTCACATAGTATTTATTTGTAAAAATATAATTAACCTATTGACCGCCAAGCGGTCTAGCAATTTACCGTGCCACTGACGCCAGAGTAAAAAAAAGAAGATGTGCCCCAAAATCAACAGGGATTGAAAAATACTTGTAGCGGTTAGAATTACAAAGTTTTTGATCATTGAAATTTGGACGGCTGTGGCCGACGTGGCGTCAGGGGCACGATTTTTTGTTGACGGCCACAGCCGACTGTGGCTCTCAAAAGGTTAACTGTCGAGGTATCTACCGGGAAGACTAACAGTACTTATGAGGGTCTCTAAAAAAGGAGTGTAGGGTCTTTATGGTCTTGGGGACATGCATGGTGCTGATTGCGGTTGCATGGCTTGCAACCGCAATCTTCAGTCGCCTATCTTTTAGGTGGCAAGGACCACAAATAGTGTCAAATGAAGTTCGGGCGGGCCAGACTTGTCAAACCAGTCAGTGATATGGATATATTACAATCACAATGATCGTTCAAAATAATCCTAATTCAGATATTAAGCTATGACATTTACCTTCCTTCCAGATGCATGTGGCGGAGTACTGTACGCTCCCAACGGCACGATAACGTCACCATCCTTCCCCGACCTGTACCCTCCGTCCAAGAACTGCTTATGGGAGATTGTCGCCCCACCACAACACAGGATCACGCTCAACTTTACCCACTTCGACCTGGAGGGGAACAATATGTATCAACAGGTTAGAATTTCAAGTTTGGTTAATATACTAATTAGGATATTGTTTATTGGACTTTTTTTGTGCCTATTTATAATAATGTCCATGGCGAGAATGCCTATTATTAATAGCTTCTATTTGCATAACATCCGGCATTCTTGAACTCTTACCTACTAAGTGTCGGACAGTAATGTTGCATTATTTATTTATCAAGAAACAAACGAAACCATCTCTGGTTACAAATGTATTAAGGAGTTTACATGCCCGACATGTTTTGAACTCGTATGAAGTTCTTCATCAGGCACTGCTACCCGTACAGCAGGGCGGTAACTTTGTCACTATATATAAAAATGTATCATGAAATAAATTTTAATAAGATTATTATTTGTATTAAATATTCATATTTTAGCATTATTGATACTTTATTAACTTACCTTTAGTTTTGACGACGCGTTTGGCGCAGTTTTGTAGTACACCTGCCCTGACCCGGCGGTCCTGGGTTCGAATCCCGGTCAGGGCAAACATTTGTGTGATGAACTCGATTATTTGTTCACGGGTCATGGATGTTATCTATATATATGTATATCGTCGTCTAGTACCCATAGAGTTCAAGCTTTGTCTGGGACTATGTCAATTTGTGGAAGATTGTCCCTTAATATTTATTTCATTCATTTTCCTAATATTTTATTATGAGACATCATTGGCTGTTCCAGGAATGCGAATACGACAGCGTAACGGTGCACTCTCGACTCAGTGCAGAGAAGCTACGTCGCCATGGCGCCTTCTGTGGGTCGGCTCTTCCTCCACCAGTCACCTCTGATGGCTCCGTGTTAAGAGTTCAAGTGAGTCATACCTAATCAATATGCGAAGCCAAGTGCGAGTCTGACTCGCGCACCGAGAGTTCCATACTAACACTTATCCCATCTTAAGGGCCGGGTTAAGTTTGCACCTGGTGTGTATGGCGTCGGATATAATTGAGGTGCAAAGTTAACGCTACCAGTCACGTTCGTATGGAAACCTAAAAACCGGCCAAGTGCGAGTCAGACTCGCGCACGAAGGGTTCCGTGCCAATATTGAGCAAAAACACATTATTTAATTTATAATTATTTTTTTATTTTTGTTTTTTATTGGTATAGCGGTAACAAAAATATACCTACATTCACAATTTGTCACTAACCAGAAATATTAACTTGTTTGAATTTATGCCATTTAAGCTATTTCAATTATTATTAGCTTTTTAGCAAAATCTCAGGTTAGGTAGGTACATCAGGTCAGGTCACGTAAATGTGTTGTCGTTTCTCTTCCCTGACGATCTAAGGTCAGTGGCGCAGCGATGCAAAGTCCTTCAAAGAGTTTAAAGTAATCTAGACTACGAGTATATTCTGTTTTCACCGAAAGTAGAAAGCCAATATAATTTTCTCAAACTTTTCCAGTTCACATCCGACGCCTCAGTCCACCGCTTCGGCTTCGCGGCAGCCTACTACATCGACGTGGACGAGTGTGCGGAGAATAATGGCGGCTGCCAACACGAGTGCCACAACACCCTGGGGGGCTATGAGTGTGCTTGCCGGAGTGGGTTCACACTGCATCCGAATAAACAGGATTGTAAAGAAGGCGGGTGCAAACATGATGTGACACAGCCTCATGGTACCATTGTCAGGTATGTGTAAGCCTCAAGTATATTTCGTTGTCTGTATCCGTGCTGTTCACAAACCCTAGTTATTTAGAATGATGCTCAGAGGCCATGTCGTTGATTAAAATAATCGGACAGCCTTTGAGAGAGAGAGGTGGTGATACCCCGTCTGGTTCATACCTGGTTCAGCAAATATCACTGACAATACAGCGAGGCAATGCTGCTAGCATTTTTGGAACCTTTCTGCCAGGTACTCGTCAGACCGGAGTTTGATTTTTGATGTGTAATTTTGACAAAGCGTGGCGTAAATTATTGTATTGTATCACTTGGACGAACCTTGTTGCTGATAAATATTAATGTGTGATTTTGACGATGGATGCTCATTTTGTATTTATGACGAAACCTGCGCTGTGGATATTATAATATTTGGATGCATGCATGAAAGTTATTAGGTAAATAAATTTTAGAATACCTATATCCTATGTTGTACCGTGATCATTTATTTCGAGGTTTATTTGCAGTCCGAACTATCCTGATCAGTACCCATCGAGGAAGGACTGCGTGTGGCAGTTCTCAACCACTCCGGGGCACAGGGTCAAGCTTATATTCAACGTCTTTGAATTGGAGCCACATCAGGTACTTCCCGAATTAATTGTACCTTTATATTTTATATTCGCCATTATTATTTGATGATGAGGGTTTTTAATCTGGGCCCAGCACTTTCTATCTTATTCTTATATTTTATCTACCTTCTCAGAAGTATACGCACCAAAATTGGCGTTATCTCGTTTTTACTTCACCTATAAATTGGTGAACATGCCTGTTTATGATGCACATTCATCAATATTCGAATCGTCCACATTTTATTACCTAAAAAAGTTAGTTGACTGCATAAAACTAAAGCGCAACAAAATAAGTGATAGTTTATAGACGAAAGACTTTGTTTTAAATGCACATTTATTATAATATATATTTTATTGTTTACACATAGTAACTTGACAAGACGACGATATGTTCTACATTGACATACTTGGATTATGAAACATAAATCTAAGAAGTCTAAGCGGCCAATATAAATCTTCATCGATATACGAACTCAACACGCCTCCTAAGATTTATATTGTATAAGCACAAACATAATAATTAACTAAAGAACATTTTGCAAGCATTTAACAAATCATCAACATAAACTAGTATATATGTTGAACAGTTATCATCACTATTAACATACAAACAATAGTCGTATTTGCTTCTTCTAAAGCCTATAGTCGTTACAAATTCATTAAAACATTCGTACCAAGCTCGCGGGCTTTCTTTTAAACCATATAAAGATTTATATAATTTATACACTTTATCAGTACCATCTTCATAGCCAAGTGGTTGTTTGACATACACTTCTGATAAAACTTTGCCATTTAAAAAAGCTGTCTCTACATCCATTTGATGTATACTTAATTTGAATTGACAACAATATGATAGAAGTAGCTTTAAAGTTTGCATACTCGCTACTGGTGAATAAGTGTCATCAACATTGTCCGTTTGTTGAAAACCTCTAACCACTAACCTGGCTTTATAAAGCTCTGCAGATTTCTTCTTGTACACCCATTTAACATCAAGTACCTTTTTATCCTGTGGTGCACTCACTAGCGTCCATGTATTATTCTTCACCAGACTATTCATCTCTCTATCCATTGCCTCTTTCCAATGATCAGCCTCATCGCTAGTAGTCGCCTCCTGGAATGTATCTGGAATCATGGCATCACAGTAATTAACACTTATACAGTAGTAGCTAAATTCTTCATCAAATCGAACTGGTGCTTTTATCTGTCTCTTGGACTTTCTCGTTCCATCATTTATTTCATCTTCATCATCATTCATTTCATGTGCAATTTCATTATTCAGTTTTTCTTCCATATCCATTTCATCTACAACATCTTCCCACTTGTCTTCATCAGCTCTAATTTCTTCGTCGTCAGTTTCAAAAGCTATAAGCTTAACATCCTTTTCAATTATATCAACATGTCTCGCCACAACTATTCTATTATTGATAAGTACTCTGTATCCGACATCTGTATATCCCAACAAGATGCCCATTTCTTCCTTTCTATCCCACTTCGAATGTCTTCTTGCTTCAAGTACTCTAACATAAACTTTACTTCCATACATTCTCAAATATTTGGCTGATGGTTTCTTTTGAAAGAATAATTCATACGGTGTCTTTCTCTCTGGTGTATTCGTCAATATTCGGTTTTTTAAATAAGCAGCCGTTTTAATAGCTTCTGGCCAAAAACGTCTATCAACTTTTGCTTCTGCTAACAGGCATCGTGCCATATCCATTATCGATCTGTTGTACCTTTCAGCTGTACCATTTAATTCATGTACGTAGGCTGGGCATGGTTTAATCATTATGCCCTTTTGTCTCGCAAATCTTAAAACACGATGGTTTATATATTCCTTTCCATTGTCACATCTTAATTCTTTTATTACTTTGCCCGTCATGTTTTGTAATTCATTTACATATTCTTCGAAGCATTCATACACTTGTTCCTTAGATTTGATGCAATAAACTTTTGCTAACTTGCTGTATAATCATCAATAAATGTCAGAAAATATTTTTCTCCTGCATGTCCAGTTGTCCTGTGCGGCCCATTAATATCAGTGTGTACAATTTCCAGTATATCCTCTGCTTTTGTTCTGTTATTCTCAAATGGTACGTTGTGCATCTTATTTTCTATACATATGGCACATCTCATGTAATCTTCTTCTAATTCCTCAGGCATTCCCTCTAATAGTCGTTTTTTACACATAAAGTCAAGATAGTTAAAGTTTACATGTCCAAATATTCTGTGAAGTCTTTCTTTATTCGTCATTTTGCTATTTATTGTATTTGCATAAATCCCTTTTGAAACAAAACTTGTTATTTTATAAAGTCTTTCATCCTTTTTTGCAATAGCAATCAATTCATTATTAAAGTTGTATATCTTCGTTAAATATCCTTTAGAAATTATTGTATGATTGTCGGTAATCTTCGAGTAACTCAATAAGTTTGCTTTCATTTCTTTTACATAGAATACATTATTTATTTCTACTTTTTGTTTATTTGCATAGACTGGAAAGTATGTGGTAATAGTTCCCACCTTCGTCGCTTTCAGTATTCTTCCATCTCCGACTTTAACTTTTATTGGTTCCTTTAATGTTACAAATCTGTCAAAATATTCATCGGTATTAATTATGTGGTCAGTACATCCACTGTCGAGTAACCAATTTATCTGTCCCGGTTTTACTTCATTCTCATCTTTTGCTACTGTCGAATTATTTACAATTGATGTGTGGAAGCTGTTCCTGCCGTAATCATTATTATTATTTCTTTGAACATAGTTTCCTCTGCCTCTAGTTTGTCCGAAATTATAGCGGCCACGTCCACGACTACGACTTGATCCTTGATATCCGCGTCCACGACCACGGCTTCCGTGCCAACAATCTCTTTGCACGTGTCCAGGTTTACCACAAGTAAAACAAGTTGGTTTATTCTTAAAATTTGCTTTGAATGCGTTTGTATTATCGGGTATATCTTCTTCTTTTTTCATTATATTTTTCATACGAATTTTACTTTTTAAATATTCAACTGTCCTTTCATTTTCCGGTAAAACATCTATTAAGTCGCCGATATAACTATATTCGCCTGGTAATGCTTTTAGCATATAATTTAATTTTTCGCTTTCTGTAATCTTAGCGCCTGCCTTTTTTAAATCGTTGACACATCGTTCGAATTCGTCAAAAAATATGTTGACGTCTGTATATTTCGCTAGTTTAATATTTTCTAAATTGTTTCTACACACGATTTGTAGCGCTGTGGATTTAAATACATTGTTTTAAATACATTTCGTCGAATTTCGCAATTATTTTATATGTCGAGTCTAAATCGCTGATATATTCTAGCTGCTGATTTGTAATCGCGCTGTATATATAGTTTGTCGCTTGAATATCCATCTCATTCCATTTTGCTGCATCCTCAGTTTCCAATTTTAATCGTATAGCAACATCCTTACATTTTTTAAATTGAAGAAATTTCATTAAACGGATTTTCCAATTCGAATAATCTGTTCCGTCAAAAATTGGAATTACGATATTATTCATTTTATATAATTATATCCACTTACTTGGTTTTCCACACGTTTTCCACACCTAGCGATCTGCTACCATGATAGTTTATAGACGAAAGACTTTGTTTTAAATGCACATTTATTATAATATATATTTTATTGTTTACACATAGTAACTTGACAAGACGACGATATGTTCTACATTGACATACTTGGATTATGAAACATAAATCTAAGAAGTCTAAGCGGCCAATATAAATCTTCATCGATATACGAACTCAACAATAAGGTACCTACAGTAAGGTAGGTACCTACAGTGAGTAACGTAAAGGTACCCACAATGATTAACCAAATATAAAGAAAATTATTATATCAAGTGCACAAACTCGTCGATAAGCCATATCATGCCCGTTTCACATGTTCCTCATTCCAACACTTCAGGAATGCGCTTACGACCACGTGACTATATACGACGGGGCCTCCGCCGACGAGAAGACCCTGGGGCGCTTCTGCGGCGGCAAGCTCCCGCACCCGGTAGTGGCTTCGCAGAACCAGATGTACGTCGTGTTCAAGTCTGATGTCTCGGTGCAGAGGAAAGGATTCCTGGCTACGCATTCTACTGGTGAGGATCTTATTTCTTCTGACTTTATTATTTCTATAAGGAGTCAAACACGTTTAATTTAATGTATAAAACATAGACATTATTGATTCACGTCTAATCTCTTTAATGGAGGCTTCTGTTTGAAAACGAGCTGTAGAACCATGACACTTGTTTACCGCCATAATTCAGACATTGTAGTCCTAACCTACTAGTTCGATATATCTATTACAAGGAACCCAACTTCATAGCATCTATCAATTATTTTATGTGAGGACGTTTTTTAAAGGAAATCAGAGTCATAATAAAACGGATACAAGCCTGACGCAGCTTATGAGCAAAAAACTGGGTCTCTATCCAACGTTTGACACTGACATCTATCCGAAAATCTCTCCACTATAGTTACGTGCTAATATCACGTAATAAGATTAGGCAGACTTATTGTCAAAAATTTATTAACTGTGACACTGGTGTGTGTCGTTCATATGTCGTCTTTTTTTTCCAAAGTATTTAGCCACGCCCACGCCCCAAGGAAAAATCCTTCCTTTAATTGAATGTGTTATTCCAGCATGTGGTGGCTACCTGTCCGCCTCAGACACGGTGAAGCACCTGTACTCCCACGCTCGCTACGGCGACGACTCGTACGAGTCCCGCGCCGACTGCGACTGGAACATCGTCGCGCCCCTTGGACATTTCGTCAAGCTCACCTTCCTTACCTTCGAGCTGGAGCCGGAGTCGCATTGTGGCTACGACTACGTCCAGATCTTCGGCGGGTATGAAGGCAGTGCCGGAGATTATGGGAAATTCTGTGGGACTGTTGTGAGTATCACACCTCTCATCTTAAACGCTCATATGGGCTATAATTTTTAAGTGGTTCCCTCCCTCTTATTTGTACGTAGATAAGTAGTTCTAGGTCTATTCTAGGATCACTCGTTACTTTTCCAAAACTATATAATATGTGCCAACTTACTAAACCACGATCAAACCAGTGTTAAAGTGTATATGATATATCATCATTCCCTTGCCCTTAATAACGGTAAAGCCACTTTAGCATCCACGATTGTCACGATGTTCTACAAGTATCGTTCCGACTGCGATTGCAACATCCTCACGCCTCTTGGAAACTTCGTGCAATTTGCCGTTTCAGTGTACAGCGTGAGTAGGGCATCCACTTGATCGAGTACTTAACCCTGAACCATAAGTGGTTCTGTGAGCCGTACACCTCGATTGAATTTTTTTTTTATTAAAGGCTGAATTAGGTACTTAGGTAATCACATTATTATCGCCTGCTCACAAAATTACGCGAGAATCAGTTGTTGTGTAAGAAAGTAAATGATATCCATGTTTTTATTTCATTTCAGATGCCCCCAGAACTGGTGTCCACGACAGAAGCTCTGCTCGTCCGCTTCCGCACCGACGATTCCATCGTGTTCAAAGGCTTCTCCGCGTCATACCAGGCGGTGAAACCTGAAGTGTGGAGCGGAGAAGACAGCTCAGAAGGCGGGGAAGATGAGGAAGAGGATGAACGTATGCCGCCGCTAGTGGTGGGGAGGAGGGGACTGCGCGCTCCCATGCCCAGGTTAGTAGTAGTGGATCTGAAAATTATTGTGAAAATCAAACACCTGCATACCTGGAGAATAGTTACTCACGTTACAATTGAGTAAATGTGACGTTTTCAATAAAAAGGGGCCCACTTGGTCGCTCACTATAAGGACGTATTGACAGGTTATTGGTATAAAGATGCAAACAAATTTCGACTCTTAACAAGCGACAAAGTGGGCCCTTTTGGTTGAAAACGTCACAAATGATGATACAATTTAGGGTACTTCGTTTACCTCGCTCCCGCGCCCATTTTTAGTAACTGTGTACCTAGTCAGAGCTCTCTGTTCTCCTTCCTTAGGCAGAATGGACCGGGTCAATTGACCTTAGAAACGTTTTAATGTATATGTAGTAAAGGAAGGGCGTGCACTTCTATATGCACATGCAGTAAAGGAAACTGAAACACATATCTTTTTAACCCTAATTGACATTGTGACATGAGCGAAAAAGGAACGTAATCAACTTTCTATACTCTAACTCCGCATAAGACATAGTTGATCGGTAGAGCCAATGATATTTTATAAGTTAGGTTACTAGCGCTCCAAAAGTGAAGCAGTCAAATGGCCCCATTGCCGTGTGTGTGCTGCCATGATCTAGGAAGTAAAAATTGCAGTTGTCATGATAGTGTATAACGTAAATCTTTTATAAAACATCATTGGCTAGAGCCGGTAGTACTCCACCAGTCAACCACCATTTGTACTCGATTTTGTGTCACGCAATACAGTTTACAATAACAAATACCCAAAATCAATATACTTACCACAATAACCTGGTAACATTGCAGGTTCGTGAGAAGACCAACGTGACGGTGGCCGCTCCCTCGGCACCCGCGCCACCGCCGCCCGCACCGGACCTTCGCACGGACCAAGACCGAGAAAATCTAAACTACAGCAACTCTAAACATGTCCGAACCTGCACGATAGCGTTGAAACCGTGTACAACACGGTTACAATATCTGTGGACCTCGCTGGAATGTGAAGCCCCTCCCCCTACCCCTGTACCTAGTTACCTACCCGCATTCGCCCCGTCGCGTCGCGCACCGTACCAGAGCGCCGACGTGACGTCATCGACGCCAGGTCCACAGATATTGTAACCGGGTTGTAAATGTGTTAACACAATGTCGACTATTGAGCTTACGACACTGAGCCCTTGCCAGCGGTAGGGGAGAGGTGCGGAATTTGGGCGACAAAGTTTATTTTACTAAATTCAATCTATTTCAACCATCGAAGGCCCATGCACTCAAACACACCTATTAAAATAGTATTGTAGTATCGTGTTTCAAATTCAATAGTCGATAAAGTGTAAATGCGCATTACCATTGAAAATTCAGAGAATTTATGAAAAATGTGTCCGTTCAATGCATTACATATGGGCGAATATACAAAAGTTGGGTAACTTTTCGGGATATTTTGTTTATGATAGTTTTTTAATCAAAATGCTACAAATTCGGGTATATAAGATAGGTAATGTAATGAATATATTGCTCCAGATTGGGCCAGTCACTTTTTTAAGTAGAACCGGAGAAATTTCGGTTTTTCTGAATTTGACTGCCAGGGGACTGACGAGGCTGACAAAGTACTGACAAAATACACAACTTCATAACATATGCTTGATATTTATTAAAATTTAGAAATAAATCTCTTAGGAACTAATCTATCTATTAGCCACAGACGTCCACTGCTGAACATAGGCCTCCCTCATGACTCGACACAAAGTGCGATCCCGTGCAGACCGCATCCATTGATTCCCCGCTACCCTCAGGTCATCCGTCCATCTAGTCGGGGGCCTTCCCACGCTGCGCTTTCCTATACGTGGTCGCCACTCTACGACTTTGCTGCTCCAACTGCCGTTCATTTACCGGGCTACATGGCCTGCGAATTGCCATTTCAACCGTGCAATCCTGTAAGCTGTGTCGGTTACCCTGGTTCTACTGCGGATATCCTCATTTCTGATTCTTTCGCGCACAGAAACTTCGAGCATAGCCTTTATTGAAGAACTACAGGACCATCTCACTGCTGAGCCATGTTCATCAGCTGTTCTTCAGAGTCATTACCAATCGTCTCACGCACAGTCGATTTCCAACCTCCCGAACAATCCGGATTCCGAAAAGCTTTAGCACCATAGACCAAATTCATACACTGCGGCAGGTTGTACAGAAGAGAAAGGAGTATAACCGACCACTATGTTTGTGAACTATGAAAAAGCCTTTGATTCGATCGAGACATGGGCTGTGCTTCAATCTCTCCAGCGGTGCCGTATCGACTATCGATACATCAAAGTGCTGAAGTGTTTGTACTGTAACACCACCATGTCAGTCCGAATCCAAGACCAGAGTCTATCCAACTGCAGCGAGGAGTAAGACAGGGAGACGTAATTTCTCCAAAACTGTTTACTGCTGCACTGGAAGATGCTTTCAAGCTACTGGAATGGAACAGACTTGGCATCAACATTAACGGCGAGTACCTCACTTACTTCGATTTGCAGACGGTAGAAACTATTTTTAGTCTTATTCTTATGTTTTTAGTCTTATTCTTAGTCTTCATTCACTGAAGTAATAATTGAAAAAACTGTTTAACGTGTAATACTGTGAGAAAGATCTATCTCCACTATTCAAACAGCTTTTTAATTGGCTTTACTACTTTGAGGTAGTTTAACAGTATACATTTTCTAAGTAAGCATCCCTGTTTTTTTATAAGTCACTGCTATTTTTGGTATTCTCTATAATTTTGTATTTGTTGTAGCTTATTCGAACTTTTTTTTATCTCTTTATGTAGTTTCTTTTAATTTAATTATATAACACTTCCGAAAAGGCCCTTCTTCACTGTTTCCTTCTTTTCCTTTTAGTAATATCTTCACTCATTACTCCAATTCTGGTTTATGGAGTTTCTTCCACAGATTTTACAACTTACTTAGACTGCTTTTTGACTCCCCTATATTTTGGTCGATGATTTTTCAGTCTAGTTCTCAGTTTTGAAACCATTGCTTGGTTCAATATTTTTTAATTGCCTTTTACTGGACTTATTCTGTCTTTCGCTTCATTTGCTCTTTGGTCGTCGTTTATAATAGGTCATTTGTTCACCATCTATTGATTATGCTTCGTGGTCAGTAGTTCTGGCGAACAAAGATATAAGTAGTATCATTCAGAAGTTGTTTTTTTTTTGCGTGTACTCAGATGATTTTTTTCTTTTTTTTGTGGCTAATCGTTGCTCCCAAGGTGTTATTTCCTTAACAAATGTCTTTACCCCTGTTCCTTCTTTTTTTAACAGGCGGCACGATGGTTTAAACTGAAATAAGTAACAATATACAGCTTCAACACGCTACAAATGTCAGTACCCTGGAAACCCGTCAGTCCTTTGGCGCAATATAACACAAAGGACTGACGCCAACGGACTGATGAAAAAGACATGAATTTGGGGTTATCTTTAGAATCAACATTTAATTTGATATTTTCGAACATCAACTAGCTACATTTTAACAAAACAAAGTTGACTGTGTATAAATTCAAGTATAACACAGATTTACAAGGAAATAACGACTTACCATAGGACTGACTTTTTGACTGGATTGGCACGTGTTCACATGACAACCACAACTCTGGTACAAAACTCAGTAATAGTGGCCATAAAATGGCTCGACCTGCAGCTAACTTTACTATCAACCTTGAAATTCAACGCGGATTTGAATTTGAGTCGCCGATATTTAGCGCGAAATTCCAATTCGAACAACAGACAGCGGACTGACGAATAAAACTGAACACAAAGTTTCTTATATTTTTTACAACAACAGTGAGAATATTATATTATGAAAGTAGTGTTATACATTATTAAATACATCATAGATTGTATTGAAACAGTAAGTTTTCTTACATTAGAGGTAATATTTAATATACAGCCATTTGATTGCCCACTTTTGAGGTTGTGACATGCCAAAGTACTGACTTTTTAAGGATAAATTGTGGAGTTTCACAAATTTGTATTTAAAATGAATAGCTGAAATTGGGTGACCAAATAAAAGGCTTTTAGTAGTATTCAAATAAAATTAAAAATATAAACAAAATATAACAAAACAATATTTTATTGCCCTGTGACATCGAGTTACCCATTTTTTGTAGAATCACCCATATGCAATTTAACAAACAATACAATATACCTACTGCCATGCCAAACCTAAAAATATAGTAGTTAAGTTCAATGAGAAACTGTACTACAACCCTACCGTACTCTCGTTCGTTAGTGGTACGCACGTGCAAATAAAGTTCGATGCATGTTTCTGTTCGTTCGTAGGTACATGACTTACCGAACCTGTACAGTAAGTAAATCGAAAATCAAAATTTCAATGCAAACCTAAACCGCCATTGTTTTGCTTAGTCATAATAATCAGTCGAAACAATTACAAATATCTGTGCGAAGCAGTCGAAAATCCAGTTTATTTGCGACTGAAAATGTAAATAAAAATAATTTTATTCATAGTTTTATTGAACTATACTTAATATATGATAAGTAGTTACCAAAAATACTCAATACTACGTAACTGTAACACAAATAACATGTACAAGAAGCATCTATCGGTATATCTTAACTACTCCTATATTTGATAATGACTGTACTCAAATGTAACTATTTTCTGCATAGGTACAGATGCTTCGAAAGAATATTGTGCCGAAAACAGGAGTGAAATGTATCAAACTAGAGAGCCTAAAATCTACGGACTACGGAATCAAAAAGTCAATAACAAAATACCAAAACTATTGAATAAGTACATTCCATACCAAAGACAACAATTATTGTTCATTATAGTGCCATAGTTGTTAGCTCGTAACATACTTTTCGTAGAATACTTGAAAACGTTTGAAAACAAGCACAATTTAGTAATAAAATTAATAACAAGACAATATTTAATGATAAGAACGTAATGTAAAAATTTACGTTAAATAAATGTTAGGTGTTTGGACCCATATCAATGAAAATTCTCCATGTACCTAGTAGTCGTCATGGTGGATATTCTTTTAAAAGTAAATTAGGTATTCATTCTTGAATGAACTGTCAAGTTGTAGTCATAATTTTGCTTACACCAAAAAGATAAATGAATTATTTTTGTATTCTACCAAAAATGTAAGGATACACTAGATTAGAATACCTATGAGTATCATGGTGACTTTATTTGCAGAATTTTAATATTACTTTCACCTATATAGTAGCAGATGAATAAATAATTGTAAAAATTATACTTATTAATATGTTACCAAAGCTAAGATAAGAATACCATCTCTATTTAAGATAAGTGGGTTAAGCTCAGCATGTGTAAAATGTTCAGAAATAACCGAAACCTAACCGTTCCCAATTCAAAAAAGTAGGTACGTGTAATTAATACACAAACTGTTTATTTTACACTTAAATAAAAAATATATAAAATTATGACAAGTTAATCTTGCTCTTTTAGAAACGTACAGTCAACCAATTTGATTTCTAGGCCACTATAGAACCTTGTCACCATGACAATGATATGAGATTTCAAGCGGCTTTCATATTGACCTTCACTGTGACAAGGTACGAAATGGCCTAGGAATCAAATTGGTTGACTGTACATATAGGCCTAAAACTGTCCCCTATACTTAACTTTTAAGTATAAATATAACTGAACGTTTGCGCAAGTATGTCATCACCTTGCTTGTCACCAAATACATTAATTACTTATGTAAAGTGATAACTTCCTATTATAAAAAAAAACGAATGTTACAAGTACCTACATGCAAAACTTTATACCTACCTTTATCTTGAACTTTTTCGCTCTCTTTTCCCTTGAAAATACGTACCTATACTTACCTACTCAAAAATTAAACCAAAAATATTGATATTTTTAGACTTAGGTATTGTATTATCATTGTGCCAAAAGGATACTTAGTTATTTAATAAGTAGAGACCTAAGTTGTGTAAAATAATTACGCTAGTGTTTTGTAACTTAGAGGAAAAATATGAATGCGTAGACGTTACATTATTTTTATTAAAACGCCACGAAAATACCATTCTTGTTTAATTTTATTCCAGTTTATTCCTCTGGACTATGTAGCTACTGAAAGTTTTGAAATCCCGTCAATCATTTTCAAATGAAAATGATTCTTCAAGTGAATAGATTTCCCGCCAAAACTATTACTTTCCTTTCCCGCTATAAATCAAAACTAAAATTTGTCTTGACGGCTATCCATATGCTACGTTTACACGCTTGCCAAGCCTCGGCAAGCCTACAGGACGCAGTTATATGTTAGAGTGAGCACGATGTAGTTCCGTCTCACTTTAACATATGACTGCGTCCTGCACGCTTGCCGAGGCTTGGCAAGCGTGTAAACGTAGCAATAGACATATTAAAATAGCTTCCAGGCGCACTTTGATGGCATTTGTTTCACACATTTTAATAGAGTCTAGACGTGGCCTAATACATGGAAATGGCGGCCGAGAAAAACAGTACGTTTATAATAACGTGCTTTGCAAACGTGGGCATTGAAAAGTTGCCATATTTTTAAACAAGGATTTACTGCTTAAGTAAATGTTGTCTATAGCCTGGCTAATGAACTAATGAAAGTAGACTAGAAAAAAACGGCAAATTAAAAAAAACAGCGTGCTGCAACACTGCGTATAACTCGATAAAGCAATATTGATGCTTGGTAATTTTTTTGTACACTATTATTGTAATGAGTATAACGAGTTCAGATACTATGGTAAAGAAGAAGAAAGACTAATTATCTAAGAATAAACGCAATTGCTTCGAATTTTGAGTTAGATTCTATAATATATTATAAAATAAGAGCGGTGACAGGTAGCCGTAATTACCAAAAGCAATTGAGTCGATAGAATTTGTTAGAAGATAAAACCTATGGATTTAACTAGTGCGAAAAGTGCAGGTTGCATTAGATAATCCTTCACATTTATTTGTGAACTTTGTAAGGGTAAAGAGGGAAGAAATAAAACTCATTGATTTCATTTTACTTTATACTTAAATTACTCTGCGAAAACACAACTTCCATTGAATCACTCGATCTGTATAGTTACTGTTTCCTACACTAATAAATATTTTTTTAAATTGTTCATTTAGTACTTATCCGTAATATTTTTCTCAATTTAATTCAATTTTCAACTTAATGGCTACTGTCCATTGGGATAATTCTGCCAGCATCAAGAATAGTTTTCTCAACTTTACTGATACAGCCGTTTGACACATTTGACTTTTAAATTATTATTGCCATGTAAAAAGTTTTGAATAAATCTGTTTTTACTTTCATTAGCCAGACTATAATAAATCAGTATTTAACTTGTCATGTATAGTGTCTGGATATAAATATAACTACGTGATCTTATTGAATTGTAATATTTTGCCAAGAAAGTATTTCTTCAAATATCTACTACGGAATAAATCATTCTTTAACGACTTTATTGACTTACTGGTTCCTGGCAACCCAAACGTACAACTGTCATAAGTCAGAAGTGAAGTGACTTGCCAACTTCTCGTTCTCGAGCTGGCCGAGCCGCGTTTTATTTATTTATTTCGTACAAATTTTGCGTCTTTGACCTAATTAAAAATATCAATAGGCACCACGTAACGCCTTCGTTTCCGTTATTTTAATGTGATATAAATTCGCTAAAATGGCAGCAGTCGCGTTAAAAGTAAAAAGTAAAAACGGCCAACAAATCCTAAAAGATTTGACCTCTGATAGTACTGTTGGGGAATTAAAGGTGTTTTTGTCTAGTATAGCTGAAATCAGCGCTGAAAGGATATGTGTTTTGTGTGGTTATCCCCCTAAGCCTTTGGATACTAGTGATGATTCTAAAAAAATAAATGAAATTGGTTTGAAAACTGGTGAAACGTTGATAGTGGAAGAAAAATCTATACAGACTCCAAGTAAACCTCCTCCACCAAAGCCCTTGGAGAATGGGGTGTCCCACGAGACGTTAGGGCCCAGTAGGCCCGGCATTTTAATGAAGAAGGTGGTCCCTTCAGATAATTCTTGCCTCTTCACTAGTATAGGTGAGTTGAGTACATTTTAGAGGTCATATTTTATGTAACAGCAGTCTTTGTTTTTAATTGCGACGTTATTGATTTTTCTTATATATTGATTTCCTTAAGCTTAAAAACAGGTATGCATTTTTAAAAAAATATCTGGTTTATTTCCATAAATTTGTGAATAAGGTCTAAATAGAATATTTTATCTAAAATGTATAACTTTTTATAAAATATTGTGACTTTTTGCTACATTACCTATGTTTCAAATCTCAGAAATCCCACTTGGTTGTCCTTAAAAGGCTTATATTTTTCAATTGTTCAAGTAATACAGTTATAATTTAAGTTAATTTATCTGCAATATAATTAGTGAAATATGATATAATATAACTATTATCATGTAATTAACTAGTTTATAATTAATACACACAGTAAAATTATATTCCATGTTTTAAAATAATTCCTTTTCCATAAACTTGTCTGATTTGATTTCTAGTCTAACATTTTTGCTTGATTTTGACAGTAACATGGATGTGATAGTAATGGCAATTTATCACAAACTCTATGAGTGTTAAATTGCCAATTATTTCAGTTATTGTTTGTTATCAGTGTTTTAATTTATTTATTTTAATATTTTGTTTAAAAAACATGCTCTTTTAATGCAAGTAATTGTTCACCGTGGTTAGTAAAATAAAAGAAAAATTGTCTTTTTTAATCAATGATTGCTTTTTAAATATGGATCAAGAGATACTTTTCTATTCTTAAATAGTTTTGTTTTTATTTGAATGATATTTGTCGCAAGTACTTCAAGTTTAGCAGTACTCATCTTAATGCTAACACAGCCTGCACGGCCCTATCTGGTCAAAGGCAGCTTTCCACTAGAGCAGTTCCCAAGCTTTTCTTGGCCGGGGCCACTTTTATCACTTTGTTATTTGCAGGGACCAAATGTTGTATGTAACTAACCTTAATTTTAAATGTTCACTGTATTTTACTAACAATGTGTGCATGCATTATTGATCTGATATAATTTAACAAATTCCCATCCTCAGTCAGACTCTGGTGATGTATCACCCGTGAATTTGAATTGTTTGTGAACTAAGCAGCGTCGAAGATGAATAACTACCAAAATCCATACAACAAAATGATGCTACACTACTCATGCAACTTTTTTTTCTTATACACTGCTTAGTATCTACTAAAACACATATCTATGTAGATATGTGTTTATAAACCTTGGTGTCATTCCTACAAGTGTACTAAAAGTCTGTTTTTAAATTGTCCATGATTATGCCCTAAATCTTCTTTGTAATTTTTCAGGTTTTGTATTAAATGGCCAAGTAGATACAACTGTCCATACGCTGATGCGACAGATCATAGCAATGGAAGTAGCGAGCGACCATGACACCTACAATGAAGCGATGCTGGGGAAGCCTAATGCAGAGTACTGTGCTTGGATACAGCAGCCGAGCTCCTGGGGTGGTGCTATTGAGGTAAGCTTCATCTTTACACTTTTTGACGTGACAACGTCTAATAAATTGATGAACGCCGGCCGCGCATACGAAAAAACATGACGTCATTGTAGCAATACTTTGTAGCGCCGTGGACATGACGTCATTGTCGCCTATGAACGCTTGTAACGCCAGGAGCATCACACGCGCGCTGCTGACCCTTTAAGAACCTATTTACTCACCTCACTTCTGCCTTCTTTACTCTTATAGGTTATCGCGGGCTAGTATTCCGCAACTCGACGTCTTACAATGCGCCTATTTTGTAATTCTTTACTCTTTTAATAAAGCTGTGACTGCTACTAACTTAAAACAAATGTTTATAATAACACAGGCTCTAACAACTTTCCTGACCAACACCAACACTTTGTCCGCTAAGCTACCGAATTCATATTAGTCATACAATTTTTTTATTTTAATGCTGGCACAGTCAGCAAGGGCACTTTGTTTTGCCATGCCAATGTTTTTACTTAGATGGTTTGACTTGATAGAGAAGACAATTGTTTGCAATAAGTAGTTCTACAATGTTAATCAAGCCAACAATGTTGTTTAATAAGATGTTTTTAGAAATACCATTATTTTTCTTCTTCATTTTCGTGATCACATTCGAGCTTGTGTTTTTTACTTGGTTTATTAAAAATATTGGAATCATAAGACTTTATTAACCTCAGAAGACCTCAATATTCTTACTATACTAGTCTTCATTACAGTATTTGTTAAGACATCATAATCATGTAATGTGTTTAGCTGGGAGAACGATAGCACTATATTTAGACCACTAACCACAAAGTAGGAGCCAGCAGTACAAAGTTCCTTATGATAATGTTATCTTTGTGAAACTATTAACCCCTTGTTCTCATTGTTAATGTTGTCAGCAGACATGATTGTAATAGATTATAATATGAAGCTCAATAACTCGGGATCAAGGCAAGCATGTTTAAAATCGTAATTGCGTACTGTGTCAAACCATGTAAGTTGTGGAAATGAATAAAGAATTTATCTATGTATCTATCTATCTAATTTATTCAGGGGGGCTAAAGGAATTAGTTTCTGGCTCATATTTAAACATATTGAATGAAATTGTCAGTTATCTAATATAAAATAATCTTATAATAGTACGTGCGGCGAAGGCAAGATCTGCTACGTTACGTGATACTAAGATAAGCCCCATTATTATTATTATTATAGCTTTATTTATCCATAAGAAAATTACAGTTTTATTCAGTATATTGTGACCCCTGCACATTATGGCCCCTATTGGGTAAAAGCCTCCTCCATCTTTTGCCAATATTTGCGGTAAGATAAGCCACATGGCATAATTTAAATAGAATATTCGAAATCGAAAATTCGAAAAAAAAAAAAAGGCAGTACCGGGTTCGATTCCTGGTCTCGTCCACCAGGTTACGCATTTCAGTTTTTCTTTGAGCTTTAAATCTTTGTATCAATGATTTAATATAAAAATTGTGGTGTGTACCGACATAAAAAAAAAACAGAGACTATTACATTTCTAAAAATATCTGTATGTAGAACATGTAATATTTAATTATATTTTAAACTGATCGTTAATAGTACATTTTACAACTAGTGTGAAAAGAATGTCTTTTTACCACTAGTACCGAGGTATCTTGCCACGAGCTGAAAGCGAGTGGCAAGACTCGGTACGAGTAGTAAATAGTTATTTGTGCAACAAGAGAGCAAAGTTGTTTTTTGTTACGAGTGCTGATTTTGAGTCCCGAGCAAGCGAAGGATTCTACGTTTGAATCACGAGCGTAGCGAGTGATTCTATGTTAGAATCCTGAGTGTAGCGAGGGACTCAACAGCACGAGATGCAAAAAACTTTGCTCTCGTGTAGCACACACAACTTTTCACCTCATCAGCGAGAACATATTCGACATTTTGTGCTTTTTCTTCCAACGTATGTTTATAGTCTTTGTTGCTGATTTCAATAATATTATTAATCAGAAAATAGATAAGTGCTGCTTAAAAAGGATTAACAATATAATTTAATTGAAATTATAATCAACCAACACGGTTATTGTCATTATTTTATCAAATTGGAAGATTTAGCAGATACATGACGTGTTTATTTATAAATACATATTATATTACGAGATTTTGTTCATAAATTGATTAATATTTTTACTCCTAAAACACCAAACAAAATAAATGCAAAAGAAAATAACAAATTACAATATGAACTCGATATTTTTTGAGGTACGTTTCGAATATGCATCTATGATAAATGGTGAAATTATAAATTATAATTATATTTACAATAAGTTGAAAAATCTTATTTTGTTTGAGCAATGATCTATTGTTTTATATAAAAGGCACAATAGTTTTAATATTCGGTCGTTAAATAAAAATATAATAAAGAAAAAAAATGAGTTGCAATTAAAACTTTTTCGGGTGTTTTTAATGAATTTTTTGGTATAACGCGTATCCGAACTGTTCTCAATCGAGGTCGGATTCGAAAATCGAATTTCAAATTGATAAGTTTCTATCCCTCTCTTTTATATACATATGAAAGAAACAGAGTGCATCGAGATTCAAATGATTAGAATTTTATAATTAACCTTTGGCTGAATAATGACAATTCGTGGTCAGATATTGAAAAAATTAAAAAGCTACTTTCTACTCACGCTCGAAACAAAATCGCATTTTGTTCACTGTTATCTGACAGCAAAATCGCCATGTTTGAGCTGGTGAGGTGAAAAAGACATTTCACACGTGTTGTAAACGACGTTTTTTAATGCAATTGCGAAAAAATAACAAATTAATATATCATTGCGATAAAATATGCTTGCTTCGAAGTTATTTTTGAACGAACCCATACTTTACAAATGACATGGTACATTAAGACCATCATCATCGTCATCGTCATCGTCATCGTCATCGCCATCGCCATCGCCATCGCCATCGCCATCGCCATCGCCATCGACATCGTCATCGTCATCGTCATCGTCATCGTCATCGTCATCGTCATCGTCATCGTCATCGCCATCGCCATCGCCATCGCCATCGTCATCGTCATCGTCATCATCATCACTGACATTCGAAACTCAGTTACTGCGTTTCGAAAGTATAGTTTGGAACTAAAAAGTAAAAAGCACTAGTTCGAGAAAATGAGCTTCTCGCACGCTACGCAGCCACAAAAAGTACCACTTTTTGAGCAACTGTATTAAAAAAAAATATTTTAATATTCCTACCTAACATTGATTTGGAGTATGTATATGTATATCTCCTATACGTGTACGCATGTAATAATTAGTTATAACACTAATGTAATGTAATTGTTCTAAGTCTTATTTACGAAAAAATGACTTACTGTTAAGTTTCTTTCGGCTTTCTTCTCAACAGCGGTCTCCTCTTGCGAAATGCCGGTAGATTCACTGACTTGTAAAAGTGCCCTTGTGGCCTACTTACTGAATAAATTATTTCATTTCATTTCATTATTTTTGAATGTAGAAACACCACAATTTTTTATTAACCACAAAGAGGAATTGAAAAGCTAGCTTACGCATTTCAATTTTTCTTCATGCTTTGATCTTTGTATCATTGTTCAACATTGTAATATTTTCATCTAAGACCCGTTACATATTTTTAATTAGTTACATGTAACCATTGCAGGTGGCGATTCTCTCCCGCTTCTACGGTATTGAGATGGCTGTAGTAGACACTCTGAACGCGATCATCAACCGGTTCGGCGAAGACAAGAACTACGGTCAGAGGGTGTTTCTCCTCTTTGACGGAGTGCACTACGATCCCTTGTATTTGGAGCAGTCTGATGTAAGTATATACACAGTCAAGTTTTTAATTCAAGTTCAGTCAAGTTTTGACGACGCGTTTGGCTCGGTTTGTAGACACCTGCCTACTGAGTCGGCGGTCCCGGGTTCGAATCCCGGCCGGGGCAAATATTTGTGCAAAATATTTGTTCTTGGGTCATGGATGTTATCTATATATGTATTTATATATTATGTATATCGTCGTCTAGTACCCATAGTACAAGCTTTGCTTAGTTTGGGACTAGGTCGATTTGTGTATGATTGTCCCTTAATATTCAAACACTGTAATACCTTCACTACGCTCTATAACACCTTCGTGAGATCGCGAATTGAGTATGGTAGTCAAGTCTGGAATCCATCATACCAAGTTCATATCGACCGTTTGGAGAGGATCCAGCGCTCTTTTACTCGGTATATAGCCTATAAAGACCGTTCTAAAAACGTCACAAAACGCACCAGTTACGAGAAAAGACTTGAACATTTCAATATGTGCACTCTTCAACAGAGACGAGATTATTTAGATCTTGTTTGGCTACACAAAGTGATAAATGGGGAAATTAATGAAGGTCGCGTCCTAGAGAGTCTTAACTTTATTGTACCTAGTGCTAATGTTAGACCCTCACGCATCACCACTTTCCGACCAAAGCTAGCGAAAACAAATTTAGGTAAATTTTCCGTCCTAAACAGAATACAGAAACGATACAATACGCTGCAAATTGTGCATGATCTGGATATCTACTCTGACAGTATCGGTTGCTGGAGGCGTAGACTGCTTTCGCAAGCTAGTGGCACGTAATAGTTCCTTTTCTATTTTTATTTTATTGTAAGGATCGATTTTTCTCTCTGTAATTAGTTACTTTAGATTAAGTTAAGTATTTATGTACCTTATTGCCAACCTGTCCAATATTTATAAAAATGCTGTTGCACACCTGTCATTGAGGTGCGGGCTAGAAGTGCTCCTAGTATTTAGTGATAATTTTTACATGTAAAGCCTTGTACTTTGTTGGTGTGTCGAATAAATAATAATAATAATAATATTTATTTATTTATTTATTTAATTAGGCGAACTAACTTGACAGCGGAAAGTGATGTCAGAAATAGAAAAAAAATTGTGATTGGTTTATGTCGATATAACCTTAACTATACACCCACAGACCTTAACTATGTTGCAACAAGGTTTATATTCGTTTACAAATGTACAGTTATCAGTGTATTCGATAGTACAATGGAACTGTCAAGAAAACAAAAAGGCGGACAGCGTTCTTAGCGATGTCCTAAAATAAAATTCGTTCGATGTAAGTATTTTAATTCCAACCGTTTTTTTATTATTGATTCGTGTAATAAAATTATTAGTTTGATTTCAAACACAATAATGCAGAATTTATGAAACACGTCATATCTACTTCTTTTTAATGCTGTTTAACTAAACCTCGGGTATGTACTGGTTTTTTTATAATATCGATATTAACAACACTAGCGAAACTGTGGCAACATTCGTGTGCAATGAACTGTCAAGTTAGTTCGCCTAATTAAAACTCGACTGTAGGAAGAGGCTATCTCTGTAAGCTAAAAAGATATAAGCAGTGATTGTACTTTTTCTAGCATTTTTGGTGCAATGCTAGGGTTGTCAGTTGTGCCCAATATTAAATTTTTTGAACCAAGAATCAAATAAAATAAAAAAATAAAAATAATGTATTAAACAAATCTGAAATACAGAAAATATTCCCAGAACATGTAAAGCCCAACCTAATATGCATAGTGACATGGATGGTTAATTTACTATATGAGGAAATGTCTAACACAGTTGCAATAAATCCTTATCTTAGGTTATAGTTCATATTTATGATTAGGAATTGATATACTAAATATATATTAACATAGACAGTATAATGCGTAGGTAGATAATGGCAGTCCATAAATATAGAAGTAATTTTGTTTCTTTACTAACGTCCCGTCAAGTGCTAAGAACAGTTGCGTTGATTTTGTATGTGAAAATAAGCCATAATTATTATTTTTAACTAATTAAATACAATGGAGAAACTGTTAAGTGAGCACAGTTCTTTATTAAGGACATGTTCTTATTTATTAAGGAAATATTTTGTTCTTATTGTGCTAAAAAAATGACACGTTCGAAACAGGGTACATTGTCTCATTTTGGGTTACAGTAATAAATGTTATACACAACTATAATATCTGATTAAGTAAATAAAAAGTGTGTCATTTTCAACGACAACATAATATTACATAACTTTAAACGTCAATCATATTATACACGTCGACAACCCTAGGTCGCTGTCGTGTCATTTGACGTCATCGCACCAAAAATGCTAGAAAAAGTACGATCACTAGATAAGACAGCGATTTGAAGCTCAGTCAGGCGTCAGTTCAGTCACATCAATCTGATAAAAATGACGAGATTATGGTCGTAACTATAACCCTCTCGAACTGACAGACTGACGGTCCGGACTGGTTTAAATGAATGAATAAATAAATATTAGTCGCGCCCCTGGAAAATGAGGAAGCCTTCATCTTCTCGGAGTTCATATCACAATTGCGATTGAACTAATCCAAAGTGTATATTGCACAAGGCCTATCGCCCGAGATTTGCTCAAGTGCTCTCGGTTGAAAGGGTCCGCTATAACAATGAATGTTCGATGACTGTCCTTATATAGCCTAACAAGTGTCTGGCCCAGGGATACTGGCGCTACAAACAGTCATATATATTTTTGAAGTGTATTTTTTATTTAATTGCACAAGTTTGAGAAAAGCACTATACATGCCTTAGCCGTGAAAAGGGCTTGCCGGCTTCGTATAACTATCCGTCTATACCTACTCACCTGGCAAGCCGTTATTTCGCGGCGTCTGCAGTAATGTACTCATCATCATCATCATCATCTCAGCCATAGGCCGTCCACTGCTGAACATAGGCCTCCCCTTTGGACTTCCATATAAGTATACCGGTTGGAAGTAATGTACTATTTTTCATTTATTCCCAGGGCGGCATACAAACCCTATTCCCAGCCGAAGACATGGACATCTATCGCGAGGCGGAACAGGTCGCCCACGAGGCGAAGTCCTCCCGCCAGTTCACAGACTTAAACAAGTTCACCCTCAAGTGTATGGTGTGTGACAAGCTTCTGAAGGGGCAGGTGGAAGCGCAGAAACACGCTAAGGAGACCAAGCATGCTAACTTTGGAGAGGTCTAGCGGTTGTGTTGGTTAGTTAAATTTCGTTGTACGTTTGGGAAATTGCACCGATTCCACAGTTGACAATAATAGATTGGACGAGAGAGCGTAATGAGCGAGGACAAATCAACTTGAGTGTTATAATGGTTTTTAGCCACGTGTTACTCTCTGCTTTTCACTTCGACTGCAAGAAAATAAATTACTAATTTGTTTAACTATGACAAGTGTCGTATGGCATGTAAGATCTGAAAAAGGCCTAAAAACAATCATTAGCATACGTCTAAATACGCCTAAAGTTATCTTAGGGGTATTACCATTTTTCTATAAAACGGCTGCCTTACGGTAAAATTTTGGCAGATCTGATCAGGTTGCCTTGTTTTTAAATATCTGTATTTAGCATGTAGCTGCCAACTAATAAGATTTCTTTTTAATTTTCATACAAATTATTACATTGTTTTCGATTGGAGGCTAAAACTAGGGGCTAAAACGACTACTTTAGTCCCGCTTCGCAAAGCTAAAATGACATACTTTTTGAGCAGGAGAAGTGAAAAATAAATTTAGCGTTCCGTCGACACATTAGTTCGGCACGTGCCAATTTTTTGCAAGAAAGAGAATAATTGTCGCGGCACGTATTAATTAATACTGGCAACTTTCATTTTTATTTTATTTATTTTTATATACTGATTCCATGGTCATGAATTAAATAAAAATAAAAGCGAATGCTCATACTTTAATACCGAATAGGTGCACATTTTCCAAGCTATTTAAGGACTGTTTCACACGATTTTATTTTTTACTCTTCTATGAAAACTCATTGCCAGTTGGTGATCATTTGCTTAAAGGACGTTATAGAGACCAAGATGGATGCTGCAACCAGGCATGGTTATAATCTTAAATTATTTAGTGAGAACCAATCCAATGTATGTGCCGGAAGTGACTGTTTTTCAAAAAAGTGTACACAAACTTTATTTTTCAGAACAATTTTTTTTTTGACTCATCTTATTCGGAATCGCTTGTACAGCCAAACCAAGAAAGAAAACAAATGTACTACCTACAAGAAAAATAAACGTACCAAAATTTTATACTTGTTTCTTTTTCAAAAAAAAATTAAAAAAAAATTCTTTGGCTCGTCTTATTCAGAATCGCGAATGTAGGTACTAACATTCAAACCTTATACAAGAAAAAATAATGCCCCAAAATTTTGTACGTATAATATTTTACCAGTGCGTCACATTGATTGAAAAAAAAAACATGAAGATATGGAATGTACATTTTGATTGTCAGTAAAACAAGCCAAATTATATATTTTTCTGTAAAAATAAGTTCATGTTCACTTTTTTTTAACTCAAATATCGATGAAGCAAAAAAATAAGGTCAGGTAAAAGGCTTTTGGCAAACGAGAGTTCTCATTCAGCCCTGCCTCTTCTGACTTGCTTGCGGCATCTATCTTCATATATTGCCTCGCATTGAAGGCTATGTTGACATACTAAATAAGTATATTTGACAAAACGTTAAAATCACGAACTGCCATCACAACTAAACTTACAAAAATATTTATACTAAGATTGTAAGCATTGCTTGAAGGCAATATCGCTCAAATAATGTAATATGTACTTCTTTCATTTTGTTTGTAAATAAATTTAGCTTATGTCTGCTGTCTGTAATTTTAACGTGTTTTTGGTAGATTATTTACGAATATTCGTGAGAATAATTAGTAATACTACCTTACAGATATGCGATCCTTTCATACGTTATCATGCATGACTATATTTTCGGTATATTTAAACCACTTAAACGTCGATGGATACCATAGTGCCCAACAGTAAGAAGGTAGGATTATACCTATTTTGCTTACGCTCTTGGCAGTTGATATCGCTCCACAATTTCTGTTGCGAGCATCCGATATATCTTCTTCTCTGTCAAAGTGGCCGTGTTTTGACAGAGCGGCCGTGGTCACATTCACTACCCATCGTTTCCACCAGTGCGAGGATGGGTAGCGAGAGCGTGGGATGTGTTTTTGTTAATCAATAGAATCATTTGCGCTGAGCGAGGATAAGTAAATGAAGTTATTCCATTGGTTATCAAAAACATATCCCTCGCTACGCATCCTACGCACATCTTTGGTGGAGCCTTACTATGAGTAACGTGAGCGTACTCGCTCGTGACAGCGTAAACTATTTATATGGAGAACAGTACAGTGCCCCTAGCGGTAACTTTGTACCTATAACTACAATCGTCCACTCATTTGCTCAAAGGTTAACTGGAAGAGATCCCTTAAAGGGATAAGTTCGCCTTTGTACATGCTTATTTTTTTTGTAATGTGTTTTTCTTGTTTTTATGTACAATAAAGTGTTTACATACATACATTGTCCATACAAATCGTCGCTAGCGAGCACGGTCACTGTAAACTCTTGGTAAGGGTACAGGAGTCGTTGGTGGTAGAGGCGGACATAGCTCGATGATAATCCCAGGTCACGTGTCAATTCGATTAGTCTACGGTAAGGGGCGATTGCAAAAAAATTGTACCTACATAGTTAAGGGCTTGAATTTAAACAAAACTTATTTGATTCCTTTGTGTGATGAAATACATTTTGTATGGCTAACTTTCGTCACACAAAGGAAGCGATCGTGATTTTTTGTTAACTAAGCCTTTAACTATGTACAATTTTTTTGCAATCGACCCGTAAACTCTTTGAAAACCCTCCGGGCGCTACCCCTGGTCCCAGGGTTTCATATTCAACCTCGAGCATTCAAGCATCCACCATTTTATGGTTTCATATTCCACGTAACAGGATTAGTTTTGGTGACCTGACGTTTAAAAACCGGCCAAGAGCATGTCGGGCCACGCTCAGTGTAGGGTTCCGTAGTTGCTCATCCTTCACAATAAACTGCTGTTTTAAGCCCGAGGTTTACGTTAAGAAAGATTTTAAGCTCTATAAAAAGGTCGTAAACGCCCTGGAAACTGTAATCACTTATTACCTTCTGGAAGTCAACTTACGACCTTTTAAAGAAAAAATATGAAATTTGGCGATAACTCAAAAACGGCTCGACCGATTTTGTTCAATATAGTTTTCATTGAAAGTACTTATAAGGCCTCATAAACACGAAATTTTCCGAATTTTTTTGACCCGTGGTTGAAAAGTTAGAGGGGGGGGGGACACTATTTTTTTTGTTTTTGGAGCGAATATTTACAAAACTGCTGACTTTATCAAAAAATAATGTTAAAAGACCCCCATTATTTTTACAAGACCTATTCAACGACACCCCACACACTAGTGTTGAAAAGAAAAAAAAAATTCACCCCCACTTTAGGTGTTCGAGAGGTACCCGAAAAAAAAATTTTTTTTTTTATTTTATTTTACCGTTCTGTCGGCGTTATACATACACATACTCAATTTTCATACCAAATTTCAGCTTTCTAGTACTAATGATCACGGAGCTAAGCCGCGGACGGACAGACGGACATGGCGAAACTATAAGGGTTCCTAGTTGACTACGGAACCCTAAAAATGGTAAAGAATTCGGTAATATGAAAGGTTTTGATGCATACTGTATGGATCAGTATTATTTCTATTCTTGAGATATTTTTATACAATGGCAAATAATTATTTTTATTTTATTGTTATTCTTTGGGTTTCAAGTACATTTTATACAGTATAGTCATAATTTACTATAGGTATTTTAGTTAATGAAAACAAATGCAATATTGCATATTATGAAGTCGTTTTACTTTTAAATTATTATTTTTATTGCACGATACTGTATATTTTTCATATTATTATTTGTTCGTTTATTTTTAATTTCATAACCCGTAAATCCAATGAAGTGTAATATTGAGAACGACACTTGTCATCTTGAAATCTAAAAGTATCTACGCCTATTTGTAACGTGATTCGTGTTTTATTTTCATGTCATTTGTTCAAGCACTACACTGACTAATAATTGACATATAATTATTTGCCATGGTTTTTACTCACTAATTAGTATTATTTGTTTTACATTTATATAAGTTTACTTATTTATTGGTCGAATTTTAGTTGTAACTTCACAGCCTACCATGAGGTTCGAAAACTCACGCTGGTTCAATGTCGGTGGGGACTGACACAAATAGCTTTTAAATAAAATTTACCTCCTTAAAATATTGTATTATTTAACAACATAATTATTCATAATTATAAAAACGGTTTAAACTCACGTAAAAATCAGGAAAGGTCCAGGAATTGCCAGGTGGGCCGTGAGTCGCGTTGCAGCACGGATAGCCGTCCCTGATGAAGAGCTCCATATGAGTTCGAAAAATGTCGAGCCGTTCCTGACAATTTTTACGTGAGTTCAAACCGTTTTTATAACTATGAAAGAGGTCTCACGATAGTTTTAATAATATTTCAACAGAATTATTACGTAGTTTCACCGGTTTTTTTTTATCGAATTACTTATTTCATCGATTTTTTTTTCTAAATTCGTTTTATGCTTTTAAAGATGACGTATGGAAAGCATTCAATTAGTTTTGTTAGGCTTTATAGCCTACAAATACAATTATTATTTCCATTGAATGAAATTAAGATGAAACGATTAAAGGTAAACTGAAACAAAGCGGTGAATAAAAGTATCTGTAAATTTTTCTCGATCGATTTATTTTTAACACAAAAATATACAATATGAATAAATATAGTCACATCGGCTGTATCACTTGTTATACCTATTACAATTTTTACAATGTTGTCATACAACACTTAGGTACGTTTAGATTCTGTCCGGACTTTACGGAATATGTAGAAGTACAATTATATTAAAGGTCACGTTTGAAATCACAACTTCCTCGAAAGATTAACATTAAAATTATACAGTTTCCATCTTATTTCTCTGCCTTAACATAGAAATATAAGTACACCGTTAGGAAGTCGATTGAACGCAAAATTCAACCAAAAAGTACTGTTCCAATACGTAATATAATATTCCTAAAATGTGCACGCCTCCTAGTCTTAAAAAATATTGGTTTAGCAATAATATATATAAATATCGGTCAATACAAGTAAAGGGCAGAAGTAAACATTTTAGGAAAGTATATGCAATGAAATAGTAAAACACTACCGAGTAGGAAAATCTCCTTTCCAAAAAGTGGTTATTTCAAATGTACCAAATATAAACTATTTTGGTTATACAGTTCACAGCTTCATCAATACAAGATAAATATACGGAAAAACATTTCATGTAACAAAACCGCAACATCAACAACATTAATCCGCCCCTTCCTAATACAGTGTTTTAGTGCGACGAAGATTACAGTCCGTCAGCTCATAGATTGAGATTCGGGTATCGGTGAAATCGGAGAGGTTCGTCCTGATTGCATAAGAGCGAGCGAAACAGGTATAGAACTCGAACTGTACAAGTATAGGATGTATAAATATTAAATTATGATGTTCTGCCATTCAATATTACTTATCTTTTATCAATGCTGCCTAGTCATATAAACTTACAACGAGAATTGTGCATTAGTGTACAAAATAAACCATCTATATAACAATATTGAGGCCACATTCGTGTAACAGTGCTTAACTTGCCAGTGTACAATTATATAAGAGTAGATAGGTTTTTGGTGCAAGTTTTATTTAGTCTGAGACTAGTTTTATTTAAAATAAATACAGATGTGCAAATTCTTCGGAGAAAGAAAACATTTAGACAACTAAGTTGCAATCTGAAGACTTTATATTGGAAAAATACCACTGTACAGTCTATTCGTTCTTGTCTAATTTAGGCTGTATTTAAGAGGTCTTACACAATACACATTCTAAAATGTATTTTTTTCATATTATGACAAATATATAAGTAGGGTTTCAAATATATATCAATAAATTGCAATAGACCTGTAAGTAGTAGGTAACATTGATAATAATGTTAAAACACATGGTTGATCATAGAAAAAATGTGTAAAACTTTTGAACGAAACTCTTATTCCACGAATAACGCTCCTTGCCTTAAATTAAACTTATTATCTAGCGAGAAAACAATTTCTTTTTTGTCATTAAATGTCAATTTTGAGGTTAGGATCTTGTTTACTGCAAAGGATAAATACGAACGAATAGACTGTACGTTGCTGCTCTTGCTTATTATGGTCAATATCATTGTTATTGTATAATATCAATTATGAACAATACTATATGCTATTGTATTGTTATTTCACCCTGAGTATCCGTATTAATACTCAGTTATCAGTTACAATGGATTCTGTTGAAACAGAAGTCTTCCCATTAGATGCATAAACCTTCATTAAACTTGATGCGAATATAGTAGCTTACTGTCAATATTTATCTTCGCAAAACGAGAACTCGAGAACAGCGTTAATGGACGTTTGAGCAACTAAGTACCTATGTGATTAAAATATGTCTTATACAAGTTATATTGAAAATAATCTTCAGTAGACTGGGATATCGTTCCTTAATATATTTCCATTAATTACACATATTTTGTACTTAGCAGATAATGTGCTTTGCAAGATTGAATGTGACACCAAAATAAAAGAAAATCGATTTTAACACACGCGAAAACGCTGCGCTGTTACTAAAAGCAATTTTCACACTTATAAAGCGATCGTATTTTGATTTGATATGAATTACCGTGATTACGATTTGCCCTTTATATAGTAAAATCGAAAAATAGATTACCGATTTGATTTCTTTATAAAGGTTGATACTCTTAAAAATACTAAGCACAATTTAAGCAACCAATTCGCTACATAAGCAAAACTTCATATTAGAAAAGCATAAAACATTGAAAAGGAAGTTCTATAAAGTAGAACATTAAACAATTCAAAATAACACTTTTATCAAAATATAACAATGTAACGAAGTAAAAACTTGCAACGTAATCAATGCTGTATTAGCTGGACTTACTTTACGTCAACCTAGGCCGTAAGTGGAATTTTCTGCCCTCAAAAAGAAAACCTCACTTCCTGGCCAAGGCACGACGTAAATCTTTAGAAAAACCACGGGCGGTAATTCGTAAAGCCCCAGATCGCATATTTATGGCCCGTTCGGTTTCGGGCCACAGACACCTGCCATCTCAACATTCACGAATTTTCCGCCCTAGTTATGTAAAGTACTATTAATCTCACATTGTTGTGCAGTTATTTCACATAATATATAAATCGGATACCATGTCAAAAACTGTGCATTTTTTTTGCATATCTAACGACTGACATGTCAGATTAGATTTTTAGTATTAGTAAATTAGCATTACCTAGATCGTTAATCAAAGAAAGAACATTACATATAGCCATTATTCATCTTATAGTCGGGGATGCAAACCCGGTTATTTTGTCATAGTATAACCGGTTTCATCTATAGTAAAATAACCGGTTGTTGACTTATTGCGTTCACTATCATAAAAAGCAATTACATATACGATCTAAGACATCTTATTTACCGTCCGTGTGAAAACAGGTTTAATGTCTTCCTTTATACTGTGGGATTATCTGTGTATAGTTTGGTAAAGAAAATTCTAGTTAAGAAGTTGACGTTAACTTTCCGAACGCCAAGGACGGTAAAACACGTCGACGCATAACTGTGACTTCACGACGTCATTTGCCGCTATACAATGTTATACTATGGCATAAGAAGATAAGGTAAGGCACTCCGGAATGACAGGCGAGATTTTCGACGTCATCAAGCTATGATTGGTTGGTTGCTGCTATCAATCCGTTTGTATTGCCAGTGGTGTTGTATCATAATACTCCCCGATTTCCTTGTTACCTGTATGGATCTCATAAAATCGGGAGTGTTTTAAATCAATAGTTACAACAGCATAAAACTTAGTCAAGGAACATGACAATCGTAACGCATATGCATAACTATGTATTATTTTTTGTACGACTGGCGGCAAACATTTTGTTCCTTATAATTATTTTGTTACCATAAAGCGGCAACTCTGCCGTGCTACAGCAACAGGTCGTATCTTTATATGGACTTCATAGTAAGATACGACTTTATAACATAGCATGGCAGAACTAACCAGTGACGTAGAAAGTCTCACTAGCCGGAGTGCTGGCTTCGGGGCGTCTTAAGCCACAGTTTTCCGTCGATTAGATGAGCAGCCAAAAGGTTAAAATAAGTTTCTGTCAAAAACATTTTAGTGGCAAGCTTTTATAGCCGACTGTACTTTTCTTTGGATATCCATCAAATGCTCACTGAAACGATTCTAAAGAGCCCAAGCTCGGTAGGATTGCTTTTTCTATTATAGAGTTCCTATGGCCACCTTCCGGCTCCATCATCAGATCAGCCCCATGGTACCATATTATTGTATTGTCATCAAAGTTAAGTAAGTATGCAAAATTTCAGCTCAATCGGTTGGCGATATCTGCTTCAAAATTGAGTTGCAAGATTCCACCCGAACAAACATACTTTAAACATACAATGCAAGTTAAATAAAAGCTTTAAATAATAGTTGCAAGGCCCTAAGCAAGTTATAATTCCTTCAATTCACAATTCAATATTAGTAGGCAACTTGTCTTTTCAGAATCTCTGTACAATCTCAATATCAAAAATTCACATTGAATTATATTCATATAATTAAAACGCACGATTCACTTGATTTAATAATCAAAATAAAAACTAAATATCAGTTATCCTCGTCCTCGATTCGATTCTTACAACTATAAATATAATCTAAGCTAGGACTTTTGTCAAAAATGCTAAGTGCGAACAATTTTGTAGTTCTTTGCAGATTATGTATATTTTAATATCTTCACAGGTAGCAAACAGGCTGTTGGAGCTTATATACAGCCAATATACAGGGTGATCAATTCAAATGGGTCAGTAGGGAGAAGTCACAAACTATAAGATTTAGAGAAATCTGTTCTTAATAGGAACCATGAGGTCGACTTTAGATTAAATAAAAACTGAATTATTATTTATTATTTTAAAAAAATCTTATACAAAATTTCATAGATACCCCGGTCATAAACGATGAAAATAATGTTACAATACGACATGCGATTACTTACAGATTTTTTACCAGGTTCAATTCCCGGTTATGACTGAGTTATAAAAATTGGATGCAGTTTCTATTAAGTCTAAAATCGAAGCCATGGTTCCTAAGAACAGAATTCCCTATCTCTTATAGTTTTCGTTTTCTCCCTACTGACCCATTTGGATTGATCACTCTGTATATTGTTATTCTAATTTAAGCTGTATAAAGGGTGTAAAAGTGCTTATGAAGCCTGTTTGCTACCTGGGATTTTATGTTCTGGTGCTAAATGGTGATATTGCAGAAAAGAGCGAACGTCTTAACCCGTCAAGCGTCCAGTAGACTAACGTTAGTCTACAGCAATTTTGTGCCGGTAGCGTCCAGTAGACACACGCTAGTCTACAGCCCAAACCGCTCATTGGATCAATTTCTCTGCATCGATTCGTTATGGTGGCAGCTTGATAGATATTTTACTATCCAACAACAGCTATCAGAGCACACAAATTTGATTTTTAACCAATCAGAATCCTCAATAGTGACGCGTAAATATTTTTTTTTCTCCACATTGGCGGAATTCGTCCGCCATTTTCGAAAATCACTTGCATTTGAGGTGTCGTGTCGTGTAATAAATATGTCCAAATCTTTTAAACGGAAAGTGTTTATATTATGTATTATATATGAAATTACTGGCAATTAAATAAGGTTTTTGTTTTTAATGTTAAATTTAGCCGCACGACATTGTTTCCTAGTGAAAAAAGTCCTCAAGTTTGAATGACGCAATAATTTTGCAATGATGGCCGTCGTAATTCATTTGTTTCCTAATTTTCAATTGTTCAAAACCTTACGAACAAATAATAGTTTTATAATACACTTTCTCAGGATTTAATTTCATATATTAGATTGGTGTAAGGTCTTGGGAATTTTGATAGATTTATGATTTTGTTCAAACAGTGCTCAATTTCGCGGCAAATCCGCCATGACAGTTGCGACTTGGACGGCGCAAGTTTGTAGCGTGCGCGCACGTTCTCGTGAATAAATATTTGTTGTGAAGTAATTATTAGGTGTTTAGAGGTGAATTTACGTAAAATTGACGCATAAACTAGCCAGTATCATTTTAGTGTATGTAAAATGTGATATGTGGTTTTAAATTGAGTGTAAATTGTGAATGATTAGTGACGGATGTGACGGAAATCGAACATCTTGGAATATAAATAAATCTACATCTCACTACAAGTAAGTGCGGCTATTATAACATATTGTGCCGAATTCCAAATTTATCTAGCTCTCTAACGATATATAACACATCTCATATAATTATTCTCGGGGTAGGTAAAATTCCCATCTTTAGCGGAAATTCAGCCGTTTCTTGTTTGTATGGGACATTTCGCGGTGTTTTGTTCTAGGGAGGTCTGACACTTGACGGGTTAAGTAAATAAATGTAGTTTTGGCAGTATCGTTATATAAATCTAGGTTCTCAGAAGTCTAGTCTACATTGTAACACTAACGAAGATGCCGCAGCGGTAGAACGAGAGATCCGAGCGCGTAGGCCACACGAGTGAGCGAGACAGTACCTATACCACTGCCGCGTCAAATAGTCGCATTTCCAAGGGGCTTCGAAACAGGCCTTTGCATCTTGCTCTAGTGTAGGGTGTCTGAGAGGAACGGCCATAGTTGCCGGCCACATAGCAGTAAAATATGGCCTGTTTAGAAGCCCCATAAGAGCCACAGTACCCTTACCATGAGTTAACGTGAACGTACTCGCTAGCGACAGCGTAAACGATTTGTATGGAGAATACAGCGCCCCTAGTGGTCACTTTGTAGAACTACAATTCGCTAGCGAGTACAGTCACTGTACACTCATGGTAAGGGCATTTCCCAAAAAGTTTGTACACAATAGACATGTTGACTGATGTTGAATTATACAGCGTACTGTTGTTATATGAATAAAATTAGCTAAATATATCACGAAACAAAGAAAAAAATCCAGAAAAATAAATAATTTTTGGAAATATGTGAATTCAAAGGTAGGTACGCAAATTTTATTATATCTTTTTTTAATCCGAAATAAATTTTGAAAATGTTCTCAGAATCCTCATAATTTTACAAAACAATAATTGTATGACAACCATTAACTTAAACGCACTTTTTCACGGTGAAAATGGCAAATTTCTTAATTTCTCCATACAATTATTGGTACCTATACCGGCCTGTGACGTCACTAGCCTGGACGCTTTTTGTATGGAGCGTTTTTAGCGCTACGTAGGAATGTTGAACTATGACGGTCATTTCCGACGTTTAGAGCAGTTTAAGTGTAGTCAGTCCCATATAGACATTTGATCACAATAAAAAATAGGATCGATTGACATCCTCAAAAAAAATTAGTCAACATGTCTATTAAGACAGAAAATTAAAGTCAATATAATTTCTCTATTTTGTTACCAATTATTTTAGTAATTTTATATCAATGTTATGGCTATGTTCGATTATTAAGGTTCTGTTATGCTTATACTTTTTTAATTATACATAATCTGATACCAATGTATTGGAAATCACAAAGAAAATTGGTAACAAAATAGGAAAATTATATTGGACTTTAATTTTCTGTCTTAATTGTGTACAAACTTTTTGAGAAATGCTCGTAAGAGTCTGCTCATGGTATGGAACTGTCGATTTACGGACGAGTTGAAAGTACTTGAAAGTCGAGCGTGCAGTGAGTTAGCCGCGAGTACAACAATATTGTGAGTCGATTGCAAAAAAAATTGGACATAGGTTTTAATTAAAACAAAACTTAATTGTTCCTTTGTGCAACGAAAGTTACCCATACATTTTGTATGACTAACTAGCGATCGTGATTTTTTGTTAACTAAGCTTTTAAGTATGTACAATTTTTTTTGCAATCAACCCCTCAGCGCTCTGTTTAAGTTTTTAAAATCGTTATTATATATAGTTATTTAAAATAAATAGTTAAATTTTATTTTCTTACACAAATCGACCTAGTCCCAAACTAAGCAATGCTTGTACTATGGGTACTAGACGACGTTATACATAATATATAAATAACGTCTATGACCGAGGAATAAATCGAGTTCATCACACAAATATTTGTCCTTGTCGGGATTCGAACCCAGGACCGTCAGCTCAGTAGGCAGGTACAATACAAACTGCGCTAACAGCGTCGTCAAAATGTTTGTAAGTGTTTGAATATATTCACTGGGTCGAGTGATATAGGCCTTTTAAAATGTTTAATTATTAAACCACCAGCGGTGCCTGTCTTAATTTAAGTTTATACTTAAATACATGATTCAGCATTATATTACATACTTCCCACGTCGATTGAGGACTTCAAATATAAATATTGATATATTCTTAGAGTTATAAGTACCTAGTAAAGTTACAAATTAAGTTACTTGTAGATATCATACTTGTCACAACACATTATTAGGTCGCCCTAACATGATCTCAAAGTAAACAGTGTACAGTACGACATAAAGGAGTATAAATTAAAAAGTGGCAATACTGTAGTATCGTCTCTTTCTAACCAATCTAAGAAAAAAGAGACGACATTTTTTTTTATTTATAAACTCTTGTCGGACTGTATGTTATTGAACCAAGACATAAATAGACTAACTAGTATATTATTGCTATCAAACATAATTATTTGACCTTCAGATAACGGACACAAATATTATTTCTCTCGGCAATAGCTTATTTGATTCGGTCTTGCTTAGGTATTATTTATTTTTAATATAAATACTCACTGGTTATTGCTTATTATAGTCCCCTTCGGCTGTTTCTATGATAGATGTCATCTCAGTACATTTTGTAACCTAAATAGAGTTTTAGGTAATATATAATTCTAGAATGTACAGAGGTGACACACGAACAAAGATGACTGTAAAAAAACATTCGCTCTTTCAAATACTAGCTACCAGAACACGTTTTACCATTTTGACCTCTTTTGCGCAAAATCAAGGGAATACAGTGTGAAATCTGATTGAAGTTAAATAGGAAAATAAAGGTATAATATATACAAAGGCGTATAATTTTAATTCGAGAGCGTAGATATCAAGCTGGAATAATGATTGCCTCTGATATATTTTTTACTCCACTATTGAGAATATCAGCGCGAGATTTTGATACAAAACTGGACAATTTATCCGTTTTAAGAGGCCTTAATCCTTCCAAAAAAAATTTTTTTTCATTATACCTATGACAAATGTAATATTAATAATTTCAACCAACTTTTCGAAGTGAGTAATACTTTTCCCTGAGTTCAAGAAAGTAACATAGTGCAGTCAAAACAAGTAAAAAAAAAAAAACAGTTTTCTGCGTGAATTTTGTCAAATTCGAGTAGGGTTTTAAACAAAAAATATCAATGTAAAATTCAAACTGTGAAGAAACATGTTTGATCATAGAGAAAAATGTCTAAAACAATCAGCATTTTTGAACGGATAAGGAGCCATAAGAACATTTCTTAATAAGTGGAGTACAAAATGTATGTTGACTAGCAGCAAAATTAAGTTTATTGTCACTTCAGATCTCACACTGTATATTTGATTTTTTTCACAATTACAGTTCTTGCATTTTTCACCGTTTGTCAAAATCTTTATGCTTAAAGCCTAATCTCGGATATCGACACGTTGAAATACACAACTCTGTCCAAAAGACAAATGCAGTAATTGCAGTATTACAGTTAGTTACATTTGTACATTTTAGCACCCTGTTCTATCGACATATTACACTTTCCTAAATTAGTCACCGACGAAAGGGATGCAGCAATATGTGAGACACGTGTGGAGATAACTCCATCTCAATCCTTCGTATTGCAGCATCCTTCTCGTAAGTGAATAATTTAGGAAAGTGTAATAGCTGCTATAGTTTTAGGGCCAGTCCAAAACAATTACAAGATACACTTGCAGGCCTTGCAGATTACCTGACGAAGCCTGCGATGCGGATCAGAACTTATTGTAATTTTTCCTTTCATGTGTCTTTTAATAAATAAAATTATGATTACAAGATTAGACATATGCCGTTCTTGAGAACGTTTTCAGATTTGTATTACTTTCGTTCTCAAAAACGGCATAAATCTGCACAAGATACGCCAAGATGCGACGTCGTAAACTTGAGCACTGTATTTTAATTTTGAATTTTGTTACATGAAGATAAAGTTGAGTAACTCGTTTAAAGTAACGCAAGCGTTACGCGATACGGGGTTTTGCATCATATAAGTATAATATTACAATCAAACAAGTTTAAAAAGTAACACCAAATACGTTTAGCGACAGCACGTTGCTATACTGTAATTTATACGGTATTAGACTATATTAAAAATAAATTTTATCAATGATGTCACATATTTGAAATATACGGAATTAAATAAACTTTTGGACATTATACTAATTTTAATCAGACAAAAGCTAAAAAGAAGACGTGTTTCGATTTGACTTTTGATTTTTATGACGTCACAATCCAGTATCTTTATAGAAACTTCATACTAAGTGATTGTTTCTGACATTTCCCTGCCGAGGTTTTCCCTGGGGGCTACAGCAAACGGTTCTTCAAGACGGGAGTGATTAGGTTTTTAAAGGGCCGGTAACGCGCGTGTGATGCTTGTGGAATCGCAAGCGTCCATAGCCAGCGGTAACTGCTTAACATACAGTCCGACCAAAAAGAGTAGAAATTAAAGTGGCAATACTGTAGTGTCCTCCCTTTCTAATCAATATCGAAAAACAGGCACGACACTACAGTATTGCCACTTTTTAATTTCTACTCTTTTTGGTCGGACTGTAAGGGGGGCCGCAATGGCCGCATGCATGTTAAAAAAAAAACATGAAGAGTGAAGTAAAGTTTTCAAATACCGTATTGCTTCAGCGGCCGTGTCTGTATCGCGGCATAAAAAGAGTGCTGAAATGTACAAATACGGAGTAGAGTATGGCTACTCGTGTGGAGCAGGTTGCTTCAGTGGCCGTGTCTGTATCGCGGCCTAAAAAGAGTGCTGAAATGTACAAATATAAGTAGAGTACGGCTACTCGTGTGGAGCAGGTTGCTTCAGTGGCCGTGTCTGTATCGCGGCCTAAAAAGAGTGCTGAAATGTACAAATATAAGTAGAGTACGGCTACTCGTGTGGAGCAGGTTGCTTCAGTGGCCGTGTCTGTATCGCGGCCTAAAAAGAGTGCTAAAATGTACAAATATAAGTAGAGTATGGCTACTCGTGTGGAGCAGGTTGCTTCAGTGGCCGTGTCTGTATCGCGGCCTAAAAAGAGTGCTAAAATGTACAAATATAAGTAGAGTACGGCTACTCGTGTGGAGCAGGTTACTTGTCAGGTTACTGCTTGGGCTGTGTCTGCTGGAAGGAGAACCTGGGCAGCGAGATGCCGAACTTGGTCTCGAGGCCGGTGAGCACGGGCAGCGCCACCTGGTACCCGCCGATGTGGTGCGGCTTCTTGACGCTCTCCTCCATGCCCGAGGCCACCGTCAGCTCCGAGCCCGCCGGCCGCCTGCAAGTGTATACCGATTGTTTACACACGTATTGTATTGCTCAATTACTATAACAAGTTCAGATACAGATAATAGTAGTTTATGTGACTGTACATAATGAAGGGTATTAAACACGAGTGTGGGTTTATGAAACGCGCCGAAGGCAAGTTTCATAATAACATCACACGAGTGTTTTAATGCCTAATTATGTACAGTTACATACACTACTTTATCTAGCCACATATCATAGGCCTCCATATATTACCGACAAATATTACCCGGTAATGGCGGTAATGAAGTTTTCTAGCAGCTGTCATAGTTTTTTTATAATTCAGAGACAAACTAGAGTTGGCCCCAACTATCATATCGTTCGATATCTTACTTACGTGCGACATTTGTCAAATTTGATGCAAATTGACAATTCATTTCGAACTAAACGTCATCTCGACTGATATTAGAATAGAGGTCAAATTAAATTTCTTTGTTTTTCAAAGATGTTCGAAATTTGAATAAATAATATTATCGAAATTGATGGTATTATTTAGCAATAATAACATTTTCACAGATAAGAAATGTGTTCTAATAAAACAGTCTATTTTTATGGTGGTCATAATGTGCGGTTCTTGAACGCATCATGGAGGGTTTATGATATTTGGATAGATAAAGACTTATATAACTTGGCAGCGATCAAAATCAAAGATAATATCATAAAATAACGATATCACTGGCGTGGCGCCCGCGTGTATTGCTCTGCTCTGCGGACTGACTGGCATAAAAGAAAATCTATGATAATGATGATGAATATGTGTGTAGATAAAGTGGTGTATGAAACTGTAAATCATTAAGTCTTAAAACACTCGTGCACCTATTATGAAACTGTGTGCATGAAACATGAAACATGTGTTTTAAGATCTCTCAATATGTAACAGTTGCATAAACTACTATTAAATAACTATCGGAAGCGGAATGTTTAATTGTTTTTTAATTTGTCTAAATAATGTCCAAACTTCGTATTTGTGGATGAAACCTATGTATATACAATAGTATTGTTTTTAAAGTGTTGATAATTTATTATTATTGATTATTGTCAAGATATAGCCTACATAAGAATGGGCTTGTGACTAGCAATTACAATGTTTTTGGTAAAATCTCTATCACCCAGGGCCCAGGAGACATCAACGTCGCCACGGCAACAAGCAACAAAAAAAGTTGATCGACCCTTGTACCTCAGTGACAGCTAGGTTCCATAAGTCGGTCTAATAAAACCGAAAAAAAAATGCACAAGGGAACTCTAATATCTCATTTTATAAAATCTGTACTCACGATCCTCCGAAGTCGACGTAGAAGAGACGTTGTAGGATTTCGTACGTCACCAGCGTCACACCGAACTGTGGCGAAGACCGGAACACACGCGCTGAAATTAATATTATTATGGATTTATTAAAGCAAACATCAAACAAACTATTCCCGGAAATGTTATAGACGGGTGTGGAAAACGTCATATAGCACCATCAATACGTCTAGCAAGACTGTGTGACACGCGACTTTTTGAAGCGGGATAAATATTACCTGTCACTATCCTATCAATACCATGCGAGCAAGACAGGTGATGCTGAGTAGCACGACAAGTTTTTTTTTTTTTTTTTTTTTATGTCAAAGGGGGCAAACGAGCAAACGTATCGCCTGATGGAAAGCGATTACCGTCGCCCATAGACACCTGCAACACCAGAGGAGTCACGAGTGCTTGCCTACCCGGAGGACGAAGATATAATGCCTCTATGCTAGTAATTTCACCGGCTATCTTACCCCTACACCGGAACACAACAATGCGAACATTGCTGTTTGGCGGTGGGTTAGCAGGCAAGACGGTAGTAACAATCCGGACGGACCCTGCACGAGGCCCTACTACTCCAAGTGAAATCGCAGCAAGATACGCTAGCCCTGCAGTTTTCGAAACATGTCGAGCAATATTCGAATTAAACGACGTCAGTAAACCCGTTTCATATGATTTAATTGACTGTTTGCTACGTAGGATTTACTGGATGCTACGTAAGGAGAAAATCTCACTTCTTGGTCAAGGCAAGATGTAAAACTTTAGACGAACCAAGCCCCAGATTGCATATTTATAAACACCTGCGATCTGGGGCATTCACGAATTCACTGCCTTATATGTATTTTTATTTCCTCGCAAATGCGATGAAAAACATTATGTGTACCACGGGCAGTAAGGGGATTACAAACTCAGGTCATTAAAAGCCTTTCTAATAGAACCTCGTTAGTATCCCCTTCTGACCACTCTTAACACACAATGTACTATTAATTAGTTCTCCCGTTATTTTCAAAAGTAAGAGAGCGCTCAAGAGAGACTGGGGTTTGTTAGTTCACTCACTGACCGAGCCCGTCCAGAACGCCCCAAAACCTTCTTCCTTATAGATCTTCCTAGTAGCATCCAGTAAACCCGTGTAGGTGGTCTGTCTGGTGCGTAACGAATTGCAGCCGCGTCTTGATGACGTCAGCGGGCGTCACCAGCAAGAGTCTGGTATATGATGATTCACTTACCCACAGAGCCCTTTCAGAACGCCCTAAAACCTTCTTCCTTATAGATCTTCCTAGTAGCATCCAGTACACCCGTGTAGGTGGTCTGTCTGGTGCGTAACGAATTGCAGCCGCGTCTTGATGACGTCAGCGGGCGTCACCAGCAAGAGTCTGGTATATGATGATTCACTTACCCACAGAGCCCTTTCAGAACGCCCTAAAACCTTCTTCCTTATAGATCTTCCTAGTAGCATCCAGTACACCCGTGTAGGTGGTCTGTCTGGTGCGTAACGAATTGCAGCCGCGTCTTGATGACGTCAGCGGGCGTCACCAGCAAGAGTCTGGTATATGATGATTCACTTACCCACAGAGCCCTTTCAGAACGCCCTAAAACCTTCTTCCTTATAGATCTTCCTAGTAGCATCCAGTACACCCGTGTAGGTGGTCTGTCTGGTGCGTAACGAATTGCAGCCGCGTCTTGATGACGTCAGCGGGCGTCACCAGCAAGAGTCTGGTATATGATGATTCACTTACCCACAGAGCCCTTTCAGAACGCCCTAAAACCTTCTTCCTTATAGATCTTCCTAGTAGCATCCAGTACACCCGTGTAGGTGGTCTGTCTGGTGCGTAACGACTTGCAACCTCGTCTTGATGACGTCAGCGGGCGTCACTAGCGAGAGAGCCTGGTATATGATGGTTCACTTACCCACAGAGCCCTTCCAGAACGCCCTAAAACCTTCTTCCGTATAGATCTTCCCGGCAGCGTCCAGTACACCCGTGTAGGTGGCCTGTCTGGTGCGTAACGACTTGCATCCTCGTCTTGATGACGTCAGCGGGCGTCACCAGCGAGAGTCTGATATATGATGGTTCACTCACCGACGGAGCCCTTCCAGAACGCCCTAAAACCTTCTTCCTTATAGATCTTCCTAGTAGCATCCAGTAAACCCATGTAGGTGGTCTGTCTGGTGCGTAACGACTTGCATCCTCGTCTTGATGACGTCAGCGGGCGTCACCAGCGAGAGAGGCTGGTATGATGGCTCACTCACCGATGGAGCCCTTCCAGAACGCCCTAAAACCTTCTTCCTTATAGATCTTCCTAGTAGCATCCAGTAAACCCGTGTAGGTGGTCTGTCTGGTGCGTAACGAATTGCAGCCGCGTCTTGATGACGTCAGCGGGCGTCACCAGCAAGAGTCTGGTATATGATGATTCACTTACCCACAGAGCCCTTCCAGAACGCCCTAAAACCTTCTTCCTTATAGATCTTCCTAGTAGCATCCAGTAAACCCGTGTAGGTGGGCTGTCTGGTGCATAACGACTTGCATCCTCGTCTTGATGACGTCAGCGGGCGTCTCCAGCGAGAGTCTGGTATGATGGTTCACTCACCGATGGAGCCCTTCCAGAACGCCCTAAAACCTTCTTCCTTATAGATCTTCCTAGTAGCATCCAGTAAACCCGTGTAGGTGGGCTGTCTGGTGCATAACGACTTGCATCCTCGTCTTGATGACGTCAGCGGGCGTCTCCAGCGAGAGTCTGGTATGATGGTTCACTCACCGATGGAGCCCTTCCAGAACGCCCTAAAACCTTCTTCCTTATAGATCTTCCTAGTAGCATCCAGTAAACCCGTGTAGGTGGGCTGTCTGGTGCATAACGACTTGCATCCTCGTCTTGATGACGTCAGCGGGCGTCTCCAGCGAGAGTGTGGTATGATGGTTCACTCACCGATGGAGCCCTTCCAGAACGCCCTAAAACCTTCCTCCTTCAAGATCTTCCCGGCAGCGTCCAGTACACCCGTGTATGTAGTTTGTCCGGTGCGGGCCACGACTTGCAGCCGCGTCTTGATGACGTCAGCGGGCGTCACTAGATAGGCTGCGGGCACGCCTGCGATGGCGCCAGCGGCCAACAGCGTGAGCGGGTGGTTGTATCCGTTCTCGTCGGCGAATTTCGCCTGGAAACATACAAATTTCTTCCATCTACACCCATCTACTTACAAGTTCCGTTATTATAGTTAAGGACCTACATTACTTGGCAGCGACCAAAGTCAGAGATGTAATTTCATAACAGTACCGTAGCCACCGCGACCTCATGTGTTCCTCTGCTCCGCGGAGTGACTGGCGTTTTCATAAAAGGAATTCTATGATAATGATGAATATAGTGTAGATAAAGTAGTGTATGCAACTGTACATAATTAGGTTTTAAAACACTCGTGTGATCCTGTTATGAAACTCGCAATTTCTCGGTAAATATACATGGCGCAGTCGGTAGGATCTTGAACTTGAATTTGATTAAATAAATTACGACGTGGACAACTGGACAGTGTATAACACTTTATTTATTTAAGCTTTATTGCGTAAATGAAAAACAAATAGTACAAAAGATAGGCTTATTGCCATATGCCATTCTCTACCAGTTAACCTTTGGGCTAAGCGGATAAGTTGTGAATGGTGCAATTAACTTAAGGTTTAGGAAAAAACCCAATCAGTTATGCTAAGAGTTCTGTATTCTGATAGTAAACAAGTCACGCAAGGATTGTAGCAGGAACTCGTGGCATACTAGATCTTGAGGAAAGAGACACTTCGCCGGATTCAGCAAATATTTATCTAGCCAATCTTGTTTTATGTATAAAATGTTAGGTGCCATTTCCTCCTCCATGAACGAAGTTGATTGACACTATAATGCCTACCTGCTAACTTAACACTTTTACCATCAACAACCCGCCTGGTGGGTGCTCATAACCTCTACTCAGCTGCCGGCCTGGCGGGCTCAGCCGGTTTCTGAGGCGGTTTTATTTTTTTTCATCTCTCCTGTTCAGAAAGTGTCATTTTCATGAGTAGTAGATAGCCGGGTGGAAAATAGCTTTTCCATCCCTAGGGTGGAAAGATTTTTTTTTTTTTATTGCCACGGGGTCAAAGATAATTGCCATCTAGATGCAAACTCAATTAGGTACAATCTAGTCGGCCGTGGTAAGTGGCCATTGAAAAATGGTCTCCAAAGGTTAGATGTAGGCAAGCTTAATTTATTTATATTTAATTATTAAATATACATTTGCATTATATTCACAGATTTAATTCCGTCCCACATTTATTGATAGATCGTACATTGATTAAAAAAATAAAAGTGACACCATTGGTTTTTATTTTTACCTTTTTAAATGCTGGCGGTACGTATGTCTTGACATTTTTTATTATTATAAATAATAATAATGAAAGTTTGCAATAGAAAAAGCGGGACCACGAGATTAAATAAGAAATATCTTGTCTTTTATTGGTTATTGGTTAAAAATTACATGGACATTAATATAACTCACTCATGACATATGCGCGTAGTATTTTATTTTCCTCGCAGTCGAAATGAAAAGTAGAGTGTTTAACTCGGGTGAAATTACCCATTTCAGCCTCGAACTATTGGCGCTCTCACTTCGTTCGAGCGCCAGAAATATCTCGGGTGCAATGGGTCACTTTCTACCCTTGGTTAACAATCTACTATTACCTAGTGAATGTGTTGATATAATTTTTCATAAGCTTACCTTAACATGAGCATAGGAGGGGAAGTATATCGCACTGAAGGGCATATCCCGCAATAAGCAAGCTCGAGCGCCCTTGTATAGTCCGAAAAGTCCCAATTCCTTGACGACCGACCAAGCTCGTACTTTCTCTGCTGCTGCGATTTCACCGGCCACTTGTAGACGGATTTTCACGATTTCGAGGGGATTCGTGAATACTACTTGCGAACCGCCCGCCTGAAAAAAAAAAGGATTTGTAACATAATTTGAGACCATGGTGCCGATGATATCGTTAAAATCTTTTTCTACTCCAGTACTTTTTTCTGTCATTTATATAGTTACTAACTCCAATATAAAGACATAAATTATGAAAGTCTGTAAAAGTCTATACTCTATTGCCCAGAAAACACTGCTAAACGATATTATAATGTCGCCAAAAAAGCATCACTTAGTACCACAGATTACAAGATAAACAGCTGCATTCACACAATTTGCAATTTAAAAAAACTTATTGTACTAAGGCATTGCCGCAAACTTAAAAAAAAGTTTTATCTTCAGTGCATGGATGTTTAGTATAGTGAACGTATACCTTTATGTATAAAGTTCATATTTTTTTGACAGATGGACGTCAATAAAAAAAAGTTTATCAGACTTTTTTATTTTGTTGATTCCGAGCGGGAACATGTAATTATTTTCTTTGTTGTTTATTTGCATTTTATTTATGAAATGTCGAGTCGTAGAAAAAGTATTGTATGCAACGTTGTATAAGTAGGTCGAAAAACGCTCGTGGCATCTCATGCCACTCGCGTTTTTTGCCCCCTCTTATACAACGGTTGCATAATAGTAGTTTATGTGACTGTACATAATGAAGGGTATTAAACACGAGTGTGGGTTTATGAAACGCGCCGAAGGCAAGTTTCATAATAACATCACACGAGTGTTTTAATGCCTAATTATGTACGGTTACATACACTACTTTATCTAGCCACATATCATACGCCTCCATGATGCATTCAGGAGTCGCACATTACGACAAATATTACCCGGTAATGGCGGCAATGAAGTTTTCTGGCAGCTGTCATAGTTTTTTTTTAATTCAGAGACAAACTAGAGTTGGCCCCAACTATCATATCGTTCGATATCTTACTACGTGCGACATTTGTCAAATTTGATGCAAATTGACAATTCATTTCGAACTAAACGTCATCTCGACTGATATTAGAATAGAGGTCAAATCAAATTTCTTTGTTTTTCATAGATGCTCGAAATTTGAATAAATAATATTATCGAAATCGATGTTATTATTTAGCAATAATAACATTTTCACAGATAAGAAATTTGTTCTAATAAAACAGTATATTTTTATGGTGGTCATAATGTGCGGTTCTTGAACGCATCATGGAGAGTTTATGATATTTGGATAGATAAAATACTATTACGGTAGATAAAGCTACGATGCCACCACTAAGTCATATAATAGATTATAGCGTGTGACACTGAGAAGACGCCCCGTATGCGTGCGTTAGAAAGAGGCAGCACGCTTACTACCGGGCGCCAGTTTTACTGTTTTAAAGTATAGTGGGGTTGTCAGTGCCGGTTAGAATTACCTAGGCCCCGCTATAAAATGAAAAAAAAAAAAAAACTGGTTGGAAGATTCAATGACTACCTAGCATGGTTTCGGTGGTCTAATAGGTAAGATACTCGTGTTGGCCCGGTCAGATGTTCAAAAAAGGGGGGTTTGAACCCAGCCTGAACAACTTAATGAAAGCTCAAATGAATAGCAAAGGAACTATCACCCAGTAATTTCAAATGGTGTTTAATTTTTATATTACAGTTTTCATATTTAGAACGAAATTTTTATTAGTTTTTATTCTATTATTAAATTGTAATCGGATCTCGACCAAATGTACGATTAAAATAAATCGAAACAGGACATGCCAATTACTGTACCTAATTAGAAACAAAGAACAAATAAACTAAGTAATTATACTACAAAAACCTTTTAAAAAAGTAAATATGAGTACTTACACAAGCACCAGCGAAAATTTCAGCGTAAATACTAAGGTTTCCATTCTTGTCCATCAACTTGTCACGAACCAAATCGTTCACCTGAAAACATATGAAATAAAAGTTAGTTTACCCTATGACGAAAAAAAAATATACTCTCAAAGACTTCCAACGTAATTTTCTCAAACTCGCAATGAAATGCCTTCATAACGTGCGTTATAACAGGCTTCGAAGTATCACGTTTTGGGCGCAACAACTGTAATGGAATTTCATACCAAAATTGAAGGCCTAAGGCGGGAAGCATTTTTTTTAAACATGGCGTCTGTGTTCATGAATGTTGTCGCTATGAAACGGCAACACTGGAACACACACACACGTCGCATCAGGATGGAGGGAGGAACGCGACGGCAGCTATCACTTTTGTACTGGACTTCGAGCAAGAAAGTAGTCATTACAACTTGATTAATAGATTGACAATACAATACCTTGAGTTGATTATACTGTTGTTTATCCATATCGGGCTTTCATTTACTTAAATGAACAGGCTAAACAGATGAATTATATTTTTTTTTTCCTCATTCTTTTTTAGGGTTCCGTACCCAAAGGGTAAAAACGGGACCCTATTACTGAGACTTCGCTGTCCGTCCGTCCGTCCGTCCGTCCGTCCGTCCGTCCGTCTGTCACCAGGCTGTATCTCAACAACGGTGACAGCTAGACAGTTGAAATTTTCACAGATGATGTATTTCTATTGCCGCTATAACAACAAATACTAAAAATAAAATAAAATAAATATTTAAGGGGGGCTCCCATACAACAAACTTGTTATAGATTATATATATATATATAGGTACGGAACCCTTCATGCGCGAGTCAGACTCGCACTTGCCCAATTTTTTTTCATTGCACATGTTTGAGAAAACCACTATACATGCCTAGCCGTGAAAAGGGCTTACCGGCTTCGTATTAATATCCGGCCTACCTACGTCCGGCCGTCTATACCTACTCACCCGGCAACTACTCCAGGCGTCTGCAGTAATGTAAATATTCCCTTTTCTGCTTTGGATAACTCACCGTTAATTTAGATAGCCTTCTCTGGTTTGGCCGAGGCCCCTTCGTAAAACGTTATTAGGGTTCAAAGGTTCGCCTTGCCAATGCAGAACTCATCAAACGCCGTATATATATTTCAGTTTTATGTCGTGAACACCGTTCATTATAACCCAAATTTTCATTTATTAACAGACTTCAAAAAAAGGAGGATCTCAGGTTGACCTATAAGTAATCTTCCCTTTCCTGCTTTGGATAACCTCACGTCAATTTAGATAGCCTTCTCTGGCTTTATATGCCGAGGCCCCTTCGTATAACGTTATTAGGGTTCAAAGGTTCGTCTTGCCAATGCAGAACTCATCAAACGCCGTAAATATATTTCACTTTTATGTCGTGAACACCGGTCATTATAACCCAAATATTAACAGACTTCAAAAAAAATTAGGTTCTCACTTTGACCTATAAGTATGTAACACAACCAATCAGCAGATAAATCTTCCCTTTCCTGCTTTGGATAACTAACTCACCGTCAATTTGATAGCCTTCTCTGGCGCCACACCGATCAGCTGCGGCACCAGTCCTCTGTACAGGCCGAAGATGCCTTCGTGCCGGATGACCTTCTTGAAGCAGTCGAACGAGTTCCTGTAGGCGACTTCTCCGATGAAGGAGCCGGTACGTTGGTTCTGCATTCTCGTCTTCACTAAGTCTATGGGGTATACTGCTGACGCGCCCACCGCTGGAATCAAAGATAAGCATTATTATAAAGATTCTACATCAGATCAGACGAAGCAACGGAGCCACGCCGTTGTGTCACCTAAATCTAACTAGTTTTAAGTCTTTGTTTATATGTATTCGATTTAGGTCCACAATGCCTTGGTTTTTACTACAATGCTGTGTAACTTATTTGTGTAATAAATAAATAAAATTATAGTTATTAAGTATGCAAGGTGTAAGTGATTTCAGACGAGTGACATTTTAAAAACTAAAAATAAAAAGTAAAAAGCACTGTGGAAAAATAGTACCTTACGCACAGTTTGATTGCTTAGAAAACTCTCTTTTCGAGCACAAGCATTGTGATGCATTTTGAGGTTTTTTAATGAAAAATATTAATCAGCATGTTTAACTAAACACTAAGTAATGTTTCTTATTACGCGATTTAACACTTAGATTTTTGCCGAAGCTTTTACAGTAGAAAGGTTTATTCAATTAAAGTAGTTAAATGATAAAGCTAAGGAAAATTTGGCAATATATTAATGATTAATAAATATATGTGCCACAGGGGTAAAGGAATCTGTTTTATTTACTTATCTACACCTTATCTTGCACGATCCTACCAACTACGCCATGCACGCTATTAATATCAACAGCGCAAATACTTACCACCAGCAATGGAACCGAGTGTGAATCGATACGTCTGCTCCAACACCTGGATGAAGAAACTCCTGTCGGCGGGGCTCTGCAACAATCAGATACGCATATATACCCGAGTCTTTCTTTCCAAACCATTCCAGATGATAAGTTATATTTAGGTCATAGAACGGTACATTTTCTTTGACAGATCGAAATCTGCATAACGATTTGTATAGAGAATAGAGCGCCTCTAGCGGTTAATTTGTTGAACTACAATTCTCCATACAAATAGTTTACGCAATCGCTAGCGAGTGCGGTCACTGTAAACTCATGGTAAGGGAGTAACCTTTCTGTAACCTAAATATGTCTCACGATTCCTTTCTGTAAATTTGATTTTACAAGTATATTACTTAGATGTTATTATAATTTATCAATGCGGCTGTAGACAGTTGTCGAGTTTTTTACTTGCCTGTTGTTGTTTCGAGGTAAATATTATTTTATATTAGCGTTGATAAAAATCCGATGTTTGGCAATGTTCTCTGAATATTGTACAAATGACTTTGAAAATGATGACCCGTCGGCAGGTACATAAGGTATTTCAGGTGAAAGGATTCTAATTGTACGTAAGAACGAATCAAGTGACGCTATGACTCAACGCGTCAGTTTCTTTTCTCTCTCTCTCGTTCTCTTCTTCAAGACTGCCACTAACTATTTTGGCTCAGTGACCCAAACCTTAGCTTCCGAAACGAGGGTACGCCACTTGCCCCTATTCTGCGCAGTTTCTCACAAGTTTTCGACTGAAAAAGACTGCAGCAGTCCAATAAATAACTAACTGTTAGTCTTACCCCATTAGACAATTAACTATGTTAGTCCCCACCTTACCTTACTTAATATACATTTACAATATTTTTTCCTCATACGTGATGCTATATAGGTTACAAAACTAGCATTATGAAAGTCACTTCACTTCTGGTTTCATATAAATTCGATGGTAAGTCTTCGTCTCTTAATCTGTTCTTACATACCACGTCGTTGTATATTGATTTTGACTTACATGATTTTCACATCACATTTATTATGACAAAACGGGCCTTAATCGCGTTTAAAAAAGGTGTTTATTTATTAACTCGACTCGACTTCAAATAGTGCCGTTTTGATATAATAATATTTTCATTGTGTTAATGTTGTGTCAGGATTGGTTGGCATTGTTTTTGTAAATGTAAATGAGGGGTGTAAAGTTCGTGTAATATGTAAATGTAGCAAGCTTACAAAAAACTCTTAAACTAGCTTCATATTATCTGAAGAAATCGAATGCGGAAGAAAGTGAGATTTCGGCTGCCTGAAACTACAACATGCATCAAAATAAGTTTTGATGTGCTGAAAGTGGGAACGGGAAATTTGAAATTGTATTGTTGAAACAAGAACCAAAAGATTCGTAGTATTTTGATGATCGGGAGTTCATTGGCAGGGTGAACCTTTTGAACCCTAAAAACATTTTAAGAAAGAGAGCTATTTCGGATTTTAGTGCAGAAGAGTTATGGCTTTATAAATGTTTTGCATAGGATTTAGCTTTTATCTAATGAAATAGCTTTATGAGTTCCTAATAGGACGCAACTGTTACATAATAAGAGGTCTTAAAACATGAGTGTGGTTATTATCATAGATTTTCTTTTATTTGAAGATGAACTATCTGAAATTATTAATATAGTAACTTAACAATATGGGTGTAGATGAACGTTATTACGATTCAAAAGGTTCATCTTGCCATAGGAGAACTCGACGACCATCAAACGCCGTATTTTTAAATTTTAACTCGTGTACCTCCTTTATAACCCAAAATGACATTTATCGACAAGTCATCCAATAATCAAATTTCCCAATACAAAAACCTCACTGTATAGAAGAAAGAAACATCATAGCCTGTGACCTCCACTTACCAATATCCTGCCCACAAGGTCTATATATCGAGGCCTCATTATATTTACCTCCTCCTTTGTCCCGCAACAAGAGAACACAGCTAAAGTTAGTGATGTTTCCAATTATTAACAAACAAACTATATTCCACTAAACATACATTTTAATAGTTGCCTGCCGGGGTCCTGCATGTGGTCGAATTTCGAGTATTAGAAGAGCATAGATAGTGTGTATTCGTGTGTGTGGGAACGAGATGGATACTTACAGATACGGCTTTGATTTCGGCGACGCGACGTGTGACTTGTTTGAAGTATTGTTCGGGCGTTATCGAGTTGAGATCGTTGTATACGATTCGTCTGAAATGGAGAAGTGTTCGTGAGTTGAGATATTGAATGATCTTTTTAGCGCCCACTGACCGCCTACATGAATGTAAGGGGTAAGAGTTCAATTGTTTTTATTCGAATTTCGAATGAAACAAAGCAAATGCAACTATCCCATTAAAAAACTATCGGAATATGTCACATTTTAGTACACGGAGAGCGGCAGCCATAGATAGGAGTGGAAGGTCCGAGCTCGGTGTCTCACTCATTCCTACGGCCGCTACCCGATGCCCGCCGATCGCCCGAAGTCGCGGCCGTAAGGCTGGCTGTCCACTGGAGCGGAGATGTGTAAAATGGGCCAATCACATTCTTCATACTTATTTAAATACACTTCGTTTGAGCTTCAAAAAGCACCCCTCATTGGTTCTTCTCTACTCCGTTTCATTCGACATGCAGCCTAAATATTGGTATATATTTGGGTTGGCGGTTGCACTCTAGACATAAATATGAAATTCTATTACGTTTTCAATCCCCATATCTCCGACATTATGAAAAAAAAAATTACTCCACAAAAATGAAACTATATCATTATTGAATATGCTCACAAAAATTCACGACAATCCGTTGACAAATGCGGCCTGTAGGCCAACAGTTGTAGGTAAACAGTCGGAAGTCCGGAAAAACGGACAACCAAACACGCAAATTAAACACACGAAAGAATTTTTGGTCAAGCTGAAACGGAGAAACTGCTCGCTCGGTCGAAAAATATTACCCCGCACCTCCACCAAATGTGGGAGGCTCAGGAACACAACTTGTTAATTTTGAATATAATTATGAGCGAAATACTATAAATATAAATGTCTGGTGGCGATGTGCAGAGGAATTACATAATATTTTACTATACAAACACAGACAGTGACAGAATCTTCATTTAAACCAAAATCGTAAATACCTCTTTATAAACGGCCTACATCCTCAAATGATCTGTTGATAAATCACCTGGTGACAATCAAAACTCACTAAAATTTCTGTCACTACTCTTCAAGACTTTGTATCTAGTTTGTAGATTGATACTGATATACGAGGTTTGTTTTGAGTAGGTATTTGTTACTTTGGATATTTATAACATCCTTGCAAACTCACCCATTAGTGTGGTTGATCGTGTCGCACAAGTAGAACAGTATATCGACTTCAAGCGGAGTGATCTGACTCATCATTTGAGGAGGGAGTTGACCGCCATGTAGTATGGGAAGCTGATTTTTTGCACTCACCCATTAGTGTGGTTGATCGTTTCGCACAAGAAGAACAGTATATCGACTTCAAGCGGAGTGATCTGACTCATCATTTGAGGAGGGAGTTGAACGCCATGTAGTATGGGAAGCTGATTTTTGCACTCACCCATTAGTGTGGTTGATCGTTTCGCACAAGAAGAACAGTATATCGACTTCAAGCGGAGTGATCTGACTCATCATTTGAGGAGGGAGTTGAACGCCATGTAGTATGGGAAGCTGATTTTTGCACTCACCCATTAGTGTGGTTGATCGTTTCACACAAGAAGAACAGTATATCGACTTCAAGTGGCGTGATCTGACTCATCATCTGAGCCGAGTGCAGGAACTCTTCCTTGGTGACTTCCTGCGAGCGGTGGCCGTTGGTGGCGTTCAGGTACACTCTCTTGATTAGCTCCATGTTGTTGAGGAGGGAGTTGAAGGCCATGTAGTATGGGAAGCTGATTTTTTGCACTCACCCATTAGTGTGGTTGATTGTGTCGCACAAGAAGAACAGTATATCGACTTCAAGCGGAGTGATCTGACTCATCATTTGAGGAGGGAGTTGAACGCCATGTAGTATGGGAAGCTGATTTTTTGCCCTCACCCATTAGTGTGGTTGATCGTTTCGCACAAGAAGAACAGTATATCGACTTCAAGCGGAGTGATCTGACTCATCATTTGAGGAGGGAGTTGAACGCCATGTAGTATGGGAAGCTGATTTTTTGCACTCACCCATTAGTGTGGTTGATCGTTTCGCACAAGAAGAACAGTATATCGACTTCAAGTGGCGTGATCTGACTCATCATCTGAGCCGAGTGCAGGAACTCTTCTTTGGTGACTTCCTGCGAGCGGTGGCCGTTGGTGGCGTTCAGGTACACTCGCTTGATTAGCTCCATGTTGTTGAGGAGGGAGTTGAAGGCCATGTAGTATGGGAAGCTGATTTTTCTGGAGCCTTGCGGGAAGCCTGTCGCCTGTAAAGAGATTAAGGCTGATTTAGACGATGCCAATTTTGAGACGCCTAAATTACGGCGCCTCGAAAAGGCACCGTATAAACACTTTCCGCGCCATTTTTTCGCCGCATGCCAGCGCTGGCGCGGAATAGAACACGAGCCTATTTTTTGGCGCCAGTGACCCCCCCTCCGCGTCTCTCGCTGCCGCTAATGACTGGTACTAAAAAAATTGGGCAAGTGCGAGCCCGACTCGCGCATGAAGGGTTCCGTACCTATACATATATATAATCTATAACAAGTTTGTTGTATGGGAGCCCCCCTTAAATATTTATTTTATTTTATTTTTAGTATTTGTTGTTATAGCGGCAATAGAAATACATCATCTGTGAAAATTTCAACTGTCTAGCTATCACCGTTGTTGAGATACAGCCTGGTGACAGACGGACGGACGGACGGACGGACGGACGGACGGACGGACGGACGGCGAAGTCTCAGTAATAGGGTCCCGTTTTTACCCTTTGGGTACGGAACCCTAAAAAAGCACCGTGTAAACACGACTGGCGGCGAGATTTAGGCGGCTGAACATAGTCATTGTCTAAACGGTCGGAGGTGTGCTGTGCGGTAATCACTGGCGCCGTAATTTAGGCGTCTCAAAATTGGCATCGTCTAAATCAGCCTTTAGGTTGTTATAGATGGTGGTCAGATTATATTATAGTCTTGGATTTTTTTGGAGCGAAGCTCCCATGGATCGACTCGAATGGACTTCGTAACAATGCGCAGATCTCAGCGAGTTCTAAACCGATTTTAGAAATTTTTGTTTTAAAATGCACAAATTAAATTTCGCTAGGTCGCGACGAAGAGAAAATTTCGAAAAAAAAAAAAAAAACTCCGCTCCAATCTATGGTGCAAGCTTAGCCGGTGGCTGACTCTGCATCGACCTAGTTATATATACATAGAACCTCCTTATTTTAATAATAGTCGAGCTTTGAACCAACAGAAGTGGTAGTGGGCGTGGCACAACGAAATAATGAATTATACATATTCTGTAAGTAGGCCACGAGGCAGGGATCGAAAGGATAATTATCAATGATAATTATCATGATAATTATAGTGATAATAACAGATGTATAATTATTGATTGATAATAACAAAAAAATCGAATGTGTATTTCGCACAAACACACTTCTTACACTGGTGATTGTCATGATAATTTCGAACCCTACCAACAAGGGCACTTTTACATAATTGTGTCTCCCGCCTTTTCGCAATAGGAGACCACCGTTGAGAAGAAACGCGGAAAGAAACTCAACGCTAGTAGAACCGTCGACCACTAAGCAAGAAATATTCTTGAAGGCTGACTGGAAGACACGGCGTAGACTACTACGCCGCCTAGTAGCCCCTTACAAGGAAAACTAACAATTTTATAAAGGTTGCGGGAAGCTGTTGAATGCTGGTGACGAACCCAGTTAGTTATCGTGGAGATTTGATCAAAAGTTTCGACCAATGAACATAAATACCCATGTCACATCTCTTTATACAGCGAGTACATTTGTTATAACCGTAAACTTGACGGGGTCTTACTTAGTGTAGGCACTTATTAATATATATATATATCCATAAATTATTTAACAAATCCATTTTTTTTTCCTTAAAAAAGAATTCAGCACGCAATGTATTTGTTAGTTGACACTTTACATCGTAATGTCTCAACTGTCACTAGTAATAAATTGTATAGGTGTACGCCATACATTGCTGCTCAGAAGATTTACAAAAATTAATTACGCTGCGGCAGTTAACGCTAAATTAATAATAGTCATAAATATCAGATTATAGCACTAAAATCTACGTCTGGCTACAATTTGCGGTTAGGTATATAAAATATACCTGTATAGGAGTCGTCTGCACCTAGAAATGGGCAATTCGCGGAAAGTTTCCAAAACCTGAGAACATTTCCGGAAATTTCTGGTAACGATCACAAGAGTTTATATTTTTTTCAATTGGGGAATTTCCTGTACGGAATTTTGAAAATATTTCCAAGAAATTCCCATGTCTCTCTCTCTCTCTGGAGTCGGTCCCTCATCTCTGAGGATCGTGGTCAGCTTCAGGGTTGCATCTGGCGCGGATGATCTGCCTCCACCGCTTTCTGTCCAGCGCGTCTCTTACAACCGAGTAGAATTTAGAGGTCGATGAGTCTTTTACTTGATCGGTCCATCTTGTTGGTGAACGACCGCGCGATCTTTTGCCTTCTGTGTTCCCAACCACGATCAGTTTTTCGAGATTTTCGTCGTCTCTGCGCATTGTGTGGCCGAAATAGGAAAGAATGTGTTGTTGGCACGTGGTGGACAAGCGAGTTCTTATTTGGAGCTGGTTCCCATGTCTAATATTGTGAAATTTGGAAACTCTCAGCACATCATTACCTCACGCTTCCCTAACAAAATAACACAAAGGTCACATTATTTTTACCAGAGGTGATATTTAGCGATAAGACCGCCGCGTCTGTTGTTTACCTCTGCCTGTTGATTTAATGAATCACATGTGTTATTTCCATAATTGATGATAGTATTTATACCTTAGTAAATCGCAATATTTAATGTGTACAATAATGCATATAATGCATAAAGTACATAAAAATAGTTGTAATAGCGTCACATGTACGTATACCAACTGTTCCATCTATAATGTAAAATGTGAGACGCAATAAACATTCTAATCTTGAATCTCACTTCTCAGATATGTATAAGGTCTCTAAGCGTCACAACACGGACACAGGTAGCTCAGGACCCAAAGGCATAAATCATTTTGTTGCGTTTTTATTTTCATCATAATAAGACATTACCTGTTTCACATAGAGGTCGCTAAGGTGTAAAGCCTTTAAAAAAATCAATGCAAAGATCGACACACAAAGCATAAGGAAAAATTGAATTATGTTGAGTTTTTTTTTTCATAAATTTATGAGACATTACCTGTTTCACATAGAGGTCGCTAAGGTGTAAAGCCTTTAAAAAATCAATGCAAAGATCGTCACACAAAGCATAAGGAAAAATTCGATAGGTTGCTTGGGAGTTAGGGTGTCTTCCACTAGGTAACTAATTTTCAATTTTTCTTTAAGCTTTGATCTTTGTATCAATGTTTTTTTTTTCATTTTAATTTTAAAGAGTATATGTATTTGTACTTACACCAATAACCTTATTCTTCATATCCTTCGTCAGCAAATGACTCTTCACAGACAGCATGATGTTCTTAAAGTCCCCAGAACTAATGAACCCGGTGCCATTAGCATCACACTTCTTGAAGGCCTCTACTCCGTACTCCTCGTGAAAGTCGTGGAGGAACTGGCTGAACTCCGGGTACGTCACCAGCCGTTTCTTGTCCCTGCCGAAGTAGAGACCGACGAAGGTGCTCTCCATATTGAATGGGAGCATCTTGTGGAGGACCGTCTTTTGCATGACTTCCGCGAACTCGTCTGAAAAAAAAGGAAATACCAAAGTAAGCTAAGGTGTAAAGCCTTTCAAATAAACTGCAAAGATCGAGACACAAAGCATGAGGAAAAATTCGAAAGGTTGCTTGGGAGTTACGGTGGAAGGTTAACGCGCTGGACCGGTAATCCAGAGGTACCGGGTTCGATTCCTGGTCTCTTCTACCAGGTAACTCATTTAATTTTTTCTTTGATCTTTGTATCAATGGTTTAAACCTTTACCGCATACGAAGCCATATATGGCAGATATGAACTTGGACCTTATTGGCACAGGTCATGGTTCAAATTCAAACAACTATTTTTTTTCTATATGCGGTAAAGGGTTGGAAATACTATTAATATCAACAAGGTACAGGTTGAAAATCAGCGTTGCAGCACAAAACAGATAGGTACAGAAATCAATCTACATACAAGCGCGCTCGAGCAAACGCACACATAGACGTTGCTCACGGACACGATATGTCGGACCAGTTCAGACCAGTGCGAGAGTGAGTGCCATCCGCTTGACGTGTCCGTGAGCAATGTGTATGTGTACGTTTGCTCGAGCGCGCTTGTATGTAGATTGATTTCTGTAGGTACCCATCTGTTTTGTGGTTGCAGCCAATCATGCTGAGCCTGGCCCTTTTTGCCTGCACACGGCTCGAATTTCTGAATGTTTTTTAGGGTTCCGTACCCAAAGGGTAAGAACGGGACCCTATTACTGAGACTTCGCTGTCCATCCGTCCGTCCGTCCGTCCGTCCGTCTGTCACCAGGCTGTATCTCAACAACGGTGATAGCTAGACAGTTGAAATTTTCACAGATGATGTATTTCTATTGCCGCTATAACAACAAATACTAAAAATAAAATAAAATAAATATTTAAGGGGGCTCCCATACAACAAACTTGTTATAGATTATATGTAAGTCCAATTTTTGTACTACTACTGTTTGTGTGTACAAAGAAATTATTCTTTCTTTCAAAAAAAAAAATGGTTAAGTCTGACTCGCGCACCAAGGGTTCCGTGCATATACTTATCCCATCTTAACTGGCTGGGTTAAGTTAAGTTTGCACCTCGTGTGTATAGCGCCGGATACAAATGAGGTCCAAAGTTAACGCAACCGGGTTTCCTACACTTGTAGAAGACGGTATTACTCGGCAAATTTCATAATCATATCATAGCTCTAGTTCAACAAAAAAAACCCTATAAATATAAATTGCCTTGAGAGTGTCGTTTTTGCGGCGATATATTATAGGTAAGTAAATGATTTACCTAAAGGATTAGTATAAAAAAAAAAGGAACAACAAACGGTGCAACTATTTAATGATATATTATGGAATCGAATCCTTGATACTCGACTCCGATTGGAAGGGACTGAGACGATTTATGATACGCAAACATACTTATTCTGAAATAGCATACTCAATTTTTCATCATTATGTCGCCACGTCGCTCTAATAAATCACAAGCGCCTATTTCTCTTTGGCTCTTATGCCTCTTTGTTTGTAGACATGAAGTTTACTAAGAATAGGTGATTCCATGAAATTGGTTTGCAATAACTACGGCAATCATACGAGCTTAGACTTGAGGCTGTGGCGAGGTTATCTTGATAAGAAGGTTATATTTAATTGATTAGTCTTATTCCATTGATGGGTAACTTCTATACTACTATAAAATGTGTATTGTTGACAAGTATTTTATTAAAATATAAATATAAAAAATATAAATATCAGACAACCTCACACAAATCGATGTAGTCCCAAATTAAGCTCAAGAAGGCTTGTGTTATGGGTACTAAACGACGATATACATACGTATACATACAACAACCATGTCCCAGTCCCAAGCACAAATATTCGAGTTCATCACACAAATATTTTCCCTGGCCGGGATTCGAACCCGGGACCGCCGGCTCAGTAGGCAGGTCTCTACCAACCGCGTCGTCGAAATGTTTATTGAGGGGTCACTATTTCAGGACAATGCTTAAAAGCGCGTTGCAGGATTTGAATAGGCCGCAGTGCCTTCTGTTGGTAAAACATTTCTTTGTACGCTCATCACTCCGAAACGGCTAAGCGGGTTTTGATGAAATAGATGGAAGGGTAGGTATTATTTACTCGAACAAGGTAAAGAAAAATATTTAACACGGACAAAGTTGCGGACACTTGTATGTGAATACAAACACTAATCCACTTGAAGAGATAATTAATTAGCAATTCATCATTACATATAGAAAACGATATGTGGTGCACCAGGTAAAACTAGGTTTAGACCCATCTCGTATCGATGTTAAGGTTGGAATCTGGATTCGACTAATATTTTATTGCAAGAATAACGCTCTTGGAGAGTAATGTCAAAAATATCCCATAATATAAATGATAATGTTGATTTGCAGAAATGGGTACAAATTAGGTGGTATAACATAATATTCTTAGGTACATCTCCAAATTCGGCTTAATTAAGCATGCAAAAAATAATTATTAGTAAATTTTGTTTGTATTCAAAATCTACGAGAAAATAAAGCGTTTCCTTCCTAAAAATTACTTATTAGTCTTATTATACGTTTTAATGTTTAAAAACTCTTTTATAGAATAAACACTTAGTTCACTTAGCCAAGCAAACAGTTTTTTTTTTTACAATTGAATGGGGAGATCCTTTATGCCTCGCAGTAGCTTATTAAATATCTTAATGCACATAAAGTAAGCGGCTGCGAGTTGTGTGTGTAAGACGAAACATACTATCCGAGAGTAGGGAAGCTGGCTAAGCTTAGGGCTAGCCAATGATATAGGGATCATCTGATAATGCTAGAAAACTAGTACCTATTGGGTACTCCGTTGCCATTAACCTATTGAGGTTAATTGCTCAGTGAGGGCCGCGAAACGTATGTCTGCATTGCTGTCTAATATCTACTTAACCAATTGTACAACCCCATTCTACTTCGAATTTTGACTCGATATTCAAAATTTACTTTTTAGCGTTTTATTAAAATAGCTAAAAAGGAACAATTGTCATCGTTTTTGTTTTAATGTGTCTCACGGATATACATAGATGTATTTTATGAGATGTTACATAGTTTTTTTAAGTCCTTTTCTCACTAAAAGTTGGCGAACAGTAAGAAAACTGTCTTGTACAGGGTATCGGGAACGAGCCTCTCGAAGGCATGGAACTCCGACGATATAAGACCGTTCTCCCATGTGCTCACCAAAGGCTGTCTTGTACAGGGCATCTGGCAACCACAGGAGCCTCTCAAAGACCTGGAACTCGAATGATATGAGCCTATTCTCCCATGTGTACGATATCATAGGTTTTTTTTGTCATAGGGGGCAAACGAACAAACGTATCGCCTGATGGAAAGCGATTACCGTCGCCCATAGACAACTGCAACCTGAGGATGACTCATGTTACGCTCTTTTCTTGAAGTTTGGATGGTCGTATCGGTCCGGAAATACCGCGACAATTCATTCCACAGTGCAGTCTTAATTTAGTAACAGTTCTCAATAGCCATATGAAGGCCCAATCTCTTGCAACATTTAAAACCCTCGTCAAAAAACACTATTTGTCTCTCCCTTAGTACACTGCAATATTAATTGCTCCTTTAACTTTGTGGCTCATACTGTTTTTGTTTTATTTATTACTTTACAATATATTTATTTATTATGTCTAAGTATTTCGTAAGTACATCTGTATATTTTTATTTATGTATGTTTATCACTTTTGTTTTTGTGGTAGTCGTTTATTTAGTCCTATTATTATTATTATGCACCACCGATCAAAAATTAATTTTTCAACTACTCCGCTACCTAAAGGTTGTCTAGAAGAGTACTACTCACCATAAGCCACAAGTCCGTTGCCGTTGGTGTCGAACAGTTGGAAGGCTGTCTTGTACAGGGCATCGGGCACACACAGGAGCCCCTCGAAGGCCTGGAACTCCGAGAACGAGATGAGCCCGTTTTTGTCCATGTCCACGATGCCAGCGATGAGCTCCACTGAATCTTTGTTGAAGTCATCTGGAAATTGAAAATGATAAGAAGTGGTATCTCACAATATAGTGTTCCCATTTATTGTACCTACTGTTTGTATGATATAGGTACGTAACTTTTTTTTTTCACTTCAAAAAATTATTACATTGTATAGCATCCAAAACAGGGTTTAAAGTTTGACCAGCTGGTAGATTTTACATTAAAAAAAAACACTCACTTTCGTCAAACAATCCAAGGAACTTTCTGACAAAATCTTCACTGGTGATGAACTGTTCTCCATTCTTCTCTACTGTGGCGAACTTCAGAAATATTTCATGAAGACGGTCTGTATCGGCCCTTTTTAGGTAACCAGCCCCCTGAAAAAATTATATCAAATTAATTGATGTAGAAAAATATGTCCTTATTATTAACACCTAAGCAGAGATCGAAAAGGAGATAGTGGGATGACCTGTATGACTTCACCGAGACAGCTGGTAAGAAAAAAAAGGAGGCATTTTACAAAAAATATATGTATGAATCCCAATAATATAACAAAGTCGGGGCTGTAGACTGAGGCCTCAAGCTTCAAGGGGTCCTTTGGCAAGCCTCAGACTGACATGGGGCCTTATTTATTGCACTAGGTAGGACCCTTAATCCTCAATTTTCGTTCTAGTCCAATATTCTGACCATCGCTTTTTTATACCAGAATATTTTGCTTTCGTTGAAACTAACTTGGGATGGAGCCTTAGGTTGGAACTATCAACGTTTTTTTTGCGAATTTTAGAGTTTATCACTAGCCATTACATTCATTTCAGTCAGCAGTGTAAAATTACATGCTACCATAACCAATAGCTGTCCTACTAAATATGTATCCTATTAATTTTCTTCCCGCCACAAGCAACTGAGTGAAAATGTGAATTGCAAATGACATTGCATTGCAAAATATTTGATAGATTTATCAGCAACTTAAACAATAAAAATCTACTTCAAAATAGTATCATATGATCTTGATTATGTCATGATAAATACAATTATGCTGATGTAGGAGTAGTATTCCATGGATTAGATACCAGTAGATACATAAGTAGACAAGGAAGGTCTTCCGTGCAGACCACCTGGGCAGGAACCAGTGGTGCGGCATGATACCAAACCTCTGGGCAAACTGAATCGATTTGAAACATGACGAGCAATATTCGAATTAAACATGAGTAAACCCGTTTCATATATATTTTAATATTATCATTATGTCACATTTTTGTGTGGAGAGGAGGAGTTATTTAACAGAATAACAATATCTTGCATTATAATGTTCCAGGCGGAAGAATAAAATAGAGTATCTTACAAGCTAAGACTTTGTACACCAGTATGTTATCAACAAACAGTACGGGCTTCCATTAAAGAAATAAACATTTTCAGATGCGAGATCCATATCTTGTTAGTAACCTTATAGAAATAATTGGATTTGGCCCTACTTTTTCTTAATATCACATGGAAAGTATTCTTGTAATGTCACATTTAAATAAAAGAGGTTTTTTAATCATGTTCATGTTTTCTATCAATTGCCAAGCAGGAATCTAAATCTAAGTGTGTAAAAATATAAGAAACATTTGAATATAGATTGTGGCTTTTAAATAAAGCAAGTTAAAACAAAAGAAAGCAATATGGTTTTTTTTTTCTTAGTGGTCATACATTTCATAAACCAAGTATCTGAACTCAACGCAAGAATAATCACATGACTTGAATTATATTAAAACTATATATTTATCACAACTGTATGGAGTTTATCATTTTAGCCTTGTACCTTTTTCCATAGTAAATGTCAAATGTTATGGTAAGAATCATAATTATGACGGCATAATATCATATCTTATCTAACACACTCTCCATGCGTGAAGTTTATTTCAATATAGGATTAGAGGTTATGTAACAACTTCAGCCTACTAAAAAAACAAATAAATTGGTTAATTGTAACAAGAGCAAAAACAGGCCAATCAATGAACCTACCTTATAAAAATGATCTGTTATTTAAATAGCAATGACAAATTAATTAAAAAGTTGATGACTGGAAACTGCAGTAAACATTCAGATAGAGTTATCAATGAGAATATGATGAAATGTTTAATTAATTCTTAACCAACACAACACTATTTGAACCGATTCAGAGAGGTATAAAAACTATTTTTCAATACACTTTGGTTTCACTCAGCACCATCACAAAACAAATATAGTATTTTTTTTAAAAAGAACTTTATGTTGAAAAACTTTTTAAAACTGAATTTCATTAAGCTTGCGCAATAAAATAAAATTATGAACAGTTACCCGTCGTGAAGTCATTTTGTTGTGAAGACTCAAATTGAACTGAATTGATAATTATTGGGTGAGTTGACGTAACTGATAAGTAGTGTTATCTTGTGTATAGAAGGAATAATACACAAGTCTCACAAAGCTGTATGTTAGTGTTCTCCTAGCGATGCAAACATACATTTAAATCTGATCTGTTCTCACATACAAATTAAATAAAAAAAAAACTCCAATATCTCAAGTACTGGTGAGTAAAAAAATTATTTAAAAAATGGAAATTTATGTTCTAAATTTAAATATTTAAGGTCATGATTGTCATGAAGGTTAGGTTGAATATTGTTATCTAATAGTGTTGTACACTTAATAGATATCACAGATTGCATGATAAGTTTATTATGATAGGTGTGTTAGGTGTTATGCAGTTAGTCGTTAGGTGTAACATAGTAACATAACGCCGCACAGGTGATGCGAGATACTAGTTCAAGGGCGGACGTTCCAAGGGCAAGGATGCCGTATTAGCGCAAAAAAACGCTGCAAACATAACAATACTACGAAAATTAATAGCTGTATTTACTAACATAACGAGCACATAGCGAAATGTATTCAAAAACTTACCCACCTCTTGACAGCTGGCCTGCGTTATCAAAGAGTCTAACAACGTTTTAAACATTACAGTGTTTTTTTGTCACTATGAGAATTTTGGGCAAAGAAAAAACTGTAATGTCTAAACCCGAAACTACTAAGTTCGTATGCCCTGATAAGACGTCACGTCACGTTAAAAATACGGCAAATCTATTTTAAGTTAACCACGCACAGTGCTCATGATCGTCTACCGCCCGGCTTTGTTATAAAACGACTATTTGACATCACCTCTGATGAGCGGCCTAACTTGACGAATTATGAACTTTTTAATTTTGCCGGCTATCGTGATTCTTTTGCGGAATTTTGACAAAAATAGTGAAGTCTTGACAAGTTGAGTTGTTTGATAGGTATCGATACTTCAATGTCGAAACAAAGGTGTGAACGAGTATAAAATAAATAAATAAATAATTGGGCAAGTGCGAGTCCGACTCGCGCATGAAGGGTTCCGTACCATAATCTATAACAAGTTTGTTGTATGGGAGCCCCCCTTAAATATTTATTTTATTTTATTTTTAGTATTTGTTGTTATAGCGGCAATAGAAATACGTCATCTGTGAAAATTTCAACTATCACCGTTCTTGAGATGAGATACAGCCTGGTGACAGACGGATGGGCGGACGGACGGACGGACGGACGGACGGACGGGCAGACGGGCGGACGGACGGACGGACGGACGGGCGGGCGGATGGACGGACGGACGGACGGACGGACGGACGGACGGACGGACAGCGAAGTCTCAGTAATAGGGGTTTAAATGATCATAATTAACACCTTAACTTTTTTTATGACAGCATTTTACAAAAGTGTTGTCGCTATTGTATGTCGAAAAAATTTTATTGCAATAAAAAATATATTTTATCATTCAAACCAACTGAAATGCAACCTTTACAAGTCAAATATTTTTGACAAATAATATTTTATACACTTATTTGATTTATAGACTGATTTATAATGCCACGAAACGCGTTTTTTTAAAACCGCGAATTTTGAAATTATTCACTTTGGGGAGTTACATGTAGTTAGAATTTATAAATTTATACCATATCAATTACAGCCCGACACAAAAGAGTAGAAAACGGATGAAAAAGGAACTAAAATTTTTCATACAAAATTGTTACCATATTCAAGCACTTTACGTCAAAAATGTGACAGTTGCGAAGGAAGTGGCGCCCTCATTTATTTTCTACTCTTTTGTGTCGCACTGTATTTAAATTATCTGCAGAGCAAACGAAGCGTTTTAACAGCAAAATTACTTATTCGTTTCATTTCTAAAAGTAAATATATATTTTTAGTTTTTATCATCCATACAAGAATGAAACAAGACGAAAATGACGACGCGTTTGGCTCGGTTTGTAGACACCTGCCTACTGAGTCGGCGGTCCCGGGTTCCAATCCCGGCTGGGGCAAATATTTCCGTGCCTGGCGTGAAGAACTTGATAACTCGACTTATACGTTTTTTTTTTATTGGCGTAATGGCTTTCTACGGCCAAGGTTTTGTAGGAAAAAAATTGACAACTCGATATCTATGATACTTTTGAAGATATGGCCTGTGACATCATATTGATATCTCGATATTTAGCGGATTTTATTTAACAAAACGAGATATCAGCGCGATGAGGCACAAAAAATATTGTATATCAACTTATCAACGTATTCTCAAAAAAAAAAAAAAAAGCGTTCGTAACTTGACAAATCAAGATATTAGAATGAAGACAAGCACACTTTAACGATAACAAATGAATATATCGTTTTATCTCATTATACACAACTACCGTAAATTCATAATTATGTCGATATATCATTTTCAGGTTGATGGACACAGCAAATAATAAGTTGACATAATTAATTATTCATAATTTATCGAAATGTATATATAGATTTGTCAAGTTATTCTCACATCTAAGGTGTACTCTGGTACAAAGGGAAACACTGATAACTGTACATTTGTGAACATAATATAAACCTTAGTACAACGTGTTAAGGTCCATTGACCAGTTTTATTTATTGGATCAGAAAAACAAAGATGTTGCCAGTTAAAAATAAGATAAATTCATCTAGTTTTTCTGTAGAATAGCGCTGAAGTGCTTTTGTATTACTGAATTAAAGACGATTCATTTACTACAATTTATTCAATGTTTTTATAACTTTTAATTTTATTTTCTTCAGGTTTCGTGACTAAAATAAAACAATTCAAACGGATTGTATCATATTTATTCATTGTTTGTGCCTTTCTGACGTATTTGGCACCGAAAATTTGTGTTTTTCTCAACAAAAATAGTTGCCGAAACGTCAGGAGACTCAAACAACGAACACACGCGATATAATCCATTTAAATCGCCTTATATAAACAAAACAGTTGTATAGGAACGATAGAATTGTTTAATTGATACCCTATATTCTATGGTAAATATGTTGATAAGTCTAATATCTCACAAAATACAATGATTCTACCAAAATAAGTAAGATAATTGAAAAGTTTGCATAAAATTACCCTGAAATCAATTTAGACATTTCAATTATACAGAAAAACTGATTTTTAGGGATTAAATTAAAAAACATTTTCACCAATTTGGGCACTAATGTATGGGGAATAACTTGATAAGTCGATGGTGAACTTGATAAGTCGATGGTGAATATGTTGATAAGTCTAATATCTCACAAAATACAATGTTTCTACCAAAATAAGTAAAATAATTGAAAAGTTTGCATAAAATTACCTATAAATCAATTTAGACGTTTCAGTTACTATGAAAAACTGATTTTTAGGAATTAAATTAAAAAACTTTTTCACCAATTTGGGCACTAATGTATGGGGAATAACTTGATAAGTCGTTGGTACCTATGTTGATAAGTCTTATATCACAGAAAATAAGAGGATTTTACTAGAATACGTAAGGTAAATGAAAAGATCGCGGAAAATTATCCATAAATCAAGCTTTAAACACGAGTTAAAGATGAAAATGGATTTTGGAGAAAATGTCAAACTTTAAAATCGACGCCCTGAACAATTGCCATTTTGGACTTATCAAGTTCTTCACGCCATGCACGGATTTGTTCTTGGGTCATGGATGTTATCTATATGTATTTATATATTATGTATATCGTCGTCTAGTACCCATAGTACAAGCTTTGCTTAGTTTGGGACTAGGTCGATTTGTGTATGATTGTCCCTTAATATTTATTTATTTATTTAATCTGAAAACTATAAATTTGCTGGACAGAAAATGTTTTGCAAGTATTTTATTTTCAAACTCCGAACCAATGAATTTGAGCTATTACAAAATTGTGTGTGACCACCAATTTCTTTTTGTTTCTGTACAGCGCCTTCTTTTGAATTGACAACATTTCATATTTATAACAGGTGGAAATTAATATAGAGATCGACAGGGCTTTATGTCGTGTACCTTAAAAAAAAATCTTTTAATTTATTCTTCTGTATTTAAAGAAATATAAGAAAATACATCAAATAACTGCAATCTAAGACAATACGGGCTGAATAGGGTTGTTGTCTAAACCAGAGCGGTTTTTTTTTTTTTGACCTTGACAGATGACAGATGCATGCAGTTTCATTAAGTTTTTTTTTAATAAGAAAACCGACTAAAGTAACCGTTCCATTAAGTTCTGGTTTTGGTGTTGCCACATTTTAAAATGAATATGTTTTTATAAATTAATAATAAAATAAATAATCACCTCAGAAAATAAATAAAAACAGATTGATTCATCTTTTTAAGCAGAATTCAGAAAAGTAATAAAATGATAGTCTTAAAAATATGAAATGTTGTCAATTACAAAAAATATAACCACCAAATTGATTGTTGGGTGGAACTCAATCTAATTTACCCAGACAGAGTTATATTTTCCAACTTCGCGCAATAATAATCTAATCAATAAAGTAAAGTCTATGAAAATGTAGTAAACAAGGCAAGATTCAATTAACAATAAGAAACTCTTGAATGGAGAAGTTGTTTGTTAATTAACAAGCGAAAACAATATGGGTAGGTAATTGATTTGTTCTGTTGAGAAAGGATCTCAAATTATCGCCATTGGGGAATTCAGCAAAATTGTGTCTATTATTAAATTTAATGGTACGCTGACGATAGAAAGTTTACTTATTTGTATTAGAAACATAGTATTGACGTCTAAAGAAATATCAGCCGTGATGAAAGTAAAAATAACGTTCAGTTTGTGAACTAAGAGCCAGAAAATAAACATTAACATTATCAAGCAATAGAGCATTATCAGGAATTCAGGATGAATACTGTATAGATAACGCCATCTATGTTGCAGTTACTAAACTGCTTCTTAATGCAAGCCTGTCCATGCGGACAAAAGTTCAGCAAATATTTAGAGATGGCGTGTTTCAGGAATATGAAATATTAAAAGTCTATTGCAAATCAAATCAGATCGTGGGATCAGTTATAGAAATATCCCCTATTGCAACAAAATACTTCAGTTATCAGAGGTTTTAAGCGGTGGAGGGTTTGTTGCAAAAGGTAGTATACTAGATTTAACTTGGTTAATACTGTGCTGGGTCATTAGATGGGCTGATAGAATTGACTCCACTAGTTTTGAGACGGTAGGTACGATAGTAATTGGCCTATAATTGTTCACGTCAGTTCTGTCCCCTTTCCCTTTAAAAAATGGGCAAACTAGTGCTTTTCATTTCAGCACGTTGGGGTATGTACCAGTGCGAAACATGTCATTAAATAGAAAAATAAAAATGTCAGAAATAATTGGCCAAATTTTTAAAATAATATTCAATGAAATGTCATATGTATCAATTGTAGATTTTGTTTCCAACATTAATTTTAGAGCTTTGTCCAAAAGCTCTTTTGTGACAACAGGGAGATTGAATATCGGCAAATCACAGCTGCCCAGGTGTTTACTGACGTACTGCTTGGACAATAACTCATCAGTTTGTATAATATGTTTGGAAAAAATGTTTAAGAAGTGTGAATTAAATGTGTTAGGGATTTCATGATGATAAGCGTGTTTGAGTCCTGATCTTTTAAACAGAAATGTCTTGAGATTTTGTTTTAATGCCTATCTCTTCATTTTGACTTTGACGACGCGTATAGGTACAGTGGGGTCTTATATCAGCCCGTATCGTAGATGATAATATGTAACATGATCTACGATACGTCCAATAATCCGGCACTCCCCAGCAGCACTTTCCTTATCTTGATCTCTCTTATGTCGCGCCTTTAATTTAGTTATTATGATTTTTCTATGGGGTCCTTTATCCAAACATTCCAATAATCCGAGACTGCACCCCCTAGTTTTTAATAGTGCCGGTGCCGGATTGATGGCTGTACTGTAAGAACTGAATCGTGTTAACGGCATTAATCTGATGGCATGATCAACACGACTTTTAGTTTTATCATCAAACGGAAGCTGATTACTATGACTATTGTGGTTAAATATTCTCATATTTAAATATTCGACTGGACCGCAGTGCATGATAAGTAGGACAGAGGAGAGTACAATTTCGTTTTTTGTACCTATTATCGATATCTATAGAAAAAATAATGTTGGAAAAACGTAAGTACAGAAGTAAATAAATGTTAATTATACATTACAAGATCAAATTATTCGGTCACAGTTTGTTTTCATAAGAAAAAACTATGCATGGTATCAAACATTTATTTTATTACGCTCCAATAAATTCGAACTTCGATGGCGACAGAAAATATGAAAACATTTCTCTAAAAGCGCAAACCAGTGCTTTTATTGAAAACGTAGTAATAAATTCTATTTTGAATTTCGAACCGTGGAACTGCCTTGTAAATCGTGGGCATTCGGTATTCGAAATGCAAATAATAAGTTCGTTAGCGTTCCCGTGTTGTGGTCGCGCGCAAACAAATATAGCACATCACTATTCCCTGCCACAGAGTAAAATACCGCGAAAATACCCAAGCACTACCAACATCAAAATACCAACCGTATGTCTATGGATTTAAATTTCTATTCAACTGACCAATGAGAATTTCTGTCGGTTTATCAGGTTGTTTCTAAGCTATGATTACTGGCACAGTTACAATGTAATAGCCAATAGGGCGTTCGCCGCCTTCAGAATGTGCAGAAATCATTGAAATAGCTGGATTTGTAGTTACTAATGAGCGAACGGAAACTGTTAGATTGGATTTGATAATGAATCTCTATGCGGATCAAAGCTACTGTTAACTAAACTAGACTAACTATGCTTTGTGAAAAAGATTTTTAACTTTTACCTTACTCGATTATGAACACATTGTAGGTATGGATGTTCGTATTAACATTGAAGTGCCTAAAATTTCGCAATTCAAAACAATTATTTTAAGGTACCTAAATCGATATACCTAATTATATTTTCTGGATGTTTGAGTGTGGCAGAGGCGCAGGTGGCTTTCTACTCGATTAGTACGATAAAAGAGGGTTTTGACTTTTTTATTCGCACAAAAGAACTTGCCTTCTTGTTGACCAAACGAGCGAAGCGTCTCCGTTCCAGCTTGGCCAAAAATTATTTCGTATACCGGCATACTGTTACTGTTCGGCTGTTCTCGCCTACAGATCACATTTCTCAATCGAAACTTATGAAATTTTGTGAGTAGGCTTGAATGTATATATAAGTAAGTACAAGGGATAAATAAAAAAAAAACAATTTTTACGCAATCCACTGAAGTGCAAGTGGGAATTAAACCCACGACCTCTGCTTGAGTGGAGCAGTGCTCTCACCACTGAGCTATAGGTAGGACCGCTATATGGATAGCATACTTCTTCCCCGACTATGGTTAAGAAAAAACCAGCCAAGTGCGAGTCTGACTCGCGCACCGAGAGTTCCGTACAGGCAATTATCCCATCTAACTGATCAGCGAACATGCAGCCATTTTTTTTTTGAGAATTTGTGGCCTGGTAATAATAGTTATGGCTTAGCCGTTATACGTTGTAAGTATTATGCCGAGTAAGCACAGACTATCAAAAGATTGAGCCGAGTATATTATGTATAGTCTGATCTCGTATCACCGTTTCTATATGCGACAGGGGCGTAAGTAGTTGGAAAGTTTCGTGCAAGATGGAGTCCTTACTATTGAAACTAGATTTGAATTCATCCTTAGTTTACGTGTTAGGTAACAACCTCTACGGCATAAATTAAGAGGCCTTATTCCTTTTAAAATGCTGATTGTTTAGACATTTTTCCCTATGATCAAACATGTTTCTTAACATATTATTGATGTTACTACCTAGAACAGGGCTATTGGAATTTATTGGTATATATTTGAAACCTACAGTTTGAATTTTTCATTGAAAATTTTTGTTCGAAAAACTACTCGAAATTGTCAAAATTCACGTGGAAAATTCGTTTTTTCAACTTATTTTCGACTGCACGCAATGAAAGCATGAAATAGCTACGTTACTACCTAGAACTCGGGAAAAAGTATTATTCACTTCAAAAAGTTGGTTGAAATTATCAATATATTCGTCATATGAAAAAAAATTTTTTTTTAAAAGGAATAAGGCCTCCTAACTGTAAATGCAACTTCGACATGTTTAATAATTATAAAGTTATAACGGCCATAAATTACTTCGTGCCTATGCGTAGATAATGGGTAAAATCGAAATTTCTAATAGATGGACAGATTTCCCATATTTCGAAGTATGTAGATTCAAGTCTGCTTACGGTTGCTCCGAAAAGAGCCGGCACATGAGTTTGGCGTTGCAGTCGCATAAAAATGTGATGCAAGCTTAGCGTATCCGGGATATACATAACAATTGACAACATTTCATATTTATAACAGGTGGAAATGAATATAGAGATCGACAGGGCTTTAAGTCGTGTACCTTAAAAAAAAATCTTTGAATTTATTCTTCTGTATTTAAAGAAATATAAGAAAATACATCAAATAGAGTCTGTCTAATGAAAGCTGAACCTGCGAAAAAGCGGCAAATTTAAAAAATCATTACATGGTATTACCTATCAAAGTAGGAATAAACGATTTTGATACTTTTCTTTATTTTGGTGGGTACTAAGGGAGAGGAAACGCCTAATATTTCATGAACATTTATTTATGTTTTTGATTTTATGGCACCAAATAATAAACTTATCATACAAATGGCGGACTTAATGCCGTAAGGCATTCTCTACCAGTCAACCTTTGAACTAAGCAGATAAATTATGTGCATTACAACAAACTTAAAAACAAGTTTCACTAGATATATACTTAAATAAATAAAAACATAGTCTTATAATGTATACATGTTATACACACACATACACACTTTTTTTTGTCGGGGTTAAAATAAAAAGTCATAAACTAAAGTTAAAAGTTTTATTTATTTTAAGAACTATAATCAAAATCGGTTTCTAGAAACTCTACTTCCATTGATTCATCTGAACTACTGTCAGACTCATCATCATGCACACTTTATAATAAATGATTCCAGGTTTTCGGTTATTCCATCCCTGGCTTTGTACTGAGCTTCAATATTAAGCACATGATCAGTCATTTTCTTCCAATGCTCTGATGTTATGCTCTCAAAAGCCTCTTTAATATTTTTTTCCATTTCAGCTGCTGATCCGGCAATATTTTTACTTGCGATTTTTCTCTTCGCCGAACTCCATATTAATTCGATTGGGTTCAGATCACAATGATAGGGCGGAGGTCGCAAGACGTCATGACCATGCTGTCTTAGAATTTCGTCTGCTTCGTAGATTGGTTCCGGTTTGTGTTTCTGTACCAATACAAGAAGTTCTGCAATGGTATGATATTCCTCATAGTGAATTTGATTCACACGAAGCCACTCTTTTATTTCTGCTTTGCGGGTGTTGGTATTTGGAGGCTTATTAATTTGCACCGTATGGTAGCTGGCATTGTCCATGACAATCACGCTCGGTTTAGTCAAGTTCGGAATAAGCTTCTCATGTAACCACTTATTAAAATTTGTGGCGTTCATGTCATGGTGGTAGTCGGCTTTAATTGATTTTGTGCTAAATGTTAATAACGCATTAGGCACAAAACCATTTTCTGATCCAGCGTGAACAATAATATATCGTTTACCGGACGAAATATTGTCAACTAGACCTTTGGTGGAAGGCCCTTGCCATGATCGTTTTAATTTGTAATTCTGGTGTACGTAAGTCACGTCCAGGTATATTATTTGTTTACCTTCAGCACGTTTTGTTGCAATAGTCCGTAAGTAACGGTGTCGCCAAGCTGCAATGTCAAAGCGCTCAATAAGAACTGAGCGTTGATTAATATTTTGTTTAAATTCGTATCCATTCGCATATAATATTCGGCGTAAAGTTTCAAGGCATCCGGTAAAATTGATGCTTTCTCTCAACTCTGCCAATAGGTACCTGAGTGTAGGCACTTGCTTCTTTACGATATAAAATTCGTTGATTTTATTTCGGATGGCTTGGATGTCAAAGCTATCCAAATTGGATACTGTGGCTTTGTGAGGTCGCTTTTTTCCTGGGGTACTGAAGACACCACTGTTTACTTTTCCTTCATTGTTTATTCTCTTCAAAGTTGAAACACTGAGATCAGTTATTGACGATATTTCCTCTAAATACTTGTTTTGACTTAGCAATTCGTTTTGCTCCAACTCTTTCAACTTCCCAAGATTATCCAAAAGGAGTTGTTTTTCTTCAGAGTCGTCAAGTTTATCTGAAATGAATACATCATTTATGAAAAAATTAAAAAGAAATATCAATTTAAAAAGATAGTTTGGACGGGAAACGATATATTGGGAATCTTTGGATTGAAGATAATTATAGAAATAATAAGTATCAAAATTAATATGCCTTACTAACCTACAAATGCAGTCACCACATCTAAACACTCTTTTTTCTGTTTGAACAAGGCTTCCCTCTCCTCTTGTTTTTGTTTGCTTTTGCTTATCATAGTAAAAATTATCTGACGCACACCACTTTTAATTGTTTTACCCATGTTTCAGCAGTAAACTTTCGAAAGATCTCTTCTATTTGACACTCGAATGCAGCCTCAAACTAACCTCAACAACAACGACTTTGCTAGTCAATGTCAAAATGACATTTTAATAGTGTTGCCGCTCAAATAATCGATGGGTTCAGCTTTCGTTAGACAGACTCTAACTACAATCTAAGACAATACGGGCTGAATAGGGTTGTTGTCTAAACCAAGAGCGAAAAAACATATATTTTTTTTATTTGACGTTGACAGGTGACAGATGCATACCGAGTTTGATTAAGTTTTTTTTTTATAAGAAAACCGACTAAAGTAACCGTTTCATTAAGTTCTGGTTTCTGTGTTGCCACATTTTAAAATGAGTATGTTTTTATAAATTAATAATAAAGTAAATAATCATCTCAGAAAATAAATAAAAACAGAGATTACTTCATCTTTTTAAGCAGAATTCAGAAAAGTAATAAAATGATAGTCTTAAAAATATGAAATGTTGTCAATTGTAGGTCAACGGGCGAGTTCGCCGTAAGGACGCCATCGCCATGTGCTTTAGACTCAGCGAACTCGCTGGGCGTTCGCGCCGGGGCCCTGGACACTCGATAATTTAGGGGCCCATTGGACAGTAAAAGCAAGTGATCCACATGAGGTTGGGGGCCCTCGCGAGGTGGGGACCCTGGGCACTTGCCCCAGAATGCCCAGTGGGAGAGTCAGCTCGCAACGTGTGCGTGTGGATTGAGTGAGCACCCTTCAAAAATGAAAAAAAATTTGCTGATCATTTAGTAAAAGTTCTAAAACAATTGACAACATTTCATATTTATAACAAGTGGAAATTAATATAGAGATCGATAGGGCTTTAAGTCGTGTACCTTGAAAAAAAATCTTTGAATTTATTCTTCTGTATTTAAAGAAATATAAGAAAATACATCAAATAACTGCAATCTTAGACAATACGGGCTGAATAGGGTTGTTGTCTAAACCAAAGAGCGGAAAAATATATATATTTTTTATTTGACGTTGACAGGTGACAGATGCATACCGAGTTTGATTAAGTTTTTTTTAATAAGAAAACCGACTAAAGTAACCTTTCCATTAAGTTCTGGTTTCTGTGTTGCCACATTTTAAAATGAGTATGTTTTTATAAATTAATAATGAAGTAAATAATCATCTCAGAAAATAAATAAAAACAGAGATTACTTCATCTTTTTAAGCAGAATTCAGAAAAGTAATAAAATGATAGTCTTAAAAATATGAAATGTTGTCAATTGTAAAACTAATTGATGAATTTGTAAAACGATAAATAAAAAGAATACATTCATTAACGTATGCTCACTCAGTTCTCACAAACAATCAACGAAATCTGTGAATGTGTTTATTTAACATATAATATTTATATCCTAATTTTTAGTAAAACTTATGCTTAAGGTAGGTAATAATTTGTAGATCACCTGGTTACGTATTTAAAGTTTTACAAATAATTTCGTATGCTCACTCAATCCGCACACTTTCGAAAACCCAATTTCTGATAGAAAAACTGCAGATTGAAACTTCTATATATGTGTATGATTTAGTAAAACTCATAAGGGAATTTGTAAAATACAAAACAAACCGCTAACGTGACAGACTTTTGGATAATAAATGTTTGTAAGTGCTCACTCAGTCCACACATTATTCGTAGGTAAGTTAAAAATGTAAATATCTTAATATTTGTAGTATCTAGGAAACTATAAAGTAGTTCAACTATTAGTATTTTTTTTTACTAAATATCCACCATGTAAAATATCATATCCGTTGTCTGCTTTTAAAGATATTCAAATTTAATTTTAAAATACAATCTAAGATACAGTCCACATTTTAGATTGTATTTTAAGAAGTGGAGTGTGATTGTGATTTATGAGTTTTACTAAATTATACACATATATAGAAGTTTCAATCTGCAGTTTTTCTATCAGAAATTGGGTTTTCGAAAGTGTGCGGATTGAGTGAGCATACGAAATTATTTGTAAAACTTTAAATACGTAACCAGGTGATCTACAAATTATTACCTACCTTTAAGCATAAGTTTTACTTAAAATTAGGATATAAATATTATATGTTAAATAAACAAATTCACAGATTTCGTTGATTGTTTGTGAGAACTGAGTGAGCATACGTTAATGAATGTATTCTTTTTATTTATCGTTTTACAAATTCATCAATTAGTTTTACAATTGTTTTAGAACTTTTACTAAATGATCAGCACATTTTTTTTTCATTTTTGAAGGGTGCTCACTCAATCCACACGCACACGCTCGCAACGAAATCGTTGCTCGCTCGCCTCGCTTTCAACTCCCAGCCCGTCTAGCACAACGGAGACATTTGAGAAATTAAGGATTCCAGGGCCTAATTTTCTGATTAAATGCCTGTGAGAATAAAGAACGTTCCCTCTTCTATAATCCGATGTCATAAGCAACATAACCTAGATTACAAGCTCTTAACATTTGACCACCGAAGGGAAAAATTTTGATTTTCGAACTGACAATGACCCAACTACACTTCGCAACTCTTGTCGCGCGATATATCGTAACCCGTCACTCTCGCACAGTATAGCATGGAAAGGGATAGATATTTAATGGATATCGCGAGAAAGACTCGCATGTCACAGTTGGTGCTAGAGGTGCAGGTAGGATACAGGCTGTTTAAGAGCTTATACAGCCATTATAGCTCTAATTTAAGCTGTATAAAGGCCTTAAGTCCAAAGTCTTCCACCAGTGCGTCCTTCCGGTTCTTATTTATGGGGCCGAGACGTGGACACTAACAAAAGGCCTCGTCCACACATTTCAAGTTGCTCAGCGAGCTATGGAGAGGGCTATGCTCGGAGTTTCTCTGAAGGACAAAATCCGGAACCAAGAGATCCGACGGAGAACCAAAGTGACCGACATAGTCCTGAAGATAAGCAAGTTGAAGTGGCAGGTGGGTATTTTATCGTAGAGCCGATGGTCGATGGGGCAGACGAGTTCTAGAGTGGAGACCATGAACGACACGCCCTGTAGGACTCCAATCAGGTCGACCGACGATCTGAAAAGAGTAGTGGGAAGCGGTTGGATGCGGAAAGCTGAGGACCGGATATGGTGGCGGGAACTGGGGAAGGCCTATGTCCAGCAGTGGACGACTCCGGGCTGATGATGATGATGATGATGATGAAAGGCCGTATAAGTACTTCTGTGTGCTACTTGGGCTCTTTCGCTAACCGCCAGTGTGAATCGGCTCTAAGAAAATACATTTTAAATTGACAGCGACCCGTAGTAGGGCTATATTCGTTGGTATAAGCTGGCTTCTGCACGCAATTTCCATAATAATATTCTGTAAACGCTGCGAGGACTGAACAATCTCGCTACTAACGGTCAGTGGGATGGAGATATACTATTTTTAACCTACTGCATAATGTGGAAAGAGGATAATGTTCGCTTGTTACCCAGTTCTTGTTAACTTGGAACTGCTTAGCATAGAGTATCTTGCTGAAGCCAAATTTTTCGGGGCTTTGTGATCTTCTCAATTTAGCCATATTTCTACTTTATTACGGCCATACGACAAGCTAAATTATAGACAAATTGCGAGTATAATGTAGGTCAAGGCATACTCAGGTCTGATATCACTACATAGTAGGTATATATAACACAAAGTCGCTTCCTGTCTGTCTGTCCCTATACCTATATGCTTAGTCTACGCAACGGATTTTGATGCGGTTTTCTTAAATAGGTAGAGTGATTCAAGAGGAAGTTTTATATATATGTATAATACATGCAAAATGTATCAGCATTGCACCCGTGCGAAGCCGGGTCTGGTCGCTAGTTGTATATATTTTATCAATATTAGATATACATTGGTCGTGCCTGCTTTAGTGATATGAGCTACCTTAAATTTTATGCATCATCATCCGATAGACGTCTACTGCTGGACAAAGCTAGGCCTCCTCAAAGTTCTCCACAACGATCGGTCTTGCGCCGCCCTCACCCAATTTCTGCCCACGATCCTAACCATCCTCAGTTGTCAGTCCACCTTGTTGGGGCTACACACGCGGCGTCTTCCGGTCCGCGGTCGCCACTCAAGAAGCTTTCTGCCCCATCGGCCATCGTCATTTTATGCATGCCACACTGAAATGTGTCGTTCATGCAAGCAAAATGACGTAACACCCCAAAAAACAAAAACTTTAGTGACTAGCATATTCCACTGCTGATGTATATTCAAAATAACATTCACAGAGACTCATTTCACTGCAATAAGAGATAAGAGCAGAAATTTACTTTGGGATCTGAACCTAAAGTTTCCAATCAGTAAGTACAAACACTATATTTCGGCCATATAAGTATTTTGCAGTAGCAAAATTACATGTGCAAGCGATTCTTTAAATTAATATTAAAATAAAACAATTTCCACCTGTGTTCGCGAACTTACAAGTGGCTCGTCGCTCCGGAGTTAGATTTCCTGCGGGACTTGGCTGTCGCCTTCCGTGCCCCTTATTGCTGTAACGAAGTTGCTGCGCAAAAGCAAATGCACTATATAGTAGATCTTTTTGAAAGGTCACAAGTGAAAAAAATAATCCTCGCTGGGAATTAAAACGATCCGATCCGGGTGATAGGCGTTATACATTCTTAATATTAATACGAGTAACTAACTAACTTTCCCAGTACTTAGCATACAATCTTTCAATAATAAGATTAGCTAAGCAAACATGTAATTAGTATCTACTTATGTTTTTCCTGAAATAAACAGTTAATTTTTTTTTTTACATCTTGACAGACGATTATGTCGTATGCGTCTGTATGCGAGAGACAACGCCTCTCGTGACTATGTTGCCCTATCCAGCAGCGACATACACGTCCACATTTTCCACAAGTCAATGGGGGCCCCGCCGCGGAGACAGTAGTATCGCGGCTATGCCTTTTTGCACGCTTTTTGGCCAAGTCTTGAAACCAGGTTTTGTCGTTTTTTTTATGTCATAGAGAGCAAACGAGCAAACGGGTCGCCTGATGGAAAGCGATTACCCATGGACACCTGCAACACCAGAGGAGTCACAAGTACGCTCTTTTCTTGAAGGTTTGAAGGTCGGGTTTCTCGGCCTTTCGCGACAATACTTCTTCACCCGTCGGGGTCTGAGGCGAGTTCTTCCCACGAGTTACATTCGAATCCCACGAGTTGAATTCGGAATGTCGGAAGGGCTATTCCGAAAATTACTACTATTTACTGTATTCGGCAACATTATTTGCGCAAGCAACACTTCCTTAGATGTTGTTTAACGGATATCCGCGGAAATGTTACTAGCATAAACAATAGTTGTCGCGTTTAGTCCAACTCCCAATAAAAAATAGGATTGATTGACTTCAAAAAGTTCAAATTGCGTAGCCTCAAGTGGATTTTATTTGTTCTCCCTACAGGTAGCTTTTCTAAATCGTGAAATATTGATCAAAAGTTCAATAATTACATTATATTTTTCAGTAATTCGTTATTTTTTCTAAATGGTGTAGATATTGAAAACGAAACGAAGAGAGGTTGAAAACGAAAAAAAAACAGATAAAAATCAGCCATTTCAAAAAAATCATGAGTCTATAGCTCACAGAGCCACTAGTTTCCAAAAAATGACCAAAAAACAGGTATATTCTGTACTCCATCATTGCAATTGTCCAAACATTCATAAAACACTAAAGAACTTGCGTTTGCTCTAAGGTCTCAGCAGTGCCGTATTTATACCCTTAGGCACACAAGGCCTGGGCCTAGGGGCCCAGCCAGTCTAGGGGCCCCATCCAGAAGCAGGTCTAACACCATAATAATGTTCTCCTTGGGAGGGGGCTCCAAATGCCAAGTGCCTAGGGGCCCTGGCCGTCTAAGTCCGGCCCTGGGTCTCAGCAGACCTTGGAGTTGCATGACGCTCTTTTCAGTTTGTGATGGCCTATTTGTTATAAAATATCACGCGTTATTAATCTCTTTGTATGCATTTTTAGAAACAGTTGGTTAACATCCACTGAAAATATATTTTGTGTACATATACGAATCTAATTTTGAAACCAGCATTGGTCGGCATCGACTAACGAACACGTAAAAATTAAAATCAAATCAATTCAACCAGAGCCAGGCTCGCTTGACTCGTTCGATTTTCGAATTAGATTTGTGTGTTCGTTAGCAGCGGTTGTTTGAAAATGGAACACTTTATCTGTCAAAAGTCACAGAGAAGAAATACGCCTAGAATGAGAGTCTTCATCCAACAGATTTGCGAAAGATTAAGCCGCTTTTGGTTGCGCTGACTAGGTTTCTAGGCGTATTAATTCTAAGCATAGAGAATAACTTTACTGCTTCAAGATTGTGTTTGCTACTGGTTTATGTTATTGATATTGACTATCAATTTGGCATAGGGATGGTTTCAATGTCAAATGAGCGGACGGCACCCGGAGTAACCCTCCAGGGCAATATTTGTTGTTTTTTGTTATAGATTATGGCACGGAACCCTTCATGCGCGAGCCGGACTCGCACTTGCCCAATTTTTTTAATGTCATACGGGAAAAAAAAATATAAGCTATAAAATATGCCTAATTTATTGATGATATCTGTGGTTTGCCAAGGTTCAGTCTATACGTTTTTTAAGCACTTGTCCCCCAAGTTTCACTTGGTGCCATCCTTATAATATTAAAACATGAAAGAAAATTTCCAAATGGTTTTTAAGATTATCTGTGGTACTGCTGCTCTACACACTGTAGAGTTATTTATTCTGTGGCAAACAATGGCGTGCGGGCGACCGGGGCGCCATTTTAACTGTCTATAATATAATTATGTGAAACTGACAGCGCATCAGTGACCCAATTTCAGGGGAGGGAACCCAAGTCCAACATAAAGATGAATTGTTTATGTTCAGGCAAATTGCTATTACAAAATGGCTCCCTTACGTTCAATCATTTGGTCGTTAAACAAGTATGTAACGCCAACGTTTGATCTTATAACAGTTATAACGATATAGCACAAATACTTCGAGTAAATCTTTGTCGTATGACGGCGATCGTAAAGTGCGAGCAAAATCGATTGAAATAACAAAATATGACAACCAGTGATGACTTTAATGAATTTTGCTCGCATTTTATAAACTCTGCGTATGACAAATTGTTATACCATAAAGATATTAGGATTTCATCAATTTCGGGATTATTCATTAAGTCGGTTGGAAACTATAGGCTAAGAAAGATTAAAAAAAAAGAGTACTTTTGTGGGTCACGCTCACGCTGTTTCATGTATGAGGTCCGATTGTACGTAAACGATTCTAAGATGACCCAAAAAATCTGGAAAAAAATGCTCTTTTACACTACTTTTGAGGTGTCTCGGGGTTTCTCCATGGCAGTGCTTACATTCAGAGAAGCACACTTAAATTTTCGTTACCTTCCTGGCTACTCTCACTGAAATACCTATATACTTACAGTTGAGTTGAACGTCGCCAGTTGAAACTCTTCAACAAAACTCTGCTCGCCCTTGCACTTTGCGCATAGCGATGTTCTAAGCGGTAAGTGGTCAACTGATGGCCATTCGCGTTAATGAGTTCTCATTGAGAATAAAAACATGCAACTAGACGTTTTACATGTATACAAGTGAAGCCATCTGAGCGTTAAAAAAAAGAAAACCATTTTTTTTTCATACTTAATTTTTTACGCTCATCGTATTTAGAATCTTTTGTATTTACATTAGAATTTCGAACGTCATACAAGAGAAAAGTGTCGTAAGATTTTCATTCATGTGGAGCTAGCTTATCTTGCCGCGACTTCGGTTGTCGCGCGAGTTAGCATCTGTCGATTGCGCACGATATTAAAAGGAAAGTGACAAGTAGTGTTTTTCGACAGTTATGCTAGACGTACTGGTCCGCACGTTCTGGTACGAATATTTTAAATCTCTATCGATCCCAAACTGGATGAAAAAATCCTCTACGTTAGATAATCCAGTAAATTTTTGGATAACCATATCGTCAGCGCTAAACAAATATAAATGACATATTTAAACTCAAATGACGTTATTGCTTCCTATTCGAATAATAAAAATTGGTCACCGGATTTGTCCTGGATGTAGCGCAATATTTTCTGGTGCTTTTTATTTTCCTTTTTATGACAAATTCCGCACTTTTTTTAACTTCACGTAATTCGCACAGAGCACGACTTCTTTGGCACGCGTTTTTATAAGGAGTAGAAATATGATTTCATGCAAAATATAAAAATCATTTGAAAAACGCTCACCTATTGTAACAGTAAGTACCGGAGGCGACTCGATTCCCCACCGCGCAGTAAAATAATAAAAGTCCGAGACGCGAAAAGAAGGAAAGCCGAACTAGGAACATGTTTTTGCTTTCCGTCCAGTGTAAGAACAGGGTTCACTGTTCGATAAAAATCGTTGTTATCCAATTCTTAGCTGAAAAGAGAAATGTTATTTAAGTGTGTGTCCAATGTCCATGTATTTAAGATTCTGTGATTTTTACAGAGGTTAATAAATACATACTAAATTTAACTCAATCCACTAAATTGAATGACCCCTGACCCTGAGTTACTGCGACGTTACGGGCACAGCGTGAGATTAAGCATTTTGACAAAGCGCTCTTTTATCACTTTTTACACTTTGTATTTGTAAATGCTAGGCGCATGCAGCATAGGTACATCTAGGACGTACGTTACGTCTACGCAACACCCCCCGACCTACTTCACCACAGATTAGATTAAATGTCTTGATAGGGCCTCTGTTGTGTTTGTTGGCTTCGGCCCCACGCAAGTCTCCCAAAATGACCGGGCACCATGGCCCGTGGCTGTCAGAATTCAGACAACATAATAATAATTAATAATAACGTAAAGGGTTAGTTGGCTTCGGTTTAAAGCCCAGTATTACACCTCCCCGCCCTTAGTCTTCCGCACCAATGTTGCCCTTAGGCCACTCTATGTGTCGCTATTTATTTATGGGGGCCCATCTAGCGGGAGGCGAGTCATCGTCTACCAGTGTATTACACATGAGACTTTTTTCCTGTCAGTCGATCCGATTGTCTCAATCCATAGCCCAATTAGCCAGTCCTCCATTTCATCCTCAATTGCCCAATTTGTATTTAGATTCCATATCTCCATCCATCAATAGTTCTTGCACCTAGCGGGCGTTGTCTCTGTGTGCGTCCCATGACACGGGTAGGGACAGCATCAGCTCGATGTACTATGGGTTGCAGAAATGCATGGTCCATTTATGAATGCCATGCAATTCTGCAGCTCATTGTACACCTTACATTCTATTAAATTGTCAAAAGGGCTTCTACGCGTTGGCTTCGGCTCCGCGCACGCCTCGCAAAGGTCCGGGACACCATTGTCCCGTGATATACAGGATTAATAATAATAATTGGGTATTACGTTAGCGGCAACCCTAATCACAGAGCAGAGTTGGAGACGAATAGTTTTGTTTGCTCCCTAGCCGAGGACAACTTTAGCTCGTAAAGGTGGAGCAAAACTTCCAACCGTATGACGCTTTTTATACCTACTGACTTCACATCTTTCAAGGGAGCTCCTCCTGAGCGCAGCTAGGATTATTATGAGTAGGTCCTACACACATGCTGTTACTAATAAAAATCCTCCCCCTGCACCCTGCTGCGGCCGGAACCATGGAGCTTTTCCTCCTCGCGTCGATTTACTTATTACCATACCCTGGGAGTTTTCGATGCACTAATGATTTGACATCAGGCCGACAGTAGGCGTCAACTCACTCGTGCATCGAAAACCACGGGATATGCTCATTAGCTCTGCCATGCTACGGCAAAAGGACGTATCTTACTACTAGCTGTGCCCCGCGGTGTTACCCGCTCATCCCACGGGAACACTAAATTTATTCGGGATGAAAAGTATCCTATGTCCTTTCCCGGGTCTCAAACTATCTCCATACCAAATTTCATCTCAGTTGGTTCAGCGGTTTAAGCGTGAAGAGGTAACAGACAGACAGACAGACAGACAGACAGACAGACAAACAGACAGACACACTTTCGCATTTATAATATTAGTATGGATGACATCCGTATAAAGATAAGACATTTTACCGTAACACGGCAGAGCTCATTACTGATGTTACATGATTGCTGGGTCTGATTGTGTTTCGCCACTTAGATCTCTTCTTGTCTTGTATAACGTGTAATCTAATGTTTAGGGGTGACCGAGGGGTTTTGAAAAGGAGGTGAGTCGAAATAACGTTAAACGTCAATTCCTAGAGCCTATCCATTAGCGAGCAAGGATGCACACTGAGCGGCCTGCGGGGGTTGAGGCGCGTCTAAACAGCGTTGTTGCCTGCTCGGTAACTGACTAAGATACCAAACAACAAAAATGATGTTGTTTCTATTCACCGCCGTTCCAAAACTCCTCGGTCTCCCATTAATTTGGTTAGAACATTTCAGTGGTTATCGCCAGTTCCAAATGGTGTCCTTGTTTGCTGGCGATATGGCAAATTTCATTTCATTTCCTTTTCATCAAGTAAAACAAGCTTACAGTGTACACTGTGTACACCAAGTTGTACTTGTTTAAATTCAACATTATGCATGATTTAATAATAGACTCGTTGGTGGCTTCGTGTTTTGTCACTTGTTATATACCTAAACACGATACTTTCGAGTATATTGCTCGCCTTGAACTCACTGCACCTACTAAAAAACTTGTACCGGTTTAAACCCAGGGCCGGATTTAGAGGGCTAGGGTCCCTAGGCACTTGGCATTTGAGGCCCCCTCCCCTATAAGGAGAAAATTATAATGGTGCAAGACCTGCTTCTGGATGGGGTCCCTAATAGATTGTCTGGGCCCAGTGGGCCCCTAGGCCTGGGTGTTGTGGGCCTAGGGGGAAATACAGCCTTGTTTAAACCAGTGCAAGGTCGAACGTGAAGTGTGTTCACGCAAATCCTAATCGCAATCTAAGAGCTCACGGACTGTAGTATGGAAATCCGCCGCCTCGGAAAACACTGAACAATGCATTAAAACTTAACCCGTCTTGCGTTCGAAACTTTCCCAGGTGTTCGGCTCCGCATTTAAATTTGTGTTATATAGGTACCTATTTTTTTCAAATTTCAGTTGCTTCTCTCCTGAGCGATTTTAATTTTCATCTGATGGTCTGATGTTAAGGGTTCCGCACCCAAAGGGTAAAAACGGGACCCTATTACTGAGACTTCGCTATCCGTCCGTCTGTCTGTCTATTTTTCTGTCCGTCTGTCTGTCTGTCCGTCTGTCAACAGAAATTCTCTGTGAAAATTTCAACTGTCTAGCTATCACGGTTCATGAGACACAGGCTGGTGACAGACGGACAGCGGACTAGTAATAAGGTCCCGTTTATACCCTTTGGGTACGGAACCCTAAAAATAAACAGTCGCATGAAAATCGGCCGCCTCGGGAAACAATTGAACAACGCATTAAAACTTAACCCGTCCTGCGCCGAAACTTTCCCTAGGTGTTCGCTTCAAATTGTCTGATATATTTTTCAAATTTCAGTTGCAGGAACTAGTTTGTCTTCGTTTTTCGATTGTAACCGTGATTTTAGATTACGGTTTTTGAATGTTGCCGGTTGAAACTGGCGCTAGAAGTTAAATCTGCGAATTTTGATGGAAACTGGTTATTGGACGTTCGTTAAAACTACCTGCTGTGCTGAGTCCGCTGTGTGCTGTTTTTTTTAAACAATTTGTTCTTCAACAAGGAACTACAATAGTTTTTAGTATACGGGTGTGAACGTATTGTATAGACTACTAGCTGTAGGGTAGGTTAGGTTATGAATTAGTAAAATACAAATTGCGATTGCATGATGCCCAGCAGAGCAGTGTTGCTATATAGGGAACGTTCACAAATTAGTTATAGGTGGCAGCACTATAAATGTAAATTTGAAGTATTGATACGGTGAAAGATTTAGATTGGCATCACCAGTTCGCAGCACCTTCATTGTGAAAGGGAACGTGCAGGAAGTATAGGTAGCAGCACTATCAATTTAAAAAATTAGCTGTGTTTCTATAAAGAACGTTCACGAAATGACAACATTTCATAATTTTAATATTAGGTGTTTTTATATTATAATATTTTTGGTGTCCCCTTGTTTCGCAGACAGAAATCGCACAGAATTTCGTTTCGCAGAAAATGTTTCAAAGATTATGTGGTTCATAAATATAAATATCAGACAACAGACTCATCATTAACAGACTCATCAACTAATAGAAATATTTTTTATGTATTCTTGATTCGCTGACAGATTTTTATAGAATATTGTTTCACAGAAACTGTTTCATATAATGTTTAGTCCCAGTATTTTTCTTTCGAATATTATTGTTATTTTCTTCAGAGCGGATGTAGAAGGTAAACATTATAAAACATCTGGTTACGTTTCTGCTTTAGCATTTTGCTGAATATTGGCCACTTTTAATCCTGACGATGAGCTTTCTTTTAATTTCTCTTTAAAAATTGCTATTTATTTTTTTGCCGGGTCCGGCCCATGGTTATGACTTCGCGGCTGTCTATATATAGCGTGTACACCACAATCGTTTACAGTTGTATTAATAGTTGAAGAACATTTTGTAAGTTTTATTCTGATACATATCACACTACCAGTACACAACATCACTGTTTTTTTTTATTTCTTGTGTATGTATAACCGTCTAGGCACAATTTCAATCCTCCTCTTTTTGATTTAAACACTTCCAAAGAACAGTTAACTTCTGTATCACTCATTTTAACAGAAAATGAAAATAAAATAGAAAACAGTACTAGCTTATGAAGATATTATACTCGTAGAGAATAACAAGATTGCTTGTCATCAATTTACCCGCATAGTTATTGTGAACGACGCGATGTTATAATTTTATAGTGAGGGTAATGCATATTAAAGGTATTAGTTAAACGTTTAGAAACAGCAATTCGATAAAATAAAGAAAGTTTTCTGTTAGTTGACTATTCTATGAAACGATAATATGAGATTTTTAAATTATAAGAAACACAATTCTATAAATAAGTAGTCTAGGTAATAAGTTTTACATGAACTGAATATTATAAGGATCAATAATATATGATGTGAAATTCTATGACACGAATATCGAAATAATAAAATTTCTTTGCAATACAAATTTACGATTTAATTTTCTAAAGTGTGAGTAATCTGCGGTTTGACCATTCTATGAAATGATAATATGAGAAACATTTTATTTGAAACAAAATTCTATAAAACTGTAGTATATGAAACAACGTACAACCAATATTTTTATATTAAGGGACAATCTTACACAAATCGACCCTGTCCCAAACTAAGCATAGCTTGTACTATGGGTACTAGACGACGATATACATAATAATATATAAATACATATATAGCTAACATCTATGATCCAGGAACAAATATTTCAGTTCATCACACAAATATTTGCCCTGGCCGGGATTCGAACCCAGGACCGCCGGCTCAGTAGGCAGCAGCACTACAAACCGAGCCAACCGCGTCGTCTAATTAATATGGAAATCGAAAGAGCTTATTTGTCGTGTACATTATTCTGTATGTATAGAAATATAAGAAACTACTTACCTACATAAAATAACCGAAATCTACGAAAACTATGCCTATGAGTGGAGGAGTGTCTTTTCAAAAGGGCTTTTATTTTTTTATTTTATTTTTCATAAAACACTAGACTAAAGTAACCTGTCCATTGTGTCATAGTTAGTTGGAGTTACTACATTTTTAGAATAAGTACCTAAATGATTAGTAATCTCAGGAAAAAAAAACAGTAATTATGTCCTCTTTCGAAGCGGAGTACAGCAAAGTAATCAAATTGTAGTCTTAAAAATATGGAATGTTGTCAATAAATGTAAATTTGAAGTATTGATAGGGTGAAAAATTCTGATTGGCGGCACCAGTTGGCAGCACCTTCATTGAGCACTTTCACGTAGGCATATAATAGGTTCAACGAACGCTCTTCAAATAATGAAATAACCGTGACATTGGCCGATTTCATCACCTATGCATAATAGCTATTATCGTCCATTGTAAGCTAACCTTGAAAGCCTAAGAATATAGCCGTAAGCTACCGTCGTTACGCCTCCGTCGCCGTCATAAAACCTTCAATGCATACAAAAAACTTCATTTTCAATATCCCACGGTCGGTCGAACGCCAATATGTCCTTCGGGGTTGGCTCTAAAACATATTTTACGGCGGGGCCCGCGATCGGGTCATATGGGGACCAGAGAAAATAAACTATGGACTTTGCAGTTAACTGGTCGTATTTAGCTTTCGACCTCGATTATAAAAGGCAGTAGGGATGGTTAGTGCCACTGTTACAGTCGACTGGATTATTTTTCGTAAAAACCGTTTATATATCTAAATTAAAAAATAAATACTATCTAAGGTGATTGCGCAACATTTCTAGTCTAGGGGCTCCACACTCAAGATCTCAATGTCGATACCTCCTCTATGAGTACTAGATTTTAATGGACAATAGTAGCAGCATACTTGTTTTCATAATTGTGCATTTGTATAAAAATAGTCTGCGTAGTGTTTGTAGGTACTAAAGGCAATATGTTTGTTCTGCACTCGCACTGTGACGATGACTCGATCGTCACTATTCATATATTTAGCGAGCTACGATAGGCGAGTAGTGATAATTAAGTAAGTTTAATGGATTGGATCATCGGGTGCAGGACGTTTTATACAATTTCACTTCTTTTATTTTGGTTTAATATACCATTGCTTTGTATAATGTAATGAATGATATACCTAATTTCGTCTCTCAAACGATAATAATGTAACAAGATACATATAAGTTAGGTGCTCCAGAGCTATAAACCCTTCAAATAGTCACTTGCTTACCAGGTTAGGTTCCTTCAGAGCGGAAACTGAAGCTCCGCGAAGCGGGGCTCCTGTTATTAAACATTATAACAGTGTACCAATTAACAATTAGAGGAAAACAGGTTAAAATAAAAACCGTAATATCAAACGTTCCATTATATTCAATAACTTTATGTGTGTCAATTTCTTGTATACCAAGTGTATGTTCGTTTTTCTGAAATTATGAAAAAAGAAATACGTATACCTTGGATCATCAAATATCAAAGTACCTATGCTTTAAGTTTAAACAACGTGCACGACCCATATGTACTTCTATATTTTAAATATGCTCAAGTATCAGATAGTATTTAAATAGTTATAGTTCAAGCAAAAACGCGCGCTTTCATCCTGTAAATAAGCTACGCTACCTCCGGCTATATCATAGGGTAGTTTACGGGGCGACTATCGCGTCACAAAGTCCACGGCCTAATTCGTTCGGGGCGAATCGGGTGCGATATTTAGAGGGTTAATAAATGGGTCGCATTAGGAGTTGATAAGATTTTGCGGGATAGATTGAACTATCGATATTTTGAGATATTTTAAAAAATACTCCTCAGTCATTAATGTGTTCGGCCACTATTAGTCTTAATAATATTTATACAGCGCTTGCCAAGTCTCTGAGTATGCTAAACCCTATTAAGGTTGAACAACGATTGAACATGCTCATGATTAAGGTTCTCAGAATGGACGATACATGTCGTAAATATGAAATATGAAATTCCGAGTTTTACGATAAATGTCTAGTTCAGACAATCTAGTAGTGGTGGGAATAATGTTGAGATTTTCGTAAAGGGTTACAAATCCTGTGATGTCTGGGGCAAAAACTAGGCGTAGGCGTATACCTATATTTACACCAGTTTTGTCTGAAAGTCGTTATTAAGAATATCTACTCTAGTGATGTGCTGTATTTGCGTTTGCCAACTAGTTAATGTTACTGAAATGCACCTTGTATAGCACAGTCGAAAATATCGACTACAACACGGGTAGACCACCTACATTGCTCATATTGCAATATGCTAACGTCAATGGAATTAGTCCCCTGGTCAACTTATGTTCCAAATCTCTTTGTCCGATTTTGTCTGGTCAGTCAAAGCATATTATTGGAAAGCGACAATGGCACGATATGAAATTTGAATTTGGAATTGGTAATAGACCCCTCTATCGGTGAGGCGGTTTTCAGCATCTCCGTTGCTTTATGTGAAAAGGGGTTCGACAGTTACTTGACTTAAAATCAAATTTAGCCCTGTACCGAATTTAAAAATACAGAGCTTTATGTTATTAATTTTATTACTAATAATGGTATTTATTATTTATGCAATAAACAAATATGTTTGAGATTGCAGCGTCGGGCGGTCCGCATCATAGGTGACGAGAAAAGTACCAGATTCCTCGAACCCCTTCAATTACGTAGGGACATTGGGTCGCTGAGCGTTTTCTATCGCCTATACCATGGCGAGTGTTCTGAAGAGTTATTTTCTCTTATCCCACCCTCCCCTTTCCGTCATAGAACCACACGTGCCAGCTTGCGATGTCATCGCCTCACCGTGGAGAATATTCCCACCCGTACCAAGAAGTTTGGCAATTCCTTCATCTGCCGAACTATTAAAGTATGGAACTCCTTGCCGGCTCATGTGTTTCCTCCTTCTTATAACTTGGGACCCTTCAAACGAAGCGTGAAGAAGCATCTCTCGGGCCAGCATGGCAGTGTCAACTGACTTGGCACCGTTGGTTTCTCGTCAGTTGCCATTGCGACTTGGGCTCCCCTTTTTGCTTACCATCAGGCGAAGGGGAGCCACTATGTAGTGCCGTTATAAAAAAAAAAAAAAAAAAAAACCGTCGATACTGTAACGCAAAAAAATTAAATAGAACTAAAATATTTTTTTGAAGGACGCGATGTCACAATTGTTTTTTTGCGTTTTACTTAATGGATTTGTGTCCTCAAATTGCAAATAAAATTACTATTCACTGCATCCATAGTTACGGAATTAAACCTTGCCCGATAAAAAAAAAATATATCTAGCCATAATAGTTTCTTCGGTTTCCGCGACTGTCACACATTCATCATGTCAGGGAGGCTCAAATCCATACTAATATTATAAATGCGAAAGTGTGTCTGTCTGTCTGTCTGTCTGTCTGTCTGTTACCTCTTCACGCTTAAACCGCTGAACCGACTTAGATGAAATTTGGTATGGAGATAGTTTGAGACCCGGGAAAGGACATAGGATACTTTTCATCCCGAATAAATTTAGTGTTCCCATGGGATGAGCGGGCAGAGCGGGTAACACCGCGGGGCACAGCTAGTAATTAATATACGCGATACATATAATCAGCTTAAATTTTTTGAGCATCTTAAATGTTTTAAAAGACGCTGCTTAAGCTATCGTTAACACGTAAAAAACCTCCAAAAACCACACAATAAACCTAAATTCATAAACAAAATGAAACAAACAGTTTTATCGTCAGACCGATTCCGCGAATCGTTAAGAACTCCGCATAAAAGGCATTAAAAAAGTTACGCTCGTAATAAAATTATGGCACTCACTCGTGATTGATTGGTGGCCCCTGGCCCTTAATCAATTTCGTGGCAACCCTACGTTTTCCCTCCCCTCCAAAATTAACGAATACCCCCGTACCCTGTTTACACTTTTTTTGGGAATATAAATATACGTTTTGTGCCTCACCTTCCTTCGTCCCTTCGGCATCTGTGACATCATTGTTCCTAAATGTATGACCTGATTTTGATTTAAATCTTTTTTGAAAAGTGATATGATTGATATTAAATGTATAATGACATATTGCATGTCGTGACGCCTAGAGACCTTCTACGACTGAAAAATTCACATTTATCTTATTAATTACCTACTGTAAACATTGATTTGGAGAATCTTGTAGATGTCCTCTACATGTATCAATTACCTAGTTATAATATAATTGTAACAGTTTCAAGTATAATTTACGAAAAACTACCTACCTGTTGAGTTGATTCAGCTTTCTTGTCAAAAGCGGTATCTTGTGAAGTGCCGGTAGCTTCAGATTCAGACATGTGAAAGTGCTCTTTTGGCCTACTTACAGAACAAAAGTTTTGATTTGATTTGAGTGACTTAAACTACCAGTTGTACTAGTACCTAATTATCAGAAAATAAGTTCTACCAACTGCAACTCATTAATTCTAAGCATCTCTGATCTTCTTTATTGTATCAGAAATCATCAACAACTTGGTGAGATTGAATAAGTTAACAGTTAAACTTATCTGAAAATGGTAGATCACAGACAAAATCTAGGCCAAACTCGCGAATTACGTTTAAAAACAACTCCGCATAAAACGCATTAAAAACTCACGCTTGTAATAAAATTACGGTACTCATTCGTGATTGATTGCTGCCCCTTGGACCTTAATCAATTTGGGCCGAGCAACCCTACGTATAATTCCCTTAAAATGAACCCATAAACAAGTTTAAACGGCTAGATATTGATATAGGATATGATACAACTATCCCTTTACGAAATAAAACTGAAAAAGGCTTATTTATTTGCTAAAATTGGTTGTAAATTGGCATTTAAGTCCGTTTCACTTGGGTTCGTTTTCGTAGATCTGTTATAAGGGGGATATGCTCTTGCGGAAATGAAAGCCCTCACACATAAGGGAATACGGACCATTTTAGGGCGGTTAGTCCGAGTTTTAGTGTGCTAAATACAACTAGAAGTAGGTACGTGAGCAACTCATATCTGCAGATTCTGGCTGTGTTTAGAACATACGTGTTACTCGAGTGAACACATAGTTTTCGTACGCATTTACTATCAGATAAGCCCCTTTTGAAAATAACACACATTGAGAAAGTGAAGTGAACACCAGTACTAAAATAATAAAACAATATGCTTGCTTTTATTAAACGAGACCTGCGGTAATATTTCTAGGCTAGTACAGTTTTATCACCTTTCATAAGAAACTACATTTCTAATGAAAAAAGTCGCCCAAGCAGAAAGAGGGATGTTTTGTCTAGAGCAATAAACCAGGTTCTCAAAACAAGCGTTTTTTGTACAAGCCAACATTTATATATCCTCGCATCTTGAAGAAGAAGATTTAACACAAAACGAGTATTTATTTCCTCGGTAAGAGAAACGTGAGAAACTTCATAACAAATTCAAAACAAGCTCAAGCATCAAGCCTCTTTAATTTATCTAAGCATACCAACATTTTAATCTAAGTAAAATGTATTTTCTCTCATGTACAGTATTTTATGGCGCGGAACCCTCTAGAGTGTAATTTTTGTTACAACCCTCTAGCTATTTATGATGGACCGGCTTAGAAGCTATCGGGACGTTAAAATTTATATTATGAAGCGTGCACCCGGAGATTGTAGCGCTTATTTCGAAGAATTTTCAAGAATATATGTATCCCTTACAGTTTTTAGAGGCAGCAAGAGATTTCAACAATGTTTTAGTTAATATTTTCTTCGGTTTCCGCGACTGTCACACATTTAAATAAAACAATTTAAACGGATTATATCGCGTATCAAATAATTAATATACGCGATATAATCCGTTTAAATTGTTTTATTTAAATGTTTTAGTTATATAATTGAATTTGTGAAAGCATAACTTGCACGCTCATATTTTCTGCATTTGAAAAAGGTCGTTCGAAGCAGAATATACCTTATACGTAACTATAGGAAGCGGCCCGACTAGCGTCATCATTATGCCGATGCAAAATGTGCTCGAATTTGTAAGCATAATTATATAATTTTGATTGTTGCAGAATTCAACTAAATCATGGAGAGAAGCGTCATGGCCCCCCAAGGAATGGTGGTAACACCGCACCATCTTGCCACCCAAACTGCCATAGCCGTCCTCAGGGAAGGTGGAACAGCTATTGATGCCATGGTAGCGGCTGCAGCAACTATCGCCGTGGTCTATCCTCACATGAACAGCATTGGCGGAGATGGTTTCTGGCTAATAATACCTCCTCATAGTGAACCAGTGGCTATTGAGGCTTGTGGCGCAGCAGGAAGTTTGGCCAGCAGGGAGTTCTTGGCAGGGAAGAAGACTATACCCTACAGAGGAGTCAAAGCTGCTCTCACAGTTCCAGGAACTATAGGAGGTTGGCAGGAAGCTCTGAATTATGTTCAGGAATGCGGATATCAAAGAATGTCTGTATCTCGTCTGCTAGCTGATGCTATTAAGTACGCTGAACATGGATTCCCCGTTTCCGAATGCTTGCATCTTGCTCTAAGAAGATCAAAGAGCTTTGAAGATAACACGGAAACTTTTAAAGAGATTTTCCACCCGGAAAGTATGGTGCTGAAGACTGGTGAAAAGTTGTACCAAAAGAAACTTGCAAACACCTTAAAAAGTTTGGCCGCGAATGGACTGAATAGTTTTTATCGTGGGAAAGTGGCTGATTTAATTGCGGAAGACATGACCGTTTTAGGTATGGCTGTAACTGAAGATGATCTTGCGAACTATACAGCCGTCCGAAAGACGCCTCTGCGAATGTTGCACAAAAAAGGCGAGCTATTTAACCTGCCTCCTCCTACGCAGGGCACGGTTTCATTGGCTGTTTTAGGAATGTTGGACAAATTAGACATCGATGGCAAACATGAAGGAAAATTTATACATACAGCTGTTGAAGCCACGAAACAGGCTTTCAAACTGAGAGATGAATACATTACTGATCCAAAATATATGACAGTTTCAAATGCGGAAAAACTGTTGTCAAGCCAAATGCTAGACAATATGGTGAACAATATAAACCCAGACGTAGCAGCTACTACTGGACCAGGAAAAGGTCCCGGTGATACCATTTGGATGGGCATAATGGACAACAAAGGCTTTTCTGTTTCATTTATCCAAAGCACATATCATATCTTTGGCAGCGGCATAGTTCTGCCACAAACTGGAATCATGCTGCACAACCGTGGCACCGCTTTTGTCTTAGATCAAGACCACATACTGTCTCTAAAACCTGGGAAGAAGCCATACCATACTTTGAATCCTGCTGCAGCTAAGTTACATGATGGAAGAGTTATGGTGTATGGAACACGTGGGGGCGATGGCCAGCCTCAAACACAAGCAGCCATCTTTCACAGATACGCTGTTCAAGGTCTTGGGTTGCAAAAGGCAGTGTCGAGTCCTCGGTGGGTTTACGGTAGGACTGTTGGAGATCAGAACGAGCTTCTGCGTCTAGAAGATAGATTCAGTAATGATACTGTGGAGTATTTGAGAGCGAGAGGTCATGTAGTGGCTATGTTGTCGTCTTTTAGTGAAGACGTGGGGCAAGCAGGGGCGCTGGTCAGGCATCCTAATGGGATTATGGAAGGGGCAGGGGATCCGAGATCTGATGGTTATGCCGCCGGTTTTTAGGGTTCCGTACCTAGAGGGTAAAAAAACGGGACCTTATTACTAAGACTTCGCTGTCCATCCGTCTGTCTGTCTGTTTGTCCGTCTGTCACCAGGCTGTATCTCATGAACTGATAGCTAGACAGTTGAAATTTTTACAGATGATGTATTTTTGTGGACGCTATAATAATAAATATGTACTAAAAAAGCAATAAAATAAATATTTAAGTCCCATACAACAAACGTGATCGGTTGCGCTAACTTTGCACCTCATTTGTGTGCGACGCCATACATACCAGGTGCAAACAGCGTTTGTACGGAGCCCTCGGTGCGCGAGTCCGACTCGTTTGGCCAGTTTCTTTAATTCGACTGGTTTATACAGAAGTTTTTTTTTTATTTAATCGAATTGAATTAATCGATATTTTTAGGTGTAATTCCGTTAATACAGGGTACAATCAAACGAAGATTATGTAATAATGTTTTCCGGACTGATTTTAATTGTACCAAAGTTAAAATACCTTTAGTTAGATATATAATTTTAAGTAACGATTTTATGAAGTTACAGTTTAGTATAGTGACTTTCAGACTTTGTTACGCTTGTTTCACTCTGAAGGGCACTTATTCATCCTCTAACAAGGGTCTTTAGGTGCTCACGGTTCGTTTATTGCCAAGTTTTGGCTGTTAGTGACAAAATTTTGGACTAAAGTCACCCAGTACAAGATTTGAAGAATCATTCGTACCTAGATCAAACATGAGTAGCTGTCAAGGAAGATTTGTATAATTTTCTTTACAGTGTTTCTTGAAAAATGTGTTCTGATGGCAAGCTTTAAATTATATTGATTTCTTTTGGGTATTTCAGTACAAGAGTTTCTAAATTTGACTGTATTTTGTAAGTGATTTATTAGGTAAGAAGATTTTGCCATTAATGTTTCGAAATTACTGAGGTTTATAATTAGGAATTTAATAGTAGGCACACTAGAGCTTTTAGCATTTTAAGCAAAAATCGGACGGAGATTATATTCTTGATGAGATTTCTGAAGATGTAACAAAATGTAGCACGACCTATGCGTAAATTAGTGTTAACAATAAGCATAATTGAATTATTTATGTATAAAGGTTTGTTTTCTCGTTTAATATCGTTAAAATTACTAACATATAAATATTAAAAACCTAAAGTATATAAAACGTTGAACACATTCCACTATTCTCGTTGGCGAGAAAATAGTCGACGAAAATAAAAATTAAACCTGTACGAACGGTTTTAAATTAGACAATCTTTTTGATATATAACATCATAGCTTCCTGAGCACTGGCCGCCTATAACTCACATTTATTGGAAAGATAACGGAACGAACAAAGAACTGTGCGCCGTAAATCAAAATCCGCCATTTCGGAATCATATCACATGGGTGATTATAACGTGGACGGTCCGATTGTTGAGCTGTCATTGGTTTTTTGAATTGGACAAATGGCTGTTTATTATAGAGATAAGTAATTTAAAAATGGACGCGCCACCAAAGTCTTTATGGTATTTGAAGTAAAATTTGATATCGTTATGATAGCCAAAGATTGTGTTAAACGTAACATTAGTTGTTTAGATGTTATTGATGAACTTTGAGTAAATATTGCTAAGAAGAAACTGGGCAACGCGCCGTTAACCACGCTAATACACGCCAAATACAACCAAAACATACCTAGTTACGTGTTTTGCTCCACCTTCCACCTTTGTTCGGGTATAACGGTGCGTGTTCAAACTGTTCGTAGTACCTACACTTACTATGAGTTAACGTGACCGTATTCGCTAGTGATTGCGTAAACGAGTTGTATGGAGAATAGTCCCCTAGAAAGATAACGAAACGAACAAAGAACTGTGCGCCGTAAATCAAAATCCGCCATTTCGGAATCCTATCACATGGGTGATTATAACGTGGACGGTCCGATTGTTGAGCTGTCATTTGTTTTTTGAATTGGAACAATGGCTGTTTATAGAGATAACTAATTTAAAAATGGACCTGTGTGTTTATGTTATTTGAAGTAAAATTTGATGTTGCTATGATAGACAAAGATTGTGTTAAACGTACATAATAATTATTAGATGTTTCTGTGTAACTAATCTTATTGATGAACTTTGAGTAAATGTTGCTAAAGAGGAACTACTCGACGCGCTAATGGCCAAAACCATAACATATGTTTTCTGCTCCATCTTCCACCTTTGTTCGAGAATAACAGTGCGTGTTCCCAAGAATAAACACGCATCGATCGGTCGCATTACCACAAACCACGACAAATTGCGACGCATTGACTATACAAAAAGTCAATAAAGACAGTTTCTCAGATGCGAAGGTCTCAAGACTCTCAAGAGATTTCTTCTGTAATTTTTTTATTTTGTTCAGCATGGAGCTTTATTCAACTGATGTGATTGATAATGGTAATGTAATTTCACTATTTAATTTATAAGTTCTCGTATTGTAATACTTTTCAGTTTAGAATCATAATGAAATAGATGCTCAGTGCCCTCATCATGAGTTTAAATGACTACTCGCTACTCTCGCCAGCGACTGCTTCAATGATTTGTATGAAAAATTGTAGTTCCACAAAGTAACCGCTAACCTAGGGCGCTGTACGATTACTCTATATTTTGCTGTTTACTTCATACAAATCGTTTACGCTATCGCTAGCGAGTACGGTCACGTTAAAGTAAGGGTACAGTTTATTGAGCCGTCATTTGTCTTTGGTTCGATATTTATAGGGGCATTTTGCAATGAGTTTATGAGTAGGTACTAAAAGTTGGCAATTGTAAATTGGATGGCTGTTGAAAATTTTACGGAATGCGTAACAACACTCACAAATCAGGCTAATGCATTTTACAACAACAGAATGGTATTGAAGTTGCAATTACATTTAACAATTACAAAAATGAATAAGTATCCGCATTGATATCATATCTCCATTAAAAAAAATTACATTGCTCCTTTACATTGCAAAACTATTGAATATTTTATAAAAATATATATGAATTTTACGTAATTAAATTAAAAAAATGATAATTATCTATTTATTATTCCATGTTCTTTACAAATAACCTTGTACCTACTGGTAATATGCACTCAAACAGACTATTCCTTATATGTATACAGCCCTTGATTTTGACTAGTGTCCATGTGCGTTAACAGAATTCTTAGATTTGGCAGGTAAGGCTCAGTGGCGTAATGTTTAACAGCCCCAGGACAAAGAGTCGGGCCTGATATGAGTTCGAGGCTTCACTCCAAGGCCCCTATGACCAATGAGACTAGCCAAGGGGCCCTTTGAACTTGGAGACCCTACGCACAGCCTCGTACAAAGTTTCGGTAGCCTCCGCTACTGGCCAGGCTACCATCCGAATCAGAATAATGTCTGTTTTTATTTGTGCGTTTTCCCGGTTGCGTTATGTTATGAGCCCGGTGACTGCTTACTTCTTTCTGTTACACTTCACACAGTATTGAGATTTTTATTATCATGATACTGTTGGCGCACAAATGTGTTGCTGACAGACATGTAGGAATGCAATTTTTCCGAACGACGCCAGGGATAGGGCGAAGCAGAGAAAGAAAATGGAAGGCTGACCCCACCACCATGTGGTACACGTAGTCAGGAAGAGAGAGAGAGACCGTTGGCGCACACTGTATCAGAATAATTCGTGAAATAGATGTCCGCCATTCCCTTCCCGATAGATGCGACTAGCCTGAATATTTAACTTAATAAAACCGATTTCGGAACTGTCAAACAATCCGCAACTAACAACAGCCGCTGTCGCCAAACTTTCCGAACAACTTAATACGTATCTAATATACTGAGTTTTATCCACAAATTGAGACAAATGCTGCCACTTCATTATCCAGTTTAATTTCGCGGAGTCGACTGTTTGGACCATTCGTTTGCATTAGTGTGACCACAGACAAATTAGACGATTTATAGCTTTTTATATGGGAGCTCAAACGGTTTCAGTTGACTCGAATTGCTGTTTTGTGAGTTTAATAATAAAACTGGAAAAATATGGCTCTTGAAATGAAGTTTCTTGACTAATTATTTTTTGAAAATTTGTATTCTATATTGTTGCATTTATAAAGTCTACTCGTACTTACTGTTACTATTTTTTAAGAATTTAAGCATGAATCTTTAATAAATCTAGGGAAAATATATTATAGGTACTAGTTGCTAATAATGGCATGACTGAAAATAATAGTTTTACCCAGTTTTGAGATCTAAATGACAAAATGCATACCCGGGCTGCTCGTAGCTTGAAAGGAATGATCACCACATTAATATGACCCCTATACACGCGTGAATTATACGTTATCATAGATCATTCCTTTGGCCCTGTTTTCTAATATTGGTTTGACTGTAAGCTTGGCGGACCAGTATAATACTGACTTGAGATTTAGAGCAATGATCACTATTTTAACCGTCTAATTATATCAGGGACGAAAAAGGCTCGACGATATGTGTAAAGTTGTCAAATCCACTCCGGTGACCTTATGATGGTTTCGTTTATTTATTTCTTTATCTTTATTGCACAAAAGAAAACTTAATTATTTTTATAAGTTTATGAAATATGTAATGTCTCATTTTTTTTTTATGTGGGACTGTGGGTACACCACAATTTTTATTTAAGTCTTAAATACAAAAATCAAAGCTTTAAGCATCTTCCCCCAGGTAGCTATTACATTTTCAATTTTTCTTTAAGCTTTGATCTTTGTATTTAAGGCTTAATTATTCTTATTAAAGCAGTAACGTCTGCTAACGTAAACCAAAGCCGTTGGAAACGCAGGTTCGAATCCTGTCTGAACCATTAAATTTTTCAATTTTTCGCTTCATTGTAAACAAAAGAAAACTTATCGTACAAAAGGCGGACTTAATGCCATGATGCATTCTCTACCAGTCAACCTTCGGGCAATGCAGATAAATTTACAATGCAATAAATAAATGATAAATCATACGTCACTCTTTCACTCACAAGTTTCTTTAAAAAATACAGATGCTTCGTCAATTATCTATTGTGGAAAAACGCGATAATTATACGCTCGTAAAGCTCATTATTGAATGTACTATAACAACTGTAAGCGGGGTGATAAAGGAAACGTGGGCGGGAGTGACAGCGGCGATGAGATGGTCGTCTAGTGTCCATAACACAAGCCTACTAGAGCTTACTGTGAGACTAGAATGATTTGTGTGAGGTTGTCCGATATTTGTATTTATATTTTATATTTATTGATGAGAAGTGCTAGCCACAAAAACCGAGAACAAAAACATGTAATAAGGAGTTAATTGATAGCTGCCAGTTTATCGCTAACTGTGCTATTTAGTGGTTGATCCCACAGTGAAATTTGCTCACTGTAACCCTCCCCATCACCCTTTTCACTCCCACTCATGGCTCCTGTATAACCAAATATTATACTCTCCTCATGTGAAACGAGTGAAACGTAATCCACGTATCACGTGCAGACGTATCGCATAATTGGGGCGGAAGGTACTGCCTGGAATTAAAAATGATTAATTTAATGAGCACATTATTTAAAATTCAACAGATGGCTCATTACCCGCGGTTTTCGGAATTTATGCTCTTTGCTCTGTATTTTCGGTGGCGGAGTTTTCCATATTGACATCAGGTAAGCGAAACTGGAAAAAAGAAACCGTTCAATGAGTATGTTTATTATATTGTTGTTATTTAATTAAATCATCTCGGGCCTCGAATTTACTTTTTTATCGTTGCTGGCAATATTTGTGTATGACGTGGAAAACCTTTATAGCTATTCGAAGTCGATGTATTTTAAATGACCGCAAGCTCCGCACTGATTTTTTAGCCACCCTGTTTACTGAAATAAAAATGCAAAATGAGATTTGGGGTATACGGGGGTGGCGTTCGTTGTCACTTTTAGTACCTTTGTTGTTGAACTGAGACATTTATAAAGCAATAGGTCGTGCATTTATATCATATATTAATTAACATATTAATGCGCAAAACAATATACTTATTACAAATAAAAAGTGTCGCTGGATATGTTATAGAACTGTAGGTATTATAAAATTGTAAAATTGTGTTATCATAATTGTGTTACTAACCTATTTCTAAGCTACTTGTTACCAACAATCTATGGATACTTATTCCGGAATAAATATATTATTATTATTATTAGACTGATACAAATTCATAAACAAACGAACGTATCTCCTTTTTTATTCACAAAACTGGCCAGCGATTGACCTCAGTATAAATGTTGGTAAGTGATGGGGTCGAGGATGGAACTCGCTGGTTCAGAAATAGCCTATTCATTGTTGCCTTGAGAAACCCAAATTATAATTTTCCGGCTCCCACTCCCAGCAGCTTTTCAAATAAAGAAATGAAGTGAGATTGGATACGTAGTTGCTCTCGCGATCTTTTGACGACAACCGGTGAGTTCATTTGTTTTACTTAGTTTTATGTTAAGGTCGGTGAGACAACGAACCCGTGGGACAACCTTACCCTATACCTAGAATGCAGGTGTGATATAATTATAAAAGGACTAGGGGCAACAGTCAAAACAAGGACTGAATCATTTATTATTACGCCTATCCTACATGCATAAATACGAACTACCTACAACTTTGATTCCACTAAGGCATCATCGATCTCTAATCCACACCACTAGACCAACGCTCTTAGATATATTACCTGTACGTAATAAACCTCTTTAATCCGTCCACCGTGCCTTAATTACTAAACTACAAAGGAGCAGGTTTTTCTGAGGAAAGTAAGATTAGCCATCACTTATTCACGGCGCGCCTGGACGCGGTACCCTAATCAGTCTAGGATAAGAGCTAAAGGCAGTTAGAGCACGGAACCCTTACCATGAGTTAACGTGAACGTATTCGCTAGCGACAGCGTAAACAATTTGTATGGAGAATACAGCGCCCCCTAGCGGTTACTTTGTAGAACTACAATTCTCCATTAAAATCGTTTAGCGAGTACACTAGACCAGTCAGTCGAATATTTGTGCCTGGGTCATGGATGTTCTATGTATTTAACCTTTTGAGCGCCACAGTCGGCTGTGGCCGTCAACAAAAAATCGTGCCCCTGACGCCACGTCGGCCACAGCCGTCCAAATTTCAATGATCAAAAACTTTGTAATTCTAACCGCTACAAGTATTTTTCAGTCCCTGTTGATTTTGGGGCACATCTTTTTTTTTTACTCTGGCGTCAGTGGCACGGTAAATTGCTAGACCGCTTGGCAGTCAATAGGTTAAGTATTTATTTATCTATATAAGTGTGTATATCGTCGCCTAGTACCCATAACACAAGCCTTCTTGAGCTTAATTTGGGACTAGGTTGATTTGTGTGAGGTTGTCTGATATTTATTTATTTATTTAGTCACTGTAAACTCATAGTCACTCACTGTAGACGACGCGTTTGGCTCGGTTTGTAGACACCTGCCTACTGAGCCGGCGGTCCCGGGTTCGAATCCCGGCCAGGGCAAATATTTGTGAGATGAACTCGAATATTTGTGCTTGGTCCATGGTTGTTGTATGTATTTAAGTATATATTTATCTATATAAGTACGTATGTCGTCGTCTAGTACCCATAACACAAGAGCTTAATTTGGGACTAGATCGATTTGTGTGAGGTTGTCCGATATTTATTTGTTTATTTATAGTATCTATGGAAAGAGCTATGTTCGGAGTTTCTTTGCACGATAGAATCAGAAATGAGGATATACGCAGAAGAACCAAGGTAACCGACATAGACTCACAGGATTGCACGGTTGAAGTGATAATGGGCAGGGCATGTAGCCCGGAGAATGGACGGCCGTTGGGGCAGCAAAGTCCTAGAGTGGCGACCACGTATAGGAAAGCGCAGGGTCGGCCCCCGACTAGATGGACGGATGACCTCGTGAGGGTAGCGGGGAATCAATGGATGCGGTCTGCACTGGATCGCACTTGAACTCTTGGATCTCTTGATCGTGGCGAGTCATGGGTGAGGCCTATGTTCAGCAGTGGACGTCTGTGGCTGAAACATAGATAGATAGAAACTCATGGTAAGGGATGGGGCATTTTTAAACAGCCATAAATAAAAATTTACAAGCACTTGGGATTAACAACTAACAGCACAATACAATTTACAATACGCTACAATCTTTCTTCTTAGTGGTAGAGAATGCCTCATGGCCATACCCCGTGGTTTTCGGTGCACGAATAATTCGACGCCATCCGACTGTCGGTCTCGTGTTAAATCACTCGTGCATCGAAAACCACGAGGTATACTCATGACATTAAGTCCGGCTCGTGTACGTTAAGTTTCTTTTGTGCAAAAAAGTTTCGATAAAAATATATAAAAGTACGTCGAATTTTGCAAATATCATTTAACATATTGGTTACCTACGATTTAATGCGAAATGTTTAATCGTCTAGCAAAATTTCAAGGTATTAATGTTAATTTTGGTGAACATAGTCGTGCGAATTCAATTTATGTCACGTTTCGTCTAGCCGCATCTCGCCGGTGGAAAAGGACCTAAATAATCTAAAAAACATTATAATAAAGTCCAGATAGTTAATGGCGGCTTGCGCGCAACATTGACAAAGTCAGCGCCGGTGAGAGTGCTGGAGCCCCTGAGTTATGTCTAGCTATGTTGATAGTAGCTATGCTGTCTTATCGTGTTGATTGTTTAAATCAATACCCTTAATAATCTAAATATATAATACTGTAATATATAATGAAGCTCAATCCACTGTAGCGAGTGTATCGGCACAAGATAGTTAATGGCGGCTTGCGAACGACAGTGACAAAGTCAGCACCGGTGAGATTAGTGCTGGAGCTCCTGATTTATGTCTAGCTGTGTTAGTAGCACTGCTGTCTTATCTTGTTGAGTATTTTAACCAATGCACTAATGATCTTAATATATAATACTCTAATAAAGTCTAGTATACTGTAGCGAGTGTATCGGTGCAGAATGGTTAATGGCGGCTTGCGAACGACATTGACAAAGTCAGCGCCGGTGAGAGTGCTGGAGCCCCCGAGTTATGTCTAGCTATGTTGATAGTAGCTATGCTGTCTTATCGTGTTGAGTGTTTAATCATTACCCTTAATAATCTACATATATAATACTATAATATTTAATGAAGCTCAATCCACTGTAGCGAATGTATCGGCGCAAGATAGTTAATGGCGGCTTGCGAACGACATTGACAAAGTCAGCGTCGGCGAGATTAGTGCTGGAGCTCCTGATTTATGTCTAGCTGTGTTCGTAGCACTGCTGTCTTATCGTGTTGAGTATTTTAACCGATGCCCTAATGATCTTAATATATAATACTCACTCTAATAAAGTCTAGTATACTGTAGCGAGTGTATCGGTGCAGAATGGTTAATGGTAGCTTTCGCATGACATTCACAAAGTCAGCGCCGGTGAGATTAGAGCTGGTGCTCCTGGGTTATGTCTAGCTGTGTTGATAGTAGCTCTGCTGTCTTATCGTGTTGAGTATTTTAATCAATGCCCTAATAATCTAATATATAATAGTATAAAGAAGCCCAGTCCACTAACCAAGTGTATTGGTGCAACATAGTTAATGGCAACTTGCGTATGACATTTACAAACTCAGCGCCGATGAGATTAGTGCTGGAATCGCTGGACAGGCCGGATTTATTTTGGTTCTGTAGCACTGATTTATTGGTAAATGTAAATACTTAACACGATCAAGATACCTATTGAAATAAAACTATTTTAATGGATTATATTGCGTATTACTAATTCATTTGAACTGCCGATGATTTGCAAGTTTTTACAGTTCGCTTTACGTCACGGGGACACGTCACAATCGAGATAACATCGCATTGGCACACAAGTACAATGATTTCGAAGATTCATTACTTTGGAGTAGTAGGGCCTCGTGCAGGGTCCGTCCGGATTGTTACTACCGTCTTGCCTGCTAACCCACCGCCAAACAGCAATGTTCGCATTGTTGTGTTCCGGTGTGGGGGTAAGATAGCCGGTGAAATTACTAGCATAGAGGCATTCTATCTTCGTCCTCCGGGTAGGCAAGCACTTGTGACTCCTCTGGTGTTGCAGGTGTTTATGGGCGACGGTAATCGCTTTCCATCAGGCGATACGTTTGCTCGTTTGCCCCCTTTGATATAAAAAAAAAAAAAAAAACATGATTTAACCGAATATTAATAATAATTATACTCTTTATGACAACACAAAATAAAAAAAAACGATACAGTAGATAACAACCAGGCGGTATTATCGCTACAAAGCAATCTCTTCCAGATAACCCTAGGATAGAGAGTAAGCGAAAATAAGTAACAAAATTAAAAATTATATGATTGTGTACTTATCGTTGGGCGAAAATCGTCGGGCGTTAAATATCGTTGGGCGAAAATCTATTATGTTTCAAAATTATGACGCTTTTGGACAAATGAAGCGTGATGGAAATATCAGACTTGGCTCAACATCCTTTACCAAAGATAACTATGCATTATAATGTGTCTGCATTTATAGAACGCCTTTACATCGATGTCATCATATAATATTCTAAATATAACATCACCACAATATCAGAAGGGATGGGTCAAACGAAAGCTTATTAAATACCTGTATAAAAGGATCACATAGTAAGCATACCCGACTGTCTGTAAGGCGCTTGTCTCACCGCGCCCGCACTGCGGGCTTCACAAGTGTTTGAAATGAGCAAGTAATGCTCAATTTTCCGTCATTATCACATCATATTAGTTGACCACTCTCTGCTGCAGCTTGGACAAATATCTTCCGTAAGGACCTTCAAACGCTCTGTCGACCGACGTTGGTACTATTGCAAATTAACAACAAGCCCCTCGTGGACATAATCATTATCATGTCATTATCACAACAAGTTCAGATAAAATCAAACAAATAAACATTAAATTTTGTCATAATAGTTATAAGGGACGTCAGGAACGAAAAACAAAACTTCTTTATAACGATGTCATACTTACTGTATTTCGTCTAGTCAGCCTTTTTTTATATCAAAGCTATCGATTTCTATGTAGGTAATTTTGACGCCACTGTCGAAATGCCTGTAGAAAATTAATACAACACTTCTAAAAGTTAAAATAGTTTGATTTAGTGTGCGTCGTAATAAAAGAAGTATCTAAGGACTAGATTTTGCATCTGAAACCTCTAATATTTAAGTGTTACATGAGCAAGTAAATAGTCGTTTTATTAGAGTGACACGCACCTAAAAGCGGTATAATGTTACTTCAATTTTTTTCATTTATCCTTGCACGCCCTCGTCTTGACAGCTGAAGCAATACTTTGCGTCCTTTGCGAAACATAATTATATTGGCGAAGCAAATGCTCAAAGGTTTGAGAAAACAAACGTACGGTAACAACAAAAAGTACAACATAAGATTGATATAGTAATTATGGAGTTAGAAAGTGGTAGTGGCCCCGCTGTTAGTGTGAAAGGCACTTTATTTATTTATTTAAACTTTATTGCACAAAATACACAAGTCAAAGAACAAATGGCGGACTTACTGCCATAAGGCATTCTCTACCAGCCAACCATTGGACTAAACAGAAACATTTGTATGGTGCAGGGTCTTTTATGTAATCACTTTATAGTACCTTATACCTCTCACTTCGAGAATCATTGACTTGGACTTTTAATGTCATTCCACCTGAAGCGTTATTAAACGAATGGAATGTAATTACCGGTGAAATTACTAGCATAGAGGCATTCTATCTTCGTCCTCCGGGTAGGCAAGCACTTGTGACTCCTCTGGTGTTGCAGGTGTTTATGGGCGACGGTAATCGCTTTCCATCAGGCGATTCGTTTGCTCGTTTGCCCCCTATGACATAAAAAAAAAAAAAAAAAAGTAATAATATTTATAGGTACATTTCCATAATCGCGGTGAATTCGTGAATGACCCAGATGTGATCTGAGGCTTTACGAATTACCGCCCGTCGTTTGTTTAAAGGTTTACGTTTTGGCTTGCCCAGGAAGTGAGATTATCTCCCTCTTTTGTGCAGAAAATCCTACTACGACCTTTACCTTTACCCATACTTAGTGTGACGTAAAAATACGTATGAAACGGGTTTTAACTTTGCTTACGTCGTCGTTAAAGTCGAATAACGCTCGATATTATTTCGAATCGGTTCGCAAAAACTCAAAGGAGTTTTCCATGTAAAACAGCTAATCATGGAAATCTTGAAACTTTTAGAGAAGAAAATAATTATTTATTTTGTATCATGCGGTAATGATAAGCACCGCAGCTTATTAACACGTTCACGGACGCAGGACTATTTTGATAATCGCATGCTGCGGCAAAAAACTAACACAAAAAAAATACTAGCTAAAACGGCACAAGAGATTTGCATTTTTATAAAAATTATGAGAAATGTTCGTACCTCTATAAGTATGTACGAACATTTCTCCGCAAAACCGTCTATACGGAGCGGCAGTTTTGCGAAGATAAAAGTCGTCGTTCACAGACATGGAGCCGTATCATCAGGATCCTAATTTATAGCACTCATAAGATTTTTTCCTGGAATCATGACCCCTCTCCATAGAAAACTGACTTTCAGTACAAATTTAGAATTTTACAATATTCCCGATATAATTGCCGAAAGGGCTGTATCCCCGTCGGTGTGCCAGTCGCCTAACAGTACTAACAACCCTTCCAACACCTTGTTACTTCCAATTTTCCCCGTTTTCCTCGCACGTCCCCTTGACAGCTGAGGCATTATTATAATGAGCTCGTTTATCGGTGTAAAACTGTTTGTGACGTGCCTTACGATGTTTACGGAATTACAAGTGTTTTCGTCATTTGGGCCTGATAGGTCTATTGACACCGTTTTGAAGGAAAGGTAAGTTGTTGATGGTCATTATTATGCATTATCTAATTGACTTCTATACGCGTAGACAAAACATTACAGTTAACTTTTTTAATTTATCCGAACGAAATCTATTGGGTAAGTCCGTAAGTCCGGTCAGTTTCAAATAAGTTAGGCTCAAACGTAGCTGACAATTTTACTACTGGCAAATGTCAAATTGCATACCTAATAAAATTTACTAACTTTGATGCTTTTTGTACATAATGGATAAAAAATAACTTGCTGAATAAAAAAAATACAATACGAATGATTTCACCAAGATTGTTTAAGCTTTAAAATAAAACGCTTCGTTAACTGCGCAAGGATTTCTAGCGTCTGTTCTTTTCTCATACATTTTTAAACCAATTTTTATCTGGTGGAGCAATTTAACACAGTGCGAGTGATAAACTAGCTTCTGCGAGTAGCATTGCAGCTGGTGCAACGATTGTTATTGCTAATCTTTAGCTCCAAAATCATAATTAATAGAAAATAAAGATACAGCTAATAGTTGGCCGGGTATTCGGCCTATAGTACATACAGGATCTAAACGACGGTGTACTTAAAACAGAAAACATAGCTCCTGATCATTATTCTGGGATGGGAAATCGAGAAAAAATTCTAAAAACAAAAAAAACTCGTGATTTTTCATTGCTTTTCTTTTTTCACGTAGTTCGCATGAGATTTCTAGAAAATACGATTTAGCAGTTATAATGAGATCATTACGTTGGAAAAAAAAAACCTCAAAGATCTATTTGGAATTTTTCGAAAAAAAAAACTATACATTTTCTACTCGTATATCCGGCCGACTATTACCGCATTACAATACAATACGAATCCACTTTAATGCCCACCTCAAATATGCATGAATACAAAACATGAGAGATATAAATAAATAAATTATATATAAATAAATATCGGACAACCTCACACACATCGATCTAGTCCCAAATTAAGCTCAAGAAGGCTTGTGTTATGGGTACTAGACGACGATATATTATTATATACTTATATAGATAAATATATACTTACAAACCGAGCCAAACGCGTCGTCAAATATAGCGATATAAAGTAAAAAAGTCTGACGACGCGGTTGGCGCGGTTTGTAGGTCACCTGCCTACTGTGCCGGCGGTCCCGGGTTCGAATCCCCGCCAGGGCAAATATTTGTGTGATGAACTCGAATATTTGTGCTTGGGTCATGGTTGTTAAGTATAAGTATATTTATCTATATAAGTATATATATCGTCGTCTAGTAGGAATAGATTGATTTGTGTGAGACTGTCTGATATTTATTAAAAATATATAAAGAGGTAACCAACTTATCGCTAAATAACGATCTCTTCCAGACAACCATTCGCTTTTTCTAATAATAAAAACTAATTTTCTAACGTTTAAACGCATTTTGACCAATTTTGGCACAATGACAAATCGGTATCCAAACATGGTAACTGGATATTTTTACTCAGTTTTATCCAACTTCTATGTACAACTAGTCTTTATCCGCGGCTTCGTTCGCGTTGTAATCACATACACTGTTCTACGGGACCCATGCGTTTTCAGGATAAAAAGTAGCCTATGTATTAATGTGGAATGTAATTTCATGCCAGTCCATACTTCCGTTTCAGCGTGAAGAAGTAACAAACATACACACACAAAGTTTCGCTTTTATAATATTAGGGGAATAGAAATATACCGTAGAAGCAGAACACATCAGTGATATTAAAACTGATAATAATCATGACATTCAAGTATCATTTTCCTTTTTTTAGTCTGTATTTTCCATTAACGAATTAAAGTAAATCTTTCCAATCGTCACAAACTTCAAAGAGAAGCGAAAAGCACCTGCTTTCAACAACTTAATTCAATACAAAACTTTGATAAGAAAACAAAATTACGTCCATACGAAAATTTTATTAATGTATAACTTTTTAACAAATATGAGTAAAATTAGAAAACTCGTATGTCCCCGTACGCGATTTTGAAAACTCGACTCTATTTAAACTAGAATTAAGGGTGAGGTTACCGTGATGAGGATAGCGGGATGAGTGTTGGGGACAGTTTGTTTAAACAATCCCGCCAAGTTCCCGTCGCTGTCGCAGTGAAATTGTCCTGTCGGATATTTTAGACGCTGCTAATTTGGAGTGGACGCAACTTGGGCCCCATAGACGGGCGCTTATTTATTTTAACTATACTTAATATTTTCTTAGGTTTCCGTGACTGTCACACTTCATTTTAGTCTTTGAAGTATAACGTTTTGGGCGGAACAGTGAGCTTTAAAGGAATTTCATACAAAATTGAGACCCTTTTTCGGGAAGTATTTTTTTTAAATATGACGTCAGTGTTCATGAGCAGGCTAAACAGCTGAATTATATTTTTTTTTGAGGGGCGTCTTTTTTTATTTCATTACCTATGTTCGAGAAAAGCATTATACATGTCTATAGGCGTCGGCTGCCGGCCGTCTATACCTCATCACCCGGCAAGCCCTCCTTTACCAGCGTCTGCAGTAATGTACTATTAAACGTATTACATCGCGTATATTCATTAGGTTCTTGAGTGGCGACCGCGGACCGGAACGCAGCGTTGGAAGGCCTCCAACAAGGTGGAACAACGACCTGGTTAAGATCGCAGGTAGAAATTGGATGAGGGCGGCGCAAGATCGATCGTTGTGGAGAACTTTGGGGAAGGCCTTTGTCCAGCAGTGGACGTCTATAGGCTGATATGATGATGATATTCATTAGGATTGATTAACTCATCTGTTATAGATGTAATAGGCCAATGATGATTCATGATTTGAGATAAACACAAATTGTCTCCGTCTAAATTACATTTGCGCAAACTACCCATTTTATACTTCTGATTATTTATTACTTAATTCATATTTATAAGATGGGTAGTTTGCATAAATATACCTTTGTCAGATAAAAATTGTATTCTTTTTAGTCTCAGTCAACCTTTGACAAGGGTACGGTTGTAATAGTAGCAGAAATATCAGAAAGGTTCAAATAACTAATATATGACACTAACTTACACTAATGACTTTGATACGCTGATCCTTTTAAAAATCGTGTTAAGTAGGTGTCAGGGATAAATGTTTATGTAAGAGCGAAAAATTTTATGGTTGAGCGGCGTTTGAACCTACGATAGCTTTCCAGGCCAGACCGGTGAATTACCACTTATTCTATCAAAGCCTGGAATTTTACAACCAGTTGCTTAATTTTTTATGTGCCTTAGGGTGGCATCGCCCACCAGTGATAATCACAATGCACCTAATTCCCCATTGGTCAAAAATCTTAATTTCACTTTCTATTTTGCTCGTGCGTTTTTTAACCGCACGAGAAACAAGAGATTCATTTATCAGTAATGTGTATCGAAAACATGTTCAGCGGAAAAGAAACAATTTCGTCTTAAAGTTGTTTGAGCGTTTTTTAAACCGCCCGTTTGTTGGGATTTATGAGGCAGCCAGGTGCGTCTGACACGCCCGCTTGTAACGTAAAACGATCGGGCTCTTCGTTAATATTAGTTTATGTTCCCGTGAATATCTTTGGGTGTCGTCTTTATTGTTTTACTTGCTTCTATAAAGGAAATGAGTTCCATGCTATTTTTAGGCACAATGTGGTGGAGATCAAACGAATTGTATTAGGGAGTTCTGGAGGGATACGACATCGCTTATTTTGATGAATTCCTTTTATTAAAGCAGTAACGTTTGCTAGTGTAAACCAAATGTTTAGAATGAGGTAAAAATTGGAATACTTTTTTCAAATCCATACCTACTAATATTATAAATGTGAAAGTGTGTCTGTCTGTCTGTCTGTCTTCACGCTTAAACCGCTGAATCGATTTTGATGAAATTTGGCATAGAGATAGTTTAAGATCCGAGGAAGGACATAGGATAGTTTTCATCCTGGAAATTATACCTAAAAAGATTGAAAAGTGAGTGAACATTTCTGTTGGGGTGCGGTGACCCTGTAGGAAATATAATTATTAGACCAAAAGCACAATTGCTCTTACATTTGCTTAATCCCTTTTATCAAGTTCCACGCGTACGTAGTCGCGGGCAAAAGCTAGTATTTTTTATAATAGCTACACGCCCGTATGTATTGGTTGGTGTTCAGATTGAAGATAAAATTTAATAAAATAATAATGGTTCAGGTGGGGTTGGAACCCGTGTCTCCAGCGGCTTTCCGGGCCGACACTGAACTTGATGCGAGAGATCTTTACGGTAGATGGCGCTACGATGCCACCCTAAAGCTAAAGGTCTCTCGCATAAGGTCCAGTGGTCCAATAGGTAGCACGCCCGTGTTATTAAAGACAGCGCTCACATAAAAAAGCCCCACACCTCACTAACCGCAGACTTATATCAAAATCCAATACATGAAATCCACGAACATTTTCCGGTCGATTTAAAAACGGTATCCGCTCGGAAGCGGTTTAAACCGGTTCAGTCCCGCGCTGGGAGCGATACCGTGAAATGCTTTATGGTCATTGCAGCGACGCGTTTACTGCAAGTTTGAAATTCTCGCCTTAGAATGTTCTTTACTCACCTGGTTAGTGGTACTACGGGTTCTCGAGACAAATTGAACAGTGTTGAGTGACTTTCGTTTTTGTTACTTATATTTTTGTCCAAGGACACACAAATCGATCTAGTCCCAAATTAAGCTCAAGAAGGCTCGTGTTATCACTACAATATAAAACAAAGTCGCTTCCTGCTGTCTGTCAGTCTGTCCCTATGTGTGCTTAGATCTTTAAAACTACGCAACGGATTTTAAAGCAGTTTTTTTTAAAAGACTCCTATAGTGATTCAAGAGGGAGTTTTATAGGTATAATCGAGTTCAACACACAAATATTTGCCCTGACCGAGATTCGAACTCGGAACCGCCGGCTCAGTAGGCAGGTGCTTACAAACTGCGCCAACCGCGTCGTCAATATCTCTGCTTTATTGTAATATACATATTGATATATGAGAGATGATATCGAAAAGCTCGTTCCATTATGTCACCTGTAACTGTTACATAACAGATCGTTAGTAGGGCCTTGGAATAACTCTAGGGAGTAGTGGTAATTCAACTCTTTCCGGCCCCCGGGACCGAACCCACTACCCGTGTCTGATGGCTGAATCGTGGAAATGTCTTATTTGAATACTGAATACGGTTTGGATAACATTATTGTTTTGGAAATTCCCTTTAGATTGAGTTGAATTTATTTAAACCTACACGAGCGTATTATTAAGTTAGGTATAAAACCTAGTTGCCTTGACATGATTTCAAGAAAACTATTATTAGCATGTTTTACGAATTGTATCAGATGTAAGGGGTTTCCTTTACATAAATACGCTTAGAAACCTAGTAAGCGCTTGTTAATGAATCCAGTTTTGGTTAGCCACGGGCTAAGTTTCATCCGTGTGCGTATCTGTCACAACGTCAATGTCACAAGCAACACGTCTCTATGATTGGTTCGTAGACACGCACACATAAAACAAAAAGCGGCTTCATCATAATTTACAAATCTGTTGCATGAAGACTCGTTCTAGGCGTACTTATTATAAGGAGGTTCCATAGCGTTTACGATAGCGGTCTTATTTTAATTTTAGCCCCGTTTGATTCGTAAAACACTGCAGAATGGATGTCTTGTTACTTCCTGTTCTTGGCTTCCAGATAAATATGAATAGTCCTCAAAGAAGATGTAAGCACCTACTTTAGATCAGTAATTAAGACAAAACTTAATAAGAAGATTAATTTGTGTAATGAAAGTTACGCATATATCATACTTTGTATAACTAACCTTGGCTACATAAAGAACGCGATCGTGATTTTCTTCTCATTAAGCCTTCAACTATGTATTATTATTTTTATATACAGATATTATATTGAGAGACTTTTTAAGGCACGATTATATAAGCCGGCATGCTAGAGAACCAGTGAGTTTGCAACAAAAATCCGGTCAAGCTCGCAACAAAATAAAACCGTTTATTTTTCTGTATTTACAAATTCATCCAGATAACACAGTACAAAAATAAACCGCACATTAATCTTCACAAACAAAGTCATAATCAGATTAGCTCACAATTGCTGAATCCTTTTCAACGTTTAAAAAAACCATTTGAAGCGTAAATCGTTCGTCATCCACCCACTTAACTTTCCGGTGGCTACGCAGAGTCATAACTCAGGGGTTTGCACTATCAAGAGATCATGCTGTCACAGAACCGGAAAAAACTGGAAAAAACTGAATATACTGACGCTGAGTCGCCTGTTTGAAAGATGGTTCTGTAGTGAAACAAATTAAACTAGCAGTGGCACTGTGGGCCGTAGAAATGTCTGAAATATGTTTTCTTTTTCAACCGCCAATCTCGCGATATCGCTTTTTCAGTGGTTTTTAGTGTCGTTTTATTTCTTTTAATGAAATATTTTTAATGTCAGTTAGGTAAATTGCGTCTGAGGAGGCAAGTGCGTCATTTAATAATATCCTAAAGACCCATCATTTTAAAACAACTTCTTTTCTTCTCACATTTTTTAAGTATAATAGAAAATCATGTCATTGTTTTGTTTTAAACGCATGCATTCCACTGAAAACTGAGTAATTTAGTGACTTCTTCTTTCCATGTTACTGTATACAAGAGAGAGCACGAATAATTGTTTCGGTATTACGACTACGTTTCTATTATATCATCAAAAGGGTTTACTAAATCATTGCAGTATTATTCTTCAAGTGTCATTTTCATTTCGTAGAAAGTATCAACTATTTGGGATTGTTATAAAACAAAACTAACCTAACGATATTTGCAAGAATTATGAAAAATGCATGACTACAAAATTCTTCTGCGAAGTGAAAATTCGGCGAAATGAAACATTCCACCAAAAATAATTCTGCGAAAAGGCAGTATACCCAACAAAAGCCGCACTTGCCTCTTAACATAATTTTCTCCACTAGGGATAAGAATGTGTCGCAATTTGTACCTCATCAGCCAAAATCAGAGTCGAATCGAGGCCTAATAGTCAGTTCAAAAAATTAAATTTGTCCCTTCGGTGGTCAATAGTTAAGAACTTGAATGAATCTAGGTTATGTTGCTATTACATCGGATTATAGAATAGGGAACATTCTTTATTCTCACTGGCATTTTATCAGAAAATTAGGCCCTGGAAGCCCTAATTTCGCAAAAGTCCACCGGAAAGACGCGCACCCAAATCTGACAATGACCCAATTGCTAAACATCTTAAAGGCTCCACGGAACCTTAAAAACGTAAGGGCACAAAATTTGGTCCGAATTGTAAACGAAGATACCATCGCCTTTTCAATGTTCATTTCACAAGCGACAGGTTCAAAGATTTGTTAAAGGAATATTATATTCTATTTCAAAGCATTAAGGTACACGACTTTTGTAGAATAGTTTGCACTCGAATCGTGGGAAAATGTCAAGTGCTGAGGTCTAAATGAAAATAAAATATTGGACTTACTGTGATTGTGAAGGTTCTGAAGAGGCTTTATAAATAGAAATTTGATTATATTTAATTTATGAATTCATCTTCAGAACTGAAAGGCCAGTTTTGGGATTTTAATGAAAATCTTGATTTCGTCTCATTCCATTTACGAAAAGTAAATAGCTGTTTAAAAAAAATGCAGAAACGAATGAACGATTCATTCGTAAAAGTATAGGTTTTGGGTAGAAAAATAACCCTCCTTTTGCTTCGCCGTAGTTGAATAAACATTTGAGAGGAGCTTGCTCCTCAGCGAGACGACTGGCGAGAAAGAGAGGAGGCCTTTGCCCAGCAGTGGGCCACACACAGCAGGCTAGAAAAAATAAGATAAAATGAGAGACACTGAGAGTTGACATTTTTAAGCAAGGTAATACATAATATTGTAAAAATAGACATAACTATTACAGCTCATGTCATTCATACTTAAGTAATATGACTCACTGTTAAAAATTCGACCCCTAATAATTATATAAACGGTTCAAACTCACGTAAAATTTTTTAGGAACGGCCCGACATGTTTCGAACTCATAAGGAGCTCTTCATCCGTGCTGCTACGCGACTCGCGGCCCACTCCACGTCGCTCGGGCCGTTCCTGACAATTTTTGTAATTTGAAACCGTTTTTATAATGATGAAAGATGTCTCACGATAGTTTTAATAATATCAATTCGACCCCTATTAAAATAAAGTATATAAATATTTATCTGGACGAAAAAGAAGCTATCATTATGGTAATGATCGGAAAGCGCATATCGCTAACGTGAAAAGATCTCAAATAGGCGTTAGTGTCAAATGTAGAATTGGGGCCCTTGTATTTTGATCACTGATCCCGTATAACAGAATGAAATCGTTTTCTAAATTATTCCTAAGATGAGATGACAAACAACATCTATTGACGTAATGTCTGGTTGGTACTTGATGCCAGCTTAAATCAGCTACTCTTTATGAAAAATGAGACAAACGTTACCTACATCGAATTTTCATTTCATAGAAATATCTTGTCATCGAAAGCATTGTTTTTTGAAACCATAAAATATTTTGGATTGTTATAAACACAAACCTAACTTACATAACTTAATAATATTATTAGGTTGACATTTTCAAGATTTCTAAAAACGTAGGTATAACTTCTGGGGAATGAAATGAAACTTCGATTAGGCATTCTGTGACTGTCTATATAAGAAGAGAATCCCAGTCAAAACACGTCTTCTGTTTAGTTATTGTCTTTTTAAAAACAGTATAGTCCCAAAAAAAACCCTGGTTCATTTTTGGGTTCTGTGTATTTTTGAATATGTATAGACACATATAGAAATGCCATTTCATTCCGGACCGGGCAGGACGAAAGAATGTGATTCAAAGATATACAGAATCAGAAAAATGTAACTTGAACGAACCTGAATGCTGTTACTGCCTTTTAGTTTCATTTTGGTAAAGTTGAGAAAAATCACGGTCGTAAATTGCGAAATGTTCAGTCCAGTTTGATAATATTAGTTCGCCTTGACATATTTTAAGAAAAGTTATACTTACTTTGACTTAACAGGTAGAGTTACTTATGTGATTATTTGAGACTAGCCGCACCGCGCGGTGTTACCCGGTCATCCCACGGGAACACTACATTTTTCGGGATAAAAAGTAGCCTATGTGTTAATCCAGGGTGTCAGCTACCTTGCAACTAAAATTTATCAAAATCGGTCCAGCCGTTTGAGCGTGAAGAAGTAACAAACATACACATAAACACACTCACAAAGTTTCGACTTTATAATATTGTGTGATTTGATGAAACCAATACTGTAATACCTACTGAAATTGTATCATTTGTTAAATTAGGTATAACACCTAGTTATAAAGTAGCTAAGCAATAAAAAAACCGGCCAAGTGCGAGTCTGACTCGCGCACCGAGGGTTCCGTACAAACTTTCACTTATCCCATCTTAATTGGCCTGGTTGAGTTAAGTTTGCATCTGAAATGTATGGCGCCGTGGTGCAAACTTAACGCAACCGAGTTCTCCAATGATGTTTGAAAAGGACTATATTTTTTTATGATTTTATTACAAATGTATAGTTTTCAGATTTTTATAAGTATTTGTAGTATGTGACGATATTACTTGCAAAATTATAGTTATCATAGCTCTAGGTCGTCGGGAAGTAGTATGATAGGGATCATTTTGATTCCCTTGAGAGTGTCGAAATGTATCTAGGTAGGTACATTTTTTGCGACATAAACGGCCGTATCTTTTTTTTCACGTCCAAGTAGAAGTTTGTTCTTTTTACAGCTTCAAGGGGCCGTAGACCCGAGTATATGGTGTTAATTTCAACTCGATACCTCCACGCGTTCTTGAGAGAAAGGGTCTTGACAGACAGATAGACGGACGGACAACAAAGTCATCCTATAAGGGTTCCGTTTTTTCCGATTGAGGTACGGAACCCCAAAAACATGCTTCTTTAAGTAAAATGTACGGATCTAAGTATATAACATTCCATGTGTATTTTACCACTACTTTTTGATTTTTTTTCGCTTATTTGGGTACTATTGTTTTATAAATGTAAGTAATTCTACCACACCCCTGTCGGCGTTCGGTGTAGGTGCTGTAAGTAATAAAATACAATACAATTCCATTTTCCAAAGTTTTTGCTCGGTTTGTGGATTGGATATTAAAGCCATTAGAGCTATTAAAATGCAATCCACTTAACGAATACTCATAAAATGTAATTTAAACGAAATTCTTTACCCTTACCATGAGTTTACAGTGACAGCACTCGCTAGCGACAGTGCAAACGATTTGTAAGGAGAATTGTAGGTCTAGTGCGGGAAGTAGTGTCACAACGTGCACATTTTAGTATCGGATGAATTCACTCGGCACAGATGTAGTATACGTAAAACTAAGCTAATTCAGCCCGGTAGCCATCCACCATCCCCTGGCCGGTAGGCCGGTGGCCTGGCTGGCCCCCCGGCATTTAACGTTACACGCCGCCGCGCTTTAGAAAAAAAACATATCAGCTTCTATTTACCCAATACCTCGAGTATTATGTAATTTTCTGTTAAATCGGGCATGAGAAATTCATTTCTGACACATTGAAATACATTCAACCAGTCTTGGACCCATTTCAGCTTGGATATAAAATGGCTTGGTTATATTTTGGTTTTTGCTTGAAATTCAGGATATTCAAAGATACTGATAGTTAGTTGAATAAAAAAAATAGCAAACATGTTCGTCAATATTTTCCTATACTAATTAAACTATACATCAAATATCTCAAAAATGAATTTCTCATGCTCAGGTATTGGGTAAATAGAAGCTGATATGTTCCTTTTTCTGAAGCGCGACGGCGTGTTACTTTGACTGCCCCCCTTTCCTACCCGCCAGGGGGTGGTGGATGGCTACCGGGCTAAATTAGCTTAGTTTTACGTATACTACATCTGTACTAAGTGAATTCATCCGATACCAAAATTTGCACCTTCCATACATTGGGTGACACTACTTCCCGCACTAGTGTACAAAGTAACCGCTAGAAGCGCTGTACTATTCTCCATACAAATCGTTTACGCTGTCGCTAGCGAGTACGGCCACGTTAACTCATGGTAGAGGTGCTTCGTTTTAATTTGAATCGTTTTGCTTTGAAAGGTTTAGGTTGAAACCATAGAGATGGCAATTTTTAATCGTTAACCGGATTCGATAATGGTGTTATAAACATTTTTTTAATTACCGCTGAAACAGGGCTTGTGCCAATTCGATTTGCGCTTATAATAATCGTTTTAATAGCCGACTGAGGTTTATAGGTTTCTCAGTATACAAGAATTTGCATGTGGTTTTTTCTGCACAGTGAAGTTAAATACTTTTGTATGTACCTCTTTTACGACCAATTTTTAATGAACGCAGTGTATGCGAAGAATCTCAAAAAAAAAAGATTATAATTTTGGCATCTCAAACTAAAACATTTTGGTACTTGAAACAGGTACGGTAATTTTATAAAATAGTACATTATGAAACGTCGCATTACCTTGTGGAAAGTGGACGAAAGAAATAAATTTTCGCGTATACCCAATGTCATAAAGAAAGCATTATTTTACAAAGAATACTACCCTGGGTTCCAGACATGCTAAAGTATAAAACGAGTTTACTCACGTCGTAAAAGTCGAATATCGCTCGACATAAACTGTAATCCATAAATGCATAATTGTTTTTTGTACGACTGGCGGCAAACTTTGTTTTCCTTATAATTATTTTGCGGCAACGAATGAGCGACGTAGAAAGTCTCACTAGCCGGAGTGTCACACCTTGTCTTCTTATACCGTGCCTTAACTGATAAGTCGGACGACTACTCATTTTAATTCCTCGCATTCCGACCACTTGGACTATAATTATGTTTATCTTCCAATATTGAACCACGAGGATGTCCTATAGATACCTATCCATACTAATATTATAAATGCGAAAGTGTGTCTGTCTGTCTGTTACCTGTTCACGCTTAAACCGCTAAATAGATTTTGATGAAATTTGGCATAGAGATAGTTTGAGATCCGAGGAAGGACATAGGATAGTTTTCATCCTGGAAATTATACCTAAAAAGATTGAAAAGTGAATAAGTAATTCATGATGACATTGATGACCCTGTTGGAAATGTAATGATCAGACCAAAAGCACAATTGCTCTTACATTTGCTTAGTCGCTTTTAATAATCCCTTTTATCAAGTTCCACGCGTACGTAGTCGCGGGCAAAAGCTAGTAGGTAATAAAGCCAGCCATGGTACAAGAAAACAACCAAACCACGGTTTTATTATATCTTGATTATTTCTTTACGAGCCGACACTTGCGTCATCAGTTCATTTACTCCTCCTACTTATTAGGAACAAGGCCTCTTAAGGCGAGCCTGGCCGTAAAGCGAGGCTTGCCTTAAGAGGCATTTATTCCCTTTAAATTTTTTTTCATGTTATGACAAAATAAATATATTGATTATTTTAACCTTTTTTTAAGGCGACTCCTAAACCCAACGTCCTTGAGGATCTGGGCGGAGCCTAACGTTATTCCCCCCGCCGACCGTGCGCCCCCGGAACATTACTTCGTTCATAATCTCGTTGAGTGGCGTCCAAGCAGCTTCATACACTCGCATAGTCCGAGCGTGAGTTGAAGATCAACAAACCTTATACTTACCTTATTTAAAGGCATTGAAAAATCTCGAAGTAAAATAAATCATTTAAACAATGATATAATTATTTCGGATTACTAAATTTCTATTTACCTACTACAGTAGAATATTAAAAATAAATTGCGTTAAAGCTATTTTCCAAAAAAATAAGTGAAATTGGCCATTTGGAAGTCTCGAATCGAAAAATACTTTTTAGTTTCTTTTGTATGTGTAGGTACCTACCAAAAATAGTTAAAATGCCGACAAGCTTCTTGATTATACGTGTAAAATCATGCAGAAATAAAAATATCGTTTTTTAATAAATAAATCATTCGTGACCCAGCGGATAAACCGATATTTTAACATAGTAGTGGAGGCACAGCTTTATCCCCCGGGTCATGCTGCTCTAATGAAAAGATAAACTATAAATAATAGAGCAATAAACTCTACTTTACCGTTGGAAAACGGATTTTCGTCCTTTACCTACTTATAAACAGTGATAGTTTTTTATGACTACATTAGTAATATTCTCAGATTTTCCCCTATACTTGTTGATATTGACGATATTTTACTAGACGAATTTTTTGGCAAATTTCAATGTACTTACTGTATGTAATTTACTTGAGTGTCAAAATATGCCGATGCTGGAAAGGAGAACTTATCTAAGCGACATTTTTGGGGATATTGAGTTATACACACTGTTAAGATTGGCAGATTTTTCTGCATCGAATGGGTTGGGTCTCGTATACATTTGTCTGACGACTTTTGTGTCGCTTATCCCGTCGGTGATTTAGAGAATCTCTATTTTTTTTTCTACTAAACGACTTGATTTTTGAGGTTTTTTTAGCAAAATGGAGATTACATAAAAAGTTTTTTGCATAATAATGAACCTTAGAGCTTTTTTACTTATTTTTCAAAACAGATCAAACAACTTGGATAATTTTTCTTTATTGCAACTAACCTTGCACTTGTTGGTTAACTGTTTTTACCTGATCGTTAAATATATTTTAATGTCGTTTGAGGCATTTTACCTATGTCTTTATGATAAAATTAACATAAAGGTAAATTATGAAAGAAACATTGAATGTGATCCACTGCAATGTAAGCACGACTCGAACCTGCGACCCTAAGTTTCCGGCGTAGTGCTCTACCAACTGAGCTATCATATCGTTACGTCAATCACACTTAATCTTTGATTCCATAATTCTTCGCCACTGGAGCGCCCTCTGTGTCATGTGTGTTTTAAATGCTTATGCGCATTAGCCAAAAAGTAAAAATGTGGTATTTCCACATTATTAAACAGAATCGATATAAGATTCTATAAAAAAAATAACATAGTTAGATTAAATTACCTGATTGTCGTATCTTAACTATTGGCGTTTATCCAAATTTACCTGCTTTGATACTATGAAACCATTGTCGCTTATCCTTTTTTACCTGATATGACTTTGATCGACTACTGTCGCTTATCTTGAATTGCTTGAATGACAATTGAGTCGTATTTGTCGCATAGAATGTACTAAAAAAACAAATATTTTCGTTAAATTGGTAGTTAGACAACTTTACCGGTTCTGTTTTATAAAATATCACACATTTAGTAGTAATTCAATATATTTATAAAGGCCGTTAGCGCCACAGACACAGATTTACACCGCAGGTGGGCCTGCGGTGTAAATCTGTGTCTGTGGCGCTAAGGCATTACTTTGGACTCGCTTGATGGACCCTAACGCCATCTCACTCAAACAGTGTCTTACGAGACGTCACTTATACTATACCACACAGAGTTGTAGGTAGTTTTGTTATTCTTGTTAGGATAGGATATTATCTCATTGCAATTGTAAAACTTGAAATTTCACGTAGTTCGTGATTTAAAATTCCTTAATGAGTACCGAGTGACTGCAGTCTTGAGAACTCTTGTGCTGTTCTCATTAGTCATAGCTATCGTTTGCTACCATACATTGGTCTAGAACTACTGGAAATCTTTCAGCAGATCAGGATCACACATAAAAATTGATAAAATTGAAATTTCACGTGATATCTGATGAATAAATCTTTAACATTTCTAAAGTAGTTTTTTTTGTATTTGCGTAGTTGGATCATAAGTTTTTGTCTTAGAGAACTTTAAATGTCACTTCATTAATTTTAATGTTTGAAAATAAATATTTTCCTCTAATTAAAACATTAATCGTGAGGTTTTATTGTACGATAAATAGCTTTTCATGTCTGAAATATTTCCTACAAAGGCGATGAGATATTTTTTCTTGATTTATTTCATGCTGATTTGTGCACATTTATATATTTACCTGACTATAAAATGAGCATGCACATATATATTGTTAACTGTGTTGATTGTTGTATAATAGATTATACTATTTTACCGGACTAATTTCTCGGGAAACGTGTCGTTTAGATAATTTTACCTAATTCTATTATGACGGCCATTTTGCGTAAGCGACGCTAAATCCTAAAATATTCCATTAATAGACAAAATAACAAAAGCAACATGTAAAAAACATGATATTGTTTGTATAAAATGAGCATCGTATGCACATAGATATTGTTTACTGTGTTGATTGTTGTGTAAAATGTAGATTATACTATTTTACCTGACTAATATCTCGGGAAACGTGTCGTTTAGATAATTTTACCTAATTCTATTTTGACAGCCATTTTGCGTAAGCGATGCTAAATTTTAAATTATTCCATTAATAGACAAAATAACAAAAGCGACATGTAGAGAACATGATGTTGTTTATAATTATAAAATGCTTCATTTAAAAAGTAGGTCCACAGAATATTACATAACTTTTTATTTTTTTGAAAAAGTTCGTAGTTTTTAGATCTCCTGTAAAGTTAGCTCCGTGTCTCTTGGATAATTTTCCTTTCCAGCGTAGATACGTTTTTTTGCGGCATAAAGAGCTGTATCTTTTTTTTACGTTAACTTAGAAGTTCGATTTTTTACAGCTTCAAGGGACTGTGGACCAAAGTACGACGTGTAGACGGTTTTAATTTCAACTCGACACCTATACGCTTTACCGAGATAAAGGGTCGTGACAGAAAGACGGACGATCAGCAAAATGATCCTATGGGTTCCGATTTTTCCGGTAAAAATACCTAAATCTATAAATAATGAGGTTTATCACTTTTAATCAGTATATATGAAATTTAGCCGATAAAAATGGTCATTCGCATAAAATTTCAAGATGGAAAATGTTATTCATAACCAGGCTAGTTTTAAATGTTTACCATTTTATAGTACAAAGGTAGGTTTTGAAGTTTAAGAAGGTAATAACATATTTTAACGGTGTAATGTGATATATGAATACAATAAATAGTACTTCATGTGACTGTACATAATGAAGGGTATTAAACACGAGTGTGGGTTTATGAAACGAGCCGAAGGCAAGTTTCATAATAACATCACACGAGTGTTTTAATGCCTAATTATGTACAGTTACATATACACTTTATCTAGCCACATATCATAAGCCTCCATGATGCATTCAGAAGTCGCACATTATAACAAATATTACCCGGTAATGGCGGTAACATGTGTAACATTATTATTATTATTATTTGTTCTTGCAAGAAATAAGGCATTTTTTTTTATTTATTTTTTTATAATGGCGGTAATGCAGTTTTCTGGCAGCTGTCATTGTTTTTATTTTAATTCAGAGACAAACTAGAGTCGGCCCTAACTATCATATCGTTCGATATCTTACTTACGTGTGACATTTGTCAAATTTGATTGAAAATTGACAATTCATTTCGAACTAAACGTCATCTCGATTGATATTAGAATAGAGGTCAAATCAAATTTGTTTGTTTTTCAGAGATGTTCGAAATTTGAATAAATAATACTATCGAAATAAGAAATTTGTGCTAAAAAACAGTCTATTTTTATGGTGGTCATAATGTGCCGTTCTTGAACGCATCATGGAGGGTTTATGATATTTGGATAGATAAAAGATTTAATAAAATAACAAGCTTTCGATAACTGAATGTATTTAATACATGACTCAAAAGTTTTTTTTTCAGATTATTATGCATATAAGCCTGTGCCGTCCCTTTGTCGGGTAAAGGCCTCTATCTTTTTTCCACTCGTCCTTATTTAGATCAGCAATGTCCAACCCTTTTTTAATACATCCAGGTAGTCCCACCATCTCCATCGTGATCTACCGTGACGCCGAATTTTATTGGGTGGGTGTAGATTTCATGATCTCCAGATCGGTTGACATGCGGCAAACGTGTCAGCTCTACTTTAGTTTAGCGGTTGTCTGGGTTACGTAAGCTATTTGGGTTTTGGCGTTCCTTCCGTGATCGATTAATTTGATCCAAGATCGTTTCATTGCCCTCTGGTAAACTTAGAGAGAAAAATTCTGAGCATTAGTCAAAAATCAAGTCCGGGCATTACGATGAGTCTAAATAAAGTTATATATTTTTTCATTAATGCAACTGTAATCCGATCATTAATATATGGCTTTTAAACGATATGTAATAAAAATCAGGTTTTTATTTTATCAACGGTAAACAGTTGGAACAGAACTTATGGCCAGGCTAGGTATGTCTAGCTAGGCCCGGCGGATATATCAATAATTACTAACGCTCATTTAGATTTAAATATGAAGTGGGAAATTTATTGATGCAAATATGTATTCTGACTATATTTACATAAATAAGCCCTCATGCCAAAATTGTCACTTGCCTTCTTGGACTAGAAAATTATTGTAATTTTTAACCGACTTCAAAAAAGGAGGAGGTTCTCAATTCGAACTAATTTTTATTTTTTTTGTATGTTTGTTACTCGATATCTCCGAGAACCCTGAACCGATTTTCAATTTTTTTTTTATCGAAAGGGTATAACTCCGAGTTGGTCCCGTTGGCACTAAGTCGGGATCTGATGATGGAATCTTGGAGAAATCGAGGGAACTCTTCAAATGTTATAGGGACATGTACGGCGCTTTCGGTAATTTATTGATAAGGTCAAGAATTTACATTCAGTAAATAGGATTTGGTGTAAGGAAACTGATGATGAACACATACGAATCACTAAACAGCAAAAAAAAAAAATTTTAACAAAAAAAGAACCGACTTCAGTAAAACTAAAAAAGCCAACAATAACCCGTTCAAGTACAGATTACATTTGACTCACCCTTCGAAGTCGATCCCAAACCAGTTCTTATATTATATTGTTATTGTTGGCTTTTTTAGTTTTACTGAAGTCGGTTCTTTTTTTGTTAAAATTTTTTTTGATAATGTAATTTTATATCATATGCCATGTACTGTACTAGTGACGCAAAGAATGTGAATACTTACAATAAATATTCGTATTCGTAAATTAGCGTTTTACCGAATATTACAATGGTATTCAAACGAACAATACTTTGCATTACGATATTCATATCTCTTAGGGTTGAATTCATAAAGGTCATTACACGTTATCATACTTAAATATCTGTATTATCAGATTTTTTTTACTAACAGAAATACCTAAGGTACTCTAATATTACACAGAGAAGGGCCCTAAAACCCACACCAAAAGTGTTATTTTCTGGGAATCCTGTCTGGTGTGGGCCCATGACTGAGAATATCTAAGTATCCAAATGTGTTCGGGAATGCTAAGTAATGACATTTTTTTCTATAAGTACTTAAAATTAATAGATACCTAAATACGAAAAAAACAGTTGAATTTAATTCTATATGAAAATTAGTGCTTTTTGTTATGTCGCATAGCGTAGTCGTGTGAAAAAACGAACTACACTCTCTTAAAATACACTTCAAACGCACGAAGACAGATCGAACCTCCGCGGGATCCGGTACTATAACAATTTTCCGTAACTAGATGGATCGCGAGAGCAAGTGACACAGCCTTCCCCTTCGACGGTTACATTTACACTGAGCTCGCAGCCCGGGCACGGCCGCGCTCGCGGAAATTCAGTTTTTTTGATGCTTTATTAGACCGAATTTCCATTTTACTAACTTTTAAACAATACGATTAAAGATCAATGAATTACAATGTTCTTGCGAAAGAGCCGTGTAAATATCACTTGTAGTTAAGAAGCCTTAGGGAATTGAAAATTGAAAACGACCCTATTTCAACATTATTTTTTCCATAGTAATTATTGCTTTAAAAAAAAATCCAACTATAATTTTTTAGAATAAATAGTCAAAAATAACATATATTTTTTTCAGATTTTTCCGTTGGCTAGATTACGAGCCTTAGGACTTTAAAAATCACCATTCCACGTACGGAGTCGCCTTAAAGTGTAATACTTCTCCCTGAGTTCTAGAAAGTAACATAGGTATTTCATGCTTTCATTGTGTGCAGTCAAAAATAAGTTGAGAAAAACAGTTTTTTGTGTGAATTTCGTCAATTTCGAGTTTTAGAGCAACATTTATCAATGAAATATTCAAATTGTAGGTTTCAAATGTATACCAATAAAGCTCAATAGCCCTGTTCTAAGTAGTATCATTGATAATGTGTTAAGAAACATGTTTGATCATAGAGAAAAATGTCTAAAACAATCAGCATTTTTAAACGGATACGGAGGCTTAAACCCGCTCTCATTACTTCCCCGGCGGGTTAAGTGTCATAATTCTAGACAAGACTAAGTAAATGAGACACTTATGCTGACATAGTCTTAATGATGTGTTTAAATATCACTACGTTTTGTTACGTAGTAGGTACTTTAGTTTAATGTTAGTTAATTATCTCTTTGTTTAACCTCCTAAGTTCCAGAGTACTTTAGTCAATTGGTACCTACAAAACGAGCTTTGAACTATCGTGATATTCAAGATGTTTACGTGCTCTCAGCTATTAATTAATATATTATGAAGGTATTTCAACGCTCTCGAGCGAAAAACTTCAATTATTATTTCTGACTTATATGACACTGACTCCATATAAAGCCTGGACCACTAATATATAAGGATGAGGGCGCTACTTTATAAGATTTATATTGGTAACTGGTCATTTTTTCCATGACATGTTTAACTCTATTATTTTCTAAGTTTATTATTTTCAGAAAAGAGAAATAATAGATTTCACGATTAAGAGATATATGTAGCCTTCTCGGTCATGGGTACCAATATTTTTATGAAGACAATAAGTCATTTTTCATTTTCACCGTGAAAAAGTTGTAAGTTCATGGTTGTCATACAATTATTGTTTTGTTAAATTATGAGGATTCTGAAAAGAATTCTAAAATTTCTATTGGAATTTAAACGGAGAATGGACGGCCGTTAGGTCAGCAAAGTCCTGGAGTGGCGACCACGTATAGGAAAGCGCAGCGTGGGTCGGCCCCCGACTAGATGGACGGATGACCTCGTGAGGGTAGCGGGGAATCAATGGATGCGGTCTGCACGGGATCGCACTTTGTGGCGAGTTATGGGAGGCCTATGTTCAGCAGTGGACATCTGTGGCTACTAGATAAGCTAATATTATTTATATAACTACAGCATGTTGTATACCTCTGAGTGGCACTGCCGAGCCGGTTGGCTGGTCTTCGGATTGCGATTCCGAGTAAGGCGCTCTATGTGTCGCGCTTGCATCACTCCGCCGTGGCTGACGATGTGGTGGAGTACGTCCGCCGGAAGACTGGCTTCTCACTGAGGGTGCACCAGCTGCAGTCCCGCCACTACGTGCACTTCAGCTCGTTTGTGGTGCGCGTGCCGCGGCCGCTGCAGGGCACCATCGCGAGTGCAGACTTCTGGCCGAAGGGTGATGTGTTTCGGCGGTTTCGGGGCAATCTGCCGAATCCTGCGCCAGATCAGACGACGGAACGGAGCCACGAAGTTACGTCGCCTAAATAAAACTAGATTTAAGCTTTTTTAAAATTTAATTTTTTATTTGAAAGTGCCTTGGTTTATACTGTAATGCGGTGTAACTTTAATCCATACTAATCCATACTAATATTATAAATGCGAAAGTGTGTCTGTCTGTCTGCCTGTCTGTTACCTCTTCACGCTTAAACCGCTGAACTGACTTAGATGAAATTTGGTATGGAGATAGTTTGAGACCCGGTAAAGGACATAGGATACTTTTCATCCCGAATAAATTTTGTGTTCCCGTGGTATGAGCGGGTAACATCGCGGGGCACAGCTAGTAAATAAATAAATAAATAATTCAACATCAGTCGTTATCCCCATTATGTTCAGTACTAAATAACTGGGAACAACGTGAGCAGTCCACATTGAGCCTTGGGCAGTAACCACCGGCTCGTAAACAGCCGATAAAGAATATCCGTGACGTCACGAGTGCTGCCATAATTTCCGGTTACAATGTGGGTAGCGAGTACGTATGCATCGGCCGACGATGTGCGCCGAGGATCGCTGACTATTTTACAATTGACAACATTTAAATTTTTTATAATGTTAAGCTTAGTAATTCGACAGAGAACCAAAGTTACCGACATAACACAGCGAATAAGCAAGCTGAAGTGGCAGTGTAGTAGAGCCGATGAACACAAACGAGTTCTGGAGTGGAGGCCACGAATCGGTAAACGTTAGTGTAGGGCGCTCTGTAACAAGGTGGAACGAGGACATTCGTAGGACAGCGGGTGGTAACTGGAGAAGGAGAGTTCCGTTCAAACACTTCCCATCTTAACTGGCTGGGTAAAGCTAAGTAATTTGCACCTGGGATGTATGGTGCCGGATACAAATGAGGTGCAAAGTTGACCCTTGAATACTAATTTTATTGTGTTTAGCAACAGTACATCATGTTTACAAACGAAGCGAAAATTGAAAAATTTAATGACTCGGACAGGATTCGAACCTGCGTTTCCAACGGCTTTCCGGGCCAACACTGGCGTCCTCCCAATTGGACCACCGAATCAGATGTCAGAGTCATTGAATTCTTCAACCAGTTGCTTCGACATGCCTTAGGGTGGCATCGGAGCGCCATCTACCGTAAAGATTTAGACTTTATCGTCGGCACCATCGTCTCAAATTAAATAAAAAATAAGAAATACATCATCTAAGAAAATTTCAACTGTCTAACTATCACGTGCAGCTCTTCCCCCTTCATCGATAGGCGCAACATTTATTTGTTAATTATGCAGCCGCGGCTGTCGCTCTCGTATCAGGCTATCCAGCCGTCTTCGTAAATGCCGCACTTTATTAGACGCTGCTTAACTCATCTGTTATAGATGTAAAAGGCCAATTATGATTCCCTTCATCTCACACCTCGGTGTTTTGCCCTTTAAAAACCAACATGCAGTAATTGAGAGTCTGTGGTGGATGGTATAATCAGAAAAAAGCTCAATAATACGGTCAACGATATGTTGTATGCTGCACAACCATCTGAACCTATTAAAAAATATAAGGCGAGCATAACTTATGTTGTCAAGTTATCGGATACTATTCACAAAATTTTGAAATGTAGCGACATTAATGTGGCCTTTAAGACGAATAATTCCCTGCACTCTAAACTTTGTAATGGGAAAGATAAAATTGAGAGTGGGAAAAAGTCCGGTATTTATAAGCTAACTTGTGACGATTGCAATAAAGTATATGTGGGATAAACGGGCCGCAGTTTCAGCACGAGGTATAAAGAGCATGTTGCGTCATATAGACATAACCATCCTGAAAAGTCCAATTTCGCAAAACATTTAATAGATAGTGGCCATACTCTGCAGGAAGATCATTCTTTTACCGTTTTACATGTTTGTGAAAAAGGATTGCGTTTAAGTGTTCTGGAACAGTTGGAAATAATTAGGTACAACAATGGGGGCGAGATTCTTAACGAACAATTGAATGTCGTTACATCACCGTTACTACGAATTTTTGCTAATCACTCTCAGTTGCATAATAGGGGTGGCCAGGTTATAAATATGGCCGACCAGTCTGGGCAGCTCATTCGGTTGTCGGACTCCAGACCGTCAACATCTCCTGATGATGCCTCGTAGAGGGGCGAAACACGTGTCGAGTAAGTTCTGTTATTTTGGTGTTGGTTTGTTATATTTATTTGCGTATTTATTTTTCTTACCGTGGTGGGAGGGTGGGACCATTAAATGCATATATGCATGAAACAATACGCAAATAAGTATAACGGGTTAGCACAAATTTAACTGGCACGATATTCTATCGCGGAATAGCAAAGCAATATTATTATTTTCATTAATATGGATTTCCGCAAAGTAACGCCTGATTCAATTAATTAATTGAGAAGCTCTTTTTTTGTCGGTTAATAACTTGAATTGGAGGCATTAACTGCTACCAACTGTATGAGGCTCACTGTATACGTTTTTGCCAATTGTATAACTACAGATTCCTGTGTACATTAAGATTAAGATATATTGTATGTAAGTGACTTAGTTTTAAGTTTTTTTGTTATGGTGGTGCGTCTTTTTCGCTGCAGTAAATAATGTATATTCTTTTTTTCTTTCTTTCCAATATATTGAACCACCATTAACCCCTATATCACTCGAACAATGACCACTAAGTCGCAATATTGTTGGCAAATAATGGCATACCATAAAGTTACTGCTATTTCTTTCGCACTAACAGCAATTCTCCCCATTACACTTCCAATCCAAATACGATATACACGACTTGCACAGAATTCATTTGGTACAGAAAGTTCGCTGCATACAACGTACCGCTTCAAATAAACTAATGGCTGTGGGAGCTGTAGACCTCGTGTTTTGTAGGGTTCCGTACCCAAAGGGTAAAAACGGTACCCTATTACTGAGACTTCGCTGTCCGTCCGTCCGTCCGTCGGTCCGTCCGTTCGTCTGTCACCAGGCTGTATCTCAAGAACGGTGATAGCTAGACAGTTGAAATTTTCGCAGATGATGTATTTCTATTGACGCTATAACAACAAATACTAAAAGTAAAATAAAATAATTATTTAAGGGGGCTCCCATACAACAAACTTGTTATAGATTATGGTATGAAACCCTTCATGCGCTAGTCGGACTCGCACTTGCCCAATTTTTTTTTATTGCTGTAATATTTTTTTTTACTTTTTCACCCCAATTTTGCAACCATTTCGATAAACTGAAACCATTTAACTTGCTCACAAAATTGCACGAGAATCGGTTGATAATATTATTCAAACTATCGTGAGTGATTGTTGTCCGTTCCTGACAATTTTTACGTGAGTTTAGACCGTTTTTTTTTATAAACGGTTGACCTTTTAATATATTGAAGTTTAGCCGCTAGATGCCTTTTATCCCTCAAAAGTGTAGTGAATTACATGATTCGAGGCGTGCCTTATTAATGAAATTGACGAAGCCTGTTGTGGATTACATCATTGCTTGGTGTATTATGTGATGAAGGCTGTTGCTGATTTATTGTTGTAACTCATCTGACGAAGTCTGCGTTGCCGATCAGAACTTGCAAATTTTCCTTTCGTGTGCCTTTTGATAATTATAGTATTTGACATTTTATACCCCCATTATATAAACATATATTTTAAATAATATGTTAAAAGAACAACATTCGGGCTGAGCTAATTCTTTTAAGCTAGCAGGATATTCATTATACAACCATTAACATTATATCATCGCTGAGAGTTAGTGCGCTAGTGTATAGCATGAGCCTGACAATAAGTTGCTTTTCAGCCCACGCCATATTGCAGATTTATTAACCCCCGACAAAAAAAGAGGGGTGTTATAAGTTTAACATGTGTATCTGTGTATCTGTGTATCTGTGTGTCTGTGTATCTGTGTATCTGTGTGTCTGGCTGTGGCATCGTAGCGCCCCCCCGCCCTAGCGGTCCCCCGACGCAACGAAGCTTGGATTCATTTTCTACTGTTCATTGTAAAGGCACATTTCGTAGATTTTATTCGTAGTTTTTAGTGGTAATAATTTATTTTACTGTCAGGCTACTTTTTGGTAACTGACGTTGAATGTCATCGAATGTCATTGATGTAAGCAAAGAAAAAAGAGGGTTAAATATTTCGCGAATTTCAAGTAGTTTTTGCACAATAAAACCAAAACTATCCACAGCGATGCATGTCAATTTTTTTTCAATACTTTTCAATATTTATTTCAGAAGAAGAACGAAGGATTGTTTTGAATTTGGTTGATGACAAGCCCTTGACGAATCACTACTGATGTTTAATAATGCAAATATGTGACGTTTGCTCATGATTGCTATATGAAAGGTGTTTGTAGTGCCACTATGCCTGGGCAGGAACGAAACTTATTAGGCTATATTTATGTTGCTTGGTTTGTCTACCATTTGTGTTTAACCCTCATTTACTCAAAGGTTAACTGGACGAGATCTCTTAAAGGGATAAGTTCGCCTTGTACATTCTTTGTAATTGGTTGTTAGCAAACCGCTACTGACATTTTATAATGTATGTATATAACGTATGCACATTATTGCCGTACGAAAGCTGTTTGTAGCGCCACTATCCCAGGACTTAATCACAGGTTCTTAGTGTAAGATATTGAAATGAAAGATGGTCTTGAAGTCTTCGAGTTTTATTTATATGTTTTATATTAATAATTAATTTAATGTTCACAAACTTGATGTTTCCAGTCGTAGGTTACATGCAAGAGAGAGCTGTTAAAAAGTGACAAGCGATAGATGTCATTTTGAAAGAAAGAAAGAAAGAAAAGAAAGAAAATAAATTTATTGAGACAAACTAAACAGCACCAAAACCATAAGTCATAATAATAATGACTAAACATACTTAATCTAAAAAAAAACCATATACAAACTTAAATCAAAACAATGGGTAGACGGAAAAAGTAAAACAAAGTAATTTGAGAAAAAGAAAAAAAAAAACGTTATACAAATAAATGGTGCTGTCATGTTAGATCCCAAAAGGACACCACTCAGCATATGCTACGGCATCCGGGAGATGTCGCAACGCTGGTCTTCCGTGGCACCCAGAGGGCAAGCAGGTAGGTGGGAACAGCAAATGGTGACGTGTGTTTACATTATGTAAGCATATGTAATTCATGTGTATGATGTATTCTGACGTATTAGTTTATATAAATAAAATAAAATATATAAGACACTTACTTAAAATGGCAAGCAGTGTTAGTGGATAGGATAGGATAAGTATGTAGTAGTAAATAAATAGTGGGAGTATTATACTTAAGATAAGATAATAATAATTTTGAAGGAGGTGTAATTTATTGACAAGGTGTCTGGCATTAAGAATTGGAGAGTTGGAGATTTAATAGATGCCTGCGAAACTTAAATTTAAAAGTGCTTAAAGATTTAGCATTCCTAATGGGTGGAGGGATATTGTTCCAACATCTCGTGGCAGAGTAGCGGAAACTTCCACGAAACGCTGCTGTCCTTCCCGGCCGTGAGCAGATGAGTCGGACCGCCTCTCTGGCTGGCCGCGTAGAAAATGATAATTTCTCAAAGAGGTATTGAGGCTGCTGAGAATGAAGGACTCCAAAAAGTAATGAGGCAAAATGCAAAGATCGTCGTGCTTCCATCTTCAGCAACCTGTGATCATTAAGAAAGGGAGTGACATGAGCTCTAGGAGGAATGGGAAAACAGAAACGAGCACATGCATTCTGAACACGTTGGATGAGAGCCCGCGAGCGTGCCAGTAAACACCCGCTAATCACGGTGTCGACGTAGTTAAGCTTGGACAGGATCAAAGCGTCACATAATTTTATCCTAACATCAACACTGAGATAATTTCGAACCTGGTATAGAACTTTTAGCCTGTAAAAGCAGTTTTTAACTGTATCTATAATGTGCTTTTCGAAACGTAGCTTGTCGTCCATGAGAAGACCGAGATTGCGGGCCTCGGTAACACGCTCAAGACGCTCCTTTCCGAGCACTACAAGAGGGTCCCATGTAAGAGTTTTCTCTATCAGACTTTTCGTACCAAATATAAGGTACTTGGACTTAGAGGGATTAAGAACTAAACCGCAATGCTCAGCCCACTCATCTACACGCGCTAAGTCTTGATTTAACAATCTTACAGCATCCTGAGTTTCACGTGGGGAAAAAGCCCTGTAAATCTGCAAATCATCTGCGTATAGGTGAAAATTGCAGTTTTTAATGCAGTTTGTAATGTCCGCTATATACAGTATGAAGAGCACGGGCCCAAGAATAGATCCCTGTGGCACCCCGCAGTTCACTGCGATATCTTGAGAATACTCTGCTAAGCCAGATGAATTTGTCATGCCAACCCGCTGCGTCCGAGAAGATAAGTAACTCGCGAACCACTTTATAGTTTTGTCGGTAAAGCCATAGAACGCAAGTTTTGAGAATTTTGGGGTGCGTTTACACTACCTGCTATATTACAGTTAGGCTACCTATCAATCATTGTTCAAAGTGACCCCTCTGTAATACCAGCGCTGTGACTCTGTAGCGCCAGCGTCGTTCACAGGATGGCAATTCCAAATTTATTTCCTTGTGACCCCGTCACGGGTGATTTTAAATCTTTTCGGCAATGTTCCGTTGAGGTGGGATTGGAATTTTGATAGACAAATTGTAACGAGCTGCTATACGAGTTTTTGTCCTACTTTGTAGAGTATTGTGGTTTTTGACAAGGGCACAGTGGCGTGGCGTTTATAGAACTAGATTCCCACTGCTTGCCTATTTTAACCCGTCGAGTGCGCTTGTATCAAACGTGTGATACTTACTAAAGTTTTTGTTATTATGTTACTTATTGGGCAAAACGTAAGGGTACAAATAAAACAGTTTTTTTTCGTGGTGTCATCTTACCCTTTGTTTATTTTTTGGTTTTTCTCTACCCTAAGGTTGTCTCGAAGATATCGCTCTTTAGCGATAAGGTAGTTTACTTTCAACCATTCTTAAACTAAGTTTTCTATTGTAATGTAAAAAAATACTATTTTTTTCGGTTTCGGTCAATTTTAATAAATTTATCTTTCAAGCTCTGTTGATCATTCACAACAATATTTAACATAGATATTCAAATAACCTTTGTAATCAATTAAGCAGTCTGAAGTCAGTGTTAAATACTCTTAGAATAATTTTATAAATAACTTTTGAAACATGAAATATCTACCATTAATTAGACGCTGAGTAAATTGTTTGATTTATGCCATAGTTGGGTAATTCAATAATCCCTAGGCTCGTTCTCAGGAACAAGAAGTGATATAACCAATTTTACACCTACTATTTTTCTGCTTTGCCCTTAGGTTGACTTTGAATCCTGTAGGCGTAAAGATACTTTTTTTGAGGATGTCAATCGATTCTATTTTATACTGGGATTAATTATCTATATGGGACTAAATGAACTTTGACGGACATTTCTGACTCTTAGAGCATTCTAAGTGTAGGTAGTCCCTTATAGACATTTGATCCCAATATAAAATAGAACCGATTGACATCCTCAAAAAAAATTGTTCGGACGCCTAATACAAGTACTTTGCCAATTCCACCGTGAATCAGTGTGTTTAAGTTCATGGTTGTCAGTACAATTATTTAAATAAAACAATTTAAACGGATAATATCGCGTATATTAATTATTTGAGCCTCCCTGACGTTTCAGTACCTTTACAGATACCGTTGTCAAAGGTTGACTGAGAAAAACATAATTTTTCTCTGTCAAAGTTACATTTGTGCAAACTACCCATTTTGCAAATATTAATTTAAAATAAAGGTGTTCATACATGCCAGATGGGCCTAATGTGTAAAGACAGTTACACATGTGCCAGAAGGGCATTTATTATTTATTTAAAATATCTACCAGCGGTTCACTAAAGGCTTACTGAGGAGAAAGAACCGCCAAAGAAAACTCCCAGATTGCCTTATTTATTACTATAAAATACTTTTAAACAAAAACTCTACATATACTACTTTTAACACTAATTTGTTTTACACCGTTCGAGGCCCAAGGTTTCCAGTCTTGTGTCTTGCTTGATCCCAAGCCGGTGGTAATGACAAACCATCTTCTCTATTGAAATTGGGATATTTTTTGATTTCAATAGCCTCGCGCAACATTCTGGGAAAATATCGTTTCTAGTAGTTTCGGGTAGTTTGCACAAATGTAACTTTGACAGAGAAAAATTATGTTTTTCTCAGTCAAACTTTGACAACGGTATCTGTAAAGGTACTGAAACGTCAGGGAGGCTCAAATAATTAATATACGCGATATAATCCGTTTAAATTGTTTTATTTAAATGTGTGACAGTCGCGGAAACCGAAGAAAATATTAAGTACAATTATTGTTTTGTTAAATTATGAGGATTCTTTCTTCAAGGATTATTTTCTTTCTTCTGAAAACAATTTTAAAAACTTATTTTGGATAAAAAATAAATAAAATTTCCGTTAATTTGAAGTCGCATATTTCATAATCTATATTTTTTCGTTTTATTTTTGTTTCATGACATATTGAACTATGTAATTTTATTTCAGACTACACCCCTAAATTACGATATAATGATCTATGAAGAATCGAGAATAAGATTTATTTTCTTAAAGTCGTTTTTTAAAGTTATTATTATTCTTATAATCTCTTCTAGCGTCTCTAAGCTTTCGCCATAATCCGTAGCCGCGTAGAGGCTCTACGCCGCTACGGCGTAGCGCTACGACAGCCGGTTCAAATGACTCCGCACGTCACCAGCGCCATGATAAAGTTGTGTCGCAACCTATACAGTCAGCTGCAATAACTCATTTGTGTACTTATTATAAATAAATAAATATCAGACAACCTCACACATATCGACCTAGTCCCAAATCAAGCTCAAGAAGGCTTGTGTTATATAAGACGATATACACACGTATATAGGTAAATATATACTTAAATACTTAGAGAGAGAGAGAGAGAGACAGAGAATAGTACAGCGCCTCTAACGGTTACTTTTTGGAACTACAATTGTTTACGCAATCGCTAGCGAGTACGGTCACTGCAAACTCATGGTAAGGGTATACCGCCATTTGCTTGAAGAGTGAGAGAAGGGCTTTCCAGTGTCACGAAATATTCAAGACTGAATCACTTTCAATAATTAAAGAAATTCACAATGATTTTAGAGGTGTAACTATAGTTACACCTCTAAAATCATATTTCTGATTTCCGATATCATTAAATAATAGGAACTAACAATAAATAGTCTTAAATACCTACTATAGAAGTTCTTACAAAACCAAATCATAGTTTGTCTGTGAAAAGAAGATTTTTTTAGTTTCCTAATTAGTTTTACTTGTTGAGGTTCAATGGAGAATGGGAAAAAAATCCTGAGGACTTATGTATTACCTACTCCCCTTATTCCTAGAAAAAGAAAGGCAAAACACCTGCCAAATCGAAAAAAAAACATCACCTTGGTCAGGTTACTGTATGACGCCCGTACAACGCGGAAAAAAATCATTTTGATCATTTTTTTGTATTTTTCTTTCCTAGGAATGAGAGGGGATTCCAAAATATAAAGAAAATTCATGGTTTTATAAATTTTTGATCCATTAGTGACAATCCTATAATGTAAACTTTTTATGAGGAAATTAAAATTATGACTTGCTCAATCATGAACATGACAAACATTACATTTTCAGGTATATGACATTAAATAAAGAGCCATTGCGAACAGAAGGCCGATACACCTTTTCATTTAATATACTAAATGCAAATGTAAAAAGAAAACAATTTCCCAACATGACTGTACTGGGAAGGTGTGAGATTCCTTTTAAATTTTATTTTTTTCATATTATGACAAATATATTGATAATTTCAACCAACTTCATAAAGTGAATAATACTTTTCCATGAGTTCTAGAAAGTAACATAGCTATTTCATGCTTTCATTGCATGCAGTCGAAAATAAGTTGAAAAAAGACAGTTTTCTGCGTGAATCTTTTCAACTTAGAATAATTTATGAAACAAAAATTATCATTGAAAAATTTGGACTGTAGGTTTCAAATATATACCAACCAATAAATCTTAATAGCCCTGTTCTAAGTAGTAACATTGATAATATTATGTTAAGAAACATGTTTGATCATAGAAAAACATTTCTAAAACAATCAGCATTTTTGAACGGATAAGAAGCCTTAAGTTCCACAGATTTGAGCAACAAGCCAATTTTTCGTTATTTTTAATAATGCCCGTTGTTGGAACTGCGGCACAAAGTTCGACTCCCGGGGGGAACATAACCGGTCTGGTTTGTTTTCAGCTGCTAACTACCCTCGATTAATTTTAATGTGAGAAATTTACATAGAGTGCACCGTAGGAAGTATTATGAAAATCTGCATTATTTGAAAACTTAGTCGATCATTAAATAAATTATCGTTTCAATTGGGAAACTCCAAACATAATAAAATATTTTTAGCATCAACTCCACTACCCAAAGGTTGTCTGGGAGAGATCGCTCTTTTTCGATAAGACCGCCTGTTGTCTACCATTTTTAATATGTTTATATGTGATTTTTTGTGTAAATGTTTTTTTGGTGTGCGATAAAGCGTACTTGTACAATCTGTAAAAAAAATCATTATGTCTAAGTCAATCATTATGTGAAATCATTATGTATATTTAGTACTAGAAGGTGTCAGTGACTTCGTACGCGTACCTAAATTAAGGAAATTATGCCAGACTGGCATGACGCCGCGCGCCCATACAAAACAAAAGACGATCCTGCATCACGCTAAGATTTTTCCTGACCCGGCGAAATGAAACATTCAACGAAAAATTATTCTCGGAGTCAATATTATAGACCCTGTTTAAGTTCATCTGTTGAATATACCAATTAATTATATTTACTATGTTTAATCCTAAGATTAAACATAGTAAATATTTATATTATTTAATATACCTAAGTATATTAAGATAATATCACATTACAAGTAATTTTTGAAGCATTTTCGTTGCGACTGTACCACGAGACAAAGAGTATTTAGCAGTGACAGTGTGTCGCGGGTGACACGGGATTTATCTTGCCACTTGAAATAAATTGACTAGAAGGGTTAACTCATAAAGAACACGTACTTCGTGACAACGTTATTAAAGTAACAAGTTTATTAACTGTTGAAATAAATATCAATAAATCTACAAGGCGTTAAATAACCTTGAGATTAACCACCGCCATCTGGGCAGCGACAGCGATTCCACTGTGCACTTAAATAGTATTTTATGCAATCGTTGCACAATGGAGGTTCTTAAAGTCGAGTACCACGTTTAGGTCACGAGGCTTGCCGAGTGGCCTATGTAAGGTACGAGACTTGAAGACCTAATTGTGTAACTATTGCATACAATACTTTTTATACGAACAAAACTCAGAAAAACATTTTTTACTTTAATCGTCATTCTCCAATATGATTTTTTATTTTTGATGTAACCTTTTTCATTCAACTAAAACTGACCTATTAAAAAAAAAAAACATGATCGCGATGGCCATGGTGGGTGCCTCGTGATTGGTGAATTTTTTTGACAAGTTCAACTAATCAGTGAGCATCAAATAAGCTTATGTTCTCTTTTTGAAATTATTAGAGTTGTGTAGAGAGATGTCTTATGAATATTAAAGTTCTGTAGCGGGTACCATAGAGTATAGAATTTTGTTACAGGATTAAAAAGTGCGTTATTGTGATTTTGTCTGTGAAATTATAATTGACAGATTATAGTCTGCGAGCATAAAAAGATAATAATGAAGTAATAGCAATAATTATGATTCGTTTGTTCCCTTAATAGACACGTTTTATCACTACATACTATAACACAAAGTCGCTTCCTGCTCTGTCTGTCCGTCTGTCTGTCTGTCCCTATGTATGCTTAGATTTTTAAAACTGCTTTTTTAATATATAGAGTGATTCAAGAGGAAGGTTTATATGTATAATACATGCATAATACTTATAGAAGAGGAACACTGATAATTTTAGAGGTTGCTAATGTGATGTCGTAAATAAACACATTTTTTTGCGCTTTCATTACAAACGCTGACTGAACCCTACGAGATGGATCAAAATATTGTACTACAGTATTGTACACTTTAAAAAAGTCTACAAAAAAATTCACGATGGTATATGTCTATCTCTTAGGGATAACCCACAATGACCATTTTTTATCCTTTACTTTTTACGAGAAATAATGGCTTATTTACGAAGCGATTTTAAGCTATACACCATTTTTCCTTATCTAATTACGTACCTTAAATACATTATGCATTTAATATAAATTAATATGGCACTGTACAGTATGTAATTAAAATGATTATTTTCGAAGATATTACACAATTAAAATGTAGGGACATATCGGCTGCGGCGGTACCGGCCGGGCGCCACGGCGCGTGCCTATAAATAGCATTGCAACCGTGCGCAGCCGAGGTGGGTCTCTCTCTAGTTTAGTATAATTCAAATCCATTTTCTATTAAATTTATTCCGTTTTCAGTCTCTGTCCGAAAGCGAAGAAATATCTGACTGACGCACATTTCTAACCTGTGATGATGACATGAAAATGTGTCTTTTTAAGGAAATACGACGCGTTTTTGACGACACGTTTGGCTCGGTTTGTAGACACTTGCCTACTGAGCCGGCGGTCCCGGGTTCGAATCCCAGCCAGGGCAAATATTTCTGTGATAAACTCGAATATTTGTGCTTGGGTCATGGTTCTTCTATATATTTAAGTATATATTTATCTATATAAGTACGTATATCGTCGTCTAGTACACAAGCCTTCTTGAGCTTAATTTGGGACTAGATCGATTTGTGTGACGTTGTCCGATATTATATTAAAATAGAAAAAGTCTCTCCCTCTCTCTCCTCGATTAATGTGTGTCAGATGGTGGTGGGGTTAGCCTTGCTTATCTTCTTCCTCCACTTCGCCTTCCCACCCTCCCTGTCGTCGTCTTCGCAAATATTGCATTCCTTTAAACAATAGGGACGGGAAATTATGCTTGTGGGCTCCTATATCAGCTGCAATGTAATAGAAGCGAGTAAAGTTTTAATATATTCCGACGATTCATACATTAGAATCATCAATATCATCTAAAATCTACAATAAGGTAACAAGCCAAATAAAACTTTCTGCTAGTAACAATATCTTTGTAACCAATCTCAAATCATGACTTGATAATCTAGTTTGACTTGACGCGAGTGTGGACGAGTCTATTCAGAGATTATTGAGTTTGATGATTAAGTTATTATGAAATATTGTGATATACCTACTATTAAATTAAATGTAGACCCAAGGCTAGCATGTTTAAAATTGAAATTTAATTGACTTGTACAATGACTATTTTATATAGAATAACTAGAATAGGATACTCTTTTTTGCACACCCCAACAAGAAAGAAATACAAACAGATATACAGACAACATTTAGCATTACAAAAGAAGTAAAAAATAGGCGATCTTATCACTTAAGATCAATCTCTTCCAGACAATCTTTGGGTAGTGGATTTAATAAATGAAATGAGATGAGTTGGCGATGCAAAAAGTAATTAAAAAACGACTAAAATTATCAAAATCTATCTTTAATTATTGTAGCTTCTTCTCTTAGTTGCGTATCTTTACACTATTTGTTTCTTAGTTATACTCGTATTACAACCACTTTGACAATAGGCGTTTTGTATTTAGATTATTATCGCTTTGTGAAAATCTAAGTAATATTTTCATTGTTACATAAGATCGCTTTATCAAAATCAGTAAATACAGCTGTCTCGGCGCCCAATACGACTTCATCGCTTTTGGCGTCGAGACACTTGGTCCGTGGGGCCAGGGTGCGCGTGGACTCCACAGGGAGCCCAGTAAGCGCCTGAGGGAGGCAACAGGGGACCCACGCGCGGGCAGTTTTCTCGCGCAAAGGCTTTCCATAGCCATACATCGTGGGAATGCTGCCTGCCTCATGGGACAGGCTAACATTTTAATTTTATTTTAGTTTTTAGTTTTAATCCCATAAATTTGTTATTTTTTATGTTTTATTATTGACCCATAATAAATGTCTATTATATTTATCAAAATTATTTTCAACTAGTTGGCAAGCGAGTGAGAACCGCTTTGAAATGTGCTTACAAACGTGATGCAGGTGAAGTGAAGTTCGTCAGGCTTATAAAAACGATTAAAGCGAGTATGCGGAAGAAGTTTGAACGCATTTCTAATTGCAGACACAGGCTTAGACTTTGTAGACGGGTGTAGTTGCATAATGAAGTCAGTCTTGGTATCTATTTAGTGTATGTAAATTAGTGAACATTACATACAATGAAGCGAAAAATATAAAAATTGAATTGTTCTGGCAAGGTTCGAACCTGCGTCTTCAACGGCTTTCCGGGCCAACACCGGCGTCTTACCTATTGGACCACTGAACCTGATGCATTACATTTTACAACCAGTTGCTTCTTGCATGCCTTAGGGTGGCATCGTAGTGCCATCATAAAGATTTAGATTGTTTGGTATTGGCATCACAATTATTTTGGTATTTTAGTGTAAGATTTACGTAATAGGCTTGGTACAATTTTTGGATAACAATGGTTTTTTTTATAGTCTTTGCTGTAAGGATCCTCAAGCTGAGGTCATTAATTTTTCTTTACAGTTCTCAATAATAGTGGCTGAAGGGATATTTGCCTTCAAAACTTAATTAAAAAAAACTAGTCGATGGTTGACACTTGTCAGTGTGAAAATTTCAACGATTTCACATTGACAAGTGCCAATCATATTTTTTAATTAAGTTTCGAAGTCAAAGATACCTTCAATGACCGTGACTAATTAGAACTGTCAAATAAAATAAAATATTTGAAAAAATCGTGGAATAGAAAAATTAAATGACCTTGCAGGTGCCTGCAGTTCAAAGAACCTTACGAGTACAACAAATGACTAAGTGGGTCATTGTCATATTTAGGTGCGCGTCTTTCCGTTGGACATTTGCGAAATTAAGGATTCCAGGGCCTAATTTTCTGATTAAATGCCAGTGATAATAAAAAACGCTCCCTCTTCTTTAATCCGATGTAATAGCAACATAACCTAGATTCATACAAGCTCCTAACTTTTGACCACCGAAGGGACAAATTTTGTTTTTTGAACTGACAATGACCCAAGTATTAAAATAAAACATAAGTAATTTAATGGTCTTCCAAAAATGGTAAAAGACTATAATTGTCTATAATACCAAGCCTATTTTAAGCACAATCCAAGGTTTGAAAATAAAAAAGGGTTTACACAACCCCCGTAACGAGCGTCACGTGACGCGACAAGTGACAAACGCGCGTAGATTTGATCCCCTTAATGGCTGCGTTTAGGCGGGTTTTTATAGGCGCCGCATATTTCGCAAACGTGTTCCAGCATGTGTATTTAAATTACTTTTTTTTTTACTAGGTGGTGCCCAACTGCGTCTGCGTTCTACATTTGGATGTCCAGCTAACTCCTGTACCAAAAATGGTTAAAAAAAATCTGCCGTTTAGGCGTGATGAGAGGAAAAAAAAAATATGACGCCAGACTGGCAAGGTGCCGCGCGCCCATACAAAATAAAAGGCGATCCTGCATCGTGCTAAGTGCTAAGAATTTTCCTGAAATCGTGACTTCTTTCCATAGAAAACTGATTTTTAATACAAATCTACTATATATATTTTGACGACGCGGTTGGCTCGGTTTGTTGACCTGCCTACTGAGCCGGCGGTCCCGGGTTCGAATCCCGGTCAGGGCAAATATTTGTGTGATGAACTCGAATATTTGTGCTTGGGTCATGGTTGTTCTATGTATTTAAGTATATATTTCTCTATATAAGTATGTATATCGTCGTCTAGTATACCCATAACACAAGCCTTTTTGAGCTTAATTCGGGACTAGATCGATTTGTGTGAGGTTGTCTGATATTTATTTTGTTTATTTATTTATTTTAATCTAGAGTTTTATAATAGTATAAGTAGATCACGAGAGTCTATTATTATTGTCCGATTAGTTGCTTTTATAACTGACCTTGAAAGTCATCGAATGTCACTGACAGAAAACACAGGTAAATATTCCCCAAAATGTTAATAATTTTCGCATAATAAAGCCTAAATATATCCACAGGTATGCAAGAGAAGTTATTTTCAATACGATTGCATATTTATTTGAGAAAAAGAACAAAGGATTCAATAGTTTTCCGATTAACAATGTTTTGAAATTGTTTGATGACTGACATACAGCTATTTAAAAATGCATATAATTGACGTATATACATCATTGACATATGAAACCTGTTTGTCTCACCACTATCCCAGGCTCAAACCGCAATTTGTCAGGCTATACTTAAGAGGCCTTATTCCTTTTAAAATGCTGATTGTTTAGACATTTTTATCTATGATCAAACATGTTTCTTAACATAGGGCTATTGGGACGTATTGGTATATATTTGAAACCTACAGTTTGAATTTTTCATTGATATTTTTTGTTTCAAAAACTACTCGAAATTGACAATTTTCACGCGGAAAATTCGTTTTTACAACTTATTTTCGACTGCACGCAATGAAAGCATGAAATAGCTATGTTACTACCTAGAACTCGGGGAAAAGTATTATTCAATCCAAAAATTTGGTTGTAATTATCAATATATTTTTAAAAGGAATAAGGCTTCTTAACTTCACAAACTTAGAAAAGGTGAATGCACAAAGCGTTTACCGTAGGTATGTTTTAGCAAAATGTGGCAGAATGGATGTAATTTGCCTGTTTCCAAATAATATAACTATTACTAGCGCAACTGTCCTGCTTTTTGCATTGGCACGAAGACTTCAATAACGTAATAAAGAAAATAACAATAGCGCTGTCTATTTTTATTTTTACTGTAAAATTAAAAACTTACGTCGCAATATCACGTTTACGAGTAACGAAGCCAAATTAAAGTTTTATTAAACCAGCTGTAAGATAGTTTGCGGTGGGCTTCCACGCCATTAAGAAAACCTTTCGTTAGCTTTAAGGTTTTACTATTATGAAATTGAAAAGATGAAATTTCGTACACTAAAGTTAGTACATACTAGCTGGTTACCTATAATTGTTTGTAATTTGTGTACTTATACTATGTTAAAGTCTGATGTGTGTTGGTAATCCTTAAATAAATAAAATACACATAAAAAATAAATGAATACTAGGTCAGATCAGTAAAGTATCTTTTGCATGTGTCATTGCAGTTGCGTTTGGGTCTATGTTGACTCCAAGAATAATTGGACGTATTTATGCAAAAGGGAACCAGTCTACATATCAAAACCGTTTACATTGAAACCTGTAACTATAGCATAAAGTACAAATTACGTTCAACCCTGTAACTATAGCAACAAACGTTTAATGTGGGTTGGTTCCCTTTTGCATAAATACGTCCAATTTTTCGTCGAATGTTTCACCCAAAAATAATTTCATAGAAAGCATTTTTCTTTGCAACAGTAAACTTTTTGAGATTGTTATAAAACAAACCTAACCTAAACTAATCTTTAAGATGATATTTGCAGGAATTATCACTACAGAGGAATAGAAATTCTGCAAAACGAAACATTCTACGAAATAAGATTGTTGGAGTCAAAGGGCTCCCAAAGTTTTGTCAGTTTTTGCCACTTTTCTAAGCGTTTATAAGCAGTTTAGTAATATAATCGCTATTTAGTTTTGGGTACCTACTTCACCTTTTTGCGCCTCGTTATTATCTCTTGGGTCTGGAATGTAAAAAGGGATGGGTTGTTATAAGTTTGAAGCCTATGTCTGTATTTGGTATATTGTGAATGGAGTTGGATATGGTATCTCAATTAGATAAATAAGTGGTTTGAATATGAATAATTATTAAGAACTAGCTGCGCTGCGCGGTGCTACCCGCTCATCCCACGGGAACACTGCATTTTTTTCGGGATAAAAAGTAGCCTTTGTGTTAATCCAGGTTGTCAACTACCTTCATACTAAAAATCAAAATAAACAAAACACACTCACAAACTTTCGCCTTTATAATAGGTATTAGTGTGATTTTTCATATCGACCTATTTCAAGAATCTATGTCATTTATTTTTACCCATGCAATTTTATTAACTATGCATTTTGTAACTAGTTAAATTAAATTACGAAAATTCTTTTTATGTCTATTTAACGGCACCCATTGTCATTATAATAAAGCTTAGTAGTGTGTCATTTTTTATTTTTTATTTACCGTTTACGGAACTGGCTAGGTTCGAATCCCGGCAAAAACATCTTCTATATATATAAACGGATTTGTCCTGACTGACTGACATATCAACGCAGAGCCGAAACTACTGAACTTAGAACTTTGAAAATTCTACAGTAGGTCAAGTATATTATGTAGGCAAGGAATAAGAAGGGATATTTCGAAACTCATCCCCTGAGGGGTTAAATTGGGGTTGAAAGTTTGTATGGAAAATGCGTAATTTTTGAGTAAGAGTCTTAATACTTTGCATACACACTTTAAATATAGAATGAAGAAAACTAATTTCAGTGTTTTTGAAAATTCATCCCCCAAGGTGGTAAAATAGGGGTTGAAAGTTTGTATGGAGATCAAATATTTTTTTGAGTGCGGGACTTGAATCTTTGTATAAAGGCATACTATTAAAAAACAAGAAAAGTAATTTCAGCCTTTTCGAAAATTCATCCCCTAAAAGGGTTAAAAAGGGGTTGAAAGTTTAAATCCATTACAAATTCTTTGAAACTTCTTATAAAGGCATATATATGAATAAAAAAATTACATTAATTGATCGTTATTAAAAATTCAACCTCTAAGGGGGTTAAAAACGGGATGAAAATTTGTCTTGGGGTTCTAATTTAATTTTAAGCTAGGAACTTGAAACTACGTAAAAAGGTATTAAAATAAAATAAAAGAATACTCATTTCAGCGTTTTTGAAAATCTGTATTGGAGGGTTGAAAGTATGTATGACGATCAAAATTTTTTTTGAGTGCAGGACTTGAAACTTTACATAAAAGCATATTATAAAAAGACAATAAAAGCAATTTCAGCGTTTTTGAAAATTCAGCCCCGAAGGTGGTAAAAAAGGGGTTGAAAATTTGTATGAAGATCAAAATTTTTTTTGATTGCGGGTTTTTAAACTTTGTATACAGGCATTTAATTAAAATACAAGAAAATAAATTTAAGCGTTTATGAAAATTCTACCCCTAAGGGGGTTAAAAAGGGGTTGAAAGTTTTTATGAAGATCAAAAATCTTTTTGAGTGCGGGATTTGAAACAGTATATAAAAGCATATTATTAAAATACAAGAAAAGTCATTTCAGCGTTTTTGAAAATTCAGCCCTGAAGGTGGTGAAAAAGGGGTTGAAAGTTTGTATGAAGATCAAACATTTTTTTGAGTGCGGGACTTGAAACTTTATATAAAAGCATATTATAAAAATACAAGAAAAGTAATTTCAGCGTTTTTGAAAATTCAGCCCAGAAGGTGGTGAAAAAGGGGTTGAAAATTAGTATGAAGATCAAAATTTTTTTTATTGCAGGTTTTTAAACTTTGTTTACAGGCATTTAATTAAAATACAAGAAAAGGGATTTAAGCGTTTTTGAAAATTCTACCCCTAAGGGGGTTAAAAAGGGGTTGAAAGTTTGTGTAAAGATCAAAAAAATTTTTGAGTGCGGGATTTGAAACAGTATATAAAAGCATATTATTAAAATACAAGAAAAGTCATTTCAGCGTTTTTGAAAATTCAGCCCCGAAGGTGGTGATAAAGCGGTTGAAAATTTGTATGAAGATCAAAAAATTTTTTGATTGCGGGATTTTAAACTTTGTATAAAAGCATATAATTAGAATACAAGAAAAGTAATTTCAGCGTTTTTGAAAATTCTACTCTTAAGGGGGTTAAAAAGAGGATGAAAGGTTGTATCGGGTACCTATAAATTGTATTTTAAGTTAGGAATTAGAAACTTTGTAAAAAGGTAATTTTATTAAAAGATAAGAAAACTCATTACAGCGTTTTTGAAAAGTAAGCCCTGAAGGTGGTGAAAAAGGGGTTGAAAATTTGTATGTAGATCAAACATTTTTTTTTGAGTGCGGTACTTGAAACTTTGTGTAAAGGCATTATTATTCGAATCAAATAATTTATAAACTTCGTTCTTAAACTCATTGAATTTAGTAAAGCTATTCGTTCGTAGATGTACCTGATTTTATAATGATACCGCGTAATAAGAGCAAATTAGCCGAAAAAAAAGGCCAAGAGCGAGTCGGACTCGCGTACGAAGGGTTCGTTACTATTTCGTAAACAATTGCAAAAAAAAGCACGTTTAGCAAATTCAACATTACTTAGATCTGAAAATAATAAAGATGTCAAATTTTCAAGATAAAGGTTCCACGCGGACGAAGTCGCGGGCAACAGCTAGTATTTTATATGTGTTGAGTGGCTCATTAATGTTTTTTTATGTATTTATATCATCTATCTGAGTAAGTAGTTAAAAATTAGATAGCTTTGAAGGGAAACGGGGAAGAACAGGCTTAGTCACTTTTTTTACAGTAGGTACCGACAACAGTTGAAGTTGTTAAATGTATGCTGTATGGCGTACGTAAAAATATATTCAAAAGAAATCCGGGCCCAGCGAATTTACCCATTTTTTAGATTGGGTAGTTTTGAAGCCGTAGAAAAAAAACAATTTGAATAATAAATGAGTTTTTTTAAAGCCAAATAAAAATAGCCAGTTTTTCTCCTGAACCCTATTTGATTAAAATTGTCCAGCAATACAAATTATTTTATTTTAGATTGTATCGAAGACGACTCCTTTTTTATTAAATCCTGGAACTACTTTACAGTATAAAATGGTAATCCATTCCCCAAGCCAACCTTTAAACGTTTTACAACGGCCACAAAAGGCAACATTTCGTTTTAATCAAAGGAATGATTAAGTATATAGCGGCCATAAAGAGAGCCTGACCGATACTGCCTTTTTGTTTTTTTATTACTTAGCTGCTTTTGGCATGCGGTGTTACGTGTATTTTTTGATGATTTACTTACCTACGGTTTTAAATAAAAAAAAATTGTGCCATTAAAAAAGAAAAATACATTTTGGCGATATTTTTTGTTAAGTTGATGACCTGGATACAACGGCTGATGATCCTAGGATTCAATCCCCGCCTCGCTAGGCTAAAGTATTTGTACCTTTGATTTTCAACCAACTTCAAAAAGGGGTAGGTTTTCAATTCGGTCGTTTTTTCTGTTGCCTCAGAACTCCGTCATTTTTGTTTAAGAGTAGCTATCTCCAAGTTAGCCCCCATAAACATCTGATAAAGAGATCCATTAGCAATCGAGGAAACTCAAATAATATACGCACATTTTAGTTTATTACAAAGCTTTTATTTAACTTTCAATGTATTCGTAACTATGTTTGTTCGAGTGAAATCTTGCAACTCAATTTTGAAGCAGATATTTTTGTTTGCGCTGAAATTTTGCATACCTATATTTTAACTTAGATGTCAATACAATGATACCAATAATATGGTACCATGGGGCTGGTCTGCTGATGGAGCCGGAAGGTGGCTCTAGAAACTCTGTAATAGACAAAGCAATCCTACCTAGTTTGGGGTTTTTAGAATAGTCTCAGTGATCAATTGATGGATGTTCATATAAAACTACAGTCAGCTATAAAAGCTTGTCACAAAAATGAAAGTTTTGACAGAAATTTATTTATGTAGTACCTAACTCGTTCAGTTCTCTGAAATACAATTTCTTATCGGTTAAGTCGGTTATAGGTACTTGTAAAAAAAGTGACTACTATCAACTCCTATTCATTTTTTAGGCACATCTTTCATTCAGACGGCAACGATTCTGGTACTAATAATTTGTATATAAATGTTTACGTACAAACTTACTTACAAACCTATTTTTCCCGTACACACAAATGATATACTCCGTTTACTGTTTAACGACACTGTAAAGGCAATAATGAGGAATAGAGCACGCCAACTGACTACAAAAAATCCACAAGAACCTATATCCACTTTCGTATCCATTTAAAAGAAAACCTTACCTATTACCTCGTAAAGTTTATTTTAGATATTAAGTTCAGGAAGTAATTAAAGCCCTTTTTTAAATTGATTGCTTAAATACTCGGGTGTTTATGATCGCCCTCGGGCTTTGCTTAATAATAAGTTACGAACATTAAACGCTATAATTTCACTAGTGATCCGACCCTATTCGTTAAGACAGTTTTACTGACAGACTAACCGACCGCAACGAACCAAAGTAGATCTTGGCCTCCAATACCATACTCTTACCATAAGTTAACGTGACCGTACTCGCTAGCGACAGCGTACGTTTACGCTTCTGCATGGAGACTAGTACAGCGCCCCTAGCGGTGACTTTGTAGAACTACAATAGGCATGTTGACTAATTTTTTTTGAGGATGTCAATCGATTCTATTTTTTATTGTGATCAAATGTCTATATAGGACTGACTACACTTAAACTGCTCTAAAAGTCAAAAATGACCGTCAAAGATCAACATTCCTACGTAGCGCTAAAAACGCTCCATACAAAACGCGTCAGGCTAGTGACGTCACAGGCCGGTATAGGTACCAATAATTGTATGGAAAAATTAAGAAATTTGACATGTTCACCGTGAAAAAGTGCGTTTAAGTTCATAGTTGTCATACAATTATTGTTTCGTAAAATTATGAGGATTCTGAAAACATTTTCAAAATTTATTTTGGATTAAAAAAAATATCATAAAATTTGCGTACCTTTGAAGTCACATATTTCCAAAAAAGATATATATTTCTGGATTTTTTTTCTTTGTTTCGTGAAATATTTAGCTAACTTTATTCATATAACTACAGTACGCTGTAGAATTCAACATCAGTCAAATAGCCCATTCTCTATACAAATCGTTTACGCAGTCGCTAGTGAGCATGGACACTGTAAACTCATGGAAAGGGTAGATCACGCCACGCTCCACGATCCAACTCGCCAGTTAAGGATGCCTAGGTCCCTGAGATCTTTTTGGACTTCATCACTCCAGCAATATCTAGGCCATCCTACGGGTCTGCGACCACTTGGTCGTCCCAAATAAGCGGTTTTCACGGCGCAATCCTCACCTTTCATTTCAAAATTCGTTATTTCAAAGTGCCCGAGCCAGTGGAGTGTGGATGCATTTTTTTTATGACATAGGGGGCAAACGAGCAAACGGAAAGCCGGATGGGAAGCGATTAGCGTCGCCCCAAAACCTGCAATACCAGAGGAGTCACAAGTGCATTGCAGCCTTTCAGTTGGGAGTACGCTTTTCTTGAAGGTTTGAAGGCCTTGGTGACTTCTATAATATTCAGATAATCGATATCTTGGTTCTTCCTTACTCTCCAGGTTCCATTCTCTCTACGGGTCGGACCCAGAATTTTCCGCAAGATCCTCCTTTCTGCTACTAAAAGGGTAATTATTCGAGCATTTCAACCGCCTCATTACCGTGGCGACTATATTTTGACGATCTAAGGCTTGTAGACCACGCAATTTTTTTTTATTCCTACCAAAATGATGTTGATTGCTTCGATATGATGGCCAATATTGCAGTTACCGTAATGAGACAGTTGAAACACTCCGAATAATCACCGAAAAGCTTACTTTTTTCCTTTAAGGTCAGAGTCCAAGCTTCGCAACGGTTACGGTTTTGTAGACGTGAAAAAAGTTTACTTTATAATTTACAAAGAACACGTACCTACAATTTTACCCACAACCTAATCAAATGACGTCATATTTAGCGAGAGTAATAGAATTCAAATTTTACATTTGGCACACTCGAATGCCGCTTCTAACAAATCATATTAAAATGCCTTCACTAAGATCTTTTAAGTGCAGAGTGGAATCGCTGCCCTGTTAACTTATAATTTAATAACCATGCTTCGGAATGCGCATGGAAATCCGGATGCTCGCTCAGACGACAAACTTAAAAAAAAACCCACAAATATCAAATTGCGTGACAATAACAAAAACTTATCTTATTTTCTATACATTGGTATTTTTAGGTCCATGTCAGACATACTTACCACAAACTTTACCCAACTATCGTATTTATATTCGTTTGATTTTTGTCAAGTCAAGTTAAATGCTAACGACATTATATTGAACGATTCAACCAAATGCCTGTCTATTCTGGATGAGAAACATTTCAATCCATTAATAAATTGAAGGATTATTCTTGTAATCCCTGCGAAGCATTAAATAAATTACTTGCGAGTATACGTAGTTCAACGCAATTGAATTCATAAAAGGCCAAAAATATATTGAAACTATTTAGTATAAAGTAAAGTAACTTTTGCTTTCAGATTGTGCTTAAGCGTCACGTTCGTTCGAGTGAGATTAAAAATGATCTAATATTAAATGTAGATCATAAAAATAATGTAAAAAAATAAAATCAATCCATTAAAGGATAATAAATATTTGATGTTGGGCTAGTTCCACTAGCACTTGGCTGGTTTTCGAATTTCTAGTATTATTTTTTTTTCTTTAAAATTGATAGTTTATACTCGTTTTATTTGCGATATTATCGACTCATTGTGGGATCATACATAGTGTGAAGTTCAGGCTTTCAGGGCGAGAAAAGATTCAATAAACACATAAGCGATCCACCTAGGCTATTCCAGACCCGCGGGTGTTGAGGCTAGGTTCCTAGTCTGGAATAGCGGAACACCCAAAAGTTCCGAAGTTTAATTTATCCGAATCCATCATAATTCCGAATTTTCATAATACCGAAAGCGCTATCACGCCAAAAGATGATATTTTGCTGTGGATGGTATGTGACACAATTTAATTAGGTTAGGTTAGGGTTATATGCTATCCCAAAAAAAGTCAAAATATTTCACCAAAACACGGTTTTCGGAATTATGAAAATTCGGAATATTGATACATTCGGCCAAATAAAATGTCGGAGTTTTGTAGTGTACCCCTGGAATAGCCTAGGTGGATATTTAATGAAGAATTTAACTTTAAATTTAAGCGGCCGAAGGCATAAAACGGAATAAGTACAGTGGTCTTGGCGCTGAGTACAATTTCATACCTTTCGGCGTCGAGACCCTGGGTCCGTGGGGCCCCAGCGCATTAAGCCTCTTCAAAGATATTTCGAAGAGGCTTATTGATGTTACCGTTGACCAGAGAGCTGGCGGTTTCCTCACTCAAATAATAATAATATAATAATAATAATAATCGTTTTATTGCAGGCATAAAAAATCCCATATAAGTCTTACAGCTAGCTTAAATAGTTTAAATAGTAAAATCCATCAACCGGAAATACAAGTCATGGTATACCTACTCGCTATTTCCTGTTTTCGTTGTGATGCACAGCCAGCCAATGCCTAAAAATATGACTGTCTGGGTTGTCATGAATGGTCTTTAAAATTTCATTTTTTGAATTTCTGATGTTATCCCAAAAGGACGCTACTCTGGATCTCATGATCGCAAAAAAGTCGGGTACTCTAGCCTCCGCGAACATATTCGAGGCGCTGCTGTATCTCGGCATTCTCATCAGAATACGATATGCGTCATTGTATTGCACTCTGATGCTACTGTATGCTCGCCTCGTATATCGTGTCCATAGTTGACACGTATAAAAGGTCTGACAATATGCCTTGAACAATGTTATTTTAACATCATCAGAGCAACGGCCAAATTTACGTGCCAACATGTTGCTTCGGACGGACAGCGCCCTTCTTTCCCGCTCTATATCCAGGTTATCGCTTAGGTCCTCGGAAACAATATGCCCCAGATATCTGACCGACTTCGCAATCCAAACCGCTTCACCATTTAAGAAAACTAATTGAGGCACCCGGTCCGGACCTCTTCCACACCTAAAAACTAACAACTCTGTCTTTTTCGCATTATAAAGCAGTCCATGATCCGCTGCATAACGCTGACAAATCTCCAGCAGATCACTGATACCATGAATCGAGGGGCTGAGTAGCACCATGTCATCAGCGTAACTTAGATTATTTAAACAAACATCACCGATATAACAGCCAACCCTGGCGCCCCTCAACCCCTCGATCAAGACATTCATGTAGATGTTGAAGAGGTCCGGAGAGGTAAGCCCTCCTTGGTGTACGCCACATTCTAATCTGTAATCATTAGAAAGTGCGTCACCCCACTTTACGTTGTTAATTTGGTTTTCGTACCAGAACCTCAGCAGACTTACGACATTCTGTTCCACGCCAGATTCAAGCAGTTTCTTCCACAGTAGTTTATAGTTAACCAAGTCGAAGGCCCTGCTTAAATCTAGGAAGCACGCATATACCGATGTGCTCCTCTTAGTATAGTAGTTCACACAGTGTTTAAGTGCAAATATGGCTGAATCCGTCGAAAGTCCTGGCCGAAAACCAAACTGAGCATCATTAATCCTAACGTTTCTCATCAGTTCGGGCTGCAATAGTCTCTCCAAAATCTTACCCATGCCACCTAGGGAGATAGGCCTGTAATTATTGAGGCTGGATAGGTCCCCAGTCCTATTCTTAGGCACAGGCGTGACAACAGTACGCAGGTCTTGAGGTAGGTAACTGAATTTGATACATAAGTTGAAAAATGCCGACAAGACATTAAATATTCAAAGAATCAGTTTGGCGATTCAGCGAGGAAATGCCGTCAGCATCTTTGGCACTATGCCGCAGGGGCCATTTTTAGATTTAGTTTAAGTTTATTATGTTCGAGTTTAGTTTAATTTTTAGGTATAGTTTTATTGTAAGTATTTTACTTTAAATTAAGATAATATATTATCAAAACAATAGAAATACAGAGTGTTGGTCGTTGACCACGACCTGCCCGCTCCCGTTGACGTCCGACATAGTAATGGCGGCAGCGGGCAGGGGGCGGGGACACTTTATTATATAACTAGAAGGAGCTTGAAAGTTAGTACGCGTATTTTTTTATCGTAGTCGGATAAAACTTATCCTAACCATCTTTGGATGTCCAGCAATCTCTGTAGCGAAATTGGTTAACATTTGTCCAGCCGTTTCGATGTGATGCGAGGACAGGAAATCATGAAAACAGATGACGTTGGCACGGCGCCGCGCGCCCTTACAAAACAAATGACGATCCTGCATCACGCTACTAAGATTTTTCCCGAAATTTGACCCCTCTCTATAGAAAAATTATTTTCAATACAAACCTGGAATTTTATAATAGTACTATATAAAATGTCATAACACCACACATAGAATTAACAATACTGCAACGTTTTAGATTAGGTAACAAGCCCAGAGCGCAGGCATCCAATAACTGGGGTAAGTTTCATAACACCACGCGAGCCTAATGAGAAAATAATGAATTTCAGCCTCACAAGCTCGTCCGACTCTGTTTAGTTATGAAAACTGTGATGAACACTTCTTGTTGTTGAGGGATGCGTCAATAAAACTACGCTGTCGGATCTAGACTGAATGCTTTATTTCATAGTTTACCCTCATGCATATAACACTATATTGAAACTACCCACAACCCCCTTTTTTACTTTATGCAATATACATATGAAAGCTATAAAACGGAAAGTTAATAAACATGACATTATTTCCATAATCATATTTAGTATGTTAACATAATTTTATTAAACAAATATATTCACTAATAACATTAATAAAAGCGACAATACACATCATCTTTCCCTTTTTATAAGCAAAAGAGGATAATTTTTGTGATTTCGTTATACGTAATTCATAATTATAAGTTAAACATACAATATCTGGTTATATTATTATTCTTGAAATAACAACTGTGTGACATTGTAAATAAAAATTGTAAAACAAGCAAATTTCATTAACATTAGCTTATTATATTACTTTTGATAATTTAAATAGGTAAAAAAAATCGTAACACACACAAATTTCATTAAAATTAGCTAATTATATGACCTTTAATAATTTACACAGGCAGAATTATTGTGCTTGTAAATAGCAATAAACAAAAAAATAAGGATTAAAACATTTTATCACGGTGCTTGTAAAAAGCAAAAAAAAACAATTTAAAATTTCATGCATTAAATTAATCTATTCATTGTATTATAATAATTTAAATTTAATTAACATATCAATCTTCAGATACTATTATTATCTTTACATGCGTTATCTAAAATTGAAAAAAAAAAAAAAAAACAGGTAATATTTTCAAACATGATGCATAAATATTCTATTATGTACCTAACAAATTTTATGTTTTTTATATTATAGAATACATGATTATCTTCTTGATTACAACAGTGCATATAATGCATGCGACCCGGCTGCACTCAATACCAATCAGGAGGAATCACCGCCCTGCCAGAACGAGTGACATAGTTATAGTTATTATTCGTAGCATTGCGAGAGTGAGCGAGAGGGCCGACGGCAGCGCGTTGCCGCTGCGTAAGCGACTGAGGTAGGGCGGGCGCGTTATCACCCGATACAATGATATCATCGTAAGGCTGGTGGTACACAGCGGACTCCGTCATGTTATTGTCCGGCCGATTTTCATTATCTAATATGAGATGGCGCCGATTTCTGACCAACGTACCACCATGCAGCATTTTGATTACATATGATCGTATACCTTTAAGACGTAAAATAGTACCACTAACCCATTTCTTATCAACACGCACCTTAATCTTTTGGCCCGGAACCAACTGTGGTAAGTCTCGTGCTGTTTTATCATAGTGTTGTTTTTGCTTATCCTGCCTTCTCTGTAACTCTGTAGGAACATTGTTTTGAATTTTTGGCTTAAGAAACCGAGGTGCACATGGTACAATACTCCGGAACTTCCTATTGTTTAACAACTCCGAAGGAGATGCTAATGTACTAGTGATGGGAGTGCTTAAATATTCCAAAAGTGCTAGCCTAAAATCCGTTTTTTCAGCACTAGTCTTTTTCAAAATATTTTTGACTGTCTGAACATAGCGCTCGACTTGACCATTAGATTGTGGGTATCGAGGCGAGGATGTTACATGTTCAAAACACCACTGTTGGGAAAACATTTTGAATTGGATAGACGCGAACTCGGGTCCATTATCTGACATGACAATATCGGGTATGCCGGTATGACTAAATATAATCTTTAAGTGCTTAATCACATGTTCAGTTGTCAGACATTTTAGCTCCACAACCTCCAAGAATTTACTGTAATAGTCTACTAGTAATAAATATTTTTTTTCCTGAAAGTGGAAGACGTCCACACCAACCTTCGACCACGCTCTGTCTGGTATATCATGCGGAATTAATGTTTCCTTCCTATTTTGATTTTTGTAAGTTAAGCATACCTGACAATTTTTTATATAATCCTCTGTAGGGTTGTTAGGTGGTAGAAGTAATGTAAACAACCACTTTAACTCCACTACGTATAATGTCTAAATAAATAGCACAACACAGAAGGTATATCCAAAGTTCGAAGATAGGCACACAGAAGAAATAGCACGGAAGGAAGAAACAATATAAATATACAGCATACGGTAATAAACGAAAGCAAAAGCGATAGAAATCGTATAGCAATATCGGTCGAGAGCGGCATGCGCTTCGCGTCAGATAGGTGCATCGACTGGCGGTGCGGGGCGCTCGCCGGTCGGCCGCCGTAAGTACTAGTCGCACGTCACAAACCTTATCTAACCAAACCGGGCTCCGCGAACAAAGAAACTTGCAGCGCGGGCGCGGCTCCAATGAACTCGACCAGACGGCACGTCAATATTGTATTGATGGACGAAATGTAAACATTGTGTATCTTATTGTTTGTGTGTAAATATATATTATATGGAATGTATGTGTGTGTAGATAATGTTATAAATATATGTAAATAAATATTATAATAATTTTAAACCTTTTGTATTAAATATATATAAATGTAAATAGTTTAAATATGTTAAAATATAATATTAAACGTGATTTGTGGGAGAGTATCCCACATCACTCCCCTCCAGAGACCTGGTTAGGGGCGATAATAGTCCGGGAAACGTACTTGTCTTCCTGAACGGGTAGTTTTAGGTACGTTTGAGGGAACCGAGTTAGGATTAGGATTCAGACTCACCTTTTTATTTAGAGTTTGGCGAGCTATGTCTGGTGGTTTGACAGGCTCGACGGTATCCTGATCCTTGGCTGAATCTAGGCCGTCCGACAAGTAATATGCCGGTTTTAGGCGATCTATTGTGACGGAAACCGGTTTTCCTTTGATGAAAAGTTTGAAAACCTTATCGGTTCTGTCTAGCACTTTGTGTGGACCTGAGTATGCAGGTGTCAGAGGAGGACGTGAAGCGTCTTCACGCAGGAAGACGTGTTCTGCCGTCGCTAATTCCTTGTACACAAAGATCTTGTCCTTATTATGGCGTGAAGCTGGACTCGGTTGCAGCTTGAAGGCAAATGAGCGTAACCTGGCAGTGAAGTCGGTAATATCCGTGGTACCGGGTACGCTTGGGTCAAAAAATTCGCCTGGAAGTCGCAAAGGCTCACCGTATAATAATTCGGCAGAGGAAGCTTGCAAATCTTCCTTGAAGGCGCTTCGTATGCCGAGAAGGACTTGGGGCAATATCTCGGACCAATTGCTGTCGGCGTGGCATGTAATGGCGGCTTTGAGCTGTCTGTGGAAGCGCTCCACAATTCCATTACATGCAGGGTGATACGCCGTTGTCCGCTTGTGTTTGAAGCCGATGACTTTGGCGAGGTATTGGAACAGTGTGGACTCAAATTGTCGACCACGATCTGTCACAATATCTGTAGGACACCCGAACCTGGATATCCAGCCAGCAAGTAGGGCTTTTGCCACTGTCTCCGCTGTAATATCCGCTATTGGCATGACCTCCGGCCATCGTGTGAAGCGATCAATGGCGGTTAGACAATAGCGGTAACCTTGAGACATGGGCAAGGGGCCAATAAGGTCAATATGTACCTGCTGGAAGCGAGCACGAGGTAGTTCGTAGGTACCTAAAGGTGCAGATACGTGTCGGCTTACCTTTGCTCGTTGGCACGGTACACAAGCTCGTGCCCAGTCTCGGCAGTCCTTCCTTACGCTGGGCCATACAAAACGCTGCGCTACTATCTTAGCAGTCGTGTTGGCTCCAGGGTGACTTAGGGAATGGAGACTGTTGAAGATGGTTTTGCGATACGGCTTAGTAACAAATGGTCGGGGAGTCGGCGTACTGACGTCGCAGTACAGAGGTTCCGGACTTCCCGGGTATGTCATCCTTACCAAGCGTAGTGAAGACGAGGTCAAGTACTCGGCGAGTTCAGGGTCAGACGTCTGAGATTTGGCTAGGTCAGCGAGATCGAGAGGCATTTCCAGTTCCTCAATCCGAGATAAGGCATCGGCCACAACATTATCTTTGCCAGATATGTGCCTGATATCGGTTGTGAACTGGGAAATGTAATCTAAGTGCCTATACTGCCTAGGCGAACAGTTATGTTTCCTTTCGTGGAAAGCAAAACTGATTGGCTTATGGTCAGTATAGACAATGAAGTGTCTCGCCTCTAGCATATGCCGGAAATATTTAATTGCCTCGTAGATCGCGAGTAATTCACGATCGTACGGGGAATATTTGGTCTGGGACGGGCTCAGCTTCCGGGAAAAGAATGCTAACGGCTGCCATACCTTGTCTGGTAGCTGCTGCTGCAATACTGCGCCCAAAGATACGTCAGATGCATCTGTGACCAATGCCAGCTTTGCTCGCGAGTCTGGATGAGCTAGCAAGGCTGCATTGGATAGGCTTTCCTTGGTATCCTGGAAAGCCTTGAGAGCATCACCGGTAAGGTTAATGGGCGTAGAACCTTTGACTGCTCCGCCTAGGAGTGAATTGAGAGGAGCTTGGATTTGGGCGGCACGCGGCAGGAATCGCCTGTAAAAATTGGCCATACCTAAAAATCTCCTCAGCTGCCTAACATCCTTAGGAGGCGGAAAGTCACGTATGGCTTCGACTTTAGTGTCTAGGGGCTTGGTACCGCTCTCCGAGATCAAGTAACCTAAAAAAGTTACCTGGGGAACGCCGAAGACGCACTTAGACACATTTATCACCATGCCGTAGTCCCGAAGTCTAGTAAATATTTCACGCAGGTGTTGTTTGTGCTGTTCCTCGTCTGTGGAAAAGATTAAAAAATCGTCGAGGTAACAATAGACGAAGTCTAGACCACGTGTTACTTCGTCAACAAACCTTTGAAATGATTGACCCGCGTTCCGAAGTCCGAAATTCATGAATGGGAATTCGAACATTCCGAACGGGGTCGTTATGGCCGTCTTTGGGATGTCCTCTGGACATACAGGTATCTGGTTGTAAGCCTTTACAAGATCAATTGTGCTGAAGACCTTACAACCAGATATGCTATGAGAAAAGTCGTGCAAATGACGTATTGGGTATTTGTCGGGTATGGTACGAGCGTTGAGCTGACGGTAGTCGCCACACGGACGCCAGCCGTTGTCTTTTTTCGGCACCAAGTGCAGCGGTGAAGACCAGGGGCTCTCGGAGGGTCGGGCCGTACCGTTAGCCAACATCCCTTCAAATTCTTGCTTTGCTACCTTCAGCTTGTCTGGAGCAAGTCGTCTCGGGGCGCAGGATACTGGGGGACCTGGAGTGGTGCGAATGTGGTGTTGTGTATTGTGTGGTATTGTGCGTTGCGTGCCGGCTGGTCGCGTGATTTCAGGAAATTCCTGTGATAATAAGCGATGAAAGCAAGACACGCCAGTCAAGACCTTTACAGAAAATATATCGTCGCAAGAAGCATTAATAGCAGATGAAGCTAAGCTAGTGGTGTTATCAACTAGTTTCTGGTTTCTACAGTCTACTATTAAATTATAAAACGATAAAAAATCAACACCTATAATAGGTTTTGTAACATTAGCTACAACAAAACGCCATGGATATTCGCGTCGAAGTCCGAGGTCTAGGTTAAGATGCGCATAACCGAAAGTGTCGATGGTCGTCCCGTTGGCTGCTGTGAGCTTGTAGTCCGTTGGTGCTCGACGCTCGCGCAGAAATGACTTGGGGAAGACACAGAGGTCGCTGCCGGTGTCGACCAAAAACTGCGCCTTCGACCTTCTGTCGGTGACAAACAGGCGACCAGAGGAAACAGGGCTATCAGCTGTCGCCATTACCGACTGCCCGCGGCGTTTCCCGACTTCCCGTAGTCACATGGCTGCACGCACCTATTTGCGTTCGCGCCATGCTTAGAATGGTACCAGCAAGTCGGGTACTTCCGGTAACTAGACTGGGATCTAGTGTTGGATCTGGTCTGCTTGCCGGAGCGGCCGCGATTCCGTGATCGTGATCTGCCTCTGCGATTGTCCTGGGTCCTCAAGGCCTGCACCTGCTTCCTCAGCTCGGCGATTTCCTTCGCCAAGGCGTCGTTGCTGGAGCCTGGTTGACTGCACCCGGTGTTGTAGCTCGCAGAAGCGACGTGTGACGAGCATGCGCAACGTGGGCCAATGTCGTGGACCCTATCCGCGAGGTCTGCGAGGATGTCCAGCGATGCTGTAGGGTGCCCCGCAAGTACAGTCTGGATACTCCGAGGTAGCCTGTCGGTCCACATCATGCGAAGAACGTCGTCCGTGATGCGCTTGGCTGCCAGCCCTTGAAGGTGTCGCAGGAACTGGGAAGGTTTGCGATCCCCAAGTTCCTCATGATGAAGAAGCTGCTGTATCTGCCGTTCCTTGGTGTCACTGAGTCGGCTGATCAGTTCGCTTTTTAGCTTGAGGTATTTGTCGTTGGCCGGTGGATTCGTTATAATATCCTTTACCTCCTTAGAAAATTGTCGATCTAGTTGACTGATGACGTAGTGAAATTTCGTGACGTCACTAGTTATGCCGGCTATTGCGAACTGACCTTCGATTTGTGAGAACCATATCTCCGGTTCCTCTGGCCAAAAAGGTGGAACACGCACTCCAACTTTAAAAACATCCGACGGAGGTGCAGTGGAAACGCGCTCTGCAGAGCCGCTCGGTAGTGGGGCCTGAGCGTCGCTCTTATGACCGGTACCGTTACTCATGTTTCTCGAAGTTTCTACGTACGGTTTTCTGGGCAAATCTTCAGCCTGGTAATGTGTCCTTCAGGGGTCACCACTGTAGGGTTGTTAGGTGGTAGAAGTAATGTAAACAACCACTTTAACTCCACTACGTATAATGTCTAAATAAATAGCACAACACAGAAGGTATATCCAAAGTTCGAAGATAGGCACACAGAAGAAATAGCACGGAAGGAAGAAACAATATAAATATACAGCATACGGTAATAAACGAAAGCAAAAGCGATAGAAATCGTATAGCAATATCGGTCGAGAGCGGCATGCGCTTCGCGTCAGATAGGTGCATCGACTGGCGGTGCGGGGCGCTCGCCGGTCGGCCGCCGTAAGTACTAGTCGCACGTCACAAACCTTATCTAACCAAACCGGGCTCCGCGAACAAAGAAACTTGCAGCGCGGGCGCGGCTCCAATGAACTCGACCAGACGGCACGTCAATATTGTATTGACGGACGAAATGTAAACATTGTGTATCTTATTGTTTGTGTGTAAATATATATTATATGGAATGTATGTGTGTGTAGATAATGTTATAAATATATGTAAATAAATATTATAATAATTTTAAACCTTTTGTATTAAATATATATAAATGTAAATAGTTTAAATATGTTAAAATATAATATTAAACGTGATTTGTGGGAGAGTATCCCACACCTCCAACTGACTATTGATGTTAGGCCAAAACATAGACTCACGCACTCTTAACTTACACTTTTCTAATCCCAAGTGCCCAATGTGCACCCGCCTTAACATTTCTTTGCGCATCATTAACGGTACAACAATTCGATCGCTTTTCCATACCATCCCATATGCAACCGTCAACTCATCACGATATCCCCAATACGGCCTTACTAGTTCGTCTACTTCTTGCTTGTGCGTGGGCCAACCCTCTGTAATATATTTTAACAAAACCTGCAGCTCTCGGTCATCCTGCGTTGACTTTTGTATTTGTACGAAGTGCGAATCGATAAGCGGATTGTTGACGAGCACGGCGCACACCTGTGCACGCGCGTCCAGCTGATCGCGCGGCACCGCGCTCGGTGTACTCGCCGGGTCCACGGCGCGGGACAGCGTGTCCGCGATATATAAATATTTACCGGGCTTGTACACGAGCTTAAAATTATACGATTGCAGGCGTAACAACATCCTTTGTAACCTAGTCGGGGCAGAGGCAATCGGCTTGCATATAATACTGGTCAACGGTTTGTGATCCGTCTCCACCGTGACATCACCTCGACCATAGATATACGCATAAAATTTTTCACATGCATAGACGCAGGCAAGAAGCTCTTTTTCGATCTGTGCATATGACTGTTCCGCTTTTGTTAGAGATCGCGATGCATAACAAACAGGTAAATTATCCTGTAACAGACACGCGCCTAAACCATTCTTACAGGCATCTACAGATATGACCACAGGTTTTTTTAAACTGTAATATTGTAAGATAGGTACACTTATCAAGCACTGCTTTAGAGTGTTAAAAGATTTCTCGTGCGATTCGGACCAATGCCACTCGATTTCCTTCTTTAACAATTGCCTGAGAGAGTGAGTTTTGTCGGATAAATTAGGAATAAAATTCCCCACATAATTTATCATACCTAAAAATCGTTCGAGATCTTTTGTATTCTGCGGACGAGGCATGTTACGTATTGCTGAAGTATATGACTCATCGGGATATATACCATTCGGAGTAATTTTGTGTCCCAAATATTTAATTTCGGATAGCCCAAACTTGCACTTATTTTTATTCAATTTTACATTTCTTTCGCGACACCTGTTTAACACACGTTTCAACCTTGCATCATGTTCCTCTTTTGTCCGACCATAAATGAGTAGATCGTCGACAAAAAGACATACACCTTCCATATCATCGAACTGCTCATACATCCTTTTATGAAATACTTCTGAGGCGGAAGTAATTCCGTACGGAACCCGCAAAAATTTGTACCTGCCGAAACTGGTGTTAAAGGTACACAAGTCGGTGCTGTCCCTATGTAATCGCAATTGCCAAAACCCATTTTTAGCATCCAGAGTGCTAAAAAATTTTGAACCTTGCAAGTTTACGGTTATTTCATCAAGCGTGGGCAGTTTGAAGTGCTCGCGCTTGATGGCCTGATTAAGGTCTCTCGGATCCAAGCATAGCCTAATGTCGCCGTTGGCTTTTCTAGCTACGGTCATGCTATTGACCCAGTCAGTGGGCCCCTCCACCTTGGCAATAATCCCATCATCAACCATTTCATCTAATTTTCTCTTGACACTTTCTTTTAAAGCAACGGGTAACTTCCGCGGGGCGTGCACAACCGGCCTAATTTCTCTATTTAACTCAATTTTATATTCTCCTGGCATACATCCCATTCCCTCAAAAACATCCGAATATTCTTTAAATATGTGTTTTTCTGTCTCACTCACACTATCATTACTTACAGCTAACACTAACTTAATAACATCTAATTCAGTACAGGAGTCCCTACCTAATATCGGTGGAGATGACACGTCAGCTACTATAAAATCCAAAATATATATACTCTCCTTATATTTAACTTTCAAGCAACATTTACCGATTACTTTGATAACATTGTCCGAGTATCCTCGCAACCTCACGTCCGCAGTACCTAAATCGCTCTCGGATATGCCAACCTTACGTAAATAACGACGCGGCAATACATTGACGTCGGCCCCAGTGTCTAACTTAAACGTAACCTTCTCATCGTTAATTAATAACTCAACTGACCAATCACTCGAACTAGTGCAGCAGTAAATTACCTGATCATTGTTTTCCTCAGCTCGCATCTCGTACACATTACACATACGCGAAAAATGATCATATTTATTGCAGTTTAAACACTTTCTGCCTATAGCAGGACATTTAGAATTGTCATGAGTTAGACCACATCGTGAACAACACAATTTATCACTATTAGCACCATTAATACCGCGCACTTGTCGACTGGTTGACTGATACCGGCGAGCGGACCCGGGCGGCCTGGCGGGCGGTTGGTACCGGCTGCCGCGGCCACGGCTCCGCGCCGCTCCGCGATGCGCCGGCGCTCCACGACGACTTACCCACATTATGTCGTTTCGCTGGCCACCCTCATCACCGTAGTCATAATCATAATCCACGTTACTCATGGAATCTTTTTTGACAACATACGCATTATGCTCCAAAGTCTCCTTCTTTATTGTCCCCGCTTGCAATCTAGATATCTGTGCCAGGTTACAAATATCGAGGCACTTTTTCAACGTGAGATCCGGCTCGCGTAACAACCTTTCTCGCAGCGCATCCTCCTTTATGCCACATACTAATCTGTCCTTTATTAAATCTTGCATTAAGTCCTTGAACTCACACGAACTAGCTAATTTTTTGAGCTCAAAGGAATATTGCTCAACCGATTCACCTTCGTGCTGGTTTCGAGTAAAGAACTTATGTCTTTCTATAGTCAAATTTTTCTTCGGCAAAAAATATAAATCAAAGCGCTCCAGTACATCCTTCAATGATTTACACTCTGCTTCAAACTGTTGATATACCTCACGACACCGTTCTCCAATAATATGCAGTAAGATAGCAATCTGCACTTTAACTTCCTTGTTCGATAGTTGGCATGCTTCGAAATAAATGTTAAACGCACTCTTCCATTTACTCCACTCTAAAGATAAATTTCCAGAAGTCACATTCTCCAAATTATTGTCGAATATGAACGGCGGCGGCGGTGGTAAAATAGTCTCCATTGCAATACGATTATCAAATCTTCACAAAACACTGATTGTGATAAGTTAAACACGCTTTAGTCCGGTAACGGTTATAACGGTTCTTTTAAAACGGCTGCGCCATGTTGAGGGATGCGTCAATAAAACTACGCTGTCGGATCTAGACTGAATGCTTTATTTCATAGTTTACCCTCATGCATATAACACTATATTGAAACTACCCACACTTGTAACTTGACAGGGGGACGCCATATTTTATAACTGGAAGAGGGAGCAATTTATTTTTATAAACATGCAACAATAACTAAACGTTATGGAATTAAGTAATTTTATAAAAAAAAACCTAAGACATATTAAATTATTGTACTTATTAATACGAGGTATATAAACATAGTGCTTTTCTCAAACGATGTAAGGAAATAATAAAAATACACACACTTACATAACACTTGCAAAATAACAACTAATTTAATAGGATTAACAAGAAAAACGAAACGATCAGTTACACAAAATCAAGTAGGTATCTAGTTTAATTAATATTAAAAGAAACGTTCGACATATTTGGACAGTTGGTAAGAATACGCAAAAATCCAGATTTTTAACATCCATGGAATTGGGCAAAAATTTGAAACATTTATTTTTCATCTAGAGCGAATACATATATCTTTTAATTTAAAATGCAAACTCAGGTATTTTGGGTATTCTTTTTCAAATAGAAAACTAAACATTTCCGAGCATGTAAGACAACTCAAATTTTTGCACTCTCAGCGTCACTTCATAAAAAGGAGCCGATTTAATTTCGTAGAAAGTAGCCTATTTAGTTTGTAAAAGAAAATTGAAAGTCCAAATATTGACTTCCTCGTCTACAAGTTTGCACATCTTCACGCAGAGGTTTGACCGACAAATTGCCAGGTATTTCGTGAAAGAGTTAATTTCTGCAGCGGCTGTAACCTTTTTACGGTTCCGTACATTAAAAAAAAACGGAACCCCCATAAGATGACTTTGTTGCCTGTCCGTCCGTCTGTCCCTTTATCTCGGGAAGGCATGGAGATATATCGAGTTGAAATTAAAACCATATACCTACTCTAGTCTACAATTGAAACTTCTAAGTTAGCGTATAAAAGATACGGTCGTTTATGCCGCATAAACATACATTTCGACACTCTCAAGGGAATCAAAATTTATAGGGTACTAGCTTTTGCCCGCGACTTTGTCCGCCTGGAACTTGGAAGTATGGAAGCAACCTCGTACAACACGATAGATATCCATATCCACCTAATCACCTTAAATAATAAAAGTGATTATTAAAAGCGCCTAAGCAAATGTAGGAGCAATTGTGCTTGTGGTCTAATAATTACATTTCCTACAGAGTCATCAATGTCATCATAAATAAATTACTCACTTTTCAATCTTTTTAGGGATTATTTCCAGGACGAAAACTATCCTATGTCCTTCCTCGGATCTTAAACTATCTCCATGCCAAATTTTATCAAAATCGATTGAGCGGTTTAAGCGTGAAGAGATAACAGACAGACAGACACACTTTCGCATTTTTAATATTAGTATGGATTTTACGTTGACCTAGAACTATGTGGCAAGTAATACTGTGTTATACTGACGTCTTGACGACGCGGTTGGCGCCGTGGTTAAGCAACTGCCTACTGAGCCGACGGTCCTGGGTTCGAATCCCGGCAAGGGCAAATATTTGTGTGATGAACTCGAATATTTGTGCCTGGGTCATGGATGTTATTTGTATTTAATTATGTATTTAACTATATAAGTATGTTTATCGTCGTCTAGTGTCCATAACACAAGCCTACTAGAGCTTACTGTGGGACTAGATTGATTTGTGTGAGGTTGTCCGATATTTTTTTTTTTTTTTTTATTATATTACAAGTGTCAGGAAAAATCCGAAAACTATACTTTTTTAATTAAATAAAAAAAATAGTCTATATTTAAAGTACCTACGTAAAACAGTTTTCGAACAGTTAAGTTTCTTGCTCAATACCTACTGTTTATCTTTTCGTTAAAGCAATTTCGTACGGACCCTCAGTGCGCGAGTCCGACTCGCACTTGACTGGCTTATTTTTCTTTTTGCCGACACCTTTGTGTAAGTGGCCCGTGCGGGATGGCTAAAAACCCGAGCATTTGAATTATAAAATGGACGTGGTTAATATGAGTATTCACGTCCAGCTGAAATGGATATTTTTATTGCGATATCTTGTTAATGACAAGTCATTTGGTTTTATGTGTAAATCCGAATAAATAGGCGAAGTGGAGGCACTATGTTGTACCAATAAAAATTTATACATTTTACGAGTAATTTGTAAAGTCCCAAAATAAAGTTTTCGTCCTCTACAAGTTGGCACTCGTTCAGCGGTTTGACCGAGAAATTGCCAAGTATTTCGTAAAAGAGTTAATATCTGTAGGGGCCGTAGGCCTTTCTTTTTTTTCCATTTCCAGCCGTTCTTTTTGCCGACACCTGGCGGGTTAAAACTCAAGCATTCGAATTACAAAATTCGCGTGGCTCATATTCACGTACAGCTGAAATGTACATTATTTTGCGCAGTTTTGTGAGTCATTATGTTAGATGCGTAAACAGGCGAAAGGCTCCACCACTAGGGGAAAGTAGTACGAGTTGATCCCTCGGGGTAAGATGATCATTTGCGATTGTGTGGAAACTGCTAACGCCATCTAGTACGTTTACACTTACAGTGATGTAGTGGACATTCACTGTGATCCACCCCATAAATTAGTAACACATATACTGAAGGCTAACACATAACCTCTAGGGCAGTGTCGATTTCCCTTCTTTTTGATTTATTTACGTTTACTGTTCATATCGATGGCAAAAAGCGAGAACGTAGTAACCGCCAAAATGCAAACTTTACACCAGAGCCAAAAAACTTTTCGATTTCGAGAAAAAAAATCATAACTCTTTCATTTATGAACGAAAGTGCTTGATATTTGGACCTAATTCATAACTTATGGTTTTCTTTCAACTGGCATATTTAATATTTAACAAAAAAGACTGGTTTACGACTTAGTGGCGGTTACGACAATTGAACTCTTTTTTTCGTTACGCGAAAACGCTGTAAACGCCAGAAGTAAATGTACTAAAATGGTGAAACGAGTATTATTTCCATAAAGCATAAATGCTGTAACCAGATGCATATTTATTTTAAGATTCAATAATTTTGACGTAAATGTCATTACGTTCTTTATAGGACTAACTGAAATGTGGTAAGTGTCCACCGGCAAAAAGAAAATGTGAAAATAAAACGACTTAAGTATCAATCAACTTTTATCAACATACTTTTTTAAAATGTTTCCAAATTTTAAATGCAGGTTTCTTACAAATTAAAAGCTCAGAAGCAATAATTACCGTCTTAACATATTAAATACTATCTAGTCTCAATTTCTCTGTATAAAAACATTACGAAAGTTACTTAAAACCGGTCCGTTGATTGTAACATTTCAAAAGGCTAATAAAATCTCTCATATTATAAAATCACAACCTTGTACTTATCGTGCTAAAAACAAACATAAATATTCTGAGGGTTAATCAGACTATAATATTGTTATCCGCTAAAACTAAATATTATAGGTAATGAGGTTTAATATTCCCGTGAAAACTTTAAAACTCTCTACATTTTATCTTCAGTTTTGGCATTCAATTGTCTTTTAAGTAACTTTTATCGATATAAAACTCACTACCTATTAAACCCACTAACTATAAAAGATGTTTTGAATGTAAGTATTACTTATTATATAAGTTTTCAACATAATTCTTAAACAATTGTTTGAACACAACCTCAATTATAAAAATATTTCTTTGAACTAATCTCACTGAACCATTAATATTTAACTTTAATAACTAGACGTTATATCACTATCACTATGGTACCGTACAAATTAAAATTGTTATTATTTATTTAAATAAAAACTCGGAGTCATTTTTCTTAGGCAGAATATCAATTGACATTAAAATAGGAACCTAAACATTGCATTCCAATGGAATTCGTTTTCATAATAACATAATTCAAATAACTGTTCTTAAAAAAATACTAAAAATTCCACTCTAAAATGCATTGTTTTATAATAACACTCCCCAAAATGTTTGTCATAATTAACTCAAAAATCGCCCCTCTAAAGTAATGAAAATTAGTGCAATAGTGACTGATGGACATGTGCATTCTTCCAATCCTGACCTACGGAGCGCAGACTTGGTCTTTGACAAAAGTTCAGAAGTCCACCCTCAAGGTTTGTCAAAGAGCCATGGAACGCAGTATTCTGGGCGAAAAACTAACTGACAGAATTAAGAACACAGCTGATGTAGCTCAAGCAGCCGCAAAGCTGTATATTATGTCCGTGATAAAACGAATCACGACAGTTGTCGCAGTGGTTTAAGCAGCTGCCTACTGAGCCGACGGTCCTGGGTTCGAATCCCGGCAAGGGCAAATATTTGTGTGATGAACTCGAATATTTGTCGAATAATATATTTGTGCCTGGGTCATGGATGTTATTTGTATTTAAGTATGTATTTATCTTTACCAGTATGTTCACTTGTGTCCAGAACACAAGCCTCCTAGAACTTACTGTGGTACTTGATTAATTTGTGTGAGGTTGCCCGATTATGCCATGCGTATGGTTATTGTGAAAATATTAATCGAATCAGGCACCAGTTAACCGGTAAATTTTAAATACCGTACAGTTGTTTATCAACCGCAGCTCAACAAATTTAGTGCTTATCCTGATTCTAGCCCTTGGACAATAAAAATGCGGACGTGACACCCCAAACTAGTTTGATCCGGCTTGAGTCAGCTTTTTAGGGGTTAGACCAATTAACTCTTAATGGTTGTAGTGAAACGTAGTAGATTACAGCAAAACTTTCTTCTAGCGATTACAACCGTAAACTAGATATACATTATTATACTAATTAAAAAAAAAACATTATTTTAAATCGAAATCAAAATTGAAATGATGGTATACCTATTCTGTAAGTAGGCCACTTTACATGTCTGAATCTGAATTTATCGGCATTTCACAAGAGGAGGCCGCTGTCGAGAAGAAAGCCGAAAAAAGTAAATATTTTTTTCATTTTTTTTTAATCATCATGCGAGCGTTTGCTCGTATCTTTTGATTGCCTTGAAGCTGAAGATAAGCAGACCTTTGATGATATTTGATGTTAATTCCAGCTTTATACCTCCACGCGTTCCTGAGAAAAAGGTCTCGACAAATAGATAGACAGGCACAAAGTGATCCTATTTAAGTTTAGTTTTTGGCGATTGAGGCACGGAACTCTCAAAACTGCCGCGTCCCGCGCCCCAACATCGTTATTTTCTTCCAACAAAATGTAATAAAAACATTTTTGCTGTCCTTTCAATATTAATAAAGCAAATAAATATGCTAGTTACGTGGATTACTAATGTTTGGCAAATAATCTTTCCCAAAGTATCACATCGCAAATTTTGTTTCCCAAATTTTTATTTGGCAAAAAGTGCAATTAGCAAAACTACGTATCGCAAATTTACAGTTTGCAAACATTTTGTTTAGCAAGTGGTTGCTTAGCAAATAATTACTTGTCAAGTTTTACTTTCCCAATTATTTTTTTTGCTAATATATCGTTTGGCATAACGTTCTTATCCCAAAATATTGCATGGCATACGATTTATATCCCAGTATAAGGTGAAATAAGTAATACTATGATGTTTGGCCCACTCACTATAGGGCCGCGTGGCTCGCTCGTTAAGGTCGCAACTCAACCTAACACTCCTCCTCGCTACGCTCGTCGTCGTACCTAACCTGAGCCAAGTCGGATTTCCCTTAAGGTGAAATAAGTGATATTATGATGTTTCGCCCACTCGCTATCACTATAGGGCCGCGTGGCTCGCTCGCTACGCTCGCTCGTTAGGGTCACAACTCAACCTAACACTCCTCCTCGCTACACTCGTCGTCGTACCTAACCTAAGCCAAGTCGGACCTGTCTTACGTACTACTATTAGGTAATATTTAGGAATACTTAGGGCTTACAATTTACCAGACTTTTGCTATAAGTTCAGCTTGCAAAGTGACTAATTTGGGAAAATTTTGTTTGGAAAATAATTTATGACAAAATCAAACATTTGCTTTATAAGCATTTGCTAAATAAAATCTTGACAAAGTGAAATTTTGGGAAAAGATGATTTGACCAAATGAATACAATGGGAAATGTAACTTTGCTAGAGATGCATTTGGGAAATAAAACTGTTGCGATAAGTTATTTGGGAAGTCATATTTGGGAAACATTATTTGCCAAACGGCAGTACACCGCTAGTTATGTTTTATCCCAATATTCATATTTTCCATTAAACCCGCAACATATTTTTACATCCAAAAAAGGCATGTACACAGACTACGCACACCCACCCGCTCCGGCGATCGCCGATAGACTAAATCACAGGTCGTATTCACGAGCCACATCGCCGCGAGCGCACATTTTTATTGCTGTATCTTCAAGCACTACCCACTTCACGTTGTGTTTCAAATGTCGTTACTGTAGCTTGCTGTTAATTCATTTTCGAATGAAATGTAGTAAGCGTCAATCATAGATAATTTATTTTAGGATAATTGCAGTAAGCTTGGTTCGTAATTTTTTCACTACATGCATAAATGCTGCAACCGCCACGGAACAAAATTTCGACAACGCTGTAACCGGCACACCCTTTGATTTATGAAAGAACAAAATTAGCGTAAATGTACTCGTTTAGAAAATTGCTACTATTTGGGTGTTTACAGCAATTAGATGTGGGCATCGTCAAAAAAATACATTAGTTTTGCAACGTAGTCCAGTTTTTTCTAAGCGTCGTAGAGCCATAGGACCCAGACCAGTCGACGCAGAAAAATTCGCTGATTCCGAATATGCAAAAAAAATTTTTTTGACCAAGTGGCGGTTACTACGTTCTCGCTTTTTGCCATCGATATTATAATAAGAATAAGTAAAAGTATTTGTATAGAATCTTTTTATCGATTCATATTGTTTATGTGGTAATACCACATTATTTATTAATAAGTAAAAGTGTTTTAAAATGTTTTAGAATGTTTTATGATATTCTTGGTTAGTTGGCATATTATGTTTACTTTAATTTCTAGATATAGTTCTAAAAATGGCTATACTTTAGTTTATATTGTTTACTAGTTGTTTTGCATGTTGTGTTTACCTATAAGTAATTGTGACACCCACATCCAAGAGTGTAATAGTGTGACTTACCATGTTTTGGTGTTAACAATTGTTGGTGAACCTTAATTCAATAAATAAAAAAAAAAAAAAAAATAAATAAATATGCCAAACTGTAGCTCCAAACACCCCCCCGCGTCAGTCAAACTAGTCAAAGTGTAATAGCGGTGCGTGAGACACAGCGTCTTTTACGTAAAAAAATAAAAATTGTGTGTGCTTAATCTAAGGTAAGGCTGACTTTGAGCTTATTTTACTTTAACTGTATGCTGTTAATTGCAATGACTGTTATGTTTGTGGCTTTCTAATATGCCTAATTTTGGTTTTTAGGCAACGGAAACATAGCCTCGTGCTTGGAGGTTATGTTTGGTGACATTGCATAAAAAAGTTTGATTTGGGGCGAGATGATCCCATTCTATGTGTACAAGATGATCCCCGGGGATCATCTTGTACATATGGAATAGATGATCTTTACAATATGAACGAAACTTTTTTTTAATATATAATAAAAAATGTTTTTATTATTTTATTAGTCAGTATATCTGTCTGTTTGCTTGTCTGTATGTGTTTCTATCTTCAAATTGGTTATGGGTATTAAATATTTCTATTGCAGATAAATGCCGCGTAATTTACAAAAGGAAGACCACACGCGGTCAGTGGTCTGAAGAATCTATGAAGGCTGAAGGCCGCTCTTGAGGCTGTGAAAAATGGTTTATGACTGTTATAAGTGCTAATCTATCTCAGAAGACTGAATTATGTTTGTTTTTTTTGTTCATGACGACAAAACTCGTCTGCCTGATATTTATATCAGTTTATAGACCATAGTCTAGATCCTTTATTATTTTCATTAAATACGTTCTATGATTTCTGCGTAATTTTATTTTTTAACACCTTTTAATTCTCAAAAACAGTTGTTAATTCTCAATAGGGGGTAAGATGATCATAGGGATCATCTTACCCTTACCATGGGAATCATCTTGTACACCGGGGTGTACAAGATGATTACTTCGTAAGGTTTTGGAAAAACGACAATATTTCCATGAAATCTAAACTAATTTATTGTTTTGAGTATGAGGAAAGTTAGATCGATAAATTGGCTAGTAATTAGTGCCAACATTTTTGGAATGCATGGAAAACTGTAGATTTTATGGTCATTCCCGCTTAAGGGGATCATCTCGTACTACTTTCCCCTACTTGTCTATGAGCGACGGTAATCGCTTTCCATTAGGCGATCCGTTTGCTCGTTTGCCCACTATGACATAAAAAAATTATGTTCAGCCAATAGAAAATACATTTACGTTTGTAAACAATCATCATCATCATCATTTCAGCCATAGGACGTCCACTGCTGGACACAGGCCTCCTCAATTGACTTCCACATGGGCCGGATAGAAGCGACTCGCATCCAGCGAGTCCCCGCAACCCTGACCAGGTCGTCCGACCACCTTGCGGGTGGCCGTCCTACGCTGCGCTTTCCGGTACGTGGTCTCCACTCGAGAACCTTTCTGCCCCAACGGCCATCGGTTCTTCGAGCTATGTGCCCTGCCCATTGCCACTTCAGTTTGCTAACCCTGTTTGCTATATCGGTGACGTTAGTTCGTCTACGAAGCTCATCATTTCTGATTCGATCACGTAGAGAGATCCCGAGCATAGCCCTTTCCATAGCTCGCTGAGTGACTCTGAGCTTCCTTAAGAGGTCCATAGTTAGAGACCACATCTCGGCTCCGTAGGTCATCACCGGTAATACGCACTGGTTGAAGACTGTTGTCTTCAAGCACTGAGGTATCTTGACGAGAAGACACTTCGCAGTATCCCGAACGCAGCCCATCCGAGTTGAATCCGTCGATCGATCTCTTTCTCGAAGTTGGACCTGCCTAATTGGATCGTCTGACCCAGATAGACGTATTCGTCGACAACTTCGAGGACCGAGTTCCCAACCGATACTGAGGTGGGTGCTACATGGACATTCGACATGATCTTCGTCTTGTCCATGTTCATCTTAAGGCCTACCTGTTGGGATACTCGGTTGAGATCATCCAGCATTATACCGAGATCCTCCAGCGTCTCCGCCATGACCACGATATCGTCAGCAAACCGAAGGTACTCGTACTCGCCATTTATGTTGATGCCAAGTCCTCGCCATTCCAAGAGCTTGAAGGCGTCTTCCATTGTGTTGGTGAAGAGCTTCGGAGATATTACATCTCCTTGTCTCACACCTCTCAGCAATGGAATCGCCTCCGTAGGTACACTGGTCTTGTACTCGGACTGACATCGTGGCGTTGTTGTACACACTCCTGAGCACCTCGACATACCGATGGTCAATTCGGCATCGCTGGAGGGACTGTAGTACTGCCCATGTCTCGACGGAATCAAAGGCCTTCTCATAGTCCACAAACGCTAAGCAGAGTGGCAGATTATACTCTTCGGTTTTCTGTATAACTTGCCGCAGCGTGTGTATGTGGTCTATGGTACTGAAGCCTTTTCGAAACCCGGCTTGTTCGGGACATGAAATTCATCGAACCTGCTTGAGAGACGATTCGTGATGACCCTAGAAAAGAGCTTGTAGACATGGCTCAGAAGCGAGATTGTTAACAATACTTAAATAAAAATATAAATATTGACTTCCTCATTAATAAATTTTCACTACCTTACAACCGGTTTGACCGACAAATTATATGTATTTTTGCACGTGCTGTCTTTTGTCTTTTAACCGACAGGAGTTATTTTTACTTTATTTTAGAAAAAGAAGAAAAAACGTCCTCTTAATAAATTGATGGTTGAAATATATTTTTTAAATATCAAGCGTAGAATATTTCTTAGAATTTTCACAATAAAAACTAATTCATCTATCACCAAAAGGTGGTTGTCGTCACTCATAATTTCATTCCACCATTTGCAATTCCAAATTGAATTAGGGTATGCAGGGCCCAAGTCTTTGACGAAACTCAGACAATGTCGTAGAATTAAGTGTGCTACTCGTGTAATTTAATTCCATTAAAAATTTCAAGAACGGTTAATTTTACTCCGTTTTGTAAGGATAGTGTTCGTAGTGGAAGTAATTTTTGTTTTCGGGTTGTGGCGGAATAATTTAAAATAGTATTTTATGCAACAGCTGTATAAGAGGGGGCAAAAAACGCGAGTGGCATGGGTTACGGTTATGTGAGCGTAGCGAACATCGTAAGAAAGATGCCACGAGCGTTTTTTGACCTACTAATACAACGTTGCATACAATACTTTTTCTACGACTCGACATTTCATAAATAAAATGCAAATAAACAACAAAGAAAAGAATTACAAGTTTCCGCTCGGAATCAACAAAATTGAAAAAAAGAATAGTCTAATAAACTTTTTTTTTTATTGACGTCCATCTGTCAAAAAAATATGAACTTATACATAAAGGTATACGTTCACTATACTAATCATCTGTTAAAAAATGAACTTATACATAAAGGTATCTATCTATCTATCTATCAGCCACAGACGTCCACTGCTGAACATAGGCCTCCCCCATGACTCGCCACAAAGTGCGATCCTGTGCAGACCGCATCCAATGATTCCCCGCTACCCTCACGAGGTCATCCGTCCATCTAGTCGGGGGCCGACCCACGCTGCGCTTACATAAAGGTATACGTTCACTATACTAAACATCCATGCACTGAAGATAAAATTGCAAATTGTGTGAATGCAGCTGTTTATCTTGTAATCTGTGGTACTAAGTGATGCTTATTTGGCGACATTATAACATCGTTTAGCTGTGTTTTTTTGGTCATACTCTACAGTATAGACTTTTACAGACTTTCATAATTTATATCTTTATATAAGAGTTAGTAACTACATATATAAATGACAGAAAAAAGTACTGGAGTAGAAAAATACTTTTATTTATTTATTTATTTATTTATTTATTTTATTTATTACATTTCACAGCATAACAGTTACAACCAAGGCACTATGAAACTAAGAATACATAACGTTTACATATTACACAAAGGACAATTATAAATTACACAGAAGAAGGTCGAACATCCATCATCTCACAAAACCTCAAACATTCATCGCACACATCTATCCATCTGCTTGCAAATATATCAAAGCGTGGAGCTGATTCTAGGAGCGAGTTTAAGAGGTGCAGGGCCCGAACCAGTGGAGATTTTCGATGGGACGCAGTTCGCGCGGACGGCGCCGCTAATAGATGGCGACAACGGGGTCGGAAAAGGATTCTACTTGGAGTGGGAACATACAGGCGCACCAACTGAGCAACTAATTCGGGGCAGTCTGAATTACCACGTACAATGCTACTTGCTACAGTAAGCAGCCTGCAATTCCGTCTTACCTCCAAGGAGTTAAAGCCCAAGAAGCCCAGCAAAAACTTTGTCGGATATAAGAATGGGTAATAACCATATAACTTTTTATATAAAAAACGAAGGAACGCCTTTTGCACTCTTTCCAAAAGTAAGATGTAGGTTACTTCATGGGGGTTCCAAATAACGCTGGCCGCTTCGAGCTTGCTTCTAACCAGAGCAGTGTAAAGGAGCTTTATGGTCCCAGCATCATCGAAGTCCCTAGAGTTCCGAATAACGAACCCGAGCCTTCTATAAGAGTTAAGAGCCAAGGCGCTCATGTGCTCATGAAAGTTAAGAGAAGAGTCCAGAGTAACTCCTAAATCCCTAATAGTCTTAACCCGAGTTATATTCTCTGAAATTAGGGTATAATTGTAAAGTAACGGATTACGGGCCCTACTGAATGTTATAACCGCACATTTCTCAGCATTGAAGAGAAGTCTATTTTCAATACTCCACTGGCATACGCGATCAATATCATCTTGCAGGGACTCACAATCTGATAAACCCTGTACACCATAAACGAGCTTCAGGTCATCGGCATACAGTAAATTTCTGGCGCACTTAGGAACCAGAGCCAGATCATTGACCATAACTCCAAAAAGCAACGGGCCCAATATCGAGCCCTGGCTGACCCCAGAACGAGTATGATACGGCTCTGAAACAAAGCATCCGTGCTGCACGTACTGCTGCCTATCGCGAAGATAACAAGCAAAGAACTTTAGCAGTTTCGGTGAGAGACCAATAGCGCACAACTTGTTTAAGAGAACATCGTTATCAACGCGGTCAAACGCTTTCTTAAAGTCAAAGTACAGCACGTCAACCTGTATTCCATTATCCATGTGATCCGAGATAGTATCAACCAGGGTCAAAAGGTTAGTCTCTACTGAACGACGAGACCTAAAGCCATGCTGGGCATCACAGAGTAACGGCTTCAATTGTGGAGCTACGATTGTATTTATGATGGACTCAAATAACTTAGCTATCGAAGATAGAATAGCTATTGGTCTGTAACCCTCAACGTTGTCCGTACAACTAGATTTAGGAATCGGCCTCACCCGTGTAAAATTCCATTCATTAGGGTACTCTCCGGTATCGAGGGCCAAGTTAAAAATATAAAGAAGTGGCACTGCTAACCATTCTTTGCACCCTTTCAGAATGAACGCCGGAAAATTGTCGGGACCAGGCGAACTACGAGGTTTCAGTTGGCTTATACTAGATTGAATATCCAGAGAAGAAACATGTTTTATATGGACATAGTTGGCATTACTAGTACAATCCTCGCGAATGATTTTTTTATAGTCCAAGAGAGGTTTGTTAGGCAAGAAAACTGATGAGAAGAAGTCAGCGAAGGCCTGAGCCACCTCACTACCTTCGTACTCTTTCCCTTCGTAAGAAACACGCGACTCAAAACCTCCTTTAGATTTTAAGCTGCCTATGTGTTGCCAAAAAGCGCGAGGATTGTACGCGAGCTTATCTTGAATATCCTTAGTATATTGGTCATAGGCAAGTGATATTCGCGCTTTGATGTCAGTTCTAAGTTTGGAAAAGACAGCATATGAAACATGGTCTCCAGAGCATTTCCAATCTCGATGAGCTTTAGCCTTCCGCGAAATATCCTTGATTATGTCCGGTGTAAACCAGACCGGATAACGCCTGCTTGGATAATTAGGCCTCGTCTTTCTGGGAACGCATTCGTCGAAAATGGTATATACTATCTGGTAAAACCGCCCTACTGCTGTATCAATATCATGGGACTCAAGGACCCCATTCCATGACGCTTCAGAAAATAATTGGTACAAATGGTCATAGTTACCTTTAGCAAAGTTCCAGTCACGGCAATAATCTACATTACTATTTTCTAGGTAAGCCGAATAATTTGGGGTGTTCATGAGCGGTACAAAAATCTCAAGCGGCGGGTGATATGGATCACGATGAGGTACCAATCCATCGTCCCCCGTGCCGCAGACCTTAGCACCGCAGCCACGCTCCCGGACCAGCACCACATCTAGCACTCCTCCAAATTCATTTAAGACTTCATTCTTCTCTATCACATCACAGACAGTTGTAAAATAACAAAAATAACTTAGGATATTAGTTGAAGTGTACTTAGGATTCATATTTAGGTCACCAATAATTAACACCACACCGTTAAGGGAATCGATAAACGATTCCACTTTATGAAAGAAGCGCATATAAATATCGTCCGCCGCGTTAGGTGGAATGTATATTACACAAATATGACATGCAGTTTCCTGCACCACAAGGGACACCCACAGGTCCTCACCATCCGCCGTCTCAAACTCAGGTCTGCGACGTAGAGCAATACCCGGACGCGCAGCCAATAAGACGCCTCCTCCATGTCGGCCCGTAGCGCGATCTCGGCGCAGTACACTCCACTCGCTCCCAACAAGTTCGGAATCTTCCACTGATTCGGAGAGCCAAGTTTCAGTAATACCGATGAGGTCACTCTCGAGAGCAAGAACAGTCTGATTGAAGTTTTTTAATTTGGTGTTAAGACCTCTAACATTCTGATATGTTATGGAAAGAGAGCCCTTGTAATCACAATATGTTTTAGTCACGTTCTTGCTGTTTGACATTTTGTCCTCGAAATAACCACTTCTTTACCATTGCATTATCAGGCCAAACATCGGCTGAAAGGCATTTTTCGTAGTGCATTTATGAGTAGGTACTCGTAAGCGCTACATTTTTTTCACGGCGGCGTCCGAAAATAGTTAAGTTAAGCCTTATGTTTAAAGTACGAATGCAGTTTCATCCGTGGCGTAATATTCCATCAGGAAATGAAAATGAATTTACAACAATTTGTATTCGAAGAAATACTCGTTGAAATAATATGTTGTAGTTTATAATTTATAATTGAATACATATATGCGAACCTAATTTAACTGTTTCTTTGTTTACAGGAGCGCAGCTACCGCAATATCTGCACTATCCCTATATGATATGGGGCCCCCAAGCCACAGGGCCCCCGATTTCTTGAACCGCCCGTCGTCGGGGCGTTCCGATCCTTTTTAGGGTTCTGTACCCAAAGGGTAAAAACGGGACCCTATTACTGAGACTTCGCTGTCCGTCCGTCCGTCTGTCACCAGGCTATATCTCAAGAACGGTGATAGTTAGACAGTTGAAATTTTCACAGATGATGTATTTCTATTGCCGCTATAACAACATATACTAAAAATAAAATAAAATAAATATTTAAGGGGGGCTCCCATACAACAAACTTGTTATAGATTATGGTACGGAACCCTTCATGCGCGAGTCGGACTCGCACTTGCCCAATTTTTTCATACAGGCCCCGCCTATGGCTAGCTACTGACCCCATTGTTTTGTCGTTCAATAAAATATTGTAATTGTATATTTTGTAGAGTCTTGAAAAACATTATCCCTGTTAATGACTGTTTCTTTCCATTTGATCATTCTATCAATTATTTCAAGAGGGGCTTGTAAAGCGCCGAAGATCAAAACACATTTTTCAAAATGGCATTATTTTACGATAACAGCAAGATGACGGCACTCAAACATTGTTTTATGTCGTGGGACGCTAGCATGGCGACTGTATCGCGCAATAAAATTCCTACACAATTTTCTGCCGTAAGTATGATATTCATTCTTACTTATTATAATTGAGTTAATAACATTATTGGCTTTCAGTAGAAAGCTGTTGACCATAACTATTGATAATATTTGTTATTGTTCGATATTTGACAGATCATTTCCCAATTTGTTAAATCTTTCATATATGTATTTGAAGATATTATAACTAATTTTCCTTTTTTTTGTCATAATACATTACAATTGATTATGTATGATTAGATTATACATTAAAATATCTAAATTATTATTATTATTGTGAGCCCATGATGTCCCACTGCTGGGCAAAGGCCTCCCCACTCTTCTTCCATTGTTCCCGGTTTTGGGCTATTTCTGGCCATTCCTTTATAAAAGAGTCTAGCTCGTCCCGCCATATAAAATATCTAAATAAACTAACATAAACATTATGTAGGTAATAAAATAATTTAATTCTACCATTTAATTTTAGAAACATCCCTTTTTTACTTTAAGTATATTAGTTTTTTTTATTTTTATAATGTTATTTTATTGGCAGGAAGACGCTACGTGGGAAGATCCTCAACAAGGTGGACCGTAGACCTGCTTAGGATCGCGGGCAGAAATTTGATGAGGCGCAAGACCAATAGTTGTGGAGAACTATGGGGGAGGCCTTGTCCAGCAGTGGACGTCTATCGGGTGATATGATGATGGTGATGTTTTTTTTTAGTAATAATCCACCAAAAAAAATCTGCTCTGTAACTGACGATTTGTAAGTGCTTGTAGCCAGGCTTACTTGAATAAAGAATATTTTGACTTCTGTACATATAATGTCATTAGAACGTCAAATTTAGAACAAAGATTTTGATAATGTATTAAACTTATGGTTTTGGATATCATGTCAAATTTTTGTAAAAGGTAAAGCATGTTAGCACCGCAGGGTGTCAACGTATTTTTAATTAAAAAATATATTGTCGTGACGTCATAAAAATATTAATCACTCGTGTAATGTCTGCCGTTACGGCACTGCTTTAGTGTCGTAACAAAATGAGGTTTATTACATGGTTTTGAGTGCATTAAAAATAATAATTTTGAAGGAGTACTTTTATTACAAGCGTTTTATTTATTACTTAGCTTGATTTCTAATTATGTAGTAAACACACCTGAATTCTTAATATGTTAAAACTTTTCAAAATGACGTGATATTGCACAGTTCATAATACAAATAAAATGAAATTTATTAGTACCTGTTTTATGCATTCGTTGCGCAATGAAGGTTCTTTAAGATGAGTACCGCGTTTAGGCCACGAGGCTTGCCGAGTAAGGTACAAAATTTTGAGACCTAATTGTGTATAAATATTGCACGGAATACTTTCGATACGAGCAAAACGCAGAAAATTTTATTTTACTTTAATCGTCATTCCCTTCTATGAATTTTTGTTTTTGGTGTAATCTTTTTCGTTCAACTCAAACTAAACTATAAAAAAAACCCGAGCCTCGTGACTGGTTAATTTTTCTGACAAGTAATTTCAAACAATCAGGGTAGAGTAGCGTGTTTTTGTTTTTCGATGTTCTAATTTTGAAATTCGTTTGAGTTGAGTAGAGAGATGTCTTATGAATATTAAAGTTAAAGTTCAGTAGCGGGAACCATAAAGTACAGAATTTTGGTACAGGTTTAAAAAGTGCGTTGTTGTGATTTTGTCTGCGAAATTATAATTGACAGATTACAGTTACGCGAGTATAAAAATATTATTATGATACTTGTGCCAGTAACGGTTGATCGCTAAAAGCCGTCTCATCTTGTTAGGATCGCGCAAAAAATGCGAGTAACGAGGCCCTAGAATGGGGTCACGCTTATTATTCGGTATTTTGTCTGTATTCATGCTAAATTATTTCACTTGAATAATTAAAAAGAATCAAGGAATAAAATCTTAAAAAAATTTAGGTATGCGACCGGATGACTAATGACTAATGACTATCATTATTGACCTAGCGAGCGAGGCGTATCCGTTTCAGCTTGGCTCAAAATTCTTTCTGATATCCAGATGTTTATCATTGAGAAAAAAAAACGATTTTGCAGAACGCATCTACCCCCCGCCACCCTCACGACCGTTCAGAAAGTCGGGGCCGTATTTCCTTTTCAAATACTATATTGAGCCCTTATCATGACTACATAGTATAAAACGAAGTCGCTTCTTGTCTGTCTGTCTGTCCCTATTTATGCTTAGATCTTTATAACTACGCAACGGATTTAGATGCGGTTTTTAAATAGATAAAGTGATTCAAGAGGAAGGTTTTACGTATGGATACATGCATAATTTATCAGCATTGCACCCGTGCGAAGCCGGGGCGGGTCGCTTGTTAATGTAAGTACATACGAAACCCTAATAAAGCATACAAAGCAAAAGTTCACTGGCCATGTGTTCAGGTAATGCACCGCAATCTATCATCTTTCCGACGTCGGGAATCCATTACTGCGCTGTCGGCGGAACTATCGACAGCACGAGACTTCACTATTTATCGATCATTTAGCTTATTATTCGATTATGACAAAGTGACGAGCGTTAAGGTGAAAGGTAATAGCCAGCCACGCGTACGAATATTACGGGTTAGACTTGATCGCTTAGATACTTCTTTCTACCAGAACGTATGGTTTGGCCATTTCACTACTGTTTTTTTTTTTCACTTGAATTTCAGTTTATTTGTAGATTTTTTTTACAATTAATATTTTCAAACGAACTTTTAGTAGTACATAAATAAAATCATTAAATAAATTCAATCATAGCCACTAACGGTACCTTGAGCCTACAGATTCCAAAACATCGCTTATTATTTGTATAATTCAACGTGAGAAGGAATAATAATTATAAGAAGGAATCTAAAGAAAATATTGTTCATATTTCCTCGAAATATTATTGACAGTTGAGGAAAAACCGGTAAAGAAGAAAAATGTTTTGATAAGAACCTGCTAAATGTCTTATCGTTTGCGATGATTCTGAATTTTTAGTGATTCCAAATTTAAATTTATAATCCAAGAAAATTAGATTGCAATATATGGAAAATTTGGCAAAATTAAAGGACAACTTTTATCTATCAGGATATGTAGGTTATAGAGCCAAGTTTAATTTTATCTACTCTCCCCCCCTCTCAGGGGTGAGCGTCACCCCCCCGCGACCGCGAATGTGTCCCGGAGCGCGGTATTTTCCACTTTAGAAGAAAACCGTGTACGATACATACAAAGTGTATAGGAACGAAATAATTCTGAATAAATTTACTATAAACCTTTCATACATACAAAAGCGATAGCACTTATACAATCAGCGCAATCTGTTACCAAATACTAACGTTTTTAATTATTGATCTTTTTTTTCTGCTAAAAGGTTAGTTATCTCAAAAACTGCACACTTCTCGGCCAAAATATGTATGACAAAAGTAAAGAATGGAAAATGTTCTTTCTAAAAATGTATAATTTATTTCTGTTACTCTTTAAATTACCGTTGCAATGCTATTTTTAAAATTTAAGTCATTTGGCCATTATGCGAAATATAAATATTCGTACTAGTTAAACGGTGTTACTTGCAATACCATAGACTTCTTATATGTTTTTCTGTAATCTACAAATATTGAACTATATCCTGTATTTTTTTATTTTTTTTAGACCTACTATTTTAGGAAATAAGGGATGTGTGGGGAAATGGTCAAGTATTGCTCATTTTCGATAATAACTTCAAAACCGTTTAATTTAGAATGATGAAATATATATATTTGAGATGTTCATAATATACCCTTTCATTTGATATGTCACACGATATACTTTGCTATTTTTTTTTCTAATTTGTCCCCTATAACTGGCCTCATGTCAAAATTTATTCATTTGCGTTACGTTACGTTACACGTCCATGTTTGGGTCATCAATTTACATACGTGTACCAAATTTCAACTCAATCGGTCCAGTAGTTTCGGAGCAAATTGGCTATGACAGACGGACGGACTGACACAGACACACGAGGGATCCTACTATAATCATAGCGAATTTTCTCCGAAACTACTAGACCGATTGAGTTGAAATTTGGTACACGTATGTAAATTGATGACCCAAACATGGACGTGTAACGTAACGTAACGCAAATGAATAAATTTTGACATGAGGGCCAGTTATAGGGGGCAAATTAGAAAAAAAAATGGCAAAGTATATCGTGTGACATATCAAATGAAAGGGTACATTATGAACATCTCAAATATATATATTTAATTATTCTAAATTAAACGGTTTTGAAGTTATTTACGAAAATGAGCAATACTTGACCATTTCCCCACACATCCCTTATTTCCTAAAATAGTAAGTCTAAAAAAAATAAAAAAATACAGGATATAGTTCAATATTTGTAGATTACAGAAAAACATATAAGAAGTCTATGGTATTGCAAGTAACACCGTTTAACTAGTACGAATATTTATATTTCGCATAATGGCCAAATGACTTAAATTTAAAAAATAGCATTGCAACGGTAAATTAAAGAGTAACAGAAATAAATTATACATTTTTAGAAAGAATATTGTCCATTCTTTACTTTTGTCATACATATTTTGGCCGAGAAGTGTGCAGTTTTTGACATAACTAACCTTTTAGCAGAAAAAAAAGATCAATAATTAAAAACGTTCGTATTTGGTAACAGATTGCGCTGATTGTATAAGTGCTATCGCTTTTGTATGTATGAAAGGTTTATAGTAAATTTATTTAGGATTATTTCGTTCCTATACACTTTGTATGTATCGTACACGGTTTTCTTCTAAAGTGGAAAATACCGCGCTCCGGGACACATTCGAGGGCGCGGGGGGGTGACGCTCACCCCTGAGAGGGGGGGAGAGTAGATAAAATTAAACTTGGCTCTATAACCTACATATCCTGATAGATAAAAGTTGTCCTTTCATTTTGCCAAATTTTCAGCTAATCTTACTGAATTATTATGACATGATAAATTACTGTAAATTTTTTGCATGTTTGAGAGAAGAGGCTTTTTTATCGATATTAATTTTATTACTTATTTTACAATTAGTGAAAATAATTTAAAGGATTTGTTAGTGTTTCATTATACTTTTGGCCTAATTGAATGTTATCAATATGTTAACTCACTTATATTTTCATTTCGGTTAGTTGATATTAAAAACTTTATTATATTAGGTATTTCCTGAAGCGCCACTTGGAATTCATGGTTTAACTTATGGTTTCCAACAGTAGTAAAAGTAAATTTAACTTGAATTAACTCACTGCATAATAATTTAAATATCTTCTGTTTGGTTTTGACCATAACTACATGATATAATGTGCTATCAAGGCAGCGTCAGCACCATAGCACTAGGACAAAATAATGTGTGGTAGCTTTATCAACATAACTATTGACATGTTCACAACGGCAACGTTCTAAGCAAATACAGCTATAATGGAGACCGGTTGATAAAATTATCGACGGGGAGCGATATAAATTGACCTCGTGACAGTAATACGGAGCGTCCCAGCGAGTGATTGGGACGACGGTAATGGTTTAACGGTCTGAGCCGTCGATTCATTGTTGCTAATGCAATTGGTAATTGTGTTACACAGTAATATCGTATCTGACAATTTTGATAGTTTTCCCACTACTAGCGCCACCTAGTTTCTGGTATTCCTACAGGAACACTGACGAGCAAGGCAGAGGTGCAGATCTAACGCCATCTAGTAGCGGCATTGTTCAAATACGTTAGCGGATCGTTGCAGCTGGCAACACTGAATCGACTCTGCTCGATGTCTTCTTAATCATTTAAGGATTAATATTCATAAATATTAAATAAAGGAGTGTTTTATTTTGTATCTAATCGTATGAATCAATTATTTCATAATGAACCTCAATCAAATCAACTAATAGCTTCGTTTGTCTTTGGAATCGGAAAGATTCGCGATTGCGTATGGGCATCTCTAGTGTTCCGATGGTTAGAGCTGTGGCACAGCGCTCAGGCAGTGCGTCCCCAAAGCTCACGACGTGAGGACGTACTCGCTTCTCCTGCGGAGGAAGCCATTTTGTCTTCGAAAATGTGAGCACTCATATCTGGAGGCATCCTAGACACAAAACCTACGATGACACAATAAACCATTCGGTGAGTGACCCTGCGTTGTCTAGAAGTGGTTAGCGATGTTATTTCTCGAAATTCGTATAAGATTTCCTAACGTGTTTTTGTTCTCAAATTGTTACAGACATCTTTCTTTTCTTTTCTTGTGGAAACACACATCAGCCGATGTAACGGACAAATCTGTCTAACCCTGATTCTCGCCGGGTAAGAGAAATTCCTTTTATTACATAATTATTTCGATTAGAATGGTGCAATTAGTTAGGGATTGTCTGAGTGAATTTGTCGTGTACTTGTCTTGCAGGGATATGTCGTGTGTCGATTGTTTGTTAAGACAAAGTATTATTTTCAGTGATAGCACTGGCTGCGTACCTACGCTACGCGTAAATGCTGGCCGTAGCAGCCAGATTGCAGAGGTGAATTGAGCTGGGTGCGTCATCGTGGCCATCGCCGTGTTGACTCCGTGCTGCGGACTTGTGACTTTGACTCTGGGTGTTGAAGCTGTCACGAGCTGTACCTTTTTCGAGGTCCAGAGTGGAGACATCTGTGGTCGAAGCGCACGTCGGCAGCGTGGACTCACCACGCCTTCTAAGCCAAGGTGAAAACGTTCCGTATTTAACTTCAACTCGCATTCCTGTTGTTTAAATTATAAAGTAAAGTTCTTTAGCCTCACACACAAAACCAAGTCCTCATGTAACTTCACTAAACTAGTACAACTTCTATGCGTACACGCCTCTTTAAGAGCTCCGTGTTCTCTTGGGAATAGCCCAAACTGTCTGATAGTTTAAGTAATTAATGGTAGAATAAGTGTTACTCTTGTGTAATTTATAACTTGCCACTTGAGAATTATATATATGTGGTTCATAATTTCAAGCTTTATTTAACTCTCTCTCCCTAGCATAAATCCCTTTCATCTCTTGACCTTTGGAGAATAAAATAAAAGTGTCTGGCGCCCTCTCTTTTCTATTCTTTCTCAATAAATATAATACTAAGCTGAAAACTCATCCATGTTCGTTGAAGACGTCTTACCCACTAAGATACCCTAGATTTATCTCGCTGACTAGTTCGGAGCATTACATCAAGTGTGGACAGAAACTCACTCCTGTCAGAGACTATCACACACAGGTGAGCGTAGGACTGCATCAGTTTGCCCAAAGCGCAGTTGCACGTTACAATTGGTTTAAGGGCTAAAACAGACGGACACAGTTTGAACTGCAACCGAGCCGCAAAATTGCAGCGTGAAGGCATTAATGCAGATAATGCGTAACTGCATTCAAACTGCCATTTCGTCTGTTGTCAATCAAAACTCATCATCATCATCATCATTTCAGCCATAGGACGTCCACAGCTGGACACATGCCTCCTCAATAGATTTCAACATGGGCCGGATAGCAGCTCTAACCAGGTCGTCCGACCACCTTGCGGTTGGCCGTCCTACACTGCGCTTGCCGGTACGTCGTCTCCATCCGAGAACCTTTCTGCCCCAACGGCCATCGGTCCTTTGAGCTACGTGCCCCGCCCATTGCCATTTCAGCTTGCTTACCCGGTTTGCTATGTCAATGAGCTTGGTTCGTCTAAGAATCTCCTCATTTCCGATTCGATCTCGTAGAGAAACCCCGAGCTCTTTCCATAGCTCGCTGAGTGACTCTGAGCTTCCTTAAAAATCAAAACTCACTAAGTAACAAATACCTACTTAAAATAAAGCTCGTATCTCATTGTCAATCTACTTACTAGATAGGGGCACCCACCAGGTTTTGAGGAGTAGTAACAAACATTTTAGTGAGTTTTGGTTGTCTCAAGGCGATTTTGCCGTTGGCAATTTATATTTAGCTTTCTGATACTACCATCGAAATCTTCGCCCTTCACTGACTGGCGCAATATTTTTTATGTCAAATATGCGGCTGAGGCTGTCGCTCTCGAATCTCGAAGGGATATCGACTGACGTTCGTAAGTGCTGCACTTTTATGGACGCTGCTTAAATCATCTTCTACAGATGCAACAGGCCGATGATGATGATATAGAGAGATGATATCTCTTGTTAACTACGGGGCTCTAAAATATATAAGGGAAGAGACGAAGAGAGACGGTGGTATCATAGACTACAATAACAACAAATGTATCTAAGAGATTTACTATTGACGACCCTCTAATTCCTCCTACCCAAATTTATGTACAAAGATGTCCCTAACTTAGTTTGTAAGTTTAAGTAATACCTAAACAGAGTAGCAACTTAGACAGAAACTGGAATAGTTAAATTAGGTATGGCTCGGTGGCGTTGCGAACTACCGAAACGATAGTACTCTACCGCAATTTTGTGGGTAAAGTTCGCTTTGATCATATTGTGTACGCCCTGGGGCATGTTCGAAGTTTCATGTGACATATGTGCGAGATTTCGCCACTATATTCCTACGTTAGCGACGCGCTTGTTCATAGTAACCAGTTTTTAGGATTCCGTACCCAAAGGGTAAAAACGGGACCCTATTACTGAGACTTCTCTGTCCGTCCGTCCGTCTGTCACCAGGCTGTATCTCAAGAACGGTGATAGCTAGACAGTTAAAATTTTCACAGATGATGTATTTCTATTGCCGCTATAGCAACAAATACTAAAAATAAAATAAAGTAAATATTTAAGGGGGCTCCCATACAACAAAGGGATTGGTTGCGTTAACTTTGCACCTCATTTGTATGGAGCGCTATACATACCAGGTGCAAACTTAACTTAACCACTTAAGGATGGAAAGTTTTTGTACGGAACCCTCGGTACGCGAGTCCGACTCGCACTCGACCGTTTTTTTTTTTCATTTAATCATTCGGGTGCTGGCTCTATTAGGTATATATCGGTATATTGGCCATATTACGGCTATATGTACGAATCCATGTCGGTATTTTGACACCCGTAAAATCCAAGATATCATATGTGTCTTCGTTAACACTTTCACCAAACTTGTTGTAATATATTAATGAGTCATCTTGTCCATCTATCTATCAGTCATAGACGTCTGCAACAACAGAAGCCACTGCTGAACATTATATACCTCTATATAATACCTCTCTATCTTCTTCTTTGGCGGTACACTCTTGCCAGAGTGGTCGTGGCCGTCACGTCGTTGATTTTGTGGCCTGCTTTACAATGCGACGCCATTCTTCTCGTACTGCTGCCCTCCTGGTACATTCGTGTAGAGGACCGTTTTTACTTCATCCGTCCACCTCATCGGTGATCTTCCGCGTGGTCTGGTTCCCTCGACTTTGCCTTATACCTGTATAGCTTGCCACAAAGTATGATCCTGCGCAGACCGCATCTAACGACCCCCCGCTACCCTCACGACGTCATCCTGCTGCAGAGGAATTTCCTACCGCGAACGTATCGCATGAAGCTCCCTGCCGAGGTTTTCCCCCGGGGCTACTGCACGCGGTTCTTCAAGACGGGAGTAAATAGGTTCTTAAAGGGTTGGCAACGCGCGTGTGATGCTCCTAGCGTCGCAAGCGTCCGTAGGCAGTGGCCGCATGCTTGTTTGCCACCGTCGTAGTATGAAAAAAAGCTTTAGTGAGACTTGGCAGGACACATCTGCCGAATGCATCCAATACGTTAAGCCAAACTATCCACTAAGTGGATACCAAAGCAGAGGCAGACCGAAAAGAAGATGGCTTGACGACCTGTACGCATTCAAGTATGCTTAGCAAGAACTTGCTCTTCACCGCGACGACTGGCGAGAAAGAGCAGATGAGCCCCTTTGCCCAGGAGTGTAGGTTAAATAAAAAAAAAAACTGTTGTAACTGGAATACATTTCCTCGTCGAATAAGGGCCCAGCCCGTCTAGCATAACTAGGCTTCGCGACTTCTCGCGCGACATAGCATCGTCGGTCACTGTCTCACAGTACAGCGAAGAGAGAGATAGGTGATATTTCTCGCGCGAGAAAGAGTCGCGTGTCACAGTTGTGCTAGAGGTGCAGGTTTTAGTTGACGTTATTCCGAACTCGGTACGTGTTGCGCGATTCTGATTTGTTGCCAGAAATAAGCTATTCGGAATACATGTACAGCAATATGGCGCGCTCTTGGTGACTTATTGCGTTGGCTCCGTGATATAAACGGGGTCTTGGTCTCCAAAACATTAGCATTATGCACTTTTTATCCCTCTTATTATCTCTATAGCATCATATGTAGACTTCAGAGAGAGTAAAGGCACTTGTCCCACCGCCGACAATGAGCGAGAAGCGATTAGAACTATAAACTAGAAACGAGCTGGGGGGCAGAGAAGCGAGGGTATAGTTCCAATAGGCGATACGTTTGCTCGTTTGCCTCCTATGACATAAAAAAAAAAATAATAATAATAATTTCGTTGGCTATAAGCGAGTGTTCGAGTGCACGTACCACTCGCTCTGGCGGGGAGGCCGTACCATAATAATCATAATCATAATCATAATCGTAATCATAATCATAATCATAATCATAATCATAATCATAATCATAATCATAATCATAATCATAATCATAATCATAATCATAATCATAATCATAATCATAATCATAATCATAATCATAATCATAATCATAATCATAATCATAATCATAATCATAATCATTTATCCATTTGTAAGACATAGGTACAAAAGGTGTACCTACGTATTATTCATATATATTCGTATTCAACGGTATTAGGATTTTGTTTTAAGTAACTGTAGATGACAACTACAGTAAAATGATCGCAGGTTGGTCTCTCAGCGTGAGTTCTGACCGCCAAACGAGTACCTACTGCTGATCGCGTTCTATCTTTTATCGCTGGCATCAACTAGTGAACAGAGAGTCGTCGCAGGCAGTGTGAACAGTCAGCAATCAACTATTAATATATCTATCTCTTTTACCGACACGAGGGCTGTTCGTTTCTTGAGCGAGAAAATAGTCGACAGTTAATCGCTTCCTCGCCCTTGGTGGAACCAGTGCCAGTCGTTGAGAATTTAACCTGTGCTTTGATTTTCAGTTAAATTCAGTTTTAAATCTGATTTAACCTGTTGCATTCTCGTATTTTTATTTAATACTCAAGCCGATGCATCAAAATTCAGCTAGAATACATATCGCACGACAAATGTTTTAGAAAAAAAAACGCTGTATTTGCTGGCAAAAAGTCAATAACTGGAAACTTAAATACGCCAAAAGCACTTAAAAATCACAAGCCCGTTCAAATGTTTTTCGGCGGTTGCAAAAAGAAGTACGAATATTTTTATAACCTAGTCTTAAACTAAATATTGCACAAAAATTTGCTAGAATTTATAAAAATGTGTCCATGAATTTACCCTACAAAACTTGTTTACGTCAAAAGCTGGGAGGCATTTTGGCAGGTTTTAGGGGCCAACAAATGTAGTAAGAATATGCCAAGCTTCAGTGTGAACAAGTATACGTTAAAAATGTCACGCACACCTTGCGTCGCTGCGTTTACGGTGCATCAGCGTATTTTGAGAGTAGTGTGGTCGCTATTTTAGTCGCGCTGTACTTTTGTGTTGCTTGTTCACGTTTTCTTGTAGTTTTTATCAGAATAATCCCGCGATTTTCAACGTGAGTAATGAAATAAAAGTTTTAGTTTTACAAGACTTGGCTGTATTGTGAAACTTTGAAATTTCGATTCGGTGTGGACAGATTTAAATTTTCTTACTAAAGTTGGCATTGGATTTTCTTCTCTTATTTGAAAAATGGATTTATTTTATGTGTTGCATGTTTTGCTTTAGTCTTACCAACTTTTGTAGGTGACTTTAGATAATAATACCTATTTCTTTCGTAAACAAACTTATTGTTGGACTACTTGTACAGTTCGTGAGCAGAGAATGCGGTTCGCAATTTATACCTCTCTCGCTCGCTCTTAGGAGATCCAGATAAGAACCTCTCAGTTTTCTCCCAAACAAACCTGAAGGGCAATCTGAGTGCTCACGTAGGTACTGTACCTATATGATGTTCCATCGACAGTTCGCAGTGTGAGATACGATTTGCACAAAATGTATAGCGATATATAGTAGATTCCATCATAACAACATTAATTGGTCACAAGAACGTTGTCCTTGTCACGCCTAAATGACTGGACAGGTTTCAACAGTTTTTGATATATAGCAGTATGATGTACTTCGATCGCTTTACCGACTAAAACACTTTCTTCCTGTCAGCACCAAAACTCTCCTTATTCAGCTCTTGTTCTGCCCGTATTTGATTATGCTGATGTGTGTTATTCAAATATCACTCAGGCTTCATTGAATCGTGTAGCGATTCACATGATCTCGTCATGTGTTCGCCATCATATAATCATATATCACCATCGTAAGACTCACATCATCATTATCATCGTCAAATTCCTGACACATTAACATCATATTTCGCCATGCTAATACTAAAATCGTCATTTAATAGGTATATGCAATACAAATGCATAATAGGAGTAACAGTATAAATGGTTACGCAAGCAAGTAAAAAATAATTCCAATAACTAAACAGCCTATCATTTTAAAATAGCAAACTGCTATTCACAAGATTTGTCAGCGAAAAAATTGAGCTTTATTTATACTGCATAAGGATTAAAATTGTGTGAGTGTCCAGAGTGTCCAGGATGTCTAAATTGTCTAGCAAATCTAGTGTCCAGGATGTCTAAATTGTCTAGCATATCTAGAGTGTCCAGGGTGTCCAAATTGTCTAGCATGTCTAGAATATCTGGAATGTCGGGAGATATTGGTTATAAATAGGCAAGGGCTTAGTAGGAGGGAAACATTCTGTTTGGAACTTCGTCTGGGTAACACTGTCCTCTGGCAAATTAAAAGGTACTAATATAATACAAAGGGGAAATTCTGTTGAAAGTTAAGATTATCCTTCGGGATTATAATTATTTATTAGATTTTGGTGGGATTTGTTGGTTGAAAGTTATTAAGCTTAATTACATGCCAGAAATAGTGTTTTGGTACATGGTTACCAGGTGAAAGATATTTAACCTTGCGGCTGTTAAACGAATATCTTTCGGACTCTTCTAATTTTATCCGAGTTAGGCGACTCGGGCACTAGCCATATATAAGTGCAGTGAATAGCCTACGAGTGTGGATAGTTTTGTTTGGTGAAAGCGAGGACCACACGTGATGGACATGCGGGCCTATCCGCGCTCGCTGAAGCCAAATGGACCTCCAGGCTCGGTCTCATAAACTTATATATTTATATATCTGCTTATATACACGTATTAGGGCGAGCTACTCCATGCTTCCGGCGTCTCATCAGCAGCATGGGGGGGGCTCAAATACACCGATGCTAGCCACTTCTTCGGGCTAATCACCCGAACTAACAGTTTAATTTAGCTAGGCCCCATACACGTTTAAATATAAATATGAGACCTAGGTCTCTAGTGTTCTTTGTACTAGCTAGAGAACGGGGGTATGGGGATAGGTACACTCCAGTAGGAATATTAGAACGGGGTTCTTTATCTTCCGAGCAATCGGCCATTCATCATTAACTAACATAACATCTATTCAAATTATTTTAACCTTTGTTAGGTATAGTGGTTAAGAGGTTGAACTATTAATTTCTTAAGTGGTTATGACCCCGGAAGTTAGTAGGGGAAGAACAGAGTCTTGTAGCGGTTCGTAAAGATTGGGAATAGGGAACCTGTCATTTAGGCCAACCAGAAATTTAACACTTTTAACTTACCTACATTAATTATAGGAATAATTAGTTAAAATTTATCGTTTATGATTTAAAGTAATGAACCTTTGGTATAGCTTAAGTGATAGAATGGCATCACTGAAGTAAAGTTGAGTCAGTTGGCAGTAGATATTCGCTTTTTCAATGAACAGAAATAATTTAAACTTTATTATAATTTTGATAAAGAAATTGTGGATCGTTGTATAGTATGGAAATTAAAAGCATTTCTAAGACTGGATGTGGAGTATCTGAATTGTAAATTGCTAAGAAAAGCCGGGGACTTATGGATAGCAATAATGAAAGTTATTCGTTCTCGTATTTACATCACAGATCTCAGAACTAAATGAATTTATATCACAAAGGTTGAAAGTAATTTCCTTTATCAGAATGAGTCAGTCGAGAGTTGAAAGATACTCCGAACGGGCAGAATAGTCTTCATGATTTCAAGGATATACTACATTTATGAATATGGTCAAACGAAAACCAAGTTCTAGAACTCATTAGAAGGGTTCATACCTACTAGGAAAGAGTAGTGTATTAGACTTCTTACAAATACAATTATAACTTCATTTTCCTGAATTATCATAGTTTTTACAACCATTACATATATTTAACTAATTAAATAGGTAGGTAAAATCCTTAGCGTAGGCCACTGTGTAGTTAACGTAAAGAAACCTGCGCAAAAAGGCTTCCTCAAAAGATGAATCCTCTGATACCTTGCCTTATATTAGGTCACCAAGCAAGGTTGCAGTGAGATTCCAAAGTGGTTTGATCAGTTATTAGAATAGGTGCGGAGTTCCCCATCCTCTAGCTGAACGCTTTAATTCGATTTGCTTCTCAGGAATAGATAGGTAAAGCGTTCAGTGACATTCTCCGCGCACTCAGGGTGGTAGGGGATTACCTATTAACAAAAAAATTATATTTTTTTTTATACACAATAAAGATACCTTCTCCATTATACTATAATCTAGTCCTTACTAGTTTTTTAATTGTGGTGATTATAGCAGCTTACTACTTATTGTATAGGTCTAATCCACCTCAGATTGCCCTACTATAACTTATTTAAGGGATGTATACCATCTTCCCAGATTAGATTATAATAACAAAATTACTTAATTTTTGTCAAATATGAAAACTTAAGATTAATTAAATTCATAATAAAATTTCATAGATTCTGTAACTTCCATCTATTTATAGATTGGTAATGAAGTATAGTTTCATATTGTACATAGACATTTGATTTCTAATCATTCTGGAGTAAGAACATGCAATTTTAAAAACTAAATTACCCTTCATTTCGGAATCCTAATAATATTTGGTTTGATTCACATACTGATCTTTATTGTTACATGGAGTAATCTAGTAAAACTATACCTAACTATGGATTAGATGAATTTTATAGAATTAAATAATATTTTTATAAGAGTATTTATAATATTTCATATTGAATCTTGCTATAGGAACTATGGATATTCTTGTTGGCTGGACTTCTTGGGAAGTAATAAGTTTATATTATGAGGATAGATAACATTAAATTAAGTTAGAAATTTAATTAGTATAAGGAACCTAGGTAGCAGTAGGATACGAGAAGCTTGCATTAAATAATTAAGAGAATACACATTTATTTGGAAATACATAGTAGCATAGCACAGTATATAGGTACGGAAACACTTAGCGACACATCACGGTTAAATTTCTCTTTAAAGAAACTGAGTTACTACTTCAACGTTGGGTTCTGCACAATCTAGACGTTCACAACGGTTATACCGATCACTTATTTTGGCCATTCATTTTTAAGAAATGTTCAGCTCAATTGTATTAAAGATCTTTTCATATTTACGTTTGGTTAGTTGTAGGTTCTGGAAGGCTAGGTGGTTGTTGAAGGGTTCCCTAGGGTTTCTTTGTAGAAGTAGAGTCTGGAGACGAGGGTGAAGCAGGCGTAGGACCTGTACCTTTAGTTTAGGCGTAGATACATTTCAGTTGGCGCGCGTCCCAGGAGGTAGTTTAGGTAGCTCGTCGTAGACGTTATAATTTGGCGGTCTCGTGACTCAGGATAACTTTAGAGTTAGGGTAAGCTTCGTCGATACGTTACAATTGGTGCCGATGACCAGGGATTATACCATGTGTTGCCATGATGCAGCGTTACATTCGTTTGGGTCGTGTTCTTAATAACTGCATTAGATTAATTTTTGGACTTCGTAAATATGACCACATATCTGATTTTTGCCGTCAACTTAATTGGCTTCCCATTCGTGAACGTAGGTCATTACGAGTCTTATCCACTCTTTATTCCATTTTATTTGATCCAGCTGCACCCGAGTATCTTAGATCTAAATTTCAATTTGTATCTGCTCGACCCGGTTGCGTCCTTCGCACTTCTCGTAAACTCATGCTCATTGTCCCTCCTCATCGCACCGGTTTTATGTCAAATTCTTTCACTGTTCAGGCAATACGGCTTTGGAACGATCTCTCACTTTCCATCAGGCAAGCACAAACAAAGCAAACCTTTAAGCACATGTTGCGCAAGCATCTCACCAGTAAGCTCCTAGACTGATTGTCGGTTATGATATCTTGCACTGGGTACAAGAATTAATGTGTATGTTAGTATATTGTATTGCATATTTGTGTATGTTTATTTATTGTGTTCATTATATTACTGATATATAATAAGTTTCTCTTTTGGTATAATGTTGATAGTTGACAGGCCCTGCACCAAAAAATGTTTCTGTTTAGCCCAATGGTTGACCGGTAGAGAATGCCTTATGGCATTAAGTCCGCCATTTGTACACTTTTTATTTTGTGCAATAAAGTTTAAATAAATAAATGTACCTAAGGAAAGTACGAATATTACAAAGTCTCAGAATAAATATGCCTAAACACCTAGTTAGCGCTTGAAAATGAATCTAGTTTTGAACGGATAAGGAACCTTAATTATTATTATAGAAATTTCAAGTCTGGTGTTTGGTCCACTATAAACATGAACAACCTACATTCTTAATTAACTACTTCCATCCAGATATCTATTTTTTTCCCCGCCTCATCACTCCAAAATCTTATAATAACCATACATGCGTGTGTCTAACAAATATTTGCCCTTGCCGGGATTCGAACCCAGGACCGCCGGCTCAGTAGGCAGCTATTGTACCACTGCGCCAACCGCGATGTCATTCACATAGGTCATATATTTACGAAAAAAAATGCTGCCGGTAGACTTGTAAAAGTGCAGTCTACAGAAACGTCAAGTCTGGAGTTTGGTCCACCATTAGCTTGAACACCCTACATTCTTCATTAACTAATTCCACCTAGATTTTAATTTTTCCCGCCGCTCATCACTCCAAAATCTTATAATGACAATACATGCGTGTGTCAACTCGTTACCATAAATCGCGGGCAACTATCCCGCCGGTAAATCTCGAAGGATTTAGCCCTTGGCCACGGCCGATTTATACCACCATGTACCCATTTTTCACCCGACATAGGCCCGGATGGGACTATTGAGTTAGCTGGCTTTTGGGAACATGTTATTGTTTCACTATTCTGGGACTTTGGTTAAACCTATTTTGTAGTACCTACAGTTTTTGTAGCCGTGATTTATGTAGTCAGGAAAAATATTAAGGTTAGATGCGGTAAGGAAAACACTTAGGGGAAGTCGAACAGCGACATCTACTTATTTCTTTCCTAGGACTGTTCCGAAAAATCAGATTCACCGACATAATTGTTCTGTAATTTATTTTGAGTGTTTCCCTTAACATCATGTGTTTCCTCACTGGACCTTATATCACACGATATTGTACGTGTGAAACAAGTGATCGTATCACATTATATCCCCTGGTATTTTAATTCCTCGCAGTCCAACCATTGAACAACGAGGAATTCTATAATTCCACTATGTCCGATCGTCATTGAACCATGAGGTTTAATGGAGAGTGATAGTAGAAGATAGGATCAAATAAAGATACAATGAAAGAGACAGATAGAGATTGGTGAAGATAGGCAAATAGAGAAGATAGAAAGAAAGTTGCAGTATTTGTGGGAGCAAAGTCAAGTCGCTGGACTTCTATTTCTGCTCGCAAAAAAAACAAACTGAGACCTAGTGCCTTAAAAGTTCTAAAACCTTTAGTTCAGCCTTCTGCGGATTTAATGTTGTACCGTAGTAAGAAAGTATATTTCATAACCACAAACAGAAGAAACCATTATTACTTAACTAATGTGAAGAACCCCAAAAACACGGTGGGATTGTCGAGAAACACAACACTTCTAAATAAGCCTGCAGGTTAAAAAGTCTTATAACAAAGTAATGCTCTCGAATATCTTGTGTATTCCAACATACGAGCTCGGTAAATACATTCAGTGCTGCTTTTGTTCAAGTTCGCATACTTAGAGGTATTAAAGCGTGCCGTGGTTTGAGATCCGGAGAGAATTAAAATACCTTTATTATGCAAAAAGCAAACTATGTTATATTAGGTACTTCTTATTTAAGATTAAATTACTATTCAGTAGATCTCAGAGCATTTAAAACACTTTCACATTCCTGTCGAATGTATTGAAAAAATTAACCATCCAAGATTTATCAAACTTTCGCGACCACACTGGCCTCACATTTTTTCAATATCCGGGACAAGAACTACCCTATTAGGTAAGGACAGGCTATTACCAGGCTACGTCACATAGATATGTGTGCTTTTATATGAGGTATACTAGCTGTCTACTCAGCTGGTTTCATTTTAATTTATTTGTCCTTTTATATTTTCTTTTCTTGTCCCAAAGTTGTGAATTATTTAATATTAAATTACGACGTACCCTGTTTATAAAAACCCATTTGGAAATCATAAAATTAAAAATTATTTGTTTTGGTAGTCTTTTGAGGCCCTTGGCGCCGCATGGTGGTGAAACCATGAAAACGAACAAGGTAACAACTAATGATTCCTGCGCTCTTGTACTGCAAACTAATATTTGTTCAGGCGCCCATTGACATTTGTGCTTTATTAGTTTAGGTTAGGGTAGTTTGTTGTTCGTTATTTATTCATTTTTGTTGTTCAATGTGTAGTATTGATAGCGTATTGTGCAGTGATCAAGCGAATGTGTGAATAGCTAATGAAGAATTCAACTTGAAGCGTACATAGCCCTTCCTGGGTCAAGGCCCGATAGTCCGTGTGGTTTTTTGTAAATCGCTATCACTTTACAAAAAGCACGATTTTATCAACTCACCGTACAACCGTGGTATCAATCCTCTATCTAGTCGCCGAGTGCGATTGGCAACGAGACATTGGCAGTAATGGTCGCTTAAATGTGACCGGTTGCCATTTAAAAAAAAATAGAATAGAACATAAATGATTGTTTAGGTTAACCATTTGAAATTCATAAAATTAAAAATCATTCCTTTTGATAGTCTTTTGAGGCCCTTGGTGCATCAATGGAATTCTATGGGTTGAAATCAGGAAAGCAAACAACGTAACAACTGATGCTTCCAGCTCTTGTACTACAAACGAATGTTTCTTTAAGCGCCTTACGAGGCCGCATTACGGTGTTCGACGTGTGTTACTTCTAGACTCATATTAAGTACGTTTTCTCAAAGGTTAGTTGGGGCTTAGCAATAATTTGTGGCACTAGTGCGGAAAGAGCGTGACAATGTTTAACAAGATTGTGTAGTTTTAAGAAAAGTTACAGGGGACATTAATGCAGTGCTATTACAGAGGACAATCCAACGCAATCGACGTAGTGATCTGATTGTTTAGTTGATAAATTATTATTCTAAAACAGTGTTTTTTAACCTGTGGTCCGCGGATCCCTTGGTCCGGGGGTCCGCGAGTATTTGTACAGTGGTCCGCCGCAGTGCAACTTATGGACCACTTAACAATAATAAATAAATGCCACCAAAACTCTCGTTATCGCTATGCCAACTAAGCACGGCTAATGTAACATTTTCTTCAAAGGCATTTCCTTCTCTTGTATATATTGAGAACAAAAATACAGAAACAAAATTACAAGTGGAATCAGAGTTGAATTATAACTTAGTAGTAACACGAGTCTAACTTGGTTGCGATAAAACAGCACCAACTTTCATATTGGCATATTTTTTTGTATTTGCAGTACTAAAATAAATGGTCTGAAATATATTCCTGTGTTTTTATCAAGGGGTCCTTGGACTTGTGCTTGATTTTCTAAGGGTCCGTGGACGGAAAAAGGTTAAGAACTGTTGTCCAAGAAGATTTGGGTAGTAATGGATCACTTTGAATCCATACTAAAATTATAAATGCGAAAGTGTGTCTGTCTGTCTGTTACCTCTTCACGCTTAAACCGCTGAATCGATAAAAATCAGAGAGATCAATAAAAAGATTGAAAAGTGAGTGAACATTTCTGTTGGGGTGCGATGACCCTGTAGGAAATGTAATTATTAGACCAAAAGCATAATTGCTCTTACATTTGCTTAGGCGCTTTTAATAATCCCTTTTATCAAGTTCCACGCGTACGTAGTCGCGGGCAATTAGTTAACGCCTTATGGCTAGTATTAGCCATACTACTAGCGGACGCTTTAGTACCTAAGGAAGTTGGGGGATCCCAAGGGTCTCCAAAACCAGATTTTTTGAGGCCGAATTCACTTCACTTTGCAGTTTTGTAGAGCACCTGCTTACTGAGCCGGTGGTCCTGGGTTCGAATCCCGGCCAGGGCAAATATTTGTGTGATGAAATCGAATATTTGTTCCTTGGTCATAGATGTTGTATATACCTATTATGTACATCGTCCTCTGGTACCCATAGTACAAGCTTTGCTTAGTTTGGGACTAGATCGATTTGTGTACAGTACTTTTATCTCACGAGCGCGGGTGAGCCATCCTTGTGTGAGTAGATGTACATGCACATTGGCTCTGTGTGGGTGAGCTCGGGAGCGTTCAGTGCCGGCTCACCCACACAGAGGCAATGTGCATGTACATTACTCACGCAAACATGGCTCACCCCCGCTCTCGTAAGATAAAAGTACTGTAAGATTGTCCCTTAGTTTATTTTTTTAATTTTTAATGCATACATTACCCATTGGGTCCCATTGTTTATTTAAACAAAGCCAAGTGAAATCGGCCTCAAAAAAAATTCCTACTATAATTGCACGAAAGATGCAAGATTTCAAGGTGTAGTGTGAATATAGCTTATCTTGTCTCATATTTCACCGAAATACGCGTTTCCAAAATAATAAGTCCTCCATTTACATCCCTTGAGTTATTTACTGCGTCCATAGTTCACTGTTAACACTTCGGTCTTGTAATAAAAAACGATGTAAGCGCCTTTCAACGTCCTATATGTTACTCCCTTTTGGCGTAGTGTGGGGAAGTTGCTCTCGTCTTTTTTGATTTATACGCAGACTTGCCACGAAATGGGAGCTTGCTTCGTGGATATCCTGTAGGTGTCACTCAGCTGATATTATTGACTGTGTGAGCGAAGTGACTCCATTTCAGCTTGGCCAAAAGTTCTTTTGTAAGTCCGGATGTTTGGTTGTTGGAATGTTTGGATGTTCGGATGTCCGACAGAAATACATCATCTGTGAACATTTCAACCGTCAAACTATCACGGTTCATGAGATACAGCCTGGTGACAGACGGACAGACAAACGGAAAGCGGAGTCTTAGTAATAGGGTTCCGTTTTTTACCCTTTGGGTACGGAACCCTAAAATATATCCAAATTAAGGTTCAATATTTGCAACTATAATTATTTTGCACTTCATAAACTTATGCTCTTAAAGTCCTTTTTACCCAGTGGCAGAAACTGATAGTTAAATTGCATCATCCATCTTGATTACCGTAGATTAATTAATTGGTCCAGATGCACGCTTTAACCACTTTCAAACTCGGTAAACTTAAGATTCTGATTCTGAAACTTCATAAAGATGGATTGGAAAAATGTGTAATATAAATATGAATCCCGAAACCATTTGAATGCTTTTAGAATTCATCTGCAGTTATAATTATGAGGGAAAAGGGAGGGAATTATGGAGAGGGATGAACATTCATTCATATTTAAATACTGGTCAAAATCCTTCTGCTTCACTGTAAGTCGGCTAAAAATAATCTAATCCAGATAACTTACAGAGGAGTTCAAGTAAAAACAACTTGCATAGGTACCTAAAATATAGGTAGGTAGTAATTGAAATGAAAATGAAATGAAATGAAAATTATTTATTCCAGAATCCAAGAGATTCCATAATTATATAGGTAGGTATGGATATAATATTTAGCTATTTTAATTAGAACACTGTCAAATAATGTCAGTTTTTCGGTACCTATCTAAATCTGTTAGCGGCGTTCCTCAGTGTGCTTCTTCGATATCGGATTTAGATTCGAGAAATTGACGGTGTTTCAACTTACCTCCGTTACAAAACTCCTAGGTCTCCCCTACGCTAAAGCTGGTTTCATTTGAAAATGTGCTATACACCTTTACGGTGTATCAACGATGTCTTGCCCTGAATTTTTACCTACGTACAGTATTTACGCTGTCAGGCATTTTTTACAGCGAAGACTTGCGGTTTTAATTAGAAAAATAACGAGCCAAGCTCATCAAAGCTGTAATCAGCGGGCTGTGCAGCTAGGAACTAATAAACTTGGCAATCTTCCTTGGTGAATAAGTGAGGTTGGCCTATAAAACTGGTTGTCTCTGACTAGATCCATGATAAAAAAATAAGATACTCCGGCTAGTGAGACTTTCTACGTCACTGATTAGTTTGTCTGTGGTAACAAAATAATTATAAGGAAAAAAAAAAATACTTATCCCTGAGTTCTAGATAGCAACATAGCTATTTCATGATTTTATTGCGTGCAATTGAAAATAAGTGGAAAAAGTTTTCTGCGTGAATTTTGTGAATTTATAGTAGATTTAAAAACAAAAAATTTCAATGAAAAATCCAAACTATAAGTTTCAAATATATAGGTACCAATAAATCGCAATGGCCCTATTCTAAGTAGTAACATTGGTAATGGGTTAAAAAAGTATTAGCAAATTAAAACCTACATCAGTAGTGATGTGGTGATAACTAAGCACTTTTACAATATTCAAGTCTTGTCGGAACAAAAGGTCGATATCGTTTGATTACTTTCTAAATCACCTATCAATTCTTCTCAGTATTTTGCAAAGTGAACTCCATGCCTAAAGCAACGAGGCTGCTAATGTGGGTACTATTACGGAAAATGAGAGGTTTGGAGGGTAATAAGTATGATCCGGACAACGCTCTCGGATCAGGGTCCGGATTCGGGTTTGACATTGACATATGTCCGCGATCTCACTGCTATATTTCAACTTAGAGATAGGTATACGCTATTCAACCGTTACTGTTTTTAGACCCCGACGAAAAAAAGAGGGTGGTTATAAGTTTAACATGTGTATGTGTTCTTGTGGCCTCGTAGCTCCTAAACGAATGGACCAATTTGAGTGCGGATTTTTCTCATCGAAAGAGTTGTCTAGCAAAATGGTTCTTAGCTATGCTTGGTAGAAATAGGACCAATAATTTCCAAGATATTCAGCTTTAATTGAAACAAGTTAGAATCTCAGCCAATATTGAAGCTAAGAATTCCAAATTTTGTAGTTACGTTCGTAACTACAAAATTTGGAATCTCATTTCTCATGATGGTCTACTTGAGTTAGGGATTTTTAAATTTTTGATTTGGGTTATTAACGGTTATTCTCATTTAGATGAGTATTTTATGTTTCGGCGCAGTGATAAAGCAGCTGCCTACTGAGCTGAGGGTCCTGGGTTTGAATCCCGGCAAGGGCAAATATTTGTGTGATGAACTCGAATATTTGTGCCTGGGTCATGGATGTTATTTGTATTTAAGTATGTATTTATTTATACGTATGTTTATCGTCGAGTCGACTAGTGTCCATAACACAAGCCTACTAGAGCTTACTGTGGAACTAGATTGATTTTGTGTGAGGTTGTCCGATATTTATTTATTTATTATTTATTTTATTAATTTATTTCAAATACAAGAAAGATTCAAAATCTCATATCGTTAAAGTTCGTATGACAGAAATGAGCAAATCTCCTTTAAAATGTCACCTAATTTTTTTCTCTAATAAGTCCGTAATGCCAATTCCTATAAGTATGTATAGGTATTTAAGTACTTAACATTACAAATCCGGGATATCGCTAAATATATAGAAAATATGTAAAAGCTACGTCGAATTGGAGTCCTGGGTCGGAAACCAGGGCCGTGGTTGCGTGGAAAAACGATTCTCGTGTCTTGGTTTGGCGGCTTTAGAGCTAGTTTGGTCGAAAAGGCAGCGCCAGTGTACTGAGGGGATTTTGGCTCATGTCGGACGGTCGCATACGAGTAGAGAAAACGTGGTAAAGTTTCAGCGTTCGATAGATTTAAGTAAACCGATTTCAATAGTACAGGCGCCGGGAAAGAATGGCTTACCGCCTGCCGGGTGGCAAATTTACAAAACCTATACTATTTCACTAATAATATCTAAACGCAGAGAAATACATGAAATTAAAATAAAGAACACAGTACTACATCAAGTCCAACAATTTCAATATTTAGGCAGTATAATAACAGAAGACTCGAGATGCACTACAGATATTAAAACTAGAATAGCAATAGCTAAAAACGCTTTTCACAGTAAAAAACATATTTTTAAGTCAAAAATGGCCAAATCTATAAGAAAACGTTTTATTAAAACTTATATTTGGAGCATTGCACTTTATGGCTGCGAGACATGGACCATGACACAACGGGACAGAGAAAAGCTTGAGGCGTTCGAGATGTGGTGCTGGCGACGGATAAAGGGAATAAGCTGGACAGAAAGAGTTACCAATGAGGAAGTATTGGAAAGGGTAAAGGAGAAGAGACATATACTTCATACAATAGAAACTCGAAGAGGGAAAATGATAGGTCATTTGATACGACACGACGATCTAATACAAAAGATAATGGAGGGGAAAATTGAAGGAAGGAGAGGAAGAGGAAGGCCGAGGATTAACTATTTAGACCAGATCAAGAAAAAGGCAGACGTCGGGTCGTATCGGGAAGTCAAAGAACTAGCGTTAAGTAGAACGGACTGGAGAGAACTGCACCGACAAGAGTGAAACTCTTAAATAATAATAATAATAATAATACTATTTCAGTCACGATTCAGATTCAAATCGGGGAGCTTTTGTTTGTGTATATTAGTTAGCAATATCTATACCGTTACGGTAAAAAGTAGTCACTCAAATGTATTAGCTTTTTGCTTACATATTTTCAAGTATTATTCACGACAAAAACCTAGTCGAGTTTGGTAACGTCTATATGGAGCAAGCGTGCCGCGGTAGTGGACAAGGAAGCGCATGAACCAAACTGCTACCAGTAAACTAGATTAATGGGTTAGGTTAGAACTCCGACCACAACAGCGCGCGAGCCGAGCGAGCGAAGCGAGTGTACCGCGGCAGCGGTCGGCGAAGCGCCAGAAACGATTTGCTACCAGTAAAGTAGGTTAGGTTAGAACTGCGACCACAACAGCACGCCTCCTGATATAAATTCAACTATTTTATCACGATTTCACACTAAATAATATGGCCTAAAAAGAGTACCTACCTATCTCAACTGAAATAATTCTAAACGTAAAAAAATGCTTAGCCATTGGCATGAACGGTAATTTATTGAATACAATTGGAGTCGTTACTAAAGTATTATTCAAGTTATAGACCGCAACAGACTAGCATTTGTAGTAGCAATATCCGTATGAATTTAGTTAATAAAGTCTGATACGATTTCAGTAAATTTCTGTACTATACCAGATTAGGGTTTTGTTAAGTTTTGTCCAAACAAAAGCTAATCTGGTTCAGTTCGCATCTGAACCCTATCAGTATAGGCTTTGTAAAGACGCTGCCGGGTGGGTCCGGAGAGTGATACGAAGCCGGCAAGCCCTTTTCACGGCTAGGCATGTATACATAGTGCTTTTCTTAAGCATTTGCAATGAAATTAAAAATACACCTGTCAAAAAAAATATAATTTACGGTTTAGCCTGTTCATGAACACAGACGCCACGTTCAAGAAAATATCGGCCAAGTGGGAGTGGGACTCGCGCACGAAGGGTTCCGTACCATTATCTGGAAGTTTGTTGTATGGGAGCCCCCCTTAAATATTTATTTTATTTTATTTTTAGTATTTGTTGTTATAGCGGCAATAGAAATACATCATCTGTGAAAATTTCAATTGTCTAGCTATCACCGCTCTTGAGATACAGCCTGGTGACAGACGGACGGACGGACGGACGGACAGCGAAGTCTCAGTAATAGGGTCCTGTTTTTACCCTTTGGGTACGGAACCCTAAAAATTACTTCTCGGCATAGGCCTTCAATTTTGTACGAAATTCCTTAACAGTACTCTCGAGTGGTTCCGCCTGAAGCGTGATACTTTGAAGCCTGTTGTAACGCACGTTATGACGACATAAATCATAAAATCATTGCATGTTTGAAAAAATATAATTATGCATTTATCCATTACATTGTCATGTTCTTTAACTAAATTTTATTTTGTCGTTATTATTGAATTAAAATACTCACGAGTTTATGACATTCATACAGGTAACAAGGGAATCGGGGAGTATTATAATACGTACACCACTGGCAACACAGAAGGATTGACAGAACCAACCAACCAGTCATAGCGTGATTACGTCTGCAGTAATCTGGGGGCACGGTAGTGCCCCCGCCAAGACGAAAAAAAAAGAGGCGGGGCACTACCTACCTTTTCTCGAACCGTTTCGTCTCATTTTCAAACCCTCATAGTTTCGTCCCAGTTAACACCAGAGCACCCAAATTCACAGGTTAAGATGCAGTTAGGGCACATATGAAATGTACTAAATTTCATTGATCTAGCTTTTATACTTTAGGTTTTATTGGTACCTAAAATACGCCGATTTTGCCACTCACTCACTTATGTATCAAAACCTCTGGGGTACTTCCCGATGACCTAGAAAGCTGAAATTTGGTATGTAAGCTAGGTTTAGTACACAAACAATAGAATAATTCTGAAACTTGGAACTTTTACCCCCCAACCCCTTAAACTAGGGGATGAAAGTTTGTATGAGACTTTCGCAAATTTTGATACTAGAGGTCTGAAAATTTATACCTATTGGGCTCAGCTCATTGTTATAAATAAAATACACATTCTAGGATTTTTAGAAAATCACCCCCCACCCTTAAAATAAGGGGATGAAAGTTTGTATGGGCTTTCCATAATGGGGGATAAAAGTGTATATAATATATATATATATGGGGCTAAACGTAAGTATTTCTTAAATACACAATTATTATACTATACTATAATTATATTATACTTACTTAGAAACACTTCAGCACAAAAAAAAAAACATATAAATTAAAAATTACCTTACAAAAAGAAATGAGATCCCACCAAAAACATTTCATGTAAAATTGGCTGCCAAGACTCACATGCTCATAACGCTTTCGCTGTAAAAAAGTGGTCAGATCCCTCGAAAAGCCAAGCCCCTAAGCCCTGAGTATACTAATCCTACACCTTGGCTTCAAAAGTATGGCTTGGCCGTTTCATAAAGTACCGTAAATAAGTTTAACGGACTGTCCGGCCTATATGGTAAGGAATTAAGTTTAATATATTTTATCATGAAGACATAAACTTAATTTCTTGATACCGTATGGGCCAGACGGTTCTGTGGACTTATTTACGTTACTCTATGAAACGGCCAAGCCATACTTTTGAAGCCAAGGTGTAGGATTAGTATACTCAGGGCTTAGGGGCTTGGCTTTTCGAGGGATCTGACCACTTTTTTACAGCGAAAGCGTTATGAGCATGTGAGTCTTGGCAGCCAATTTTACATGAAATGTTTTTGGTGGGATGTACTATTTCTCCAACTTGCTTGGAAATGGTCCCATTAATGTAGTAAAACTGGACCGCAAAATCGTTCGTTTTATTTAGAAGGCGTTAATAAATTTTAATAATATGATGATATTTAATGAGTGAGTTGAAAATTAATAAGTGTACCAAACGTAAACAAATAAAAAATAAAACGTTAATTTTTTTTTTCATCAATCTCATCCCCTATTCAAAAATAAAACAGAAATGATTGTGTCCAAATCAATATAAAAGCTATTTTGAACTTATGATCTTCTCCGAATGATAAAAATATGGTATGGTTTCTTAAAAAAAACAGTGTATTTAGAAGTTGTTAATTTAACTAAAATTTATAATTACCTATGTGCATATTTTTTGTTATTGTGTTTTCATATATATTTAATTCTTATTCATATATTTTGTTTTAAATTAAACATATGATTCGGACCCGAAATTTTATTCCTATCCCTAAAAAAAATAAGTACCAAATGAACTTCATGGTACTGATATATTAAATTAAAATGTAGATTGGTGATTATTTCCAAGCATATTTGGAGAAAAGCACTATACAAGCCTCGGCGGGAATGTCAGTTCGCAGATTCGTATTATTGAAGGACTCGGCTACGCCTCGTCCTTCAAAATCATACTCATCCACGAACTGACTTTTCCCGGCCTCGGCAGTAATATACTATTTTTGTACGACCGGCCATTTTTTCCTTATAAGTATTTTGTTACCATAAAGCGGCAACCAGGTCGTCTGTCCACCTTGTGGGTGGACGTCCCACGCTGCGCTTGCCGGTGCGTGACCTCCATTCGAGAACCTTACTGCCCCATCGGCCGTCAGTTCTATACGTGCTATTTATTTATTTACAAACAAAATTTATACAGCATTACTGTAACAGTTATTACCAATACACTGTACAATTTATAAACATTCAAAAGAATATAAATAAAACTTAAAAGTTAGGAAATCCCGCAATCATCCATCGCCTCACAATACCTCAGGAGCATTCGACACACATCCGTCCAAAGAGTATGTAATCACTACGTTTTAAGAGACGGGAGTGCCATACAAAAAGCGTGATCTCGCATTAGTATGAAACGGGAGCGAAACATACTGCCAATATGAAGCCGCAAACAATATCAGTGTCAGTGTCAACTCATGACATAATGCCAACATCAAGAACAAAATAGGGATGTCACATGTTACACAAATTATCGAATTATCGATATCGGTATTTAAAAAAAAGGTTCAGGCGGGGTTCGCATTCGCACCCGCGTCTCCAACGGCTTTCCGGTAATTTAAATCATTAAATATTTCGCTTCAATGTAAACATTTGGTTTACTTTAGGTTACTGACTTCATAAAAAAAAAACAAAAGTGTGCAAATAATTTTATTTCGTTCAAACTTTGCTTGGCTTGCTGATAAACATAGACGAAAAAATCCGTTTCATCACTCCAGTCTGTGCTCCAGGTTGGAAGTTCTGCAACACAAATAATACAGGGTAAACAGAAAATTACAGAGTAAAAATGTATCTGTTTGTCCAGATGAAACCGTACCATTCATAGTCCATTGAAGATTTTTCGTAAAATAATCTAACTCAAACTGGCATAAAAAGTAGTGATAATAATGTCTTATCCTCTCATCTGAGACGGCTTTAACAGCTTCAGCAGTATTCAAGTGCACACTTTTGTATAAGTACACATACCAATAGGCTTTTGCTTGAAGAAAGATATTCCGTGTTTACCCAGGTATTTTTCACTTCAAATGAAAATTATCGATAAAACTTACATACAGCACTATTGTTTACATACGTATAAGGGTATGTATTATTTTACCCGAAATACCAAGTTTTCAATGAAACTTACGATTAACATGGTTATAACACGCAGTAATTAATTATATTTTTTACTTACCGATCTTCGAACGGTGGAAATCTTGCCATGAATAGTCTTTTTTGACCGTCCATTCGACACGTTTTCATTCTGCATATTTCGCACTTTTTCCTTTTCAATCCACTCATTTTTGCAATTGTGATTGTCTTGTGTACCTTCTAGACGACCACTACACCCAAAGAATGCAAATTATTAGATTATTTGTGAAATTTGAATTATTTGAAAAGATCGCAGAACCTTGACAGAAGCAGACTACACAACTAACATGACATGGCGGACAAAAATGGCAGCTGAAGTACAACCCGCCTAAATTCGATTGTCGCCAATTATCTAATGCTTTGTAGGTTTCAACGTTCTTTCAAACTTAGATAGGTAAAAAATTCACCTCCGTTTCATACAACCGTTGTCGATCGTTTTTTACCTTGAGAGTTGCGCGAGGCTGCATCCGTCCATCGACTCGCAAACAAATCAATCTCTGGTACAGATGACAGCAGCGCGTTTAGAAGTTTGAGAGCCAGAACGATGGGGGAATTTATGTGTGCTACTGTGCGTGTTAGCGGGACAGCGAGGAGATTACAGTTTCGGGGTCTGAGAGCATTTTTGGGAACAAATAAAATAACAAGTCTGACAGTCTGTTCTACCAGTTCGGGCCAATCTGGAGTGGCTACGCAAAGTATTGCAAGCAGCTTGTGGTTACGTCTCATTTGGAGAGAGTTAAATCCTAGTGTACCCAGTAAAAACTTTGTTGGATACATGGATGGGTATTGATGGAACACCTTCTTGTATAGAAATCTGAGGAACGCTTTTTGTACTTCTTCAAGTAGCAAGATATAAGTACTTTCAAACGGATTCCAAACAATGCTCGCAACCTCAAGTTGACTTCGGACGAGAGTCGTATAGAGGATTTTGGTTGCTCTCGAATCGTCAAAGTCACGTGCATTTCTCATTATAAATCCGAGCCTTTTGTAACAATCTGTAGCAAGTGTCTGAATGTGATCATGAAAAGTAAGACGCGTGGTGCCCCGCCCACTGCCACTTCAGCTTAAAGGTTGCAGGAAGCCGCTGGATGCAGGTCGCTTTCAACCGGCCGATCTGGAATTCACTGGCCTATGTTCAGCAGTGGACATTCTGTGGCTGAAATGATGATGATGATGATGAAAACGGTAACTAATCGGTGACGTAGAAAGTGTCACCAGCCGAAGTATCATACCTTTCTCATGCCATAAGCTAAAGCTTGGAAGTATCGGCGCCGGCGGCAGACGGCAACTATTTAATATCTTAGCTCGGGAATTTCCGGCGGGATTCTTCCGACCGGCCCTTTGTGCTTGTGAGCTCACATATCCATGCATAGACGTAACTTTATGCCTTGTTTATCACAAGATTTCAGTTATAAGCTTGCGATGTTTAAATATTAAAATAACCATTTGAACAAACATAAATATGACGGGCTTGAAGATGCAACTACGTCCGCGTAATAGTTTTCTTTACCGTCGGGTAAAAAGTATCCTGTACTCATATTTGGAGCTGCAGCTTTCTGTCCCCTGCGTGATGCGCGCAAATGAAAAAATAGCCATAACGGATGGCGCCAAGCTAACTGCATCGCGCTAAGTTTTTTCTAAAAATAATGAACCCTTTCCATAAAAAAAAATAAAAAAAATGTTGAATGTTTTAATAATATAGACAATGAAGAAATATGACATCTCATCTCTCTCGTTTACGGAGAAAATGTTACTTTCGAGGACAACTGATAGCATTACTAAAAATTCTTATCATTTTTGAAGAGTTCCCTCAATTTTTTCTTCAAAAAATTAACCTCACGACGATGGGACCTATCAAGTAAATATTTTCAAAATCGGTCCAGCTCTCTTGTAGTAATCGGGGAACATACATAAAAAAAAAACAAAAATAATACACATCGAAATTCTAATTGTGAACCTGCTCCGTTTTTTGACGTCGATAGCAAGAAGTAACATTGATGAGCTGTAATTTAAAGGTACTCGTAAATAGAGAATATCCCTAAGTAGTTGGTATTCCCGATATTAGAAATATCCGAATTCAGGCCTAGGTTTAAAATAAATGGGCTAGTATATGTTGGTAACGATGTTTCCTCTGGAAGGAAAATATACAGGAAAAAACAGAAAGCAATAGAAATACTCATTAGCAAGCTCCTCATAATGAAGAGGTGGTCAGATAGATAACGCCTTAAGAGAGGCCTTCGATACCGGCTGCCATACAAATGTTACTTTACTGTTTTCTTTCGTCAGTGAAAAATCAGTTCAGTAAGTATACATTTAGGGTCCGTAATGTTTCATATAATGTCAGATAAACTAACATACACTTGATATACAATCGATTGATATAAAGTTGTTTCATATAATGTAACGTTTCATATAATGGTTTTTTCACATATTTTGCTTTTCTCTAATTATCGATTGATATAATAGGCTTAATGACATAGTTGACAATATGCATAATTATACTTTCGTATAACATATTTATCACATAAATTTGTTAAACATACATACTATTAAGAATAATATATTATATATTTTACGCAGGCAGCTTTCTCGCGCAAAGAATTGCCATCGCAATACAGCGCGGGAATGCTGCCTGTGTGATGGGCACGCTGCCAAAAGGACCTTGTTTTTTAAAATACATTATAATAGTTTTAGCCACCTTTTAGTATAAGTTTATTTGTTTTTTTCTTTTTTTTCTTTCTCTTTCTTTCAATCTTTAACCCCATTAAGAATAATAGCGTTTTCATATAAATACTGCCTTAAGGTGAAATAGGTAATGATAGGAATCGTAAGCCAAGTCGGACCTGCGCGGCTCGCTCGCTTCGCTCGCTCGTTAGGGTCGCAGTTCAACCTAACACTCCTCCTCGCTTTGCTCGTCGTCGTACCTAACCTAAGCCAAGTCGGACCTGCCTTATGGTGTAATAGGTAATGTTAGGAATCATAAGCCAAGTCGGACCTGCGCGGCTCGCTCGCTTCGCTCGCTCGTTAGGGTCGCAGTTCAACCTAACACTCCTCCTCGCTTCGCTCGTCGTCGTACCTAACCCAAGCCAAGTCGGACCTGCCTTAAGGTGATATAGGGGGTGACAGCCTAATATATCTAGTCGGAACCACCTTTTTTGGTTATAGTAAAATCAACTTATATCTTCTGTAGTTTATAGCATTGACGAATCATATCAAGTAAGTCATTATAATAAATACGTTTTATACCAAGTAATAAATATAGTAAATATACATTATACTAAAAGTAATTATACCTGTAAACCATTATATCAATTGTTACATTAGATCATTTGAAAATTATCTAAAACAATATTATACCATTCGTTACATTATACAAAGCAATGGTATATCAAACCAAAATAGATTAAGTGAAGTTATATGAAACGTCGGGCACCCATACATTTATTATAGTGTGACATCTGTCACCTCAGCTCATTTAAATCGATGTTAGGTTATAAAAATGTACTAAATTAATAAATAAAATAAATTGATATATTTTCAAAGAGAGATGACAGATATCTCGATCTCACACGCACAAAGCTATCTGAACTCGAGTATAGTAGTAGTATACCTCTCCTCTACTGTCGGGACAAAATAAACGTGCCAATGAAGTCATAAACATTAGGCCAGACGTCTCACTCGCTCTATAGAAGAAGCAACGAGTGCGAGCAAGAGGGCAGGCTGAATGATTTTATGACACTATCGGCACGGTTGATCTTGGCCCTACAATAGTAATATCGTAGTACTAGACTCAGAAAAGAAGTTCTGCCCCGCACGAACGATGTTGCAGGTTTTAATAAATCTGTGGCCCTTGTGAAAAATGGAGTAAGTCAGATTTATCCTAAGAGCAAAGGAGTTATGACTTATGGCCTTTTGTTTCTGATTAAGATCCGACTTATTAGAGCCACAGAGAGATGTTCAACAAACCAGATGTCTTCACTACGCACCACAAACCGCTCCAACAGCCTACACAACAGCGCGCATCAGCGCACAAGCCCCTTCCTCCATTTTTGTTTGGACGAAATCGGAACGTGCTCGCAGACAGTCGTAGCGTGCGCACATCGGTTGGTCGCGACACGATCAAGCTTTCATTTTGGGGACATCGAAAGAGAGAACCTTCTATAGTATTTTATCCTTTGATATAACGAACTTTTACAAAAAAAAGCCGGCCAAGTGAGAGTCGGACTCGCGCACCGAGGGTTCCGTACAAACACTTCCAATCTTAACTGGCGGGATTAAGTTAAGTTTCTATAACGCCGCATACAAATGAGGTGCAAAGTTAACGCAACGGATCACTTTTGCTGTATGGGAGCCCCACTTAAATATTTATTTTATACTGTTTTTAATATTTGTTGTTAAAGCGGCAACAGAAATACATTATCTGTCAAAATTTCAACTGTCTAGCTATCACAACAGACAGACAGACAGACGGACAGACGGACAGCGGAGTCTTCGTAATAGGGTCCCGTTTTTTACCCTTTGGGTACGGGACCCTAAAAACTAAATTAATGTATGACAGATGTCAATTTTTGTATGCACTAGCGGACCAGTGGCCCACGCCGGTCAGATAACGCTCGTCCATTATTTTTCTCATTAGTTCCTGCGATACTGACAGCTATTACCGACGAGGTGAAAGAAAAGGATAGGCGGGGACCCACTTCAAGCGGACGAAGATGGTTGGGTTTTTTATTAAAGCAGTAATGTCTGCTAGCGTAAACCAAATGTAGCTTAAAATGAGTAGGTGGTGGTGGTATGATACCAAACTAAGGCATAATAAGAAATAAAACAACTGGTTGAAAAATTGGACGCTTTACCGGCTTTGCTAGAACAATTGGTAGTTCGCCCATCTGGCCCAGAAAGCCGTGCAGACGTGGGTAACAATCTCTCTTAAAGCATACAATTTTTCATATTTTCGCTTAAATAAACATTTCATAGTAGTTTCTATTTTGGCGCTGAGCATTCATTTTTGTCATCATAGCTTTAGGATTTCCGCTGCTGGACATAAGTTTCTTCAAATCTCCAATGATCTTCACAACGGTCACCATGAACGGTCCTGTGTTGCTCGCATTCAGTGGAGTCTAGCGATCCTCACCAGGTTAGTCAACCTACTGGTGGCCGATCCATGATGCGTCTTCTCATACGTAGTCACCATTGTTGACCTTGGACGTTTATTCTACGAGCAATTTGCAATTGAGCAAAACTCATGGCCACTCAAGTTAAGTATTTTTTCAAACCGTGTCGATTATTCTGGTTCTTCTACGAACCTGTGCACTCTGGATAGCCTTTTATATTGTTCTTTGGGTGTTTTTGAGTCTTACTATAAGAACTGTTGTGAGCGACCACGTTTTACTGTCGTACTACGATATATCGAACGACAAGATAATGCTTCACTGGATAGGTTATATATTATACTCGTAGTAGAAAATACATCTACAAAGTGTCTCTGTGAGCTGTAGACACAAAAAGAAACTAAACATAATTATCGAATATACTCACAATATCTACGTATCGAATAAACTAAATATACTTATCGAATACACGAGAATCGGTTGCGAAATGTGAATTTTGATAACCTCAATGAAATGCTTCCACCCCAGCGATCAGTAAACACACTGTCACTTATAATTAATTTACAATTTACTTTCCATCACATACTCGCTTTCAATAAGGCTCCACCCTGCCCGCCGAGGTGCGAAATTCTCAGCTAATCCTTCTGTTAATTGCTGAGATAAGTGAACGTAAGTCCACTCATGGCTGTTTCCCCAATTATTGCCACACCGCGTTCTGGCTCGTTTACCCGATAACGCAGAATACAGCCACAAATACGGCCTTATTCTACATTATCTTTACGTTAATGTGTTAGCAGCCGCCAATACAAAATACATTGGGTTACTGTCCAATACAAAATTCACTAGGGGCTCTTTGACCTGTAGGACTGGCGATAATTTTTCGATTTGGCTGAAATCTGATTATTTTTAAGTTTTATCACTTTATACTCTCGCGGTTTCTACACATAATTAAATCTTATCAAACCGGGTCTGACCCGGTTTATACAATACAATTCAACAATACTTACTTTATAGCACACCAATAAAAGCTTACAGAAGGAAACAAGACGAATAATATGTATAAATAACGGTAGACAACAAACGGTCTAATCGCTAAAAAGCTATCTCTTCCAGACAACCTCTGGGTAGTGAAATTGATGAAAAATGTAACTTGATACAGAGTAGGTGCAGCAGAAAGCGAAGGGAGCACATAATTAGATAATAACAGAAAACAAGTACGCATACGGGTACATATACACATACATAAATAGACATACATAAACTTACATATACATACATACTCGTACACATATATAGTTTATTGACACTATACATATAAGAATCTTATATAATACAACGCAACACAGTCAGGTTTCAGCGATATAGCTATAAACATTTCGACACTGCGCCAATCAGTAATGAATACATTTTAATTAGATTTAATTATAATCAAATCGTTTCATTTCAAACACAAACATTTAGTCGAGCGAAAGTATGTTAAACCAATCTCAAAAACAAACGCGAGCATTTCCAACACACTCTCACCACGTTAATTTATCGAAACCTAATTAACTATTGCATTTTCCACCAAAATAATTTACATTTAATGACACCATGTTTCTGCCCACTGAGTATTTTCGACATGGGTCGAAGGCATGGGGATGGGAAACTTGCGAATTGGGGAAGGCGGAGGCAAGCACCTAGAGAGTGACAGAACCGGACAGCTAGGTGTGGTGGACTCTATTGTACCACCCTTGCTTGGAACAAGACTCACCGAATGAAGATAATTCTTGAAATTCCTTCAGAAACGATTTCACGTGTAGTAAATGTAAAAAAAACTTAAGCTTAAGTGAAAAAATGTTTTTTTTTGCACGTGTGACTCATATTTTCTTATAATTAAAGAAAGAAAGAAAGAAAGAAAGAAAGAAATTATTTATTTGCTTAGACACAGTATAGGGATATTACAGTAGGTACATTATGTCACATGTATCTAGCTTGCATGCAAGCGTGCAAATATTGCAGTCAATTAAAATTAAAATGTCAAAACAAAAAATGAAATAAAATAAAAAATATACAATTTTAAATTGAAATAATTGAGAAAAGAAAAATAATAATAATAATTTTAAAAAGATTGAAAAAAAAAAAAACATGAAAAGATTAACATAATAGGCATAATAATAATTACATCACGAATAGTTACTAATTCTAATATAAGGTACTCGAGTGTCGATGTTCGAGATACGCCTTTACGCTATAAAAACAATGCTCCAAAAGCCAGTTGGTTAGACTGTGTTTAAAGGCGCTTCCCTCCAGTAACCTTAGTTCCTCTGGAAGAGTATTGTAGATAAATTAATTTTATTTCAACTAATAATTTTTCGGTGCCTGAAGAGGTCAACCGCCGAATCCAACTCGGCTGGGCAGCGTTCGGGAAACTACGCAATGTCTTTTCGTCCGACATACCTCAGTGCCTCAAGACGAAAGTCTTCAACCAATGTGTGTTACCAGTGATGACTTACGGCACCGAAACGTGGTCTTTCACTATCGGCCTCATCTCAAAGCTCAAAGTCGCTCAACGAGCAATGGAGAGGGCTATGCTCGGGGTGTCTCTACGTGATCGAATCAGAAATGAGGAAATCCGTAGACGAACTAAAGTGACCGATATAGCTCACCGGATTAGCAAGTTGAAGTGGCAATGGGCAGGCCACATAGCACGCAGAGCAGATGGCCGATGGGGCCGAAAAGTGCTCGAGTGGAGACCTCGGACCAGCAAGCGCAGCGTAGGACGTCCACCTACAAGATGGACAGATGACCTTATAAAGGTCGCCGGAAGGCGCTGGATGCAGGTCGCTTCCAACCGGTATATATGGAAGTCCAAAGGGGAGGCCTATGTTCAGCAGTGGACGTCCTATGGCTGAGATGATGATGATGATGATGATGAAGACGAAAGTCTTCGAACAGTGCGCATGATGACTTATGGAACTGAGACATGGTTGTTCACAATGGGACTCATAAGGTGGCTAAGAGTCACGCAACGTGCAATGGAAAGGGCTGTGCTCGGAGTTTCTTTGCGTGATGGAATCAGAAAGAAGGATATCCGCAGGGGAACCAAGGTAACCGACATAGTTCACAGGATTGCACTGTTGAAGTGGCAAATGGGCAGGCCCTGTAGCCCGAAGAACGGATGGCCGTTGGGGTAGCAAAATCCTAGAGTGGCGACCATGTATAGGAAAGCGCAGCGTAGGACGGCCCCCAAATAGATGGATGACCTCGTGAGGGTAGCGGGGAGTCAATGGATGCGGTCTGCATGGAATCACGCTTTGTGGTGAGCTATGGGGAGGCCTCTGTTCAGCAGTGGACGTCTGTAGCTGATGGATAGATAGAAAGAAACTCATAATTATAACATAATAAACATTATTTGATAAGATGATTTGTATATTTTAGTATAACTATCTGTCTTAACCCAATGTTCTCTGTCTGTGGTCGTTTTGTCACCAACAAGGTACGGGCGAAAATCAGCATTGCGGCCTGCGGGCTAGTACATTCTGAGCCCTTTTTTCTTGCACAAGGCTCTTTCTGAATGTGTTTGGTTTCTGTTCGTGTGTGTGCAAATAAATAATTCTTTCTCACTTTCTAATGAAGCCTTATTCCATAAAAATTGGGTAAATTTGAATTCTACCTCACAGACATAGATTGCCCAATGATTTTGTCGCTTGTTGAAAAGAGACGGTTGGAAGTAAACAAATATAAAGTCTTTGTCAGCGATGAAGGTTTTCCATTTAATAATTTTCGTTAACAATCAATTGATATTCATCAATACAGATCCAATTAACAGTTGCGAACGACGCTCAATTGATTCGTCGAACGGTGGATGGGGAGTATGCCGAGTGCCGATTGTGATGGTACGGCTCGTGAAGTGATCGTCTAAGTTATAGCTGTTTATGTAATTGAATAAATTTGAAGAGAATTAAGGCTTACTGTAAGGTTAAGAGAATTCGTTACTACATTTACACACACCCAGGCTGAGACAGACATAGCTATCTGGCTACTAGAGGTCGGCGTTAGTGACATCGATTCCGTTATTAGGACAAATGAAGTAAACTTCATTGTACGGGTTTTGTTCCCGTCGTGAACAACCGATCGCCCGCAATCACAGGGGAAACCTACGCTTGACAGACCAGATGCCAAGCCTCGTACTCGAGTTATAGGGGCGCAGTTGACCCTCTTTCGCTGAGAAGCGATTATTTGCCTCGTATCCGAAGATGAGGTCTTGTTAATGGGCTGTGAGCCCGCCCCATTCGACCCGGGTCATAGTTTATTTAGGTGTCGGTATGCAAATAGGTTAGGTTTTGATTTGGCCAAATCAAAGGTCGAGGGTCAATCTGCAAGACATGGCGTGTAGTAGAGTGACCAGCAATCGCCGCTGTCACGCCTTTGTAAACGGAATAGTTGTCACGCTACCGACTGCTTCGAGTCAGTTTGGCTATCTAGACTCAGCCTGCATTGTCCTACACTTAAAGGTTAGGCCTTACGATGCCTACCTTAGAAAATATCACCTTTCTCTGCCAATACGCCCTTCGCCTCCAACTGGTCCAGTGCTCGCCGCCCTCAATAGTCAACCGCAGCCAAGTGTGATCCATAGTTATATACTTACGTAGAATGAGCAGGTAAATGTGTAAGCATTCTCCTTCAGATGTCACCCCGCGTTTCCGCGTCAGGTCAATAAGTAGTAACGAGATGTCATGATTTATCCTAGCAAATACCTCCCGACTAATTTAGCACAAATGTCTGACCAAGGTCCATCTCCCATTATCTCTAATTTACTCGACTGACTGCCACACAGTCTAGAATTGACCTAGGTCCAACTAGGTCTCAAGGAAATGATTCGACTGATATCATTTTAGAACGGAAATTGTAATTGAGTATAAGATACGGGTTTTGATATCGGAGGTTCAGTCCTAGCGGTCGCTCTGGCTGTAACAATTATTAAACAATCTGGCGATGTACTATAGGCTTTAAGAGCCATGACCTTAGCGCAAAATCTCCGTTATCAATCCCTAAGGGTGCCTAACGATGGGGTGAAATAAAAATATGAAGTTGTGAAAAATTAGATTTATTTTGTCAAAATTAGTTCATCTAAGTCCCACTTTTAAATAAATTTGCAAAAGAAACTGTCCAATTATTTAGACCATGGTTGATGGGTCACAATCAACCATAGCCGAACATTTCATTCCTAACAGCCATGCTAATAAGAGGGAAAATGAAATGTTCAACCCCAAAAACCCTCTTGGCTCCTAAATCTAGTTTATACACACATGCACACAAAGTTTACAGTTTAAATACTAAGAGTTGTCCCTAACTACCAAATTCAAGAGGAACAACAGTAAGAGAGGCTAACCTTCAGTCTTTACTTAAATCTAACAACACAAAAGCACGTATTTACAGCTAGAGTGATTTCACGCTTGCACTCCTCCTTTGATTCTAATTAATAACGGACCATTTCGATTTCTATAGTATTATCTCCACCCGTACGCGGAGTACTGAGGGTCCCACGACACCAAGCATTAACCCTCACACAAAAGTCGGCGCAAAAAAATCACAATTAGGCATGCTACCTGCCTTTCAATAAAATTGTTAACTCACAAATCGAAAGTGGGTCCAGCCGGTGGGGTTTATTACGTCCTTGCTGGTAAAATTTCTCTAATGATGCTCCCGCGTCCATGTTTGCTACTTTTAATGTAAGGCTCTACTGAGTTTAATATGGAAGTGGGATGCGAATCTGAATCACTCTAATCGTTGCGGACAATGATGGTATTGAAGTACATTACCAAATAATTCGCAGTCTATTCGAGCTGCTAGAGTTCGCCAAATGCGCCAACTCGTCTCCTTTCGCAGATCGGGTCGCCTCCCCGCCTTGCTCGTTCGACACAAAAGTTCCTTACACTTTTACACTGAACTAAATTAGACTATGACTTTGGGAATACAATTTCTAAGCTAAAAATACAATAGGTACGCTTAGTAGATAAGATCCCAAGCGCGCGCTGTGATCTCCAGACGTAAACTGCCCCGAAGCCTCGCTCCAGTCCGAGTCGAGAGGCCTCCTTCCTTGTCCATGCCACACCTCCTGCAATCCAAAAATTCCCCCGCCAGTCAATATGAACAATGTTCGGACACCACCCCGAATTAGTTATGTTTGTCCATTGGTCATTGATTTCAGAGTCAAACGACACGCCCCTAAATTCATTAGAATTATGTCGCTTGCTTGTCACGAAAGACATTAAGATTAATGTCTTAGCAGATGTGCGTAGTTTCAAATTTCTTCCCATTATCCTGGAAAGGTTGCGCAATATAGTTTTATGACGCCCCGTGGTGTTTGTATCTTGAATTGTCTATAATTAACTCCCCTTTTTTCTAACTTACTTCCTTAGAAATAAATTTAACAACCCGTGAGAAAGCTTGACGGTTAAGAACAATCAATTTCGTAATAAATTTCCGTCACCCTTAAGTCTTAGTGACAATTTAAAATTCCAGCGAAATTGTTTTAGTATTCTAAATAACATCGGGTTATTTATGAGCAGAACAGTATCTATTATATTTTGAATTTACGATTCCCAGACCCTTGCACAGATGCGGTCCCGCTTTCACAATACCAAAAAAATTATAATAGTAGATTTGACCATCTCACACTCCCCCAAATAGATTTGAATTTGGCCAGGAATTCTATGCTCCCACACATGTCCTAGACCAAATTAAAATCTATTTCCAACTCTTCATGTGAAACGGCAAATCTCTGATCCGTTAGTTCCCACGACTATCCCTTGTTTTCCCACGCTCATCATAAAGCTACGTTGTGGTAATAAAACCCTAAACAGTCTAAGTTCCGCATTGTTGTCCGAGTCGGTTATCCTATTGTGTTTTTTTTTTCTCCCGGTGGCGCTTGCACTTCGCAACCTCTTTGTTAGTCAAGTCCTAATCAACATTCTACCTGTAGGCCCTACGTTTTTTTTGTAATAACGAAACAGGTGGATTGCATTGTAATTTCCTTCGACCCTGTTAGTGCGCGTGTCTATTAAGGTGTATACATTGTTATATGGCACGGCCCCTATTGTGAAAGGTCCCTTATACAATCGCATGAATTTTTTCGTTAATTTCTTGTCCGCGTCCGATTTAGCGAAAGTTTTAAGTTTCACCAAATCGCCTATTTCGAATTGTATCAATTTATGGTTTTTGTTATAATGGAGTTCCCTACTTTCTGCCGCTTTCATTATATTCTGTCGGGCCTGTTGTCGAATATGTTCGAGATCCTCCGGTGGTTCTCCTACCCCGCCTAAAATGCCGTTTCTGATGTCTGTAGACAATAAGGTCGTTTTTCCCCATACTATCTCATTCGGTGAATAACCCGTTGTGGTGTGTACCACCTGATTATATCAATCCTCTATTTCCGGTAACAGATCTACCCAAGAACGGTGTGATTTGTCGCAATAGGTTCGAAATAGCCTACCTAACTCTTTATTCACTCTCTCCGTCGAGTTCGGCCGCGGATTCCTAACGGATGTATGCGTCAGTTCGATACCTAGCTGCCGCACACCTGCCTCGAAATCCTTTGAAGTGAAGTTAGTGCCCCTATCTGAACATAGCGTCCTAATCCTCATCTGTACATGAAACTTCTTTATGCATGCTAACGTCGCCCTTCCACTTGCTCGACGTAACGAATATAGTTTAATCCATTTGCTATAAGCGTCCTGTACCACAAATATGTATTTGAACCCGAAACGTCCCGCTGGTAATGGTCCATAAATGTCGCAAAACACTTTCTCCCCTATTTCCCTTGCTATCACAGTCTTAATCGGTCCCGTATGAGTTTCCCGCGCGTGCTTCGACTTTTGACACGCCTCACAAGCTCTTACGATTTTACCTATTATGCGAGACATATCAGAAAAATAATACCGACGCTTCATTAGTGCATATACCTTGTAACGTCCAAAATGACCTATCTCCTCATGTATGCTAATGATCAGATCTTGCTGTAATTCCTCGGGGACGTAGAGCCTAAATGTATCCTTATGTATGTCCGATCTATAGAGAATTCCCTCTTTAAGCACGTAGTACTTTGACTCGGAGGTACCTATAGTCTCCATTCGACTAACTATTTTCCTAGCCGCCTCATCGCGCTCCTGATAATTCCTGATCTCCTTCCACCTGCTCTGTACCACCCGTCCTAACGGTACTTTGAATAGGTTCATCTCAGGCCCTACTGTCTTATTAGTTAATACGTCGGTAGTCCCTTTTATATGCCGGGATAGTACGTCTGCTACCGTGTTGAGTCGGCCCTTCACGTGTTCAACAGTGTAATCGAACCGCCCTATATAATGTACCCAACGTATCATCCGCGCGCTCAATAATTTACATGTTTGTAAGAATATCAAACTTTTATGATCGGTTCTAATGATTAGTCGCGCGCCCCTCAGGTAGGTCTCGAACTTTGACAAGCTGAATATGATCGCTCATAGTTCTTGTTCCGTAACAGTCCATCTACGTTCAGTCTCCGATAGTGACTTACTACAGAACCCTATTACCCTCTCTTCTCCCTCGCTTGTTAACTGATAAACGTAACCCGAAACTCCTAGATTACTACTATCGGTCTGCAAATAATAAGTCTGTTTAGGATCCGGGTGTGCGAGAAGTATCGTGTCTACAAATAACCTTTTAACTCTTTCAAAACAGTTATTTATCTCCAGTGTCCAGGACCATTTTGTATTTTGTTTCAATAGGTCACACAATGGCCTAACTTCCTCACTATATTTGGAGATAAACTTTCGAAAGTAATTTATTAAACCTAGAAAACCCCGTAATTGTTTCGCCGTCCTAGGTATGGGAAAACTCATTATGGCTTCTACGCGTTCGGGATCCATACGCACCCCGTCGGTGTTTACTATGTGCCCTAATAATTTCACTTCTACACATAAAAATCGACATTTCCCTAATCGGCCCGTAAGTCCCGCGGCTTCTAACCTGCCTAGTATTTGGTCTAGATGCGCTAAAGGCAACCCTATATCCCCTGTAGTAAATATGACAATGTCGTCTAGATAGTTCACGTAAAATTCCCGTACTCCTGCCAATATCAAATCTATCGCCCGCGAGAATCCTCTCTTACAATAGACATGGTTGTCTGAAATTAAACGTCGTTGCCTCTTAAATTCTTACTTAAGTAATCATAAAAAAATGGTACACAAGAGTCGAACTTGATCCTTTAATCCAACGAAACCCGAAGCAAAATTTTGACAATTTTTAAAAAGAAAATGGGAATCGAACCCATTTCGTCGTTCGTTCGTCGAACCTTAAGTAAGAATAGAGCCTGCGCCCTCGCACTCTCTGTGATCAGAACTCTTTAAACGGTTATCAAAAATAACACATTGATTTAATAACACAGGGATTGAACCTGCTCCTTCACAGTCCTACAACTTGAATGTCATATAACACTCAGTAAACCGACAGTAAAATTCGCTCAGGGTTCGAACCTGTATTCCCGCAACCTTAAAACTTAAACCTAGTCAATTAATTCCCACAGGGATCGAACCTGCAGCCGCACAGCCATTGACTAAGTATCTTCATGCTCTTAAGTTTACATCCTCATGTTTATAAAACAAAACAAAAATAAAAAATACAGCAAAATATGTCAACAGGGATTGAACCTGGTTTTCGTTAATAAATTGTATTTTAACTCTTATTTATTTTGATGTAGATTTGTCGGGAGTCGAACCCACCCAAACCTCAACACAATTTATTTATTATAACTAATTTCTCCTATAACGTATCCTACCTCTCTTATAACTAAGGTGGCTAACCCCATTAAATAAGCCTAATTAACTATCTGTAATCCGACGCAAAGCCCATACATACATACTTGCTATTGCATACAATATATGCGTAAATTTTATTTCAGTAATGACTAATAGTATCGAATATATTTCGTTTATATATCGTGGACAGACAGACAGACTCTAGTTCCCTTTGTTTCAGCATGAAACATGAAGCTAAAATATTTTCATCAACCTAAATATCCTAAGACAGACAGACGTAGGATGCGTTCTCAATCATCAATATGTGATGAAGTATTTTGCGTTAATTAATATTCTTTTAAATATTCTAAGACAGACAGACACACAAATATTAGTTTCTTAACTAATGTCCGTATTATACCAAATAACCATTACGATTTATTTTTCAGTAGAACCAACCTTTACAACCGTAAACACTTATTATATTTGAATATGCTTATACCAAATATGCAAATATAATTATGATGATGAGAATTATAGTACCCATGTACTTAAATGATTAAACTACGTTAAACTTATCTCTCTTTCTACTCTAAATCGCTGTAACTATTCTAACTGAACTACGTCTTCAACCTAAAAATAGCGTATGACTATTAGCGACCTCCCTTGGTTTCTCAAAATCAGCGAACGTGATCCAAACCTTCGAGTATAGGTCCATCACCTTACTCGCGTGCCCGGTAATGCACCCTAGCACTATTATTTATCTCTCAATCCGACCCATTTACCGCCCTTATATACTTTTAACCGCTTTAAAATGCAATAATGTCGAAAGACTTCCCGTCAAAATTGGATTGCTACCCAACGGCTGTACCACGTATAAATTTCGCGTTTCCCTTCCTTGTATGCATGTTCCGATTGATGCTAATTTACTTCTACTATGTATCGTCCTAACCCCGTCACCCGTCAATTTCCCGCTACCAAGTCTTGCGCAACCTTTTATATAGTAGGGATAAATTCAAAACAATACACAAGCTCAATAATAGAAAGCAGATAACACAGTAAATGGTTCAATTGTATGCAATGTCAAAAGCACAAATACAAACTAATCCAAGAAATGGACAAGGATTAGTGTCTCTTCCGCCGCAATCTCCTTCTAAAATCCCTGTAATTTCCATATTAGTAATTATATAGCTCTCCCCCGCTCCCCCAGACCTAGAGTAGATGTAATATAATTCTTACATAATAACATGCTCAATGTGTCTCTTAACCTCTCTCCTGAAATTCCTCTTATATACTCAATTACGATTCCTACGTTGTGTTTATTTTTAAGCTAATATAAATCCAGTCGTATCGTTATTTCGAATACGTACATGGATCCGTGGTCACGCGGCATCAAATTCTGTGATGGTACGGCTCGTGAAGTGATCGTCTAAGTTATAGCTGTTTATGTAATTGAATAAATTTGAAGAGAATTAAGGCTTACTGTAAGGTTAAGAGAATTCGTTACTACATTTACACACACCCAGGCTGAGACAGACATAGCTATCTGGCTACTAGAGGTCGGCGTTAGTGACATCGATTCCGTTATTAGGACAAATGAAGTAAACTTCATTGTACGGGTTTTGTTCCCGTCGTGAACAACCGATCGCCCGCAATCACAGGGGAAACCTACGCTTGACAGACCAGATGCCAAGCCTCGTACTCGAGTTATAGGGGCGCAGTTGACCCTCTTTCGCTGAGAAGCGATTATTTGCCTCGTATCCGAAGATGAGGTCTTGTTAATGGGCTGTGAGCCCGCCCCATTCGACCCGGGTCATAGTTTATTTAGGTGTCGGTATGCAAATAGGTTAGGTTTTGATTTGGCCAAATCAAAGGTCGAGGGTCAATCTGCAAGACATGGCGTGTAGTAGAGTGACCAGCAATCGCCGCTGTCACGCCTTTGTAAACGGAATAGTTGTCACGCTACCGACTGCTTCGAGTCAGTTTGGCTATCTAGACTCAGCCTGCATTGTCCTACACTTAAAGGTTAGGCCTTACGATGCCTACCTTAGAAAATATCACCTTTCTCTGCCAATACGCCCTTCGCCTCCAACTGGTCCAGTGCTCGCCGCCCTCAATAGTCAACCGCAGCCAAGTGTGATCCATAGTTATATACTTACGTAGAATGAGCAGGTAAATGTGTAAGCATTCTCCTTCAGATGTCACCCCGCGTTTCCGCGTCAGGTCAATAAGTAGTAACGAGATGTCATGATTTATCCTAGCAAATACCTCCCGACTAATTTAGCACAAATGTCTGACCAAGGTCCATCTCCCATTATCTCTAATTTACTCGACTGACTGCCACACAGTCTAGAATTGACCTAGGTCCAACTAGGTCTCAAGGAAATGATTCGACTGATATCATTTTAGAACGGAAATTGTAATTGAGTATAAGATACGGGTTTTGATATCGGAGGTTCAGTCCTAGCGGTCGCTCTGGCTGTAACAATTATTAAACAATCTGGCGATGTACTATAGGCTTTAAGAGCCATGACCTTAGCGCAAAATCTCCGTTATCAATCCCTAAGGGTGCCTAACGATGGGGTGAAATAAAAATATGAAGTTGTGAAAAATTAGATTTATTTTGTCAAAATTAGTTCATCTAAGTCCCACTTTTAAATAAATTTGCAAAAGAAACTGTCCAATTATTTAGACCATGGTTGATGGGTCACAATCAACCATAGCCGAACATTTCATTCCTAACAGCCATGCTAATAAGAGGGAAAATGAAATGTTCAACCCCAAAAACCCTCTTGGCTCCTAAATCTAGTTTATACACACATGCACACAAAGTTTACAGTTTAAATACTAAGAGTTGTCCCTAACTACCAAATTCAAGAGGAACAACAGTAAGAGAGGCTAACCTTCAGTCTTTACTTAAATCTAACAACACAAAAGCACGTATTTACAGCTAGAGTGATTTCACGCTTGCACTCCTCCTTTGATTCTAATTAATAACGGACCATTTCGATTTCTATAGTATTATCTCCACCCGTACGCGGAGTACTGAGGGTCCCACGACACCAAGCATTAACCCTCACACAAAAGTCGGCGCAAAAAAATCACAATTAGGCATGCTACCTGCCTTTCAATAAAATTGTTAACTCACAAATCGAAAGTGGGTCCAGCCGGTGGGGTTTATTACGTCCTTGCTGGTAAAATTTCTCTAATGATGCTCCCGCGTCCATGTTTGCTACTTTTAATGTAAGGCTCTACTGAGTTTAATATGGAAGTGGGATGCGAATCTGAATCACTCTAATCGTTGCGGACAATGATGGTATTGAAGTACATTACCAAATAATTCGCAGTCTATTCGAGCTGCTAGAGTTCGCCAAATGCGCCAACTCGTCTCCTTTCGCAGATCGGGTCGCCTTCCCGCCTTGCTCGTTCGACACAAAAGTTCCTTACACTTTTACACTGAACTAAATTAGACTATGACTTTGGGAATACAATTTCTAAGCTAAAAATACAATAGGTACGCTTAGTAGATAAGATCCCAAGCGCGCGCTGTGATCTCCAGACGTAAACTGCCCCGAAGCCTCGCTCCAGTCCGAGTCGAGAGGCCTCCTTCCTTGTCCATGCCACACCTCCTGCAATCCAAAAATTCCCCCGCCAGTCAATATGAACAATGTTCGGACACCACCCCGAATTAGTTATGTTTGTCCATTGGTCATTGATTTCAGAGTCAAACGACACGCCCCTAAATTCATTAGAATTATGTCGCTTGCTTGTCACGAAAGACATTAAGATTAATGTCTTAGCAGATGTGCGTAGTTTCAAATTTCTTCCCATTATCCTGGAAAGGTTGCGCAATATAGTTTTATGACGCCCCGTGGTGTTTGTATCTTGAATTGTCTATAATTAACTCCCCTTTTTTCTAACTTACTTCCTTAGAAATAAATTTAACAACCCGTGAGAAAGCTTGACGGTTAAGAACAATCAATTTCGTAATAAATTTCCGTCACCCTTAAGTCTTAGTGACAATTTAAAATTCCAGCGAAATTGTTTTAGTATTCTAAATAACATCGGGTTATTTATGAGCAGAACAGTATCTATTATATTTTGAATTTACGATTCCCAGACCCTTGCACAGATGCGGTCCCGCTTTCACAATACCAAAAAAATTATAATAGTAGATTTGACCATCTCACGATGAAAAGAAAACTTAGTAAACATAACCATTATAATAATTTTCTTTTCCATTGTATATATCTATGTATGTATGTATACAGCGTGTATATTTGATATTACCGAAAACTTTACGGGGTCTTAATATAAGCATTAAATAATATATTGCACGTAAATTATTTAAAAAAATCGAACTTTTTTTTCCATATAAAATAATTCAGCACGCAATGTATTTGTTTGTTGTTGTTTGTTGACACTTAACATCGTGATGTGACAACTGTCACTAGTAATAACTACGCCCTATATTGCTGTTTAGAAAATTTTCAAAAATTAATTACGCTATAGCAGTTAACGCTAAATTAATAATTGTTATAAATATCAGATTGTAGCACTAAAATCTCCGTCTGGCTTCAATTTGCGGTTATATCAAATATACACGGTTTATGTATGTGTATATTTACCCTGATGCATACTTATTTTCTATTAGAATTATGTGTTCCCTTCGCCTTTTTCATCATCTACTCTATATTCAGTTAAATTTTTATTCAATTTCACTACTCAAAAGTTGTCTGGAAGAGATCGCTTTTTAACGGTAACCGGTTTTGTTTCCTTTTTTCTGGCTAATAAATTTAATAAGCTACAATTTGCCATTGATGTCGTCTGTGCGAATATTTGCATATTGGACACATGAAGCGCTCATTTAATATCGAAATTCTGATGATTCTTGACTATGCTGCGATTCAGAAGAAAACAACAAATTAGCTCTTGTAGTAATAGAAATTAAACTAATATTTAATTTTTTTTTTTTATTTACTTTTAGTTATTTATTTCACTTGCCAGAGACGGAACGCGATCAAAAGCAAGCAAGCTGATGATGATAAAACGATTTGTATAAACTCAAGTCTAAATCATAACACATAATATTATCCTGACGGAAAAGACAAGACAAAGATCGAAACAAGATCGACCCTCACAACATCACGTTTCGTTAGTGAGGCCTCCTCTCCGAAATTAGCAATGCATGAATTTATCACTGCCTATTGCGATCGAATGCGAGTCGACAACCGTCGAAAGGACGAACGCGACTGATTGGCAAAAAGGTTTGGTTTCATTATTTTGTACTACTAGCATTAAGGGGATGACGACTGGTGGTAAATAAAATTCTACAGCGGTAGTTATATATCAGTACTAGCTTTTGCCCGCGATTACGTACGCGTGGAACTTGATAAAAGGGATTATTAAAAGCGCCTAAGCAAATGTAAGAGCAATTGTGCTATTGGTCTAATTATTACATTTCCTACAGGGTCACCGCACCCCAACAGAAATGTTAACTCACTTTTCAATCTTTTTAGGTATAATTACCAGGATGAAAACTATCCTAGTATGTCCTTCCTCGTATCTTAAACTATCTCTATGCCAAATTTCATCAAAATCGATTCAGCGGTTTAAGCGCGAAGAGGTAACAGACAGACAGACACACTTTCGCATTTATTTATCAGTACTATATTAAAATTTCAATTCTAAAATAGGTTTTAGTATAAATACGCCTAGATAGTCTTCATACAACAGTTTTCCAAAGGATGAAGCCGGTTTTGGTTGTGCGTGTCTGCGAACCACTCATAGAAAGGTTTTGTTTGTGATATTGACGAAACTGAGCCCGTGACAGGCCGTGACTCACAAAAACTGGCTTTACTTTCAAGCGCTGACTAGGCTTCTAGGTGTATTTATTTTATTTTTACACGCGTACTTTAATCCGTCAATTATAATTTCACAGACAAAATCACAATAACGCACTTTTTAATCCTGTACCAAAATTCTATACTCTATGGTACCCGCTACAGAACTTTAATATTCATAAGACATCTCTCTACTAAACTAATAATTTCAAAAAAAGAAAATCAGTATATTTGATAAAAAAAACACGCTAGTTCACTGATTGGTTAAAATTACTTGTCACAAAATTTAACCAATCACGAGGCACCCGCCACGACCATCACGATCATGTTTTCTTTTAATAGGTCAGTTTTAGTTAAACGAAAAAGCTTAGGTATTGTATGCAATAGTTACACAATTAGGTCTTAAAATACTCGGCAAGGCTCGTGACCTAAACGCGGTACTCGACTTTAAGAACCTTCATTGTGCAACGATTGCATAAAATACTATTAAAGTGCAATGAAGTACTTATCCATTTAAATTTGCACTCCAGTGTAGCCAAACACAGTCACTGCGGAATGATGTCACGCCTAAGAGAATGATTGATCTTGATTGCATCGATGATGGATCACTGCACAATACTCAATCTACACAACATGTTTCAATGTTTTGTTTCATATTTTTCACGTTTTACAAAGTTAACATATCCATGTCTGATGTTGTTGTGACTGTTATTATAGTGAAATAAATTGTGTCATTGAAACCACTAAACATACTTTCACAAATAAGCGGAACCAAATAAACTGCCACTAACTTTTGGACATTTTCAATTGTACAAAAAGTAAAAAGAATACGTGTTTTGACTTCTGATTTTTATGACGTCACAAGCCAGTATCTTCATAGAAACTTCATATAATAGATCATATATGCCATTTCATAAGGAGTAGCTGAGTTGAGCTGTCATCAAATACCTTATTGTGTATTGTGTTATGGACTGACAACCTGGGACCTAATTCTATTTACATTTCTATGATATCTCGGAAATCTCCGAAGTGGATATCACATTTTCGCCAATCCGGTCACTTTACTTGCGATCATATTATATGTGACGATATCTAGCAGGCGCAAACTTAATTTGACTACCCGGGTGACTATCATCGTCATTATCATCATTTCAGCCACATGACGTCCACTGTTGAACATAGGCCTCCCCCAGTGACTTTCAGATCGGCCGGTTGGAAGCGGCCTGCATCTAGCGGCTTCCTGCAACCTTTACCAGGTCGTTTGTCCACCTTGTGGGTGGACGTCCCACGCTGTGCTTGCCGGTGCGCAGCCGCCATTCGAGAACGTTTCTGCCCCATCGGCCGTCAGTTCTACGTGCTATGTGCCCTGCCCACTGCCACTTCAGCTCAATTGCTAATCCGTCGGGCTATATCAGCGACTTTTGAATGTGACTATATGCAGTTCGAATCTCAAAACGCGTTAAAGGTGATATTCCTACCTGTAATACACCGAGCCGAGACATCGCTTATTTGTTACGTGGCGATTTCTAGAAGTACACTGGAATTAACGCCAAGGTACATATGCAAGTAATTAAGCCTTTTATAATACTCTAAAATGAAGCAGACAACATGGGAAAACAAACATAATAAGATAATGGCCTAACTATATACAAAAACAAACATTACGGAAAAATACAATTTATCCTAATGCTTATATTACGCAAAAACTGAAATTATAGGAATGTTAACGTTATGAACAGAAGTCCTGATACTGCGCTAATTCTAAACAGAAGACATTTTGAAAAGCTCACAATGTAGGAATAAAATTAAGAGAACGCAGACATTTTGAGAATGGTACATTTTAGGAAAACAGATATTTTAGGCCTGAGCCAATTGTCTGAAGTAGGTGAAGAACCTTAAAAATCCTATTTAATTAAACCCAGACATAGACGTAGACACAGCTGGACGCAGCGCCATTGATACAGCTATCTCAACATTAGGAGAATAACGATTTCGAAACCAGTTCTCTTTATACCGTATTATTGTGGTCATCGCATTATAGCTGCTGTTATTTCTTCCACCACAGACTACCTCCTAACCATAACAGCCTCTTCGTCGAACTTGCAGTTCCTCAACCGATGGTTGGTTAGTTTTTAGTCTGTGTAGAAATATTTAATTCGCAGTGCAAACCACAGCGCACAATTCGTTTTTATTACGCCATTGCCGGCTGATACTGTTATTAGAATGGCCCACACAGCGGCACAAAAGCAGAAGATATTATTATTGTATTAACTTCATATGTACTTACTACATTTTGCTTCTGGTAAACGTCGCTATGGCCACGCTTACTTTGTGCATTTTGCGGGTTTACACTCCATTTGATTTTGATTTTGCTTTCCGCATGTGTGCGAATGTAAGTTCCGATATAAGTATGAGAAATTTAAGGTCCTTTACTACGGTACTGTAATGTATGTAACGGAGATCTATCCCACGTAGCACGACTTATTTTAGCTCTGTAAGGGCTATATAAACTCTTATACAACTCTTATACAACATGTGTGCTACTTAAAATATTATTGAAACTATCGTGAGACGTCTTTAATAATTATGAAAACGGTTAAAACTCACGTAAAAAATCAGTGGGTCGCAAGTCGCGTAGCAGCACGGATAGCTGCCCCTGATGAAGAGCTCCATATGAGTTCGAAACATGTTGGGCCGTTCCTGAGAATTTTTCCGTGAGTTTTAACCGTTTTTGAAATTATTGCCGAGCTTGTCCTTTTGCCATTGTTCAATTATTTGATCTTTTTACTTGGTGTTTCTTTTTTGTATTTTTTTGATGTACATAAAACTGTGTTCTGTTTTTTTGGCAATAAATGTATTTTCTTTCTTTCTTTGTCAGAGATCTTTATTTTGGGTTCCTGACGCTTTGAATGTACATGGTTAATAAAATCAGGCGACTTTGACAATAAATTAACAAAACGCATAAGAACTTAGACTAATTATGGTATCCTGTCACAAATCTGAAACATAGTTTCCCATCCATAGTATCGTCAGTTTTTCATTTGCCCGCAAGTATTTTTTTCCTGAAACTCATCGATAAAATCGTTTAAAGAATCCTTTTCAATTGGGCTAAGTTTGGTTTGATTTATAATTATTCTGAAATATGAACAGCTTTGGAAAAAAACGGCTTTCTAAGTATCTAAATGTAATTAATTTACACTTTCGCATTTATAATATTAGTATGGATATACCAATAATAATTGTACATACATTTTCATACCGCACTTTATTAATTTATATACCGTGTCCCTTAGAATAAGTTTTTTTATTAATTCTAATTTTTATGTCAAATTGTATACCCATAAATAGTATCTCACAATTTGCTGCGCCCTACTTACAGGGTACATATTGTGATCTCAAATTTGTAACTTTACCACCTGTAAACCCATTATGTGCAATAAAATATTGAGTATTGAGAGTGACGGGTAGCGCAATCTTGCGCGACAAGAGTCGCGAAGCATAGTTGTGCTAAGGCTCCCGGCCAGGGTCTAAATTTGTTCACTGTTTCTATCTTCGTATTTGTATTATGCAAGAAATAGTGATTAATTTCACTTTGAAATTGCGAATATCATTGTAACATGATTTTTGTAAAACAAGCGAGTTCGAAATAATTGTGTTTTGAAATAAGTATACGTAGACAGAGAATTTGGGTCAATCAACTATTTTCTGCCACTCGTTGCCATGGTGATGTCCCCCGGGTCACTTATTAAAATTACGATTTTCCGTGGTTAATAGTTAGCAAAAGTTTTGTAATTTAAGCAGTTATAAGCACATGCTTATGTAGACTATCTCCTGACAAAAGCAGTAATCTAAATTATCAATACTTTTCTTAGAAGTTTAATCACTCTTGTCCAATGGGTCACGGAACATAATAACAGCAAGAAAAAGTTGATCCACCCATTTTATTACTTGAAAGCAAGTTCATAATTGACAGACAAAGCACCGTACACATGTAACTTTGTAACATAACTCATTATTTTAAAACGTGCGTATGTACACCTGTTTTTGCGGTTTAACAACACCAAGTTCACAACTCCTTACCAGTACCACCAATGTCATCTCAAACATCTTAAGAAATACAGCCATTGGGTTCAATATTGCTTGTCAAACGCGAAAATTAAGTTTGTTAATGACATTATGTAAGTTGTTCGGAACTCCGTATTAACTAATCTACTAATGGACGAATGGAGTCGAGTTAATTTGAATCTTCCGTTTGTTTCTTTAGGGGTGTATCTTGTTGAAGTTCGGTCTTCACTGACTTTGTAAGCATGTCTGAAACAGGAATGCAGGATTAGGTAATAACGAATATGAAGAGGTTTTAACTGTGAACCAGAAATGTGTTCATATCAAAGTATACATGAAATAACTTATATAACAAATTGTAAAATAGGTCAGTAGGGTAGGCGATTCTGCTTCTCCAAAATTTCTTTGTAAAATGTCCAGTTGTTTAGAATTTGCAGCTTTTCTCACCTAAAGGCCACATTTCTCAATAAATTCTCATAAAATTTTGTGAGTAGGTTTGATAAGACGCGGTTGGCGACTTATACGACTTATAGATAATCTACTAGTAAAATAAGGGAAAAATAATAAACGCGGACATTATAAAACGCTCCATGAAAAATCGCTACATAGAGAAAGACGAATACTTGATAAAATTTGCGACCATGAACAAATGCTTTTGTGTAAATTATTGAACAAATCTACATACACCTAACAGAAATCAAAAGATGTTCGAGAGTACTCAGAATATTGAATAGACATTACCAATTGCTATTAGAACGGTGGTAGCCTTAGTGGTTAGGGCATGCGACTTTCAATCCGGAGGTCGCGGGTTCGAACCCGGCCCATACCAATGAGTTTTTCGGAACTTAGGTACGGAATGTCATTTGATATTTACCATTCGCTTTTCGGTGAAGGAAAACATCGTGAGGAAACCACCTAAGCCCAATAAGGCCTAGTTTCCCCTCTGGGTTTGGAATGTCAGACGGCAGTCGCTTGCGTAAAAACTAGTGCCTACGCCACATCTTGGGATTTAGGTAGCCGACCCCGATTGAGAATTCATTCTCTCCAAAGATATGGGACAAAGGCTAGGAGGATGATTACCAATTGTTATTAATAAAATAGCGTGTTCAGCCGTTGGTCCGTAGTGCTAGCACCACTGCTAAATGAAGCAACCACATTTATTCAGCCCGGGAACATCGCATAAATTGAATTGGAAATTCACAAATAAAACACAAGACACGGAAATAAGGAATATTCAAACATTTTAGAGAATAACTCACAGAAATGAGGCGTGGGAATACGGGACTCTTACAGGAGCGCCCCTAGGACGTAACGCGACTAGAATTGCTGGTAAAATTAGGTTTACTATTGGAAGGCATAAAATCATTAATACTAATATGGTTACGCATACAAATACAAATACAAATACAAATACAAGTACTCTTTATTGCACACCTCATAAAATATACAGGAGAAATACAATGCAAGAAATTACAATTAGAGGTAAACAACAGGCGGTCTTATCGCTAAAGAGCGATCTCTTCCAGACAACCTTTGGGTAGTGGAGAACTTGAAAAAATAATATTTTGTTATTAGGCGGTGCAAAAATCGGAAAATGATAATAATATATACATAAAAAAAAACAAATAAATACATAATTACGCATAATTGCTTTTCGCCGAAAATAAGATGTACATAATCCTCTTAGTCATTACGCATAATTTTTTACGCATAACATGCTAAATCAATATGCGAAACAGCATTAGTCTAAAAAACATTATGTGATCCAAGGGGATCCCTAAAATTATCTCAACTAAATTCCATAACTTTTTATAGGTTTCACCGCCTCTTTTCAGCAACGAGCACAGTCCCAAATAAAGGACCAGCGACGCACTTCTAAGGGTGAATCTGAGCGCAGCGGAGATGTCAGCCTGAGTTGAAATATTATTATGTATCTCAGCTTCGCTTCACTGTTGTGATTGGTTGATTCTGCACGTCTCCGCTCCGCTCCACTTCAGTGGAGACGCACCCTAACTCCTCTGGTGTTGCACCTCAGGTTTTGATTCCCTTCCAAGCGTCAGGAAATGCAGCGTCAAACGCCATTTTTTTTTTTAATATCAGACAAACATAAAATATCTATATAAAATATCTAACGAATCGGTCTTAAATAAAATGAGGAAGAAAATGGAAGTAATGCTCACAATCAAAAAGAGAAAAACGGCATACTTTGGACATATTTACAGAAACGCAAAATATGCCTTAATGCAAGAAACATAATTGAGGGAAAAATAGACGGAAGAAGAGGTAGAGGAAGACCTAGAACAACTTGGTGTGATAATATCAGGGACTGGACTGGTATTAAGGACGTCACCACTCTCAGCAGAGTGGCCAAAAATAGAGAAAACTTTCGTATGATGATCGACGACATCCGTTAGGATATGGCACCACAAGAAGAAGAAGAATATCAGACAACCTCGCACAAATCAATTTAGTCCTAAATTAAGCTCAAGAAGGCTTGTGTTATGGGTACTATACGACGATATACATACTTATATATATATTAATATATACTTAAATACATAGAACAACCATGAACCAAGCACAAATATTCGTGTTCATCACACAAATATTTGTCCTGGCCGGGATTTGAACCCGGGACCGCCGTCTCAGTAGGCAGGTGCTTACAAACTGAACCAACCGCGTCGTCGCTTTTCATTGCGTTGTCTTAGAAGATTGTTTTTTTCACGGCTCCAAGGGGTTGCAGACCTGAATACTTATTTGATATGAATTTCAGTTTCACAAGTGTTCCAGAGAAAAACGGTGTTAGACAGACGAGCAACAAATTAATCCTATAAGGTATTGACGTACGGAAAACGAGCCTTTTCATTTCGGCCTATAATATTATCATATTATCTGCCTGATTCCCTGTACTTTACTTTATGTGCATATTCATTACTAGGAACGCAAGACCAAACGTGTATGCTCCAATCATGGCCGCTTTGACCTGTTTGATCCTATTGCACACGGTAGCAATTTTACGTCCTAGTGCGCAAACACAAGTATTGTAATTCTGCCCGTGTGCAGTGGAAATGCACGATCGCAATTGGCTACTCGCCTCGCAGGTGAGCGGAACAACCTGCTTTAAACATACTTATGTGCATATGGAGCTATAATCTGACAAGTTACCTAGAAATCGTTTTTATTTTAAACATGGATAAATAATCCATGCTGTGTGAAACTAAATTGCTTAAAATTTTCTCCTTCGCTTGAGTTTTTTTTACTTAATCTTTTCGTGGGGGGGTTAAAGGGTGATGATTGTTAGGTTTTTTCCGAAGCTGACTAGGTCGCTTACTCGGAAGTGATTTAATATATTGCTAAATTAATGATATATCTACGCCTTTTCCTGCCATACAATCTATTTTATTAAATAAACATTCGCTATTCGGGCTGATGAAAATTTAAAGGCGGTTATTTATTGGTTATTACACTTTCCTGTAATTTCAAGTGACTATAAAAGAGTACCTAATAATTTTAGAGGTAAAAAGTAATATTGGCAGTTTTTGTCATTTGTATTTTGGCAACTTTGTGTATATTTAAATGTTATCACATTTTAGGTTGAACTTTTTGATAAATATGACATTTATCGACTAGGCTTCGCATAGATGTCAATGTGAAAAGTCGGAGTGAGGTCATGAATCAACTCCAGTATTTAAGAAAGTTAACCATTTTCAAATCGTGCAATTCCCATTGCACGTGAGTGAAATTACAATACTTTGCGCACTAAGACGTAAAGTTGCATTCATTATCAGCGACACTGCAAAATTACACTATTGTACGTGACTTTTCGTAAAGATATTTTGTTATCTTAACTTTGCAAAGCGAACGAATTCAATTTATTACAATACATAAATGGTTTTACTCACGTTGTAGAAGTCGAATAACGCTCGCTGTGTTCGGCTCTCCTGATGGAGAATCGCGTACCGATTCGAACATGTCGAGCGTTATTCGACATCTACGACGGAGTAAACCCGTTTATGTATTTAAATATGCCTAAGACTGCCGGTAGTTTTCTATGTGGAATTCAATTTATTATTTTTATATCTAGAATAAAGTATAACACTCATTCCGAGATATACTAACTGACATCGGGTTTTTTTAAGGTAAAATAAAACTACACTCATCATCATCATCATATCAGCCGATAGACGTCCACTGCTGGACAAAGGCCGCCCCCAAAGTTCTCCACAACGATCGGTCTTGCGCCGCCCTCGTCCAATTTCTACCTTTCTATTTCTATGGAGCGAGCTATGCTCGGAATTTCCTTGCGGGATCGAATTCGAAATGACGAGATACGCAAGAGAACCAAGGTTGTAGATATAGCTCAGACAGTCGCCAAACTTAAGTGGCAGTGGGCAGGGCATGAAACTACACTATTACAAAATAAAGATAAACTAAATATAAAAAGAAATGGCCCCTGCGGCATAGCGCTGAAAATGCTAAATAATCTATACAATTCTAGATTTGTATCGAAAATGATTTTTCTATGGTGAGAGGTTATGATTTCAGGAAAAATCTTAATAGCGTGATGCAGGATCGTCAATTTGTTTTGTATGGACGCGCGGCGCCGTGCCAACCTGGCGCCATCTGTTTTCATAACTTCCTTTGTCATCGCATCACAAAACGACTGGACAAATAGCCAATTTTGAAACAGGGATAGCTGTACTTCTAAGGATGGTTATAGGATAGGTACTTTTATTCGTCTACGGTAAAAAAAATACGCGGACAAAGTTGCGGGCACATCCTAGTAACTAATCATCATCATTCATCATCATTATGAGCCAAAAGACGTTCACTGCTGGACATAGGCCTCCCCCAGAGAACGCCACCATGACCGGTCCTGCGCCTCCCGCATCCAGCGGATTCCAGCTACCTTCACCAGGTCATCAGTCCACCTTGTGGGGGGCCTACCCACGCTGCGTCGTCCGGTGCGTGGTCGCCACTCAAGAACTCGATGGCCCCAGCGGCCGTCGGCTTTACGAGCGATGTGGCCTGCCCATTGCCACTTAAGTTTTGCTATCCTTCGGGCTAACTAATACTCTGCCAAAATTCTCTCCTCATTTGGAACCCTTTTCCTCTTTCGCATACCCCTTTCCGTCAGGATTGACATCACTTGTAAAACAATTTATAAAGCAAACTGAGCTCGCCTTATTAATAATGACTTAAGTTTTAAGTTTGGTTGTAGGTACTGTCTCGTTGTTTCTTTTCGCGAGTCGCCTAATTGGAGTAAAGACTGTTGGTATTTCTTGTCTCAATGCAGATTACGTAAAGTTTAGATGCTGACATTTTGTAAGTATAAATAGATGAGTATGGTTTAATTTATTCAGGAAACTTTAGAAATATAAAACAAACACTAATCAATATTTTATAAACCTCAAAATAAAATAAAAATTAACTAAAATTCAAAACTTGACTTAAAAATTAGCAAGTTGAAATAATAATGGGTAACTGAAATATCAAATAGTTGGAAGCCTAGAAGGATGCATTCAAAATAAACATACAACACCGAACCTAGGTAAATGGGTTAAGGGTAAGAAATGAACGCATAAAAAAATATAAGTTTTCTCTTCGTTCTAGTTTACCTATTGAATTTTAAGGAGTTGATGAAGTCAAATATTATAAAATACAACATTTTATTGTGCATGGAACTCATTAGGCATTTAAAAACCTAATCTGTAAAATAATGATTCAAAATGTAAATTTCACACACTCGTTTCTTTAAACCAAAGAAATTAATAGCCAATGATTAATTAAGATAAACAGAAGTATGTTTCTGATACAATTCAGTTTTCATAGTTTTTATGAATATATGGGTACAATACGAAACAATTATTATATCAATTAATACTAATAACTTAAACTAGGTATACACCTAATAATTTTACAGCTAAAATATAAATATAATTAAAATAGAGCCTAAAGGTTATATATGTATACCCGATATATATTGGCTTTTGTGTACAACTATTTTTGTCTAACACTAAATAACATGAAATCTTGCCCAGTTTAGAATTACTTACATATTGCCTGTAAAATTAAAACCACATAGAGTTGTGCACTAAGGTCCTAATTGCAACAACTATTTCCGAAAAGTTAGTATGAGTGTGAACTAAGGTATCGATATCCTCGTCAAAATAAATTGTTATGCTGTTGCCTAAAGACAGAGATAGAAAACTACTTATATTATAGACGGAAGAAATATTATCAGCTTTCATAGTAGGCAGCTAAAATTGACATCAAATTCAAATTCAAAACTTTATTCTGCAAGTAGGCTACAAGAGCCCTTTGATATGTCAGATCCTAAGTTACAATAACAATATCATAGTATTAATGCAACAGATGAATCACTGGGCATCTTTTACAGCATATTTTACATCAAAATTTATTCACCCGGGCACCGCATCTATTTTACATTCATTCGAGCGACTGCTCTTGCGGCCTTGAGTCCTTTGTTTAGACTTTCCATTCCTTTTTTGTCCTACATAAAAGGCTAGTATTTATTAACTCGCCCGTTTTGCCCCTTCATCTTTTCTATCTTGACTTGAAATGGCTTAAAGTAGGTAAACAATATTAAAAGCCCTTTTGGCATTTTGTAAAAAAGGTTGCGTATAAAATTATAAAATTCTAAACAGGTTGCTATTGGCCTATTTCACAAACATTACAGGTGATAATGAATTCTTTATCAATCATATCTTTACGTCTATTCTAGCGATGTGTTTAAAATAACATTTTTACAATTTTTCAATTGCAATGCTCATAAAATAACCGTGCTATATATACTACTTTTAGCAGCTAGTTACATACCTACTACTTCAAATACAGATATATATATAGGTATATATATATAGCAATACAGCGGCTTAAAAGATGTACCTAGGATCTTTGGGAAAATTTATGAAAAATCTAGCCCTTTACCAGCGATCTTTTTTTTTCGTGTACCTATGTCTACAGGACTTACTTCGCTATTTCTTAGAATTAGATATTTTTGAGCTTCTGATTGTGTCCATTTCAATAACTTTTAATCCTAAGGAGCGGATGAAACCAAGTCATCCTTGAAACACAGATTTACTATGAATCATGGATTCAATTCGGAAAAGTACATTTATAGGTACTAACAACGCGGTTGGCGCAGTTTGAAGATCACGAAAATAATATAATATCCTAATATATCTTGTAAAATATCAAATAGGCTTTTCCGAGCCGTTTCCAAATAAATATGCAACGGATAAATTAACCAAAAGTTTGCGCTGAAATTAAAGCTAAATAAAGTTTCATCGACTAGTTATTGACCTGCGATATAGCGCAGGTCTCACGCCCCACTGCGAGAGATTTTTTCCCGACTACGACAAAGCCATAAGGAGGGTTATAAGTTTAGCAGTCTATGTATGTAAGTAGATTTGTTTATATATGTGTGTTCTACCATAGCGCGAAAACAACTTAAGTAATTGATAATTGAGGTATCTTGTAAACGTAAGGACGAATAAAGGTAACAATCGACTGTACTATTTATTTCGTTTATTATTTTTATCTGCAGTCGTAGAGTGGCGACGACGTATAGGAGAGCGCAGCCCACGCTGCGCGACGTGGCCCGCGACTAGATGGACGTATGACCTCGTCAGGGTAGCGGGGAGTCAGTGAATGCGGTCTGCGCGGGATTGCACTTCGTGGCGAGCTATGAGGTAGACCTATGTTCAGCAGATAAGGATGATTATCGATAAAATTCTACTTCACCTTTCCATCATCATTCATCCAGACTTCCTTTAGGAGGTTTAGAATGACGGGGTTTAACAACATTATAATTATATGAATGTCATTCGTTTGCTCGACTTCCACTTGTTTTCCCATTAAAATAACTTTGATGACAAGTATTATCCAATAAGGTAGTTTAGAAGAAGATTCAAAATAAAAATGCAACCGCTGTAACTGCGACCATATCTCAAAAACAAAGTTATTAGAGACTTGAAAACTTCGGTCGGCGCTTAACTTACGGGCATATTATTAAGAGCTCAGCTGTTAAGCGCTGTTCAACCAAATATTTGTATTCATTGAAGGCTTATATATATGTATAGTTTATTACTGTAACAATAGATGTCTCCGGAGGTACGGGTTTTTACTAAACTTCACTATTGAGATTTGTTCTAGATGGAGTTAGTAGTACTCATTTTAACTGTTATTTTACTTATGAAATTATAGTATTCCAATGACATGATAGATGGCACTGTTAGCTACGCAAACTAGCTAACGGTTGTTTCCCTAAAAATGTTTAAGTATTTTGAGATTTTATGGGTTGTCAATTACAAAATGTAACCAATAACAAGTGTGATTAAAGAATAATAAACCTTAAAGAAACACAGTGAAGTTTCAGTTTAACATTTGGTCCTTCGAGCGGGAATCGATCAGTGGTACGCGGCGAGTGTTTACCAGGTTCAGTGGAACCAAAGCACCGAGGAGCAGTAAGTGTGCTCAGAAAGTTGCAGTACTGAGGAGGTATTGTGTACACCAAACAAAGAAAGTAACAGACTTTAGTGGCCTGCACATTGCGAGAATGCAGCTAGCAGATCCGGAATTTGACAAACCCAACCAAATAGATATTCTCTTGGGTGCTGAGATTTACAGTCGTATAGTACAAGATGGTGTGAGAAAAAACAACCAAAGCACGTTAATTGCTCAAGCAACAACTTTCGGATGGATTATTTCGGGTCAAGACCAAAAACGCATAAAGAGAAATGAAACCTCATTGGACTGCGAACAGCAAGGATATACTGAAAGCTATTCTGAGCCATTGCGATCTAGTCGTTGGTTTTATAATAGAGGTTTAAAGAATCACTTAGGACGAAATTACACGGGTCGATTTTAAAATATGTTTTTCTTTTACATGATTTTAATATACATTTTTTCATTTAATTTTATTACCAACATTATTTTAAACTCGTAAGTCACAAGTCGAAGTTGCTAATGTTAATTTATACCATATTTTAATTGTCAGTATAAGGTAGTGATACACATACCGTTCCCATGGTGGGCGGTGATCAAAGGACAACATAGTTGTCCTTGGTGGGCGGTATGTTCAACCAAATATTTGTATTCATTGAAGGCTTATATATATGTATAGTTTATTACTGTAACAATAGATGTCTCCGGAGGTACGGGTTTTTACTAAACTTCACTATTGAGATTTGTTCTAGATGGAGTTAGTAGTACTCATTTTAACTGTTATTTTACTTATGAAATTATAGTATTCCAATGACATGATAGATGGCACTGTTAGCTACGCAAACTAGCTAACGGTTGTTTCCCTAAAAATGTTTAAGTATTTTGAGATTTTATGGGTTGTCAATTACAAAATGTAACCAATAACAAGTGTGATTAAAGAATAATAAACCTTAAAGAAACACAGTGAAGTTTCAGTTTAACAAGCGCAGTTCATCGTCAGAAGCCAAAGATAGTTACTGTTGAAGCTCACGACCACCTCACGACAGATCATTTTTCTATATTTTTTAATATTTTTATGCCATTTTCTCAAATAATACACTATAACTTATGGGGAATTGAATAATCCAAGAAAATTCAAAATCGGTGTTTAAAAAAAATCGTTTTCCGGTTCGTCACGTGTACACTTTTTTTGAAAAACGCTCATTATCATTAGGCGCATAGGAAATTGTTAGACGAATTTCAATGTCTTTAACCTACCAGATTCAGGACTTTCAAACGCTTACAGTGCGGCCACAAGCTCAATTTTATTATCAGTATATTAATTTGTATGAAATGATTAAGATAACGAATGTTTTTGATTTGGTAATTTTAACAATTCGTACCTACTATATCCATCTAATTACTTTATGAAATATTTTTCACAGATGATTTATTTCCGAAACTGTTTTATTTTCCAAAACTCTCGTATTTCTCCGAAAACAACATTTTTTCTCAGTAATTTTTTACGGTATATAGGTAGAATACAGTAGGTTAGGTTTGTTTTATGAAAGTTCCGAAAAAATATAGTTTCAAAGAAAATTGTGAGTTGGGAAGTAAAATAGTTTGGCAAATGAAATATTTGGTAATAATGATTTGGCGAAAATGCAGGGGGATAGGTATTTTATGTGGATAATAATGACTGTACTAGAACAGCGATAAAAGGTGCAATTATAAAAGGCGATGGCTAAATTTTAAATTTCATCAAGATTTACTAAGCTGTTATTAGATGCTAGACCCGACAGACGACGTCTGGGAAAAATAAAACGATTACAGTAGTATTCTAACATACTTATTTTTGGTATGATAATACTAATTCCTTACAATGCTTGTTACGTTATAACTGTTATAAGTTATCGTCACGAATATACAGAATACATTGCAACCCAGTCATTCAATCGAAACCATGTTGATTGACATTCCTTTGTTCCATTTTGCCTCGAGCACAAACTATCAAATGCGCTTAAATCTGTCTTCGATACGTCTTGGCATCGGCTCGGAACCCAACAATAGTCAAACAGATAGCTCTCCGCGGACACGGACACAAAGCCTCGGATTTATCGTCGGAGTTACCCCACTTATAGCCGCTAGAGTAACCGGCGCTTAGCTGGTTGCAATGTGCAGATGCTGTTCTGAGTATATACTACATTTATAAATACAATGTACATTTCAACGACTCTTATACTAATGCGAAAAATCATGAAATAGTACAAATATATTTCAAACTGTATGACAAGAAATTGAATTCAAATTTGAACAGAACACTGTAGCAAATGGCCTTCAGATGATATAATAAACATTCATTCGAATTATTTAAATGTGGTTTTAAGTAATTGTTATAACTATATAAAACTTTATCCGTCTTTAAGTTATACATTGGTTATAATATGTAAGCTTTCGTAGCGATTTGTACATACAATAGATTTCTTAGTACAAGCTCAAATGTGCTTTAATCTGTCTTCGATACCGTACGCCTCGACTTTTGTTCGGAACCCAACAATAGTCAAACAGATAGCTCTCAGCGGACGCGGACACAAAGCCTTGGATTTATCGTCAGAATTACCCCATTTATAGCCACTAGAGTAACCGGCGCTTAGCTGGTTGCAAAGTGGTCAGGGTTTGACTAAGAACAGTCAAATTTGCTTACTAACTAATGTGTGTATGGAAAGATGCTAAACAAATGTTTTAGTTTGAAGAGTAGAATCTATGTTTACTGTATTGCTCTTGATACAGGTCACACCCGGTATATCCATGAAAAAATAGTGACATTTCTAGTACAAAACAGTCTCTTTGCTGACCTGCAAACGGACGGGCAGACGCATGGATAAGTATCGCGAAAATAAGAAAAATATGTTTACCAGCGTTGAAAACAAATAAAAATAAAATTAACTCTTATTATTTATACTTGCTCAAGGCACTGAGAATTTTCTCTTGTCCCGTTTTTAAGCAATTAAGAGGATATATCACGGTTCATTCCTATACTTTAACTTTAACTTTATCGTGTTAAGTTACTTTAACCAGGTTATGCAAATCAAGGTTTCGTTCTCAACTGTTTCCTCCTCTAAAACTTATAATATTAAAAAAGGAATAGAGTATTTTATGTTGGACCGTTTCGATTTTTGCGCAAATTATTACAGAATTTGTGTAGTAGGCGTCCGTTTGCCGCGGAATTTTAGGCAAAAACAGACAAGTAGGTCACAAACTTTATAATAATAAGCATAAAAATCGAAACTGTCAGACACAGAACATTTCGTAAAGATTAGTTTAATTTTGGAGGAGGCAAGAGAAGAGGACGATACCTCAATTTGTATGGAAAAATGAGCAGTAGTATTTCGTCTTTAGGGCTGTTAATACAAATAAAATCATAAAAGCTTCCAGATTTTATCAACTAAAGCAGGATTTGTGAAGATAATCAAAATTATTTACATAGGACCGAGTTCCAGAAATCTTAAGGTACTCTAATAACAAAGTGATATTATTTATAATTTTTAGCGTTCCATTACACGTGTTTCGTTTTATGCTAAAATTATTTTGAGAAACGAGACTACCAATAAACAGAATCGTTGTTTTTAGTGACTGTTTCAGTACCTAGAACGAAATGAAGAATCTGGTTTAAAAATCAATGCTTTAGCTAAGTGCGGTAGCTTTGATAGAACAATTGGTAGTTCGATCACCCGTTTAGCCCAGAAAACCGTGGAGATGTGGGTTCAAATCCCGCTTGAAGCATACAAATTTAAAAAAAATCATTTCAATATTAACATGAACAATGCTTGTCGATTTTCCATAACTGCCTAGGAACGCGCGCCAATTCTGGCCGAACAGATGCGGAAGGCGGAGCCGAGCAGAGTACTGAAGTCTGCGCTGCGTAGGTTACCAGAGCAGTTCGTGATGTGCTGCTGCAAGTAATTAAGTCTTATCAATGTGATAAACCAATAAACAGACAAACAAACACAGTTTTCCTTCTAAACAAAATAAAGGGTAGGTACAGCCAGCATTTATAGTATCTGAAAATTAGGCTGAATTTCCACCAGTGCGAGGATGCCTAGCGAGAGCGAAATATGTGTTTTTGTTAACCAATAGAATCAGTTGCGCTGAGCGAAGATAAGTAAATGAAGTTATTCTATTGGTTAACAAAATACATCCCTCACTACGCATCCTCGCACATCTCTAGTGGAAACAGCCTTATAGTATGTCAATTGACATAGTATTATTTTTAGCCACTTTTGTTGCTGACTGTACACAGATAGAACCTGTCAAGTCACTTTTTCTTGCTAATGAGATTTTAATCTCAAAATACAGAGTACACAATGGGAAATAACTCTGTTTCAGATACCTTCATGTCTTTTTATAATCTTTGACGACGCGGTTGGCGTTGTTTTTAGTACACCTGCCTACTGAGCTGGCGGTCCTGGGTTCGAATCCCGGCGAGTGCAAATATTTGTGTGATGAACTCGAATATTTCTTTCTAGGTCATGGATGTTATATTATGTATTTACACATTATGTATATCATTGTCTAGTACTCATAGTACAAGCTTTGCTTAGTTTGGGACTAGGTTGACTTGTATTAGATTGTCCCCTTATTATTTATATTTTTTTTAATTTTTTTTTAGGTATACAACATTTAATTGTATACAAAAATGATATGGATACTTACATTCGTTCTGTGTACGCTTTAAATATGGTTCCGTCCTTCGTCGTTTTGTTACAAAATAAAAGCCGTGAAAGTTTAAGCCACAATACAGGCACACATTTGCACCTAAAACTGTAACAATTTGCTTATACTATTCACTGACGCACACAAGCGAAAACTAGAAACAGGAACTAATTAAAGTTCCTTATTAACAGTACCTACAATTTCATCGGGACAGATATTTTTAAAGATAACTTTTGCATTCGCGCTGGCTTTTATAATTTCGTTGCAGAACAAAGGAAGCTTTTTAATGATGGTTTTGCATAACTAGCTTGTTATCTGCGAAGTTATGCATTACCTGTTATTTAAACTCCTGGTGCAAAGAGAGCGCTATTAGTTTGTCTCTGTATCTGTCTGGGTTTATCATATCACAAATGACGCGTCACACACAGATCATTTCACAAACATGTAATTAAATTTCACATCTCTCTCTGTCTTCAATCGGTCCCTCATTACTGAGGATCGTGATCGCAGGCTGGTTTTTTAGGGTTCCGTACCCAAAGGGTAAAAACGGGACCCTATTACTGAGACTTCGCTGTCCGTCCGTCCGTCTGTCACCAGGCTGTATCTTAAGAACGGTGATAGCTAGACAGTTGTAATTTTCACAGATGATGTATTTCTATTGCCGCTTTAACAAAAAATACTAAAAATTAAATAAAATAAATATTTAGGGGGGCTCCCATACAACAAACGGGATTGGTTGCGTTAACTTTGCACCTCATTTGTATCGGGCGCTATACGTACTGTAACCAACCAGCTATAGGTATATCTGTTTTGGTTAGATTTCTTATCATGATATTCGCATATAAAAGCATTCCGATTTATTTTGTATCCCATAGTATAGTATTTCGCATGGTTTTGGTTTCATTCGCTGAAGAGGTCAATAAATTATTAAAATACCAACATTAGTTTGAGAAACTAACAAATAGATAAATTATAATCGAATGATTTTGAACTTTATTTTTAGAACGTTAAATGAGTTATAAATAATACACACGTGCATTGGCATATTGCGAATTGAATAGAATAGGTACAACAGGCACAAGTGTATCGAGATGCACGATGGCAGCGATGGCAGCAATGGCAGCGATCGTAGCGAGTGGACCGACTGGCACAGAAATTTTAATAAAAGGGTTTCGTTGTGACGTATAGGGGTCATTCTTTTTGATACGAATTTAGAGGACGGATCTCTGCTCGGTATTATAGTGATTTGCGATTATGTTAGTCTCTGACCTAGGTTATGCTAGTATACCTAAATACTAGTATGATCTTTGTTGGCGAATAATATATTGTTGTAATTGTGTTAGTGATTTTAATAGTTCAAATTTAATAAGTTTTATTGGGAGGGTTCTTTTATTAGTGAATATGTGTTTTCCTGCTTTTAATATTCCACATTTTAAATAATGTTAGTTTATTTAATGTTGGAAAGTATATATTGTGGTATTCAGTGTAAACTTGCAATGTACCTAGTTAAAATAACTGTTTGTTAATTTTGATGTGTTGTATTTTTGTGCTCTATATTTCAAATATTAGTATGGGGTTAAGTTTAGTTTACAATAAAGGGGTTTTAGCAGAGTTCCTGATCTAAGTTTCAGCCAGAGTTGGGTTGAATTTCTAGAACTGAAGGCGGGTCACCTTGCGGTTGTTAACGATTAGCCTTTTGTTTCTAGAAAGCGTTTTAGAGTTTTGTTAGGCCGTTAGATTGGAGTGTCTAACAGAGACTGATTTTACGTTCGAGACAGTCTTTTTACTCCCTGGGCTTTGGACGGTTTGGAAAACTGTATTCAGTTTTCTAAATCTACCAATGCCTTGTCCCATTTATTTATTTATATATTTATCGTTATCTTTCCGCTGTCCCAATCCCTTTTGCGGAGAATAACAAACCCAGGGAATAGGAGTTAGTCTAATGGTAGTCCCTAGCCGACGTAGGATATTTAGCTTAGCTTAGAGTTTTCCATTGCACCATTCGGAAAACTACGCGAGTAAATTTAATGTGAGGCGAGTGTCTCTAGTTTGCTTGATCGTTTTAGTGTAGTTGGTTAGTTAGCTGATAGGAGCTTAGGTAGTATGGTAGGGTAATAGGTTAGATTTGGATTCTTGTTGTGGCGAAGACATCTTCAAGCCCTTAATTGGTCTACTGAGCCTGGTAGATCAGCAGCAAGAAATAGGATTCATATTTTTGGGGGTCAATTGTGGGATAGTAATAGTCAAATTATGGACAGTTTGAATTTATTTAGGTTTAGGTATAATTATTTATTTTGATATTTTTTGTTTTTAGGTAATGTGTAGGTACATAGATTTAATATAGTAGTTGTTTTGTTCGAATAATAAATAGTTTAGTACAGTTGATAGGGATTATTTTAAGTAGGACATGACTTAACTTACATACTGACATGACGTTATTTACTATGACTATTCCCGACTGATGGATACTTGGTGTTTCTTTCCATCATAAAGTTCAAACTTCCGAAACACTGGTAGAGACAGACATTGTGAGATATGCTAAAATGGCTATTCACAATTTACATGAAATATATATTTGCATTAGCTTCATCTCTTGTGAGCTGTATTTTATTTTGTTCTGGTTGTCTTGGTTCTGAAGAACGACACCAATTATCACAATTATGAGGAAATATCCTATTGTGAATCTGATTATATTTGTAGTGGATGATTTATCGAGATTTGATCGAAGCGAATGCAAGATCTTGGTTACATCTGGTATAGCGAGGCGAATCCGGAGTACCATACTAAGTCGAGATATTATTATTCATTGCAACCCTATATAAAAGACAAGTATGTCTTATTTGTGTTGTTCGAAGGAGTCTTGGAACTGGAATAGATTTAATACAGTTATTAGACAAACTTCCCATTTTGCTAAAAAATAAAGTCCTCTCCTATATACTGGCAGACAGGCAAACAAAATTATCAAATTATGAGAGGTTTTCAACCAAAGGGTCCACATTGAAGCTTGATATACGAATGTATAAGCTATTGATAATATGCGACTAAATCAGTTGGTACTTTTACGTTGGAAACGACACATATCATAAAAAAAAGATAGGTACTGCTGGTATATAAAAAAAAAAGAAAGAAAAATAAGTTCCTTAAGAACTTGGGGCAGAATGCTGACCAGTCAGGAGACGAGGCATATGGCGTTGAGCGGGGAGGTGCTCTCGTTTTAACCCCAAAAGAAAAAATCTTTCTTTATAGATAATGTAGTATTTTGTGAACATTAGAGTTTAACTAGATTCTAATTAGAAATGTATTTTATTATAAATCTAAGTCAGGATCCATACGTTTTAAATAGATAGCTATTATGGCTAGTTAGGCAGCTATTCATAGGAATAGGATAGGATAGGCATAGGATAGGATAAGTTAAGTAGGTTCATTTTATACTTAGGGATATTAGGTACGACAAATAACTCCACTCCTATTATGTATGTGAAAAGGACTTCGGGTTACTAACGTGCATACCATAGGTTCCTACGACATCACTAGACGATTACTTGGCCAAATCAACGATCCAAACAAAGCTAGGTACATAAAATAAGATACTTATAGGTATTTAGGTTTCCATTTAGGTCTTGGTAGGTGTACTGAGGTCTTAGGTTAGTCTAATGTAGTTGTAGTTAGATTAATAGTTTATTAGTGATAAAGTAGATTAGAGATTTAGATTACCGTTAAAATAAAATAAATTAGGTTAGTTAGGCACGTTAAGTTTTACTAGATAAATTTTCTATTTTAGCTAGGTAGGTTAGTTTAAGCTAGGCGGTTCGGTACAATACCAGGTGCAAACTTAACTTAACCACTTAAGGATGGAGTGTTTCTACGGAACCCTCGGTACGCGAGTCCGGCTCGCACTTGACCGGTTTTTTTTATATTATCTGTCTCCATCGGTCCCGGTCCATAGTTGCCCTCACCGCCTTGTGGAATTTGCTTGAGGAGGTTGCCTCTTTGACTTGGTCAGACCATCTGGTTGGTCACATACCCTACCGTAAATTTATTAGATGACGAAGTATCAAAAGAAGTCTTGGGATGTGACCATTATACTTTATAATACCTACCCGTTTTCTATGATATATATAAACTATGTATACAATTATATAACAACATTTGACAAAGTAAATTATTGGAGGAGCCAGGAACTAACCTTGGTTTGATGGTATGCCGGTCACTTCCTCCAATTTTTGAGTTTTACGTTTCAGTTCGTCGAAAAACACTGCCACTGTCTTCACGACGCTGATTAAGCGGAATTACGGTCACAAATAGTGTTTTTAACTTGGAAATGGATTTTTCACAACGAAAGTCACTCGCGCGCGCGTCAGGAGGGAATTCAAACTCGTCCCTGGCTCTTAGGACGGCGGGGGGAAGGGAAGTGTGTTGCCATGTGTGAATAATATGAGTGCGTTTGAGGTATGTATTAAAAAAGTTTATGCGTGTATGAGTGTTATTTAAAAAATATATAAAATATATGAATATAACATTAGTTACGGCGCAGCCAACTTCGGGGGGCCTAGAGGTTTCCTCTACATTGCGTTAAAATAAAGAAAAAACTTTGAAAAGCAAATTAACTTCTTAAGAACTTAAGACTAATACAATTGAGTTTAAAAACTACCGAGTTGGTAACGGGCAGAGCCGAGTTACAGGGCGTATATAGCTTCCCGAAGGAGTTTTGACTCTAGCGACGCGAATGATGTTATCTTTACCAGGAAAGACTTCTGTGACAAGAGCGAGAGGCCAAAACATAGGATGCGCGTTATCCTCTTTAATTATGACAACTGTTCCCACACTCACAGGATTTGAAGGTGTATTCCATTTTTCGCGTTGTTGGAGCGAAGTAAGATACTCCATGCTCCATCGATTCCAATAACTCTGAACAATTTTATTCAACAATTGATAACGAGTGAGTCTATTATCTGAGAGGGAGAGATCAATATTTTCTGCGGGCAAATATTTTAAAGGAGTTACATTCAGAAAATGACTGGGTGTTAATGCGGATGGATCGCAAGGATCTGACGAAAGAACACAGAGTGGTCGGCTGTTCAGTAAACCTTCAATCTGTACTAGGGTTGTGTTCAATTCCTCATATGTGAGTATTTGACTTCCGATAGCTTTAAACAAGTGAGTTTTAACTGACTTTACATTTGTTTCGCTTAATCCGTTAAAATTTGGGCCATATGGCGGACTATGTTGAAACTGAATTTTATGTTGAGTGAGATAATGACTCATATAATTATTATAATCAGTGGACTGTATTAAAGAGTATATTTCATCTAATTTGCGTTTAGAGCCCATAAAATTCGTGCCTCCGTCGCTATATAGAATAGAGACAGGACCGCGGCGTGCAATAAATCGTTTGAAAGCGGCGAGAAATAAGTCTGTACTGAGATCAGAAACTAGTTCTAAATGTATAGCCTTAGTCGTGAGACAGACGAACAAACAAATATACGCTTTATGGCTTTTCACACCACGGCGACGTACATGTGTGACATAAAAAGGTCCTGCGTAATCAACTGCGGTATGGACGAATGACTTGACTTGAGAGACTCTAATAACCGGGAGGTCACCCATTTGTGGGATTGTGTTGCGCGGTTTTATTTTAAAACAAGAATTACATTTGTAAACTCTGTGCCGAATTAAACTTCTGGCAGAGAGAATCCAATATTTTTGACGAGTTAGGGATAATACCAACGCGGGACTTGTGTGCAAATTTGTAACATGATAATAGTCAACTAGAAGCGAAACTATGCGACCTTTGGCTGACAGTAAAATTGGATGTTTTTGATTAAAATCCAAGTAAGAATGCGTAAGCCTGCCACCTACTCTCAGCAGACCTTGGTTGTCAATAAAAGGGTTGAGCTTTAAGATAGCTTTGCTAGAGCAAGCTTTGTTATTTTTGAGAGCGTCAATTGTGTGAGAGAGATACTCAGATTGTGCGTAGCGTATTGCGTAATATTCTGCCTTTTCTAAATCATCAATTGTTATAGCGACTCGAATATCGAGTAATTTTGCGAAGCGAAGTGTATATACGATTGCGCGTATGAATTTGGTCCAAGTCGAGCAACGTTCTGCGAGTACGTGAATGGGATGCGCGAGATCCGTCGTGTCCGTGGTTTGTACATGACAAGATATATTTTTGGTCTCACTTATTTCCGTATTTTCATTGTGATTAACTTTATATTCTTTTACAGGCCAGGTGCTCACAGGATTGAGCAACCACTGCGGACCATGGAACCAAAATGTGTTATTTACTAATCCTTTCGGCGTTACAGGGCGAGAAACAATGTCAGACGGATTTTCAGTACCACGTACGTGAAACCAGTGAGACGCGGGTAAGTGTTCATTTATTTGAGATATGCGATTAGCTACGAATGTGTGATACTTATAAGCGGGCGAATGAATCCATGTCAGAGTAACAGTGGAGTCTGAGAATGCGTATATCTCGTCTAAGTTACAGCGTTTGCCGAGGACGGCACGTACCGAATCAATTAATTTAGCGAGTAAAACTGCGGCGCAGAGCTCTAGGCGTGCGAGGGTTTTGTTCGGCGTCGAAATCTTTGATTTTGAGGTGAGTAATCTGACTGAATGGGCGTTAGCGTTTTCATCGGTGTCCACTCGTACGTAGACGGCAGCACCATAACATTGCTGACTAGCGTCCGCGAAACCTATGAGTATTATTCTTGCGTTGGAAGTGATTCCAATATGGCGCGGTATTTTAATTTCAGCTAGATATGAGAGCTCGTTATGAAACTTGGTCCATCTAGTAAGAATGGAGTCAGGAACCTCATCATCCCAGTCGAGATGAAGTTTCCAGCACTCCTGGACTAGCAGCTTCATGTAAGCGACGACAGGTGATAATACACCGATTGGGTCGAACAGACGAGCAGTTACCGAGAGAATCGAGCGTTTGGTACAAATCTCTGGAAAATCTATATTTGTTTTGAAATGGAAATTGTCATCGGTAGGTTTCCATTGCATGCCTACAATCTTGGTATCAGCGTTAGGATCGTCATCGAATTTGACAAAGAGAGGACTTTTATGAGCGGATGGAATGCGTGACATGAATTGAGTATCATTTGAGATCCATTTAACTAAGTTAAAACCTCCTGACTTAAACATGGCGATCATTTCTTTGTAAGTATTTTCAGCGTCATCTGTATTATCGACCGAACTGATATAGTCGTCAACATACATATGATTTTCAGCTTCATAAGCGGCGAGCGGATGAGAATTGCGGCTATCAGCGGCGAGCTGACGCACGACACGCAAAGCGAGAAACGGGGAGCTGGAAACTCCGAAACACACACAGTTAAACTTGTATATATCAATTGGAGCGTTTGAGTCGAATCTAAATAAGATTCGCTGAAATGACTGGTGCTTTGGAGAAAGTTTCACTTGAAAATACATTTTTTCAATATCAGCGCTTAACGCGATTGGATACATGCGGAGGTTGAGAAGTAGATCAAATATGTTGTTATGCAAAATCGGACCTGTGTATAATAAATCATTAAGTGATTTCGATGATGTGGTTTTACAACCAACGTCCAGGACTACGCGCGTTTTTGAAGTTTCTTTCTCGGGGCGATAAACAGCTCTATGCGGCATATAGTACGACTGATCGTCTTTAAAATCATTTTGAACTTTAGTGAGATGTCCTTGGTCAATGTATGACTGAATAGTTGCGTTGTAATCAGGGCGCAAATTATCAGAGTCGAGTTTCTTTTCTAGATTTAATAAGCGGCGTTTAGCTATAGAGTAAGAGTGACCTAACTCAGAAGGCGGGTGTTTAAAAGGCAATTCCACCATGTATCTACCGGTGTCATCGCGGGAGTAGGTAGATTGAAATATTTTTTCACATGCTTCATCATCGGGACTAAAATGTTTTTTATCAGGAACGCTTTCTATTTCCCAGAACCTTTGCGTTAATTGATTAAGCGACATATCTTCTGTTTGACAGAAAAAAGATTTCTCTGCGTCATGCTTGTTTGCGTTAAGCGACGAGTGCGAAAGGCATTCAGCTTTGCCCATAGCTACGAATCCTAGCGTAGTTTCAATACCTACGACCGACGAGTTCGGCGAGGTCGATTTTTGCGATCCGAGTAAAAGCGGGAATAATTCGTTACCTATCAAACAATCTATTTCACCAGGCGCGTAATATTGTTCATCAGCCATTGGTAAATTTTTCAAGTGAGCTAATTCTCGCGTATCAATCTCAGCGTTAGGTAAACGATCCGTTATCGTGTCAATAACTCGCGCGCAAACTGTGTAAGAACAGCGCGGGTCGAAGCGAGAGTACATCTTGAATTGCGTTATTCCGAGCGAGACATTTTCGAGTTGACCGATACCTTTGACAACGGAAGGTGCGTGTGTAATTTTCAAATTTAAGCGATCACAGCAGGATTTTGTAACAAAATTACTCATAGAGCCTGTATCTAAAAATAAGCGCATAGTGTTTTCTTTTGCGTTATTAAAAACGTTAACAGTCGCGGTAGGTAATAATACTGTAGTATCATTACTTGTCTTAAGCGCTGGGACGGTTACTGAGAGCGCGCAGTTGTTGTTATCAATATTTAAATTCGAGCGCGAAATCGGCGGGTGCGGTTGCGTATTCTCCTGCGTAACAGCGGGATGCGCGAACTGCTGACGAGTCGCGGTAGACTGGTGCGAGTGCGAGTGAGACGGCGCGGGAGACTGATGCGAGAATGAGTGAGACGGACGACTCCCGGCGGCGCTCGGCGAGGGCAGCGCTGTGCGCTCACGGCTTGGAACGTTGTCATGGTTACGAATACCATTATTATGATTATGATCATATGCGCGGGAACTATGATTTGAGTTGTTATCATAGTGCAACAAAGAATGATGTTTGCGGTTGCAAGCCGAACATCTGTTATTTGATTTACATGTACTTATGTGATGAAAGCCTAAGCAATTTATGCAGAATGAGTGTTGGCGTACAATATCATTGCGAACCTGAGTATCTTGTTTTAAGAATTGTTCACATTTGAACAAAGGATGAGAGAGTGGAGACTGACACACCTTACATGGAGATTGAGACGGAGCGATATTACTCTTATATTGAGTCTGAGGATCAGTACTTTGAGTTTGAGTGCAAAATGCTTTTGTTTTGCTTATTTGTGGGGCGACTGGTGCGGGTTTACTATATTGAGAGCGATTAGTAGTACTTGGCTGAGAGCGGGATGGAGCATGCAGCATGGACAGTTTACTTTGTTCGAGCAAAAATTCTTTTATATCACTAAATGTGGGTATATCTTTCTTTCTATATGCCTGTTCGAATAAGTCAAGCATTGTTTTATCAAGCTTGCTTAATGCAATATGAGTTATCATGAAATCTGACAAGTTATCAATTTTTAAGCGTTGCAATGCAGCTTCTGCGGAGCAAAAATTGTCCAGAATGTTATCAACAGACTGTCCAGGCTTTTGAAGTAGCATTTGTTCTAAATACATAGAAGCTTGTACCCTAATGTCTTGGTATTTAGCTAGAAGAGCCTTCCATATTATTTCATAATTGTCTGCGGTAGCAGAAATACCAGCACAAACATTAAGAGCCTTTCCAGACAAGCAACCTATCAAGTACTGAACCTTTTCACTGTTTGATAGCTGAGTATTTGTGTGTATAACACTTTGAAAGTTCTCATAGAACACGGGCCATTTATTTGGAGATCCGTCAAAACTTGTGAGTGTGAGCGAAGGCAATTTAATATTAACATTTGAATTTCTTTTTGTATCCTCTATCTCCTGTCGCAGATTAGTCTCAGCTTGCTTTATGTAGCAATAGAGTTCATCAAATGTATTGAGAATACTATAACTTGGCTGTACCTCGGGCTCAGCCTTAAGTTTTTCAATAAACAATTTGTCAATTGTATCTATATATTCTGATCGAGTTTTGTCCAAGGATTGGACCCTAGCGAGGAACTTTGTGCGGTTGACAAAATCAGATACTTTTAAACTGAGGTTGTAAACCTCCTGGATGATTTGAAACAAACATTGTCGTTTTTGTTCGAGGAAACTAATTATGACTTGGCTCTCATTGGAACTTTCACCCTTTTTAATCTTACTATCCATTTTAGTAGGTAAATGGATGCGTTTTTATTTTAGAGTTTCAAACACGAATTGATTTTCAATTATAAATGAAAATACGAATTAAATTTGAATGAAAGTTGCAATGAACAAATATGGCGGCCAATACTAGGTAGAATTTGCAAGGGACAATGGCGGCCGAAATTGACTAAGATTCTAACCAGAAAATTGAAATATAATTATTTTACTGAAAATATCGAATGAAATAGGGAGTATATGCGTAGTTATTGCGTTTTAAGAGTATTTTACTTGGAAATAATAAGTACTTTAAGCGATGCGAGCAAATTAAAGTTGGCTTGTGTGCGGCGTTTGCGTGTTTTATAATTATGCTGTAAATTGTTTATATATAATGCGTATAATAGAATAAGCGTTGAAATATAGAGTATTTTGTGAATTTGAGCGGGATGAGGTTCGAAGGGACCACACTTGGAGGAGCCAGGAACTAACCTTGGTTTGATGGTATGCCGGTCACTTCCTCCAATTTTTGAGTTTTACGTTTCAGTTCGTCGAAAAACACTGCCACTGTCTTCACGACGCTGATTAAGCGGAATTACGGTCACAAATAGTGTTTTTAACTTGGAAATGGATTTTTCACAACGAAAGTCACTCGCGCGCGCGTCAGGAGGGAATTCAAACTCGTCCCTGGCTCTTAGGACGGCGGGGGGAAGGGAAGTGTGTTGCCATGTGTGAATAATATGAGTGCGTTTGAGGTATGTATTAAAAAAGTTTATGCGTGTATGAGTGTTATTTAAAAAATATATAAAATATATGAATATAACATTAGTTACGGCGCAGCCAATTATACTTCCCGAAAATGCATCATTTTACAAAAGTATCGCATGGCAAATGATCATTTAACAAATATTTATTTCGCAAATTAGTCTTTCTGCTTATCATATTATTATTATTCCCTTTATTCGTTTTTATACTTAGGCTAGGTTTTTTTTACAATAAATTTATATAAAAAGTAAAATATAAAAAATACATTACAAATATAAACTCATTCTAAAAAAAACCTAACCTAGGGTGCCGCGGGCAGCGGGGCAGAGCCCAGGCTACCGGTGGTTAGGGCTGCAGAGAGAGGAACCTCCTGACGATGCGCGCCGTGTCCAGGAGTACCGCCTTCTGTATCTGGCCCTTGATCCAGCCATCTAGCGAGAGTCTCTTAATAATAAATGTTTGTCGAGACTCTTCGCTATAAGACCGTTCGCCGAAACGACTATCGGGACAATGATCGTCGAGTCAACATCCCACATGGAGGTCACCTCGTGATCCAAGTCAAGGTACTTGCTGAGTTTGTCCTTCTCGGCCTTCACGAGGTTCTCGTCATGGGGGATGGTGATGTCGACGAGCACTGCCTGGCGCTTGGATCGATCTACCAACACGATGTCAGGCTTATTGGCTACAATAGTCCTGTCCGTGATGATAGATCGATCCCAATAGAGCGTGGCACGACCATTCTCAAGAACTGGCATCGGTGCGTACTAATAGTACGGCACCTTAGACCCCACAAGACCGTATCGAAGAGCAAGTTGCTGGTGAATGATCCTGGCTACTTGGTTATGTCTGTGCAAGTACTCGCCGTTAGCAAGATGAAAACAACCGGAGATTATATGCCTGAGTGACTCACCGGGACGGCGGCATGCCCGACAAATTATTATTATTATTATTGTGAGCCCATGATGTCCCACTGCTGGGCAAAGGCCTCCCCACTCTTCTTCCATTGTTCCCGGTTTTGGGCTATTATCATATAAATTTTAATATTAATAATATCTTAAGATGTTATTTGACATAATATCTGTAAGATATTATTTGACAAAAATAACACGTCCTTATTTAAAAAAAATATATTTTTTAAATAATAATATACTGACCTAATTAAAATAGGCGCTGCTTAAATTAGTATATAAATTTTTTATAGGTTTTTAGTTGTAGCACTCGCCGCCCGCTGCCGCGGCTCGCTCACTTCGCTCGCTCGGCTCGTTTAGAAGGCATTTATGACAATGTTATTTACAAAAAACGTAAACCCGATCGAGACGTTGTTGCGTTGAAAACTTATATTTACTGTACCCCAACCATGAGTTAACGAGACTGTACTCGCCAGTGACAGTGTAAATGTTTTTTTAGAGTAGTAGGGCCTCGTGCAGGGTCCGTCCGGATTGTTACTACCGTCTTGCCTGCTAACCCACCGCAAAACAGCAATGTTCGCATTGTTGTGTTCCGGTGTGGGGGTAAGATAGCCGGTGAAATTACTAGCATAGAGGCATTCTATCTTCGTCCTCCGGGTAGGCAAGCACTTGTGACACCTCTGGTGTTGCAGGTGTTTATGGGCGACGGTAATCGCTTTCCATCAGGCGATACGTTTGCTCGTTTGCCCCCTATGACATAAAAAAAAGGCATTTATGACAATGTTATTTACAAAAAACGTAAACCCGATCGAGACGTTGTTGCGTTGAAAACTTATATTTACTGTACCCCAACCATGAGTTAACGAGACTGTACTCGCCAGTGACAGTGTAAATGATTTGTATGGAGAATAGTACAGCGCCCCTAGCGGTTACTTTGTAGAACTACAATGCGTTGTCGCTTGCGTGTACGGTCACTGTAAACCACAGACAACCCCCACTAGACGGAGCATGTAAGGCGACCCGCGCGCACCAACGATATGGTACGGCAGAACATTAAAGTATCAACACGGCGGCCACCGTTTAGTTGCGTCCTTGTTTATGACCCATGCGTACGTCAACGAAAAAAGAAATTAAATAAATAACATGGTAAATTGTAGTGTTAAGTGGTGTAGAGAGACCTCATAAACATGAACGCAACTAAACGGTGGCCGCCGTGTTGATACTTTAATGTTCTGCCGTACCATATCGTTGGTGCGCGCGGGTCGCCTACGGGTCGCCTTACATGCTCCGTCTAGTGGAGGTGGTCTGTGCTGTAAACTCACGGTAAGGGCACTGTACTAGTCTCCATACAAATCATTTACCTACGTTGTCGCTAGCGAATATGGTCACGCTAACTTATGCTAAGGGTTCAGCAGGTTTACTTTGTAGAATAACACATACAATTCTCCGTACAGATCCTTTGCGCAGTCTAGCGAGTAGGTATACGGTCACTGTAAACTCATAGTGGTGTGCAATATTTTCTAAGGTTTTCTTTGCTTAGTTACAGTCTCATAAAGCTGCCACAAGACAAAACCGATGAACCAAAGGTTTTTGACAATGTTAGCCGGTGTGGAGTAACTCCGGGACGAGCCATAACCCGCACAATGCGATACGACACAATGGCGGCGGCGGGGAATGTTAATTGCTGTCGTTTGTTGGCGAGACGCTGATAAATGTTGACGGTTGTCACTTGGATTTCGGCTGACCGCACTGCGATGACGACTGACGCGATTATCTACATTATTTAGAAATATAAAGCCATCCATGATAGAGAAAATTTAAAAAGTGTTCATCATGTCAGCCAATAGAAGTCCACTTCTGGACAAATACCAATTATGCCCGCGATCATAACCAGGTCGTCGATCCACCTTGTTGGGGTCCGCGGTCGCCACTCAAGAACCTTTCTGCCCCAACGGCCATCGGTTCTATGAGCAACGTGCCCTGCCCAATGCCATTTAAGTTTGGGAACTGTCTGAATCATATCTAAAACCTTGATACTCTTGCGTAGATCATCATTTCGAATTCGATCCCGCAAGAAAAGTCCTAGAAGGAAAAAAAAGTGTTAACTATTGATAAATGTAGACGAATGTCACTTGGATATCGGCTGGCCGTACTGATTGAGCAGCATTCCGGTAAACAATGTTTTGAATTTGATTAATGACAAATCCCCTACTGACGTCTCATAAATATTTATAATTGACGTATGCTCATTATTGCCATATGAAAACTGTTTGTAACGCCCATATCCGGTCCTATGGGCCGGAACGACACTTGTTAGACCATGTCTTTAAATCAATTGAATTTTATACTGACACGATGTCTTATTACGATAACCCTGAAAATATAACGAGCTTTACCGCCTAGAAATGTCGTCGTAAAACCGCACAATTTCCCACACAGTGCGTAAACACAGGTCTTACTCTGAATTTAATCTCGAGAATAGAGCAAGATTACTCGCAAATATTACAATAATTTGACCGTCGACTGATATTTTTAATGTAACTAGGGGCGAATTTTTTTATTAAGAATTCTCAAGTTACGAGGGTAATATTTACATAATTAAAATTTCTTGTAACTTAATTACATTTATTGTAGCCATGAGCTCACCGTCAAAGAATGTTGACACAACCAAAGAAATGAGGATAATGAATATTTCTTTTTTACTTTCGTAAGCGTTTCCTGGTACACCAACATTTAAAAAGCTGTTCCTGTCTCGGTTTTATGCTTGCACTTTGCATATTTTTATTATTGACTACAATAGTGTACTTTTTTTAAATAACGTCACGAGGAAAAGCGTTATTTTGGATTATAAGTAACTAGGCAGAAACCGTCAAACAACAATTATTTTATCTATTGACCATTCTTGCTCTTGAACGGATAACATTATTGTTAGGACAGGACTATGATTAATGGTGAGGTCTCTATATGCCGCGGCTTTCGCGGCTTCATTGGAAACTACATAGGTATTGCTATATTATAAATAGAAGCCTAGTTTTTACTGTATCATCATCAAGAAATCTGTGTAACGATTTGTGTTGTGTACTGTATTTTTGATCCATTATTTGAGCCTTTTCAATCTCACTATAAACACTGCTCACCAGTTAACTGTATCACCAGGTAACTGTATCAGTACAGTCAATGTAGAGAGTATCTCCCTCTATCGTACAAGTTTGCGTGACCTCTTCGGCTAACTAGATGAACTGACAATTAAATGAGGTGCTGCGAATGCTTTGAAACCATCTAAAATCCACCACTCATCCCTTTCAACTTCACGCCCTCACCATACCTCAACGCGTACAAATTAGCCTGTCATTTCCTTTTTGTTTGTTCGATCAGGCCGATCCTACAGATATTACGAACGGGCATCGTATTGGCAACCAAACGGTATTTCATGCGTATTGGCTGGCTTCGTATTCATCCACACATGTGCGGTCCATTTGAGTTTTAAATCATTCCCTTTGGCTTAGACAGGCGTCCGTTAATACATTGATGAACCATGCATGCGTAGCATCAAATCCGCAATTTCTGATGTACTCAATAAAGCAAGGGTATGCCGCAGTGAATAGGCAGGTTGGGATTTGGTATATGAGTATGAGAAACAATTCAATGATTAATGCATGCACAGAACCATATTACAGTAGACATATCTGATGAAAATGTATTTATTATAAATTTATGAAACATACTGTAATGTCTCATTTTTTAATTAGGTACACCACAATTTTTATTTAAGCCTTAAATACAAAGATCAAAGGTTAAAGAAAAAATGAAAAAGGAGCTACCTGGGGGAAGAGACCGGGAATCGAACCAGGTACCTGGATTGCCGGTCCAGCGTGTTAACCATTTAAGCGCGTTAAGCTAGGGTAGCGAAATGGTTAAGCTTTGATCTTTGTATTTAAGGTTTATGTATGTATTAGTTATGGTTACAAATACAAAACGATACTAATGTCACAAGATCGTCAAACGTAGAGATCCTTGGGGAACACATTTTGCCCAGAATTGGTTATTAAATCTAAGAATGACTTTTTATGCGACATTACACTTAATAATACAGTTACAGTTAAAAAGTAATTATATGAGGTTAGGGTAAAGGGTAGTGTAGTAATACACTGGGATTTGTAAAATTATTTGAATTTTTTATCACAATGATCTGGACAAGTCTTGACTCCAATATCATCCATCTGTTTGAATATACCGACGCACTGCATGTTTTCCTAGATTGTGTCTAATTTCTCGTTCTAAAAAGATTCAATTTGTATAACTTCCGGGTAGGCAAGCACTTGTGACTCCTCTGGTGTTGCAGGTGTTTATGGGCGACGGTAATCGCTTTCCATCAGGCGATACGTTTGCTCGTTTGCCCCCTTTGACATAAAAAAAAAAAAAAAAACTTACCAATTAAGGGCATAGGTTTGTCAGAATATTCCACTCTTTAGCTGGTCTAACAAGGATCATATAAATCGCTTTTGCGAGTCGGAGTGACGATAGCAACATCATATCGCCATCGCATGCCCACACAACAAGAAATATTTTTTATTATTCTGGCACGTGTTGACAGAATATGGTCCCTTGAGCGTACAAACTTATTTCATTATACTCTTCACCATACCCAAATATTCGTTCTCATGTCACAAAGTATGCCCTTCCCGGAAAACGAATTTGGGATTGTTGCTTTGTAGGTACCTAATACGATTTAAAATCTAACCGCAACTTCATTATGAGGCTATGTCAGAAATGTAAACTTACATGATCTGAATTGTACGATTATGTAATCTATGCGTCTCCACTCAATATGGTGAACAAAAATTGACGCAACAATACCCTTTACAGTTCTGTTGGGAGTATCCTTTCGCGTCTTCTTACTTAAGAATCGGCTGTAGTTGGGAACTTCTCAATAGTGTTTAGATCGGGAGCTAGTTCGGTATTATGTTTTGATATTTTTTTGTCGGATTCGATGTTACTGTTTTGGCTATTGGAATATACGTTATAAAGCAAACTGGAGAAGGTGTGAGTCGCACACATTTTGCAGGAACTGCAGGTGAGGGTGGGTACATAAATGTCGTAGGTGTCGATTTATCTCCGGGTTGATGTATCTCCGTCTTATTGTCCAAATTCACTGAAGTTTTGATTGAACAAATTACTGTGATAATTAGAACATTTCATCTGAAGTACATAAAGAGAACGTTTTAATGTTTATCTGCTTTGGCAATAATGATTCTGCGTTACGCTGTGAGTAGTTCTTCTAAAATACGTTTTTAAGAAAGGGGAACATCCATACTAATATTATAAATCCAAAAGTGTGTCTGTCTGTCTGTCTGTCTGTCTGTTACCTCTTCACGTGTAAACCGCTGAACCGACTTAGATAAAATTTGGTATGGAGATAGTTTGAGACCCGGGAAAGGACATAGTATACTTTTCATCCCGAATAAATTTAGTGTTCCCGTGGGATGAGCGGGTAACACCGCGGGGCACAGCTAGTTTGAAATAGATTTTTATATTTTTCCTTCTTCCTTGACATTCGTTGGCAACCCTTTACAACATAATGTCGACCTTCTCTTTTATTTGTTTTATAATTCTTTAAATTGTTTTATTTAAATATGAAATATTGACAAATATGCGACGTGAGATCCCGTGCTAAATGTTTTATATATTGTCGCCAAGGGGTTTAATTTTCCCAAAACTCCTGCTTAAAGGTTCAGTACAACGGAACTCCATTACTTTTGTCCTACGCTTTTCCCGCGGGAATTTAATAGTCGCCGGCCATTATTTGTGCCCCGTGGTTTGGACGCGCTGGTTCAAATTATGGTAATGATAAATGTTTCAACCAATTGGATTCAAGTGGCCTCAATTAGTCAAAACATATGACTCGTACCGTTGCAGTGATATTTATTTTCATGAATGTTAGATTGTTTTGGATTATTTTCTGCACAACATTGAACGATAAAACTTGACAAAATTTCAAAAACTTTTTGCAGACTTTTGGATCGAGAATTTCCCAATAACTTTTTTCGAGCTTTCCATTCAAGAAACGCAATAAAAATAATCTCGGGATTGAATTAAGCTACAGTTTGAGCCATCTTAGGAGGCGGACGGAGAAAAAATTAGGCGGTAGTGGGTTCCTTACGCAGGTCAGAAAACAAATTTGTCTAATCTTATCATGTGCATTTCTAAATTACATTTTCAATGCCTTTGATAGTTGCGCGTAGTGTGAGACCTGTAGTTTTTTTTTTTTTATTTCACGAACCTGCAGTTTAATAATCACTATTATTCAGAGGAAGTTTTTGATAAAGGCCTTGCCGTTTCTGTATTTAATGCCAACGGAAATATTAAGGTTTTGCAGCTCTTTAGGATAATTGTGGATTGCGTGCTTGTTGTAATTGAATTGCAGTTTTATTGAAATGGTTTTATTGAGGGTAAAGTTTTAGCTTCAGACTTATTATTTAGCTGCTTACTGAGCCGGCGCGAGTCCTGGGTTAGAATCCCGGCAAGGGAAAATATATTTGTGATGAAATCGATTATTTGTGCCTGGGTCATGGATGTTATATCTATTTATCTATAAGTATGTAGGTATATCGTCGTATACCTACAACCCATAAGTCCTCTCGAGCTTAATTTTATTTGGGACTAGATCGATTGATGTGAGGTTTTCTAATGTTTAATTCAATTGAACACTATCCGAAATAGCATTACTGTAATTATGTATGTGAGTTTCTTAGCGGCTGGAATAAAATTGATAGACATAAAGTATTTTTTAGTAAACTCGTTACTCATAATTTTTGCTCACAAACAGTTCATGATTGTTATAAAACAAATCTAATCAAAACTAGAAACTTGAAGCAGGTTTAACTTTGAAATCCCTTGTAAAGTTCATAATTTCAGAATTATGGCTAACATTTTATGCCAAACAATACGTTACGATTTTCGCTGTAGCATCTGTATTTTCTGAAAAGATAATACAAAATATACTTTCATTGCTAAGAACCAAACAAGTCCTTGTGATTTTCATCCGCGTATCATCCGAGCTCGTGCATGTTACTGTAGCTATGTACTGCAAGAATTGGAAGGATATTTGCTATTACAACTGATGGAAAAAGAAAGAGGAGGTTCTGAAGTATTACATTGCCTTTCGAGATACCTCTAATAATATTGAAAATAATGAATAATGATTTCACTCATGGTTATGTGTCATACGGTCCGATTTGTTTTGAACACACGCGGAGTTCTTTATCAGCGACTACATTTCCATACACCTCCGCGGCATATAGTCTAATTGTTTATTATCAGCCATATTGTCTCATCTCATTTACAGAAACCAATATTAAATATATATTTTATTACTTCTCAAAAGCTGTATACATGAATACAAACAGATTTAGTAGTCAGCTTTGAAATGGGAAATGTGGACCCCCTTAAAGCTAGTTAGTTATGAAATGGAAATGATTTTCCCATATCGTATTTGGCTACCAATTTGGCTACGAAATGGGGTCAAAGGGAATTTTAGTGCCAGTAGTATTTCCGATGGAATATGTTAACGTACCTAATATTTACCTCTCTATCAGCCACAGGCGTCCACTGCTGAGCATAGGCATCTCCTATCCAGAAGGTTTGATCTTGTGTAGATTGCATCTATCATATTCCTGCGATATTTACGCGGTCATTCGACAACATATTCCGGTCCGCCGCGCTTTGCTATACGTGGTCCCCATTCCAGGAATTAACTGCCACAACGGCCATCCGTTCTTCAAGCTACATGGCCCGCCCATTGCCACTTAAACCGTGTAATCCTGTGAACTATGTCAGTTACTTTGGTTCTTCTGCAAACGTTCTCATTTCTGATTCTATCATGCAGAGAAACTCCGAGCATAGTCCTTTCCATTGCACGTTGTGCACTCTAAGGCACTTTATGATTATGAGTATCATAATCTTTGCCTTAATGCTAGTAATAACTATTCCACTTTCTGCAACTTAACAAAACGTTGACCTCCCATTTACAGGAAGCTCTATGCGACTCACAAAATATAATAAAGTTACACAACATAGTATTATTACAGAGGATGCTTTTAAAACAAGTGTGTGGACGATACTTAACTGCATTATGAGGTCAGCGTAAAAGGTACATGATCGCAAAGTGCGCAAAGTCACGCTGGGTTCACACTGCCGTCGTAATACCACAGGGGACTGATGTTTATTCATACATACCATAATTATAAAAATAAAAAAGATCAACGTGTCATGAAATAAAGAATAAAAAAGGATACGTGACTTTAAAGGTATGCAATTTTTATGTCTTTTATTTTATCCAAAAACAAATTTTAAATTGTTTTCAGAATTCTCATAATTCAACAAAATAAGAATTGAAAAGCAAACAACTTAAATGAAACAAAATGGCAACTTCAACTTCCAAAAGGCCTTTGACAGGGTAGATAACGACGTTCTGCTAGGAAAGCTGAGCAGTATGGGTTTCGTCCCTGGGTTGCTTAAGGTCTTCTCGAGCTATCTTGCCGACAGAAGACAGTTTGTCAAATATGGACCGTATCACTCAGAGTCCTATAAAACACTCTCAGGTATAAGTCAGGGTTCGAACTTGGGGCCATTGCTGTTTAATATTTTAATTAATGACCTGCCGAATCAAGTCCAAAACTCGAAAGTAATGATGTTTGCAGACGATGTTAAGTTAATTAAAGTAGTAGGCACATCGGAGGATTGTAAAGCTCTACAAGACGACGTTGACGCCTTACATAGATGGAGTCTTTTAAATAAATTATATTTTAATATTAAAAAATGCGAAACAATGAGCTTCACTCGATCATCTCTTCCGTACCATCATCAATATACTCTAGATGGTAATTCAATAGCGAGAGTATCCTTCGTTCGTGACCTTGGCATTTTTTTCGATCCACAGCTCTCATTTCGGGAGCATGCGAATAGAGTTGCGAAACGCGCAGCGCAGAAACTAGGCTTTGTACTGCGAAATGCACAACTTTTAACACCGAACGCTCTTCGAGCTCTCTATGCGGCACTTGTGAGGAGTGTGCTAGAATCAAATGCTTCGGTTTGGAACCCTCACGAGGCTAAATATACCCTAATGCTGGAGAAGGTACAAAAGCAATTCTTAAGGAGTTTATACAAGAAGCTATATGCTTATTATCCGTATCTCTACCCCACACTATTCCTATTAGGAGTACTGGGGTATAATTCGCTAGAAGTGCGGCGATACCTGGCACTAGCTAAGTTTGCTCTGGGCATAATTCGCGGCAAAATAGAGTGTACTGGACTAGTGGAGGAAGTGGTGCGACTATATGCGCCTGAGGCACGGTCACGACTACGCCATGCTCCCTTGTTAGCGGTGCCTGGCGCGCGCACCGCGCTCCTGCGGCACGCGCCGATCCCGAGCGCGCTCTCCATCCTCAACTCCGTTCTCAAAGTAGCGCCACACTGCGATGTGTTCGCTACCAATTATGCATACATAATAGCAGAGTGCAAAAAATTTCTTGAGCGGTCCTAAAATGTGTTTGTGTAGAGTAGTTAATATAGGCATATGTATATATATAATTTTATTTCCTTCGATGTTGAGTGAAATATTATGTTGTTTTTGTACAAATTCTGTTAATTGTTTATACTTAGTTAAGATTGTTATATCTGGTATGTTGTATGATAGGTTAAGATCTGTAACGCTTTGGCAATTAGCTGTAAGTTACGGATATGTAATTGTAAATAAATAAATAAATAAATAAACTTAGATATTTTTCCATTCATATATTGGCACCTTTCGGGGGTGACGACGTCCGAGCTGCTCGCCATTTTTTGCCATTGCTAGCGCATTTGCAGTGCTTCATATAAGAATGTCAAACTTTAATATTAACTCCTGAATCATAGAGCAATTTAAATGTATTTAGTTTAATTAAAATCTTTTGATTTCGATAAAAATAAGATCGATTGACATCTCGAAAAAAAAATGTTTAATCCCTTATACGCCTTTTTTACAAACGTTAACCTTATGGAGCCGAGTTCTTTAGTGGCATGGCTACATGCGCCAGATAGACTGTTGATCTAATGAGGTCAGGAGAGAGCTGTGGTGTCTGGGGCTGATGGTGATGAAAACATATAAATATAAAGATCTAGACATCTATTATAAAACTTTACTGAAAATCAGTTTTCTTTGAAGAGTGGTCGAAATTCATTTGTAACAGTGCAAAAAACGCGATTCAGCAGCGAGGCGCCAGCCGTACATCGCCATCTGTAGACATAGACTGCTAAACTTATAACCCTTCCTTTTGGCTTTGCCGTAGTTGGATAAAAAGACGAGATATTGTAATTAAATAAATAAATAAATAAATATTAAGGGACAATCATACACAAATCGACCTATTCCCAAACTAAGCAAAGCTTGTACTATGGGTACTAGACGACGATATACATAATATATAAAATACATATATAGATAACATCCATGACCCAAGAACAAATATTTGCACAAATATTTGCCCCGGCCGGGATTCGAACCCGGGACCGCCGACTCAGTAGGCAGGTGTCTACAAACCGAGCCAAACGCGTCGTCAAAAATTTAATTAATTGTGATAAGGTGTGTGAAACTACGATGAGTCAACGTGCAACTTCCCTAATGAAGCAAGTTCGGATACCAGAGGCAACTATAAGATACATATCGTTCAATAAGATAACTGGAACGCGATGTATGGTGCCAGTTTTGCAAAGCAAATTGGTTGAATTTCAGTGAGAACGAAGACAGGGGTTGACGCATCCATTTTCTAAACGACACACAGTACGAGTATAGGTATTATATTTCCTTTAGTTTAATTCCGGGAAGTCAACTAGAAAAACCCTCCCTGACTGAAGGTTTAATTCTATGTAAAAGTGGGATATCAGCATTTGATTTTAATTTTAGGAGCAAACCGTATTCCATGTAAGTCGACTCAAAAATAACACATTTAGACTGTTGTTGACGTGTTATTTTGACGTCTAAATAAATCTATTGACAAATGCCGAGATAATATATTATGTAGCTCGAATCTGTATAGTTAAATTTTTTATTCCTACAGGTTATAAAATTTATTTTCTCATTGATTACAGTGCAAGCAAGATGGGGATGGCGGGTATTCGACATTATTCTGAGTGAACTCGCTATCGTAATGTATTTTTTTTTAATTGTTACCTATGATCTTGCTTTGAACTTACTCTCACTTAAGAAAATACGATTGGAAGACAATTACAATACAACTAGCGTCTGCTATTGATTGAAGCGCGTGTGTGTTGAGACCAGACTTATGAAATATTAACTATCTATAATGTTCCGACTTTATTACGCGTTTTGCATGTTTATTCAAAGTTTTCGTCGAAAATACGCCTTAAAAACTATAGGCTGATATATTTTTTTTATTTCATTTGTTAATAGTGAATGGCGATACTCACATATATATTTAAATGCCTTCACTATGATTTTTTAAGTCCAGAGTGGAATATGGGCCCAGTTGAGGTCTCAGACCCTGCAGGGTCTGCATAATCATGCAATTTACACAGTATTTACAACATACAATTTTTAACCGTGGCTAAAAATTGTAGGTTACCTTCATAAATAAAAGTGATCCTGTGTATACACAGCTTTATAACAGAAACTCGAGCGACGACGCCGCTGCGACAAAGAAAATGGTTCACACACGGCGTGCCTCAGAGGACATAACTCCCTTAATGGAGGTTCCGATGCCGCCGCATCGCTGTAAAATGCAGCGAACAAGAACTTACTATTGAATATTACTATATAAATACAAAGAAAATGGCTGACCAATGGGATTAAGCTATTAAAAAAAATAAAGGCCGGTTGGATTATTGCACAGATGGGCGTATATCATTCTTAATTAAATATTTTTAATGGTTATAGGTATTCATATTCGAATATGTATATGTCAGCGCTTGAAGGTTGACTTCATAGTAAATAGAACATAATGATCAGCCAGCAGATCCTAATGTATTGAGGGTTTTTTGTTTCAATGATTACTTGCTATGTAACTAAGCTTTACTTATTATCTTTGTCCTCGTATTTTTTTCTTTACCGTAGACGGATAAAAAGTATCCTATAACCATTTTTGTATGTCCAGCTATCCGTGTACCAAAATTGGTTAACTTTTATCCAGCCGTTTCGGCTTGATGCGAGGACAAAGGAAATTATGAAAACAGAGGGCGCCAGGTTGGCATACGCGCATACAAAACAAATGACGATCCTGCATCGCGCTATTAAATTTTTTCCTGAAATCATGACCCCCTCTACATAGAAAAATGATTTTCAATTTCAATACGAATCTAGTTTTATAATAGTATTTTTTTTTTGTAACGTGTTTAGAAGCGACCACTTTAAAATTATGTTTTCATATACCCGCCCATATAATAAGGACATGGCTGCAGCTCTAATGCACATTATCTGAGTTAATTGCACATTAGGCAAGTGAGTACCCGTTAATAAATAAACACGGAAGTAATTTACGGTCAATTAGTTGCGGCACTCGGGATTGTGACGCCACACCACTGTCCTCTGTGGTTTAGTAACTTGGGCTGGGCGTTAATTACAGAGAGTTCTTGAGTAGCGGCCACGTAGTGGAAGACGTAGCGTGGGTAGGCCCAAAAGGTGGACTGATGGTGCGTCACAGGACCGGTCATGGTATAGCAGTTTTTGCGAAAGGTTTTTGAAGCAAGGATGCTGGAAAGCAGTCGGCGTCTTATGATAATTAGTAGGGGTGTAGACTGATGTTGAATACTTATGTGTGTCCATACAAATATTAGTTACAAACCCACAAATGAGGTCACGATTAGGTGGCTATTTATAGGGAGCGTTGTTAGCGCTCCGTAAGAATGTTGAATTTTGACGGCCATTTCTGACTTTTAGAGTAGTCTAGGTGTGGTAAGTCCTATATAGACAATTGATCCCAATAAAAAAAAGAATCTATAGACGTCCTCAAAAAAATTGTCTACACGCCTATTGCAAGAGAGTATCTAATCGTTAGTAAATAAGTGCCACCGTCATGTCACATATTATTTCTATTGTTCTCAAGTTTTTGTGAAATTAAATTAGGGTGTAATTACTACTTACTTGACAAGACGGAATGGCAGAAAGTCAAGGGGTCGGTTGCAGAGTGGCCAAGACTAGAGAGATTAGTGGGTAGGCCACCAGCTCGGTGGTTAGAAGGTGGTAAGTTAACGGGGAAATTGTGGATCAAAAGAGGACCCGGCAAAGTGACATACATGAATGTGAAGAGGCCTTTACTCGGCCATCGTTACCAACCAAAGAAGTACAAAGGCTGCATAAAATTAGTTGCATAAGGGCTGTATAACCGCTTATGGAGCTTGTCTTCTGCTTGGGTAATGCCCGAAGCGCATTGCTCATGCCAAACTAAAGAAGACGTGCATCATACAGTTTATTTTTTATTTGTCTCTTCATTCAAAATTGGTGGTATGTATGCCAACCAAACTTGCTAAAAGACCAGCTTGGCACTCGTTCTGAAAATTTCGCTATGATCTTTTTTTATGTCATAGGGGGCAAACGAGCGAACGGATCGCCTGATGTAAAGCGATTACCGTCGCCCATAGACACCTGCAAACACCAGAGGAGTCCCAAGTGCGTTGCCGGCCATTCAGGTGCGAGTACACTCTTTTTTTTTGAAGATCATTTGTTATAAACTATCGACAAATAGGTCGGCAGGTAGAATATCAATGTGATAACTTTACCATCAATATAAGCCGCTATATCCAAATTGAAACATGAAGTTACATATCCCGGGATAACTTAGAAATCGAAATACCTTACTCAACAAACCAACACACATTAAAGTTGGAATGAGATATTGACATTTCCCAAAACGCGTGCGTCTGTCCAAAACTTTTGAGGTATATAACATATAGGTATGATATGAGGACCGAGCGACAAGCGTATGGCGTTTTTACTGTTAAATTGTAACAGTAAGAGAACAGTTCCACTGAATTCATCATTTATCAGTCAAGAGACGTTCACTGTTGTGCATTGACCTCCCCCTGGACCGCTACATGGAACGTGCTCGAAGTATAGGTAGCAGTACTGTAAATGTCAATTACAAATAATTATATGGTCCCACCGGAAGATCAGCGCTCGTTCTCGAGCTAGCATCTTGCTGAGGTGGGTGGGTGGGTGGGTGGGTGGTAGGTACAATTCCAAATAATTTGCATTGCATTGTGTATATGCAAGTTCCAAAAAATTTAATTTTACATAAAGTGTTTACTTAAGTATATAAGTCGTCTTCTCTTCACGGATTTTGCTGTGCCCAACAGGGTCCACATTTAAGTTCACTATTATGTAACTGTTACGAAACTTAAGTTTACCTAGTATCCTGTAAACTATCATTGTGGAATGCAATAAATGATTGAGTATTGAGTATTGAGTATTGGACCTTTTCGTGGCACAGCCATAATGATACTATAGTTGCCTATTGTTTTTTTTTATCACTTCTGTCACACCCTTCTCTTCATGTAGGTAATTCTGTATTATGGTCACGTCGGAAATAAATGTTTTTCTTTCTTCCTTTCTTTCTAAAGTCAAAGATACATATTGATGGCACCAGTTGGCAGCACTTTCGTTGTACACGCTCCTTTTACCGCCCGCACCCAGCGAACTCCAGATAGCATCAACATTGTCTGCCCTCCCACGCTGTACATTATCATCCGATTCGCAGTCATCACCATACCTCTCGGGGTTGTCAGTGCACGAATAATTTAACACTAGGCCTGCAGTATGCGCCAAATTGCACTGGAAACCCCGTGGTAAGGTCATCACATAAAAACTCGTCGGCTGGTGGTTCTACGAGCATTATATCCTGCCCATTGCTCACAAATTGCGCACAAAACGGCTTTGTTTAAATGAAGGAAAATGTGAACTAACATCATCGTCTCTTGTCAGGACTGCAGCCAGGTATAAGTACCTAAACTTCAGTCTCACACAGTCACAAGTAAAGGTATTACTTTGCTTAGACGATTTTGTTGAAAGACCATATAATATTCAGAATATGTTTTTTTTGTTTCCTTTTGTGGCTTTGTCTTCTTACTGACTTTAGCATGAGGTTTTCGCCAATATCGACGTGTGGACATAATCAGTATCACACAAAAGGAAAATGGTCGGTATAGAATTTATACCAATGTTAAGATTCTTATCAGGCGAAGTTTTTCGCCAAGACGGACAAAAAAGAAGCGGGGCACTACCTACCTTTTCTCGAACCGTTTCGTCTCATTTTCAAATGCTCATAGCTTCGTCCCCAAAATTCAAATTTCCCTGCATGATGAGTTGAAATGGAAAGGCCATCTCTTGAAGCCAAGGTGTAGGATTAGTAGAGTCAGGGCTTAGGGGCTTGGCGTTTCCTGGGATCTGATAACTTTTTTACAGCGAAAACGTTATGAGCATGTGAATCTTGGATTTTTGGTGGGATTGTTTTTGTCATTCAACATATAGATAGTTCTACTTCGCTAACAGCTAAACTATACGTATTCCGCCTATAACTCGAAGCAGCCGTCAAGGGCCGCCGGGACCGCGGTACATTACAGTTCCGTCTTGCTTGGTGAAAATTTTAAGTGCTACGCTGACGTTGTTAGACTTACAATTTAATTCGTCGTTTGTGACGTCCCAAACTAGGACGGATCCCTTTACATAATTGAGCGTGTGGGGTAATTAGGTACGGATGAAAGCCTAATTTTGATGGAACTGCGGGTAGATTGATAATTGTGGGGTATTATGCCTTTTATTTATTAAAGGGAACGTCAGAAGTTTGGGAATTGTGTAATTTAATTGGGCATCATGACCCGCAGCAATGAGATTCTGAGGCTCTTAAAAAATATAGCGTTTACGTAGGGATCTAGGTACCATCAATAAATTTTGTATGGCTTTATTCCGAATGACAGCTTTTTTAACACAGCTGTAGCATAAAGTCTTTAAATGAGGGTTTTTTGTGGTAAATGCTAATTTATTTGTCAATTTTGTAAGGTTGGGGTGGGTTGGGTGGTGTCAGGAAGGGTACTCTTATGTATACATCTTAGAAACTCAATTCGGCCTTTGACACTGACATCTATCCAATATCTCGCCAGTATACGCTGCTTTAGCGACATGCACTCTTCGTCTATTACCGTAATTTCATTTTCTTTCCCATTTACACGAATAAATCTAAATGGCGATTCGTAATTTCTAAAGCACAAAAAAAACACGAATGAAATTATCCATAGCCCCTTTAAAAAGTCTACTTGTCAATGTCACTGAATACTACTTTCCGATATACTTTCGAGACATTGGCAGTAATGGTCGCTCCCATAATGTGACCGGTTGCTACAAATCAAAAAGAATAGAATAGAATAAATATACTTTCGTTATTGGTACAGCTAAATAGAACATAGTCGAATTAGCGCCCTAAATAGTAAGAAGGCAACTGACATTTTAATCCGGGACAAGTCCGGGTCAACTATTTATTCCCAATTTACCCGTTTCTTTTGCCCTAAACTATATTTCCGGCCCTCGGTGATGCGCGACACTGTCGCCGCCACATTTTTTACTTCGCCAAAATGGATGTGGAAAAATGACTCTTTTTTCCTATTCCCTTTGCGGAAATGAAAGTTTTTTTTCTCTCATGTGGTATAAAAGATTGTATTACTTTAAAACTTTATCCTGTCTCGTGTCTTGTGAATTAGTGATGTCAGTGAGGTTTTGAAAACGTGTCGTGAAATTGAAAGTTTAATACAATATAAAATAAAAATTAATGCGCACTTCTGGTTAAATTTTCCTGCATATTATTATTTTCATCAGCGTCATTAAAATAGATATTCCAGTAGAATGCGAAAAAATTATGAAGACTAACTCCATCGGGTCATTGATCGTGACTCATTCACTTCTTGCTTTCCTTGTAATTTTCATAATTATAATGTCGTTATTTAAAAACCTGTTTTATAAAATGTTACCAAGCAAAAGTCACTATATTGCCAGTCAATTGCAATGAATTGGTTTACTTTTTACCCTAGTGCGCCAAATTGCCTTTCCCTCACTAGCGGCATAGAAGCGGCGTGCATTTTTCTGGAGTGAATTCGGCTTTTATAAAATATTCTATACTTTGAGGGGTTAAACGCCAGATCCAATATTTTATCGACGACGTGAGTTTTAAAAAACCTAGCATAAAATACCTAATTATAATATGTATGTGGAAGTTGTTTTTTTGTATCACGTTAAAACGCACTGATGTAAACTTATTTTTCCGAAAGGATAGTCTGACATATTATACGTAGGTAATTGTACAATATCCAACTAATAACGATGCGATCTTATACGAGTAGGTAATAATAAACTATAAAATTTACAATAAATGAGAAAGTATGTATGTATGTATGTAAACTCTTTATTGTACATTAAATATACATATACATAGCAAGGACATTAAACTAATGATATGTACAAAGGCGAACTTATCCCTGTAAGGGATTTCTTCCAGTTAACCTTTGAGCAAATGAGAGAGAACAGAGAAGATCCAAGAAGATAGGCAAAACTATAAAAATGCACAGAAACACTAAATGCTTACGCAAAAAAAAAAGACAAAATCTTAAATGTACCTACATAAACTTACACATTATGAATATAAATATTATAGTATAAAACAAACTAATATAATATATAATAATAATAATAATAAGTATTCAATTTTAACAATAAATACAGCACTCGACGAAATTAGAGGTCTAGAAGCCATAACCCTTTTAACTTTTCCTTAAATGATGCCACGGATTGCGATTGCCTGACGGGCACCGGTAATGAGTTCCACAATTTAAAGAAAAGTTAAATAAAGTTTGTGAAGATGTTAGTATGTTTGGTCAATAGATTGCGCAGTATGGATATAACAGATTTAGATGATTGGTAGAGAGATAGTTTGAGTCCCAGGGAAGAACATAGTATAGTATTCAAGACAGAATGGGGTTGAATTTTCTTTCAAAGAGCGATGATCACCTGTGATCTAATTATAAAAATGGTTTAAACTCACGTAAAAATTGTCAGGAACAGCCCGACATATTTCGAACTCATGGAGTGGGCCGCGAGTTGCGTAGCAGCAAGGATAGCTGTCCCTAATGAAGAGAAATGAGAGAGAGAGAGAAACCGTTTTTGTAATTATGAAAGATGCCTCACGATAGTTTAAAAAAATAGTTTTAACTCACAGGTGAGTTTAATTATAACACGTGCTGTAAAGTTCATTTTTGTTTTAGGCGTTCATGGCAACGTCTGACATCCTTCAGTGTGTGCAGACATCAGGAGTTTGCAGCAGGCCAACCCACGCCATTCGTCTCCCTATGCAGAGCGAGTAAAGTGCCGCCGTAAATAACCGTGGCGCAAGTTTAAGCGGGACGGAGGTAGCTCCCTAGAAGAGACAGACACTCGAACTCATCGCACAAATATTCGAACCCAGGACCGCAAGCTTTGTGGGCAGCTGCTCCAAAACGAAGCTCACCTTTAAATCATTAATACACAGATCAAAGCTTAAAGAAATATTTAAAAAGGAACTACCTGGTGGAAAACAGCGCCCGCTCTCGCTTGCTCGTTCACCGCTGTAAAGTGGTGCGGTAAGATGTGAATATTAACGTATTCACATAGAGCTCGCTTATTTAAACCATTAATACAAAGATCAAAGCTTAAAGAAAAATTGAAAAAGGAGCTACCTTTGTGGAAAACACCGGAAATTGAACCCGGTACCTCTGGATTACCGGTCCAGCGCGTTAACCACTTCGCTATCCTAGCTCCAGGTAGACCTGATGAATTTTTCCTTATGCTTTATGTGTCGATCTTTGCATTGTTTATTTGAAAGGTTTTTACACCTTAGCGACCTCTTTTTGTTCATAGCCAGTCGTCCACGTCGGGCATTTTTCAAGCGGCTTTGCGAAAATCTAAAGAGATGCATTTTCACTACGGAGGTGGCAATCAAGCGTACGGCCCGCCTGAAGGTAAGCGGTCACCACAGCCTTTGGACGCATGCATCTCCAGGACTTAGCATTCGTACATTCTTTAGACTGCCAAATACTAAAATGCAACACTTCAGACTGTAGTGTTTTTATCTGCCACAGAAGCGCCATCTAGTTGCTTAGTTCTCCGTTGCAACTTTTCCCCGAAGGCGTATATTTCTCTATACACGGTGTCCCGGTATCTAATAAAGTGGTCACAGCCGAAGCAAGATTAACAGCTCCAGTTTATTATTGTTTGTGTAAAGGCGACGCCATAGTGCCACCTGCGCGATACTGGCTATCATCTATACCTAATTTTTTGTCTCTGAACAATTTTCTTGTAGTTTTGTTAATAAGAAGTTGGCTCATTGAAAACTGTTTTATAGCATTCAAGAATTTATAAATTATAAGCATAGCATAAAAGCTCCAAAGTGTTCGCAAAGGACAAGTCTATTGGACAAAGCCAACTGACCAAGCTGAAACGGGAAGATGGCAGCATAGCGTCGACCAAAGCAGAGGTTCTAGGCGAGATCGAGAGGTTCTATGGTCAGTTATACACTTCAGTCGCAAAGCCCGTTGACAGCTTGGTAGGCGATCCAAGAGCCAAGCTGTCCCGACATTATACCGAAGATATCCCGGACATCAGTCTGTACGAGATTAGGATGGCCCTGAAGCACCTTAAGAACAACAAGGCGCCGGGCGAAGACGGAATCACCTCAGAGCTTCTGAGAGCGGGTGGAACACCGGTACTTAAGGTCCTCCAGAAGCTCTTTAATTCCGTCTTGTCCGAGGGCAAAACGCCTGAAGCATGGAATAGAGGCGAGGTGGTACTGTTCTTCAAGAAAGGTGATAAAACCCTATTGAAGAACTACAGGCCCATCACGCTTCTAAGCCATGTTTATAAGTTGTTTTCAAGGGTCATCACGAACCGTCTCGAACATAGACTTGATGACTTCCAGCCTCCCGAACAAGCCGGTTTCCGATGAAGCTCTATGGTACTATCATAGACCACATACATACGCTGCGGCAAGTTATACAGAAGACTGAAGAGTATAACTTGCCATTATGCTTAGCGTTTGTGGACTATGAGAAAGCCTTCGATTCGGTGGAAACATGGGCAGTGCTCGAGTCACTTCAGCGATGCCATATTGACTATCGGTACATTGAAGTGTTGAAGTGTTTGTATAGTAACGCCACCATGTCGGTCCGAGTTCAGGAGCAGAGCACAAAGGCCATTCCATTGAGAAGAGGCGTAAGACAGGGGGATGTTGTGTCCCCGAAACTGTTTACGGCCGTTATGGAAGACGCCTTCAAGCTCCTGGAATGGCAAGGACTTGGCATCAACATCAATGGCGAATACATCACTCACCTTCGGTTTGCCGACGACATCGTAGTCATGGCAAAGTCGATGGAGGAACTCAGCATGATGCTCGATGACCTCAATCGAGTTTCTCAACGGGTGGGCTTAAAAATGAACATGGACAAGACGAAACTCATGTCAAATGCCAAGGTTGTGCCCATCCCAGTCTCTGTTGAAAACTCGGTACTCGAAGTTGTTGACTCATACATCTACCTAGGACAAGTGATCCAATTAGGTAGGTCCAACTTCGAGAAAGAGGTCAACCGCCGAATCCAACTCGGCTGGGCAGCGTTCGGGAAACTACGCAATGTCTTTTCATCCGACATACCTCAGTGCCTCAAGACGAAAGTCTTCAACCAATGTGTGTTACCAGTGATGACTTACGGCACCGAAACGTGGTCTTTCACTATCGGCCTCATCTCAAAGCTCAAAGTCGCTCAACGAGCAATGGAGAGGGCTATGCTCGGGGTGTCTCTACGTGATCGAATCAGAAATGAGGAAATCCGTAGACGAACTAAAGTGACCGATATAGCTCACCGGATTAGCAAGTTGAAGTGGCAATGGGCAGGCCACATAGCACGCAGAGCAGATGGCCGATGGGGCCGTAAAGTGCTCGAGTGGAGACCTCGGACCAGCAAGCGCAGCGTAGGACGTCCACCTACAAGATGGACAGATGACCTTATAAAGGTCGCCGGAAGGCGCTGGATGCAGGTCGCTTCCAACCGGTATATATGGAAGTCCAAAGGGGAGGCCTATGTTCAGCAGTGGACGTCCTATGGCTGAGATGATGAAGCATAGCATGAAAAAATTTAAAAATTATTGATAATTGTTATTTATATTTAAATTTTACTGTTTTGAACATAATTTTAAATATATTGTAATCAACTATTGATGCACATTGGATTGGATGACTTATACTGTAAATATAAAAGCTTAACATAATAATGATTCCTTCCTACCGATTTATACAATTGCATGCTGTATGAAGACAGCCGAAGGGTGCAAAAATTTAACATAATATTAGGACATGTAACTAAACCTTTTCTGCAATAAACATTATCTTATCGTATCTTAGCTGACCAAGCTGAAACGGGAAGATGGCAGCATAGCGTCGACCAAAGCAGAGGTTCTAGGCGAGATCGAGAGGTTCTATGGTCAGTTATACACTTCAGTCGCAAAGCCCGTTGACAGCTTGGTAGGCGATCCTAGAGCCAAGCTGTCCCGACATTATACCGAAGATATCCCGGACATCAGTCTGTACGAGATTAGGATGGCCCTGAAGCAGCTTAAGAACAACAAGGCGCCGGGCGAAGACGGAATCACCTCAGAGCTTCTGAGAGCGGGTGGAACACCGGTACTTAAGGTCCTCCAGAAGCTCTTTAATTCCGTCTTGTCCGAGGACAAAACGCCTGAAGCATGGAATAGAGGCGAGGTGGTACTGTTCTTCAAGAAAGGTGATAACAGCCTATTGAAGAACTACAGGCCCATCACGCTTCTAAGCCATGTTTATAAGCTGTTTTCAAGGGTCATCACGAACCGTCTCGAGCATAGACTTGATGACTTCCAGCCTCCCGAACAAGCCGGTTTCCGAAGAAGCTATAGTACCATAGACCACATACATACGCTGCGGCAAGTTATACAGAAGACTGAAGAGTATAACTTGCCATTATGCTTAGCGTTTGTGGACTATGAGAAAGTCTTCGATTCGGTGGAAACATGGGCGGTGCTCGAGTCACTTCAGCGATGCCATATTGACTATCGGTACATTGAAGTGTTGAAGTGTTTGTATAGTAACGCCACCATGTCGGTCCGAGTTCAGGAGCAGAGCACAAAGGCCATTCCATTGAGAAGAGGCGTAAGACAGGGGGATGTTGTGTCCCCGAAACTGTTTACGGCCGTTATGGAAGACGCCTTCAAGCTCCTGGAATGGCAAGGACTTGGCATCAACATCAATGGCGAATACATCACTCACCGTTTGCCGACGACATCGTAGTCATGGCAAAGTCGATGGAGGAACTCAGCATGATGCTCGATGACCTCAATCGAGTTTCTCAACGGGTGGGCTTAAAAATGAACATGGACAAGACGAAACTCATGTCAAATGCCAAGGTTGTGCCCATCCCAGTCTCTGTTGAAAACTCGGTACTCGAAGTTGTTGACTCATACATCTACCTAGGACAAGTGGTCCAATTAGGTAGGTCCAACTTCGAGAAAGAGGTCAACCGCCGAATCCAACTCGGCTGGGCAGCGTTCGGGAAACTACGCAATGTCTTTTCGTCCGACATACCTCAGGGTCTGTGCACACTAGCGTTTTTGCTGGCGGTTTCCCGGCGGAGCGGGGACGCGGCGTGCACGCGGCGAGCACGCCTGCGATATCTTCGCGATTATCTGCCGCCAGCGTGCCGCCGCGTCGTCGCGGCGATAAAGCCACGTACGGTCTCTCTAATGTTGACGTTAATTACCAAATGGACTCCGACGATGAGATACTTCTAGCTGTTTTACTGACAAGGCGATTCAAAGGGATAAGAAAAGATACCGCAGATTTCGGGAGGATCCGGCATGGCGTTCCCGGTCAGTTAAAAGTGTCTATTACTATAATGTGATTTTATTTTTACGGGCTCATTTATACCGCCGCGGTGACGCCACGTCCACGCGACTTCAGCGCGGCGGCAAATAATTGCGAAGATATCGCTGCGTGCACGCCGCGTGAACGCCGCGTTCCCGTTCCGCCGGGAAACCACCGGCAAAAACGTTAGTGTGAACAAGCTCTCAGTGCCTCAAGACGAAAGTCTTCAACCAATGTGTGTTACCAGTGATGACTTACGGCACCGAAACGTGGTCTTCCACTATCGGCCTCATCTCAAAGCTCAAAGTCGCTCAACGAGCAATGGAGAGGGCTATATATGCTCGGGGTGTCTCTACGTGATCGAATCAGAAATGAGGAAATCCGTAGATGAACTAAAGTGACCGATATAGCTCACCGGATTAGCAAGTTGAAGTGGCAATGGGCAGGCCACATAGCACGCAGAGCAGATGGCCGATGGGGCCGTAAAGTGCTCGAGTGGAGACCTCGGACCAGCAAGCGCAGCGTGGGACGTCCACCTACAAGATGGACAGATGACCTTATAAAGGTCGCCGGAAGACGCTGGATGCAGGTCGCTTCCAACCGGTATATATGGAAGTCCAAAGGGGAGGCCTATGTTCAGCAGTGGACGTCCTGTGGCTGAGATGATAATGATGATGATGATCTTATCTTACAGTTAACTTATATGGCGCAGTACTTCTATAAAAATAGACCAAGCAACGAATGTTCATGAAATATATAAACACATTGTGGACATTCAAACAATCGGACATCGGAATGAATTTTCGGCCAACATGAAACATAGACGCTCAACTCGCTCGGTCAATTATTATAACCTTCGAGACTGGCGACCACGTCTTGAGAGTCTGCATGGAAATTTTGCAGAGTCTGCATGGAGGTCAAAGAGTCAGCCGCACACGTCATTCTCGAATATTCTGGTGTGGCCAAATACCGGGCACAACACCTCAGGTCTCCAAGGAAGGAGGAAGTCGTCGGCAACATCGAGGGACTGCTAGGCTTTCTGGTAGAGTTAGGTTGGCAAGAGTAGTGCCAGCAACCCTTCACGCAAAAAAGGCGCATTGTAAAACGTCGAGTTGCGGACAGCCCGCTATAATCTATAACCGCAAAACTGCCCAACTATAGTCCAGACCACACAACTATGGTCCAATTTAATCCGAAAAATTACTCGTTAATTTTATGACGATGACGAATGAACAACATAATTAAACAAACTTAAATAAAAACGTATAAAATTACTGATAGAATATGGATTTTGATAAATATAAACGAGTTTTGATTTGGACCATAGTTGGATGATTGGACTATAGTTGGGTAGTTTTACTGAACCTATGTAATAACACGTAACGTGAGCTCTAACAAGGTGGTTCGATGTTCTTGTCAGATTTATCCGACGAAGGGAAAATTCGGTTTATCCGGTTGTCTATATCAAACCGGAATAACCGGATTCGCGGCAACAAGTGTGCACTCGCCCTCCGCGTCAGCTCACAGCAGGCTTTGTATAAATTAAGTGCGAAAACGACAAATGCTCGAATATATCATCGGGTACGTGAGCGCCTCCATATTGGAATAATGCGCGCAATTTAATTTCGCGGTGAGACGTTTGTAAAACGCGAAATGTTTGTTTTACATAGAAATTGAGAATGATGTGTTTAATTCGAGGAATTCAGACTGACTTTGTTAAATAATAGGCAAACTGTAATGTAGCCATTTAATCACTAGTGGCTCTGTAAGCAAGCAGCTATAAACTTCACGAGTTTGCTTCACAATTGCTGTTTTATTTTTCATTTTCTCACGTTTTCTCTCCGCCATTAAAAAAAAATTAAAACTAACTCGACATTAAATTGTATACTACAATTAAACCATTGATACAAAATTCAATGCTCAAAGTAAAATTGAAATGAGTTGCCGGAAGAAGAAGAGGTGGAAGAGACCGGGAATCGAACCCGGTACCTTCAGATTGCCGGTCCAGCGCGTTAACATTTCCGCCACCCTAACTCCCAAGCAACCTTTCGAATTTTTCCTTATGCTTTGTGTGTCGATCTTTGCATTGTTTGTTTGAAAGGCTTTACACCTTAGATAATGGTTTAATATAAAAATTGTGTTGTGTACCCACATTAAAAAAATTAGACATTACATTTTTCGTAAATTTGTATACAATTGTTGAACCTGCTCTCAAAATTTCACGAGAATTGCTTCAGAATATCGACCTGTAGACGAGAACAGCGGGAAATCCGGACATCCGGAAAAACGAAAGATTTTTTTGGTGAAGCTGAAACAGAAACGCTTCGCTCGCTCGGTCAAGGTGGTTCAACGATCTGGTCAGGATCTATGCAATGAGGGTTAAATGACAGTTTTTGCTCAATGAGAAATTAATATGCCAATGTATATAAAGGGGATATATTTAAATGCACATCTGTATAAGTTTTCAGTACACTAGGTAACTCCACTAATTAACTGAATGCATACCAAGAAAACGAATGCTGTGCAAAAAAAACCATTGATTAAAACTGAACATGTCCTACAAAAAAAACTTAAACATCATACAAAACGAGATGACCTTTTTAACCGAATTCACACCAAAAATATGGTTCGTACATCGGATATTATTTTAAAGTTTCACCAAAAATACTGACTTGCGCACTAATTATCCTCGCACTGCACACTAAGATCCGACTCGGCCGGGTTAGGTTAGGTTAGTTTTTTTTTTTTATATCCAGTATAACAGTTAATACCTTTAAATAGTATATTGAATTCGCATTATTTAGTGTGCATAATTAGTGTGCAAGTCAGTATTTTTGGTGAAACTTTCAAATATTTTGATCGAAAAAGGGAATACACAGATATCGATTTAAATACATGTCTTTATAAAGTTTTTATTTATGTATATACCATTTACAGTATCATAATTTCAAAACTGTACCTACTGAAAAACAATTTTCTATTAAGAGTCACGATTTTAAGAAAAAAAAGCAAGTTATCTTTTGTTTTGTAAACAGAAGTGGAAAAAAACCTGTATCATACTGCTGCTTTTAAAAAATATTTTTTCTCGCAAACGATTTATCTAACTTGAATATTTTTAATCTGAAGATCTTTAAGATGTATTTAAATCTTTAAAGACGCGGCTGGAAAATACTCCACCAACCGGATTATTTCGTGTAATGAACTGTTAAAGCGAAATTCAATTACTAAAGGCACGGAAACCGGAAAAAAAGCCGGCGAACTCCGTTTAACTCGTTGAGTCACAATTTAGCAGTTTCCAAATCGCTTTCATTTCATTTCACTCTCTTTTGGCTGGTCAGAATAGGGAAAAGTTACGGCGGTAATGCTGTGGTTAAATCTGTGGTTAAACTGGTCTATTCAAAACCAAATTGCCGCGTTGTCGTAAAAATATTTTTAATCGACTGCCAAAAAAACGTTCTCCATTCGGTTCTCAATATTAAGCCATCACCACTGGTACCAACCAAAATAAACCACTTTTAATAATAAAGACAAAAAACAAAAAAGACAAACAATTTAAATCTTTCTCGTAATTTTCGTCTATTGTGAAGGATGGGCAACCAGGGATCGATACCGGTATTCATGAAAACGCTCTAATTTCGCGTTTTTTTTCGTATGTGAAAGGCTTGTGTTATGTAGAATTTCGTTATAGATTTATTCATGAAAACGCTCTAATTTCGCGTTTTTTTTCGTATGTTTAAGGCTTGTGTTATGTAGAATTTCGTTATAGATATAGATCCTTGAAATTAGCCCACTAAAATATAAACATGTGTGATAATGAGCCAAAAACCGGAATATAATAACGTTATTTTGTGCTATTTTGTATGGAGCAAAATAACGGTATCGATTCCTGTGGGCAACTACGGAACCCTACACCTACACTGAGCGTGGCCCAACATGCTCTTGGCCGGTTTTTTTTTATAATATCTGATTACCTCTATATTTCGTTGTATTTTTTTATGTCTGTTACCTCAAAACTTTGTCATTTATGGACGTATACTATAGAAACCGGGCCTTTTAAGGAAGCTCAGAGTCACTCAGCGAGCTATGGAAAGAGCTATGCTCGGGATTTGTCTACGAGATCGAATCAGAAATCAGGAGATTCGTAGACGAACCAAGGTCATCGACATAGCAAACCGGGTAAGCAAGCTGAAGTGGCAATGGGCGGGGCACGTAGCTCGAAGGACCGATGGCCGTTGGGGCAGAAAGGTTCTCGAGTGGAGACCACGTACCGGCAAGCACAGTGTAGGACGGCCACCCGCAAGGTGGTCGGACCACCTGGTTAGAGTTGCGGGGACTCGCTGGATGCGGGTCGCTGCTATCCGGCCCATGTGGAAATCTATTGAGGAGGCCTGTGTCCAGCAGTGGACGTCCTATGGCTGAAATGATGATGATGATGATGATGATGATTTGATGATTTGGTGTAGGGACGCCCGGCCGGAGACAGGCGGGCTGTCGATCGCTTGGGTGCGTTCATTCAGCCCAGTTCCCAGTTGGAGCCAACGGTTACTGTCCCGGCGGCGCTCCCATAGAGCCTTCTTCCTCGAATCTTCTTGTTCTCCTGCAGAAGGAAAGGACATCTTTAAGGTTAATGTCCCTCAGCTCCTCCTCTTCCAGTTTATCTTTCCCGAAGATGCTGTAGCGTACTATCGCATACATGCCACACTCTGCTATAACATGCTTACTAGTCTCCTCATGGCCACAATATGAGCAGCTGGGTCACTTACTACACCCATGACATTTAGGTGCCTGTTAAGGCTGTTGTGGCCTGAGATTATACCTGTTAATAATCTGAGATTTTTCTTACCTAGTTCCAGGAGGTACCTGGTCCTTTTCTTGCTTATGCCTCCTAAGATCATCTTCGATTGTCGACAATCCGTTGTCTCACGCCATTGTTTGTTGGCCTCTTCCTCCATTAGTCTGGCTATAACTCCTTTCGTGACCTCTGCCGATATTGGCAGTGCAGGTTCAGGTCCTATGAGTTCCCTTTCTGCCCCCAGTCTTGCCATCTCGTCTGCCCTTTCATTCCCTATCACACCCTGATGTCCAGGTACCCATACTACCGTAATCCTTGTGTGCTCTCCAAGTTTGTTTAGGGCTTCCCTACATTCCATTACCAAGGATGAGCTTACCATCGACTTGTCTAACGCTTTTAGCGCAGCCTGGCTATCTGTGTATATGACGACAGATCCCTCTCTCTGCGAGCATTCATCTATTATTTGCACACATCTCATTATGCCACATACCTCTGCCTGAAATACGCTGGCATACCTCCCCAGAGGTATGTGTACCTTCTTCCCCAGCTTCGGTATCACTACACCGGCTCCTGCCAGTTTCGTCGATTCCCGCCGTGAACCATCCGTAAAGCAGACAGTCACGGGTAGTGATGGGCCGCGAGAATATTCCCGTTCCCGAGAATATTCCCCTGGGGAATATTTCCGGAAATTTCCTTTGTTCCCGAGAATATTCTCCAAAATGGGGAACATTGAACTTTTCTTAGTAGTAGAGAGAATTTTAGTACCAGAAAGTTATAATTTGGCATGGTTATACATATAAGTCATTTTGACGAATTTGTAGAACAAATTCTTGGAAAAATACTTTTTTACTTTACCTCCCCCTATAATAAAGAGGGGATGTCTTTATTTTTCTAGTCTACCCCATGGTGTGATATGTCGTTGGATAGGCCTTACAAAATGTTGCAGGTTTGTTGCAACAATTTTCCGATTTATAGATCTGTTTGTGAAATATCAAACTTTAAATTGCAAATTTTGGGAGTACTTGGGTATTGATTGGCTATATAAACGCTGCTAGGGTAGGCTTTACAAGTTTACGAGTAATAATAGTCAACCAACTCATAAAGGGTACTTAGAGAAGTCAAACTTAAAACTTGTATGACTTTGGTAGCAGTTAGCAGAAAAAAATCATTAACACTGACGCGCTGCCACAAAACAATTCATCTGGCCCAGCATGACATATTTTATGAATCTGCAATCAGATTGGTTTCGTGTTTGTGTCCATTTTACGGTAGTATGATCTATGATCTAGTGTTTTTGTTGGTAGGTTAATTCAGAAGCTTCTCGCCTAGCTACCTCCTACTCCAATAACACCATGCTGCAGAAATAATTCTAAGAGCTGAAAATTTCTTGAACACAGGTTATCTTCCCGCAAACTCATTTTGTAATGACACTGTTGTAGACATAGACTGCGCCAAATTTAAATCTGAAGCAGACACATATTGAAGTTGTGGAAGCAGTTTTCCAAATCGAAGACGTGTACAACACAGCGCAACAACTTCGACCAAGATGATATCTGTTCAGCTATTACAAGGAAGAGCGGTAAGTCAATTAACGGATTTGAAATCAATGCATGTGTCTTCTCTTGGCTGGTTTTGAAACTACTGATTTTGGATCAAACGAGGTTACCGACCAGTCGGTAGGATCTCGCTGCATTTAAGAAGATCTTTGAAACCAGAAGTTGGCCTGGAATCTTTAAAGACGTCAAGCCGCGCGAAAGACAGTCGGCATGATTTTCCGCTACAGAGACATGGCAGAAATAATCCACTGAAAGTGCGCCAAATATGCGCCTCATTGATGGGGCGAATAACGTTTCCAGCAATAAGTTACGGTTGAATCCGAAAATGAAAATGAGAAGATGTCTTCTAATTCCGTAAAATCTACTGAGGAGTCGAAGACTATAAGAGGGGAGAAACCGAACAGAAGGGAAACAAGATTGTTAGTCTTTTGATTATTTTTAAGTCAACTTCGGAAACGATGACTAAGATATAACTTTGAAGTCACAAGTGGAGCTAGGACAAGCGGTGGCGGCACTCAAATCAAAGCAACTACCAAGAACAGAAACATGATAGCTTAAATCCAAAGTGATGAGACGATGACTACAAGAGACACTCTCGGAGGCAGAGCCCCCGTATTTAGATAATAAACACAACTTTGAACTTTCAAGTCACGAGTAGATTTACGAAGCGGAGGGCTCGGGGGGGATGAGCCCCCGCACCAAAACAAGACTTCTCTTCTTGATCTTGTAATATATTTGTGATAGCGGCTATGGAACCCTGCCTGGAGCATCAACATTGGCTAGGATCCAACTGATTAAAGAAAAATAATTTTATCAATTATTGCAAAAGATTAAATGCTGATATTCACTTTTTTTATTTTATGTTTCTGGCAGGGTATTTAAGTAATGAATTATGGCATGCCTGTCTTTGGTACTACTATACACTACCTATTTAAAATACTATTGAAATAATGAAATAAATATATACATAAAAACGATAAAAACTAAATAAAATACATACATTTTGCTAATTGCGTTGACAACACACGTGTTTTCTCTATTCCTTCTCTTTCAGAAATTAACTTGCTTGTCTCACTGGTATTTATTTTACCATGTTATTCCTGAGAGCAATTTAAAAACTTGCGGAATATTCCTCGGGAACAATGAGAATATTCCCGGGAATATTGAGAATATTCCCGGAGAACAATGAGAATATTCTCGAGAGCATAGGAAATTTACATTTACAGCTGACTTTTTATATTTTTTTCTATTGAATTGTTAACCTATTAAATAGATAAGCATTTACTTATATAGAGAATGTCATAAAATAAATGTTATTCATATATAAATCCTAAATTCCCCTATATTCCCCTCATGGGGAATGTTCCCGAGAATATTTCCGAGAATATTCTCGCCTGGGGAATATTCTCGGAAACGGCCCATCACTAGTCACGGGGTGTTCTACCTCTATTTTCCAGTTGTCCCTGTCTCCTATATGTATCCTATATTTCTTATCGAACATTTCTCGTCTCTTTATAAGGTCGTTGTTTTGGGTGATCATCCCCATCTTCGAACATGCTTCCCTCTGAATGAGTGCATGTCCCTTATCCACACAACTTCCTCTCCATTCCTTACATGCTTTCATTCTGTACCATTGCTCCATGGCCCTCTTCTCCGCTTCTATTTTAAGTGACTTGAGACCGAGCATGATTTCCATTGCTTGCGTGGGCGTTGTCCGATGATGATGATAATGACTATAGAAAATTATATTCCTGTTCGAGAAGCATCTTCTAGTTGGTCCCATAAAATTGTGGTGAAGATCTGATGACGAGATCAGTGATGAATCGAAGGAATTCCTCAAACGGATTTAAGTTATTTTCAAATTATATCAAGATCATCACACGGTTGAGTTCGTGGTAGTTTCAATTTTCGGTCAGTGCGTCATTTTCAGAATTATTAAGTATTCTATAAAAAGAGATTTTTTTTTTAATCATAAGACGATCATTGTAAGTTATTGCCAACAAAGTGAAAGAAAAACTCTTTATTTACACCATGATCTACGTACAGTACACTGCGTAGATCAGCGGTATTTTACATGGAAAAGGATCGGCTACGGGGAAAAGCAATACCGTGTCGGTGCCGATGCTCACGTATGGCTTAAGACAGAAGCGGTTAGATACCGATAAGTAAATCCGAATTCAAACTATATACGTCTAAGACGGGTCGGACTCTCGTATAATTAAGTTCCGTAGACGCGTATGTACACGGATCTATACCAACAGTTTTCCGTGACATCGACCAGATCGTCGATCCATGTTGTTGGGCATGTTGTATCTACCGGTTCGCGTTCGCCACTCAGACACTTATCTGCCGCATCGGGCATGGGTTCTACGAGCAATAGGCTCCACTCACACAGCCACTTGAGTCTGGTAACTTTCGGAGTATCTGATATGTCTACGACCTTGGTCATTATAAATAAATAAATATCAGACAACCTCACAGAAATCGATGTAGTCCCAAATTAAGCTCAAGAAAGGTTGTGTGAGCATTTCTCAAAAGTTTGTACACAATTAAGACAGAAAATTAAAGTCAAATATAATTTTCCTATTTTGTTACCATTTTTTAATGTGATTTCCAATACATTGATATCAGATTATGTATAATTAAAAAAGTAAAAGCATAACAGAACCTTAATTATTGAACATAACCATAACATTGATATAAAATTACTAAAATAATTGGTAACAAAATAGGAAAATTATATTGGACTTTAATTTTCTGTCTTAATTATGTACAAACTTTTTGAGAAATGCTCGTGTATGGGTACTAGACGACGAGATACACACTGATATAGATAGATATATACTTAAATACATAGAACAAACATTACCCAAGAAATATTTGAGTTCATCACACAATTGCCCTGGCCGGGATTCGAACCCCGGACCGCTGACTCAGTAGGCAGGTGCACTACAAAATGCGCCAACCGGGTCGTCATTCTGTGGATCTCCTTATCTCCGATCTGAACATGCAAGAAAACTTTTAGCACAACTCTGCCCATTGCCCTTTGTTACTTTAAGCTTCCTTATGCCCGCACCCACATTTTAGTTTATTTTTATCTATAGGAAATTCAACTTTGGTCGCCTGGCCGTAGGAAGCTATTGAATAAAGATAAATGGTCCTTGTGTACCGGACCTTAAGGAAGGTTAATATTGGTCCAGCAGTCAACGTGTTTCGAAATGTGTTTCTTTCTGCTTCCTTCTCAACTATGTACTATTTTTGGTAAATGCTGGTAGACTCAGACTTGTAAAAGTTCAAATCACAGAATAAAGTTACCAAATTAAAACGCTGTGTGCTCGTCACTTATAACAAAAGAAACTACTGATAAGATGAGCGAGGCCATTGCAAAACTAAACACAGCAACGGTTTGCACTAAGGCGTTGTTTGTTGGTTTTGGAGCAAGCTTTATTTCTTCGAACTCTGCGACACTTACAATGTGCAGACATTCGAAGATTTAAAGAGGATTACAAATGAATACTTAGGTAGGTAAAGAGGATTATAAATAGATACTTAGCCCAAATCACACATGCTGTATAAGAGCTTATAACAGTCCTTACGCAGCTGATATAAGTCGTATAAGGGCTGTATAACCTCTTATGCAGCCTGGGGGCTACGTGGGAGGTACCTAGTGTGTGGGAATCAACATTATTAACATAGTCTGTTGTGTATCTTTGAGAAGTACAAGTAAGAATGAATTCCTTCATAAATGGGCCATGCATTTGTGCAGCACATAGTAGGTACCTCGGATAATACAGTCGAGTTCCTTCTGAACAAAATAATGTATTTGTATCAAAAATAATAGAGACGTGTTCTGATATTTTTGAATACCTATATTTTTGCGTAGAAGTTTTAAGAACCTGATTCCACAATCGAGTACCATAAAGAGCACTCTTTATGTTACTCAAAAACAGAAAATAATAAAAAAAATCAGGCGCCATATCGCTAAAAAGCCATAATTTTCTAGATAACCTTTAGGTTATTAGCTTTAGGATATTATAAATTAAAATTTGAAATGTATTATTAGGAATAAATTAGAAAGATGTCCTTAACTGTTAGAATAAAATAGAATACTTATTCATTATTGCACCCTTAAATGGGAAATTAAAGTGGGATTGGTACTGGTTATAAGAAGCTGGCTGATATAGTACAATTAATGCTAGTTTGAATATTATAATGAAATAAGGAATGTGTTAGATTTGACGTATGACGGAGAGAGATAGAACGATTTGTAGAAGGAAGACAAGGTTTGTACAGAGTTGTAATTATGTTTCATCTAGCGTTACATCTTATGCGTTTTCCCTACCCCATCCCCATATATTAATACTAGCTAACAAAACACATATTACACGAAGAATCCAATAAAGGTAAACAACAAGCTGTCTATAATGTGGAGATCAATATCTCAATAATTGATTTCAAAACAATGTAACAAAAATTGGTGTACCTCCACTTATAACCACCCTACTTATTAGTTCTAATTCAATAAACTTACATTCTATATTTCCTTTTATAACAAAGAACCGCAGAATGAAAGACAAATTTAGGTCCATTAGTTTACCTTGAAAGGCTTTTTCCGATACTAATCTATTACTTTTTGCTGGCTGTTAAGACTGACTAAAGGTCAGGCATTTTTTGTTGCAACCTAAATCACTATCGGAATGTGTGTCTAATATCTACTCAACCGTATTTAGGTAATCTAATTGTAAGTCGTTTATTTCGTGTATTTATAGTACCTAGGTAGTTCTGTTGTAGCATTAAACTTGAATTTACTTCGTCCCAAAAACCGTTTCTTCCAAAACTTGACGTTTTTAGGTTCATCCTTATTGAGGCTAGTGTGCCAATTTGTTCAATTACAATTGTGGCTATTTATTTTCGATGTGAATAATAAAATAGGGTCCTAAATGTTTCCGTTTAAATATAAACTTTTTTTATTTCTACGAAGCGTTACGTCGTGCAAACTAAAATTCCATACAAAATTTTGGGACACTTTTTCATTATTCACAACAAAAATGAAATCGATTCTGTCAAGGATGAGCCCGAACGTAGGTAATGTTCTGGAAGAAACAGGGATGCAGGTTTTTTTGTTAAGACTGCGCCGAGCGAAATGTGAAAAAATAGGCAGTTGCCGTTAAGTAGATAACGTCAACACTAGTTGTTTAATCCATTTCTAAACTATATATTTAGCACTTCGAAGAATGTGTTAACAACTTCTCCGTGGAAAAATTATAAGATTATTAATATTTTACCCTAGAAAACTAAGTAAAGTTGGACGAAAATTGTAAAATCGTAAGAAGGCGTTAAGTGTTTTTTTTTTATACTTTAACAATGGAAATCTATTCTGATTTTCAGTTCAAAAAAAAGATGAATGTTTACGTTACAATCTGTCCAGATTTATCAAAAAGTGCTTTTAGTTTCGCCATACATTTTTACTATGGCGGCCGCGCGCCAATACGCATTCCCCGCGCTTTATGGTTCAGTCGCTAACGCTCGGCGCAGTCTTAACAATAATCACAATTTCGTCCGTGGTTTTATAGTTTTTTTTTCTATTGTTAGTGTTTAAGTGTTCATTTAGATTTTAATTTGCCTTTGCAGTAAGTTCTTTTGTGCTAATAAACACACGCAAAACAGCTGCTACGCCAGATGCTGTTAGGGCCAAAAGTTAACACAATAACGGCATCATTTAGAAAATTGTATGCTGCGGTACAGAAAAAACTCACACAAAAGAGTCTAGCCACAAACAGTACAAGGTTAAAACTAAATAAAAACGATGAAAAATGTTCGGCTGTAGACAGAGTGGCAGTTCGCGAAGATAAAAGTCGCGTCCACAGACGTAGTAAAGTATTATGAGGGTCCTAATAAATTAGTCTCTCGACGCATTGTCCGTGAAAAGTATGGGATACGACTGACGCAGCATGGAAACAATATCGTGTCTTGCATCATACAATTTTACGTCGTGCCACGGTACGATATCGTATCGGGGAAAATAGTTGGTCCAAAAGTAGTTTTATGTTCGTCAAACACAATTTAAAATAAGCTTTTAAGCTCTGCCAATCTCGACCTATCTCATTGTGTGGGGACAGCAGTATTCCAACGGAAAGTTAGGTTTGTGCCTCAAAACACTTCAATTTTCGTCAGAGGCTGCTGCAGCAATATGAAGCTTTCATTATGATAGTTTGTATGGAACCCGCATGCGACTTGCTCGGTTTTTTTTTTTAATTCACGAATTTCACAATACGACTTCCTCATCTTAGTATTGGCGGTTCTCTTCATGCTTTCCCAGGTACAGTAACACTAATAAAGTTTTCGTGTTACATGCAGTCTCCTGAATTTATAAAGGTCCGATGCGGTCTTCAAATCTGTGTGCGCAGTCGACCGCATCATTTTGCTACGGAACCCTGTAGCAGGGGAGCCCAGGATGCTAAATTCATTTTTACGCTGAAAAAAAAACAGCTCAGCAAATGTTACTAAATTTATTTTGGTTACTAGTAGCCTTCAGTTTGTCAGTCTGACTCATGTATAGGTATAACTAGCAGATAAAATTTGGGTTATGTTAACAATTTTTTTTTTTCAGTGTACTCGACCGTTGCGAATGTCTAGGAGTAGGAGTAGGATTTTGAAGATTGAATTAAAAAAAAAAAAAGATTATTTAATGCTTTCCCGATTAACGGTACGGAAGTCTACAAATTTTCGAAAATTTAATGGGTAAATAAATAAATGTATATACTATTCTGATGATACGGTAGCCTATACAAGTATACACCCCCTAATATAAAGGGCTCATATATGTTTGCAAATCGCATACACTATATCCTATGGGAACCATGTATTTTTTCGGAAGTACCCATAGGCCATTAAGTTAGGGTATAAAATCTTTCCAAATTTCATGCAAATCTGTTCAGCCGTTCTGCGTGGTGGTATAACAAACAAACACACCCAAACTTTTACGTTTAAAATATTATAGGGGAATTGCAGCAGTTGTCTTTCATTTGGCCGATATGATGTGTAGCATTACGCTACGGATTCAAGTGTTTCTTTTTACTAATTCGTTGTTTATTTAAATTCATCACAGCACAGCGCCATCTGTTACCGACGAGTTGTACTTTTTTTCTAATGTCTTAGCTTGCATAAATTTTGGTTTCACTTGGTTGATTGCATGCTTTCGGAAATTGTTCGCTCAGTTTCCGTTAGGTGTCGCTATTCTCAATTGTATGAGTTTCGTTCGTTAGTTCGTAGCCTTATTTATCTATAGATTAGGTCTGGCAAACTGTCATTTTGGTATTTTTAAATTCATATTTGAATTTCAAAAATTAGTTCTTGCTCGTTCTTTGGGTTTCTGTCAAGAAAAAATTGATGATGGATTGTCATTAAGATTTTGGGATCGTGACGAGAAGCAACATGATAATTTTAATTGCTTAAGTTTTTATGATATTGACCTGAGAGCTACAATTCGTGTCTCCGTCCAGTGATCCTATAAGGACAAGGAGCCTCCCTTATTTTATTTGAGAGGGCCTGTGCGGTGCAGGCTTTGTAACGGCTGCAAGCGGTGCGCTGAGTGCCTGGTTGTCTTGCTGGCCGGCGTGTACCTGTAAGTGCGTCTAGCACGACCTGGATAGAGCTGGGTGCCACAGTGCGCGATCCAGTAACCGTCGGATCTATACGGGTTCGTTTTCAACTTGCCGTCTGACGTAGTACGAGTCCTACCCTTGAGGGTCTGCTGAAGGTTGGTGACTACATCGAAGCGCTGTAACGTGCAACTGCGCTTTGGGCAAACTGATGCAGTCCTACGCTCACCTGTGTGTGATAGTCTCTGACAGGAGTGAGTTTCTGTCCACACTTGATGTAATGCTCCGAACTAGTCAGCGAGATAAATCTAGGGTATCTTAGTGGGTAAGACGTCTTCAACGAACATGGATGAGTTTTCAGCTTAGTATTATATTTATTGAGAAAGAATAGAAAAGAGAGGGCGCCAGACACTTTTATTTTATTCTCCAAAGGTCAAGAGATAAAAAGGGATTTGTGCTAGGGAGAGAGAGTTAAACAAAGCTTGAAATTATGAACCACATATATATAATTCTCAAGTGGCAAGTTATAAATTACACAAGAGTAACACTTATTCTACCATTAATTACTTAAACTATCAGACAGTTTGGGCTATTCCCAAGAGAACACGGAGCTCTTAAAGAGGCGTGCACGCATAGAAGTTGTACTAGTTTAGTGAAGTTACATGAGGACTTGGTTTTGTGTGTGAGGCTAAAGAACTTTACTTTATAATTTAAACAACAGGAATGCGAGTTGAAGTTAAATACGGAACGTTTTCACCTTGGCTTAGAAGGCGTGGTGAGTCCACGCTGCCGACGTGCGCTTCGACCACAGATGTCTCCACTCTGGACCTCGTAAAAGGTACAGCTCGTGACAGCTTCAACACCCAGAGTCAAAGTCACAAGTCCGCAGCACGGAGTCAACACGGCGATGGCCACGATGACGCACCCAGCTCAATTCACCTCTGCAATCTGGCTGCTACGGCCAGCATTTACGCGTAGCGTAGGTACGCAGCCAGTGCTATCACTGAAAATAATACTTTGTCTTAACAAACAATCGACACACGACATATCCCTGCAAGACAAGTACACGACAAATTCACTCAGACAATCCCTAACTAATTGCACCATTCTAATCGAAATAATTATGTAATAAAAGGAATTTCTCTTACCCGGCGAGAATCAGGGTTAGACAGATTTGTCCGTTACATCGGCTGATGTGTGTTTCCACAAGAAAAGAAAAGAAAGATGTCTGTAACAATTTGAGAACAAAAACACGTTAGGAAATCTTATACGAATTTCGAGAAATAACATCGCTAACCACTTCTAGACAACGCAGGGTCACTCACCGAATGGTTTATTGTGTCATCGTAGGTTTTGTGTCTAGGATGCCTCCAGATATGAGTGCTCACATTTTCGAAGACAAAATGGCTTCCTCCGCAGGAGAAGCGAGTACGTCCTCACGTCGTGAGCTTTGGGGACGCACTGCCTGAGCGCTGTGCCACAGCTCTAACCATCGGAACACTAGAGATGCCCATACGCAATCGCGAATCTTTCCGATTCCAAAGACAAACGAAGCTATTAGTTGATTTGATTGAGGTTCATTATGAAATAATTGATTCATACGATTAGATACAAAATAAAACACTCCTTTATTTAATATTTATGAATATTAATCCTTAAATGATTAAGAAGACATCGAGCAGAGTCGATTCAGTGTTGCCAGCTGCAACGATCCGCTAACGTATTTGAACAATGCCGCTACTAGATGGCGTTAGATCTGCACCTCTGCCTTGCTCGTCAGTGTTCCTGTAGGAATACCAGAAACTAGGTGGCGCTAGTAGTGGGAAAACTATCAAAATTGTCAGATACGATATTACTGTGTAACATTACCGCTCCAGTTAGAGAAAAAAAAAATTTTTTTTTTTTTTTTCTTTTTTCAAAAAAAATGCAAGGGAGTAGGATCCTTAACGTAAAGAAAACATCCGAAAGAGTGTCAAAGAATGAACGCAGACACCAACACCTCCGCTCGTTCTCCAGACGAACAACGAAAAGCCGAAGAGAGTAATACCTGAGGACGGTATACCTGTCAAAGATAACGCAGGTATCCCAAGAAGTAGGTGGCGCGACATTCGATTTCCTGAAAGTCTCGCAGAAAGTCACGAGGACAGAAACCTCGTACAGCGCAAAAGGGCAAAAGTTGGCTTGTTGCTATTAAAGCATGGAATGCTGCCTTTTAAAAAAGAAGGCTGTTTGCATTAGTTAATATTTTTCCGCCTCATTGATGAGGTTTTCAATGAATGGGGAAAATGTTTGTAAATACTTAAAATGTGATTTTGGAGTGGAAAAAGGAAACTTGAAATACCAATGCGTTGGAAAATATTTTTGAACACTCAAAATGTGATTTCTAAGTGGAAAAGGAATTTAAAATACCAAACAAGTATAATTGTTTATGTTTTTAAAGTTTTAATGGGAAGGAATAAAATTGTATTGTTTATATGGAAAACTTTCAATCGGATATCATTTTGTATCAGACAAAAAAAAAATCCTCCATCCAGAAGTATCTCAAGAGAGAGCCCAACTGCCTTCTAACCTATCAACTTATCCTACACATTACCACTACGACACAACCCTATGTAGAGGTCAACGACCCTTGACCCACATACGAGTATCACCTCAGAGTTAGACAACAACAAAAGATAAATAGTTGAGCAGACGTGACAGTTGTCACCCCATCTCAGCATAAGCTTAGACTAAGTTTCAAAAGTTTTAGATGAGAAAAGAAATTCTGTCGACTGTACGTGAGGCTTCATACGTTGACAAACTGTCCTGAAAATAGCTAACCTTGAGCGATTCCAATTAACACGACAAATCAACACCAGTCTTAGAAATAAAAGAAGACATACTGTATACGAGTAACATCAGCGCCTGCATATGTTGATTAGACATACACCTGTGATCGAGGTCACATGGTTGCACCAACAGAAATCTCAACAGCAGTTCAAAGAAAACAACCCCTTTTCCACACAGGAATCTCCAAGTAGTAGACTTGAATTTAAGATGTGTCATTCCGACAACAGTAGAAGTAGAAGACTTATTTGTCTTTAAGATAAGAACTGAATTATTTTTCAGCAGTAGAAGAGAACAGACGTGGACATATTTATTCCAACAGCTTAACCTAATGTCGACAGTAAAAGCTTAAATGTATGAACCGGTTAACCTAACAATCCTAATCTATTTCTTACGCGTAGGCGTCCCCACTCTATGTGATATTTACCTATCTATTTTCCTAACGAACTGTACCTTGACAACTAAGCATGCACTTATCAAATTATTCTGTATACTACGAAATTAACTAACACAAACGATGGTACCAATCGGTGTGTATCCTAATAATGAGGTCGACTGTCCATTCCAGATTATTTTCATTTGAGTGTAAAGTAAATACCTATCGGTGTTTTACCTAAGAGAAGCTACGTCCCTTCGTCTCACTCAAAGAATAACGGTTTCTCAATATTGTGAAATTCTACGTCAGGCAACACATCACTAAGTGCAATGTGCATGTACACGGTTCGTTTATTACCTAACATTCCCTAGACGGAATCCATATTTTATTTAATCAGTAGTCAGCAAAATACGCTTGAGTAAAAGAAATCAGATAAACATTACGTCATCAGTTACTTAAAATCTCAATCCTTGAACACAAGTCTACCTAGAAGGCAAAGTTAAGTTTCCCTAACCTAATCGCGACTCATTATCTGCGCGCATCAACCTATACGCTAACTACCTACATTTGAGTAGTATTAGTCACTATGTTAAGATATCTCGCACAGCAAGAATAGTCAAGCAAAGAGTGCAATGACCTAATTACGTTAATATATTAAAATACTGCATTCTGAGAGTTAAAAAATGATAATTATTCAGTTAAAATTTCCAGTCGGAACATTAAAGTGAACTTTATTACACCGATAGAATAAATAAAAGAATTAAACTTAACCTTTTCAACGCCGAAATTTATTTTTATAGTTTTAGTTATAGTAGAAGATTCACTTAGTTATAAGACCACTAAAAGACAGAATTAAAAAAAACATCTTCACAAAATTTTAACCCTTTGAACGCCATGACATATATATGGTTTTTCGTTTAGCATGTGATTTGAACAGTTACTCTAACACCAAATAGAAAAGAATTAAAAAAAAATTGAAAACCTTAACCCTTTTTACGCCAAAATATTTTTTTTTTTTTTTTTTTTTTTTTTTTTTTTTATAATTTTATTTATGATACTTTAGGTATTTGACTCTCCACGGATTAGATGAACTATAATTTTTTTTTTTTTTTTTTTTTTTAAATTTTAACCTTTTGAACGCCAAAGTATTTGTATAGTTTTAGCAATGAAATAAGTTTTCAATGATTGCATTATGACTTGAATAGGGAGAATTAAGTTAAAGAAAATGTTTTACAAAATTAAACCTTTTTAACGCCATAAGGGCTTCGTAGTTTATAGTTAATCTAAGATTTATTTAAGTATTCGAATTTGCATTGAATATATAGAATATATTCATGAAACTAAATGTTTACAAGGTTCAACCTTTTAAACGCCACAACATTATCATTAATCTCAATCTTGTTAAAGTTTAAATACCTAGTTAAACCTTCACAAAACAGAATTTACTTTAAAGAAAAGGCTTCATTTATCCAAAGTGTCAATAGGAATTAATCTTTGTTTTAATTATGACAGAACAAAAAAATGTCAGCACTCAAATATCAACCTGTGCCATCTTCGCTACCCACATACTACGCTTCACGATAAAGATATGCAATTTTGCAATGCTGCTTCCGCTCCTTCTCATCGCGCGCGGTAGCACTAAAGTTTAACCTACGGTTAACCATCGGTTAGGTTGTTATAAGAAAATAGCTTTTAATTTTGAGAAAATGTCAAGAACATGCAATGTGATTTATTTAGTATGGTTGATATATAAAATATCCTAAACTGGAAGTATGGAAAATTACATTTTAGCATTAAAATGGCTTAATTAGTTTAAATTTCATATGTTAAAAAAAAAAACCTAAGTTGTGAACATTTTGTCGTATATCACGTCAAGAGAGAGTAAAATTATTTGAAACTGTATATTATTATCGTTTACAATGGAAACAAAACATTAAGATTAACTTTAGCTATAAGTCGACCGTTAACCGACGCTTAACGGTTGCGATAAACCGGCCCTATAACACAGTACTATATAATCGTTTAAATCGGCTGAGATTTTATGATGTCTTTTACATGCCAAATGCCTAGAGATTTTTGAGTATTAAAATCGCGGAGTTCGTACGTTACCGGTGATATCTTTCTAAGTACGACACACTTTTTAAATTTGGGAGCTAATTTTTGAGCAAAGAATTTACTTGCGTCGGAGAGAGGAAACTCTCTTTTCCAAACCACTTGACCCACGTCATATTCCAAGCGTCTCCTACCTCGATTGTAATACACTCGGCCTCGCTGATAAGACTTCTGTAAACGGTCATTGACCTTCTCAAAGATAGGTTTTAAATGTGACAACATTGAAGAATATAAATCCCTATTAGTGAATTGCAAATCACTCCCGCTAGGAGGTCTTGAAGGGTACCATTCACCGGAGAGAATAGCCTCTCGTCCACTATTTAGAAAATAAGGGCTAAAACCAGTAACTTCGTGAACAGCTGTGTTTATAGCGAACTCGATCGCACTAACTTCTCGATCCCATGTGCGGTGATCGGTTCCGACATAAGATGCAATCGCTGTACCTATAACTTTAAGAGTGCGTTCTGCAGGGTTATTCTGCGGAGTAAATCTACAGTTATAAAAGAATTTGGGTATCTTGTACTTCTCCTTCAATGACTGCATGTGATTAGACACATACTGTGGACCATTGTCCATTATAATGCACTGAGGGACTCCATACTTCAAGATAACATTGTTTTCAATTAAACTTACAACAGTTTTCGCCAATGAGTTTCTCATGGGGAAAATACAAGTATATTTAGTAAAACAGTCACAGACTATTAGAATAAATTTAAAGCCTTTATAGCTTCGAGGGAGAGGTCCCAAAATGTCAGTACATACCACTTGCCAAGGTCGTTGAACCTTCTTGGGGTTCTCCATCAGACCAGCAGGTGCCTCATTAGTGCTTTTATAAGCTAAACAGATTTGACAGTTTTTCACATACCTTTTAATATCGCTTAGCATCTTGGGCCAAAAATATGTTTGTGCTACCCGTTTTAAAGTTTTAAAGATACCTAAGTGTGCAGCGTCCGACCTATCATGACATTGCTTAAGTATATCCTGCTTAGACTCGTTAGGCACGACTAATTTCCATTCTGAATCCCTAGATAACGGATTTTTTGTTTCTAATACGTTTATACAGGTTGTCATTTAAGATTTTAAAGTCAGGAAATTTCTGAGGAGTTGATTCGACCCTATTATAAGTTTTAGTATACCAGGCATCAGTAACATCATTTATTGGACAGATAAGCTCAATTGCCTCAGACGATATCGGAGCCCTAGAAAGCGCGTCTGCTAGCTTATTATCGGATCCCTTTTTGTATTGGATATCGAAATTAAATTGAGATAGTCTAAGAGCCCACCTAGCTAAACGTCCAGTTGGTGATTTTAGACTGACCAGCCACTGTAAACTACTGTGGTCAGTGTAAACCTTAGTTCGGAAAGGAGAGCCTTCTATATAGCCTCTGAACTTCTCTAGAGCGAATATGAGAGCGTTAAGTTCTTTTTCAGAGACAGAGTGGTTTCTCTCTGTACGAGTAAGGGTTCTACTAGCATAGGCGATAGCGTGCTCGTGTCCTTCATCGTCTAACTGAGATAATGCGCATCCTAATCCAACATCAGAAGCGTCAGTCGAAATGACAAAAGGTCTATCAAATTTAGGAATACACAGGATCGGTGCTGTCACCAATAGTTCCTTAACTATTTTAAATGCCTCATCGGCCTCCGCCGTAAATTGGAAAGAAGTTCCTTTCGGAAGTTTTCTAGTAAGCTTATTTAAAGGGGCACAAACAGAGGAATAGCTTTTTATAAATCGACGGTACCAGGACACCATGCCTAGAAAACGTCTTAGTTCCTTCTGAGAAGTAGGTACAGGAAAGTCTACGATAGCTCGCACTTTGTCACTATCCGTACGCAAACCCCTGCGATCTACGACATATCCTAAAAATTTCAAAGAAGAGCGACAGAAAACAGATTTTTCTAAGTTAATAGTGAGTCCGGCTTGCTTCAACTTTTCACAAGCTTTTCTCAATAAGGTCATGTGATCCTCAAACGTTTCAGAAATCAATATAATGTCATCGACATAGTAGAAAATGTTATGAGCAAACTCTGGTCCAAAGACCTTATCCATGAGTCTCATCATCCGAGCACTAGAATTAACTAGACCAAATGGAAGTCTGCGGAATTGAAAGCTTCCTAGTCCCGGCAAGGAGAAACAAGTTTTCTCTCTCGATTCCTTAGCTAACTTAATTTGGAAAAAGGCAGATTTTAAATCTAAAGAACTCATGTATTTAGCATTATTGAGAGAATCTAATATTTCCTGAACCCTAGGCATAGGATATGTATCTACTTTAGTTAAGCTGTTCAGTTTTCGACTATCTAAGCACATTCTCAGCTCACCGTTAGCTTTAGGCACTAAAAGGATTGGACTATTCCAAGCAGAGTTACTTTTCTCTATAATACCCATTCGCAACATTTCATTGATTTCCTTTCGAACGTATTCCCGGTGGTGAAATGGAATCGGATAATATTTTTGCTTGACTGGTGGATGATCACCCGTATCAATGACGTGCTCCTCGAGTGGAGTACAGCCCAAACGGTCCTTGGTAGCCGTGATGCATTTAAATCCCGAGACAACCCTATTTAATTGTGCCTTTTGAAGGTCATTTAAATCCTCTAAATCGTGCAAATGTACTTCAGAGTCTTTCAATAAGTTAATATTAGAAGATGCAGTGCGATAGTGCTTCGATTTTAAAATGTCAGAACAAAGGTTAAACTTGGCTAGAAAATCTACGCCTAGTATAAGAGGAGTGTTCACATCTCTACATACAAAGAATGTGACATAGTGTAAGTCATGTTTATAAGAGATAGGTACTTCTATTTTCCCTAGTACTAACAAGCGTGAACCGTTACCTACAGTCAAGTCTTTCGCACATGTCTGCAAAGGAAATTGCAAGCCTTCCTTATACAATAGTGAATACGCGGATTCACTAATTATCGACACGGCAGCTCCACTGTCCGCTAACGCGTTACACTCTAAACCTAGAATACCTACAGACAAGAACGGTCTAGGATCTCCTAAGTTTTCTTTAAATAAAGGTTGATAAGAGTTATTTTGCAATATATCAGACGAGTATAGTTGTGTTTGTGTAGACCGGTCAGAGACTCGAGTAGTCTTAGAATTATTATTATTATTAAAGTTAGTTGCCTCTGACCTGTCACCTAGTTTTTTGTGCAAGGGCAATTTCTAGTGAGGACTCCAGGTCTCTTACACCTAAAGCATATGGGAGTGGGATATGCGTCACAACGAGAATGGTGATGGTTTCCACCACATTTTCCGCAACCAACAGTAGCTCTATTCTGTCCCTGATTAACGTTACGAGGTCTAGCATCAGAAGATGAAGGAATTGGGTTTGAGATCCCACTGCAAAAGTTAGGTATAACTAGCTCTCTACCTGTGTTCAAGAATCCACGGTTCTCGCATTTAAACTTTGATACTTCTAAACGCGCACAAATGTTCTTAAGTTCCCTAACGGTACGTACTTCAGTTAAAGCCAGACGCGAAATAAAATATGGATTCATGTTCGTCATGATAATTTCGAGTTGTTCTGCGTCGGTAATAGGTACTGACAGACGCAAAAACAAGCTTTCCATGATGTTAACATACGACCTAATCGATTCATTCTTGTCCTGCAATCTAGCCTTAATCTGGTTCAATAGACATCTTTCGTATTCTACCGGTTGAAACTCGTTTTTAAGTGCCTCGACAAGCTCATCAAAGGTACCAAAGTGAGATTTATTTATGCGAAACCACATCAACGCTTCCCCAGAGAAAAGATGAACCGCGTTTCTCAACAATTCCTTATCCGAAACCTCCGAAGAGTATTTAAGCTCTTGCAATCTAAAGATAAAATCTTGGACGGGAATTCTACCATCATATACGATACCCCATTTAAGCACTTGAGATGTACGACTTTGACAGAAAACCGGAGGAACAGACTCAACCAAGTTCATCGCAGAGTCCTGAGAAGATGAGCCAGGCTTCTGATTACATTTTAAATTTTCTATGGCATTGAACGCCTTAGCCACCAATGCTATCTTTTTCAGTCTCTGTTCAGAATTAATTAAAAGCAATTTCTCTAACCTGAGTATGACATGAGACAATTTCGACAAACACCTTCTCCGACACGATGAGGACGAGTGATCTGCCTGCAGAACCGCATCCAGTTTTCCCTCGCAGACCTGGAATTCGTCGTCAACAGACAAACTTGAGATAAAAGTGTTCGCTTTCGTGTTGTCTAAAGATGTGCCCTTGGCAGATTTAAATTGGGATTTAAGCTCCTCCACAGTATAGCTAGTGTCTACATCTAGGCCTCTTGCTTGCAATTCAAACATAAGTTCGTCCTTAGTCAGATTATCAACTTCAATTTGTAACGCCATGTTTGACAAGTATATCAGTATTCAACACTTAATATTTAATACAACAGATAAGTAAAAACAGCTACTAGAATTATTCGTACTTATCTCCTCTATTTAAGATACATAAGATAGGTTATTATACCTATTAAGTTAAGCTTTTGATTTTACACACAATATTCAATTAAGTATAGGTCGACTTCAGAGAAATTCAAAACAGGGTTAACAGTTTTATCACTGATAAAAGTGAGTAGTATGCCAGTGCGATACTTAGCAATTAATAAAATAGATAAGTAAAAACAAGCACTACAATTATTTGCACTTATCTTTTCTATTTGAGAGATGTAGGATAGGTTTTACCTATAAAGTAAAGCTTATGATTCTACACAAATGTCAAAATAAATTATTAAAGTTGACAAGTAATTCTAAATTTAAAGTTTGCAATTTTCTATAGTTTCAAAGCAGGTATTAAGTCTTATTAAAGTTAAGAAGTAGTTTTAAATGTAAGGTTTACAGTTTTATAGCTGTAAAGTAGGTATACAGTTTAGTTACAATATAGTTGTAAAGTAGGTATTGAGTTTAGTTATAACTCAAGTAGTAGACTTTACTCACACGAGCAAAGAAAAGAGTGAATGTCCAATTGACAACCTAGACACACAATAGAAATAAAATATTTTTGACACAATAAACATTAAATATGACACAGATTAGATTAGTAGTTTTTGTTTTATAATAAAGTTAGCCTCACACACCAATGCAACTAGTATAGTTCAAAATTCAAGCTTATTTGACAGATTTCTACTGACAGAAACGATAAACACATCCACAAACGTTCCCAGACGCACCAGATAAATTGAAATTCCAGGGTTCACGTTGACGTGCTAGAAATATCTGAAATTACCGAGCCCCAAATGTTGGGCCGCCAGAAATGTAACGTGCAACTGCGCTTTGGGCAAACTGATGCAGTCCTACGCTCACCTGTGTGTGATAGTCTCTGACAGGAGTGAGTTTCTGTCCACACTTGATGTAATGCTCCGAACTAGTCAGCGAGATAAATCTAGGGTATCTTAGTGGGTAAGACGTCTTCAACGAACATGGATGAGTTTTCAGCTTAGTATTATATTTATTGAGAAAGAATAGAAAAGAGAGGGCGCCAGACACTTTTATTTTATTCTCCAAAGGTCAAGAGATAAAAAGGGATTTGTGCTAGGGAGAGAGAGTTAAACAAAGCTTGAAATTATGAACCACATATATATAATTCTCAAGTGGCAAGTTATAAATTACACAAGAGTAACACTTATTCTACCATTAATTACTTAAACTATCAGACAGTTTGGGCTATTCCCAAGAGAACACGGAGCTCTTAAAGAGGCGTGCACGCATAGAAGTTGTACTAGTTTAGTGAAGTTACATGAGGACTTGGTTTTGTGTGTGAGGCTAAAGAACTTTACTTTATAATTTAAACAACAGGAATGCGAGTTGAAGTTAAATACGGAACGTTTTCACCTTGGCTTAGAAGGCGTGGTGAGTCCACGCTGCCGACGTGCGCTTCGACCACAGATGTCTCCACTCTGGACCTCGTAAAAGGTACAGCTCGTGACAGCTTCAACACCCAGAGTCAAAGTCACAAGTCCGCAGCACGGAGTCAACACGGCGATGGCCACGATGACGCACCCAGCTCAATTCACCTCTGCAATCTGGCTGCTACGGCCAGCATTTACGCGTAGCGTAGGTACGCAGCCAGTGCTATCACTGAAAATAATACTTTGTCTTAACAAACAATCGACACACGACATATCCCTGCAAGACAAGTACACGACAAATTCACTCAGACAATCCCTAACTAATTGCACCATTCTAATCGAAATAATTATGTAATAAAAGGAATTTCTCTTACCCGGCGAGAATCAGGGTTAGACAGATTTGTCCGTTACATCGGCTGATGTGTGTTTCCACAAGAAAAGAAAAGAAAGATGTCTGTAACAATTTGAGAACAAAAACACGTTAGGAAATCTTATACGAATTTCGAGAAATAACATCGCTAACCACTTCTAGACAACGCAGGGTCACTCACCGAATGGTTTATTGTGTCATCGTAGGTTTTGTGTCTAGGATGCCTCCAGATATGAGTGCTCACATTTTCGAAGACAAAATGGCTTCCTCCGCAGGAGAAGCGAGTACGTCCTCACGTCGTGAGCTTTGGGGACGCACTGCCTGAGCGCTGTGCCACAGCTCTAACCATCGGAACACTAGAGATGCCCATACGCAATCGCGAATCTTTCCGATTCCAAAGACAAACGAAGCTATTAGTTGATTTGATTGAGGTTCATTATGAAATAATTGATTCATACGATTAGATACAAAATAAAACACTCCTTTATTTAATATTTATGAATATTAATCCTTAAATGATTAAGAAGACATCGAGCAGAGTCGATTCAGTGTTGCCAGCTGCAACGATCCGCTAACGTATTTGAACAATGCCGCTACTAGATGGCGTTAGATCTGCACCTCTGCCTTGCTCGTCAGTGTTCCTGTAGGAATACCAGAAACTAGGTGGCGCTAGTAGTGGGAAAACTATCAAAATTGTCAGATACGATATTACTGTGTAACAGCGCGACTGGTACGCGTAAATCTTCATTCAGTTCGGTGCTTTTTTTTTTTAATAGTTTAATTCATTAATTTTAACATAACATTCAGCCAAAACTGATCCAAGATTATTTGACATTTCATTTTTTTAGATTTAATTTACTGTATCGAGTTGAATGAGATTTTTTAATGCGAACAAAGCTTTTTGTTCGAAACCCTTTCCCCTAAATTCTGAAAGCCTCATTTGTCGGGCATTTTTTTTTTTCACTGTAGTTTCGACCAGAACCATTACACCCATCACCCATTCCTCACGCCTCACCTGCATTTAATAATTCACGCATCCGTTTAATCGCCAGCCCAGCCAGAATCCTTTCGCAAGAGAGGATTTTGACAGGTTTCGTCAAATTGCAGTTGAATTGTTTTGAATTTATCGCGAATAATTAAATCTTTTTAACTCAACCCTATAAGGAGAACTCAACGTATAAATTTTATGTTATTTGTTAATTTTTCCCGTTATTAATTATAGTTTTAATTTCTGTGTTAAACCTGTGTTTCAGTTAAGTGATTTTTGGTGTAATTTTCTCTCTAATTCCTTTTTGTACAAATATTTGACCCTTATAAATAATAAATTATACGTGTGTCAGTGAAAGTGTTGGTTTTCTCATTTACTTTTTTTTTCTATCAACTAAATTCACTGCAGATGATACTATGCTGGAAGTACTCCTCAGAACGCAAGTATACTCCCTTATATTCATCTGCTGCACTCGAGTAGTCTATCCGGAATTCTAAGATCAAAGTTAATTCAAACTGGCACAAGTGAAAAACAACCTTAAATTCACATATTACTAGCAACCCGCCCCGGCTTCACACGGGTGCAATGCTGATGAATTATGCATGTATTACCTATATATATAAACCTTCCTCTTGAATCACTCTATCTATTAAAAAAGTCGCATCATAATCCGATGCGTAGTTTTAAAGATTTAAGCATGCATAGGGACAGACAGATAGGAAGCGAATTTGTTTTATACTATGTAGTGATGTACGGTTGTTTGTACCATGCGCCAAAGTGGCTTTATTCGATCTAAGACCTATAAAGACTAAAAACTACTCTCTAAAGACCCTTCCAAAGCCTTCCTATACCTACACGTATAATGATACAGGTGAGTTGCACTGTGCACCTTGTAACAGAACCTTCGAAACCAAATTCGGTTTTGCAAGCCACATTCGTGCACATGACCGACGCTCGTGAAGGTCATGGAGCCAGGTTTCGCCATTGACGGATACGTCAAGGAGGACGACGACACGACGATCTTAGAAGACAGAGTATACTGCCGTGTCAATCCTATCTCATGTAACTCAAAAAACATAGTTTTGAGAAAAAGCAGTTTAAAGTTTTTTTTCGTAAATTGTTGATAATTCAACGATATCATGCAATAATTAAAAAATATATATTTTGATATATCAGTGAAAGGCTAATGCATATTTTTTGTGTTGAAAATATTTTTATATGTGTATATTTATTTATTTATGAGCTCTAACAGAGTTAGGCGTGACAGGCTCGCCATACTAAGCCTGTCATGCAACGATCTGTATCTAAAGATACATGACTTAGGCATATCAGGGCGTGAAATGCGAATTATATTTATAAAGCTGCTGCTGGCTGCATGGTTTAATTTTATTATAATGTCATAACAAGGAAGTGGGCAGGCAAGTAGAAATATTTTTACCTAAGTAGGTACCTACTTATTAAAAGAGAAAAAAAACTCGTGCTATTCATAAAAAAAAACGTATATTTGGTTTCAGAACGATAACATTAATTATTAATTGAAATTATTCAGGTACGAAAGAAAATATACATAGAAACGAAAAGAGATAACTTTCATCAAAAACAACAATAAAATAAACATAATCATATTGTAAGTAGTTTCATATGGGTGCAAACAAATTAAAATGATAAAAAATGTAACATACATTTATCAAAAAAAGTCACATTTATTTTTTTGAACAAACAAGGAAAATTACCTACCCAACCCAGCTACAAAGTGGCAGTTCCAGAACCGTTTGTGGTGCGCCTGCGAGCTGAGCCGGCGGCGGTCCTGGGCTCGAGTCCCGGCCGGGGCGGGTGTTAGTGTGATGGGTTCGAATGTTTGTTCCCGGGTCGGAGATGCTATCTTTATATTACCTATTATATGTATTTGAATATCATGTCGTATCCTCGTCTAGTACCGGGGCTTTGCTTGGTTTGTGGCTGTGTCGATCTGGTCCCAAAGGCACAAGATACCTAAGGCACATCGCGGTTTTCGGCGTCACAAACGAACTTGATTATAATGAATATAAATTTAACTTAATGATATTAAACTCAGATACATTTTTCAATCACGATCGCAGGATTATCATTATTTTAATTTTAAACCCGCGGTGTTATACGGGCCATGCCGATCATCACCGGTTATGGGTGCTAGACGATGGCTAATACGTAGTTACTTGTATAGATAAATACATAATTATATAATAAAATACATGCAAAAACCATGCCCCAGGCATGAGTATTCGATTTCATCACATCACACAACTGTTTGCCGTGGCAGGGATTTAAGCCCGGAGCCGCCGGCTCGGTGAGCGGGTGCACTGCGGACTGCGTCAACCACGTCGTCAAAAAAAAGTGCACAAACTGCTAATTAACTAAACGAAAACTGCTTTAACAATTATTTTGTGACACCGCGTAATAACCGTGATCGCTTGCTACATTTTCAGTATAAATAAAGTACTCTGTGTGCTACACGAAACTAAACACTAATTCGTCGCCGATACAGGTCGGAGCGGGGGCGGAAGAAAGAGACGGATAGAGAAAGTACTGCGCGCGCGACGAGTGACAAGCAGGATCACGCGCAATCCAGTCGCGGCTAAATCGTGTATCTTAAGTTACCTGATATAGAATTTGCGCGACGTTTACAAACCTTGTCACGCCTAATTGATGTAACTTTAAGATACAGTATTTAAGCATAATTTACCATGGCAAAATCACAGTTACATGAGTTGTGTGACAGGCCCGTACAGGAAATTGGTTAGATAAATTAAAAAACCTGGTATGTGGGTCCATAGAGGTACTCGAAAAAATACGATTTAGAGCTGTTACGCGTATCTCATGTATGTTAAGATACATGAGATAGGATTGACACGGCAGTATACCTAAATCCAAAAGTCCTCCCTTGGGCTCCCGAACTGTTCACGCTCATCGAACCCTGATTACGCTAATGTAACTGTTGGTGCAGCCGCGGTCGGCGGTCGCGACTTTCGTTTAGATTTATGTGTTTAGTGTGGTTCAGTTTAAATTTAAATATTTATTTAACTAATATATGAATATATACAGGATGACTTTTTAGTCGTGAATGGTAATGCCAGGGGGTGATGAGAAGGGTGACGCTGAGCAACTTTCACTATGGGGACAACCACGAAATCTCGAAAAAAACTATCAATGAACCGCTGGTAGATATTTTAAATAAAATAATAAATGCCCTTCTGGCACATGTGTAACTGTCTTTACACATTAGGCCCATCTGGCATGTATGAACACCTTTATTTTAAATTAATATTTACAAAATGGGTAGTTTGCACAAATGTAACTTTGACAGAGAAAAATTGTGTTTTTCTCAGTCAACCTTTGACAACGGTATCTGTAAAGGTACTGAAACGTCAGGGAGGCTCAAATAATTAATATACGCGATATAATCCGTTTAAATTGTTTTATTTAAATGTGTGACAGTCGCGGAAACCGAAGAAAATATTACTATCAATTAACTGTCAATTAAGCATCAATTAACTCTTAATTAGGTTTTTTTTTTTTTGAGATTTCGTGGTTGTCCCCATAGTGAAAGTTGCTCAGCGTCACCCTCCTCATCACCCCCTGGCACTACCATTCGCGATTAAAAAGTCATTCTGTATATTATATTTAGGGCTGTCATTTTACGTTAAAAGAGACCCAAATCACACCAGTATTATAAAGACGAAAGTTTGTGAGTGTGTTTACGTGTATGTTTGTTACTCCTTCACGCTCAAATGGCTGGACCAATTTTGATAAATTTTGATAAGAAGGTAGCTGACACTGGATTAACACATAGGCTACTTTTTATATCAAATTTGCTCCTGTAAACATTTTGAGAAAAAAAAACAACCACGCAATGTCTCTAGCTATGGTCTACATAGCCTGGGTACATGCTTTAATATTCTGCAACAAAAAAGCGGGAGTCTTTTATCCGAATGCAAAACTCTTTGTTGTTGACTGGGACAGCCAATGTCTGCGCTTTGATTAGTAATCCCGGGCGGCAACAAAGGTATTTAGGTCACTCTGTTTTTTAGGGTTCTGTACCCAAAGGGAAAAAAACGGGACCCTATTACTAAGACTCTGCTGTCCGTCCGTCTGTCCGTCTGTCACCAGGCTGTTTCTCATGAACCGTGATAGGTAGACATTTGAAATGTTCACAGATGATGTATTTCTGTTGCCGCTATTATACTAAAAACAGAATAAAATACATATTTAAGTGGGGGCTCCCATACAACAAGTGATCAGTTGTGTTAAATTTGCACCTCATCATACATATCAGGTGCAAATTTAACCCGGCCAGTAAAGATGGGAAGTGGACAGGAACTATCGGTGCGCGAGTCCGACTCGCACTTGGCCGGTTTTTTTTGGATACTTCTTAGTTCACTATTGTCTATAAGAAGGTGGTAAATGATGCGGGTAGTATTTAAAATGTGTAAGTATAACAATAATGCATAATATTAAATTGGCAGTAGACACATTAATTAATTAATTAGTTAATTGTTATAGCCCAACAGGTTTACAACCAACGCCATATTGCGGATTTTTTAGTGATACTAATTAATTCTACTGGCTACGACAAATTTTTGGTAACTTACCACAAATAAGTACACATTCCAAAAAAAATAGCCAATAAACATGACAATTGTAAAGTGCCTAGGTACTCATAATTATGATTTTTTGTACCACAGGCGGCAAACATTTTTTCCTTTTAATTATATTGTTTTCATAAAGCGGAGAGCATCAGAGAAGTAGAAGGTCTCACTTGCTCGAAAGCCATACCTTATTTTCTTATACCATGGTATATATGTCCATGGGCTATATATGTCTAAACGTCGTTATTGGCGAAATCTTGTATCAGCAAAAAGTGAAAGCCACAAGGAAAAATAAAAAGTGTATCGTGTATATGTCAGTTCGTAGGTAATCGTTGAAAAGCAGGGGGGTAATTCGACCAATTTTAGAGAGATGATGGAGATCTCTCCATTACATCGCCATCCGTTACTTTTGACGTGTCCCTACTTGACAAGTGGCAATATCCCTAGAACATCGCAACTACGCTAATCCAGTTGCGCTTAATTTGCGTCTCCTATGTATGTAACGACATAGATAACAGGCGCATACTTAACCTGACCGGGTAGTGCGTGAAATTAGTCAATTACGTTTCGTTCAACACAGAAATTAATATGCATGAATAGCAATTTTGACAATAATTATCGCCTTCGTATTTCCAAAAATGAGATGAGATATGTCACTTGAAGCTCTTCGCATTTTAATGACAGTTCAAAAGCGACATCACTGTTATCTAATAGAGACTTGACGTGTGGCGATCTCTCAAACGGCATTCTCAAATTAGGTTTCAGCTTTGACAGATTTCTGAGACATAATCACTAAACCCCGTTTTCAAACGCTCAGTTTAATTAATTAGTTGATTCAATGAAGACTGACGTTAAATTCTACAGCCTACTGTAGTTATATGAATAATATTAGCTCAATATGTCATGAAACAAACAAAAATAAATCCAAAATGATTAATATCTTTCAAAATATGTGACTTCAAAGGTACTTATCATTTTTATTTTATCCAAAAGAAATTGAGAAATTGTTATCAGAATCCTCTTAATTTAACAAAACAATAATTTTATGACAACTATGAACGTAAACTGCCTTTTCACGGTGAAAATGGCAAATTATTGTCTCCATACAAATATTGGTACTCATAACCTAAAATGACGTCACAATTAGGTGGCCATCTGTTTGGAGTATTTTTAGCACGATCTGACAGAGCCATACCATACAGAGTGGGGGTTGTCTGTGCATACAGCACAGGAATAGTATTTTGTCTGGTCTTTGATTAGTACCCCCACTCGCAGCCCTGCACAACAAAGCTGCCATATTTTTTTAGCGTACTCGGAAATTATTCTGTCAGTCTGTCCGAATGAAGAGGTTTATCGGCGCTGTACATAAATAACGGATTTAACCTGTTATTATACGGGGGAGGTTAATTCCATAATTTACTGCGTGCGTTCTGTTTGTTTTTACGTGATTCTAACGTTTTTTTTGTTATTTCGGTGATTAATTAATGATTTATTTTGCGCCAGTAATTTTTCTGCTGGCTCGAATTCAGTTGGTACATGCTACGTGTATTTGGCCGTATAAAAATAACACGAAACTGCTCGTGCACATGATACACTTCCCCTTTTTGAATAAAGGTTTGCACCTTAATGAAGGATTAATTCGATCAATATTGATATATATGAATATTTTTTTGCGTATATCGTTGAGATCTAACTGTGGTATGACCGATCTATATTTTTTTTCAGCAAATTGTACACCAATTTTCACCATTCTAAAGTTAATACTAAACAACTTCTATACAAAACTTCATACTCTGAATCACCCGTTAATCAGCGGATCTAAATACTAGTTTCCTTGTCATAGTAAAACAGGTTTTCCTATTAAAAAAAATGGTTTTGGATCCCTTACCGTTCAGGTGAATTAAAATAAAAAACAGGATTTGTCGTTAAACTTTTTGTGTGCCAAATTTCATCAAGATTAATCGAATACTTTCACCGAGAATCACACAATCAGACCGGTAAAGTAACTTTCGCATTTATAATATTAACTTAAATTCCAAATCACTCAGGAATGGTAAACTAACATAGGTATATTGGTGTAAATAGGATAGTTTATCCGGTACATAGCACTGCGGTTGAAAACAAACAGTAAAAGCTTCTACTATGATATAACAATCCAATAATAATAATTGGATCATTTTCATTTACACTATCATTGTCGCTGTCACATAATCCCATAAGATCATATCTAGTTACCCAATGTATTTAAATATAGACTTTATTTTTCCGGTTCTAGGGTTGTTTCTAGACGAAAACGCTTGACCGTCATACATTTTATTAAATAAGTGATTTATAATTACAAGTGCCTTTTGTGGGTTAGATATGGCGGCCATGGGGTAATGCAGACAGGTTTAAAAACCAATTATATTGACATAATATTTCCCTTAGTAGATACTAGCGACCCGCCCCGGCTTCGCACAGGTGCAATACTATATTATGCATATAAACCTTCCTCTTACATCACAATATTAACGAAAAACGCATCAAAATCCGTTGCGTAGTTTTAAAGATCTAAGCATACTTAGGGACAGACAGACAGCAGGAAACGTCTTTGTTTTATACTATGTAGTGATGATATATGAATCCCAGGGGCAGAAGGGATCTTTTAATACACTATGTTCATAATTTAATGTGTTGTTAATCTTGCAATTCTTTAAGAGACCTTATTCCTTTTAAAAAAATTTTTTTTCATATTATGACAAATATATTGATAATTTCAACCAACTTTTTGAAGTGAATAATACTTTTCCCCGAGTTAGGTAGTAACATAGCTATTTCATGCTTTAATTGCGTGCAGTCGGAAATAAGTTAAAAAACTAATTTGCCGCGTGAATTTTGTCAATTCCGAGTAGTTTTTGAAACAAAATGTATCAATGAAAAATTCAAACTGTAGGTTTCTAATATATAGCAATAAGTCCCAGTAGCCCTGTTCTAGCTAGTAACATCAATAATATGTTAAGAAACATGTTTGATCATAGAGAAAAATGTCTAAAACGATCAGCATTTTAAAAGGAATAAGGCCTCTTAACACTTAATTTTTTATATTTTCTTCGGCTTCCGCGACTACCTGTAGGTACTTTCAGAATAATAAGCCTATATAAATATTATGAACAGAAATCTTGATCCACTTAATAGGTTCACAGTCCGATGAGGCACACGTGCCTCTTTTGGTACCATAGACGTAATTTATGTGATAGCTCAGTATTAGGGAGAAAACTTCGCCAGAGACATAGGGTCACAGGTTCGAGTCCTGCTTACTTTGCAGTTGATCACATTACAATTTTCTTTTATAATTTACCTTTTTGTCAATATCTATTGTATTCTAGTTGTATTGAAAAAAAAAATATGGAGAGGGGTAATAATTTCAGGAAAATCTTAGTAGCATGATGCAGGATCGTCTTTTGTTTTGTATGGGCTTGCACCGTCATGCCAGTGTGGGTCCATTAGTTTGTGATATTTTCCTTTGTCTTCGCATCACGCCGAAACGGCTGATTTTTAAACCAATTTCGGTACAGGGATAGCTATCCAAAGATGGTAAAGGACACTTAATACCCGACTTCGGTTTAAAAAAAAATCGCGTTCGAAGTTGCAGGCATCTTCTAGTTTATAAATAAGTGTTTCCAAGTAGTAGTAGTTTCCAAGGTACCAAGGCGCCATGCGATGTGGATGCACAGATTTAACGTACGGCTGCTCTGGATCAGGGTGATCTAATCTCTCCCACTCAGATCAAAGCGCTTGAGGCCGGGCGTGGTGTGAAAACAAGAACTAAGCGTTTCAGCTGGAGATGTGCCGTTCTCAAGAATGTTTTCCGATTTGTTTGAGTAAAGAACGTTCTCGAGAACATTTCTCATCTCTAATTTCAGCTCAATTTTACGAGAAGGTGGCTACAACTTTGTCTACGTAACCCTTCTTTTTTCTCCTCTGTAGTCAGGTAAATAGAATCCTAAAACCATCTTTGAATGAACAGCTAATAACTATTGTTTATACTGTAGACTTATACAGTCGGTTCAGCGGTTTAAGCGTGAAGAGGTAACAGACAGACAGACAGACAGACAGACAGACAGACAGACACACTTTCGCATTTATAATATTAGTATGGATGTAGGGCACAAGGGCACTTTTACGTGTATGAGTCTACCAGCACTTTACAAGAGGAGACTACTGTTGAGAAGAAACGCCGAAAGAAAGTCAACAATCAGCATCAATTGCTAATGACACGGTTATAGGTATCACTCACCAAAAGTGGACGAATACCGCATATTGACAATAGTACTTATAAGGCGGCTTAAAGTCACGCAACGTGCAATGTAAAGGGCTATGCTCGGAGTTTCTCTGCGTGATAGAATCAGAAACGAGGGTATTCGCAAAAGAACTAAAGTAACCGATATAGCTCACAGGGTTGCACGTTTGAAGTGGCTATGGGCGGGCCATATAGCCCGAAGAACGGATGGCCGTTGGGGCAGCAAAGTACTGGGATGGCGACCACGCGACTAGGTGGACAGATGATCTCGGTAGGGTCGTATGAAGTTGATGGATATGGTCTGCACAGGATCGTACCTTGTGGCGAGCACTGGGGGAGCCCCATTTACAGTACTGGACGTTGTGGCTGATAGATTTGTTTTTGACTGTAATTTTATAAATGTACGTAACAAAAAATAAAACTGATACATTCGTTCACGGCTCCTTTTGACTTGGACCAACCCGTGAGAATCCCGCTAATACCTAAAACATACCGTGTTAATCTCTTAAACGCATAATATATCCGCGTCCGTACACCCGATCCCCGATGATGCCCTGAGCCATTTAATAGCGTATGTTTCAAATTCTCGTGTTTGTTGTTCCCACGACGAACTTAGAAGCGAATTGTTAGTTTAATGCACTAGGGATCTAAATAGTAAAATTAGAATCATACTTATATTATAAAAGCGATATCACTGTTATCTAATAGAGTTTTGACGTTTTGCGATCTCTCAAACGGCATTCTCGATTTAGGGCCCAGGGTGCTATTTAAAAATGTCTGTTCTTCAACTCTACAACAATTACAATAGAATAAAACAATATAATACAATTACTATTTATTGCATATACCTTAAAATATACACAACACTTCACACTAATTTATAAAGGCAAAAGTTTGTGAGTGTGTTTATGTGTATGTTTGTTACTTCTTCACGCTCAAACGACTGGACCAATTTTGATTCATTTTGGTATGAAGGTAGCTGACACCCTGCATTAACACATAGGCTACGAAAAATGTTGTGTTTCCGTGGGATAAGCGGGTTACGCCGCGCGGCGCAGTAAGTCATAGACATAAAAACAAACCTCACCAGCTTTTTTCTAAATTACTGAAATATTATTGACACAAAAAGTAAATTACGAAAGAAAAATATAATGTGATCCACTACAATCTAAGCAGGGCTCGAACCTGCGACCTCTACGTTTCCGGCGTATAAGCGTAATAGCTCAGTTGGGAGAGAAACACATAATCGGTAAAAATTATTCTATAAAAATGTTTACTGAAATTTATCATTGTTTACAGTAAATTTATAGCACAAAAAAATAGCTATAGTTGGTCACAACAGTGCCCTAGGAGCCGTCTGATGCAACTGTACCCGTAAAATTTGAAGGAAAGTTAAATAAAATCGTTGTAGATTTTTGTGACGTTTATTAATATTTTAGGATACCTAATTGCTCTTCATATTTCCGCGTTTTCAACCCGCATATCTCTCCACCATTTTGAAAAATTTCGAAAAACTGAATCGACCAAAAGTCCTATCTGCTTATCGAACCTTTTTAAATAATTTCATGTGATTCGAGAGCATCCAAACATCTGGACATAATATGAAAGAAATGTTGGCGATCCTGAAACAGATGTCATTATATTATGCCCAGACAATTGAGATCCTCAGTTAGACACATACTCGTAGGGGTATCAACTGGAGGTCTATGATGGTTACGTTTATCACGTGAGAATGTATTATAAAAAAACTTAAAATTTCCGTAGGTACCTTTGAAGTCACATATTTCTAAAAATATTATAATTTTTAGTTTTTTTTTGTTTCATAAGCTAATTGTATTTATATAACTACAGTATGTTGTATAATTCAACATCAGTCTGCAACCCTATTATGTCCATTATCACATTTCATATACACCAATCAAATAGCTATATTAATATATAATTATGTATAATTCAAGCCCACGGTTCATTTTATTAAAGTTACTTTATCATTTACAGGTGGAAATGTGCGAAAATAAATACAAATGTTAAATAATTATATAATTAAATACAGGTAAGCTAATATTAAGCTTGTAAAAACCTTTTGTGAAAACAAAAGGCTGATTATTTACAATGCAATGTTTAACTTAATTTCAACGGTTATGAATAAGAAGCGTTTTTATATTAATACGCCATTCGAAAATTCAGGGATTTAATATGGATTCAACACCGAGTTAATTTAAAAACTCGGTTAGACAAACGCTTTTCTGTAGAAAAGATGACAAGTTCATATTAAAAAATATCAGTTTTAAGAATTAATACTCAAATAAGGTTGAAATTCAAATAGTCCGTTGGTGGACTTACGCGGTTTTATTGATAAGTCTTGTCTGTTGAATGAGTGAAAATTAATTTATCCAATAATATATTTAAGCGTGAATGAAGAGAATTTACGAAGTGGTTATTTAATCGACTATAGCAGTAATAATAAGATTGATGTTGGTAATGATATATTATGAATGGAGGATTACAAGTTTTGTTCATAATTACAAAGTTGAATAGGAATTTGATGCCTTAGAATAAACAAGAATAGGTTTAAGGTAATTAAACTTAATAGTATAGATATCGATATCATCCTTCGATCACTTCAAGTGTCACTTTTAAGAAGCTCATCTAAATAAAAGCTATCGTCAACCAATGCCATTATAGTTATGAGCAAAGCTTGGGAATTCGGGTACGTATTTATGTAAACTGTCAGGTCATCGACAATGTTGGTTGATTTGAATAGGTACAAAAATTTACAGACGGTCAATATCATTTTGTTTATTCTGGGGTTCCTTTATTAACTACTAAGTGCAATGCAGTGTCCCAGAGAGCAGAACACTCGTGGATTCAAGCCTTACTTATTAAACATCAACCTTATCTCTTCTCCGTACATAATAGTAGTTTATGCAACTATTACATAATGAGAGATCTTAAAACACGAGTGTGTATAATAGGGCTTAATTATGTGCAGTCACATACATTACTTTATCTATCACATAATCTAATCATAGATCTTCATAAATCCTAATGTTATTGTTAGGTAGGGTAGGCGCGTCAATAAAACAAGACGGTCAGGTATTGACTGATATTTATTGCATACTCGTACAAACGGATAACGGTGCATTATACATAACAGTTATGAAATAACATAACTGATTTTGCTTCATAATGTCCCGCCGGCGCCGTTGCACAACATAATATTGTGGCTAATTATTTGTAGATAAAAGGTCATAACTGCAATTAATTCCCTTTAAACTACACTCTCTTCTGTGTTTAAGAAGATTATACTGAACTATAATGCCTCTATTTCGACATGAAACGTTAAGCATCTGAGATCGAGATCAAAGGAAGAGATTAGGTCTAAGTCAGTAGGTAGCATCAAAGGCCTATTCGTTTGGATATTTAACTGAATATTAACATAGGTACGGGTCCGGAGAAATGAACTCTGCAACTTCAAGTATATTATTTAATGTTTGAAGTATTCAATTCTGAGAAGTGTATATTTGCGATGTCTTTTTGTTTTTATTTCGTCATGTTTTCAATTATACAGGTTGACAAACGAAAATGTGAAAACCCGATTAAGGCTCCTTATTTGTTCAAAAATAGCGATTGTTTTAGAAAGTTTGCTGTATGATCAAACATGTTTATTAACATACTAGCGACCCGCCCCGGCTTCGCACGGGTGCAATGCTGATAAATTATGCATGTATTATACATATAAACCTTCCTCTTGAATCACTCTATCTATTAAAAAAAACCGCATCAAAATCCGTTGCGTAGTTTTAAAGATTTAAGCGTACAAAGGGACATAGGGACAGAGAAAGCGACTGTGTTGTATACTATGTAGTGATAGTGATTATCAATGTTATCATACTTAAGACAGAGCCATCGAAATTTATTGGGATATTTGACGACGCGGTTGGCTCGGTTTGTAGAGACCTGCCTACTGAGCCGGCGGTCCCCGGTTCGAATCCCGGCCAGGGCAAATATTTGTGTGATGAACTCGAATATTTCGCCCCCTGCCTGCTATACGGCCACATCTCAAAAAATCATTTTTTCGAGAAATCGCCTGTTAAAGTTTTGGCAGCGTAGTGCGTGGTAGTAAAACGGGGCTTACTCCTTGAGTTTTGGGTTAATTTATTGTTAATTTAGCTTTTTTTACTCGAGATGATATACTGCTTCTTATGAATATGTCTTTTTTTATAAAACATGTAATTAATTAGAGTTGTGGCCGTATTGCAGTAACATTTTGTTGAAATTTTGAGATGCGTCCAAAACTGAACAAGAATTATTGGACAATGGCAACATGAAAATATAAATACAAACACCAAAATAGTTAAGATACCTTTGTTAATCAACTTTTGTTACAGTAACAACATCACTGAAAGCGATAAACTCTCTAGAAGCAGATAATTTTGCCTATAAAAAATGATTACCTGGTACCTTTATCGTCTGTTCAAGGCACTTGTATGCTTAATTATCGTGTTAACATGTATGTACCTTACTATATGGTATAATACCATGTAGGAGGCCCCATAGTTTTAGCGTGGACTAGGATTCCGTTGATATTAGTGTAAGTACTGTTTTTCAGAATTCTTCAACGTCTTTACAATATTACCTTTTCATAGTGCAGGAGAAGCTTTTCATTTTCAACTTTTAGCTTTAGCAATACTGGATGAAGAATGGTTCGTATCAAGTCCCAATTTATGTGAGTCGGTATTTACTACGAATTTTTAGAACACCTTGGCCCAAGATGTAGGACGTGGCTCTCACAGTTCTATTCAACTGCTCAAAAATAATAGCCACACTCAATCTGGGTAAGCCAGGCGACGAACCAAAGGGTTACCGACCCCTACTACATAGTTGCGTCTACAAATTTTTGGAGAGGCTAATCTACAATCAAATCGAACCTATTGTCGACAAAATAATTCCTGTGGAGCAGGCTGGATTCCGTAGTGGTCCAAACTACGTGGATCAGGTAAATGTCGCTCACAACACACATAGAGGCTGAGTTTCAAAGGAGAAAGAAAACCGTGGCAGTATTTTCGACCTCTCAGCTGCATTCGATAACGTATGTAGACGGGAGCTTATCTATAAGCTCATGACCGTGGTGCAGAGGGTGGGACTAATCAACTCTATGCTCAGCAATAGGGAATTTATCGTCTACCTCGGAAGAACTCCGAGCAAAGTCAGAAAGCTGAACAATGGACTACCTCAAGGATCGGTCCTGGCCCTGCTCCTGTCCCAAATCGTGTGTGTATAGGTTGAACAGGAGTGGGTCAGGACCGATTACGAAAACAGAGAGTCGGAAATTTATGTATGGTGATGACATCGCCATCACAAACCGGCATGGCAAATTTAAATCCTCGAAGGAAGCTCTTACTCGCAATCTGGAATGACATTTCTGATTGGGCTGCCCCAATGCAAGTAAAACAGAAGTTGCGACATCCTTGCCACAAAGAAGCAAATTATGAGCCAAATAACTATATGCTTCAGAGAGACTACGATTAAATTAAATCCTACACCAAAGTACTTGTGTCACTCTAGACCGCAGTCTTACCTATATGCGAAGAAGCTACAGACGCCGAATAACATACTAAACAGACTAAAGGGAACTACTTGGGGAGCAACAACTGATGTGCTACGCACTACCAGCCAGCCTAGTTTACTCCACGGCAGAGTATTGCGCGCCAGTTTGGCTTAACAGCGCACAATGACGTTTATTTCGCTTATATTTAAAGGGATTCATCGTAATAATACTAGAATATACGTTATTTCTATGGGACGCAACTCAAAAAAAAATTATAAATTTATGCTATACAGCCACAATTGAAAAGTGGCTGTCTTGCAGGGAGTCAACTGACAATTTTTGGTCAGATCCATAAGGCCACTTGTGGAAAAAAGGCTCTTAAGGACACTTTTTCTTATGGCTCTCGAAATAAGGTCATAAATTAACCTATTCTAACTACGAATCTGCAATAATCCGAAAAAAATTTTTTTTTGAGATGTGGCCGTATAGCAGGCAGGGGGCGATTTGTGCTTGGGTCATGGTTGTTCTATGTATTTAAGTAAATATTTATCTATATAAGTATGTATACCGTCATCTAGTACCCATAACACAAGCCTTCTTGAGCTTAATTTGGGACTAGATCGATTTGTGCGAGGTTGTCTGATATTTATTTATTTTATTTTATTTATATATTTGAAACCTACAGTTTGAATTTTTCATTGATAATTTTTGTTTCAAAAACGACTGGATTTTGACATGATTTACGCAGAAAACTGTTTTTTTTTACTTATTTTCGATTGCACACAATGAAAGCATGAAATAGCTATGTAACTGTCTAGAGCTCAGGGAAAAGTATTATTTTTTTTTAAAGGAATAAGGCCTTTTTTATATCCCGTTTTATTATAATAATACAGTTAATTTGGCTCCAGAGATCACTTATTTATTTTTTGGTTACATAATACACTGTGGCCGACTTTGGAATACATTTTAGAATCGGAATCCATTTTGTTATCTGAAACTTCCTGCACAAAAAACAGCCGTTGAAATCAATACAAATGGTAAAGTGCTACAATTTGCTCGCGATCCGCAGCGTGCACATTAATATGGAGATTTTTTCATTCAATGGAGTTTATTTTTTACATAAATAATATTGACATTTTGGGGGTTTACAATATATTTTTTAACTTGTGCATGAATTTTACAACAAGAGAATAGTTGTGTTATTTTCAAAATTGGGTGCGAGTTACTAGGAATATATAAAAGATTTAATATTACTATTTACAATTACTTACATAAATAGTGTATTAGTGATAAATAATAAGTAGGTATAATAATAATAATTAAAGACAAGGTTTGATTCTAACGCTTGGTTTTACTGCTCAGTATTTTTAGCGCAGAAGAATTCCTTATGCTCTTACCTATAAAACTTTGTAAAAAAAAATTTAATGAACTATTTGTTTACACAATAACAATTATTTATTATAAATTATTTACAATATTATGTTCTGAAACAATATTTTTTCCTGGGATAAAATGTTCTATACCACCCAATCATAGTGAGCAAATAGTAAAAAATCAGTACAGAAACTAACCATCAAATATAATTACCTAAATATAGTGTTCAAGAAATATTCATAATGTCACGCAGCCATTAAATTTACTATGGCGCTTAACTAAACAGTTGATTTAAGTAGTACCATTTTAACGAATAAATACAACCCTTTTAAGTCCATAATCTACCTCATAATTTTAACAGCATGAAACTCAAAAAATATAAATACCCGCACTTCTCTACATGACTGAACCAAAAAAACCATTCCGCGTTCATTATCCTCCATTGGATTGGTTCCAAGTACTCACAATCAGCGGAATGGGGTTAAAACGGCTGAAACACACTTGACAATCGATCGTTCTCTATCGCCTACATCTCACACAATTATAAAGACTAAGGACCTTACACCCTAATGTTAAAGTTGCAATTTGCATTAGACCAAAGCGTTTGATACGTCGTGCTAAAGGTAACGGATAATCGTTGCTTTCATTAAGTGCTGCTATGTCAAGCAAACGCATTATTTTGTATAAAGATGCCATCATTCGCGGGATCTCGGCGAGTAACGCAGAGTAACACAGAGTAACGCACATTACAATATACGGTCACACAGGGGACGGTGCTGCGGCAAGCGAGGAAATAAGAAAATGTTATCGTAGGATTACCTGGAGCACTCGGTACGAGTAAGCACACGATAGTTTTCTGCTTTTATCTGCTTAGTGAGTTACAATTTCACTTGTAACTAAACCAAGATTGTTAGTTGGGGTATTTTATATAGATGTAAAAAAGCAAATTGCTGAAGTAGACACATAGTGTTTTTTTTTCGGGCAGATGCTATTTAAATATTCGAAAGTCCCAAATCTGTAGGTTTTAACAGCGAGGCCATGGGAAATCACTAGCCCTTGTCCTATTACAGTTGTCCTTTTTTCAGTGGTCTCGTCGTTGTAAAATGCCGATAGACAGACATGTAAAAGTGCCCTTGTGGCCTACTTGCAGATTAAGTTCATTATTTCATTATTTATTATTTCCTGAACATGTTGCCCCTTGATTTAGACTCACAGTCAAACCCCTGTCCTCCCCAGCCCTGTGTCCGCGCAATCGTCTGAGCGTCTCCTTTACGGATGTTAATGGCCGCTATTTGACGCCAGACGTTGACAAAACGCGTCTTTCGCTCCCCGCGCTAACTGGTTAACCCGCAGTATCTCGTGACTGCCGTATCCGGTCCCTTGTTACATCTCAACTTATAACATCTGATACAATATCTTAAGGGCCTGTTATGAAATGGGATGGCGATGATTGATCTAGTTGGAGAGAAGTTTCGTGTAAATATTGTCAAAGGAAAATATAATTGGTACCTACAAATGTCTATGTAAAGTAAACTCGAAAGGGAAATGAAATGTTTTTTTTTTATTCTTATGTATGAATGACTGAATGAAGCGTTGATTCACATCACACAAACGTACTCGTTTTATTTTTTCTGGTGTATATAGTACGTAGTTATGATACTAGGTACTTAACATACTTACACAGTACCTAATAACGAATTGCATATTTTACATAGAGGCTTTATAAGGCTCCTAAAATTACGTTACGCAGCTCGAATAAAAAAATCTAAATATATCAGCTATAATTATATTTGTGATTTGACTAACAAATCGCACAAATGTTTGTAATTTGACTAAAGCATCGCACAAACGTTTGTGATTTGACTAACAAAGCGCACACAAGAGCTGTGTCAGTCGAATCAGTCCCAGTTTATTAAATCACACCTACTGTCTCACTTATAGATTGAAAGGGTTAGTCAAAGTCAAAGTCAAAGTCAAAATATTCTTTATTCAAGTAGGCCTAGCTACAAGCACTTTCGAATCGTCAGTTACAGAGAGCAGAGCAATTTATTGATAAACTTATACTAAAAATAAAATAAAATAAAAAAACATAAAAAACAACATTATAGAAATAAAAGAAAAATCCTAAAAAGGATCGTCAACACATAAAAAAATTATAGAAATAAAAAACTAGAGGCTAGAATATTTCTAGAATAAAATTCTAAATGTCAGAAATTATAATAAAAATAGTTAAAATTAAAATATCAGTACCCTGATAGGTACTCGTTACAATAATTACACATAACATTGCGTGATTTTCACTAATCCCACGACACGTTATCATTCATGTAGTCTTGAGTGCTATAATAAGCTTTAGAAATAAGTTTACGTTTTACATAGTTCTTGAATTTACCAACAGACAAGTCAGTTACGCTTCTAGGAAGTTTATTATAAAATCTTGCACAGTTACCCATGAATGATTTTCTTATTTTATGGAGCCTAGTGGCAGGCACTGCGAGCTTATGCTTATTTCTAGTATTAATATTATGTATATCACAGTTCTTCTTAAAATTGGCAATGTTCTTATGTACATACATAAGATTCTCATAAATGTATTGACAATGCACTGTCATTATATTAATGTCCTTAAACTTATCTCTAAGCGAGTCTCTATGGTGCATTTTATATATCGCACGAATAGCCCGTTTCTGGAGAGGTTGGTGTAATCCAAATGAAGCGATCAATTTTATTAACAGTTTCGGTGATAACGGTCATTACAGGAGATTGGTGACCCTAATTCGAGATCTATGTAATGAGAAAAAGACTAGTAAATGACATCTTTCGGCTGATATTTAAATCAAAAAACCTTAGCAATTTGATTCTTTACAAACATCGTGCACGTGAAGATATTCATAATCCTATATTTTGCTTTTTCATAGATGATTATAAATTAAATTAAACATCACATAATTTCGCATACTTTTTGTATCCTCCAAAATAATCTTAACTCACGAAACTATCAAAATAAATTAGTAGGTACAGTACTTTTATCTCTGTGTGGGTGAGCTCGGGAGCGCTGTGCCGGCTCACCCACACAGAGCCAATGTGCATGTACATTACTCACACAAACATGGCTCACCCGCTGGAATATAACAGTTTGAATACTACGAATATGAAAATTGCATAAGTGTTTTATTGTTATCTTTACTTACAGTACTTTTATCTCACGAGCGCAGGTGAGCCATGTTTGTGTGAGTAGATGTTCATGCACATTGGCTCTGTGTAGGTGAGCCGGCACAGCGCTCCCGAGCTCACCCATACAGATATATTCCAATCGCTTCATTCTATAGCAAAAACAATCGCAACACGCTTTCCCAAAAATCAAAACAAAAACGAAACCCACATATCCAACTCTTTTGTTTCGATACGCGTAATGATTCGCAAAAACAATTCCCACTTCCCAAAAAAGCCTTCAGCCGTTGACACAGCGCGAGTGAGGCGCGGCACAATTAAAACTTACCTCATTAATAAAGGAAGATTTAGGTCGCGCCCGCGGCGCTCGTTTTGACAGTACAGAGTCAGACACAGTGGATATATCAGCTAGATCAGTATCTCAACTAATCAATCAGCATTTCTGATTGGATAAGGAGCCTTACGGGGGCTCTCATACAACAAACATGATCGGTTGTGTGAACTTTGCACGTTATTTGTATCCGGTGCCATACACAGGTGCAAACTTAACTCGGCCAGTTATAAAGATGGATATATGTATCAGCCAGTGGATATTGGACGACGCGTTTGGCTCGGTTTGTAGACACCTGCCTACTGAGTCGGCGGTCCCGGGTTCGAATCCCGGCCGGGGCAAATATTTGTGCAAATATTTGTTCTTGGGTCATGGATGTTATCTAATATATATGTATTTTATATATTATGTATATCGTCGTCTAGTACCCATAGTACAAGCTTTGCTTAGTTTGGGACTAGGTCGAATTGTGTATGATTGTCCCTTAATATTTATTATTTATTATTATTATATCAGCTAGATCAGTTTCTCAACTAATCCATATGCATTGTGATGAGATTAACAATACGGAAATAGATTAATTGGGTCGTAATTCGATGAGGCATTGGGATATCCCAAATTTGCAGTATCTCGGCTTTATCACCGCTATCGGGACAAGCGCGCTAAGCGGGATAAGAACAACTAGCATAATAATATCGAAAAATATACATGTATATACACTAACACCATCTTCTTCTTACTCTTCACATAGTGTTCGTGGCCATTAGTATTTGTGGAGTCCCAAGGAAGATTTAGGTCGCGCTCGCGGCTCCCGTTTTGTCACTAGGTGGATATATCGGCTAGATCAGTATCTCAACTAATCCATATGCATTGTGATGAGATAAACAACAAATAAATAAAATAACATTTATTTACCATTTAAATTTGTACAAACTATGACTTTCCTGTGACCACCACACTAGGCCAATACGGTATTAGATTGGATCGTAATTGGATAAGACATTGCGATATCCCAAATTTTGCAGTACCTATTTTGGCTTTATCACGTCTATGACAGTCGGGGCAAGCGTGATAAACGGGATAAGAACAACTAGCATGATAATATGGAAAACTATACATGTACAACTAACGCTCTCTTCTTCTTTGGTAGACTCTTTACATAGTGTTTGAGGCCATTATGTATCTGTGGAATTCTGAGTGACCCAAGAAAGATTTAGGTCGCGCCCGCGGCTTGCGTTTTGACAGTATAGCCACAGTAGATATATCAACTAGATCAGTATCTCAACTAATCCATATGCGTTGTGATGAGATGAACAATACGGTATTAGATTAATTGGGTCGCATTGGATGGGGCATTGGGATATCCCAAATTTGCAGTATCTCGGCTTTATCACGGCTATGCCAATCGGGGAAAGCGCGTTACACGGGATAAGAACAACTAGCATGATAATATTATGGACAAGTGTATACTTGTATGAAGAGAGCGTTAGTTGTACATGTATGTGTACAACTAACGCTCTCTTCATCTTCGGTTGACTCTTTACGTAGTGGTCGTGGCCATTATAATTATTGTATTTGTGGAATTCTGAGTGATCCAAGAAAGATTTAGGTCGCGCCCGCGGCTTGCGTTTTGACAGTATAGCCACAGTAGATATATCAACTAGATCAGTATCTCAACTAATCCATATGCATTGTGATGAGATGAACAATACGGTATTTGATTAATTGGATTGTAATCGGATGAGGCATTGTGATATCCCAAATTTGCAGTATCTCGGCTTTATCACGGCCATGTCAGACGGGGCAAGCGCGCAAAAGGGGATAAGCACACTTAGCATAATACTATCGAAAAGTACACATGTACTACTAACGCGTAACGCCATTTTATAACCACAACACGAAGTCAGTTGTATTAACATAGTAGTAGCAGTATATCTTGATTTTGAGGAGCGTCGCTTGCAAGATCTCGACGCAAAACGCCTAAACAGAAAAACTCATCCAAAGCCTTCCTATACACATTACACATACAATAACAAAGATGAGTTGCATTGCGTGCCTTGCAACAGGACCTTTAAAACCTTTGGTTTTGCAAGACACATGCAGGCACATGATCGACGCTCGTGAAGGTCATGCAGCCAGGTTCGCTATTGATGGATACGTCATGGAGGACTATATTATATAGTAGTAGTATATAACATTATTTCTGAAAAAAGGGCAAGTCAAGAGTAGGTACTTTAAACCGACGAGCATGCATGAGGAGATTAATGAATGTTGATGAAGCGAAAGATATATGTCAGGACCGTAGCAGGTGGAAAGATGTGGTCTCTGCCTACCCCATTGGGAAAAAGGCGTGATTTTATGTATGTATGTAGTATAACATCTGTGCCTTTCGATATTTTTATGCGCTTACCCCAAGCGCGCATGTCCCGACCCCGACGGACTTTACTTGACACAATAGTAACCTCATATAGAGATCTGTCATTGTATAGTTCAGCGAGTCATCTTGAATTTTACACTTGACTATCAAAATAAAGTAAGTTCGTATAGAAGTACTAAAGTACTAAAGTGAACATAACACTTCTGAAGTATGATCTACTTAACAATGCCAAATAAAAACCTCCCCTTTTTGGAGTCGGTGCCTCGACATTCATATGAATCTGTTTTACTGTTTTGTTAAGATACACTGTGGTATAGACGCTTAAATATGCATGTTGTGTGATATGGGGAGCCTGTCAAATGTGTAATGAGGGATGTCCTTCCTGTACCTGGCATTATGTTATATCTGTTTGAATTTCTGGATAACAAAGATGTCTTATATAAATATTGACTCAAAGGTAAATTATGAAGGAAAAATACGTTTCCGGCGTAGTGCTCTTCCAACTGAGCTATTAGATCGTTACGTCAATCACACCAAATGCTTGATTCCATAATTCAACGCTACTAGAACGCCGTCTGCGTTATATGTTCTTTAAAATGCTTAAGCGTATTGCCAATTACCCTAGGATGTGCGTTTTACACGCACGATTCCCAGTCCACATAACTTTACAGCAAGTGTGAGGACCGCGAGAGAGATGCATATAAAATTTATTAAAATGTGGCATTTCCACATAAAAAATAGAATCGATAAAAATACTTTAAAAACATAAAGGAATGTTATTATGTCAAAAAAATTTTAACAAAAAAAAGAACCGACTTCAGTAAAACTAAAAAGCCAACAATAACCCGTTTAAGTACAGATTACATTTGACTCACCCTTCGAAGTCGATCCCAAACCACTCAGTTCTTATATTTATATATTATAGTTTACACGAGGTTTGGCACCGACTTCTAAGGGTGAGTCAAATGTAATCTGTACTTAAACGGGTTATTGTTGGCTTTTTAGTTTTACTGAAGTCGGTTGGTTCAATTTTTTGTTAATTTTTTTTTTTTTGCTTTTTAGTGATTCGTATGTGTGTTCATCATCAGTTTCCTTACACCAAATCCTATTTACTGAATGTAAATTCTTGACTTTATCAATAAATTACCGAAAGCGCCGTACGTGTCCCTATAACATTTGAAGAGTTCCCTCGATTTCTCCAAGATTCCATCATCAGATCCCGACTTAGTGCCAACGGGACCAACTCGGAGTTATAGGTACCCTTTCGATAAAAAAAAAAAATTGAAAATCGGTTCACGATTCTCGGAGATATCGAGTAACATACATGGAAAAAAAAAAAAAAATAGTTCGAATTGAGAACCTGCTCCTTTTTTGAAGTCGGTTAAAAATGATAATAATGTTGTCTTATATACCGTTTATTTAAATTATAAATATTCTTTCACCAAGAAATCAGATCACGTATAAAAAGTGTGGTTCTTTTTTTCTTGAGGTTCCGCAATATTCTAACAAGTTTCACAACTTTTTTTTCTAAGTTTAACAACTTTAATAAGACTCAACTAAACTTAGTCAAGCATATTAAAATCGATTGTACAAATTATACAATATAAAAGAGTCAGTACAAAACTTATTGAAGTGAAACTTCTAATGCGACTTCCAACAAGGTTGCGTTAAACGTTTAACGTTTAACGCTACCGTGGAGGGGGTAGGAAAGCACTGTTGCGTTAAACGTTCAACGCAACAATCCCACGGACAATGCGACGGATTTAAGGTTATGTCAAGGTACGTCTCTTGTGAATATCAATTGATTGTTAGGTTTTCTCTTTTGAAATTACAATTTCTACCCCTTCCTATTTTCATTTCCACATTACGAAGTTTCACATCTTCCGCGCGGTGGGCCCCAACGCACTATTTTTTTCATTTTACAGACAATATTTTTTTTGTCTTAAATATTCTTTCTTTATGCTTTGGCTCATCTGAATGGATCCCGTGGCTTTACCTACTCATAAGACAAACATATTTTTCTTTGTCCTATAGCTCACTAAAATATTGTGTCCATAATTATAGCCCAACCGGGTGTTTTCCAGCCTACGCCATATTGCGGATTTTTAGTGGTACTAATTTATTTTACTGGCAACGACAAATTTTTGATATTTGACGTTGAAAGTCAGTGAATGTCACTGATGTAAACAAAGAGGAAACAGGACTAAATGTTCCGCAAAACTAAAGTATTTTTGCCAAAGCTATCCACAGTGATGAAAGTCAAGTTTTGTTCAATAGGATTCAGTATTTATTTCGGAGGAAGAAGGAAGGATTGAGCAACATTCCTTTAAACAATGTTTTGAATTTCATTGATGACAAATCCTTGAAAAATTGCTACTGACGTTTTATAATGCAAACGTATGACTACGTATGTATACGTATGATTTTCAACTACTCCGCTACCTAAAGGTTGTCTGGAAGAGATCGCTATTTAGCGATAAGACCGCCTGTTGTTTACCTCTGCCTTTTATTGTAATGTATCTCATGTTGTGTTGTATATTCCTTGATGTTGGAGGTGCAATAAAGAGTATTTGTATTTGTATTTTGTATGACGTATACACATTATTGCCATAATGAACGTTGTTTGTAGCGCCACTATCCCTAGTTTTGAAATTGCTCAAAATCATCAAACCAAAATCCTCATGACTCAAAGTTCTCACAAACCGTAACGAATAACAAATAGTCGTCATTGTACAGTTGGCCGCAATTGATGGCGAGCACACTAAAGTTGAACGAGCGCCGCCTGGCGCGGCCCGCTGTAAGTACCACAAGTGGGTTATGCGATGTTTGGAGTTTAACTGCTTGTGTGGAGAACTGTCGAGGAACTTATGGGTGATTATCTCAGCGAAAAAAAATTGCGGCGGAATTGATAACTATAGTGTGAAACAATTGTTTTAAAAGTTTTAATTTTTTTCTGAAAAGAAGACACAATATATCTTAAGCCAAATCGCAAAGTATTTTAAAAGTCATTTATGTTTAATAATTATTTTTTTTGCGGTAGAATGATAATTTTGGTGCGGCGTCCAGTATTTGTTGTTCCTCATAAATGTCTTTGATAGAACTTGATGCCACCAGAATTGCTAATTCTGTAATCTGTATATAATTACACATTTGTAATCGCATTTCCAACACTTTTGACTCGGTGAATTTATTTCAAGTCAAGTATAAACACAATACATTTAATATTACAAGCTGTCGGTGAGGGTAATCTTAGCTTAGATATGCTTATGCTAGTGGCGGATTCTATAGCTCCTATCCTTTCCTATATTACTTTTTTTTCCTCTGGCACGTTTCCTACAATTTGGAAATGCGCCCATATGATTCCTCTCCCTAAAACCCCTAATGCGTCGTACTTTTTGCAGTATCGTCCTATGTCCATTCTCCCCGTCTTATCCAAAAGCATTGAATCCTTTGTTCAATTATTTAGCTCAACCACCGCTTTGGTTACGCATCACTGTCCTGGTTTCATGATAACCTCTTTGGGGGACAGCAGCGGGTTCGAGTTGATGACCGATTTTCTAGCTGGTGTGAACTGTCTTCTGGTGTCCCTCAAGGGGGCATACTCTCTACATTACTCTTTTCTGTCTTCATTAACGGAATCAACAACCACAGTCACTCTCCTCCTCGTTCCATGTCTATGCAGACGATTTGCAGCTTTATGCGGTGGCCAGCATTGATGATTTTGGCTCCTTGGTTTCGCAAATCAATTTAGACCTGGAATCAATCCGTGCTCAATTCTTGGGTTTGATGAAGAATGCCAAGAAGTCGCAGGCTATTGTCGTTGGAAGCCCCTTATTTCCAAGTTTGGCATTACTATAGATCAATCTTTGTCATGGGCACCTCATATTTTTGAGATCAGTAGGAAACTTTTCGCGTCCCTTCTTTCATTGAGGTGTCTGCAGAATTTCCTTCCTGTTCATACGAAGATCATGCTTGCCCGCTCTCTTTTGCTTTGGTCTCCGCGTACATGTTCTTTGTCTTTTGTATAATGTCCTTTTCATTCCTTCTTCTCCTCCTTACCTTGCAGAGAAGAGTTATCGTATTGTACATGTTGCTTGGTTTGTCTGCTATTTTTTTGTGTTTAACACTCATTTAATCGAAGGTTAATTGGAAGAAATCCCCTAAAGGGATAAGTTCGCTTTTGTACATGCTTATTTTTTTTAAATGTATGTAGTTTTTAGGATGGCTAGTCGCAAGAAAAATCAATCAAGAGAAGAAGTCCTCGAAAAGAAAAAAATATATTGTTGTTACAAACGAGTTAGTGATTGTATTTTCATAGATATTTTGGTATAATTAGAAGGCAATTTCATTGAATAATATTAATTTTTAGCACAAGTAACTAATTTTGGTGTAGATGTACAATTCTGGTGGCAGGCAAATTACTAAAATTATAATATCTTTAAAACTATTATGTATAACAAAGGGCCATTACTACACAATATTGGTTATGACTTAATTCGTATTATTGATATATAATTTTGACTCCAACATCATAAATAAAAAAAGCCACCAAAATTAGGTAAATTTCGAGCTTGTTGAAATTCACCCTTATATTACGGTTCTATCTGTACACAAATAAGCAGGCTATATTAGCGTCTTGGCCTACTTGACCGGACATAAATAGATCTATTACATGAAATGCATCTAATTGATAGCAACGATACTGGTTTTATCGCGATATTTCTTATTGACCTGCATTATCTGAAGTTTTGACGCAGTTGCATATGCCGTGGTCTCAGATGTACTGGTGAAACAGACATGTGTTACTGGAGTTGTAGGAAAAATGAATCACTTCCCGACGAATTGTCGAATTTTGAAAGCGGCAATAAAAAAAATACATACAAAATATCAATTGAAAGCCGTCTACAGCTGAATACGCAGCTTGGGATGGTCCCCAACAAGGTGGACCGACGACCTGGTAAGGTTCGCGGGCAGAAATTGAATGATTTCGGCGCAAACCCACCCGATCGTTGTGGAAAACTTTGGGGAGGTTTTGTCTCAGTGGACATCGGCTGATTGATGATGATGATGAAGCACTATTGTACTATAGAATTTATAGTCCATATTTCTGTCCATTTTTAGAGCCCCGTACTTCAGTTACTAATAACAGAGCGTCACTAAATGCATTACGCGCTTATAACAACGTAGTAGGACTTAACAGACAAAGAAACATTCTACAATCAGTATTCTCATAGATCTTTATAAGCCCAGCTTTATTTCTCTAAGGAAACCCTTCACACGCCACAGCTTAGCTGCGACATGAGCTAATAGTGAATTAGGTTGCCGCGGCACGGCGCCGCACGGATTGTGCGCTGTTTACTGCCAATGCACGTGGGGCCACGAAACCCTTAGAAAACTTTGACTCAAAAATATATTTTATAATGCATGTGCTTGAAATAGCGTTTTCTAAGCAGCAAAACTGTCCATAAAGTGTAAATTTTCTGCACTAGTGCTTTTTATCGTTTTTTTCTTGTTTACTTACCTACTTTTAACTCCGTCGTCAGCCCGACGCAATAAGTTTTACAAATTAGTTTACAAAAATACAAAATTTTATCAATCAATAAAATTTTAATACTAGTTAGTTGATTAAATATGTTTGGCTGAATGTAAGTACTTACATGTGCCCGTGTTTTTTGAGATACGACAAAAATTAAAAAAGTCTGACTTAAGAGCCAGGCGTCACATTATATTAGTTGCCAGTTTACGATACAACAATTCTTTATTTTACACCAACAAGATAAATGTTACAATTGAAACCTTAATTTATAAATGGTAGACAATAGGCGGTCTTATCGCTAAAGAGTGAGTTTACCTAATACTGAACATAGATTTGACGTATAACTCTCTGATTTTATGGCCCACCCCACAAGATTTACGTTGTAAGAGACCTTCCATCATGTACATGCAATATCGTCAGTTTACCTCACTTTGTTATGATGTACGACGCCCTAGCCTGGCCCTTCACACGAGATTTACGCAGCACTCATGAGCATACCTGTGCTAACTCGGGCACGTTCTAGGGATAAAAAAGATGTCGATATAATTAAATGAATATAATGTGATCATTGAACATTCTCGATTACTATAAAGAGGTTCGATGTCATATCTGATATCGAGCCTCTTAGATTAAGATAATAAAAGTATGAGGATGTCATTTCAATCAAAATGAATACGTATATTATGAAAATTATTTTAAAATAAACATGTACAGTCGAGTTCATTTATATCTACACACTTACGAGAACAAAAATATCTGAACACGACCCTATTGTCAGGAGCATTAAATCGTGTTCAGATATTTTTGTTCTCGTAAGTGTGTAGATGTAAATGAACTCGACTGTAAATACACGTTTTAATAAGTTTATTTTTTTATTTGAAAATGTGGAGAAATAAGTAATATTTATTTATGTCGATGATAATACGATGGTGACAGTAACATCGATATATTTTTTTGTCGATAAAGTATTTTGCTAAGTCACTTTCGTATAGGTGCCCCGAGTTATCCCAGCTCATGAGGTATCGTACATCATGTACATACAATATTATCAGCATACTGATTTGAGTGATTTGATTTGCTGTTAGCCTAGTATTAAATTATTTGTGTACCGAAAACCCCGGAATATGATTATCAGTTAACCTCGCCATGATATATGGCTCGCATTTAATGGTCCTCCACACGAGACGCAATATCTTTAGTTAACCTCACCTTGATTTGATGTATGAGTATAACGCCCGCCCGTTTAGTGGCCCGAGATTTCTCAGTACGAGCCAATACGCGACCACGTGATCCTCTCTAATGTCCAAGATATATCGTCAGTTCAATAAAATAAATAAAAAATATAATCTTACACAAATCGACCAAGTCTGCCTATTAGACACCAGACTAAAGTACCCAACTAGCAAAATTTTATCTTACAAATATCCTAAGACCAAATTTTCTTTGCTCTTACAGTACACTTTCAAACGTTTTTAAGTGTGGAATTGGGCGCACTTTATAAGAGCATTTCTGCTTATAGTTGTTGTATAATGGTCTTATTAAGTGTGTTTTTAATCCTAAGATCATCTTGCTAATGCTGTTGTAAGAAAAAATAGACTTACAAGTATCTTACAGTGGCATGCTGTAAGGTTAATAAGTCTTTGAGTACTCTTACTAATGCCGTTGTAAGTGATTATCCCCTTATATTCCTCTCTGTGATCTCATTGTAAGAGTATTTAGCACAACCTGTCGAAGAGGCCAGAAAACGTTTTCGGATAAAGTGAAATATAAAAAAATATAAAAACCCAGGTAAGTCTATATTTTTATATGTACTCTTAGTAATGCGTACTGTTATTTCTTTGACTGCAATTTATCTTGGTATTATATTGATGAACAACTTGCGAAGTACATTTCCTCGATAGTTTTGTAATACTATTAACAATATTTTCACGGGCCCTTCTGGAATGTCTCTAAAATATTAATTATTTGTTAAATTATTTGTGAAATTGAAATGTGTTTCAATAAATGACACTGTAAAAACAATTAAAAGTACAATTACTCTTGTTTGAGATGCATGTAAGGCTGATATTTCTTATTTAACTCTCGTTAAGTCAATGTTAAGCCTTTCGCTCTTGTTAAAAACTTATCTGAGGCTATCTACCTGTGGACATGGTGGCCATGTTAATGATTTTAGGGTTCCTTATGAAATTACTGTCAAGATTGACATGTGTAGTATTCATTAGTTGAAGTTGAAGAGAATGGAAATTTAATTACTTGTTTTAGAGTCGCAGTTATAAAGTTGTGTCACTATCCGCATCATTACTTGAATAATCTGTCTGATTTTCGTCGTCAGGACTACTGTAATTTTTAGTTGTACGGAACCATCAAACAAATCGCTAATTTCAACGTTGGATCGTGTCAAGACTTGTAAAGACTCTGGCTTTTGTACTAATTCAGCCAATCTTTTATTTACTTTTCTTCGATATTCTCCACTTCTTTTGAATCGCTTCCATTTATGTAAATATTTTTTTTATGAAATGATCTCGGCAAAATAAATTTAGGTTATATCAGCCATGCGATACTCTTAATAAAGACTGCAAAAGGTTCTTGTAAGGTACATTGATCTTATAAAAGACTTATAACATGCTCCTACTCTTACATCTGGCTTAGACAAGACCAAATACACTTTAAATTGGTTGGTTTTAAAGAAGTTGTATACAAGGCTTTAGTAAGAGCAAGAAGTCTGATAAAACACTTACTGCAGACTCAACTAAGAAAGAACTGACTTCTAAGGTGCTTTACTAACTGTAAATAATGATCAAGGTCATTTAGTCTTATGAAATGCACTTGTAAAACCTAAGTTCTGATAAATATTTTAGAAGAATTTCTTATAGACGTCTACCAGATAACGTAATAAGTTTAAATATTCTCAAGACCAATTAGGCTTATAAAATGCACTTGTAAAACCTTTGTTCTGATAAATATTTTATAAGAATTTCTTATAAACGTCTACAAGAGTACTTAATAAGTAAAAAATACTTAAGACTAATTAGTCTTATAAAATTCACTTGTAAAACCTTGTTCTGATAAATGTTTTAGAAGAACTTCTTATAGACGTCTACCAGATTACGTAATAAGTATAAATATTCTCAAGACCAATTAGGCTTATAAAATGCACTTGTAAAACCTTTGTTCTGATAAATATTTTATAAGAATTTCTTATATACGTCTACAAGAGTGTTTAATAAGTTTAAATGTTCTCAAGACCAAATAGTCTTATAAAATGCACTTGTAAGATATACCTTCTTAGTCAGGATATATATAAACCTTTTATAATGTCTTAGTTCTTATAAAGGCATGTTTATACAGCAATTTTGCTAGTTGGGTAACCTTTCCATTGTGTTATAGTTTTGGAGTTACTACTTTTTATTAAGAAATAAATTTTAAAAAAATAATAATAAAATAACTAATAATCTCAGGAAAAATATAAAAACAGTGATTACATCCTCTTTCTACACGGAACTAGAAAAGTTCGGAAAACGGAAGTAGAATTGTAGTCCTACAAATATGAAATGTGGTCAATTAGAGCGCTGACAGGTTTGTTTGGGACGACTACGTTGTTGCTTCCCTTGAAGGTTCCAATCTATAGCCTATTTATATACCCTTACCATGGGATAACGTGACCATACTAGCTAGCGACAGCGTAAAGGATTTGTATGGAGAATAATACAGCGCCCCTATTAGCGGTTACTTTGTAGAACTACAATTCTCCATACAAATCGTTTGAATTCGCTGTTGGTAGCGAGAACGGTCACTGTAAACTCACGGTAAGTTTCGGTGTATGGTCGACTCGCCCGTTTAATGGCCCACCACACAAGATTTACGCAGTATCGGGACATGAGGTACGCGACACAGCACACGATGCTCGATCATGTCCCTGCAAATACCCTGTGGTACACGGTATATTATGTACCTATGTACGTTTCCAATAAATAAGGATCATGGGTGTTACTTTGACATTTTATGGTCTTTAGTGATCTTTCTGATGGTTATCCTACGTACTTAGGTGAGCATATTTAGGTATACCGTTATTGTTATTACCTTATTTAGACTTTTGTAACCCTTTTAGTAGGTGTAATAACGTCCGTCTCTGTTCCTTGCATGTTGAGAACTTTTAATAACGTAGAAGGTAGTATTTAGAAAACTATTATTTGGCATAGTTCCATAAAACTTGAAACATAATATTATGTTTTAGGACCTTTCGAATACAAACAGTGGGATTATTTTCATTCTCAGCTATGAGATGAAATGGTCGTATTTGACGTCTATATCTGTTTGTGTAACAAATACAATTTAATTGTAAAGTCTATTTTAGTTATTTGTCTTATTTACTAAACAGGGTTCTACCTCTAAATTTACATTTAATGCTAATACCATATTGTAAAGAAAGCAATATCATTTATTAAGGCACCGTGATATTCAAAGTGACTCGGGTTATCTCATGCATAAGAAAAGCGCAGGTTTCAACAAAAAAGTCATAAATTAGATAAAGGGGTAAGAAAAAATACACTTTATGAATGAATGAATTAATGATTTTTTGACGACGCGTTTGGCTTGGTTTGTAGACACCTGCTTACTGAGCCGGCGGTCCCGGGTTCAAATCCCGGCTGGCCGGGGCAAATATTTGTGTGATGAACTCGAATATTTGTGCATGGGTCTTGGTTGTTCTATGTATTTAAGTATATATTTATCTATATAAGTACGTATATCGTCGTCTAGTATCCATAACACAAGCCTTCTTGAGCTTAATTTGGGACTAGATCGATTTGTGTGAGGTTGTCCGATATTTATTTATTATTTATAATTGAATAAATGAATGAATAAATAAATTAATAAATGAATGGACGAATGAATGAATGATGGATGAATGAATGAATGGTGGATGAATGAATGAAATACTTTAGAACGTTTTCTCCCAAAACGTATACGGTAAAAAAATTAAAAACAGTAGGTATGTGTTGCAAGATTTAGCTCCGACCCCTATTAAGCAAACCGTAACCGTTCACCGCAAACTAGGCAGTCTGTCTCGCTTAGAGAAAGGGGTAAGAACGAATAGAATTTAGAACGTTTTCTCCCAAAACGTATACGGTAAAAAATAGAAAAGCAGTATGTGTTGCAAGATTTAGCTCCACCCGGCGCCTATTAAGCAAACCGTAACCGTTCACCGCAGACTGCCTATTATCTGGAACAATGGAAGCCACTGCCTTCGCAACAGCCTGCAAAAACATTTAGTTCAGATGTAAAGTCACACAGAGTAATCGCGTAGGAAGAAAGTATATCTCAAAGTACACTCGAGTTAGCACCCTGTTGATGCGTAGGTATATACTTACTAATATATGCTACTTTCATCTAAATAAGGACTAAAGAAGCAAAACTGAATTTAGTAATCATCAATGATTAAAAATATTTTTACACTAAAAATCTCCTGATGGATGAATCTCGTATCGACTCGAAACATGTCGAGCGATATTCGACTTCCTACGACGTGAGTAAACTTGTTTTTTATTTTAATATAACATTGAAGATTTTTGTGTTTGGCAACAAATATTTTCACCCCCAAAAAAAGATTTGGGTCCCCAAACCAGTATCACCTAAATAAATAAAATAAATAAATAAATATTAAGGGACAATCTTACACAAGTCGACCTAGTCCCAATCTAAGCAAAGCTTGTACTATGGGTACTAGACGACGATATACATAACTAGATTTTGCCCGCGACTACGTACGCGTGGAACTTGATAAAAGGGATTATTAAAAGCGCCTAAGCAAATGTAAGAGCAATTGTGCTTTTGGTCTAATAATTACATTTCCTACAGGGTCACCGCACCCCAACCGAAATGTTCACTCACTTTTCAATCTTTTTAGGTATAATTTCCAGGATGAAAACTATCCTATGTCCTTCCTCGGATCTTAAACTATCTCCATGCCAAATTTCATCAAAATCGATTCAGCGGTTAAAGCGTGAAGAGGTAACAGACAGACAGACACACTTTCGCATTTATAATATAAGTATGGATTAGTATGGATTAGTATGGATTAGTATGGATAATACATAGGTATATAGATAACATCCATGACCCAAGCACAAAATATTCGAGTTCATCACACAAATATTTGCCCTGGCCGGGATTCGAACCCAGGACCGCCGGCTCAGTAGGCAAGTGCTTACAAACTGAGCCAACCGCGTCGTCCTAAAAACCTAAAAGCCTTATCACACTTGCGAATTGTGAGCGAGTTTTCCATACAGATAAGTGTCGCGGTGAACTCGCTGCATGATCGCCTTCATACAAAATTCGCTCGCAAATCGCAAGTGTGATAACGCCCTAAAAATCATATGGAACACCAAAAAGAAGATTACTTGCACCAAAATCAGATCACAATGCGTCTACCTATTTTAGTCATGACTGCACTTCTAATTACTAGATAGGCGGGCGGACAAAAAATGTAGGCAGTAGCGGGTCACTAACGCGCAACGTCAGAAAATTTAATCACGTGCTTTATTCCTAAATAAGTAATTCACATTTCAATGTTCAATACCTTTGATACTTTTGATAGTTGCCCGTAGTGTGTAATCTGTAGATTTTTTCCGTACTTACTTTATTACCTCGTCTATTTAGCTATCTTTTTATTTGTGTATGAAACGTTGTAGATAGAACACATGGCATAATTATTTTTTTTTATTTAAAACACGTATCGTTGATTCGTATTATAAAATACAACAATTTGTTTAAAAAATTCGTAGACAACTTGTCTCATTCGCCCCTGTGACGCGCTATCACGTTATACGTATCATACCCGCTATGTGCTTGCTGCCTCTAATGGGCCGCGGGACCAATTAAATTGTGCATTGCCATCCAAAAAAAATATATTATGTTAGTTAAATCAGTCTTACATGCGACAGTAATGCTATAGGTACTATAAAATGTTCAAGCAAGAGAAAAATCGTATGAAAAAACAGAGAGGTATATACAGAGGGCGCTAAAAAAGCGGAATGAAAGGCGCATCATACGGTCTGCATAGCGATTCTGTTGTTCAGTTGGAAGAACAATGTTTCGGTTACACAGAAGTCGTAGGTTCGAGTCCCAATTGGACTGCAGTTGATCGCATAAAATTTTGGCTTCTTATTAATCCTTTGTATCAATTTGATGACGCGTTTGGCTCGGTTTGTAGACACTTGCCTACTGAGCCGGCGGTCCCGGGTTCGAATCCCGGCCAGGGCAAATATTTGTGTGATGAACTCGAATATTTGTGCTTGGGTCATGGTTGTTCTATGTATTTAAGTATATATTTATCTATATAAGTAGGTATATCGTCGTCTAGTACCAATAACATAAGCCTTCTTGAGCTTAATTTAGGACTAGATCGATTTGTGTGAGGTTGTCCGATATTTATTTATTTATTTATTTTATTTTATCTATATACAAAATAAGATATGTGGTATCAGCACAAAAATAGAATCAACATTGATTCTGTTCAATATAAAAGAAAATAGGTCATAAAAATCTGGCCGATGTGGTTATTTCATGATTTATTTTCAAAATGTCTTTTCATACGTTCAACCAATAGACAGCATTTGTTCCGCCTTTAGCGTTTATAAGGCGTTTTTTTTTCGTTATTCCCAATTCTGCAAATATTGTTAAAATAGATGATTGATGGAAGTCGTTTTTTTATGTATCCCGAAGCCACTCCCGAGTACGATCCTAGTTAGATCATAAATAAAACGACTGGCTCTTCCGTTGCGGTAATAATCGTGAAAAAAAAAAGATCGCACGTATATATCGTTTGTATTACTCGTACCTATAGCAGTCAGTAGACAATCTGTCACATTCGCCCCTGCGACCCGCGATCACGTATACATTACATTATATCTGCCGCTATGTACAAAACCTCCCGCTATATACAAAATAAGAAGTGCGGTATGAGCACTAAAATAAGTTCAACATTGATTCTCACTAAATAATTTATTTTCAAAATATCTTATCATACGTTCAAACAATAGACAGCCTATCCTTTTTACGTTTAAAGAAAAGTAATGTTATAAGAACGCACGTATCTATCGTTTGTATTACTCGTATATCAGCCAGTAGACAATCTGTCACATTCGCCCCTGCGACGTGCGATCACGTATACATTACATTATATATTATATATACCTCCCGCTATGTGCTTGAAGCCTCTAATGGCCCACGGAACCAGATTGAAGTGTTCATTGCCACCCATGATTCTCCGGAACGACGCTATGAAACATTAGAGCAATGAAACGTTATAGCTAAACGTTGCTCGACATATGAAAACGTTTTCGTGACTTATTTGCTTGGAGTTCAGGTATTTTATCGCTTGGAATATTAAGTGTACATTGTTTGCTCGCAATTTTCACGCGTCTTATGGCTGCGTTGGAATTATGTTTTTGCTGGCGACAATAATGGTATAAGATTGAAGCAATTATCTGTGTGTATGTGTTTATGCTTCTTAAATTGCTTTCGATGAGAAAAAATATATAAAAAGAATTCGTATCGTAAAATTTGTGCTTTAGGAACCATGTTTCCCGTTTTTAGTTGACTAAAAGGATTGCCGAGTTCTTTGCGAGTATTTTTTTCGACCCTAGACGTATTCGAGTAATGGTCCCATCACTCCCTCAAAAGGAAAAAACCGGAACCCTTACAGGATCACTTTTTTGTCCGTCCGTCTGTCGTCTGTCAATATCTTGGGAACGCGTGAAGGTATTGAGTTGAAATTAAAACCACGCATACGCATAAGTATACAATCTCCTACACATCTAGCTAATCTCATGCAGCTCTTTGTCGTGCGACAAAAGCTACCTGTCACATTCCCGTCTATACTGTTTGAGAAAGACATGTGCTGCTAAGTCAAGTGACAAGCGAAGTCGCGTCAAGATAATGTTAAGGCTTACATTGCCGAATGAGCCGAAAGAAAGAGTGAGCACTCAACATACAATTATTCAAAATAATTCCTTTGTGCAATATACCTTTTTCCTTTGCCAGTGTCAAATTCTAAGTACAAAACTATCCGAAAGATGGAAAAGGATTATCGATAACAAAAAAGGTTAACGAACCCTCACATTGAGTTTAAGCGTCAAGGCCATCATCTAGTTTATATCCTAGTATGCGTGATATAGAAAATTCCAACAGAAGCCGGTTCCACAAATAATCCCTATCACATCATAGATAAATAAAAATTTCATCAAGCCATTACCAACCAATAGAGTGTTCCCGTTCGCGCCGTCGCATTCAACCCATAACCCACTCCAATTCGTTCTCCCATTGAGTCGCGGCCGCGGATCGCGCTATCTCATTGGCAAATTTAGCGTAAACCGTCAAACGGGCCAAACAGGGACTCTTGTTGCGTACACAGGACTAGACACCGCGCACCGACAATTTTCTAAAATTGTCTCCGAACGTTGCACTAACGTTTATGTTTATCCTTATGATTGACTGGTAGAGAATGCCTTATGGCATTAAGTCCGCCATTTGTACTAGTTTAATCTGTGCAATAAAGTTTAAATAAAAAAAAAAATCATTTTTCGTATCGCGTGTGGTACGCGTCGTATTGGTATTGCGTAAAGTTTTGGTAAGAAAATAAAAAACGATACTACAGATACTTCTTATATTAGCTTTGCGAAAGCTCCCTGCACCTCTAGCACAACTGTGACACGTGACTCTTTCGCGCGAGAAATATTACCTATCTCTTTCTTCGCTGTACTGTGAGAGAGTGACGGGCGATGCTATGTCGCGCGACAAGAGTCGCGAAGCGATGTTGTGCTAGACGGGACGAGTGCGTATTTTACTCATCATTTGTATAAAATGCGACCAGTGAGCTGCTTTTACAAACAGATAAGTTAAAATAAAACAAAAATATAACTGAGCCATTACCAAACAAGTATTCCCATTTGCACCGTCGCATACGTATACAACCAGTTCGGGTCCGCGGATCGCGCGATCTCCTTGTTTCCCTACGAAAATTAATAAAAACCAATTTAAACCCAAGTTGATGATATTATATTATCGCAATTTGTATGGAGCGTTTTCAGAGCTCGGTAGAAAATGTCGAAGTTTAACAGTAATTTCTGACTATTAGAGCACATTTACTATTTAGTCCCATATTTACATTTGATAATTATATCTTCAAAAAAAAATTTCTCCCCTATTGTCACGACAAAAAAAGAAGTTAATAATATGTAGCATCGCATGAGTTATCGGTACCGGGAGCGCGCGTTCGGTAACGACGCTGCTAATGGACGACAAATAAGCCGCCATCCAACTTTTATCCCATGCATTATTCATCGCTATTAATGCCATCCTAGCTTAGCTAAGAAACGATTACAATTAAGTCATGTTAAATTTCAACGATGGACGATTGTAACGTGTTCAAGCTACTTATTTTAGGTATGAGATAACGTAATATCTGACCTGTGAGTGTAATTTGGGATAACATTCCATCATAAACAAATCATAAAAATATTGGCACAAAAGTAAATCAACAAGAAAAATTTAATGCGATCTATACTACAATCTAAGCAGGACTCAAACCTGCGACCTCTACGTTTCCGGCATAGTGCTCTCCCAACTGAGCTATTCGATCGTTACTTCAATCACACCAAATCTTTCATTCCATAATTCCACGCTACTGGAGCGCCCTCTGCGTCATATGTGTTTGAAATGCTTATGCGCATTAGCCAAACCTGGTCTGTGCGCTTTACCATCTTAAAAATTGATCTAATTCGCCATCTATTAGATGATGGCTATTATAATAAGATTGGTGAAAACATCTGTACATTAAAAACATTTTGAAAATAATAAGCGGAACAATAAGCTACTTGGAGATTACTGAGTCAATTCAATTACCACAATTCTCTAAAATTGCTTTCCATAAACGGAATCCTATATCCACGTCAGATACCAGTATTCCGCTAACCAGAATATCAATTCTGCCAACCGTCGAAATAATTCCCCTATTCAATGTTGTCTGCCTTCATTAATGAACATATCAAATGTCATTCACAGCTCGCTACGTAAACTATAACACGCGTTCCAATACGTTAATCATTCAACAATATTTACATAGTACAGCCTTCCCCATTACCGCACTTCGCTACACAATTTTGCAATCCTCCTACGTCCTTACATCCATTGAAAATTCGACCCTATCCTATCAACTTGGAACTGAGCGTATAATAGAACATTTTCATACGAGCTCCTGAAAATTTAGTCTCAGACATTATAATCTGGAATATTAATGGTGTGGTCGAAATTTAATTAACGAGTGGAATACGTAAGCGTATCTACATATTACATGTGTTTAATGCCATTGACAAGGATTATGTGGTTTACGTGTTGTGTATTTTAAGAGCAGCATAAATATTAAAATCTGGTACATACAGCATAATTATTCTTCTTCCTCGTTTCCTCGTGACTGAGGATCGTGACCATTTGAGGCCTGTAGAGTTTCCTGACAGGCGTTTTTCACGGCATCGGTCCATCGGATCGGTGATATCCCACGGCCCTTTTTCCTTCCACGTGACCAACTACAATGAGCTTTTCCAAACTACCTGGCTCGCGTCTAGTCACGTGACAGAAGTGCTGCAGGATCTGCTGGAAGCAAACGGTCAATAAGCGACACTTAATCTTCAATTCGGCCAGAATCAATGTTTAGTGCGACGTGCCGTCCAAGAAATTCCTAACATTTTTCGCCAGCACCACATTTCGAATTCATCAATCCTGTTCCAAATGTGTGCCTTAAAGGTCCAGTTTCTGGAGCGTATAGAAATATAAAGTAGATCAGGGTTCTTATCAGCATACAGTCATATAATTATTATGGTAATATAGTTAACATCACCCTAGGATTTTCTGTCCGTTACGCGGAGAGACAATCTCGCTTCCTGGCCAAGGCAAGACGTAAAACTTTAGACAAACCACGGACGGTAATTCTTAATGTCCCAGATCGCATATTTCAGCTCACCTCTGGTTCGAGCCACAAACACGTGCGATCTAGGACATTTACAAACACACCGCCCTAGGTATGTACTGTACTAAAAAAACTATATCAATCAAAAAACAACACTAAAAAGTATAAAAAGTAACCTATACTTACATAAACTAAGTATTCCAATATTATTTATTTTTGCCTACGCACCGTAGACGGTCCCCTACTTAGTTAGTCATCCTCTGAAATCACTCCTGTGGCGCGGAGATCTCATTAGTGGGTTACACTCTCGAGAGGGCTAAACAGCCCTGATATAGTTCAAGTCATGGATAAAAAATATATATATTAATGCGTCGTCATCGTCCCAGTGCGTAGTTCGAAACACTCGCACGTGTCAAGGCAGTTGTAACGTTGACTACAACAAAAACTAAATCTTAAATACCATTTAGACCCAAGCATGTTTGTACTTCTACAATGATGTAAGGAGCCTAGGAAAATCAATTCTCGCAAGTAAATCCCAGTGCTAGAGTGTAAACCGTTTACGGCGCACGACTCCGATCTCGATCCGGTGGCTCGACCAGTGGTCGCGCTAAGTGGATTACGACGTCCGTCGGCCAGACACGGCCGAGTATGGCGGACGACGACAGGCCTACGTGTAGTGAATAACAGAAAATATTTTTTTACCGCAGATTGACTAAAACACAGTCTTCCTCTTTCTTTGTACCTATATTAGGGGGAAGATTTTCTAATTATTTACTTGTCACGTAATGCTCGCTGCTGGCGCCATTTATTAATCTATAGAAAAGTTTTCTCTATCTAACGCGAGTGTGTTAAAAAAACTTCAAGGGTCATACCTACAAAATATATGGGGTGAAAACGTTGCTATCGTGGCGTCACCTGGAACAGGTCGGTGAAACGCGTCTTTGTATTGACAATCTTCTAGAATAATTGGGTCATGGTTCATAGTGATTATCGCTTATAGCTCCTGAAAATTCAATCACCTATTGACACTTTTCTTGAAATCCTGTAAATTCAATCACCTTAGAAACTAATTCCCAGAGCAACAGTGTAAACCGTTTACGGCGCAGGACTCTGGTCTTGATCCGGTGACTCGATCAGTGATCGCACTAAGTGGATTACGACGTACATCGGCCAGACACCACCCGAGTATGGCGGACAACGACAGGCCTATGTGTAGTTAAAAACAGAGAATCCACTTGCCATTTTCTGAAGTGCTATTTTTATTTCACAGGGTAAGAAAAACAATACCGAAAAAAATTGTCTTCTTTCTTTATGCTTGTAGGTACATGTGAACAATTTTAGGTTACAGATAGCGCTCCCTTTTCTCCACGACAAACTGTCCCTAGGTGTTATTATTGGATGTACGTCAATGTAAAAAGTTTCTCCTTCCCCAGACATAAAAAGAACATAAGTATTTCAAAGTAATATCTTACAGTTCCTTTCAATTCAATAACCTTATTGGGTTATTTCTATCACTGCGTGTTCTGATACTTGGTAACCAAACCAAGCAAAAAGGTTTTATGGCTTTTTGTTGAAACTCGCTCAAGTAACCCGACTCTTTTACGGCACTTCACATTTTTAAGTATGAGGTCTCGAAGGAAAATTGCAGCATAATATAAATCTTCTTACAATAGGATAATTTTTTAAGAAAGTGATTTCATTAAAATACCCAAAGCCTATCTGAAACACTAATTTTTGTTTCCCATCTGTAACTGTTTGTTAAATTTAGAGCCATTTTTTTTCAACTGTTGATTTTTCAGAATAATTATAAAACAGACCTAACCTAACGTAATGGATTCTTTAAAACGATGTTTCTAAAGTACTGAAAATGTGACGGGTTTCAAGAAAAAAATACTTTTGGACAAATGAAAATTTGGCAAAACGTTATAGATGTTTCGGAGTGGAGATAGGCTACCATACCCAACATAGATACGGGCGTCGTGTTCAGCAACAAATACATTTATTGATAAAACATAATGTACAGAGAGGTAACGGTTAAATTCTATACTTAAAAAACAAATAAATTCACAATTTGCATAATCTGAACTAGGGTTCCCCCTGTGTTTCAGGCAATGGGAAAGCCTTTACGTTATTTAATTTAAGTACATATTCATCTATAATTACAGTAATCTTATTGTAGCTTAAATACTCAAATTTACACTAAAGTACTAAATTAAACAAATATTTATTTAATGACAGCCAGTAAGTTCTCTGTATCTTCGTACGTCATAGTTTGTAGTGACTCACGAAGCGTTTTCTTACATTGAGCGAAGCTAAGTGGATATAGGTCCAATTTCGCATTTAATCTAATTGTAAAGAAATGGTCCCAGAAATATGAAAAGCAACGAGAGTGACTGGTGTGTTCTAAGCTAAGTTTCATGCTCTTGGTCATCCCGCTTTAATTACTGTGACTATGCCGGCCCTTGAACGTTGTAAACCACTAAGCAATCGCTCTGTACGGGTTTTGGCCATCAAGGTGCATTCTGCACAATGCCTTGTGAGCTTGTCTGTGCCCGAAATTCTGTTAAGAGGCCTTATTCCTTTAAACATTTTTTTTTTAATATTATGACAGAAATATATATAAAAAATTGGGCAAGTGCAAGCCCGACTGGCGCATGAAGGGTCCCGTACCATAATCTATAACAAGTTTGTTGTATGGGAGCCCCCCTTAAATATTTATTTTATTTTACTTTTAGTATTTGTTGTTATAGCGGCAATAGAAATACATCATCTGTGAAAATTTCAACTGTCTAGCTATCACCGTTCTTGAGATACAGCCTGGTGACAGACGGGCGGACGGACGGACGGACAGCAAAGTCTCAGTAATAGGGTCCCGTTTTTACGCTTTGGGTACGGAACCCTAAAAATTAAAATAGTAGGGGTTTCTCATTTATTTAAAGGTTTCAGTTAAGCTCGTACAATAATAAAGTAGGTAATGGGTATATCAGCTCAATTCATCTGTATTATTATGTTATAGGTTAATAAGTTTGCATTGCTTTTACTGCATTTCCTGGTAGTTATTTGATATAGTTGGTTAAAAGCTATTTAAAATTTCACTGCTTTTCCTAAGACCCATAAAAGTTTTATATGTCCATTTAAAGTGCATAACATCAGATCGTATGAATAATAATAAGGCTAAGTGAAATATGACCCGGACGATTCGATCTTAGGTGAAAACGGTACTGAAATGAAATGAAATAATTTATTCAGTAAGCAGGCCACAAGGGCACTTTTACAAGTCAGATTGTAAATCTACCAGCATTTCCCAAGAGGAGACCGCTGTTGAGAAGAAAGCCGAAAGAAACTTAACAGTAAGGTGTTTTTTTTTCGTAAATCTTATTTAATACAATCATTATGTATATATTTATTCCAAAACTTTTATGATATAATTAAATACATTGGTACACGTAATGGAGATGTATAGATTTTCCAAATCAATGCTAAGCAAGAAGGTAACTACGTCATATACGAGTATACAGAAAATAAATGTAAACTAATAATTTTCCAGACATGTATATAGTCTCCAGGCGTCTTGACATATTGCATGTCACAGTGTACAATTAATTATTTAATTCCACAGAGATGTATAAGGTCTCTAAGCGTCAACGTGAATAAGCTAATAATTAATATACACTTTCCCATACCTACGTTTTATTCATGTAAGGATGTATAGCTAGCTATTAGCTATTTTTCGAACTGGTTGAACAGTCTTCACTCCAGTAGTACTATTAAGTATTCTGTGCTCCAGTGTCTACGCCATTTGAAAAAAAAAAAAAAACCGGTCAAGCGCGAGTCGGAGTCGCGCACCGAGGGTTCCGTACAACACTTTCCATCCTTAAGTGGTTAAGTTAAGTTTGCACCTGGTATGTATAGCGCTCCATACAAATGAGGTGCAAAGTTAACGCAACCAATCCTTGTTGTATGGGAGCTCCCCTTAACCCTTAACTACCTACCTGCTTCTTTAGTCACACAACCACCTACCTCCCGTCCCCTGGACGGATACATAATGTCGGCCTTATATATTAAATTGTATAGATCGAATGTTAAATTTAAAATAATAATGGTAAAATAGACATATTAAAATATTTAAAAAAACTAATAATAATTCTGGAAACATTAACAAAACAATTTTTTACTGTAAACAGATGGCAACAGTCCTTATTTCTACTTTAGAAACTATATATCCTTTGGAAGGTAAGACCAATAAAAAAAAATACTTTATATAAAGATCTAAGTAATTATTAAGTAAAGTGCTCGAGTGGAGACCTCGGACCAGCAAGCGCAGCGTAGGACGTCCACCTACAAGATGGACAGATGACCTTATAAAGGTCGCCGGAAGGCGCTGGATGCAGGTCGCTTCCAACCGGTATATATGGAAGTCCAAAGGGGAGGCCTATGTTCAGCAGTGGACGTCCTATGGCTGAGATGATGAAGTAATTATTTCTAATAATTCAATAATTTAGAATGCTAAATCAATAAGTTTCGTTATAATAAAGGTAATATTTTTATAAAATTGCAGACCACTAATTATTCGATTTGTGCGCGGCAGTGAATGTAAGTTTGTTTGCATATTCTAGGCAAATTGATTTTTTGCATTAGAAACATACGTACTGGGTCCCGTTTTATATTTGGGTCACAAGTAGAACAGGTTTTCCGTACTTCCAATCACTACCAACCTGACTAAGCGGTCGGCTAAGTAAAGAAAAAAGTATCCATAATCACGTAACCACCTGCCACCCGTCTCCGATACCCTTAAGAAAAAATACGTATCCACCTACCACCCGTCTCAGAGACGGTCCGAGATAGTAATAATATGCTCACCAAAATTAAATGCGTGCACGACCGACCTTGTCGACCGACGACACGGCACTGAGGCAGGAGGGGAGAAGGTACAAGGACACAAACGTTTGTAGGATGCTCGCACATAATTGTTTACAATTTTAGGTTTGAATGAGTCTGTGAGACGGGAGGTAGGTGGTTAAGGGTTAAATATTTATTTTATTTTATTTTATTTTTAGATCAAATCAAATCGCAAGTGTGATAAGGCCCTTAGTATTTGTTGTTATAGCGGCAATGAGTAATTGGCATTTTTGTTGCTGATTTTTACATTTGCTTTATTAGTTGCTATTTGTGACAATGTGCAAGTCCACTGATATGACATACATAAATAATACTACTCATTCACAATAGTGTTCGTCGTCACTCACCTTGTCCTACCATCTTTTTATACGTTCAGAAAACCTTAATAGGGGGACTGATGTTGAATTACACCATATTGTAGTAATACGAATAAAAAAAAATACAAAAGAAGTGAAAAAAGAAAATTACTTATTTTCTCCATACAAATATTGGTACCCAACCCACAAATGACGTCACATGTAGGTGGTCATTTGTATGAGGCGTTTTATTCCTACGGAGAGAGGAATTTTGAACGTTGACGGTCATTTCTGACTTCTAGAGCAGTCTAAGTGTAGTTAGTCCCATGTAGACATTTAATCTCAATAAAAAAATTAATCGATTGACATCCTAAAAAAAATTTCGTCACGCTTTGTGAGCTATACCATGACGCCATCTATCGTTGTCTTCAACGTTGAAACAACTAAACAAATTATCAAGAAAAAAACGGTGTAGGACGCCAAATGCCAAAGGTATAAAGAGAGGTTAATAACTATGTCTCTTTCTTGCGGCTTTAAAATAGTAAATAAAGGCAAACTGATGTCGTGCGACTGCACTCAAAGCCACACGCCGCATGGGATGTCAATTTGATTACAATACAAAACGTGTGTCAGTCTAAGAAAGCTCGTATCTCATGTGAACGTATCAGTCAAAATACGATTTTCCTAAAGTGACTGCAGTCCAGTTTTGAACAAACTCCAACAAGCCCAATTTCCTCGCTAAAGTCACACCGAACATGTAAGAGAGGGCTACAAAACGCTATCAAAAGCGGGGCGAAAAAAAACATACGGAATATTTTCCGCATCGCCTCTAGGATGAGTCCGCAAAAAAGACGGGTTTTTTCTTTTTCAGCTTTAGCTCCCGAATTAAACGGGACATAAAAAGTTAAACATTTCCGCTGTGGACCGTACGTGACTCGAGTTCTGTTGGTCTGATTCTTTTTTTTTTATAATTTAATTTCGTTTTAAAGGGATACTTCGACGGCATTTGAATACGTAACGCGTAAGTCGATTTGGTTCATAATTTTGATCTGACCTCGAAAATTTATTTTTAGGCGAAACTTTTTGAGTTTTGTCCGGTGTCTGACTTTTATGTTAACATTTAAGTACGAGGAGAATAATTTTTAGAGCGTTTTTTTATATTGTTCTTAAACAGTAAGTAATTAATTATGATTATCTACACAGGAGCTCAATACAATGAATGAGTAAGGGTAAGGTAAGTTTCAGTAAAAAATTGGGCAATTGCGAGTCCGACTCGCGCATGAAGGGTTCCGTACCATAATCTATAACAAGTTAGTTGTATGGGAGCCCCCCTTAAATATTTATTTTATTTTATTTTTAGTATGTTTTGTTATAGCGGCAATATAAATACATCATCTGTGAAAATTTCAACTGTCTAGCTATCACCGTTCTTGAGATACAGCCTGGTCACAGACGGACGGACGGGCGGACATACGGACAGCGAAGTCTCAGTAATAGGGTCCAGTTTTTACCCTTTGGGTACGGAACCCTAATAACCAGAAATCAGGAGTCAATTTCTTTCTGTCTTTTTAACCCCCGACGAAAAAAGAGGGGTGTATCTGTGTATCTGTGTATCTGTGTATCTGTGTATCTGTGTATCTGTGTATCTGTGTATCTGTGTATCTGTGTGTCTGTCTGTGGCATCGTAGCGCCCAAGCGGATGGACCAATTTAAGTGCGGTTTTTTTTAATCGAAAGACTTTTCCGTCGAGATGGTTCTTAGCTATGTTTGGTGGAAGTAGGACCAGTAGTTTCCAAGATATTCAGCTTTAATTGGAACAAGTGACGAGATCTCAGCCAATATTGAAGTCAAGGATTCCAAATTTTGGTTAAATGTTAAGTATGATTAGCATTTTCTATATCACTCACTAAATGAGGATCTCATGATGACCAGGTAGTGGTTAATGGATCTCAGCCAATATTGAAGCCAAGGATTCCAAATTTTGGTTAAATGTTAAGTATTATTAGCATTTTCTATATCACTTACTAAATGAAGGTCTCATGATGACCAGGTAGTTGTTAATGGATCTCAGCCAATGTTGAAGCCAAGGATTTCAAATTTTGGTTAAATGTTAAGTATTATTAGCGTTTTCTATATCACTTACTAAATTAAGGTCCCATGATGATCAGCTAGTTGTTAATGGATCTCAGCCAATATTGAAGCTAAGGATTCCAAATTTTGGTTAAATGTTAAGTATTATTAGCATTTTCTATATCACTTACTAAATTAAGGTCTCATGATGACCAGGTAGTTGTTAATGGATCTCAGCCAATGTTGAAGCCAAGGATTTCAAATTTTGGTTAAATGTTAAGTATTATTAGCATTTTCTATATCACTTACTAAATTAAGGTCTCATGATGACCAGGTAGTTGTTAATGGATCTCAGTCAATATTGAAGCGAATAATTCCAAACGCTGGATAAATGTTGTTTTATTAGCATTTTCCTTATCACTCACTAAGTGAAGATCTCATGATAATCATCTAGCAGGGCTGGACTAAGCGGGCCAGGGCCCCTAGGCACTTGGCATTTGGGGCCCCCTCCCCTATAAGGAGAACATTATTATGGTACAAGTCCTGCGTCTGGGACTGGGTTCCTAGACTAGCTGGGCCCCTAGCCCCGGGCCTTGTGGGCCTAGGGGTAAATACGGCCCTGCCATCTAGTTGTGAAAGGATCTAAGCCAAGAATTTCAAATGTTGGTTAAAACTTAAGTTTTATTAGCGTAATCAACAATTTAATAAAATTTTGACAGTACAATAATTTGGTACCATGCAGCTGAAGATGGCCGTAGGAATTCCTTAACAGCACAGAATAAAGCCATGGTGTTTGGGCTCGTCTGATTGTTCTTGATGAGCATTTAACGTTTGTGTAAGAAAGTACAGTCGATATAAAACCGAGTCTCAGAAAAACTTTTTTAATTTGTGTCACAATACTGGGTCACTGTTTCTAAGTTTTGCAATTCTACTAAAGCTGAATTGTCATTAGGACTATTGAACAGGTTCCTTTGATTGAGGTCACAAATAGCAACACCTTGCAAGATTTTAACGCGACTAAAGGACACGTAAGCTTTAGCAAAAGTACTCGCCTAAGTGAATAACAGCTTTTTAGGATTCTGTAGTCAACAAGGAACCCTTAATAGTTTCACCATGTCCGTCCGTCCATCTGTCTACGGCTTAGCAGAGAGACATAGTGGTAGAATAAATTTTTAAAAACTATTTTTTTGTGTACCTGCCCCCTACACGTAAAAAAGTGGGGATGTAATTTTTTTTAACGGTTTATCCCATGGTGTGGGTTATCGATTAGGTCTTTCAAAACTAAGTCAAGTTACCTAGCATCTACCACTATTTTTATGGAGCTAAGGAGGCCACCAGTACTATTAGGATCCTGTAGAATGGAAACCTGGTTCTGTTTTAGGCCATAAGTAGCAGGTTCTTTCAACTCATCCAGTGCATTTAAAGTATATATTTTGATTGTCTTGGCTAATAAATAACTTAGCCATTTTGTCATTATAAGCATTAACTAATTTGACTAACGATTTTTTCCCAGAATGTTGCTAAAGGCTAATTTCAATCTTAGAGAAGACGGCTTTCGTTACCACAGGCTTGGGATCCTGTTGTCGTACACATAGTCAAGGATCAAGCTCGAGGAAAGACTGGAAACTATGGAACTTAAACGGTGTAAAACCAAAAAAAGTGTTAAATGTAGAAAATTCCGGAAAAAAACTTCTGTTTGTTTAAAAACTATGAAATAAAAATAAAATTAAAAATTTAAAAAACCCCCGACATAACCTGTAAAAAGGAAGAAATAAAATCTACGAAATGTGCCTTTACAATGAACAGTAGAAAAAGAATCCAAGCTTCGTTGCGTCGGGGGACCGCTAAGTAAATGAAATGCAATGTACTTAAAATCCCCCAAATAAATGCATACTTACAATTTTGCGTTGAAAAATATATTTCATTTCACTTAGGTTAGGTACTTAGCGGTCCCCCGAACGCAACGAAGCTTGGATTCTTTTTCTACTGTTCATTGTAAAGGCACATTTCGTAGATTTTATTTCTTCCTTTTTACAGGTTATGTCGGGGGTTTTTTAAATTTTTAATTTTATTTTTTTAAGAGTGTACTTTCACGAGTGCTATATATCTAATGGTTGCTAAAGGAGACAAATACTTATAGTGGTAATATCTGGGATAGTGGTAATTAAAAAGATCGATATTAGGCAATCGACGCGCAAGTGCACTGATTGGGTCTAGGTGTTTTAAAAATTCAAACAAGGAAAAAATATTTTTATGGATTTGAACGATTCTTTTTCTTTTTTCATATGTGAAAATCGTATCGTTTATTGAATCCTTATATTTATTGAGAAATGTGTACTAGTCAGTAGTCATTCATATTTTGAAATCGCTCTTTTTACGTGAGATTAGGCTTTCACACGTGAGTTAGTTAGTTATATCGTTTGAGATAACATGGTTGCCTCAGCGCGACAAAAATCACCTCATAAAGATTAAGTGAAATGTGAATTGAGGCAACCATGTTATCTTAAACGATATACCTAACAGTAGTTATTCCACTTACTTTTTATCCCCTGGATGTTTTTTGATCCGAACTTCCCTATTTTTAACCCCCGACGAAAAAAGAGGGGTGTTATAAGTTTAACATGTGTATCTGTGTATCTGTGTATCTGTGTATCTGTGTATCTGTGTATCTGTGTATCTGTGTATCTGTGTATCTGTGTATCTGTCTGTGGCATCGTAGCGCCCAAGCGGATGGACCAATTTAAGTGCGGTTTTTTTTAATCGAAAGACTTTTCCGTCGAGATGGTTTTTAGCTATGTTTGGTGGAAATAGGACCAGTAGTTTCCAAGATATTCAGCTTTAATTGGAACAAGTGACTAGATCTCAGCCAATATTAAAGTCAATACTTCGAAATATTGGCGTAATGTTAAGTTTTATTAGCATTTTCTATATGACTTACTAAATAAGGGTCTCATGATGACCAGGTAGTTGATAAAGGATCTCAGCCAATATTGAAGCCAAGGATTCCAAATTTTGTTAAAATGTTAAGTATTACTAGCATTTTCTATATCACTTACTAAATGAAGGTCTCATGATGACCAGGTAGTTGTTAATGGATCTCAGCCAATATTGAAGCTAAAGATTCCAAATTTTGGTTAAATGTTAAGTATTATTAGCTTTTTCTATATCACTTACTAAATGAAGGTCTCATGATGACCAGGTAGTTGTGAATGGATCTCAGCCAATATTAAAGCCAAAAAATAAAAATTTTGGTAAAATGTTAAGATTTATTAGTTTTTTCTATATGATTCACTAATTGAGGGTCTCATGATGACCAGGTAGTTGATAATGGATCGCAGCCAATATTGAAGCCAAGGATTCCAAATTTTGATAAAATGTTAAGTATTATAAGCATTTTCTATATCACTTACTAAATGACGGTCTCATGATGACCAGGTCGTTGTTAATGGATCTTAGCCAATACTGAAGCTAAGGATTCCAAATTTTGGTTAAATGTTAAATATTAATAGCATTTTTTATATCCATACTAATATAATATTATAAATGCGTCTGTCTGTCTGTCTGTTACCTCTTCACGCTTAAACCGCTGAATCAATTTTGATGAAATTTTGCATGGAGATAGTTTAAGATCCGAGGAAGGACATAGGATAGTTTTCATCCTGGATATTATCCCTAAAAAGATTGAAAAGTGAGTAAGTAATTCATGATGACATTGATGACTCTGTATGAAATGTAATGATTAGACCAAAAGCACAATTGCTCTTACATTTGCTTAGGCGCTTTTAATAATCCCTTTTATTAATTAAGGTGATTAGGTAGATATCTATCGTGTTGTACGAGGTTGCTTCCATACTTCCAAGTTCCACGCGGACGTAGTCGCGGGCAAAAGCTAGTCACTCAATAAATGAAGGTCTCATGATGACCAGCTAGTTGTTAATGGATGTCAGCCAAAATTGAAGCCAAGAATTCCAAATGTTGGATAAATGTTAAGTTTTATTAGCATTTTCCATATCACTCACTGAATGAAGATCTCATGATAACCATCTAGTTGTGAAAGGATCTAAGCCAAGAATTGCAAATGTTGGTTAAATGTTAAGTTTTATTAGCGTTACAATCAACAATTTAATAAAATTTTGACAGTACAATAATTGGGTACCTTGGAGCTGAAGATGGCCGTAGGAACTCCTAAACAGCACAGGATAAACCCAAGGTGTTTGGGCTCGTCTCTGTTCTTGATGAACAATTAACGTTTGTACAGTCGATAATATTTAACACCGAGTCTCAGAAAAACTTTTTTGACAAAAAAACTCATATTATAATTTCTGTTACAGTACTGGGTTACTGTTTCTAAGTTTCGCAATTCTGCTTAAGCCACAGGGGCGACAAGGGCCTATCGGTGTAAATCGTGCGGCGGTGACCTTGTAATGCCGCGTCTACGCGTAGGGTTGGCGGTTTAGCTACCGCGGCACAATGAAATAATAATTATTACTTAATGAAAGATGTTTATTTATTTAAGGTTTAAAATATATTTAGTATAATAGTGTTGACATATGTTATATTATAAATTGCTTACCTACTTTTATATATTTTCTGTTTTTGCGACTTACTTTAAACATTTTATTATTCTCTTTAATTACGGCGAAGATTCGAAATCGTACGAACAGTTTTTAAAAAAAATCTAATGGGAAGCATTCACAAGGCATATCAAGTTATATGCTGCATCTCGGCCAACAAACTGTTTCCCAATGTTTGAGACAGATCGTCTTTATTTTTAATAAAATATTCCTTGAATGTATTTTCAAGACCTTGTATCAAATTTATAAAATTTTCTGGTGGAGTAACAAGTCTTACGCCTGCATTTAAAGCATTTTTTTAAAAAAGCTTTTTCTTTGTGGCCTTTGGTATTATTGCCACAGCCATAGACACAGCAATATGAACCTCTAGCAGCCATAATAGTTTTGTTTGCGCGGCCGGTACATCGAAAAGTATGAAAACGAATACGACGCGGTGCGAGCGAACAATGTGAATTGATTCGAGCAGAGACGGCGGCGGCCCTTTGAGTCGCCGAGCCGGGCTCGACTTTCCCCATCTCGCGCGTCCCGCGCTCGCCCCCGCTCGCCCCACGACACGCACACATAGCCGCGAGTTCTGTTACTGCACACAAGTGTCAGTGTCGTTTCTTTTTACGTTAGTATATATATTCTTTGCTAAAGCTGAATTGTCATTAGGACTATTGAACAAGTTCCTCTGATTGAGGTCACAAATAGCAACACCCTGCAAGATTTTAACGCTACTAAACGACACGTAAACTTTAGCAAAAAGTACTCTTGCCTAAGTGAATAACAGCTTTTCAGGATTCTGTTGTCAACAAGGAACCCTTATAGTTTCACCATGTCCATCCATCTGTCTGTCCGCAGCTTAGCTCAGAGACATATTGGTAGAATAAAATTTTAAAACTTTTTAATGTGTACCTTCCCTACATGTAAAAAAGCGGGGATGTAATTTTTTTTATCGGTTTATCCCGTGGTGTGGTATAGAAACCTGGTTCTGTTTTAGGCCATAAGTAGCAGGTTCTTTCAAATCATCCAGTGCATTTAAAATATATATTTTGATTGTCTTGCCTAATAACTTCGCCATTTTGTCATTAGAAGCATTAACTAGATTGACTTTAACGATTTTTTCCCAGAATATTGCTTAAGGCTATTGAAATTAAATATATCCTAATTTCAATCTTAGAGAAGACGGCTTTCGTTACCACTGGCTTGAGATTTTGTTGTACCTACATAATAGTTAAGGATCAAGCTCGACGAAAGACTGGAAACCCTGGACTTTAAACGGTGTAAAACAAAAATAGTGTTAAAAGAAGAAACCGGCCAAGTGCGAGTCGGACTCGCGCACCGAGGGTTCCGTACAAACACTTTCCATCCCTAAGTGGTTAAGTTAAGTTTGCACCTGGTATGTATAGCGCCCCATATAAATTAGGGGCAAAGTTAGGTATTAAAAAAAAATTTATGGTTTTCGTAATTATTCCTTTATCTATGCTATAAGACGTTGCTTCGTACCAAATTTAAAGATTCTGAGTTCACGGGAAGCACCCTGTAGGTTTTGATTCCCTTGCAAGTGTCGAAAATTTGCGGCATAAACGGCTGTATCTTTTGATTGCGTTAGCTTAGAAGTTTGATTTTTTCACAGCTTCAAGGGACAGTAGACTTGAGTAATTGATATAAATTTCAGCTTCATACCTCCACGCGTTCCTGAGAAAAAGGGTCTTGACAGACGGACAGACGGACAACAAAGTGATCCTATAAGGGTTCCGTTTTTTCCTTTTGAGGTACGGAACCCTAAAAATTACGGGGAAAAACTTCTGTTTGTTTAAAAAATATGAAATAAAAATAAAATTAAAAATTTAAAAAACCCCCGACATGACAACCTATAAAAAGAAAGAAATAAAATCTACGAAATGTGCCTTTACAATGAACAGTAGAAAAAGAATCCAAGCTTCGTTGCGTCGGGGGACCGCTAAGTAAATGAAATGCAATGTACTGATAATCGTAAGTGGGAAGCCCAAAATGCATACTTGCAAATTTGTTTTGAATAATATATTTCGTTTCATTTAGGTAAGTACTTAGCGGTCCCCCGAACGCAACGAAGCTTGGATTCTTTTTCTACTGTTCATTGTAAAGGCACATTTCGTAGATTTTATTTCTTTCTTTTTATAGGTTGTCATGTCGGGGGTTTTTTAAATTTTTAATTTTATTTTTATTATTCTCATCCCAGTAAGCCAACGTTATGCCACAGATAACCGCATCAAACCTCCAATAAAAACATTCCAAAATTGGTTAATCCAACAAACGTACCAAAAACGCGCCTTTTCAGAAATAGCTGAATCACGACGTGTTAAATATTCTCAACCAATCCACCATTTTCCATGAATCTCTAAAACGGAGCACGATGCGCCATTTTGAACAATGTGTATCTCACAAAAACTCACATCCTGCGACTAGCGCTCCATGAAATTTGAGCTTTACTCCTTTCACTCTAAGTTGTTTCTAGATAATTCAGGCAAGACAGATTCGAGATTTTCGAGAGGTTTCCGTGGATATTAAATTGACCCGTAAAAGCGGATTGCCTTTTGCTTTATTAGCGCACTAATTCGATTTCCTCGAATTCAGCGTGACTGGAAACGTAAACAAAACTTCGACGTATTGATGTGCAGCGAATAACGCTTGGTTGTTAACACATTCGCTGCTGGGAGCCCGCTCCGTAGGCTCTGCTCGAAGCAAGTTTTTGCTATATACGCATTTTACGACGTTATTGGTTACGCAAAGCTGCGAAATCCTTGGCAGTTAAAGTGTTAAAGGTTACAGGGCTAGCATAGCAGGGCTATATTATTTTATCAACACCCATATATATGACTATAACAAGTTTAGATAAGACTATAAGAATTTATAGTATAACGGGGAGTGCTCCGAGGAATTGTTCGAATTGATCCCTGCCGCATCTTTCCGCCATAGCTCTACGCGACAATTCTTTCATACTCACCGCTTAGATAATTGGCAGTCCACATCCACAACTGTGCGTTTTTCTAGAAATTACCTGTCTTACACAGCTGTATTTTGGGATGAAATGATACGACCTTCAAACCTTCACGAAAAGAGCGTACTCCCACTTGCGCGGCCGGCAACGCACTTGTGACTCCTCGGGTGTAGCAGGTGTCTATGGGCGACGGTAATATTCCATCAGGCAGTTCGTTGGCTCGTTTGCCCCATATGACTTAAAAAAAAACTGTAGGTAAACTTACATTACTATGCAACGACATCAGTGATGTTATTTCATAACATTAACGCTGCCGCCGTCTCATTAATTCCCCGCTCCGCGGGAGTTACTGATAGTACTGAGTACTTCATATTTACGCGAGAGAAATTGTAACCACTAGGCTACCTCCGCTTCCCTGTCATCGGCAACTGCCATTTTGACCATGTAGAAGTGTGTTTAGATAAGTGATTCTAATCACATTGAACTATTTTATTCATATAACAGTACAATTACCGTCAGTCATCATTCCTATAGGCAAGAGCAAGGCCTAGTAGCCATCGTCAAAGTTGTAATGTCTCTTATTTCAAAATTGACGCTGCGTGGGCATTGATTTACTATATCCTCTAAATCACCTGGTACAGTCGCCATCAGATATATCGCAGCATATAAGGCGCCCAATAATATCTGAACATGTACTGTAACGCCCAGTCAATAAGAGTCGTGTTCAGATATTTATGAACGCCTTACATGATGCGATATATCTGATGGCGACTGTACAACATAAACTTACTAAAATTTCTGTCACTACTTTTCAAAACCTCGTATCTAGTTAGTAGATTGATACTCAGATACGAGCTTTGTTATCAGTAGGTATTTGTTACTTAGTGAGGTTTGGTTGTCAACAGAGTATAAGCTCCTTTGACGCTATGTCTCAAGCAAACGTCTTAATTTAACCAAGGCTTGCCTTAACCTCAGTTACCTAATTGGCAATCAGCTAACAATGTTGTGTGAAATATTCTAGAATTCTGGAATATAACTGTCCTACGTACATATTTCTCAGTCTTTTGAATCTATGCTGCGGTAAAATTTTGAAGATTCAAAGTGTTTACTTTACTTCAAAGTTCTTACATTAGCTTTTCTAATGCCATTTTCATGATTTGATTCCGTAGGCGTCAAATTCAATAATAATATTGGGCCATATCTCCTTTAAAATCAGTTTTATCATCGTCACTGAATGGTTTTTGACCAGCGAACATGAATATATTTTGTACTAGCTTTTGCCCGCGACTACGTACGCATGGAATTTGATAAAAGGGATTATTAAAAGCGCCTAAGCAAATGTAAGAGCAATTGTGCTTTTGGTCTAATAATTACATTTCCTCACCGCACCCCAACAGAAATGTTCACTCACTTTTCAATCTTTTTAGGTACAATTTCCAGGATGAAAACTATCCTATGTCCTTCCTCGTATCTTAAACTATCTCTATGCCAAATTTCATCAAAATCGATTCAGCGGTTTAAGCGTGAAGAGGTAACAGACAGACAGACACACTTTCGCATTTTTAAATATTAGTATGGATATCTAAATTTTCCAAATTAACAGCTTTATTATAACAAAACATGTTCAAGAGTAGTGTTTATTTATTATAGTTGGTGTATTTATTTAGCGGGAGGACGGTTTTAACGGTTTCGTCTTCGTGGTATCCAGTGATCAGCAATTGTAATCACATAAAATAGTATAGTTGCCGAGAAACTTCTTGAGCCTAACCTTGACTGCGCAGTAGCCGATTTACGTACAAATATGCATGCGCAGATCCGCCATTTTGGGTCAAGAAGTTTCTCGGCAACTGTAGCTACAGATATCTTAAGTGTTGTGTGTCGGTCGAGTGGCTACCCCAGTAAGCAAACTAATAATAAGACCAAGTGGGTATTTTGCAGTTTCTCGAGTTTGACCATCACCTCTAGATTGATTCTGTGTCGTGCGAGAAAGACTTATTGTCGGCAACGTTCATGAAAGCAAGTGCAAGACCGGTATAGGACTATGTTGCATGATAAACGGAGTTGACAAGTTACAGCACTTTATAGAACTGTTACATTATGAGAGATCTTAAAATACAAGAGTGGTTCATATAATAGGATCACACAAGTGTTTTAAGGCCTAATCATGTACAGTTGCATAAACTAGTTTATCTACACACATATTTATCACCATTTATCATACAATTTCTCTCGCGTAAATATGAAGTACTATATGAAGATCTCTCATAATGTAACAGTTCTATAAAGTGCTGTAACTTGTCAACTCCGTTTATCATGCAACATAGTCCTATACCGGTCTTGCACTTGCTTTCATGAACGTTGCCGACAATAAGTCTTTCTCGCACGACACAGAATCAATCTAGAGGTGATGGTCAAACTCGAGAAACTGCAAAATACCCACTTGGTCTTATTATTAGTTTGCTTACTGGGGTAGCCACTCGACCGACACACAACACTTAAGATATCTGTAGCTACAGTTGCCGAGAAACTTCTTGACCCAAAATGGCGGATCTGCGCATGCATATTTGTACGTAAATCGGCTACTGCGCAGTCAAGGTTAGGCTCAAGAAGTTTCTCGGCAACTATACTATTTTATGTGATTACAATTGCTGATCACTGGATACCACGAAGACGAAACCGTTAAAACCGTCCTCCCGCTAAATAAATACACCAACTATAATAAATAAACACTACTCTTGAACATGTTTTGTTATAATAAAGCTGTTAATTTGGAAAATTTAGATATCCATACTAATATTTAAAAATGCGAAAGTGTGTCTGTCTGTCTGTTACCTCTTCACGCTTAAACCGCCGAATCGATTTTGATGAAATTTGGCATAGAGATAGTTTAAGATACGAGGAAGGACATAGGATAGTTTTCATCCTGGAAATTGTACCTAAAAAGATTGAAAAGTGAGTGAACATTTCTGTTGGGGTGCGGTGAGGAAATGTAATTATTAGACCAAAAGCACAATTGCTCTTACATTTGCTTAGGCGCTTTTAATAATCCCTTTTATCAAATTCCATGCGTACGTAGTCGCGGGCAAAAGCTAGTACAAAATATATTCATGTTCGCTGGTCAAAAACCATTCAGTGACGATGATAAAACTGATTTTAAAGGAGATATGGCCCAATATTATTATCGAATTTGACGCCTACGGAATCAAATCATGAAAATGGCATTAGAAAAGCTAATGTAAGAACTTTGAAGTAAAGTAAACACTTTGAATCTTCAAAATTTTACCGCAGCATAGATTCAAAAGACTGAGAAATATGTACGTAGGACAGTTATATTCCAGAATTCTAGAATATTTCACACAACATTGTTAGCTGATTGCCAATTAGGTAACTGAGGTTAAGGCAAGCCTTGGTTAAATTAAGACGTTTGCTTGAGACATAGCGTCAAAGGAGCTTATACTCTGTTGACAACCAAACCTCACTAAGTAACAAATACCTACTGATAACAAAGCTCGTATCTGAGTATCAATCTACTAACTAGATACGAGGTTTTGAAAAGTAGTGACAGAAATTTTAGTAAGTTTATGTTGTACAGTCGCCATCAGATATATCGCATCATGTAAGGCGTTCATAAATATCTGAACACGACTCTTATTGACTGGGCGTTACAGTACATGTTCAGATATTATTGGGCGCCTTATATGCTGCGATATATCTGATGGCGACTGTACCAGGTGATTTAGAGGATATAGTAAATCAATGCCCACGCAGCGTCAATTTTGAAATAAGAGACATTACAACTTTGACGATGGCTACTAGGCCTTGCTCTTGCCTATAGGAATGATGACTGACGGTAATTGTACTGTTATATGAATAAAATAGTTCAATGTGATTAGAATCACTTATCTAAACACACTTCTACGTGGTCAAAATGGCAGTTGCCGATGACAGGGAAGCGGAGGTAGCCTAGTGGTTAGGGCATGCGACTTTCAATCCGGAGGTCGCGGGTTCGAACCCGGCCCGTACCAATGAGTTTTTCGGAACTTATGTACGGAATGTCATTTTGATATTTACCACTCGCTTTTCGGTGAAGAAAAACATCGTGAGGAAACCACCTAAGCCCTCCCCTCTGGGTTGGAAGGTCAGATGGCAGTCGCTTGCGTAAAAACTAGTGCCTACGCCACATCTTGGGATTTAGGTAGCCGACCCCGATTGAGAATTCATTCTCAAAAAATGGGACAAAGGCTAGGAGGATGAGTTGCCGATGACACGTATCGTTTTCAGTGCTCCGTAGAAATGTCAAACTTTATCGGTATATTTGACTTTTAGAGCACTTTAAGAGGCCTTATTCCTTTTAAAATGCTGATTGTTTAGACATTTTTCTCTATGATCTAACATGTTTCTTAACATATTATTGATGTTACTACCTAGAACAGGGCTATTGTGATTTATTGGTATATATTTGAAACCTACAGTTTGAATTTTTCATTGATAATTTTTGATTCAAAAACTACTCGAAATTGACAAAATTCACGCGGAAAATTAGTTTTTTCAATTTATTTTCGACTGCACGCAATGAAAGCATGAAATAGCTATGTTACTTCCTAGAACTCGGGGAAAAGTATTATTCACTTCAAAAAGTTGGTTAAAATTATCTATATATTTGTCGTGATACGAAAAAAATAAATTTTAAAAAGAATAAGGCCTCTTATCCCAATAAAAATAGTATCGATTGCCATCTTAAAAAAATCATCATGCCTTGATATCTTCAAATCCATACTAATATTATGAACGCGAAAGTGTGTCTGTCTGTCTGTTACCTCTTCACGCTTAAACCGCTGAATCGATTTTCATGAAATTTGGCATGGAGATATTTTAAGATCCGAGGAAGGACATAGGATAGTTTTCAACCTGGAAATTATACCTAAAAATATTGAAAAGAGAGTAAGTAATTCATGATGACATTGATGACCCTGTAGAAAATGTAATTATTAGACCAACAGCACAATTGCTCTTACATTTGCTTAGGCGCTTATAATCCCTTTTATTAATTAAGGTGATTAGGTGGATATCTATCGTGTTGTACGAGGTTGCTTCCATACTTCCAAGTTCCACGCAGACTAGTCGCGGGCAAAAGCTAGTGCCGTATAAAACTTTTAACGTATTGAACACCATCCACTGTTGCTGTTCTATTTGGAGTAAATGTGACTCGAAATAGAATAGCAGCCCGTCTAGCAGAACTAACGCTTCTCGACTCTTGTCGCGCGACATAGCATCGCCCGTCACTCTCTCATCTCATAGTACAGCGAAGAAAGAGATGGGTAATATATCTCGAGCGAGAAAGGGTCGCGTGTCACAGTTGTGCTAGTATCTTACCACGACCACAGATTAATATAATCGCCACGACTTCGATTGTCGTACGACTCAGCGTCATCTGCATACCTGGGATAACTCGGGGCATCTATACGAAAGTGATGTAGCAAAATATTTTATCGACAAAAATATATCGATGTTACTGTCAACATCTAAATGCCATCGACATAAATAAATATAACTTATTTCTCCACATTTTCAAATAAAAAAAAATAAACATATTAAAACGTGTATTCACATGTTTATTTTAAAATAATTTTCATAATATACGTAAATTGTCATTTTGATTGAAATGACATCCTCATACTTTTATTATCCTATTTTAATAGGCTCGATATCAGATCAGATATGACATCGAACCTCTTTATAGTAATCGAGAATGTTCAATGAGCACAAATATTAATTTAATTATATCGACATCTTTTTTATCGATATCCTATCCCTAGAACATGCCCCGAGTTAGCACAGGTATGGTCATCTGTCATGTTCGAAAATCTGTCGGTGTCACAGCTACACTAGAAATGCAGCCATACAAAATTAAATAGTGATATTTTGGACACATGTCATGTCAGAAATATCGAATCAATAAATTCTAGTAATCAACTAGTTAAATACATCTACGAAACAAGTTCAAAGTCCTTTGAGTACATGTGTACATTTGATCAGCGCGTCATTAGTGGAGTGATTAGGGGACGGTAATGAACGGTGATTACCGTTGTCATTCTGGAAATTACTAGTTTACCGTGTTATTGTATTGTTACCCCACTAACGTAGTTATACGTTAGATTTGGATAGCTGTATTTCAGATTAAAGATTTACGCTGCGACCATAGGTGCGGCCTTTACTCCCCACACTGCGACATCCAGCACGCGGTCGCCACACAACTTGCTGCCCCAATGGCTGTCGGTTCTACGAGCAATCCACTGCCACTTAATTTTGTAGTACACCTACATAATACACAAAATTGTTAGTATGATGCTGCCAGTTTATTTTTCAAACTACTCTAAACATGTAACTGGTACACAAACATTTTAATTTGCTTACAACCAAAATATGCATATTTAACACTGTCCCCTCACTAAAACCAACTTTTTCATACCATTTTTCGCATCTAAAAATGTCACAGAGGTGCTTCATAATTTATATGCTTACGGTGGCATCTACGGGTTAATTACGTGTAACTTTTTAGATAACGCCTGGTTTATTAAGGTATGCTCGGTCAACTGGTGCCGCTGTCCACGTAAGCTGTGGCAGAACTAGTCATATGTTTTACGATCGATTTTATAATCTTCACATATGATATCGTCATTAGTCTGTCTGTAGATTCATCCGTGTTATCGGGAAGTTTTATCGCGTAGCGGGCAGAAAATCTCACTTCTTGCCCAAGGCAAGACGTAAAACTTTAGACAAACCACGGGCGGTGATTCGTAAAGCCCCAGATCGCAGATTTATGACACAAACACCTACGATCTGGATTATTCACGAATTTACCGTCCCAGGTATGTAATGTACTAAGAAATACTTATTTCAGTGAAATTGTTAGTCTTACCCCACCTTACCTTATTACAGTCAAAATACCACATTCCTAAAGTACACATAATTAAGTGATTTTTGTCAAATTTCATTAGAAAGGTTAAATTTAAGCCTCTGAAGTCTTGCCTCTGTCGAGTCGATCATATAAATAAATAAATAAATACCGGAAAACCTCACACAAATCGATCTAGTCCCATATTAAGCTCAAGAAGGCTTGTGTTATGGGTACTAGGTGACGATATACGTACTTATATAGATAAATATATACTTAAATACATAGAACAACCATGACCCAAGCACAAATATTTGTGTTCATCACACAAATATTTGCCCTGGCCGGGATTCGAACCCGGGATCGCCGGCTCAGTAGGAAAATGTCTACAAACCGAGCCAAACGCGTCGTCAAATCATCAACAGGTAAATCCCAAATGCTTTCTTCAAACTCGCCGTATATTCAATACCGACCCCTGCCCGTGTCCTATTAGTATTTCCTTCCACAAAACAAAGCCTTCTCCAGATCATTAGGCCTCTAATTTAACTGTGGCCAAACCCGAGCGAAAAAACTGAAAATTGCCATTTGTTTTTTATATAGTTTCCTTTTTTTTTAAGTATATCCGAAATCTCAAATCTAAAAATATAATCTTAAAGCTAGACTTATGTAGGTTCTAAAAATAAATAGTTTATTATATATATATGTTGATACATGGGAGATCTGGGGGCCTATGATGGTTGCGTTTATCACGTGATAAATAAGTGATAAAGCATCTGTCACTCACACTCCCCGTTTGTCAAAACGTGACGGATGCTATGTTACTCATTTATCGCGTGATAAAAGCAACCATCATAGTCCCGCAGGGGTCAGGGTGATCTCAATGCATGATCGTCCGTGAAGTAAGGTTGAGGTAATGTTTTAAACCCAAAAAGTGCATTTATAATTTTATTGTTTATGTCTCCAAGTTTAAATGAAACTACGCAATGTAAATTTATTTTATATATTGCAGGATCCACTGCATAGACAGAGGTCTGAACATTTACGCTGCTTGTTTTCGCAATTGCACCAGCCGCGGCACCGTTTTTTGCATTTGCACCTTACAATTTTCAAACTCGCCGTATATTTAATACCTTTGTTCTCTGTATCCTATTAGTATTTCCTCCACAAAACAAAGCCGTCTCCAGATCATTAGGCCTCTAATTTAATTGTGTCCAAACCCGGAGCGAATCATTAATTCTGCAGGAATTAAATTTCTATCTTAAGGAACACCGGAGACGTAATGGAATAAACATGAAACGGCTTTTTTGGTCTTATTTTTCCACGGGAATAAAACATGCTGAGGATTGCATAAAATTCTGTTTCATGTAGAACACAAAGTTCTACTTTTTACAAGCTTTTATTTAACTTGCATTGTATGTTTAATGTATGTTTGTTCGGGTGAAATCTTGCAACTCAATTTTGAAGCAGATATCCAACCGATTGAGCTGAATACTTACTTAACTTTGCTGACAATACATTAATATGGTACCATGGGGCTGATCTGATGATGGAGCCGGAAGGTGGCCATAGGAACTCTATAATAGAAAAAGCAATCCTACCGAGCTTGGGCTCTTTAGAATCGTCTCAGTGAGCATTTGATGGATATCCAAAGAAAAGTACAGTCGGCTATAAAAGCTTGCCACTAAAATGTAATTTTTGACAGAAACTTATTTAAAAGTTCTGGTGTGGGTTACGGAGACCAAAAACGTTTTTGTTTCGGTAGTTTTTTTTGGTTTCGTACCCAAAGGATAAAAAACGGGAGCCTATTACTAAGACTTCGCTATTTGTCCGTCTGTCTGTCCGTCGGTCACCGGGCTGTATCTCATGAACCGTCACAGCTAGATGGTTGAAATTTTCACAAATGATGTATTTTTGTTGGCGCTACAACAGCATATACTAAAAACAGAACTAAATAAATATTTAGGTGGGTTCCCATACAATAAACGTATTTTTTTTGCCGTTTTATGATCAATACTGTCATCAGGCTGTATCTCAATCTATCTGTATGGCGGATATCAAGAAACTCTCGACGGATGCAGTTGCTTACCTCAAATCTAACCTTTCAAAAATTTAAGTAGAGAACTATAACATAAGCCTTACGATAAATAAATCTCAGCTAGACAGTTTAAATTTTCACAAATAATGTATTTCTCTAGCTACTATAATAACAAATACTAAAAACCGAATAAAACAAAAAATATTTAAGTGGCGTCCCATACAACAAACGTGATGGGTTGTGTTAACTTAGCACCTTATTTGTATGCAGTGCCATACACACCAGATGCAAACTTAACTTAACCCAGCCAGTTGAGATGGGATAAGTATCTGTACGGAACCCTCGGTGCGCGAGTCCGACTCGCACTTGGCCAGTTATTTTTATTTGTAGCGGGATGAAACTTTAGGATTGTCTATGATACTCGTGCTTATGCGATATTATTGTAACCTTTAATTTTAATTGAATAATCTAAATTGTACCTAATTACAATTAGTAATTATACACCCACCACTAACTAAATTGCCGTGCCCTGACTGGGATAATATTATGGATTTAATCTTATATTAAAGTAACATACAGCACTAGGAGGCGCCCCCAACTTCGTCCGCGTATTTTTTCCTTTACCGTAGACGAATAAAAAGTATCCTATAACCATCTTTGGATGTCCAGCTATCCCTGTACCAAAATTGGCTAAAATTTGTCCGTTTCGGCGTGATGCGAGGACAAAGGAAATTATGAAAACAGATGGCGCCAGGTTAGCAAGGCGCCGCGCGCCCATACTAAATACATGCCGATCCTGCATCGCGCTATTAAGATTTTTGCTGAAATCATGACCCCTCTCCATAGAAAAATGATTTTCAATACAAACCTAGATTTTTATAATAGTCAACTCGTAGATGATAAATAAATGATAATGCAATAAATAATTATGAATTATCCCAATTCTACCTTTGTTAGGCTCCGAGTGATGATAATAAATTAAAGGGAAATCAAGCGAGCTATGCTCGGAGTTTCCTTGCGGGATCGAATCCGAAATTATGAAATACTTACGGAAGGGAACTAAGATGGCTCAGACAGTCACCAAACTTAAGTGGCAATGGGGGGTACATTGCTCGTAGAAGCGATGGCCAGTGGGGCAGAAAAGTTCTTGAGTGGTGACCGCGGACCGGAAGACGCAGTGAGGGAGGCCCCCAACGAGGTGCACTTATGAACTGGTTAGGATTTCGGGCAGAATTTGGATGAGGGCGGTGCAAAGGCGATCGTTGTGGAGAACTTTGACGTCTATCGGCTGATTATGATGATGATGATGATAAAAGCCGACGTTTTGAGTAGTACTGGTACCTAGTAACTGTAGTTCCATCATTTTTTTTCTCACGACTGTAAAACTTTTATGAAAGTCTAGAAAGTCTGTTGTTCTCTGCAATGTTTGGTTAAAAGTATTATATAACCATCATTTGAAATCCAGCTATCCTCGTTCTGAAATTGGTTAAAAACCGTCCAGCCATTTTAACTTGAAGAGAGTACACAGAAATTCAGACTAACCTTACTTCAGCCACAGAATAAAGTGCTTCGGCCAAATTTGGTCCACTTCGCGACTAGTGTGGAGCCTGACAATCAGCCGTCAGGGTAAGAAAAATCTTTAAAAGCAATATTATTTTTCTATTCATTATAAAAACGCTCCTTAAAAAAATATTAGAGCCTGAACTAAAGATCGTTCATTTCTTTCAATTATTATACGCTTTTTAGTGATGAAAAGATGACAACAATAGGCTGTCTGAGTCTATAGAACTTAGCGTATTCCAGGCTTTCAGATTCACCTAAGCATGACTCCACCATTCGAACAACTCATCCTATCAGAATAATGTGGCACAAAACGACAAAGCCTGAAATGTGACGTATCCTTTCAAACCTCCGCTTTCAACCCACAAATGCTTACTAGCATTTTACCACTTTTTCCAACGGCCGAACCCTTTCGCTCATACATCGATACATTCTATATCCACTAACCATTATATAAAGACCTCTGACCGTGTTTTACTTTGTCCTTACGCGTATCAGCGACTCGAAGATGGCGAAATGAGAGAGGTCTCGTTAAAGTGGTAGCGCATTCCACGCTTTCAAGAAAAAGGTTTTAGTTGGTCCGACCTACTTCTTCAGAGCGTTTTAGGCGCGCCTTACAAAAATATTCATATAAAAATGCGGATATGAATGTTGCGTTTGGTTATTGCCGGAATATTCGGTCGTCCAATAAAACGGGGGATGTACTGAGCGTTTTGCTAATGCCTTATTGTTGGTATTGAATTGCGTCTTTTGAGGTACCTTTGTCTTTGTTATTATCTTTATTGGAAGTTTCGAGGGCGTTTTGCTATTCTTTAATCTGTTTGAGACGTGATGAAAGGATGACAACGTTTGCTTATGTAAATATCCTAACTCAAGAATATATTCATTTTGCTTAGGGAATATCACTGAAATAAATTTACTAATTCAGACAGTGAACACCTAGCACCTAAAATTGATTATGTAAATTTCGAGATGAATTCCATTTACTTTAAATTACAATTAGGTGCACCTATGCAATGCATTGCATAATTATATTTAGATTCAGAAAATAGGGCATGAAATTGATTATAAGATTGTTTATTGGGTTCCGTACCCGAAGCGTTAACTTTGCGCCTCATTTGTATGCGGTACCAGGTGCAAATTTAACTTAACCCGGCCAGTTAAGATGAGAAATGTTTTCACCCCTTCGGCCGCCGACGAAACCATGCTACGTAACGTAACCGGTCACGGAATCCTCCGTGCGCGAGTCCGACTTGCACTTAGCCGGTTTTTTTTAATGAAAGTAACGTCTGTCAGCGTAACCGCAAAATAAGTAAATAATTGGCCATTCACCCGTCAGACGTGGGTTCAAAACCCGCTTAAAGCATAAAATGTCTCTTCCTCTTTAATATAAACATATAAGAATTGTTGATTAGTTTATTACACTAAATATTATTTTATTTACCTATATTTTTAAACTAGAATCTAATTAAAGTATCCCTCCTTTGGGGTATATTAAAAAATAAAATTAAAAATTTAAAAAACCCCCGACATGACAACCTATAAAAAGAAAGAAATAAAATCTACGAAATGTGCCTTTACAATGAACAGTAGAAAAAGAATCCAAGCTTCGTTGCGTTCGGGGGACCGCTAAGTACTTACCTAAATGAAACGAAATATATTATTCAAAACAAATTTGCAAGTATGCATTTTGGGCTTCCCACTTACGATTATCAGTACATTGCATTTCATTTACTTAGCGGTCCCCCGACGCAACGAAGCTTGGATTCTTTTTCTACTGTTCATTGTAAAGGCACATTTCGTAGATTTTATTTCTTTCTTTTTATAGGTTGTCATGTCGGGGGTTTTTTAAATTTTTAATTTTATTTTTATTTCATATTTTTTAAACAAACAGAAGTTTTTCCCCGTAATTTTTAGGGTTCCGTACCTCAAAAGGAAAAAACGGAACCCTTATAGGATCACTTTGTTGTCCGTCTGTCCGTCTGTCAAGACCCTTTTTCTCAGGAACGCGTGGAGGTATGAAGCTGAAATTTATATCAATTACTCAAGTCTACTGTCCCTTGAAGCTGTGAAAAAATCAAACTTCTAAGCTAACGCAATCAAAAGATACAGCCGTTTATGCCGCAAATTTTCGACACTTGCAAGGGAATCAAAACCTACAGGGTGCTTCCCGTGAACTCAGAATCTTTAAATTTGGTACGAAGCAACGTCTTATAGCATAGATAAAGGAATAATTACGAAAACCATAAATTTTTTTTTAATACCTAACTTTGCCCCTAATTTATATGGGGCGCTATACATACCAGGTGCAAACTTAACTTAACCACTTAGGGATGGAAAGTGTTTGTACGGAACCCTCGGTGCGCGAGTCCGACTCGCACTTGGCCGGTTTCTTCTTTTAACACTATTTTTGTTTTACACCGTTTAAAGTCCAGGGTTTCCAGTCTTTCGTCGAGCTTGATCCTTAACTATTATGTAGGTACAACAAAATCTCAAGCCAGTGGTAACGAAAGCCGTCTTCTCTAAGATTGAAATTAGGATATATTTAATTTCAATAGCCTTAAGCAATATTCTGGGAAAAAATCGTTAAAGTCAATCTAGTTAATGCTTCTAATGACAAAATGGCGAAGTTATTAGGCAAGACAATCAAAATATATATTTTAAATGCACTGGATGATTTGAAAGAACCTGCTACTTATGGCCTAAAACAGAACCAGGTTTCTATACCACACCACGGGATAAACCGATAAAAAAAATTACATCCCCGCTTTTTTACATGTAGGGAAGGTACACATTAAAAAGTTTTAAAATTTTATTCTACCAATATGTCTCTGAGCTAAGCTGCGGACAGACAGATGGATGGACATGGTGAAACTATAAGGGTTCCTTGTTGACAACAGAATCCTGAAAAGCTGTTATTCACTTAGGCAAGAGTACTTTTTGCTAAAGTTTACGTGTCGTTTAGTAGCGTTAAAATCTTGCAGGGTGTTGCTATTTGTGACCTCAATCAGAGGAACTTGTTCAATAGTCCTAATGACAATTCAGCTTTAGCAAAGAATATATATACTAACGTAAAAAGAAACGACACTGACACTTGTGTGCAGTAACAGAACTCGCGGCTATGTGTGCGTGTCGTGGGGCGAGCGGGGGCGAGCGCGGGACGCGCGAGATGGGGAAAGTCGAGCCCGGCTCGGCGACTCAAAGGGCCGCCGCCGTCTCTGCTCGAATCAATTCACATTGTTCGCTCGCACCGCGTCGTATTCGTTTTCATACTTTTCGATGTACCGGCCGCGCAAACAAAACTATTATGGCTGCTAGAGGTTCATATTGCTGTGTCTATGGCTGTGGCAATAATACCAAAGGCCACAAAGAAAAAGCTTTTTTAAAAAAATGCTTTAAATGCAGGCGTAAGACTTGTTACTCCACCAGAAAATTTTATAAATTTGATACAAGGTCTTGAAAATACATTCAAGGAATATTTTATTAAAAATAAAGACGATCTGTCTCAAACATTGGGAAACAGTTTGTTGGCCGAGATGCAGCATATAACTTGATATGCCTTGTGAATGCTTCCCATTAGATTTTTTTTAAAAACTGTTCGTACGATTTCGAATCTTCGCCGTAATTAAAGAGAATAATAAAATGTTTAAAGTAAGTCGCAAAAACAGAAAATATATAAAAGTAGGTAAGCAATTTATAATATAACATATGTCAACACTATTATACTAAATATATTTTAAACCTTAAATAAATAAACATCTTTCATTAAGTAATAATTATTATTTCATTGTGCCGCGGTAGCTAAACCGCCAACCCTACGCGTAGACGCGGCATTACAAGGTCACCGCCGCACGATTTACACCGATAGGCCCTTGTCGCCCCTGTGGCTTAAGCAGAATTGCGAAACTTAGAAACAGTAACCCAGTACTGTAACAGAAATTATAATATGAGTTTTTTTGTCAAAAAAGTTTTTCTGAGACTCGGTGTTAAATATTATCGACTGTACAAACGTTAATTGTTCATCAAGAACAGAGACGAGCCCAAACACCTTGGGTTTATCCTGTGCTGTTTAGGAGTTCCTACGGCCATCTTCAGCTCCAAGGTACCCAATTATTGTACTGTCAAAATTTTATTAAATTGTTGATTGTAACGCTAATAAAACTTAACATTTAACCAACATTTGCAATTCTTGGCTTAGATCCTTTCACAACTAGATGGTTATCATGAGATCTTCATTCAGTGAGTGATATGGAAAATGCTAATAAAACTTAACATTTATCCAACATTTGGAATTCTTGGCTTCAATTTTGGCTGACATCCATTAACAACTAGCTGGTCATCATGAGACCTTCATTTATTGAGTGACTAGCTTTTGCCCGCGACTACGTCCGCGTGGAACTTGGAAGTATGGAAGCAACCTCGTACAACACGATAGATATCTACCTAATCACCTTAATTAATAAAAGGGATTATTAAAAGCGCCTAAGCAAATGTAAGAGCAATTGTGCTTTTGGTCTAATCATTACATTTCATACAGAGTCATCAATGTCATCATGAATTACTTACTCACTTTTCAATCTTTTTAGGGATAATATCCAGGATGAAAACTATCCTATGTCCTTCCTCGGATCTTAAACTATCTCCATGCAAAATTTCATCAAAATTGATTCAGCGGTTTAAGCGTGAAGAGGTAACAGACAGACAGACAGACGCATTTATAATATTATATTAGTATGGATATAAAAAATGCTATTAATATTTAACATTTAACCAAAATTTGGAATCCTTAGCTTCAGTATTGGCTAAGATCCATTAACAACGACCTGGTCATCATGAGACCGTCATTTAGTAAGTGATATAGAAAATGCTTATAATACTTAACATTTTATCAAAATTTGGAATCCTTGGCTTCAATATTGGCTGCGATCCATTATCAACTACCTGGTCATCATGAGACCCTCAATTAGTGAATCATATAGAAAAAACTAATAAATCTTAACATTTTACCAAAATTTTTATTTTTTGGCTTTAATATTGGCTGAGATCCATTCACAACTACCTGGTCATCATGAGACCTTCATTTAGTAAGTGATATAGAAAAAGCTAATAATACTTAACATTTAACCAAAATTTGGAATCTTTAGCTTCAATATTGGCTGAGATCCATTAACAACTACCTGGTCATCATGAGACCTTCATTTAGTAAGTGATATAGAAAATGCTAGTAATACTTAACATTTTAACAAAATTTGGAATCCTTGGCTTCAATATTGGCTGAGATCCTTTATCAACTACCTGGTCATCATGAGACCCTTATTTAGTAAGTCATATAGAAAATGCTAATAAAACTTAACATTACGCCAATATTTCGAAGTATTGACTTTAATATTGGCTGAGATCTAGTCACTTGTTCCAATTAAAGCTGAATATCTTGGAAACTACTGGTCCTATTTCCACCAAACATAGCTAAAAACCATCTCGACGGAAAAGTCTTTCGATTAAAAAAAACCGCACTTAAATTGGTCCATCCGCTTGGGCGCTACGATGCCACAGACAGATACACAGATACACAGATACACAGATACACAGATACACAGATACACAGATACACAGATACACAGATACACAGATACACATGTTAAACTTATAACACCCCTCTTTTTTCGTCGGGGGTTAATAAAAGCAATACATAGTAAAGATAACCCACGTCAGCGTGACTGTGTCCATATAGAATGTAATTTATCAACCGGAGGTAAGGAAATCCAATTATAAATCCCAACCCTTCAAAGGGAATAAAGTTTACGTTACGAGCTCACGTTAAAATGTCACATCGCCTGTTATGCGAAATTCACTCTGTGGACGATATAGGATAGAAAAAACAATACAACAATGCATTTCCACATATTGTGGCATTGTTTTTCTGTCTGTGTGCTTAAAACATATTTGGCCTGATTAACGTAACTCAGTGGAAGTAATTTTTTTTGGGGGCACTGGGAAATTATGATTTCAAACGCTAAACTAATAAAATCCTAAAAAGTAAAAATACGACAAAAATTTAAATCAGCCTAAATATTTTTCGAAATAGACGCTCACACATAAAACGCCTTACGTTGTAGTGGCGCTCTACATAGAAGACAATTCTCATGCCGGTGAAGCCTAGACACTTAGGATAATCTTTTGGTGGCCGAGGGGAAAATTCTTCGCAAAATCCGACTGGGGTAATCAGTGTTAATAAGCAAGTTTTTTGCATGGTGATTCGGAGGGGCTGAATGCGACGTTTTAAATAAACTTACCAACTTGTTTTTCTTCTTATCAGCATCACGTGTCCACTTCTGGACATTTTATTTCCAATTTGTTCTCGTTAATGTCACTTAAATCGAAGCTCAGAAAGCAAAAATCAATTTATACAGGGTGTCCGTAGCCTCTAGATAAATCTGAAAGGTACGTGTTAAAGTATTTTTAAGGTACAGATCTTAAGGAGATTTTAACTTCTTCTTTGTGGTGCCATATCCTGACAAATGTTGCCGATCATCATATGAAAGTATCTATTTTTGCCACTCTGCTGAGAGTGGTGACGTCCGGTCCAGTCCTCGATAGTATCACACCAAGTCGTTCCTAGGTCTTCCTTATTGTTACAAACTTATTTTTTTTTCTTTCGCTCGTATTGCCACTGCTGGGCCTTTGCCACTGCTGGGCTCTAATGAATTTTCTCTCATCTCGGCTCCTAGCTGTTTCGGGCTAATTATTGATGAAAGCATCTAGCTCGTCGCGCTATCTGCGCCTGGACCTGCCTTGTCGCCAAACTTAACCTAATGTAGGTTGAGTTATGCCTCGTCTGATTATTTTAGCGTTTTAACCGCCTCATTACCGGACCGTATATGACCAAAGTAAGATGATAGTGTCTCTTGTTTTAAGAAGAACCACGAAGAACATTTTTTTTGTTTATTTTTCATATTGGAATATAAAAAAGTACAGATATTATTACTTCTAATAATGTCATCTTACAACCACGCAACTACATATTATAAGTAGTTGGCCAAATCAAGATGGTGTCAGTAGTTCGTTCGATATGGTTAGGTGCACTTGTCTCATGATCTTATAGCATGTTTGTTCATTGATCTTATCATTGATTAGACATTATATTTTTTTGACTGTAGTTTTTGTAAGGATAGATATAGAAAAACCGGCCAAGAGCATGTCGGGCCACGCTCAGTGTAGGGTTCCGTAGTTGCTCATCCTTCTCAACAAACTGCTGTTTTAAGCCCGAGGTTAACGTTAAGAAAGGTTTTAAGCTCTATAAAAAGGTCGTAAACGCCCTAGAAACTGTAATCACTTATTACCTTCTGGAAGTCAACTTACGACCTTTTAAAGAAAAAATTGAAATTTGGCGATAACTCAAAAACGGCTCAACCGATTTTGTTCAATATAGTTTTTATTGAAAGTACTTATAAGGCCTCATTAACATGAATTTTTCCGATTTTTTTTGACCCGTGGTTGAAAAGTTAGAGGGGGCGGACACTATTTTTTTTGGTTTTTGGAGCGAATATTTACAAAACTGCTGACTTTATCAATAAATAATGTTAGAAGACCCCTATTATTTTTATAAGACCTATTCAACGACACCCCACACACCAGTGTTGAAAAGAAAAGAAAATGCACCCCCACTGTAGGTATTCGAGAGGTACCCGAAAAATTTTTTTAAAGTTTTTTTTACCGTTCTGTCGGCGTTATACATACACATACTCGTACCAAATTTCAGCTTTCTAGTACTAATGATCACGGAGCTAAGCCGCGGACGGACGGACGGACGGACAGACGGACATGCATGGCGAAACTATAAGGGTTCCTAGTTGACTAGGGAACCCTAAAAAGAGAAAAGACTGTGAAAATGAAATATTCATGTGAATCGTTCTTCTATGAAATGCACAGATACTTTGAGATGCTAAGATGCCATAAATATTGAAGTTAAACTGACTGTAATGGATAAAGGGAATGTAAATAAAAACTTATCAATTCATAATTATATCGATTTATTTACTTACACTGACTTTAACTTACGACTTTATACAAAACTTTCTATATATCACAATCAAATAGTGACAAGAATCATTATTTTAAACAATGACTAGTGACATCAATGAATATAATGTTAATTTTTTATGCATGTACTATCAAAACTAAAGCTTTAATAACTATTTACAATTATATTACAACTTTTTTTCATCTCATTCATCTGTATAGTTATGAAAATAAGCAGAAAGTTATTTACGCATGCTACAATAATAGGTAACATTAAAATCTTAAATGATATAAAACTTTAAACTATTATCAGATGAATGAGACGATTGAAATGAGACACAGAACTTTAGATTTTTTCATGTCAAGAATAATTTCTTCAATGAATAATAATGAATGTAACATGTGTTTTCTTCTAAAATACATGATGTAACTTATTATTATGGTTCAAATTGGAACATTTTATAATTGATAAAAAGAGAACATATGATAACATTACTTGGAAAGTTATGTAACCTCAAAACGTATAATGGAAGCCTTCGCACTAGGGTTTTTGAAAAGTGACACGTACGACAGACGCGCGTTATCAGTTTATTTAAACGTCATGTCACGTCATGTTCAAAGACTCTTAAGGGTATATCAACTTTTTTCTGATGCTCGTTGCCATGGATAATGTCCTCTGGGCCACTTTTTAAAACTACGATTAAAATTACAATTTCGGCGGTTATATTTATCAAAAACTTGGTGATTGCAACAGTTATAAGCCTATTACTATGTAGACTATCTCCTGACGAGTAACACTTTTCGCTATTGTCCCCTGGGCCACAGGATAGAATAACAACAAGAAAAAAGTTGATCCTCCTTACGACGACTACTTGAAATAGCAATTAAAATTACATTATAAATGAAATGATGGCTATTATATATATGTTACACAATATTATATAACTACAAATTAGCAGTCGACAACCTCGAGGTATTCAGCATTGCATAAATTAAATAGGTATGTTTCACAACTTATCTAGAGAACACGCATGAAAATAATTAGATATGTCAAATGACTGGGACAATCTTTAAATCGTCAAATTCCATTACAGTTAATTTCATCGGCCACCCTCGTATTAACGAAAATTTTAAATGTAATTATTTAATTTACACAATATTGTTTCCAAAAATAATTGCTGCGAGAAATGAAATTAATTACAGTAATTAATGAAACAGTAATACAATTTTATTTCAAATATATTTAAATTATACAGATTTAATTACCTATACTATACGCATTTTCAATGAATAAGGTGGTTAATGAAGTCCTGTTTGCAGCATAATTTATAGAAACTATAAAATTAAAACACGTTTCGACCAAAATTATATTAAGTTAGATTTTCACACATTGCGATTTTTTTTTACCGATAGGTAGTTTTGCAACTAGATTTCCCCTTTATATTGTTCATTTATTTTTAAAGCTTAACCCATGAAAACAATCACAACATAAACGACACGTATACTGTATGTATTTTCAGTGTGTATTATAAATGTCAGTTCTGCGTCATTCATAGGCCTGTTAGCGTAGCTGAGTACAGAATCATTGTGTTTAGTTAATGGGTTTAGCTCTAAAGAAATTAAAGCAACTAGGTATACACATTAATAAAATAGTTACAGAATTTCCTCAATCAGTCATACCAATAATACTAGGATGTCAGACTGTCAGTATTCCTGGCTTTTTGACACTTCATAGAAAGTTATTTGAAATGTCAATAAAGTAACCTATTTACATAGCTGGATGTCACAACTGGAATTAGTAAGCCTTGACATAATTATTCTCAAATTAAGAAGAAGTTGAAATCAAAATGGCGTAGAGCAGTATGGCGGCGGAGTTGTGCGCCGTATGCGACGCCAGCGCCGAGGTGGAGTTCCGTACGCATGCGCGGAACTTCTGGTACTGTGCGCAGTATAGCGAACGTGCATACTGGTGACGTGTAGGGAGACACCCTTGCGCACAAGAACGGAAAAAACTATTGACATAATAATTTAATACACCTTAGTAACAATTCTTCGTAATCCCCTGACACCTACGATATTTTAGGATGAGGAATGTTTTCAATATGTTTTATAATAATGAACCTGAATTTTAATATCCTTTAATCGATTTTAGTGAAATCGAAACCCTAGTAAAAAAAATTGCTTATCAAGTGCACAGTACTTCAAATGCCACTTTTTGTCTCGGACGCACTAGGAAAGTCTTATTTCAAAATTGGTTATTTTTCAAAGTTGAAATTGATTACTGCCAATAAACAAATACCTAATTGCAGTGAATAAATAATTTAGTTGAATCCCACACTGATCAACATACTCAACTAGTTCTTACGATGAAATCAGAATCAAGATGGCGTACAGCAGTATGGCGGCGGAGTTGTGCGGCGCGCGCGACGCCAGCGCCGAGGCGGGGTTCCGCACGCATGCGCGGAACTCCTGGTACTCTGCGCGGGTTATGGCGCAGTAATGGACGTGCACGCAGGCGGAGTCACAGTCTGACACGTCGGGGGCGTGGCGGACGCGGAGCGCTGTTAAATACCTGGTGAAAAAATAAATAAACCTGATCATCATGGAAAGGATACTCGTACTTAACTGTATTGACGTGTGTGTGCCAAATGTGACGGGGTGCAGCTCAGTGGAAGTGCAAACAAAAGAAAGAACTTGAATTATTGTCGGCCTAAATCGCAAACCTCGTAACTCAATCTGACCAAATTTTACAGGAGGCACAAAAAACTTGATTACCAAAAATTTTGCATGAAAACTTACTTAGTATTTTTTTTACATAATGTTAAGTTAAATTTAGCCGTCAGATTGCTAAAACCTATTTTTTTGTAATCACCTGAACCTGGAAAATTTGGAGTTACGAGTTTTTCCTGAAAATTTTAGAAAGCTAATCGGGAGTTAAGAGCTTTGCTATAGAAATCCGTAAAAATAGAGGATTGTCTTTTGATCTGAGCAAGGTAATTGTGGATAAAAAAAAATAAAAAACTTGCAAATTAAAAAATATTTATTAAACTATAAACAGAAAAGCCTCTTCTGGCTTCAAAAATGTGGGTAGCAAAATTATAATTATACATTTTTTTTTTCAACTAAATAGGGCTAAAAATATTATAAACTACAACTTTTCTCAAACAACAAAACAACGCTTCTATAATAATCATGCTCACGAGGTGACCGCCATGTGGGATCTTGACTCGACGATCATCGTCCCGATAGTCGTTTTGGCGAACATCTTAAGAGACTCTCGCTACATGGCTGGATCAAGGGCCAGATACAGAAGGCGGTACTCCTCACTGGACACGGCGCGCATCGTCAGGAGGTTCCTCTCTGCAGCCCGACACCACCGTAGCCTGGGCCCCTCCGGCGGCACCCTAGGTTAGGTTTTTTTATAATGTGTTTATATACTTTTTAATTTCTAGAGAACAGTTTGTATAAGGTTGGCAGCAGACTGATAGGTCTATAGTTGTTTATATCGGAAGGATCTCCCTTTTTGTACAATAAAATGATTTGAGACTCCTCCTTGGAGTTTTCTGCATATCCAATATATAAAATTTTATTAAATAGAGTTATTATTGGACCTATTAGTATTTTCTGCCCAATTTTTAGAGCTTCGTTTGGAATATTGTCATAGCCCGGGCTTTTATCCTTCTTAATTTTTTTAATTTTTTCTATGATTTCTCTGTAGTCAAAATGTATAATAGGTGTATTAGGTAGGTAAGCTGTGTTTCGTGGTTTCGTAATAATTTTTCTTTTTTGTGTTCATCGTGGTAAAGATTCCGGTAGAAGTCTGTTGCAATGCTTATTAGCTATTTTCGTGTTTGTATCTTGCCTGTTTCTTTTTGCGCTTTCAATGGGGTTATCCATGTTTTCTCTGTATTTAGTTGTTTATACGCTTTCTTTTGGCTTCCGTTGTTGACGAGGTTTTTGTCGATCACTTCCATTCTGTAGTTTCCATAGTCCCTTTTTAACATTTGTTAGTAGTTTATAGAGATTCGCTAGTTCTTTTTTCTCTTCTTTAGTGTTTGATGGTTTCGACTGTAGTAGAGTCCGACTTTTAAGTTGTTGTTTAGTTTCGTCAGTTAGTATTTCTTTATTACTTTTTTTCGAGGTGGCAGCCTTAAGACTTTGTTTCACGGCTGTCTCTAACTTAAAATAGAAGGTCTCTATGTCGTCGCTATTTTCCCACTGCATCTTTTCTATTTTTTCCTTTAATGTCCTGAGGTATTCTTGTTGATTTTTGTCGCACGATAGATCGACTATGTTCGCTGAATGTCGCTCGACTTCTTCTAGTTTTTTGTAGTTGAACGGTGCCTCTCACTAATCTATGGTCGCTGGGGAATATTCTGTTATTCAAAATTTCTATGTTTGTGAAGAGCTGTGAGCAGTTGTTCAGTACATAGTCAATCTGATTTTTGTGTTGTTTATCCGGCGTGGTCCAAGTCCAAAGGTTTTTGATGTTTTTCTTAAATATTATTTTTATTACTTTGAATTTATTGGATAATGCGTATTAACGTTCTCGTCCTATATCCGGCTTACATTACGGACATAACTTCGTATTAGAAACGTCGGGATTTATAAATTAATTATTTAAAAACGAGATAAAGTCTCGACCAAAGTCACAGAAAGATTAAATAATTTGCGTAGAAGACCACGTAACTAATCTTCATGCGTAAAGATCCACGCGAAGCAAACCTCGTATGTCCACGGCACGCAACCAAACGACATTTTCAATAGTCTAATGTGTTTAAATATGGTAAATATCTATCAAGAATACACAATCAGTAAAATCGTAGAACCTTATAACACATACCTGTTATTCAGCACCCGTTTTCTTCCTAAATATTTACGCAAAACTGACGTGCAGTCACAACGCCATCGCAAACTGTACTGAAGTGAGTAGCGGGGGGGGGGAGATACGAGGTATTCCTTTTACAAAATGGCGGTCGGGAGTTGCGAGGTTTTCTATTTTGCTTTTTAAAAGTAAACGGTTTATTTTTGGTATTTAAGAGTTTTGCCGTTAGATGCGTTCAGAATAGTAGTATCTAAAAGTGTCAAAACATGATTTTCAAAAAAAATGGAGTTACGAGGTATGCGATTTAGGCCGACGATTATTTATAGATCAGCCACGATACAAGGCTTAAGCACGAATGCCCGGCTCCCTTGGTGTTTGACAGAGACGGCCATAATTCTAGATATTATTTTTATTTAAATATATTTTTTATACAAAATCTAGTTGCCAGTTCTGCTGTCAACAACCAGAGATACTTTATGATAAGTAAGAAGAGTTCATTTCTCTACAATTCACGTGACTTGATAAAAAAAGGGGCTAATTTCTTTTTTTTTATGGCATGTGTCCTAGATTTCGTAACACAATGTCTACTTTAGCGATACTCTATTTGAACGTTTCCTTTGTTATTGTTTTAAACTAGGTCGATGCAGAGTCAGCCACCGGCTAAGCTTGCACCATAGATTGGAGCGGATTTTTTTTTTTCGAAATTTTCTCTTCGTCACGACCTAGCGAAATTTAATTTGTGCATTTTAAAACAAAAATTTCTAAAATCGGTTGAGAACTCGCTGAGATCTGCGCATTGTTACAAAGTCCATTCGAGTCGATCCATGGGAGCTTCGCTCGCTTCGCTCGCTCCGCTCCAATTAAAGTGCAGATGACAGGTATTAGTTGTGTTTAATTATGATATATTATATTGTCATTTTAATTCGACTGACTATCAAAGTTTTCAAATAAGTTATATAAAATCCTATAGTATATTCATAGCTGCCCGTCTAGCACAACTATGCTTTGCGACTCGTGTCACGCGACATAGCGCTACCCGTCCCTCTCTCACATTACAGAAAGAGACGGGTAATTATCTCACGCAAGAAATAGTTGCGTATGTCAGTTATGCTAGAGATGCTGATGTCGGATTATAATCTGAACTGAGTAAGTGAATCATTGCACGTATTTTCACGAAGACCCGAAGCGAAAAAAATAAATACTGTTTATGGCAAAAAGAGCTCATCTGAATATGGACCGAGACCAAAGAGTCTCATGTATGTTTTTTTTTTGGATTTCAGGCGTTAGTCTCACAAAAAAAAATATTTGCGGTAGTTAATGATTACAAATAAAAAATCTATCTATCTAAAAATATTTTTGAAAACGGACTGTCCATCGGAAATCTGTACGGATCGCTAACCCTGAAGAAAAAACAAGAGTTGGTAACATGACGGGCCCTCGGGCCGATCCTGTGAATGGCGTTTTTTTAAATCGTAAATCATTTGTCTAGACATTTCGAGTATTCCAATGATTAATTATCTACTTTCAAATCAAGTATTTACCCTGATGGCAAAACGATGGTTCTGTTTTATATCCTATTTGTATAAGCATCTACTTTTAACCAAAGTACGTAAAATAAATTGGATTGTTGATTGACATTGCATCAAGATTGGAGTGAACGAAAGAAAAAGGAAAATTTCTGATTTTCGAATCACGCAATAGACGTTGAAATTAAGCCTTAATTTGATCTCAATCTAATCTTGATGAGTTGAAATGTCATTATTTTCTTTTTGATACCTACTTGGTTGGGGCTTCGAACACGGAAGGTCTCGATCTCGGATACTCTTACTTATTGTACAAGTTCCGGGTTTTTCATTGTATAATACTCGTATACAATGAAAAATCCCGGCAATTGGATTGAGAATAGGAATGATGACTGATGATAAATACTTGTATGACAACTTTGTTTCCTTTTTATTAGTAACAAGTATGCAAAATTACAGCACCCCAAACTACAGTTGTATTTATAATCAGCCAGAGTGATTTGACAGATGTCGTAATTTATATTTTCGTTATTTAGATTACCTATTCAGAAATGATTTCTTAAAACAATGAATGAGAATACTCTTTATTACTGATATTAGATTAAATTTTATTGATAAAAAGTGATATGTTGAAACCAAATTAAAGTTAATCAAATTGCGCTCGTAAAAATTGCGTCAGTTTACTCCAGCTAATTAAAAATCCGACTCTATATAGTTTTTTGTAAAAAAAATATGATTTTTCTCGATATTTTTTTTACGTGCGTCACGTATATTGTGCATAAAGTAAAGACAAGCATATGACATCAATTATATAGGATATATTACTGTATAAAAAAATAAATAAAAAAAATATTTTTTTATGTACTTTCGCGTCTGATGAAGAGCTCCGTAGGAGTTCCAGACAGGCGGTCCTGGCAATTTTTACGTGAGTTTAAATAGTTTTTTTATAATTATTAGGGTAGAAATGTTATCACGGTAATTTTCGAATGAAAGTGTCAAGATTTCTAATAGACTGATATCCGTGTCAACGAATTAAGGCCCTAATTTAATAAAAGCTAGAAAACTATTGTATTACTGTAATGATAATCTGTAAGTGTTATCTGTATTTGTATTTATTTATTCTTTAGGTGTGCAATACAGAGATATTATATTTTATTTCTTTTCCTGATCCGCCTCGCCAGGGAGGTGGCGCTGACCTCCCAAACCGTAGTACTGGGTCAGGATGACCCAGTGAAGTTCTCGATTAGTTACTTCACTTACTTGGCAAATATATTCCGGTCATAATAGTTCCTGATCCGGTCCGCCAGCGCGTCCAAGGACATAGCGCTGACCTCCTGAAGACCGTAGTACTGGGTCAGGATGACCCAGTGAAGTTCTCGATTAGTTACTTCACTTACTTGGCAAATATATTCCGGTCATGATAGTTCCTGATCCGGTCCGCCAGCACGTCCAAGGACGTAGCGCTGACCTCCCGAAGACCGTAGTACTGGGTCAGGTTGTACTCGATGGCCCAGTGGAGTTCTCCTCGATTCGTTACGTCTAAGTAATACTGCGTGTAGTCCAAGACCTAAAAAACAGTTTCATTTTAATGTTACAAAAAAAAAAATTGTGTTTCTTAGATGTTTTACAGTGTCTCCACGTCGCGTGATGTTAAGTAAAAAGGAGAGCCCAAGTCGCAATGGCAACTGACAAGAAAGCAACGGTACATCGTCAGTTGACACTGCCATGCTGGCCCGAGAGATGCTCCTTGACGCTTCGTTTAACAAGGTAGGTATATTATAATCCCGTTATCACAAGAAAATTGCGGCTTTAAGAGGGAGAAAACGTTTTTCAGAGAAGAACTCGACTAGTTACTATAAAAGAAATCCGGAATCGCTATAGCTACCTATAATATTTGAGGAATTCTCTCCTTCCATGACGAGATTCTGAGGTAAAAGACATTGAAAAAAAAAAGAATACCAACGAAGAGATATCCTTCTTTATTAAGTCAGTAGATAAATATCGATAAAGGCACTACATCACTTTTTTGTAAAGCTGCCTGATAAGCTAGGCGCCCAAGGGCCAATGAGACCATAACAATAATACGAGTAAAAATACCTATACATAAATCTGTACCTGTGTAATATCTAAAGCACTGAAAGAAAAGGCAAAAGCATTTGTAGTCTCACGTACTGTCGCTATTTTCGGTTTCTATTAAGTTTTAACTGTATGGAATTATAATTAAACTGTCATAAAATTATTCATGTATTAATATGTTAAAAATCTTTAAATTTTGGGTTATTAAGGTTAAACTGATACTATTTTAAAACTTTACAAAAAGCGTAGCACCGCTATGAATTATTAAGAAGCCCAATCATACTGATGTAATTGAGATTGGAAGTTTGGACAGTGCCCTTTTAAATAAACGTTCAACTTTGACATCGAGAGTCAGCTTTCGGTACATTATTAACTTTTGAGGCCCACCCTAATTTTCAAATAACAATTTAAATCTTCAAGTAATTGTTTATTAAACGTTTTATGTATATAATGTAATAAAAAAAAAAAAAAATTATACACCTATGTTCTTTCATCACGCCGAAACGACTGAACAGGTTTCAGCATTTTTTGTTATATATACGGGTAGCGACGCATCCCCAGATGATTATAGGATATTTTTTACCCGACTACGAAGAAGAAAAAAGAACTTAATGACAATTAACGTTTGTGTGAGAATGTACAGTAGGTAATAAAAGTGTACAGGTAGGCGTGTCTCACAAATACTTTTTTGTTAAAGTCGCTTTTCCAGGTTCCATCATAAAATCAGCTACATGTCATCATCATCATCATCATCAGCCCGGAGTCTTCCACTGCTGGACATAGGCCTTCCCCAGTTCGCGCCACCATACCCGGTCTTCAGCTTTCCGCATCCAACCGCTTCCCACCACTCTTTTTAAGTCGTCGGTCCACCTGGCAGGAGGCCGTCCTACAGGGCGTGTCGTTCGTGGTCTCCACTCTAGAACTCGTCTGCCCCATCGACCATCGGCTCTACGACAAATATGCCCCGCCCACTGCCACTTCAACTTGCATATCTTTATATCATATCAGCTAAATGTCAATAGTATTGTACTTGTCATACGATTTTTAAACAGTTAAATTAGAAACCGGGGAAGGACTCAAATTCAGTTAAACACAGACAGGCGCAGGAAATGAAACTAAATAATATCTTGTTTTTTTCAATGGTGGTAATGTTCGGATTTGAGATCATATCGCCGCCTCCGAATTTCCGGGGCATTTATCACGCTGTCAGAGTAATCCCACTGAGACAAATTATATCTCACCTATTCTAGTTACCAAAGTTTTTTCAGTACAACCTTTTTGTTGAAGTGTTTTTGCTTCTAAAATACTACTTGGACATATGATTTATTTTGAATTCTAAATGTAACTTTTCCATGAAGCTTTATGTTTTGTGACTGACTGTTTCAAAAATATTGTGTTAACATTCTATTTTGCTTACTGAATCTGATAGAAATAAAGGAATATTGCCTTGTGATAATCGATCCTCACAAAAATGTCCGTCACTACTGTTCAAAATCTTGTAAGTAGATTGACACTGAGATAAGAGCTTTGTTTTAATTAGGTATTTGTTACTATAAATAAATTAATATCAGACAACCTCACACTAATCGGCCTAGTCCCAAATTAAGCTCAAGAAGGCTTGTGTTATGGGTACTAGACGGCGATATACATAGTTATATAGATAAATATATACTTGAATACATTGAACAACCATGACCCAAGCACAAATATTCGAGTTCATCGCACAAATATTTGCCCTGGCCGGGATTCGAACCCGGGACCGCCGGCTCAGTAGGCAAGTGTTTACAAACTGCGCCGAACGTTTCGTGAAAACCACGAACCACTATGAGTTTTGGCTGTGAAAAGACGATATAAATACGAGTGTTTTCTAATGCAGCAATCAACATGTAAAGTTTTTGATCCTGTAATGTATTTAATTTTATTATGCGTGGTGATATGAGGTGTGTGCAGGTTTATATATTTCTTACCTTTCCATTATTAGAGTCAAACTTGTACAATCTTAAACCCGGATTGGATATGCTGCCGGCTCCCCTCGGCGTCACAGACGGAGCAAGAAATGCCCAGGATACTGGCCGACCTAAAGGTAAAGACAATAATACATCATTATTTATAGACCTAGAATCGATTAAATGTGGCATTTATACACGAGTAACAATGAGGAAGAAATGGCCATGCGTAGGCAGACCGAGTAAAGTTGAAGTGAATGTCATATTCATATCATAATAAGTTTAGTCATGATTTTATTACGAGCATGATTTTTCTTTATGACCTCCTCACCTCCTACACTGTATTAGGAGCACAATAGTGTTCTTATTTTAATGTATTTCAAATTCCATCATCGGAGATTCCTTGTTGATATTTTGAACCGACTTCAAAAAAAGGAGGAAGTTCTATGTTTCAATGTATGTATTTTTATTAACCTTCACTCCCACTCACACAAGGTATCATGTGCCGGTGGTCAGGTCATAGAACTAGCTGACGATGACATCATACAACGCTACCAACGCCGCCGTGGCATTTCCTTCACTTAATTTACTTCACTATACACAAGTCTGAATGTCTGAATGTTGGCGTCGCTGAAGGCCCTGATGAGGTGCATCGGCCTGGTGTTGGCTTGTGGGCGTTAATTCGCTATCGCTGCCCGACAGGCATATCGTAACATAGGGATTCACTATTATTTTGGGAGAGGTCGTTGTCTAGCAGTGACATTCAGGTAAGATCAAATAAGACCAAAAAGTTTACTACCTTAACTCATTTGATTAAAATTTGTATAAATTTTTCTATTGAACGACGTCAAATCAACCATCGAATAATGTACCTTAAGGTACTGTTTTGATGATCATTATTGTGTCGTTAATTTTTGTCGCACAACGGAACTTTTTCCGATCGCTTTTTTTCTATGGCTAACTACGCCTACATTACGTCCAACTTTTTGGTCCTTACCCCTATACACAAGCCTGAAGGCATCCGTATGCCGGAATTGGCCATTAATGAGTCGCTGAACAACCCGATGAGGTTCAGGGCTTAGCCCTTCTCCACCTCCACACGCCTCGCGAAATCGTGGAGATCGGAAGATAAAGTTTATCCAGCAAAGAATAGCATTCGGCCGATAAGAATGAAATACCTTCACTATACACAAGTCTGAAGGTATCCGTATGCCAGTGACCGTAGAACTGGCCGGCAATGACGTTGCTAAACGCGTGGATTAGGGTGTTGCTTATATGGCGAAAAAAGGAAAAAAACTGAAATCTTAAAGTCTCACCCCCCCATTTTGTTCTACGACCCCTATTAACGGATGCTAGTTTTTTTGCTTTTTATTTAAAACCAATTTTAGGGGTCGCTACCAGCTGTCAAAGTTTTGGAAAAACAATAAAAACATGTTCAAATAAACAAATATAATTTACATACATACTTATTAAAATTAATTAAAATTATGATAATTAAGTAAAAGAAAATTTAAATTTAAATTTTTATGACACTAAAGTAGATTTTTTCGCATTAGGGTGCAGTGCACTCTAAACTCGACCGATTGCTTATCTTAACGCGGCCTGCCGGGGGGCGAGGGGTATGTATCGATCAAGGGGGATTCCCAAGCAATCGACAAACGTTATAGAAGTAAAATAAATATAAAATAGTGTCTGCCAAGCTTGTCATATTGACACCTAAATTATGTTTTTTCCAAAACTTTATCAAGCGGTAGCGACTTCTAAAATTGATTTAAGAAAAAAAAAAAAACTAGCATCCGTTAATCAGGGTACTAGAACATAATGGCGGGGTGAGACAATGACTTTTTGAAAGTTAATTTTTAAGCAACACCCTAGCGTGGATGAAGCCTGGCAAGGTGAAAATCTAGCAAATGATAGTATTCGGCTAAAAGAATGAAGTACCTTCACTATACACAAATCTGAAGGTATCCGTATGCCGGTGACCGTAGAACAAGCCGGAATGAAGCCGCTCAATGACCCGACGAGGTGGATTGGCATGGCTTGGGGGGTTCATTATCCTCTACCTACCGTCGATACGCCTCGCAACATCATGGAGATCGCAAGGTGAAATATCCAGCATAGGATAGCATTCGGTCGAGAAACTTGAAGTACCTTCACTATACACGAGTCTGAAGGTATCCGTATGCCGGTGACCGTAGAACTGGCCGGCGATTACGTCGCTGAACGCGCGGATGAGGTGGATCAGCCTGGCGTTGGCCTGCGGGGTCAGTTCACCACCACCAGCTGCCGAAGCACTACCCGCGCCGTGGCGTTCCTCCACACCGGGGCCCGCGTGGGCTACTATGTACACCTAGGGGAAAATTCAAAGTTTCAGTAAATTTATTGTACCATTGATACAAAAAAAGTACAAAGAAATATTGAAAAGCGTAACCTGGCGGAAGAGACCAGCAATCGAAACCGGTACTTCTAGATTACCGATCCAACGTGTTAACCTCTCGACCACCCTAACGCCAGATAACCTTTCGAATTTTTCCTTGCATTGTTTATTTGATATGCTTAACAACTTAGCGACCTTTATGTGAATAGGAACGTTAATATTCACATCTTACCGTACTACTATACAGCAGTGAACGAGCAAGTGAGAGAGGGCGCTGTTATTTATAAATTTATGAAACATGTAATTTCTCATTATTTTTAATGTGGGTACACCACATTTCTTTTTATATTGTTCCATTGATACAAAGAAATCGTGGTGTACATTAAAAATAATGAGAGATAAATAATTTAGTAAAATAATTTTCAATAAGACTTTTGATGTAGCATAGTTGCAGTATATAATACACTCTCGAGTCACGAGCTATGTAAATTAATTAGCGTTATGTTATTATATTAAATAGAACAAAAGAATTGACGTTAAAGGCTTACTTTTTCTAAAAAGGATGTTCAAAATTTATCTAAGTATCCTGAAACGCAAATATATTTTTGAGTAATAATAATAAGTTAGAACTCTGACAGGCGCCATATGTGCGTTTACTATACATATAATATAAATAATACATACAGATAATAAAGATACAGTACAGATGTCGGCAAACTTCTTGAGCATGACCTTGACTGCGCAGTAGCCGATTTACGTACAAATGTACATGCGCAGATCCGCCATTTTTGTTCTAAAGTTTGCCGGCAACTATACAATAATGTGAAGCTTATCGTTACGTACCAACAAAATAATAATCGATACCTTAGTTCACACTCGTACACTAACTTTTCGGAAAGAGTTTGTTGCAATTAGGACGTTAGTGCACAACTCTATGTGGTTTAAATTTCACTGGCAAAAATTGTAATTAGTACGAGTGTGAACTAAGGAATTGATATATTACTAAGTGTATATTTTGGCATATTTATGTACCGAAAAGTTATGGCAGTATCTGAGAAACTGTAGACTTTGCAAAGACTAACAATAACAATTGTTTCTTCATACCCTTCAGCCTCAACGTTTAAAGTTCAAATATTTGGATAACCCAAATAGGTTACACAAAATTGTGTAACTTAGGCGGACAAAGAATTTCAACCTTGCCCTATTACCCAGGGCTTAACTAAATTGAATACGGCTAAGTCCTTTGATGTAAAGATAAATCTCATATTAATTACATTCTAATTTAGAACAGCGGAATGAGCGCTAATGAAATCTGAGATTCGTTTGTGAACAAGTATTTTCTAGGAAATAACGTCAAATGTTTGTAAGTTCCTGCCTGTAAGTAACAATTTTGATGGAGAGCGAACAGGAAAGTTTTTATGTAATACAATTTTTGATTATTAGCAATATACAACTGGAATCAGGTTCTTGTGAAATCCACAGTTTTTCACCTGATCAGGGCCTTCAGCAACGTTATCTATCATTTAAGTCTTGTTAGTGTCACTATTTGAAGCTTCCTTGAAAAATTAGATTTTTCCGAAAAAATCCTATAAAGCCTAATTGAGTCACAAAGAAATTCATAGCCAAAAAAATTATCGAAAAAAATATTTAATTGTCTTATTTCTAACTGAATCGTTTAAAAATCATGTACATAGTTAAAGGCTAAATAAAAATAAAACTACGACCGCGTCCGTTGTGTATCGAAAGTTAGTCACACAAAAGATAATTATGGGTAACTATTGTTACACAACGGAATCAATTAAATTTTGTTTTAATTATAGCCCTCACCTAAGTATATGATTTTTTTATTTAATTTTTAACTACACAACTATTATATTTTCTTGCTATTTATTAAGTTTCTTTTGAAGGCGAAACAAACTCATTTTCTTCTACATTACAGTAACTAATAAACCAAATTATTTTAAAGAGTAACATAAGCTATTTCCCCAAATAATATCATAACAAGAAAACAAGAAAACTCTTTTATCTAGTAAAAATAAATTGCGAATAAACGTCCTTTCATATTTCGTTTTTTATTAGATTCTTTTAGAAACAATTTGGCATTTATTTTCCCATTTTACACGACAAAGATGAAATGCGATAGTATACACAGGTTCCAATAAAAACTATATGAAAGTAAAAGATATATTTCTTTTGACCAACAAAGAAAACGTTTAACATATTCGTAAGGCGAATGATAAAATGGAGGAGAATTTTAAAAGAAAATACTAGTGATAAAAAATGTAGAAGCCATTAACTCTTCGAGTGTCTCGGTGCACATTAAAATGGGCGACAAAGAACAAAAAACCTATTCCTATTTTAGCGATGGGGCTTTCCAGATTTCTTTTCTATTTACCTGGCTAGTCTTCCCATTTTTCCAGTGTAATTGATGTAATTAGTTTCCGTAAATGTCTATATTTTATGAATCTTTGTTTTTCCACTAGTGAAGAAATTAGGAAGGTTTTTGCAGGTTGGTGCAGATTTAATTTTTTTTATTCTACTTACACTACAGATAACTAAATCCGGGCTGTCCAGATCACTTAATCAAGTATTACGAGTAGTTAGTAGTTACTGTGCCAAAACTAAACCCTTCTGAAGCCAAAGACAAAACCGCAACTTTGAAGAAATAAATGCAATACGACAATAAACTCCATAGATTGTCTTAAGGTTCTTATACTAGGTCGTGTTATGGAATACTCTAAAGTTACTCACATACTACACGATTAAGTTTTATTTGTTAAGCATGTATGTACTAGGCGTATTATCATTAACATTATGTTTTTAACCTAAAGCAAACCAGATATGACTTTTTGTACCATTCTTACCATGTAGCTTTCTGTGTGAAGTCCTTTTACCACCGAGGAAGACATATTAATATGAACTCACCCGCATACTCCCCCCTAGCTCTGCGGAAAACCTGTTCTAGCCACTCCCATGGCCCTGCCCCGGTAAAGTCCTCGCGGCTCCGCCAGCCAAGAGAACACTGTTCAGCGCCACGATACGAAGTTTGCCAAAGGATTGCATGGATTGTAGCCACCGAGGACGACAGGTCAAAAACACTCACCATTTCATTATTCTCCCTAGACATGTTTAGAACCTGCTCCAACTATATCACTTGGTCTTACCTCTGTACCGTCAGTTCTCACGGTTCCATCACTCCAGAGCACACTATTCAGCATCACGATGACAACATGCTACGGACAGCTCTATAGTGACCTAAGATTAAATCACACATCGACTCACCATCTCATTTTTCCTCCTAGCTTTGCTAAGGACCTGTTCAAGCCACTCCCACTGGGCCCTGCCCCGATGAGGCCCATCAGTCCGAGCGGCTCCACCAGCCCAGAGCACACTGTTCAGCACCACGATGCGCAGCTTGCTGTGAGACTGCTCTATGGTGTAGTAACCACCTAGGGACATACAATAAATGATTATTATAAAATATTTATACACACGGTTACGCCCCACAGTCTTTTAAAGACCCCGTTTTTTGTCTCACCCCGTTTTTTTTTTTCAAAAATACGATACATATTACCATGATGAATACCAGACTGAAACTCCCACATCGATATGTCCTGTAGTTTTAATTTAATAAATCATCTAAGTTTGCTTGTATCCGGGTCGTGAAATTTACATTTCCGGCGTGAGACAAAAACGGGGTCTTTAAAAGACTGTGCGCCCTGCGCTGCGTTGTCTTAGACCTGTCTTACCTTTCAAAGTAGAACAAACAGTTTGTGAAAATAACGAAAAGCGATTGGACTATGTGAGTAGCGTACATTTCACCATCGTGGAGTTTCTTGGGGAAAGTATTTGAGTAAGCAAGAGAGATGATGATAAATATGTTCGCAGAAGCAGACAAACAATTAAAGGGCACCAAATATTAGGATAGGCCTCGGCCCCGAATACCATTTTCTGCCCATTAGGGTCGAGGCCAAAGCGTTAAGTTCTCTAAAAGGTTGTCAGAGACCGCTGAGGACCGAAGAGCTAGTAGCTTCCTCGCACAAAGAGTATCAGCATAGCTGTTCAGCGAGGAAATGCTGCCAGCATTATTTTTCGGCATCATGCTGCAACGGACTAACTTTTTAAATTTGTTTTATTTATTGTACAAGTTGTTATTTAGTTCAAATTTTTATTTACTGTTACTTAGCACGTTAATAAGACTAAATTTTCTCAAATTCCCTTGTCACCAAATTTCGTTTTTATGAGAACAAACCGAAAACTTAAACCTTCCTACTTACCTACCTTAAAACTTAAAAAAATAAACCGAAACCTGACATATAACATTCAAACTGTGTAATTTAACTTCTTTTCCATAATGTGAAGTTAAGACAGAGATGTCACCTTTGAACTTTTGAGCTTACACCACTTAATAGCTCTACTTACTCGTATTTGTCACGTCGCGTGATTACAGTTGCAAGCAACTATTTTCTTGTTATTAAAATGTTATGGCATGAACTCAAGTAGCTGGCTAAATAGTAGACTATATGTCTCACTTTAATATATATTATGGTAGTCACAAACTACCAAGAAAACACTTTTGAATGCCTTTGACCCTTAATTTGGCAGTGTACCACAGGAGGCACACAATCTTAGACCATCTTTTTCCATTTTTTTTCGAATTAGAATTTTTTGCTCTATTCTACCTTAACGAGGCTTGAAGTAGCGACCTCCGTATTTTTTTGTCAAATTAAGGGTTAAAGGCAAGAGCTCTGCATAAAACCAAAGTGTATCAAATCACACTAATAATATAAAGGCAAAAGTTTGTGTGTGTGTTTATGTGTATGTTTTTACTTCTTCACGCTCAAACGGCTGGACCGATTTTGATAAAATTCGGTACGGAGGTAGCTGACACCCTGGATTAACGCATATGCTACTTTTTAGGGTTCCGTACCCAAAGGGTAAAAACGGGACCCTATTACTGAGACTTCGCTGTCCGTCCGTCCGTCCGTCCGTCCGTCCGTCCGTCTGTCACCAGGCTGTATCTCAACAACGGTGATAGCTAGACAGTTGAAATTTTCACATATGATGTATTTCTATTGCCGCTATAACAACAAATACTAAAAATAAAATAAAATAAATATTTAAGGGGGGCTCCCATACAACAAACTTGTTATAGATTATATATATGTATAGGTACGGAACCCTTCATGCGCGAGTCGGACTCGCACTTTCCCAATTTTTATCATGAAATAATGTAGTGTCACTGTTAATTTGTATGACATTTATTTGTTACTCCTCAAATTATTTAAGTTGTTATCTCACCACCTACATATTCTGTTAAAGGTTGTTCTGGAAGAGATCGCTCTTTAGCGATAAGTCCGCCTATTGGCTATCATTGTTTAATCATGTAATATTTTTCTTGTTGGTGTGCAATAAAGTATTGTTGTATTGTATTGTCCCCGTGAGAAAAGCGGGAGAGCCGCGCGGCGAAGCTAGTCAAATATAAAACAAAAGAAGGCGGAGGACTAGAGATGGTACTCACGAATTCAGGATGATGAGTTGCGAATAGTTCTTTAGAGCTTACTGTGGGACTAGATCGATTTGTGTGAGGTTTGTCCGCTATTTATATATATATATATATTTTATTATTTCTTCTGTAGTGAGATATACGTAATTTTGATAATTCTGGAGGCGTCATGGTGGAGGCCTATGTTTAGCAGAGGACGTCTGTGTCTGATAGACAGACAGATAATTCTGGAAATTTCAATGTTAGACAAAAACCATCACCTTGAATTTACACATATACAGGGTGATCAATCCAAATAGGTCTGTAGGGAGAAAACTATAAGGGATAGGGAAATCTCTTCTTTAGATTGGCGTCGATTTTAAATTTAATAGAAGCTACATTCAATTGTTTTTATAAATCTCATACAATATAACCGGGAATGGCACCTGGTTGAAATTCAGTAAATAATCGCATGTCACGTTGTAATATTCTTCACAACGGTTGTGCCCGGGTTATGTATGAGTTTTGTAAAAAAAAATGTAGATCAAATAATTTCTTGCATTTTATTTCTCCTGTATGTTTTATGAGGTTTGCAATAAAGAGTACTTGTATTGTATTGTAATGTAGTTTCAAATCTACGCCATGGTTCTTAAGAACAGATTTCCCTATCTCTTATAGTTTGCGACACTCTCACTACCTAAGTATCTACTGATCCGTTTAGGATTCATCACCCGGTATATTATTGGGTTCACAATGTAGGCGTCGTTACAATATGAAGTGAGCCGACATTTCGGTACTATTCTCATTACTTATTTGCGACTATTTTAGGACACATTTTATTATATGTTACTTGCCATATAATAAAAAGATATTACGCGGAATTCTGTAACGATCATGGGAGAATTGTAATCAATAGTGATATAAATAATAATGATAGAAGTAAGAAATTGTAACTGAAATGTATTGAACCTGAAACGTATGTATTTAATAATACGCGTAGTAAAGACGTAATACTTTTGCATCTATTAACGAAAGTGCTAGTAAGAAGGAAGCGTGGAATTAGAACATATATTATGTTTTAATTTAGTGCCCATTAAACTGAATTTTATTACGACAAGTACAGAAGAAATAGGTTCCAACTAAAAACCTTGTGTTTATGGCCGCTTAAAACATAATTCAATTGTTTTAAGAATGCTGTGGGTGTTATCTGTTTAAGCGCCATTAAAATTAACGGAACCACAAGCTGCGCCGCGCGATTTTACCCGTTCATCCCACAGGAACAGTACGTTCTTCGGGATAAAAAGTAGCCTATGTGTTAATCCACGGTGTCAGCTACCTTCGTACCAAAATTTATCAAAATTGGTTTAGCCCTTGGGGCGTGAAAAGGTAACAAACAAACACACGAATGCACTCATAAAGTTTTGCCTTTATCATATGAGTGTGGCCTGGAAAATCCTTTCACATAAACAATGCAAAGATCGACACACAAAACGTACGGAAAAAATCGAAAGGTTGCTTGGGAGTTAGGGTGGCGGAAATATTAACGCGCTGTACCGGCAATCAGAGGTACCGGGTTCGATTCCTGGTCTCTTCCATCAGGTAACTCATTACATTTTTTCTTTCAGTTTTGATCTTTGTATCAATGGTTTACCTAATATAAAAAAATGTGGTGTGTACCCACATAAAAAAAAATGAGACATTACAAATGTTTCATAAATTTATATATTACTGTGATTAACTTCACCGTTTTACCAACAATACAAACAAAATGTTAGCTCACTCAATAAAACTTGTATTTCCATAATATCAGATCAAACACCAAATTCTGTTCGTGTTTATTGGCACTAAAACTACAAATAACTACCCGGTGTTCACGCTTGCGACACAATTTATAATTTGAATCGTTAATTTATGTTGCTAATTATAAGGCAACATTTTTCAAAGTAAAACAATTTAAATATTATACTGGCTCAATGACACGGAAGGTTTGTAGAAGCGCTTATTTACTAAACTAAGCACCTTATTTATAAATTAAAAATATAACTGATTAAGGCGGTTGGCGCAGTTTTTAGAACACCTAGCTGCCTACTGAGCTGGCGGTCCTGAGTTCGAATCCCGGCCGGGGCATACATTTGTGTGGTGAACTCGAATATTTATACTCGTATGTATGTTATCTATGTATATATGTACCTTATCAAAAAGGTCGATTCGTGTAAGATTTTTCCTTATCTTTTTTTTAAAGGTGATTCCGTAAGATTTTAATATTATTGATGTAGTCGCAGTGTAGTAGTGGAAGACCTAATCCTCAAGTGTAAGTTTCCAACGTATGTACAAATACTAGATCGCATTTTCATTTCCCGTGTAAATAAAATTGATGATAACGCGTTCGAGTATGTTTGCGTTGAAAAATAACTTACACTAGAGTAAGGAAGGGTACATGATATATGTGAAGAACAGGTCATACCGGTCACAATAATTTACAGGCAGAACAAGATAATGCTCTTCACAGTGGCGGGTCATTGTGACCCACCGCAGGATTAAAAACTGACTATTCATATCAAAAAAGTCTTACCCGTCTCAAAGGTCTGTAGTGCCTCAGTGGGCAACCACTGCATCCACATGTCAACCAGCCTTCTTGAAGGTGGTGGGTCGTTATGACCCAGCGCTGGGAACACGAACTGGCTGCTGAACGTGCGACTCAGGATGTCTGTCACGTTCCGTACTGCTTCTAGCTTGTACTCCTCTTTTAGATGCTCCATGGATGATGACAAGATGTCACTATGGAAGAAAAAAAACGTTTACATTCTGGCGTACTCCTATACGGGTCTAAATAACTAAACAGCGAGAGCGTGTCTTCGCAGATCAACTTAATTCCACTATTCTAAATAGTTACGTCACAATAGAGCGGGAACGTTGAGTGTTCACTTTAAAATATGATTATGATGATTTTTTTGCTAGGTACCTACTTGGGATGTGAAAGAAATCACATTAAAAACATCGCTCCTTCACACTAAAATATTACACCTTACCAGTTAAATATTACTTATTAGTCTTATGCTTCAGCCTCGTTCATTGATCGTATATAAGAAGGAGATCCGAGGGATCCGAGGACCTTTTGTAAAATAATTGGTTTATTTGCAGGAAATGCTGCGTATTTCACCGAAGACGAGTAAATAATTCTATTGTAGATAAAACCTGATACACCGCCCCAGGGTTCGTTGTCTTGACGAGTTTCTTTTTATACTAATTGTACTTTTTCCTGCTGCCGTTTTGTGAGATATTTTTGGTTACCTCAGGAATTAGTGTTGTATTGATAAATGGGAAAGGAAAACCGTATTTACTATTTCGGGACGAAAAACAAAAGGGGTGTAGACTGATGTTGAATGATACCACTTCCTGTTCCTGTAGTTATATTATATGAATAAAATTAGCTCAATATATCATGAATGAAACAAACAAACAAATCCAAAAGAATTAATAGTTTTTCTAATATGTGATATTAGACGCAAAGTTTGTTTTTTCTTATCAAAAAAAAAATGGTTTCGGAATGCTCAGAATTAAACATAACAATAATTGTATGAAAACCATTAACTAAAACGCACTTTTTAACGGAGAAACTGTACGCGTGTCACGATTTTGTAACCTGAAAGTATTCGAATACGGTAGGTACCTAGACAAATCTTTAGTTGCAGGCTTTTAGGCGTGAAATTGAGGTTACACCTATATGTTTGCGTATATTCTACGTAAAGAAAATATCTCTATACCCTAGTATCATCCTGCCGTGACATATGTATCTACAATTTTTTTCTTTTATTCTACTTTGACTGATGAAAAAAGAAGACGGTTGTGACATTTTCCACTATAAGGTTAGAGGCAAGCATTCCGACGGGGTAAGCGCTTCTGCCGTATCGAAAAGTAAACTATAGTTAGTTGCGTGGTTGCAAAATGGCTTTAGTAACTATACCCCAAGGGGAGCCCAAGTCGCAATGGCAACTGACTAGAAACCAACGGTGTCTTGTCAGTTGACGCTACTATGCTGGCTCGAGAGAATGTTTCTTCACGCTTCGTTTGAAGGGTTCCATGCTATAAGAAGGGCGAAATGGTTCACTAATATGTTGCATAAAATTGATACTCATATTTTCATTTTGCATAACAACCTTTGACAGAATCATCATTTCTCCGAATTTTATTTTGCATAATTTTTTTCTCATTGTGATGTCACATAATTTTTTTTATCAGAACATTCATATGGCAGAACATGAATAAGCATAATATTTACATGTCCCATTAAGTTAAAAAAAAAAACTAACCTATATAACCTAACCCATTAAGTTCGGTTCTAATCTAACCTACTTTACTGGCAGCAGTTCGGTTCTGTTGTGGTCATAGTTCTAACCTAACCTAACCTATTTTACTGGTATCAGTTTAGTTAATAATCGCCTAATCTAACCTTTAACCTAAACTAGTTTCCTAGCACTCGTCTGTTCCATAAACTATGTCTTTATGCCATAATAAATTCGGCGATATCAATGTTCTGCCATATAAAATTATGAGAAATGAATAGTATGCCAACTGACAATTATGATACTAAATGATTATGCAAAAGAATCATTCGGCTAAAAAAAATTCGGTGATAGCTGTTATGCGAAATGAAATTCGGAGAATCGATATTATGCAAGATAAAGCGAACCCGGGCGAAATACATGCGCCGGCAAAGAGTTAAATTTTGTTATAATGCGTGGAAATCCTGTAAGTTTAAATCGACTTAAACTAATTCTTGTATTTATAAGACACTACACACTAAAGTCGTAAGTAAACCCGCATTGAATCACATTGCAAATCCTCTTAAGTGCCAGCAATTCAATTCCGTACCCAAACATTGAATCCAGGAAATTAGAGGTATCGTGTTTATGCCAAACAAAGGCTATTTACATCGCCGTAATAGGTTTTCGTGGCTTGACATTTTTCAATTCCGTTCCGTTCTGATTTCCGGCTGCCGGACGGGCCAAGATTAAGCTGGGGCCACATTCAACGATTCTAATGCCATTTGTCCGAGATCTTGCCACTACATTTCTACGAGTCTTCATCTTTGTCGATACAGTCTTGGCAGAGTGGTCGTGGCTGTCATTCCTTGTGGGGCAAGCCTAAACCACACGGCGGCGCCATTCTTCTCTAACAGCCGCGCGTCTGGTGCGTTCGTGCAAAGGGTACGGGTTTCTATGAGTACTTTAGCTATAGGCTCTATTCGACTTTTGTATGAAATATGAAATGATTGAAACTTAGAACAAAAAACATGATAAGATACCCAGCGGGCCCAAACTAGGCTGAGCCTGTATCTTAGGACCTTGTGAGTCAGTTAACTTTGAGAATTGTAGTTATACAGAAATACAAATAAAAGGTAGAACAATGTTAAATGTTATATTAATACAATGGCAAGAGTGAAACTGTGTGTGTATGTGAATGTGTCTGTCAATCAGTATGTCTCTCTGTTATAATATACTTTAACAATTTGTGATATTTCAAGTAACCACTTAGGTATTTTTTTGTAATTAAATTGATTTGAATAGATTGCATTTCCCAGCCCCCGCCACATTGTGGATTTTTAGTGGTACTAATTTATTTTACTAGCAACGACTCATTTTTAGGGTTCCGTACCCAAAGGGTAAAAACGGAACCCTATTACTGAGACTTCGCTGTCCGTCCGTCCGTCTGTCACCAGGCTGTATCTGAAGAACGGTGATAGCTAGACAGTTGAAATTTTCACAGATGATGTATTTTTATTGCCGCTATAACAACAAATACTAAAAATAAAATAAAATAAATATTTAAGGGGGGCTCCCATACAACAAACGGGATTGGTTGCGTTAACTTTGCACCTCATTTGTATGGAGCGCTATACATACCAGGTGCAAACTTAACTTAACCACTTAAGGATGGAAAGCGTTTGTACGGAACCCTCGGTGCGCGAGTCAGAGTCGCACTTGACCGGTTTTTTTGATGTAAGCAAAGAGGAAACAGGACTTAACATTCGGCAAATTTCAAGTTTTTTTTTTTCAATTAAGTCAAAACTATCCACAGTGATAAAAGTCTAGTTTCTTTTTCAATAAGATTCAGTAATTATTTCGCAAGAGAAAAGAAAGGAATGAGCAGCATTCTGGTAAACAATGTTTTGAATTTAGTCGATGACAAATCTTGGCAAATCGCTACTGACTTTCAATAATGCAAATATATGATGTATGAACATTATTGCCATATGAAACCTGTTTGTAGCGGGAAGGACCAACACTTGTTAGGATAAACAAATGTCTAAAATATGGGAATGGCTAATTGTGGATTTTGCACTGCCTCTTTGAATTCGGGCCCAGCATACGTGAACGGTCCGGCTGAGACGGCGGCGGGATTTTTCCGGGCTTTGTCCGGCGGGAAAATGAGGTTTCCACGTGGATTTGAGAAAATGGAAGCGAGATTTTTGATGAGTCTTTGTGAATGTGGTGGAAATATTTCATACGTGGTAACTGGTGCGATGTAACTCAACGTATGGTCAGTCTTCTGGCCGCTAGCTAGCTTTGTTACGTGGCTTCGGTTTACTCCAGAGTCCTTCAACATAGCTTAAGCGAACTATCAGCGTTTTAACTGGAGATTTCATAATATTGGCTTCGGTTTCAGCGACTGTCACACATTTGACCAATATTCTGTCATAATATTTGACAGTCAACCTTTGACAACGGTAACTGTAAAGCTACCGAAACGCCAGGGAGGCTCAAATAATTAAAATACGTGATACTATCCTTTTAAATTGTTTTATTGAAATGGAGAATTCATGTTTATGGAATCTGATTCTACTTACCTTTGTTGCCGGCGAACAATAGCATTACAAAAACAATTTGTAAAATAATGTTTGTTCAATGAAGCAAAATATACAAAAAAGAGTGGCGTGACAGATAATGTTAATGCTAAGGCAATGTCAATGTTGGACAGCGTACATTGCAAAATACCATTTAATTCAATAGAAGTAACTAACATTTAAAAATTGAACTTTACAAAAATTTTCAGCAACGCAATAAAGTAGAATCTAAGTTTTAATGTATTGTACATTTTACAGACCGCATCCGACATAATTGCAGATCAATATTGAAAGATATCTGCGAAAAAATAGACGGGCGTTTTAAGGATGAGAGTTCATAGGTACGCCCCATATCAATAGCCAATATTCCTGTAGTATTTCTATTTTGTATTTATTTATTTCTCATGTAGGCATACAAAGATACATTTATGTTCGTCAATATGTACATTAAATAAATTCGTGAAAATTTATTATTCTTATTCAAGTGTTTTTGTGTGTGTGTTAAGACCAAGGTGTACAGTTGACAGTTTTTGAAGTAAAGGGATAGCCCGCCTCTCTTTCCCCTCACCGCCCTCCCTAAGTCAGACTGACACGGTTCTGTCTATTCACGACGTAGTCCAAACGCCCAGTGCGTTTGCGTCACTCCCCCGAAATCACTCATGTGGCGCAGAGATAATCCCATTAGCGGGATATACTCCCACACAAAGTCCGACTACGGGTAGTGAGGGCTAACCAGTTAGGTATGTCTTAAAAAAATATGTGAAGGAATTTTACGATCAACTACCAACAAAAGTTGATCGTCTGCCCGACAAAAAACCTTTATATTAATTACCAGATAACCCAATCATTCCAAATAATCATGACGCTGAATAACAGTCATCAATCACAATCATAACCAATTCAAATAACTCCGTTAATTATCAAATTGTACCCTTCAATCATGACTTGATTTAATAGGAAACGGCGGTTACGTCATTATTTTGTTTTCACAATATAAATTTCCAAGGAGCGTCACCATTAATGTCGTATGTGTCTAATGTCTTATCGACCCTTTCAGTTTCGAAGGTAAAGTTACTTTGTAGTCCGAAATGCAACTGTCGGTAGGCGTACCTGATTAAGTACATAGTTATAAGATGGAAACAAGTTGAGTATTTATTTTCCTAATTTGTAAGACCTACATAGCGGGGCATACTCCACCGACAAGAGCCTAGCTCTGAAATATATATGATGATGAGTAGGGTATATACCTACATTACAGAGAGGCAAACTTAATGTTATAAATTAACTATACCTACTAGTAAAAACGAATCTTTATCTGTATGCGTTATATGGTTGATTAACCCTTAACTACCTACCTGCTTCTTTAGTCACACAAACACCTACCTCCCGTCCCCAGGACGGATACATAATGTTGGCCTTATATGTTACATTTTATGGGAAATTTAAAATAATAATGGCAATATAGACATATTAAAATATTTATTAAGCTATTAATCATTCTGGAAACATTAACAAAACATTTTTTTGCTGTAAACATAAATGGCAACCGTCCTTATGTCTACTAAAGGAACTATATATCCTTTGGAAGGTGAGATCAACAAAAATGTTGACTTTATATACAGATCTAAGTAATTATTTCTAATTATTCAATAACTAACAATGCTAAATCAATAAATTTCGTTAAAATAAAGGTAATATTTATATAAAATTGCAGACCACTAATTTATTCGATTTTTTCGCGGCAGTGAATATAAGTTTGTTTGCATATTCTAGGCAAATCGTTTTTTTGCATTAGAAACATACGTACTGGTTCTCGTTTTTTCTTCGGGTCACAAGTAGAACAGGTTTTCCGTACTTCCAATCACTACTAAACTGACTAAGCGGTCGGCTAAGTAAAGAAAAAAAGTACGCATTAGTCACGTAACCACCTCATTAGTCACGTAACCACCTACCACCCGTCTCCGAGACCCTTAAGAAAAAATACGTATCCACCTACCACCCGTCTCAGAGACGGTCGGAGACAGTAATCATCATCCTCCTAGCCTTTGTCCCATTTTTTTTTTTTTTTTTTTGAGAATGAATTCTCAATCGGGGTCGGCTACCTAAATCCCAAGATGTGGCGTAGGCACTAGTTTTTACGCAAGCGACTGCCATCTGACCTTTCAACCCAGAGGGGAAACTAGGCCTTATTTGGGCTTAGGTGGTTTCCTCACGATGTTTTCCTTCACCGAAAAGCGAGTGATAAATATCAAATGACATTCCGTACATAAGTTCCGAAAAACTCATTGGTACGGGCCGGGTTCGAACCCGCGACCTCCGGATTGAAAGTCGCATGCCCTAACCACTAGGCTACCACCGCTTTTTCGGAGACAGTAATATCCTCACCAAAATTAAATGCGTACACGACCGACCTTGTCGATCGACGACGCGGCACTGAGGCAGGAGGGGAGAAGGTACAAGGACACAAACCTTTGTAGGATGCTCGCACATAGGTATGTAAACAATTTTAGGTTTGAAAGAGTCTGTGAGACGGGAGGTAGGTGGTTAAGGGTTAATATCAAGAATGATTTTTTTACAGTGCTTTCATAGAAATGTACCTACTTAATAATTTTTAGTCAAGGCTGATGTTTTCATCAATTTCATTTTATAGGTACTGTGGTCTCGGTAAACCTAGACAAATCTGTTTGTCAATTATTTTATTGTACCTATTCACATGCTAAACTTAGCAATTTTATTTATTGAACACAAATGTTCACGACTTCAAACTTAAATTATTTTTGTGTTATTAGTGGTAAGATGAATTTATAATAATTTCCAACAGAACGTGCAAGAGACTCAGTGAGGTAGGGTTTATAACGGTAAGATCTCGGTCTACAAGGTAAAAAGCGGAGCTCACGCGACAAGTGTATTAGTAGTTCAGTGCCCTCTATGTGGTAAAGTTCAGGGTAACCTTTACCGTGGGTGAGGCAAAAACTATGAAAATGGCTCACGTTTTGGTAGATTGCATATAAAATAGGGAAATGTTTATTTGGATAACACATCGTTACATACACGAAAGGGCAGGAAAGCTAAGCGAACTTTTGCTTAGAGAAAGCACGGGTAGGCGCTCAAAAAGTGAATGTTTGTCGATACCACAATAATGTTAATTTGTTCTGTAGTATCAGTTTGTAGACTTTGCGAGCTTCTATTCAAATGTCTGAAATTTTAGCCATTTGAAATGAAAGGAAATCAACTTAAGTATTATAATTTTGAATACCGTATGCATTTAAAGGTTAAGTTTCGAATTAATCAGATGACTGTATGTTTGTAAGCGCTTATCGTAACCCGTATTATCTCAACCCTAAATTAGGCACGCCCATAAATTACGAGGTGAAATATTAATAGAAGCTGGCACGTGCTCCGATAGCTGCTCTGTGGAAGAAGTGATATATCTTGGAAATAACTATAGTTATATCAACACAAGCAGCTATCTCAACTGAAATTGAGTCTCCCATTGTAATATACATCCCACCAAAAAAAAAGTAAAATGACGCCAAGACGAGACGAGATATGACTCGCACTATCAAAAAATTATCTGATCTTATGTAGAGCCAAGCTTCTTACTCTAAACGCCCTACCTCTACAAGGCCTAGCTTCACAAACTCTACCCCTTAGTAAAAAATTGTGGCTCGGCCGTTTCGATACATCCACATGGGCGTAAGGTGAAAAATGTATTCACTGTTATACAATAGTTCTTGTAGTAACAAAACCAAACTTCCCCTAGTTTAAGGGGTTGGGGGATAAAAGTTCCGAGTTTTAGATTTTTTTTAGTAAACGAGACTCGTATGGCCGCCGAATTTAAGGCATGTCCATAAATTAGGCATGGTCATAAATTACGAGGTGAAATATTAATAGAAGCGTGCTGGCACGTGCTCCAATAGCTGCTCTATGGAGGAAGTGATATATCTTCGGGATATCTGCACGAGCACCTCAGCTGAAATAACGAGTTATGGATTATTATAGAAGCGTTGATGTGGAGATTTTATTTTATCCACTCAATTGTTTTTGGTAGCTACAGCTAGCTGTCAACGCTCTTATTTTACTATATAAATAGAGCTCACGAATTTCGAAGCAAGTGAGTTGCTAGATTTGGTAAGACGCAGCATAACCCGACACTCATATTTCTCTCTTTCAAAAGTGACCATAAATATTTTACAAGATAGATTCGCCTCATTGGAAGATCCGGCTTTAGTGGCGTATATTTGGTTCACATGGATATACTCCAACCCTTGAAGTAACTTAGGAAACACAATGTTAATTTTCAAACAATTTATGAATCAATCATCTCAATAACAACTTAAACTACCTACGTACTTAAACTGTAGTACCTACATAGTTTGGATTCATTCAAATTCGAAAAAGTAGTTTACTGATACATAAGGAGTTTCCATAGATATTGCAAAAAAGGGTATCTTGTATACAAGGCTCACTTATGTATTCGATGTCGAATGCCGAATGAGCTATGGGCCAAGATCGCTACAGAGCGGAAGCCCAGCAGCCAGAAACGGATACGTGGCAGACCTCATCGGCGATGGCGTGACGAGCTAGACTCCTATATAAAGGAATGGCCAGAAATAGCCCAAAATCGGGAACAATGGAAGAAGAGTGGGCAGGCCTTTGCCCAGCAGTGGGACATCATGAGCTCACAATAATAATAATGACTTATATATAACCACGTTCCAGAAGGCCTAATCTAATTAGAAATGATTCCACATTTACTCCTTAAGTACTTAACTAAAGGATCCAGTGTCCGAGCGTATAAAAGGAAATTACTATCCCCCTTACGGTCGAATGTAGTTCCCAGCTCAGCCTAGTTCCAGCCGTATGCATAATAACCTACTGGTCACATTCAAACTTACTCTTCACTCTGAATATTTAGCTCACTCGCCGCCTAACTTCAAAATGGAGGCTTACCCTTCTATAAATAATAACCACTTTACAACGAACAGAGTTTCAAAGACAAGGTACAACTTTGATTAACAAGGTTTCGAGTTTGGTCTAATTCTCCAAACTTGGTCTGATGCTAATAAATATTTCATTTGAAGACGAAGACAACTAATATCTAGGCGTCTTTGCTTAGTAAACAAACTTTAGTATTACGTAGGCTTTGCGCGTTCATTGTAATGCTAGCTTATGTATTCACGATGTGGCTAGATGGAAGATTATGTTTTAGTAAGGTATCAGATTTGCTTTTGATCCTAAATAATGTACCGTAATGACAACAGAGTAGGATAGTGGCTTGCCTGTGATCCATTAATCCACGAGGATGTTGATAGAGCATTAATTCACATGACTACAACATTGTTTGTGATACAAATATCTAAAATTGACGCGCCTATAGTGCCAATAATGATTCTGCTGTTTCGGTGCCTGTACATGGATACTAGGGTACCATAGCGAGAAAGATTTAACGAGGCAGCATGAACAACGTGTCCGGGTGCCGTGCTCTGTATCAGAGACCAGAAGCTGCCGCAGGTTTGGTTTATGTGTCTGTTGTTCCGCTGATAGTGGTCTTTACTACGTCCTTGTGGTATATGTGGTGTTTCTGAGTCTAAGTACTAGGTTAACATGGCTGGCAGGAACGTACCCAGTCCACAGCAAGAACTCCAAGGTATCCGGGTGCCATGCGGCCATCAGTGCGGCCGCGCTCTGTATTAGAGCCCAGGTGCATTCCCGATGCCTGTCGTTTCGCTGATTGTAGTATTTACTACGTCCTTGTGGTTTTGTCTGTGATGTTTCTAAGTTAGGGTATACTAGGGTGACATGGCTACGAAGAGTATCAGGTTAGCATTAACATACCCAGTCCACAGCACGAATTCCAAGGTGTCCGGGTGCCGCGCAGCCATCAGCGCGGCCGCGCTCTGTATCAGAGCCCAGGAGCTGTCGCAGGTGTGGTCCCGGTGCCTCTCGTTCCGGTGGTTGTGGTCCGTGGTGCCACGATGTCTGCAGCCTGGTGAGGAGATAGGTTGTCAGACAAAACTGCTAAGTTTTGATTGAGGCACAAAATAAAATACTACACGGTCTGTTTTTTGACATTCGCAAACATAACAGAGTGGGGCTCATATTTTCCGAAAATCATTTTTTCTTCGTGGCAATTATTCCGTTCCCATGATTTTCCAGTGTAATTTTTTCCTAATATTTTATTTTCTATGGGCATTTTCTTCCGTTCCCAAATTTTCTCAGTAGTTTTTTCCCCAGTCACCTATTTTAATAGTTTGGTTATTTCTCTTCCCTTTCTTTCCATTCTTTTAAATATCTAGGATACTCATTTTTCTTGTTACTATATTTATAATTTTCAGAGCAGATCCGACTCGGCCGGGTTAGGTTAGTTTTTTTTTTTATATCCCTAAAAAAGAGTTAACATTTAAACAAAATAATCGATATAAAATGTGACTACAAATATGTGGATAAGGAGTAAATATTTTTGGAAAAAAGGGTTCTAGTTATTTTTAACGTTGGTATTTAAAAAGAAGATAACATAAGAGGATCGAAAAAAAACTATTTCATGATTAAATACCCATGGAAAATTATATATTCGGGAAAAAAGGCACGGGGAAAATATGAGAACGGAATAATTACCACCAAGAAAGAAGGTGACTGGAGAAAAGTGACACTGGGAAATCATGGGAACGGAATAATTGCCACGAAGAAAAAATGATTTTCGGAAAATATGAGCTGCATACAATTGTTATGTGAGTGTGTCACATAACAATTGTATGCAGCAACAGATATTTGAAACATGTCATACTGTCAACTGAATCTGAAACATGTCATAATTCAGTTAAACGTGGTTAAAATATAAGAATATCTCCTTAAGGGATTGAAGATTATAAATTGAAAATTCACCGAACTGCTAAGGTATATAACCTAATGTGGTGAGACGCGTCGTAATAAAGACGTCCCCTAGGGAAAGCATGTATAATAAAGAGAAGTTAACAACAGTGACAGAGTTATATCTTCGTATCGCTCTTTTAGGTGCTACCCTAGACGCAGGCAGTAAATTTTGCAAAAACTCATAAAAGTTGACTACTTCGGCCGTCATTTTATAGTTTATTCATGATATGTGGTTTACGACCAAAAGTTGTTACGATCGTGATAAAGTAAGTAAATTACGGTCTTTAAATTGATTGGGATGTAAAACATAGTGGACGATTTGACATTATTGAAGTTAATCTCGTAACTACATACTACTACTCGTAGTTTAATGGAACCCATTTAGTTGCCTTTTCAAAAAAAAATTGAAAAATATGAATGTGAAATGAAGAAGACTTAGGGTAGTTTTAATTTCTTTAAGTAAAAACTTGATTGGTCGTAGGTACTTCACTACATAGTACGAATAAAACAAAGTCGCTTCCTGCTGTCTGTCATGTCCCTATGTATTCTTAGATGTTTAAAACTATGCGCAACGGATTTTGATGCAGTTTTTTAATAGATACAGTGATTCAAGAGGAACGTTTATATGTATAATAGGTACATGCATAATATAGAAGAGAGACAATTTTGAGAAGCCAGGGCGGGTCGGAAGTAGTAACAAAAATTCTACTTAGAGGTTAAACCTAGTATGAGGTACTCTAGTATGCTAACTAATGAATAAACAAGTCTACTTCAGTAAAGTACCTCTATAGAAAATAATATCAATAACAGCTTTAGTCCCTTTAAGACCAGAAACGTCAAATTGAATATAAATTGATTTGTTATTGGTCACCGCTCCTTTTATTAATTTGTCATTGGGAATGAAGTTGTTGGGAATTTTGATTATTCAGCGTTGTAGAAAGCTACTCTGAAAATTTGTTTTAAAATAGTATTTATTTATATTATTGTAAGTGGAAAACCAATAAGGCAAATGTCCCTGTGCTCGACACTGTCCCAATAGTTGTCATCTTGAATGTTATGTCATTAGCAATAGAGGTGACAGCATGTTGTCAACTACTAGGCATTAGCGTGTCGAGCACAGGAACGTTTACCTTACATACAATCAGGGTAGCGATTCCACTCTGTACCTAAAAGATTACAATGAAGGCACTTTAATATATCATTCTTTAGTATCGGCATTCGAGTGTGCCAAATTAGTAGGCAAACTAGCAAAGTCTAAAATACCAAGTTCGACTCACACACCGAGGGTTCCCTACTAATACTTATTTTAATCGGCCGTGTAACGTATGTATGGGATGCAAATTAGGTGCAAAGTTAACGCAACCAGTCACGTTTGTTGTATGGGAGCTACTTAAATATTTATTTTATTCTGTCTTTAGTATTATTTGTTGTTATAACGGCAACAGAAATACATCATCCGTAAAATTTCAGCTATCTAGCTATCACGGTTCATGAGATACAGCCTGGTGACAGACAGACAGACGGACAGTAGAGACTTAGCAAATTAATTGTTTTTTAGGGTTCCGTACCAATGGGTAAAAAACGGGACCCTGTTCCGTATGGAACCCTAAAAAACAATAATTTATTGTAAACCCATAAGCGTAGCGACTGAATTTTTTTTTTTTCATATTATGACAAATATAGGTATTGATAATTTCAACCAACCTTCTGAAGTGAATTATACTTCTCCAATATTTCTAGGTAGTAACATAGCTATTTCATGCTTTCATTGCGTGTAATCGAAAATATGTTGAAAAAACTAATTTTCCGCGTGAATTTTGACAATTTCGAGTAGGTAGTTATTGAAACAAAAATTATCAATGAAAAATTCAAACTGTAGGTTTCAAATATATACCAATAAATCCCAATAACTCTGTTCTAGGTAGTAACATCTATAATGTTAAGAAACATGTTTGATCATAAAGAAAAATGACTAAAACAATCAGCATTTTAAAAGGAAAGCCTCCTAAACGTATGTGTAAGGTCATACCTATGTCGTTAAGACTTTACTAGTTAAAAGCAAAACTACGTCTCGAGTTAATGTTCTGGTCATTTCGCAGATCATACGTACGAACACCACGACCATCCTCCGTCCTAACAGCTCTCGTGAGAGCATTAAATAAATAACCTCAAACCCCGAGAATATTCCTCAGAATAACCCTGGAAATCGCACTTCATAACAGACTTAAGTCACTATAAGCCCCATATTCAGATAAGACTTTATTCCACCAAGCGTGCGAAATATTCACAGAAATTCGCAGTCTTAGTTAAACAATGACGTGTATTAATATGAGCTCTGATGCATCATACGCTTTTGTGTCTCTAAGCAAGTTTAGTCGATGACGCAAACTGTTGTTTGTAGAGCACAACTGAGCCCGCGGTCCTGGGTTCGAATCCCGGCCGGGGCAAATATTTGTGTGATGAACTCGAATATTTGTTCTCGGGTCAGGGATGTTATCTATATATCCATCCATACTAATATTATAAATGGGAAAGTGTGTATGTCTGTCTGTTACCTCTTCACGCTTAACCCGTCAAGCGTCCAGTAGACTAACGTTAGTCTACAGCAATTTTGTGCCGGTAGCGTCCAGTAGACACACGCTAGTCTACAGCCCAAACCGCTCATTGGATCAATTTCTCTGCATCGATTCGTTATGGTGGCAGCTTGATAGATATTTTACTATCCAACAACAGCTATCAGAGCACACAAATTTGATTTTTAACCAATCAGAATCCTCAATAGTGACGCGTAAATATTTTTTTTTCTCCACATTGGCGGAATTCGTCCGCCATTTCGAAAATCACTTGCATTTGAGGTGTCGTGTCGTGTAATAAATATGTCCAAATCTTTTAAACGGAAAGTGTTTATATTATGTATTATATATGAAATTACTGGCAATTAAATAAGGTTTTTGTTTTTAATGTTAAATTTAGCCGCACGACATTGTTTCCTAGTGAAAAAAGTCCTCAAGTTTGAATGACGCAATAATTTTGCAATGATGGCCGTCGTAATTCATTTGTTTCCTAATTTTCAATTGTTCAAAACCTTACGAACAAATAATAGTTTTATAATACACTTTCTCAGGATTTAATTTCATATATTAGATTGGTGTAAGGTCTTGGGAATTTTGATAGATTTATGATTTTGTTCAAACAGTGCTCAATTTCGCGGCAAATCCGCCATGACAGTTGCGACTTGGACGGCGCAAGTTTGTAGCGTGCGCGCACGTTCTCGTGAATAAATATTTGTTGTGAAGTAATTATTAGGTGTTTAGAGGTGAATTTACGTAAAATTGACGCATAAACTAGCCAGTATCATTTTAGTGTATGTAAAATGTGATATGTGGTTTTAAATTGAGTGTAAATTGTGAATGATTAGTGACGGATGTGACGGAAATCGAACATCTTGGAATATAAATAAATCTACATCTCACTACAAGTAAGTGCGGCTATTATAACATATTGTGCCGAATTCCAAATTTATCTAGCTCTCTAACGATATATAACACATCTCATATAATTATTCTCGGGGTAGGTAAAATTCCCATCTTTAGCGGAAATTCAGCCGTTTCTTGTTTGTATGGGACATTTCGCGGTGTTTTGTTCTAGGGAGGTCTGACACTTGACGGGTTAAACCGCTGAATCGATTTTGATGAAATTTGGCATAGAGATAGTTTAAGATCCGAGGAAGGACATATAGGATAGTTTTCATCCTGGAAATTATACATAAAAAGATTGAAAAGTTAGTGAACATTTCTGTTGGGGTGCGGTGACCCTGTAGGAAATGTAATTATTAGACCAAAATCACAATTGCTCTTACATTTGCTTAGGCGCTTTTAATAATCCCTTTTATCAAGTTCCACGCGTACGTAGTCGCGGGCAAAAGCTAGTGTATTTATATATGTTATATATATCGTCGTCCAGTACCCGTACAAGCTTTGCTTAGTTTGGGGCTAGGTCGATTTGAGTAAGATTACAATACAATACAATACTTTATTTCACACCATTAAAAGTTTACAAGAGGAAACAATACAATTTATAAATAACGGTAGATAACAGGCGGTCCTATCGCTAAAAAGCGATCTCTTCCAGACAACCTTTGGGTAGGTAGTAAAATTTATGAAAAATGAAGAATGAAGATTGTCCCTTAATATTTATTTCTATCAGACGTCCTTTCTCCTCCAAGGGCAAGTTTCAGCGTCTGTTTCATTTTGAAGAACGTGAATTTATTCTTTATTTTTGAGGCTTCAGTGATGGGTTTCGTGACATTGTCTGCATGTAAGGTATTTCGTTGAATTTACGTGTCAATAAGGCATTATATTTCAATAAATTGGCTTCGTCTGGCGTCTGATTATTTTTCGAAATGACGTTCTATTTTCATCACAATAGATTGTACGGATTCCTTTATTTATTTAGGCTATATAAACAACAGCGGTTAGGACTTATTTTAGAATACATTTTCATTTTCTTGCCTTTCCAGACTTTTTCATGGCGTCATTATTACTCGGGAAACTTTCAAATCTCTAGCGGTTACTAAATCTAAAATAGTTATCACATTTTTTCATGATTGGAACATAAGATATTATCATTTTTCTGTAACCACTGTATTAGACTGATCTCTTGAATATATACGCCATAATATAATCGAAAATATTTAATTTTTAACCAGGCTTTTTATCGATATTATCAAATTATAATATTTTGAAAATATTCCCACGCTGCGTCTTCCGGTCCGCGGTCGCCACTGAAACCTTTCTGCCCTAAATACCATCGGTTAAGAAAATAATACGTATATTTAAATGTAAACTGACCTCTATGCAGCTCCAGGGAGTTGTGGAACGGGTCATAATGAAGATCTGTGATGTGCCAGAAGTATCCTGCGAACAAAAGGTCACTGTAATTCGGATAATAGTAGCTTTAGAACTAAAACGACATAAGTCGTACGAGGTTTCTATCGACGTACGCCCTTTTTATGGCGCGTGGGAGTTTGTGTGGAATTGAGAATAATGTGCGCTGCTACAGGTAGATTTGTTTTAGTATTTTTGATGCAACGAAAGTGTAATGTGTATAAATTGTTCAAATGGGGCTTCATTATTTCATTCCAAACTTTGTTTTGCACCTACTCGTATTGTTAATATGTTACACTCTCTTTTGTCGGTGGATTTGTCCCTGGGAATTTCAAAAAGAAGGGAGGTGAAAATCAAAATATCGGCTTCCAAAAACGTGGGCTATGCATTATCGAGTCAATTAAACGCTTAGACTACATACTAGCTAACTAAGTAGCTAATTAAAAGGGAAGAATAAATACATCCAGAAGAAATCTAGTCAGGGCTTGAAAGTGAAGCATGTTTTAGTGAGCCACGGCCTGCCATCGTCACAACGTCCATATCACATGCAAAACGTTTCTATAATTGGTTAATTATTCTAAGGTGACACTACTTGAAATGGGTGATCCATCTCTCAATTGGCGATTGGAGAATGGAATTAGTCCCCTGCACTCAGATGATAAATGTGCATCGAGCGAATCTGTATTTCGATCTAGACATTATCTAAAGGCATTATTCACACAAATGCGGGCCTCCAATTTTCGCATCGGTCAGTGTTAGCCAAAACAGGTAAATTAAGTTCTGGACGTAGTGAGTAAGTTTCATATTGTGTAAGTACTCGGGAAATGGCGGATGGCGGAATATTCCAATAGTACATTATTGCAGACGCCGAAAAAAGGCCTTGCCGGGTGAGTAAGTATAGTCAGCCGACCGTAGGGAGGCCGGATAGTGATACGAAGCCGGCAAGCCCTTTTCACGGCCAAGGCATGTAAAGGGCTTTTCTCAAACTCAGCTGTTTAGCCTGTTCGTGAACATAGACGCCTTTAACTTTTTATAATATTCCTTTACAGTTCTCTCGAGTTGTTCCGCCCGAAACGTGATACTTCGAAGCCTGTTATAACGCACGTTATGATGTCATTTCATTGCATGTTTGAGAAAAAGTAACTACTATCTACTAAACGCGGTAACATTGTTTGCGCTAAAAACATTTCCTCGGATGATCGTTCAGCATCTAAGGAAGTGTTGCTAGCGCAAATAATATAGCCGCAATTAAAGTAGATATTGGTGATTTTCGGTATATTCCACGATCGGAATTACCAGAGAGTTACATCGAAGACAATAGAGGCAAATGGTTAAATATTTGTTTTAAGTACTACCCAAGGACAAAATTCTACCCAATTAATAGCAGATCGCTGGTATACTAAATGTCTACTTCAGCAAATTCAAAGTATCTGTTTTATCATTTTTGTAACCCTGGATTTTAACACAACAAAATTATAGTTCGCTCGCTATAATTGAGTAGTAGCAAGCAATATATCTAATTTAGCCATATTGTAAAATATATGGCTTAAATTCAAGGTTTGTATTGAGAATCAGGTTTCTATGGAGAAGAGTCATGATTTCAGCAAAAATCCTAATAGCGCGATGCAGAATCGCCTTTTGTGCTATATGGGTGCGCAGCGCCATGCCAGTCTGGCTCCATCTGTTGGTCATAAAGTCCTCTTGTCACGCAAAAATGCCTGGACGAGTTTTTACCAATTTTGGTACAGTGATGACTGAACATCCAAAGATTATAATTATGACAAAAAAGGGAAGATACAAGATATTTTCACCTGACTATGGTAAAAAAATACATGGACAAAATAGTAGTAAGTATCTCATAAAATATTGCTTACCAATTTTCGCATCGGTCAGTGTTAGCCAAAACAGGCCAATAATGTACACGACGTAGTTAGTAAGATTCATATTACTGTGTACATGACGCCGGCTGCCGCGCAGTCATCGCTCGTTCGCGCCTGTGGACAAATAATAGTCATTTAGTGGACACGTAATTGGGTAATACTGTATGTTGCAATATGAGAATACAATACGGAATAGATGTATAGGATTTTTAGTACATTGCCTGGTGAGTACCTACGGACGGCCGATCATAGGGAGTACGGATAGTGATATGAAGCCGGCACGCCCGCTTTCCGAGGCATGTATGGTGCTTTTCTCAAACATATTTTATGCAATGAAATAAAAAGATACACCGCAAAATATAATATATAATTCAGCTGTTTATCCTGTTCATTAACACAGACGCTATGTTAAAAAAAATACTTCCCGGCTTAGGAATTCAATTTTGTTTGAAATTCCTTTACAGTTCTCACGAGTTGTTCCGCCTGAAAATACTTCGAAGCCTGTTACAACGCACGTTGGGACGAAATTTCATTGCATGTTTGAAAAAAATAATTAATTATACATGAACTAATATGTAAGTAACTTGACTACGAGTCCAAAGTCCAACGGCTCAGATCTGGAGATAATTTAAAAGAATCTTCATAAACTACATTCATTTCCAACCTCAACATGAAGTGAAATTTATTACAAAGCTCCCGGGGTTTTTTTTATAATTTACGTGAGCCTAAGGACACGAGCACAAAGTAATTTACCGTTGGTAAACATAAATAGCCCGCGCAAACCCTTCACGGGACGTTTGCGAAGCAAATCCCTTTTTGACAAAGGGGGAGCAGGCTTGGACGGTTCCAGAAGTCTTTTTGAGGACGAAAACTGAATTTCCTTGGTGTATTCTGTGAGACATGTCTTGAGTACTGTTCAGAGAGTGTAGAGTTATACTTTAAACTGTTGCTTTTCTACCGATGAGGCGGATTTACATACATAGATGCACATTAACAGAATAAAATATAACCCTTTAACGTAAAGAACACCTAATGGTGTAGTGTGCAGTCGTTCCTACCACGCTACCGGCACGGCATGTATAAGCGTTAACAAGTATAATATGAAACCAAACTCTGTCCTTTCTAATAAGGTTTGACTTGAGTCCGTTTCGCCAAAAATCATTTCGTAAACAGCTTTTTATTTGCAACCGTAATTATTTGAAATTGTTGTAAAAAGAACCTAACCTAACGTAATCAATAGGTATATTTGCAAAAAAAAGTATACAGAGGAAAAAAATCTGCGAAATGTTTTTCGGCAAACAGAAACATTCTATAAAATAAGTTTCTAGGAGCCAAATGGCGGCTAGCGAAAGGCACCGTGCTACAGAAAAGCTCATGCTTAAGTTTCTCGGATTGCACCGAAACATGTTAAATGGCACTCGACTTTAACGTGATTTATATTAACTAATTAAGAAATTTATTTTTTTATTAGTCTCACGGTTAGTTTTTAAGTACCTTAACATAAAAGGTTTATAATTATGTGAGAGATTCTGTACTGTTTTTTTCCTTTACTGTGTTTCACCTAAGTGAGATTCTAATCTTGAAGTCCCCAATTCTCACAAGGCAACGGTAAAAGGGCCAAGCATTGAAGAAAATGTAAATATTTCCCACTGTGTCAATGTTGTCAACAATTTACAAATAAAGAAAAACTTATAAAAATAACATATTTCTGAACCAATTCAAAGTGGCTCAGGCGAGGGTTGCCTATCTGAAACACTATTTTTTTATTCCCATATGTATCGTTATTGGCGTAACGTTTTCATTTGTCCGATAGCCATTTCTGTTCAAAACTGTTAATTTTTTAGAATAATTATAAAACAAACCTAACAACCTAATGGGTTTTTAAATAGTACATTATGATACAAGTGTGCTAAGTTGGTCATTACAGTCGAGGCGGATTTGCAGCCCGAGCCGTAGGCGAGGGCGTAATAGAGCCGAGAGTGTAATGACCAAATGCACACGAGTTTCATACGACGTTTTTCAACACACTTGCGAGGAAAAAAACACCCGTTTATAATTGAAATATTTAATTTTTAAAACAAATTGTGAAAGTACAGTTATTGAAATGATACACAGTGGATTTCGATCGCATTTGTACAGTATGTTTTAGCCTTCGTTGAACGTAAATTTTCGTATTTTTTTAACTATGAATGTGAATTTTGAATGATCGTGGTATTATGTTTTTAGTGTTAGTAATTTTTACTAACAGCATTTAGCCGTGATTTTCTATGTCTTTTGTAGCAATATTACTCAGTTCCTGACGTCTACATGCTCCAGTAATACCGAATATTAACGAGACCTGAAAGTAAATAAAATACATATTTAGTTACTACTGCCTGCAAATTACCTAAGCATGTCTGGGCGGATGTCCAGTTATTTTTGTAACAAAAATATTTGAAATCTGTCTAGTCGTTTAGATTTGACATGGCTTGCCAAACAATACATACACACTTACCTACATAGATATATAACATATATAAAATAGTTGAGTAGATGAGTCGCCTCATGAGTAGCCGTTTTAATTTTTTATAAACATAATCTTTCAGTGTACAGTTTCGTAGGTATTTAAATAAAATAACAATTTCAACTGACCTTTTTTGCTAGGTACTGGCTATCCGGTTCTTCTTTCAGAAACTTTTCGATGTCCTTTGAGGACAATACTTTAAATTTTGTACTTCTGAAACCATCTGAGCGCCTCTTCAAGACCGCAATCAGATTGTTTTTATGTCAATACTATTTTTGTTCCGAACAGTGCTTTTTAACATGGAGTAGATAGACCACAGCGAGGTGGGCTTATATTTATTTGCTAGCTCATAATAATAAGCTAAAAATACGTTTTCCTAGAACAAATGGGCTTTTTTGCTGGATTTCCAATGAATAAAATTTTCATAGGCTATTGGATACTTTGCATTAGATTTCAATGGCAAGAGGCTGTCAGTAGCATTTTTTGCATCATTAAGTATTTCCGGAGGCTTCAATTCCACATCTAAAATCTTCTTCATTACTAGAACTCGACATTTTTGTAAATCTAATCAGTCACAAACTAAGTACAGCGATAAACTCGAATAAACAAATTTCATGCAAAGCAAAATGGCGCGGAGATTTATTTTTTACACGCCTTCCATTGGTTGAAATAGTTATGCGCGCGCAGGTGCAAAATGGAAGCAATGACGAAACCGTCAAACAGCCAAATATTAAAAATATAATAATATTTATATTTAATTATTCCTAATGCAAATTAGTGTCAATTACATGACAAAATTAAATAATTTCATGAAAATAATTTTTAATTATTGCGTTTAATGCATTACAATTACTTTATTCACAAAAATTTTGCTTATTATATAAAAGTAAAAACTCTTTGTTGAAATTAAAAAAAAAACTGTAAAGTAAAAGACACTAGTGCGTAATAGAAAAGTCAAAAGCACGCGTGTTTTATAGGATACTTTATGGCCATAGAAACAGTTTAATATGGACCACTTTACGAGCAAGTGTGTTGAAAAATCTGTTTATGAAATCCTGAAAATATTACGAGTTTCAGAAAAAAGTACTCATCTCACACTTATCGCTTGCAAATAAATTATTCTCTTTTGACGTGATAACGTATTATAAATCGATGAACGCCGGCTGCACGCACGAAAAAGCATGAAATGTCACGTTCCGCCTGAGCCGAGCGTGCAAGCGAGAGCGCCGAACAAGCGATAGAGAGGCACGATCGGTCTAAGCGTTCGGCTTGTGACGCGTCTATCTCTCTGCCACTCCATCGGCCGGCATACGTTAACACGTAAAAATATTTTCCGTAAACCGACTACAGAGAACCAATTTAAAAAAAAAAAAAACCTAACGCCGCAGAATCCTTAATCGAATAGACACTATATTATGTAAATGTTTAGGCACACTCAAGGAAACCGTCTAAGTAAGCTGAATGAAGCGTTGCAGGACAGCACTCGACCGCCACTTGAAACGGTCAGTGAGACGGACAAATGGGTACTCGAGCGAGTTACTCGACCGACCCGAGCGGGTGCGGGGTTGAGGCATGAGCGATCGGCGATCTTAGGCACGATATTTTAAGTTTTTCCACCATGTGTTCCACCACAACAATCACAGAGGGATTAGTTATTGTATTAGGCGGTTAACACTCACGTGAAATTGTCAGGAACGACCCGACATGTTTCGAACTCGTATGGAGCTTTGTCGTCGCTTTGTGTTTCGTGCGGAAACTTTTTCAGTGACATGTCACTAACTAAATATGTCTCAAGAAATATTTATTAAGATCACGGAAGGATTTTTATAATTCTGTCTGTCAGATATAGGAAACTCCTTATTAATTATCTAGCGTGAGTTATGATGAAGCTAGATTAAACAGGGTAATCGTCGCGTAAAATGTAGTCAACTGCAGTGCGTCGCTACACAACGCGAGCTTTTTTTTTTACAATACCGATGATAGAATTATGCTTATGGTGCGACCAAACCGCTGCTAAAAAAACGGTGGCAGTGTGCAGCAGTAATGCCACTGTCCGTATCCATGTTAAGCAATTACTTTATTTTATAGTAGCATAGGTAAATGTTGCACTGATTGACCGCTGACTCCTAAAACTTGGGCTTACGCCCACCCTCTTGACTAACGATCGCGCTACGAAGAGATTGACATTTGTTGTTCGTCCGAGTGCAAATGAGGGTTTTTGTTTAGACACGCTGTAGTTTCTGTTTCTATTTTGTCACTTGTTAGATGGTAGTGCCTAGTTTAGAAAATCATATAAATAATACTCCCCATGAACATGCTCGAAAGACATTGTCGAAATAATGATTTCATAAAATAACAACGTAACTTAAAAAAAGATTGGAAAAATCTTATTAAGATATTAAACAACAATGAAAATATATTATTGACTACTTACGAGTATTTTAGTATTTAGTACTTAGAGGAGGCGTCATATTAAAATTGTAACCGTTTTTATTTCCAGAATACATGTTTATCAAAGCTGCAACTTTGTTGGACTTGGATAAATCTATTGAAGTTACATTCTATTATTGCAATTTTATATTACAATCATTATTTCATTAATAGTTTATAGTTAAACCCAGTACATATGGTAGCAGTCATATCTCATTACTAAAACCTATTTTATTAATTCATTTATAAAAACGCCAAAGTATAATAAAACGAGGCATTTTGTTTTATGATTATCCCGCAAATGCCTAGGGTGTTTTACTATCCGCGCCTTCCCCGTTTATATTCGCGTTATGGTTCCTAAAACGTACGAAGCGTCAAAAACAACTCTAATTTTTGTGAAGGGTTGTTGAGTGGCATCGTAAATTATGCCACCAAGGTTTGTACTAATGAACGTAATTTAGGTGGTTCTTTTATGTTCCAGAACAATAGATGGCGCTGTAAAGCTCAGATGGTTTTCTAAAGCATGCTCTAAGAAGTTCCTTTATCAAACAATGAAATGTCGGCATAACGTGCGTTATAACAGGCTTCGAACTATCATGTTTCGGACGGAACAACTCGAGAGAACTGTAAAGGATTTTTATACAAAATTGAAGGCCTAAGCCGGGAAGTATTTTTTTTTAACACATGACATCCTGAGTTCATGAACAGGCTAAACAGCTGTTTTTTTTTTGTGTGCTGTATTTTTTATTTAATTGCATATGTTTGAGAAAATAACTATAGGTACATGCCTGAACCATGAAAAGGACTTCGTATCCATCTATACCTACTTACCCGGCAAGCCCTTATTTCCCGGCTTCTACAGTAATGTACTATTGTATGAGCGTTCTCAACAACAGAGCTACGATGCAAGAGACGAACATGCGAATTAGGCAGATAAGCGAGGCAGATACTCGATCTGGTTACTACTAACGAGCAACGAAAATGGAACAGGGTGCTCGAATGAGTAATGATCGATAGCTTTGAAGGAAGCTTGAATTTATATATATCAGTACCTACGCTTGGTAAACTCATTGTTTACGTCATTCCATCAAAAGCAAAGCAACCATTTTTGATAATGACCTCACTGGTTGGCTCCTTTTCACTTCGCTCTGAAGTGCCGTATGACTTAACTATTCTATTTGATATACCTTATATTTGATATACTACTCATAATTTGATTGAGGCGGAGCGAATATGGTGTTTTTTTAAACGTAGTCTTCAACAAACACTGATAGAATCAAGCGTCACGTACGAAGCAAATAATAAACGAATACAAGAAAATAATACATACAAGAATGCATACCCCAGTCAACGAGTCATCCTGAACATAAAAATATACGGTCAGGATTACCCCGTTGTGCGTTATTTTAGATTAGGTACTTGTTTAAAAATGTACAATTGTCTTTACTCAACATAATCCAGACATACAAAAGGTATTATTTGCAGAAGTTTTGTAATGTTAATTTTATTGGGTATTAACTGTTGATGGATAACACACACCATGCCATATTTCGTTGGCATAGAGTTGGATTTGAATTAGATGAATTGCTTTGAGGACCCTGAACTGAAAAGCGTTCAAAGGGCTGTAGCGCCCTCTCAGTAGGACCTTCAACAGCCACTTCAGTTAAACTAATAAAGCCGCCTAAAACCTCAAAAATAAAAGTTACAACCGTTCTGTAAACGCTTAAAACTTAAATTATAAATTAAGATAAATTAGACAGAATACCTTTTTCTTCCAAATAATTTCCAATTAGAACTTTCTTTAAAGTTATTTTTGTGAAGAACATTTTCTTTTCGAATTCGCTCAGCCGGAACGCAGGAAATATCGATTTTTCTGTACCGTACGCTTGAGTGCTTATTATTTGAGAATTAGCGGAATGAAAATGCGGCTATTTTCAGCCGACAGTACCGACTGAGGGTAGTGCTTTTATCAGCCAATGTTCCTGTGTATTTTTATTAATTTATGGCACTTTAGGGACTAATCGTCTAGGCAGATCTTGATGTTTTACTTCTACCTTAAGTGCCTCCGTAAGATCTTAAAGATCAGCTGGTCCGACCGAGTGCGGAACACCGAAGTTTTGCGGAGAGCCAACGTGGGTGGAATCGAAGTCTACCTCATGCGACGACAGTTGCGCTGGAACGGTCACGTTTCGAGGATGGCGAAGGGTCGGGTGGCTAAACACATCTTTTACTCTGAGTTGGAGGAAGGCAAGCGAAAGCCAACTTCTCAGGTATAAAGATGTGCTTAAGCGCCACATGAAGAGTTGCGATATTGAGCCACTACAGTGGGAGATGCGGGCCGCTAACCGCCCTGAATGGAGATCTTTGGTCAAGAAACACACCAGTGTTTTTGAATCCCGTCGACGTACTGAACTCGACGACAAGAGGGATGAGCTGAAAGCCCGACCACCGGCGGTGATCAACTATAATTATAATAATGGTGTTCTCTCGTGCCCGTTGTGCTCACGGGGCTTTAATAACAAGATCGGCTACGTTAGCCACATGAGAGCACACGAACGCCAACAGAGGAGTTGAAGCAGTCGCCGTGGCCGAAAACGGTCAGGATATATATACTTCTACCATCATCATCTCAGCCATAGGACGTCCACTGCTGAACATAGGCCTCCCCTTTGGACTTCCATATATACCGGTTGGAAGCGACCTGCATCCAGCGCCTTCCGGCGACCTTTATAAGGTCATCTGTCCATCTTGTAGGTGGACGTCCTACGCTGCGCTTGCTGTTCCGAGGTCTCCACTCGAGCACTTTTCGGCCCCATCGGCCATCTGCTCTGCGTGCTATGTGGCCTGCCCATTGCCACTTCAACTTGCTAATCCGGTGAGCTATATCGGTCACTTTAGTTCGTCTACGGATTTCCTCATTTCTGATTCGATCACGTAGAAACACCCCGAGCATAGCCCTCTCCATTGCTCGTTGAGCGACTTTGAGCTTTGAGATGAGGCCGATAGTGAAAGACCACGTTTCGGTGCCGTAAGTCATCACTGGTAACACACATTGGTTGAAGACTTTCGTCTTGAGGCACTGAGGTATGTCGGACGAAAAGACATTGCGTAGTTTCCCGAACGCTGCCCAGCCGAGTTGGATTCGGCGGTTGACCTCTTTCTCGAAGTTGGACCTACCTAATTGGACCACTTGTCCTAGGTAGATGTATGAGTCAACAACTTCGAGTACCGAGTTTTCAACAGAGACTGGGATGGGCACAACCTTGGCATTTGACATGAGTTTCGTCTTGTCCATGTTCATCTTTAAGCCCACCCGTTGAGAAACTCGATTGAGGTCATCGAGCATCACGCTGAGTTCCTCCATCGACTTTGCCATGACTACGATGTCGTCGGCAAACCGAAGGTGAGTGATGTATTCGCCATTGATGTTGATGCCAAGTCCTTGCCATTCCAGGAGCTTGAAGGCGTCTTCCATAACGGCCGTAAACAGTTTCGGGGATATAACGTCCCCCTGTCTTACGCCTCTTCTCAATGGAATGGCCTTTGTGCTCTGCTCCTGAACTCGGACCGACATGGTGGCGTTACTATACAAACACTTCAACACTTCAATGTACCGATAGTCAATATGGCATCGCTGAAGTGACTCGAGCACCGCCCATGTTTCCACCGAATCGAAGGCTTTCTCATAGTCCACAAACGCTAAGCATAATGGCAAGTTATACTCTTCAGTCTTCTGTATAACTTGCCGCAGCGTATGTATGTGGTCTATGGTACTATAGCTTCTTCGGAAACCGGCTTGTTCGGGAGGCTGGAAGTCATCAAGTCTATGTTCGAGACGGTTCGTGATGACCCTTGAAAACAGCTTATAAACATGGCTTAGAAGCGTGATGGGCCTGTAGTTCTTCAATAGGCTATTATCACCTTTCTTGAAGAACAGTACCACCTCGCCTCTATTCCATGCTTCAGGCGTTTTGCCCTCGGACAAAACGGAATTAAAGAACTTCTGGAGGACCTTAAGTACCGGTGTTCCACCCGCTCTCAGAAGCTCTGAGGTGATTCCGTCTTCGCCCGGCGCCTTGTTGTTCTTAAGCTGCTTCAGGGCCATCCTAATCTCGTACAGACTGATGTCCGGGATGTCTTCGGTATAATGTCGGGACAGCTTGGCTCTTGGATCGCCTACCAAGCTGTCAACGGGCTTTGCGACTGAAGTGTATAACTGACCATAGAACCTCTCGATCTCACCTAGAACCTTTGCTTTGGTCGACGCTATGCTGCCATCTTCCCGTTTCAGCTTGGTCAGCTGGCTTTGTCCAATAGACTTGTCCTTTGCGAACACTTTGGAGCCTTTGTTCTGCTCAATGGTCTCTTTAACACGGTTCGTATTAAAGAGCCGCAGATCATGTCGCAAGGACTTCGATATACGTCTATTAAGCTGCCTATATGACCTCGCGTCATCGGGAGACTGCAACTGTAGCGAGCGTCGTTCAGCCATGAGGTTTAAGGTTCGATCAGACAATTTCTGAGGTCTATATTTACGGCGGGGTCTGAAAAACTTAGACCCTACCGTGTGGACAGTTTCCACTAGCCCGTCGTTGATCTCGTCCACTGAGACAAAGTTCTACAGACAAGCGAAGCGGTTGGAGAGCTCGAGTTGAAAGCTCTCGGGGTTTTGAATATGGGCCTGAGTAGGTCGGAGCGTAGACTTCATCAGACTGGACCTTTCCAGTTTAACATTGATATTCAGTGTGCCTCTTACGATTCGATGATCACTGCCGGTCTTGACCCTATTGATCACAGACACATCACTGAAGATCCGTTTCTTGTCAGTCATGATGAAGTCAATCTCGTTTCTCGTGGAACCATCGGGACTTATCCAGATCCATTTCCTGTGAGGCGGCTTCTGGAAGAAAGAGTTCATCATGAAGAGTTCCTCTTTCCCTAGAAAGTCGGCCAGCCTCTGTCCCCTAGGGTTCCGTTGCCCGTATCCAAATTGCCCCACTCTCAACTCATCACCGCTGTTCTTGCCCAACTTTGCATTGAAGTCCCCCATAACAACAGTGAAGTAGGTTTTGGAAGTATGTATGGCCCTACTTACGTCCTCATACATAGCCTCTACTTCCTCATCAGAATGTGACGAGGTCGGTGCGTATACCTGAATGACCTTCAACGAATATCTTTTGGATATTCTGAGTATTAGGTATACCACCCTGCTCGACACACTGTCGATGGTAGTTATGTTGTTAACGAGGGACTTGTGAACGAGAAACCCGACACCACCTTGGGACTGTTGGGCGCCCTCCCGGTAGTAGAGCAGGTTACCAGACTTCAGGGTTACGGTGTCCTCCCCCTCTCTACGGACATCGCATAATCCTACAATGTCCCAGTGTAACCTGCTCAGTTCCTCTTCCAACTCGCAAATCTTTTCATCAGTCCTCATTGTGCGTATGTTGTGTGTTACCAGGGCCAGTCGTCGTGGGGATGGGTAGCCGGATTTCGTCCGGGGATTCTTAGCACCCCCTGCTCCGCTATTACCTTGGCCGCTACCCGCGCCAGGGATAACGGAGCTGCCGGAGACTGGGGGCCTGGTATTTGTGTGACTGATCATAAAGGGGGGATTTTCCGTACGCGCCACGCTTGGCAGGCGGGTTGGCGCGCGCAGTTTTTTTCTTTAAGGTCTCTGGAAGACGCTGCTGCCCATCTCCCAGTATATTATTATTATTATTCCCTTAGCAGGCTTCTACTGCAACCACGGGATGATATGGTAGGGGACAATTCTAAGGCCGGTCACCCCACGGCTTACTTCTACCAATTCATCTTAATTTTGGAAAGTGTCAAAAAAACATGACAGTAGTGAAAATTCAATAAGGCGATAACCAGAAATTATTTTAAGAAAGAAAATTTAATGACAGTCTCATTATCGAAAAGGATAAAGCCCTTATTGCTTACGAGAAACAAAACACAATCCTTTTTCTCAGACGTCTAAATTATAACAAAAAAAACGCTATCCGCTCCGCCCTGGTTACTGACGCATACCCATATTCCATAAAGTACAGGACAACAAAGACCCTAAAGCAATTCGTGAAGAGCCGTATTCGAACGGTTCACACCATTAAACACATTATACATATACTACACGATAATCGTACACGTGCCCTATCACGCCACGTGTTTTGGTATACGGTTTTGGTTGATAAGTTAAGTGGTTTTCTAAACACGTAAATGTTAAAATGTAATCAGAATATATATGTTCTATAAATAACGATAACCTCCACGATGGCTAGACCAGATATCAGATCAGTTGGAGTATACAAGATTTCACCACAATATTTAGAGTACAAGAACTACTAATGAGAATTAAACGTAACAAGGCATGTAATCCAAGGAAATTCATAGATGGTATCGCCATCTAGACAGCTTGAATACCTTTCAAAATGAAAATTGCTACAGGGATCAAAAGTTCAAAACGAATGTGGAAATTGAAAGCGTACGTAGAGTGCGTCTCTGGTCGAAAGGTTGACGTTGGAGCCGTAATCCAAAGATACCGGGTTCGATTCGTGGTGTGGACAGTCGCCATCAGATAGCGCAGCATATAAAGTCAAAGTCAAAAATCTTTAGGTATTCCATTGACATAAATTATGTACTAGAATAGTCTTAAAGATAATACATGATTATTCTAATATTACACGAAAAGTATTATTAAATTATTTTATTGGGTATATATTTTATATGTCCATGTTTTATGTACATTTAAATAAATAAATAAATAAATATGTCATTCCAAATTCAGTTTTCATTTAGTTTAAATTCAATGTCCAAATATTCCTTTGTGCTGTACAGTGCGTATTCAGTTAATTTACTTTTTAAATACAAAATAAATTTAGCGTCATTGAGTGAGGTTACACAAATTGGGCAGATGGTTGTACATTTTTAGGCTCTAATTAATAACACACTTTTTTAATTTTATGGCGTTCATAAATATCTGAACACGACTCTTATTGACTGTGTGTTACCGCACATGTTCAGATATTTATGAAGGCCTTATATGCTGCGATATATCTGATGGCGGCGGACTACGTGTGAGCGTATTTTTTTTATTCCTTCAGAGAATGTCAGTAATATTATTATTAGTCACGTGAAAGTTAAGGTGCATCAAGTGAGCATGTGATTGAGAATGGGGTGGGCACTGGGTTAGTGAGAATAAAATAATCTTAGATACCTGTCCGCCTGTCTCCAAAAATATCAGTTATTAATATATTTGAAATTAAGTCTTAAAAGCTTCTTCCATACCAACAAGGGGTGTACCGTACCCTGCAGAAAATTACGAAAAGTGAGACACTGGAGATAACTTTTTTATACAAATTTGGTTTGCCTGTGGGTTCCCATAGCTGGGCAAAGGCCTTTCTCATGATTTCCAAAACTCTGGGTCAGATGCTTCTGGTCAGTTGTTAAGGTACGCGCCTAGATCGTCCCGCCGTCTTCACCTAGGTCTACCCCGTCTGCGTTATTTTTCAGGTGCCCATTTAGTAGTCATACGTGTCCAGCCCATTCCCACTTGACTTTAGCCTTGCGATTGCTTTTCCAACCTTCCATTCTATTGTCACCTAAGAAAACGCTCGTCGATACGTGAATTCTGGTCGTTCTAACCTACAGCACCCGAACTTGTTCACTTATAGAGTCAGAAATTCAAATTCATTATATATATATCACTTTCAATATATAAATATCAATCACTTTTAAAGTGAAACTAAATAAATACTTTTCCCTGAGTTTTAGAGATAGTAACATAGCTATTTCATACTTTCATTACGTGCAGTCGAAAATAAGTAAAAAAAAAAAAACTCTGTTTTCTGCGTGAATTTTGTGTTTTTTGAGAAGTTTTTGAAACAAAAAATGACAAGGAAAAATTCAAACTCTAGGTTACAAATAGATCGCAATAGCCCTGTTCTTTTTCATTGATAATAATGATAAGAAACATGTTTTATCATAGAGAAACTGTCAATCAGCATTTTTGAACGGATAAAAAGAGCCTTGAGCATTGTTTAAATACAACCTTTTTGTGAAATACTCCAAATAGCTTATATTCGCAGATAACCCGGCTCAACTCGAAGTCACTTCAGAAAGGTTAATTTAATAAAAAAATAATATGACGGCCGTAAAATAAACATGGACATTATGCAAAGGAGCCGAGTCCGGCGTCGCAGGTGCGGCGGTGTCCGCCCGATTTATAATTTACGTCTACCCTTCCGTGGAGCGCCAGTCACAGACTTTTTTTACTAACCATTAAAATTAAAACTCAATAATTACCATTTTCCTATCGTGTGATACGTCTACACATCGACATTGGCGAAATACAACTCAGCAAAAAGAGAAAGCCACAGAATAAAAAAAAAACAACCACCATTAAATAAATGTGTTACAGTCGAGGAAACCGAGGATAATATTATTAACATAATCACCCTTCATTTATCGATGGATATTTTATCGAATTTTAATTTCATCGATATATAATTTTTTTTATTACCAACGTCAAAAAAAAGTCTTATTTATTTTCTCTCTTTTAGTTTATTTTTAAGCTATTACTGCAGCGAAGCTTAATTTTGGAACCAATTTTGAAGCTTGAACTTCCTAAATCCTTCTCAGAATTTTAGTGTAGTGTGACAAAAGGATCGGTAAAGAATCGATGAAAATCTTCAATATTTGTATTTCCATATTATTGTATTGAACACCTTAACCTTAAGGTAAAAAGTTATAAGAATATTACGTCAAACTTTGTGTTCGTAGTGCAGATAGTCACCTCCATAGTAAAAATAACACTACATTAGAAAAGTCAAAATAAGAAACTGCAGAAAAGTCTAGTGCAGTTTTATTGTCGCTATAAGTTTATGCCTTAAGTCGTTCCTCCAGAGAGAAGAGCTCTCGTGGCTCGCTCAAAATAATCGTAAAAATGTGAAGTCGTTAGCAAGTGTAAAGAAAGTGCGTCAAGCGACTCAGCTGTGCCGGGTCTGTATCCTTACTATGAGTTTACAGTGACAGTACTCGCTAGTACTCGCTAGTGTAAACGATATGTATGGAGAATAGTAGTTCTACAAAGTAACTACTAGAGGCGCTGTGCTATTCTTTATACCATACACATCATTTACGCTGCCGCTAGTGAGTACGGCCACGTTAACTCATAGTAGGGGTACTGAAGGTAAGATGAGTCGGCTCTTCGGTGTTGTTGTATGAGAAGACCAAAATTTGATAAAAAAAATACAAAACCGGCCCAGTGCGAGTCAGACTCGCGCACCGAGGGACAAACACTTCCCATGTTAACTGGCTGGGTTAAGTTAAGTTTGCACCTGGTATGCATGGCGTCGTATATAAATAAATAGGTACAAAGTTAACACAACCGATCACGTTTTCTGTATGGGAGCCCCACTTAAATATTTATTTTATTCATCCTCCTAGCCTTTGTCCCATTTTTTGAGAATGAATTCTCAATCGGGGTCGGCTACCTAAATCCCAAGATGTGGCGTAGGCACTAGTTTTTACGAAAGCGACTGCCATCTGACCTTCCAACCCAGAGGGGAAACTAGGCCTTATTGGGCTTAGGTGGTTTCCTCACGATGTTTTCCTTCACCGAAAAGCGAGTGGTAAATATCAAATGACATTCCGTACATAAGTTCCGAAAAACTCATTGGTACGGGCCGGGTTCGAACCCGCGACCTCCGGATTGAAAGTCGCATGCGCTTACCACTAGGCTACCACCGCTTCCGCTTAAATATTTATTTTATTATTTTTTTATAGTGACAACAGAAATGCATCATCTGTCAAAATTTCGACTGTCTATTACGTTCATGAGATACAGTCTGGTGACAGACGGGCAGAGAGAGACGGACAGCGGAGGCTTAGTAATAGAGTCCCGTTTTAACCCTAAAAACCGGCCAAGAGCATGTCGGGCCACGCTCAGTGTAGGGTTCCGTAGTTGCCCATCCTTCACAAAAGACGAAAATTACTAGAAACATTTAAATTACGAGAAAGATTTCAAGCTCTATAAAAAAGTCGTAAACGCCAAAGTAACAGTAATTACTTATTACCTTCTGGAAGTTATCTATAATACGCACCAGATTAAGCGAAATGTTTTAATACAGTACGGCTCATAACCAATATGTATTACGTTCGAAGTGTAAGGACATCGCGCGGCACTTACGTCCTTTTAAAGAAAATTATGAATCTTTACGATAACTCAAAAACGGCTCGACCGATTTTATTCAAATTAGTTTTCATTGAAAGTACTAAAAATAATGTTTGAAGACCCCTATTATTTTTAAAATACCTATTCAACGACACCCCACACACTAATGTTGGAACGAAATAAAAAAAACACCCCCAGATCAGGTGTACGGGAGACACCCGAAAAAAATTTTTTTTTTTTTAGTTTGTATTTTACTGTTTTTTCGGCGTTATACATATACATACTCATACCAAATTTCAGCTTTCTAGTACTAATGATCACGGATCTAAGCCGCGGACGGACAGACAGACAGACAGACGGACATGGCGAAACTATAAGGGTTCCTTATTGACTACGGAACCCTAAAAAGAGCAGATAAAGAATAATGGGCCGAAAACTGTTCAGCGGTCCACCAACTTGTTTTACTTTTCTCAACAAACTATGCAATAAGTGAGACAGGGTTGGCACCTTCGAATAGTTCAGCAATCTTAACTTTTACGGTTAACTCGAGAAGCAAATATTTTACCGGGTTTAGAGGCCACGAATTTTATGACCACCCGGATATGTTTTTTATGCCCCCATAAACCTTTTTTAAGTGTGTCACTATCGAAGTTTCATATAAAATCTAGCGGGGAATTCAAATCACGGTCGCTGCCGAGGATTTCGGTTTTTACGGGTTAGTGAAAAGTTCGGAATTTTTAGGATTTTTGTTCAGTAGTTTTGGGTGTTGAGTGATGAAGTTTTTATTACGTATTTTCGTATCGGAGTTTCATGAAGCCATGCTCATGTATTTAGATAAACGGTTTACGGTTTTATTTTATGTGTAATTAAGAAACATACTGATATTGTGGTAATTGAGAGATAAGGTAGGTTAAACCTGCCATCAGTATTTTCTTGTAAGTAAAGGTATTGAAATGGTATATCTAAAATTATCTGCAGAAGAGGGGCAAAGTGGTAAAATTTGGATCTGAGAGAATCACGTTTTACATTTTACTGTTACCTCAACTAGCTTAAACAGCAATTGGACACATACAAACATAACAAGATTAGTAGCTATTTTCACGAAAACTAGTTATATAATACATCGAAAAAGCTGTGAATAGGTTCCTTCCCTTTCTTTAGTTATAATAATACCTAGATATTAAAGACCAAGAAAGAAAATACAATTAAGAACTTGAATTAATCAGATTGATTCAAATTTTCGACAGAAATGAAAACTTTCTCGTTAAAGAGTAACGCTCGAGGGGGAAAGGCCAATATTTCCATAACGACGTCATAATGGCGCCATCTGTCGGCACTATTAGACTCTGAAACGATAACGTAACGTGTTCAAGATTATTCAAGATGAAAACAGACATCTCTTCAGGAAGATTCTATAAATTTACTCGTATGTTTATCATAAATTCATAACCAACATAAAGTGAAAAGTTTGCAGTCTTTCGTAAGATGTAAAAGATATTTTTTTCACTGCCGAAGCTTTTTGGTGTATTATTAATAATAGTTTAAAACTGTCTTGTCCTTTTGGGTGTAATGAGTTAGTACACAAAGACAATCCGACAATGAGGTTATGGTAACGTTATCTTTATCAATAACACTTTACGCTGATCATGTACCTATAGTTAAGAAATAAGGGAACGTATACTAAATACGAAAAGCTTCATAATTTCAACTTTTTAGGGATTTAGGCTGGCTAACGGGGTGGCTCAGTCGGCAACAAGTCACGGGTCAGCAACCCGCGGCCAGCGAGTGCCTTCCTTGCAGCCCTTTACTGGTTCGTAAAATAAGGGCAGTCGTTTTTTTTTTTTTTTTTTTTTTATGTCATAGGGGGCAAACGAGCAAACGTATCGCCTGATGGAAAGCGATTACCGTCGCCCATAAACACCTGCAACACCAGAGGAGTCACAAGTGCTTGCCTACCCGGAGGACGAAGATAGAATGCCTCTATGCTAGTAATTTCACCGGCTATCTTACCCCCACACCGGAACACAACAATGCGAACAATAATGCGATAATAGGGATGACGATTGATGTTAAATTCTACAGCATACTGTAGTTATATGAATAAAATTAGCTCAATATGTCATGAAACAAAGAAAAATACTCCAATATGTGAGTTCAAAGTTCGCAATTTTTATTTTCCTAACCCATAGAGTTTTCAAATTGTCCATTTTCAGAATCCTCATAATTTAACAAAACAATAATTGCGTGACAACCATGACCTAAACGCTCGTTTTCACTGTGAAAATGGCAAATCAATTACTACACTACTCTCCATACGAATATTAGTACCTTAATACCCATAACATATAATGGCGTCACGATTAGGTGCCCATTTGTATGGAGCGTTTTTAGCGCTCCGTAGGAATGTTGAACTTTAACGGTAATTTCTGACTTTAAGAGTAGTCTAAGTGTAGTTAATCCCATATAGATTTGATCCCAATAAAAAATAGAATCGATTGACATCTTCAAAAAATATTTTCGTCATGCCTATTTCGCATTCGCTGAAAAATTGTTCAGAAGTGGGACTCTACCAAAATCTGGCCCTTGCCTGTTAAAAGGTTGTCGGCCACTGATCCAACCCATTCAGTAAGGAGTTACTATTGAAAACCCTATATTCAATTCCGATACTTCGATTTTGTATACGAATCTCCTATACAGAGTAGGTTTGCAATCTTTATTCAAGATCATTGCAAGCACTATTATACTATGGATACCGATATAATACCGATATACTGTTTTGGCCGAAGGTATTCTTCGGCCAAAATGTTAACTTTCACCACTAACATTCTAAAATTCTTCATTCATATTCAATTTCACTGTCCCCTATTAATATTCCCTTTTGAATTGTAACCAGCTGTAATCCGATTATGTAAAACTGGCCTTTATCTAACTCCGTCCCTTCTAATCGCGTGCTAGTGTTTTTGGCAGTTCTGCCGTTACGATTACGGTGAAAGGTCGTATCTTTGTACGGACATCATAGTAAGATACGTCCGTTTACGTAGCACGGCAGAGTTAAACAAGCCCGTATTTTGTCAAACCCTCCATATCATAAGTTGAGATGAGAGGTATTGCTATACGTATAAGTTGAGAAGTCTATATTTGCTCACAGTTTCATGTTAACTTCCATCCTGCGAATTTTGCGACGTGTATTAATAAGTAAAAAAAGGGTTATTCTCTTACACAAATCGACCTAGTCCCAAACTAAGGAATGCTTGTACTATGGGTACTAGATGACGATATACATACATAATGTATAAATACATACATAAAATTCATGACCTAGGAACAAATATTCACAATTACAAACTGCGCCAACCGCGTCGTCAAAATCCATAAAACTTCTAACTTAATTGGATCTTCGATTATTTTGGTACTTTTAATTAAACGGAACCTGAATGTATTTGCTTACTTTGTGCCGAATAAGAAGACTCATAGTCATAGTCGCCTACGAACAATTTATATTGCTACTTTTAGGATTTCTCTATGTTAGTTCGAATCAAATGAAATAATGAACTTTATTCTGCAAGTAGGTCATAAGGGCACTTTTAAATGTCTGAGTCTACCGGCGCTTCACAAAAGGAGACCACTGTTAAGAAGAAACGCCGAAAGAAACTCAATAGCTAGTCATTTTTTCAAAAAAAATGAGTACTACTGTACTCACAATTACGATTACGAATTATGACTACAGTAACGGATTAAAAATTCAGCGGAAACTTTAGTTATTTTTTGGGCTCGTCCTAATAAAATTTCATAATTATAATATCGTGGTAGCACCTTTACTAACATTGTTATAAGTTGCAAGTAAGAACAAAGGTAGGTAAGGCTAGTAACTGCCGCGGCCATTACGGAGTTGGCGCGGTAATGACAGGGCGCTAGATAAAGGACTAATTACACTTAGGCGAATTACGTATGGCCTTTGAAGTCACTTTAGTGTACTAAGCTCGTTCAGACTGACGCGTTTAGCCACCACGCGGAGATAATCCTATCACTTGGGTACTTAAATTATGTTTGAACACAGCTGAGTGGAGCAATGAGTCTATAAACGTTGAGTACCCAAGACTAGGTTCTTATTAACAACCGCTGACCGCTGCCGTTGACCCAAACCGATTGAGGCAAGCATCTGAAAAGCTGAAGCGAATATTTTTATTAACCAGGGTGTAATTCCGTCAATTTTGGAGAGATGATGGAGATCTCATCGCTATCCGTCACTTTTGACGTGTCCCTACTTGACAAGTGGCGATATCCCTAGAACATTGCAACTTCACCAATCCGGTCGAATTAAATTTGCGTCTCCTTTGTATGTGACGGCGTAGATAACAGGCGCATACTTAACTTGTCCGGGTAGTACGTGATATTAGACAGCTGTTTATTATTAAGTATTTGTTATTAAAGCGGAAACAGAAATACATCATCTGTGAACATTTCAACGCCAGAGGTTCATGTAATTTGTAATAGTTAACTAATCATTTTGTAATTTTATTAATATTATTATGGTTTTATACTGTATAATTTTAAGCGTGCACACCTGCAAAGGTAGGGTTCGGTGAAACTGTTTTATGTAATAACATCTGCTTATTGTAAACCTGAATTACCATACACGCAATAAATCATTCATTCATTCATTCATTCATGAGATACAGCCTGGTGACAGACAGACGGCCAGTGGAGTCTTAGTAATAGGGCCCCGTTTTTACCCTTTGGCTACGGAACCCTAAAAAGAACATATATTTGATAGTGTGCAATGTTAAAGCGAAATAATACAGTAGGTCGGAATATCAATCACGCCAGTCATTCCGAATGTGATGCTATCGTAAATATTTTAATTAAATTAATATTCAAATTTCCGGAATTTATAAAACCTGAAAAGCCTAATAACACCCGGTTTAATTTGCGCAAAAATTAATAAACACGAAACAAAGCCAACTAAAATTTGGGAATTAAATACATATTTTGTTAATAGTTATTTACTAGCTCTTTGTGTTTTGGGTTTGAAATATAAATATTTCGAACGCTTCGTAATTAATTGCTGCATTTTTCGATATGAAACTATTTCAATTGGTGACATTTTACTGTTATCGATATGAATCATTTTTGGTAAAAAAAGTGTTGTCTTTTTTCACAGCGTTATAACAGTTCTGACTTCCTGTTTGTACTTGTCAAACAAATATAAATATTAAGGGACAATCTTACACAAATCTACCTAGTCCCAAACTAAGCAAAGCTATGGGTATTAGACGACGATATAAATAATACATAAGAAGTACATATAGATAACACACATTCATCACAGCCGGGATTCGAACCCAGGACCGCCGGCTCAGTAGGCAGGTGTATTACAAACTACGACAACCGTGTCGTAATTTTTTAAATTAAGGTTGTCCCACGGATAACAACGCGACGTAGATATAAATCCGATAAACTTTACTATGATAGTTTACTATAAAACTGTATTTGCTTTATGGTTAATTTGCTTGAGCTAAAAACAAATACGGTACATATCAAATATACCGGGTGATCAATCTAAATGGGTCAGTCGGGAAAAGTCACAAACTATAAGAGATTGGGAAATCTGTTCTTAGGAACCATATATGGCATCGATTTTAGATTTAATAAAAACGGCATTATTCTTTTTTTATAAATCTCATACATAATTTCATACATAGCCCGGTCAAACCCGCTGTATAGAATGTTACATTACGAAATACGATTACTTATAGAATTTTAACCAGGTTCAATACCGTTTATGTATGAGATTTATAAAAAAATATTGAATGCAGTTTCTATTAAATCTAAAATCGACGCCATGATTCCTAAGAACAGATTTCCCTATCTCTTATAGTTTTCGTTTTCTTCCCACTGACCCATTTAGATTGATCACCCTGTATAATATAGTCTAAGAATCGAACCTACACCATATTTCTACAACGTTTAAATTTCGGTGTTTTAATTAAGTTTCTAAAGGTTATTCTCTTGTGAACCCAGGAATAAAATTAGTCAATACCTGCCATCTCAAAACAGCTAAACAGAAAGGCAGGTGCAATAAACTTTTTATAGTTGCCAATAAAACTGTACCAACTTTGTTAGGTCGGTAGTTACACAATTTTAGTACGGCCCGTGTATTTAAAGTGCGCAGGGCACAATTTTGTGCAATTTGTGCTAATTGTGGCCATTAGGAGATGGTATGTTTTAATCAAGGACATTGTTTCATTTGCTATAAAAATAATGAAGTAATTGCAAGTTTAGCAATTTCACGACTTGGACTTCTTTTAATACAAATGGAAAATAATGAATTCAGTCTTCAAGCCTAATCCTCTTTTTCAGAAAATAATGGTTTTTCTCAAACACGTAATGAAATGTCATCATAACGTGCGTTACAACAGGCTTCGAAGTATCACGTTTCAGGCGGAACAACTCGAGATAACTGTAAAGGAAGGCTTCTTATCACTATACGGTTTATACCTACTCACCCGGCAAGCCCTCTTTTCTACGGCGTCTGCAGGAATATACTATAAAGTGCGATAAGAAGTAAGTAGGGAGAATACTGAATATATGTTTTCAAAAAAATACTCAATGGAAAAAAATAACCGAGTTACCTTAGGCCCGGATATTGTAGTAAAAACCACGATTTATAAAAAGAACAGGATAATACGAAACTGAACAGAAATGAAACGCTATCCATTACCAACATATACAAAGAAGATTGATGCTGAATATTTTTTCCATTAAGTTATATATTTAACAATATAAGTACATCGACAATTTCATACGATTAATTATTTGATCCTTTAGTATTGTTACGCACGACGTATTTACTTCTAGATATGTTTCACTCACATTAAAAAATTAATATGGCAGAAAGATTAATGTCCATTTCCATTAAATTTTACCCTAACTTTCCGATATTTAAAAAAGGCGCATACTTTAGACAAACTAACAAACATCCCATACATAGTGTAGAAGTCATACATTTTTATTCTTGTTTAACTAATCTAGTTTTTTTCTACGCATGCGTGGCAATGGTCTTTTATTCTTCTTCAAATACACTTTCGTGTTCATTATGAGTTATAAAGTACTAGCTGCTCCGCGCGGTGTAACCCACTCATCCCACGGGAACACTACATTTTATCGGGATAAAAAGGAGCCTATATGTTAATTCAAGGTGTCAGCTACCTTCATACCAAAATTATATATCAAAATTGGTCCAGTCGTTTGAACGTGAAGAAGTAACACACATAAATACACTCACAAACTTTCGCCTTTATAAATATGAGTGTAATTTTCTTTTGTCATTCATTATTATTAAAGAAACAATTTTATTCCCACGAAAAACACCTACATTTTGATCTTATCTTGAGGTTTTTCAGAACACTAGCTACTTAAGATAAGGAAACCAAATAAGCGTACCATTATCCTAATGTTGAACCACAGGTTTTGCGAAAAACAGTAAGGTATTTACGAACATTTTCTGGAAAACATTTTTGTTCGTGATATTCCTTGACATTTGATAATTAGAAACATAGTTTTGACAGTTTTTCGTGCGTTTTAGTAATGAGGTATGTCATTTAGAGCGTTAAATATACGTATTTAGGCTTCAATTTTTTTATTAAGAACTGATGTGTTTTTTAGGGTTCCGTGCCAAAAGGGTAAAAACGGGACCCTATTACTGAGACTTCGCTGTCCGTCCGACCGTCCGTCCGTCTGTCACCAGGCTGTATCTCAAGAACGGTGATAGCTATACAGTTGAAATTTTCACAGATGATGTATTTCTTTTGCCGCTATAACAACAAATACTAAAAATAAAATAAAATAAATATTTAAGGGGGGCTCCCATACAACAAACTTGTTACAGATTATGGTACGGAACCCTTCATGCGCGAGTCGGACTCGCACTTGCCAATTTTTGTTAATATATTGGTGCACGAATCATTTGACATTTAGGCCGACAGTAGGCGTCAAGCGTTGGTAGCCTACTGGTTAGGGCATGCGACTTTCAATCCGGAGGTCGGGGGTCGAACCCGGCCCGTATGTACCAATGAGTTTTTCGGAACTTATGTACGGAATGTCATTTGATATTTACCACTCGCTTTTCGGTGAAGGAAAACATCGTGAGGAAACCACCTAAGCCCAATAAGGCCTAGTTTCCCCTCTGGGTTGGAAGGTCAGATGGCAGTCGCTTGCGTAAAAACTAGTGCCTACGCCACATCTTGGGATTTAGGTAGCCGACCCCGATTGAGAATTCATTCTCAAAAAATGGGACAAAGGCTGGGAGGATGATGACGATGAGTAGGCGTCAAATTATTCATACACTGAATACCCCGGGATATGTTTGTTTACAACGACAAAGTTCGATTATGTACGGAGTGCAGTAAAACACCCTTTATATGATATTCTTAGAAGCCATTGGATTAAATGGAAAATTGCGTAAAGCAAGGCTTATGCCCTCCCACACATACAATGGGCAACCCACTCGCCGATTCCACTGCCACGCGTGCAAGTAATTCAGCCTAGTCTGTTATATTAGGGATAAACGAAGTCCATTATGTTTCCTTAGAGTTGCTGTCATTGAAACTGATGCTGAGGACTATACAATTATTAGTTCTGCTTCAATAAGCTAAGACTATGATGATGCCAACAATAAAAAAAAAAAACTGGAAAAATTGTAACATAAATCTACAGATCTCACACACACAAAGCACATGATAAAATTGACAATTGTTTTCCGACCTTGTGCGTAAGGGACGGGTCTAATGTCTACATTTTTGGTCCACCCACCTCCTAAGATAGCTCAAACTGTAGCTTAATTCTATCCCAATATCAAATTGTTTCTGTTCCTTCAATAGCGAGCTCAGAAAAAGTTATTGGGAAACTCTCGATCCAAGTCAGCGAAATTTTTTGAAATTTTGACCAATTTTAGAAAATCTTAAGAAAGTTACTGACGACTGATTTTAAGAATTCAAATAGCACTTTTAAGCGCGCAGACTCACATTTTGACATACAGTCCATCCGCCGTCTCTACCTCTACATGCGAATGTCACAATTTCATAAATTGCGCACTAAGTATATACTAGATCACGAAAACAAACATTTTCAATTTTAAAACTAATTCTCTTATATCTTAAGAAAATTTCACGTTGAATTTTCTGTATTTAATCTGTATAATGCGTCTTGATGTAAAAGATTAAAAGAGCGAACGACTATTATGAGCATTATCCCCGTTTCGTGAAAGCGGCGATTCCCGAGGGATTATTCAGGATCCAGGGACGTTACGGGAATGACCTCCATCATTGCCGAGGTGCGTCTAATTATTATTGAAGTCTTTATAGTTATTGCGGGCCCAAGTTTTTGGTGTTTAGTGAAAATTAGTTTTATGTTATGTAGGTTTATGTTTGGGTCAGGTGGGGTCGTGTGATGCGAAAATAACGAGATAGGATAGTGGATGACGACTGATGTTAGATTGCTAATCATACTGTGTAGTTATATGAACATAATTAGCTTAACACGTTCACTGCGGAACAAATCTTGAGGAACTTTCAACTGGTGCGGTTGAGATCGAATCAGCCCAAACCTAAGCTCTTTTTCAGTGCGGGTAGGCCTAATCCACCTCGAATTTCAGTAGGTGTTTAAATCCTCCATAACTTTGCCTATACTCGGACTAGGTATTTTTTTTATGTGCTCTACATTCGTCAGTAAATGCTTAAAATACCCTTAGCGTCGCCCTTGGTTCTGACTTTTGGTGAGAGAAAAAAACCTTAAGAATCTTTGAGGCCTTTCAGGTCTCAAAACGCACTAAATTTTATCCAAACCTAGTGAAGAGAATGGCAATTATCGCTAAATTATCGATAAGTTTATTATTTGTTTCCTTGTAACTAGAGTACCTACCTACATGCTTTACTTAGTTAAAAGATTAGTTTTAATACTCTAAAAGGAAGAAAATAAACCATTCGATTATTTAAAACAAACCCGTTGATTTATGACATTCTGTAAACAATATAGTCACGTGTACGATAAAAAACACTTGTCTTCAGATTTACTTGTGTAAAGAATATAATATGTTTCTTTATATAGGTTAATATCCCGATAAGCAATTTTTATAAGTATCAGTATATTTAAGGTAAGTTAAACGAATGTTTATAGAGTGTTATTAATTTATTACTGAGTAGTAGAATAAGACTAAACAAAATATTAACATAAATTAAAAACATCTGTAGAAACAATGATTTTTAAAAATATAATTAAAGAGGCAATGTTGAGCAAAGTGATTATCGTAAAACACGCGTGGTTATTATACATCGATAACTGTGGCCGCACTAACGTGAAGCGATCGACTCCCGCGCCGCCGGCGTCCCGCTCAGTGCGGCTTTGAGGTCGCTTTTTTGAGACATTAATAAACCTCAATCCGCACTGAGTGAAAACAAAGTATACCCAGTGCGTTTGAGGCTTATTAAGGCCTCAAACGTTTTTCTTGAACCAACGAGTCCGGCTTTGGAAAACATAAATAAATGTATATTTGACTTTGTCGTACGCCTTGTAAGTAAACGGCAGCAGCTCCCGCACGAGAGAGATAACACGAACTTTTAGCCCCGCACCGAGGTAAGGTCGCGATTGAGGCCGATTTGACTCAACCCGCAGTGAACGTGTTTAAACCAATGAATTTTTTTTTTTTTTAATACAAGACTTCAAATGTAGGTATTTTCTCCATACAACAACCCAATCCACAGATGATGACGTCATCTGTAGGTAGGCCAAATGTATGGAGCGTTTTTAGTCCTCTGTAGGAATGTTGAACTTTGACGGTCTTTTCTGACTTTTAGAGCAGTCTAAGTGTAGGTAGTACTAGTCCCATGTAGACATTTGTCCTAATAAAAAATAGATTCGATTGAAATCCTAAAGGTTTCTAAATATATACCAATAAATCTTAATGGCCCAGTTTTAAGTAGTAACCTTGATAAAATCATAAGAAACATTTAGTTTGATCATAGACAAAAATGTCTAAAACAATCAGCATTTTTGAGCGGCTAAGGAGCCTTAACTGACAGCCTTAATATTAAAAACTGGCCAAGAGCATGTCGGGCCACGCTCAGTGTAGGGTTCCGTAGTTACTCATCCTTCACAATAGACTTAAGTTACAAGAATGATTTCAAGCTCTATAAATAGGTCGTAAACGCCAAAGTAACTGTAGTTACTTATTACCTTCTGGAAGTCAACTTACGTCCTTTTAAGAAAATTATGAAATTTTGCAATAACTCAAAAATGGCTTAACCGATTTTGTTCAATATAGTTTTCATTGAAAGTACTTATAAGGCCTCATTTCCTTCATTTGAATTTATCCATAATTTTTTGACCCATGGTTGAAAAGTTAGAGGGGGGGACGCTATTTTTTTTATTTTCGGAGCGAATATTTACAAAGCTGCTGACTTTTTCAAAAAATTATGTTTGGAGACCCCCATTATTTTTAAAAGATCTATTCAACGACACCCCACACACTAGTGTTAGAACGGAAAAAAAATTCACCCCCACTTTAGGTGGTCGAGAGGTACCAGAAAAAAACATTTTTTTTTAGATTTTGCTTTACCGTTCTGTCGGCGTGATACATACACATACTCATAGCAAATTTCAGCTTTCTAGTACTAATGATCACGGAGCTAGGCCGCGGACGGACAGACGGACAGACGGACATGGCGAAACTATAAGGCTTCCTAGTTGACTACGGAACCCTAAAAAGGCACTGACAGATGCCACTCTGTACACAAATTATTTTATCCCCGTATTATAAGGGACTAAGTTGATTCACATTTACAAAAATAAACGATGAGGGTGAGATTTATTTTACCCAGGTACCAAATTGACTAGTTCAATAGAACAGACGAGACGCGATACCAGGCAATAGATTAAAATGAAAGGGTGCCTACTCTTTTCTGTCATTACGGTACAAATGCCTACATAGTTACAAATGACTGAAACCTGAAATTAAATAGACTAGTAGCAATAGGCCAAAACTCTGTATTTAGGTTTCTACTTAATTGGTTTGGATACACAATTAGTCTGACTATTCCATCCAAATTTCCACTCTGTTAGTTGATTCCAGTTAGTTAGTGGAGCCAAGCAATTACTCGTTAAATTCTATCGGGATTTAAAATACATTTTCACAGGCACATTTCACATTGGGTATAGCATATACGTACGCACATACATATACGCACTTTAAATAGGGGAAAATCGATCCAAAAATTATTGTCCTTTAGCCTATCTCTCTCCTAGCCTATTTATTAATTCCTTCCGGTATTGGGGCATCCGACCAACTTTTGTTTGACATATTTCACTAGTATAGTAATGTAATATATCAAAAAAGTGAAGCTCTTAATAGGAAGCAAATAACACCAAATGGTGCTTAGATAAATAGGTTTTTTATTTGTAATAATCATACATCGTCTACATAAGCAGACATATCGTAGCCCGAGGCAATAACTACCTAGTCAAAATTAAATTCAGTATTCATTTTTTACATTTTGTATATGTAGGTACGGAACTAATAAGTCTACAGTGGTACTAAATAAAATAACATTAAATAACATTTCAAATGATCTTATGCTATGGCAACACTTTTCTAGATTACCGGAAAGTGACAGATGCGTATGTATCACAGTAACGTTCACAGTAACGGTGTGATTTTGGCCCCAAAATGCCGTCTTGCGTAATGCATAATTGCACGAATGTTAAAAGCCTCTATTAAATAAAATATATACCACACAGTCATACAATTTCTAGACTTACAAATCTATGCAAGCGGTATGATGGCGAAATAAAGGTAAAACCAATATAATACAAAAAAACAGCGATCCGAAACTCGGTCAGACACGGAACTTAAAAGTAAATTCCCATGCTTCTCATGTATTTTATGGGTTTACTTCTATACGGCCCACATGGGCTGTGGGGGCTATAAGTCTATTCGAGTTTCAGCGCTTGAGGGGCGGCACATTTATGGCACTTAGGGCAAATTCAATGGTTGGCTTTAACATGTTTGTACAAGGGCAATTGCCAGCTTGGATGCATGTGTCAAATAAATGTGCAACTCAATAATATTATGTTATTTTTTTACAAAAATAAATAAGTTTCACTTCACTTGACTCAATTTGTTAGTTAGAACATGTAAGAAGCTGCATGCTTGTATAAAAGCTACTTGCCTGATTAATTTTTGAATAGTTGTCCACAGATGAAATAATAGTTGTTCACTTATTTTCCTTTGAATTTCATTATAATAAATAAAATAATAATAATAAAAAATATGTATTTCAGACCAACAGATCCATATTTTGGTACAGCACCTATCGCCTTTCATAGTTTATACAAAACAACACAGTCATGTACTAGCATTAATGTGCCAAAAAAATGGCGTCACAATGGAAACTGAATTCTATTTAGCCCTGCCTTATCAGGTACGCGAAGCTATCGAAATTAGACGGCGCTCGAATTTTAATAGAGACGGCGGTTGGGCTTTACCTCCAGCATGGGAGCCTGTTTTGCCAGTGGCGAATCATATTCTGCGTTTGGAAAATCCCGTGGACACCATTAGTCAAGTGTGCGTAATATCTATGGATGACAAAAGTAACGTTGGAGTGCCGGACAAGTTGTAGGCATGCAAGCACCCCCCGGCGCGTCGGTGCGTGCTATTAGGCCTTTAGGCCCATCGTCGATCAAAAAATCAGTGACAAAGTTAGCGCGCGGCTGTACGGGTAGTAGTCCCTGATGAAGAGTTCCATGCGAGTTCGAAAGATGTCTGGCCGTTTCTGTCAATTTCACGTGACTGTAAACCGCTTGATACTAGTATTTTTAATAAAATTACTATCTAATATCAACTAATACTTGGTGATACAGCAAGATAATATCCTCAGGGGCATTGTCTTTTCTTTAGTTATATTATGGCCATTTTCAGGCTTCCGTACGCAAAGAGTAAAAAAGGGGAGCTTATTACTAAGACTCCGCTGTCCGTCCGTCTGTCTGTCCGTTGTCACCAGGCTGTATCTCATTAACCGTGATCGTTAGACAGTTGAAATTTTCACAGAAGATGTATTTCTGTTGCCGCTATAACAACAATAACTAAAAACAAAATAAAATAAATATTTAAGGGGGCTCCAATACCACAAAGCTTGATCGGCGCCTTACAAACCAGGAGCAAATTTGACTTAACCCGGCCAGTAAAGATGGGATAAGTATTTGTACGGAACCCTCGGTGCGCGAGTCAGACTCGCACTTGGCCGGGTTTTTTACTTAATTGATAGGTTAGTAGAACCGATGACCAGGGCAAAAAGGTTCTTGAGTGGCCACCGGAACTGTACTGGAATCTAATTTTCTCAAACATGCAAAGAAATGTAGTCCGTGCGTTATAACAGGCTTCCACGTATCACGTTTCGGACAGAACAACTCGAGATAACTGTAAAGGAACTTCATACAAAATTGAAGGCCTGAGCCGGGAAGTATTTTTTTTTTAACATGATGTTGTCTGTGAACATGAACAGGCTAAACAGCTGAATTAGATTTTTTTATACTGGTGTATTTTTTATTAACATATGCAGTGATGTTTGAGAAAAGCACTATACATGCCTAGCCGTGAAAAGGGCTTGCCGGCTTTGTGTCACTATCCGGCCTCCCTACGATCGGCAGTCTTTACCTACTCACCCGGCAAGCCTTTTTTTCCAGCGTCTGCAGTAATTTACTATGAATGATAATGGGGATGAATCCCTATTCATCTTCTTACTGTCCGCTGACAGTAAGACAAATACTTTGAGAAGACTGCAAAATGATCTAAGCTGTGAAGCTGCACCTATTATACAAAGTAGGCGCATTGTATGACGTCGAGTTGCGGAAAACTGGCCTGCGATAACCTTATAACCTAGATATCGATAACTGCCGCATCGATATCGACACATTAGGATAAAAAAATATTATGCGCAATACAATATAAAAAATTATTGAAGAACATTTTGACTATTTCAAGGGTTTTATTTATTGGAACATATTTTTGTCACCCGTATATATATTATTCGGTGTACAGTCAACTAATTTGATTCCTAAGGACTATGTGTATGTAGAAGTAACGTGTCTGTATCCAAAAAATGGCGTTCTATATATTTGAATTCTGACGGAACATCTAAAACTTTTTTTTCACACCACTACATACATAATTAAGTTTTTCGCCTATAGTAGTTGTTTAATGGTGATTACTGATTAGGTTGCTTTGGCTAAGATTTTCTCTTAAATTATAAGAATAACTAGCATTAACCCGCGGCTTCGCCCGCGTTCCTATACAATAAACATTATCCTACGGGAACGATGCTCTTTTTTTCAGGATAAAAAGTGGGCTATTTGTTAAAGTTAGAGCCTTATCACACTTGCGATTTGCGAGCGTATTTTGTATGAAGGCGATCGCGCAGCGTGTTCGCCGCGTCGCTTATTTGTATAGAAAATACGCTCGCAAATCGCAAGTGTGATAAGGCCCTTAGGGTATAATCTGCTTATCCCTCATGCATATCCGTCTAGCCGTTTTATTGTTGAAAAGTTTGAATGCATTTATAACGGCTGCAGGAGGTTTCCCGATGACTACTCCTCCAGTCTCGCCGCGCCACCCGCACTGGCCTTGACGACAATCGAAATGGCACCAAATACAAATTTAAACATCTATTAGGATAACGGGACTCATTCCATACCTCAAAAGCAAAAATAAATCCCTTATAGGATCACTTGTAGCTGTATGTGAGTCCGTCTGTTACAACTAATTTGCTGCAAAACTACTGCACCGATTGAATTGCAATTAGGCACAAATGCTTTCAAGAATTTTCATGTCCACAAATGTCCCAAAAAACCATGAAAAAGACACCCATATTCATATCACACACAATCATAACGTCATCGCACCTCCACAGGGGAATGGTATTTCACGTCCGCTACGTTGAGTTTTAAAATAATTGTTGTACCCGTAATCAGCGACCTGATAAATAATAAAAATAATACCCACGTTGATTTTCAGACTTTGGCAACACATTTCTCCCTTTTAGGGGTTCAATTCTTGAAAGGCCTGAAAAGCGTGTTTACTCATATTCTTAGAAATACTCCTGTGAAGTTTCGAATAAAATACAAACTTTGGATCTCTATTTCACCCCCTTTAGAAAAATCGTTTATTAGTGCGCCCCTAATATACCCTATAAGGAACCTACGTTCTAAATTTAGACTCTTTAGAAACAGCGGTTTGGGCTGTGCGTTTAAAAACGACACCCATATTTTTAGACATATTTAGACATTTCTACCCCATCGCACCCTAACATGAGAGATGGTATTACACGTCCGCCATGTTGAATTTTAAAATAGTTCTTTTTTTAGTAATCAGCGACCCGATAATCCATAGAAACCAACTCTTCCCTCTTCCCCTTCCGGGATACTGGGTACCAAGTTATCTAATCTTGTTTCCCCATACAAACTTTGAATCTCCATTTCAACCCCCCAATAGGGGGTGAATTAAAAAAAAACTTTCTTAGTGCACCCCTACACCTTATAAGCAACCTAGGTGCCAAATTTGGACTCTCTAGAACCAGCGGTTTAGTATTTAGACATTTCAACCCCATTTCACCCCAACGGGGGAGATGGTAATTCACGTCCGCCTCGTTGGATTTTAAAATCGTTGCGGTCTTGGTAATGAGCGACCCTATAAACCATAAAAACAATACCCATGTTGATTTTCAGACTTTGTCACCACATTTCTCCTTTTATGGGGTTGGATTTTCAAAAATTCTGAAACACGTGTTTACTCATTTATCGTTAGAAATACTCCTGTGAAGTTTCAAATAAAATAGTCTAACTAATCTTATTTCCCCATACAAACTTTGGACCCCCATTTCTCCCCTTTAAGGGGTGAATTTTGAAAAATTCTTTCTTAGTGCACCCCTACACCTTATAAGGAACCTACGTGCCAAATTTGGACTCTCTAGAACCAGCGGTTTATTATTTAGACATTTCAACCCCATTTCACCCCAACAGGGGAGATGGTAATTCACGTCCGCCACGTTGAATTTTAAAATCGTTGCGTTTTTCGTAAAAATAATACCTATATTGATTTTCAGACTTTGTCACCACATTTCTCCCTTTTAGGGGTTGAATTTTCAAAAAACCTGAAACACGTGTTTACTCATTTATCGTTAGAAATACCCCTGTGAAGTTTCAAATAAAATAATAATAATCAATCTTATTTCCCCATACAAACTTTGGACCCCCATTTCTCCCCTTTAGGGGGTGAGTTTTGAAAAATCCTTTCTTAGCAGATGCCTACGTCATAACATCTACCTGCATGCCAAATTTCAGCCCGATCCGTCCAGTGGTTTGGGCTGTGCGTTGATAGATCACTATGTCAGTCAGTCAGTCAGTCACCTTTGAGTTTTATATATATAGATATACCAAGATACTTCTGCCTCTGTGTTGTTGTGTAAACAAAACCGACTTTAAAATGAGTTTAACACAAACTCCTCGTAAATACGTCCACCTTGACTCAAAGCTCTATAAACGAAAAAGACTATTTACTGTACCGCAGAGTAAATAAACCGAGTTCGTTTACATAACTGCAATGAAGTCTTTGATTACGCCCTGGTTTCATTTATGAAGCACTTTTAGTTTTTTTATTAACACTTCGGATGTCGAAGCGCTGAGAATTTAATTAACACTTCTGGGAAGTGGTTTACTGATGCGGCACCATGTTTTGTATTTCGTAGTGTTTTTTACGTCACGACTGAAAATTTAATATGGTTCTCTCGTTTTCTCACCAATTTTGTATGTATATTGGCGAAAACTATTATATTTGGGAGAGCGTGCAAAAATTACAAAAATCCGTAAAATAAAATAATAAATAATATTGATAATTGTGAACTTTTTTAAAACTTTAATTGTGATTTAAAAGTAGATCGTTATCTTCTTCTTCTTAGTCGTTTCACTCTTTACAGAGCGGTCGTGATCAACTCGTAGTACTATTAGAGGCAGATATTGTTCGCTGTATGATTTTACGCCATTTCTCGCAATTCACAGACATTCTGGTGCACTCATGCAAAGGTCCGCCCACAGCCGATTTGATCTGGTCGGTCCATCGCATGGGTGATCTTCCACGTGATCTGGTTCCCTCCACTTTGCCTTACGTGACTGGACCAAAGCAGACAGATGCTGCTTGATGCGGAGTTCTTCACGGATGGAGGCATTGGTCCGAAATTTTGTCCATGATATTCCCAGCATTCGTCTCCAACACCACATTTCTAAAGCATCTATCTTTTTCTTCTCAATGTCTCGAAGCGTCCACGTCTCTGCAGCGTATAAAAATATGGGGAATATAAGGGGCACGAGCCGGATTTTCGTGGCCCTTGTGATGCGTCGGTTCCTCCATACTTTCTTCAGCTTGTCCATTGCCGTTCTAGTTATCCCCATACGTCGCTTTACTTCATCTACGCAGCCGCCATTGTTATATATTAAAGCTCCAAGGTAAATGTAGGATTGCACCACGTCGCAATTCGCAATTTTTGTCACTTCAGGCGAGTTGTTATTGGCGCGGTCTATTATCATTACTTTAGTCTTTTTGCGGTTTATCCTTAAACCAAACAAGGCTCACGCGTTCCATCTTCAGAAGAAGTTCTTCCATATGATGCGGACTAGACGCAAATAAGGTGGTGTCATCTGCATAGCGCAGGTTTGCGATCCTGTAGCCTCCGATTGTGACGCCATCTGTCCATTTATCTAAGGTCATCCGCATTATCAGCTCGGTATACACGTTAAACAGAAGTGGCGACACAATGCATCCCTGTCGAACGCCCGCGCTGGGATGGAAGTCGCTTGACGACATATCGTCTGTACGCACAGAAGCCAAACCTCTTTCATATAGTTGTCGGAGAAGGTGGATCAAATGCTTCGGAGTACCCATTTTCATAAGCGTGTTCCACATAGTTGGCCATTTCACCGAGTCGAATGCTTTTGAGAAATCAACATAGCAAATTTAAGGGCTTGTTGAACTCTCGAGCCTTCTCAATGATCTGGCGAACTATGAGAATTTGCTCTCGAGTGCCCTTCCCCTTCATAAATCCGGCTTGTTCCGGCGCGATTTCCTTCAACAGATACGATTTGAGTCGTTATAGTTACACAGAAATGGGATGATTTTTCGGACAAACGTCATTAGAAACATCGAGTTCAGTTCTAAGTATGACGTAGGCTTAGGTTTGTTGTATGACAATAAAACGAACTGAATACTACTACTATTAAATTCTTTATCTGTCCAAATATCATTTTATTTTTTATTTTTATATATTTCTATAAACCCTCATAAACCCTCCATGATGCGTTCAAGAACCGCACATTATGTTATGACCACCATAAAAATAGACTGTTTTGTTAGAACAAATTTCTCATCTGTAAAATGTTATTATTGCTAAATAATAACATCGATTTCGATAATATTATTTATTCAAATTTCGAACATCTCCGAAAAATAAAGAAATTTGATTTGACCTCTATTCTAATATCAGTCGAGATGACGTTTAGTTCGAAATGAATTTGTCAATTTGCAATCAAATTTGACAAATGTCGCACGTAAGTAAGATATCGAACGATATATGATAGTTGGGGCCGAATCTAGTTTGTCTCTGAAATAAAAAAAAACTATGACAGCTGCCAGAAAACTTTATTACCGCCATTACCGGGTAATATTAAATATTGTCATAATGTGCGGCTCCTGAATGCATCATGGAGTAAAAGGATGATATTTGCAAGAATTATGAAAAATAAAGAAGAATAAAAGTTCTGCGAAATTATTTTTCGGCGAAATTAAAGATTCGACGAAATAAGTTTCTAGCAGTCAAAGGGCTCTTTTAAATATCTCCTTACCTATCTAAAATAGATTAAAAATATATAAAGCAATAAGAGATGAAATATCATAAAAGCCTTTTATGTTCTAGTAAAGCTTTATTTATGTTTGGTAATGTTTCTATTTAAATAGATTTAAAGTGAGTTACTTGAATAGCGTCTAGACCAATGTGTTATCAATCTTGCACGTCTTTCCAGTTTTATTTTATCTTTCTTGACTGCAGATTAAAAAGGTTTCTGCGAGTATAAGACTTGATTAATATCTCAAGAGGATTTCATAAAGTTTTCATTTAGTTTAAGTTATTTGGATTTTTCTACTTAAAAAATCTTTATAGGATTAGGAGTGTTCACGACCTCGCTAAAATATATTCTTCTACGAATCCTGTAACTATTGTTGTATTTTTCTTTTACATATTGGACAAATCTGATTAATTTTGACTATACCTAAATGGGTTTTTGTGATTACACATAAAACAATTTTGCCCTGTTTTGAAAGCAGAATGAACGATTGAGCCTCGCGATTCAAAGGGGGAACGCGGCGAGCGTGCTGGGGACGTTGCCTCAGACGGCCTCAGTACTAGGGGTATTTTTTTTAATTAAGTTTTATTATGCATAGTTTTAATTTTTTTTTACATTGTAATGTTTATGAATAAAATTTAAGCAGAATAACGAATGCTCAAATTGATTGAAATAGATCGCCAGATTTAAGCCGCAAGTTATTTGAATAATTTAATTATTGGACTTTTAGTTCAAATCAATATTTTTATCTTCGCGTAAAATATTATTTAGGTACTTATATAAAGTAAATATTGATGATTCTACATTGATATCTCTCGTGAGTCTCGGATATATTAAAATCCGTATGAAACAAACGGCACAGGTGTTCGGTTTACCGCCGCCGCGACTGATCGGATCCTGATGATGAATCGCGAACCGATTCGAAACATGCCGAGCAATATTCGACTTGCAACCTGAGTAAACTCATTTCATATGCATTTTAATACATTGAAGATTCTATGAATAGTTCGTAATTTCTGCCACAGAGGTTACGTATGATTGCATGTTCACAACTAGGTTAATTGCCGTGAATTTGCTGCACACGTGCCGACATATTAATCGGAATTATGGCTTTAATGACGCCAATTATATAATTAGCCTTGCATATCAAAGGACCTGACGCTTTCGATACAACGTTATGACGTAACGCTACCCATAACACAACGTCTTTGAAGGGAATGCAATTGCTTAGATAATTTGATTGGAAATTAATTGGATGCGATAATTGATTTACAGGAGCTATTCAAATGTCTTATTAGATGCTCGTACTGTCATGCAGTTAAAATACAACAGAAGGTTTCTTGATGTTTGCAAAAACCACAGGAAACTTGAAAAAAAAAATCAAATACCTAGTTTATTATAGTACGTAGGCCACAAGGACACTTTTACAAATCTGAATCTACCAGCATTTCATAAAAAGAGACCGCTGGTGAAGAGAAAGCTTAAAGAAATTCAATAATAGGTAAGTATTTTTTTCATAAATTATACATAAAACTATTTTACCTATGTTATAACTAATTTGTACATGTAGAGTTGTACTGATTTTCCAAATAAATGTTAGGTACACTAATATGCAATTTAAATTTAAAAAAATCTCAATGACGTAAAAGATCTCTAAGCGTCACGTCATTCAATAAATACACTGAAATTATTTTATTCCACCGAGATGTATGAGGTCTCTAGGCATCAAATTAATAAGGCACATTACAAAATAATGCTGCTTACTGAGTCGGCGGTCCTGGGTTCGAATCCCGGCCAGGGCAAATATTTGAGTGATGAACTCGAATATTTGTTCCTGGGGCATGGATTTTATCTATATAATATGTATTTATATAATTATTATGTATATCGTCGTCTAGTACCCATAGTACAAGCTTTGCTTAGTTTGGGACTAGGTCGATTTGATTTATTTAATTATTTTAGTCTCTAAGCGTAAGCTGTATTTTTATTGGTGGGTTGTGAAAATTGAGCTATTCTGGTTCATGCCAGTATTTCATTTCTTGGGCAAACGCCAGATCATCGACATCTCCAGCGCTTTCTGATGAAAACACATGTCCAAGATATATTCCGGATCTTTGCCAAGGGCTATAAACTATACTAGGCAACAATGCGCACGATTGTAATACCTTCGTCACATATTTAGAGTTAAAAAATCCTAAAAAGAACAAAAACCCCTATCCCATTGATTTTCCGCATGAAATCCCCTGCCGGTATTTGTGTGTCATCGGGTTCACTCGAATCTCGGTAGAAGAATACGTGCTTTTCGCAAAACGTGAGTTGCCGAGTTTGAAATCATTCACACACACACACAATAAATGAAAGAATATGAAAACAATGCCTTTTATTCATTTTAGACATCATGTTTCAATGTAAGATTAACTGGATAAGACCTAAACAATTGATCTCTAAGTTGAAATAATGTTAGTGTTATTTTTCAAAACGTCCGGGTTCGATTCCCAAGCTGAGTAAGGATTTTTTTAATGTATGAATGCAGTTTTTCTTGTTATTAAAGTCGATGATATGTTTTCTAAGAACAGATCTTCGTATGTCTTATAGTTTCAGACTTTCCTATACAGACCGATCTAAATGGGCCACCCTGTATATATAGGAATATAATAGGAAACATTATCGTCATTTTTAATACTCTTCCCAAGGAAGCCAAAGCGAGATATTTTGAAAAAAGTGCTGTTCTTTGTTGATTTTGTTGTATGTACTTACATATTTCTTTATGGAGAGTCGTATATATCTACGAAGGCATACTAGTAGAGTTGTTAGTCCGCTGTTTTCTAACATAATTGTGCGCATCGGGTTACAAGCATGAAATTTCTACCACAGATAGAGTGTTCCACGGTGATTATTTTCAGATGTGGAGGGAAGTCAGATTCGTCCCCTGTGAGGCGGGAGAGCGGAGTGAATACGGCCAAGTATCCCTCTTTTCTTTCTTTATTGCTGGTGAGTTAAGTCTACCAGGACGTGTTTGGTATCGTTTCCGTGTAAAACAAATATCAGAAATAATTTTTTTATGTTATTTTTGTATAGTTCTATATAAAAATATGGGTGTATGGCCGAAAAGGTAAAAAACACAACAAGTTTTTTTATTCAGTGAGGTAAATTAGTTCAATTTCGTGAACATTTTCAATATATTATTATTATTTCAAAAAGCTCATTTAACCCATTCATTGCCGACGCCTCATATTTTTACTCATCACGCAGTGCCGCCTTCCAAGCGACGACGCAAATTCGCGTCCGCGGCATTAGGTTAACCCATTTCAAGGACGCGAATTTGCGTCCGCGGCATTACGTTGTCAGGGACGCAATTTCGCGTTTTCGGCATTACGATTACACATACATGGGACGTGAATTCGCGTCTTCGGCATCCGAGATAAGAATTATGAAAATTACAAATGCACGAAATCCAAAAACCAGCAACAGTATAATATTACCCTTCATAAATAAAGTAACATTTTGGTATCAGCATTTAAGTACACTTGTTTTTTAGCAAAAAAAAACAAATAACTCGAGGACGCGAAATCGCGTCCTCGGCATTACGATTACACATATTCATTGCCGACGCCTCATATTTTTACTCATCACGCAGTGCCGCCTTCCAAGCAACGACGCGAATTCGCGTCCGCGGCATTAGGTTAACCCATTTCAAGGACGCGAATTCGCGTCCGCGGCATTACGTTGTCAAGGACGCGAATTCGCGTCCGCGGCATTACGTTGTCAAGGACGCAATTTCGCGTTTTCGGCATTACGATTACACATACATGGGACGCGAATTCGCGTCTTCGGCATCCGAGATAAGAATTATGAAAATTACAAATGCACGGAATCCAAAAACCAGCAACAGTATAATTATTATCCTTCATAAATAAAGTAACATTTTGGTATCAGCATTTAAGTACACTTGTTTTCTAGAAAAAAAAAACAAATAACTCGAGGACGCGAAATCGCGTCCTCGGCATTACGATTGCACATACATGGGACGCGAATTCGCGTCCTCGGCAATGAATGGGTTAATCTAGTTTCTAAAAATATTATGCATGTTGGGCACTTCTCATACAAACAGTAGCTTAAAATATATCTTTACGTCGGCGTAACCAACTTAAATCTCCGAACGCATCCTATTTCGCTTCATTAAATACATTAAATAATGATTATTAACATGCTTTTACATATAATATTTACTATATACGTCCTAGAAAAACAAACTAATGTAATTAAAACAAAATATTTTTTGCAAATGTATCACGAGCACGCGGGCTAATCTCAACATCAACAATTTATTTAAGTTACTGTTTGTATGAAGAGGTCCCAATATGTATATATTTTTAGAAACTAGATTAAATTTTCTATTTTGCAATATTTTTGTTAGTTGTAAATATTCAGGAAATATAACTAATTTATCACCCTGAATAAAAAAAACTTGTTGTGATTTTTACAATTTCGGAAATACAACCATATTTTTATATGGTACTATGAATAAATAACATGAAAAATAAATTGCAGATATCTGTTTTACACAAAAACGACACCACACAAGTCCTAGTAGCGTTATCTGATCAGTAATATAAAAAGAAAAAGAGGACTGCTTTGTCCTATTCACCCCGCTTTCCCGCCGCACAGGGGACGAATCTGACTTCCCTTCACATCTGAAAATAATCACCGCAGAATACTCTATCTGTGGTAGAAATTTCGTGGTTGTATCCCGATGTACACAATTTCGCGACTTAGCAAAATGTACGAGAACACGCAGGCTAAGCTTAACATCAACATTTTTTTCAAGGTACTTTTTGTATCAGATGTGCCCAATATGTATACATTTTTTAAAACAAGATTAAATTTGCTGTTAAGTAATATTTTTTAAATTGTAAATATTCAGGATAGATAACTAATTTATCGTTCTGAATAAAAAAAACTTGTTGTGATTTTTACCTTTTCGGCAATAAAACCAAATTTTGATATCAAACATTCTTAAATAACATTAAAAATGAATTGCTGATATCTGTTTTACACGAAAACGATGTCGCACAAGCCCTAATAGCCTTTACGGATCAGTAATAAAAAAAAGAAAAAGAGCAGTACTTGGTCCTCTTCACCCCGCTCTCCCACCACACAGGGGACGAATCTGACTTCCCTCCACATCTGAAAATAATCACCGTGGAACGCTTTATGTGTGGTAGAAATTTCATGCTTGTAACCCGATGCGCACAATTTCGCGGCTTAGCAACTCTACTATTCGATTTGCCCAAAGTTGTCAGGGTAGCTCGGTGCCTTATGTACGCGGACGACCTGAAACTTTGCCTTGAAATAGAACAAAGTGATGACTGTGGTAGTCTACAGCGTGACATTGACGCCGTAGCTAATTGGGCTGATACCAACAAGCTGCACTTTAACAACTTAAAATGCAAAGTCATCACTTTTTCCAGATCTAGGGTACCTATTCAGGCGTCGTACGACCTTCAAGGTACCGAGCTAGAACGTGTGCTCGAGATCCGTGATTTAGGGCTAACTTTGGATACACATCTCAATTTCCACCAGCATGTTATTAATATTTGCAAAAGCGCCTCGAAGACACTAGGATTTATTATTAGAATGACCTCCCAATTTAAAAGTGTAAAGGTGGCTGTGTTGCTATACAACGCCTATGTACGCAGCAAACTTGAATTTGGAGCCATAATATGGGACCCTTATGAATCCAAATATATCGATCTTATCGAAAAATTACAAAAAAAGTTCTCAAGATTCCTGTATAATAAGTCGTTCGGGTACTACCCATATTTGTATCCCTCTCGCTTCGTCTCGGGAATGACAGGGCTAGACTCACTAGAACTGAGGCGTAAACTATTGTTGTTGATACACTACTACCAATTATTACGCAATACAGTATCTAACCCTACAGTGCTCTCGCGAATGAGTTTACATGTGCCCATCTTGCGCCCTCTGCCTGAGGGGATGGAAGCTCTGCCTCCACGGCGCCGTCCTCGCCTGTTCGCAGCGCCGCGCGCGCGCACCCGCCAGGCTAGCAACGCACCCACGGCCAGGGCCCTAGCTCTTCTCAATGACATGGCAATTGAAAGGCATGACATTGATGTATTCGCGGACAGTATTGGTGGATTTTGTAGAAATTGCATTGAATTTTTAAATGTTGTTCTAAATGTAAATGTATAGTTTTATTTTTATTTTGAAATTTGACATTTGACTTTTTATATTATTATTATTGGATAATTCAATGGGCTTTTTTAATTTTTTATCAATGTATTATTTATTTGAGTTTGTATTGTTTTTAGGGTTCCGTACCCAAAGGGTAAAAACGGGACCCTATTACTGAGACTTCGCTGTCCGTCCGTCCGTCCGTCCGTCCGTCTGTCACCAGGCTGTATCTCAACAACGGTGATAGCTAGACAGTTGAAATTTTCACAGATGATGTATTTCTATTGCCGCTATAACAACAAATACTAAAAATAAAATAAAATAAATATTTAAGGGGGGCTCCCATACAACAAACTTGTTATAAATTATATATATATGTATAGGTACGGAACCCTTCATGCGCGAGTCGGGCTCGCACTTGCCCAATTTTTAATTTATTAATGAATTTATGTACCTAATTTTTTTTTAATGTGATTTTTTTTTATGAATTGGCAGCCATTTATTGATTTCTAAGAGGAACATGAAGCTATGACCAATGTTTTGCCTGTGTTCTTTTGTTGTATTTTTATGTGTTGTTGTTTTAATTATTATTATTTTTGATTTGTATAATGTTAAATTTTAATTACCTACAAGTAAGCGATTTGGTGTATACTGTGAGCTTATTTTTGACTTGAATAAATAAATAAATAAATAAATACGTAGGTATGTGAGCACAACTCGTTGTCACAATAGCCAAGACGCCTTCATGCTTGAAAAATCAAAAAGTTACATGCAATATTACTAAACTTATTTACTATATTACTAAACTACTTAACCGTAGAGCTTATGAATAAATTGGAGAGACTTCTCAACAACTGCATTCGGTTCATCTTCTGTCTTCGTAAGTATGACCATGTGTCTTCTTACCGCTCTCAGCTGGGCTGGTTTCCTATCCGCGAACGACGTGAAATTCGAATGCTGTGCACTCTGTTTTCTGTTCTCAAAAATCCAATATCTCCCGAATATCTCAAAAACTTCTTTCACTATTATGGTGTAACCCGTGACCGTCAATTTCGCTCTTCTGGCAATCTGTCTCTCTCTATCCCTCGTCACCGTACTGGTTTTATGTCCAAATCGTTCACCGTCCAAGTTTCCCGTCTCTGGAACCGCCTTCCCCTCAAGATCAAACAAGCTCCGAACAAATGCGCTTTCAAAAAATGTTTGCGTGACCTCTACGCTAGCAGAGTTGTGAATTCTTAGGTTATCTGATTAGTATCTTCATCTGTATTTATTTATATGTGTATATATTATATGATATATGTATTTATCTAAATATTATTTATTAAAACTTGTTTAAGTTAGTTGCACCGCCCACAATTTATCTGCTTTGCCCGAAGGTTGACTGGTAGAGAATGCCTCATGGCATTAAGTCCGCCTTTTGTACGATAAGTTTTCTTTTGTGCAATAAAGATTAAATAAATAAATAAATAAATATTCTACGCGTTAAATGTCGGTACGAGCAAATTTTGAGACAATCATTTCGACATTATTGTGGAAAGTATCAAAATGCAACACATCTCGTATACCGTAATCACGAGTCGTAACATATCATTATACGTACAACTTACGCCGAGTTCGTTCAGAAATTCAATATTCAAGTTTGTTTTGTTACAAATCAAATTACTCTGTACAATAACAGGGAAGTAGGGCTCATCAAAAGTTTTTTATTACATTACGTTTGGAAGAAATTTGTATTTCATGTAAATACATAAATCAGGGTCTTGAGCGTATTGCCCTTGGTTTAAAAATATTCATTCGTCGTAATTTAGTTTTCATAGAGTAATATTGCTAAAGTTGAAGTTGTAGTTGTAGCAGAGTAATGTTAAAATTCTAGATTTCTACGTATTGCTGAAAACGTATTTACATCATCATACAAACGCAGTTTAATCCGTGACGTCATTTCTGACTAAGCATAAGGCGACCTTTTGCTATGGAGCTCCATACAAAAAGTTCGCCTTTTAGCTTAGAACGGCAGCACTAGTCTCGTCCCATGTCGAACGCTCGGCCCGAAAACCAGGAACGGCCGCAGAGGATGCCCAAATCAAGCGCCGCAAATATGGCTTCCTAAATAATACAGATTATAAATTCGCGGCACTAGCGGTTGAAACCTTCTGCCCATCGTCGTCAGATAAAAAAAAAACGTAAAAGGAATATCACAAAAAGTCATCGGAATATCGGGTGATATCAGAGAGCGGGCTTGTTTTTCGTACAAAGACTATGCCTCGCGATTCAAAGGGGGAACGTGGCGTACGTGCGCTGGGGACTATGCCTCAGACGGCTTCAGTACAGTACTCAGTAAAATAGTAATGTTGTAGTTCATGGATAGTTCTCAACTACTAGATTAATGAATTCCAAATTAAATACGTAAATTACACATTTTAAATAATTTTCGTCTATGGTATATGTCTCTAAATTGTTTACGCAATCACTAGCGAATAAAGTCACTGTAAACTCGTGGTAAGGGTAATCTCTTGAGTACCGACTACGCACTGGGTCCATTCGTGTGGTAAGGCTTGCAGAAACCCTAGGGAAAGTTTTTGTTCTTTTTTTTTATATTGATCTATTGATACAAAGATCAAAGCACAAAGAAAAATTGAAATGCGTTCAAACAATGCAAAGATCTAATTATAAAAAACGGTATAAACTCACGTAAAAATTGTCAGGAACGGCCCGACATGTTTCGAACTCATTTGGAGCTCTTCTTCTTAATAACATTAATGCAAAGATCGACACACAAAGCATAATGAAAAATGTAAAAGGTTATTTGGCGATAGGGTAGTAGAGAGATAGACAGATAGATAGAATACTCTTTATTGCACACCTCAAGAAGAAAGAAATACAAATACAGATGACGCTGAACATTACAATAGAGGCAAACAATAGGCGAGATATAATAGAGGTTAACACGTTGGACCGGTAATCCAGAGGTACCGGGATCGATTCCCGTTCTCTTTCGCCAGGTTACGCATTAAAAATTTTCTTTGTGTTTTGATCTTTTTATCAATAGTTTAATGATTTATTTAATTAAGGTCCGCCAATAACTGTTGTAGCAATTCAAATTTATCAATCACTATCAATCAGATTTGGTTCATGATTAATTAAAAAAAATTGCCGAATTTCATATCAATAAATGTTCAACGTGTCACCGTTATTTCTAAAATCGTTCTATTTGTAACAAATCGCTGTAAGCTTCCGAATTTATCAAATTAGTATAGGATTCATTTTGACCTGTTTCTCAGTGTTTATATATTTATTTAGAAAACAGTCACAAAGATAGTCATAACTCATAAGTCACAATATGCTTACACTATTTAGAAATTTGAGACATGAATGTGTCTGTTACTCAATTACAATTATGCACGACATTTTAGATTGTTTGTCAAGTGCATGCAACCATGAGAGCATGCTAAGATTACCTACTATGTGTTTAGTGTTGGCATTGAATCCTCAGTGCGAGATCCTGTTATATGTTGAAAGGTTAAAAGGTTGTATTATTTGCGCTCTCTCCCTTCCGTACATAAATCGACTCGTTACACTTATTACCTTTTCCCACCTGCTGTGAAGGTTGTTCCAGTTTCTACCTATGATATGAACCGACTGAATGTTAAAATACATGTAAAAATCTCTAAAAAGGAATAACTTTTACTTGAAGAAATTAATCTTTATTTGTACATAGTAATCTAATAAACATTGTTATGTTCCATAGGTGGATGGCCCGATGTGGCTACAATGTTTTTTGCGTTATTTTATTTCGGAAAAAAGTTCTTTTAATAATATGTTAGCTGTGTATACCAGTTACATTTCTTGTGAGATTTAAAACTACTAATTAATAACGTTACTGTCACCCGTCACTTTCCATAAATATGTTGTATTGAGAACGAACGCATAGTGTTGAACACAAAAACAGATTAAAAATAAAAGGTAATACAAATACTAAGATGAACCTATAAGAGATATTTTTACTTAACTTTTGCGCGTAATACAAAGAAAATAGACTAACAAAACCATTTCATAGCCATATCTTTAAATCTTTTGCCATAAACACATATTCTTCTTAGGCAGTGTCACTCGATTACCCCCATACACACTGCTTGTAATAATTGTAATAAATGATTTACAAAAAAATACAGTTGACTTTCTTTGGGCTTTCTTCTCGACAGAGGTTTACCCTTTTGAAATGCTGTTAGATTCAGATTTATATATACTCACAGAATAAACATGGTTTTTTGTTGAATACGGAACGACCCAAGCCAACTTTTCCTCCCGTTTTCCTCGGCAGCCATTCGAGACGGTTCGCTTAATACCTTCTTTTATTAACTTTGCCAAATTAGCCGATTAAACAGGCACCCAATCAACGTATGTTTACCCCCTAAATGTCTATTTATAAACGGACTTCCTTAAATAAGTGAGATTTTTGCCTCCCAATTTGCGAAGTGCCTACACTTGGGCATGATGCGGGATATTTATTTTCTTTTTCTTATGTTGAGTACCGAATAATTGCTCAAAGATGATTGATGAAAACACAACATTGTCTTTGTGATACTTTAATGATACTGTTAAATATAGGGCTTTATTTTGTAATCCTGGCTCTCAAGAGTTCTACCTTGACTGTATTGATTTTATCTTCCACGATTTTCATGCGAAAGTAAGCAAAAGGAAAAAATACAGTATTTGGGTAATTCAGAACTTTATTGCTTCAAACACATGTACATAATTGACATCCCCTTAAATAAATTAAATAAATAAATGAGTAATTTTCAAAAAACTCAAAAAACATGTACATAATAGTTAAAGGCTTAATAAGATATGGGTAACTATCGTTACACGAAGGAATCAATTACGTTTTGGTTATTAAAGCCCTTAAGTATGTACATGTTTTTTGAAAACGACTCAAATATTAACGACCCAGTCCCGAAAAGCAATGCTTGTACTTGCAAGGTTAACTGGAAGAGATCCCTTAAAGGGATAAGTTCGCCTTTGTACCTATGTTATTTGTAATAGATGAATTTATTAACTGTTTTTGTGTACAATAAAGTGTTTACTTACTTACTTACTTACTTACTTACTATGGGTATTAGACGGCGGTCTTAGCATGACATAGGTGTCACTCTATAGTTCGCAAAACATTGCTTCTTTGAATAAACATTATTTTACAAAATGGTCATTTAAAACGTGATATTTTTCAAAAGTTTCTAATTTTTTTTTTAAGTTTCTATACAAAATGTTGTTGAGTTTACAGGGTAGAATCTTAATTTTAATTTATTGCATCTATTACATGACACACGTGCACCTCTAGCACAACTGTCACAATCGACTATTTCTCACGCGAGATAATTGCCTGTCTCTTTCTGTTCAGTAATGTGCGAGGGTGACAGGTAGTTCTATCCCAAGCACAACTGTGACACGCGAGTCTATCGCGCGAGAATTAACCTTGTTAATTAACAGCCTTCCCGACTAGTTTGTTTTTCTCATTCGAATTGTCACAATTTAAATTTAATATAATTAGATTCGATACAATCTTTAAATATAAGATTAGAGTCTAAGTAGAAGTGTGTAGTAGACTACATTGAAACAAACAGATTTAATTTTAATTTTTTTTTATTTATTTTTTTTACCAATCTCACTCTTTGCAGTACTGTGAGAGAGTGACGGGTAAGGCCATGTCACGCGTCAGAAGTAGTAGTAGCGTAGCGTAGTTGTGCTAGACAGGCTGGTATATCGAACTAGATCCCAGGTGAAAACTACTTAGAGTGTCAACTATTGGAGCTACACCTTACCTCCGTCACCTAAGAGGCTTGAAAATACTTTCATTTCTAGCTTTGCCGTGTTACGATAAAAGGTCGTATCTTTATACGGATGTCATAGTAAGATACGTCCTTTTACCGTAGCATGGCAGAGCAGCTCTCCCGAGGATACCATACGTGCAAATTGAAAATGTCGTTCCAAAAGGTTAATGACCCTCACATCAACTGATTAAATACGCCCCAATCATTCAGTGTTTACTTAATGTCTATATCGTGTTATGTAAATACTCAGGGCTCTAAATTACAGCGGCCTCGAATGAAGTTGCTTTTGATTTCACATTGAGAAGCTGATCTGGTGTAGCTAAATATTTTATCTCAAAAACGGCCGGGATGTTAACTTTATTGATAAGATCAGGATGCGAGGTGCATAGTTTATATGGTAAGTCAAAAAAAAAAAAGAAAAAACCCCTGCCGGCTTGGTTTGCTCGAAAATAATTGTGTGAAAATCCTTTATTAGTCAAAGCACAATCTTTAAAAAAAGTTAATACGGCCATATAAAAAAGGCATAGGTTCTAAACAGCCAAAACCGAAGATCAGTAGCTACGACTGATCGCGACTTTTTATAGTTGCCTCAAATAGCTTATGGCGTTTTCGGAAGAAAAATACACTTCTACTTTTTTATAAATAAAAAAGGCGGCAATGAAATACGTTCTATCAAACGCGTTCAATCTGATGGATCTTTTTTTACGTCAACCTAAAAGTTTGATTTTTTTCACAGCTTCAAGGGTCTGTAAACCTGAGTATTTGGTTTGAATTACAACTCGATACCTCTACGCGTCCCGAGATAAAGGGTCTTGACAGACGGACGGACAACAAAGTGATCCTATAAGGGTTCCTTTTGAGGCACACGGAACCCTAAATAATACAAATTATAGGAATTCCAAAACCAACTTGCTATTAGGTCTAACGGCTCCCAAAGCCACTAGTATTACATTCAACGTTCTGAGTTTCATATTAACTATATCCAACTGTATGTAGCGGTGCGTGCTCTCATTTTATCCGACATTGTACTCGCGTAGATAATATTTTCCCGCATTTCTGTTTTATTTCGTACATTTCTCGTGTCCCAGTGATTTAATTTGTCCAATGCCCGGAGCAGTATTAGATTCCCGACGTACTTCATTGCTCGGTAACCAGGTTTGGTCACCACTAGTTGTAATTGGAGGTTCTGATGGGATTTTTATTGGAGTTCAACGTTTTATTGAACGTGAAATGGAGTTGTTTTCTGACATTGTCGGTTTAAATATTGATGTTTGATATTTGTAGAAATTGGCTGGATAACTACTTTTTGGGCTGGATAATAATTTTTGTGACTATACCGGTTTAAATTATGATGTTTGATATTTGTAAAAATCGGCTGGATAACCTATTTTACTGGGCTGGATTATAATTTTTGTGACATTGCCGCTTTAAATTTTGATGTTTAATATTTGTAGAAATTGGCTGAATAACTATTTTATCTAACTTTTCCACGGTGATTTATGATATATTAAATTAGTTCTGTTTGCTCCTGTGAGTAGCCACTTTACTGGTTCGCAATCTTTATTCTTTGTTTTGTGCCTAATAGTTATAAAAAGGTATTTTTTTATAAAGCAAATCTTGCACTTACATAATAATTAAGTCGTTGTGTGTTACTAATTTACAATGGATCGTTTCAGGTCTGAAATAAAGGATTTTTATTGTAACACTTCTTATACTCTCGCTATTTATACACATAATTAAAACTATTTAGTTTTGAGTAGGTCTGAGACCACGGCACGTGAAACCGTGTCGAAAGTCGAAACATCAGGCAAGGAAGGGTTTAATAAGTTTTCATTTTTATTTTACCTTTTATTTGTTTATTACTAGCGACTCGCCCCGGCTTCGCACTGGTGCAATGCTAATAAATTATGCATGTATTATACATATAAACCATTCCTATCAATAAAAAAAATCATCATGCATCAAAATCCGTTGCGTAGTTTAAAAGATCTAAGCATACATAGGTACAGACAGACAGAAGGAAGCGACTTTGTTTTATACTATGTAGTGATTATGAGTTCATGCTTAGTTCTACTTTTACATTGCATGCAACATCTTGTAGGTAATTTTTACTTTCAATATGCAACCCGACCCATTTAAATTATTTTAATTGACAACGGTAAAATATTCTTAAATTTTTAAATGCTTTTTTTAACGAAATTGGTTGTTGCGACCTTCCTTCTCATAGCCCATTAACCCTTGCAAAAATTGAATGGATTAATATACTTGTAGACTATTCAATACAAATAACACTATAACAGATAAAACACAATGATAACCAACTTAAGTAACCTATTCTAAGAGAATCTAACTAAATCCCATGTCCCCAAGATCACGGCTAGATTAAAAGTTCTGTCATTATAAAACCGATTGATGTGAACTATCGTGCCTGTATTCTGCCCCAGCTATCTTCCATTTATGAAAACGTTAAGGTTTTAATTAAGCAAACAAGGAGTTTTGAATTAGGGGCTGAGGTAAGCTGTAGAAGAGGCTTTGTGTGAACTAAATATGATAATAAGGCTTCTCCAAGGTTGTCTGGTTACGTAAAGAACATGCACACATACACGTTTATAGGTATAGAATAAACGAATGTACATTCTGCCCTCTTAAAACCATACCACCACCACATACCATAGGTGGTATAAAAAAAAACACTATTGAGTTATTTATACCATCGTCTAGCCGAACAAATTCTGCATCTGTGGAACAACACAAAAAATGGCCAAGTGCGAGTCGGACTCGCGCACCGAGGGTTCCGTACAAACACTTATTCCATCTTAACTGGCGGGGTTATGATACGTTTGCACCTGGTGTGTATGGCGCCAGATACAAATGAGGTGCAAAAATAACGCAACCGATCAAGTTTGTTGTATGAGAGTACTACAGTACTCATGCCAACCCTAGAAATTGTTGCTTAAAAAAAAGTTATTTTTTAAAATTGCTAAACAAATGTTGTTTAATTTGAAAGGTAGATCTATGTCCTCGTATTCATTCACTGCTCTTCTGGTCACATCTAGTAAAACAAAAAAAAACTGAATGTTGTGGTTTACTTCGCTACAGCGTTATGAATATCAAAAGACGATACTGAAATTTTATTCCTAACATACCTGGCTCCAAGCTTTAGAACTGAGCTTAAATAAGCGTAAACAGAACCCCTTCTACATTATAAACATTGTTTATGAATCTTAATAAGCGTAAACATTGCCGTAAACATCCTTGGTTCGTCTTCATGAGGTGATACGTATTAAAGTTGAGGTTTTGAGAAAACAAAGTCTGTTATACATTTTATAAAGGTGAACAAAATAGCGGAATTAACTTTTGAGAAGTTAAGGCTCACTTTCATGAAACTATATCGGATATTAAAGGAAAATGTAATTACATCTATAAATGTTAGTCAGTTATTAATACCTAACAAGTTGTTGTGAAATGTGATTTGTAACTAACTGAAACTAAGCATTAGTCACTACGTTTTCAGCACTGACTTAAAAGAGCATTGAAATAGACATGTACAGATGTGTAAAATTTGAAGACCTTATCATAGCTTAAAACAAAAAGGTAACTTCGTTAACTTAAGCTGTGCAACTGACATGATTTAATGCCTAAGTAACTTAATAAACTTGTATCAAAAATAAAGTTTTTAGATTAAGTTAGCTGACGTTTCTGCTTCAACAAAATATCATAAGTGTAACTTTACTCCGTCTCGAAGAGTATGAGCTCACTGCGATGTTCAGAACTAAACTAAAACTTTTCTATTCAGTTATATTCAAATACCACGCGCTAGTCACAAAACCAACTGGAGAAGTTCAGTAAGGAACATACCGTTTGGAATATACATGTTTAATTTAGATATGTATAGACTTTTTTTATGTCATAGGGGGCAAACGAGCAAACGTATCGCCTGATGGAAAGCGATTACCGTCGCCCATAAACACATGCAACACCAGAGGAGTCACAAGTGCTTGCCTACCCGGAGGACGAAGATAGAATGCCTCTACGCTAAATAGTAATTTCACCGGTTACTCGGTTAGTAATTTCACTGTTAGAATGTTTGACTACGGAGTTAAGTGCGAGTTGGCTTTGAGCACGGAGGTAATTGCGACTTTTGAGGCAAAACATTTTGATGATATTATAGAAGTGCGACATTTTAAGAGGACATAATTATCACAGCTCATTTGCTCATACTATTAATTTGCGTTAAGTTTGCACTTGATAACTATGCCGTCGGATACAAATGAGGTCCAAACTTATCGAGGTTTTCTTTCTCGACTGTTTCCTCCTCTAAAACTTAACCGATCGTAATATAATTTTGGAAATTGAATAAAAATAGTACTGTGTATGTGTGCGTGTGTGCTGTGTGCAAACCATTTCATACCGTATTGCAACCTTTATGCAAATTCTTATAGGTTTTGTATACAAGGCGTTCGTTTGCGGCCGAACTTAGGCCAAAAACAGACAGCTAGCACGCAAATTTTATAATAATAAGCGCAAAAATCGAAACCGTCTGACACAGAATATAATATATCCTTCCCATTCAAATTTATTAAGTTTTATAGGAAGAAATAGACGAGAATGAAACCACGATTTTTATGGAAAAGCAATGGTATTTCATCTTAAGACCACTTATACCCTTCCTGTCTACTACAGTTTGACGAAGCCACATTTGATCTATTACCGAAATAAGTATCTTTTTTTAATGGATATTCGTAAATAAGAAAGAGGGTTTGAATTTTTTCTAGTTGCGAAAAGGCGGCCTTCTATTTTTTATTAAAAGGTATTTTTCTTTCAACCAGTTGTCGTGATTTCTCGCCGGGTTAAAAGTAAACATAGTATTTCTATATAACGTCGCGGAGTGAGCGTATAAGGCGACAGATTTTCCAAATATCGTATAAAATCTGTCACTTGCACTCGTGAATTTTATACCCTAACCGCTGAAACCTGCGTCTCAAAAATGATTAGGTTTCCAGAATAGGTAATACGATAAGATTTGTATTGCATACGCCTCACAGTAAATATATTAAATTAATTTAATCCCGCAATAATGTGTTGTAATATTAGGGTAAAAACTTTTTACTGGCAACAATGCCAGTTACTTCTTCAGGTAACAAACACAAATTCAAGCTTCAAAAAAGAAAAAAGTGCAGTAAACATCGTCCCGCGTCATTACTCCTTCGCGGACCATCATTCAACCAACAAACTTGTGTCCCGACCCACTCGCTTTACTTTTCACTTGGGAAGAAAAAGGGAACTTTCTACCCGTTTACGAGGGATAGTGGTTACTTTGAAGTTCCAAACCTCAACATTGTTTGGGCGTTTCGAAGATTTTGAATTTGGGGATTTAATATCAGGTGCATGGCGCTGTAATATTTGTTCGTAAGGAATTTTTTGACAGAAGGAAACAGATTACTTCCATGAAAAGAGGGACAAAGAAATATGCAAGTGCAGCTTTTTGTGTTCAGGTATAAAATGTTATTTATTTAAATTGTTTATCAACAATCTAACAACTTTATTTCATTCAATAAACAAAATATGAATGTGATCAACACCAAGACTGGAAATGTCTCGGTCCACCGTCTGAACCTTTCGACCAGAGATGTGCTAAAGGTACACTTTCAATTTACCCTTTCTTTTTGATATCTGTACTTGTCTTTTGGAAAGGACCACAAATGAGCGCTTTTTTTTCTGTGCGTGCTGATCTTTCTACCTATATAGCAAGAAAAGAAATATGGTGTTAACATTAAAATAAACACGTCGTAAAAATATAGGTAGGTAATTTCTGTTGTGTTTTTAGCATCTGGTGGTCATAAATCTTAAAACAATTAAAAATACACAATAAGTATTGTGTACCAACCCTAAACACAGGTCTTATTAACCGTGCATTTTAATAACTACATAGTATAAAACAAAGTCTCTTCCTGTCTGTCTGTCCCTATATAATATTATGCTTAGATCTTTAAAACTATACGCAACGGATATTGATGCCGTGTTTTTCAATTGATACAGTGATTCAAGAAGAAGGTTTATATATGTATAATACATGCATTAATTTATCAACAATGCACCCGTGTGAAGCTGGGGCGGGTCGCTAGTATGTGATAAAAAAAATACATACCGGATTGCAAAAAAAACGTAAATTGATCAAGTTTTCAACTAAACAAATTCAATATAGCAGGTATTGAATAAGGAAATAAATTGAAACTTAAGTTTGAGTACATTCGAGAGAAGTTCAATGAAAATAGGTAACTAACTCTGTACTGAATTTCAGAATCAATAAGATTAAGATTAAACTTCTTAAGTTGGACTCAAGTAACATGAAGTAATTGTATCTATGTAAAAAATCCTAGTAACCGGTAATCCAGAGGTTCGATTCCCGGTCCCGGTCTCTCCCACCAGGTAGCTCCTTTTCAATTTTTCTTTAAACTTTGATCTTTGTATTAATGGTTAAAATCCTAGTAACATATAAAAAAGGATAAAAACAAAGCTAACATTTTACGCAATCCACTACTAAACTAGCTGTAGCTATATCTCAGTGGTGAGAGCACTGCTCCGATCACGCAGACGTCCTGAGTTCGATTCCCACGCTTCAGTGGATTGCGTAAAGTTTTAGATTCTTATTTATCTTTTGTATTTATACAAGTATATAAATAAGGAATGTGGTATCACCCCAAAATAGGATCAACATTAATTCTCTTCAATTAATCCTAGTAATGTTTTTCTCGAAAGATGATACTGCACAGTAACAGAAGTTGCAACCATTGTTACCAAAGCATAAAAAAACACTTTATTATTCAACAGTCTCATTTTCTATTCATTATTATTCAATGTTGCAAATATGGACCATGATCTTTATGTATTTATATCACAACTCCTAGTAAAGTAGGCTTTGAAAGAATAACTGCGTTGCAGTTTGCTTTGCGTGCAAATATGGTATTCGACTTCAGTGAAAATATTCATATTGCATCATTGAAACCACTAAACACACATTCCAAAATACACGGAATAAAATAAACCTGACGGTTGTCTGGAAGAGATCGCTATTTAGCGAGAAGACCGCCTCTTGGTTACCTCTGCCTGATTTTTATTGTATCTCAAGTTGTGTTGTCTATTCCTTGATGTTTTAGGTGTGCAATTAAAGAGTATTTGTAAACGACTAATAACTTTGAGACATTATACTATTTTTAATTGGAATAAACTTAAAAAGAAGACGTGTTTTGAATACTGATTTTTATGACGTCACAAGCCAGTATCTTCATACTAACAGATCTTTTTTGACATTGCATAAAGGGAAGCTGCTTTGAGCTGTCATCAAAATACCGTATTGCAGCAGCTGAGCCCGAGCCTCTCCTTCAACATTGGTGACAATCTACTCCACATATCGTCGGTGCGAAAAAAAAAATCGCTATGTAATTTTTTTGGATTTTTGGATTTTTACATAATTAGATACCTTTTGGCATTTTCCATTTTGCCACAAAACCTTATTTCGATATCTTTATTGGTTTCGAAGTTATTTTTTCCGCTATGTGCACGTCTAATATCATTTGGAAGAAACAAATCGCCAAGTGATTAATACCACATAGCGGTTTTTCATATGCTTTTTAAACGTCTGTAACCATAAATTTTTTTGCACATATCGAGTGTTTTCGACCTGATATGAACTCGTAGTGAAATTAAAGTGAAATAAATGATATAAAAAGTGACAGATCGTTGGATAATTAAGGTAAAGGACATTTCTTATGGATCCGTGCAAAATGTCACTAATGAAAATGAAAAAAAAAGAAAAAATTAACATAACAACACAACATAATGATTTATGCCTTTGGGTCCTGAGCTAGGATTCCCTGTGTTACAGGACCCAGTAGGGTATCAAGGAAAGTTAGACACGTTCAAATGCGTACACAGTTAAAACTTAATGACTATAACTATGACTAGTAGTGACAGAAAGTAAAGCTAAAATATAATTAACATGAAATATAATAGGCACTATGGACTCAAGTGTATAAGGTGGGTTTTAAATGTAATAAATATATATAGTAATAAACTATAGTAGAAAATAAAATAAAACAAAATAGAAATTGGTGTACTAATGTACCTACATGTAACTGAAGAGTCACTTACGCCGTTAAATCGTGATAGCGTAACCGAACGATACAATTTAACGGTACCACCAGTGTGGCTTGAAAATAACTCATTGACTACCCCTTAACTAACTTTAATGCTTCTTTGTGATAACCCAAAAGTCGTAAACATTACTGAAATTGAAGAAAATCCACAAACGACTTTAAAAGATACTTTAGTTGTCCCGATGGATGAAATTGAAGAAGAACCATCTTCAGAAAAAAATATCCCGGAAAACGCTACTGACATGGGAAACTGTACATTAATATTAAACCATGAAACTGGTGTATTTGATGCAGTTAACACGAGTACAGGTCAAGTAAGCCCTGAGATTGTTAATTCGTTATCAAAAACTACATCTAAGAATCAACAATTAAGGCTGCTGGGAATGGAATACAGAGGTACCAAACGAAAAAGAGATTTGTCTACATCGACAGTGCATAAAGTTCATACAGTCAAGGAAAATCGTATGTTACGTAAAAAAAATGTCCCCATGGCGCGGAGAAGAAATCTGATACTAGTTTTCTTTGTTCAGCTATAACTGATGAAATCAGAAACGATATTTTTCAGTATTTTTGGCAGTTACCATCGTGGGAGGCAATGAAATCGTACATTAATGGTTTAGTACAACTTCGTAACACGATAGAGCGACGACATGATACAACTAATACCAGCACTGATGCCAAAAAATGTACGGCTTTGACTGCTTCCTTCATGGTCAAAATGGAACCAAAATACGCGTGTGTCAGGTCGTTTTTTTTGGCAACTTTGGACTTTAAAAAAAGACGTACTTCAGGAATGGGTTAGAACTAATTCAATCATTGAACCACTATGTAAGGTGCGGAAAACTGATCAGCCCCCAGTGTCAAAACCTAAAGTTTTGAAATTTACATAGCTTTGTGGACCTGTGTGGCTCGAACAAGTACCTGTTCTGCCTAATCACTACTGCAGAGCAGATAGTGACCGAATATATGTCGAGGATACTTTTCAATCCAAAACTCACATGCATAAAGTTTACAAAGCCGAAAATAATATATATGCCGTTACAAGAAAACTGTTTATCGATAAGTTAGAAAGCCACAAAATATCCATATTCAAACCCAGGAAAGATCAATGTGATACATGTGTTGGATACAAAGAGGGCAATGTATCCAAAGAGATATACAACCTACACATTATTAAAAAGGATGAAACCAGACAAGCCAATAAAATGGCAATAATTGAAATATCCTCGGCGGTGATAGTAGTCACAATGGATATGCAAAGCGTTCTACTTCTCCCTAAACTGCTTGTGTAATACATAACTTCACTTTTTTTATGTTAGAAATAATAAAAACGTTTACCTGTACGTATAGGATGAAGGGGAAGGCGGTGTAGCAGCCAATGATTAACAAGCTGTATCATTCATTTCATATAAGAAAACTGCGCTTCTTAACAAAAAGTTTGTCTTATTACAGACGGTTGTTCATACCAAAACAGAAATAAGATCTTGACCAGCGCTTTGTCAAACACCTCCACATCTTCAGGGATGAGATTGAACTATAAATTTTGGAAAAAGGTCACACCATGGTGGAGGTTGATAGTGTGCATTCTACTTTAGAAAGGCAATTCAAGGCCCTGATTTATTCCCCTACAGATTACTTAACCTGTATGAGACAAGTGAGGCCTAATCAACCCTATGAAATTAATTATTTAGATCATACGTTTTTCAAAAATTACAAAAAAGCGCTGGACAATTTTTCGAGTATTAGGCCTGGTAAGCGAGCCGGTGACCCAACGATGACTGATATAAGAGGTCTCTAGTATACTCCTGATGGCATTGTGAAATACAAATTGCGGCACCCCGACCCGTTTACACTCTTGCCACAAAGAAGATCAAAAGTGCAGCAAGAACAAGTCGACGAACCCGCTTCATTATATGATTGTAACCCGAATATTGATGCTTCAAATTACAGGAGCTTACAATCCTTAAAGAAATATACAAAGATTATCATTACATTTATGATACTTTTAACGTGTAGATACTTATTTACATTAAACAATTTTACACATTAAGATTATTATGTTAATTACGATCAACGGTGAAGAATAAGTATGCCCTAAGAACTGATTACGGGCAGTTGATTAAGATGAACTTTATTAATCATGGTGGACGTTTTATGTACGTTACAACTAAAATTAAGATTAACAATACAAATAAAGCTATATACATTATAGGACGAAAGTAATAAATAAAAAAGTTGATTTATGTTGATTACTGTTTCATTTCTAGTCAGCTATGTGTCACCACCCATAGTAACAAAAACGTAAAAAAAACCGCCATGTATAGGTTTGGTACAAAGCGATTTAAAACTGTCCAAAGTCAAACCCCCATGTGCCCAAATTTTTGTTTTTGGCCGATAATATGAAAAATTACAAGGCAAGTAATTTTTTTTTCACCCAATAATTATGGAAAAAACTATTTTGAATTCATAAAAAAATAAAGTGATATTAAAAATGTCTTGTTTAGGGATATAATTAGTTTTTTGTGTCTCCTGTAAACTAGCCAAAAAATACATGGCGATTTTTTTTTTCGCACCGACGATATGATAAATACTTAAAAAAATACTAGGCAGTGATTCCACTCTGCACTTAAAAGATGATAATGAAGGCATTTTAATATGATTTGTTAGTATCGGCATTTGATTGTGCCAAATATAACATTTCAATAATTGTATTATGCCAATAATGACCTGTCTGTGTGCGTTTTATGGAATAACTATACTTGTTTTTCTCTGCTTTATTATAGTTTATTTTTCTCAAAAGATTATTAATACTTCACAAGAACAAAAGTTGGAAGCATTGTTACAAAAGCATAAAAGTTCACTATAATATTCAAGAGCCTCCTTTTCTATTCATAGTTTTCTTGGATCGATGCTGCTGCGAATTCAGAGAAAAAAACTCATTTTTCAAACGTTTTTTAAACGTTTCTCAAATGTTTAGGTAAATCGCTTTGTAAATAAGAAACGAAACGTATTTATGATTAATTTAGATTGCTATTGAAATACAACTATTCACAAATAATTTGCCACTGTAAAATGAGACTGTAATTGAATGTAACTCAATAGGCTTTCTTGAACCCTTTAAGTGATTTTCCAGAAAACGATTTATACTTCGAATATTAAACTCGCCACGAAAACCGAAACAATTTATTTTGTTTGAAATATTTGGTAATAGAACTTATCTTTGTTTTTGGCTTTTCGCGAGTCTTATTCAATATCAAGATGTTTTCCAACAGAAACATTTCATTATAAGTTTCTTTTTTTTAACAAAAAGTTATTTAAAACAAAAGGATGAATATCAACATTTTATAATAACCGAAGAAACCTATTTTCATTAAACAAAACAATCCACTGTAATACCTTACTGAAATATTCAATGTTCAGGATTTTTGATATTTTGTCTACTGTCTCTGGTTACTAGTCTTTTTGCGCACATTGAATGTTTAATAACATGTGTAGATTCATTTTAATACATAAAACCAACTATACCATTGTATTTTTATCCTTAGATATACCTACTTACCGACATAGAAGAAACACATTAAAGAAAAACCTTCATTATCGTAATTAAATGATCTTAAACGATCAAACCTAACAACGAGCTATGTATTTATGAAAACAACCCTCTTTCTAAATAATATTTTAGAAACAGGAATTTTAGCATTTGGATATTCGATCAATCAATCAAAACATTTACTCCCGAAACTGAGGCCCACATCCTAAAGTATGATAAAAAAAAAACCTCGTACACCACTTACTGAATCCATCTTAATAAAAATACAAGCCCATCACATATATCCGAGCTCAAAAGCCAAAATATCCGTCCCACAATCACCTTAAACCCTTAATCAAAAACAACATTAAAAGCGAAAGAAACTCACGAATTACGTATTCCAACAGCGTAAAGTCAAATCTTGTAACATAAAACAAGCACGGTGCACGGTACGTATTATTCACTCGCGCGCGATAGACACGACCGCCTCGCTGGACGGCCCGCGGGCGAATGATCGGCAGGTGCGAGTGCGAGCTCAGAGGAGTCAGAGGGTTGTTTATACGGCATCGCGAAGATATTAATTAGGCGTATTGAGATGCAAGTGATTTGGAAAATAGCTTCTGATTGCACATTGAAACACCTTTGTTTTCAATTTCAATATTATTTGTAGAAAAGATTCTATTTTATTTAGTAAAAAGCTCGGTAGGTTGTTTATAGGGGCATCGCGAAGATATTAATTAGGCGTATTGAGATGCAAGTGACTTGGAAAATAGCTATTGATTGCACATTGAAATACCTATGTTTTTAAGTTTGTTATAAAATAGACTATTTCAATACTAAGCGATATTAAGGCATCGCGAAGATATTAATTAAGCGTAATGAGATGCAAGTTATTTGGAAAATAGCTTTAGATTGCACATCGAATGTTTTTTTTTTTATTTTTTAAGATAACAGACTATTTCATTTATCGTAAATAAGGGTAATTTCAATATTATTTGTAGAAAAGATTCTATTTTATTTAGTAAAAGGCTTGGTAGGTTGTATAAAGGGGCATCGCGAAGATATTAATTAGGCGTATTGAGATGCAAGTGACTTGGAAAATACCTTTTGATTGCACATTGAAATACCTATGTTTTTAAGTTTTTTTATAAAATAGACTATTTCAATACTAAGCGACAGGGCATCGCGAAGATATTAATTAAGCGTAATGAGATGCAAGTGATTTGGAAAATAGCTTTTGAGTGCACATTGAATGTTTTTTTTATATTCTAAGTTAACAGACTATTTCATTTATCGTAAATAAGGGTAATTTTAATATTATTTGTAGAAAAGATTCTATTTTATTTAGTAAAGGGCTCGGTAGGTTGTTTATAGGGGCATCGCGAAGATATTAATTAGGCGTATTGAGATGCAAGTGACTTGGAAAATAGCTTTTGATTCCACATTGAAATACCTATGAATAGATAAGGTTGCATTTATTCGAAATTAATTATTTATTTCTTTTTTATAGCGACACAACATCGTGAATAATAACTAATTAGGGAGTAGGTATTGAGATGACTACAAGTGAGTTGGGAAATACTTTTTGATAAAATATTATTATAAAGGTTGCCTTTTTTATTAACTAGTTCCTAAAGTTGGTAAAAGGCTCGATAGGCTGTTTACGGGGGTAAGCGAGAGATTTCAATTACGCTTATTGACATGTGAGTTCATTGAGATTGAGATTTGACCTTTAGTACTAACACATAGTTCTATGTGTTAATTATGAAGCAGTATCATACCTTTGAATAAAAAATAATTCCATGATTATGTTTGTTTAAATAATTAGATACATTTCCGATATAATACCGTTATAAGGTCGCGATATCGATAAATTGAAGATATCGCGAAGTTTCTTCGTGCGCTTCTCTAATATGCTACGATTATCGTAGCAAGTGCTACGACGTGTTGGCTATGAATAGCGTAGCAGATAAATAATAATAGCATTACCACAGAATAAAGATACGTAATTTCTACGAGTAGGTATAGCGTTTTACACAGGCCCAGACAACTTTCATGGTCGATTTCTCGTGGCGTGTGTATAACAATCTCGTTTATTTTAATAATGAGCCTTAATAGATTAAAAGTAACTATAAATTTCTATCGTAGTCGTTTATCAGTAATTTATAAATTTATGTTGAGTTACTTTGACTACGACTATTAAAATAGGCATGTCATTTTTTTTAGGATGTCGATTGATTCTATTTTTTATTGGGATCAAATGTCTATATGGGACTAACTATACTTAATATAGACTGCTCTAAAAGTTTGAAATGATCGTTTGAAGTTCAGCGTTCCTACGGAGCGCTAAAACGCTCTATACAAATAGCTCCATTTTTTTTTGGTATGGTGATGTAGGGACACACAGTTATTTATTTATTTATTTAAATTAGTTACACAGCATTACAGTAATTAAACCAAGGCACTGTGAACTACAAAATTACTTTAAAAAAGAAATTTAAATCTAGTTTGATTAAGGCGACGTAACAACGTGGTTGCGTCTGATCTGGCGCAAGATTCGGCAGATTGCATCGAAACTGCCGAAACACGACAGCCTTCGGCCAGAAGTCTGCACTTGCGATGGTGTGCTACAGCGGCCGCGGCACGTGCACCACAGGTTACCTATCATAATCCCGAATTTTTGTTTCCCCGCTGTAACGTTTCGCCGAATTTTTATTTGCCCGAAAGCTATTTATTCCAAAACTATTAATATTTCAAAATAATTATACAACAAACCTAACCTAACCTAACGGGTTCTTTAGAACGACGTTTATAACATCCTGAAAATATTATGGGTTTCAGGAAAAATTGCTTTCGGGCAAATAAAAATTCGGCGAAACGATACACGACACCCTTCGGCCAGAAGTCTGCACTTGCGATGGTGTGCCGCAGCGGCGCACGCGCACCACAAACGAGCTGAAGTGCAGTAAACGTCATAATCAGCGATCGGATAAGAGTGTGCAATGAGTGTAATGGACTTCGTAACGTAATATTAATGACTAAATCCTGGCATTATAATGTGTTTTGTTTCAAATAAAAAAATGTGCTAATAGGTATAAAAAATATTATCAGTAAAAATGCACATACTTATATTATGGCATGTATTTAACGCGGCGACAAATTAATCAGATTTAGGGATTTATAAAAAATTAAAGGGGATAGCAAAAATAATAAGTTGGCGACTAATTGCGGAGACTATTAAAGTAAAAAGTAGCAGCTAAGTAATCAATTTTCGGCTTTGTTTCAATATAAACTAGCATCGAGTTATTGTTTTGGCGACTGAATTAACTAATTAAGCGGAAACATGACAGCGGATAAAAAGTTGAAAATGGCCTACTCTAATTGTTCAATGGAGATTACATATAAAATAAATCAAGGTCATAAAAAAAATACTTTGTGCGACAATTTAAGAGCTTTAATCAAAGTTGAAAATTGCATGTATAAATAATAATTTTGGTCTATAGTTTTATTTAGTGGCTCTGATTTTGGTAAATTTTTCGTCAGGTGTGATGTCATATTGACACCTATTTTTTATGATTCTATCGTATAGAATACGTTGATATAAACGTGTTTTGTATGGACAACTTTTTCTAAACTTAATAATTACCGAGATATGGACTCCTAAAACCGACAATATTTTTTTGGATATCGTGTCAGACTCTGCCTTAGCTCCGGCGCTGCGGGAAGTGCAGCCCTTCCGCCCTTGCGTGGCAAAGCACGGTCGCCCGTACTCCGTTCCGCAGCTTCGGCTTGTTGGTCGCCTTCGGCGACCAGCCTCAGCCGCTCCGCTCCGCACGGCTCCCGAGCTTTGTCACGGCGGGCGAGGGCTGCTCTCCCTCCGCGCCTCCGGCTTTTTATATACACTCTAGGGGTAGGGCAGACAAGACCACGTGGAATCGGGGTTGACAGCTTCGGTTCTGAGGCAAGTCTTATGATAATGCAATGCTTATTTTAGCGTAGCGTGTTTTAGCTAGATTCGGACTAAAATAAGCGTGTTTTGTATGGGCAAAACATTTTTACCTAAAAAACGCTTATCGCCGTTTTCATTAAATTATGGTTTCGAAAACTAAAAAAATAACTCCCCATTACTTTTATATAGTACCCATTTTAATATTTAAGCTGCCAGCAAATCAAAGCCCAAAATGCTTTTTTAGATGGAGACCTGTAGTTGCCACTAATATAAAGTTTGTTATCCTTCTGCTAATATTAGTCGCCAAGTCATTATTTATAGTACCTCACCTATGATTTCAGTAATCTTGTTTATTATTTCTGCTACCTTAAAGTAGCTGCCATTATTTGAATTTTAAAATATCCTTAGTTTAAAGCTCATTTAATATAAATGATTGCCAAAATATTTAATCGCTGACAAGTTATTATTTTAGTTGCAAATAGTTTGCAGCTCTTTAATTTTTCTGTCGCCGCGAAAATAATAAGCCTTATATTATTATACAGGCATCAATAATAATGTTATCTGTCATATATAATATATACACAAATTCTAAAATATAAAGATATATTACCTTCTAAAATTATATTCTATTCTATTGCCCAAAAACGAACAGCTAAACGATTTAATGTCGCCAAAAAAAGGGATTTCCGGGAATCCCTGGGCGTATCCATATACTGAATGCTTTAATTCAGTCCATAGTATAGCATTCAGGTCATTCACCACAAATTGCACGTCCTAGTCCGACCACTGGTGATAATATAACAATAACAAGCAAACAGGTATGAAGTGGGTATGAACCGCAATAAAAAGTTTCTGCGAACATAAACAAGATTTAGGGGCCGCGAATTGGTCGCCGGACCCGTTTAACGTTCTCGATCACATTGGAAATGACGGGAAAAATTACGACAAACTACATTTACGCGAAAATCAATGTTATTTTTGTCACACTATTTATGTAATTATGATTCTTTGCAGAAATATTATTGCCAATTTAATGATGACGTAATTCAGATCCCCCAGTATCTCGTTTTTTTCATACTTCGTATGTGCTGTCACTCTTGGTAAAATGTTCCTGCCGGTCTCTCCTATAGGAGCAGGAGCAAGGAATCTTCCCACAGGAGCAAGGAATCTTGTATATGCCAAGATTCCTTGCTCCTTTTCGGAAGAACTATGGAGGAGAGGTATACGTAATATGAAAAAACGAGACACTCGGGGATCTGCAGTGACAGAATATTTATTGGACTCGGATACGACTCACTACATTCGGTTTGATAAGGTGTACTGACGAGAAAAGTTTTTCATGTCGTAATTCTCCCTAAAATTTGCATCCTCGTTTCTAAATCTAGCATTGTAAACCCCTTTCAAATCGAATGTCATTCAAAAATAACTATAGAGTGGCTCTGTGAGCAGTAGTTTGTTTCGACATGGTTGTAATTTGTATTTTTTTTACATTTTAAACCCCCGTTTCTCCGCCATTTTGCAAAATATCGAAAACTGAATCGAAATGGAAATGATAGGTATTTACGAATCTACTTACAAATTTTCACGAGAATTTGTTGATTAATGCGATGTCCATACGAGAACGGACATCCAAACATAATCTAGACGTATACGAAAGAATTTTAGTTCAAGATGAATTGGAAACGCTTCTCTCGCTCGATTAATAAGTGGCTGAAAATCAAATAAGCGGCAACAAACGTTACCGGTAATGCCTTATTTACGCAACAACAGGATGTCTCGAATTAAAAAATAAATCGCTGTACAGGCAAGAACTCATCAAAACCCTCCTATTTACAAACAAAAGAAAGCCGACCCGAAAAATTATATTCCGTCAAAATTGTATTCCACGATCACAAATGCTTTGAAGACTCGCGATTTCGCGATGAAATTTCGGGGAAAGTAATTTATTTCTATTTAATTCTACGTGAGCTGTTTTTTAATAACGACTGGACGTGCCGGAACAACACACAAGTTAAAAACAAATTGAAATGAAACTTCAATATAAAACGCCTTGATTGAATAAGGGCGCATGCGACTCCAATCCCGAACCAATTTGGTTGAGTTGAGTTTGTACCTAGTTTATACGAAATCACATGGCAACCGAGTGCAAACTTAACTCAATTGGGTATGAGGGAGATTAAACATTATTGTACTGAGCATTTAATAATCGCTTGCGCGTTGTCGGTGCTTCGGAGTTATGTTTTTTTCGAAGTTATAATTTGGGAGTTGTTTGGTATTCGCTTTGCCGTTCGAGTGATCGTTGATCCAGATTTCCTTTATATATAAATGTGTTTTTATTTCGTTTACTATATTTTGCAAATTAAAGATTTTACTGAGAAATAAAAAGCGTGGGATTCAGTGAGGGATGGTGTTGGAGGTTTCTCTGATTGCTTTCGAATTTATCTCGGCATCAAGGTGAAATTGACAAGTTGACATTTTGGATCAAACACACATTTGTATTGATATAAAATGAGAAATATTATTACTCGCGCCTGACAATATCACCACACAGTGGTGGTGGTGGTAATGGCGGTGGTAGGGGTGGTAGTCGGCGGCGCCATGTTTAAAAAAAAATACCGTCCTGCCTAGGGTTTCCATTTTGTATGAAATTCCTTTACAGTTCTCTCGAGTTGTTCCACCCACAACATGATACTTTGAAGTCTATTATAACGAACGTTAAGACGCCATTTCATTGCATGTTTGAGAAAAATTGTTACCGTATATTTGTCAAAGTAACTTTATTCACCAACAGTGGCATACAGGTATCGGCAATTCGGATAAATATTTACCAAAACTTTGAAGTTGGTGTTGTTGTTCATTTGTATGTATAGACGGCATTGCTGCAGGTGTGAGTGGGATAGCAGAACAATTTTACCAACTTTAAGTTCATACATCCGAATTTCCGATCCCTGGTCGTATATTCCATACTAGAAGGTGCTTAAAATTTGTCCAGCCGTTTCGGCGTAATGAGAAGACAATCGAAATTATGTCCAACAGATGCCAGACTGGCATGGCGCCTCGCACCCATTTCAAACAAAAGAAGATTCATCACGCTATTAAGATTTTTCCTGCCATCATGACCCCTCTCCATAGAATACTGATTTTCAATACAAATCTACAATTTTATAATAGTATAGATTTATACCTAAACACGTTATTAGAAGAACCCACCATGCCTACAAAGAAAGGGCTCAAATGAACAATGCTACCAGGAATACCATCAGTGATTCTTTTGTGAGGCATTTGTTATTTGTCGTCGAATAATAACGACAAATTGTATTTTGTGATTGAAAATCTTTGTGCGGTTTTTAAGCTTTTCTTTCTCGATATTTTAAAACTTTCCTCTTTCGACCGTGTATTTTTTAATTTAAATTTCCGCAATCCCATGTTACAGGTAAGCTGCTGTATCATAATTATTTTGTATGTCAGTTGCTTCTTTGTATAAAAAGAAATCTGTATAAAAACGTTTAACAAGTTATAAAGTTATGGGATAAAACCATAACTTTATAAATTGTTAAATATTTTTATACAGTTTTTTTTCTTTAGCTAGTATATACGAGTATGTATTTCTCAGATATTAGATTGATTCATGTAAATTTTATATGAAACCACTTTGTTATCCGTCCGTCCGTCCATCTGTCAAGATCATTTATCTCCGTAATTTTCCTCTGGGTCCTCTTTATCGCGTTGAGGTATCGATTTTAAATTAATACCGTATACTCAAGTCCCTTGAAGCTATGAAAAAAAATCTAACTTCTAAGTTAAAGAAAAAGATACGGCCGTTTATGCAGCAATAACGTATATTTCGGCACTCTCGAGGGAATTAAAATTTATAGGGTATTTCCCGTTGACCTAGAACTTTGAAATTCGACATGTAATACCGTCTTATGCTACAAGTAAAGAGAAAAATCTAAAAACTATAAATTTTTAATTAATATAAAATATATCCTTTATTTCAATTACGTAAAAACGTTATCGTCGATCAGTACAGTTTATATTTTCGTTAGAGCAATATGCAGCAGTTAGAGCGGTGCTTTCATATTTTGTACGGAACCCTCGGTGCGTGAGTCTGATTCGCAGCTGACCGGCTTTTTTATCAATAATCGTTCTCACTACACAAACACGCCTGTAACAAATAAACACGTGCTAAAGGGGAGAAAGGGCGTTACGTCTTTATTCCATAATTCTCTTTTCAAAACGGGTCTGCGTGTCCCCCGCTCCCTCATTTAGGCTCGGCTTATATGGAAGAATTTATGGCATAATAGCTATATTACTGCCAAAACGTATGCTTACAACCAGGTTTTTCGAGTGGAGTTTTCGAAAGTTAAGCATTCATTACCAGTTTTATGATTGAATAGTGACTATTTAGTATGTCATGGTCAGCTGTTCAATTGAAATACACTTTAATGGGAGCTGAATTTTTTGTTATGAGTCTGTCGGTTCACGTAAAAGCATGTAACTTTATGTTATAGGAAGGAAGAACAAACAATTTATTATTTGATATATTGTCATGAGAATTGGGTACCCGTCCAGGTACCAGGGAAATGAAATGGCAGACAAGATGGCGAGGCTAGGAGCAGAGAGGGACTTCATGGGACCCGAACTTGCACTGGCCAATATCGGCAGAAGTCACGAAAAGGTCAATAAACAATGACAGGAACGATCGAAGTGGGACCAGGTGTCTCCTGGAACTAGTAATGAAAAATCTTGGATGATTGACAGTCATAAACACGGGACATAATAGCCTCAACAGGCACCTCAACATAATGGGTTTGGTGAGTACTCCATCTTGCTAACTCTGTAGGCTGGAGGAAACAAGTTATAATGTAGTGTTGTATGTATGCGGCAGTACGATAATAGCATCTTGGAAAAGATGAATTTGGAGACGAGGAGCCAAAGGACCTCAATCTTAGAGATGTGTGTTTATTTCTGCAGGAGAACAAGAAGATGAAGAGAAATAAGAGAACAGTAACCGTTAGCTCCAACCGGGATCAGGGCTGAATGAACGCAACCAGGCGATTACCAGCCCGCTTGTTTTCGACCGGGCATCCCAACGACATCATCACCACGAGAAAACCTATTTTCTCATTCCACCGGGCAGATGCCCGGGCTGGTGATCCAGGTATGATAGTAAGACATCGGATAAAACGGTGCTGATATTAGGAGGTTGGGACTGATAGTTGTATGCGTAGACGCACGAGTCTCACCTCCGTGAAAAATCTAAAAGGAGGGTGGGAGGAGGAATGTCACGTCCCCCAATTGAGTTTTGTAACTTTTGGAGATGAGACACACTGAGCACAGCAAGAGACACTCGGATAGGTTAATCAAATGAACAATTATAGGAGACCCAATGGCAGCGAGGAAATTCTGCCAGCTTCGATGCTATATTACGGAGATGGTATTGACAATTTCTTACGCAAGGTTTTTAAAGTTATTTTTGTTCATGCAGTGAACGTGTTCATTTTTGGGTTACTCCTACCAACCACAAAAAATATAACGTTTTTTTTTTGTTGTCGATGAAAAATTAACGAACCATGTGTGCCGAGCATGCCGCTTCCGGTTCCGGCCTCGCGTTCGGCATTGTTGCCTGTTGATTATGACGCCATATTTGATGACACGTGGAATTCTTAATAGTTTATATAAACATAAAAGACGAGTCAGGAATAACGCCCGTTGGTAAAGCTCAACATTACTAATTCATTAATCTAACTAAATAGGTTAAAAAACATATAATGTTGGCTTGAAAAAGCGATAGTATACTCGTTCGAGCAACTCTACTTAACTATGTTGTATTTATGCATAGTTTAATTTTTGTTTGGCATTGATTTTCTACTGGTCATACATACCCGTTGTTTGACAGACCGAGAGTTCCATTGTTGAGCGAAGATTTTTCACCTAATAATGTTCGTTGTTAATGTTTCTTTTAACTAAAATTCCGGGTTAAAACCGTCAAAGTTACTGTCAAAATTCAAATCTCAGCAAGTAGGGTTCAATGTTTATAATTATATCTGCACGGATAAAATATTACCTACATTCGCGTATAGGATGTGAGAAATAATTTCGTGTGTCCATCGCGTGACCAACTTGATTATCGCGTAAACAGTAAGCCGATTAAACGACCTTTTTAGTTTAAGTGCTTTTTGTTTTATGCCGCTCTTGATACCCGCATGGATTTTTATATTGGACCAGAAGAATATTAACTTCCATATTAAATTTTTGGTTTAATGTTAATGTGCCTACATTTTTTTGACAAAATGCATCATCTTATGAGATCATGGCCAAATGAATTCTACGAATTTAAGAAATAAAATTTTGTGAAATTTGATACTTTAGTGGTGAAAAGAAGGGTAATATATAGATCATATAACCAAATCCTAAAGGCTCTAGCCAATGCTTTGTTAATTGTATCGTAAAAAGTGAGCCTAAAATTGATAGACGGTATCTCCTAGGTACCGCCTAGTGTTCCTAGACTAGGCGGAGCCTGTCCACCGTGAGTTAATCAACACGTGTTATATTATACTGGTTAGATATTTGACGACGCGGTTGGCGCAGTTTGAGGTGCACCTGCCTACTGAACCGGCGGCCCTGCCAGCAAATATTTGCGAAGAACTCGAATATTTGCTCCTGAAATCAATCAGAAATCAGAAATTTTCTTTGTTAAACATAGGTATACATTGGTGTTGAATATAAGTTGTTTTGACCTCTATGTTTTACCCATAAGTATGAATGTACAAATTTTACTCACTTAAAGAACAAATAACATGCATTTTATAGCTACCTACTTGCAAAAATTTGCCATAGTAAACATATAGTATGGAAATAAAGAATTTAGTGCAACAAAAGAATAAAATTAAAAATAAAATTAAAAATTTAAAAACCCCCGACATGACAACCAATAAAAAGAAAGAAATAAAATCTACGAAATGTGCCTATACAATGAAAAGTAGAAAAAGAATCCAAGCTTCGTTGCGTTCGGGGGACCGCTAAGTACTTACCTAAATGAAATGAAATATATTTTTCAACGCAAAATTGCATGTATGCATTTGGGCTTCCCACTTTACGATTTTCAGTACATTGCATTTCATTTACTTAGCGGTCCCCCGACGCAACGAAGCTTGGATTCTTTTTCTACTTTTCATTGTATAGGCACATTTCGTAGATTTTATTTCTTTCTTTTTATTGGTTGTCATGTCGGGGGTTTTTAAATTTTTAATTTTATTTTATTTCATATTTTTTAAACAAACACATGTTTCGTCCCGGAATTTTCTTCTTTTGACACTATTTTTGTTTTAGACCGTTTAAGGTCCAGGGTTTCCAATCTTTCGTCGAGCTTGATCCTTGACTATATGTAGGTACAACAGGATCCCAAGCTAATAGTAATGAATGCCGTCTTCTCTAAGATTGAAGTTAGGATATATTTTGATTGCAATAGCCTTAAGCAGCATTCTTGGAAAAAATCGTTAAAGTCAGACTAGTTAATGCTCATAATGGCAAAATGGCGAAGTTATTAGCCAATACAATCAAAATATATACTTTAAATGCACTGCATGAGTCGCAAGAACCTGCTACTTATGGCCTAAAACAGAACCAGGTTTCTATTCTACAGGATCCAAATAGTAGGTACGGGTGGCTTACTTAGCTCCATAAAAATTGCAGTTGGTGCTAGGTAACTTGACTTAGTTTTGAGAGACCTAATCATCGATACCCCACATCATGGGATAAACATCCCCACTTTTGTTACGTGTAGGGAAGGTACACAAAAAAATGTTTTTAAAAATGTATTCAACCACTATGTCTCTTTAGCTAAGCTGTGGACAGACTGACACAAACTACAAAATCCTAAAAAGCTGTTATTCACTTAGGCAAGAGTTTTTTTGCTAAAGCTTACGTGTCATTTAGTCGCGTTAAAATCTTGCAGGGTGTTGCTGCTTGTGACCTCAATCAAAGGAACCTGTTCAATAGTCCTAATAACAATTCAGAAATTATAATGAGTTTTTTTTGTCAAAAAAGTTTTTTTGAGACTCGGTTTTATTATTGACTGTACTTTCTTACACAAATGTTAATTGATCATCAAGAACAATCAGACGAGCCCAAACAGCATGGGTTTATCTTGTGCTACGGCCATCTTCAGCTCTAAGGTACCGAATTATTGTACTGTCAAAAATTTATAAATCCGAGAAAATTAATGTACTTAATGTAAAAGAAACACAAGTAAAAATTAACAGTATATAACTTAACCTAAATAAAATTAACTAACAAAACCGATGTCCCCCAAATCATGGCCCTGCGGCAGGGTACCCATGATGCCGGCTACATTCCCCCGTTGAATAGCCAAGCTAATCCTTTGGCCGAGGAATGAGCCGGCTCTGTGGTCCGAAGAAAATTCGGAAAGTTTTTTTTTTATTAATGAGTAAAGTTTGTGGGCGTCCGGACTCCACGGTCCGAGTGTCTCCACTGCGAACGCCGCAAATATGAAGTTATTAGAGAGACCTACATATTTGCGGCGCTTTGCAGCCTCAGCGCAAACCGCTGCCCCGCCAGCTCTCAGCGACGTACTGGACAAATGGGACGGAGCCAGGGTGTCTACGCAAGTAGCGTCCTAGATGAGAGGCCGTCCCATTTGCCATGGAATGAGGGTCATTCCGTCGGGTCTCTTGCCATCGTCACGTGCGAGGCCAGGTGGTTCTAGTACAGCTGGCACGTTAACGCTGGCAAGGGCCCGACGGATTACATCGTTGAGACAAGCGTGGCGGGAAAAGCGGCCTGCGTTCTTCCTGCAGGAAAGGCCGTGGTGTCCAAAACAATCGACTGCGCTGCCGCAGGGACACCGGTGGGGGACAACAATTTTGGCGCCTAAACGGAGACCGACGGCCAGCCTCAGCGAATTGTTGTCTAATAAAGTTGCGCAATGAGCAGAAGGATACGCGTGAAGCCAGTAGCCTGATTCCCTTTGGGAGGACGCTAAAAGTCGGGCCTTTTCGGAGTTGCATATCGATGAGCTCAGGAGCCAATCGCGGGCCTGGCAGCAGATTGGTTCGTCCCAGACCCTCTGAATATGCCTATTTGATGGGAGGTCTTTTCCGGGGCAGGCTAATCGCCAGGCTTCTTCGGCCTCCAACAAGTACGCAATCTCGGGGTCAGGTAATGCAGGTGAGAGAATTCCTCCTGTCAGGGGTAGTGTACTGTACACAGAGGAAAGGAATGCAGGAAGAACGAGACTGGAGATCTGCCTTACACCGACACCACCGAACCGAATTGGGAGGGTAGCTTGCACGAACTGCCTGTCATCAAAGCGGATGTTTAAAATGTGTTCTAATTGAAGACGGATGGAGTTGTCTACTTTTTCGCATAAGTTTGGAAATTTCCACAATGGACTGCATCTTATTGCGTATGTCAACTTTGGGGCGAAAAGGCAGAAACGAATGATGAAAAAGGCCATATGGGCACAAATTTTGAGCAACCGGTCCGAATGTTGTGAAATGCTATGTAATTGTTTTTCGATGAAGTCTGGGTAGGACTCCTCGAAAATAGGGGCGCCTAGGAGGTGAAGCGATTTCTCAGTTAAGATCTTTATGCCTGGACATAAAATTCCAAAATTTTTGAGCAATTTGAGATCTATTGCCATTGTCTGGACTTATGTATAGTTCGCATTTACTCATGTTTAAGTCTAGGTCAATTGCTTTAAATTTTGAAATTAAGGATGACAGATCCGAAAGGACCGTATTCGCATCACCTCCGAGAGTTCCGTCATCGAGGTACCAGATATTGAATTTTGATTTTAGAGTCGAGATTATAGGATGAATTGCTAGGCTAAAAATGGCCGGGCCGAGAGGGTCGCCTTGCTGACAGCCGACTGACGAGAGAATGCTGTGGTCTCTATACATAAGGTGTGAAGGCGAGCTGTAGCACTGCCAGAGGTAAGGATACACACAGGCGATATTTTTTTGGATTTCTGAAAGTAAGGCGCCGCGGTTTACGGAGTTAAATGCATTTTTAACATCCACTTTGACTAGTACCTGTTCCTTGGAGGAGCAGAGAAAGGTTCGACAGGCATGTACGGCAGCTTCGCATCCACCTTTTGAGCCAAATCCAAGTTGAGTAGGTTGAAATTTGACTGCTAGGTCTTGGGAGATGCTTCTACAACAGAATTTGGATGCCAACCTTCTGTACGTAGTTCCAATGGCTATGGGACGGATGCCACCGTCTTTTTTACGTAACGCACAGAGGTTGGCACCGTAAAGCGTGGGAGCAACACGGTGGTCTACCTTGCCTGCAAGCATAAGATTCAAAAGACGTGTCAAGCTAGCTAGTAGGTCGTTGTTCCTACCACCAGGAACACCAATAGTCAGGTCTTTGAGATGCTGGGAAGTTAAGCCGTCCAAACCGCCAGAAGACCCGTTCTTGAACGCCAAGATTGCGGCCATTACTGCATCTTCAGATGCTTGCAGACAAGGCAGAGCAGGGTTGGGCGGATCAGGATTGATCTGTGTTGAAGGGGCCGGCGGGTGTTTGTTTCGCAGGGCAGCAAGGGTTTCAGGCGTATCTGGAGCTGAGGTATCGCTAGAAAATAGGATTTGAGCGGCACCTTTTAGATCCCCATCGTTCACTTTAGACTCTACTATTTTGAAAATGTCACGTGGTTTCGTCTGGGTATGGGAATAACTTTGTGATAAATCAATGTTATTTTGACGAGAGCAGTTCAATTTAATTTTGGAGGTAAGTGACTGACGAGGATCTTTTTTGGACACGTGTAGGGTATTAAATGCAAATAGAAGAAGGTTTTCCCAGCTGGAAGGAGAGTTTTCTGCTGTCGGCCTGAGATGGAGGAATCGACATTTAAGTACATTACACAATTGAAAGCAAAACACTTATAACGAAAATAATGAATAAAAATTACATAACTATAACAGTGATACACAGACAACAATAGCGTATAAAAACGAACACGGATTTCACTGGGCGTATAAAATACACCTGGGCTGATGAAACGTATCTTGCAGAATTTAAGGAAAGTCCGGAAGATAAACAAAGCTGGCAGAAACGGTGGCAGACGCTGTCAGCTAGAAATGACGGCCGGAGTCGGCGTATGGAGCGCTCTCGGACGGCGCATGTGCCGTTACTTAGCAGCTAAGGCGTCCTTGTTGAAAATGATGTGTCAATTCAAAAAATATTGAATATTTTCCAAGATATGATCTTTGGAACTTTGCCCACATGCGTGCTTACAAAGGGGGATATTTTCAAAAGAACTATTTGTGTTTCAATGGTCTAATAAACGAAAATGTGAAGAAAAATAATATTAATTTATACAAATTTATTAATCTGTTGATTACGCTAATAAAAGTTAACATTTAACCAACATTAGAAATTCTTGGCTTAGATCCTTTCACAACTAGCTGGTCATCATGAGACCTTCATTTATTGAGTGATATAGAAGATGCTAATAATACTTAACATTTAACCAAAACTTTGGAATCCTAGGCTTAAATATTGGCTAAAATCCATTAACAACTAGCTGGTCATCATGAGACCTTCATTTATTGAGTGATATAGAAAATGCTAATAATACTTAACATTTAAACAAAATTTGGAATCCTTAGTTTCAATATGGGCTGAGATCCATTAACAACTACCTGGTCATCATGAGACCTTCATTTAGTAAGTCATATCGAAAATGCTAATAATACTTAACATTTAACCAAAATTTGGAGTAATTGGCTTCAATATTAGCTGAAATCCATTAACAACTAGCTGGTCATCATGAGACCTTCATTTATTGAGTGATATAGAAAATGCTAATAAAACTTATCATTTATCCAAAAAATCGAATTCTTGGCTTCAATATTGGCTGAGATCCATTAACAATTAGCTGGTCATCATGAGACCTTCATTTATTGAGTGATATAGATAATGCTAATACAACTTAACATTTAACCAAAATTTGGAATCCTTAGCTTCAATATTGGCTGAGATCCATTAACAACTACCTGGTCATCATGAGACCCTCAATTAGTGAGTCATATAGAAAATGCTAAAAAAACATAACATTTAGCCAATATTTCGAATTATTGACTTCATTATTAGCTGAGATCTCGTCACTTGTTCCAATTAATGCTGAATATCTTGGAAACTACTGGTCCTATTTCCACCAAACATAGCTAAGAACCATCTCGACGGAAAAGTCTTTCGATTAAAAAAAACCGCACTTAAATTGGTCCATCCACTTGGGCGCTACGATGCCTCAGACAGACACACAGATACACAGATACACAGATACACAGATACACAGACACACAGATACACAGACACACAGATACACAGATACACATGTTAAACTTATAACACCCCTCTTTTTTCGTCGGGGGTTAAAAAACATGTCAATTTGAGAAATAATAATTACTTAAATCTAAAATTTTATCACATCATTTAAATAATCTTTGACCGAATAGTAGCATTGTTTGTTAATGTAGAAAATAAGTTCTTTTTTAAATTGGACCATATTTAGATCTTTGATTGAGTCTTTAACTTTATTATATATCTTTGGCGCCATACCTAGATTACCTAGTATACTATTTCTCATCATTGCTGTGTTAGTTCCGTTTACATCTCTCAACTTGCATTTATACTGCGGAAGTGTTGGAAATCTACGGCCATCTGCAACTTTGATAAAAAAGTCAGGGTTGGCTTTGACAAATACGCTTACTTCAAGAATGTACAATGAAGGCAAAGTTAATAATGTTAAGAGATCTGAAGTATGGTTCGCAGCTGTCTCTTACAGATCCTGGGTCAGATGTTATATATTATGTTATGTATATCGTCGTCTAGTACTATTACAAGCTTTGTCTAGTTTGGGACTAATTCGATTTGTGTAACGTTGTCCATAAATTTTTATTTATTTGAAAATAATTTTGTGATACATCAAGCAGCGTCATGCCATGAAAATATTTCACATAACCATAATCACAACACTCAGTCCAATTGCCAACGTATTTGGAGGTGCCTTTTTTAATAATCCATAATTTTGATAAGTGTGGAGAAATAAGAGTAGCCCACGGCACCAGTGGGGAGGGGAACAAAATTGGGAAAAATATAAAGGTAAGTGGACTGTATTTTTGAGATTAACCCCAAACTATGCAGATAGGAGCTAGGAAGCCTAGGACAACGGGAAAGACATATGCACTAACCTTTTATACGCTGCGTGCTGTCTCCTCTTGCCGGCAAGTCATCTGCACGTTCACGGGTATGTATAATAGTTTATTAAATAGATTTGTGGCACATCACACCAGTTCGTAGCACATAATTCAAACACCAGGCGGCCAAACGGGGCCGCACAGACAGCAAGGTAAAATGGCGACTTGCGACTGTCGCTCACGGCGGGCGTCGATGATGTACATATGTCAGAGGAATGGGATTTGACAGGTTTGGGAGAGAATTCAAACTACCCCATATATAAAAATATAAAACGAAATCCAACATCCCCCCGGCCTTGAAGGAACCCTTCAAAAGAAAAAAGAGCGAAGCTGCTCTATCATAGAACGCGGGTGCGATTATTGTGCTAAGCGGTAAGTGAGTAGTTAAGAAACTTAAACTAGAAATATTTAGCGAAAACTAAGAAAAGCACAGTAGGTTGTGCGCGAATATAAGTATGTATGAAAGAACTCTAGAACTAAAATGAATCTTAACTAAGATTGTCTATAAGGACGCGGGCTTAAAATAACTAAACTAAATATCTTAAAATTAAGATTGACTCATTGAGTCGGGAGAGGGCAAAGTCGCACGACTGGCCGTTTGTACGTGCCAACTTTCGTCCTTACTTCCGCAACGCGCGTTATTCCGTCCTTACCGGGATATACGTTAGTGATAATTCCTAACGGCCATTGTAAGGGTGGCGCGTTATCTACGTTTAACAATACCACTGTACCAACCGTTATTGGATTAGATGAAGTATTCCATTTCTCGCGTTGTTGCAAATTATGTAAATACTCAGATTTGAACCGCTTCCAATACGACTGTACTAGCGAGTCCATCAATGAAAAACGAGACAGCAAATTGGTTCGTTCGGCAGATAAGTCGGGTGCGGGAAGGTACTCTAGTGGAGATGTAGACAAAAAATGAGATGGCGTGAGCGCCAGCGGCTCCGAGGGATCCGAACTTAGAGTATAGAGCGGGCGGCTGTTAAGCACTGCCTCAATTTGTGTAAGCACGGTCGACATCTCCTCGAAGGTGAGAATTTGTTTTCCGATTACGCGAAATAATAAAGATTTAGCGCTTTTAATATTAGCTTCCCATATGCCACCGAAATGACTGGCAGTGGGAGGGTTCATCTTCCACGTTATGCGGTTTTTCGCGAGTTCATTACTAAATGTTTTATAATATTCGTCAGATCGTAAGAATTCGTGAAGTTCATTAAAATAAGCCTTTGAAGAAACAAAATTAGTCCCGTTATCCGAATAAAGCGACGTGCATGGTCCACGTCGCGACGTAAAGCGTTTAAATGCATCTATAAAACCTACGGAAGTCAAACTCGAGACCAGTTCTAAATGAACGGCCTTTGTCACTAGACAAATAAAAAGGCATAAATATGCTTTGACACTACGTACGCCGCGCTTGCGATAGGGAGTAATATACAGCGGTCCCGCATAATCTACACCCGTGTGTAAGAAAGCCTTGCATTGCTCTAATCGACATTTAGGTAGATCGGACATAAGCGGGAAAGTAGCTTTAGGACTTAATCTGAAACAGCTATTGCATTTTTGCACGCGTTGCCTAACAATACGACGAGCGGAAAGTATCCAGTACCTAGTTTTTAAGATGCCTATTAATAGCTGCGGTCCTGCGTGAGAATTATCGCGGTGATAAGTGTCAATAATTAAGTGCACCACATTATCCTTTTTAGGCAATATCATGGGGTGCTTAGACGCGTAATCTAACGATGAATTCGTTAGGCGACCTCCGACACGTAAGATTCCATTTTCAATAAACGGAAATAGCTTTTGTAGTTTTGATGAGCATCGTTGCCCCTTTGAAATATTTTTAATATCGTCGGAGAAATATACAGATTGCACTACACGAATTATTTCAAATTCGGCGGTATTCAAATCATTAGCAGTGATTACGTCGTTTCGCGGGAGCTTCTTCGAGAAGCGAAGCACATAAACAAAAGCTCGAAGAAGTTTATTCCAGGAGGAACATCGCGAGGCGAGCGTCAGAACAGGATGTTCTATTTCAGTGACACTCGTAGTCACGTGAGAAACAGTCTTTTCCTCTGGCAAAGATGAGCGGTTAGGTATAAATTTTTGTACAGGCCAGTGGTTTAAAGGCTGTGCTAACCAAGGCGGTCCATGAAACCACAACTCATGCTGTATGAGCTGGGAGGGAGTGAGACCTCTTGAATTACAATCAGAGGGATTAAGAGAGCCAGCAATATGATATAAATTGTCAGGCGAAATATTTGTCTGAATTTGAGAAATGCGGTTAGCGACATAAGTGTCGAACCTATGAGGCGAAGCGACCGACCAACATAGGGCGACTTCTGAGTCAGAAAATGCAAAAATATTATCTATTTTATGTCTTTTCGATAGCGTGTCATTAACTTCGCGTAGAAGCCGTGACATTAATAAAATACCGTTGAGTTCTAAACGCGCTAAAGTAATCTTAGGTCTGGCAGAAGCTACTCTTGACTTGGAACAGATAAGCGTTACGATCGGTGGCTGGCCTGGGTTAACAACATGCAGGTATATTACACAGCCATAGGCGGCTTCACTGGAGTCCGAAAATCCTACCAAGGAGACTTGAGCTCCGACTTCTACACCTAGATGTCGGGGGAATTTAAGCTGGGATATCAGAGGCAACTCAGATAAGTACTGTTGCCATAAATTAACAATGCGAGAAGGCGGTATATCATCCCAGTGCAAATCCATAAGCCACAGTTCCCGGATTATTAATTTAGCGTATAAAATAACCGGCCCTACGAGTCCTAGCACATCATATAGTCGGGCGGTCGCGGATAATATAGCACGTTTAGTACACAAGGTTGGCGGTTTAGAGGTATCGAACACGAACACGTCCTGCGTGGGCAACCAGCGCAGACCTAAAATCTTAAATGTATTTCCGTCATCGAAGGAAATAGATCCAGACTTCCGGTGTGACTCTGGTATGTGCTCGAGCAGTTCGCGCGAGTTGGATGTCCATTTTACTAGGGCAAACCCCCCGGCCTTGAAGAGGTCGATCAGTTCATCAGCTGTCTTAACTGCTTCCTCGTGAGAAGAAGCAGAAGAAGCGAGGTCATCCATATAGACATCTCTTTCTAACACGGCGGCCGCAGTTGGCCATTTATGCCGTTCATCAGCAGCTAGCTGACGTAGGGTCCGTAGCGCCAAAAAAGGCGATGAACGCAAACCGAACGTTACACGCGTGAACGTGTATACCTCTAGCGGATCAGTATCCGAGAAACGGTATAAAATTCTTTGATATTTATGATGTGATTCATTTGTGTGTATGCATAAGTACATTTGTTTCACGTCAGCAAAAAATGCAATCTTGAAAATGCGGACATTTAATAAAATGTGAAATATATTTGCCTGTAAGTTACAACCGGTATATAAAATATCATTTAGTGACAACCCTGTGTCACTTTTCGCGGACCCATCCAGGACGGGCCGAACTTTGGATGTCGCTTTGTCATTGCGAACTACAGGATGATGCGGTAAAAAATAGCCCGGAGAGAGAGCCTCCTCAGGTGCGGAGCGAGAGAGAATACCTTCATTTAGGTAATCGCGTATAATGTTATCATAGCTAGATTTAAGTGCGGGATCTTTAGAGAACTTTCTCTCGAGAAGTAAAAAGCGCTTTTTTGCTGTTATGAAAGAATCGCCTAATTTATTGGGATCATCTTTGAATGGCAGGTCAACAGAATAACTGCCGTCATCATTACGAACAGTAGTTGAAGTGTATATACTTTCGCATTTTTCGTCGTCGGGACTTAAAAAGGTACGCGAAGGTATCTCCTCATTCGACCAAAATTTCTCGACGAGTTGATGAAGCGGGTCACAGCTAAAAGCACAGAGCGTGTGCGGAGCGGGTTGGGAAGAAACTATAGGAGCGTCCCCCATTAAAATGTACCCTAAGGTAGTTTCATAAGCGTTGGGCATATTCTCGGATGGGCCTTTAATTTTGTCAAACAATAAAATTTCGCAATAAAGTTTCACACCTATAAGCATATCAATCGGTCCCGGTTGTGAAAAGTCATCATCTGCGAGCGGTAAGTTCTTAATGTACCCGAGCGACGCGTTATCTACGCGCGCACTAGGCAGTTGTGACGTAATGCGCTCGACTACCAGCGGGCTGGCAGTGTATTCGCGTTGGGTCCCTACTCGCGGCGTGAATTTAAGTGAAGTTACACCTAATATTTTTTGCGAAGTCCCACCGATGCCTTGAACTTCAGAAAAGCGGTTTTGTTTTTTAATAGGCAGCGATAATCGCTTACAACAAGCTGCTGTTAAGTAATCACTTTGAGAGCCAGGATCGACCAAGCATCTCAAAAAGTGAGTGCGGTTAAAAGAATCAATTATTTTTATTTTCGCGGTGGCCAGTAACGTCGTCGTTTGAAGACGGCTAGAACTGTCGCACGAAATTGTACAAATGCTACGATCCGATGAGGAATGCGGGGTGCTTTGGTCGACGTTAACTGCAGTAGTCATATTAATATTATCAACATTAGCAATATCAGAATTAGTAAATTTATTTTCCTCATGAGATAACGTAAACATGCCAGGGCCGGACTCAGGGTGTCCGATTTTTTCATGTTTAAAATTACGAGCGGGGTTTGAAACAGTTGTTCCCATGTTACAATTTGACTTCGAACTCACGTTAAAATGCAACAATGAATGATGTCGCGAAGAACAATGAGAACAATTTTTCTTCGAAGTACAAGTTGAAGTTTTGTGACTTACACTTAAACAATTGTTGCAATATGCGTTTAATTTGATAAAATTGTATCTTTCGTGCGGTGTCATTTTCATAAAAGACGAACAAGAATACAAATGTTCATGTTGTTTATTTTTACAAAGTCCACATTTAATACTATTATCGGAACCGCCTGAGTCCGCGCCTACGAACGTCTTTGTAACGGCCCTAGGTATGTGCGACTTGTTAGGGGAGTTAAAGATCGGTTTATTAGAAACTGCATTTGGAGATCGAGATAACACTTTACTCTGCTCCTTGACAAATTCAATTAAACTATGATACGACGGGATTTTCTCCTTACGATAGGCGATCTCAAATAATTTAATTGTTTCTGCATCTAATTTTTGTAATGCCAAATGCAGGAAAATGAAATCTGTCAAATCTTCGAGTTTCATTTCTTTGAGCGCTTTGACGGATGTGTCAAAGTTATTTATGAATGCGTCTAAACCGGTCGAACTCGCGGTAGTTAGCGATTTAAAATGCAACAGCTGCTTAAGATAAGTACATGCTAGCGTACGCGGGTCATCATACTTTTGTATTAAAGCATCCCAAATGATGCGATAGTTCTGTGCGGTTGGAGGCAAACCTGCGCAAATATCGCGCGCGGTGCCTGTTAATTTGCCAATTAAATAATAAATCCTTTCACTATCGGACAGTGATGCGTTATCATGTATCATACTCTTAAATTGCTGATAAAACAGCGGCCAGTTTTGTGGCTGTCCATCAAATGAAATTAATTCAATTACTGGCAAGCGAGGTTTCGACTTCGTAACACTGGGGGGTTGAGTCTCAGGAACACTATGTACTTTATTTTCTGACAATAATTGTTTAATATAGCAATACATTTCCTCAAATGATGTCCATGACTCATAATCTACGTCAGCGCCTGGGTTCAGTTGTAAAAACAGCATGTTATACGATTCTAAAACCTTTTCGTAATCATCACGCAATGTGTCTATATTTAATGCACTTGTCCGAAACGCCTTAAGGCCGTTCCCTGAGCCAGATTTGCAAAAATACCCCAAAAATTATCCTATTTTTCTACGAAACGTTGATATTAGTAAACGAGGGAAAAATATATATCATTCTTGATTATATTATCTTTAATAACACAGCATTCGATACACGATTCATAACACTTCGCTCGATACAATTAATTCCCAAAGTAACCTCCAATTCGAATTTTTACTCCAACTTTACTTGTTTTTTTTCTACGTGACACTATGAAACAAAAAAAGGAGAAAAATCAATCATAACTAAAATAGTAATTTTACAGCTTCCGAATTTCAATAATTGAAGCCAATATTTTTAAAATAAATAATCATCGACAAATTCTTACGAAAAAAGATATCGCCTTACGACCCGCAAGCTCTGTCTCCGTCACTCTTTTGAAATGTGACTGTGATGTGACAGGGACGGGTGGCCTGAGGAGGGGCTCGGGGTTCTGGCTCAGGGAACGGCCTTAAACTGTTGGTGATCAGTTTCGGCTTTGTATGCTAATTCTAGAATGTTTTCTACGCGTTTATAGATAACATCGCGCCTGACGGTATATATAGTCAGCTGATTCCTACAAGTATCATAATCGACTCCCTGGCTGAACGCGTCACTCCCTTTTCTGCTACCTTTACCCATTGTAAATAGTAGTTACGAACTTGTAAGCGACAAATAAAATAAAAATTCGCGGTATTCTAATCAATCTTAAAACAGGTCGTAACTCACGACGATTTACTGAGAACTTAAGACTTTTTATTTAAGTGGTGCAAATAGTTTTTCAGTAAATATAAAAGACGTAAGCGACTCGGATTCTGTATAGACTTATGACTTTTTATATTAGACGTATGAGTATGATAACAAATTGTTCACTTTTTATTAGAAGTATGATGATATTAGCGTATATAAAAGTATTATATGTATTTATAAGAACTTATTTATGTACCTAACTGCGGGAATAGAAATTGAAATGTTAGTTAAATACTGTAACTAAACTGAGCGGGACACAATAAATTGTGATAAATGCGGGCGGGAACGTATTTACGTATTTAAGAATAAGATTGTGATTGAATTTTATGTGCTACCGTGATTGTAATGTTACCGGGCGGTGAAATAAATGAACTTAACCGAACCAATTTGAGTTGCATTTACAATTGCATATGGCGGACAGGTAAAGTGGTATGGTTAAGAACAAAGGAATGTGCGATCACGTGTATCGAAATCGATCACGAAAAATGAAATATATTAGGAAATAACTAGCAATATAACGTACTAAGCATGCGGGTGCGGAAATAAAGCGAAATAGTCGCCGATCTTGGTAATATTTTAAGATTCGAAATGACAAACTATTTCAATACCTAGCACAATAATCGCATAAGTTACCCCAATAATTATCATTCAATTTGTATATTAATCACATAGGTATGATTTAATGCGGATGGAAATGACCAGAAAATGGTTTAATTCGGTAAGAAGTGACCAGAAAAAATATGGAGGTGCCTTTTTTAATAATCCATAATTTTGATAAGTGTGGCGAAATAAGAGTAGCCCACGGCACCAGTGGGGAGGGGAACAAAATTGGGAAAAATATAAAGGTAAGTGGACTGTATTTTTGAGATTAACCCCAAACTATGCAGATAGGAGCTAGGAAGCCTAGGACAACGGGAAAGACATATGCACTAACCTTTTATACGCTGCGTGCTGTCTCCTCTTGCCGGCAAGTCATCTGCACGTTCACGGGTATGTATAATAGTTTATTAAATAGATTTGTGGCACATCACACCAGTTCGTAGCACATAATTCAAACACCAGGCGGCCAAACGGGGCCGCACAGACAGCAAGGTAAAATGGCGACTTGCGACTGTCGCTCACGGCGGGCGTCGATGATGTACATATGTCAGAGGAATGGGATTTGACAGGTTTGGGAGAGAATTCAAACTACCCCATATATAAAAATATAAAACGAAATCCAACAGTATTTGTAAATGCATTTAGGCCGGGGCTTTTAGTCCCGAAACTGTATTTCGCGGGAAAACGATGTTAACGATGAGTACCTACACATTCACTACCTAATTATAAATCCGTATGCAAAATTCGCCATCTTCATCGACCTAGATCTCAATATCTACAGTGATTACCTATCTGTTCTTTCGAATTATTAACCTTAATTTTTTTTTCAATTTAAATAAAACAATTTTATAGGATTATATCGCGTATATTAATATTATTTTAGCCTCCCTGAGGTTTTGGTAGCTTTACGGTTACCATTATCAAAGGTTGACTAAGAAAAACACAATTTTTCTCCGTCAAAGTTACATTTGTGCTAACTACCCATTTTATTAAATTTAAATTTTAAATCTTTGTTTCAGAGAGCCAAGGGAATCTCTGTGACGACTAACATTTGACTGGTGAACTACAGCATGTCAAGCGTGCGCTTTGGGCCTATGGGCTCAAGATACCACGCCCAACTAGAAACCCTTCTTCCTTGCAGTATTATCTATGTACTAACGCAGTTAATTGTCAGTGTAAAAGATTTTATGATTAATACTAGTTTTAAATACTATCCAAGCATTTTTGTCTAAATACGATGTTGTACAATATTTAAAGCATCGTCACCTTTGCCTCGTTTCACAACCGTCATAATACTCGGTCTACTTCACAATGTATTCGGAACGGCACATTTTAGCGGCGGGCTTACGAAAACTGCAACTCACGGTGCTTCATTAGCGATTCGCGAACGCACTCGAAATGTTATTGTTTCGGGCACGTATGTTACTGTCGAGTTTACTCTTATGTATTCCCTGGAAATGGCAGTTTTATTTTACCATTAATCTAAATTATAATAAAATTATAAAATTGAATTGAAGATTTTCTATAGAGAGGGGTAATCATCATCATTATCATCAGACCAGTTGATAGACATCTACTGTTGGACAAAGATCTCCTCCTAAGTTACCCACAACGATCGGTCTTGCGCCGCCCTCATCCAATTTCTGCCCGCAATCCTAACGAGGTCGTCACGCCACGGTCCACATTGTCGGGGGCCTTCCCACAATGCGTCCGCGGTCGCCACTCAAGAACTTTCCTGCCCCGACGGCCATCGGTTCTACGAACAATGCCCCGCCCACTGCCAAGTGGCAGACTTTAAGAAATTCTTCTTCTTCTTCGTTTCGCTCGTGTCAGAGCGGTCGTGGTCTTCATGAGGGAGGGTTGGGGGCTGCTGCCGCCCGCCTAACGATGCATCGCAGCACTTCTGGTACATTCATGCAATGGTTTTCCCAGAGCAGATTGTATCTGGTCAGTCGATCGCATTGGTGATCTACCACACGACATTAACACAAAAAATTATAACATCGCGATATTCCTTACTTACCCTCATAATGTAAGGTTTCGGCGGTGGCTGAGACTCACGAAAGTATTGTATGTAAGACACCAATCAATAATATTAAATTCTTCTATCAGTCCATGGTGATCTCTCTTCTCAATAGTATAAATATTGTGTATGATATTATGTATCTGTGTACTTTAAAGTACACAGAACAAAAACCTTCTTGAGCTTAATTTGGGACTAGGCTGATTTGTGTGAAGTTGTCTGATATTCATTCATTTACTTTTATTTTAACCATGTACAAATTACATAATTTTAATTGCACTTGCTGAGCTTTAGGGCTAATATAACTAACTTCTACCTTCTATTATATAAATAGTAAAGTCGTTGATCAGTTTTTGAAAACAGGTTCTTCCAGTATTTTATACTCATTTCGGTTCGCCGAACTAAACCGTAGACAAAACAAAATGCTTTCAGTTTTTCAGTTAGATATTTAGCATACCCGAGAGCACTGTTAGTTTTTTGGTAACATATTATAAAGTAGTCGGCCACTGTTCCAGTAACAAGCTTACTTAAACTTAATAAATTGCAATACGTTTAGTTATAAATGATGGGTTAGTCACACAACGTTGGAATTCTACTTATAATTATACCTAAGTCGAACGAAACAAAAAAAAAACGAACTCGCCCAACGACGGTTCCGTAGTAATATTTACCGTTGCTTAATGATTTCATTACGAAACAGTTTTCAGATTATTGCGTATATTTTGTAGAGTAAGACGGCATCGCTTGCCAAATTTCATAATTCTAAGTTAACGAAAAGTTCCTATAAATTGTAATTGCCTTGAGTGTTTAAATATACGTTTTTGAAAAACGGTCTTATCTTTTTAACGTTCTTAGAAGTTTGTTTTTTTCTCTGCTTCAAGAGCCTGTGTAAACTTGAGTATAATTATGTTTTTAAATTCAACTCCCCGTCCCGAGATAAAGGTTATAGACAGACGGACGGACAACAAAGTAATCGTTTATGGGTTCCGTTCCTGCACGGGATCGCACTTTGTGGCGAGTCGTGGGGGAGGCCTATGTTCAGCAGTGATATAATTAGCAACCCATTTGAAACAGTTTCTGCAAACCAACAACTTAGCCCAATCAAGTCTGTGATATATGCGTGTCCATTGTCCTAGACAATCGCTCGACACAACTTTCCTATTACAAACTTTGAGCATCGGACCAAAAGGGATTAAAGTTTTATCATAATCCTAGGGGAACGCGAACGTATTAAATGTCCCAGTTTCAGTATTGAACTGTTTAAAAGGACTGGCGTTCCGCTAGCATAACTTTATAATACGAAAGAATTGTTTTTATTGCCCTGCAAACCGCTTTCTAGGTTACATATAGCCAGCGACAAACGTTTTCCTGTATGGAGTGGAAACATGGACCATATTAGCCCGAAAGTGTCAAAAAATAGACAAATGCGAGTTGTGGTGCTGGAAGCGAATGCTCAGGATACCCTGGACAGCCAAACGTACTAATGTGCTTTGTCTTTTACAACTAAATATTAAAACATGGCTATCTGTCTTCTGTTTGCACCATGTATTGTCATACTTTGGCCACATAATGCGAAGAGGAAACGAGAGCCTTGATAAATTGTTCGTGGTTGAGGCATCGAAGGCACGAGAGCTCAAGGCCCTTCACCAACTAAATGGTCTGACCAAGTGAAAGAAGCAATCTCCTCAAGCAAATTCTACCATGCGGTGAGGGCAACGATGGACCGGGACCGATGGAGACAGATCATCGAGGCAAAACCAGCCTGTGATCATGATCCTCAGTAATAAGGGACCGATAGAAGAGAGATAGCCAGCGAATCGTAGTTGTCTGGTCAGCTACCGTAGAGCTGATGGCTGCTAGGGCAAACGAGTTTTAGAGTGAAGACCGTGAATCGGTTAATGTAATAGTATGCATGTAAGTAGGCGAAGAGACGACATTCGGACGTGACTGTAGGAGAAGAGCTGAAGATTAAGCTCAGTGGTGTGCCAAGGGAGAGGTCTATGTGCAGGAGTCTAATACAGTTTTCAGGCCAGCATAGCAGTCAACTGACAATGTACCGTTGATGTATTGTCAGTTGCCATTGCGACTTGGGCTCCCCATTTTGCTTACCACCAGGCGAAGTAGAGCGACTATGTTGAGCCGGTATGAACAAAAAGTCTGATTATGATGACGATGATAGATGCTAGTGCCCTGTTGATGCTGTTAGGGACGTCATAAGCAAGAGAAGAAAATGTCTCATGTAGTATGTGATTGACCAGAGACAGCTAAAGACAAGCGGAACAAGCATAACTATTACCGACTGCTTAATAACTGCAGACATTCCTAGGCCGTAAAGGCCGTAAGGTTCCTGGCCAAGACAAGATGTAAAACTAGACAAACCACGGGAGGTAATTCGTAAAGCCCCAGATCGCGTATTTATGGCCCTCACCTTCAATTTATTTATTTATCGTATGGCATTTCAGTCACTGGATATAGGTAGGTACAATTAATTAAATTAAATTTAAAGGTTGAAGTTAGCCTTCTCCAAGTAATCTCTGGCAATTTCAGTGAGGTTTTTGATGTCTTCTATTCCTCCTGTGAATTTGGTGATAGGACAGTCGAATACGATGTGCTTGATCGTCTGGTTCGGGTGCCCACAGTCGCACTCGGGGGACTCAGTCCATCCCCATTTAAACCAGTGGTGGGCGCAATTTCCAGCGTCTGTTCTGATGCGGTTGAGTAGACACCACACCTTACGCGATTCGTCGAAACCAGGAGGGCGCGCTTTTGGGTTGAAAGCGAACAGTTCTTCATCTTTATGTTGAAAGCTACTCCATTCTGAGTTCCACGAATCGTGCATGGTCCACTGTGTGTTAATGTCCAGCATATCAAGACCTGGCGGGTTTCGTGACTTGAGCCTTTTGTGGCCGAAGTTTGTGAGGTCCTCATGGATTGGCATGTCTTGGTGGAGTTTTGATTTGGTTGCCTCCCGAAGTTGGCACTTTTTGCGGCGTAAGTGTGCCGGTTCTTTATGGCTCAGGGCAGGTAACCACTGCGTAGGGGTGGGCTTGAGGCATCCAGTAACGAGCCGCATGGTCTCGTTTAGTTGTACATCCACCGCGGCCGTGTGTGCGCTATTCATCCACACTGGAGCGCAGTACTCTGCCGTTGAGTATACGAGAGCTAGTGCCGTAGTTCGGAGGCATGATGCGGAGGCTCCCCACGTGGTTCCGGTAAGTTTTTGGACTATGTTGTTTCTAGTCTTGATTTTAGATTTAAGTCTATGGATGTGCTGTTTGAACGTCAGACTCCTGTCCAATGTAACGCCAAGGTACTTAGGGTATTCGTTGTGTTGTAAAACTGTGTCCCGGAACCTTACATGCAGGGTCTTCTTGGCGAGTCTATTGCACAGGTGAAAGCAGGAAACTTCCGTTTTTGTTGGATTTGGACAGAGGCGCCAACGGGTGAAGAAATCGTCCAGGGTGTTGAGGTCCTTCTCCAGTATTGGTTCGGAGGCTTCAATGCTCTGACTCTGGGTTATGAGGGCAAGATCGTCGGCGTATCCGAACTTACGTGAGATGGTATCCGGGAGGTCGTGAATGTATAAGTTGAACAGTACAGGGGCCAGAACCGATCCTTGTGGAAGACCGTTGTTTAACGTTCTCACCCTACTGGATGATTCACCTAGCAACACTTGGAATGTTCGGTTTGTAAGAGTGTCCTCTATTAGTCTGTACAGTTTAATACATGGCACAACCTTTAGGAGTTTAAATAGTAGTCCCTGTCTCCAAACGGTGTCATATGCGGCTGTAAGGTCGATAAACGCTGCGGCGGACTTTAAGTTTTTGTTGAATCCTCTTTCAATATGAGTGGTCAGCGCCAGGACCTGGTCGCAGCAGTTTCGGTTTGGTCTGAACCCCGCTTGTTCCGGTGGTATGACAGCGTTGACTGTATCCTGGATACGATTATAGATTATCCTCTCAAGCAATTTGTACACAACACTTAGCAAGGCGATCGGTCTGTAGCTATCAGCTTTGTCCTCCGGTTTCTCAGGTTTCAGTATCGCTATCACCTTAGACCGTTTTAGAGCAGTTGGTACTTTACCAGAGTCTATTATTGCCGTATAAAAGTTCGCCAACCAGGCACGAGTCTTTGGGCCACTACGTTTCAGGAATTCAGGATAAATTCCGTCCTCGCCACTTGCCTTATCTATAGCTATGTGATCAATAGCTTTGGACAATTCTTCTACGGTGACTGGACCGCTGTATGTGTGGTCGGGGCTGGCGGTGGCTTTTAAGGTGGTGAGTTCGCTTTTGATGCGTCTTGTATGTGCTTTGTGGTTTGGGGCTTTCGATAGCTTGACCATTCAATTCGGGCCACAAACGCCTGCGACCTGGGAAATTCACTAATTCACCGCCCTAAGTATGTAACGTACTACGAGGGCGAATCAAAAAGTTCTTAGAACAGCATGGTGGTAAAACCTTTTTAAATGTAGTTTATTTTTATTTTATTTTAGCTATCCTTACGACATAATATGACGACAATTTTTTTTTGATTACGTATACCAATAACACATAATTAATTATTTTGTGAAGCAAATCGCTCAAAATCTGTCATAATGGACAAAAAAATGGTTGCCTGTAAAGTCGGTTTTACGGGCGAAGGAAGATTTTACGTGACAACGTCTTATTCTCGGTAGAATATTTATTGATATGAATATTATTAAATTGCACAATAGGAACAAGGAATTGAATGAAAATAAGAATTGCACAAATTTTAACTATAGAAATATATTTTGTTTACTAAAACATTGTACTTCCCCCTTCCCTCTTCCCTCTTCCCTCTTCCCTCTTCCGCCAAAAAAGAAAAAAATATGTCCGCCATCTTGGATTTCAAAATCGAAGTCATTTTCGTAATCGGAACCCCGAGGAAACTTGGAGATGACACCCATATCGATTTTTAAGAAAAAATAATGTCCGCCATCTTGGATTTCAAAATGGATGTAATTTTCGTAATCGGAACCCCGAGGAACCTTGGAGATGACACCCATATCGATTTTTAAGAAAAAATAATGTCCGCCATCTTGGATTTCAAAATGGATGTCATTTTCGTAATCTGAACCCCGAGGAAACTTGGAGATGACACCCATATCGATTTTTAAGAAAAAATAATGTCCACCATCTTGGATTTCAAAATGGATGTCATTTTCGTAATCGGAACCCCGAGGAACCTCGGAGATGACACCCATATCGATTTTTAAGAAAAAATTATGTCCGCCATCTTGGATTTCAAAATGGATGTCATTTTCGTAATCGGAACCCCGAGGAACCTTGGAGATGACACCCATATCGATTTTTAAGAAAAAATAATGTCCGCCATCTTGGATTTCAAAATGGATGTCATTTTCGTAATCGGAACCCTGAGGAAACTTGGAGATGACACCCATACCGATTTTTAAGAAAAAATAATGTCCACCATCTTGGATTTCAAAATGGATGTCATTTTCGTAATCGGAACCCCGAGGAACCTCGGAGATGACACCCATATCGATTTTTAAGAAAAAATAATGTCCGCCATCTTGGATTTCAAAATGGATGTCATTTTCGTAATCGGAACCCCGAGGAACCTTGGAGATGACACCCATATCGATTTTTAAGAAAAAATAATGTCCGCCATCTTGGATTTCAAAATGGATGTCATTTTCGTAATCGGAACCCTGAGGAAACTTGGAGATGACACCCATATCGATTTTTAAGAAAAAATAATGTCCACCATATCTTGGATTTCAAAATGGATGTCATTTTCGTAATCGGAACCCCGAGGAACCTCGGAGATGACACCCATATCGATTTTTAAGAAAAAATAATGTCCGCCATCTTGGATTTCAAAATGGATGTCATTTTCGTAATCGGAACCCCGAGGAACCTTGGAGATGACACCCATATCGATTTTTAAGAAAAAATAATGTCCGCCATCTTGGATTTCAAAATGGATGTCATTTTCGTAATCGGAACCCCGAGGAAACTTGGAGATGACACCCATATCGATTTTTAAGAAAAAATAATGTCCACCATCTTGGATTTCAAAATGGATGTCATTTTCGTAATCGGAACCCCGAGGAACCTCGGAGATGACACCCATATCGATTTTTAAGAAAAAATTATGTCCGCCATCTTGGATTTCAAAATGGATGTCATTTTCGTAATCGGAACCCCGAGGAACCTTGGAGATGACACCCATATCGATTTTTAAGAAAAAATAATGTCCGCCATCTTGGATTTCAAAATGGATGTCATTTTCGTAATCGGAACCCCGAGGAAACTTGGAGATGACACCCATATCGATTTTTAAGAAAAAATAATGTCCACCATCTTGGATTTCAAAATGGATGTCATTTTCGTAATCGGAACCCCGAGGAACCTCGGAGATGACACCCATATCGATTTTTAAGAAAAAATTATGTCCGTCTCTTCTTCCCTCTTCCCTCTTCCGCCCTCTTCCCTCTTGTTACAGTAATGCTCGATGAATGAAAATAAGAATTGCACAAATTTTAACTATAGAAATATATTTTGTCTCTCTCACTCATCAACCGTGAGCGATCAACCGTGAGCGGGCGTTACACTTTTTCATGAGTGACTCCGAGCCGCAACCTAATTTAAGACGTTGTCACGTCAATATATTTTGTCTCTCTCACTCATCAACCGTGAGCGGGCGTTACATTTTTTCATGAGTGACTCCGAGCGCAACCTAAATTAAGACGTTGTCACGTCAAAAATTAGTTACGTGCCGTGATTAAGTATTTGTGTTTGAAAAAAATGTCCACTAAGGAAATTCATTTGGATATTCAGCAGACTATAGGTACTAATGCTGTACCATATTCCACGGTTGCTTGCTGGGTTGCCGAATTTAATAAAGGTAGGCCCAAGTGTGAAGATGACCTTCGCTCCGGCCGGCCTTCCACCTCTGTTACTGATGACAACGTGGCGAGAATCAAAAAATTGGTATTAGAAGATAGAAGAATTAGCATCAAACAGTTAGCAGAGATCCTACACATTTCTTTTGACAGCGTGCAATCAATATTGACGGACGTTTTGGGGTTTAAAAAAGTTTCGCTAAGATGGGTTCCGCGAATGTTAACTGAGGTAAACAAAGAACAGCGTGCGGAGGTTTCGAAGCGGAATCTCGAAATCATCGAACGTGACCCGGATGCGTTTTATCGCCGATTTGTAACCCAGGACGAAACATGGCTCCACCATTTTGATCCCGAAGCAAAAAAACAAAGCATGTCCTGGAAACGACCATCTTCTTCAGCTGATAAAAAATTTCGAGATTTTCCGACGGCGGGCAAAATTAGGGAATCTATATTCTAGGATGCGGAAGGAATCCTGTTTATTGACTACCTGCCGAAAGGAAAAACTATTACAGGTCCCTATTATAAAGAATTAATCCCGAAAGTGCGGCAAGTGATCATAGAAAATCGCCGGGGAAAATGGTCTACAGGCGCACTGTTTCACCACGACAACGGCCCAGCTCATCGCTCACAATTGGCAATCACTGCGATCCGCCAAGCTGGCTTCAAGCTGTTCGACCACCCGCCATATTCTCCGGACTATGACTAGGAAATCATTTTCACATATTCCCGAAATTAAAAGCACATCCGCGGAATAAAATTCCGAGATGATAATGCCATAGTGGGTGCTGTAGAGGAGTTTTTCGAGTCCCAAGGAAAATCTTATTTTATGATGGAATAAAAAAAAAATTAAAACAGTACTTAAAGTGTATAGAATAACAAGGAGACAATGTAGAAAAATAAAAGATAGAAAAACAATTTTCTTTTGTTTTTCACCCTTATTCTAAGAACTTTTTGATTTACCCTCGTATAACATCTTTCTCTTTCGCGATGGCGAACATTTCTCAACGCTTCACTATCCTATTAAAAATATATACTTCCGAAAAGCTCATCTACTAAAATATTATGACAATTTAAACTTTTCTCTATTGTTTTACGGTTCAAAATTGGAACAATATACAGGGTGTCAAGTGAGTATCGGCAATATGATGTGACACGTTTGGGGAAATTATAATTTGTCATTTCAAACGTGAAGGGGTAGTCGTCATTGTTCATTTGAAATTACTGTCTCTCTATTATACAAATGGAATGTGACGTATTTTGAATTGTGATATGGGATATGATTATTTAAATAAAGTAGTTGTAGTTAATTAGATTTTCAAGCCGCTTTGGGCGAAGATTAGCCATTAAGTTTGTCTAAAGTCATGTTTGTGTAAAATGCGATGTAATTGATAAGGGGAACCCCACGACCACTAACGCGTGTTTACCGCTACGTCTGAATACAAACGCACCACAATGAACACACAAAGGTGGAAAGGAGTCTGTATTGCTATTACCGATCTTTTTTTCGTTCTTTTTGTTTCCTTTTAAAGTTCGATATTGCTACGGAGCGCTAAAAGGGCTCCATAGAAATAGCGAGTGGGTTCTGGTGTCATTACCCCCGAAAAGTAACAATCACAAGAAAAAATAACTGAGTTGCCATTTTGAACGTGAAAAAGTGCGTTTAAGTACATGGTTGTAATCAAATGACTGTTTCGTTGGAGTTTGAATATTCTGATCAAAAATCAACTTACTTTTTAACTTTAAAAATTTAAGGAACCTTTGAAGTCACTTTCAAAGCCCTTTAATTTTTTTCATGCCATATTGAGATTCAATTATTTATATAATCATTTTATGTTGGATAATTAATTATCTCATCAGTCTACACCCTTCATCATCATCATCATCATCTCAGCCATAGGACGTCCACTGCTGAACATAGGCGCCCCCTTTGGACTTCCATATATACCGGTTGGAAGCCACCTGCATCCAGCGCCTTCCGGCGACCTTTATAAGGTCATCTGTCCATCTTGTCGGTGGACGTCCTACGCTCTTACACACCCTTATCTGCCAGCAATACCGCCAATATATCTCCCTTTGAAAGAAATAACCCTAATAGAAAGAACACCAGCCTGCGCTATTAAGAAATAAATAAAACCGCAATAATATCACCCAATATCTGGCAAAAACGGCGTATTCCTTTATTTCCTTACAAGCCATACATCAAATTACAGGTGAAACGAATTGCAGCGCAATAACTGCGACCGGATTATTTATAAAGGGGTGTGCGTGACACGCATGGCAACTCTCTGTATATTATAATACATCTGTATCACTCCCTCGGTAGAACAATGTCTTATGCAACTGCGTATTTCAAAGAACATGCGCCGTTTTGGCATTGGAACTCGAAGTGGCTGTATGATAGCATATATATATCTTATGCTTAGTGAAATAATGCCGTATGTAATATAAAGGCCGAAGGCTCTTGCGTCGTTATTCTAATGGTTTGATGCTACTTTATGGCTGCGTCGTGTGGGTTAGCGATTCGCGAGCTGTGGTTTTTTGATACTAGCTGGTAATTCGGTCATAAAATAGGCTTTTTAGATACTGTGACATTCTGTTAGGTTAAAATCTACATCAGATTTCGGCTTTCTTTTTGTATGTTCTGCGTGCGTATGATGGTTGCTCAGGGGGTCTATGATGGTTGCGTTTATAACGTGATAAATTAGTGTCAAAGCATCTGTCCCTCACACTCGCATTTTGACCAAAGGTGACGGATGATTTGTCACTTATTTATCGAGTGATAAAAGCAACCATCATAGACGGCTGTCGCGGTATACAGGGTGATTCAATCCAAATGGGTCAGTAGGGAGAAAACAATCTGACTTTTAGAGCACTCTAAATGTATGTACTCTTATACAGACATTTGTTGCCCATAAAAAAAAGGATCGATTGACATCTTCTTTTTATTTTTCTCCTCTCCCATTTTAACCGGGTTCGATTCCCGGTTATGCATGAGATATAGGAAAAAAAATTGAATGCAGTTTTTAATAAATCTAAAATCGAAGCCATGGTTCCTAAGAACAGATTTCCCTATCTCTTATAGTTTTCGTTTTCTCCCTACTGACCCATTTGGATTGATCACCCTGTATAAGTGACAAAGCATTTATCACATTTTATAACAATTTATCAATATTTGGGTGAATCAGTGACATAAAATAGAAATGATAAAGCATCGATCACGTGATACTATCATAGGCCATTGCTGTATAACATCCTGCCGCTAATGTTTGCCGCTCGACATCAGCCATCTTTCTTGGACGAAAGAGATGGAGTGAAATTTACAATTTGTTATAATCTCGCAGTTACACTACTAAGAATCACTTTGGGCTAAGACTTAGACTTTTATGTCAACTATGTTACAAAAATTTAACTGCCTACTCTGGCGTACTCTTACCTCATCTTATCTGAACGTAGTACTACAGAATTTATTTTATTCAGCTTATTTCCAGTCATATTTTCCCTTCACCCGCAACAAGACAACTTCCCACGCACTAACCTCCCAAAAACCACCGTAAAAAGCCTGTAAAAACCGGGGCGGCAAATAAAAAATCCAGCACTTGTACAAAAAGGAAACAGCAATTACAGAACTCAATTTTGTACCGTGATACACGCAGCCTCGTAAAAGTTCTATTACACGCAGGTAATATAAAATTGCTGGAAGACGGGGAATACTGGAGTAATGCATAAATTTTAAAAATAAGGCTTGTGCAATGACCTAGAGAATTCAATTACATTGCGGCCGCGATTCGAGCATTCTAATGTGCGGAGGCGCCGGGCTAATCAAACTTTATGGCGCCAAGGTAAGGCCACGTTCGGGTTGGGCCACGGAGGCCTGAGTCATCGTCGTACAATTACCGTCAATAGTGATGTTTTTAGATTATTTGTACTTTATTATTTTCAAATCGAGATTTTCAAGTGAGTAAAACGTTATGTAAAAAGTTATTTAATTTAAAAAGATGGTGGTAAAATTCGACATTTTCATCCTCTGTTTGAGAAAAACCACGATAAAAACACAGTTTTTGTGGCACTAATTTGTCTAATTTCGATGAAACTGATGCAATGAGCAGGTCTATAGATAATTATAAGTATTTACAATTAAGTAATCTGTCATTCTATTTAATGTGGGGAGGTGCCAACAAACTTCATGGCGCCTTACCTTGCGTTCGGGTTGGGCCACGGAGGCCTGAGTCATCGTCGTACAATTACCGTGAATAGTGATGTGTTTAGATTATTTTTACTTTATTACTACTGTCAAATTTTAGATTTCCAAGTGACTAAGACATTAGTTGTGTAAAAAGTAATTTAATGTAAAATTGACGACGCGGGTTGGCGCAGTGGTTAAGCAACTACCTACTTAGCCGACGGCCCTGGATTTGAATCCCGACAAGGGCAAATATTTGTGTGATGAACTCGAATATTTGTGCCTGGGTCATGGATGTTATTTGTATTTAAGTATGTATTTATCTATATAAGTATGTTTATCGTCGTCTAGTGTCCATAACACAAGCCTACTAGAGCTTACTGTGGGACTAGATTGATTTGTGGGAGGTTGTCCGATATTTATTTATTAAAGTAAAAATAAAGGTGGTTAAATTCGATATTTTTACTTTGAGTGTTGAGAAAGGCCACGATAAAAACACAGTTTTTGTGGCACTAATTTTGTTAATTTCTATAACTGATACAATAAGCAGGTCTATAGATAATTTATAAGTATTTACAATTAATTAATCTGTCATTTTATTTATTGTGAGGAGGCGCAAGCTAATCAAACTTTATGGCGCTTTACCTTGCGTTCGGGTTGGGCCACGGAGGCCTGAGTCATTGTCGTACAATTACCGTGAATAGTGATGTTTTTAGATTATTTTTACTTTATTATGGTCAAATCGAAAGAGATTTTCAAGTGTGTAAAACGTTATGTTAAAAGTTATTTTATGTAAAAAGATAGCTGGTGAACTTATAAACTTGTACTTATAAACAATCATTGCACGTCATTCATTGTCATTTTATTTATTGTAAGAAGACGCCAGCTATTCAAAGTTTATGGCGCCTCACCTTCCAATACATTATTCTAATTTGAGAATATAAATAAAGAAGATGAATGCCAACATCTTGACATTTTGTTCAGGAAGGGCCACGATAAAATGTCTTCAGCACGCATTAGAGAACTAAAATACGACTATAAAGAACTACAATGAGAACTTGAAACAGTTTAAATTACATATAGTAACATGTCGAGGCAGAAGACCGATAAATCATTTAAAGCGTTCTTAGCCCTACTTCTGCGGGTACTTGTGTTTATCGCGCGATAAATGAATACGTCGCTTTTTGATAGGTGAGTGCGAGAGAGATGGATACTTTGTCACTGATGTAGGTATCGCATGATAAATGCGACCATCAAAGACCCGCTGTTTGCGATGAGCCTCGGATCACAGTGGCCCTTGCCTCGGGACCGCTGGGAGTGACTTGAGTCATCTATGCATGCATTATAGATATAAACGTTCCTCTTAAATCACTCTATCTGTTAAATCAAAATCCGTTGCGTAGTTTTAAAGATCTAAGCATACCTAGGGATAGACAAACAGACAGACATCAGTAGGCCTATGATGGTTGCGTTTATCACGTGATAAATAAGTGTCAAAGCATCCGTCACGTTTTGACCAATTGCGAGTGCAAGGGACAGATGCTTTGTCACTTATTTATCACGTGATAAACGCAACCATCATAGGCCCCCTGGAAGCGACTTTGTTTTATACTATGTAGTGATATGTCTATCGTTTTTAGAAATATTTGTACCTAGATTTAAAATTACTTAGCAATAAAAACAAAATTGAAATAAAATATTGCGCGCTAATGTCACCTACAATAATGTATCCAATTCAGCATTTCCGTCGCGAACCGACTTTGCCAATACGATAAAGTCAAGTTTTCAGCGTCAAACGGCATTACAGTACGTGACGTACAAACCTTTCCGGCCTTGGGCATTATGTAAGTCATTGCTACCCTATTAAGGTATTACGCAAAGGGCGAAGGTAATAATTTATAAGACTTCACACGGCCGCTGGCGTGAGCGTCAATCACAACTTTCGATCAATAATTATTACTGTTCAACGGTTTGTGGATAAACTTGATTTTATATGTAACTAGAATTTTCTGGCGGCTTTGTCTGCAAGAGAAATCAAAATAGAATGCTCCTTATATTACAGACCTTATATTGCTAATTTAAGCTGAATAAATACTGTATAAGCGCTTCTGCAGTTTGTTTGCTGCTTGAGTTTATTTGGGCGTAGGTAGTTGGTATATTCACACAATGGCACTGATTTTTTGTCAAACTTGAAACGTAGTACGAGTATCTGAGCTTTAAAACAATATTTTTGAGCATTATCACTTCTTAAACGGGACTGAAAAACGTATAAGTACATTAGTTTAGTGCGGTGAGTTAGAAAAAGAGGATTTATTATTAATTCATCGACCGTATCGAAGATGATACGACTTCGCGCGATAGCGGTGCACGGTACGTGTGTCTCGCTCACTCGTATGGCCCCCGCGCTCGATCTCTCGCTCTGCCGCTCGCCGCACCGCTGGTCGCGCAGTCGTTGCATCTCTGTATGGTTAAAAAGAGACGATGTTGATACCCATATCTCCGGTCGTTCCAAAACCATAACCATAACGTAACGTTTAAAACGTCGTAAAAATATTGAGGCAAGTAAGCCAATTAAATCATTGTGATACTCGATAAGTCCCGTTTTTTGTCATGCTACTCATGTATTTATTGCATAAATCGTATATTAGTCCAACAGGGTGTTTTTCAGCACACGTACGCCATATTGTGGATTTTAAGTGGTACTAATTTATTTAACTGGCATCGACACATTTTTGGTAACTCACGTTGAAAATCGGTGAATGTCACTGATGTAAACAAACAGGAAACACGTCTAAATATTCCGCAAATTTCAAGTATTTTTCATATAATAAAGCCAAAACTATCCACAGTGATGAAAGTCAAGTTTTTTCAATAGGATTCAGTTTTTATATCGCAAAAAGAACGAAGAATTGAGCAGCATTCCGGTAAACAATGTTTTGAGTTTGCTTCGTGACAAATCCTTGACAAATCGATAGTGACGTTCAATAATGCAAATATTATGACGTATGCTCATTATTGCCATATAAAAGCTGTTTTGTAGTGCCACTATCCCCGTGCCGGACGCGTTTTGTATCAAAACTCTTTATATTTCAAGTATAGCCTAACGAGTGCCGGGCTATACCTACTTGAAATATAAAGAGTTTTGATACAAAACGCGTAAAAAGGAATACAAAAGCTATTACGTAATCTGCGGCAAAAGGACAGTTCAGACAAAGTACTAACTTTCAAGAGAGGCAGTCCGCTCCCAACCCTCACTTAACCCTCACCCCAAATTTTATGCCAAATCACTTCGGCCGATACACCGCAAATTAGTCCTATTGTCCAACTTAAAATGTACAAGGTGTTCCATTGCTCTTAACTGGATTTACATACTAAATCAACCTTGTAATAAAACGATGAAACTCCATTTAGCTTAAGTCGGTTAATCAAGTTTGCTTTAATAGCTTTTCGTTTATTTTTGCGAAGTTAACGCTTGTTTCGGGATTGTTTTATTGTTCGTGATTTCTCGCATTTTGCCAGTTTTGTAGTGCATTTTCGTTGGAGGTTTTACGTGGTAACTGCTTTTAGATTTGAGTTCAAACGTGAGCTGCATTTTAATTAAGATTATGTCTGGTTTAATGCAAGCTACTACAATCCTGGGCCTTAATTCCATTTATATCACTGATATCTAGGAAAGATCTCACAAGTGGCGATGTGCCTAGTATATCGCCACGGCGAGGTGGCGGTAAAAAAAGAAGTGTCTAGCACTGAAACACTTACCTTATTACCACGGTATCCGTTCACAACTGCAAGACATTGTTTCCAATTTGTAATACTTCGGCAAATTTCTAATTACCTGCAAGTATTTTTTTCCTGAGACCCATAATATTTTCAGGGGTTTATAAACATTGTTTCAAAGAACTCATTAGTTTAGGTTACGTTTGATTTATATTGATTCTGAAATATGGCTTTCGGACAAATGACAATTTGGCGAAGCGTTACGTTTTTGGGTTCATATTACTCTCAATCGATAGCATTTTCAATGTTGTGAATAAAAAAAGTGTCCTGAATGTGTTCTTTCCATTACGTCACGTTTGAATATGAACTTTTTTATTTGCACGAGCGTTACGTAGTGGATCCTAAAATTCCCATACAAGTTTTGGGACATTTTTTTTTTCTTCACATTAATAATGCTATCGATTCAGAGTTGGACGAACCCAAAAACGTCAAATTCTGGAAGAAACAGGGATTCGGGGTTTTGTTTGGAAAACGCTCACAGATTTTTTTAATTAGCCCGTTAGTGTCCCACTGCTGGGCAAAGGCCTCTCGATTAGATCTCCACAACTCCCTGTTCTTCCGGCCAGTCGATCAGGAATGCGTCCAGATCGTCCCTCCATCTCCGTTTCGGTCTGCCTTGACGTGGCCGCCCATCTTGCAGCACCCACTTTGTGACTATATAAGCCCACATGTCCGGGTGCATGTGGCTCACGTGACTAGCCCAGTCCCACTAACAACATTCACAGCTGGAAAATAAAAATTCGGACTTACCAATTACCACCCTCTCTTAGGGATACATTGTGAGCAGACGTTCCAGCTTATTCGCCGTTCACCAAGTTTCAACCAACTTTCTCACAACTAACTCGAACACTACCGAAGTTTTCTTTCAGAACGACCTTTTGTTTGGTTATTGTTTAAAATTAAACAATGTGGTTAAATTTGAACTTCTTAATTAACAAGATTTTTGCTGGTTGTTCTGTAAATATAATAAAGAGAATAACGGAACAATGAGAAAGTTTCCAACTACTTCCTAGAGCTTGGGCTACGTGGTTGTATTCAGAACGTCTCTCGGAGCTGGTTTGCCGCGGGTTTATGAATAAAGATTTGTGAGTTCAGAAAACTCAGTCGTATAAGCCTAGATTTATGCTTTCAGATGTAGGTATCCTTATTCATATTATCTGAGAAAGAGATATCCGAATCCCAGAGTTAATTTATATGTGTGTTTCTTTCCTTACGTACCACGTTCTAAAATACTTATATATATCCAATATTTTGATTTGATCAATGATGAAGTGAAAATGTAGGAAATAGGAACAACTCATATGTACGTACTTACTTTAGTTTTTGCCATTACTGACATTATTTTACAGAAACATCCAATGACCACAGTAAAATAAGAGTTTCTAAAGTGTTTTATTATTTTCCTTTTCAAAATTGATAGGTAATATGTTAAGAAATATGTTTGATCATAGAGAAGTATTATGTCTAAAACAATCTGCATTTTTGAACGGATAAGGATAATCCCTTAAAGTGCATTGTGGCAAATATGTCCTAACTTTTTTTTAAAGACATGACTAGAACTGTGTCAGGGCTGGTTAGCCCTCACTACCCGTAGTCGGACTTTGTGTGGGAGTATAACCCGCTAATGGGATTATCTCCGCGCCACAGGGGTAATTATGTCCTAACGCTAATCTCGTAGTCCATAAGATGGAAAAATGCGCATGTAGCGAAAGCTTGCTACAAGCGTAAGGCCTACGGACCTAGTTCTCAGTGTTGAAAGTGTTAAAAAAATCCCTAGCCATAAATGCAGTATCCGTGAAAAATACAAACAACTCTGCAAGTGAGCGGAACTACGACAAACTTTTTGAATAACGTCGGAAACCATTTTTCTGAATAACAACCGCGTTTTGTTTTTCTACAAAACTCCCCGCAAAAAATATGATTAGTTGTGAAGGCTTTTTTGTCGGTGACGTCTCGGAACGAACGTAATAAGTTGAGAAACTAATTTTACCCCAGAACTCCAGGCTTTTTTATTATTGAAGCCTAGCGTCGTTAATTTGTATTCTGCTTTTTGTTTGATGATATTTTTAGTTATTGTTCTGCGATGAGGCTAAGTCTGCAAATGCTACACTAGCTCTGCCTGCTACTTTGTCTGCATATACTCGGAAAAATGTATTAATAAAACGCCTGAATAAATTGAGTGGCATATATTAGAATTAATGACGACGCGTTTGGCTCGGTTTGTAGACACCTGCCTACTGAGTCGGCGGTCCCGGGTTCGAATCCCGGCCGGGGCAAATATTTGTGCAAAATATTTGTTCTTGGGTCATGGATGTTATCTATATATGTATATATATATTATGTATATCGTCGTCTAGTACCCATAGTACAAGCTTTGCTTAGTTTGGGACTAGGTCGATTTGTGTATGATTGTCCCTTAATATTTATATATTTATTTATTTATAATCACAATAACTCCTCCCCTTTTTTCACCCCCTAAAGGAATGACTTTCGTGATAAAAACGGTTTATGTTCGCATGTAGGTATGTTCTTCTTCACTCAACTCGAACTATCTGTATAACAAACTTCATCTAAATCGGTTCTGCGGTTGATGCGTGAAAAGGTAACAGACAGAGCTATTTTCGTATTAGTAATATTACCATATTATGAACACGAATATTTGTAACTGGGATGTCCCTATATATTTGAGTGTATATTTATCTATGTAACATACATACGTATATCGTCGCCTAGTACACAACACAAACCCTTCTTGAGCTTAATTCGGGATTATATTGATTTGTATAAGATTGTCTGATATTTATTTATTAGTTAGGACCAGTAAGGATATGCACACCCAAAGGAAAGAGCCAAGTAAGTTATTCGATAATATACTCAACACTGTTCAAACACAATTTTTGTCTAAAACTCCCAATTATATGTAAAAAGAAAGGCGAGAAAGTGCAAAATAAAATATGTACACGATTATCGACGTGAAACAGAGAATTTTCCGCGTGCTTATTTTTTTCTTATTTCGCCTAATCTCCCAGTAGGCAAAGCCGCTTACGTCCCGTGCGTTTGAAAAGTAATCCCTTTGTAAAAGCGTTAGAACTTGGACGTCTTTTTATATAACTTTTTATGGAGATTAAATGGCTCAAATAAAGTGCTTGTTAGTAGTACGAAATATGAAAATAAAGTTTTACCTTTTATCAAGTTCAGTTTTAAAGGATCGTGATTGGATGAAAGGGATACGGTGTGAGAAAGATTTGTGTGTATTATTTTGAACCGGTTGGCGCAGTTTGTAGTGCAACTGCCTACTGAGCCGACGGTCCTGGGTTCGAATTCCGGCAAGGACAAATATTTGTGTGATGAACTCGAATATTTGTTCCTGGCTCCTGGATGTTATCTATATCTATCTGTATATGTATATCGATATACGTAATTCGTCGTCTATTACCAATATTACAAGCTTTGCTTAGTTTGAGACTAGGTCGATTTGTGTAAGATTGTCCCTTAATATTTATTTTATTTTATTTATTTATCATAGAACTGTTTCGGTATTTTAATATTGATTAACTCATTTTATCAACACATATAAAAAAAGCAAACACGATATCAAAAATAAGTTTATTATAATCACCATCATTTCCACAATTATTAGTACTAAATATTATAAAAGATATCTCTCATCCAAGATTCAATTAATTGCCTCTGTTAATATTTTTAGTGTTTGTGAATCAAATCAGATAGCACAGAGATCAGATTACATTAATCTACTTTTATTTTGTAAATACCTGCGCTAACACACCCACTAGAGCCTCTCGCAGTCCCGAGATAGCAGATCAGCCTCCGTACTGCCCTGACCGGTCATCCGACCCTTCGATATATATTTTTATTTTCTCGCAGTCGAAGAGAAAAGCAGAGTGTTTAACACATAACTAAAAGCTATTATGACCCTCACATCATGCCATAATGGCTTATTTTAGCCCCTTCTCGAAAAGTCTGCTTTGAACGCAATTAAGACCCGTACTGTTATATACAGCCGAAATGCTTGACAATAAATATAAGATTACCCCCCGCAACATACCTCATAAAATACATTAGGTTATTTCCCGTGAAACCAATTCGCTAAATTGATAATCCTATATGCGCAGTCACTATTCGCTCCCGCCCTATACATCATGAATTCAGACAGCGTTTAAAAAGAGCTGTACTAATTCTGCTTAGGAACAGAACGACGTACGTCCGAAATATTCAATAAATACGTCCGACCAAATGGTTTTAACGCACAGAATTGGAAACGAAAAAAACGGTACATTTGGAATTGGATTCGTGGCTTGGTGGTTCAGTACATCACAGCCAAATTATTTGTCTTTAAATTAAAAAAAAAACATTGCTGATAGAACGCGTAAGCAGATAGAACTTTCTATTCATATATAATTATATAGAGCTTCTTGCATTCGAAATGAGTTGTTGATAATGTAAAACAAAAGGTATGATATTTTTTAGACACCTCATAACTGATGTTTGAGTTCAGTTAGGAGGTGTCAATGTGATAACTATTGCCACAAACACACTGTCTCTTAGTTTCCGTGGAAAAAAGTAGAGAAACAGAAAAGCAAGTATTAGTTTATTTTATTTAATATAAGATCAAACATTTAAATATATCATGAAATAACATAATTTTGAAGGAACGTTGAGTGACAAAAAGTTCATTTGGTTCCTCAGAAGAAAGCAGACAGATAATTAAGTGCCAAAATGTTCAGGCACAGGCAGAATCGAGCCTAAGTCTGAGGGAAAACTTTGCCTCCTTGTGTGTGTTCTACCGTCTGTATAATGGGATGTGTTCTGAGGAATTGTTTAACATGATGGCCACGGCTACTTTCTACCATCGCACTTCTCGCTATCGGTAGGATGTTCATCCTCACGCACTGGAGCCTAAATGGTCGAGAACTGTTCGGTTCCAGAGGAATCTCCTACCACGAACGCTCCACATGTGGAATGACCTCCCTGCCGAGGTTTTCCCCGGGGGCTACAGTATGCGATTCTTCAAGAGGGGAGTAAATAGGTTCTTAAAGAGCCAGCAACGTGCGTGTGAGGCTCCTCGCGTCGCAAGCGTCTATAGGCGGCGATAACTGCTTAACATCAGGCGGGCCACAGTAGTATATAAAGAAAATTATTAAGCAGCTCTGTCTTTCGCGTAACGGGACCCTAAAAACGGGTTCGATGACCTGAAAAAATTCAATTACACGGCTGTCCTGTGCCGTATTCTAATGGACAGGCAGGAACAGGGTTCGCAACAAATCTAATCAAAGTTTAGTATCGGTGGTTTCACCTTACTCCGTGTTTCCAATTGAATCAGCCCGACCTTGGCGGAATTAATAAAAGAAATATTTCAGCTTCGGTATTACTTCTGTTTCTTCTCGAGTGAAGGAAGGTTTCTTGTGATTTATAAGCTAAGTACCACAGATCTATACAGGGTGATCAATACAAATGGGTCTGTAAGATAACGAAAACTATAAGAGATAGGGAAATCTGTCGTAGGAATCATGGCGTCGATTTTAGATTTTGATAGAAACTGCATTCATTTTTTTACGAATCTCATAAATACATAACCGGCAATTGAACCTGGTTAAAATTCTGTAGTTGTCGCATGTCGTATTGTAATTCTTTAATTCGTAAGAATTCTCCAGATTAGTCCAGCATTTTTCGAATAATCGAGAAAAAAAATCCTCTACTAACTGACCACCTCTGTTTTTTGGCGTCGTTTGAAAATTGCAAATTCCACGTACTTATAAAAATAAATGGATTAAATTCAACGTAATTATAGAAATAAGTTAGATCATCCATAATCAATGTTACAATCTTTGATCTGTCTTATAAGAAAAATGTCCCAAGCAATGGCCGTCATCTAAATTATCATAAAATTCTAGATTTGTATAGAAAGTCAGTCTACTATTGAAAGGGGTCATGATTTCAAGAAAAATAATTAAAAGCGCGATGCAGGCTCGTCTTTCGTTTTGTATGGGCGCGCGCCATCCTTCCATGCTAGTCTGGCGCCATCTATTGGTCATTATTTCTTTGTTCTCTCATCACTCTGCAACGGCTTGACTTTGACAAATGTTGGTACCTATAGGTAGGGGTAGGGACATCCAAACATGTTTATAGGATACTTTTTACCCGACGACGGTAAAAAAGAAAAGTAGACAAAGCTGCGCCTACGTCATAGTCTATTTGAAGGGTACACGGAAAGATTACCGTAGCTTATATTTTTTGAAGCGATAAAAAATCAAGCTACGTAATAGTAGTTTATGCAACTGCTAAATAATGTAATGAGAGGTCTTAAAACACTCGTGTGATCCTATTATGAAACTCGCCTTCGGCTCGGGTCATAAAACCACACTCGTATTTTAAGGCCTCTCATTATGTTGCAGTTGCAAACTACTATTAGGTCACCCCAGGCCCGTATGTGGGATTTACTGCCAGCTGCCGCTACGCTCACCTTCAGCTTCAGCCACAAACATCTACGATCTAGGACGTTCACGAATTCACCACCCTAGTTATGTAATTAATGTTAGTATCTGTAACTGAGTGGTTTGAATGCTATATTTTGTGATTAAAATCTAGTTTAAAAAAAGTGACTAGACATGTTCTTTGCGTGTACCCTTCATTTAATATAACATGATAATAAGAGGATGGTTCACGGTCGGTCGCTCTCAAAGAAGCGAAAGAGGGCAGATATGGATCTCAGCTATTAGGGTTGCCAATTCCTATTTTACATAAATAGCTACGTAAGTAATTGAATAAATACTGTCTCTTATTTATGATTTGATAAGTTCAATGGAAAAGAAATTCTATCAAGGTAGCGTTTGTTAGTTCTTTTCTTTTAATCAATTTCTTTTGCTGGTAAAATGTGTGTGTCTATTTTATTTGAAATATAACATCATTTAATATGACAATTTATGCAAATAAAGACGTACGTGTTTGTATTTGTATTGTACGTATTCGCCGATTTCAAAATAAAGGCGTTTCCCCTTTAGTCTGCATTAGTAACATTATTGATTCGTATGACTACTTGCTTCAATACCTTTGTGATATTGACAATATCACACGTTTATTTCGTCTCTGTATAATGTGACAAGTGAAGCAAAATAATTGATCCGTGAAGCAGGCTGTCAAATTTGACGTAAGAAAACTACCGCAAGGATCGTCGAATACCTTTAGACATAAAGCTGCGTTCGCCGCAAATACTTATTTTCTAAATTTAGTTCGACATGGACTCATTCATGTTTCGTTTTGGACAATTTAAACCGAAGTTATTATATACTTATATAACAATTTGTATGGGCGCGTGGCGCCAGCTATATAGCGCCCTCTGTTGGTAAAATTTTATGTGTTCTCTCATCACCGAAACGGCTAAACAGATTTTAACAATTTTAACAAAGATGGTCTTAGGATACGTTTTACTCGACTACGAAAAAAAAAAGGTTACGCGGACCAAGTTTATAAAAAATATTTGGCTCTTATTGTTTTCTATGTATTCCGTGTAATATCGTCCGGGATAGTGCAATACCGCGTAAGTAACAAGTGTAGATACGAATCAATATTCAAACAAATGCTAAGTATTTTGTTGAAATGAGAACTTTATCGACGGCTGTTATTTACGCGGTATTGCACTATCCCCGACGATATGTAACATTTATAATAATCAAAGCACTAGATATTGGATAACAATTTATTTTTATATTGAACTAGAACAATTATCGATCTCAATCTCATAAAAGAATCAGTGACAACTACGCTGACAGGCGCCAATCTCGCTGACAGTTGCCTGTGTTGCCAGGCCATCAAGTACGTTCCGTTACGTGTTTTTAACAGTCGGCCATCCTGGCATAACCTTCGTCCACGAAGGTCATCTCATCAAGACCTTCTTCAACTTGACCAACAGCATCAGCACGCTCGTCTCAGCAAACTTCACTCGCATCAGTTGTAGCGGACTCCCTCCCTGCTCGTCACCTTAGCTCTGCGAGAAGACCAAAACATATTTAGGGGAACCGTTACAATCGTCTTGGGGCGTACTTGGGCTGCGATATATTCACTTTATACTGATTCAAAGGGATTAGAAATTCCAATCCAATTTCAATTAGAGATGGAATTGTATTGACATGTATCTGACGTACATTATTCTACCCAAATTATATCATAATTTGACATCACCAAGTTGTCTTATACGATAGCTATGATATAAATTCATTTTCCTTTATACATTATTAGAATTACAACTCTGCGATTGTACAGATTAATAGGATTAATTAACATCAATCATGACATCAAAGCGAAGTTTATTTCCGCTACCGACCCTGTTACAATGAATGACAAACCGTATACACATTCACCCCGGTAGATTCCCTATCAGACATGGAACGAACTCACAGTTTATTCCAGCATAGTAGAGGCGGCTTCCACTCGCATAATCAGCCTTGGGTGCCACGCTTTCAATCCACAAAGACGTGCAGAACAGCTCGTGAAGTCTGCCACAGCAGTCGTTCATAGCAGCCCTCGCATACAGCTCATGGAAACAAAGGTGTTTATGAATAGTGACGTGGTAACCACTACGATTCATCTTAAGAGTAGGTACATTAATGATGTTATCATTGTCAGATAATAAAATCATCTATAACCACTTCAGTTATTTAGTATGTACTTAAAATTACTGTATATTCAACTCTACGAAACACAAACAATTAAATTTATTAACATTATTATTATTATTACACAAAACAGCAACGTTATTTTCAATAGGTATTGAAATGTATTTCTAACTAGTTACCTAAATCTAATACCCAGTATATTTTTTCATTAGCTATCTTAATACAAGAAGTTCGCAGTCTAATAATTAGATAGAATAAAAAAATTAAGTCAGAACATGATCCAAATTACGTTTTACCCCTTGTATGCTTAAGTGCAGATCTGTGCAAGACATTTGAACCTGACGTTAAAATATCAGTTAGTCTCAATTTGATTAGCAAATTTTTGACATTGCATACGAGAGGTTAAGCAATCGTGTATCTCGCAACAACATCATGCTACGTTACTAACTACTTTCTGACTGAAAACGAAAAGATCAAATAGTTACAGTTACATTTCCTAGGTACAAAATCACACTTGTTAACTTTACGTTCGGCCATCCACAACTAATTGAATGACCCCATTCAATATTTTTGAAACAAGAACAGTCTATGGTAGATCACCGCTCCACTCACTTGCTTCGAAATTTGAGATGAACTCTATTTATATAATAAAATAAGAGTGTTGACCAGTAGCTGTAGTTATCAACAAATAGCTGGCAGTCCCTACTTCATGTGTATTAAAATATGCAACAAACTTCCCTTGAGCCTGAAGACCTTACCTTGAGCCTGAAATTGTATGCATTGCTATGCGAATTTAACTTTTATTCAATAAGATAGTTTCTGAATACGAGATATATACTTTTAGAATAACAACTTCTCCTATTTTGTTGATTTAGAGAAACATCAACTAAATTTAGACACCAATATTCGCATGCTGAATAAGTAGAGTGTGGAGAACAACGCTTATAATAAACATTGTGATACCTATGTAACCCGCCCATTTTACGCAAACTAATAAATATTTCATTTCATTTCATTTCAATATTTCTTTTCATTTCATTTATTTAATTTCATTTCAGCTTCTGATGTCTTACAAAATCATGACAGCAAATATATATTCAGTTATGACACATAATCTTATTAATGTACCTACTGTTTACCCCAAATAAGTTCAAAATAGTAATTTACAGTAGGTAAGAATAAGTTTGGGTACCGCTTCCACGCACCAGGTGCTTCTGCTTCCTCCTCCAGCGTGGTGGTTGGAATTCCACGTACCGCTTGCACGCACTAGGTGCTTCGGCCTCCACCAGCGTGGTGGTTGAAGTTCCACGTACCGCTTGCACGCACTAGGTGCTTCGGCCTCCACCAGCGTGGTGGTTGAAGTTCCGCGTACCGCTTGCACGCACTAGGTGCTTCGGCCTCCACCAGCGTGGTGGTTGAAGTTCCACGTACCGCTTGCACGCACTAGGTGCTTCGGCCTCCACCAGCGTGGTGTTCGGAATTCTGGGTACCGCTTGCACGCACTAGGTGCTTCGGCCTCCTCCAGGACGGTGTTCGGAATTCTGGGTACCGCTTGCACGCACTAGGTGCTTCGGCATCCTCCAGGACGGTGTTCGGAATTCTGGGTACCGCTTGCACGCACTAGGTGCTTCGGCCTCTGGAACACTAGAAACAGACACGGAACACCAGAACAGTTTCGGTATGCATATTGCACTAAGCCTGTAATTTACAGGTAAATGAATCAAACCGAATCTGATCATTAAACCAATTGCTTTCATACTAGTCCACAGGTTCCAGATCGTCATATCAAAAAAAAACTAAAAGGTAGTATGGAAACGCATTCTCACAGCTGCTTTAGCCTTAATTTTAGATGTTTTTCCTAAATTTTACTAAACAGACTACCTATTTCTAAATATGGGTACTTCTGCCCTTAGTAATTCGGATTCAAACCGAACAACTTGCTCATTACCTAAGATATCATTTAATTTCCTTGATATTATTTCTATTACTCTATATTATCCACTGATATCCTTACAAGGTCATCGGTCCAGCCCGAGAGTGAACCGACAGAAGAAAAGTGTGTGGCCATGTTTACACTAGAACTCAGGCAACCTTCGCAAAACATACCTACATGAGAATAACCTGCATACATATTGCATAGGTATTTAAAAGGATCTTTACACATTCAAAAGGGTATTTAAATGCTAAAATGAGCACATTCACATTTTCCATAAGTCATAACTCACAAGTTGCACAACCATAAACATACTGGAGTAGGTATTGGTTAAACCATAATAAACACAACTTTCTTTGCCCAGTAAATTAAAAAACAACTTAACTTAGCTTGCACTCTAACCACATATTATAACTAGGTCTGCCATGAGTGGTCTTGTAACGTGCAAAAATAATCAAATGACTTTCCAAATGCATGACAACTCAGTTTTCTTTTTAATTTTTATAAAAAGTCATAAAAAGTAATATTTTATCATATTTACCTACCCATTTTTATTAACTTTTAATGTGCTGAGCAGGTAGTCATTCCATAAAAATTCCATATTCAAATGGCTATAAGTAACACACTGTTAACTGTGAAATCTGAAACTGTGAGATCAACACAATACAATAATTGTTTTTTTTTTATTAGGTGCTTACTTGTCAAACATCATTTTGATCATTATCAATCCATGTGGAACATAGGTTCTTAACATTACAATGGATAAAGGGATCAGAGAGAGCTCCATGCGAACCGGAGCCCATAATACCCCTACCACAATCTTACATATACAACACAATGAACCAACATATATCATACCAATAACAGAAATACTGGGAAGATCTAGAAACATGTAGACAGACAAAAGAAATACTTCCGAGTAGCAATCACACACTCGCCATCCTAATGAGAATCCACAAAAACCAACTTCGCAAAATAGTAGGAATAATAGCGGGACATAATACTCTGAACAAACGCCTTTTCAATTTAGGTATAACAAACAGCTCTCTATGCGGAGCATGCGTGGAGGCGGAAAGAAACCACCAACATATTCTACTAGATTGCAGACAGGTAGAAGCATACAAGATGAAGTACCTAGGATCTCCAAGTACCGTACATGGGGTGCGTAACTATGCGTATCAATTTATTTGTACTAATTTTAGTCGGTACAATGCTCATTCGATACAATTCCCAACCAATACAACAACACTCAATACATTCACATATTTTATAATCATCATTCCATACAAAGATCATTCGATCGAATAACATTTAATATAATGCATACTTCCCACAAAAAACATATGATATAATATAACGTTAATTTTATCTGATGTACAGTTAGCATAATAATAGGTAAGGGCGGAAAGGTTGCTCCCCCTTTCACTAGATAACATAGATGATATCCTAACTCGTCTCTTACCTGAAGTCAGAATCATTACCTAATCTAACTTAAGGCAGGTCAGACTTGGGTTAGGTTAGGTACGACGACGAGCGAATCGCCAGAACCGAGATTTTTCGAATCATGGATATGGCTATAATAATAAGGAATCAATTATACCTAAGTTAGTCACTTGTATATAAAATGAGCACTATAAAATATGATGATTATAATATAATAAATAAGCCTTATACCAAAACATTATTATAGTAAATAAATATATATATATTTTGAAATTATATTAAATGTTCATTATGTACAATGAGTTACTACATCCATTGAAAATACACTAAACGTCGCTATACTCAATGAAATCTTATTATTTATATTTATACCGATCATTACACACCCACCATATACGAAGCCACAACCAGCAGCAAGGCTTGTAGACTTGTGGAAAATACCAAGCACAACTAATTAACTATGTTCTTAATGGAAACAACAATGTAACTTGGCAAAACTCAATAGGCTCAACTCGCTTAAACCTTTAAATAAATTTTAAATTATATCCACTCAAAGCAGACTATATACGTGCCCTGTAGCCAAATACTTTATGGTTCACTTCTAACTATTCAAGTCTTCACTTATTTGGAATAAATACTGAACAATTTCTAAGTATTCAACAAACCCACATGTACACATACATTACCACACAAGTTGCATTGCTTGATCACACTTTAGTAGCACATAATGTGTGAACAAATGTCTTATAATTTACTTGACTTTGTCCCGTATAAATTGAGTATTTTACATACAAACACATGTAATATCAACAAGCTACATTACTTATAACATCAACTGTGCATGTTGATTGCCTTCACACATACTTACAACAGGTATAATTAATTGTAAACTTTAAACTCACCTATTAGGTCATAACGTGATACTTACAATATTTACCTGACATAATATTCGTTCTTACCAGTTGTTATTTGTTATTTATCATAACCTTTGCTGAACACTAGTTGTAGAAAGCTGTTAATCATTCCATTGCCACTAGTATATCTCCAATAGCAAACCACATTCTTGTCATCTTTGTTTGGACACCTACGGTGGCAATTCTCATCATCTTATTTCCTGGATTTGTTCACACTGGATGTCTGTATTCAAACACCAATTTAAGAAATTAGGTAGGCATCTGAAATCATATTATATGATAAAAAATATTATTCCTTTCCATAAAATATGCTTGTTCATCATAGTTCAACGGGAGGATATTCTGATTGTTGATAGCACCAAACGTACTGCTGTTAATTTGCAACTTGTCATATTAATCACCAGACATCCTATTTCTCTGTAAAACACAATACACCACACAAACACAATAGTAGCAATATATTATAATACCGTTAGTCAAAAAGGTATTTTATATAAGTCTTGTTTAGGCTTTGAACCACTTTATCAATTATGAGATATGTTTCCAAATTCCTCTGTACTGTTCAGATATCCATGTGCATTACTCATAGTGTAATCAATCAATGTTGTCATTTTATATTATATCTTAAGGTGTTCAGGTTTACTATAGGTACATAATCCCAGTTGTACTAAATAACTAACAATAATGGTTTTTATGTAATATATTAGTTACTTGAGTATGCAATATTAAAATAAACTAATACTCATACCTCATTTACTCCACCAGTTGCTTAGTTACAAATGCAACTATTTACCTCTGTTAACTACAGAATTTCACCGACGACCATCATCTCCAGGTTTCAAATAAAATATAAAATTCAGTTCACCTGTGGAACTTAGAAGCAAAACCACACACCACACCAATATTATGTTACAAAATGCATACAAATAATGAAAACTTGCTGTAAAGCCCACATGAAACAGGTAAGTAATAGACCCAATCATAATAATAATCAATATATGTCATATCACAGAACACTTTACGATGCAATCAGTAGTATCAGTACACCGCCAGATTGAATGGCTTTTATTTTAATGTCACACATGAAAACAGTGATAGTTGGGTACAATTCAGCACAAATGAATGTCTGCCTCTCTTCTCTTTCCATTATATAAATTATAATTAATTAATTTGAATAATTCAATTGCGTATTAATATTATTTCATAAATTATCATTTATTTCCATTAGTATTGTATTATTAATGCATGCTGATTTGATATTAGTAGATAAATTAAAATGTGCAGTGCCCTTACAGGGTTTGTGTTGGAACATCTTAGATATTTAAGACCTTTATGTGCATACAAATGCATTGAATAAATGAATATGTATTTTAGTAAGCCGCATGAATGCAACACACATATAGTTTATTCATAATAGAATCGAGTTCCTTTCATCAAGAATAGTAGCGATGCACCCATAATATCCAAAGTACTGCAAAATACCTTACCAATTCATTATGGTGTAGTACAATACCTACACTCCGGCCAATTTCTTTCGGATTTTGAAGGACTTACCGCGTCACCGCCATATCGTTTACTTACACCAAGTCTTAATGAAAACTATCAAATATGTACTTAATGTTAACACGATAATACTCGTTATTTAGTAAACTATCCAATAAGTAGTGCCTTTACCAAAATATGAAATAAAACAAGAACGCAAAGCGTCATTCTTTTTTTTTTTACGAGTCAACTAAGATTTCATACGTGAATTGATTAACTAGACCGAAATATTTTGTAGGCATGAATATTTCACTTCTGAACTATAATAATCAAAGCACTAGATATTGGATAACAATTTATTTTTATATTGAACTAGAACAATTATCGATCTCAATCTCATAAAAGAATCAGTGACAACTACGCTGACAGGCGCCAATCTCGCTGACAGTTGCCTGTGTTGCCAGGCCATCAAGTACGTTCCGTTACGTGTTTTTAACACATTATTGGTACAATAATACTTTAAATTTGTAATAATACGTTTGACGACGCGGTTGGCGCAGTGGTTAAGCAACTGCCTACTGAGCCGACGGTCCTGGGTTCGAATCCCGGCAAGGGAAAATATTTGTGTGATGAACTCGAATATTTGTGCCTGGGTCATGGATGTTTAAGTATGTATTTGTATTTAAGTATGTATTTATTTATATAAGTATGTTTATCGTCGTCTAGTGTCCATAACACAAGCCTACTAGAACTTACTGTTGGACTAGATTAATTTGTGTGAGGTTGTCCGATATTTATTTATTTATTATTTATTTAAATTGTGACAACCCTACACGAAAATATCTTAAACATTTATGTACGGTGTTTAGAGTTTATTCTACGAGGTATTCCAGCTATTTGGTAAATATTCTAGACCGCTTTAGAGCTTGGTTAGATCTTAAGCACTAGTATTTATTCTGATAGCTCAGTTTATGTGGTTAAAAATGAAAACGTATATTGTGATATTTCAGTGCCTCCAGTGAATAAGGGAATAACTCAAAAACGGCACTTTTCAGGAGAGACAAAAAACTATTTTTTAATAGAAGATATTTCGAACTTTCACTTTTTAAGCATTTTTATACAAGCTATGGTGTTAGGCATTCGTTTTATGAATAAAGAACTAATAATTTGACCCTGTAAATATGTATTTTTCAGGTTTTTTTGTAGTTATACCTTTTGTTCACGAATAATTAAAGACATAACTCAATTTATATGGACCAATTTTAGCGATTTTTTAGCAATTAAACGACTTATGCCCTTATGAACGACGTGCATAAAAGATGAACACGACTTATACCATTGTGAACGACGTGCATAAACGAAAAAATACGACTTATACCCATGTGAAAGACGTGCATAAACGAAACGAAACGACTTATACCAATTTTTAATATGGTACTTTAGATATTACACGACTTATCAAGTTTGAAATTGGCTACCTAAGGAGTCAAATGTGGCTGTGTAATAGAATGATCATAAAAAAACATTGATGAAATAAATAATTCTCGTTCATTACTATTATCAAATATATCAATATCAACATAGATATCATTGCACTCACTGTCAATGAATGGCAACAGCTCTGTTTAGATCTTCCGATTTCTCAACACATTAATATCAGTAACGGAATTTCGGATAATGACTGTTAAAGTTAAGTATACTTAAGAAGATTTTCATATCTTCCATGCCTTTTAATTAAAAGCGTACATTTTTCTTTGCAATTTATGAAGTACCGAGACGAATTTAAGAAGCCCAAACTCAGTAGGATTGCGTTATTTTATTATAGAGTTTTGCCTATGTCCACCATCTGGCCCCATCATCAGATCAGGTCCATGCTTATTGTATTAACATTTCTGAGGACTTGAGTTGAAACTATGTATGTTATGTAGGTATATGTAAACCTAATTTCAGCTCAAGTCCTCGGAAAGTGAATTAAATCTTCCTTGAAATATTTCTTAACATACAATATGTAAATATTAATAAAAACTTTTAATAAAGAACGTGTTAATACCTCCTCCATTATTATTCCGTTTGTTATTGTTTTTTTCATCAAGCTTAGCCCACTTTTTTAAAATATCCTCTTAATAAAACACTTCACGAATAGAATGAAAATCACGAGTCGTTGACAAAGTCCAAACTGATGAATTAAGTATAATAAAATAAATAGACACCATACTTTTCTCGATGGTATAATTTACAAAATTTTCAACTTTCTTACCACTTGTATATTTTTGTCCTATTCTCGTTACTCAGATAATGCAGTGAGATTTAAAAGTTTGTTAAATATTTATTCATAATTCAATAGTGGATGAAAGAGTCATGTCAGAAAACTAAAATTAAGTAGAAACTGTAACTGATTCGATAGGATATTGAAATATATACATGACAATGTAAGTAATAATATGTTGAATGTATAAATTAATTATATAGGTACAATACAATACCATACATGAGTACGTTCTCTTTATTGGGCACCTCATAAAACATACAGGAGAAATACAACGCAATATATATTTTAAAGATAATTAATTTGAATGACTTCATTCATGGTTAAAGTTTGCATGTAAATAAGTAAAACCTAAGTAGCCTAGTTTCAATGAATTAGTAACATTTTTATCAAAAACTAACACCCAGTTAACGCAAATACCCGCATAAATAAACGTACTTAATAAAAATGATAATGGTGTTTTTATTGCAACATAACATAACACTTTCTTTCTTCTGAAAAAATTAAAATAATACACGTTTGCGACTGTGACATGCATGTAAAAACAGCTAGAAGTGAACGCTATAGAAAAAAATATACATATGCTATGTGGAAATTGTAGTGGAAAAAGTGTTATGTAAAGTACATAACATAGCACTTTTTTCCACTACAATTTCTTCTCACTGGTAAAACTGTTGCCACCTTCTTTCATCCATTGAGTTTAAGGCTTTTATAACTTAAAAAAAAATCGGGAGGGGGGTTTTATTAAAACTTCAAAGGTTATAATTGCAAATGAAATAACTGCGGTACGCAAATAGACCAATATTAAGACGGTATTGGTAGCGAAACTGTCCTTTGGCGTTACTTGGTCCGGTGGCACTAAACGAGTTATTCTTTTATGAGCATGTTAGAATAATGACATAGATGTGTTTATGTCAAAATGGCGCTACTTGGTCCGGTGGCACTAAACAAGTTATTCCTTTATGCTCATGTTAGAATCATGGCATAGATGTGTTTATGTCCAAATTCAAAAATATAACTGTAAATATTTCCTTGGGTTCAAGCGTAATTTTGGCTCGACATCATTTATTCCCTTGTAAACGTCTGCAATGCAAAATAAGAGTAACTAATACCTTTTTGAACCTCGACTTATACCCTTTATCTCATCGAAAAAACTAGGTTAGGAGACAGCTAGAGATGGGTGTGTAATAATTCATAGAACAACAAATGGTATAACGTTCATCACATCGAATAACATATAATATAATTTCAACACATAGAGTCGATCAATTGATAGAATTATCATTTCGTAGAAAATCTGTTCATATATTTTCATTTCTTATAACAACACTTGATATATTTTTTGTTTCGTATATAAACACTAAAAATAATGAACACTTAATATAATGAACATTTAATATAATAAACATTTAATAGAATAAACAAATAACATAATACATACTTAATATAATGAACAAATCATACAATAAACATTTAATAGAATAAACAAATAATATAATACACACTTAATATATTTTTTGTCAAGAGAGAGTGACTATTTTGTATCATTTACGCGCTTATGAATTAGAATGTATAAAATTCAATTACTTGTTTTTTTTTGCCAGTACTCCGCCTTAGGTCCAAACTTAATACTTTCCTGAAAGTGGTTGGGTGGATTGTTCTTGTATGTAAACAGTATGAATACAAGCAAAACTTTTTTCGGTACGCAAAAAAAAAATAACCTCGAAGGCCAGGCGGGAGCTCGCTACGCTTCGCTCCCGCCTGACCTTCTAACCTAACCCGGCCACGTCGGATCTGCTCTGAAAGGTTTTGCTCGCTCGCTCGTATGTTTTTTTTTGCCAGTACTCCGCCTTAGCTCCAAACTTAATACTTTCCTGAAAGTGGTTGGGTGGTTTCTTCTTGTATGTAAACAGTATGAATACAAGCAAAACTTTTTTCAGTACGCAAAAAAAAAATAACCTCGAAGGCCAGGCGGGAGCTCGCTACGCTTCGCTCCCGCCTGACCTTCTAACCTAACCCGGCCACGTCGGATCTGCTCTGAAAGGATTTGCTCGCTCGCTTCGCTCGCTCGCTCGTATGTTTTTTTTTGCCAGTACTCCGCCTTAGGTCCAAACTTAATACTTTCCTGAAAGTGGTTGGGTGGATTGTTCTTGTATGTAAACGGGATCACCTCTAGTGGAATAAAAATTCTTGTCATAAATTCGATTGTCATAACTCATTTCGCATAATGGCTTTCCTCATACATGTTATTTGTCATAAATTGTTAATTGCATAAAAATTTTACCTCATAATTGTTGTTCGGCAGGCTGTTCATAAGCATAATTTAGTATGGCACAAAATTTCAAATCATATTATTGAATGTCATAATAATTGATAGCCGAAGAAGAGCAACGCATAAATTATGGCTTTCATAATTATTAATGGAAATAGACATTATACAGTATAAGTTATATCACATGTACCAAAAATATAACATTTGAAATAATGATACAAAACTTACACAAGCAGAAAAACAAAAAGGGGGGACGGGGGGGCGAAGCCCCCCACAAGGGGGGCTCGGGGGGCGAAGCCCCCCGCATTAAGAAATCCTTCTCCACACTGACCTCTTAGTTGTAGGTTAGGTTAGGTTAGAATTGTGAACCTATAAATACGAACATCGGCCAGAAAAGTAGGTAAGGTTAGGTTAGTTGTAGGTTAGGTTAGGTTAGAACTGTGAACCTATGAATACGAACATCGGCCAGAAAAGTAGGTTAGGTTAGGTTAGGTTAAAAAAGCGCATGATATGTAGATTGATCAGGGAAAAAACAATTAATCAACATGCTTTATTTATAAATGACATATACATACGCATCGTAAAATAGAAGTGATAACACTACTCACATGTAAAATGTTATAATTAGTAGGTACTCACTGTATGTTGTTCAGTATTATGCGTCAAAATATGATATGCATAAAAACATTATGGCGTTAAAAGATTATGATTTATGTTCATATGCTCCAAAAGTATATGGCATTCCTTACTTATGCATACAGACATTATGGTCATAAAATGTATGCGGATCAATTAATGCGTAACACACTTATGCGGAAAGATTTTTATGACAAAAGTGGTTATGCACACCGACATTATGGCTTAAAAATTTATGCAACCCAATATGGAACCATGTAAACAGTATGAATACAAGCAAAACTTTTTTCGGTACGCAAAAAAAAAATAACCTCGAAGGCCAGGCGGGAGCTCGCTACGCTTCGCTCCCGCCTGACCTTCTAACCTAACCCGGCCACGTCGGATCTGCTCTGAAAGGTTTTGCTCGTTCGCTCGTATGTTTTTTTTTGCCAGTACTCCGCCTTAGCTCCAAACTTAATACTTTCCTGAAAGTGGTTGGGTGGTTTCTTCTTGTATGTAAACAGTATGAATACAAGCAAAACTTTTTTCAGTACGCAAAAAAAAAAAAACCTCGAAGGCCAGGCGGGAGCTCGCTACGCTTCGCTCCCGCCTGACCTTCTAACCTAACCCGGCCACGTCGGATCTGCTCTGAAAGGATTTGCTCGCTCGCTTCGCTCGCTCGCTCGTATGTTTTTTTTTGCCAGTACTCCGCCTTAGCTCCAAACTTTATACTTTCCTTGAAGTGGTTGGGTGGATTTGTTCTTGTATGTAAACAGTAGGTATGAATACAAGCAAAACTTTTTCGGTACGCAAAATAAAAAAAAACCTCGACCTCTAACCCAACTTAACCTAACCCGGCCACGTCGGATCTGCTCTAAAAGGTTTTGCTCGCTCGCTTGTTCAAATTTTGTAATTTATGAATTCGAAAGTATATTATACGAAAAATACATTCTATTAAACGTACATTCTATGAAAAGTACATTCTATTAAACGTACATTCTATGAAATTATTGTTATAAGAAAAGTGCATTATATTAAACGTGCATTCTATCAAATGATTGTTATAAGAAATGACTTTCTATCAATTGTGCTTCTACGAAATAACGATATATGAAATAAACATTATATGAAACGTTGTTATACAATCTGAAAATTCTACCAAACGTATGTTCGGTCATATGAAAATATGTTAATAGTTTTTCTATGAAATGAGACGCACCCCTAGAGATACGTCCTTTTGATATGTTATGTAGTTTGACGAGCTGATTCCAATGGTGCAATAAAATCCAAAGGGAATAACTCGTCTTAGTCCGTTCTTCACTGGAGGCACTGATTTGTGGTTAAATTTAAACTGGAAATTCAAAATAAGTAACTTCAAAGACACGATGTTTATGAAAAACATTAATTTATGAGTACGCGCCGCAAATTAAGTCGCAATACAATACCTATAGAATTTTCTGTCTGTTAAAATATCGGACAAAATCACACAAATCGATCTAGTCCCAAAGTAAACTCTAGTAGGCTTGTGTTATATGTTGGCCTCGGTCGCACCTGATGTTACGTGACAATAAAGCCTAATATATTGCCTAAAAGATACCTATTCACTCTCGACTTGAAGAGATGCAATCTTATATCTCTCAGGTAAAAGGGGTGCAGGAAGAGATCTTTAACAAAGTCACATCTCAAAAATTACTAACTGGCCATTTATTCGCATACCTAAAACATTGAACCGGGAAAAAACAATTATATAACGGCAAAACAAAGTTCCAGGCAATCAGCTACGCACGCGAGAGCCGCCTCCATCACTCTACGCAATTATTGTGCAACGATACGTCCAAAACTTGACGTCTTTCCATGTTTATCTTGGTTGGAATACATGGGATGAAAGGCATCAGTGTCTTGTTATTTTGGCGCTTCTTTTTTCAGACTGCTTTCCAACCTTAGGATCGAAATAAGTCACTTTGAACCCGCTGTTGAGATAAGCAATGACATAAAGTATGAAGAGATAATATAAAAAACGAAAAATATTTTTCTTTTCAGTTTCCGGGTGTTTACCCTTAGCTTATCTTTCCGTCATTTACTGCTTGATTATACAGTATCGTCTGCTATTACAAATAGAGTAAGAAATACAAAAATAACAACACGACGGTTGCCTACCTTCCGAATTTTCGATTCCCATCGGTAACTTTTGGCCAAATTTTCATTTGTCCGAAAGCCATTTTATTCCAAAACTGTTCATATTTCAAAATAATTATAAATCAAACCTAACTTAACCTAATGCGTTATTTAAAAAGATATTTATAAAACCCTAAAAATATTATGGGTTTCAGGAAAAAAATACTTTCGAGAAAATTTAAAATTGGCAAATCGTTACAAATGGGAAACAATTTTTTGGAGTTGACACAACCGACATGGTAAAGTTGTGCACTAATGAATAATAAAATTTTGTCCTCAAAATCTACGTTAAAGATATGTAATACCTACTCTTCTTGCATCTAATGCATCTTGCATCAATATTGCACCTCATTAAATGAAGTAACATGTTACTACATAGTACTATCTACATTTTATAATATAAAATGAAACGTGAGAGGAGTGCTAGTGAACTGGAGAGCAAATTATCGCATCAGACGTCTGGCGAAGTATTCGAAGTACGCGAATAGTTGCTCGATGCTTAAAGCAAAACTTGGTGGGGTGTGGACAAACTCTACCGAGGATTATTTTATAATATAAGGATATAATAGCCATAGCCACTACACACAAACTTAACGTATCTGTCTTTGTATGTTTTTTTTTACTTTTTTACACCGAAATGGTATGCATTTGGAACAAATATAGTTTATACCCTTATTTAACCCTTATTAATAATATTTAACATATAGCTAGTTTCAGGTAATTTTAAATCATTGAGTGATAGTAAAAATTGAGCTTTACACCTATCTATATTCTATATGTTACTTACTACACGCTAAAAGCTAAGTTTCTGAATGAAATAACCTTTGGACTTTTATATATGCTGACGACGTTGCTGTCTGTACCGAGAGTCAAGAAGACCTTACAGATGCATTACTTGCATGGAAGCCCCAGTTACAGAGAGGAGGCGGTTTGGCGTTGAGTGTTCAGAAGACCCAGTTCATGGAGTGCAATATTCCTAATGCACGCCCTGAGTCATTCTTGGTCGATGGGCAGGCAGTCCAAAAATGTGATAGATATAAATATCTTGGGAGCGTCATACATGACTCAGATTAATTGGAGACGAACATTCAACTTAGAATCGCCGCAGCTTGGTTAAAGTGGAGGGAAGTGACTGGTGTGACCTGTGACAGTAAAATGCCCATAAAAATAAAAGGCCTCGTGTACAAGTCCATGATAAGACCAGTCCTCACGTATGGAAGCGAAACGTGGACGGTAACCCAACGACATGTCCAAGCCCTCAAGTTGCTCGAATGAAGATGCTCAGGTGGATGTCTGGAGTCTCCAGGGCTGATATGATCAGAAATGTGTACATCCGTGGCAGCTTTGGAATAGGCCGATATCGCCGATAAGCTCCAAGAAAGTCGACTACGATGGTTTGGGCATGTCACGAGAAGGACGTCTGTATACATCGGTAACAGGGCATTTGACCTGACCTTGCCGGGTAGTAGGCGGACGGGAAGGCCTAGGCTTCGATGGCTCAATATTATAAGGAAGGACCTGAACAGCTGCGGGTTAGACGAAGACGATGTCCTGGATAGAGCGAAGTGGAAGCAACAATGCAGGAAAGCGGACCCCGTCTCCGGGCGGGACAAACGCTAGGAGGATGATGATTGATGACGATGAAATAACTTAAAAATAATTCACGGTGAGCAAAAACCACGCACGGTTTATCTGTCACAGCTTTATCTCTCACAATGCTTCGGCGCAAAAACCTGATGCAAGCATTGTATGAACTATGACACAACAAATCATACTCCCGACCATCTCTCTTAATGATCACAACAGTTTTTTTTTATGTTATAAGCTTATAAAACTTAGAATTCCCAAGTAACACAACACATTGCCAAAGCATCGATGGTTTTTGCTAAAAAAAGCCTTGACATGTTTCCCGGGAACACTTAATCCCGATCCATTAACCCGGTTTGTTTCGGGTTTAAAAGGAGCGGAGGTGTTAATCCGGATTACCATTTTATTTTATATATTTTACGCGTATTTTATCGACTCTTTTCATTTTGAATCTTCTGCGATAAATAACTCTGAGAGAAATTGCATGATATTAGATTTTTTACTAAACCGTGTCATTTTTGGAGCAGATTTTTCTTAATTCTAACTCGTACGTAGTGGACTGTAATTACTGTAATTACAGTCCACTACACGAGTGAACTACATAATAATATATTCATTAGAATACGGTGGTGCATTGTTTGTTATTCAGTTATGATGTAAAATATAAAACGCTAACAAACCAAATAGGACAGTTCAGGAAAAGTCTCAACTAAAAAAGCTATATAGGATAATTTTGACTTTGACACAGTCACACAACATTATAAGAATAAGGGAATAGTACATTTCGATGCTAGTGCGGAAAGTATGTCATTACTGTGAAGTACCTACCGAGATATCTCGCCACGAGCCGTAAGCGAGTGGCAAGACTAGGAACGAGTGAAGAATGACATTTCCGCACGTGTATCGAACGACATTTTTTAATGCAGTTGCGAACAAATAAAAAAATAAAAAAGTATTTATAAAAACAATATCTAATGTTGCCTTTGGAAACTTAAAACATGCTTGCAGTAAGAAAAAATGCCTCTTCTTTGACAGACATTTCGGCTGCTATTCCGTTCCATTCAGACAACTTATTAAGAACGGTTTTCAAATATTAAAAATAAACGTGTTATAATGATGAAAAGGTAAGTAATAAAATAGAAAGTTTTCGTATTCTTACATTAACACTGGTAAGTTTTTCTGTTGATTACGACGTTTAAAGGAAACGAATATTAACACTCATCAATGAGTAGTGATGAATTGGAACACAAATACATTTAAAAAAATTGGAAAAGTAAAAAGCACTAGTTCGCGAAAACCAACTTTCCGCACGCTAAACAGCTACGTAAAGTAGCACTTTTTGAGCAACTGTATTTCACACGATTTTTTTGATACTTCATTATCGAAACCTTATTTATAAAATGCTGGAAAGTCCAGACCCAGTTAAAAATAGCAATTTTTTTAATTAATCTAAAAGGTTGAATTTAGAAAGACCCAGTTCAGCGGGTATCTCCATAAACCTTTTAGTTCAGCGTTGAAAGAGTATTCGTCTTCTGTCTCAATCCCGAACGTGCATTTGAAAAACAAATACCTTTATACAGCTCCCGAGTTTAAGAAACAACTTAGACGTTTTGCGCAGGATTTAGTCCATAAGTATTTTAAAATTAAATAGTGCTCGTAAGTAAAATGTAAGTATGACTATACTTACATTTTACTACTTGCCAATGTTTCACACCGTTTATACCACATACCAGGAATAGGCATGATGTTTTTTTTTTATCGATTATACGACGATATCAATCGATTCTATTTTTTATTAGGATAAAATGTCTATGTGGGACTAACTACACTTAGTCAAAGTTTAACATTTCTACGGAGCGCTAAAAACGCTCCATACAAATGGCCAAAAAAACATAAAATTTGCGTAGGTACCTTTAAAGTTCATCATCATCGTCATCATTTCAGCCATAGGACGTCCACTGCTGGACACAGGCCTCCTCAATTGACTTCCACATGGGCCGGATAGAAGCGACCCGCATCCAGCGTGTCCCCGCAACCCTGACCAGGTCATCCGACCACCTTGCGGGTGGCCGTCCTACGCAAAACAGCCCTGAAAAAATATACAGTGAATCCCACTGAAATAACAGTTACGCTTACTGTTATTACAATGTCAATGAGATTCACTGACTATTTTTTTCAGTGGACAGGCAGTGGAGTCTTAGTAATAGGGTCCCGTTTTTTACCTTTTAAGTAGGTACGGAACCCTAAAAAGGACACAATTTGTTAACAGTTCACTTGTCTAAAATTTTGTCATTATCAAAAATTACCTTGTAAGCAACTCTTATTATCGATGAATTTATTAAGTGAGCTGGATTGCCGTATTAATACTTAACTAACTCGATATTACAAAACTTCCACGAAAATTCACAGTCCTCGTTAAAAAGTTTCAATTGATTATTTCATAATTAAATCGTTCGAAAATTGAGGGAATATAACTTCGTGATGTCGCTGAAGTTTGATTTTCTCAGTTATTTATAAACAGCAAATAATCATTTGAGTGCAGATTCTTAGACGACACTGCTTTTACGTTTTTAGGGTTCCGTAGTCAACTAGGAACCCTTAATAGTTTCGCCATGCCCGTCTGTCCGTCCGTCCGCGGCTTAGCTCCGTGATCATTAGTACTAGAAAGCTGAAATTTGGTATGAGTATGTGTATGTATTACGCCGACAAAACGGTAAAATAAAAACTAAAAAAAAAACTTTTTTTCGGGTACCTGTCGATCACCTAAAGTGGGGGTGAATTTTTTTTTCGTTCCAACACCTATGGGTGGGTTGTCGTTGAATAGGTATTTTAAAGATAAAAGGGGTCTCCGAACAGTATTTTTGATAAAGTCAGCAGTTTTGTAAATATTCGCTCCGAAAATAAAAAAAAATAGTGTCCCCCTCCCTGTAACTTTTTAACCACGGGTCAAAAAATTATGGAAAAATTCATGAAGATGGGGCTTTATAAGTACTTTAAATAAAAACTATATTGAATAAAATCGGTCGTGCCGTTTTCGAGTTATCGCAAAAATTCATAATTTTCTTTAAAATGACGTAAGTGCCACGCGATGTCATTACACTTCGAACGTTATACATATTGGTTAAGTGCCATACTGTATTAAAACATTTCGCTCAATCTGGTGCGAATAATTGATAACTTCCAGAAGGTAATAAGTAATTACTGTTACTTTGGCGTTTACGACGTTTTTCTAGAGCTTGAAATCTTTCTCGTAATTTAAATGTTTCTCGTAATATTCGTCTATTGTGAAGGATGGGCACCTACGGAACCCTACACTGAGCGTGGCCCGACATGCTTTTGTTTATATTTTAAAAACTAGTCCGTATAATCAAATAAAAAATTATAGTTTTGGGTACTACCTATGATAAAAAAGTAATGAAATTAGTTTCACCTTAACACTATTTGGAAATTTGAAATGTGTCAATAAAGTGTTTGTTTATTAGGCAAAGTGTTGTTTGTAAAATTATTTACAAATAAATCATCTTTCATTTTCCCACAGACTATTTCTGGGTTGATTACATTTTAAGCTCGGTTTTGATCCTGGGATTAAACAAATCGCCCCCTGGACATTTCTGCCGTCGCAAAACAAAACGACTTAACCACCTTTGTAAGATAAAGAGACATAAGTCGTGTTTCATTAGGGTGTTATCGGGGTGTTTGTAAAACCCCCTATTTTTATCCTGTCAGTGTGGTGATCAAATTTATAATTGCTTTTTGAAAGCATTGTTGAAGTATGCGAGATACTTAGTTATATGGGCATTCATAAGTAGAACACAGATTATATTGGCATTTAAAATAAAGCAACCTGTATTTTTTTTACATTTACGAAGCAGAGGGTTTAGGTATTATTGTTTTTTTTTAGATGTTATTAGTTTTCACACATTACACTCTTCTTCGAAAGCAGCATATGAATGATGTAACATATCAGACAATAATAAAATCATCCTCCTAGCCTTTGTCCCATTTTTTGAGATTGAATTCTCAATCGGGGTCGGCTACCTAAATCCCAAGATGTGGCGTAGGCACTAGTTTTTACGAAAGCGACTGCCATCTGACCTTCCAACCCAGAGGGGAAACTAGGCCTTATTGGGCTTAGGTGGTTTCCTCACGATGTTTTCCTTCACCGAAAAGCGAGTGGTAAATATCAAATGACATTCCGTACATAAGTTCCGACAAACTCATTGGTACGGGCCGGGTTCGAACCCGCGACCTCCGGATTGAAAGTCGCATGCCCTTACCACTAGGCTACCACCGTTTACTTATCAGACAATAATAGAATAATGAACTTTATTCTGTAAGTAGGCCACAAGGGCACTTGACTGAGTCTACCGGCATTTCACAAGAGGAGACCCACCGTTGAGAAGAAGCGTCGCAAGAATTTCCATTAAAAAAAATCTAAAGCGCACTTAACCATCGTGAAAAATCATAGTTCTACATTGCCGAGGAGTCTCCCCACGTTGCACCGTTGGGTACGTGGTTGCCGCTCGAATACGTTGGTGTCAAGTGTAATTACCGTTAGCTCCAGCTAGGAATTAGTTTTTAGCCAAAAATAATTCTTAAACAAGCTTTCAGGAATAAAATTTATTCCTGACTGTCCTTTTTATACAACGGTTTTTGCTGGTCAAGACGAATCAAATGTGCTCAAACACAGTGGATAAATAAATCGTGTTTAGTAAGTTCCTTTCACAGCTTCGCGAAGGAAGGCAGATGATAAAAACTAGGTGTAGAGCATCCACGACCACCAATGACCACGATCCTCAGTCATGATCATGAGTGAGCGACCACAGAGAGAAAGTTCCTATGGCCAACTGCCGACTCCATCATCAGACCGTGCGATAGTACCTTACCATCGATGATACGTATCGTCATCATAATCAGCCGATGGACGTCCACTGCTGGACAAAGGCCTCTTCCAAAGCTCTCCACAACGATCGGTCTTGCACCGCCCTTATCCAATTTCTGCCGTTAGTTCAACTTGTTTGAGGCCTTTTTACGATGCGTATTCCGGCCTGCGGTCACCACTCAAGAACCTTTCTGCCCCAACCGCCATCGGTTCTACGAGCAATGTCCACTATCACATACGATTTATGATATGTATAATTATTCAAAGTTTGAACCCAATTGATCCTCAGAAAATGTGTCAAAATTAGCTTTCAAGATTTGACACAAACATAAATACATACACATTGTAAGTTTAATAATAGCTAGTAAAAACGCAAATTCTTGGTGCGTCCGTTTCATTCAGTAATTTTACCCTCCTATATCGTATTCTGCTATTCGTTTTAATATTTAATAAACAGTTCACATTAAATGTGGAACCGTAAAATGCTCATGCATTGCCAATTGACAGGAGTAGCTTAATTACGTCGAATATTTGCGTGCATATCAAAAAGTTTATTTCCATTTTATTATGTTGATAACTGATTTACATACATTTGGCCAGAAAATTGCTACGCCAATTTTGTTTGTATCAACACTGTTAACGAAATGGTTACTTTGCAGGTGAATAAAATTAGAGATCCCGAGGGATAAGTTGGACTGGATAGGGATAAGTTCGCCTTTGTACATGTTTTTTTTGTTATGAATTGTATCTATAACCAGTTGTTGTGTACAATAAAGTGTTTACATACATACAGGCCAAATGGTACACCTAATGGAGTAGTAAAAACCTAACTGTTTAAGTAAAATCAAAATATACTTAGACCATTTTAAGATATTACTTTCATCTGATTGCCAATTTGATTCCTACGTTTGTTTTTCTCCTTAGTAAGTATTCTGGATGACGTCACTATTGAGGACTTGTGCTGCGAAAGCGCAAGGACAATTGAAAGTCGAAAAAATATTTTTTCCACAGGTGTCACAAATTATAACAGTCTCATTGTTTAATGCGGCAAAAGAGCCCTATACCCAGAAATGATTTCTGAATCAACATATGTCTTAAAGAATTGGTATATCCCCATTTATGATAAACGTGATAATGTCTGTCTAACGAAAGCTGAACCCATCGATTATTTGAGCGGCAACACTATTAAAATGTCATTTTGACATTGACTAGCAAAGTCGTTGTTGTTGAGGTTAGTTTGAGGCTGCATTCGAGTGTCAAATAGAAGAGATCTTTCGAAAGTTTACTGCTGAAACATGGGTAAAACAATTAAAAGTGGTGTGCGTCAGATAATTTTTACTATGATAAGCAAAAGCAAACAAAAACAAGAGGAGAGGGAAGCCTTGTTCAAACAGAAAAAAGAGTGTTTAGATGTGGTGACTGCATTTGTAGGTTAGTAAGGCATATTAATTTTGATACTTATTATTTCTATAATTATCTTCAATCCAAAGATTCACAATATATCGTTTCCCGTCCAAACTATCTTTTTAAATTGATATTTCTTTTTAATTTTTTCATAAATGATGTATTCATTTCAGATAAACTTGACGACTCTGAAGAAAAACAACTCCTTTTGGATAATCTTGGGAAGTTGAAAGAGTTGGAGCATAACGAATTGCTAAGTCAAAACAAGTATTTAGAGGAAATATCGTCAATAACTGATCTCAGTGGTTCAACTTTGAAGAGAATAAACAATGAAGGAAAAGTAAACAGTGGTGTCTTCAGTACCCCAGGAAAAAAGCGACCTCACAAAGCCACAGTATCCAATTTGGATAGCTTTGACATCCAAGCCATCCGAAATAAAATCAACGAATTTTATATCGTAAAGAAGCAAGTGCCTACACTCAGGTACCTATTGGCAGAGTTGAGAGAAAGCATCAATTTTACCGGATGCCTTGAAACTTTACGCCGAATATTATATGCGAATGGATACGAATTTAAACAAAATATTAATCAACGCTCAGTTCTTATTGAGCGCTTTGACATTGCAGCTTGGCGACACCGTTACTTACGGACTATTGCAACAAAACGTGCTGAAGGTAAACATATAATATACCTTGACGTGACTTACGTACACCAGAATTACAAATTAAAACGATCATGGCAAGGGCCTTCCACCAAAGGTCTAGTTGACAATATTTCGTCCGGTAAACGATATATTATTGTTCACGCTGGATCAGAAAATGGTTTTGTACCTAATGCGTTATTAACATTTAGCACAAAATCAATTAAAGCCGACTACCACCATGACATGAACGCCACAAATTTTAATAAGTGGTTACATGAGAAGCTTATTCCGAACTTGACTAAACCGAGCGTGATTGTCATGGACAATGCCAGCTACCATACGGTGCAAATTAATAAGCCTCCAAATACCAACACCCGCAAAGCAAAAATAAAAGAGTGGCTTCGTGTGAATCAAATTCACTATGAGGAATATCATACCATTGCAGAACTTTTTGTATTGGTACAGAAACACAAACCGGAACCAATCTACGAAGCAGACGAAATTCTAAGACAGCATGGTCATGAGGTCTTGCGACCTCCGCCCTATCATTGTGATCTGAACCCAATCGAATTAATATGGAGTTCGGCGAAGAGAAAAATCGCAAGTAAAAATATTGCCGGATCAGCAGCTGAAATGGAAAAAAATATTAAAGAGGCTTTTGAGAGCATAACATCAGAGCATTGGAAGAAAATGACTGATCATGTGCTTAATATTGAAGCTCAGTACAAAGCCAGGGATGGAATAACCGAAAACCTGGAATCATTTATTATAAGTGTGCATGATGATGAGTCTGACAGTAGTTCAGATGAATCAATGGAAGTAGAGTTTCTAGAAACCGATTTTGATTATAGTTCTTAAAATAAATAAAACTTTTAACTTTAGTTTATGACTTTTTATTTTAACCCCGACAAAAAAAAGTGTGTATGTGTGTGTATAACATGTATACATTATAAGACTATGTTTTTATTTATTTAAGTATATATCTAGTGAAACTTGTTTTTAAGTTTGTTGTAATGCACATAATTTATCTGCTTAGTTCAAAGGTTGACTGGTAGAGAATGCCTTACGGCATTAAGTCCGCCATTTGTATGATAAGTTTATTATTTGGTGCCATAAAATCAAAAACATAAATAAATGTTCATGAAATATTAGGCGTTTCCTGTCCCTTAGTACCCAACAAAATAAAGAAAAGTATCAAAATCGTTTATTCCTACTTTGATAGGTAATACCATGTAATGATTTTTTAAATTTGCCGCTTTTTCGCAGGTTCAGCTTTCATTAGACAGACTCTATCTTAATATGATTCTATCATTCGGATTTTGTCGTGGGGGGATGCCGTGACACGCGCTTGACGATTTTGCCTGAACTGGACTCGGAAGAAATCAATGGATGTGATCTGCGCAGGATTTCACTGGCTGCTGCCGCTAAAAACTGTTCAGCAGACAGACAATAGACAGAGTGGGTATCCTCATCAATATCATCATCATCACCCTGGCGTTAAGTCCTGGCCAGCGCCAGGGCCCGATTTCCGTATGTTTTCCTTCCACTTTGCCCGGTCTTTTGCATCCTCAGTAGTGATATCATTGGCACTCATGACTTCTTTTACGACATCAAGCCAACGCTTGACAACACAAATATTTTCCCTGATCGAGAATCGAACCCTGGACCGCCGGACTGCACCACCGTTGTCCTTTTTATTCCCAATATACTCTTTTAGTCTACGAGCGACATCTGGATCATGGCTGATAGATAAATAGTAATAGTAGTAATATAAAGTAGTAATTTAATTTGATTAAGTTTAAGTTAGCTTAATTATAGTAATAATACTAACCATAGCCCTAAGTTTGTACCTCTAACACTATGAATTTAAAGTCCGAAATAAATGATTTGTATTTGTATTATAGATTCGAAAATGTTCTGGATGGCTTCGAGAAAAGGATGGTACGGCGTGCTGGCGCGCGCGTTTGCTCGACTTGGCGGGAGCACAGCCGTGCCCCCACGAAGATACATAGATATATAGTTAGGTACATAGGATAGACACATTATGTTTTCTATTCGTGCCGAACCATGCGTGTATTTACTGCGTGTTCCTTTGTTGAAGCCCTGAATCATTGAGTGGCACCAATCACAACGGACGAGTAGTATTAAGTTTTCATGCAGCCGGCCATATTGGGGCTTTGAAGGATTATTGTTATTTTTACTAGCTTTGTGTTACTTGACCTCTAGGTTTATTTTTGTTATCAACGGATATTGTTACGGCAGCAAATCGAGGGAGTGATTAACGCTTTGAAAGAAAGGCCACGGTTCAATTCGATTCGTCATCATCATCATATAAGCTGATAGACGTCCACTTCTGTACAAAGGCCTTCCCCAAAATTCTCTATAACGATTGGTCTTGCGCTGCCGTCATTCAATCCCTGTCTGCGATCCTAACCAGGTCGGTTTGGGGCTTTCTTTCGATTAAGAAATCTCTTTTATCGATCGATATTTATTTTATATTGGTTTGACTGCAAAACTGCAATATTTGCTTGCACGCAAGCTACATGAGACATAATGTATCTACTATAACATCCCTATCTATCCCTATTCTATGCAAATAAGTAATTTCTGATAGTTAAGTTCTTAGTTTATAGGTAGTATTTTAATTTCTGTATTATTGTCCATGAATCTTAAAAATAGAGCTTCCGTGACATTTATCGCCGCTTCTTCTGAGAAAATTTAGTAGCATCGATATTAATTTGATATTAAATTTCCCCGTGCCCCATAGGCGTATTCGGTCAAAATAAATTATAATTTAGGCGTCAGTTTACGCCGGAGTAAGATAATGACGTAATAATTCTTGCTTGATTAACTTTGAATTTATAGCGAGTTAATTTAAAAGTATTTTCTTGCGGACGTTAATTTTCATTTTCTTTGATAGGTGCGCTTCTTGGTTTATTAAAATGTAGATTTGTTTTGTCCGAAATTGTACTTTACCTGGAACTGCATTCAAACGGATTTAAAAAGTTAAATTGATACCCTTTTACACGAGGTTGCAGATAAATAATCACTTTTAACAAAATATAGCCGACGTCAAAGAAACAGTTATGTTATATGACAATGGGACCAACTAGAAAGGATGGTATGCGTGATAAAAAATAGCGTCGAACTGAGAACATACTTCGTTTTTAATGTCGGTTGATTAGGTATGGTATAAGTACAATACTTAATATATGATAGATTAGTATGAAGTTTGGCAATTCCTTCATCTGCCGAACCATCAAAATATGTAACTCCTTGCTGGTTCATGTGTTTCCTCCTTCTTATAACTTGGGACCCTTCAAACGAAGCGTGAAGAAGCATCTCTCGGGCCAGCATGGCAGTGTCAACTGACTTGGCACCGTTGGTTTCTCGTCAGTTTCCATTGCGACTTGGACTCCCCTTTTTGCTTACCGTCAGGCGAAGTGGAGCCACTATGTTGTGCCGTTATAAAAAAAAAAGTCTGAAATTGAAGAGGCCTGAACAGTGAAAACGTGTTTGAGTGGCGCATGACCCAGCGCCTGACCGATTACGGTGGAGTTCTTTGAGGGAAGTCTATCCCTAGCAAGGGACGTCTTTTGGCTAATGATGAAAAGCGCAATCAAAAATAAAAGTAGGTACCTACCTACTGAACTTATAAGAGTCATTTTCAAAAAACATGTACATAGTTCAAGGCTTAGGTAATAAAAACAAAATTACGATCGCGTCTTATGTGTTGCGAAAGTTACTCATACAAAAGATATGGGTAACTATCGTTACACAAAGGAATGAAGTTAGTTTTGTTTTAATTAAAGCTCTTAACTATGAACATGTTTTTTTTTAAATGACTCATAAATTGATGATCACGTTATCCAAAAGAGGTACCTATACAAAAATAGGGGTATACATAAAGACAAATTGATGTAACATAACTAAATCAACGACCGATGGTTTGGCCCGTATACTCTTGAAAATTAAGTTAATTTTCATTACACAGTCGAAAGCACTTAAATATTTCAAAGCGAATTTGACATATTGCTAATGTGACATTCTTTTGACACCCAAAATGGGACAGTTATAATTATTTGTATTGCAATGGGGAACGAATGAGTATCTTTCAAAACGCTTGTTTTTTTTATGAGTAGGAATTACCCCCTTAATCCTAAAATATAGTTACAGATTTTTTTCATAGCTTTAATAAAATAAATAACATGGTTCCGCATTACATGAATCCATACTTTTGCTTTTAAATTATTCCCTACTTACCCATTCTATTCAGCCTCCCGAACAAGCCGGTTTCCGAAGAAGCTATAGTACCATAGACCACATACATACGCTGCGGCAAGTTATACAGAAGACTGAAGAGTATAACTTGCCATTATGCTTAGCGTTTGTGGACTATGAGAAAGCCTTCGATTCGGTGGAAACATGGGCGGTGCTCGAGTCACTTCAGCGATGCCATATTGACTATCGGTACATTGAAGTGTTGAAGTGTTTGTATAGTAACGCCACCATGTCGGTCCGAGTTCAGGAGCAGAGCACAAAGGCCATTCCATTGAGAAGAGGCGTGAGACAGGGGGACGTTGTGTCCCCGAAACTGTTTACGGCCGTTATGGAAGACGCCTTCAAGCTCCTGGAATGGCAAGGACTTGGCATCAACATCAATGGCGAATACATCACTCACCTTCGGTTTGCTGACGACATCGTAGTCATGGCAAAGTCGATGGAGGAACTCAGCATGATGCTCGATGACCTCAATCGAGTTTCTCAACGGTTGGGCTTAAAAATGAACATGGACAAGACGAAACTCATGTCAAATGCCAAGGTTGTGCCCATCCCAGTCTCTGTTGAAAACTCGGTACTCGAAGTTGTTGACTCATACATCTACCTAGGACAAGTGGTCCAATTAGGTAGGTCCAACTTCGAGAAAGAGGTCAACCGCCGAATCCAACTCGGCTGGGCAGCGTTCGGGAAACTACGCAATGTCTTTTCGTCCGACATACCTCAGTGCCTCAAGACGAAAGTCTTCAACCAATGTGTGTTACCAGTGATTACTTACGGCACCGAAACGTGGTCTTTCACTATCGGCGTCATCTCAAAGCTCAAAGTCGCTCAACGAGCAATGGAGAGGGCTATGCTCGGGGTGTCTCTACGTGATCGAATCAGAAATGAGGAAATCCGTAGACGAACTAAAGTGACCGATATAGCTCACCGGATTAGCAAGTTGAAGTGGCAATGGGCAGGCCACATAGCACGCAGAGCAGATGGCCGATGGGGCCGTAAAGTGCTCGAGTGGAGACCTCGGACCAGCAAGCGCAGCGTAGGACGTCCACCTACGAGATGGACAGATGACCTTGTAAAGGTCGCCGGAAGGCGCTGGATGCAGGTCGCTTCCAACCGGTATATATGGAAGTCCAAAGGGGAGGCCTATGTTCAGCAGCGGACGTCCTATGGCTGAGATGACGACCCATTCTATTATTACTTTCATGTATAACAAATTAAACGCCTTGGAAACCATACCATACTTGCCAAAGGATCGCTTACATTTATGTCTCTTTTAGTATAATACAACTATTCTATATTTTTATATTGTGCAGCACTTTTCCTGCTCCATCAAAATCGTTTTTATATCCTTTCAAGCAGTATGCCAAATAAAACACCACATTGACTTTTAAAACGCGGAATGACACACGTAGCAATTGCAAGTTGGGTAAAACCCCTGTAAAAACATTTTTATATTTTTGTCCATTTGGTGGTTAAAAATAACATTGTCCTGTAAAAACAGGACGCGTGGCCACACCGCGAATGCGCGTGACGTAAACACGGAATTGGTGGGACCGTCCCATTGTGCCGCAACGTGTGGCCATTCATTCGAATAACATATTTTGGTAACTGTTTATTGTATTATTTGGGAACTGTTTTGAGGCTCATTATTATGAGTTTAGACTGTACCTACGAATATTAAATTAGAAGGTGGAAATGAGAATTGAATAGTAACTACTAGTAATAGTAGACCGGGGAATAATAATAATAGTAGCACGAGGAGTCGAGAAACCCACGATAACATCTGGTTTGAAGACTTGGCCAGAAAGCGTGCAAAAAGGCACAATCGCGACACTGTCTCCTCCGCGGTGGGGTCTTCATGGACATGTAGGAAATGTCGACGTGTATATTGCTCCCGGATAGGACTACACAGTCACGAGAGGTGTTGCCTCTCGCAAACTGACGCTGCTTAAATCATCTGTCAAGATGTACAAGGCCTTTATTTAGTAGTAGTAGAACGAGGAGTAATAATAGTAGAACGAGAAGGTGCAGGAGTTTCATTTGTAGGCAAAAAGAAATAACCTCTATTAAAGCAATTTAAACTCTTGACAAAGGCCTTAGAATTGATAATCCACCAAATGACACCTTATTTATGAAACACGTTTCTCTTTTATGACAATTATTACCGAAGATAATGAGGTACCAAACCACACAATAGTACTGTTTTCTTTAATGAGATCGTACACAATGCTAACCGAAGGACTAAAATATATGCCGATGAGGAAACTTTCAGTTTAAACGCAATCCGCGGCCATCGACTTCCTAGATCTAGTTCAGCTTACATTCAATCTGTCACGTAAAAATAAGGAGACAAAAAAGAAATGTACTCAGTAATTGATAAGCAATTAAACCACCCGTAGTTAAGGGTTGCTTTGCTGTCCCTAATCCTGATATATCCTACTTTCGGTTGGCCTTAGTTACTGTATTGGAAGATAAGATAAGATAAGATAAGATATTTATTGAATAATAACTTATTTTACAGTAATAATAATAATACGGTGAATATAGACTAAAGTACTATGTGTGACCTTACAAACGGTCCGGTAGTTTTGAATTTTTGATATGTTGTCTAGGATGGTTAGTCAGTGTTTAAAATGCAAAATGCACAATTCCCCCCCCTCCGCGCCCGCCGCCATATTGAAAAAACCGGCACTCTCTTCATATTTTTGCTCATATCTTCCTTTAGGAGCATTTTAGCTAGAAGAAAGCTTCGACAGTGTTATAGAGAGTTAAATTTACTACATTTTCCATTTTATATTTTGTTTCTAGGACAGATAGTTACGGAGATATCCACATTTAAAAAAACGTAAAAAATCCCAATTTCCTACTGAAAAACCAACTTCTGGATTATATCTTCGTTTAGGAGCATTTTAGTTAGAACAGTGCTTGGGCAATGTTGTAGAGAATTAAATTTACTATAATTTACACTTCAAATTTTGTTTCAAGGACGGTTAGTTACGGAGATATGCACATTTAAAAAACAGGAAAAATCGAATTTTCCGAAAATTTCTCAAAATTCTTGGTTTAGAACGCTGTCATTCAGTTACGGACTAGTCTAGGACAAATTAAAACATGTAGGAAATATAATTGCTTATAAAACTCATGTCCATTTTTACATACATTTTCGGAAAATGTGACTTTATTTTTTACATATCTCCGTAATTATCTATCCTAGAAACAAAATTTGAAATGTAAATTATAGTAAATTTAATTCTCTACAAAATTGCCCAAGCACTGTTCTAGCTAAAATGCTCTTAAACGAAGATACAATCCAGAAGTTTGTTTTTAAGTTGGAAATTGCAATTTCTTAAGGTTTTTTAAATGTGCATATCTCCGTAACTATCTGTCCTAGAAACAAAATATAAAATGGAAAATGTAGTAAATTTAACTCTCTATAACATTGTCGAAGCTTTCTTCTAGCTAAAATGCTCCTAAAGGAAGATATGAGCAAAAATATGAAGAGAGTGCCGGTTTTTTCAATATGGCGGCGGGCGCGGAGGGGGGGGAATTATGCATTTTGCATTTTAAACACTGACTAACCATCCTAGACAACATATCAAAAATTCAAAACTACCGGACCGTTTGTAAGGTCAAAATCCTTTATTCACTGTATTATAACTATAGCCTAAGATATTCTACTTGGCAAAAAAATTACATGCGCCTGAACTAGGATTCCCTGTGTTTCAGGCATAAAGAGGACTAACTTATTAACAATTTCTTAAATAAATAATCATAAACACATTAAATGATAAATTATAGATCGGATACCATAATATTTAATTAGAATGAATACAAGAAAATCAACTTAGAACAATCAGTAACTTCTCTGTATCTTCGTATGACATACATATTTTGTAGTGCTTCCCGGAGTGTTTTCTTACATTTCGCGTAGCTAAGCGGATATACGAGCTTCGTATTAAGCCTACTGTACAGGAGAGGACCCAGCGAAACAAAAAATCTAAAACAGAAGTGACTCCTTCGAATAGTTTTAGAGCAAACAATATCCTTGCGCCGTTTATTAGTATACTCAGTGCTATAAGGGATTGCAGCGTGCTGTTTTAGGACCGTGCTTAGTATAAATAGTTGCCGAACGGTTAGTACTTCACAAGGAGGACATAGTACCTATATGGACATATTTCTTAGGGATCCACATTTATCATAATTTAAATTGAAAGCCGCGCGCCTGCGAGGAAACTAATATTATGTAAATCCACGACACAAACTTTAAATGTATCGAATATGCAACTCATGACGGGTACTTTTTTTTCCTAGCCTAAAGTTGTATCCCACTGCTGGGTGCTGCACTTGTCTCTATTGGAGCATATAGCTCCCTCCACTCGTTACTAAATGCATCCAAGTCATCCCACCAAAGATGGCGTAACCACCGCAAGGCTACCGGAGAAGACTGCGGTTGCCTTGCGGTGTCCATTCAGTGATTATTCTGGCCCTTCGTTCCGGATGCATGCGGCAGAAATGTTTTTTTTATATTGTCATAGATAGGGGGTCAACAAGTCCGTTGTCGGCCTTTTAAAAGGGAGTACGCTCTTTTCTTGAAGGTTTGAAGGTCGTATCGGTCCAGCCCAGTCCCACTTCAGCTTTGTGGAACGCAGTTCGACTACAACAATACAACACAGGTACAATTTACACTCCTTTAATATAAACACCTAACAATTTACTTAAAATCATCCAATTAAAACCTAGACAGTAATTTCTATACCGCTATTAAAAATCCAAGTCACGCGATATGCGTGCATAATGAAGGCTATAATGAAACGGTATTTTACGAGCTGGATAACACGGTTGAGAATAAACTGGCTGGAGAAAATTCTGTAGCTGGCCAGTAATAATTGCCTGTCAGAAGTTGGGGCAAGGAAAACATTGGGGCTCTCCTGACACACGTCAAAACTTTAGGCATAGCTACTTGTAAAGGATATTTTCAGAGGTTGATTTTAACTGTAAAAGTTTGATACTTTTGGTAACCGCATTATCTGGATTGGATTTTTATTAACATGGACGTTTTGTAATTAGTTTATTGAAGAAGATAAAGGTTTAAAATAATTGGTGAATCGAATTGGCATACTATTTTTGTATAAGGATTAATATTTCAGACTGTCGAGTGAAGCTAGGCTAAAATGGTAAAAATGGATGGTATATTACTATCTACTAAACGCGGTAACATTGTTTGCGCTAAAAACATTTCCTCGGATGATCGTTCCGCATCTAAGGAAGTGTTGCTAGCGCAAATAATATAGCTGCACTTAAAGTAGATATTGTAGTCTAAGATCCCGATATAAAACGACCTTCACCGAGATGTTTATTTTATCTAATAGGTACCTATGCTATGATTTTCATTCAATAGTGAGTGTTGTAGTATTGAGAGGGGATAATTCGGGGCTTTTGATGTGACTTATGTGATCTGTCCGAGATATTGCCACTTTAGGTCTACTTTAACGATGGTCTATTTATCTTTTGATGACAACTTCTCAAAAATTCAAAATGCACTTTTAATCAACAAAATCGTTACATATAAATGCCATAATAGTACCACCATAAATGTGAATCAAATAAGGTATCAGTACAGTACGTTAAATATCTTAGGTAATCACGCAAAAACAATATTTCTAATGAGGTAAGGTAAACCTTTAGTATTTTTTTATTGTTTTTTTTTTTATCCACCGGCCACAAATTTATCCTAAAACGGGTAAAACCCGTGGCTACAGTTTATTTCTATATTCTTACTTACGCTATTATTATTATAGCAGATGATTTCACAACTTCATCGTCTGTAGTGTAAATTTTTGACTTAGCCAACTCATCCTCTTACCCCTTCAAATATGTCATTGACCTTCAAAATGTAACCTACCAAACACACTCATTAACAATTCCAACAATTGCCATTAAGAAACTCTCTAATACTTTGAAAGTAATAATGTTATGCTTATTATTATGAATAGCTTTATTCGCGTCTTGCAATCATTAATTCCAAGTTAAATTCACAAATTTCTCAATTATTTCGTAAAGTTGGTGGCACATTTTGCTAATTCGACGACTTTGCTCAACAGGGCTCTATTCTTACTTCCGGTATTACAACGGTATATATTATTATGTCCTGATTGATGTCTATTTCTATGCCCGTTTCCAAATTCACATATTCTTTAAGCACTGGGTTATTTTGATCGGGTTTTTTTTTTTGTTAACTAGTCACATTTATATTTTTAAGGTTCTTTTTAACTCATTTCAGTGTAATTAGAAAGTAAATGAAATGCCCTTTCTTTATTTAACTTTCAGGCAACATTCAAGAACGATAAAAACAGAGGAAGGAATGGTTTAGGTAATTTAAAGATGACTTCATTTAAAATCACAAATTAGTTAACTGAAATAGCAGCAGACAACACAATTTAATGTTATATTTAAGCATGAATTATTTTATTATTGTATTAAGCGGTTTACACTCACGTGAAATTGAAACACTCACGCTTATTTTATGAAGCGTGAAACACTCACGCTTAATACAATAATTAAATATGCCTCACGAAAGTTTTAATAAAATTATGAATTATTTTATTTAATGTTATTTTTAAGCACCTACAAAGTAAAAAGAAGTATTGATCCTGAGCTTTTGATCAATCAAACTGGAATAAGACTTACTCAGAGAATAAAAGACAAAATCTCATTTCAATGACATTAATTCTGAGAATATAACCTTTATATATTTTGGTCAAATCAAACCTAAGATCTTCACCCTTTATATGTCTTTAAGATAAAAGAAGTTTCACGACTGGTGAGATTATAAATAAAAAAAACTGTGAGATATTAATGCCAGATTTTCCATTAGACTTTTGAAAGCCTAAAAACAACAAAGAAGGTCGGAAAATATGAAACAATTTTTGAAAGTTTTGCCGTAGTTTTTAGCTCTGTTTCTATCGTCGTAAAGTCGGCCTCTCTAATTAAAGTCAGACGCAGATGTGAATGAGGGAGCCAGCTGAGGGAGGGAAGTTACCTAGTACAGTGCTTAGATGAAACAGTAACTAACTGGGACGATAATCATTTCATAAGTAAAATTGAGCTGAGTATCACCAGTATTCAAAGGCAAAGGCAAGAGGTCAGATATGGACAACTATCGCCCAATCTCTATAATACCATCTATCGCTAAAATACTGGAAAATGGACTCTGCTCACGGCTCTGCTCATACCTCACATCAACATGTGCTCTGGCAGACCAGCAGTACGCATATCGCGCTGGAAGATCGACCACATCGCTGACTCGGGAGGTCGTGCGACAGATCATTGGTGCACGCGAAAAGAAGCAACAAGTCGCCGTGCTTTGCTGCGACTTATCGAAGGCGTTCGATGTGGCTAACCGTACTTTAATTGCAGCCAAGCTCGAGCATTACGGTATAGCCGGTCCGGCACTTGCATTATTGTACGATATGTTGAGAAACCGATCGCAGATAGTGTCAGGTGACGATGGTAAAGTTGAGTCGAACCCACTGACCACCGAGTTAGGAGTGGCACAAGGATCATCCATCTCTAATATAATATTTTCAATACTAATGAACGATTTGCCGGTTTTTGTTACTGTTGCCAATATTTTTATGTATGCCGATGATGTCGCCGGTGTAGTAATTGCTCCATCGGTTGAGGAACTGGAACAGAAATTAAATATTCTGGCCGCTCAACTATCCGAGTGGCTTAGATTTAATGGACTAGCGCTTAATATAAATAAAACACATTTTGTGCATTTTTACCTGTCTGGTAGCCCTCCTAGGCCTCTTTCGGTCGTCATCGAAGGAACCACATTGTGTCAGACTGAGTCTACCTGTTTCTTCGGATTCCAGCTGGATCGGGGTGTTACGTGGGAATCGCACATTGATAAGTTGTGCGGAAAGCTAGGTAGTGCTTGCTACGCACTGCGACGCGTCAGTCGCTCCGTTTCACTTGACGCTGCACGGTCTTGCTATTTTGGCACTGTGCATACTCTACTACTCTATGGCGTCGAGCTCTGGGGGCGCGCGGCAGAATGGGAACGCGTCTTCAGAATGCAAAAAAAAGCCATTCGAGCGATGGTAGAGATACCGCAGGATGAATCCGTGAAATCTCATTTCAAGGAACTGGGAATTTTGACTCTCCCGTCTCTCGTAATCCTGCAGGTGGCATTGTATGTGTTTGAACACCGGTCTGAATATCGCACCCGTGGAGAGATTCATGGTCGAGCTACTCGCAATGCCCACAAGCTAGCGTCACTCCCTGGAAGACTCACTAAATATCGGAAGTTGCCGCACATCATGGGGCCGTTAGTATACAATAAGTTGCCAGAAACAATCACTGCAGCAACTAGTTTAGCGACATTTAAATTAAAATTAAAGAAATGGCTTATCGAGCGAGCGTATTACAGCGTCGAGGAATTTCTGGACACTGGAAATTATATCGATAATAATTAAATAATGAATCTTGGTATATAAATTTGTGTAAATCAATATTATTTTAAATTGAGTATTAATTTGACCAAAGTGACCGACATAGTCCTTAAGATATGCAAGTTGAAGTGGCAGTGGGCGGGGCATATTTGTCGTAGAGCCGATGGTCGATGGGGCAGACGAGTTCTAGAGTGGAGACCACGAACGACACGCCCTGTAGGACGGCCTCCCGCCAGGTGGACCGACGACCTAAAAAGAGTGGCGGGATGCGGTTGGATGCGGAAAGCTGAGGACCGGGTATGGTGGCGCGAACTGGGGAAGGCCTATGTCCAGCAGTGGACGACTCCGGGCTGATGATGATGATGATGATGATGAGTATTAATTTTAATGTATTGTTTGACATTATTCCCAAAATAGTGATAATAATAAGTAATTCTATTGAGACCGTAATTTTTTGTAAATGTTATCGAAATCTTAATCTTGTAATTGTGTATAACTAAAATGACCTGTGATCTGCTTCACCAATAAAATGAGTTTGAGTTTGAGTTTAAGTATGAAATTTATGGAACCATAGCTACAAAGATTAAAGCACACAGAAAAATTTAATAGGCATTTGAATTTTTCTGGCGGAAGATACCCGGAAATCGAACCCGGTGGGACCTAGGCTTACCAGGCTAACGTGTCAACCAATCGACCACCCCAACACCAGGAGAACCATCGGATCGGTCTCGTACGCTTCCGACGGCTTTACCCGGTTTTTACCTCAAAAGTCGATCCATTGTAGAGAGCCTCTCATGCAGCGCGACCGCCACTTACAAAAGTACCCGCAATACAATTTAGTTTTAATTTTATAAATCTATGTTGTTACATACAGCTGCTGTGATGTCTAATTTTTTTAAGTGTGGGCACAATCCACAATTTTTGTATAAAACCATTGATTCAGATCGACACACAAAAAAAACACAAGGAAAAATTCGAATGGTTATCTGGGAGTTAGGTTGGCGGAAAGGTTAACGCTCTGGACCGGTAATCCAGAGGTTCCGGGTTCAATTCCCGGTCTCTTCCACCAGGTTACGCATTTCAATTTTTCTTTAAGGTTTTATCTTTGTACCAATGGTTTTAATTTTAGTTTTGGTTAAATAAGGGAGCTTCCCTACTGTGATATTAAAGCCTGTGCCACACCGTTGCAGACGCACAACTGAATTATCTAAAACTTTTAATTGTCCCGCTCGCCTTACCTTCATTAAAATTCGCGACTCCGTGAGGTGTTTTGTTTGCGCACAAAAACTTAGTCTTCCGTCTCTTTCTATTTAAAAACGCCGTATGAGTATGTGGAGTTATAGAGAGAGAAGACATTATCGTTCTAAGAGACGTGTATGTCTGGGACTATATTATTAAATGTGCTGTTTTGTAGTTAATTAATAGCAGAAACTGCTGTGCTTTTGCCAGTATTTCTTCAGAGCTGTTGTGCAAAATAGAAAGAGCGTTCTTATTAATTAAGTAAATAAAGGAGTTTGACCTTACAAACGGTCCGGTAGTTTTGAATTTTTTATATGTTGTCTAGGATGGTTAGTCAGTGTTTAAAATGCAAAATGCACAATTCCCCCCACTCCGCGCCCGCCGCCATATTGAAAAAACCGGCACGTTCTTCATATTTTTGCTCATATCTTCCTTTAGGAGCATTTTAGGTAGAAGAAAGCTATGACAATGTTATAGAAGAATAAATTTACTACATTCTCCATTTTATATTTTGTTTCTAGAACAAACAGTTACGGAGATATGCCTATTTAAAAAAACGTAAGAAATCGCAATTTCGAACTCAAAAACAAACTTCTGGATTATATCTTCGTTTAGGAGCATTTTAGCTAGAAGAGAGCTTGGACAATGTTGTAGAGAATTAAATTTACTATAATTTACATTTCAGATTTTGTTTCTAGGACAGATAATTACGGAGATATGTAAAAAATAAAGTCACATTTTCCGAAAATGTATGTAAAAATGGACATGAGTTTTATAAGCAATTATATTTCCAACATGTTTTAATTTGTCCTAGACTAGTCTGTAACTGAATGACAGCGTTCTAAACCAAGAATTTTTAGAAATTTCTTGAAAATTCGACTTTTCCAGTTTTTTTAATGTGCATATCTCCGTAACTAACCGTCCTTGAAACAAAATTTGAAATGTAAATTATAGGAAATTGAATTCTCTACAACATGGCCCAAGCACTGTTCTAGCTAAAATCCTCCTAAACGGAGATATAATCCAGAAGTATGTTTTTGAGTTGGAAATTGCGATTTTTTAAGTTTTTTTAAATGTGCATATCTCCGTAACTATCTGTCCTAGAAACAAAATATAAAATGGAGAATGTAGTAAATTTATTCCTCTATAACATTGTCATAGCTTTCTTCTACCGAAAATGCTCCTAAAGGAAGATATGAGCAAAAATATGAAGAACGTGCCGGTTTTTTCAATATGGCGGCGGGCGCGGAGGGGGGGAATTGTGCATTTTGCATTTTAAACACTGACTAACCATTCTAGACAACATATAAAAAATTCAAAACTACCGGACCGTTTGCAAGGTCACACATAGTACTTTAGTCTCTATTCACCGTACAGTTGGGATTTAAACGGGTTTCCTAAAAACTAAATTATGTAGTACAATATTCACAATTCGTTTGTATAATTTTTTGCATAGTATTTAGATATTAGAAAATCAATCGTTTAAGAGAGTGAGTTGAGGAGGGTATCGGGACTCCGATTCATAGTTCATTTGTTCGAAAATATTTTTTACTAAAACCCGTAATATTTCCAAGATTTTATAAACACCGTTTTAAAGAACCATTAGGATAGGTTAGGTTTCTGTTATAATTATTCTGAAAAATTAATAGTTTAAGAAAAAAAATAAAACTTTCGGGCAAATGAAAATTTGGCAAAACGTTACAGACGGGAAACAAACATTTGGGTTTCAATAGGTAACCGTTGAAGAAACATTCGTAAATATTAGAATCATATTGGTTGGCGCAGTTTAAAAGCTCGTGCCTACTGAGCCGGCGGTCCCGAGTTCGAATACCGGCAAGGGCAAATATTTGTGTGATGAACTCGAATATTTGTGTTTGGGCTATGTATATAAGTAGGTACATCGTCGTCTAGTACCCATAGCACCAGGCCTTTTTAACCTTAATTTGGGACTAGATCGATTCGTGTGAGGTTGTCTGATATTTGTTTATGTTATAAATCACCTATTTTGTTTTTAAATACCGAAATGACCAGCATTTTCACAAGGCGTCCATTTTACCTCATTACTCGTATAAAGCGTGAAAAATCATTGATAAAACCACTCCAAACATGTCAATGTTCCTCCGGTCACATGTAAAACCTGTCGGCACTCGTTTCCGGGCCTTAATGCGAGCACAATAATTCATTTGTTACTGAATTATTGAATAAATCTCCGGTAATGGACCTTTTTTGTCAAATGGATTTGTTTTCGGCGCTTCCTGCCGCCATTACGGGGTTGGGCCAGGAAAAAGTCGGTTGAAGTAATTTGATTTCTCTCCAAAATATATTTTTTTTAAATAATAATATTATCATCTACACTTCAGCGGAAATTCCATTTTTTTTTTTTTTTTTTTTATGTCATAGGGGGCAAACGAGCAAACGTATCGCCTGATGGAAAGCGATTACCGTCGCCCATAAACACCTGCAACACCAGAGGAGTCACAAGTGCTTGCCTACCCGGAGGACGAAGATGGAATGCCTCTATGCTAGTAATTTCACCGGCTATCTTACCCCCACACCGGAACACAACAATGCGAACATTGCTGTTTGGTGGTTTCCATATCCATCTTCCGATTCTATCATCAGATCAGCTTACAATTCCAGGCCAAATTATAGATTTACCGTTTAACCGTTTTTTTCCACGGTATCTAATTTGAGAGATGAGGGGTCGAACATGGTGATTGGACAACTTTTTGGCCTACAAACATAAAAATAAGAGGTAACATAAGTGCTGCCATTTATATGACGGAGTCAATGTTGGAATGATACTCGGCAGCCGAAATCATGATTAGCGATAGGTATATACTAAGCGATTAATTATTTTGTGATAAATAAAAATTGGGCAAGTGCGAGCCCGACTCGCGCATGAAGGGTTCCGTACCTATACATATATATAATCTATAACAAGTTTGTTGTATGGGAGCCCCCCTTAAATATTTATTTTATTTTATTTTTAGTATTTGTTGTTATAGCGGCAATAGAAATACATCATCTGTGAAAATTTCAACTGTCTAGCTATCACCGTTATTGAGATACAGCCTGGTGACAGACGGACGGACGGACGGACGGACGGACGGACAGCGAAGTCTCAGTAATAGGGTCCCGTTTTTACCCTTTGGGTACGGAACCCTAAAAAACGGTCACCTGGACCTGGACCAATATATAAAGACTATTAGAAGGAAAGATTGAAGGGAGGAGAAAGAGAGGAAGACCAAGGAGAGCTTATATTGGACCAAATACAGGAGAAGGTGAACGTCGTGTCGTACAAGGCTGTCAAGGAGAAGGCACAAGAACGAGATGCATGGAAATTGCTTCACTGACAAGAGCATAGCTCTTAAATTTATGATGTTGATAAAAACGATCGTGACAAAAGCGGTTGTAGCCTAGTGGTTAGAGCATGCGACTTTCAATCCGGAGGTCGCGGGTTCAAACCCGGCCCGTACCAATGAGTTTTTCGGAACTTATGTACGGAATGTCATTTGATATTTACCACTCGCTTTTCGGTGAAGGAAAACATCGTGAGGAAACCACCTAAGCCCAATAAGGCCTCATAAGGCCTAGTTCCCCCTCTGGGTTGGAAGGTCAGATGGCAGTCGCTTGCGTAAAAACTAGTGCCTACGCCACATCTTGGGATTAAGGTAGCCGACCTCGATTGAGAATTCACTCTCTACAAAGATATGGGACAAAGGCTAGGAGGATGATAAAAATGGTCGTGATAATTTTAAATTTTATTACTCCCTCTTCGTGGCCCCACTTTTATTTCAGTCTGAATTTTATTATAATTCAGGTTTCCTTTCTTTTCTTAGTTCTTAATAAGGCTTGAGGATAATGACACCGCTGAGATTGACGTTCGGGAAGTTTCAGTATCTTTGTGGAGTTTAAATGGCGGACAATAGGAATTGTGGAAGGTGAGCTGAATGGCAGTCAGTAAAAAGGTTCCGCATTTCTGGAAAATTAGACAGTTATACCATGGACAGTGGTGTTTTTCGGCTTATAGTCAAGTGCTACTGGGTACAATAGGAATTTCCTATCGTGAACGCTCCGCATGTGGAATGCTCCTGCCGAGGAGTCCCCGGGGGCTACATTATGCGGTTCTTCAAGAGGAGAATATAGATGAAGTCGTTAAATGGTCTCATGATAACGGCATTATATTAAATTCTGATAAGACAAAACTGGTGATTATACAGTCACCATATATTTGTAATACACAGACGCATCCACCCATGTTCACTCACGCCTTCTCTTGTTTACACAATAACCGAAATAATTGTGAATGTCAGCGCATTGAAAAAGTAAATTCTGTCACTTACCTTGGTGTTAAAGTGGATTCAAGCTTCTCTTGGAATGAACACATTAGTTTTTTAAGCAGTAAATTAAGAATTCTTCTTACCAAGTTCTATCATTTGAGTTATAAAACTCCGCAAAATATTCTTAAACAGCTATATTTCACCTTGGTGGACTCAGTGCTGAGCTATGCCCTCGATTCCTATGGTCTAACTTTTAAAACATATATAGATAAAATAGAGGCAGTGCAAATAAGGTTCCTTATTTAAATTACTCGTAAATAATAAAACAAAACAAAGTTGTGATGGCAATTATTATTTAAAATTCTCAAGATACTTCCTGTTCGCCTAAAGCATAAATACCTACTTTTAACAAATAACCATAGTAATCTGGAGTATAGTTTGGTACTGGTCAACCATAGACATAGTACCAGGTCGGTGACATCAGGTAAATACGAGGTTCCAAGAGTAACTAATTATTTTGGAGACAGGACATTAAATAAAAGATTGCCATATTTATTTAACAGCCTACCTGAAGACATCCGCTCGGAACTAGACAAAAATAAATTTAAAAATCTTAAAAAACATTTGTTAGAAACCCTTCCATAAAGTAAGTAGACGTAGTAGATAATATTATAGTAATGTAAGACACACATTTTGTAGAGACTCTCCTGCAGACAAACTGTGCAAACAGTTTTGCAGAACTCTGTTCTTAACACTTTTGTAAACAAAATTCAAATAAAGATTTTTTTATTATTATATTTATTATACATATAGTTTCTGCTTAACATCAGGCGGGCCGCATGCTTGTTTGCCACTGTAATAGATAAAAAAATAGCTATGACGAAAAAATATTATAGAGGATGGCTTTCGATTCTATTTTCATATTGGCATCAAATGTCTATATGCGACCAAGGGGGTTTCACTCCGCTGAAGTGTCAAAAACTATACCTACTAATTTCGGGTCACAATTGTGCCCCAGCCCTCCCATCGTCCTGCCTTTATTCGGCTAGGGTCGGCACGTTCGAAGCGAAGACAACGCATCGATTACATTTTTATTATTTACATATTATTGTGATTTTTTTTATTTTGAACCGACTTTAAAAAGGAAGAGATTCAGTGTTCGCTACATTGAATCGTTTTGAACGTAAGTTCACCGATTATCTCCGTAAAGTGTAAATGTATATATTTTTTATTAGTAAGAGAATACGGTTTTCCCATAGCCATTAAATCATGATCTGATGATGGAACTTATTTACTAGATCTCGGGACTAGTTCAACGTAGACAAGTGTGGTTTTTCTGCTCACTTTACTGAAAATTTACAGCCGGTATGTGGCAGTATCATAAAATTGACCTGATGATGGACCCTGGAAATAGGGACTGGATCTCAAGATTGTTTCAACGCAGACATGTGCGGTTTTAACATTTCGATTCACCACAATGAACATTTGGACTCAGTATCATAAAATTGACCTGATGATGGATCATGGCAGTACCTACTGGATCTCAGGACTGGTTCCACATGAGTAAAGAAACGGAATAGAGACTAAGCTTCATACAACCCGCGCTGCGATAGGTACACTACTACAAACGCAATGCGCGTGTGGACGTGTCCACAAACTAACGTGTACACGAACAAACAGATTTAGACCGCATTGCTGCGTTTAGGGCACAAGGTGCGCGCCGTGTCTTGTTCGACTTCGCTTATGAATGTGAAAATTAGCGAACCAAATTCAATTCAAAATGGCGAATGTCTTTTATTTTCAAAATTTCAAATTGGTGCTAGGGGGCTGAAACTCGGTATTGGGGGGCATTTGGGGCTCACAAATATGAATCTGAAATCGGTGTCCAAAAAAATTCAGTCAAAGTCGGAAAATATCGAAACAACAAGATTTGTATGGAGATTTTTTTTTAAGGGTCCCGTATCTCGTAAACGGCTGGAAATGGGGGTGCTCGAACGAATGTCATAGGGGACCCCCACCCGAGTACAGTCGTGAAAAAAAAAAACAAAACTTTTTTTTTTGAAAATTTTAAGTTAGTCCTAGGGGGTTAAAACTCGATATCGGGAGGCTTTTGGGTCATTCGAGTCAGAATATGAAATTGGATTTTCAAAATTCACTCAACTTCGGTAAATATCGAATAAACAAAATGTAATAATCTCAGAACATAAAGGGCCGCTAGAAACGGGCTTATTTCTATGTATACAAATATAAACCATATTGTCATTGATCGTCGTCGATTGCATCAATCATTGATGTCAAGTGTGTATAAAAATGAAATGTTATGTAAACGGGTGTAAAACCAATAATAAAATAAATAAAAATGTTTCTGTCTACAAACTTCCAAAGACTAAAATAAAAATTTTAAAAATGCATTTACATAATACAAACACATTCTCTACTTGCTCATCAAAGTGAATCAGAATACGAAAACTGCACGTGACTGCGTTGAACCAGTCCTGAGATCTAGTAAGCACTTCCAGGATACAAAATCCGGTCAATTTTATAATACTGGATCTTAATGCTAATCAAAATGGTTCGAAAAGCAAAAAACCGCACATGTTTACGTTAAACCAATCCAAAGATCCAGTAGGCACTCTTAGAGCCCATCATTATAAAGATCGCGCTAGGTCCCTCTTATTTTGAACGTATTTTGTTAAAAGTAGCTTTAAAATAATTACAAACACAGAGAAGTAGTTTCCGTTTTGCTAATGTAGGCAACCCTAGGAGTATGACACGCCCCAAAGAAGCAAGAACCAACAGCGTCGTACGTCATTAAAAATGGCCAATCAGATACGAGTAGGCTAATGCTTTTGCAAAAGCGGCAAATAACAAAAGAGTGCGGCTTCTGTAGTGTCTTTATTCTGTGCAATAAGTAATAATTTACCATTTTCACCGAGAAAAAGTGCGTTGAAGTTCATAGTTGTGATACAATTATTCTTTTGTTAAAATTATGAGGATCCTGAAAATAATTTCATTTCGTTTGGATTAAAAAAAAACATGCCTGAAGTCACATAAGTATTTCAAAACAAAAATATTTTTTTTTTCTTTTTTTCTTCGTTTCATGACATATTGAGCTAATTTTATCATCCTTATATCATAAATTATCGTGCAGTTCGTAAACATAAGAATTCCTCAGGAAATTCTTACAAATTGCCGTGAATAAAATAAACTATTGACGCAATTATCACACATATAGCACCGATAATACTGACCTAATAATAGTTAACGATGTTGGAAATGCCAAGTCACGTGTATAAGTACACTTGTGGTCTACTAACATAAATATATTATACCGAATAAAGGTCACTGTATTTCATTATTTCATTATCATGTAACGTATATTATAACTAACTAACGCAGCGACTGAGGTGGGCGGGTCACCTTGAAAGAATGCCGGACACTAGAGCTGCTAAGATAATAACAAGGTGGACGCCGCAACAGATGAGACCGAGAGGCAGGCCTAGAAAACTTTGGAGTGATTGTGTGGAGGAAGATCTCAGGAAGATGGGGAAGTTTACCAGCTGGAAGAAGGTGGCCAGGTATTGTGACAACTGGAGGAAGATCGTGGAGGAGGCCAAGACCCACAAAGGGTTGTAGCGCCAACGGAAGTGAAGTGTATATTATAACACAAAAGAAAATAAGGAAACCACTTTGACAAACGCTCAAGGACAAAATAAATGTTACACGTGCAAGCCGAATGTACTTTTAAGGCGATCTCACCCCATTTAGCGATATCTTCCAGTGAAGCTAGAATATTTACTAAGCAGACACCTTCCTAATAAGCAATCGAGAAAACAATCTCCAGGCGATAGCGATCTCTTTATGAGCTCTCAAGATATAAATTAAGAAGGGAATAATGGCAGGACGTTACAGCTTAAACAAAACAAGCTAGCGCACTCCAATGGGTGTGTAATGATAGATAGGTATAACAACATTTCATATAATTTTTCATTTGATATAACAACATCTTTAGGTATAATTTCATTGAGTAAAATTTCAATTAGTATAAAAGACATTTGATATAATGTTTATATTCGTAAGATAACCTAACACTCCTCCTCGCTTCGCTCGTCGTCGTACCTAACCATGACTCTATTCGATTTAACTTTCATGTTTGTGCATTTTGAGTGTGTATTGAGCCTTTAAACGTATTATATCAAATGATCATTATACTATATGATATTATGTCATATGAAATTATAATTGGTATTATTATATTATTCGTTTATTTTCATTTTCGTTTACATTCACTTAATCATTATATTGACCAATATTATAACATAAGTTGTTATAGCAACCGTTACGCACCCCACTCCAATACTGGGGCTCACGTGAAGATCGTTCAATTCAACAGCGTCTTTGTTCGTAGGACCGATGACCGTTGAGGCAGAAAGGATCTCGTGTCGACCGCGTACTGGAAGACACAGCTTGGGAAAGCCCCCATCAAGGTGGACCTGTAGTGGAATGGTGGTGGTGGTTGTATGAGGGCGGCGCACGACCGAACGTTGTGGAGGCCTTTGTCATACAGTGGACGTCTTTCGCCCTATATGACCATGATATTTTTTTTATTAAATTATTTGAGACGTCATGAAGTCAAAATCTTTACGGTAGATAGCTATGATGCTACTTTAAGGCATGCAAGAGGAAAAGCAACTGGTAGACAAATTCAAAGGCTCTCGTATTGGTCCAATGGTCTGTGGGTTCGAATTATTTGCTTAAATGTAAACAGATAAAGTGTTCCTTAAATACTTATTATAATATAAGGCCTTGTAATAAATATAGGACTCTCGGCTCAGAAAACATTACTCCCGAGTACGAATTTCGAATTTCATATTGTTTTATCACACCGTCTCTCAATATTTTGTACTATACCGTCTTACGGCACGGAGTTCACGGACTTTGGAGTAACCCTCGAGTAGCTAATCTGCTCTTCGCTGCGCCGACACGGTATTAATATTATCTCGTAGTGTCGGTATAAATTAATCCTGGAGCCGGGCCCGACAATAACTGGATGGAGTTAAACTTGACTGTTTTGTGCCGTAATCATTGACAGGTGACTGAGGATACTTCTTCGAATATCCTGAGAGTTCTAGTCTAAAAAAACCGGGCGAGTCGGATTCGTGCACCGCGGGTTCGTACAAATACTTATCCCGTTTTAACAGTCCAGGTTAATTTAAGTTTGCACCTGGTATGTATGGCGCCGGATGCATAGGTGCAAAGTTAACGCAAACGATCATGTGTGTTGTATGGGAGCCCCCTTAAGTATTTATTTTATTCTGTTGTTAAGTATTTGTTGTAATAGCGGCAACAGAAATAATTAATTAGTGAAAATTTCAATTAACTATCACGGTTCATGAGATACAGCCTGGTGACAGACGGACAGACAGACAGACAGACAGACGGACAGACAGACAGCGGAGTCTTAGTAATGTAATAGGGTCCTGTTTTTTAATCTTTGGGTAAGGAATCCTAAAACAGGAAGAAATGTTATAAATATTTTTAAATTTTGGGAAAAAGTAACACTCTTCTAACACCGCCATTGACCTGGCGACTAGACTTTCATAGAAATACACAAGGAATATAAGATTTAGAAATGGCCAATGGCGGACGGGATCGGAGGGGATAGGGGAGAGGCCTTAGAGCAGTGGGACAGTCCAGTGAAATGGTTTTTAAACTTGTTTTCTGCTACTCCACTTACATTGTATGTAGTTAGCATTATATCTGGTAACATCCACCCTAGCCTGTCCCACGTACCCAAGGTATCCTGTTAATTTGTTGACCGTCTCTAATGCCGGGCATAAACATCAAATATATAAGGGCCACGGCCCGTGAAATGAAGCCATAACTCGCTATAACTACGTATAAGCCCCGTTAGGTTTAAACTGCTTAGGGTTTCGATTGGGTTTTTATACTAATTTCGGTTGATGTTGCTTTTGAAATAGGGTCTATGGAAATCATTAGGCCTCGCCAGGTTAGCCTGTTACGGTACATTTATTTCAAAGTACGCAAAAAACAGTGAAATGCGATTTAAATATTTGTATCTATACGATCAGTCATTATTTCGTGGCGGCAGCCATACAACGCCATTTGCTCGCATTTTTTTTTGTCTGCTCATCACGCCAAAACGGCTGGATGGACTTAATATACATTCTGGTACTTCTTAATAATTATAAGTAAGTCGGGTAAAAAATATTTTGTTAGCAATTTCATCAATTCATCACGTATAGGGCGCATAAGTATAAGTATTTTCAATAATATTGATTAATAATTAGGATTAGATTTATATCGCTTACATTTATCATTTCTACTTCAGCGATATTCATCGAATTTAAATAGAGTCTATTATCTTATTCATGATCATCATCATCATCATCCCATTTCTGTCCACAATCCTAACCAGGTCGTCGGTCCATCTTGTTGAGAGCCTTCCCACTCTGCGTCTTCCCGTCCCCGGTTACCTGCACTTAAGAACCTTATAGTTAATATAATCTTATGCCAATAGGTACAGTTTCTAACTTTAAATCAGGGCACGTATATGATTAAAGTCGACATACAATTACAACATCCGGATAAACGTCAAATTCAGCTCCTGTTACTACGAGGAATGTAGGTACATATTTATATAATGAAATACAATTTTATTCATACAAAAATTAAATTTACAAACCTTTCAAGCCCCGCACAGCAGCGAGTAAGGAATTATTTACTAAAAACTTAAACAGGTAAAAGAAAACTCAAAGTAAAATACACTTCCACGAAAACATTTTTCGTCCAATACAAAAATGAAAAGCAATCAAGTCATTGGCAAAACTTTCCCGGCCCAAAGTTAGTTCGAAACCTTTCGGCTTTTTTGAATATTTGATGATTTCATATTCAAATTCACGCCTTCGATTTGTGAAGTTGTAAAAATTTGGTGAAACCAAACGATTATCTTGTTTCAAATGGAAATCGGCTCATGTGAATCTTGTCAACATTATTTTGAAATGTTGAAAGCAAAAGTTAGTCAAGTGTATGTTTGTGTGTTTGTTAATTCTTCCCGCCAAAACGGCTAGACGGATTTGCGTGAGGAACACAGCTGGTTCAACTTAACGGTTATAACTACGTAAGTCCGAATTTTTGTTTCCCATCTGCAAAATTTCACCAAATTTTCATTTGTCCGAAAGCCGTTTTATTTTAAACTGTTAATATTTCAGAGTAAATATAAAAGAAACCTAACCTAACCTAATGTGTTCTTTAAAACGATATTATAAAACCCTAAATATTTTATGGGTTTCAGAAAAAAAATGCCTTCAGACAAACTAAAGTTTGGCGAAACGTTACAACATGCGCAACGATTTTTCGGATTTGTGACCGAATACCCAACTTAACACATAGGCTTTAAAAGGCATGGTTTCCGTGGGATAGCGTACCCCAATTTAAAGGAGAGCCAAGTCGCGGGCAAAAAGTTAGTTATTATAAATAAAACTTGAGGCTTGAGCCCTAATTAGACATTTTCTGACAGTCAGGCTTTTTAGGCACTTTTTTTCGAGAAACAAGGCGCGCGCGCTGTCTACGCCAAAATATCAATAGAAGCCATCAGGGGGCCTATGATGGTTGCGTTTATCACGTGATAAATAAGTGACAAAGCATCTGTCCCTTGCACTCGCAATTGTTCAAAACGTGACGGATGCTTTGACACTTATTTATCACGTGATAAACGCAACCATCATAGGCCTACTGATTATTAAATAATAAAAAATGCTATAGATGAAAAACTTAACTAAGTAAATGACTAGGTGTATGTAGTAACGTGTCTGTATAGAGCAATTGGCGTTCTATATTTGAATTTTGACGTAACCTCCTTACATTTTTTTTACACCAGTACATACACCTAGTCCTTTAGTAATGTTTTTACCAATGTACAAATGTGCACTTCAAATATTGAAACTGATTTACTAATGGTTTGACTATTTTATGACTAGTTGGATATTTTTTTTTTACATAGGTGCTTTCATTTATAAATTCTAGACAATAACTTTCAAGCATTTTATACTACTACTGCATCAAAATTTTCGCGCCAAACTTCGTAAAAAAACATCCGTAGTTTTGCAGTGAAAAAACTTTTTCGAACTCCCAACATTTTCATAGTCCAATTCTCGAATTTCTCGAGTTGTAACTGGACTTGTGGAATTAAATTAAAATGTTACAATTTATGGGTGGGCGGGTGTCATAAATTTCCTTCTCTAATTGGCCTGAGTAAAGTTCTCGGGCCGTAAACTCTTTTACAGCTCAATAGCACTTTATTAAATACTGCCCACGGATACGCGAGTTACAAAGAAAATTTATAAGAAACAAGTCTTTAGCGAGTGAGCGTTTATGTTTGGCTCATGATTCGCGATTCATTGTGTTGCTCATTGTAATACCTACGACGTTTATTGATTTAACATTCCTAAATCAAAAAGTGAAAAGGGTGCTAATATCAATAAAATAAATACTTGTAAGCACCCGACTGGCCCTGAAAGTCGTTGGGACGTGGGTTCAAATCCCGTTCAAAGCATACAATTTTAATTTTTTTTACTTTTATCTTCTTCATAGTTGTATACTGACCAGTCTGGTCGTCTTTCCGTCGAGAACTGATAGTCTCTTGTCGTGTTGCTGTCATGTATAATTTTGAATTTGAAGGTCGGTTCCAAATATCGATGTCAATCAGCCAGTCAGTCAGTTGGTCTACGTCAGGTCGCCACGGAGGTTTTCGTGCAAAAATAAAACACGTGTGCAGGAATAAAAAAGGAACACACATTAACTTGATGCTGATTATTATTTTAATTTTGATAAACATTGGGAGATAACCACTTTAAAATCGGCAAAAATATTGAATAACACTGACACAGAATAAAAGTAATATATTTGTGCTGAAAACCTGCTCATTTTACACCAGAGCGGACAAAATTACAGCTTGAAATTTTATTTAAAAACTAAAGTTAAATTAAAATTTTAAATGTTTTTAACGCTCGCTCTGAAGTACGTACTAAAGACTTTATAGGAGTTAAATTAAAACTGTAAATAGTAGGTATACAACTTTATGAATATCTTGAAACTAAAGTCAGCCGATAAAATGGGTTATTTGAAAGTAACAAGCTCTAGTACAGTCGTATTTTCGAGTAACGGTCGCCTTTACGAGGTAATTTGGCATATTATACGTGAGTATATCTCTATTTATTACTAGCACTATGGCTGAGAGGGCATACATTACGACCAATCAATGGTTACGACTTAAAAAGGCTTGTTGAACGTAATTTGGTATTGTATTACTTTGATAAAATTTCTATCTATCAGCCACATACGTCCACTGTTGAAAATAGCCCTGTAGCTCGCCAGATATTGCGATCCTGTGCAGACCGCATCCATCGAATCACCCCTATCCTCATGAGGTTATCCGTCCACCTAGTCAGGACCCGTCCCAATCTGCGCTTTCCTATCCTTAAACTTTGATATCCCCAAAATTTACAATGTCAGTATGGGATCACTTATCGCCAATAGCCATGAAAATACCCTGCGCTCGGCTCCACCACTCGGTTGGCAGCGTCGTTTACTTACTACGCATTTTACTCAAATAACCAATAAAATATATTTTTTAGTCGGCATTGTGAAGATCAAGGCAAGGGTCGGCAAGAGAACAGTCCGTAGCAGCAGTAACGTGTATCCATAGAGCTACTTGTTGCTACGCGGCGTAAAAGCGGAGTAAGTATGCCATGCCGCAGACTCCGCGAAGATAAAAAAAAAAAATATAAAAAATGAACCAATCACATTCATTTAAATGCACTACTTTTAGGCTTCACAAAGATGCAGCCCATTTGGTCCATATTCTTCGCTCCATTTCTGTGAACAGAGCCTTAGTCTACGTACTTTTCGTGAACTAAATATACACTCACACACGAAGCGCAATACTTCCGCGAGATCAGTCTTAAAAGATATAAAAGATAAGATAAACATGAAAATTGAGCTGGCCATAAAGAACGCCCCATAAAAGATCTACCATGTTTCCTGGCTTCGGAAATCACGCCACATTTCGGGGGTCCATGCGAGAACTTTGCAAGGAATCATTTTCAATAAAACATGTGATGCGTACTCGACTTTCCTTCATGAACAAGGACCTACTACGAGTTTTCGAATTTAAAAACCATACAGTTAAAGTTAACAAACTACGGGAAATAAGTATAACGTTCACTAAATAATAATAATAGCCGCTGCGTGAATAAAATGGCGAGAAGTAACTGTGTTACGAGTACATGTGACAAGAGAATGCCGGTTAAACTCAAAGGCCTTAAATATAACAACGCAGCATAAAACAAAGCAACAGGTTCTTATGTATGGTAGAGAGACGTGGACTTGAACTCAGAGGCGCATGGTATGCATATATTATTGCATCTAAGTTGCCGAAATGAAAAATGTTGAGATGGATGTGCGGCGTTACCTGGCTGATAAAATCCGTGAGTACGTATGAGGAGGCTGAGTGTTCGTGACATCCCCGATAAGCTACAGGATAGTAGACTACGATGTATTCGGCGACCATCCAACCACGTGAGAAACTTGGCACTACAACTTGCCATCCCCGGTCGAAGATCCAGAGGCAGACCCAAAACGACGTGGAAAGATGTAGTGCAAAAGGATATGAGTGAGTGTCAAGTCTCCGAAGACGATATCAAGGACAGGACGAAGTGGAGAAGCAAAATAAGTAAAGGTGATCTCACCACCATGTGGGATAATAGCTAGGAAGAGAGAGAGAGGATTTAATGCGTAATGTATTAAATGTACTTCTTTAAGATTTAGGTGTGTGTGTCGTAAGTGTCTGAGGTGTGTACGTATCTAATGAGAACTTAATCTTACTTATGCAATCAAAGCGTTTGTTTTATTCCAGTAGTTGTTTGTGTCAGTTTTACATGTAATTTACATAATCTGCAATTTTCTCACAAACCAATAGTACCTGCCTGTATACCGAATGAAACGCGATCGTAAAACGGAACGCACCTTTTTACGATAACTCGGGATAACCGGGAGCATGTTACTCACATGTCTTCTAATGGGGATACGGGCCTGTCTTACAAAAGTGTTCTTACCCCATCGACAAAAGGGTTTTTATCAACTGACTCGCATCGTTCGATCCTTTTATTTATAGCTTTTTATTGTTAACTTGGCAGTGTGTGTGATCTCTGTAAGAATTTTCCATCAACCAAGTTCTATTTATATATTACTGCGCCACGCGGTGTTACCCGCTCATCTCACGGGAACACAAGAAATATCGGGATAAAAGTAGCCTATGTGTTAATCCAGGGTGTCTGCTACCTTCATAGCGAAATTTATCAAAATTGGTCCAACCACTTGAGCGTGAAGAAGTAACGAACATGCACGTAAACACAATCACAAACTGTCGCCTTTATAATATTAGTGTGACTAGTAGGTGAGCACCTTCTAGTGTAGTAATATATAAATAGAGATTGGGTAACTTCATACGCGAATTTTTTTATACTGTCATCATTCACCTAGCCTTTGTCCCATATATTTGTAGAGCATGAATTCTCAATCGGGGTCGGCTACCTAAATCCCAAGATGACGTGGCGTAGGCACTAGTTTTTACGCAAGCGACTGCCATCTGACCTTGCAACCCAGAGGGGAAACTAGGCCTTATTGGGCTTAGGTGGTTTCCTCACGATGTTTTTCTTCACTGAAAAGCGAGTGGTAAATATCAAATGAGATTCCGTACATAAGTTCTGAAAAACTCAAACTTTTATACTGTAGTCGGGCAAAAAACCGCCTTTGGATGATTTTGTCCTAGTTTGGTTCAAAGTCCAGCCGTTTCGGCATTATGCGAGGACAAAGGACATTATGGCCAACAGATGGCGCCAGACTGGCAAAACGCCGCGCGCTCATACAAATTTTGATTACAAATCTAGATTTTTATAATAATATAGATTACTGTGTCGGAGAGGCAAATTCGCTCAAATGTATATTTATGTGAATCTAGCAATCAGTTTTAGTGGCTCTGTGCACTGTAGACTTCTAAAGTGTATTTCGAAATTGCTGAAATAAGTATAGTATATAAATTCAATCACCAAATCTCCGCCATTTTTCCATCCATCTGGAGCTTATCGGCGATGTCCAGTACTCCGGGGCTGCCGCGAATATATTCATTACGGATCTTGTCAATTCTCGAAACACCAGACATCCACCTCAGCATCTTCATTTCGGCTACGTGGCTGGCTTGGACATGTCTTTGGGTCATTGCCCGCGTTTCGCTTCCATAGGTGAGGACAGGTCTTATGATAGTCCGGTACACGGTGTATTAAGCGGTTTACACTCACGTGAAATTGTCAGGAACGGCCCGACATGTTTTGAGCGTCAATCAAAGAATCAGTGACGAGGTTGCCGCGGCGGTGTACGGGCAGCCGTCCCTGATGAAGAGCTCCATACGAGTTCGAAACATGTCGGGCCGTTCCTGACAATTTCACGTGAGTGTAACCGCTTAGTACAATAATTAAATAAATGATACAGTTTTTATTAAATCTAAAATCAACGCCATAGTTCCTAAAAACAGATTTCCCTATATCTGATAGTTTTCGTTTTCTCCCTACTGACCCATTTGGATTGATCACCATGTATAATTATTCAATCTGATGAATTGGTTAAACTTTTTAAAATGTGTAAGTAAGGCAGAAGAGGTTTCAAGCCATCAGGAATCGATCAACTGCATTGTTAACTATTAAATTAATACTCCAAATTGGATAAACAGTTAATTTACATATACTGTCATTTAATTCCGTGGTTTAATGCTCGGGTAATGAGGCCTCACGTCGGTGGCATGGCAATGACGCTGATGCAGGGTAATGATGCGAATTTGTTGAAAAATTGGGCAGATCATTTAATTTGTTGGTTAAATTGGCATTTTCAAGGACTGAGTTTGAATTTCGAATATTGCGTGTATGAGATCTGTGATACAATGAATTTTAATTGCGAGACATGTCGCTAACCACTCAATTGCTTCGAATTTTGAGTTGGACTCTATTTATATAATAAAATAAGAGCGGTGACAGGTAGCCGTAGTTACCAAAAGCAATCTAGTGGCTAAAGTACAATGTTTTGAAGTATAGCCTTATTATGTTCCTCTTTTAAAATATCAACTGCTCCGTGTCACTAAATAAAGCGCAATAAAGCCCAAATACTATTATTAAGATATATTGAGGTTTATTAAATTATTACGTATGTATTTTTTTTGTCGTTTTACTCATTGGGTAAGTTAAATGTAAAGTTTAATGTTAAAGTTACGGAGTCGCCTTTGACCAGGTTACACTCTGTAGAGTTTTATTGAAAGGGTAGATAGGTAGGTACGGATACTACTTGAAACGGTAACTAATTCGATCAATCGCATTATTTAGGTACTGGTAAATAAAAAGGCTGAAACTGGATAATTGTCATTTAATTCTACACTAGATTAGATTGTATTGAAATTTAAATAAGTATGCACACTACTTAAAAACTGCAAGGAATTTCTAGCAATCGCTTTGTCTAACCGGATAAACGTCATTCATTTCCGTGGATTTATGCTCGGATAATGAGGCCTCACGTCGACGGCAGCGGCATGGTAATGATGCTGATACAGGGTAATGATGCGATTTTGGATAATTTGACATGGAAATGTATTAAAAAATAAAGTTAATCATCATCTATGCTATTTAAAAAATCTTAAATGGTTTTTAAAATCAGTTTCATCGAGAGAAGTCATTACTTATATTAGTAAAAGGATGCGCGTCGCCAGCCGTTCAGTACCATTCGTTTACCTCTCATCTCGACGAAACGGCTAGACTGGTCATCCAAATATGGTTATAGAATACTTTTTACCCGACTACGGTAAAGTAAAAAAAAGTACACTGAGAAAGTAGCATCTTCTAGTATTTCTAAATTTTACGTTTTCGAACGTTACATGTTATCTTGGCTTAATTACCTATAAACTTCTAATGTAATCAGAAGGAACTATAGGGACATGTTCATTCTCATTGAGGTGAATCATCATCTCAGTCGGCAACCTTCCCTCATCAGCGGACACAAGCAAAAATCGCCAGCAACGCCTGTGTGTACTTAAAAAACTTGTCACAATCAAGTAAAAAGTAATCTTAGCGATGTTGACTTACTTTTTGAACTATGACAATTTTATTTTCCAGCATCACTATTTAAACCAACTGCGTAGTTAAACTCGGCCACTCTGCCTTTTGTTTCGCAATACCACGGCGGATAACTTTTTTCATAGTATTTTTTGCAACATTTTATGCCTACTACACACCCCGCAGTCATTCACTCGCTTCACGCTTCGTTCGATCGCGCATGGAGCTACGAATTCCGATTGACGAATTTTTTTCAATGAAATCGTTAGTCATTTGTTCCAATTAAAGCTATCTTGGAACTATTGGTCATATTTCCATCAAACATAGCTAAGAACCATATTTTTTTTATGTCATAAGGGGCAAACGGATCGCCTGATGTAAAGCGATTACCGTCGCCCATAGACACTTGCAACACCAGAGTCACAAGTGCGTCGCCGGCCTTTCAGGTGGGAGTACGCTCTTTTATTGAAGGTTTGAAGGGCGTATCGGTCCAGAAATACCACAAACGACAATTTATTCCACAATGCAGTCGAGCTAGGTAGGAAATTTCCAGAAAAACGCACAGTTGTGTCCACAGTTTTCTAGAAAGTTTCTACCCCAGTCCTGCCAACTATCTAAGTGGTGTAGTCGAAAAGAAGCGGCAGGTATCAATCCGAACAATTCCTCGTAGCACTCCCCGTCATATAAGCGATAAAAGATGCAGAGAAAAATATCTCTACGCAGCACCAAGAAGTCAAGCCGATCTGAAATTCGCTGGCAGTCGCCGATACGAAACGCTCTCCGTTGAATGCGGTCTAGAGGGAGAAGCTGGTACTTGGGATCTATTCAGGAGCTTCAATGACACAGACAGACACACAGATACACAAATACACAATACATGTTAAACGGTAGTATAAATCTCCGAACAAAGTATGTACACCGCGCGGTTTGCATGTGAGCGCACTGTGTACGTACATTTTCCGCCCGCTTCACAGCGACTGTTTCATTACCGTTCATATTCATCAGTTTGTGTGTGACGCAAGCCGATCACGTAAGAATTTATTACAGCTTTTCTACAATAGTTAATGTTAATGTGTTAAAAATGATGTACCATAGGCGATAGATATATATGGGCAAGTTTCTTGGATATTCGTAGTACATTTTTTATGTACGTTCTGATCTTTGTGTTAGTTAAAATGTATAAAATGTATCAGTATAACAATTTTATAAGGTATGTACAAATATTCGAAAATACCACAAATTAATTGGGTAATTTGAGGAAAAGATCCGCCTTTTCGTACATCCCAACCCACGCTCAATGTTATTTGAATGTGCGTTCCAGTTGGCCATTTTGTGAACGCGAATGGGAAAAAATGCAGCAACGGCAGAAATTCCAACCATTTGAGCAACCGTGAGCACACGGCCTGATTGAGTACGTATGAAACGGCCAAGTATTTGTACCTGCGTGTATTTTTACCTAATATTTTTGCCGGTCGCAATTTGATGGGATCGTAGGATTAATTACAGTTTTATGTTATGTTATTTAGAGTTGTTGGGCTTACTTTGGGACTAAGTTATTGATTTTTGTGTGATGTTGTTGGTCATTTATTTATTTAGGTATTTAGGAGACCGCGTAGGACAAAATAAATTCAATATATTAATGTGAAAATCTAGGTGTTCGTGCAACCAAGACGAGCTCACTCATAGCGAGAGCATCAGCGTGCATCGCTTTTGCTTGTGCGTGGCTTTTAACCATATATGTTAAATACTTGACTTTTCATTTCGAAGGTGAGAAAAAAAAACAACCTACTATGTATACCAAAGCATTTTCACATAGTATTTTCAATAGGACAATTGTAAAAAACGCCAAAAATGTCGATCAGACGATCAATAATTTTAACCGATCTGATCACAATGGTTTGCTAATTTGTAGCTAGCCGTTAACAAGGTTTCTTTTTCATTCTCATAGAGATTATTATAACTTATGGTTTTCAATTAAACCCTAGGGACTCAACCGACCACTTTAACTCCGCTTCGTGAAGTTTCGCTAACGTTATTTTCAAGCAGAAGTGAAAAATGGATGAAAGTAACTCAATTGATTCACAGGCATGCTTTATTAATTGCATATGATGTCACTAACAGAATTTTTAATAAAGATAATATTTACTACAAACTTCATTTGCTGGGAATATCATCAACTCTCATCTATACTTTTATAAAAACCGGCCAAGTGCGAGTCGGACTCACGCACCGAGGGTACCGTACAAACACTTCCAATCTAAACTGGCCTGGTTAAGTTTGCACCTGGTATATGGCACCGCATATAAATGATGTGCAAAGTTAACGCCACCGATCACATTTGTTTTATAGGAGCCCCACTTAAATATTTATATTATTCTGTTTTTAGAATTATTTTGTTGTTATAGCGGCAACAGAAATACATCACCTGTGAAAATTCCAACTAGCTATCACGGTTCATGAGATAGCTTTGTGACAGACGGATAGACTAGGTAATAGGGTCCCGTTTTTCACCGTTTGGGTACGGAACCCTAAAAATACGCGTACGAAGTTGCGCCTTCTACTGTGAAGTGTGAATAACTAACTAACTAACAAACTCAGCGACCCAAAATGAGTCTTGGCCTCCGACACAAGAGCTCGCCACTTTATCCGATCCTGCGCAATCTCTCGCCAGTTTGTGGCTCCGAGCTCACGCAGATCCTTCTCTACCAGATCTATCCAGCGGTACTAAATATGAATATGAATATAAAACTTTATTCATTAGCACTGAAGCCTGCGTTTGTAAACCTTACACGTTATCATTGTAATAAATGCGAACAAGATAATACCAAAAAGGGTTTTAGTTCTTAATTAAATAAGTCTGTATCAAATACAAAGTTCCATTTAACTATTCCAAAAGCTTTGATATTGGGACTGGAAAAATCGTTGCAAGTAATCCTCTTACTTTTAAATTACTCCTCAAAGGACGAGGTGTATTTATGATTTAATGCGAAATATGATACTTACTCCTGGGAATAACTTCTCATTTTGACTTTGTGTAACTTTTGGGTACGTTTAGGTACACTTCTGCAACCTTTTGTACAAATATTACCTATGTTAAAATATGCGATTCTTATTTCTCTTATTTTTATTTTAAACCGAAACCACTTATAATATATTTTTTATTAATGTGCTGTTCGAATGTTGTTCAATACATGATTAAACATGAATGAAATCATTTAATATTGTTTAACTGTTTTTTTTTCGGTCAACTTTTAGTTGAAAAAATCTCTTTTATAAATCACTACATAGTATAAAACAAAGTCGCTTTCTCTGTCCCTATGTCCCTTTGTATGCTTAAATCTTTAAAACTACGCAACGGATTTTGGTGCGGTTTTTTTTAATAGATAGAGTTATCTAAGAGGAAGGTTTATATGTATAATACATGCATAATTTACCAGCATTGCACCCGTGCGAAGCCGGGGCGGGTCACTAGTAAATAATAAAATAAAATAAAAATTTGTATGAACGTTCTCTGCGATGCGGGCATCAAATAATAATTGTAGGGTTTATTCTATAAATTAACTGTCGTAAATTGAATTGCACAGTTTCAGTTATTGAACAAATGTGTAACCACAAGTATTCTCTACTGAGGTGAAAAATTATTATTTAATGTAGGTACTTACATTAGATACAAACCACGAAGTTCGTACAGTACACTGGAGGTCCCACCTTGGAGTACGATCTGAGAATTAAATTCATCTTAAATTATCCTTACTTGGTTAGAATATTTAACGATAAATTCAAATTCAAAACAATATAATTTTGTTCCTCTTGGGATTGAGACATTAGGTCCTTCGGGTCCCAGCGTCTATAAACGTTTTAAAGAAGCAAAAGGCTCATTGAGTCTACTGGGGACCGAAGAGCTTGAAGCTTCCTCGCACAACGTATCAGCATTACGATTCAGCGAGGAAATGCTGCCGGCGTCTTCGGGGCCACGCCGCGAGGTACAGTTTTTTAGAGTTATTTTAATTAGCTGTATTTAATTTACTTAGTTTTATCTTTTACGTTTAATAATTCATTTGTTTCACTCACTTTTGTTGACACCTATATTGAAATCTCTCTTCAATTTAAGAGCTGCGCTCCTGTCGGTGTAGCAATAGCCAGCCTTTCTTTCTTTATTTCTTTCTTTCTTTCTTGGGATTTCTCCTTCACTTCTCGATAATATATGACTTAGACCTATTGAAATAAATATTTTTATTCAAAACTTTAAAAAAGGAATTACCAATTTCATACACTTTTTTCAAGGCATAATATGGCTATTGGCTAATGAGCGCCTTTAAAGATGGGAGGTAATGGATAGCCGATAAACGACACCGCGTGTTCTGAGCTCACATTAATGATCAGACGAAGGCATTTAGACCATAATATATACCTATCACAGAAAATATCTCTGTTATTTTAGTTTATTTTCTTTTCTTGGACTTTCAACAATAAGTACACTTTTACATTATTTTATACATTTACAGTTTTAAAACTAAGTATCTTATTACTTACAGAAGGACGCCTCATGCACTAATTAGCAGGAATAATTATAACAAACTTTTAATTAAGATAATTGTTACTTGCTCCAAGTTACTTAACTTTATACCTAGTACCTTTAATTAAACTTACATTATTAAGTACACTTATGTAAAATTTTATAGACAATCTACTGTATTTTGCCTACTTTTGCTTGAACAGAGCAAGCCTTTCTGCAAGAGAATGATGAAGAGTTGAGATCAATATTACCTGTGTACATCATTACATATCATGTGGTTAACTTGGTGGTTTCATCAAAGACATGAAATAGATACAAATACCAAGACTCGTACGCATTTTTTACAGTTAACACGTTCACTGCGGCTCAAAATATTGCTAACTTTCAACTAGTGCTGTAAGAGGTCTTTACGCCTTAACTGTACCATTTCACAGGTGCGGTTAGGGGCCTTTAGACCATACCAAGGAACAGACTTTTAAAATGCATTTTTTTTCACGAAATTCACAAATTTATATATGATACTTATATAATGCTGTAGCTAAAGGACTATTCTGCCGTGTTTTGGCTTCGCCCGAAGTTCTGATGTCAGAATATGGAATAATAACAAAAAATAATTAGGAGGCTTTTAGACCTCTTACAGCACTGAATTTGAGGTACATTCTTATTTACTTCTAGTGATGTTCCCGATAAAAAGGGAACAATTTATCGATAAATCATACACTGTAAGTAAATTACATGTAATACTTAGAGACTGTAATAGAAACATTTAAGACACAGTGGTTTGTTACAATCACGGCAGTAAGATTTAATCGACCAATGATTCAGCTATGTACACATTCGATAATTATTGTTAATATTATTTACTAACCTACAGCACTCTTAGGTATTTATTTACTACACATCAACTGATACACTAAACACAATTGACGCTTATTACTTAGTATGACGTATTTTGACTCATTAGCAAACGAAATACATTTACATGCATTGCTCATAGACGCGTGTACATCACTGGGCCATAGTTCAACTATCATAGACACAAACAGGTGCGGGAGGGGGCGGATAAGCCCGTACTTCCAACACGAGGTCTTTAGACCCCCTATCCGCACTGGACTCACACTTTTCACTCTCAGTGCGGTGAGAGGCCTTAAGACCTCCTGCGTGTTCTAAAGTGCAAAAAAAATCTACGTTATGGTAGGAATCGAATCATATATAGGACTCTTTTCTACCTATACAATTCTATAAGCTACGAGCTCCGCACCAGAGCGAAACCACAATATTTTCACCCGCACAGCCCGAGAGTACTGGCAGGAGGTCTTTAGACCTCCTATCGCAGCGAACGTGTTAAGAGTATCGACTTGTCAATCAGACACCTCCTGATACCTCAATGACATGACCGATAAATGTACACAAAATTAAGAGGCCTTATTCCTTTTAATTTTTTTTTTTTCAAATTACGACAATTGTATTGATAATATCAACCAACTTTTTGAAGAGAATAATACCTTTCCCCGAGTTCGGTAGTAACATAGCTAGTTCATGCTTTCATTGCGTAAAGTCGAAATGAATTTGTAAAAACTAATTTTCCGCGTGAATTTTGTCAATTTCGAGTAGTTTTTGAAACAAAAATTATTCAAATATATACCAATAAATCTCAATAGCCCTGTTCTAGGTATTAACATCAATAATATGTTATCAAACATGTTTGATCTTAGAGAAACATGGTTAAACAATCAGCATTTTAAAAGGAATAAGGCCTCCTGATTCTTTTCACGGCTTTTATGTTTTTCCCTATATAATAAATCTTTTGACGAAGACACCATATGGCTAATGAGCGAATTGCCGCGATCACTTTAAAGACGAGACGTAATGGATAGCCGATAATGGCGCCGCGTGTTCCGAGCTCACACTAATGGTCGGATGAAGGCATTTAGACCGCATATTATAGAAAATATCTCTGTTATCTGTGTACATTATTCCATATCATGTGGTAAACTTGGTGGTTTCATCAAAGACATGAAATAGATACAAATACCAAGACTCATACGCATTTTTTACAGTTAAAAGTATCTACTTGTCAATCAAACACCTCCTGATACCTCAATCGCATACCACCCGATATAAGTACGCAAACCGTTTACTCTTTTCACGGTTTTCATATTTTTCCCTTTATAAATCTTTTGACGAAGACACAACCATATGGCTAATGAGCGATGCCGCGCGATCACTTTAAAGACGAGAGGTAATGGATAGGCGATAATGGCGCCGCGTGTTCCGAGCTCACATTAATGGTCGGATGAAGGCATTTAGACCGCATATTATTTATGGGCAATATAACGCTGTTATTTGTATAAATTATAGCTTGTGTAATGGAAAACTACATAAGGTGCCAGAAACCCAGGCAGTCATATTTTTGGGCATAGGCTGACGGCATCACACTAGCCATTTGTATGGAGAATTGTAGCTCCAGAAAGTAACCGCTGTATTTTTCTCCATACAAATCGTTTACGCTGTCACTAGCGAGTTATCTTGAGACTACTGTGATCGTAAAAATCTTCAAACTCAAGCACCACAAGTGTAAAAGTGAGTATTGTATGATTTTTACGTAGCCACGACCGACGAACAACGCAAAACGACGCAAAAAAAAACCTAGCCACGACACGCGTTCTAAATCCGCCCGCAAAAGTCAGAACTTTTCTCATTTGGTAACCAACCGCACTGCTCGCAACTTGTACCTTGCGGGCCACCACTACAGAATGATATCGGATCATAGTGACCACTTATATTAGAAACTTTAAATGAAACTCGATTTTTACTTATAGCTCAACAAGATGTTTTTTAGCACTCGCCATATTGAGGATTTTAGTGGTACTAATTTATTTTACTGGTAACGACAAATTTTTGGTGGATGTCTGTGGATGTTACTGATGTAAACAAAGAGGAAACTGGACTAAATATTTCGCAAAAAGTACTTTTTGCAAAATAAAGCTAAAAGCATCCACTGTGATGAACGTCTAGTTTTTTTAATACGTAGGATTCAGACTTTAATGTAAAAAAATTGGAGCGGATTTTTATGAAATTTTTAGGTTTATTTTGAAAATATTTTTAATGTTATTTTACGTATTGGGTTAGCTTTTTTTGATATCTCATATAACTAAGTAATAATCGCCCTGTACCTTTGTATGAACTCTCCACGTTTAAATCCACCCACCTTCATTATACAACGTAAAAACAACAGGCCTTACAACCGTAAAAAGTTTGTGTAAAGAAAACTTCTTTTGTACAAACTTATTAATACCATACAAATGCATTACTACCTTTAATAGCATTGTTAAACTCTCCATACAGAACCCTTTAGCACACAAGCTCGTTTCTTTTATGAAATCGCCAGCAATAATTCACAATGCCATATAATTCAGCTTAACGAATATCAAATAAAGGCACCTTCACACTGACCTCGCCGCAAAGGCCACGCGATTAATCAAAGGTACATTAAACATAGGGCTAGCATGTGCCCCATGGAGTCACGTGTTGAGTAGGTAAATGAATATTTTCTAAAGAAGACTTTCTTGTGGTTGCTGTTATTGTTAATGTACATGACCACCCACTGTTACATGTTAATGCATGGAGCATTCTCTTAAATTTTCTCTTTTTACACCATTCATACAAATATCAAAACAAAGAAAAAATTTAATGCCTAACCTGGTGGTAGAAACCGGGAATCAAACCCGGTACCTCTGGATTACCGGTCCAACGTGTTAACCTTTCCACCACCCGAACGCCAAATAACCATTCGATATTTCAAATCTTACCGTAGGTACAACTTTACAGTAGTAAACGACCAAGCGAGAAAGGGCGCTGTTATTAATACATTTATGGCACAATATAAAGAAAAAAAAGTGGTGTACTCACATTAAAAATAATGAAACATATACCTAATAAATAAACAGAGGTTAACAACAGTTGTTAACCAGCACACCTATCTCCCATGTTTTATATCACTGTGTATTTGAGGTATGCAATAAAGTGGATTTGTATTGTATTTACATGTTTCTTCAATTTATTTCTCTTTTTATGTTATTGGCTGTAAAGACATGTCATTGTCATGTCACGATGTTTGGAAAGAAGCAAAAAATTTCAAAATTTAATGATATCTATGAGGCTTACCGGACCAATATGAACATCCTACTTATTGGACCACTGAACCTGATGCGAGAACCATTGAATTTTTCAACCAGTTGCTTCTTGCGTGCCTTAGGATGGCATCGTAGCCACCCTAAAGATGCAGTCTTTATAATACCTACATCGTCTCAAATTATGTTGAGAATCGATAGTACCTAAAGATGTGCTACACCCAAAACTAATTATTTTCATTAAAGCAGAAGGTAACGTCCGCTAGCGTAAACTAAGTTTAGAATGAAGCGAAAAATTGTAAAATCTTTATAATCGTTCAGGAGGAGTTCGAACACGGGCGTACTACATAAAAATTATTTGCAAAAAAAAACTTTTTTTTTTCGCACTTTAAACATATTGTTCACACTTAGCAGACGTTACTACTTTAATAAAAATAAAATGGCGTTTAGATACGACAACTCGTTGTTTAGTTTGTAAAGATAAGTTAACGTGAAATAATACCTGCGCAAGGATAACAAGAAATTGTAGACATACAGAAATCGAGATAACGAAACCCAATCCAGTTTCACCAGATTAACTTTGGGTTCCAATCATGCTTGATGGTATGAATTAATGACGTTTCTGATATAGCGAGCGAAAATCTATTTGCCTAACCTTAACAACAAACATTGTGAAACATGAAATAAATAAGAAGGCTTGTGTTAAGGGTACAAAATAGACGACGATATACATACTTATATAGATAAATATATACTTATATACATAGGAACAACCATGACCCAAGCACAAATATTCGAGTTCATCACACAAATATTTGCCCTGGCCGGGATTCGAACCCGGGACCGCCGCTCAGTAGGCAAGTATTTGCAAACTGAGCCACCCGCGTCGTCAAAATGAAGTGATTAAGTATTTTTGAATGTGGATACACCACAATTTTGTATTGACCTTCCATATTAAGGTAAGGCCTTCCATATTTATAAACAATCATAAAGAAAAATAAAAATGTCTCCTGGCTTGGGGGTTTTTAACAGCTGTTTTTTTTTGAGTGGTGTATTTTTTATTGCCTATCCGGCCACCCTACGATCGGCCGTCTATACTCCCCGGGCACGGCAAGCCATTCTTTTCCGGCGTCTGCAGTACTGTACTAAATCTTAAAATTTGCTGTGATACCGGGTGGGTTCGAGAAGGACTACAGAGTAGGATGCAACATCGAAATATAATTGTTTATATGGATTTAAGGAGTTGACCAATAACAAAACCCTACTTTGTGCCTGTTAACCGACTTCACCAGAGCATACTAAGGTCTGGGAATTAATAAATCCATTATTACAGTGTGTCCCGGCTTTTCTGTCCGCGACACCCGGATTTATTGCGAGTGGGAGGCGGTGTGGTATGCGACAGTGCGGTTACCGTTTGTGGCACTGTATAGTCTAAATAAACTGATCGTAGTTGGGAACACCGAAGGCAAAAGATTGCGCGGTCGTTCGCCAACAAGATGGACCGATCAAGTAAAAGACTCATCAACCTCTAAATTCTACTCGGTTGTAAGAGACGCGCTGGACAGAAAACGGTGAAGGCAGATCATCCGCGCCAGATGCAACCCTGAAGCTGACCACGATCCTCAGACATGACTAAATAAATTAACCATAAACCATTGATACAAAGATAAAAGAAAAATTGAAATGAGTAACCTGGTGGAAGCGACCTAAGCATGAGGAAAAATTCGAAAGGTTGCTTGGGAGTTGCTAGGGAGGTGGCCGAAAGGTTAACGCGCTGGACCGGCAATCCAGAGGTACCAGGTTCGATTCCCGGTCTCTTCCACCAGGTAACTAATTTTAATTTTTCATTGAGCTTTGATCTTTGTATCAATCAATGGTTTAATATTAAAATTGTGGTGTGTACCCAAATTTAAAAAAAAATTACTTACATGTTTCATAAATTAATAAATTAACGATAAGTACTAAATAACCTGATAAGCTTATGGCGGAGAAATGGCTTGTCTATGGTATTCATGAATTAAATAAATAAATTAATATCGGACAACCTCACAAAAATCAATCTAGTCCCACAGTAAGCTCTAGTAGGCTTGTGTTATGGACACTAGCCAACGATTAATATGCTTATATAGATAGATAAATACATACTTAAATACAAATAACATCCATGACCCAGGCACAAATATTCGAGTTCATCACACAAATATTTGCCCTTGCCGGAATTCGAACCCAGGACCGTCTACTCAGTAGGCAGTTGCTTAACCACTGCGCCAACGCGTCGTCAATGATAAACCGATAAATGGCGGAGAAAAGGCTTCTCTGCTGTATTCATGAAATAATAAATAAATATTAAACAATCCCGAGAGGGAGTTGGCAGAGGAAAATGCAGACGAAAAAGTAGCTCGAGTTGTAAATTGCTTAAGAAAGGGGAGCGAGGTAGAAGATGGATGCGGATTTGTACGCAGGTATTGTTTGCTTGGAAAGGTGTGGAGGATGCCAGTGTCTAGGTGGGCTCACCCTGCGGGCCCTTCGGGCCCTTGGGCTCGCGCGGTGTGGGCGACTTTTCTGGGACGCTCCTTACCTTCGCTGCTACGCGGAGCTAGCCTTCGGCCTCGCGGCGTTATAATTAAACCATTTGCCATATATATATTAAATTGCGCTCATACGTACCTACTCGCTAGCAACTGCCTATACGATTTGTGTGGAGAATAAAATTGAAGTTCTGCAAAGTAACCGCTACACCGCCCCTGTACTATTCTTCATACCAATCGTTTACGCAGTCGATATATTATGTATATCGTCGTCTAGTACCCATAGTACAACCTTTGCTTAGTTTGTGACTAGGTCTATGTGTGTGTAAGATTGCCCCTAATATTTATTTATTATATTTATTATTTATTTAAGTGCCAGCTTCTTACCAACTGGCCTCCGCGAAGACAGCGTAACCGGTTGACATCGCAATATGAGTGCTATAACTCTGTGGCGTTGTCTGAATTAATGACGCATCGTCTTAAAGGGATCAAGCACTGAATGTGACATTAAACAAGGCCCTAATTCCATGTCTCTCTGATATATCGAAGATTTTCAAAGTTGCGTTATATTGCAACATTATATTGTACATACCTACATACTGTACGTAGTTAAAAAATCCTTGCCCTATTTCTGCCATTTATTTCTACGCAAAGCTAACCCAGCATTTGAGTATGTATCAACTCCACTACCCAAAGGTTGTCTGGAAGAGATCGCTCTTTAGCAAAAAGACCGCCTGTTATCTACCGTTATTAAAATTATTGTTTCTGCGTTTGATTTGTAAACTTTATTTGGTGTGCAATATTAGTATTATATTGTACCTATGTATGTACCTAAATCGTTATCTATCTAGATTATAACTAAGTTTACTATAACAGTTCTGCCCGCTCTTGCCGTCAAATCGCGCGTTAACCGGATTAAGCTAGCGTCACGTTATGCTAATCCGATTCCTCGAACAGACAGACGTACTCGCAGCAATAAACATAATTTATCTTCGTCAGCGCTTGAACAACGTCTAAGCGTAATTCTCGTGCACACGTGTATATACTTGCGTATGATATAGATATATGTGTACATTCATCATCTGATCAGTCGTTCACTCTCGCCTAGAAACCTAGTTTACGTATTTATTCTAAGGAGACGTACCTATAGTTACAGCAAAAAGGCGTGCGGCCAATTTTTTTTAAAGTGACAATCGATTCTGTTTTTTATTGGAATCAAATGTCTATATGGGACTAACTACACTAAGACTGCTCTAAAAGTGAGAAATGATGGTCAAAGTTCAACATTCCTACGGAGCGCTAAAAACGGTTCATACAAATGGCCACCTACGTCATTTGTGGGTTGGGTACCAATACTTGTATGGAGACTATAAGTAGTTAATTTGCCATTTTTACTGTTAACAAGTGCGTTTAAGTTCATGTTTGTTGAACATTATTGTTTAACACAATAAATAAAATTATGTATAAAATGTAAAATGTAAGTGTCATATATGTATAACTTATGTAATAATTGACGAGGCATGCTTATATCTTATTGACATAATTGTTAAATGTATGAGTGTGTAATAAAAAATTCTATTCTATTCTATTCTAATCAAAATGTATAATGGATAAAAAAAATCGTACCTTTAAAGTAACATGTTCCAAAAATGATATTTTTATTGTATTTATTTCTTTCTTTCGTGTTGTATAATTCAACATCAGTCTGCACCCCTATTAATGTGTATATTCATCATTATCTGTCATTTGAATAAATACGCCTAGAAACAGTTAGCGCTTGGACGACGGACGTGAAGCCAGTTGGGTCAGACAAAACATTAAAAAATACGTCTTAAATATTTGAATAGGTGATATGGTTGTATTATATTTTCATTTCACACATTAACAAAACGAAAGAGTCAAGGAGCATATCGCGGCTGTTAAGAAGTGAAGCCAGTTGGATCAGACAAAACATTACAAAATACGTCTTAAATATTTGAATAGGTAATAAGAGTCAAGGCGCATATCGCGGCTGTTAATAATCGTCAGTTGAATTAGTCCTCCATAGCCGAACATTTGCTAAAATCAGGATCAAACCACACTGGATTGAGCTTCATAATCCCAAGAGGCTCAGAGCAAAATAAATCTTCTGTGTAGTCTAATTCTGTCTTCTCCTACAGATAATTTTATTCATCACAGCTTAACAATTTTCTGACCAGCCAATATCACAAAATACGAGTAAGTACAACATATTTTATTATAAACATCCTTAATGAGACTGCCTTAACGACCCGAAACATAATATTTTTTAATTAGAGATAATCATCTCTTAATTACACTATTACTGGAACTTTCTGGCATTATGGACCATTAACTGACCGGTAAACTCCACACACATACGCTTCAGTATTACATAACACTAATAAGCATTGCAAAAAAAAGAGAATTTCACTCGATTTATTTTTTATCGGGATCAACTGTTTGTATGGGACTAACTACACTTAGACTGCTCTAAAGGTCAGAAATAACAGTCTAAGCTCAATATTCCTACGGAGCGCTAAAACGCTCCATACAAATGGCCACCTAATCGTGACATCATTATGACTGTTATGGATAATTGGATACCAATATTTTTGTATAGAGACAAAAAGTAAATTGCCATTTTCACCTTGAAAAACGTAGGTGTCATACAATTATGACAACCACGTAGTTGTAACACAATGGACCGGTAATCCAGAGGTACCAGATTACGCATTTTTTGTATTTGTGCTTTGATCTTTGTATGAATGGTACAATATTAAATTTGTAATGCACCGTTGGTACATTTAAAAATAATAAGACATTATATGAATGTTTCATAAATTTTAAAAAATATTCTGTTTTAAAACCTTTCGTTACTTTATCATCTGAATGCCTATACTTATATTATTTATGATTGGCTTATAAAACCATTTCCTAAAAATGAACCATTGGTAGAAATTGTTTCCAAACTCGCCTACGTCACTTTGCAAATAAATACGCCCGAAATATTCGCAAAGGAAAAAAACCATAAGCGAACGTCGATTATCCGAGGGTTAAATCGTTATTATATTATATTATTAAGCCCAACGTGTATTTAATGTGCGGTATTACACTCAGCTTTTTACTCGGGCAAAGGAGAATTTAATTGAATAGCCTTCGCGAATAGCTAGCGATTTTTATTTTTTCATATTTTTGGATGAGACATATTTAAATATTGTACTAAGCGGTTTACACTCACGTGACATTGTCAGGAACGGCCCGACATGTTTCAAACTAGTATGGAGCTCTGTATCAGGGACTGCTACCCGTACACCGGCGCAACTCAGTGAAAAAGTCAGGCCGTTCTTGACAAGTTCACGTGAGTGTAAACCGCTTAAAACAATATATAAGTAACTACATTTTTTTTGTCTCAATTCAATTTATGAATAAAATTAAATTTTATATGCCAGTTGTTCTTATTAATTATACTTAATTTACCAAGGTTGTAGGTATAGTTCAGATAGTCCCCAAACTTAAGTGGCAGTGGGCAGGGCACATTGCTCGTAGATCCGATGGCCGTTGGGCAGAGAGGTACTTGAGTGGCGACCGCAGACCGAAAGGCGCAGCGTGGACCTCAACAACGTGGTCCGACGACTTGGTTAGGATCGCAGGCAGAAATTGAATGTGAGCGGCGCAAGATATACAACATTTTATAAACTTTATACACGGAATGATGAAAAGTTTATAAATTAATGATAATAAAAATAAAATTAAAAAATTTAAAAACCCCCGACATGACAACCAATAAAAAGAAAGAAATAAAATCTACGAAATGTGCCTATACAATGAACAGTAGAAAAAGAATCCAAGCTTCGTTGCGTTCGGGGGACCGCTAAGTACCTAAATGAAATGAAATCTATTTTTCAACGCAGAATTGCATGTATGCATTTGGGCTTCCCACTTTACAATTTTCAGTACATTGCATTTCATTTACTTAGCGGTCCCCCGACGCAACGAAGCTTGGATTCTTTTTCTACTGTTCATTGTATAGGCACATTTCGTAGATTTTATTTCTTTCTTTTTATTGGTTGTCATGTCGGGGGTTTTTAAATTTTTTAATTTTATTTTTATTTCATATTTTTTAAAGAAACAGAAGTTTCGTCCCGGAATTTTCTTCTGTTGAGACTATTTTTGTTTTACACCGTTTAAGGTCCAGGGTTTCAAATCTTTCGTCGAGCTTGATCTTTGACTATATGTAGGTACAACAAGATCCCAAGCCAGTGGTAATGAATGCCGTTTTCTCTAAGTTTGAAGTTAGGATATATTTTGATTTCAATAGCCTTAAGCAAAATTCTGGGAAAAAATCGTTAAAGTCAGACTAGTTAATGCTTATAATGGCAAAATGGCGAAGTTAGCCAAGACAATCAAAATATGAAAATTGTTTTTAAAAATGTATTCAACCACTATGTCTCTGAGCTAAGCTGTGGACAGACTGACAAAAATAACAAAATCCTAAAAAGCTGTTATTCACTTAGGCAAGAGTACTTTTGCTAAAGCTTACGTGTCATTTAGTCGCTTTAAAATCTTGCAGGGTGTTGCTTTTTGTGACCTCAATCAAAGGAACCTGTTCAATAGTCCTAATAACAATTCAGCTTTAGCAGAATTCCGATAGTTAAAAACAGTGACCCAGTACTGTGACAGAAATTATAATAAGTTTTTTTGTCAAAAAAGGTTTATTGAGACTCGGTTTTGTTATTGACTGTACTTTCTTACACAAATGTTAATTGCTCATCAAGAACAATCAGACGAGCCCAAACAACATGGGTTTATCTTGTGCTGTTTAGGAGTTCCTACGGCCATCCTCAGCTCCAAGGTACCAAATTATTGCACTGTCAAAAATTTATTAATCTGTTGATAACGCTAATAAAACTTAACATTTAACCAGAATTAGAAATTCTTGGCTTAGATCCTTTCACAACTAGCTGGTCATCATGAGACCTTCATTTATCGAGTGATATAGAAAATGCTAATAATACTTAACATTTAACCAAAACTTTGGAATCCTTGGCTTCAATATTGGCTGAAATCCATTAACAACTAGCTGGTCATCATGAGACCTTCATTTATTGAGTGAAAATGAAAAATGAAAATGAAAAATGTTTATTTCTGTTAAATATACAGGTTACAATAGTAACAAGGGTTGGGTTCTCCTAGTAAGTATAGTAAATACCTGTGTCAGGAGACCCCGCTCTTCCAAATAATGCACTAAATTACTTAACAAAAATAATCATATTATTATAATTAATTTTAAAACTATAATGTTAGATCTATTGTTTAAAATGTATTTAACAATAACAATTGTTTGTGTACATGTGTGTGTGTGTGTGTGTGTGTGTGTGTGTGTGTGTGTGTGTGTGTGTGTGTGTGTGAGTATGAAGTTCAGGTTTTTTAAGTTAAGTTGAGTTAAGTTGGCCCATAGAGAAGTGCTTCGACATCGTCGTATCTTAGAGATTTTAACCATTCGTGTATGGTTTGTTTACATTTATACAATTGTTGAGGGAAAATATTTAGTGTCCTATTGATTTTATTGTACAGTCGAGCCGATATTGAGTAAAATTGGAACTTTGCAAACCGAGATTTGCTGGGAGGTACCTTAGCAACATTAAACTTTTTTCTTCCACGGAGTACGAGTGGTTCATATCGTAAGGTCTTATGTACTTTAAGTGCCGTCAATAATATAAATAATTTTCTCACTGAAAGAAGATTTGATTCCATATACAGTTTATCTGTTGGATATCTGTACGGTTTAAAGTACATAACCTTGATTAAACAGCGCTGACCTCTCTCTATTTCAAGGAATTTGGTTTTTGATGCCCCACCCCAAACAGTAATACAGTATCCTAAAATTGACTGTGCTAATGTAATGTATATTTGATTTAATAGTTTTTTTGACGCAATATGTCTTAAATTTTTAAATATCCAAATGATTTTCCTAATTCTGCTGTTTACGTATTCTATATGCGAATGCCACGAAAGGTGTTGGTCTATCATAACACCGAGATATTTGGTAGAATTAAGTTTTTCTATCCCGGTACAGCTACAATTGGTCAGAGTATTTCGACTACAGGCATGTATTTTTAAGTTTTGATTAGTCGGTGGCTGGGTACTTTTATTTTTAGTAAAGCAAATATAGTGGGTTTTTGATGTGTTTAACGTGAGTAGGTTACATTGGAGCCATTTATTTACTTTACGTAGACCAGTTTCAGCCTTCTCATAAACGCTATCCCAGGAATTTCCACTGAAAACAATCACCGTATCATCTGCGTAAGACAAAACCCGTCCGTGATTAATGTGCATGTTAGTCAAGTCATTGATATATATGAGAAATAGCGTAGGACCCAGCACCGATCCTTGGGGGACACCAAATGAGATTTCAGATGCCCGGCTTACGTAATTGTCAACTTTTACTTGCTGATTACGTCCGTGCAGATAATCACTCAAAAGTTCCAGTGGCTTTCCCCTTACCCCAATGTGCTCCAATTTCTGTGTAAGGATGGGAAGAGAGACAGTGTCAAAAGCTTTCTTAAGATCTAAAAAGACAGCCATAGATTTTTCTCCCTTATCTACTTTTTCAGTTATTAGGGCTGTGAGGGCTAGTACAGCATCCTCTGTAGATCTTTCGCGTCTAAAACCAAACTGAGAGTCGGATAAAATTTTGAATTTGTCTAAAAACGAGATTAGTCTGTTGTTTATTAATCTTTCTATAATTTTAGAGATTGCAGGTAGGACAGAAATAGGTCTGTAGTTGTTAGTGTCGTCTCTCTTCCCACTCTTAAGCACAGGCGTCACAATTGATTGCTTAAGTTCACGGGGGAAAACCCCTTTCATAAAGCATAAATTCGCTAGATGACTTATCACTGGGACTACAAGTGGTCTGGCAAGCTTGAGGAATTTTGTGGGTATGTTATCAGGACCTGGGGCACTCTCAGTTTTTAAATTCATTAAAACTTTATCTACTTCTTCGGGGCTGGTATCCAGAAGTACAAAAGACGAGGGGTTTGATTTTTGTGTATAATTTAAACTATTTGTCACGGGTGGTGAGCCGTTAGTAATGATATCTTGGGCTAAGTTTTTACCCACGTTTACGAAGTAGTTATTTACATGATTTACTGATTCATAAGGAGTTGATTTACAATTTAATAATTCGCTATTACTGGTTTTGGTCGTTTTGTAGTGCGTTATTTTCTTAATAGAGTTCCACAGAGTTTTTGTATTTTTCATTGAACTATTTAATTGTTCCCTTTCATATTTATGTTTTAGTTTTTTTATCATATTGTTTAAATAATTACGATATCTCACAAACGTAGTCTTCAGGATCTCATTTTGCGGGTCGGATCTTAAATTCAGTTGCATTTTGTCCCGGTTTCTAATACACCGTAAGATTCCAGGAGTAATCCAAGGTTTAATTATTCTACGATTTTTAGGTACATGTTTTACTTTGATACTTCCTAATAACGAGTTTTGTATATTTTTAATTAACTGGGTTGTCACATACTGTGGATCATTGCTAAGTAACAGGTTCTGTATATTATTTTCTTGCAGGTTAATAAAAGCTTTGTTGTAATCATAGGAAACCGACGTTTTAGGACAATTTTCGATGCCACTACATCCCATCAGAGAAAGGAAAATGGTATTGTGATCTGTCAGTGATGTATTAAGAACCGCTGCGAATGCTGACATCTTATTTTGAATTTTAAGTATGAAATGGTCTAAACAATTATCAATTCTTGTCGGTAGTGTGTGAGCAGGAAGTAAGCCGTATGTAGAGAGCATAGTAAGATATTTGTGCCTATTACAATACTCTTGTGGTGGTTCTTGTACTCGCGGTATAAGATTAATGTTAAGATCTCCAGTAATTATAATGTTTCTGCAAGATTTAATGCTCTCTAGATACTTACTGAGGGAATTAACGAAGACGAGTGCATCGGTGTTTGATGGCGATCGGTATATACCGATTATTATTAATTCGTTTAGTTGGATGCTTATTCCTGAGGCGTGGTCAAATATTACTTCTCCAATTTTTACTTGCAAAAGATTATTTACGTAAACCACCACACCGTCATTCTGGTTTAAATTATGTGTTGTGGATAGAGATGTGTAATTAGGAATATAGGGTATAGGTTTAGTGTCGTTTAATCTACACTCTGTTAGTATTATTATGTCTATATGGAATTCTAGTTGCGAAAGTATAATAAGGAAATTATCTAAATTGCAATAAATGCTCCTAATATTTTGTGTAATTATGGTTAACTTTTTAGCACAAGCAGGTAAATGGTTTTTAAGGTCTAGAATATCACATTTTACAGATTGTGCGGGTTCGAACTCATCAATTTCGTTTATTGTATTTATAGTACTAGTCATTATCTAACTTTAAGATCGGGACATATGTGCTATAGCACAGTAAACGGTTTATCATGTTGTTTATTTTAAATAGGAAAAAGTTAAACTGGGCAATAGTATGACTTTTGAAGATAATTTGCTTATAATTGAACAACGAGTTCGGGCTTTTAAAGAGTGATTAAAAAGAGTTTGAGTGATATAGAAAATGCAAATAATACCCAACATTTAACCAAAATTTGGAATCCTTAGTTTCAATATAGGCTGAGATCCATTAACAACTACCTGGTCATCATGAGACCTTCATTTAGTAAGTCATATAGAAAATGCTAATAATACTTAACATTTAACCAAAATTTGGAATCCTTGGCTTCAATATTAGCTGAAATCCATTAACAACTAGCTGGTCATCATGAGGCCTTCATTTATTGAGTGATATAGAAAATGCTAATAAAACTTATCATTTATCCAAAATTTGGAATTCTTGGCTTCAATATTGGCTGAGATCCATTAACAACTTGCTGGTCATCATGAGACCTTCATTTATTGAGTGATATAGAAAATGCTAATACAACTTAACATTTAACCAAAATTTGGAATCCTTAGCATCAATATTGGCTGAGATCCATTAACAACTACCTGGTCATCATGAGACCCTCAATTAGTGAGTCATATAGAAAATGCTAATAAAACTTAACATTTAGCCAATATTTCGAATTATTGACTTCATTATTGGCTGAGATCTCGTCACTTGTTCCAATTAAAGCTGAATATCTTGGAAACTACTGGTCCTATTTCCACCTAACATAGCTAAGAACCATCTCGACGGAAAAGTCGTTCGATTAAAAAAAACCGCACTTAAATTGGTCCATCCGCTTTGGCGCTACGATGCCACAGACAGATACACAGATACACAGATACACAGATACACATGTTAAACTTATAACACCCCTCTTTTTTCGTCGGGGGTTAATAATGAAGACTTGGCTTAAAAGGTCTAGTAAGACCATAAAATTCCCAAAAAAAAAAGTAGTGGACTATTTGAAGATTAATGAAGTAAAGTTAAAATTGGATTCTTGTGGCCTATGATTTTGTCCAATCCACACAACAACTGATATAAAGCATCGGTAAAAATATTTTTAATCTTTGTTATGTTAAAAGGGGCAAACGAGCAAACGGATCACCTGATGGGAAATGATGGATGTGATGAGTGGGAGTATGCTCTTTTCTTGAAGGTTTGAAGGTCGTACAACTTATCATTACAAATAGAAATAAGAACATCGTACTGTACCCATATTATCTAGTTGATTCATCAAATAACAAGTACAATGAATGCTACGATTGCACATTAATAATAATGTAATTGGTAACCCAACATTAATAACCGTAAACCAACTCCATTATTCCGTTATGCCCGCATCACTGGTGAATTCGAGGCCATATTGTTAATACGGTTCTAATTTCAAATTTCGAATGCGGAACTAACATTGGTCCCCGCGAGACCGTTGAATAGTTCAGCTGCGCGGATGATTAATAACTAGATATTAATCAAAGCATTATTCTGGATACGATTAAATTCCCAAACCAATGGAACAGAAACAGGACATCTATAGGAAATTCTAAACTATCTATGCGTTTCCCTCGCTCAATACTTTCGGTATGTGTGAAAAGGACGCGATATGTTCCAAATGGAACGCCTTTGGGATATGGGAGTGCGTAATAGTTGATAATTATTCTCTTTAGAATTGCTTTTAGCTTCGAAACGTGACAGTTTGACATATAGGTTTAGGTGCTTGTTGGGGTTCTGAAAAGGTGATGTATGTGATAATTTATCTGGAGTCAATGAGGTCTTGATGGCAATGGGTTTCTCATTAACCTGAAAGATGGTCCTTTGAGGTCTTTCGAGAATTAAACGGCAAGTCTCGTTACGTGTATAGTTGAAGTGATGTTCCAAGATAATTATTAGCATCCAATCAATAGCAGGTAGGAACCAATCAAAGTTACATTTTAGTTTGAAACCATTAACTACAAGTATGATCAGTCATGACCATTGATTTTTTCTACGAGGATAAGTGCTTCTGTTCAAAATATCATAGAAACACAAAATTGTAAAAGGTCTTGCTGATCCCTGCTCTTGCTCTTTCTTGTGTCCATAGTGATACTCTTTACTAGGTAGGAGTATGTAAAAGCATTACGTTTCTAAAATATGAACAGCGTCAAAAGACGCACTTTCCCAATACGCAAATGCCTTTATTTTCTGCTATCAGCTATTTCATTCAGTTCTTGATATTTTTGCCATCGCCAATCAAATAAGAAATCTCATTTGTTGACCAAATCACGTTGTCTACAAGCAAAAACTATAAACGTCTAACAACGGAACGGTTAACCAGTTAAAATTTGTAGTGCTAAAGTTCGGCCCAGTTATAGTCGAAAGTATGCTAAAGCACAAGTAGGGTTTAGATGAGCGAAGTTGCGAGGTCACTGCTACTAAGTTTTATTATAGTTTATAAAATAAAAAAATATCATTTTGACACGATTTTTCTAACTTAATCTAGCTAGCTGCTATCAGTTAAAGCGCATTAGGAGAAAAATAACTGATAATTGAAAGTTTATACTTTCTAATATCAGTTGTTTAGTTTGAAAATAATGAATATTCTGTGAATGAATTTGTCAGTAAAACCATGTTGTCTAAAAGCAAAGCCTAAAAACGCTTAACAACAGAACGGTTAACCAGTTAAAAGTTGTAGTACTAAATTTGGGCCCAGTTATAGTTGGGAGTACGCTTCAGCACAAGTGGGGCTTAGATGAGCGAAGTTGCGAGGTCACTGCCGCTTAGTTTTATAATACTTTATAAATAAAAAGGTTTCATTTTGACACGATTTTTTCTAACTCAATGCAAAACTAGCTAGCTGCTATGAATCAAAGTGCACTAGAGCATAGAATGAAGGCACTATAAATAATAATAAAAATATAACCAATTATAAAAACGGTATAAACTCACGTAAAAATTGTCAGGAATGGCCCGACATGTTTCGAACTCATTTGGAGCTCTTCATCAGGGGTAGCTATCCGTGCTGTTACGCGACTCGCGACCCACTGCACTTTTAATCGCTCTTCTTGCCGCCCTCTGCGCACGCGCAGATAGCGCGGCGCGGGGAGGGCAGGGCTCTTGCGCTGTCACCACTGGACTGTCTGTCACTGCATTTTCACTATTACCCACTGATACCACGCACACTTGACTTATTGTATCAACGACATTGTCTGAACGCGAGATGTTTTTTAACGCCGGAATCACAGGTTTCCATGCCGGAGGTAGAGCCCAACCACCGTCTCGGTTGAAATTCGGGCGCCGTCCAATTTCGATAGCTTCTCGTATCTTCCGTTGTACACAGCGTTTCTCACGAACCAACAACCGTGCCTTATCGAAACGTACGAAATGGGACGCACCATACCTGCGCACCATATCTGCGCGTGCGCAGAGGGCGGCAAGAAGAGCGATTAAAAGTGCAGTGGGTCGCGAGTCGCGTAACAGCACGGATAGCTACCCCTGATGAAGAGCTCCAAATGAGTTCGAAACATGTCGGGCCGTTCCTGACAATTTTTACGTGAGTTTATACCGTTTTTATAATTAGTAAAGATGTCTCACGATAGTTTTAATAACATTAAAAATATAACCAATGCGTTGGCTCCGTTTCAAAAGTGCCGACCCTAGGCGAATAAGCGCGGAGCGATGAGCGGGCCGAGTCACAAGTTGCGACCCGAAATTGGTAGGATATTTCGTGACACACGGCGCGGAGTGAATCCTCCTTGAAAAGCGGGAATGAACTGATAATCGCAAATACTACTATACTTTTGAATATCAGGCTTGAAAATATGAATATTATCCATCTCCATGTTTTTGTCCTCAGCAATTAAAAATCATGCTGTCTAAAAGCAAAACCTAAAACGCTTAACAACGGAACGGTTAACCAGTTAAAAGTTGTAGTACTAAAGTTCGCCCCAGTTATAGTCGAAAGCGTGCTCCAGCACAAGTGGGGTTAGATGAGTAAAGTTGTGAGGTCACTGCCACTTAGTTTTTTAATAGTTTATAAATAAAAAGGGTTACTTTTTCAAATGTTTTAGCTAACCAGAAAACTAGCTAACTGCTATCAGTTTAAGTTCTTTTGGGGTTTGATGAAAATGATCGTCTCGCGTTATTTAATTTTCGGAATTTTGAAAATTTGCAATATCGATGGTTTCGGATAAATGAAACTTCGAAGTTTTTTAGTAATCACTCAACAATCAGAAGCTCAGATTCTTTTGGATTGAATTTAAGGCAGCTAGTTGAAAGATTGTAGATTTGGTAGACCCGTCCCAAAGGTATTAGAATTCATCAGCTTACTATATCTCGCTTCAGATTACTTTACCTAAACTATCCTAAACTGTTGCTCAATTTCATTCACAATGCAATAATACCCAGTTACAGTTGCATCTCTCTACCCGTACTAAAAATATTGTTGAAACGTTGAGGAATATTCGTTTGAATAAGCTTATACCTTATACACATTGATTACACGTAAATCATCCTAAGACGGGCGCTACGAAATTGCGCAATATTATTATACAACGCGGGCACAAACTGCCTCATTTCTAACCTCGCGCAAATCAAAGCCATAAATCCGAAGCAAACACAACGCAATCCTACTTATGAAGCGGGCAACTGCCATCAAAACTGCACTAGGGAAGGAACTTTTCTCATTCCGCTTTCATCGCTCTAAGATGAAATAAGTTCTTGTTGCCTAACAGTTCGTTAACCCATCGTATGGTTAGAATCGTTCGCTTATTAATTTCTTCAGTGCTATGACGAACGTCCTTCCTTGGCAGCATAAATATGTATGTCTGCCTTTATATTTGCATTAAACTTCCAAAAATTAATTGTTTTAGTGAAACTATGTCTTGGAAAGGCAGGTTGAAAGCGCAAACTCATGTGTTCTTTCGATACTCACCTATGGTACCACGACTTGCTTTTGGACTGATCTGAAACATTTCCCAAGGTTTGCCGTTCAGCAGTACCCTAGGGGGGAACTAACGAATAAAGAACACCATATATTGTTTTCCAAAGCCCATTGACGTAACCCTGACAGCTGCCAAGCTGAAGTGGAACTGGACTGGCCACATTAGCCGCATGCCGAACGAACTATGGGTCGAAAACCATAGAGTAGATCCTGAGTAGATGGAGATAGGGGGTCGACCTGGACTTATTTAGTAAGGATTGACTGGTTGCTGCTTTGGATAGGGACGAGTGGAAAACAGAGAAGGAGGCCTTTGCCCAGCAGGGGGATGGCACAAGTCAAGCAAACATCCAAATGTTCAGCACCCTAATTTTAAAGGCACCCGGTCTTTCACTTTTACCCATTTACTAGAATTTCTGGAGGAATGCAGGATTAGTTATAATTTTGCATAAAGTAAGGTATACCAAGGGAAGACTGCCACAGTCCAATAACTAACTAACTGTTAGTCTTACCCTATTAGACAATAAACTATGTTACCCTAGCTAATTATTCATATTATCTCATTAGAAAAGGCAAGAAGGAAAGTCAAAAAGCTATTTCATTTCAGTAAACCCTCGTTACACTCCAAAAAATATCAACATTCTTTTGCATACCGCAAAGGGTATGATTATAATATACGGTTCACGCCATTACCCCACGGTCAATATTCCATTACCTTTACGACAATATTTTCACTCAGATGATGATAAAACACGTTACGGTAACGTGTTGCGTTACATTATACGGGGCGTTTTGACCGAGCCGAGTGCGGACGGAATACCAATAAGAACGTGCGTGTCTCTTACATGGCCATAATAAATATCACTCGCGGGCGTATTTATTCGCTGCATTGCGAGATTACTCTTTGGTACGTGGGGTTTTGGGGTAACATGGGTAATTAACCTGTACTTTCTCATTGACTGAATAACCTCAGATTACTATTAAGAAGTAATCTGAGGTTATTGCGTTTGTAGAGGCAAATGCGTCCATTATATCATAGGAACGCAACACTTTCTAACTACTGCCGCTCTTTGTTAACCCCCGACGAAAAAAGAGGGGTGTTATAAGTTTAACATGTGTATCTGTGTATCTGTGTATCTGTGTATCTGTGTATCTGTCTGTGGCATCGTAGCGCCCAAGCGGATGGACCAATTTAAGTGCGGTTTTTTTTAATCGAAATATTTTTCCGTCGAGATGGTTCTTAGCTATGTTTGGTGGAAATAGGACCAATATTTTCCAAGGTATTCAGCTTTCATTGGAACAAGTGACAAGATCTCAGCCAATGTTGAAGCTAAGGATTTCAAATTTTGGTTAAATGTTAAGTATTATTAGCATTTTCTATATCACTTACTAAATGAAGGTCTCATGATGACCAGGTAGTTGTAAATGGATATAAGCCAATATTGAAGCTAGGGATTCCAAATTTTGGTTAAATGTTAAGTATTATTAGCATTTTCTATATCACTTACTAAATGAAGGTCTCATGATGACCAGGTAGTTGTAAATGGATCTAAGCCAATATTGAAGCTAGGGATTCCAAATTTTGGTTAAATGTTAAGTATTATTAGCATTTTCTATGTCATTTACTAAATGAAGGTCTCATGATGACCAGTTAATTGTTAATGGATCTCAGCCAATATTGAAGCTAAGGATTCCAAATTTTGGTTAAATGTTAAGCATTATTAGCATTTTCTATATCACTTACTAAATGAAAGTCTCATGATGACTAGGTAGTTGTTAATGGATCTCAGCCAATATTGAAGCTAAGGATTCCAAATTTTGGTTAAATGTTAAGTAAGTATTATTAGCATTTTCTATATCGCTCTCTGAATGAAGACCCTGCGAGATTTTAACGTGACTAAATGACACGTAAGCTTTAGCAAAAGTATGTACTCTTGCCTAAGTGAATAACAGCTTTTTAGGATTATGTAGTCAACAAGGAAACCTTATAGTTTCACCATGTCTGTCCGTCCGTCTGTACGTCTGTCAGCAGCTTAGCCCAGAGACAAAGTGGTAGAATAAATGTTAAAATACTTTTTTGTGTACCTTCACTACACGTGAAATAAGTGGGGATGTAATTTTTTTATCGGAATATCCCATGGGTGATTAGGTATTTCAAAACTAAGTCAAGTTACCTAGCATCAACTGCAATTATTATGGAGCTAAGTAAGCCACCCATAAATACTATTTGGATCCTGTAGAGTAGAAACTTGGTTTTGTTTTAGGCCATAGTAGCAGGTTCTTTCGACTCATCCAGTGCATTTAAAGTATATATTTTGATTGTCTTGGCTTATAACTTCACCTTTTTGTTATTATAAGCATTAATTAGTTTGACTGTAACTATTTTTTCCAAGAATGTTGCTTAAGGCTATTGCAATTAAAATATATCCTAATTTCAATCTTAGAGAAGACGGCATTCGTTACCACTGGCTTGGGATCCTGTTGTACCTACCTACATATAGTCAAGGATCAAGCTCAACGAAAGAATGGAAACCCTGGACCTTAAACGGTATAAAACAAAAATAGTGTTAAAAGAAGAAAATTCCGGGGTGAAACTTCTGTTTGTTTAAAAAATATGAAATAAAAATAAAATTAAAAATTTGAAAAACCCCCGACATGACCACCTGTAAAAAGAAAGAAATAAAATGTACGAAATTTGCCTTTAAAATGAACAGTAGAAAAAGAATCCAAGCTTCGTTGCGTCGGGGGACCGCTAAGTAAATGAAATGCAATGTACTGAAAATCGTAAGTGGGAAGCCCAAATGCATAGGTACCTAGTTGCAATTTTGCTTTGATAAATATATTTCTTTTCATTTAGGTACTTAGCGGTCCCCCGACGCAACGAAGCTTGGATTCTTTTTCTACTGTTCATTTTAAAGGCAAATTTCGTACATTTTATTTCTTTCTTTTACAGGTGGTCATGTCGGGGGTTTTTCAAATTTTTAATTTTTTTTTTTTTTATATTAAAAATGCCAGACTTTATAACTAACGTAACGTATAATAAAAACACATATGAAACAGGTTTACTCACGTCGTAGAAGTCGAATCTCACTCGATATGTATCGAATTGATACGCGATTCATCATCAATCATTCGATACATATCGAGTGAGATTCGACTTCTACGACGTGAGTAAACCTGTTTCATATGTGTTTTTATTATACGTTACGTTAGTTATAAAGTCTGGCATTTTTAATATAAAAAAAAAAAAAAAAAAAAAATTTGAAAAACCCCCGACATGACCACCTGTAAAAGAAAGAAATAAAATGTACGAAATTTGCCTTTAAAATGAACAGTAGAAAAAGAATCCAAGCTTCGTTGCGTCGGGGGACCGCTAAGTACCTAAATGAAAAGAAATATATTGGTAGGGGTACCATGAGTTAACGTGACCGTGCTAGTTCATACAGTACGTAAAGTATCAAAATTATTTATAGAGGACCCACCTACTAAATTGTTTGAATCATTGACAATTGGCTATACCACAAGGAAATATGTGTCAACATTATTTGGCTAGCCATACTCTACGATCGCAGATCGCGGCGGCGACCAATCGAAAACATGTTGAGCTAATTTCGAATTCTACGACATGAGTAATCTCGTTTCGTGTATTTTTAATATGTCTGAGACTCACTGAAGTTTTCTATGTAAAATAATATAATTATTATGCAAATTACTAGATTATTTTAAGCGCTCTCGGCTCGCGTTCATAGTTACTTACGTAGATACATAAACGCTAGCAAATAAAGAGTAACCATTCATCATCATCATCATCTCCGCCATAGGACGTCCACTGCTGAACATAGGCCTCCCCTTTGGACTTCCATATATACCGGTTGGAAGCGACCTGCATCCAGCGCCTTCCAGCGACCTTTATAAGGTCATCTGTCCATCTTGTAGGTGGACGTCCTACGCTGCGCTTGCTGGTCCGAGGTCTCCACTCGAGCACTTTACGGCCCCATCGGCCATCTGCTCTGCGTGCCATGTGGCCTTACACAAAACCATTACATAAAATAAAATAATTTAGCCTGGTTATATCGCGTATATTATCCCGTTTCAGAACTCGACGTTTTATACAAATTCATGGTAATCGCTGAAACTGAAGAGAATATTAATTTTGTCTAATTTATGCCGCCAAATTAGAACCATTTCTGGGGCTGAACGACGCGTCAATATTGGCGGCGGTCAAGTGGAATTATTGAGTTAGCATTTAACATTACGTACCATATTACATACATACTCGTAACTCACTGAATACAAATTTATATTATATGAAACGCAAAATTAACTTTGTAATCGTGTACTTTATGAATAAATTGATTATAATTTTAGACACTGTTTACGCTCCTTATCCCTAAAAAAATTGGGCAAGTGCGCGCCCGACTCGCGCATGTAGGGTTCCGTACCTATACATATATATAATCTATAACAAGTTTGTTGTATGGGAGCCCCCCTTAAATATTTATTTTATTTTATTTTTAGTATTTGTTGTTATAGCGGCAATAGAAATACATCATCTGTGAAAATTTCAACTGTCTAGCTATCACGGTTGTTGAGATACAGCCTGGTGACAGACGGACGGACGGACGGTCGGACGGACGGACGGACGGACAGCAAAGTCTCAGTAATAGGGTCCCGTTTTTACCCTTTGGGTACGGAACCCTAAAAACTGATTGTTTTAAACATTTTCTCTATGATCAAACAATAATCTTAACAAATTATCAATGTTACTACTTAGAACAGGGCTATTGAGATTTATTGGTGCATATTTGAAACACAGTGTGAATTTTTCGTTGATGATTTTTGATTCAAAAACTACTCGTAATTGAAAAATTTACACAGAAAACTGTTTTCTTCAACTTATTTTCCACTACACGCAATAAAAGCATGAAATAGCTTTGTTACTTTCTAGAACTCAGGGAAAAGTATTATTCACTTCAATATTATAATACTTCACTTCAATATGGTTGGCTGGTAGAGAATGCCATTTGGCATTAAGTCCGCCATTTGTACTGACTTTGGTTTTGTGCAAAAAAGTTTAAATAAATAAAATAAATAAGATGAAGAGCTCCATACGAGTTTGAAACATGTCGGGCCGTTCCTGACAATTTCACGTGAGTGTAAACCGCTTAATACAATAATTAAATATGTCTCACGAAAGTTTAGGATTAATAACTATTATAGCCATTTTTCGACCACTTCCACAAAAACGCATGTAACTAACTCAGAAACTAAAAGCCGTAAAATAGTACCTTTTACTAAACACTCCCACAAAATAATGAGACATGTTTCATTAATTTTTAAATAGCTTACCAACGATATCCACTAAAAGTACCCTGCAGTAATCAGCATAATGATTATCCAATCAAATATTACTGCGGCCATTTAAATATATTCCCCAGTAATCACGTATTACCACAAACTGCAAATGGTAACGAGCGGCAATCGACGGAATTGCGGCCAACCGAACTGCAGAATCTGGAATTAATTGTAGTAATTAACTTCCAATCTCTAATCTGTTTAGTAAACATTGACGCACGAGTAATCCACGAATGTTCATTAGTTGAGCGCCACTATTAGTGTTAAACTTAAGCTTTGCAAGTTTGCGCGTAGTCTGGTCATTTGTGAATGATATTATACTCCTATTATTCTCTTATGACGAAAGCACTGAGTGATAAGCTGGTTCAATTTTAAAGAGTTTTCCAATTTATTGAAATGGATTTAAATGGGTTGACAGTGTTATCCCCTAGGGCTAAAATAACCCGACTCTACGGTAGGTAATTGATTTCTTCGTCACCCTTCCATCCTTTATCCCTTTTATTTTTTCATTGTCTATATGTGCTCTTAATTCCATCTATTTATTTTATATTTTCTTTAGGAGACTCTAATTTAGGAGAGTAAATGAGTATGGTACTTTCAGGACTCTCCGTATTTATCAGAACTGCAAACATTTACTTTGACTGTGTCTATTCCTTTAAAGCATTAAATAATCTAAAATACGTTCTTCACTTTTCTTTATTCAATATCAGACAATCTCGCACAAATCGATCTAGAGCCAAATTAAGTTCAAGAAGGCTTTTGTTATGGGTACTAAGACAACGATATACATACTTATATAGATAAATATATACTTGAATACATAGAACAACCATGACCTAAGCACAAGTGGCCAGGATTCGAACCCGGGACCACCGGTTCAATAGTTAGGTGCTCTAAAAACGGCTCCAATCGCGTCGCGTCGCGTTAGCGCGCATGGCGCATTATAATGTCAGCAAATAAGACTACTTATAGGTATGTAACCATACGGAGTCCGCCATTTGGGGCGACTGTACCACTAAATATCCATAATCACCCCAATTAGGAGCGCAGAGACCTACGTAGGTTTGTTACTATGTAGTAACAAACAGGACCGTTTAAAAATCCGCGCAGTGAACGGAACAATGGCCAGAGTGGAGTTAATGACAGCCCACACAGCCGCAGCACCGCGCAATACTTGTTAAGAACAGAACGTTGACTTTATATAACAAATACCTAGCCATCACACCAGTGTGGACAAGGAGGGTTTCACAACGGTGTCAAGAAAGCGTAAGACACGCAAGAGTCAGTGTGGTACTGCAGAACCGGTTGGTTGTGGTCTGCGGGTCTCCACACCAAACAAGGCGCTATACGTGTCGCGCCTGCATCACACTGGCACCGCTGAAGAAGTGACGCAGTATGTTCGCCAGAAAACCGGCTACTCGCTAAGGGTGTTCAAGTTGCAGTCGCGCCACTACGTGCACTTCAGCTCATTTGTAGTGCGCGTGCCGCGGCCGCTCCAGGAGACTATCACGTGTGCTGATTTCTGGCCAAAAAGTGTCGTGTTTCGTCGGTTCCGGGGCAACCTACCAAATCCAACACCTGAGATGTCGGAACAACGGGGCGACGCCGTTTCGCCGTCGTAATAAACATTGTTCGGTTCATGACGCATTGGTGTAAACTGTAATGACATGTAACCTGTTTTTTTCAATAAATAAATATAGGTACTACCAGAGTATAAGAAAACAAGGTAAGTATGGCACTCTGGACTGACAGGCGAACTTTCGACGTCATCACGCTATGATTGATTGGTTGGTTGTGTCAATCCGTTTCTGTGTTGCCAGCGGTGTCATAATAACTACTTCCCGATTCCCATGTTACCCGTGTGAATCTCATATAATCGTGTGTTTTAAATCAATTATTGTGACAATATAAAACTTTGTCAAAGAACCTTAGTAAAAAATAGTGCGTGGAGTCCCTCCGCGCGCAAGAAATGAAACTTCGTAATGTGAAAATGAAAATAGGAAGGGGTAGAAATTGATTTCTAGTGAACTCATATTGTTTCTTTAAGACAAACTTCTTCACTCTCGCTCTGTCTCTTTCTATTCCCCCTCCCCAGGAGCGTTGAACGTTTAACGCAACAGTGCTTTCCTACCCCCTCCACGGTAGCGTTAAACGTTTAACGCAACCTTGTTGGAAGCCGCATTAGAAGATTCACTTCAAAAAACTGTAATGCATAAATGAATATTTTTTTTGTACAAATGACGGCAAAAAAATTTTGTCCTTATTACCATAAAGCGGAAACTAATCAGTGACGTAGAAAGTCTCACTAGCCGGAGTATCCCACCTTGTTTTCTTATACCATGGATACCACTAGAAGTCTACCCGTAAGTTCATTCGTGTAAAAAATGTTTCTTCGAGTCGGTTCAGGTAATAGCATCCTACAACCATCATTACATGTTTATTTGCAATTTGCATTTCATTGCTATATCTGGACTAGAATGCGTCCAGTCCAGTCGGTTCGGCGTAATGAACGCTCAACCAACTGAGGACTACTAACCAAAATAAGTTGTGTAAAATGAGCATAATTTTGATTACTACTAAGCAAAATTTGGATAATTATCAAGTAGTTAAAGTAGCTGAGCTATATTTTTTTAGCGTTGACGTTTCACGTTATTTCAACGGTCAGTTGACTGATCTTCCATTACTGCCCCAAGCTGTACTGCGGCCGTCAACAGCGGGTAAGCACCGGAAAATACTCGTCGCGTCACTGTTGGCAATTACCACTACCATTAGTTTGATCGCCCTCTGGCCTTTGTTTGTGCAACGATCTCCTCGGTATCGTATAATTGAATTTACTACATAATCACGCTTTTAGAGACATGGTTAAGCTTTCAGTTCCTCGCTTAGCTATTATAAAATATGTATTTGATTTCTCACCTAAAATACAAGCCTGATAATGGATAAACGTACATTCTATCAAATGGTTGTTAAAAAAAAATCTATCAATTATCCTTCTTCGTAATAACGATTATATGAAAGGAACATGCTAAGAAACGTTGTTATATGACGCACCTTTTATTACATGTCGAGGTGGCGTCAGTGCTGCGTAACACACAACGCGCAATTACCTCCAAATCGATTCACGTTAAACAAACGGTCAGTAGACTGATCTTCCATTACTGCCCCAAGCTATACTGCGGCCGTCAACAGCGGGTAAGCACCGGAAAATACTCGTCGCGTCACTGTTGGCAATTACCACTACCATTAGTTTGATCGCCCTCTGGCCTTTGTTTGTGCAACGATCTCCTCGGTATCGTATAATTGAATTTACTACATAATCACGCTTTAAGTTCCTTCGTGTAACTATTATAAAACATGTATAGGATTTGCCACCTAAACATACAACCCTGATAATGGAAAAACTGTATATACGTGTGTTTATCATACACTTTGTTGTATTTAAACCCTTTTACAGCTGCTTACAAAAAAAAATTAATCTTACGGTGTAAGATGATAATAGCTCATGTACCTGCATCTTTCTTCGTTGTTTTGAGTAGCAAAACCCACTTTTCATGAAGTGATTGTGTAATTCGAGAGTACTTTGAAATATTGCCAAATAAGCGTATCTATACAGGGTGATTCAGGTGTCAAGATCTGGAATTTAAGGCGTAATAATGACCATCATTCACTATGAGGCCAACAACAAAATCGCGAATAAAATAACAGTAAATCCATACATTTATGATAATTAGCAATCAATTAATTCCTGATTTTATGTTTTTTTTTGTGATTTCGTGGCTGGTCGATTAGTGTTAGTTGCTCCGTGTGACCCTTTCCAACATCTCTTTACGTATAGTGTAGATTGTATAGTCTTAATTCTTCCTATAGTTTAAAAAACCATGTATGATCACGTACAATTAAGGGTTCCGTGTATGATTGAATGATCTAATAAATTTTAATTAACCTTTTGAAGGCTTCTCCTTATACGCCAATAGTTGAAAAAAGAAAGAGCGAAAATATACCTTATCTGTCAGCAGGAAAACTGTTTCGGCAGCGTCCGCCATTACCCATTTAGTGGTCGTTGGCGTGCAGGTAGGCACGACAGCACACGACCACTTTAGTGGCTTTTGGCGTTCAAAGGGTTAAAGCAGTGGAGTCTGCTAGCGCAAACCAAATGTTTATTAAGAATCGTTTTTTTTTATAATAAAATATAACCCACGTCCCCACGGCCCCTCGGTTCAATTTCGTTCACTTTTATATAAACATTTGATTGCATGGTCTATTTTGTGCATTAGTATTTTTCTAAATACATGTAACAGTTTTTTTTATCACAAAACATGATTATTTTAAAAGATAACACAAATTACGACATTTTATTATCCAAGTAGAGTAATAGGAAACAAAACTGTACCGTGCTTAATTTATTTTATAAAGGGCTCGTCCCGTTTGACGAGATGTAGTCATTACGTCCATGAACGTCGCAGTATTAAATACGTCTACTTTGGAACTGTAGGCCCCGTCTGTTTATACGTCACGACGTATCCCATGTAATGGACACCCGACGAGGGTGGTATAATTTTTAGGATAATGAGAATTTGGATGTGTGTTTATATTTTAAAATATATACCTCTTTTATTTATTTAAATTCTACTTCAGAAGTAGAAAGGAAGGTAATTTTTACTTCACATTGCATTATGCACTAGTTTAATAGTTTTTACGTTACCGTAGGCAATAAGTGGGATTCTCTGGGAAAAAAAATCACTTCCTGGTCAAGGCAAGATGTAGAACTTTAGACAAACCACGGGTGGTAAATTGTAAAGCCCCAGAACGCATATTTATGACCCTCACCTTCGGATCGGGCCACAGATGTCTGCGATCTGGGACATTCATGAATTCACCACGTAATGTATATTATTAACACCCGTATCTTTATTACAATACGATATACTTACGTGACTATTGGACAACATACATTTACATTTTAAGGACAGAAAGTCCATTCGATAAAACAAGTAACAATGCATAAACCAATACAGTCCACCATCTTGTGAGGATAGGAGGAGATGAAGGTCACAGGGAGCTGCCATAACCCTTTACACTCGACTTGTAATGATCGTGAGTGTTGATTTTTTTAAAATATTTCGCGTATGGCGAACCGCTTTTGCGAACCCAACCGATGTCGATCGATCGTGCGGCTAAGCTAGATTGAAACAAAAAATACAGAAGGCTCATGCGTACGCGTCGGGACTCGCCAGTCTCCTTGACGTGGCGTAGGGGATGGCTGTGTTCATTGAACGTCGAGCTCACTATCGTAAGTGGTTTTTTTTACTAATTACCATCAAATATCTTCGTAATTTACTATCGGATTGCAAAAAGTACTTGTTTGTGTGATATATTTATAGTATTCTGCATTTTTTCGAATGAAATACATATGTGCAATTGGTTTTTGAATTTAAAGTATCACGATCGTGCGATTTCGGTTGCTTTGCGTATAATTGAACTCTCACGATCGTGCGGTTTCGGTTGTGTTTTATGATGTTGGTTTAGTAGGTATAACTTATTTATTTACACGCTTGGCTTACTTATCGGGATGATTTGCTTATTTTCGGAGCTCTGTTGACCGATAAAATACTATTAGATCTGCTCGAAGACGGAAACCTGTCAGTAATTGAAGGTTTAGACGATGACGATGATTTGGAAGATGTGCCTAACTTTTTTGATAACTTAGCAGTGATGATGACTGGCTCTCGGAAGAAGAAATTTATACTCTACATGAAGTAAGGCCACGGTCATGTTCTCCCCTAAGTTCACCACGAGCTTCTTCTCCACCCCCTTCTCTCGCGACCAGCGACTCCACCACTAGGGACATTGTCACCGCCACCTATTTCGCTGTTGCAAATCGGAGCTAAGTAAAAGACGACCAGGTCAAGGTAGGTCGGAATCTATACCTAGAAAGGTTCGAATAGGCAGAGGTAGATCTCTCCGCACACGGGGAAATTAACGCAGTGGAAGATCCATATCAGCACCCGCACCTCGAAGTCAAACATGGCAGCGAGCTCTGTCTACGGATAAGCCACATAATTACACTTCGCTACCAGTGAAACCTGTCCGTTCCCCAGTAGAGTACTTTCAAGAATACATTGACAACGAGTTCGTAAAAGAGATCGCTAGATGTACGAACTTGTATTACATGCGAAAAACGGGCGTAGGATTAAAAACTACCGCCTATGAAATCTGCAAGCTCTTTTCCATTCATCTAGTTATGAAAACTATAATTTTGTTGATTATTTTATAATGGTGCCTGAGAAATTGCTGTGATTTAGTGCGGATATTATAAGTAACTTAGTTTAATTTTTATAACTGTTTTATTCATTGAAATTCCTCGATAACCGTTTAAATGTACCATTTCTACGCATCCACACCATGACCCTCACGAACGTGCGAGTTACATATTATTCCTGAGCCACACGAACGTGAGGGTCTGATTGTGGAAGACCAGCTCAGTGAGGTTTTTTTTTAGAATTTTTTCTAGACTCCTTATGAACTAATAATAACGTTACGTAATGTCGCACGGAGCTGTTAAAGATTTTTTTCTCTCGGGTGTAAAGGGGTATGCGTATAGCATTCACGTAGATATGTTTAGTATCGTGAAGTACTACGGCGTAGCAGTGCTACATTATACGTTCTACGCCGTAGACAAAGTGTAACTACGTAATACTCGTGCTACAAGAAAACGTTGATTCCCGCCCCCTTCAGTCCCTCCGCGACCAAGAACGTAGCATCACATTCGAAACGGAGGTAATCAAATAAACACGTTATGAACGCGATTAAGAGGCCTTATTCCTTTTAAAATGCTGATTGTTTTAGACATTTTTCTCTATGATGAAACATGTTTCTTAACATATTATTGATGTTACTACCTAGAACAGGGCTATTGAGATTTATTGGTATATATTTGAAATCTACAGTTAGTATTTTTCATTGATAATTTTTGTTTCAAAAACTACTCGAAATTGACAAAATTCACGCGGAAAATTCGGTTTTTCAACCTATTTACGACTGCACGCAATGAAAGCATGAAATAGCTATGTTACTACCTAGAACTCGGGAAAAGTTATTATTCACTTCAAAAAGTTGGTTCAAATTATCTATATATTTGTCATAATACAAAAAAAAAATATTTTTTAAAGGAATAAGGCCTCTTAAGTCCAGTTTTGTTATGTCCAGTCTACATTTAATTGGAAGTTAGTTAAGTACTTGATTAAAAAACTGTAGGTATTCCGGAAATGTGTGACTTATGCAAGCAAACCCGCGGCACCAAATACGCGCGCGTCACGACACTCGCTGTTTTAACTTCATTATCATACAAATTACAATTTGTTGACTTTCCTTCCCTCCCATTTCAGAATGGCCGACTTGTTTCGTAGAATAGAATGTGTTCAGAGCATATTAGCATATTTTCGGAGTTCCACAGTAAAAATGTTAAAAAGGGCCTTTAATGGAACGTTGACAATATCCGACGGTTATTTTAATCCGGCCTTTGGAAGCTTCTATTTTGATGTAATTTAATTTTGTATGTGTTAATGTCAGTCTCTGTGTATGGGATGGGGTATTTTTGTTTAAAATAATGTTGCATCAAAGGTTTGGAAAGTATAACGTATATGTATAGCTTACAGGTTTTATACTTATTTTCGTACGAGTCAACGTCTTGATAGCTTGTTTCAACATGTAGATAGAAAATCTACTACATTGTTTTGCGTCAATAACTACTTAGTTCAATATCTAGGGCAAATAGTTCTCAACTCTTACACTTTGAATATCATGAAACTATAAATTATATTTTCATAGTTCATGAAGAGATGTGAAGAGAGGCATGTGACCAGAAAAGCGCTAAGCGGCTATATTAGAGAATGACCAAAGAAAGGATATATGGATTATTACATAAATGAACGATGATATGAATAAGAAGGAAGTAAACGACGAGATGACGAGTGATAGGAAAGAATGGAGGAAGAACATGTTACGCCGACCCAAATAAATGGGATAAAGGCAGGGAATGAAGATGATGATGATGTACTAGGAGGCGCAACTTTGTACGCGTATTATTCTTTTCTTAAGCGTAGACGGGTAAAAAGTATCCTATAACTATCTTTGCATGTCCAGCTATCCCTGTACCAAAATTTGTTAAAATTTGTCCACCCGTTTCGGCGTGATGAGAGAACAATGGAAATTATGATCAACAGATGGCGCCACTCTGGCATGGCGCCGCGCGCCCATACAAAATGAATGACGATCCTGCGTCACGCTATTAATGAAGTATTAAAACCGGAACTATGCCCTCGAATCACTGCACTCTCAACCAAAGTTAAAGCCAATAGATACGAAATTTACGAGCTACGCTAAAAACAAAATGGCGCCCTCATAAAAATCTCTCGCCTAGTAGCTTCACTTAAGCGAAAGAGAACATCACTTATAACTTATATTTGACACCGGTTTGGGTGAAAACTGAGAGATTCATATCTAGGTTGCATAAGAGCGAGCGAGGCATGAATAAAACCCGAATCGCATTCCGTCGGCTCACGCATTGTGAAGGGGGTTTTCTTCATATTATGCAGTTTCATGAAACCATTCAACGCAAATATTAAATGTTATGATTTTACCATTAGTTAATTAGCATTCGTTTTATTTTGTTTCATAACTGGTTTAACCCAATTTTAACTCGTCTTAAATTTGGCGCAGCGGGGAAAATAAACCAAAATGTGTTAATGATAAAAAAGTACATTAGCTACAAGTGCAAAAACTTAGGGCTTAATAAAATTCACATTACATTGTGTGTATATTAAAAGCGCATAGATGAAGAAATAATAAACAGTGTTGCCACACTGAAAACGAGAAAATACGCACAGTCACGCACTTATTATCACTTATTTTATTTTACGATTTATTATCTTCTTATTATAGCTACACTGAGTGATATTGACAAGAGGTCTTATTCCTTTTTTTTATATTATGACAAGTAAATTGATAAATTCAAACAACTATTTGAAATGAATAACATTTTCCCTGTGTTCCACTATGAAATAGTGACAATGCTATTTCATACTTTATGGCGTGCAGTTGAAAATAAGTCGAAAAAAACGTCGTCGAAAGTTTTCTGCATGAATTTTGTCATTTAGAGTAGTTTTTGAAACTAAATTATCAATGAAAACTGTAGTTTTCAAATAGATAGTAGGAAAACTGTACCTAGTTTTCAAATACCAATAAATCGCCCTGTTCTAAGAAGTGACATTGATAATTTGTTAAGAAACAAATGTTTGATCACAAAGAAAAATTTCTAAAACAATCCACGTTTTTGAACTGATAAAGAGCCTTAATTTATTGTAAATCGACCATTTTACTAAAGTAATAAAGAATTTTGTAAGAATGAACAAATGCATTTTTATTTACATTGCCAGTTTTAGTCTGTGAGTCCTCTAGAGTTTTAAAATTCTACTACTCGTAGACTATCATCGGTCAAGTGTCACTGTATATTTTATGCATTACCTTGCAGCTCCACATTTACTTTATGGAAATGGAACTCTATTCATGAAGGTACAGTATTGGTGCTTATCGTCAAATGGACCTTAGAGTGTAAATGAATATTAAAGTAGTAATATATACTAGTTTATCGATGCTGTTAGCTTTTAGATGCATTCAGATACTTTATTAATTTTAATAGAAAGTGCTTGCGAACGTCGTCTGCTTGGGAGAAAAAGTCATAAACTTTTTTTGCGACTTCGTAGTTGGGTAAAAAGTATCCCATAATATATGGATATAAGATACTATAGGATCCCTAGTCACCTGCGAAGGCGCAGCTATATAAAGTTCAAAGTTCAAAATGCTTTACTTGTAAACATACACACTGAATAATACAGAGGTGTTCGATACAATATAATGGTCCACTATGGTTTGCCAGTTGGCGTACAAATTATGGAGGTTTCTTAAATACTAAGCAAATTAATAATTGATACATGGAAATGAGGGTGCGCTAGTACCATGTCAAATATATTAAAAAACTAATTATAATTACTCGTATGTACATAAAGTGTCAATATTGAAATAATCGGAAATTGAATAAAAGCATTTATCTAACAGTTATTTGATTACGTTGCGTTTAAATTGAGGCATGTCTAATTGTTTTAATTTCAGTGGTAATTTATTGTACACCCTAATTATGAGCGAAATGGCACTTTTTCGCATTAATGCTGTTTTTGAAAATATAGTATACTTAGTATCTTAGATGAGACTTAGCACACGTATTAATGTGTAGATCTATTCATACATTACTAAAACAAAGCGGACTGAATTCCATATACTCCGCCAGGTACTAATCCGACACGGTCGGCGACACTAGCTGACGAACACTGATATGATTGGTTAGCTGGTTCTGACAATCCGTTTCTGTGCTGCCAGTTGTTTAACATAATACTCCCCGATTCCCTTCCTACATGTATGAATCTCATAAAATCGTAAGTGTTTTAAATCAATCATTAAGACCAAGTAAAATTTTATCAATAATGCATAATGAAATGAAATAATTTATTCAGTAAGTAGGCCACAAGGGCACTTTTACAAGTCAGATTGTAAATCTACCGGCATTTCGCAAGAGGAGACCGCTGTTGAGAAGAAAGCCGAAAGAAACTCAACAGTAAGTATTTTTTTCGTAAATAATACTTAGAACAATTACAATACATTAGTCTTGTAATTAATTATTACATGGAGTATCTATATAGGAGATATATAGATCTATATTATAGATATATACTCCAAATCAATGTTAGGTAGGAATATATTACATACCTAGGGCGGTGAATTCGTGGATGTCCCAGACCGCAGGTGTTTGTTGCCCGAACCAAAGGTGAGGGCCACAAATATGCGATCTGGAGCGTTACGAAATACCGCCCGTGGTTTGTCTAAAGATTTACGTGTTGCTCTGGCCAGGAAGTGAGATTTTCTCCCCGCGTAGCTTGACGTAAAATATTTTTAGAACGAGTGACGGGAGAAATTATTTTCCTGATTATATGGATTTTGCTACTACAAAGGTGCAACAAGTAATTAAGTCAGACCTTATTTTTTGGATCATTCAAAATTCCTACTATAGAAGAATACATTACTGCAGACGCCGGGAAAGAAAAGCTTGCCAGGTAAATACCTCCCTACGGTAGGCCGTCAATAATTACTACGAAGCCGGCAAGCCCTTTTCACGGCTAGGCATGTATAGTGCTTATCTCAAATATATGCAATGCCGCTTAGCCTGAACAAAGACGCCATGTTAAAAAAAATACTTCCCGGCTTAGGCCTTCAATTTTGTATTAAATTCCTTTACAGTTCTGTTCTCTCGAGTTGTTCCGCCCAAAACGCGATACATCGAAGCCTGTTATAACGCACGTTGTGACGACATGTTATTGCATGTTTAAGAAAATACATTATTATTAATATTCGACACTTGATGCTAATACCATTATCATTTGAAATTAATATATTTATTACAATGGAAAATAAATTAAAAATAAATACATACTATAAAACTTAAAATTAAAAAGAATCCCCCAGTATTGAAGCCGTCTGAGGCATCGTCCCCAGCACGCTCGCCGCATTTCCCCTTTGGATGGCGAGGCTCAGTCTTTGAGCGAAAAAGGACCCCGCTCTGATGTTACCCGATACTCCGATTAATTTTTGTGAGATTTCTTTTACAATTTTTTTGGCATCCGAAGACCACGGGCCAAATGTTTCCACCGCCAGTGCCGCAAATTCGTAATTTTTATTTAAGAAGGCATATTTGCGGTGCTTGACGATTTGGGCATCTTCTGCGGCCATCCCCGGTTTTCTGGCGGAACGTTGGACATGGGACGGGGCTAGAGTGTCCACACATGTAACATCCCATGCCAAAGGCCGCCCGAGATGCCATGGCACCAGTGTGCAGCCATCCGGTCTCTTCCCGTCTGCAGCGGAAAGTCCCACAGGCTCCAGAGTTGCTGGAACGGATGCTGTGCCAAGGGCCCGGCGAACGAGGTCGTTAAGTGCCCCGTGTCTATAAAAACGACCAGCGCTTGACTGGCAATAGAGGCCGTGTCGTCCGAGGGTGTCAGCAGAGCCTCCGCAACGGCAGCAAAGGTGTGGCTCACAAATTTTTATACCAAGACGGAGGCAGATTGCGATTCTAAGGGCACTCGGATCTAAGACGGAACCGATGTTGCGTGAAGGCAGGGCATGCAGCCAATGTCCCGACTCCGGCTCAGATACTGCCAGTAGGCGGGCCCGCTCGGTCGCAGTAAGGCAACTGTCTAATAGAAATTTGTGAATGGATTTTACTGTTATGTGATCCCAGGCAGCTTGGCTGGCTTTTTCAGATGGCGCGCTCTCACCCGGGTTCCTAGCGCTCCATGCTGACTCTGCATCCACCAGGTCCGAAACCTCTACATCAGTGGGATTAGGAATGTTAAGAATACCACTGATGAGGGTGACAGTACCGTGAATGGATGAGAGAAAGGCAGGAAGAGCAAGGTCGCCTGTGGAGCGTATGCCTAGTCCGCCATATTTAATAGGAAGAGTTGCCTGTGACCAACTAGATACATTTTGAGAAACGTTTAGAATTTTGCTCGTGGTTGTTTTTAATAGATCGTCGATAGTAGTGGTCAAAAAGGGAAATTTCCAGACAGGGCTGCAGCGTAAAATGAACATGAATTTGGGTGAAAAAAGACATAAACGTAAAATGTAGATAGCTACATGAGGGCTGATTTTAAATAACAAATCCGAAGAATTGCGAAAGTTGTTTAATTTTGAATTTATACATAGTTGGTGGAATGGCGTCTTCAAAAATTGGAGCACCGAGTAGGGTGAGGGATTCGCGATTAAGTAAAGTGATATTAGGCGTTACACGGTTAAAAAGACTTAAAATGTTACCTCGGCATTCAACTGGGAGTTTTTCTGAGATAAAAAGCTCACACTTGTCGAAGTTAAGAGATAGGCCAATCTCAGAGAACCTTTTTATAACATAATTTAGGTCATTGAAAGCTGAAGACGCCGATCCTCCTAGCGTTCCGTCATCCAGATACCATATATTTAAATCGGAAGTGAGCTGTGATATGATGGAATGGATGGCCAGGCTAAAAATTACAGGGCCGAGCGGGTCACCTTGCTGGCAACCAACGGAAGAGGAGATTTCCTTGTCACCGAACATTAATTTTGATGGGGTACCGTAGCATTGTAGTAAATAATTATAAATTTCGGGAAGTTCATTTTGAATTTTATCTAAAAGGGTGCCCCTGTCAATCGAATTAAATGCATTTTTGACATCTAGCTTTAATAGGACTTCGAAGTTAGATTTATTTATGAATGTGCGGGTGGCATGCACTGCAGCTTCACACCCCCCTCTAACTCCAAAACCGAGTTGTTTCGGTTGAAATTTGTCGGTGAGACGGGTATAGTGAGCGGCGTAGTGAACTTCCCACTGCAATAGGACGAATACCACCGTCTTTTTAGGGTTCCGTACCTCAAAAGGAAAAAACGGAACCCTTATAGGATCACTTTGTTGTCCGTCTGTCCGTCTGTCAAGACCCTTTTTCTCAGGAACGCGTGGAGGTATGAAGCTGAAATTTATATCAATTACTCAGGTCTACTGTCCCTTGAAGCTGTGAAAAAATCAAACTTCTAAGCCAACGCAATCAAAAGATACAGCCGTTTATGCCGCAAATTTTCGACACTTGCAAGGGAATCAAAACCTACAGGGTGCTTCCCGTGAACTCAGAATCTTGAAATTTGGTACGAAGCAACGTCTTATAGCATAGATAAAGGAATAATTACGAAAACCATAAATTTTTTTTTAATACCTAACTTTGCACCTAATTTATATGGGGCGCTATACATACCAGGTGCAAACTTAACTTAACCACTTAGGGATGGAAAGTGTTTGTACGGAACCCTCGGTGCGCGAGTCCGACTCGCACTTGGCCGGTTTTTCTTTAGAGCAATTAAGTTAGCACCGTACAAAATGGGAGCAATTTCGCTGCAAATTTTGCCCGATAACATTAAATTAATTAAGGCAGTCAGCTCCTTGAGGAGGGATTCCCCGGCGTCACCCATTAGAGGGTTGGAGGTGCTGCGGGGTCAAACCATCCAAACCTCCGGCAGAACCGTTGGGGAAGGATCGAAGAGCTTGTAAAGTGGCAGCCTCAGTAACCTGTAGAGGCTGAAGGACGATAGATGGCGGAAGGGGTAACGGATTTGTTGCGGTGGGAGTTGGGTGTTTGTCTTTAAGAGCGGTAAATACGTCAGCAGTGCGCGGGGCCAAGGTGTCGCTAGAAAATAAAAGTTTTGTAGCACTTCTCACGTTGCCATCAGATATTTTACTCTCGATTGCCCTGATCTTCGAGTAAGTGTTCGAATTACAACGTTCTGTGATTGGCTGCTCCAGGTCAGTTGGAAAACCCGGATGAAGAATGTTCTCTTTTATTATGGCGCATAAAGTACGATTTGATTTATCCCGTGGGATGTGGCAGTTTTTGTAAGTGAAGGTAAGTAAAGCTTCCCACGCGGCAAAACTGTTACTCGACGTTACCTTAGATAAACAATCCGATAAGCTTCGCGCTACAGCCGCCCGAGCTCCCTTCGGTATCCGTTTGGCTAGTCTGGTGCTCGCTTTTAGGGTGGCTAGGCGAGCGGATAAATCTGTTGAAGAAGTGGATATGCTGGGCCCCGTGACCCCAGACGGGCAGTTAAGCGAAGAGCTTGTGGGCAGACTGTCAATGCGTGGGACATGTATCTTGCCGAGATGTATATTAAGTCCTTTCTTCCCTTTGTACACTTTCTGATCTTCGCAAATAGGGCATTCGTAAAACTGCGTCGATGCACAAGACATTGTTATAAAAAACAGAAAATTATAAATTTGTAAACATGTAAGAAAAAATTGATTATTTGTGACATGTTGCTGCCGGTGTCATACAAACTGACGGTTGCCTTGGCAAATCGTAGGCTTAGCAACGGCGGCGTCTCAGGCTTTTCCAGTTAAAATAGATTTGCCGGGCTGTCTTGAATGTGTACTCGTGTACGGAACGATATATTCTTTCGAAGAGTATATTTGCTGAAAGGATTTCTTTGTTGAAAGAGATTCGTTCTTTTTAATACATTTTTATAATATTTTACGTCTCAACAGTCTTGACAGCCAAATGAAACTTCATTCATTTGAATATAAACTTCATCTTCTCTATGTAGGTACCCCACAGTCGATGATGAGTTTATAATACCTATTGACGATGTATGTACATATGTCAATATCCTATAATCGCTCTCGGATCGACTGTGTGCATAGGATTAATATATTAATTAACGGTGAATACCAAGAGCCTACGAGCCTGTAGTCAATATTTATGTATGATTTAATCATAGATAGAACGGAGCTAGGTCAGGATCATCTGTTTGCATCGAGAGATAATCCATTTTTTATACGCTAGCTGCTTAAATTTATTTATTGTTATACACGTACGTGGTGGAAATATTTGAAGTATAAAATTTGTAGCGTTATTTTAATTGATAAATAAAATAACTTTACTTAATAAAACAATCATATTTTTGCGTAAAGGTAGTATTTTAAAATATATATATATAACAAAACAACAACTACATTAAATTACATTAAAATATTTTAATTAAACTAAGTACACAAAATAATCTAATTAGGAATAAATAAACATTAATAAATAGAATAAAATAAAAAAAATATTAGTTTTCCGTTTTACACTTTATCGATACGATGATTACGCTATCGACCCGCGCCACGCACATCGATACATATAACACAATGTATACGCACAGCGTATATGCGCGAGCGACTGGTTTTCTATGCAAATCCCCGCTCCATCATTCTCGATACAACTTTGACGCAGAGAGCATGTCGCTGCAGCGCGCACTCATTAGCCGCGTTCATAAATACGATGACGACGTGCTTCGGTGTAATCTCAATGTTTTAGTTCACCGGTTAATCTTATAATTTAAATAGTTTTCGCCCCCACTTTTGGGTAAGTGTGAACAAAATATATATTAGCTAATAAGTAGTGTTAAGATACTAACGCGTAATGCATTTCGTTGCGTACTGGTTGTCAAAATGGCGCTTTGCAAATTCACTCTGTCATTGTGTTGAAACTTGCCGATTTCTTTATAGTGCATTTAGAATAAGATTTAACTATTTCAATTAACTTAAATATAATTGTAAGTGTTAACGAGTTGCAATTTTGTTGATGCATTTAATATATAAATAATGTAACCGATTACTGGCGAGTTAGTATTTAATGCATTTAGTTGTTCCAGTCTATATATGTTATTCTTTTTATGTAATCTAGTCTAGTGCTTTCCTGCTTGCTCCGCTTCTGATTTCCGTGCACCGCCACATACCAGCCGTAGCTACTTTTTGTAAATTGCATTGATAGACCTGCTGTTAGGTAAACATAAGTGATGGGCGTTGCACGGGAACACGACTGATTCGTGTCCTAAAATAGTGGAAATGAATTCCAGGGTTTACGGCGAGGTTACCGCTGCCCTACCGCCTGACCGGAGCTGCGTGACGCTGGCTACACTGCAGTCCCGTTCCTGGCTCAGCGATTGTCCCAGGACAGTATTGACACTAAGGTCGCGATCCAGAGTATTACCGTAATAACGGCCTTGAGGCCGGATTATACCACGGACCCTCAGTGCTCCTGTTTTTTTTTTTTTATTAAATTTTTGTACTGACTGTTGAAGTAGTGTTGTACTTATTTCCTTACCTCTGCCCTTTACACAACGACGGTACAAATTAGAATGATAATGTTTTACAGACACAAAAAATTACACTACAAAATAAATTCCCATCAATCATGAATTCATGACACAAATGGGAATCAAAATATAGGTATACAAACTAATACCCTTCTCCCAATATCACCACGCTCTATCAGTTATTAACAGTACGTAGCTTATACCTTAAGACATCTAAAAATCGATTGGTGTATTGAGCCATTTATGACCAACAATCATGGTCAAATAGAGCCTTAGAATTGGTTGACAATGGACAAATATTAATATGTATTTTGATACATAATGTAAAATATTAATTCATTTGTGATCCGCTACATTCCAGGTGAGGGTCGAACCCACGACCTCTACATATCTTAGTACTCTGACGCCTGAGCTGCCGCGACACATGTGGTGAAATTAAGCATTATATTCTGACAAAGCACCTTCTGCACCCTTTGTTTCTTAAATGCTAAGCTCATTCACCATACTTCTAGTAGAGACTACTCGTATACTATCAAAATGCGACAAAAAACACAAATGGGACAAAATATTGCGATACAACAGACAAACAAGAAACTCATACACCATTTCTTTTCGCCGAGTTTAAAAAACGAAACAACCAATATTTTCCAAAACCTTTAAAAATCGAACAAAAGACTTACACGACGGATATCCGCAACCGACAAAGGTGCCAATCACACAGATTTTAAAACCAGCAAGCAATACCGAAATAACCCGACACCATCAGTACCGTGGCCACGTATCGCAATCGATACCGCTTGAGTGCTTTCTGCAATAAATATGAAGTTATTTTCACAAGAATTTGGAGTGTTCCGATACGGTATTGGGATGAGTTAAAGCGTAGTGTAGTTTTATAATATTGCGTATGTGAGAGTGCGAAGGCTGCTTTTTAAACGATATTCTTTTTTACTTCAAGTATAAGCCGGGCTACAAACTTGCACAAAATGCCAACTGACGTGAGCCTCAAACACCGCCGCAAAGCTGCAAGCTTGTCAGTCTTCTATCGGATATATTTTGTCGAGTGCGCACCATCCCCGTTTCAGCATCGGACTCCAGGTGACGGGAACGATTTCATCCTTTTGTCGTCAGCTAGCACTTGTTCACACGAACCGTTAAGGAATGAAACTCGCTCCTATTGTGTGTATTTTCTGAAAATCATAACTTGAATCTCTTCAAGACAAGAGTGAATAGACGGTTACTGAACCAGCTAGGAGGCACACAGGCAGGTGGCAATCAGCGGGCTGTGTAGCCTGCAAAGCGGATGCCCATTGGGGCAGCAGTAGTTGTTTGATTAACAAAGGTTCCATCATGGGTAACCCTAACCTAACCTAACCAACCCCTTTTAAGGCAACCCCTTTGTTGAAGTAAAATACTTAGCCGCTCTCGTGGTCACTGTAACCCATCACGATCACCACCTAGATTGTGATGCTGTTGCTAGCCACCTACCTCCGCAAGTAGCTGTGGTTCAATACGCCTGCTGCTTGCCTTCCTCACTCACTTGCACATACTATGAAGGACTATTATATGAAACGGTTTACGCTCACGTGAAATCGCCAGGAACGGCCCGACATGTTCAGAACTCATATGGAGCTCTTCATCAGGGACTGCTGTGTAAACCGCTTAATATAGTCTCACGAAAGTTTCAATAAGATTACTATGAAGGGATGACGAGATTGATGACCATGTGAAAGTTGGGTCGATGGATTATGGTCTGCGTAAGATTGCACTATGTAGCGAGGCTTATGTTCAGCAGTGGAAGTGGCTGCATGATAGATAAAGAAGGCACACTGCTGAACTCCATAAAGCTGCCTGACCACTGCAGCGGAACTGTGATAAAATAGACCAATCACATTCCTCAGATTCCACGTAGCCTGATTGGTTCAATGTTCCGCTCCACTTCAGTTAAAAGGAAGCCTTAGTCAGCCAAAGTAAGTGCAACGCAATGGGCTCAGTTTTATTCCGCTAACGGCGCCGTAGCGTGCTTGTTGGTAGTTTATGGCATAAAGCAAATGTCATAATAATACGTTTCTCAAACGTTCAAGGAAATGTCGTCTGTACCTTCAATTAATACAACACTCTTTTGGTACTTATTAAAGTGGTGTTCTAATTCTGGCACAATTTTAATGATAGTTTAGGATTATTTCTCTAAATATTTGAGAGAAACAAAACATTATCTTGGCGTGAACAGGGATTGCCTAATCATATTCCTAGACGGGCTGAGAGTCGCTCAACCATCATGCGTCTTGTTTACTTATGAATATTATTATTGACGACGTGGTTGGCGTTTTATAGAGTACCTGCCTACTGAGCCAGCGGTCCTGGGATCGAATCCCGGTTGGGGCAAATATTTGTGTGATGAACTCGAATGTTCGTTCCTGGGTTATGGATGCCTCTCATGATCGTCTAGTACCCATAGTACAAGCTTTGCTTAGTTTGTGTAAGATTGACCATTCATATTTATTTATTATATTCCCCTCTGTCGCAGTCTCTATAGTATTGCACTTATTATTTCTAGCGATCTTGAGTCCTTCTCATACAATTGCTCCCAGAGTATCTCCGGATGTTGCCAGCCAAACGAGCGCTCCACAAAATCGACAAATCACTTATGTTTCCCTACACGTTTCCTTCATTTGTTTTGCCACTATAGGTTTCAAGACAAATAAATATTCTATATAACCGCTGCACGTAAAATAGTACGTAGTAGTACAATTGTTCTTGTCTTATTTAGTAAACTAAAAGGTACCTATACATTTTGTTTCGCCCGGAAATAAACGTCATAAACATCTTTTTTGCCTTCACTGTAGTCAGATACAATTCGTTGCTTAATAATATTAAGCAACGAATTATTGATATTATGATTTATATATTTTTAATATCAATATTTTGAATTGAGTATAAAAACTGATTGAAAAGCAAATTAGTCATTTGTATTGTTTTTGTACGGTTCAATTTTGTAATGTTTTGTTGTTTTACGGTCAGCATCAAAACTAGCTAAAAATTTTAGTTTACAATTTAATTATAATGTACTTATATAACTAGTAAATTTGTTATACTTGTACTTATATAACTAGTAAATTTGTTATACTACAAGCTAAAAGGCTAGATGAATAGGTACCCTTTCGTTGTTAGCTGCCAATCATTCTGTGATGAACGGGAGATATTTCATCGACATACTGCTCTAGTGAATGCCCAACTATAAGCATGTAATAAAATTAATAGTATTCGGATGGAGACTATGCTTCAATAAATACTATAATCTATATATATAAAAGAAGAAGTCCTTAATGACTCATCAACGCACAGCCGAAACTACTAATGTTAGAGAGTTGATTTTTGCACAGTAGGTTACTTTTATAACGTGGGCTAGAGATAAGAAGGGATTTTTGGAAATACCACCCCCAAGAGTGTTAAATAGGGGTGCAAAGTTTGTATGGGGGAAACTTTTTTTTGGAGCTAGAGACTTTAAACTTTGTAGAAAGATTACTTATTCAAAAACACAAAAAGTACTTTCAGCGTTTTGGAAAATTTCACCCCTAAGGGGGTTAAAAAGGGGTGCAATGTTTATATGGGAGAAACTTTATTTTTTGAACTAGAGACTTAAAACTTTGTAGAAAGCTTACTTAATCAAATACAAAAAAAGTGATTTCAGCGTTTTGGAAAATTTCACCTCTAAGGGGGTCAAAAAGGGGTGCAAAGTTTGTATGGGGAATACCGCTGATCTATATATATAAAAGAAGAAGTCCTGACTGACTCATCAACGCACAGCCGAAACTACTAATGTTAGAGAGTTAATTTTTGCACAGTAGGTTACTTTTATAACGCGGGCTAGAGATAAGAAGCGATTTTGAAAAATTCAATCTCTAAGGGGGTTAAATAGGGGTGCAAAGTTTGTATGGGGGAAACTTTTTTTTTTGGAGCTAGAGACTTGAAACTTTGTAGAAAGATTACTTATTCAAAAACACAAAAAATACTTACAGCGTTTTAGAAAATTTCACCCCTAAGGGGGTTAAAAAGGGGTGCAATGTTTATATGGGAGAAACTTTATTTTTTGAACTAGAGACTTAAAACTTTGTAGAAAGCTTACTTAATCAAATACAAAAAAAGTAATTTCAGCGTTTTAGAAAATTTTACCTCTAAGGGGGTCAAAAAGGGGTGCAAAGTTTGTATGGGGAATACCGCTAATCTATATATATAAAAGAAGAATTCCTGACTGACTCATCAACGCACAGCCGAAACTACTAATGTTAGAGAGTTAATTTTTGCACAGTAGGTTACTTTTATAACGCGGGCTAGAGATAAGAAGGGATTTTTGGAAATACCACCCCTAAGAGGGTTAAATAGGGGTGCAAAGTTTGTATTGGAGAAACTTTTTTTTTGGAGCTAGAGACTTGAAACTTTGTAGAAAGCTTACTGAATCAAATACAAAAAAAGTACTTTCAGCGTTTTGGAAAATTTCACCTCTAAGGGGGTTAAAAAGGGGTGCAAAGTTTGTATGGGGAACACCGCTAATGTTGTTTATAAAGAAGTGTTACGCTAAGGTTATCAGTTTATATTTTTTTTATTTCCTGTCTTCTACCCAGTGACTACGTCCTTTTTTTAAAACGAACTTGCACCCTTTTTTCTATGGTTGACTGTCAACAATATTTTCTTAGTGCTGTCTCTTATTATTTGTGTTCCAAACTTTATGTGTTCCTATATTTAGTGAGTTGTCTATCAGCACATGAATAATCTATACTTTATATACCTATTCTTACTTTATTTAGCTTCTTGAGAAATATAGAGAACTGTAGCACCAGAATATATTGAATCACTCTTCAAACAATCTACTAGCCTGTAGACCAAAATAGTAATCGCATCATTAAATTCACTTATGTGCATTTAGTTTTTAATGGTCACATTTCAGCACTTTCTTTGAACACTAGCCTTTTTAATAACTGGGGTACCTGCTAGACCATTTAGAAACATTTTGGCCAGCCTCGGGAACTCCGCCACACAACTCTTTTCGTTTAATAGCCAGGCTGGCGTGTACAAATACCAGTGCTGCCTTCTTATGAAAAGAGGTCATTATTTATTATTGATTTAAAATAAAGTTTATTATTTTTTATTGTTGAAAGAGATACTCTTCATTAAACTGCCTTCACCTCTCGATTTCCAGTGCTGAGTGTAAGATTGTTTTAACAGCCTTACGATATTTAACATTTTTTTTAAATCTCACTCATAATAACTAAGATCCCCATTTTCTAACTCCAAATCCATGCGTCGCTCTATATCTTGCAGAGTAATTTTTGCCAAAGATTAAAAGCATCAGGTAACTGACGGAATCAATATTAAGCATCCTGCAAACAATTCCCGTAATCTAATTGGAAAATCTTCTAAAATTCTTTAACAATTGCATATCAGTGTCTGCCACTGTTTGAAATGTAATATGTCTAGACCATTTTAACTAAGAATAAAATTCACTTACCTATTTTAATATCTTTGTCATCATCAAAAATCTACGCGGACGAAGTCGCGGGCGGCCGCTAGTTATATAAATAAAAAAGGAACACAATATGTCATGATATAAAAAAAAACGATAAAATGAAAGTGCTCTGATATCTCAGAGAGATCACCGAAGTGACGATATGCCTAGTATATCGCCGTTTATCCAACCCGGTTGCGTTAGATTGGTGCCCAATTTATATAGGATGCCATAAATATCAGGGACAAACGTAACTTGACCAGATAGCAACGTGAAATGTCACTAAATGGTAGTTCCATCACTGAGATCGCGTTTTACTGACAGCTAAAGGCGATATACCCGAGACATAGCTTATTTGGCTCCCAGCTTATCAATAGGTGCGACCGTGAGTATAGCTCATCTTGATATTAAAAGTGGATCGAGGCCCCACGCTCCGCGTTTAGATTCTCCCTTCGGCAGATATTTCAATTCACTCTATTTTTACACTTTGTGTGTGCAAACCGCTACTGCGCTTTATACATGGTGCAGGTATTTATAAATAGGTGGTCGCGTGGAATAATGACTTCATTTAATACAGTAGTTCCGTATGATGCATGCAGCATAATTAATAACAACTTTACAATGGAAATTATGAATAATGCTGGAAACGATAATACAATTTCTGTAACGAATATGGAGGTTTTATAAACCGCTTGTAGAAACAAAGACAGCAGCTAGCTCAAAGGAGATTGCGATTAAGGTTCCTCGGTTTCCAGGATCAACAAGATTTAAGCGATAAAACACTAAAAAGGCTACTTAGCCTTGTTCGGCGTAGCTCGGAATTATTTAGTGGATTTTTTCCTAGTAGGTACACCACCCAGCTCTACATATCATTACTCGCTTCTTAATCGTTCTCCCATTCCTGAGGATCTAACGTAACTCCTTTTTAGTTGAGTTTGAGTCGTCTTATAGGTGACGTGAAGACTCTGAGGTATACCTCAAAGCCTAAAAACGAAAGCTTTTAATCAGTGCGTCCTACCTGTCATGACCTACGGAGCAGAGACGTGGGCATTCACCATACGACTAGTCAACTAATTTAATAGTCGCTCAGTGAGCCATGGAAAGAGCTATGCTCGGTGGGTTTCTTAGGGATCAAATCCGAAACGAAGTAATTCGACAGAGAACCAAAGTTACCGACATAGCACAGCTAATAAGCAAGATGAAGTGGCAGTGGGCTGGTCATATTTGTCGTAGAGCCGATGAGCGCTGGGGCAAACGTGTTCTGGAGTGGAGGCCACGAATCGGTAAACGTAGTGTAGGGCGCCCTGTAACAAGGTGGAGCGACGACATTCGTAGGACAGCGGGTGGTTACTGGAGGAGGAGAGTTGAAAATCGAGCTCAGTGGTCTTCGATTTTTGCGCTATTTATTATAGAATTTGTGCACTAGGCGTCCGTTTGCGGCGGAATTTTGGCTAAAAACAGTCAGACACAGACCATTTCCTTCTCATTCAGTTTTTAAAATTTCGTAATGATTCGTTTAGTTTTGGAGGAGGAAGAGGAAACAGATGAGAACGAAACTTCGACTTGTATAACCCGGTTACGTTAAGATTGGACCTAGTAATAACTATAGTTATACATTAACTTCATTTCCCAACCCTATTATAATTACAATCTAGTTACAGTTCTAGTGCGGATATTGGATTCTCTATTACTATGTTATTGACAACCCGTTACTGAAACAGCGGGATATAGGTAATGGGGGTGTATTCTGACGGACGTCACGCTGGGATATTAAATATGATAGGTTGAAGATTGTGTGCGGTTAGTTGAGATATCCTCATGTCAGAGAAGAAAGTTTTGGTGAGTTCTTATTATTAATTAAAGAGCGCAGTAGGTACATATTATTACGAATATATTAAACATTACTAAATTGTAAAAAACTGTAGGAAAAATATATCCATTGACACACCGAGCAAAGAGCCAAGAGACAGCAGTTCAAAAAAACAAAAAAAACTTGCAACTAAATGGCCAGTGTTATACCTATTCTGACAGTTCTCCCTACCTATCAGCTTTGTTATGCCACTTTGTCAGATTGTAAATGGAAATAGTGTTTTATTTCGGTGTTTAACTAAAGGCAAACGTAATACCTACGTTTCATTGGCCGTTACATTCAATATTTCGCATTTTGTGCCGTTGGCTGAAAATGACCTAACTAAATGAAATGCAATTTTATTTCATGATTCCAGCAAATCAGTGCTAAATTAGACGTTTCGAAATGTCTTCTATTTTAATAATGGTTTGAAGTCACGTTCATATGTCGTTGATACAGCTTATACATCGTTCAAATGGACGTATAGCTGTGTAAAGCGATTAAGATAAATCTATACCTTTGTAAAATTTTATTGAGAATCAGTTTTCAATGCAGAGGGGTGATTAATTCAGGGTGCAGGACTTGGTAGAGCTATAAGGCGCCATCTGTTGGCACAAACTTCTTTATCCGCTCATCACGCTGACATGACTGGACGGATTTTACCCAATTCTGGTACAGGGATAGCTGGACATCCAAAGAAGGTTACAGGATACTTCATCCGATTACGATAAAAAAAAGGACGGGTTGCACTCCGGGAGTGCCGGCAGAAGTGAAAATTCCGATTTTATCTCACGTACACTTGATTTCTATTTTAATCTCTATTTCTTACTAATGTAAGTTTATGATTACGCTTCACCATCCGTCACTTACAACATTTTGTTGTTCGAAGGCCCCCTTTCTTTGAAACAGACACGGTTTCTAGGTTACCAATTGTTATCTGACGCGCGGATCTGGGACCTAATTCGAGATTGACATTTGAGTGATCGCCAAACGTCAAATCTCTATTAGATAACAGTTATATCGCCATTGAACTGTCATTTAAATGCGATGAGCTTAAAAGTGACATATCTCATCTCAATTTTGGTAATACGAAGGCGATAATGATTGTCAAAAATGTTATTCATGTATATAAATTTCTGTTTTGAACGAAACGTAACGGACTAATTTCACGCACTACGCGGTCAATTTAAAGTATGCGCCTGTTATTTATGCCGTCACATACAAAGGAAACGAAAATTTAGCGCGTCCGAATTGACGAAGTTGCGATATTCTAGGGATATCGCCACTTGTCAAGTAGGCACACGTCAAAAGTGACGGATGGCGATGAAAAGGAGAGATCTCCATTATATCTCTAAAATTGGTCGAATACCCCCCCTGACGCGAGTTTAACATTTTTTACCCATCTAAAAATTGCCAAGCGCCGCTAAAGAAGTTTTCACTTCAAAAAGTTTTACGCATACGAAGTTGCGGGCAACTTATAGTAATAGAATATAATTTTATCATCCACATTTTTATAGTAATAACCGTAATAGTTTAAGAAACTTCCTCATAATACAGTCGATAATTCGATATTTTCTAGCTGTATCACACTAATATTATAAAGGCGAAAGTTTGTGTGTATGTTTGCGTGTATGTTTGTTACTTCTTTCACGCTCCAACTGCTGGACTAATTTTGATAAATTTTAGAATGAAGGTAGCTGACACACTGGATTAGCACATAGGCTACTTTTCACCCCGAAAAAATGTAGTTTTCCCATGGGATAAGCGGGTAACACCGTTAACAATATGGCCTCGTGACGCAGAATCATCCTCACGCAGCACACACTCCGCGTCCGGAATTCGTCGCAGCCATGAAGCATCCAATATCCTGTTCCGGCGGGCTTCGGAGCGGAACCTATTTGCCAATAGTGTGAACAACAATATTCGGCAGCATTAGAAACAGAAAGAGACAATTTAATGCGATCCACTGCATTGAAAACATAATCATACTCACGCCACGTTTAAATTAGCTGCAAGATCGTTCGTTACCTACATTACATTATGGTACAAGACAAGAACATTAATCGCATCACATCATGGTACAAGACAAGAAAACAAGGTAAGTATGTAGTACAAAAAAAATACATTTATGCATTACGATTTTCATGTTCTTTGACTAAAAAAAAAAAAAGTAAAAAGAATTTTATTGGCACACACAAAAGAATTACATACAAAATAACAATAACATGAAGTAAATGCATGCACATAGCGGAAATGTAATGGCATAACTTATTCAGGGGTTCCCAAACTAGGCGCAGCCTGTATCTTGGGCAACCAATTTGTACTTATATATATATATATTATTTGGATCATTGCCGAAATTAAATTTTAAAAGTAAAGTTACATTAAAAACTAGTTAATTATATTAAGAACTTAATTTCGTAGTATAAGCAAGCTTTAATAAAACTATAATATAATATAGGTGACGTAGTGCTAAGCCCGTTAGGTCTATTATGGCGTAACGAGCCTGGCACTAGTACATATCCTTCGATCCAGACGGGATCTTGAAGGTTTCCAGAACTAGCTCTGTCGGGAGACAAGGGATCGGGGTGCTAAATGAAACTAGGCGGTTTAAACACTAAATAACAGGTTTATTTAAACTAAGACTGAACCTAATCGTAATATCCTAATTTCCCTAATTCCCTATGCTATTCGGGGTGACGCGGTATCCCTATTACGCGGGGGGTAAACGGTTAGTATTCTGACGGGGGTAAACGGTTAGTTGTAAGGAACCTGATCGTTGTCCTTCAGGGTGAGGCGAGTCGTTCCAGATGCGTGGTCACCACACCGCGACAGGCTACCCAAGAGTGGTAGCACTAGGATCCCCTTAAGAGCGAGCCAGAAGCGTCAATACACTCCGCGCTAGGGATCCTAGGACTCCCGCCCTCAACAGGACAAAGACCAAACCTCTTACGTAGGTTCGGAGGGAGGCCCTACTATGTCTCAAGAAGCGTCAATACACTCCGAGCCACAGAGAGCGATTCCTTACACCACTCGCAGAGGTAACTCGACCTGCCTGCTTGAGCGACTGTAAGACACCCCTCTTGCTGCCCGGTCTGTGGCAGCTTATATAGCCATCCGCCTAACGGTATCCGCCGCCCTGCCGCTGTGGTGACGTCAGGCAGTGACGACCGGTGCTGACGTCACGCGATGACGTTGGGCTCGGTGTGGCGGCTCGACTCCAGGCTTGGTGGGTCGTTATATTCCCCTCTCTCCTCTGGAGATTTTTACCTGTAAAAATCACATGTGAGTTGTGGTCTACGGCAGGGTTGCGTATCGGGCTATTTACGTATCGGGTTATGAATGTACTTGTAACTGGGTTGGTGGATGTACTTATAACGAGCCACTCCAATTATTAATTATTTACTTTGATTACCTGGTATATGCTTGGTTTCTGTGGGGTTTTTCGGGACAGAATCTGTTTTCTTTGTTTATCTTTTACAGTTAATACTATAATTGAGGAATAAAACTTTTAAAATCGAGTAAATGGAATGTACTTTAAAAAAAAAAAAAACTTAACACAAAAATAGATATTTAAAAAGGATAATCGGGCATCTCTATGGGCCCCTGGGTGTCTGCCTCCTGTAGGCGAGGCGCGCGATCCCTTTCCCAATAAATCGGTAAAAATATTTTTCGTTTTCCTGCAATCCGGTGGGAATCGCGTTCTTCCGGGGTTCTGTTCGGTATACTTCATAACAATAAAAATGTATCTATACTTGATAACTAGTCTCCACAACATCTTCAACACTGGCTATAAATTTTAAGTCAACACGGTCCTTATTACGGCATTATATTTAATTATTCTCACTGCAACACTTGTCTTCCAAATACGGGGTATATGTAAACACTTATGTTGTAAACGAAATGTTCTCTAAAATCGGCTAAGTCCCCAGCGCGGTAGTTCGAGCGGCGCGATATCCGTTGTCTGCGGGTATCCGTCGAAAATGCCGCATTCCTGCGCCTACGCGCCTCTAATATAATATAATAATAAAGCAATAAAACAATGTGTCACTAAATCATGCGAATTTTCAAGATGCTCTCAGTCTTACTATAGTTCAAGGTCAGAAGCCAGTCACCGATAAGTCGTCTGGCATCAGAAACAGATAGGTTTTTGATGTCGCAGTATTTTGCAATTGAGTTATAAACAGATGCTCTCACACAGTCTCCAAATCTCCTTGCAAATACGGATTTTACTGAAGGTGGATTAAGTTTATAGATACGTTTTGTTAACATTTCTAATTTAAATAAAACTTTCGTGAGACATATTTCATTATTGTATTAAGCGTATCTAGGACTTTCTTTGACTAAATTTTATTTTGTTGTAATAATTGATTTAAAACACTCAAGATTTTATGAAGTTCAATACAGGTTGTTGAGGTTTTTATCAACATAAACACCACTAGAGCCATCTAGTTGATCTTTGGTCGCATTCTATTTGCAAAATTATTAATAAAAAGAAATAAATTCAGTCTGCGGTAAACTCAAAATATGCTCGTTTTATTCACTTATAAGCTTTTGGGCCGTCCGTTTTAAATAAGGAAATACTAGTTTTTCGCATTGTAATGGCTTCTTACTAGGTACATCCTAAATGTTCCAAAACTCAAAAGCCGTAAAAATTATGATGAGTGGGCATATGCGGCCGAGAACTTTTTGATTTTGGAAGGCATCGATATCAATATGGACACAAAAGTGGATGGCAAAGCCGTTTTGTCTGCTATAACAATCTATCCCCGCTTGAGATGGTCACGGGTTTAAACTGAGATGCACCGGAAGCTTGGCAGAGATCTCAGGTGGTCGTGGGTATGTTTTAGGTATTGCAAATTTCAGATTCCCAGGAAAAGATTACAGATGTTTCTTAGTAGTAGTTTGGACGCCAGCACATTTTAACCTGATACAAATGGCAAGGTAAGCAAGGAAAACAATCTGCAGTATTTTACTGAAAACTTGAAATATTAAGTTGAAAGAAACAAAAGTTTATGTACAGTACGCTTATATTGCAGGTCCAATTGGGAAATCACAAAGCAGTTTTACATACACTGCTAGAACAGTGCTGCGGGAAGGCGTTCTATCTTACTTAATATTATGTACTTAACTAATATCATAAGGATTTAACACTAACACTGTAGATGGTTTTAAGATTGTGTAGAAAGGCTTTATAGTCTAATATCAGTAGTAATTTAAAGCATGAAGAGTAGCGTGTAGAATGTGAGTATGGTGACTCAACACAACAAACAAGAAAACCCGAATTATAAAAGAAGTGAGACAAGGAATAGTATCACCTGGTTAAGAAAGTAGCATAGTTTCTCAGCCTCGGACTCATCACTTGATAACCGTTGGCTTAGAAACGAAGTGAAGCCCTAGATGTGACAGCCGACACCAGCAGAAGAACATGCACGCAGGTACGTGCAAGAATCCCGTAGGAACGTGTCTGCATGCACACTCCTGGCTGCAGAACTGCGGCTCACACACAGGCACGTGCAAGACTCCGTGAGGACCGTCCCTGCATGTGGACACGCAGCCACTACAGCAGCCTGGCGACTCCGTCTATGACACCAGGTGGCACCGGGACAGTTTCATGTTTTAATGAATTTGGAAATAATTCGAGCTGCCGTCATCCGTGTGGCAGTCTACGGAGCCATGCTTTTAAGATGTGTGATAGTTTTAGAACCAAGCCTCCCTTGGAAATATCCTTGTTTAAGGTTTAACACATTTTATAGAGATGAGAAAGTTATAACGCTGCCATCACAAATGGTAGGGGCGTTCGTGGTTGGGATTATTAAAGGCTTCCCTAAGCCGAAGTCCAGATTCCTTGACGAAAATACACTTGTAATTTTTAAGCCATGTTGAGCGCAACGACTCGTACAAGGAATCACCGCCACGCCGTCAACTGTCAGTGTTGCCCGCTTTCATCATGTCAGACGCGATCCATGTGTTGGACATTGTGATTTAATTAATCATGTTCGAGAAATATTTTGAAAAGGCCAAAAGGAAGAAAATTGTATTTGTGACATTTAATTTACACAAATAATAAACTACAAATTGAAATAATTTAATATTGTTGAGAAGAAAACAAATATGGCACTAGCGCCATCTAACGGAGGACGATAGAATTACTTGACCAACGGAACTCACTTCGATAGTGTTATCTGCCGTGATAGATTTTGCTATGTATTTCCGAAAAATACCAACAGATGTCTCCGTCAACCCTATCCAAAGATAAAAAGTCCTCAATCAAGTTTTACAGCGTAACATTACCTCTTAAGTTGTCCAAAAAAAAAAAATTAAAAAAAAAAAAAAAATTTAAGCCACTTTTTAAATTCCACAGCAAGAGCTAGATTTACCTATTTATCTACAAACTATCCAAAACAGGTCGCTCGTAAACTCCAAATCAGAAAGAACCTGACAAGTGACAAGGCCTTCCCTACGAAGAAGTGACACAACGCAGAACCAACAGCGACGAAATTTCAACGCATCTCCAGGATTATCTGCAAGCCACCGACAAAATCAAAAAAAATGGAACTCCTATCCTATTTACTTATGAAATTATAACCTACTCGACTGATACTATTAAAATTATTCAACCCTTGAATAAAATTTATTCCCATAATGGAAAGCATTTTAAGTACCTATTGTAAATTATCCTCTACTTTAACTTGACTCTGTTTCTTTATTGAGGTGTGCCTCCCTCGATGAAGAAACAAAAGACGATCGTAATTAACAGTAACTAATCTTAATTCAAGCTAACCTACAGGCTTGTTAAGTTTATATCTATTCTAAACCTTACCACTAGGAACAGTTGAACGAATTCAAACGCTTTTAAAGAGCAGAACCTAGTGAGACCTATGTCTCTAATTCCTCGTTCAACTATATCTAAGCATGAGTGAGCATCACTCTTAAGTATTAAAGTTCAGTTTTAACTTACAACCTACGACAGTTAAAAGCATACTAGCTTGCTTCCTAGTATATATATATAGAAGCACCGGGAAAGGCAGCAGAACGATCGACAGAACGTCCGCCATCAGTATCACTCATTATGAAGTCAAGATGCCAGAAACACAGAAATAAAATCACTTTAATCACAAATAACAATCACTGGTTTTATTAAAACACACTCGGAATCAAAATAAAGAAAGATTAACAAGATAAACACTGATTGAGAGCCAATAGGTTAGTATGCATGCACACTCGTGCCCAGCTGTCCGTCAAGTGACCAGCTGTCACCGATTGGCGCCTGCCTACTACCCTATTCGGGGTGCCCCGCTCTTATTTCAATATACCTTCAACATTTTTATTATTGTCAAGCATTATCTAAAGTTACCCTCAACTATTTCATTGATGTAAACAACACTAGTTACTATTACAATTTACAACGTTTAATCTTAAAATCAAATTAACCGTTTAATATTACACAGAAAATCGGATAATCAAATCAAACTATTAATAACCGGCATCATATTTGCCTGTGCGCCGTCACGGCCGTCCTGCGTATTCACACGTCCTCGTGTGCAGATTTATGTGCCTTAACACTTTCAGCACCTGCGGACAAGTAAAAGACTATGGTTGACTTTATTCACTACTCGGTCACCCTGAGCCAATGTTTACCACACACAGTGGTCAGATGTATGCTAACGGCTAGTCAGGCGCAGGTCAATCGGGGCCACACAGGCTAGTCGGTGCCACAAAGACCAGTCGGTGCCACACAGGCCAATCGGTGCCACACAGGCCAGTCGGTGCCACACAGGCCAGTCGGTGCCACACAGGCCAGTCGGTGCCACACAGGCCAGTCGGTGCCACACAGGCCAGTCGGTGCCACATAGGCTTGACGGTGTTACACATAAACAAAGATGGGGGCGTTATTACAAGCAAGCATGGTATTTGAAATCACAATTACTAACCATCGCCGTCATCGGCACATTCTGTCTTAGCCTGATTAATAGGGCCTTCTAGTCCGGCGCTCAACTCTAATGGAACATAACACTGGAATAGCACGCACGCGATCGTGTGCGTACTTGTAGGCTCTATTAGAATTGAGAGCCTTCAGTAGATATCTATCGCCAATGGCTATCCAACAACTAAACCACTAAATATGGCATTTACATTTTGAATCTAATTTTGTTTAGTTACGCTCGTGGTTTTCCAAAAGTACGTAATCACCTACTTTAAACTTTTTAACTTTGGCTTTGGTGCTATCGAACCTGCCTTTATCGTAAGAAGCACTAGTTTCTATGTCTCGTGCCGACTGCTCTCTAACAGAATCTAAGTCTATATCCGTCTCGTCTGTGCCCAGTTACGTCAGTCTCTAAGCTGTCAAAATTATTCACTTTAAGGCCTACGTCACAGATCGAAACAAAATGAAAACTTCTCACCAGATTGCCTCATATGTTTTGTCGACACCATACACGTTAACTCTCTTCTCAGTGAAGTCGCCCTGTCGCTGGCCGTCGGGCAGTTCTTTCCGTCACGACTCGTACCGTGGCAGCTGAAGCAGACGACCCATGGCGTCGCTGATAATTGCTGCTAAGTTCGCGTATTTTTTTCTGAAACAGAAACTCCAAGCACAGTATCACAAAGCTCGGTCATTCTAACCTTAAATCCAACAAAAAAAAGGAAACTCAAATCAATCTAACAATTTTCACTTAAATTATGATACGATGAGAACATCTAATCCACGACGTAGATACAAGAAATTATTTTAATTAAATCATTATTTGCACTTAAATAACAAGCTTTACTTTGTATGATAATTTTTGGATTACCAAGACTTTACCGATTATGAAACAGTGAAAATGATAAATCAAACTTCAATTTCAAATTCTTGTGTCCTATAACATTTTCCTAATCCTATTAGTGTCTCCAGTTTAAATATTTTAGGCTATAGCGATCACCACAGGTAAAAGTAACACTGGGATCGTTTAAAAAACAAATCTCACCAGCTCATACGGAAGTTACAGGCGCTAAAAACTATACGCCAGATAAAGTACACCGAGTAAGAAACTATTCAAGACGTCAACAAATTCAATTCTACAGAACAATTGGAAAATCATGAACAGAGGGTAGATTATTAAAGCAGCCGCTCCTACTACTAAATACTGTGTATGATTGATGCACCCTCATAGCGCAATTTTTAAATGATAAACTTTAATAATGGTAAACTGCGTAGTGGTCATATTAATCAACACTAAATCTGTAGTAAAAAATTCGCGTTCGGTCATATTATATCACTACGAAAACAATCGTTAGAAAAACGTGCAATAAACTTTCTTTCATGATTAGTAATACTTTTTTTGACAAATACTTACTAAACTGAATAAGTCTAACTCAAGTCTACCCCTGAATCTGGCTACACTTTTATTTGTGAACACTATATCGGAATACTAGTGACCAGTTAACGACTGACCTGACGCGATTTTTAAATCTGTCGGTGTCACGCGTCGCTTGTAGATCTCCGTCGCTTCTGGGTCACTTCCAAAAGTGCAACGTCTGACGATGTGTCACGCTGTTCTTGAAGCAAATAAATATCTTCGATGTGGTTTGCTGTTGATTGCTGGCTTTTGTCGCCGAGGTGGTAAGTTGTAGCCCCGGTGGTTTCTCTTTTATATGAAGTAAACAATCGAATTTTTCATGTCCGTTTCTCTCGCAATTAAAACAGTGCAAACATCATTTGTTTTCATACGTTTTCGTATCTGTGACGCTGTTAGCTGTGTTTTAATGCCTCTGTTCCCTGATTTAGAGCCGTCAGGTTCGTAGTATTTCGAAGAGTAGCCACAAATTTTTTGTTGTTTCATTGTCTTTGCTTCGAGTTCCATTTTTTCGCTCAGTGGCCCGTAGGTACTATCCCAACTTCTGATATAGAAGCACCGGGAAAGGCAGCAGAACGATCGACAGAACGTCCGCCATCAGTATCACTCATTATGAAGTCAAGATGCCAGAAACACAGAAATAAAATCACTTTAATCACAAATAACAATCACTGGTTTTATTAAAACACACTCGGAATCAAAATAAAGAAAGATTAACAAGATAAACACTGATTGAGAGCCAATAGGTTAGTATGCATGCACACTCGTGCCCAGCTGTCCGTCAAGTGACCAGCTGTCACCGATTGGCGCCTGCCTACTACCCTATTCGGGGTGCCCCGCTCTTATTTCAATATACCTTCAACATTTTTATTATTGTCAAGCATTATCTAAAGTTACCCTCAACTATTTCATTGATGTAAACAACACTAGTTACTATTACAATTTACAACGTTTAATCTTAAAATCAAATTAACCGTTTAATATTACACAGAAAATCGGATAATCAAATCAAACTATTAATAACCGGCATCATATTTGCCTGTGCGCCGTCATATATATATATTTAGACAGTAATTAGAAACACACTGTGTGAGTGCATTTAGAAGTAGTTATGAAAACGTAGTGACGACCCTTCGTATTCAGAGTAGTCTCAAACTAATAGCTTATTAGATAAAAATTATATTAAACTTAAGTACAGTCGAACAGTTTCATGTGTAGTCAAAGGTTATTTGACCCTAGGTAGTTGCATAACTAGCCTATATTGTCACATGATTTGTACTGTGTCGACCACCTACAAATACTAGAAAAACCTAACATTTAAAATAACTCTAAACCTAGAAACCTAACATTTAAAATTACTCTAGACCTAACCTAACAAATTTATATACAGTGTGATCTCCCAAGATAGTATGTTGATGAACCGTAGATCCTTTAGTCGCCTTCTACGACACCCACAGGAAGATTGGGATGGTGCTATTCTGAACCCGACACCATACAGGTTAGATCCTTTAGTCGCCTTCTACGACACCCACAGGAAGATACGGGATGGTGCTATTCTGAACCCGACACCATACAGGTTAGATACGGTACTAAACACATACTATAAAATACTAATGTAAAATTAAATTCTCACCTAATGTCAGAACGAATAGTTATATTAAATCTAATTTACTTAAGGTTAGCGAACTAAGTACTTAAGTCCTATAATTAAGTTAAAGTATCTTAGGGTTCATTGACCCCTTTGTGCGTCAGCTGTTCTGTTTGACAGCTAACTACATATATCTTTAAGTATTTATGTGTGAATGCACAAAGCTTTATCTAAGCGTCATTAGGGTGAGCTTTTAATATGTCCTTGACATGCCATATGCCCAATGACTTACCAGAAGTAAAGTCCTTAAGTTCATAGGTTACAGCTGATATTTTCTTTTTGACTATACATTTTTTAAACTTAGGTGCAAGTTTTTTAGTGAAGAATTTATCAGCATCGGATAGTGGATATTCTTTCTTCCAAACTACCTGATTTTCCTCGTATTCGATATTACGCCTGTTTTTATTATAGTAAATTCGACTTCGCTGATAAGATTTATGAAGGGATTCATTAACCTTGCTAAAAATAGGTTTAAGATGACCTAACATAGACGAATATATATCTCTGTCCGTGAACTGCAATTCGTCACTCTGCAGCGGTCCAGTTGGATACCAATCTCCTGAGAGTATGGCTTCCCGTCCAGTATTTAAGAAATATGGACTATATCCTGTGACCTCATGCACAGCAGTGTTTATTGCAAATTCTATAGAGCTTAATTCTTCTGCCCAAGTACGATGATTAGATCTTGTATAAGAGGCTATTGCAGTTACTACTACCCGTATAACGCGTTCAGCCGGGTTATTCTGAGGAGAGAAGCGACAGTTATAAAAGAGTCTAGGTATTTTGTATTTGTCTTTTAATGCATGCATGTTCCTAGAAATGTATTGAGGACCATTGTCCAGGATCAAACACTGAGGAACTCCATATTTTAATATAACGTTATTTTCTATTAACTCTACTACAGTTTTAGCTAATGAATTTCTCATTGGAAATAAACAGGTGTACTTGGTAAAGCAATCACATACGACTAGGATGAATTTATACCCTTTATAGCTACGAGGTAGTGGACCGAGGATGTCAGTGCACACCACCTGCCATGGTCTTTGAATACGTTTAGGATTCTCCATCAACCCCGGGGGAGCTTCATTCGTACTCTTGTATGCTAAACATATGTGACAGTTTTTTATATAGCCTTTTATGTCATTTAACATCTTGGGCCAATAGTAGCTTTGGGCCACACGTTTTAAAGTCTTAAAAGTTCCTAAATGAGCCGCGTCAGGCCTATCATGACACTGCTTCAAGATATCTTGTCGTAATTCCTGCGGAATCACCCGTTTCCACTCACAATCTTTAGACAAAGGATTTTTATTGCGAATACGCTTATACAAGTTATCATTTAGCACTCTGTAATCAGGATATTTCTGAGGAGACTTTTCTACTCTATTGAACAAGTTAAGGTACCATGTATCTGAGGAAGCACTAATAGGACAAAGCATTTCTACTTCTCCCGCTGAAACAGGGGCACGTGACAGTGCATCTGCCAGTTTATTTTCAACACCCTTCCTATGTTGTATGTCAAAGTTAAATTGTGAAAGACGCAAAGCCCATCTGGCCAACCGTCCAGTAGGGGATTTGAGAGTGACTAGCCAGCGAAGACTGCTATGGTCACTGAAGACCTGTGTTCTAAATGGAGAACCCTCTATGTAACCCCTAAACTTTTCTAAAGCAAATAGTAAAGCGTTCAGTTCTTTTTCTGTGGTAGTGTGATTTTGCTCTGCCTTATGCAAGGTTCTGCTGGCATATGCAACCGCATGCTCATGTCCTTGGTCATCAAGTTGAGATAAGGCACAGCCCAGGCCAACATCAGAAGCATCTGCCGAGATAATAAACGGCCTGTCAAACCTAGGTACACTCAGTATAGGAGCTGACACGAGTAGTTCTTTGACAGTCTGAAAAGCTTTTTCTGCCTCAGGTGTAAATTGAAAAGATGAGCCTTTGGAGAGTTTTCTGGTAAGCTTATTTAGTGGAGCACATACAGTGGAATAGTCCTTGAGGAATCGTCTATACCAAGATACAAGGCCCAGAAACCTACGCAGTTCCTTTTGAGATTTAGGTACGGGATATTCCACAATGGCTCTAACTTTTTCACTATCAGTCCTGAGACCTCGGCGATCAATCACATAGCCCAGAAATTTAAGAGAGGAGCGACAGAAAACAGATTTTTCTAAATTTATAGTTAGACCCGCTTGTCGAAGCTTTTCACAAGCTTTCCTAAGTAATTCTAAGTGGTCTTCAAAAGTTTCAGATATTAAAATTATGTCGTCGACATAATAAAAGATATTGTTAGCAAACTCTGGACCAAAGACTTTATCCATTAAACGCATCATTCTAGCCGTTGAATTGACCAAGCCAAATGGTAAGCGACGGAATTGAAAACTTCCAACGCCAGGTATTGAAAAGCAAGTTTTCTCTCTAGACTCTTTAGCCAACATTATTTGAAAGAAAGCTGACCTCAAGTCCAGCGAAGTCATATATTTAGCATTGTTTAATGAATCTAGTATTTCCTGCACCCTAGGCATGGGATAAGTATCAACTTTAGTCAAACTATTCAATTTTCGACTATCAAGACACATGCGAAGTTCACCATTGGCCTTAGGAACAAGGAGGATTGGACTGTTCCAAGGTGAATTGCTTTTCTCAATTATGCCCAATTTTAACATTTTATCTATCTCCTGGTGCACATAATTTCTATGATGGAATGGAATAGGATAGTACTTTTGTTTGACAGGTGCATTATTTCCTGTATCTATCACATGTTCTTCTAGACTTGTGCAACCAAGTTGATCTTCTGTGGCCGATATACACTTGAAATCAGCAATAACCTGGTCCAGTTCACCCTTCTGTTTATAAGTCAGATCATCTAAATCATGTAAGTGTATTTCAGATTCTTTAAGCAAGTTTAAATAAGGAGGAGGTACATACGACCTTTTAGAATTCAAAATGTCAGAGCAAAGTCCAAACTTAGTTAAGAAATCAACCCCTAGTATGAGGGAGGTGTTGATGTCCCTGCACACAAAAAAAGTCACAAAGTGTAAGTTATGTTTATAGGCAACAGGCACTTCTATTCTACCTAGTACAGTTAAGCATGCGCCATTACCTACTGCTAAGTCTCGTTTACATGTATGCAATGGAAAGTTAAGTCCTTCTTGTTGTAATGAGGAGTAGGCACCCTCGCTCATTATAGACACAGATGCACCACTATCCGCCAGTGCATTGCACTCAAGCCCTAATATACCTACAGAAATATAAGGTCTGGGATCATTTTCCCTTTCTTTAAACAATGGGGCATAAGCACGAGTAGTAGGAGTTTGAATTAAAGTTAAGTCAGTTTGAGTTGAACGGTCAGAGACTTGTGGAACGTCACGTCCACCTACAACAAAATTAGTCTTGGTCCCTGACCGGTTTGTTAGTTTTTTGAACAATCACAATCTCTAGTTAAAATTCCTGGCCTTTTGCATCTAAAACAAATTGGTGTAGGATGCACATCACATTTAGAATGGTGGTGCACGCCACCACACTTCGAGCAAATCACTGCACTCCTACTAGTAGTAGCTGATACCACCTGTCGGTTCACAGCGTTTGAAGAAGAAGGCATAGAGTTATTGTTTATGCAAAAGTCCGGTATTATAGATTCCCTACCAGTATGCAAGAAACCTCTGTTTTCACATTTAAATTTAGAAACCTCAAGTCTAGCACAGATAGCTTTTAAGTCTCTAATATTCCTAACCTCAGTTAAGGCTAAGCGAGATATAAAAAAAGGACTCATGTTAGTCATTATAATGTCTAATTGTTCTGATTCTGGCAGAGGCCTAGACAAGCGCAAGAATAAGCTTTCCATTATGTTAATGTATGATTTTATAGACTCATCTTTGTTTTGCAATCTGGCACGGATCTGATTTAATAAGCAGCGCTCATATTCGATAGGTTGAAATTCATCCTTAAGCGAGTCAAGCAAAGTCTCAAACGATGTAAAGCGTGTCCTGTTATTCCTAAACCAAAGCAGAGCCTCCCCAGTGAATAAATGAACAGAATTGCGCAGTAATTCAGTATCCGAGATTTCAGACGAGTATTTAAGTTCCTCTAATCTAAATATGAAATCATGAATTGATGTCCGACCATCATACACAAGGTTCCATTTGAGCACTTGAGATATGCGCTTCTGACCAGAAGGCACAGACCCAGAAATATCATTTGAGTTGAACACAACAGCTTGAGAAGACGTACCAGAAGTGGTGTTACACTTTACTGTCTGAATGGCATGATATGCCTGTGATATGAGGGCAACCTTCCTAAGCTGCTGCTCAGAAGATGATAAATGCAACTTTTCTAACCTTAATATGACGTGCGACAGCCTCGACATACAGCGGCGTCGGCACGCAGAAGAAGCATGATCCGACTGCAGGACCTGTTCCACCTTCTCCGCACAAACCTGAAATTCAGCATCAATACACAGACTTGAGAGGTAGGTATTGACTTTTGTGTGATCGTGTGGTAAGCCCTTTATGGTCCTAAATTGTCTTTTCAGCTCATCTACAGTGATAGCTTCATCAGCTTCCTCCCCTCTACTTCTTATCTCAAACAACAATTCATCTTTTGTTAACGTGTCAACATCCACGTGTAAAGCCATCTTACAAAGAAAGTTTTATAATATATACCTATAGGAGTATTATCTTAAAAAAATTAATGCCAGTATACCTGGTCAGTTATAGACTTACAAATAAAGAAAAGAGAGCAATAGGTTAGTCTGAGAAAGTGAAACTTGCAATTTTGAGTCGTTACCGGCCCCACGTTGGGCGCCAATTATAACAATCTATCCCCGCTTGAGATGGTCACGGGTTTAAACTGAGATGCACCGGAAGCTTGGCAGAGATCTCAGGTGGTCGTGGGTATGTTTTAGGTATTGCAAATTTCAGATTCCCAGGAAAAGATTACAGATGTTTCTTAGTAGTAGTTTGGACGCCAGCACATTTTAACCTGATACAAATGGCAAGGTAAGCAAGGAAAACAATCTGCAGTATTTTACTGAAAACTTGAAATATTAAGTTGAAAGAAACAAAAGTTTATGTACAGTACGCTTATATTGCAGGTCCAATTGGGAAATCACAAAGCAGTTTTACATACACTGCTAGAACAGTGCTGCGGGAAGGCGTTCTATCTTACTTAATATTATGTACTTAACTAATATCATAAGGATTTAACACTAACACTGTAGATGGTTTTAAGATTGTGTAGAAAGGCTTTATAGTCTAATATCAGTAGTAATTTAAAGCATGAAGAGTAGCGTGTAGAATGTGAGTATGGTGACTCAACACAACAAACAAGAAAACCCGAATTATAAAAGAAGTGAGACAAGGAATAGTATCACCTGGTTAAGAAAGTAGCATAGTTTCTCAGCCTCGGACTCATCACTTGATAACCGTTGGCTTAGAAACGAAGTGAAGCCCTAGATGTGACAGCCGACACCAGCAGAAGAACATGCACGCAGGTACGTGCAAGAATCCCGTAGGAACGTGTCTGCATGCACACTCCTGGCTGCAGAACTGCGGCTCACACACAGGCACGTGCAAGACTCCGTGAGGACCGTCCCTGCATGTGGACACGCAGCCACTACAGCAGCCTGGCGACTCCGTCTATGACACCAGGTGGCACCGGGACAGTTTCATGTTTTAATGAATTTGGAAATAATTCGAGCTGCCGTCATCCGTGTGGCAGTCTACGGAGCCATGCTTTTAAGATGTGTGATAGTTTTAGAACCAAGCCTCCCTTGGAAATATCCTTGTTTAAGGTTTAACACATTTTATAGAGATGAGAAAGTTATAACGCTGCCATCACAAATGGTAGGGGCGTTCGTGGTTGGGATTATTAAAGGCTTCCCTAAGCCGAAGTCCAGATTCCTTGACGAAAATACACTTGTAATTTTTAAGCCATGTTGAGCGCAACGACTCGTACAAGGAATCACCGCCACGCCGTCAACTGTCAGTGTTGCCCGCTTTCATCATGTCAGACGCGATCCATGTGTTGGACATTGTGATTTAATTAATCATGTTCGAGAAATATTTTGAAAAGGCCAAAAGGAAGAAAATTGTATTTGTGACATTTAATTTACACAAATAATAAACTACAAATTGAAATAATTTAATATTGTTGAGAAGAAAACAAATATGGCACTAGCGCCATCTAACGGAGGACGATAGAATTACTTGACCAACGGAACTCACTTCGATAGTGTTATCTGCCGTGATAGATTTTGCTATGTATTTCCGAAAAATACCAACAGATGTCTCCGTCAACCCTATCCAAAGATAAAAAGTCCTCAATCAAGTTTTACAGCGTAACACTGCCATTGATGTTCAAAAAGCGAAGGCAAAGTTGATTATGACTATAGATTCGTCACTGTTTGTTAATTTAAAAAGTGAAGAAAACAATGTTTGCTGAGTGAATAAATAATTTAAAATCGCTATTCGATTACCGGGTTTCAGCGGAAGGGAATCGGGGAGTATTATGATACACCACTGGTAACACAGAAACAGATCGATAGAACCATCCTATCATTCGGAGTAGCATACGTTGTTTTCTTATACCATGTATCAATTAATTATCCTTCTTATGAATTATTCGAGAAGGGCTTTACACATCCGTGGTTCTTGTAAATGTAGAACTTATTGCCTAACTGTGTCTTCATGAAGTGTATTTAAAGTAAAATGTGAAAAATTGTGTCATTTAAAAGACGATTATAAAAAAATCCAATATATTTTATTTTTGAAATATTAAACATTGTTTATTTACCACTTACAGTACTGGTGCCTCTTGCGGTAATATTTTGCAAAAATATTCTCAGGTCATTAGCAACACGGCCACGTCGTCACAGCTATGAATTGCGTACAATATCCTGTTGCGTCGCGGTAGGCTTTCGAGTAAACACATTTGCCAATGTTGGTGTAAAGTTTAATCTGTAAACGATGAATTGAGAACACTTTGATGAAAGAGAGACAACAAATTATAGGTACTTACATCAATCACGAAAGGAGGAGGATAACTTTACAATAATACACAAGAAAACGTAAAGATCAAAAGAGTAAGAGTCAATATAATACAGTCATATTACGTAATATCTATATAAATACACATATATATTCAACAAAATTATGATCACAATTATAACAAAAACAGCAACCTAATCCTTCGTTCGACAGCCACAATTTTTTTAACTTCCCTTGAGCAATGCTACGGACTGCGTCTGCCTTAGGGCGAGTGATAATTTATTCCATAATTTCACGGCGCGCACAGCAAAAGACATATCATAAACATGCACAAGCATTTGCCTCTATAGAAGTAAATACCTCACGCCTATCCAGTTTCACTATCCGGCACTGCATTCTTTGCATTTTTTTTTGAGTTTGTCACAGGCACGAAGCGGCCGATTTCCGGTTCCGGCTTTGACAGAGCTCACCCGTTTAAAAAAGTGGTGTGAATATGGCTTACGCATTTTTTTGTTTTATCTAGTCTGTTGACCCTCGCGTCGACAAAAAACTATACAAACATGACGAGGACTTTGCACAGAATGGTCTCGTATGTGAGATTTTTTGTCTGTATAGTTCTCAAAGTTTAAAGCAAAGGTATTAGGTAGTTTATCTATGTAAATACTTTTTCTCGAAGGCATCCCAATATTATATTTAATGTAGTAGAATTTTTTTATCTCTTAATGTTTCACTGAGCTACCGAAATAACACAACATTTTGGCTCAAAACAATATTTAAAACTTGAAAATTAAATACAATATAATATTACATATATAGATAGATTGTAGGTGGTGCAGTAGGTAGGTACACATATGCCTTTTAAATTTAGTCTGCCGCTATTTAACTAAAAGAGTACAGCTTCCACGCGGTTTTATTTGTTTGGCGAACTGGATTTCAAAGTCACGTTAAGCTGCCAATTTCCGTACTCCATGAATTAGATATAAAACTTAGAATACATACGCTTAGAAACCTAGTCAACGCTTGAAAGTGAAGCCAGTTTTGGTAAGCCACGGCCCGTTACGGGCTTAGTTTCGTCCGTGTACGTCAAAACAATATCACAAGCAAAACGTCTTTATTACTGTTTTGTAGACACGCCCACATAAAACCAAAACCGGCTTCATCTTTATCTTTCGCCAATCTGTTGTATGGAGACTATCGTTCTAGACGTATTTATTTTAATATCAAAGTAGAATTTAATATTTCTAGTTTACACTGAAAATACTAAACTGCAATGGTCAGCGATATGAGTCTTGGTTTCATATAAGCCAGGATTAAAGGATTTTACGGCGTCGTTGCTTTCATAAAATAGTTCCATATTTGCTTAAAGGCTCCGTACCTTAATCAGTTAAAATTAAGCCCTTAGAAGACAATTTTGTTAAAATAATTTCAGAGTTTTGCTTGGTTGTTGAATACTTGGTCATTATAAGAGAATTTCTTGACGCCTTTCAAAATAGTTTTATTTTTATCGGAAACTTACAAATCGACCTAGTCAAAATATACGCGACGTAAGACGTGGATATAACATACTTATATAGCTAAATATATGTAAATGTATGTCTGCATACCTATATGTATGGACCTACATAAAAAAGAACATTCATAACCCAGAAACAAATAAGGGATTCGAACCAAGGACCACCGGATCAATAGGCAACTGCACTATCGCTGTGTAACCACGTCGTCTAAATTATTAACTACAAAGATGACTTACTCATAATCAATTATTCATCTCAATGAGAAATAAAATATCATAACGGCAATGGCCAAATAGTATATCACTATAGAAATAAAACACTGAGATCTCAGATCAAAAAGTGGAAATGATGCCCGCGAATATTTTATATGCTAATGCTAAAATGTTTTCTCATCTATAATACATGTTTATAGAACAACTTGTTATTATATCGTCTAACTGTAATGAATTTACACATCCACGATTTACTCTTTGAAATTCCCTAATGTATGCTTTATAATATTCATCACATAATAAATAAGCAAATTCTTCCTTTTACCAAGTTCGCAAACATCACAAAATTGGACAAATAATGCTAAACGGATTTCTTTATTTACGATATTTTATTTATTTTGTAAGCTATAAAGCAACTGTAAGTAATTAATATATTCTCATACCTAAAATAACATAAATAAACAATGAAATATTTGTTTGTTATCAAGGAAACACATTGAAAGCGCGTCTGTATTGTTTGAAATAAATTACTCCCCAGTTCATTAAATAGGGCTGAGAAATTAAAACGTAGGTACTTGTTAGATTTTAATAAAACGTGCTTGAACTTTAAAATATAAAAAAATATCGTCCTCTTTTTAAAGTCAACTAAAAAGCGAATAAATAATGCCACATGTATGGAGTATTTAAATGTAATTGAATTTCATCTTGAAACTTTCCTCCCCATAACTCCTAGTTGATCACATGATCGCGATATCGCGTGATCGCGTGTCGACGTCGCGTGCGCTTTCACTCCAAGTTGGCGCGCACTTGAGTGCTCAATAAGGCACGCGAAACTGGGGAGACATGTGGCTGGAAGTGACGATAAGATTTAGGCCTATTCCTAAAATCTTAACAATGAAAAGCAAAGAGCAACGAACCGCGCCTTATTAATTGAATTTCTTTTACACTAGCGACCCGCCCCGGATTCGCACGGAAGCATTGCTGATAAATTATGCATGTATTATACATATAAACTTTTCTATTGAATTACTTTATCTATTTAAAAAACTGCATCAAAATCCTTTGCGTAGTTTTAAAGATCTAAGCGTACATAGGAAAAGACAGACAGGAAGCGATTTTGTTTTATACTATGTGGCAAAAAATATATATTATTAAATCCTGGTCACGGCACCAAAGTGGAGTGGATCGTATACCGATAAAAATCGCCATCTTTTATTAATTGTATTATGTCATCGATATTCATTGTGATCTCATCACGCCAAAACGGTTACATGGATTTTAGTACAGGAATAGCTGAACATCCATTGCAATAGTTACATGAGATTGGTTACACTACCTAAGGATGACTATACTTTACTTGAATACGATCAAGATAAGGGAAGGATTTCATGGACAAAGCTGTAAGCACCTTCTAGTAAAGTAGTAATCTCTTCCAGTCCACCTATATCCCAATTAGTAGACACAGTTAAGCCCCGCTTTACATAAATGATTTGAGAGATGGCTCCAGCCTTTTTCTTGGTTTGTTTGCCTTCACCGCGGCAATTTGACTTGCCTTCATAATTTATTTCAGCTATCCTGCTTATTTTAAGTACACACGCTACGATTTCGCTTTCATTGAAAATTTGTCTGTGATTTACGCGGACTTGATTCATATTGGTTGGCCTATCTATGCATATCATGATTATACATTAAGTTGAGTTACTTTAAGCTTTTCTGTTTGCATAAATTATAAACCATTATTTTGTTTTGTTACTTTATAAAGTAGCATGATCAACAACATTTTAAGTTATAATTATTATATAAATAGGTGTAGTGACTATGAAAGTGACTTTGGAACCACATCATGTTAAAATAGCTGGATGGACATCGGCCATTTTTGAAGGGATGGGCTAGTAAGGTTAGTAAAGTACCTATATTTTTGTCTGACTGTAAGAAAAAAAACTACTTTCTCTTTCGATTCAAATAAAAATAAAATTCAACCATTTATACGATATTTTTAAACTGGTTAGTTATTAAACACAAACAAAAAGTGTGTTCTTGTCTTAGTACCTACATTTCGTGTGGTAATATGGCAAAGTTACATAAAACTTTCAAACTAGGTGAATAACTTGCATAAAAATCTAAGAGTTACAGAAAGAAGGTATTTACTATTACCCTAACAAGCACCCCGAAAACTTTAACGTTATTTTTCTCGAAAATCGAAATGGAGTTTTAAGTTAATTTTAACAAGGTTTAGCCGACTAATGTATAAAGTTTCTACGTCGCGTTCTACTTAGCCTGAGTCGATATTGCTATTTGAGACTTTGCTAAGCCACCTGAATATTAATGAAAATATTTTCTTTACTGTCTTAGAAGATTTGCTTTCTGGTTATGAAATATTTAGGTGGCGCAGTATAGACAATGATCACCAAATTCGTTACCTAGCGGGCCGTTTGGTGGCTACCCAACGTTAGTGATGTGTATGTGCAAACATATATTACATATACCTATCTAGGTCTTGACAAATGGGGCCTGTAGGCGTGGTAGACAGCTTAAGGTAAGTCATGTTTTGAATTTGGTTGATGACATATCGCTACTGACAACCTTACTTACTTACTTACTCCGATTACTCAGTGATCCAAAGTGAGTCTTGGCCTCCGATACGAGATTTCGCCACTACTGACGATTTAGTGCTGTCTCTAGCCAGTTATCGGCAGCCAACTCTGACTACCTACTGACATTTTATAATGCATGTTATATATATGACGTATGCACATTATTGCCAAGAAAGCTGTTTGTAACGCCACTATCCTAAGGCAAAACCGCAATTTGAAAGGCAATACTTATTTCCAAACAACTGTTCGTCTATCCCGAAGTTAGTAGACACCAGAAAGTCTATAATTAAACTCAAGTACCTAATGGCTGAAGTGAGGTATTTGTCTAAAGCCGATATTAATCGCCGCACATGCCCCTGACTTGATTAGTTCCGCATTGGAGACGGTGTTTGCTAATATATTGAGCGTGGGCGCTATTACGTGATCAGTTGATTTAGATAGTTTTAATGATTCTTTTTTTATTTATTGTGAACTAAAAAAAATCTGTAGAAAGAAAAGCGCGTAAAAGTATTCCAAAACCAGCTTTGAATTGGATGTTTAACGGACGCCTACGAGTATTACACAGGTTGTAGTTGTATAAAATAAAACAATAATATTGCTTTGCTAATGCGCGATGTAATAACGTGCCAACACGTTATACTTACTTGCGTATTTTTTCACGCATTCATGCGTTTAATGTAGGTAATTTGTATGCATATTGAAAATTGTATAATAATAAGCGTAAAAATCAAAACAGTTTGACACAGAACACTTTTATCCCGTACAGCTACTAAAATTTTATAAAAATTGGTTAAGTTTTAGAGGAGGAAACCGAGAACGAAAACTCTATTTGTATGAAATAATGAACTAATGAACTTTATTCTGCAAGTAGGTCAAAGGGGCACTCTAACATGTCTGAGTCTGCCAGCATTTCACAAAAAATATTATGAATAAATTATTCAGTGGTACCTCTTAAAGTCGTATAAGTTTAACACGCCACACGCCACAAGTACACAGCATCAAGTCCCACACCTGCACCCTGCGACACGTGGGTATTGGCATAATGAAACTTCTTGCAACTGAGTTTCAATAGAGCGAAGTGTGGTCGAGCCCATGCGATTAAATTGTGGATAAGTATAAAGCTCTCGATCCCGGAATTATTTGAAAGAAAGAATGAAATTCAACGCAAAACACGGTTACATGAATAGAAAACGAACATACACAATTATCGTTGGATAGGACCCCACTCAGCGTGATGCCACGGCAAGCCGGGGCGCTGGTTTTCTGTGGATGGTGGGTGTGAGGTCCTGCTTACAACTATTTAAATGCTAAAAATACACACAAGCAATTAATTCATTTATTATTCCTATGTAAAATAGGAACAGAACGAAGTAGATAGAAAAACGAATAAATAAAAACATTTGCACAGCGTCGCTACTGCGGCGTGTGCGCGGCAGCGCCAACAGCCTCCTAGCAATAGTCGCGGATTGAGTAGAAGGCCCTTTCTTGCAAGGATGGAATGCCTTGCATTTGTCACCTAGGTTAAGTTAGTTAAGGTTTGTTTTGATATTTTTATGTTACTTACATTAGTTATAAGGTTTATTATTTATGTTACTAACACGATATGGATGAAATTCCGAAATAAATGATTATTATGTGTTTCTCATTTTTTGAGGCTCGTCCCGGTCTTTTGGAAGGCTTGCGTGGGGATATGGATCCAACACGTAGAGGCCCCTTGGAGAAATTTGCTGTGGCTGTTGCCCTGCTGGGACCCGTTCCTGATCATATCAATAAGATGATACATCCATGAACCGGTCCCAGCAGGTAATTGAACTATTGCATTGATATGGAAAAGAAACCGGGCTATTAAAGTGAAGTTTGGATGGACTATTTATTTGGGCTATTGCAGTAGAAAAATGTCACCCGCCGTAACCATCTATGCGACTGTTACCTCCGGCGGGTGGTGACTCGCCCCTCACTAGGTGGGCCCCGTAATGCCATCGCGCAGACGGCCGGAAGCAACACGAGCGTGAGGGCTCAGGGGTGTCGAGAGGTGTGCTGCGCTTTCTCCGAAGTTACTCGCGGCGTGATGCCTTTAACACTTCCACCCCTGGAGCATATAACTAGCTCTAACGCTCCTTAAAAAATATTATTATTATTATTATTTGTATCGGCAATCCCGGGATCCCGCCATTTTCCATACAAATGATCTCCGGATTCGAAGCCCTAATAAGTATAATAATTAGGCAAGTTATTTCATGACCTGGCTATATTTCAGATCAAAATTTCTTGTTTTTTCATTTCGGTAGAAATCTAGACAAAGCTAAGCTATAGTATGAAATATCGACGAAACCGTTCGAGAAGAGTTCTACCGTGCTACGGTAAAAGGGCGTATCGTACTATGACATTCATATAAAAGAGATACGACCTTTTACTGTAACACGGCAGAGTTAGTCAGTGCCCCGCCCCCCTCTTTTTTGTTCGTCATTGCGTCCGAACTGCATTAGCTGTGATTTCTTTGTATAAGTAACATGTACTTTTTCAAGCTAAAATTTAATAACCAGTTATGTATGTAATATTAGTCGAAAAACCTTTTACATTTCTTTGAACGCTTCATTGTAGACATTCAATTAAGGCAAATCTCAGTGATTATTTAGTAAAATGTAGTTCCAGCTATCGTTTAGAACAGACATTAAATGCACTTGCGTCGTTACGTGTTTTATTTAAATGTAAAATTATTGTGTAGGTTTGGAACTTGGTAGATTTGTATAGAATAGTTACTATGTAGCTCTCGCATTTGTTTACGTAAAGCTATTTGTCACCTTGTTGCAGAATAGCCGCATGTTTGTTCATTTCGACGAACATTCGGATGCAAACTGCATCCAGTGCACACGTCGTTACTTGCCGAGTGAATGTTTTATTTAACTGTATACCTATTAATTGCGTATGTCACCATCAAATTCCCATGGTGAAAGCATTGCTTAGTTTAAGACTAGTTATATTATACATTCGGATGCAAACTGCATCCAGTGTACACGTCGTTACTTGCCGAGTGAATGTTTTATTTAACTGTATACCTATTAATTGCGTATGTCACCATCAAATTCCCATGGTGAAAGCATTGCTTAGTTTAGGACTAGTATATTTGTATAAGATTGTTACTATGTAGCATTGTAGCTGTGGATTTTGCATTTGTTGCCGGTTTACGTAAAGCTATTCGTCGCCTGGTTGCAGAATAGCCGCCTGTTTGTTCATTTCGACGAACATTCGGATGCAAACTGCATCCAGTGTACACGTCGTTACTTGCCGAGTGAATGTTTTATTTAACTGTATACCTATTAATTGCGTATGTCACCATCAAATTCCCATGGTGAAAGCATTGCTTAGTTTAAGACTAGTTATATTTGTATAAGATTGTTGAGATTTACACAGATACTATTGAAAAAATCCAATATACATTTTTGAAATCTGTAAACTACAAAATTAATAAAAATGGTCGATTACCATATGCACAACTACTAAATAAATACAAGTTATCCACTCTAAAGAATAGACGTCTGTTCCTGCAAGCTATGTTTCTCCACGGACTCTGTCATAACCAAATCGATTGCGCACAACTTGTAAACAAAATATGCTATGTGGTACCCAGGAGCGTTAACCGTTCACATTTTGTACTTGTTTTTCTCCTTTCAGTAAAGCAACTTAAATAATATTCTAATCCTTAAGTTTGTACAACTGTTCCACTTTTGACAACCTAACCTATTTAAAAGTAACCCGTGGATAATGCTGTTGACAATGCATTTTGTAATACTTACTGAATGCAACTTTGATTATAATACATATTGTATGGTTGTTTGTTATCCCTAAAATAAATAAAATAAAATAAAAATAAAATTGTTACTATGTAGCATTGTAGATGTGGATTTTGCATTTGTCGCTGTTTACGTAAAGCTATTTGTCGCCTGGTTGCAGAATAGCCGCCTGTTTGTTCATTTCGACGAACATTCGGATGCAAACTGCATCCAGTGCATCCGCGTCGTTACGTGCGGAGTGAATGTTTTAACCGGCGGAATTTGCCGCGGTTTGTCTTTGATGGTGATGTGTATGTAAATAGGGAAGTTTAACCTAATACAATATCAAAAATAAGTAAAAGAGTCTCCAATGTATTTATGTTTCACTCATCTATCAAAAGCTCTTTAAGATACTTCCCGATATCTTAGAAAGACAAAAGACTGAAATTTGGCATGAGACCTAAGGTTTACATAAAAGCACAAAGAAATTAAGAAATATGTAACTTTCACTCTCTCACCCTTTTAAAAGACGTCGTCGTATACAGAACTAAAAAAACAAGGTTACTTCCCGGTGGCGCAGAAAGCTAAAATTTATTATTGAGTCTAAGATTTATTATACACAGTTAAAACCATTATCTAAACTAGTCCTTAGGTTGATATATGCAAAAATTATGAAAAATTAACTACAGAGAAATAAACATTCTGCGAAGTGAAAATACGGCGAAATGAAACATTTTCGACCAAAATATTTCAGCACAAAGGCCCCAATACATGTTTTCATTGAAAGCCGTTTCAAAATTGGTCACCATTGGCTTTTGGAGCATTGTTTTTATAGCGTAAAGGCGTATCTCGAACATCGACACTCGAGTACCTTATATTAGAATTAGTAACTATTCGTGATGTAATTATTATTATGCCTATTATGTTAATCTTTTCATGTTTTTTTTTTTCAATCTTTTTAAAATTATTATTATTATTTTTCTTTTCTCAATTATTTCAATTTAAAATTGTATATTTTTTATTTTATTTCATTTTTTGTTTTGACATTTTAATTTTTAATTGACTGCAATATTTGCACGCTTGCATGCAAGCTAGATACATGTGACATAATGTACCTACTGTAATATCCCTATACTGTGTCTAAGCAAATAAATAATTTCTGATTTCTGATTTCTGATTTCTGACCAAAAGTAAGTTCACCACTGGCACCGTAATATACCCTTAATCAATTTATTCAAACCTCCCAAAGAAACAAATTAAATATTTGCCCTAAGTTCGCTAGGGGTCGATGGGCATTCATAGGGTTTACTATAAGCCACCAAATGTATCCAGTCCCGAACAAACAACCATGTTGTATTATGCTATTTGTTTAAAGCGGACTCCGAAAATGGGGCTTTGTCTTCGGTAGTGTAGACGAGCGAGGGAAGTCAAATTTTCACGCCACTGAAAGAAATTAATTAGGGAAAAAAATATTTTTTTATAAATAATACGGTATTTGACTAAAGTGAATATTAATTGTCTCATTGAAACCACTAAACACACGTTAAAAAATACGCGGAACCTGCCTGTCTAGCACAACTATGCTTCGCGACTCTTGTCGCGCGAGATAGCGCTACCCGTCACTCTCTCATACTACTGCACAGAAAGAGACGGGTAATTAACTCGCGCGAGAAATAGTCGAGTATGACAGTTATGCTAGAGGTGCAGACAAACTATCACTAACTTTAGGACATTATACTATTTTTAAATGTACAATAACTAAAAAAATGGTTGCCTGTAAAGTCGGTTTTACGGGCGAAGGAAGATTTTACGTGACAACGTCTTTTTCTCGGTAGAATATTTATTTGTATCATATCCATTCACAATTTCCCTAACAACATTTTAAGTGTTACTTTCTGAACGCACCCATCACATGTGTCATTAATGTCATTATAGTGTCTTCCCTCGTCCCTCCTCCCTCCTCCCTCGTCCCTCCTCCCTCCTCCCTCGTCCCTCCTCCCTCCTCCCTCCTCCCTCTTCCCTCTTCCCTCTTCCCTCTTCCCTCTTCCCTCTTCCCTCTTCCCTCTTCCCTCTTCCCTCTTCCCTCTTCCCTCTTCCCTCTTCCCTCTTCCCTCTTCCCTCTTCCCTCTTCCCTCTTCCCTTTAACAAAATGTTTACAGTTGACAGAACGGCAACTCAGATGAACTCACAAAGGGTTCGAACTTTTACCTTCTCCTTTACGTAAACGGCTCCAAACATTTTTTTTTTTATATCATAGGGGGCAAACGAGCAAACGGATTGCCTAATGGAAAGCGATTACCGTCGCCCATAGACACACCTGCAACACCAGAGGAGTTACAAGTGCGTTGCCGGCCTTTCAGGTGGGAGTACGCCTTTTTCTTGATGGTTTGAAGGTCGTGACAATGATGTTATAGTCTGGATGGACTCTCACCCCAACATCTAAAGGACCTAACATCCCGTTCCATGGAAGATTCTGGGGACTTTTAGTAGGTGAGAACGCAGCCGAACGAACATCCGGGATTCAGACATACAAAATAATTTTTGGTCCAGCTGAAATGTCATAAAATATGTTTACCTAACAAGGGGCCGTTTTCGATAACACTCTGATATGACTGTAACTACAGAACGATATAATATTCTTTTTTAATAATAGGACGAGAGCGGTTTGAATGTATACCTATATACCGCTTTGAAATACGAGAATCCTCACGATTGACAATACAAATATCAAGGACCCGAAAAAATATCGGGACAGTTATACATATTTCGATGGCGAAAGAAAGTAGTTACGTTACCTACCAAAAATGTTTCGCAATAGGGCACTTGCATGATTATATTTTGGTCTATCCTAAAGATCTAAGAGCTACGTAAAGAAAAAATTTAAAGTTGAATATTATTTCAAGTAAGTCATCAATTAATTGTAATGTCAAAGTTCGCGCATAAACGCTACTTGGCTTTATTTAACGTCCATTTTCATGACGCGTGACTAAAATTGGGTACTGAATTTTTTTAACCTCAATGACAACTGATGGTGCATGACGGGTGCATTACGGGGTTCAAGATGTAGCTCGCTGGTTCAGCAACATTCTTTTCACTCTTGCCTTGACGAGACCAAAGTTATAATGTTCAGGAACACACACAATGCAACTTTAAGTTCAAGCAAATGCTTCATGCGAATAAGTAGTAAACTGACAATATTATGATGTAAACAAGGATTGTATTTCTAGTTTTAATAATAAATTTAGTTTTATTTTCATTTTAGAGATATTTTTAATATTTAATTTGTTGATTCGCTCTCAATAGCCGACTAAGTATTGGAGTGACGTCACGCTTAAAATAATTTGCATAAACAATCTTACCATAAATCTTTCAGCAATACATTTCTTATCATTATGAGTGTTTAATTAATTATCAATATAAAATCGTAATATAATTTTAGTGCAAATACTCTATCAACCGAAATGGCGTCATACCATTTCATAAAGGTTTTATTTTTCAACTATGCAGTCATTAGAACTCCTAACCTGTAATGCAGTCTCGTTAGAAGTTAATACATGTCTTATGACTAACCCTATTAACCGCTATGGCTATAGCCGATAGACGTCCACTGCTGGACAAAGGTCTCCCCAAAGTTCTCCACAACGATCGGTCTAGCGCCGCCTTCATCCAATTTCTGGCCGCGATCCTAACCTGCTCGTCGGTCCACCTTGTAAGGGGCCTTCCCACGCTGCATCTTCCGGTCCGCGGCCGGCACTCAATATCCTTTCTTCCCGCCATCGGTTCTACGAGCAATATGGCGTTTCATGAAGGTTTTATTTTTCAACTATGCAGTTCCTAGAGCTCCTAACCTGTAATGTTCCACATGCAGTCTCGTTATAAGTTAATGCATGTTTGTGGCTGCTCGGCATTGTGCACGGCTGACGTCAAATTCGTGTTGACTCGGGCTGTGGGCTGTAAACCTATTTGCACTTCGACTGAGATGCTGGATTTGATTTCTCGACGCTGCAGATAGTCCAGTATACAGATATTTTAATTGACAGATTATAACAGTTTGGCACTTTATAGTATCGTGAATTTGCTATGGAGTGACATCACTTGGCGACGATGAAACTAATTCGCAGACACAAAATAATCTTAGACTAAATCTTTCAGTTTCAGCACAGAATAGATAATAGTACAAGTACAGAAGGCACACTGCTTTGATCTTTACAAAAGCCGCTTTTTTTAGCCAAAAAAATATGATTTATGGCCCTTCTAAAGTCGTCGTCCCCAGCGCAAGCCAAACGGAACGTTAAAGCTGCGTGCCAACGGTGAAAATGAATTGTCTCGCTTGCCGCGTCGCCGAGAGCGAGGGCTGTCAACGACTAAAAATAAAAATGTATTTCCCATTCAATTCATTTATTTCTGGCATTCAATGTAGAGAGCAATATATTTATATTCTTCATAAATTATATTTATTATTTCATTATTTAACTATAAAATAATCAATCTCAGAATTTGGACGAATTGAATCCACCACCAGGCCGCAAAACATTTTAGCTTTATTTTAAACATTTTAATACGTATAATATAATAAAATAAATAATGCAACGAATGCGTTACCTTAACATGCAATTAAATTCTTGAGCTTAATTTTGTTTTTGCTTAGTTGTCCGATATTTATTTATTTATTTATTCATATATATTCATCACTACATACCTAGTATAAAACAAAGTCGTTTCTTGCTGTCTGTCTGCCCCTATGTATGCTTAGATTTTTAAAAATACGCACGGCGCGTACCGTGCGAAGCCGGGGCGGGTCGCTTGTAACAAATAAAACATGTACAAAGGCGAACTTATTCCTATCAGGGATCTCTTCCAATACATTTATTGTACCTTATTATTTATATACTCGTACTTTATATACTTACCTATCAAACTATCACTCAATCGTTTATTCATTATTGGTAATTTTACAAACGTGATATCAAATATTATTATAAAAACCTCTGTGATTGTTGATTTAGTAGTAGACATACTTATTTTACTAGAATTTAAATTGACAAATAGCAGCAAATAATCAATTCAAAATTACATAAGTACTTAACAATTAAAATTGTTCTGAGTATTACCAGTGTTAAATATGGAAGTAACCTGCAATATGTTTTTTATTATTATTCAGTAACTAATTATTATATATTATGTTCATTTTCTTACCTTTCGGCATCCTTCGGACATGTTGGGAGAGCGAAAAATGCGTGATTCCAATTTCGATCATTGTTCCTACAACCCGCTGCGATACAACATCTTTTCGCTGTCTTTTTACTCATTTAAACACTATTATAATATAACACTGGTATCAACAGATGAATGCGGAACGTTCACTTGCGACGTAAATCGTGAGCGCACGAAAATCGTGTAGGTACGTGCGTTCCGAGACAGAGCGTGTCAGCCACTGAATAGTCCGCATGCATGCGGCCACCGGCATGTACTTGTAGCGGGAAACGTTAATCGCGGAGTGCGCCCCGCCTGGTTTCAGTCAACGTTCTATTTGCAGTTTAGTTATAAGTTAATGCATGTTTGTGGCGGCATTGTGCACGGCTGACGTCAAATTTGTGTTGACTCGGGCTGTAAACCTATTTGCACTTCGACTGAGATGCTGGATTTGATTTCTCGACGCTACAGAGAGTCCATTCACAGATTAAGGCTTACAAAATTCCGGAATCCCGGAATTGCCCATACTATAAAGTCCCGGGATCGGATATTATAGATGTTTTAATTTACAGATTATAATATAGATTACGAGTTGAAGGTGCTTGAACTTTGTCCGCATTATAGAAAAATTCATAATATTATCCCTCTTTTGATTTGAAGCTACATAAGCTACAGCTTATACAGCTCACATACCGCTAAAATTAGAGTTACTAGCGACCCGCCCCGGCTTCGCACGGGTGCAATGCTTATAAATTATGCATGTATTATACATATAAACCTTTCTCTTGAATCACTCTATCTATTAAATTATTTAAAAAAAACCGCATCAAAATCCGTTGCGTAGTTTTAAAGATTTAAGCATACAAAGGGACATAGGGACAGAGAAAGCGATTTGAAGTTTGGTGCAATATACCATTTTTCTTTAAATAATCATCAAAAGTTTTATTGACATATTCCTTCCCATTATCACTTCGAAATACTTTTATCTTTTTATCCAGTTCATTTTCTACTCGACTTTTAAATTCCATAAATTTATTAAATACCTCCGCTTTACTTTTCATAATATACACAAAGACTTTACGTGAATAGTCATCAATAAAAACTGTGAAATACCTTGAACCTCCAATTGATGTGGTTTGTAGCGGACACATACATCACTGTGTATGACCTCTAGCAATTATTTTGCCCGGGAGCTATTACTTGGAAAAGGTTTCCTGGTTTGTTTTCCTTCTAAACATGTAACACATACACAACTTTCAGATTGCGGTGTCAATTTCACGCCGGCTGGCATTTCATCAACATCATTAAAATTTAAATGTGCCATTTTTTGATGCCACAAGTAGGTATCAGTCTCTGTAGAAGCTGCCATCGCGCGGTTCTCATTATTATAAGCTTTAAGTCTGTAGGTATCATTTATCAGTGTAGCACTTACTACCATTTGCCCATTTTGATTTTTTATCTGACAGCCATCAACATTAAATTCTACTTTACAGCCTGCTTTAATTATTTTACTCACAGACGGCCAATTTGTGGATAATTCTGGTATAAATAGAACATTTCTCACCTGGATTGCTTCACTGCCAGTCTTATTGGGTACTTGTATTATAACATCACCACAGCTTTCGACATGTAGCACCTTGTTGTCAGCTATTCTTATGTGGTTAACAGGTGGAGCTGTCTCATTCACCAACCATTCCCGGTGCATCGTCATGTGGGTTGATGCGCCAGAATCTACGTACCAGTTCATTGTATCATTCACCTGCATGGCTGAAAAGGCTGCTATAAAACCATTATTATCTTTCTTATTTCTAACCTCAGACTTATTTTTCCTATGCCAACAATTCTTACTTCAGTGCCCATACTTATTACTCTGAAAGCATCGGGGGCCTTTTGATTTTGACTGGGATGAATAACCTGGCTTGACATTTTTGGAGTTTGTGTAAAAAGCGGTAGTGTCTGTTTTCGTTACCTCTTGCAAGAGCTTAGTTTTGATTAAATCGGCACTAATTTTTATACCCGAACTCTCTATGCACATTATCATTGGCTTGTAAACATCTGGCAAGCCTGCCAACATCAGTGTCCCGAGCCACTCATCATCCACTTGAAATGATATATTTCGCAACTTATGAGCTGATGACATTAATCTATTTACGTAATCTTCCACGCTTGTACTTGTTTCTAATGTAGTATTTATTAAGTCTTTCAATAAACCGACTTTACGGAGTAAACCTGAGTCTTGAAATGCATGTAATAAATTGTTCCAAACCTCTTTCGCTGTTTTTGCCTCTTGTATGTGAACATATAGCATAGGGTCCACTAAGAGTATAAGCTTTGATTTCGTTTTAAGATCCTTCTTTGAGTCTGTTGTTTCATTTTCCACACATTCCCACAAGTCCTCATGTTGTAGGTAAGCTTTGACGGCAAAACTCCAGCTTGTCCAGTCGTCACGGCCAGTGAGCTTTTCAATTGTCATCATATGATTGCTTAATCCTATTATTTATACTTTATTGTACGCAAGCTGAAAAAAAATCCGGCGACCGAACTAACTTTGAGGTTAAGTTAACAAATTATTTTCGTTACTATTTTAAAACTGCACAAATAGACTTAATAACTTTTACAGGTAGAGCTGGGCCCATAACCTGATAAATTAAACAAAAGAAATTAACTTTCTTCAAATATAATTATTAAAACAAAAGAAACCTTACCGAGCACACAATGACATGGCTAGATTATATTATAGCGCAGAGACAGTCCTTATGGAATGTCATAACGTCAGGTGAGGGCGTGATCATTGTTGCTATTAAATAAGAGCAGGGGCTATTCGTACATTTCCATCATATAAGTACATCGCACGGGTGCAATGCTGATAAATTATTCATGTATTATACATATAAACCTTCCTCTTGAATCACTCTATCTATTAAAAAAAACCGCATCAAAATCCGTTGCGTAGTTTTAAAGATTTAAGCATACAAAGGGACATAGGGACAGAGAAAGCGACTTTGTTTTATACTATGTAGTGAGATAGTGATAATGTCTGTAAGGTGACTCGGGGCTATTGTAGCTACGGGGTTATTGTGCAGACCATTATAATGGCCTGTGACCATTATAATGGTCTGCGTATATATAGAATACACAGACCATTGTATTGTCTTGTGTATCCTATATATACACAGACCATTATAATGGTCACAGACCATTGTATTGTCTTGTGTATCCTATATATACACAGACCATTATAATGGTCACAGGCCATTATAATGGTAATAAGATACAATAACCCCATAGCTACAATAGCCCCGAGTCACCTTATAGGCTCTTATACAGCTGGTTTGCTACTTGATGTCACTTGATGCAGCACTAATATGAGCAGCGGTCATTTTCCCGCTGATTTTCATCCTTCAAATGCTGGCAGTATGTTAGATTTGAGTAGTTTTAAAGTGTTCCGTTGCTCATTCTAAGGTACGATCACCCTAAAAGTCCCGACAACTTTACAATTTTATCGCAGGGCGCTAATTCGGGTTTACTTTGAAATAAGCGATGTCTTAGGTATATCTCAGCTATATAGCCTGTCATTGAAACTTAATGTTCGTTATTTGAATTGCATAAAGTGACATTTCACTTTGCTATCCAAGTGACAAATTAGGTTTGCGCCTGATATTTGACGTCGCATATGAGGCGCAAAATTGCCGCGAGACTAGATTAGTGAAAAGGCGATATCGTCTTTTAACTGTCATTAAAACGCATAAAGTAACATTTCACGTTACAACCCGATCAAGTTAAATTTTTGTCTTGTATTAAGACGTTCGCATATAAATGAGGCGCAAACTTTGCGACCAGGTTGACAAAGTGGCGACTGACTAGGTAAGGTATATATCGCCACTTCGGATATCTCTGAGTAGAGTGATATGTGGAATTAGGACCCCGATTTACACAAATAGCAATGATAAGCTCAAGTTGAGATGAAATGTAGATGTCACAGCGATACGTCGTCGAAATCCACAAAGCCAAATTCCACGACTATTTCTCTTCTGTCCCTACAATATTACAGTGACAAATCTGTAATCCAACATCTGTGGTTTACGTAAATTCGTCTCCGCCAAAGCATTTGATCCGAGGTTGACTTTGTTTCGTAGTGAATCTCAGATTAGCTTGTGATTGTGTCTGGAGCGGCAACGCGAGTAACCAACCATTCCTAACTGTAATTCTACTGTATAAATCTTGGCACATAGTCGTAGTGAGCTCTTTGATGATTTTAGAATAGAATAGAATATTATTTTCATCCCACTTGCTCGTAAACAAGGGTTTAAATGCTAGAAAACTGAGCGGTAAGTCGTAAATTACGCCCTAGGGCGGTAAATATTTTTTATCACACTTTAAGCGTTTACATGTTAGAAAACTGGGTGGTAAATCGTATATGACGCCCTAGGGTGGTAAGTCGTATATTACGCCCTAGGGCGGTAAGTAATTTTGGTATTGATTACTACTACTTTTGTTTTATTTTCTCCAAAGTGTGATGAAAAACGTCGTACGTGACTCTGGGGGTAAAGGAATTCCAAACTCGTGTCATTAAAGCCCTCGCCTTCGGCTTCGGGCTTCTAATAGACACTCGTTCGTAATTCCTCGTTTACCACCCTTGTTACGTAATGTACTATTATTGCACACCTCAACGGGAAATAAATACAAACAAAATACAGTTTAGGTTCACGTAACATTCAATAAAGGTAAACAACATTTAGGTATGTTATTTTATGTTTGATTTTGCTGTTTGTATAAGGCAGTTTTCACACTGCACTGGTCACGCTACATAGCGGAGGGCGTTTTGATATGAAATACATAAAAAAAAAACTGTGACGCTTTTATTGCCGATTGTGTTTTCTTATACAAACATGAATAGCTAAGCATTAATAAGTTTCTGTCAAAAATGACATTTTAGTGACAAGCTTTTATAGCCGACTGTATTTTTCCTTGGATATCCATCAAATGCTCACTGAGACGATTCTAAAGAGCCCAAACTCGGTAGGATTGCTTTCTCTATTATAGAGTTCCTATGAATCCTATGGTCACCTTGCGGCGCCATCATCAGATCAGCCCCATAGTACCATATTATTGTATTGTCATCAAAGTTAAGTAAGTATGCAAAATTTCAGCTCAATCGGTGGCCGATATCTGCTTCAAAATTGAGTTGCAAGATTCCACCCGAACAAACATACTTACATACATACATACATACATTGCAAGTTAAATAAAAGCTTTTAAAATGAGCTCAATCACGATGGGTTTCTCTTGTGTCGCTTAGAAGTCCCTACAACCACCTTTCTGCATCACTAGACCAGTTCCAAGATACCAAATGATTGTATTGTCACGTGAACTACATATGCATGCAAAGTTTTAAATTTGATACGACTATTAGCAGTAGGGTAAAACTGATTTCTGAGATTTGATTACCTACATTCATTGTATAGTTACTACGACGGAGCCGAGACGTGGCCACTCACCATACGACTAGTCCACCAATTCAGTCGCTCAGCGAGCCATGGAAAGAGCTATGCTTGGTGTGTCTCTTAGGGATCAGATCCGAAACGAAGTAATTCGACAGAGAGCCAAAGCTACCGACATAGCACAGTGGATAAGCAAGCTGAAGTGGCAGTGGGCTGGTCATATCATTTAGGGTTCCGTACCCAAAGGGTAAAAACGGGACCCTATTACTAAGACTTCGCTGTCCGTCCGTCCGTCCGTCCGTCCGTCTGTCACCAGGCTGTGTCTCAAGAACGGTGATAACTAGACAGTTGAAATTTTCACAAATGATGTATTTCTATTGCCGCTATAACAGAAAATACTAAAAATAAAATCAAATAAATATTTAAGGGGGGCTCCCATACCACAAACTTGTTTTATGGTACGGACGGTACCCTTCATGCTTGAGTCGAACTCGCACTTGCCCAATTTTTAACTATATGTTAGTCCTTGCTGATCTTATAACGACAAGGTTCCAAGCTGTGAGAGCTTAACATTCAATTACTCTGTAATCATTGTCTTTCATACAGAGCGAAAAGGTTACGTTTGAGACGGAATTTCATCAAGTGTGCGTCTAAATGGCACAAAGCTTTGACGAATTTACTAAAATTGTGCTCGTATTTTATCAACGTGGGAGACACATTATAAAAATAATGTGTTTCGTAAATTGGCTTTTTATGTTACATTAAATACTTATTAGTCTGGGCCTCTTGGGATTTTATTCGTTACGAGACGCGCCATTGTTTAATTATTAAATTGATAACGAATACTTTCATCGATGATACATATTTTTGCTTTTCTTTTTGCTATAGTTATTTCTTAGACGTTTTCTGTATAGGTTGTCGGCTAAAACTTCATAAACTATAATATTTGTATAGTACACAAATAAATAGTTACGATTTAACGCTGTAGTTGAGTAAAAGATACCCGATTCATTAGTCTCGAACATCGAAAGTTATGTAAATGTATTTGGTTATGGAATTTTAGTATGAGAGATATCTGTATGTATAGGTATGATCCCACTTATTATAAAAGCGAAGGTTTGTTTGTGAGTGTGTGTATCTCTTCTTCACACCGAGACGGATGGAGGGATTGTCATGAAGTTTGAAACAGAGATAGTTTATACCCTACCTGGACAGTGGACACATTGTCTTCTTTTTATCGAAAATGCAGGACTCCCAAAGGATAGTGTGTATACCGTTGTAAAGCGAGCGTAACCGCGTGCAAAAACTAGTGAAAAAGATAACTTCAAAAAAGTACCCTATACCGGGTGATCAATCCAAATGGATCAGTATGGAGAAGTCAGAAACTATAAGAGATAGGGAAATCTGTTCTTAGGAACCATGGCGTCGATTTAAGATTTAACCCTTAACTACCTACCTGCTTCTTTAGTCACACAAACACCTACCTCCCGTCCCCTGGACAGATACATAATGTCGGCCTTAAATATTAAATTGTATAGATCGAATGGGAAATTTAAAATAATAATGGTAATATAGACATATTAAAATATTTATAAAACTAATTATAATTCTGGAAACATTAACAAAACAATTTTTACTGTAAACATATGGCAACAGTCCTTATTTCTACTTTAGAAACTATATATCCTTTAATCCACCAATAAAACAAAATGACTATATAAAAATCTAAGTAATAGTTTCTAATAATTCAATAATTTACAATGCTAAATCAATAAGTTTCGTTAAAATAAAGGTAATATTTTTATAGAATTGCAGACCACTAATTTATTCGATTGGTGCGCGGCATTGAATGTAAGTTGTTTGCATATTCTAGGCAAATAGATTTTTTGCATTAGAAACATACGTACTGGGTCCCGTTTTTTATTCGGGTCACAAGTAGAACAGGTTTTCCGTACTTCCAATCACTACCAACCTGACTAAGCGGTCGGCTAAGTAAAGAAAAAAAGTAGGTATCCATAATCACGTAACCACCTACCACCCGTCTCCGAGACCCTTAAGAAAAAATACGTATCCACCTACCACCCGTCTCAGAGACGGTCGGAGACAGTAATATTTTTTTATTTTTTATTTTTTTTTATTTAGCCTGTTTGAGTGTCCCACTGCTGGGCAAAGGCCTCTGTTAGATTTCCACAACTCCCTATTGGCTGCTGCTTCCGGCCAGTTGCCTAGGAATGTATCTAAATCGTCCCGCCATCTCCGTCTCGGTCTTCCTTGGCGTCGCCGCCCATCTTGCTCACCAAAATTAAATGCGTGCACGACCGACGACACGGCACTGAGGCAGGAGGGGAGAAGGTACATGGACACAAACGTTTGTAGGATGCTCGCACATAAGTATGTTAACAATTTTAGGTTTGAATGAGTCTGTGAGACGGGAGGTAGGTGGTTAAGGGTTAATAAACATGCATTTTTTTTTTATAAATCTCAAACATAGTTTCATACATAACCCGGTGAAAACTGCTGTAAAGAATGTTACAATACGATATGCGATTACTTACAGAATTTTAACGCCATGATCCTAAGAACAGATTTCCCTATCTCTCATAGTTTTCGTTTCCTCCCTACTGACCCATTTGGATTGATCATCCTGTATATACGGAACGTGCACCACAAAGGTGCTGACAACTGGTGCACCCATTTGAATCTTATCAATACTTGAAATTGACGTTGATAGTGCTGCCCCCTAAAGTCGTGCATGTTTCCTACTTATGCACAGTCGTGCACAAAACGCTGTCTTTCAACTCGAACCCCGACAATTAATACGCCTATTTTGATCATCATCATCATGGTTAATCATCATTATTTGTAAGAAGTTGTTTAGACAACTTCTTACAAATAATCACTTAACAAACAGCGATTCACAAACTATTCATTTCACAAACATTTCATTCCTTAAAATTTACGAACGAACTTTAGTATACTTAAAAGTCAATCCATTTTCCGTAGTCACTTCTGTCATAATGATTGATTACGCAATGTTCTAAACGCCATTGTTTTGTTCTGGTCTTAGCTTATTACCTTGTCTCGTGTTGTGAAATTAAATTTTCCTTAATATGTGTCACTTTCTTGTTCATAAATTTTTGTCAGTGTGTTTGTATATCGCTCGACAGTCGACATGTTTCGAATCGGTTCACGATTCATCGTCAGGGGAGCCGATCACGGCGGCGGCCAACTGAGCATCGCAAACCGATTCGAAACACGATATTCGACTTCTAAGACGTGAGTAAACCCGTTACATAGCTATTTTAATATGTCTGATACTCGCGGTAATTTTTTTATGTAAAATAGGACTGTCATTTATTTATCTCTACATGGCGAAGGCATTGATATCGGTAACTGTATATATTAAATTCTTTTGGGATAATTCTAATCAGTATGTCGTCGCTCGATTCGCTAGATCATGAAATTCCTCGGCATATCGTAAAGCACTGTGGAATTCAACTAGCGATTCTGTATAAGAAAACCTCATTTTAGATCAGCCCGTGACTGTGAGCCTATCACGTGATAAATAAATGAAAGCATATTCTGCACTCTCAAACTCTACTTGTCAAAACGTGACGGATTGTCATTTATTTATCACGGTGATAAACGCAACCATCATAGCTGGTTAGGTTTGCTAGTTACCTTGCGTACCTAAAAGCGGAAATAGAAGCTCCGCAAAGCGGGGCTTCGTCAACTGACTATCAAAATTGTAAACCAAATATCAAAACTACTTTGCTATGAGTTTAATTTTTTGTCGCAATTCAACGCGGTAATGCAGCGAGCGTGATGGGCACCTTTGCTCCCGGAATGACTCGGGGCGGGTTATTTGATTAATACCTACTTATTTGGGTTGTGTTAGGTTAAGTGACTGGTTACCTATTGACATTTTGTATTATTATTGAATAAAGAACATTTGTATTTTTTGGCATATTGTACGATTCGATCGGACGACGATATTTACATACGACCATAATATCGAAAAGAAGATGCCAGCATATATCATTATATTTTATCGAATCTTAATCAGATTATCACTATCCATGTACATAATGCATTCATACGTCAAGACAATCTCGGCCATTCGGCCGTAAATTCTGACCTCAGATAAAATCGAATTAGTGGCGCCGGGCACCTCAGGAAATTAGTGGAGAAGCGAGCTGAGGCGGGGCGAAGCTAAAGCCCGCTCGGATATTCGATTTTGGAGAAAATGGATTTCAATAATAGGAATATTCCATTGCATTAGGTGACCGTTGAGGTCACTGATAAAAAACTCTAAGTACATACTGTGGCGATTCACATGATCTCGTCATGTGCCCGCCATCATATAAACATATATCATCATCGTGATACTCACATCATCATTATCATCATCGAATTTAAGACATATTAGCATCATACGTCATCAAGCTCATACTAAAATTATCATTTATTAGATATAGGCAATACAAATGCAAAATATGAGTAATAGTGTGAATGTTTGCGGAAGCAAATAAAACCATTCCTATAACTAAAACATGCTACCACTTTAAAAATAGCAAGTTGATATTCACAAATTGACAACAGAGGAGTTGAGCTTTATTTAGACCAAATAAGAATCAAAATCCCATATACAACGCTTGGAGGGCGGGGGCTAGGTCACGTGACGTGTCGGGAATGTCGCGAATGACGCGAAAGTCGTTGAAGTCTGGAAAGTCTGGATAGTCTGAAAAGTCTAGAATATCTGGAATGTCGGGAGATATTGGTTATAAATAGGCAACGGCTTAATGGACGGGGATTCTTTTTGTTTGGGACTTCGTCCGAGTAACATTGTTTTCTGGCAGTTAAGGTATTAAAATTAATTCTAAGGGGAATTTCTATTGGGGTTTTGATTGTCTTTGAAACTATATTTGCCTATTGAAATTTAGTGGGGTTTCTGTTGTTTTAAAGGATATTAAGCTTAGTCACATGCCAGAAATAGTGTTTTGGTACATGGTTACCAGGTGAAAGATATTTAACCTTGCGGCTGTTAAACGAATATCTTTCGGACTCTTCTAGTTTTATCCGAATTAGGCGATTCGGACACTAGCCATATATAAGTGCAGTGAATAGCCTACGAGTGTGGATAGTTTTGTTTGGTGAAAGCGAGGACCACACGTGATGGACATGCGGGCCTTTCCGCGCTCGCTGAAGCCAAACGGACCTCCAGGCTCGGTCTCATAAACTATATATTTATATATCTGCTTATATACACATATTAGGGCAAGCTACTCCATGTTTCCGGCGTCTCATTAGCCACATGGGGGGGGCTTAATTACACTGATGATAGTCACATCCTCGGGTTAATCTCCCGAACTTACAGTTTAGCTTAGCTAGGCCCCATACACGTTTAAATATAAATATGAGACCTAGGTCTCTAGTGTTCTTTGTATTAGCTAGGGAACAGGGTTTAGCGATAGGTACACCTTAATAGGAACATTAGGACGGGGATCTTTACCTACTGAGCAATCGGTCAATCGTCATTAACTAGCATAACATTTATTCAAATTATTTTAACCTTGTTAGGTATAGTGGTTAAGAGGTTGAACTATTAATTTCTTAAGTGGTTATGACCCGGGAAGTTAGTAGGGGAAGAACAGAGTCTAGTAGCGGTTTGTAAAGATTGGGAATAGGGAACCAGTTATTTAGGCCAACCAGATATTTAACACCTAAATTAAAGGAATAATTAGTTAGAACTTACCGATTATGATTTAAAGTAATGAACCTTTGGTATAGCTTAAGCGATAGAATGGCATCACTGAGGTAAAGTTGAGTCAGTTGGCAGTAGATATTCGCTTTTTCAATGAACAGAAGTAATTTTAAACTTTATTATAAATTTGATAAGGAAATTGTGGATCGTTGTATAGTGTGGAAATACAAAGCATTCCTAAGACTGGATGTGGAGAATCTGAAGTGTAAATTGCTAAGAAAAGCCGGGGACTTATGGATAGCAATAATGAAAGTTATTCGTTCCCGTATTTACATCACAGATCCCAGAATTGAATTAATTTATATCACAGGGCGTAAAAGAATTCCCTTATCAGAATAAGTCAGTCGAAAGTTGAAAGATACTACGAACAGGCACAATAGTCTTCATGATTTCAAGGATATACTACATTTATGAATATGGTCAAACGAAAACCCAGTTCTAGAACTCATTAGAAGGGTTCAAACCTACTAGGAAGGAGTAGTGTATTAGACTTCTTACAAATACAATTATAACTTTATTTTTCTGAATTATAATAGTTTTACAACCATCACATATATTTATCTAGTTAAATAGGTAGGTAAAATCCTTAAAATAGGCCTTGTGTAGTTAACGTAGAGAAGCCTGCGCCAAAAGGCTTCCCCAAAAAGATGGATCCTTGACACTATGCCGTAGGCTAGGACGTCATGCATAGATGTGATGAGATCCCACAGTGGTTTGTTCAGTTTAGAATAGGTGCGGAGTTCCCCATCCTCTAGCTGAACGCTTTAATTCGATTTGCTTCTCAGGAATAGATAGGTAGAGCGTTCAGTGACACTCTCCGCGCATTTAGGGTGGTAGGGGACCATTAACAAAAATTTATATTTATTTTTTCTACACAATAGAGATACCTTCTCTATTATACTATAATCTAGTCCTTACTAGTTTTTTTTTTTGTTGTGGTGATTATAGCAGCTTACTACTTATTGCATAGGTCTAATCCACCTCTGATTGTCCTACTATAACTTATTTAAGGGATGTATACCATCTTCCCAGATTAGATTATAATAACAAAATTACCAAATTTTTGTCAAATATGAAAACTTAAGATTAATTAAATTCATAATGAAATTTCAAAGATCCTGTAACTTCCATCTAATTATAGATTGGTAATGAAGTGTAGTTTCATATTGTACATAGACGAATGATTTCTAATCATCCTGGAGTAAGAACATGCAATCTTAAAAACTAAGTTACCCCTCATTTCGGAATCCTAATAATAATTGATTTGATTCACATACTGATCTTTATTGTTACATAGAGTAATCTAGTAAAACTATACCTAACTATGGATTGGATGAATTTTATAGAATTAATAATATTTTTATAAGAGTATTTATAATATTTCATATTGAATCTTGCTATAGGAACTATGGATATTCTTGTTGGCTGGACTTCTTGGGAAGTAATAAGTTTATATTATGAGGATAGATAACATTAAATTAAGTTAGAAATTTAATTAGTATAAGGAACCTAGGTAGCAGTAGGATACGAGAAGCTTGCATTAAATAATTAAGAGAATACACATTTATTTGGAAATACATAGTAGCATAGCACAGTATATAGGTACGGAAGCACTTAGCGACACATCACGGTTAAATTTCCCTTTAAAGAAACTGAGTTACTACTTCAACGTAGGTTCCTACCATCTAGACTTTCACACGGTTTTACTGATCACATTTGGCCATTAGTTAATAAGAAATGTTCAAGCTCAATTGTTATGAAGATCTTTTCATATCTAGGTTTGGTTAGTTGTAGGTTCTGGAAGGCTAGGTAGTCGTTGTAGGAGTAGAGTTTAGTGGCGAGGGTGAAGCAGGTGTAGAACCTGTATCTTTAGTTTAGGCGTAGGTACATTTCAGTAGGTGCATTTTCATAGTATTTAATAGGTAGCTCGTCGTTGATATATTACAAGTTGGTGCTCGTTCCCAGGATGTATTTATTTAGCAGTTAGTCTTTGTAGACATTACGATTGGTGGTCCCGTGACTCAGGATAGCTCTAGAGTTAGGGTAAGCTTCAGATGAAACATTACAATATGCGCCGTGACCATGGATAGGATCAGTCCGGGACTGTTGAGGTCGTGCCGATGTAGTTTGTCGTGAGGTTTCATGTCTTGCTGTCTTCTTGCGTTTTGTAGTTCAACAATTGTCTTTCATTTTGTTATTTCGCCATGGAATTTTAGTTGAGTTGTTAGTGACGGTTTTATTGAAGGGATCTTTGAACACTTGAGCTTTGAACTATGAGACCCTCAAGGGTACAATTGTTGACGTGAGAATGGAAAGGAGAATTTAGCCGTGATGGGTTGTGTTGTGCACATCGTCAAGAAACACATTTTGTTGCATATTTATACACAAACTATAGTGAATAGAGTAGCTTCTTGATATAACACACGATATTTTTCTTATTTCACATAGTAATAGTACCTGAAACAAAAGACTTTTATTAGAACAACGTGATTATTTTATCAATCAATATTTTGCAAACAGTAATCAATTGACAGTTCATTCATTGAGTCATTTTATTATTTTATCTGTATCTATACTGGATTATTTGAGATATGATTAAATTCGTTGCGATTGGTTTTATGGTTCAAAAAGTTATTTTTAATACTGATTAATAATTAAATAAGTGGTTTATTTAAGTTTTAGATAATAATTTACGTTACATAGAATAATAATATCAAGTAATAATATACTTACTTTAGTTTCAATCAGATACGTAGGCAATTTTACTCAATATGTTCGTATTATTAATATAACATAATATTCAGATATTTAGGGATATTATATTTAATATTATTTAAGCATAATTGAAAAAAAAAAAAAAGGTAATTCACTTTTAAATTAAATACGTAAGCAAGGCAGAGTGAAAAGAAACGTCCTCGAGTTGGTTGATTTGACAAGTGACAGGTGTCATCGCTTATCTTATCAGTAAATGATTATGATATCGAGATGGAATGATTATTTAAATAAATTTAATTTTAATATAGATATAAAGTCGGAATTTTGTAGGAAATTAGTTAAGTGAGGTAGAATAGAGATGTCATTGTTCTTGACTACAGGAAATATGAGTTTGTGAAGACTTATTTTTACATCAGTTATTAGTTCAAGCTGTGTTGTAAATTTGTTATGAAATTAAGGATAGACTATGAGGATACTAAGGACTTATTATTTCGGGGGGCGCGGGTTTATTTATAGGCTTTAGCTCAATCTAGGAAAGGTTTCAGAATAAGATCCGATAAACATGACTAACTACAATGTTAAACTGTGTATAAGGCTCCTAGCCACAATATTGAGTATTAATCTTTTAGCTTATTATAAGACCTGTTAGAATCATTAAATATAGTAATTATAAGGAAAGTAGGAGTGTTAGTGATTTCATAAGTGGGGGGGGGGCGATCCATTTTTGAGTTTTTTTTTTACACATAATGTAACAAATGAAATGAAAGTAATTTTTTTAAGTATATTTATCAATATAATCACAGAATCAGCAGGTTAAGGGATTGTTCCAGGCTCGCCTTGATAGTCAAAAATCTGGAACATAAAATAAAAAATCTGTTGAATCAAGTTAGGTTAACGATTACTAATTACAAAACAAAAGTAGGGAATCTACTTTGCGTTTATTGATTGAAGTAAAATATAGTACAGTTTTATACAATAATAAATAATAAAAACAAATAATAACAAAAAGAAAAAAAAAGGAGACAGAAGAGATGCGTTAACATTGTTAGGAAATTTATAACCCATTTGCTTCACACTAAGGGTGTAATCTAAGCGATTATAATAACAGTTGGAAATTTACCTAGTTTAATTGATGTATATAATCTTCATGTTCCAAAGATATTTATGTTATTTATATTATGAGCAATTTATTTAATCCTGGAAAAAAAAAAAGGGAGAAAAATGCATTAAAACACTTAGTGTTAGATAGGTACACAAAAAAAAAAAAAAAAAAAAATACGTTGGGAAGTAGTGAGATACCTAAGAAATATAGTTTCAAAGTAGGAGGTTGCGGGCAACGTGGACAAGTTTCTGCTTCAGAATAAAATTGATTTTAAATGAATCCTTTGGCATTTTAAGGGGAAAACAAAAGGGGAATAACAACTATTGGACGAATTGGGCAGTCTATAAGTAAGATGGAACGACCTTCTAGGAAAAGATTGGTTCCTTCGAGGCTCCGAGAAGATTCAATGCGGGGTAGCAGGACTGCTAGTGAACCATTAAGGATTGAGTCAACCGATAGGACAACTAAGGAATCTTCAGAAGAGGATTCTAGGAGGAAGGTAGTCAGAGAACAGAGGATAGGAAGGGGATTGGTAAAACCCACTGAAACTAGGAAAGACAACAGTGTTAACATGTTAAAGAAATAAGTTGTCATAAATGGTAACTACTGTTAAAGTATAGATTCACCTACCTAGTTCGTAAAATTTACGTTGTATTTATAAAGAATAGTTAAATATTTATTTATATATTATTTAATTAAACAACGTACAAATAATTCGGTGATTTATCAGTCTAAAGCTAATATTCAATAGGAGTATTAAGTTAAGATCAATTAAGGAATCGATTGCCGACGAAAATTTTAAAGACGATCGTGATATCATCATATATAAGTTGTACTGCAGTATAGGTATTTGTAAGTTGAGGTTTGAATATGGTTTTAAGTAAATTCCACTAGGGGTCGTTAGTAGTATATTTAATTGAATGTTTTGTGGGATGGATCGTTTCCATTAATACGTATTTTGGGGTTCTTTAATGAATTGATATTCGATAAGTTCAAAAGGGTAGTTAGGGGTGAATTGAAAAATTACGAGTTTTATTAGAGTATAACAAAAATACGAAATGTGTGAAGTGGATGGTCAATTTTATTATTTATATTAGAGAAAATCTTTATTTTGATTTTGATGAAAGAAGTAAAGGGGAATTTGGGATATTATAGGAAAGTAAAGTAGTATGGATTTTGAATACATAGTGGGTGATGTTCTTCTGACTAAGTCAATGCGAAAAAATGAATGTAGGAGCCTGTTAGTGTGACGTATGGAAATGTTTTAGTGCGCGATGTATGCTTGTGTGATGGATGAAAGATATGATAAGAATGAACAGGAGTGAGTGGACCTTTTGAGTTGGATGTTGTCTATATGTATTCAAGCTAAGTTCGAAAGTATTCGGGTCCAAAACGGGGGGGTCTACTATCTTTAGAGGTACGAACGGGAGTATTTTCTAAAGACATCAATTGGTTTGCACATACTTAGAAGTTAGGCTTAGTAAATCGAAGTTTCGATTTAAGACCGATTGTGCGGTAGTTTGTGCGAAACAATACTTTACATGGCCTACGGGCTAACCTTCTACGAGCACGGGCAGGAACGTGCAGGTTTCACACACACCCATGTCAACAAATAGATTGGCCAACTGTATATTTTTAAATAAAAGGAATTGTGGATTGGTTTATCCGTAAAGGCAGGATAAAACTGAATTGATATATTTGTATGAACCTCTGGTATAATAGTATTATTTAGCATAATTTTGAAATGAAACATTATTTCACAATTCGACTAGTAAGTCTATAGTCTTACGAGAAAAAAAAAAAAAAACACAATTGTATGATTATAGAGCTGAAATTGGCTTGTTTATTCTTGATGTGATAACACGCACCGAGAAACGAGAGTCGCATGTGATTTTGGAGAAGAATTTGAAATCGGAATCAGTTATTGAATTGAAGTAAGGATGAATATTCAGTATCTATACCAAAGATCTTTGCTATGTTGTCTGAAGAGAGTTTTGTCAATTCATCGAAGAATTCGTACAAGGTGAATTCGCAAATAAGGCTGAGCAATGGGCAGGTCAAGTTTGAGGTGTTTAGGCAAAACCGAGCTAATAGGGCTTGTTTGACTCACAACCAAACACTTCTTACGATGTGGTCGAGATTTGGAGAAATATATTCACGATTCAATGATATTATTCTATGGTTTGAATTCTGATTTAATACACAAGTGACTTCCCAAGTATCGGTTTAAACACACACACACTTAAGGGTACGAATACTAACGGATTTAGAATATCCAAGATTATCACAAAATGTTATTTGCTTTAAGAATAATTGTCATATATAAATATACATATTGTTTTTTTTAATTATTTTACAATTTAATAAGGGGAATGCGAAGTTCTACGTTATTTGACGATGTCAATCCACTTCAAACTTTCGCAGGGGGGCGATTGTGGCGATTCACATGATCTCGTCATGTGCCCGCCATCATATAAACATATATCATCATCGTGATACTCACATCATCATTATCATCATCGAATTTAAGACATATTAGCATCATACGTCATCAAGCTCATACTAAAATTATCATTTATTAGATATAGGCAATACAAATGCAAAATATGAGTAATAGTGTGAATGTTTGCGGAAGCAAATAAAACCATTCCTATAACTAAAACATGCTACCACTTTAAAAATAGCAAGTTGATATTCACAAATTGACAACAGAGGAGTTGAGCTTTATTTAGACCAAATAAGAATCAAAATCCCATATACAACGCTTGGAGGGCGGGGGCTAGGTCACGTGACGTGTCGGGAATGTCGCGAATGACGCGAAAGTCGTTGAAGTCTGGAAAGTCTGGATAGTCTGAAAAGTCTAGAATATCTGGAATGTCGGGAGATATTGGTTATAAATAGGCAACGGCTTAATGGACGGGGATTCTTTTTGTTTGGGACTTCGTCCGAGTAACATTGTTTTCTGGCAGTTAAGGTATTAAAATTAATTCTAAGGGGAATTTCTATTGGGGTTTTGATTGTCTTTGAAACTATATTTGCCTATTGAAATTTAGTGGGGTTTCTGTTGTTTTAAAGGATATTAAGCTTAGTCACATGCCAGAAATAGTGTTTTGGTACATGGTTACCAGGTGAAAGATATTTAACCTTGCGGCTGTTAAACGAATATCTTTCGGACTCTTCTAGTTTTATCCGAATTAGGCGATTCGGACACTAGCCATATATAAGTGCAGTGAATAGCCTACGAGTGTGGATAGTTTTGTTTGGTGAAAGCGAGGACCACACGTGATGGACATGCGGGCCTTTCCGCGCTCGCTGAAGCCAAACGGACCTCCAGGCTCGGTCTCATAAACTATATATTTATATATCTGCTTATATACACATATTAGGGCAAGCTACTCCATGTTTCCGGCGTCTCATTAGCCACATGGGGGGGGTTTAATTACACTGATGATAGTCACATCCTCGGGTTAATCTCCCGAACTTACAGTTTAGCTTAGCTAGGCCCCATACACGTTTAAATATAAATATGAGACCTAGGTCTCTAGTGTTCTTTGTATTAGCTAGGGAACAGGGTTTAGCGATAGGTACACCTTAATAGGAACATTAGGACGGGGATCTTTACCTACTGAGCAATCGGTCAATCGTCATTAACTAGCATAACATTTATTCAAATTATTTTAACCTTGTTAGGTATAGTGGTTAAGAGGTTGAACTATTAATTTCTTAAGTGGTTATGACCCGGGAAGTTAGTAGGGGAAGAACAGAGTCTAGTAGCGGTTTGTAAAGATTGGGAATAGGGAACCAGTTATTTAGGCCAACCAGATATTTAACACCTAAATTAAAGGAATAATTAGTTAGAACTTACCGATTATGATTTAAAGTAATGAACCTTTGGTATAGCTTAAGCGATAGAATGGCATCACTGAGGTAAAGTTGAGTCAGTTGGCAGTAGATATTCGCTTTTTCAATGAACAGAAGTAATTTTAAACTTTATTATAAATTTGATAAGGAAATTGTGGATCGTTGTATAGTGTGGAAATACAAAGCATTCCTAAGACTGGATGTGGAGAATCTGAAGTGTAAATTGCTAAGAAAAGCCGGGGACTTATGGATAGCAATAATGAAAGTTATTCGTTCCCGTATTTACATCACAGATCCCAGAATTGAATTAATTTATATCACAGGGCGTAAAAGAATTCCCTTATCAGAATAAGTCAGTCGAAAGTTGAAAGATACTACGAACAGGCACAATAGTCTTCATGATTTCAAGGATATACTACATTTATGAATATGGTCAAACGAAAACCCAGTTCTAGAACTCATTAGAAGGGTTCAAACCTACTAGGAAGGAGTAGTGTATTAGACTTCTTACAAATACAATTATAACTTTATTTTTCTGAATTATAATAGTTTTACAACCATCACATATATTTATCTAGTTAAATAGGTAGGTAAAATCCTTAAAATAGGCCTTGTGTAGTTAACGTAGAGAAGCCTGCGCCAAAAGGCTTCCCCAAAAAGATGGATCCTTGACACTATGCCGTAGGCTAGGACGTCATGCATAGATGTGATGAGATCCCACAGTGGTTTGTTCAGTTTAGAATAGGTGCGGAGTTCCCCATCCTCTAGCTGAACGCTTTAATTCGATTTGCTTCTCAGGAATAGATAGGTAGAGCGTTCAGTGACACTCTCCGCGCATTTAGGGTGGTAGGGGACCATTAACAAAAATTTATATTTATTTTTTCTACACAATAGAGATACCTTCTCTATTATACTATAATCTAGTCCTTACTAGTTTTTTTTTTTGTTGTGGTGATTATAGCAGCTTACTACTTATTGCATAGGTCTAATCCACCTCTGATTGTCCTACTATAACTTATTTAAGGGATGTATACCATCTTCCCAGATTAGATTATAATAACAAAATTACCAAATTTTTGTCAAATATGAAAACTTAAGATTAATTAAATTCATAATGAAATTTCAAAGATCCTGTAACTTCCATCTAATTATAGATTGGTAATGAAGTGTAGTTTCATATTGTACATAGACGAATGATTTCTAATCATCCTGGAGTAAGAACATGCAATCTTAAAAACTAAGTTACCCCTCATTTCGGAATCCTAATAATAATTGATTTGATTCACATACTGATCTTTATTGTTACATAGAGTAATCTAGTAAAACTATACCTAACTATGGATTGGATGAATTTTATAGAATTAATAATATTTTTATAAGAGTATTTATAATATTTCATATTGAATCTTGCTATAGGAACTATGGATATTCTTGTTGGCTGGACTTCTTGGGAAGTAATAAGTTTATATTATGAGGATAGATAACATTAAATTAAGTTAGAAATTTAATTAGTATAAGGAACCTAGGTAGCAGTAGGATACGAGAAGCTTGCATTAAATAATTAAGAGAATACACATTTATTTGGAAATACATAGTAGCATAGCACAGTATATAGGTACGGAAGCACTTAGCGACACATCACGGTTAAATTTCCCTTTAAAGAAACTGAGTTACTACTTCAACGTAGGTTCCTACCATCTAGACTTTCACACGGTTTTACTGATCACATTTGGCCATTAGTTAATAAGAAATGTTCAAGCTCAATTGTTATGAAGATCTTTTCATATCTAGGTTTGGTTAGTTGTAGGTTCTGGAAGGCTAGGTAGTCGTTGTAGGAGTAGAGTTTAGTGGCGAGGGTGAAGCAGGTGTAGAACCTGTATCTTTAGTTTAGGCGTAGGTACATTTCAGTAGGTGCATTTTCATAGTATTTAATAGGTAGCTCGTCGTTGATATATTACAAGTTGGTGCTCGTTCCCAGGATGTATTTATTTAGCAGTTAGTCTTTGTAGACATTACGATTGGTGGTCCCGTGACTCAGGATAGCTCTAGAGTTAGGGTAAGCTTCAGATGAAACATTACAATACGTGGATGAAACATGTCGAGTTGCTCGTGATGTCGTGTATGAAACAAAAACGAAACGAAAATAATCAAAAATCTCTCTCTCTCTCTCTGGGGTTGGTTTACTCATGTCCGAGGCCCGTGGTCAGCTTCAGGGTACCTGCCTCCACCGGTATCTGACCAGCGCGTCTCTTGGTGAACGACGCGCGCGATCGTTTGCCTTCGGTGTTCCCAACCACGATCAGTTTTTTAAGATTTTCGTCCATCTTCAATGCATTAGGTATTTCTTAAAAAATACATTAACCTCGCGCACACAATAATAGTCATCTAAAAACACGACATTGTCCACTTTTTATAAATACGAAGCACTATACATGCCTAGCCGTGAAAAGGGTTTGCCGGATTCGTATCCTCACTCGCCCGGCAAGCCCTCCTTTTCCAGCGTCTGCAGTAATGTACTATTATACAGCCTTACATAGTAGGCACATTCAACGCTTAAATCCCAGGACACTAGAATGAAAAAGACAATAAAATGTAATGTCACTTGACAGCACTAACCCGTTTACTACAGAACTAATGAGGTATTCGCTCCCAGCTGAGCGTTAAAAGCTATTTCTATCTCTATATTTATAAAGTATGCAGTAGTTTAGATGGCGCAACATCATTCGAAGGAAGCTGATCCATGGCGCATGTCACAATCCTCAGCAATGAGGATTAAGATGCACAGAGAAATTTAGCATGGTAGGATGATGTAGTACTACCTATTTGATGCTGACTGTTATAACGTAAGACGAAAAGTTTGTCACAATTTGAAGAAGCCGTGTAATATCTCAATTTTGGCAAAATCCTTTTCATGCCACGGTATGATAATATTGTATATATCAGATCTTTCCTATTGGAGGATTTAATAAGTAAGTGATATAAAAAAAAAAACACAAAAAACAAAACATAATGTGGCTGACTGGTTCAGCAACAGCTTATTCACTCATACCATGAAGCGACCAAAGTCATAATTTTCAGGAAATAACTACAAGCGATGGGAACAGGTTCCATTAGAAAATGATGAACCAAATCGCTTTGTGCGAATGAGTGATAAACTAATCATAAGGATGAAGTTTCTCCCCCCGCCTAGATCAATCTCTGATGGTAAATGGGTGGCAACGTTGGTGGCGGGATTAAATTGCATCCTCCACAAACTCTCCAAAATATCTCCGATAGAAGACTGACAAGCAGGTAACTCTGAAAGGCATTCAAGCCTCCTCGGCCTTCTACTGAGTCCAAGCCAAAACATTCAAATGGCCTTATGTCACTAGCAATCGAATATTGATGCTATGTTCAATAAAAATTTAGTCTGCAAACATAGATCGGACAACACATGCTATAATGAAGTACCGGCAGCAAAAGCAAAACTATTCATGTCATGCTACAAAATAAACAAGGCTAACACTATTCCGTACTAAGTTATTTCAGTCTGTCCATTACTGAACTCAGATAAACCAGCAGTATGCAGTATTTTATTAGTGCACGGTCTCAAATCAACAGTGTGACGGAATTTTCCGACGCGAACGGTAACGAGGAAAGTTCAACCGCACGCTTCGGGCGCGGGTGGCGGTTAAAGTAGTGAGGGACGCGGGTTCCTATTCATGAATTATCAAAGGTTCTGTACTATATGAGCATTTTTCCGCGGGACTTAATTCCCGGAAATGTAGGTGTACTACGGGCAAATGCTGATATTAGATGAAAATTGGCTTAGTAGAAGACAGATAGGAAATATTATTAACAATTGATACAAGTATCAAATGAGATTTTTCCGATCTATCTACGTCTTAACACGTTATCGGATAACAAACGTCCAAACATTTTTAGAAACTTGTAAGATAAGCCAACTACCTAACACACTAATTGACTATTACTAAATGACTAATCAATTCTTAGATGCATGGGATCTAAAAACTAGTAAACTATGATTTAACAATTTCTGTATGATGTAAACATAATTAAAACCGAAATTTTCAAAATAACTCCAGTAGAGATGAGTAACGGGTCAATAAGACAATATTTTTTGAATGGATTTGAATACTGAACATAATATATTATCTTGTCCATTTAGGTGAATGTTATCCATTCCCACTGCTCCTAATGCATGTGATATAATTATGTATAGTATGTACAGAACCTCTTAACCAGTGTCCGCTATAGCGGATACCTCAAGTGTATTAATATTCATGAGCGCGGTATGTTAAATGTCAATGGCGAGAGGACCACTAAGTAAAATGTTGTTCTGAACAAGATTTTGACTTGTTTGCGAAAATTTCTATTTCTATAAACGTTTGAATATGCTTTAACATGTTGATCAAATATAATGGTATAATAATTTTCTGAGAGATGAGTTTTGATTTATTTTTCCAGTGATTTGAAAAGTTCAAGCAACGTTTGATAACCCGAAAGGTATTCGACGAAATTCAAAACGAACTTTACCCATATTGTTAGATTTTCGTTGCAGTGTTACAATAAAAAAATATCGGACAACCTCAAAATTGGCCTAGTTCCAAAGTAAGCTCTATTAGGCTTGTGTGTGGATGATGATACACATACTTATATAGACAAAATATTTACCTAGATATGTAGCACCCAGTACATTTATTCATTATATTAAATGATTGCATCGATGACCCAAGAACAAAATATTCGAGAACATGGAACGTATTCTGCCGTCATATCGAAAAAGGGCGCATCTAACATTTTTGTCAAAAATGAGTTCTATACATATTCGGAATCAGCAAAAAAAGACGGATCTACCAGTATTTTTAAATTTGACTAAAGATGAACAGAACCCTGTGAAACCTACAATCAAAAAGGACGTATCTGCGGGATACCGCGTATAAAACGAATGAGAAAAAGCATTTCTGATGTATGCTAAAATAAAAAGACCCATCTAAGCAAAAGCGTTTTATTATTTTAGAAAAATATGGACATTTTCATAAAAATAAATGGCGCTTCTACACGATAATATGAAGAAAAGACGGTTCTGCGTAGTTGCGCCTTTTCATCTTAGTAAAATCACCATTTAAGTCACAATAAGTCAGGCGCAAGTGTCAGTACCGTCTTTTCTACGTAGTAAAGTTAAGCGTGCGGGGTAAAGGGGGCTCGCGGTTGGATATCAATTCAATCAGATGCGTCCAGGCAGTTGAAGGAAATTTTAAGGTTTTCATTAAATTATCATCATACATTTAAGACTCAAACTCCTGTCGGTGTAGCTGATATAGTATGTATACTCTAACAGGTTGTTTTTCAACCCACGCCATAATGCGGTTCTTTAGAGGTACTACTTTACTGACAACGACACATTTTTGGTAACTAACGTTGAAAGTCAGTGAATGTCACTGATGTAAGTAAACAAAGAGGAAACAGGACTTTTTAGATATTCCATTTTAGTATTTTTTTCATAATAAAGCCAAAACTGTTCACATTGATAAAAGTCAAGTTTTTTCAATATAATTCAGTAATTATTTCGCAAGAAGAACGACCCAAGCAGCACATTAGTGAATTTTGCAGCTTATCTTATTGCTTTAAGTTCTAAATTAGTGGTTTAACAGTGTTTGACACAACTTATAGCTTTAAACACAACTCAAAACTGTATATGAGTTCATCATATCACTTGTAGTTGCATAGGAACGTTTTTTGTTTCTACTTTATTACTTATGGTGGGATAAAGTCGATTTTGCTACTTAAAGTTGCATGCAGGTTTAAATTGTCACTCAATAAGAAGCAATAGTGCTATATAAGGCCTTAAAATCACTTATAAGCAACTTTTACATATAAGTGGGAACATACCCTTATTTGGAACTAAAAGTTCCAAATGACTAGTACAGTAGCGAATTATATCACCAATAGTGGCTAAAGGGATAATTTTACGGCTCTTTTGGAACCAAAAAATATTGCAACTTTAAGGCCTAAGAAGTACCTTATTGCCACTCCAACGCATAAATAGGTCTCAATAGGAGGTTCTTGGAACCAAAAGCAGTTATTTTCACTTATTTCAAACCACTAACGAACTAAAAGTTCTATTATTGTTCCTATTTGCGCCTTGTCAAAATATATTTAATAGTCTTGCTTGTTTAATAGTCTACAAAAGAGCAAATAATTACTATTGGTAATATCATTCACTGCTTTGCCACTCGCAAGATACAAATAAGTGATTATTAGACTTGATAGTTCGAAATAAGGAACAAATAAGTGAAAATAAACACTGTAGGATCTTTTTTGTTTCGCCATGTTTACAAATGGAAGCCTATGAAAATTGATTATTTTAACCAGAATTTTATCACACTCACGCATAATCACAGACTTTTGATAGTTGTGACGATGTTACTTTAACATTGTACGTAACCTACAATCATTAAGTCAGGTTTTTAACAGTTTTATTTCTTATCAGTATCTATTCCTTATTTAATTTAGCACTCTCTTTTTTAATATTCCTGATCAAATGAAAGGCGCGTCGAAATTTACAAAGAAAACATACTATAGTTTCACAGTAACAAAAAATTCGCAAGAATTTCGTGCTTATTTCAATGCTTGTATAACGTAAAATTTTAATCAAAACCAAACAGACGTATAAATCCAAAACGAATATGGCAGATCACGTATTACTTTTAATAAAACACAATTTGACAGTTGCCTTGCCACTCAAAGATAATTTTGGCGACTCATTTATCACTCATTGACCGAACTGAAATGTTTTCATTCGTTCACTGCGCATAACTTTTACCCTTAGTTCTAATTGCCACTTAAGGTAATTGTGAGATCTCTTATGGATTCTATTTAGCACCAAAAATAGGCTGCAATTTTTCTCCTTTTGGTTCTATACTGGTGGCATAAGGGTTCTTGCCACCTATATAGCACTTAGTCATGGTGGTAAATTTCACTTAAGCATCTAATTAGATATGATATACGAGCTATTTAGACCCAGTTGTGCTACTTGGGGAAGGATTGAGCAGCATTCCGGTAAAAAATGTTTTCAGTTTGGTCTGTGATAAATCGCTACTGACGTTTAATAATATAACGTATGCACATTATTGCCATATGAAAGCTGTTTGTAGCGCCACTATCCCTGGACCGGACCGAACTTATGGTGTTCAACCATTTACTGTTAAATGCTTCACTAACACCACATTTCGAAGGTTTTCCGTATACCTTCCCTTACCTTTGCGTCATGATCGATTTTCACACCCATAGAAAAATATGCACCCCATAAAAAAAAATCGTTTGTTATTTTTTATTTTCTGGGATATATTTGCGGTCATTAAATTATTTTTATTTTTAACAGCCACGTTTGCTAAACCTATTCTTGCTTTGATGTCTGGTGTATATTTTGAGTCTACTGTAATAAATATACATAAATATATTAGTTTGCTTTTCTTTAAATTTAAAGGGTTGTCGTATTAAAATATACATTTTCTTCAAAGGAGACAGGTACAATCATTAAAAAAAAACGGCCATATAGAAAAGGCATACATAAGCTAAAATCAGTTGCTTCAAATAGCTTTTGACGTTTTCGGAAAAAAAATACACTTGTACTTTTTATTAAAACCAATAAAAAGTCGTCAATGCAAGAATTCCGTTTTGACATTTATAAAGCGGTAAAACTAAAACTTATTTGTAGGTAACGTAACTAAAAAAAAAAGCAATTGCCTACTTCCTTCACTTCAACAATAATGTAATATTAGGGCTGGTCAAAAATCAAAAATCAAAATGCGTTACAGACGTATCTGCTTTTTAGGGTTCCGTACCCAAAGGGTAAAAACGGGACCCTATTACTGAGACTTCGCTGTCCGTCCGTCCGTCCGTCCATCCGTCCGTCCGTCCGTCCGTCCGTCCGTCTGTCACCAGGCTGTATCTCAACAACGGTGATAGCTAGACAGTTGAAATTTTCACAGATGATGTATTTCTATTGCCGCTATAACAACAAATACTAAAAATAAAATAAAATAAATATTTAAGGGGGCTCCCATACAACAAACTTGTTATAAATTATATATATGTATAGGTACGGAACCCTTCATGCGCGAGTCGGGCTCGCACTTGCCCAATTTTTTCTTTTTAAGTAGGTCAATGTTTTACTTACAACCTACATTAAAAAGCAGTTAATGGCTATATGCGTCCTTTTTATTTCGTTAACTAAAATGCGCTATGCGTATTATTACTAAGTAAAAAAGAAGTTTTAATAAATTACTACGCTGAAAAGCCGTTTCTAGCCAGACACGTCTTTTTACTGTAGTATAAAAGTATTTATTTGTATTTTTTTTACTAAGAAAAAAGATAAAATATCATTAATTTATTGTTAAATGTTATCCAAATTGGATTTTAAATGAATGTGTTAGTTTTGATTTTACTGAACCAAAAAAGGAAGAAAGTAAAGTATAACACCACTTCATCCACACCACAATCGCCCTAGAGCAAGTGCAGCGGTAAGCGACACGTCAGTATTTTTTAGCCAGCAGCGGTGTTAAACGATATTTCGAACGCTAGCTTTAAAATCCCAGTCTCATTTGCTATGAACAAACGCAATGGTTTTTTTAGTAATAAATGCTAAGGAACGTATTGATTTATAGCCTAGCAAATGTCGGTCCGGCCCAGGGATAGTGGCGCTACACAAAACAGCTTTCATATGGCAATAATCAGCATACGTCATTCAATTCAATTTTGTTGGTTAATATATTTGCATATATTAAACGTCATTAGCAATTTGTCAAGGATTTGTCATTAACGAAATTCAAAACATTGTTTACCGGAATGCTGCTCAATCTTTCGTTCTTCTTGCGAAATAAGTACTGAATCCTATTTAAACAAAACTTGATTTTCATCACTGTGGATAGTTTTTGCTTTATTATGCAAAAAATACTTGAAATTTGCGGAATATTTAGTCCTGTTCCTCTTCGTTTACTTCAGCGGCAGCGTCACGGCACGTCAGTTTCCAAAGTCGTTACTCGTAATATAAATGAGTACCACTTAAAACCTGCAATATGGCGTGGGTTGAGTTTTCAACTAAATGTAACGAATCGAAAAACGCAGCATGGTGAGGGGTTTTGTTACCAACCATCTTGTGAGGACCACGGAGTTACATTAGATACAGATAGCCTAAGGTCGCTAATCCTGAAAATCTTTGTGCTTGAGTCTTAATAATAATTTAATTTAAATAATTTTTATTTCATTTTCATTCAAATATGTTTATAATCTTTATTTCTGTTATCTGTCATTAATGAATTGATTTTACTTGACATTGTATTTATTTCAATTGAGCATTTTGTTAGTTTTATTTCTATTTTGTACTTGTATTTGCACGCATTTGAGTATGTTTTATTGCAAATAAATGATTGATTGATTGATTGATTAATTAAATGTTATACGGATTATCATCATTCGGATTAATAGCAGTTATTAGTATTTATCAATGGGGTGGCGTCCATAGAACTTGATTCCCACGGGCTTGCCCTCTTCGTCACAATTCTCTAGGGCGCTACTAAAGATAAACTAAGTGAAATCCGGCTTATCCTGAGTGTTTGTTGACGTCAGGCGACTGCCATTTAGCCACTTTACGACAAATGATAACGGTCGAACCCCGAAATAAATAATAAAAGCTGCTTATACACGGTAGGTACTCAACATTTAATCCTGTAAAACAGAACATTTTCCTTTAAACGTATACCATATTGATGAAGAGTATGTACAAGGTTAATAAATCAACAAAAGCATGACATCGTATCGAAAGTCGTGAAGTAGGTTCATAAAATACACAAAAGACAGCATAAAACACAATCCAATTACACGGACGGGTCGAAGCGGAATTTGATTAAATTTCACACTGTAGGTGTAAATTATATTGGCGTAATTGGGAAGTGACGTTTATTGACAAAGACAGGTGCTGCCGCTAGTTACGTAATTGGTAAGGGATATGGCTGCAAGAATAATGTTAGGGGAGAGAAATTGTGGGCTTTTTAGGTCGATTATCATTATCAGTCAGCGTGCGCTACATCGGAGATCTCCGGCGGGTGGAAGAAAGCGTTGGAAAACTGTAAGCCAGATCGGACGACATCAAGAAGACGGCAGGGTCGACCTGGAGCAGGATCGCCGCATCAAGAACAGAATGGAAATCCAAGAGGCATTTGTCCAGCAGTAGACACATGTCATAATATCCTGAGAAAGAGAAGAAGAGGGTGATTAAGTATGTGATGATGGTGTGCGGTTGTGTGCTTTGTGGTTTATATGATTATTTTTTTCCAAGATCCAACTAGCTAAGTGGCTCTGAAGAGAAGATTTGACAAAATATATAGTTATAACGATACAGATGAAAAACAAAGCATAATATAATGTAACATAAGTATGCTTATTGTTTACATTGAGACGTTTATCAAACAATTTTAATGTATGTGTGAGTAATTTGCCAGTTAGCATGTAAGGTATAGCTGTTAGTGCTAACATTAATGGTATTAAATAAACATAAACAATAAACATAATGTACATGCACATTGGCTCTGTGTGGGTGAGCCGGCACTGAACGCTCCCGAGCTCACCCACACAGAGCCAATGTGCATGTACATCTACTCACACAAACATGGCTCACCCGCGCTCGTGAGATAAAAGTACTGTAATGTATTAATTGTGTCATTGTGTCTTTCAAAAAAATAATACAAAAATCAACACAGAAAGTGTACTTGCGAAATAATTCAGAAGGTCTACTGGTGTTTGGGTGGTAGAGTGGTTGACATGTTGAAACGAAAATCTAGTTTTCTATTCCTTATCACCTGCGCCAGGTTCCGCATTTATTTTTTTCTGTGTGCTTTGAACTGGAAGAGATCCCTAATAGGGATAGTTCGCCTTTGTACATATTTCATTTGTTATCAATGTATTTATAACCAGTTGTTGTGTACAATAAAGCGTTTACATACATACATACATACTTAGGTTTTAAATATTTTTTAATTTCTACCTACGGCTTTTCTCCTGCCACATAGAAACTAGAGTCCTAAGAATAGAATAAAAACCGGCCAAGAGCATGTTGGGCCACGCTCAGTGTAGGTTTCGATAGTTGCCCATCCTTTACAATAGACGGGCTTGAAACGGCAGTTTTAAGCCCGAGGTTTAAATTACGAGAAAGATTTCAAGCTTTATAAATAGGTCATAAAAACCAAAGGAACTGTAATAACTTATTACCTTCTGGAAGTTATCGATTATACGCGCCAGATTGAGCGATGTTTTAAAACAGTGTGGCACTTAACTAATATGTGTAGCGACACCGCGCGGCAGTTACGTCATTTTAAAGAAAATTATGAATTTATGCGATAACTCAAAAACGGCTCGACCGATTTTATTAAATATAGTTTTCATTGAAAGTGCTTGTAAGGCCTCATTTTTACGATTTTTTCCATAATATTTTGACCCGTGGTTGAAAAGTTAGAGGGGGGGACGCTATTTTTTGGATTTCTGGAGCGAATATTTACATAACTGAATGACATGATCAAAAAATGATGTTTGTAGACCCCTATTATTTTTAAGACAGACAGACGGACAGACGGACATGGCGAAACTATAAGGGTTCCTAGTTGACTACGGAACCCTAAAAACAACACTATTTACTGCAATAAACACTTATTTTATAATTTCTGTCTTGGGGTTCTAAAAGCAATAGGTATATCCATTAACAAAGCCCCAGTGGCTGCAAAAGAGTCCTCGTGCTGTGTTTCAGGACGCGGTTATACAATTGTGTGATGCTAGTTAGTGACATTGCATTAGATACTTACCGCTAAACTATTCTTAAAATGTGTATCTGTGCGTGAGGCTACCTTGAAGCTCGTTATCACTTTAACATTCCCCCTAAACACGTGCTAAATATTTGTTATCATTATCATAGTAACTCGGCCTTGTTTTTTTTTTCAATTCATTCGCTTGAAGGAGCAGAGTATAGTCCTTGTGCTCTCTGTTTGCGATTCGGGTTTGGTTGAAAAGTGAGAGGTTCTTATCTGGATCGCGTAAGAGCGAACGAGATAGGTATAAACAACGAATCGCATTTTGACAGCTCACGCACTGTATTTTGACCTGAGATCTAGGGAACATGTACTACCACTACTTCACATATCTAATTATATGATTTATTTTAATTAGTTACACAGCTTTACAGTAATTAAAATAAGGCACGGTGAACTACAAAATTACATTACAAAAAAAAATTAAATTTAGTTTGATTTAGGCGACGTACAGTTGCCGGCAAACTTCTTGAGCATAACCTTGACTGCGCAGTAGCCGATTTTCGTACAAATGTACATGCGCAGATCCGCCATTTTTGTTCATTAAGTTTCCCGGCAACTATAACAGCGTGGCTCCGTTGCGTCGTCTGATCTGGCGCTGGATTCGACAGATTGCCCCGGAACTGCCGAAACAGAACACCCTTCGGATATCTTGTTAATTTAAGATTTTATTAACAACTTGGACTTTCCAATTCATTATCAGAGACCCCATTTTTATAGCCACTAGGTACCTGTTAGTGTAGAAGATACAATATTCGGAAAAATTACAAGGTCTGGCACCGAAATGACGTGCAGGTACAAACACTTCCAATGCCAAAACCTGTTATGATTTCAATATTAAGAACATCATAATATTATGGTGGAAGCAATCAATTTTAACAAACTTATGCTTTATTATTACTTAATATTAATATGTACCCAATCAATAATTATGAAATTTTTTAAATCCATTTTCCTCCTGAGGTTGCTTTCATCTTTAATAAAATCCTTATTTTGAATGACTATCCAATCTCATTACCTTACAGAAACTACCCAAAGTCAGAAAGCAGCGACAGTAGGAGTCCATTTGTTAAGGACCCTTGACACCTTAAAGCGAAGCAAACAACTACGTAACCGCCTCGCGCGGGGTGTGAGGGCACCATTATATGTTTCTCAGGTCCCCAATTCAAAAAGGTACTAAGCGTCTTACTATTTCTTAGACACTTAATCCTATTCTCGTCGGGGACGTTGTACACTCAGCTTCAAAAGCGCATTGTCTGGAAAGTTCGGGGATTAGGGATTCTGCGGTTTGTATATTCGTTTTATTAGATTTTAAAAAGTTGTAAATGAAGTTTGGTTGGCTTTGTAATGTTTTGGTTTGGATCAGCGATATGTGGTTGTGTGTTTGTATTTGTGATGCAGAAAAGGATAAGGGGTGTTATGAATTTTAATGCTTTAAGAATTTAAGTTTGATTTCAGGACTGTACAAGCTAAGTGTACACCTATATAATCGTCCACCGATGTGCTTTTTTCTTAAAGCACTTATTAATTAACCGCCGAAATTCCGTTTTGTGTACAGTCAACCAATTAGATTCTAGGACACTATAGAACTTTGTCACAATGACAATGATATGAGATCTCAAGCGGCTTTCATATTGGAGTTCACTGTGACTGTACATTACAATAATGAGATGAGATTAACCACGAACTGTTGTGTTTAGGAAAACCCTCGCATTTAACCGTACCACCCCTGTCACTCAATTGCATTTTGTCGAAACGTGACGGATGCTTGTCACTTATTTATCACGTGACAAACGCAACCATAATAGGCCTGCAGGTTGATAATGATGAGGAATATCAGCACGATACAAAGATCAAAATCACTACATAGTGTAAAACAATGTCGCTTCCTGCTGTCTGTTTGTCTGTCTGCTTGTCCCTATGTATGCTTAGATCTTTGAAACTACGCAACGGATTTTAATTAGACATAGTGATTCATGAGGAAGGTTTATTATGTATAATACATGCATAATTTATCAGCATTGCACCCGTGCGAAGCCGGGGTGGGCCGCTAGTATAACATAACTGGGAAAAACCACTGAAACAAATGACGATCATCGAAGTAGAACAACATCTTGTTCTTCATAATTAGAAACAATAGTCCCTTATTATATAACCATCCAGATAGATACAACTTAACTATGTTGCCACGTTCAGTTGATGAACACGAGAAGAACCACTAAGGACACGAATGAGACACAATTTGTCCCCAACATAAGTTTAAAGAAACGTCAGGGAGTACAAATGTGTCGCAAAGGAGCATGATTCTGAAAGACAACATGAAGTAAAGTTCTACAAAGTGAATAACCTAATGTATAGTGTTACAAAGGCAGTGTCCCGGCTGTGAGTCCTGCTGAGTTACCACGAGATAAAGGCGAGTTTTTATTGAGTTTTAAGTACTTTTTAGTTCATTTACTGCTGAGAGAAAGAAAGTGTTGAAAAACAACACGACTGTATAGAATTGTTTTAGAACTTGAATTTCAAGGTAGTAATATTTTGCTATTTAAAATCATTAAATGTGAGATAAGCCGCCTTTAGTTAGACGATAATAATTATCATTTAACACGTTAAGAAGTGTGTTTTCTAACGTTGTATGTTTGTGTTTTCCAAACCTGACCTTTGACTCGAGAACTATGTCACAGGTTAAAATATCAAACACTTAAGAGCCCTTATTCGTTTCATTTATTTAAAATTTTATATTTTCATATTATGACAATTGTTATTGATAATTTCATCCAACTTTTTGAAGCGAATTATACTTTTCCCTGAGTTCTAGATAGTAACAAAGCTATTTCATGCTTTCGTGGCGTGCAGTCGAAAATAAGATGAACGACTCAGTTTTCTGTGTGAATTTTGTTATTTTCGACTAGTTTTTGAAACAAAAATTACTAATAGAAAGTTCAAACTGTAGGTTTTAAATATATACCAACAAATCGCAATAGACCTGTTCTAAGTAAATAAATAATTATGTTAACAAACATGTTTAATTATAGAGAAAAATGTCTAAAACAGTCATTTGAACGGATAAGGAGTCTTAAGTTAGACTCTAATTATAATTAGACACGTTAAAAAGCATGTTTTCCAAAACAGTACGTACTTAGACCTGCAAACTATGTCACAGGTTAAAATATCACTTGAGTTACATTATTTTCACGCAAGTACTTAATCAACCTCATGTAAACCCAATTTCATAAAGTAGGTAGGTATGTATGATTAGTAGAGACGATACCTACAGTCGAACTGTGAATACAGTTTTGTAGGAACTTTCTAAGTAAGTTTTTCTACCCCGAATAATCATCAAGTAGGTAAATAAATTATGAAGTCTAATAATTATTTAACTAAAGAAAGAATCCAAGGGCGAAATCTAAGTTAAACAAGTTAAAAATGTCTCCAGAAGTCAATGACAGTATTATATTCTTTTTAACATCAATTTATTGTATTGTACCCACTTTATTGAATAAAATTGTTTTGATTATAAAAATGACAACATCAATGCTACACCCAACGAAGACTCACATTTCGAAAACAGTGTGAATTGTGAAAATCTGTTAACATCTGCATTGCACGTGGTGAGTTGTCACAAGAATTATAAATAAGCGTGATTTCTATTACAGTTGCGGTACCGTAGTAACGCTTTCAGTATCTGTAATTTGTTCTCCTTTTGTAGTTGGTGTAAAGTTACTCCGTCCCACTCGGCTTTGATCCCGGAGAACCGTAATTAAATGTGTTTTTGTACAAAGTTTCCACTTTTTTAGGAGGCGGTGTTTTAACAACTCCTATAGAGTCGGAGTTTAATTAAAACAATATCGAAGAAGGTAGGATAGAAGTTTCAATAAAGGAACTTGAAACGGACGTTTTGACGTCACAATCTCTTGTATTGGGTAAAGATTTTTCAAGCTCTTTTACATAGAAAACTACCATAAGTCTCAGACGTTTGTAGAAACGACTTCTACGACGTGAATAAACCCGTTTTGTATTTTAATAAACATAGCTCTCCCACTATATCGGCTAATAATTAATATGTTTAAGAACATTGAAGTGAAAAATTTAGATATTTTAGCGGGTTTTGAACCCCGCTTTCCGGGCCAACACGGCTTACCTAGTAGAACCACACGTGCCAGTTTGCGATGTCATCGCCTCACCGTGGAGAATATTCCCACACGCACCAAGAAGTTTGGCAATTCCTTCATCTGCCGAACCATTAAAATATGGAACTCCTTGCCGGCTCATATTGTGTTTCCTCCTTCTTATAACTTGGGACCCTTCAAACGAAGCGTGAAGAAGCATCTCTCAGGCCAGCATGGCAGTGTCAACTGACTTGGCACCGGTGGTTTCTCGTCAGTTGCCATTGCGACTTGGGCTCCCCTTGTTGCTTACCAAAAGGCGAAGTGGAGCCACTATGTTGTGCCGTTATAAAAAAAAATAAAGAAAAGACTATATACTGAACCGATGAGAGAGCCATTTAATTTTTCAACCTGTTGTTTCATTTCTTACATGCCTTAGGGTGGCATCGTAGCACATCGTTCACTCTCACTTCGTCATCGGCACCATCATCTCAAATTTAATTATGGCTAGCGTAAACCAATTGCTTGTGTATTACGTTGACGCGGTTGGCTCAGTTTGTAAGCACCTGCCTACTGAGCCGGCGGTCCTGGGTTCGAATCCCGGCCAGGGCAAATATTTGTGTGATGAACTCGAATATTTTGTGCTTGGGTCATGGTTCAAAATCAGAATCAAAATCAGAATCGTTATTTATTTGGTTGTTCTATGTATTTAAGTATATATTTATCTATATAAGTATGTATATCGTCGTCTAGTACCCATAACACAAGCCTCTTTGAGCTTAATTTGGGACTAGATCGCTTTGTGTGAGGTTGTCTGATATTTATTCTTTATTTATTATTATTTCAATGTTTCGCTGTCTCGTCCGTGTTGGCTCGGAGAACCTTCTAAAACGAGCTAGTAACGACTCGTAGCATAAAAGTTTCATGTATCAAACACGCACGGTAGGGAATCACTGGTTATTTCCTAATAAATACAGTCTTAACAGTCAGTACGGTGTAAAACGAGGTGCATAAAGGCTGCTCTGGTTAAGGAAATGTAGGCAAAATACAGAAGATTGTCTATGTATTAAATTTAATTGAAGTGTATTTTATAATATAAGTTCAGTTAAAGTTACCATAAAGAGCAAGTACATTTTTAGGGTTCCGTACCCAAAGGGTAAAAACGGGACCCTATTACTGAGACTTCGCCGTCCGTCCGTCCGTCCGTCCGTCTGTCACCAGACTGTATCTCAACAACGGTGATAGCTAGACAGTTGAAATTTTCACAGATGATGTATTTCTATTGCCGCTATAACAACAAATACTAAAAATAAAATAAAATAAATATTTAAGGGGGGCTCTTATACAACAAACTTGTTATAGATTATATATATGTATAGGTACGGAACCCTTCATGCGCGAGTCGGGCTCGCACTTGCCCAATTTTTTTCTTAATTATAAGTTAGTTATAATTATTACTGCTAATTAGTGCAAGCGGTGTCCTTCTGTAAGTAATAAGATACTTAGTTTAACACTGTAATTGTATAAAAAAGTATAAAGGTTTACTTATTGTTGAAGGTCCAATAAAAGAAAATAAAAATAAAACAGAAATGGCACGATCGATACATGAACTGCGATCACGCTGATGGATGGAATTTCGATTCGATTCTTACGATCATCTGTACCCTTACCATGAGTTTACAGTGACAGTACTCGCGTACGATTTGTATGGAGAATTGTAGTTCTACAAAGTCACCGCTAGGGGCGCTGTATTATTCTCCGTACAAATTGTTTGCACTGTCGCTAGCGAGTACGGTCACGTCAACTCATGGTAAGGGTACTATGGTAATTAATTAAACGGTCTATGGAAGAAAACGCGTCCTTCGATGGTATCATAGAAGCTCATCAAAGTTTTAAATTCCAATATGTGCTGCTTAGAAGATGGCACTATTAATATAAACAAGAGAGCTGTGGTGGTAATGAAAGGTTTCGTTTTTGTAATACTAGTTTTTGCCTGCGACTACGTACGCGTGGAACTTGATAAAAGGGATTATTAAAAGCGCCTAAGCAAATGTAAGAGCAATGCTTTTGGTCTAATAATTACATTTCCTATAGGGTCACCGTACCCCAACAGAAATGTTCATTCACTTTTCAATCTTTTTAGGTATAGTTTCTAGGATGAAACTATCCTATGTCCTTCCTCGTATCTTAAACTATCTCTATGCCAAATTTCATCAAAATCGATTCAGCGGTTTAAGCGTGAAGAGGTAACAGACAGACAGACACACTTTCGCATTTATAATATTAGTATGGATAGTATGGATATGGATTATTATAAAAAAAGACGCATTTTCCGCTATAGAAGCAAATAAATCAGATGATTTTATTACTTTTGGCTGACGCAAAATTAAGCCCTAGAACTGGATGTGTTCTGATAGTTTATTGAAATTATATCATTCATAATCATTGTGCATTGCAGTCCGCTCAGGAAACACCAAAATGAACAAATTAAATAAAGCATTTTATCACTTTTGTCCTTTACCTGAATTCGACTTAACCGGGCAAAGGTCCAACGATTACAAAGCGACTTTGCACCCACAATTTCCAAAAATAAGGCTTAATTCACGGGATCACGTGGAAAACAATCACAACACAAGATAAGGGCGCACATTAGGCCCGTCATACCCAGGATATCGAATTCCACCACCGGATGTATAAATCCTGCGTACCCTATCGTAGATTACCCGTAGTCGTAAACCGGAGGGAACAAACAATCCACTTTAACCTTTAAATGCATAAAATTACACTTTTATTTCTAAAATGAGGTAATTAGCAACGAAATCCACGTCAATTTGAGGTTTAGGGACAATCTTGACAAAGTCTTTATTGACAATATATTTAGATTTTTACTTATGTAATTTCAGTACCGTGTAAATTTACATCAGCATGCATTTAAAGGTTAATCTATGAAATCATTTAAATTTTATAAAATTAAAAACATAAATGTCACTCATTATTCAGGTCAATCGGTGATAATTCAAGTGTTTAAACCGCCTCATTTACCGTGACCACGATATTAGCCAATTCATAGAAGCAACCAACATCACTTAAAATCATCAATTTAAAAAATCTGTGTGTTCTACAAGACAACCAAAAATGGCCTCAGATCATACGGGGTTCGCCAATATTATGGTCACGGTAATGAGGCGGGTAAAACGCTCGAATATTCACCATTAACACCCATTATATACAATTTTTTTTTTTATATTAATTAAATTAACACTAAATAATTTACTTTTTGACAACAATAAAAAATAATAACAATAAAACTAAACCTAAAAATAAAACTAAACTAGAACAGTTTCCTCGCTGAATCACCAAACTGATTATTTGAGCGAGGAAACCGCCAGCTCTCCGGTCACCAGTAACATCGATAAGCCTCTTCGATAAATAATTACATTGCATAGGTTTTCACTTAGTTTCACTCATTTCAGTGCATATCTGTCTGTCTGTAATCAAATCTGGCAAGTCAAATATAGTTATGAATCACTTCACAGTTTCCATTTAAGCTGAAATTTTGCATGAAGGTATGTGTAAATCGAATGAAAATAAATGCAATGTTACGTATTATGAAATTAAGCTGAACTGGTAATGCAGCCAGGTAGTAGTCATAGGAACAAATCGACGCAAATTTTGGTTTGTGGTACTTCGAAATTTATGCAAAAAAGTCGGAAAATAAACTCTTAGGTAAATTTTTGTAAAAATGATATTTTTGTAGATAGAATCATTTTTATTGGTCTTAAGCAATTAATTAATTTAATTACCTTAGAATGTGGACTAATTGATGAAATGAAATGAAATAATCAAATAAATTACGAAATGAGGAGATTCGTAGACAAATCAAGGTCATCGACATAGCAAATCGGGTAAGCAAGGTGAAGTAGCAATGGGTGGGGCACATAGCTCGAAGAACCGATGGCCGTTGGGGCAGAAAGGTTCTCGAGTGGAGACCACGTACCAGCAAGCGCAATGTAGGACGACCACCCGCCAGGTGGTCGGACGACCTGGTTAGAGAGTTGCGGGGACTTGCTGGATGCGGGTCGCTGCTATCCGGCCCTTGTGAAAGTCCATTGAGGTGGCCTGTGCCCAGCAGTGGACGTCCTATGGCTGACAATCATGATGATAATGACGATGAATTAGGAAGAAAAAACTATTTATTAGAATTTTTCTGTTTCAGGTAAAAGTCAAAAGATTAGACAAGTTGGCGGTTTTTTAAACAATTGAAGAGGCTGTCCTACCCCAGATTCCTCAGTACACATAAATTTAAGGGTAAATAATATTAGTTATTAGCGTTGTAGGATTTACGCCTTGAGCGGGTTGTGTTGAACCGATAACATTTGCAAGTCTTTACGGCCATGCTCAATGGACTGGAATTGCAGGAAATAACGTTTTAAAATGGAAAAAATACGGGAGTTCTGTTACAGTAGGAATATTCAAAGGGAACAATATTTATTTTTAAATGTTACTTATAGACCAATCATTGAAGTTCACTTGAAGAATAAATACTCATAAGGAATTTATACTGTAACAAATTTTATGTAAACTTTGTGGTGGAGTCAATAAATACTTTATTTAGTTATTTATATTTATTAAATATATTTTCTTACGGAGTTATTTGAACGTAGATACTTTTATTGCCAAAAGGAGTGTTGAGTTTTTACTGCTATAACCTATGGTCGCATGTGCCGTTCTCATATTGGCTCGCATAGCCATGAAAAGTGTTGCTTTCCTACACTGTTTGTGTAGTCTGCAAAAGACTGAAAGGTATTTGATGATAATGAGCCGAGTTTACGTAATTGTCTATTGTTGTGAAATTCGTGTTAAAAGTACGTAAATAAAAATGACTGAATAAAAATTAATGGTTTACCGCAATGACAATTTATTCATTATTTATGAAATAATTGAGTAATGAACTTTATTCTGTAAGTAGGCAACAATGGTATTTTGACACGTCTGAGTCTACTTAAACAGATACTTATAGGCTATTTTGATGGCATATCTCTTTTACTAATTGAGTGCCCATTTTAAATCACCTATCGCTAACGTACTCATGACAGGAGCCAAGCGAGCAATTTTTTCTTTTTTTTTTGTAGTAATTTCAATTTTTCAGTGTCACTGACTTAAGCTTGAATCATAGATAAGAGTGTTAGCTTAAATAGTAAAAAAGACATATAATATATTTCCAATATAATACTTATATGCAGCCATGATATTGAATAATTATGTCGAATTATTTCTTCGGCCTTTTTATACTTTTAAATAAAAAGCATCAAAGCAAAGTTGTAGCAGAAATTATTTTTATCATTTCCATTTCGGCGCACGAAAATAGTCTCATTTAAGCGGCGATATTTTTACGTGGCAGAGCCATTACCTACCTTTGCTTAGTTCACTGGCTGTATTATTATTAGATTCTAGACAAACAAATACGAAGTAGGATTGATCATACAAGCGGAATGATCTAATTGGGAATAAGCAACAAAAAAAATACCTTGTACCAATCAAATGATATTTTCATAAGAAACATTATGTTCCATACTAGCCAATGTGATTGCAAAACAGGACGTTTAAAAGATTATTTAGGACTACCATTACTATCAATTCATTGTGCGGTTGCCACTTAACACGTTAGCTAACGCGGAATGATATAGCATTCGCGTAGTCTTTTGTTTCCTTTGGGCTATGGCATATGACGTTTTTTACTGTCGGCGAACGTCTTAAGAGCCATTGCCAACGACCTTCGGTTCTACTAGCACTGTAACGACCGTAGAAGTAAATTATACCTACACAGCTTTCTAAAAAAACTGGCTTCACAGTACAGATATAAACAAATATTCATCCAGAAAGATATAACAATTATATCCAACCTACATTCGAAAGGCGTACTGAACCGAGCGGGGTCTATTCTGTATCCCACAAGCCGATAGCACATATCTACGGGCATAATTTCCGATCGAGTGCCCCCGTCGACTTTTTTATTCGACTTTTTCGTGTTCGACAGAGCCGTAAGTTACGGCTTTTTATTGATAGACAGCTGTGTATTTGAGATATATTTTGTTTTGGTATTTTTAGATAGAAGTGAAAATTATACGTTGTGGGAAAAAATATGTCTTGAAGAGAAATTGCCTTAAATCCTGAAGTAAGTAGAAAGAAGCTAATTTATTTTCTATTAAATTTGCAAAAAAATTCTAAAATTAGGTCATAATTTTCTATCATTTTTACGTCTGACGATCAAATACAATTACTATTCGATGTCATTTCTAAGACCAACTGTTTATTAGAATAACTTGATCCTGAACACTTTGATTAGTAAGAGGAAAAAAAACGAGTAATTTATTTTTAAAAGGCGAATGCTATAGACAAGTCTTACCAAAAAATTACCACATAAGAGCGTAGCTCGACAGTGTAACAAGATGTGGATATTTATAATAAGTTTAATTTAAAGTTACATTCACATACAAAAATATCTGAATCTGATCTTTTTTTACAAAAATAATTATTCTGATGCTCACGGAAGTAATTTTAAAACAAGGTAATAAATACGCCGCATCATGACTTGGTGATTACGACGCATAATAATAAATCGTTTCACCCCGCGTCCGAACCATGTAATATTCATTACAATGCATGTAATATGACATCCAATATGAATGCTAATGTTGTTATTACCTTATAGCGCAATACACCTGTTTTACCTAGTTGGCTCATGTTACAGGCTAGCAATATATCGATAGCAACTTTATTTAATTGAACATTTTCCATGTCGGACATATCCACTGAAAATGTATTCAGAATTTTCATTTGAATCTCTCTATTTTTCGTAAAAATTCTCAAAATTTTGAAATTTGAGTTTTGTTGGCATTGGATCACATTACTTTCTTTTTCATGCATCCATCCAAATATTATATCCATGGCGAAGGTTTTTTTTTTATTAATTTTTTTTTAATTTATTTTTATTAATTCTTTAATTTATTTCGTGTACTTTAAATCACAATACAATAATAAAATAATATCAAGATAAATTACATTAAATAACAAGTAGCATCACCGTAATAACTTTGTGTCAATATTTATACTAAAAATAAGAATGTGGTATTTTTTTAGGGAAGGTTTTTGAATGGCGACCGTGGACCGGAAGACGCAGCGTGGGAAGGCTCCCATCCAGGTGGACCGACGGTTAGGATCGCCGGCAGAAATTGGATAAGGGCGGCGAAAGACCGGTCGTTGTGGAGAACTTTGGGAGAGGCCTTGGTCCAGCAGTGGACGTCTATCGGCTGAGATTATGATGCTTTTCCAAAACAGAATCTATTCAAATATTATATTAAAACAATGCTATAGAACTAATGAGTATACATAGTTTTGATAGTAAGGAGTCTCCTACTGGTCAATTTAAGCTTTCGTGACATTGTGCCAGCAGCAGCAGTATTGGAAAAATTATAGTTAAATATTTTTCAAAACCACACAGCTGTCAAAAATTTTATCTCGGGACACTCAAAAAATCCAAAGTTTCAATTATCTGAAACTATCATCATTCCAAATTTAAATAATCCCAAACTCTCACGTCCAACTACGAGTAGCATATTTGCAGTGGATGGTATGTTTCACTCACGTTTCACTAGTCAAAATATTTTATCAGGGAGCATGTTATAATATGGCATGTAGTCGACAGTACACTATGGCATCTTCAGAAAAGATAACCTAGGAGAGGAAGAGCTGAGGGACATTAACCTTAAGGATGTCCTTTCCTTCTGTGGGAGAATAAGATTCGAGGAAGAAGGCTGTATGGGAGCGCCGCCGCCGGTACAGTAACCGTTGGCTCCAATTGGGAATTAGGCTGAATGAACGCAACTAAGCGATCAACAGCCTACCTGTCCGCGGTCGGGCGTCCCTACACCCAATCATCATCATCATCATCATTTCAGCCATAGGACGTCCACTGCTGGACACAGGTCTCCTCAATAGACTTCCACATGGGCCCAAAAGCAGCGACCCGCATCCAGCGAGTCCCCGCAACGAAAACCAAGTCGTCTGACCACCTTGCGGGTGGTCGTCTTACACTACGCTTGCTGGTACGTGGTCTCCACTCGAGAACCTTTCTGCCCTAACGGCCATCGGTCCTTCGAGCTACGTGCCCCGCCCATTGCCACTTCAGCTTGCTTACCCGATTTGCTATGTTGACCTTGGTTCGTCTACGAATCTCCTCATTTCTGATTCGATCTCGGAAATCCCGAGCATAGCTCTTTCCATAGCTCGCTGAGTGACTCTGAGCTTCCTTAAAAGGCCCATAGTTAGAGACCACGTCTCGGCTCCGTAGGTCATCACCGGTAATACGCACTGGTTGAAAACTACACCCAATCATCAGTAAGAAACACCTCTTTCGCAAGCTTACTTAGGGACTACGTCTATTTGTGTGAGGTGGTCCTACATTTATTTCATTCTTTTAATTTTAGTCTGCGTATCATCTGTCAGCCATTATTGAACTGTTTAATTAATGTTATCCTGCGGTTAGTTATAATTCCGGTAATCCTGGTATACAGCTCTGAAACACGCTTGTCTACATAATAAATCATAAGCTCTAAGCATGATATATTTTGTAGACTGTTCTAACCGAGCTTACTTTGATACTAAGCCCTTGTTACGGTGTTAAAATTATTGTTGTGAAATGCTAGATGACGAAAAACTGTTATATTTTTTTACATTACCTACACGTTAAAATATTCAGCTGAAAGTCTATAATAAAAATATTGTTATTAAACCAAGAATTGAAAAAAAAGAATGTTTCGAGTAGGCTTCTAATATTTATCTTTAATGGTTTCCCAGGTTATTATAGGAGCAAGATTGACACAGCCTTTTTAACAATACTTGGATCAAATCACAATATACTATAAAAAAAGAAATATCGTTAATCCGATTCAATGAAATAAAGATTTGAATATTGATTGATTAAATTATAGCGATAATGGCACCAAGTTCAATTTCAAGCTGCACAACGCTCTCCATGAAACCAAAAACAGATCTAAGTGGCGAAACACGATCAGTATAATGACCAAGCAACGGGGCAATCACGACCCTCAGAATCGGATGAAATCGACGTAAAGAGGGGGACTAGTTTTTTAGAAGAACCCACGCTGGAAGACATGCAACTTCCTTTCTTAAAGTCTTTTATTTATTAAAGCCATAACAGACTTGCGATTTACGAGCGAATTTTGTATGAACGATTTTGTATGTATGATCACGCAGCAAGTTCGTTACGACGCTTATTAGTACGGAAAACTCGCTCGCAAATCGCGGATATCCATACGTTCAGCATCTTCAAGCTGTAAGAATTGCATGATGTTCATACAATTATTACAGGTACAGTACATACATAAGAAAGAAAGCCAAAAGAAAGACAAACTGTTATACGGTCTTGAACCAGTTTTGGATAATTTCCATAAAGTACAAAAAATAAATTCAAATGTCATCACCTACACATACGTACGAGTGACTTCGTTAACCGAAACTATCAAAAACTCTATCCATAAGCTTATTTAAAAAATATTCCAGCTGATTGAAACACCGCAAAGGGATCACAAAAAGGCAATTTAAGCAAAAAATCCCTGATAAGGGAATCCAATATGGCGCCGGGTATTTCTTTCTGATTGGTATCCCTTTAAACATAAATTTGAATCGCGGCGACGCGAGATGGGCTGTCTGGGCTAGATTTGTGGCAAAAGGGCGCTAGCAGATTCAAATAAAAGTCCATACAGACGTAAAGATAGACTGCACTTTTGCTACAAATTTTGATGACACGGTTGCATACAACGGCCAGCTATGACGCGAACTGAACAAATGCCCATTTGTATGGTCTTGGATTGTTTCTATATATTTCAGTGTTAAATGAACATGGATCAGATATTCGGATGCTTTTATAGCTAAACTTTGGTGTCAGCGCCGATGTTGCATTGCATGGCGACGGTTTCAATTTAGTTTTATTCATCCCGGGATATCTCCATGAACTAACTAGGCAATAGTTAAAACCCATACAACCTATAAAGTTTAAACAATAAAATTAACAACTGAGAAGTAGTTGTAAGCACGTGTTGTGTTATTTTAATTTCAATAGCTTCAAAAACCTATTTCACTCAATTTTACAAGTATGCTTTCACTACAGCAATTCCATATTATATCATAATTAGTGGTGATTAGGTTTAGGACTTTTGGTAGCGTACCGTGGTTTTAAATTCCTAGGAGACTTTAATTGTATTTTTTTTTCAAGTCAATGTCTGAATATACGTACATATTATTATATGACGACATATTAAATATTATCATGATTTATGCTGTAACATCGTTACTGAACTCATTTTAAAAGCACGTAATGAATTTAATTGTAAAAAAATTAAACCAACGCATAGAGTAAGACTTTCTCAACAAATCTAAACGTATCTTTGCCTCCCGTACTCGTCATATCCAGATACGGAAATTAAAAAGTCAGGTGATAGTAAAAATATATATTTAACCATTCCACCATTTAACCATGGATGCTTTTATTATGGACGAAACATCGTGATATCTAATAAATCGTTATATATATTTAGACATTGACTTCGAAAAAAAATTACATGTAGCGGTTCCATGGGGTTTAGAACCAGGGAGGCTACCAAAAGTCCTAACCCGTGTCATAATAGGTAGTATAAAAGGTTTGCCAAGCGAGCATAATAATCTTTCAAGGCTGTCAGCACAGGAACACTTTCATCACACATACAACTGTCGCCGAATCCATCCCGCTATCAAAACGGAGGGATAACTTAATTTGCCAAGAGAAAGGGTTGGCTGGGTAACCCATATTTTTATGAAATCACATTATCTTACACCGATAATGCGGGTAAAGTAATACGGGTCCTGGGTTTTGCCTTTATATATAATTGGGAATCGTTGGTGTAGGTATCCATTGATGGATTAAATTGCTGATTTATTGTTTCTATTAGACCAAAACTGCTAGAAGTTCCGCTTAAAGTTGCTATACATACCCAGTGGTTTTATAATGTGGAACACCCAAAGATTCGAAAGTTCAATTTATACGAAACCATCATCATTCCAAATTTTATCTTTCAAGATTCTATCTATCATGCCAAATGGTACGTTACACAATATAATAGGTTAGGTTTGGGTTATATGATATCCCAAAAAAAAACAAACATTTCGTCACAAATTAAGTTTTCGGAATTATGAAAATTTGGAATAGTGATGTATTCGAACAAATTAAACTTCGGAGAATTGTAGTTTACTATACTTCGGTGTTAGACGAAAACTGCTAGCTAAGAGTTTTGGGGGCCTATGATGGTTGCGTTTATCACGTGATAAATAAGTGACAAAGCATCTGTCACTCACACTCGCAATATGTCAAAACGTGACGGATTCTTTATCACTTATTTATCGCGTGATAAAAGCAACCATCATACGGCCCCTGTTCTTACTAATGTTGCTATACATATCCAGTAACTTTATGATGATTGCATTATGATTAATGATGAAACATTTGTCGATATCAAACTCAAACGTATCGAAAAGTATGGTTCTTTTATGTATGAGTAACATGATAAACACGAACATAAAAAATAGGCCCGCATTGGATCGATATTTATTAGGTAATGAGAAAAGTTAAGGATGTACAGTAAAGGAAATTGTAAAGCGTACCCTTTTGACCCATATTGTCATCGTGACACGAGCGAAAAAGGTACGTGTTTATTTCCTTGACAGTACATGCCTCATTGCTGTCGCATAATAAATGCAAGAAGTGGATTGTGTGAGATAGGTCCATATTTTTCTAAAATCCATTTTGTTGATAAAACTGACACAATTAAAAACAATTAGGAAAGGTATTTATTGGATTAAGTTCATAGCTATACTTAGTTTCCCTCGACGTATCTTCTCAACACAGTGGTTTCCTCTTGGGCAGTGTCATTAGACTCAGCCATGTAAACGTGCCCCTGTGGTCTACTTGCAGAATCATCATCATAAATTTAAGAGCTACGCTCTTGTCGGTGGAGCAATTTCCATGCATCTCGTTCTTGCGCTTTCTCCTTGACAGTCTTGTTTGACTCCACGTTCACCTTCTCCTTAATTTGGTCCATGTAAGGTCTCCATGGTTTTCCTCTCTTACAGAATAAGGTTCATTATTTTGATATCGTATTATGATTGCTAATGTTTGTGAACATAAGGACAAGATAAAACTCCCAAGGTAAAATTTAGAACCGTATTAATAGTAGGTAACGCTGTTGCTCGTATAAAAGCGTACTTTAATGCTTTATTCATGTCCGCAGTATTACCCCATCCCGTAGCTTAGCATGGAATACACATAGCCGTGATAAACTGTTAGTGCAGTGTCACAAAAAATTACCCTGCATTTTTCTTACGGTAGAAAACAAGTGTGTTAACGTACTTTTAGTAAAGTTATTTTCTAACTGTAAACCTTTTAAGGGTCATTTGAGCGTTTGTTACAGACCACTTTCGAGAACACAATATTGTCAAAATAGCTATGATTTTATTGGGATCTTTTACTATTTTCAGAAGTCCGATATAAATAGCAAATTCACAAAAAATGTGCAGACAATAAGGATGTATGCACAAAAGGGAGTTGATTAAAGCCTTTAAATACCCATTAAAAACCTACGTACGAAATTTTGACGACGCGACAGTTGCGCAGCAGAATCCTGGCCGGGGCATATATTTGTGTGATGAACTCGAATATTTGTTCTTGGCTCATGGATGTTATCTATATATGTATTTATATATTATGTACATCGTCGTCTAGTACCCATAGTACAAGATTGGCTTAGTTAGGACTAGGTCGATTTGTGTATGATTGTCCCATAATATTTATTAATTTTATTTACGTGTATTACGTGCAAATGGAATCAAGAAATTAGGTAACCAAATATAGTGCTTTTCTACGTTAAAAGGGTGGCGTTTTAAAATGATGTCGTCTGATCTGTTATTAGGTATTAGAAATGAGATTTTATACTATAGAAGAAGATACACACAGTGGCCAAAGAACAAAAGTGAAAATTTCAAGGGTAGTCACACACAAGTCGATTTGGATTACCCCTACAAGGGTTTCCCGCGTCATACCATAATATCTTCAGTGCTCATATTTTCATTAAAATTGTTTCTGTTATAGCTGTTTATTGTAATAGATACCACAAAAGTAGGTAAACGTCGGATGAGAACGTCAGAAGGAACTATGAATGAAAACTCGACAGGTGACCCACAACGTGTTGAATAAAAAGCCCTAATATTCGCTGTGTTACTGATATACGTATGTCTTCATACACGTATCATCACACAATCCCGAACAAATACACGTCTCCCTTCATTATTCCCTCTCGTGACGTAAACCATGCAAAAATCGCGGACAAGAAAAGGCATGAGCCTGGAGCCAACTGCAAATAATTTCGGGACAGAACACGTAATGTGGTACAACCCACATACCGGGGGTTAGGGACGTGCTTAAACTGCATACGTTTTTGAGGTAGGTAAATGTAGTGACAAAGGATGGTTATAGAACATTTTTATTTCACTACATGGTATCATAAAAAAATTGGGCAAGTGCGAGCCCGACTCGCGCATGAAGGGTTCCGTACCTATACATATATATACATAATCTATAACAAGTTTGTTGTATAGGAGCCCCCCTTAAATATTTATTTTATTTTATTTTTAGTATTTGTTGTTATAGCGGCAATAGAAATACATCATCTGTGAAAATTTCAACTGTCTAGCTATCACCGTTGTTGAGATACAGCCTGGTGACAGACGGACGGACGGACGGACGGACGGACGGACGGACAGACGGACGGACGGACGGACGGACAGCGAAGTCTCAGTAATAGGGTCCCGTTTTTACCCTTTGGGTACGGAACCCTAAAAACGGTTATATAATTATATTACTTTCTATTTTTCTTCAACCGAAAACTTTACTATACCTACCGACGGTTCGTATTCTTTGGGGTTTGAATGCTTGGATTATACGTCCACTCCTCCAACAATTATCCAAGTCCCATTATTAGACAAGTCCCAACAAGTTTGATCAAACTAGAGGTAATTTTTGAGGTGTCTATGTAAGTCAAAGTTATACTTTATGGTTCTTATTTAATTTATTGCCACGGAATATACCAATTCTATATATCTCACCCTCGCCGTAATACATTATCACGACGTGTTTCGTATTTCAAATTACATATTTAAACTATTTTAAACATGCGATCGTTGTTAAACAATCGGTACACGTTCAATTTATACGTCCATCTCAATTTTTTTTACTCTGTCAACAGAATACGAGGGCAAAATCTTATTTACTACATCTGTACCTTAAATTTAGCCGCTAGTACCTATTTCACATTCATGAGGTTCATATTCATACTCATTCTCAGCGCGGTCTCGTCACTGGTAGTGTTCACAAACAGCGCAGTGTAAACAAGCCGCGAGCCCAATGCGAGAAGCTTAAGAATAAACTGCGAACTGGGCCACTGGCTTACTGCCTTTACTTATGAGGTGCAAGACAATCTGGCAGAATATAGCTGGAAGGTGTTAGAAACTTCGTACTAACGGATCGCTTATGATATTTGACCAAATAGTAATTAAGTTGTTGTGAGTTTTTATACATTGATAACATGTGAGTTAATTTCTGTACTAGTTGTTTTTTTTGTTAATTTCAAGAAATAATCAAAAAGGGCATTTGGATTTCATAATCAAAATTCAATGTCTAAGTAACACATACTTTCGGAATAGTACATTATTCGTGAATACCCTGATCGCAGGTGTTTGAAGCCCGAACCAAAGGTGAGGGCCATAAATATGTAATCTGAGGGCTTTACGAATTACCGCCCGTGGTTTATCTAAATTTTTACGTCTTGCCTTGGGTGGGAAATCCCACTTACGCCCTAGGGTGACGTAAAAAATATTAATTGATGGCGTTCCTATCGTCGGGTGACATTGGTAGTATTGGGAATAATCCACGATATTGAGACAATTTCCCCCATAGATTAACGGTTATCTTCATTAGATGTTACCTCCGACTTTGTGCTTCATTGGGCGAATTTCACACACTTGCCCATGTTTTTATTTTAGTGGCATCTTGCGATCTTTTTCAGAACTTCCAGCCGACAGCGAAACGCATTTCACTTGTTTTTATCTTGGTCTTTGCGTGCTAGTATATGTTATAGTCCGCTAGATGTCATTGTAAGTATAGAGAAATTTCGCGCTTCTTTTCTGGTAGGATTTATGCATGATACTGTCAGCATCACAAGTTGCCGTGAATTTTCTTACTGGCTTATATCAATCTAGCTTTTGCCCGCGACTACGTACGCGTGAAACTTGATAAAAGGGATTATTAAAAGCGCCTAAGCAAATGTAAGAGCAATTGTGCTTTTGGTCTAATAATTACATTTCCTACAGGGTCACCGCACCCCAACAGAAATGTTCACTCACTTTTCAATCTTTTTAGGTATAATTTCCAGGATGAAAACTATCCTATGTCCTTCCTTGTATCTTAAACTATCTCTATGCCAAATTTCATCAAAATCGATTCAGCGGTTTAAGCGTTAAGAGGTAACAGACAGACAGACACACTTTCGCATTTATAATATTAGTATGGATTAAGTCAGTTAAATTTGATACTGACTGTACCGAAAACCGAGGGAGGGAAATCCTCTTTATCATCACCTATCTTCCCGGGAGACTTGTGCTTATAAGTCAGATAGCTTTTTGCCTGTGATATGTGTAATCAATAATCATTGACCTAAAACTCTTTTAGGTTACAAAATGTGCTGAGATGGCATCTGGTCATAGGCACAAAGCTATCTAACGAGGACTATTATAGTTGGTACCTATACGATTATTGTCTGGCTGTCTTATGTGACAACAGAACTGTCTCAATTTATTTTAATTTATACCTCGGAGTTTACTACGATGTGAGCGAGTCAATAGCAGAGCCTTGAGTTTCGTTAAGGGTTGAATTGAAAATCAAATTCGGAAGTATAGGTTTTAATAAAAGTTTATATTTTTAAATTACAGCATAATTTCAGTAGGTATATAACTAGAACAGTGTTAGAAACATTACTTTCATGATGTGAGCACATTTTATTAGATACGATAACTTACTTCATAATTTCTTTGCATTACCAGAAGATGAAGAGCAATGTGGATTTCTACGACAACTTTTCCCCTTAGTTGAAATAGATTCCACATTTGAATGAAGATTATTACAATATTGCATTGATTTTAAACACTGTTTCCATAAAAGTGATCAGTATACGAGATGGAACGTCTACTATGGTATCAAAGATGTTGTGCGTTTGCATTACCTATATTTGGTCGAAGCTTCAAAGTGCACATTAATATGCTTTAAATGTGTAAATTTCCCCGATTTACACATGATTTACTTTAAGAATATAAAAAGAGAAATAAGTATGAGAAAAACTTAACTCCAATTCACAACTCTCTCTCTCTCGATGAAATCTCAAATTAAAGCGACATCCATCTTCAAAATTAAAGCTAAGTATAATCTTAAGTAGTTATAGATGTAGAAAGCGATTCTAAGCTTCCATCTCTACGCTAAGTCCACCCTAATTCGAAATTCAGATCATTCCTGTCAAGGAGATGGTCCCTGTAAATAAATATTTACTTCTACATTCGCCTAATATCTTATTTCTTTAGTAAGCTATCACCCTAAGGCATAGAATCACAAAATCTAGCATTCACTTATGAGGAATCCAAACGAAGAGAAATCTGAAATTATTGAGACTACTTGCTTACTTATTAATAATAGACTATTTTAACTATGATACTACAAACGTTGGCAAAAAGCGGTTTTTCTAACGCTAAAAAAGCTAAAATTTAAATCTATACTTATTTCTAATAATATCGTTGGAGTGTGCTATAGAGCTAACGTGACTTATCTGGATTGTGAAAATCAAAATGTTATTTTGTATGTGGTTAATATTTTATAATCTAGTTTATAGTGAATGGATTACTTCCATATTTGTGTTTTATAATTTATCTTATTTTATAATTTTAATCTTTATGAGGGACAAACCTTTATGCATTTCGATTTAGAGGCACTTTTTAAGTGGCTGTCGTATAGATACAATTCAGTGCATGATTATTATTGCTAATAGTAAAGTCTTTATTTTTGATGATGAGTGTAAGCCTAATTTTTATGTTAAATGATTGGTAAATATTATCACAAATATTGTAAACATTTGGACTGAATCTTCACATTACATTTTTAGCCTGTGCTACAGAAATCGCTGTATTATAAAATACATTAAAAGCATCTCAATTAAGAAATACGTATAGATTACATTCCATTTTGATAACTTTAGATACCGTTTCATCTATATTATAAGTTTTAATTTTCACTTTATTAGGTACATTAGGTTGGTTAAGTTTATTAACAGTTTACGCATCTGGAGGTCTTATTTCGACGGTTACAGATGTGGGTCCTGGAGTGGTGGGGGACCGAAGAGTGGCAGACCTCAGGGAGGTCGCCGAGTGCCCGCTGCTCGCTCTTGATCCACGCCGAGATCCTGCAAGTAAACAGTCTATCATTTAGCACATACCTTCATTCGTTTTGGCCTAACAACCAGTGTCTGATAACTTGGATCTAAGATTAAAGGGTGGTACAATTTACTTAACTGAGCAGGCTAGATACTGTTCGCGTTGTATCTGGATTTTGACACGGCTGTAGGTACTAGAAAAAATCTACTATGATGAGATACAAGTAATGGGACACTAGTATGTTTTTGACCAGTTTTTCTTTTGTGTACTAAATTGCAGTCAGCCAAGGCATGCTTGAGCCAAACTCAACGCATGTTTGAAACATAACTAACATGCTGTATCTTTATTTAGGGTATCAAATCTATCAGATAGAATGTTTCTATATCAAAATATTCATGTTCATACGAAGTTTCGAAGACAGATTCCAAGATGGAAATCGAAATTCTATGTCTAACTAATAGTTTATTCCTCGTCATTCCAAGATGAAAGTGATGTCAAAGATATTTATTATTTACTGAAATGCTATTCATTCATTAACGGAGATCTGTGGTCCTATAAGATACAGCTATCGAAGTATACATGCACTTCAAATACAAATTCTGTATACCTTTAGGATTATTTATAAATTCGATGTTGTAATGATTTTTATGACCGACATTACCCATTTCATGTTTTCAAGGATTCATGGAATTACTAAATACTAGCGTGGTGATTGGTGTTACACTAATGCAATGAGGTAGTCGTTATTAAAAGCCATAGCTGTATTTAGCAGACATTCGCAAAGCTAGGCTTTTATCAGATCATGCTTATATAATTATATATATTAAGCACTGTAGCAGTTCTTCCAATATTCATGTTACATTAATTTTGAAATTAAGCTGTGGATTCATTTTGTTTCGTTTTCTACCTCATTTCAATTATACAAAATTATAAAATATTCAGTTCCTACAGAAATCGTGTAAGAGATTCTTTAATAGAAAGATATATTACTTTTTACCAAGAATTCTGTTCAAACTGTACGTATTATATTTTCTGAGTTATGATTTTTACTGTAAAATCACCGCTAGAATTCAATAAATAACTGCTCATTTATATTTTCACAACTTATTTTTCTTTATTTTTTTATAGTTCATAATATATTGTATCTCACAGTCCGTGTTAAAATATTTTCTTGTAACATATTTGTGTAAACCTACTTTTAACTTACTTTTTTGAGTTAAAAGTAGGTAGGTAGTAAACTTGATTAACAAAACTAAACTCAATAGAAATGGCAAACGTAATTGCAAATAGCATTCTCTTTTTTTTTCTCTCTATCTCTCTTTACTAATTGCTGTTAGGTCATTATGTGACTACAATACTCGTACAAATATATAGTAAACAGATGTTTTGTGTTATTTTAGAATAAAGAACCTCTTAAACTGTTCTGAAATTTCATCGACATATCGAGGGCTGAGCGGTCAAACCCAATAAGTATCGAAAAGTAAGTTTCGAGAAAATTGAAGTTGAAAGTTCAAAGACCCACAGATGCGCTTTCTTAGATTGTCATCATATGGAAGTTTGTTAAACGAATACAATAGTTATCGCACTACAATTTTATTACTAATAAGCATACCTGAATGGTTCTTCTTATGAATTATTTCAGTTTCAATTTCATCCGGGAGAGACTTATGGGGTTTTTCCTCGAAATAATTTTAAACATTAGGGAATTATTTGGTTTTATTAGTAATTATGTTAACATTTTGTAACTTAAAAGTAGCATTAAAATTAATCCGAATCGCAACTATCATAATAAGTTGCTTCTACATTGTTAACAGTTTTCAATCCATGAATCCACGGGTGAAATTCTTCGGGTATTATACCTTTTTTGCACATTTTCTCCAAATCTTTTTTCTTAGCAATACTAATCGGCAAAGGGCTGTCGTATCACGATTCTATTTCTGCTGGGTATTCCTTTTGTGCAATAGAAGGTGGATTAGATTGTGAAAGTTTTCGCGTTTTTGGAGTATTGGTTGTCGTGTTCGATGGCGAGAGGTCCATGAATAGGAAATCTTCGGACAAGTCATAATTAAAGAAGATCTTGTACTTTTCACCTTTTACATATTTAATCCTTTTAATTTTTAACCACCTTATTTGTTCATTGTTATTGTCCTTAATTTTTGACTTCAGCAAAGCATCTGCCAGTTTAGTAAGGTCTTTCATTTCATTGTATTTAAATTTTTTTATTTTGTAGTTCTCTATTACGTATTTACGTTTTCCTTCTTCTAAATTGACCTATTTGGTCTGTTTTCTTCTAGCTTGTTTAAATATATGTCTCCAATCTGATACGCTATTTCACGAAGTGTTTTTAGCCGCATTCTCTATGGCCGCATGCATGGAATCAACTTCCAATGTCAGAAAAAATTGTTAGTTGTGTCATATTAGTGGGAAGACATTCTGATAAGTAGTAATATAAACATGTCCCTATTTCACAGCTTCCTTTTTACCCGTTCATTTCTGACCAGCATAAACAATAAGCTGCATTTGGCAAACCAGCTTCATAAATAGTGAAATTATTCAATACTAGCTTCCTCATGTAATATAAGAGACTCTCACCGCTAGAAGGTATCTGAAGAACAGCTTGTAAGTCCACACTAATAGATAACATTTTTCCTATTTATGTGATCCTGATAGTCGCGTTCTAAAGCAGCTTTTGCGTCACCCTCAGCCTTGTCATATTTACAGCATACGCCACACAATTCTTTTTTTCGGTTTGAAAAAACTCATATTGTATTCTTCGCAAAAAAAACGAGCGGTACTTAAACTCCGATACTAAGGTCCGCTGCAACTCATCGCATTTTTCCATGTATAGTCTGTACATATTAGTAACAGACTTTAAATCAGCAGGTAAATATTTTTTCTTACTATCTTTGCGGCAATAATGTGATTCTATCAACGGGAACGACTCAATGTGTTTCCGAACAAATTGCACATCATCCTCTTTCGTCTTATTTGGAGGTACCTTTTTACCTCTCTGATCTTCCGAGTTGTATATGCCGAGACTGTCAGATTTTGCAATCGCATCGCTAATCACATCCACGAAAATGCACAACGTGGAGGTAAAAAACTTTTGGCAAACTTGAATCTTCAGATTTTGTAGCAAAGTAACATTTTTTGCTAAATGATCGTTCTCTGTCGACCTTTGCACTTTTCTTGTTTTTATTTCTTGAACCGTAATACATGACAGAATATAATTCTTCTTATTTTTGAAATACAAACTGTAAAAATGTCTACACAGCTTGTGCCTCTCGTCTTCAGAAATAAAACTCAAAAAGAGCAAGCATTTAAATTTACAGTTTCCACAATCGACAGGCTTAAGTATTTTTGAAGGCTGTAATTTACCCTTTGAAGTATAAGTAAGTCCGTCGAGTTTTCTCTTTTTGTTTATTTTTTTTTTCCACTCGACAGGATTGGCTTTCCTGGTTTGACTGACAGCCACACTCTTTGCAAAACGTCTTCTAGAATAAGGGTTACGTGAGTTATCTGAATCGGAAGATGATCCCGAGCCACTGTCACTTCCGTTTCGCTCAGCCTTGGTTTTATCATTGGGGTCCGTATACTCTGGGTCTAAATTGGAATAGTCACTCCCAAACAAGTTCTCATCATCGTCTTACTCTCTAAAAGTCTCCATGTCAAGGGATATCGCTTGATTACTTGAAACCTGACCTGAAATTAAACCGTAAAGACAATGTAGAAAGTCATCATAATTTTTATTTATTTTAATAAGACACCAGAAACCTTAAGGATAAGTAATGAAATAAAACTTACCTGAAGAGAATACCGCGCTCTTATCAATGACATTCTCCATCTCTGTAACGATCTCCATTTGAATTTCATCCAAATCCGAAGAGTTGCGGTCATTGTTATGTCTACTTAACCGTGATGACCCTGAAATGAAAACAAAAAAAATACGTATTTGATATAGATATAAAACCCATTAAGTGCACGTTTTGGGAGGCTAAAGAGATTTATAGGGTTTTACCTAATACAAGAAGCGATTTTTCTATATTTTAATATTAGGTTTTTCTTCTATCTAGACTATAAATACTTACTTAGTTCTTGTCCCAAATGTGAAGTTTTGTCGTTATCTGCCTTCTCCTCAGAATCATTCTTAACTGTACCTTTAAAATATCCAACAATAAGTCAGTTTATTATGATCGGCTAAACAAAATAACAACACTTATCGGGTTTTACTTCTAAAAACTTTAAATACTATCATTTATTTATTTATTTAAACTTTATTGCACAAAAGAAAAACTTAACGTACAAAAGGCGGACATAATGCCATGAGGCATTCTCTACCAGTCAACCTTAGGGCAAAGCAGAGAAATTGTAATCATTATTACTAACGTATTTTTGCTTACAATAGGTACGTAACTATGGAAAACGGTGTGTTCATTTAAACAACCCAAATGACAAGATTAACACTTCTCAAAACACCTATTTTCTGTTTAAAATAAAATTTAGGTTAAAATAATAATTAAGATGATAACAAAGTATGTAACTCCGACTCACCTGATTCCGGATTCCCATGGCGAGCTAAGTTCACCAACATCCTAGATCGGTTCATTGTACTGTTTTTCACTGTCACAATCTTACACTATCATAATTAACCAACTTTAACGTATTTTTCGATAATTATTTCGAACGCGACGAAGCGCTGCGCACGATTGTCAAACCGAACCAGCGAGTCTAGCGACTGTGACGACACCACGCGGAGATTATCGTTCTGTGGTCAAGTACTACAAGTACTACTTATTTGGTTCTTCCCCTTAAGGTTTTTTGCTACAGTGTTGCTTGTTTTTTGAAGTAAAATCTTATAATTCGTTTTGACTGTGAAAAGTTTTATATTTTCTTAAGGTGAAATCATACACTTATTGATAAATGTCTTTACTATGAAAAAAAAACCGTTACATTTAGAATAACGTATGTTTTAAGACCCGTTTACTAAAAATAACTGTTTTTACCGAAATATATCAAATTCGATGTGAGCTTATTATATTAACGGTAAAGGCCTATACGTAAAGATAAAGAGTTTTTGCTTGATTATGTAAAAAAAAAGTCACCTTTATTGCTACTTATATGGTTATTCCAAAACACATAGAAAATAACTCAGGCACTTAGTGGGTAACGGCATAACCAAAAAGGTTTATACAAGCACAAATCACGATATCTGTTTTCACCATTAGAAAGAACATGTAAAGTTAGGTATGAATAGTTAATTACTTTAAATTCAAGATTTTTTCGACTTATCGGGTTTGACCAGTCAGCCCTCGATATATGTATTTCAAACGGTGACCAAGTCTAAAGTGATGTTCTGTTGTTAAAAATAAAGCAAAATGTAATACTCAAAGTAACCTGAGGGTTTTCGGTGAAGCTGATGGCTTTGGTGATGGCGTGCTGTTGGTAGATGAAATAAATCATGAATGTTAGCATTGTCATGAAACGAGATAGGTAAGTGTGGTTCTGGTTACAGGAATCATCCAAAAGTATCGCTTGATTTTTGAATCTAAGAAGATGAAAAAATAATACTTTGATTGAATTCGATAAATAAAATCATAGAACGATACAACTTGACAATTTAATTATAACACAAGTGTTCACAAAAATCATGTTGAGTGTTGAAGGAAAATAATATATACCTAGGTACTAATATTTTTTTCTAAAGTTAATTTTTTTGAGCTAACAACACATTGGGATGATTCCATGTTGTGTCAGGGATGATCAATTGGATATAATTCTGCAATATCTTTGCAAATAATAGCTAACTTACCATATAAAAAGTCGCTTTTGCTTTAATTATTGTAGACAATAAATTAATTTACTTTGATTCAGTGTGCTTCTAGAAGATATGAAAAACGGTCATAAATATTTTACTTGGTATTAGCTAAAGAATAAAACATACTGGACCATACTTTGTTTTGAAGCTTTTAAAATATCTTTAGCAGATCTATAATAATAAATTTCTGCTTGACTTTCTATAATGTTCAGTCCAATATGCAAATTCAGTAAATAATTTGGCCATATTGCAAAACCTGTTCTCGTTTTTATACTATTCTCATGTAATACGCAACTAAATTACTGTAAAAACTGTTTGAAGGTTTCGTTAAAAACGTCTAAATCCGATTCAAGTTTTTGCAATATAGTTTTAATTTATTATTCTATACTTAAACTTAGAGCAATAGTAAAAAATCAAAACAATATTACCTATGGTTCTAAATACCTGGACTAGGTGAGTGGGGTCTCAACTCCTGCTGGCTGGCCTGTCTTGAAGGAGGCCGCATGCTCACGCGGGAGCCACGACGGTCCTGAAATAATATTAACACATCCATGTTAATATTAACGAATTCAAAGATAATCACATCCCAATTCCCGAAATGTTTCGCATCCCAAAAACAAATAGACTCCATGCTCTTGTAGCTTCTGATTTTTTAACGTAATAACTTAGAGGATGAAAGTGAAAAAGTTTTGAACTAACGTTAAACCACAAAAAACTCTACGAGAACGAATAAACTTGCTAAATAACTTTAAAAATGCTTCCCAACTTTTACCAAGAGCCTTTCTAAGCTTAAACTGCAACTTTCTCTGGTAGACTTTGTTATCGACGGTTTGCGGCCATGTTTCTAGTGCAATCACTGAACACGAAGCTAGCTTATAGAAAAATTTAACAGTCTTAAAAATACCTGCTTCTTAAGAATAAGAAATACAGAAAACTGCCTGTGTGTTTATCAGTGTCGGGATTTCTTTTTTGTCGAGAATATTGAGGTCTGAACAACATTCTATAAGATCCATAACTTTAACGCCAGCAGTGACATTTGCTTATTTCTTGATCAATACTTATTACTTTTGTCGCCTCTTCTATAAATTGTATGAAATTGACAACTTGGATATTACCTGAGAATGCAACAGCTTTGAGTCCCTCAGCAGGGAAACGTTCATCAGTCGAGGATTGGGCGTGTTAAAGATTGTACGATTCTCTCTCCATCGGGCTCTGAAATTGACGATAAACAATTCTCAGTATCGAAATTCCATGTGGTACCACTTTTATATGAAAATAATATACTGGTCCCAAATGTGTACCTTGAGGAACTTGAATTTTTTTTGTCATTTGAATGTCTAATACCTTAGCGGACTACCAACTCTATCCTATTAAATTTAGAATGATTTTAATGTGATCTTTAGAAACTGCTGAGATGCTAAGTAGTTGTTCTACAGTTATTTAACTTCAAAGTAAATGCCGACAATTTCAGCTCAATCGGTTGCTGTTTTAATGTTCAGTTGCAAGATTTGAGACATATTAGAGAAAAATAAGAGAAGAAAATAATAGCTTTTATATCTGATTTAAATTGTTTAAAAGTTTTCAATTTGGATCAGTTACTTTTCGGCGAGTTGGATCTCAAATTCGCCGAAGAGCAGCTTTCTATCTTCAAATATATGTAGGGGATTAGTTTCCCCTGGAGCATACTGTTGGTGCTTTAGTTAAGCAATGGGCAAAGGTACCTGCTAAAGAGCCGCAGTACGACGCAGATGATGACGAACATGAGTGCCATTCCGACGAGCACGCCGATCATCGCGGGGTCCAGAGTCTTCGTCGATAGCTCGACCTGCTTTTCCGCTGGAAACAAAATCAGATTTTGTTACCCACTTTCTTAGTATAGGAATAAGACACCAGCTAGGTAGTTCATTTAATTAAAATTAAATATGGTATGTCGTCAAAATATAACAACAATTTTAAGATTAGTGTGTGGCGTGACGAGATTGGTAAAATATAAAATACATTTACAAGACGGATCCTGAAATTGCCTAGCAGCAATCGGAATGAAAGTGTCTGGCGTGTGAAAGTCAAGTGACAGGACAAGCACCTATATTGGGTATTATAAATGAAACGAAAGTGGGTAGACCAAAGAAAAGATGGATAGATTGTGTCAGATATAATTTAGCTTCGAAGACTGGTGATAATGACGAGTGACAAAATATGAAAAAAAAATGAAAATTTCAGACGATGTACGGGAAGAAACTCAAACTTCATTAATTTTAGTACTTGCATCAGGCATAAATAAAACGTAATATTGGTTTCACGATTTTGCAGCTATAGCCAGAACGACGATTACGAGGAAAATAAAAATAAAATGCGTTACTTGCAAAAAGTATAATTGGAATGGTGCCAATATAAAACCAACACGACGACCAAAAAGGTAACGGTTTCTCTAATCGCGACCGATCGTACTCCTGAAGAGGAATCGTGAACGGATTCAAAACATGTCAAATATTCGACTGGAACTACGAGAGTTAACCAGTTTCATGTCTCACGGGAGTTTTCTTTGTAAGATGACCTGAAATATTAAACGCACACTTACGTTGACACACCACGCCGCCGTCCACAGTTACTTCTGCCACCATCTCGTACTTGCAGGCACACCGCTCGTTGCGGCACTCCGTCATGATGACCGCCTCCTCGCACTGCGCGTCGAACATGCATGTCTCGTTTATACCCGCAGCTGGAATTAAAGAAATAAATACACTTATACATTGAAATTTATTCAATTTTTTGGTGATATAGCCAGGACGAAGAATGAAAACCTGAAAAAGCTCTTAGTGACAGGAAAGATTTACGGGAGAAGACTAAGAGGAAGGATCCCGGAGGAGACACAAAGGTCACCAAGTTTCCTGACGCCAAGCGGATTGAAAGGATTAACACCCAACAGACCTCCTAAATATTAAAGCTTGGTCTTCACTCGAGAACATTTTTTGGCCTAAGGGCCATCGGTTCTTCAACTGATGATGACGTGAGCAATAAGCAATAGTCAATAATAATAAAGATATCTCGACCTTCTATTTCAAAATCTAAAATAATATAGGGGACTCTTCTGAACAAAGTACATTTTGCTTAAGATTTGATAGTATTTATATTTCACATTTTTAGCAGGAAATATGCCAATCACAAATGTTAATCACGTTTATATTGTAAAATAGAAATCACTAGACCGAATATCGTACAATGTTAGCTAGTGTGGAAAAAGAAAAGCAAACAAAGCACTTGCAAACATGTCATGACAAGGTCAGACAAAATTTGTCTTTGGAAAGCTGGCTAGTCTTATTGATTTTACGTTATTAGCTAACTCCAGAGAGTTCGTTGCAACTGTAATACTGTGAGCTCGCGAGTAGACCTCGCGAGTTCGCTTAAAAATTGCTGAAATTGTAATTTTTTACGTTTTCTATTTTCATAATGTCCGCCATTTAGAAAACAAACTGACCTGACAAAAAAATCATAAAAATCGGTTGAGAAATGCAACCTTTACGCAAGAAAATCCGGAAAGCATCTGGACATCAAAAAATTAAATCACCCAAACGGACATACAAATGAATTTTGGGCCAAGTGAAGCATTTCAGGCTTCACTTGCTCGGTCAATAAGTTTTATTTTGTTAATTTAGTTTAGACCCGAGTAATAAGATAGATTAATACACTAATCTATTAAGTCTGATCTTAACGCATATACTATAGGAAGAAGAAGAAGAAGAAGAAGAATATAATCCTATGAAGGAAGATTTAGATGGATATAATAGAGTAAGAAGTGCATCACAAAAGTAAATACAATACAATACAATACAATACAATACAATACAATACAATACAATACAATACAATACAATACAATACAATACAATACAATACAATACAATACAATACAATACAATACAATACAATACAATACAATACAATACAATACAATACAATACAATACAATACAATACAATACAATACAATACAATACAATACAATACAATACAATACAATACAATACAATACAATACAATACAATACAATACAATACAATACAATACAATACAATACAATACAATACAATACAATACAATACAATACAATACAATACAATACAATACAATACAATACAATACAATACAATACAATACAATACAATACAATACAATACAATACAATACAATACAATACAATACAATACAATACAATACAATACAATACAATACAATACAATACAATACAATACAATACAATACAATACAATACAATACAATACAATACAATACAATACAATACAATACAATACAATACAATACAATACAATACAATACAATACAATACAATACAATACAATACAATACAATACAATACAATACAATACAATACAATACAATACAATACAATACAATACAATACAATACAATACAATACAATACAATACAATACAATACAATACAATACAATACAATACAATACAATACAATACAATACAATACAATACAATACAATACAATACAATACAATACAATACAATACAATACAATACAATACAATACAATACAATACAATACAATACAATACAATACAATACAATACAATACAATACAATACAATACAATACAATACAATACAATACAATACAATACAATACAATACAATACAATACAATACAATACAATACAATACAATACAATACAATACAATACAATACAATACAGTAAATGTGAGTAAACTTTTAAATGGTGTGAATGAAACGAACGGAAGCGCCAAATTTATTTAATAAGCGTTAGATCGCACCACATTTCGAGCTTTGGCCAATGTATCAGTCGGTTCAATCTAATCAAAAAAGTTTGCTTCCGTAGCACACGTCTGGAATTCTAATTAGATTTCGGATTGCAATCAAGGTTTTCAATTGTAATTTTAATGTTTTTTTTATAGAACAAACTTGGAAAAGGGCCAGCTGCTGGTATCACTGACATATTAATTTACTATTATACTTATTTCCTATTCCAGTGATAATTTGATTGGAGTCAACGTTCTCAGTTGCGTGATAAGAGGCTACTTCTAGTTAATTTGCTTGAACAAAGTAAATGTGAATAAGTACCTACCAATTAATAAACATTTCATGCTGTAAAATTTGAATTAAGCCGTGTTATAACCATTATTTACATTTTCATAAATATCCCTCTGTCCTGTGCTCTTAATGACTGTTAGATCGTTATACTTGAATGTCTTATTTCTTAAATTGATTAACTTTCAAATGCTGTTTAGTTACCATCTGCATTATAAGATGTCGCTTAGTGCTCTTATCCAATGTTCTTTCCAAACAACTTCAATAAATACGATCATAATTTAATGAAGCTTTGGCTTTATTCAATTATGTATCAAAAATACTGATTCTAGTTTTCCTTTTACTTATCAATCTACATTATGGTTAGGTAAATAGTATCAAATAACATTTAAATGTTTTATATACTCCGTTGCAAAACCATCCAACCTTTTATTATGCTTCATTTCTAGAAAAGTCTCAACTCGTGCAAGGCTATAAATCACAAAGAGAAAGCAATAGTGCATTTTGGCGAAGCGCCCCAGACGGTACATCGTCTAGTTTCAACACGAAACGTCGTAAAATGCGCCGTTTTATTCAAAAACTAATAATCGTTATTTCACAGAGCATGAATCGGCGCCGGTAATATTATTTACCTATGTGACACGTATATGATGACTCATTGATATATTCATCTTAAAAAAAATTAAAGCAGCCTTTTCAACACATCTATACTTATATAAAATTCTACATATTTTGTATTAAAAAATATTTTTTCTAAGGAGACGGGTCATGATTTCAGGAAAGATCTCAATAGCGTGATGAGGGGTCGTCATTTTGTTTTGTACAAGCGTGCAACGCCATACCAACCTGGCGCCATCTGTTTTCATAAATTCCTTTATCCTCGCATTACGCCGAAACGGCAGGACAAATTTGAACCAATTTTGGTACAGGGATAGCTGGACATCCAAAGATGGTTATAGGATATTTTTTATCCGTTTACGGTAAAGAAAAAAATACGCAGACTTAGTTCGCGGGCACCTCCTAGTAATACGGTGAATAGAGACTAAAGTACTATGTGTGACCTTACAAACGGTCCGGTAGTTTTGAATTTTTGATATGTTGTCTAGGATGGGTAGTCAGTGTTTAAATAAAAAATGCACAATTCCCCCCCCTCCGCGCCCGCCGCCATATTGAAAAAACCGGCACTTTCTTCATATTTTTACTCATATCTTCCTTTAGGAGCATTTTAGCTAGAAGAAAGCTTCGACAATGTCATAGAGAGTTAAATTTACTACATTCTCCATTTTATATTTTTTTTCTAGGACAGATAGTTACGGAGATATCTACATTTAAAAAAACGTAAAAAATCGCAATTTCCTACTGAAAAACAAACTTCTGGATTATATCTTCGTTTAGGAGCATTTTAGCTACAACAAAGCTTGGGCAATGTTGTAGAGAATTAAATTTACTATAATTTACACTTCAAATTTTGTTTCAAGGACGGCTAGTTACGGAGATATGCACATTTAAAAAACAGGAAAAGTAGAATTTTCCTAACATTTCTCAAAACTCTTGGTTTAGAACGCTGTCATTCAGTTACGGACTAGTCTAGGACAAATTAAAACATGTAGGAAATATAATTGCTTATAAAACTCATGTCCATTTTTACATACATTTTCGGAAAATGTGACTTTATTTTTTACATATCTCCGTAATTATCTGTCCTAGAAACAAAATTTGAAATGCAAATTATAGTAAATTTAATTCTCTACAAAATTGCCCAAGCACTGTTCTAGCTAAAATGCTCCTAAACGAAGATATAATCCAGAAGTTAGTTTTTGAGTTGGAAATTGCGATTTTTTACGTTTTTTTAAATGTGCATATCTCTGTAACTATCAGTTTTTGAAACAAAATTTAAAATGTAAATTATAGTAAATTTTATCCTCTTCAACATTGTCTAAGCTTTTATCTAGCTCAAGTGCTCCTAGACAAAGAATTAAGCAAAAATGTGAAGAAGTTCCCGGTTTTTTCAATATGGCGGCGGGCGCGGAGGGGGGGGAATTGTGCATTTTGCAATTAAACATTCACTAACCATCCTAGACAACATATCAAAAATTCAAAACTACCGGACCGTTTGTAAGGTCAAAATCCTTTATTCACTGTGTTATAGTGCTTTTACAAGATCATTATTTTATACGCCAAGGCCTTGGACGGTCTTCTTTTTTAACTTGAATGGGATTACTTTTTAACATAGTCATGCCTCATAATAAACCCCAGAAGATGCCTATTATGGGTTATGGTCCTAAAAATTATCAGATTAGTTTTGTTTGGAAATATACATGCATAATAAATATGCAAATTCTACCGACATTCTGGGCCTTCGCAATATTAATATTGCAGTAAAACGTTATGCTTGAACGCGCATTGTTTTTCGTTTTTGGCTAATAGTTTTAAATGTTTTATAATACTAACAAAGGACTGGAAACTTAAGTAAAACATGACCCCGATTACCAAAAAGATAACTCGGCTACTTTGTACCTGGCGAGCATTTCTGTCTGCTTTGTTCTTAGCTCGCTTTGTTTCATTCCCATTGTTTGTGAACAAATGCTTGATTAGCACAATATTTTCTCTTTAATTACAATCTTCATAAGGGTCTTATATACCTAGAACAATGTGGTTTTTTTAATGCATTAAATGCCACGAACGCAGACACATTGGAGATGCATACGTGGAATGGCTTGCGTTCATAATATTTGACCTTTTCATCATAATCGTTAGCCGAAAGTCGTCCATTGCTGGACATAGGCTGCTCCTAAAGAATGCCACTTGGCCGTCGAAAAACCAGATCATCCAGGTCAACATTCAAGAACTTGGTGGCTGAAAACGTATCAAATATGCACCTACCGTTTTCCCTTAAAACATGTTTTTATACACTAAATCAATTTCTAGAGTGTAAATTGTTAATGCAAGATAATGAAAAATGTGTAACACAATAATGATGTATAATATTTGAATGATATATTTGCGTGATAATCTAAATACAAGCCATTTACCTACTATGTCAACCAAATAAGGATTTTCATTTGAAGCAAATAACAATTTTCATTTCTTTTTATTTCAATTCATTAATTTGAACAAAATGAAAGTAAGTCGACACCTAAAGAAGGTTGAAGAGAACAAAAACATTAAGGTCGAAAAAAAAATAGATAAAGACGTCAAAGTCGGAAAAGGCAATATTTATGTTGATCCTGGCAAATTAATGAATACAAAAAGGCAAGGTTTTAATAGGTTAACTTTGAATTTCAGTCCAATTTATAGTAAGCTTGTTATCCCAGATTATGAGTTTTACAATAGTAATTTTATTTGATCTTAACATTTTCTTGAGATCAATAAAACTCAATTCTATCAATTATAATATTTTTCACCTCACCAGCTGAAACATGGCAATATTGCTGTCAGATAACAGTGACCAAAATACGATTTTGTTTCGAGCGTGAGTAGAAAGTAGCTTTTTAATTTTTTCAATTTTTGACTACGAATTCTCATTTCTCAGCCACAGGTTGATTATAAAATTCGAATCATTTGAATTTCGATGCACTCCGTCTCTTTTATATCTACATGAAAAGAAGAGTGATAAAAATATATCAATTCGAAATTCGATTTTCGAATCCGACCTCGAATAAGAACACGTTCCGATACGCGTTATGCCATAAAATAAAATAAAAAATACCCGAAGAAGTTTTAATTACAACATTTTGTTTTTGCCGAGCGAATGTAAAATTGTGTCTTTTATGTAAATCAAATAGATTATTGTTCAAATGAGATAAGATTTTTCAACTTTGTAAATACTCGTACCAATAATTTATGACATCACCAATGTATCATAGACGCGGTTTCGAAACGTACTTTAGAAAATATCGAGTTCAAATTGTTCTTTACTTTTGCATTTATTTGTGCATGTGTTTGGTGCTTTACGAGTAAAAAATATAAACAAAATCTCGTAATAATAAATAGACTCGTAGTTCTGAGGGACTGGTACAGTGTTGGAACGTATTATTTTAATTTAAGGTTATTTTTATTCCATTTCAAGCAGCAGGTATTTATTTTCATATTAATAATATCATTGAAATCAGCAACAAAGACTATACATACCTACACCTGAATGAACGGAAGAAAAAGTACAAAAGTCCAATATGTTCTCGCTGTTGAGGTGAAAAGTTGTGTGTGCTACACGAGAGCAAAGTTTTTTGCATCTCGTGCTGTTGAGTACCTCGCCACACTCAGGATTCTAAATTAGAATCACTCGCTACGCTCGTAATTCAAACATAGAATCCTTCGCTTGCTCGGTACTCAAAATCAGCACTCGCAACAAAAAACAACTTTGCTCTCTTGTTGCACAAATAACTATTATTTGCTTTGTTCTCCATTTCAAAATAGTTCTTTACTAAGCATTTTTCACCCCGAATCTTCAAGTTTTCTTTTCTTTATAATAATGGTGTGCTCATTTGTATTAATTTATCCCTTTTACTACAATTGGTTTTCTTGGCTTTTTGTTAAATTTCCGAGATTTTCGAGAGAGTAATTCACTACCCTTATCGCATCCTTTTACTTCCTTTGTCGACTTGAACTTCCCAAAATATATCCAGGAACAAGACACTTTTTCAATGGCGTGCGTGAACAAAAGTAATGAGATGCGATTCTTGTTCGTAGTGGTGCTTGAAAAGTGAACATTCGTGGATTACTTTTCAGCACTGAGGCCTCTAATAGTCATTTATCGCTATAATACAGAATGATTTCACTTCTTATCTTTGAATAAGCCACTAGAAAACGAAATTTTATTAATTACTTACTAGCAGATCTGACAGACGTACCTCGATCTGTCTAAAGCTAAGCAGTTTGTATGAGAAAAAGGTAAAGTGGTGATTTAACTTTTTTCTCGGCAATATTTTTTCTTCATAAGAACCTTCCTCAAACTTCCTAAAAATTTGCCTAATTGGTCTACTCGTTACCAAGTTTTACGCTTAGTAACACATTTAAGTTATTCATTTTTTGACCGAGCGAGCCATGCGTTTCTGTTTCGGCTTGGCCTAAAACTATTGGTCTAACGAATAAAAACTGTACTGAGCGGCAAACTTAAATTTGCGGTTTGAAAACTGTTGTCCCTATATATCGACATAGGTCTGGGTTAGTTTACTAACTTATCATAAAAAGATAATTATGTATTGTAATGTAACCACAAATTCGCGATTTTCGGAACTCTTTGATACCTGACTGAACCCGATCTATGAGTAGATAAGTCGGATTCATGGAATGGAAAAAGGGGTTAGATCCTACACATCTTAGGTAGTCACTATGACGATGATGACCACGTACTAGAAGATTTTTTCTTATACTACGACGGTGACAAGCAAGCATGCGGCGCGAATGATGTTAAGCAGTTATCGCCGCCTATGAACGCTTGCTTGTCAACTTAAATCGCCTGCGCACGGGCCACGGTCGATGTGGTCAATATAAACATCGCTGCGGATGGGCAGACCCCTCGATGTACCTGTGGTGCTGAGGTGCAATCAATAAAACACATCATCACAGAGTGCCTTCTAACAAAATATGCCGGGTCCATGGAGGACCTGATCGTCCTGAGCGACGAGGCTAGAAAATGGCTGATGTCACTGAAATTGGATTTGTAATTATATAGTTAAATGTATTGTTTCTTTTGTTATCTGAAATAACATGCCATACGAATAATAAAAAATAATGAACGCTTGCGAAGCCACGAGCATCACACGCGCGTTGCCGGCCCCTTAAGAACCTAATTTACTCCCCTCTTAAAGAACCGCATCCTGTAGCCCCCGGGGAAAACCTCAACCGGGAAAGATGCAATATTACGGAAGAGAGAGAGAGAGAGAGAGAGAGAACATTCACAAGAGACGGCTGGATGCCGCCTGCATATAACTAGACAAGGTTTTCCACCAATTGACTATCGATGATGATTATATTTAAAAAACCTAGCCTATATTTAAGTATGATAATTTTAATCGGATTGAAATGAAATACAATTTCATGCAACTTCCATTAGTTATACGTAGTTACTTAGCGCGACCGTTTGCTCGGCGTTAATAGAAACGCGAGCGTAGATCCACTGATTAGATAGGCATTCTATCATGGCATATTTCCGCTGTTTATTTTCAGATTTTGATATTACGTCAAATTAAGATTTATTGGATTTCAAGATCGACAGCTGTGGAGAACTTTGCGAGAAGCCTTTGTCCAGCAGTGGACGTCTATCGGCTGATATCGCCAAATTATTTAACACCTTAGACAAGTTAATATTAATAATAATACCTTTCATCAGTTGAATCTGCTTAATAAAAAATATGAAATCTCTAGCTAGCATTTCTTATTGCAGGTAAAGATTGAGGGTTACACATTTTTCAAGTCTCAAGACAAAGTAAAAAGCCGGTCAAGCGCGAGTCAGATCCGCGCATCGAGGGTTTCGTTCAAACAATGAAAGCAACGATTTTTGCTCTGACCAAAAGCTAAACTGGTTTGAGGCACAAACTACACTTTGCTGTAGGCCAACTGTTGTCCCCATACACCGATATAGGTCGCGGTTAGTTTACCAACTGCAAATAAGTTTTAATCACTAAAATATATATAGAACTAGCTTTTTTCCGCGACTACGTCCGCGTGGAACTTGGAAGTATGGAAGCAACCTCGTACAACACGATAGATATCCACCTAATTAATCACCTTAATTAATAAAAGAGCGCCTAAGCAAATGTAAGAGCAATTGTGCTTTTGGTCTAATCATTACATTTTCTACAGGGTCATCAATGTCATCATGAATTACTTACTCACTTTCAATCTTTTTAGGGATAATTTCCAGGATGAAAACTATCCTATGTCCTTCCTCGGATCTGAAACTATCTCCATGCCAAATTTCATCAAAATCGATTCAGCGGTTGAATTTGAATGTTTGCGATCAAGCGTGAAGAGGTAACAGACAGACAGACAGACAGATAGACACACTTTCGCATTTATAATATTAGTATGGATGGATGTAAGTAAACATACAAAGTTTGATTTTTTCACAGCTCCAAGCGGCAGTGTAGCCTTGAGTATTTCATAATGAGGTACGGTACCCTCAAAATCATGATTGTCTTGCAGATTATATTTTACGATAATTAAGCAAAAGCCCTTAAATGTTAAGGTGGATTAAGTTACTGCAGACAGACGATAATTAAGGAGCATTCATTAATTATGATTGCAGATAAATCTATTCTCTCTTGTGAATTGCCGGTCGACTCTGACATGTAAAAGTACCTTTGTGGACTACTTACAGAATAAAATTCATTATTTCATTATCCTATGTTTAAAAAAACTCATCAAGGAAACAAAAATTACAATTAACAGTACAATAAAATTAAGAATGAAACGTATTTCTTAAAATAAAACATACAAACTGCAAGAAAACAAATTAATTTAAATGCGAAAGCAAAACGTTTCCAAAACTCAATAACAGTTAGGACCCAAATGAAACTAGATTGTTTGAAGCAAAGCGACCAATTACTTGGAAACAATTGATCGCAATTAATTCGAATTACTTAAACACACCCTCGGAAATCTGGGAAACACAATAGACTGTTGTGGAGAGACTAAACGAAACATTTATTGCATTTGTCAAAGAACTGTGAATTAAGTACCTTAATGTAGATTATAAACGAACTGAATTAATGGTGGAAAGGAAAAATCCATTAAAAGTTGAAACGCGAGTTTTTCAACTCAATTAGACTGCAATCAAAGATTGTTACGGCAAAAACTTTTGCATTGTCCATTCGCATAAAGAAAAAGACTTCAGCATAATTCCATTCACTTTAATATTCCGTATTGAAAGAAAAACACTGCCACATACATAATTCATGTTTCAATTTCGCCTGTCTCTCAAACCCCAGCAATTTTAGCGAAGCCTATCTTGCCAGGCTTACTAAACTTCATGTTATGTCTTATGTCACAGACACGTTATCGTGCAAAATGGTCGCAAAGTCCCAGTTTACGGATCAAAAGGCAACAATGGGAAATAAAATCGAATTTACCAGACTATTTCGGGAGTTTTTAAATTGGAAGCGCTTGCCAAGAGATAATGGGTTCCAAAGTTAGATTGGAGCGCTTTAATGTAATGAATCAGCCGCTAATGCATCGAGAATAGGATAAGAAAGAAGCATGTGTGATAAATGCGAAGCCCATTAATTCAGTTAGGCCATGATGAATGAAGCACTGATCCTTCCTACTTTTTATAGGACACACAATCACGTATACTCAGTCCCATTGACTGATGGCACTAAATTATCTCGAAGAAAAAACGTAGCAGAATGGAGGAAAAATGTTGGCATTTTGTGGCTTCGCTGGCAATCTGGCGTTATCGTGCAACGTTTCGTCGGAAGCTTTATAAAATAAGTTTTTGAAATTGCCTACGTTATACGATGAGATTAGCTTTCTGAATGTACTGGGTTTCTTGAATAACTCCTTTTGCATATAGCGGCTGTATTAACTTATCTTAATAAAAACTGAGACTTATTCGACGAGGCCTTGCTTTATCCCAAAATTAACAATATCGCGGTTTTAGTTATTTTTTATTAAAGCAGTAACGTCTGCTAGTGTAAACCAAATATTTATATTAAAGCGTTTTTTTATTTTTCATTTTGAGCGGGATCCGAACCTACGTCTCCACGGCTTTCGATTCCACATACATAGTGGATTTGATAGAATAATTGGCATATCATATCGTTTATTGCGAATCATGTTCATTTTACAATGGATGGTATGGTAATTATAATGTAGGTACATGAAACCCTGTTAGGGCATTGCAATTTCTTACAGACTAAAACATTATTAATAGAATTTAATTTAAACAATTATACAACTATTTTACATAACTATAAAATGTTGATATTATTAATTTAACAATGCAGCAATATTAATTACATTTCAAACATACATATGCGTTTTAAATATCGTAACTTCAGGGTAGCTAAGTATTAATTTAAATTATAAATTATTCGGCGTTACATTACTATATAATAATTAGAAGAATAATAATTAAATTACGAAAAGCTTATTTTAATTTATCATTTAAATAATCTTGGACAGCGTAGTAGCATTTCGAATGTAGTAACTGTTTCAATATTTTCATAAATTTTATGTCAGAAATTTCATTGGTCAGTGAATTTGGTAAATTATTATAATTTTTTATGGCCATGACGTAAGTGCTATTTGAATGTATTTTTAGTTTAGATGCTGGCAGTAGAAGTTTATTTCTTTGCCGCAGAATGTGCGTTGTAGAAAGTTCATAGGCAATTCACCCGTCTGGCCCAGAAAGCCGTAGAGATGTGGGATAATAACCCGACCAAATCTTTTTCTTTCCTTTAACTGTTAACGTTTTGTCCTAGTTGTACGTCAACGGAAATACCTTATAAATTTCGATTCCTTTGAGATTGTCGAAACATACGTGGAAAGAAACTGACGTATCTTTTTTTACGTTAACTTAGAAGTTAGATTTTTTTCTAGACTTGAGGTTTTAGTTTCAACCTGATACATTTACGCGTTCCCGAGATAAAGATTCTTGACAGATAGTCGGACGGACAACAAAGTGATCCTATAAGGGTTCAGTTTTTTCTTTTTACGGAATTCAAATAGCAGTAAAGACTTAAGCGGAGGAAATCTTTTATCAAAAAATCAGTGTAAGTCTACAGCCGTTGTTTCATAAGAATGATTACAGTTTAATCTCTGGGGCTGGTTCGTTAGGGGTCGCGCCGCTACTTATCTGTCCCCTGGGAACAATGGAATACTACTGAAATATTACTTTTAGCGGCTGTTCACTTGGAAGTATTTTCATATTCCAACTATTTTGTAGGGAAGAAAAACATAACAATATTGTTAACGACCTAAAAATGTACGATATTCATTTTTAATTTGGTAAATAAAACTGCCAACTTTTGATTAGCGATGGTACTCTCGCTAATTCCAGTGCACTTTGAGATATCACCAAAATTTGACTGCCATTAAAACGCGATTCGATCAGTATAAACATCCATGATATCTATATATGTGAGGCGCTAACTTAACGCGACCGGGTTGGTAAATATATCGCCACTTCGGAGATCTCTTCCAGATACCAGACAGGTTATTATGAAATTGGAGCCCAGGGTACGAATTCCATGAAGCTTTAACATATCGCTAAAGTATAAATTATAGTGGCAAGATCCTGGATGTCAGTGCCAAAAATCAAATTGAGGCCTAGAGGAATTAAAACAGAAAAAAAACCGCTGCTCTTTTGCCGTAGAAATACATTCAGAAATATTAATTAACGTTAAAATTGGTAACGTAACATATTTGAAACATAAATGTCTTGGTAATATTTCGTCTGAAACGCCACGGCAATTTGCATTTAACCTTTTACATTATTTATTTCAACTTTATTGCACACAAACTAAATTCAGTACATACAGATTTTAATTTTAATATTTTTTTTTTTAGATAGAAGATTTAATGCCAAATTGCTTTCTCTATCAGTCAACCAAGCCAAGCAGAAATTTAATTGTACTGCGACCGCCTAGCGGAAGGCAAGCGGAAGGAAACCGGAAGGAGAGCAAGGAACTAGACGACGAATCATCATCATCATATCAACTGATAGTCGTCCACTGCTGGACTAAGGCCTCGCCAAAGTTTTCCACGATGATTGGTCTTGCGCCACCCTCATCCAATTTCTACCCGCAATCCTAACCAGGTCGTTGGTCCTCCTTAATGTTGAATGGGTGTAATGGAGGAAAAAGTATGCTAAGCCGACCCCAAATAAATGGCATAACAATGCCAAAATAATCACATGGTTTTACCATGAGAGGGCTATGGGCTAACACATATTGAGGACGCGCTATACACGTTAATAGTCTTTTAAAGAACAAGAAGGCACGAATGTATCTCGGCCAAGCCTCTCCGGGCGAAATGGTTCTCGGGGGAATGCTTTGTGGAGGAGCGTTTGAAAATACCTTTGCAACAGGCCTTTTCAATGAAAACGTGTTACATCGAAATGGCGTCTTAGTTCTTAAAATTACTACTTTATTACAATTTCCAAAACGTGGTCTTTAAAATAACAACTAAGTACTTATAATATAGGATATATAGCTTTTTTGACCTTCAAAAAGCATTCTATATGATCTATAATGATTAAAATGATTTTGATTTTGAATTTTTGATAAAACTAACGTGGCATCGTACCAAAGACGCTGGAAGCATAACTTCGCTGTATTGCGATACTTAAACGCTGCGCGAGAAAGCTGCCAGCCCTTTGATTGGCAAAGTAATTTGATTTGGGGTTATATACATATATATTTTTTTCTGAGTAGTTAACGTCTCATTGCGTTAATATGTTTTTTTTTTATTTAAGATTGGTAACCTCAATATCCAAACTTGCGTTATGAACACGTTTAATAAAATCTTGTTATGTTAAAAAATACAAGAAGAAGGCCCTGGAGGCATTTAAAAGGAGGTGCTGACGAAGGATGGAGAAGATCAGTTGATTCGAAAAAGTTACAAATGAAGAAGTACTTAAAAGAGTTTGCGGAAAATTACAGAGAATAGACCTTATGGGGCATGATGATTTTATAAATAACATCATAGAAGGAAAGGTTGAGGGGAAGCGAGGAAGAGAGAATAAGTTGCATTAGACAAATAAAAAAGAAAGACGTCTTGTCGTATGGGGAAGTCAAGGAAGTGCCTATGGATAGAGTTAGATAGAGAAAACTTCATACTTCATCAGCTACACCGACAAAAGCTTGACTCTTAAATTTATGATGATGATGATGGAAATACAATATATTTATTTGTAATAAAAAAAAATTGGAACTAAAATGACGATACATAATCATAATAATCATAATCATAATTTATTGATAATATAAAATTACATGTCAAGTACAATATTATTGTATAATAATCAATTCTTCAACGATCAAATAGTTCCTTGTGATCGTAGAACGTCTGCTCGAGAAGCCAGTTTTTGAGTTTTAATTTAAATATGGATGCACTTTGTGCAGTAAAAATGTCCCTTGGGAGGTTGTTGTACACTTTGCGACCCATGATGTGTGCTAGTCTATTAGACTTCGCGAGTCAATGGGGCACGGGGGGTAACTTTCCGACGCGAGCGCCGCGGGTCTCATGTCTTCGCGGGGTGTTATCCTTAGGATTTGCATCCACCTCCTCTCGTGCGATTACTGCCACCTGCAGAATCAACAGCGATGGCAGTGTCAGGATACCAAGTGATTGAAAAAGTGGTCGCGCAGAGTTGGTTTGAGGAACGCGCGCTATCGCACGTACGGCACGTTTCTGGAGGTGAAAGGCCCTCTCTCAATCGGCGGCTCCCGCCCACAGCTCGATGCCGTACTGCAGGTGCGCGTGCACCGTGCACTGATGCAAAGTAGCATGCTCGGACCATATCTGCTGGTAATATCCGCGCTAGACGTTTTAGGGCGAAACATGCGGTTGCCAGTTTGTTGCACATTTTATCGATATGACCACTCCAGGTGAGGCCTCTGTCTAGCTCAAAACCGAGAAATGTTGAGCTAGCGACCTGATTGATAGTTGTTCCATTGGTCATTACCGCTAATGGCGTCATTTGCCGTCCAGAGAGGTCAAAGCTGATGTGGTGTGTTTTGGAGGTGTTTAAAATGAGGCCATTAATTTATATACTCTAAGTTTGCTGAATACGCTCATGTTTCGATGGTATATTGTATGGCTGGTGGCAGTTTGGCACTGCAGTGACTGGGTCACGCAGCGGGTTATTTCAGCCTGCGGTCCCGGCGGCACTTTTGTACGTGTCCCGAATTACCTACTCGACGCTGCTGAGCAGATCGTCGAGTATTTGCAAGTGCAGACCAACTTCGTAGTGAGGGTCGAGCGGTTGGAGTCTCGTCACAACGTTACGAGGATATATTATTACTGTTTCTTGTCCCATACTATCAGTTTACGTTAAGATTGCACCTGATAACTATTGCGTCCTCCAAACTTAACATAACTGGGTTATATCTAAATTAGCGAGATAGTGGGATTGTCGGTCAACAAGGCAAAAACCAAAGTGATGGTTATTGACCGAGCTGGACATATCACACGCACGGGGGAACTGGTAGACCTGGAATTTGTGTCCGAGTTTGTGTACTTAGGATCAACTATCAGTAATCAGGGAGGATGTGAAAAGGAAATACGGAAACGCACGCAGATGGGCAAAGCCGCTATGAGCAAGATGTCGAGGATCTGGCAGAATAGAAATATCTCCAACTCAACCAAAATGAGACTCGTGAGAACGCTGGTATTCTCAATATTCCTGTACGGCTCCGAATCCTGGTCCATTCGTGCTGTAGACCGAAAGAAAATAGACGCTTTTGAGATGTGGTGTTGGCGGAGAATGTTACGCATACCGTGGACAGCCAGACGCACCAACAAGTCCATTCTCGGCCAACTGAAGGTTAAAACCAGACTCTCCACCATATGTTACCAGCGAGTCCTAAGCTACTTTGGTCATATCGCCCGCAGACAGCCAGATAATTTCGACAAACTGGTGGTAGTAGGAAAAGTAGACGGCAAAAGACCACGTGGGCGATCACCTACCCGCTGGTCCGACCAGATAAAAGCTGTAACTGGACTTACTATTACCACTGCCCTGAGAAAAGCTGAGGATAGAGTAGGATGGAAGCAACTCGTCAACGATGCCGTCAAAGCGTTTCAGGACGGACACGACCTTCAGCAATGAAGCCCACGAACAAGAAGAGATCTAAATTAGCATAGAATAGAATTTGTGTCGTCGGCGTCTGTTTTTAGCCTAAATTCCACTACAAACGGACGCCTAGCCTAGTACACTAATTCTATAATGATTTGCGCTAAATTCTAAACGTTCTAACATGGAAAATGTTTATTCTATTCAGTTCCTAAAATTTCATAAAGATTGGCTAAGGTTTGGAGGAGGACAGGCAGAACAAGCGATAACAAGATCTCGATTTGTATGAAATAAGAGAAGTGGTTTTCCTCTCATCTTCAAATCGCTTATGGCGAGAGTGCCAACTGCCCAACTGTTGACCATCATGAAGGAGGAGGTCTGTCCGAAAGGTGGCTTCGAAAGCGCCGGATTTATTTGAATATTTCGGAAATAACCCAAATGTTGGTCAAAAATAATCTTTCTAAATTTACTATTGGATTTCACGAATATCGAATGTTCCAATTTGTGGTGATCCATATTGTGAAGATTTCCTTTATAAACGGTGTTAGAAACGTCAAACAAAGTGGCTTTGTTTGAGAGGAACAGGACGATGCCTTTATACAATTACGGTACTGCCTATGGGAGCAAGAAATAAAAACCAAAGAATGGCGGGAATTGAACTTGTCTTATAATATATATTCATCTCAAAATCTAAGAAAAATTATTGATGATTTGACGAATATAATACTATTCGAGATTTTTAGCCCTACTCAAAAAGCCAAAAAATTCTTCAACTCTGGCTCATTAGTTTCTGCTGAATTTGTGATAAAAATAACCTTGGAGCAATGGATCTACTGTTAAAACATTGATAATTGAACTTGAATGTACGGTATATACCTATATTGAATCCAAATCCAAACCCTTCACTCAACATGAAGCATTCCAAAGCTTGTTAGAACGGGAGCTAAAATAGAACTGGACGTATGAAGTTAGAGGCAAACAAATATGCAGTTTATGAACAACTCTGCCTAGAGATATAATTCGACACCAGAATTGCTAAAAATTCGTGAAAATATGGAAAAAAGAATGAAGTGAGCCAAGATCTTCCTAGAAACAGGGACAAGTGGTACCTACTCTTCAAGAATGTTTGCATCTAATTCGCAATGGTAAAGTCATTATGATGAGTCTCACGTTTGTCAAACTTGTCGATGTTGTTGGCGTCCGGTTTGTCATAGACCAAGTCACAAGGGATATTGTATAAAATACTAACGCCAGACCGAACGCGATTTCACACCTTGTCGACGTTGTTAGTGGCTGGCTTGTCGGGATGACAATGGCAGATCTTTTGGCTCTCGTCACATATAAACCCCGCAAAACCACAGTTATGGGCTAATAGCGCACTTACATAGATAGGGTTTCGTGGAAGCTAATACGCGACCACACAAAACGGCGTTTTTTTTAGTCAACAAAGGCAGAAATGATGTGATGACAATTACGTTGGCCATACTTGTCGACGTTATTGGTGGCCGGCTTGCCGGGATGACTGTAGCAAATATTTTGGCTCTCATCACATATGGACTTCGGAAAGCCACAGTTATGGGTAACAGCGCACTAAGACAGTTGTCAAAGGAAACATGGCAAAGGGTTTCGTAAATAATGTGACGGCACTTACGTTTACCACACTTGTCGACGTAGTTAGTAGCCGGCTTATCAGGGTGGCACTGGCAGGTCTTCCGGCCCTCGTCGCAGATCGAGTCCGCGAAGCCACAGTCGTTTGAGATGGAGCAACCGTCGCCGTACATCGCCGAGCCGCGTGTGGCTGGGTCTGTGGATAGAGAAACACGATAAGCATCTATACTTTTTAGCAGTTTCGACTCAACATTAAAATATGCTTTGTATAGTCTTCACGGCAAACGTGCAGTACAATATTTATAAAAGACAATGGAAAAGGAAGTAGACTACGAAAAGACAAGTGTACGAGTCTTTTCATCATGGGTGGCCAAGAGCCTTTATAGACATTCAAAACTACGTCTTTCATTTGGATGCAATCGCACAGACAGACAGACACATAATTATAGGCTTTTTATGTTCTATATAAATCATAGCACTTCAATCCAAATAAAATTTTATTACAGCAATAACGTAGAGTATCGATGCTACCCTAAGGCATTTAAGATATGATGCAACTGTTTGAAAAATTCAATAGCTCGGCTCGGGCTATAGATTTGGCTGCCTAAAAAAGGCGTCAGGTGTTGTCACATAGAGCCATTGGAGATGCGGATTCGAACCCCGCCAGACGCATTTTTTTTTACTTTTCACTTCAATGTAAACACTTATATCCACACCATTACTTAACACTGAAACTAACCTACAGTCAAAATCAACAAAAGTTTCTTTCTCTAAAAACGGGTGTAAGCAGGAGTAACCTTTTTCAGCGTAATCTAGCTGTAACTGGTTTCAATTTCGTTGCTAACACAGATATGTTAGATTATATCTGCGGCTGCTAAGCCGAGGCTCGTTTAAGATGCCGAAATGTGGACGTTATTATAATTTTGCAGGATCATTTGCATTTTCCTTACAGGAAGAATGGTTATGTAATTATATGGAATTAGAATGAATACCACTGTTTCGTCTGAACTTATTTCCTCATCGTCCATTTATGGCAGAGAAACAGATAAGAGCCTTGCTTTTAAGTCAATGACGATGTTCACCCATTTAGGTGATGTTAATGTTATTTTCTTTTCTTAAACTTACCATTGAATCTTGTTATAATATTCTACCTAGTTCTAGACTCACGAACAGGAACACTTTTTTTGTTAGAAATTTATTTCGTCGAATATTTCATTTTGCCGAAAAATCATATCGCAGAATTTTTTTTCCCCTGCTCATAATTCTTGCAAATATCATCCACATACTATTGATTAGGTTAGGTTTGTTTTATAACAATTACAGATAATTTACAGTTGCAAAGAATAATGCTTTCTGCTGAAATATTCGACGATAAATAATTCTCACCAAAAACTAACTCAACTACGAACTTAGTACGTACTTTTTATTAACGTCAACCATTAGAATGTAAATTGGTAGTCATTAATTAAGTTAAGTATCTATCTAATTATATTGTTGAGATTCTACCATTAGACATTTATACTTGACACTATTGTATAAATTGTCCTTGATTTTCATGACTAAGCTGTATAAAAGCAACAGTATGAAACATGTTTTTGAACTTACATGACTAATATTGTAAGTGTTACTTTCTAAGAAGCCGAGTATAAAATTATACACACAATTTAATTTATTTCGCGCAAATGTGGGGTAATTAGCGTGGCGTGTGGCTCTAGAGGGAGAAGGGCACCCATTCAACGGAACGGGCAGAAATTCCTGGAAGTTTAGCGCGCTGTTTTATATTATTGCAGACTCAAATGCGAAATGGTGCACTTTCTTGACATTAAGGAACAATGATTTTGTTTATTACAAATACAAAGATAGAAACAGTAAAAATAGACCCTGACCAGGTTTGAATTGGTACCTTAATATGCCATGCCAGGGCAATACGCTATGACCAATTTAGCTACAGTGTTTCGTAAAAAAATCAATAACAGTAATCTTATTAAAACTTTCGTGAGACATATTTAACAAATGTGACATCGATCACGACCAGTGAGAAAGTTACCGCACCGCTGTGCGTAGCAGTCCCTGATGAAGAGCTCCATACGAGTTTGAAATATGTGGGGGTACCTGACAAGTTCATGTCAGTGTAAACTGCTTCGTACATTTAGTGAAGAACAAAACAAATCATATTTCTGGCTCAGCAGAAAGATAATGTACTTATTTTCATTAAATTATTACGCTTTGTTAATGTGAAAGTGTTTGGTGGACTGTCCTTCTTTTAAGCCAGAACAGACAGGTTGCGATTAAATCAGATAATATACTCATTTGTTCTTTTCTTATACAGGAACACAATGCAAGCACTGATAAATATAGATTACTTTGCATGTCAAATGTTACTATTTTTATCTCTTGGCACAAAAATTAGGGGTGTTAATATGTTTGAAGCATTTTGAAGCAGTGACGTTGTAGCAAGCACTTTATTTAATTGAGATGTTGTACATATTTTTGAGGGCTACCTTTTATTCCTATCATATTACTTATCTGTTCAACATTTTCGAAACCCGTACAAAAATGTTTAGGTGTTTTGGGGCGTTTTTATCGTTCCTACGATTAAAATTATCATACATTAAGTATAACGGTGTCTATAATTAAGAAAATTTGGCAAGCACTCACCCAGATAACACTGTATTCATACTGATGACACTTGTTTCGCATGTTGGGCTATTATCGTACATTATTCGGGCAATTAGGCACCGCAACGAGACCTAATGAGTTTGCATACAAACTAGATCGTTATAACTACATTTTAAAGCTTCATTCGCGCTTACCGCAGAATAATTAAAGACAAAATCATGGTATTTAGATCGTTATAACTACATTTTAAAGCTTCATTCGCTCTTACCGCAGAATAATTACTTAAAGACAAAATCATGGTATTTACCTGCTGGCGAATGTTATCTTATCCCAAATGTTTACAAATGAAGCGAATATTGAAAAATTTAATGATTCGGACAGGATTCGAATCTGCGTTTCCAACGGCTTTCCGGGCCAACACGGGCGTCCTCCCAATTGGACCACCGAATCAGATGTCAGAGCCATTGAATTTTTAAACCAGTTGCTTCGACATGCCTTAGGGTGGCATCGTAGCGCCGTCTACCGTAAAGATTTAGACTTTTATCGTCAGCACCATCGTCTCAAATTTGTTGAGAATCGATAGTAACGATGTGCTACACCCGAATTACTTATTTTTATTAAAGCAGTAACGTCTGCTAACGTAAACTAAATGTTTACAAATGAAGCGAAAATTGAAAAATTTAATGATTCGGACAGGTTTCGAACCTGCGTTTCCAACGGCTTTCCGGGCCAACACGGGCGTCCTCCCAATTGGACCACCGAATCAGAAACATTTAACACGCATTTTATTTTGGCGAGCACTAACAACATTTTGTTCGTGCTCGGAAAATCTCTACGTCGTATACAGATTTAAGAACGTCTTAGTCGATTATCGATTCAACGCGTTCGTTATGCAAACCCATGTGCCTCGTACGCGTTCATCATTTTGCATATGCATAACTCATCGCACGCTGACAGGTCGCGTATAATTCATTTATCATCGTATATAATGGGAATGCAATGCGGCAATATCGAAACCAAAATAATAAAGTTACGAGCATAAGTTTTCTACTTTATATTTTGTAATGATTTAGGTACTTTTCTCAATTCATTATGATTGGTCGACTGAACTGATGTTTTAACACCCGATGAAAAAAGAGAGGTGTTTATAAGTTTAACATGTGTATCTGTGCCATCGTAGCTCCGACCGATGAACCGATTTGAATTCGGTTTTTTTTATCGAAAGCCTTGTTTGTCGACATGGTTCTTACCTATGTTCAGAAAAAATAGCCACAGCCGTTTCCAAGATATTGAGCTTTGATTGGAACAAGTAATCTCAACCAATATTGAAGTTAAGAATTCCAAATTTTGAGGTCCGGTTTTAAATGTTTAGGTTTGGTTAACCTATACCACTCATTCAATGAGGGCCTCGTAATGACCAGACCAGCTACTTGCATGGGGGATTTTTTTTAATTTGAATTAAGGTTACAAAAACTGACTCCTCTTTTTATAATTAAGCGTATTTGGTGAAAGCAGGAATTGGTATAAGTCGAAGCACAATGAAAGTTTAATGACATACTTTTCTTTCTTTATTATGACGGAATGAGCGAAGCCTTTGACCTGTTTTAAGCGCTCGGATTAACCGCTCGTGACACTAACTTCAGCGCAAAAGAAAGTGTACTGCGGTAAGAAGGTGCGAATCGCTGGCCAGCTATTTTCTAGTTTCGGCGTGTAATATTTGAGATGGGACCAAAATATGCTGCAGGTTGTGAATAGCTCGTAATATAAAACGTGATTGCCTGGCTACGAGGCTTGTTAAATACACAAATTTGCGGACATTCGAAATTGGTTACTTTTCTCGTTTAAAATTTTAATAGAGAAAGCGGTTTCTGTCCTGTTTAAAATGCAGAAGATAATATTTTCCTAATAGCAGTAAAGTGTGATCAAATGTATAACAGGACTTAAGTTCGCTTTGTAAATTTGATATGCATCCTGATTATATACCTATTAGAAGTAGCATGTGACGAAGCTACTTGCTGAACGGGAGGTGACATCCTCGGCGGTGCAAATCAGCTATAACAGGAAAAGAGAGAGCGCGGGTAAGAGATGGATCTGTGGGAGTAACTTGTCATGGAGCTACTTACTGAACGGGGTGGTGGAGGTGCAGCTATAACAAGAACACAGCGAGTGCAGTCAACGAGATCTCGGCCTGTTTAGAGATGGATGGATGAGAGTAACTTGCCATGGAGCTACTTACTGAACGGGGTGGTGGAGGTGACATCCTCGGCGATGCAAAGCGGCCATAACAGGAACAGAGCGAGCGCGGCCAGCGAGGCCTCGGCCCGCTTAGAGCGTTCGACCCGCATGCCGCTCAAAGTCCCGCGTCACATGTCACGAAACCACCTGTAATTAAAGAAATTCAACTATAGTCAAGTTGAACAGAAACGAGATCGGACCTAGGGGGAGAAGGCATGTTCAAAGAGCATCAAATTAATAGATTTGAAGAAGGGAAGCGCCATATTCAGTTCTTGTTCCTGGGCTGATGACGAAAGCTAAACTTTACAATTAGGTAATATTAATGGACAACCATTAATGACGTTGACAGAGATAGCGAGACAAATCCAAATCCAAATCCAAATCGTTTATTTGTTTTAAGTACATGTACATGCAAATACAGTTTTAGACCTAACATTCTATTATTAACATTATATTTAAATTATATAGGTATCACAATCACAATTACAAATTCAAAATAATATCATTACTTAATTAATTGTCCAGTGCATTACAAAAGAATTCATTTACTGAGTAGTATGTTCAAGTTATAAAATATTCTTTAACATTTCTGTCAAAAGTTCTAAAATTATCACAGTATTTTATGTTATCACTTAATTTATTGAATACTTTAATGGCAATATTATTAAAGCTATTGTCAAAGTGCACAAACTTGATGGCTTTCACCATGACTGTCCAAGTAGCAAAGCTGCAGAAGCGCTTATACAGCCCGTATACTGCTATTTTCGCTGAATAAAGGCTTTACATACGCGCTTCTGCATCTTTTTTCGCTACTTGGGTGGTGGGAGCTTGGTCAGGATCGGGGCACGTAGAAAAATTAAAGAAAGGCCTTTGCACAATAGGACACTCTAGGCTCCTAACTAAATCCCTACTAGTAACAATTACATAGATAGATATCGATAGTAGTTAGTATCTGTAGATAATCCAGCTTCTAGTAACAATCAATTGACTTATCTCCGATTGACAAGGCGCCAAGCCAGCACAATAAGCGTTAAGTCTGTGCAGCCAAGCCGGATTATGTACGGATGCGATCAAACAATACTAGGTCTAATTCGACGAAGCATTGCAATATCCCCAAATTGCCAATATTTCGGTTTTATTAAGACGACATTTAACGCTTAAAAGATATGGCTCAATATACCGAAAAACATATTATATTATATTGTACTTTAGCAATACAACTCATCGTTTTGAATGTATACTTATTGAAAAGAAAAAAAACTGGCCAAGTGCGAGTCAGTTCCGTACAAACACTTATCCCATCTCAACTGGCCGGGTTAAGTTCAGTTTGCACCTGGTATGTATGGCGCCGGATAAAAATGAGGTGCAAAGTTAACGCAACCGATAACGTTTGTTGTATGGAATCCCCACTTTATTTTTTGTATTTTATTTTTAGTAGATAAAGATATACTGGGCAAAAAGAAGCGAAGAAAGAGAAGGAAATGGTGGAATGAAGAATGCGATTTGGCTATGGATGAGAGACGAAAATTTAAGATTCTCTCTGAACGAGATGCTACATGGAAGGACAAATATCGGGAGGCACGGAACAGGCTGAGAAACTTGATAAGGAATCTGAAACGACAGCGCTTGGAATTTCAACTAAGGGAAATGGAAACTTTAATCAAAACTAATGAAAACAGAAAATTTTATCAAGAGGTGACATCTGTCAAAAAAGGATACCAGCCAACCGTGCAAACCCTCGAAAACAAAGAGGGAGATCTCATACTGGACCAGGAGGCGCTGAAAACTGAGTGGCGGCAGTACTTTACCCAGTTGCTCAACTGTCAACCGATAAATAGTCAGATAGAGGTGGATACGACTGTAGTAGGAAATGTGGATGTTGTAAAAGAACCAAGCTTCGACGAAGTGAGGAAAGCAGTAATGAGGCTGAAAAATAACAAGGCCCCGGGGATTGATGGAATATATGCTGAGATTTGGAAGTATGGCGGAGGAGCAGTGCAATCCAGATTATATGAAATAATCACTAAAATCTGGAACTCGGAAAAACAACCTAACGAGTGGAATATAGGAGTGATATGCCCTATTCACAAAAAAGGCTCCAGACAAAAGTGCTGCAACTACAGGGGCATTGCACTGCTTCCGACGGCGTACAAAGTGCTCTCATATATTCTGTTGGGGCGACTGCAGCCTTATGCCGAGGACATTATAGGCGATTACCAGTGTGGCTTCCGTCCGAATCGCAGCACGGTAGATCAAATATTCCTCCTGAAACAGCTGATGGAAAAGAGGTGGGAATACTCACACTCCATTCACATTCTCTTCGTCGATTTCTCCAAAGCGTATGACAGTGTTGACAGGGAGACACTGTATAAAATAATGAGATCTTTTGGCATACCGAACAAATTAGTGACTTTATTTGCTGTTGCCACTAAAGTGAGTAGGATGAGAGTTAGGACAGGCGGAGGTCTGTCAGACGAGTTCGAGGTTGTTACTGGCCTAAGACAGGGAGACTCACTTTCGCCAATGCTGTTCAACTTGGCACTCGAATACGTCATACGAAAGGTGTTACAATATGATGGGGGTGTTGAGCTGAATGGCAAGCACAAAATCATTGGCTATGCCGATGACCTAGGGCTATTGGCGCAAAACAAATGGGACCTGAAGGCCATGGCACTGTTGGTGGAACAAGAGGGAGAGAAAATTGGTCTCAGATTCAATCACCAGAAAACAGAATATCTCCTCATGAAAAGGTACAAAGACGTCAGAGCAAAAAGAGTGGATTTAGCAGTAGGAACAACAATCTACAAAGGCGTAGATAGATTTAAGTACCTTGGTTGCATAATTACCGACACCAACCACAGGGCGGAGGAGATTGATGTTCGAATCCAGAACGCCCTAAGATGCTCTGCAGCACTCCATAGAGTTTTAGCGTCCAAGTTGATCAGTAGACCAACCAAGATTCGCGTCTACAAAACGGTAATCAGACCAATTCTGATGTATGGGTGTGAAGCTTGGACGCTGACTCAAAAGGAAGAAAATAAGCTCTTAGTGGCGGAAAGGAAAATCTGGCGAAAGATTCTGGGATCAATAAGGAATGAGGATGGCAGCTGGAGAAGGAGAAAGAATAAGGAGTTGGAAGAGCTGGTGGCTACACCCAACATAGTTGGCGAAATCAAAGCCACACGACTCCGCTGGCTGGGTCACCTGGAGAGGATGGGAGACGATCGGGCCGTGAAGAGAGCGTTTCAGGGGCGACCGACTGGAAAACGTCCGGTCGGCCGCCCGAGATACCGCTGGAAAGATGAAGTGGAGAAGGATCTGTGCGCCCTAAGTATCCCTAACTGGCGGGAAAAGGCGCAAAACAGAGAAGAATGGCGTTCTCTTGTGTCAGAGGCCAAGATCCTCTTTGGGTCACTGAGCCAGAGTAGTAAGTAAGTAAGTAAGTATTTTTAGTAGAGCGGAAACAGAAATAAATAATTTTTGAACATTTTAACTGTCTAGCAAATACGGTTCATGAGATACAGCCTGGTGACAGACAGACAGATAGTGGAGTCGTAGTAACAGTCCCGTTTTTTTCGCTTTGCGTACGTAACCCTAAAAACGGCGGTATAATTAAGTACATAAGTTCGTATGGATCGCATCGCTAAATGGGCAGACATTTTCAAATGTATCTGTAATCAAAATCACGAACGTAGCCTAAACAGTCATAATACTTACTCGTATTTAATATACTTCAGCCCAAAACGTACTTGCCTAAAATATAACAATCTGTGTCACTAAGGACACTGTTTGTGTCGTTGTCATAAAATCGGAACGCAGTTACACAGCTGGTAAATATTGCCAAGGAAGCCTTTCCAAGATACATTTGGAGTATTCTTTATGATCACTGCATTGCGGCATTCAAACAGGACTTATTTTGAGGTATTTTTTATCAAACATGTTTTAGTTAAAGGAATACTTTTAAAGACTTGAAGATTAAAAAGTGACAGTTACTTGCAGTGTTGAATATTAAAACAGATATGAAAAATATTGTCAACATAGCTAAAAATTACCTCCAAGATGCTATATTTATGTTTAGTTTATTACAGAAGATTGCAAGAGGATATTATTTAATAAATAAATAATTGAATTGAATAAAGCTTCTGATGGCCTTGTCTATCGCGCAACAAAGTGATCGTATAAGGATTCCGTTTGTCCCCTTTGAGGTACGGAACCCTAAAAACACGACAAAGCAAGATAAAACACATGATTAAATTAGGGCTCGCGTTCGTGTCCGGGTTTCGTGTACACGTCGCCAGGTTTCCGTTTACGTGTTACACGTGACCAATTTTCTGGTCTATTCATTCGTGTCGTTAGGTCCCGAGTGATTAAAATCTGTCTATGAGTCCACGGCTTTGAACTACACGCGGGTTTGACCCGTTCTAAAGCACTCGGCATGCGTACTTGGACCCGAAAGCAGATCCGGAAAGGGATCTCGGCGGTTTCGTGTAATTCAGGATCTTAGTAACGCTGGGATTAATTACACGGGTCGGCGTGTAACACAGGTATCGGGGGGTCTTGTATAAATTGTTCAGAATAGAAAAGTCTGTGTGTCTGTTTGATAGGTAAACAATACATCATGAGTTATATCAAGAGACACCACTAGCATGCAATTCACCTATGAATAAATTGCGGAATAGCATTCAGTAATTTCATTTTTATGTTAACCACCATTATGACGTCAATGTTAAATCATTACCCCCATGATTCATGCAAACAAGCGTTTTCGCTGTTTAAAGCCTTATTAATATCTAGGGCAAGCTGTCACGCAACAGCTCCATAACGAAAAGGAATGACAGTAAACGGTGTAATCAAAATTAACAGTAACCAGTCTGTTGCTAAGTAAATTAACCATTAGGTATCGATGTTTTGAATTTATGCTTACCACGTGTAACTAAATCGAGGGATAGCGAGGTAGAGGAAGGCCAAGACGAAATTACTTTGAACAAATAAATGAAAAGGATAATGTCATATCTTACTAAGAAGTGAAGGAGAAAGCCCAAGAAAGAAACGGCTGGCAATTGCTACACTGAAAAGAGCACAGCTCTTAAATTGTAGAAGAAGGAGAAGACGTGTTAATAATTATTTCTGCAACTTCCGCCCGCGTAGCGGGCAGAAAATCCTACGGCCTAGGGTGACGTAAAGATATATATAATTACGACAAAATAGTTGCTTTACAAATTTGTACTTTTAAAGAACAAGGATATTACAATCGCAATAGGTATCATATTTAATGAAAACAGCAAAACAAAACGCCCAGATAAACTACAAATATTGATAATTTACCTAATTAACATTTCAGACTAAATAGGTTTGTGACGTCGCGGTTGGCAGATATCGCTTAAGTTAATAAGCCTGGCCCGGAGCCGGTGGATTGACTGCCTGTCTGTTGGGGAGCTCATTTGTATACCTGGGAGAATAGTGTTGCCTACGGTATGACACTAAAATCGAGCGGTTCTAAAATATTATCTTACCCAACTAGCAAAATTACCTTATAAAGAAAGGCCTATATGGCCATAACTCTTATAGTCGTCATTTAAAGGCATTGTTTATGCACTTTACAAGAGGGTTCAGCTAATATGGCTACTGACTTTATAATTTGGTTAGGTAAACGTCAACAAACCTAAATAATATGGCTACTATAAAACCTTTAGTTTATAAGGTTACAACCTTTATAATTCGGTTAGGTAAACGACAACAAAACGAAATAATATGGCTACTATAAGCCTAAAATTATGAATTATCTTATAATGGCTAATTATACGGGCTTTTAGCCAAATAATAGTAGAAGCCATATAAAGGCTAGCATGAAGGCTATTTGATCTTGTAAAGAAAATACACAGGATTGTTATAAAGCATTTTATCTTATAGAAGTCAGAATTTTTACGTATATATAGCAATGGTATACATGTCATTTTATGTGAATTTTAAAAGGGTTGAAGTCTTGGTTAGTTTGCTATATAGTAATTATAAGTGTGTAATTCTTATGATTGTCATGTACTTTTGTTTATATAACAAAGTCAGCCATTATACGAATAAAAGTTTGTTTGCGTAAGTGAAATTACAAATGATGGATTTGGAAGAGTGGAAAAAGTTCAAGAGAAGTGGTAGTTACAAGAGGAAAGTGAAAAGCATGTACGAAAAAATGAAAAATGACGTTAATAAACCTACAACCTCTACCGATGTCAACAACACTTCTTTTGTCACGGACAACACATCCGAAAGTGCAAGTGGTTCCGTACAAAATTATAACTTAGAGCAGACTTATTGCAGTGAAAATTTGGAATATGACAGTGGGGAACAGAGTAGTGATTACGATGTGGACGGAAGTATAATTGTTGAGTTAAAAAAAGACAACTTACGTAAGAACATAATAATTGAATTTGGTCACCAATTTTATTGTCACAAAAAGACCATATGAAATATAACAATAAATTAAATTAAACAATAAAACTAATTACTAATTACTAATTTTGTTTTTTTTTTTTTTTTTTTTTATATTTGAAACAATTTATTCAGTTTGTTAGTTAAACAGTTCTGTATGCATCACTGGTACTGTTGAATTACTAATTAATTTGGTCACGATTAATAATGAAATGTGATGTCATGTGGGTCGAAGTAATACGTTTGCAATTATAACAATTGTCTCTCTTTACAAAATGTGTCATTTGCCAAGGCCATATTGAACGATGAACAAGATATAAATCTTCTCTTCTAAGAAACCGGTCCACATCAATAAAAATTACTATAGTTTTCAGTTCGGCAAATCTAGGAAAGAAGTGTCTTTAATTAATTACGTCATTACGGAACCCTAAAATGTATCAAGATGGAGAATACTTAGGACAAAACATAACCTCTATAAATGTTTTTTTCTTATAAACACCTTGTAGAGTTTATGTAATTTGCTTAAAGACTTATAGCAACAATAACGAAGGAATTAAAAAAAATCCAAAGTATTTTCATCACAAATCATTGTCAATTCATGGGGGCGTTGAAAATGAATTGAAAACCATACCCCATATCCTCATAAAAATGAGTTTCCACTTAGTTTCGATTATTAAAGACACAGAAGTAACATCAGAAAAATGGACACAGACTATATTACCTTTTTCAAAATGGTTGACGAATAAAAGATCTTTTATTTATTCATCGATGTCACACGCACGATAATTCTTGTTGTATGATTGCTGCGACGTTTATGAGTTGGATTACCTTTTAAACGATCCTTACATAGCGGTTACAAGAACACGCTTCTTACGACTGGAGTTTACATAGCAATTATAAGTTAATCCTTTTTATGCAAGCTTTATAAATTTCGATTATAAGGGCTATGAACATATAAACGGATTACAATTGGCAATTACAAGGGAATTACACTTATTGCTAACCGTAACACATCTGGTATCAGATAAGTAGCAAATAATAAAACTGGAATATGGTAATTATAAGGTTCAATATCTTATAATTTGGGCCCAATGCCACCCTTATTAACGTTTATATGGCTTGTATAAGAATAATTATTTTATCTTTATAAACCTTTATATAACATATTTTTGCTACTTGGGTAGAACTAATTAAGACCTGCTCTCGAACTGAGTGTCATATCGAAGGCAACACTATTCTCCTAGGTGTGGTTCTGCCTTTTCGGCGACATATGTTTCACCAAATTTCACTTTACGCAGCCACCTTTACGCAGAAGTTTAATTAGGCAAACTAATCGTTGACACAACTTTACTTCGCACTTTTCTCGCTTGGCAACATTTTTATATTGCAAAATTTTACTTCAACATTAAAGGGATTTGACGATTTCGAATAACCTGAGACATATTAAAATATATGCGTACCTTTATGTCGCGACCGACCGAGTCTATTCCAAACTTGTCGAAAGATATTCGACTTGAACGATGTGAGTGAACTCGATTCATATTATGTTTTTTTTCTTATATTATTGTTTATTTAAAAATATGTAAAAAATTCAAACTATACATAATAAAACTTAATTAAATGTATTTCAATATATCCGCACTTGGCCTTCCAAATAAGTCTTATCAAGTTGTCATAAAAAATATTAAAGTTTTCGCATGAAATTAGAGGGTGAAGATATTTTCTAGATCAGTGAGGTACTGATTGATTTTTAATGGTATCCTTCGAATATAATTTGCGAGGCCGTTTCGGTGTTGTGCCATCAATCATTTCAGTTCGCGGAAAACGAAATGAAACGTAGAATTATTTTGGCAGTAAAGGATGACTGAGACAATTATATTATTATTATTGTAGCCGAGAAATTTGTATTCTACAAGTAAATTCCATTAAGAGAATACAGAAATTAGATAGTATTAAATCGGAGCGTTTACAATTTGAATTAGGAGCTCTTATTTTTATTTTCTATAATTATTCTTATGTTTAAGCTGGGTTCGTAAAATGCGAGCAAAAAGTGACTAGGACCATCACTGGTTGTCATACGTAAGTTTAATCGAATTTGCTCGCATTTTACAATCCCTGGTGGAGCTGTTCATTAGGCGAAGTTTTTACGTAATTTTAAACCATTTTATAGTTATTGAAACTATAAAAAAATATAAATAATTAATATAAACTGACAGTGTCAGATTTATAGCAATAATTTTAAGATATAAAAAAAATCTAAGATAGGTAATCCAAATGCGGTTGGGAGTAAGGAGTGTAAAAGGAATTTACAATGTATAGGTTGGAATAAGAAGAATTTGAGCTTTTTCCTTGGTTTGACCATCCATATTTACATGAAAGAAGTCACATAATAAAAAAATAAAAGTTAAATTCAATACCGCCTCCATTTGAACTCAGTTGAAAAGTAATACAAAATAATGGAAAATCCAGATACGACGAGACAGTGTAATCAAGGTAGAATGAAGATGAAAGACAAACGCTTAAACGCTTTGCAATGTCAATCAAAATGAGAAATCCTGAAAGAAACTTTTAAATACGAGTAGGTACCTGCCGATACTTTTTTTTATATTAGAACGGAAAATTCAGAATGAATGAAGATTTGTATCAAGTTTAACAGTATTTTTAAATAAAAATCTTTGAATTATAAGGAATTTCGATATTAGATGTTTTTAATTTCATAGAATGGCGAACGTGCGCGAATTCTGTTTTGCCGTACCTACGAAAATAAATTTCTTCGCATTTCTTGCATTAAATATAATGCATAATTATTTTAATCATTAGGACAGGGCCTCCCCCACCCTTACCCTCGTCGAAAAAAAGTGGCACGGCTCTCATGAGGCGACATGAGGGTTTGCGTATCTGTTTATCTGTCTGTCTGGTTTGTAGGTCCCAAAGGCGTGTACGGATTTGAGTGCGGTGTGTTTATTCGAAAGCCACAACTGTCGAGACGGTTCTTAGCTATATTGTTGGTGGAAATAAAAACAGAAGTCTCAGATTTGATCGGAACTAGTGACAGAAACTCAGGTTTTTTTAGGGTTCCGTACCCAAAGGGTAAAAACGGGACCCTATTACTGAGACTTCGCTGTCCGTCCATCCGTCCGTCCGTCCGTCCGTCCATCCGTCTGTCACCAGGCTGTATCTCAAGAACGGTGATAGTTAGACAGTTGAAATTTTCACAGATGGTGTATTTCTATTGCCGCTTTAACAACAAATACTAAAAATAAAATATAATAAATATTAAAGGGGGGCTCCCATACAACAAACTTGTTATAGATTATGGTACGGAACTCTTCATGCGCGAGTCGGGCTCGCACTTGCCCAATATTTTTCTTTATTTAAAGAGCTTTGTCACTTAGGCGACTATGACACTCTGTTACGATTAGTATTCATACAGTCTAGTAGTCATATCTTATCTCTTATTTAAACCTTGTAACTAAGCATTCCAAAATTTTGTGGTTTGGTTAAGTTTTAGTAGGTTTTTTAGTATCACTCAATAAATCAGGGTTTTATGATGACAAGCTAATTGTATCGATGGTGTTGTTATACATTATTAATTACATTTTAAATTTTCATTATATAATCACACAGAATCTTCGAATTTGAGTTCTAAAATAATAATGTGCTATGTAATATTGTTTGAGTTACAATTTTTATACTCTAAAAAAACATAGCGCTATCAGAAGAAAGTATTCAAGAGAAGTAATAAATGTAATAACACTAACCTTCCCACCCGTATACGTTCCATGACCAATAAAAATAATGCCCTGTTACGACTCAAAAATTTTAGTCAACATTTGCACGAACGGTGTTGCCATGCTACAGTAACTAATTAAAGGCGTGCGTGTGTCACGCATAATGTTGCCATGTTGAAATAGAAATAAATCAATGCAGTCTCAAGCTCGCATAACTCGGGTTTTGAGATTAAGAAAAATAAATTGGCTTAATTTGGTCACGATTTTCATTATCGGTGAAATTTTAGGGAAAGGAACAGTGTATATTTTTTTGTTATTAAATTTCACGGTTTTGCATTCGAGCATTAAAAGTGTTGCTTTTTTTCAGAAATGAAAATTCAGAGGATCTTAAGTTGCTTGCATTACTCTCTTAATAATGGTATCCTATTCTTTTATAGACAAACATTTCACCGAATACTTCATTTCATTGAATTTCTATTTCATAGATAACTTTTCACCGGAATTCACACATTTTTCAGAAATCTTGAATGTCAGCCTATAGATAAGATTAGGTTAGACTAGGTTTGTGTTATAACATTAAATATTTTCTGGTTTCTGAAAAAATGCTTACGATGAAATAATATTTCTTTAAAATGAAAATACAATGAAGCGTTTATCTATAAACATAGGTAAACCCTTAATAATATGTGTATGTATATATTTCTTCGCAAGCAAATCAAGACGACGCGTTACAAAATGATATACTTATTATAATTCACGTAGCTTTGTGTGCGACTCTGTCGCACGTCATATCTGTCATCTCAGTACATTTTATGACCTAAAATCGTTTAAAATTTTCGGAGACGACAGCATACAAAGCTATATGAAATAGACTGCTGTAGTACAAAAGCATAGCTATATCTATATCTGTAGTAAATCAAACTAAAAAACACTGACAACGTTTCATCAGATTTCATGAAACGTTGTCATTGTTTTTTAGTATATTTCGGTGATATGGCTAATTTTTAGGGTTCCGTAGTCAACTAGGAACCCTTATAGTTTCGCCATGTCCGTCTGTCCGTGTGGCCGTCCGTCCGTCTGTCCGTCTGTCCGTCCGCGGCTTAGCTCCGTGATCATTAGTACTAGAAAGCAAAAAAATACTTTTTTTTCGGTTACCTCTCGAACACCTAAAGTGGGGGTGATTTTTTTTTTCGTTTCAACACACTAGTGTGTGGGGTGTCGTTGAATAGGTCCTTTAAAAATAATAGGGGTCTCCAAACATTATTTTTTGATAAAATCAGCAGTTTTGTAAATATTCGCTCCGAAAATAAAAAATAGCGCCCCCCCCCCCCCCTCTAACTTTTCAGCAACGGGTCAAAAAATTATGGAAAAATTCATGAACATGAGGCCTTATAAGTATTTTCAATGAAAACTTTACTTAATCAAATTCGATTGAGCCGTTTTCGAGTTATCGCATAATTTTCTTAAATGGACGTAGTTGACTTCCAGAAGGTAATAAGTAATTACAGTTACTTTGGGGTTTACGACCTTTTTATAGGGCTTGAAATCTTTCTCATACCTTAAGTCTATTGTGAAAGATGAGCAACTACGGAACCGTTCACTGAGCGTGGCCTTTTTAGGGTTCCGTACCCAAAGGGTAAAAACGGGACCCTATTACTGAGACTTCGCTGTCCGTCCGTCCGTCCGTCCGTCCCTCTGTCACCAGGCTGTATCTCAACAACGGTGATAGCTAGACAGTTGAAATAAAATAAAAATAAAATAAAATAAATATTTAAGGGGGGCTCCCATACAACAAACTTGTTATAGATTATATATATGTATAGGTACGGAACCCTTCATGCGCGAGTCGGGCTCGCACTTGCCCATTTTTTTTCTATTAGAGCTGCTGCATAAAGTGACATAATAATATTATGTAGACGAGTTATCATTTAATGGTAAATGCGTCATACTCCATGATATATATTATATAGAACAAATCGCATATAGCAGTGGTGATAGCTTGAACGAATAAATCAATTATATACCTAGATAGATAAATACTGAGGGACAATCTTACACAAATAGACCTCGTCGTAAGCAATGCTTGTAGTATACTATGGGTGCTAAACGACGATATACAAATACATAGATAACATCCATGACCCAGGAACAAATATTCGAGTTCATCACACAAATATTTGCCGTTGTCGGGATTCGAACCCAGGACCCACGGCTTATACGCAGCCTACAAACTGCGCCAACCGCGTCGTCGAACAAAATGCCATTAGAAAAGTCTTGAAGCACTTTCCAAACTTATATTTAATAAAAAACGCACGTAAGTATCTCTTCTCAAGGTCAACTTTTTAATCTTCTTACGAATAAAACTGTCTAAAGATTTTTTCTATCTCACTCCTGGGACACATTCTAAATGCAACATAGTTTTTTTATAGTCTTATATCCCATATCCAAGTCGAGGATTTCCCACGGGATACTTTCTTATTTGCAATATTCAAACAGAAGCATACACCTTTGGGAACGCACCAATAATATATTAACGAGTTTATACAGGCCTCGCTAAGGGGGCTAGAAGCAGAAGGGTTGATTAAGAAAATAATTATATTGTTCGGAAAATCTCAGTAATTTGGAAGCGTTCAATTATGAATGATGGCTGAAGAAGAAGATGTAAAATTGTATAAATATAAATGTTCGTTTCAATTTGAATTTACCTAAGGGCAATGTCGATGTTTAGGTCGAACCGTAATAGTCTCATTTGGTAGCAAATACACCAGTAGCGTAGACAAGGATAGAATCATCTTAAAAGTGTAATGTGAGAATGAGACAGAAAAATTGTGAATAAAGATACTTCGAAGATGTTGTTGTTTCTATAGTATCACCCTATCAAAATTATAGATATGTGCCATTATAATCAACAGCGCTCGTAAAAAGCGCGACAAATTCATTCAAGTACTAAGGGCCGTCAATGGTTGTCATACGTCATTTCAATAGATTTTACTCGCAATTTACGATCCCTGTTAATCATATATAAGATTCAAAATGTGGACTCTGCAAATAGTCTAAGATCCCTTTAAGAACGACCTTCACCGAGATGTTTATTTGATGAAATGTATTTTATATTTAATTTAATATGTCAATAAATATATTGCATATGGGTTGCCTAACAAATTTTAGTCCAGGGTATGTTTAATTAATGATTAAAAAAAAATTTTTTTTAAACATTTGATTATTAGATAAATTCTATACCAATCGAAAGTATGAAGCCCATAGAATATGCAAACGTTAGGTTGCCTATTCTTTTCCCGTCACAACTATCGGGTAGCCAGGTTTAAACTGGTAAATCTATACTAGCATTTTGCAACGGTCAGATTATTGAATTGAAATTAAATAACATTAAAGATTATTTTATTATGAACACGGTGGTATAGGGTTGCCTGCGAAAAATCAGTCCAGAATTCCGGTTGTCGAATTTTGAAAAGTAAAATATTGCAGCGAGTGAATGTGTGTGACTGAGAGGTCCCAACCAAAACCATCCCATACGATAGAAGAGGACACAGCATAGCAGCTGTTTGAAGTCCGCCCATTTAAAAAAAGAGAGTGCGCATGCTATTTGTGCTTGAAAATTAAAAGGATAGCGATAGACTCGTATATGCTGTACATTATTTTGGAGTAGTTTATTATTAAAATAGAGAAATAGTTATTTAACTTTTTTTTTTATCAATTAATTAATGAAATAATGAACTTTATTCTGCAAGTAGGCCACAAGGGCACTTTTACATGTCTGAGTCTATCGACATTTCACAAGAGGTGACCACTGTTGAGAAGAAACTCCGAAAGATTAGATACATTACATTTGTTTTATTCTACTACCTATGTTTCTACTTGAATCACTTAAAATTAATGCCGTTTAAACACTTTTCACCGTTGGTTAAAATTCTCCAACGTTTAAAAGTATGAGAATCTCTGAACACCATGATGACGTAGGCTTGTGTCAGTCACGTGGTTCGCGAGTCTCGGAAGAGAGTACCAGGCGGAGTATATTATTATACCATGCATTTTATTGTATCTATAGCGACAATCTACTCCAAAATAATGCACAGCATATACGAGTCTATCGCTATCCTTTTCATTTTCAAGCACAAATAGCATGCGCACTCTCTTTTTTTAAATGGGCGGACTTCAAACAGCTGCTATGCTGTGTCCTCTTCTATCGTATGGGATGGTTTTGGTTGGGACCTCTCAGTCGCACACATTCACTCGCTGCAATATTTTACTTTTCAAAATTCGACAACCGGAATTCTGGACTGATTTTTCGCAGGCAACCCTATACCACCGTGTTCATAATAAAATAATCTTTAATGTTATTTAATTTCAATTCAATAATCAGACCGTTGCAAAATGCTAGTATAGATTTACCAGTTTAAACCTGGCTACCCGATAGTTGTGACGGGAAAAGAATAGGCAACCTAACGTTTGCATATTCTATGGGCTTCATACTTTCGATTGGTATAGAATTTATCTAATAATCAAATGTAAAAAAAAAATTTTTTTTTAATCATTTATTAAACATACCCTGGACTAAAATTTGTTAGGCAACCCATATGCAATATATTTATTGACATATTAAATTAAATATAAAATACATTTAATCAAATAAACATCTCGGTGAAGGTCGTCCTTAAAGGGATCCTCTACTAAAATAGATAGGTGCCAATTGCTTTTAAAGATGAGTCGTAATGGTTGAATAGCGCATATCGCTTAAGTAACACGTAACGTTCAATGATGATGATGATGATGATATTTATGTTGATGATGAGTTAAAAAATAATTAGAAAATAAGTTACTGTCAAAATTTTCATTTTTGTGACAAGCTTTTATAGCGGAGTGCACTTTCTTTGAACATCCATCAATTGCTCACTGAGACGATTTTAAAAACACCAAACACGGTGGAATTGCTTTACCTATTACAGAGTTTCTAGTGCCACCTTCTGGCTCCATCATCAGACCTGCAGCATGGTACCTTATTATTGTATTGTCTTCAAAGTTAAGTAGGTATGCAAAATTTCAGCTCAATCGTTTGAAGATATCTGCTTCATAATTGAGTTGCAAGATTCCACCCGAACAAACACATGTTACATACATTGCAAGTTAAATAAAAGCAAGTAAAAATAACAAAAATAAGGTTTATCTTTGTTTTATAGACAAACGTCTCATCAAACTTTCATTTCATAGAAATTTAATTTCATCGAAAGCATTTATTTTCTGAAACCATAAAATATATTGGTGTGTAAAACAAACCTAACCTAATCTACACGTTGACATTTTCAAGATTTCTGAAAAATGTATGACTTTAAATGAAGCGTTCGGTCAAATGTTTTTCTATAAAAGATAAGGATCCCCAAAAATAAACATACAAACTGAAAACTAAATTATGTCTTATAATGGTACCACCTCAGCGTAATACTAACTTGGAAGCCACGTCTGATCTTCTAAAGAGACTATAGGTAGGTAATATAGCATCGAATACTTAATCTTCCAACGAACGTGAAGTCATTATAACTATTAAATGTAACCATTAAATCCCGTCACCCCAATCTTCGGCATACTCGACAGTTTCTCCTAATTACTTCGCTAATGACGTCGTGTAACGGTATCGTGTAACTCCGAAAAATAGTTTCCCATCTGTAGCTCTACCATGAGTTTACAAATACCGTCCTCGCTTGCGAATGCGTGACGGATTTGTATGGAAAACTTGTATGGCGCCTCTAGCGGATACTTATAGAACTACCAGAAGCGGTCGGCACCATAAGTTGTATTTCCACGCTAACGTTAACTCGATTCGAAAGTGCGTGTAGAAAATACGTCACGCAAATACACCTAACTTCACATCAAATGAATCCGTCTCTTTCTAACTATATTGACATGGCTGAGTAAGAATAATGTAAGCCCTTAGAGTAAGGAAATATCAATAGAGTTCGTGTTATTAAGTCGAAACCTACGATCTTATTGCTATCTCTGTGTAGCACGTCAAGTTTCCGCAAGATAAAACGAGACGACAGTATATTTGTCAACACGTCAAATTCAAGGACGTGTTCAGCACATGTCTTTTTTTTGTTGTAAGCGACGCCCAAATAGATTTATCGATATCGAAAAAACTATCATTATAATTATAGTTGCTAATAAATTGGCAACACTTCATATTTTTAAGACTACAATTTTATTACTTTTCTCTATTGCGCTTAGACAAAGGACGTAATCACTGTGACACAATGGAAAGGTTACTTTAGTCTAGTGTCTAATTAAAATAAAAGTTATGAGGTTGAGCTTAACATTATTGACAGTTAATTTTTTTCACTATCCGTGTTGAAGACTACAGCTCTATGCATGCATAGTTGTCGTAGATTTCGGTTATTTGATGTATTTTCTTGCATTTCTTCACATACTTACAGAAAAATAAATTCAAGTGTACACGATGCAATACTCTCTCGATGTCTATATTAATTTTCACTTTTACAGATATGAAATTTTGACAATTAATGTCAATGGATTGATTTATCCATAAAAATAACTTCTTATGCTTAACTTTAATCCTGGAATATAGAATATAATATTAAAATAAATAGACTGGTTTTGTATGTATTTTTATTGTTATCGCTTTGGTTCACTTGGATTTTATTACAATTTTCTTAGTGCAAAGATAAAAAACAGAGCAAGATTAAGTTTTGCGATTCAATTCAGCCTCACCTTGAAAAGGATTCCAAGCTTATCGAATGCTGTCTTTGCGGAAGATTCAATAAAGATTTAAGTCAAAGCATAGCGAGTTAATGCGAAAAAAATTGTAAATGATCGTCAGTGATGTCATTATCATCTGCTTACTCCCCTACTATAAAGTATGGTAGCATAAACATTTTGACAGAATGGCTTTTTGGACAGACAGAGGCCTTTCTGACGTTTAGGCTTGAACGGTGTGAGGTCTTCAATGCCCTATCTTCCAAAATCTATGTAATAAACCTTCCTCTTGAGTCACTCTATCTATTTAAAAAACCGACGTGGTTTTAAGGACAGACAGACAGACAGCAGGAAGCGACTTTGTTTTTTACTATGTAGTGATATAATATAATAGTAGTCTTATCGATGTCGTATCGATAAATCTATTTGGGCGTCACTAACAACAAAACTTTCACTCATGGGTTTTTTCTTTGTAGTCGAAGCGTTGACTAAAATGGTCGCCACAAAGTATCTGTCGTCTCGTTTTTTTTTGCTGAAAATTGACGTGCTTTGCAGAGACACAGATACAGTCGTAGGTTTCTACTAAGTAACAAGAGCTCTATTGACCCGTTCCAGACCTTCCGATCCGATCCGATTTATCGGAACAAATCGGATAATGTGTAGTGCAATTGATAAACCCGCTCCAGACCTTCCGATCCGATCCGATTTATCGGAATCGGACAATGTGTAGTGCAATTGTCCGATTTATCGGAAGAAATCGGATAATGTGTAGTGCAATTGTTAGGACATATTTCTTCCGATAAATCGGATCGGGTCGGAAGGTCTGGAGCGGGTTTTAGGACATTTCTTCCGATAAATTGGATCGGATCGGAAGGTCTGGAATGGGTTCTGATTTCTTCAGATAAATCGGACAATAAGCTAGTTGACTCATGTCAAATTGTAATAAACTAACGTTATTTAGCAAAGGAAACCTAAATATATATTTTTCAATCCATAAAAGTGAAAGATGGCTGAAAAAATTGAATTTGAAAATATGATTTTTAATCTGTATTTTGAAATGCTTAAAACGCTGTCCGCCATTTTCGCTTATGATAGTGACGTCATCGGTCCTGTAAAGAGAACTGAAAGTCTACTTTGACGACTTCGAATAGTGCCGCTGCCGTCCCTCTCGATCTCCTGTCAAAGTATATTATAAGTAGTGAGCGGAATGGCACTATACGACGGTCGAATTTCAAATATTTACAGGTAATTTTACGTCACGCCACAGATTAGCAAAAGGCAAAAATGGCGGACGTCATTTTTGACTGTTCATGAAATTTCTAATTTTCAATTGATAAAATTTAGCTTTCTAGTTTTCACAAAAATACGAGACATTTTTTTAGAGCTAGTACGATCATTATTAACCATTTCAAATACACTTCAAAACTGGGTCTACTAGCCTATTGCACTATGTACACATTATTCGATTGCTTCCGATAAATCGGATCGGATAGGAAGGTCTGGAGCGGGTTTAATGACAACCAAACTAGTAAAGAAGCTCAAAATGGCCGCCGCGCATCAGGCTCTACGCACACAGAGACAATTTAGATACACGTACAGCACACATACAAACATTATCGTCCGACGGCTCACGGGCGTCCGATGGTGCCGGCCGGTATCGGATGTCGGCTCCGATATCCGATATCGGGCCGGACAATATGAAAGACAGGTACATATTTCATACATTTTGCTTGCCCCGATATCGTGTCGGCGTCCGACACCGATATCGGATCGGATAGTGTGAAAACGCTCTTAGGACTTTTTTTCCGATAAATCGGATCGGATCGGAAGGTCTCGAACGCGTTTATTGGCGCCGCGCGCCAGTCACTTTGACATTCACAATCTTGACATGCGTGACGTCACGTCCATGCAATGAAAATGAACATAAAACGTAAATAAAAAAGTGAGATTCATCAACTTTATTCAAAAAAATTGGATACAATGGTGTAAAGGCAGTGTTTGTTTGGTGTGTAATGCCACAATGTACAAATACATCTATAAATAGTTCACAGAAACTGTTTGTTTCTTACCGACGAAACGCAAAAGACGAAAAATTTGGCTACGGGGAGATGCGAATGCCATTCTATCACATTAATGTATTTATGTGTGAAGATCACTTAGATGTAAGTAACAATTATTTTTTTACGTACGAGCTAGTGGATAGAACTGTCAGTATACTTAAAACAAAATAACATCTTTAATTCCTAACCTATTGGATGTGGCCTTAGATTTTTTAAACCCTATATTGTTTACAACACGTCACTCGGGAATTACAAACATTTTTATATTATGTTGTTTAGCTTATCTATGTTCTTTATAATTTTATGTACTTTTTCGTTATATATATCAGTGCCTCCAGTGAAGAACGGAATAAGACGAGTTATTCCCTTTGGATTTTATTGCACCATTGGAATCAGCTCGTCAAACTACATAACATATCAAAAGGACGTATCTCTAGCTGTCTCCTAACCTAGTTTTTTCGATGAGCTAAAGGGTATAAGTCGAGGTTCAAAAAGGTATAAGTTACTCTTATTTTGCATTGCAGACGTTAACAAGGGAATAAATGATGTCGAGCCAAAATTACGCATGAACCCAAGGAAATATTTACACTTATATTTTTGAATTTGGACATAAACACATCTATGCCATGATTCTAACATGAGCATAAAGGAATAACTCGTTTAGTGCAACCGGACCAAGTAGCGCCATTTTGACATAAACACATTTATGTCATTATTCTAACATGCTCATAAAGGAATAACTCGTTTAGTGCCACCGGACCAAGTAACGCCATAGGACAGTTTCGCTACCAATACCGTCTTGCTATTGGTCTATTTGCGTACCGCAGTTATTTCATTAATTAACCTTTGAAGTTTTAATAAAACCCCCCTCTCGATTTTAATTTTTTTTAAGTTATAAAAGCCTTAAACTCAATGGATGAAAGAAAGTGGCATCAGTTTTACCAGTAAGAAGAAATTGTAGTAGAAAAAGTTTTCCACTACAATTTCCACATAGCACATGTATATTTTTTACTATAGCTTTCACTTCTAGCTGTTTTTAGATAGCACCTGCATGTCACAGTCGCAAATGTGTATTATTTGAATTTTTTGAGAAGAAAGAAAGTGTTATGTTGAAATTAAATCACATTATCATTTTTATAACGTTCATTTATGCGGGTACTTGCGTTAACTGGGTGTTAGTTTTTGATGAAAATGTGACTAATTCATTGAAACTGGGCTAAGTTTTACTTATTTACATGCAAACTTTAACCATAAATGAAGTTATTCAAATTAATTATCTTTAAAATATATATTGCGTTGTATTTCTCCTGTATGTTTTAGTTATGAGGTGCCCAATAAAGAGAACGTACTCATGTATGGTATTGTATTGTACCTATATAATTATACATTCAACAATTATTACTGACATTGTCATGTATATTTCAATATCCTATCGAATCAGTTATAGTTTCTACTTAATTTTAGTTTTCTGACATGACTATTTCATCCACTATTGAATTATGAATAAATATTTAACAAACTTTTAAATCTCACTGCATTATCTGAGTAACGTGAATAGGACAGGATGATACTTATGTTGTATTTTTAAACTCAAAAATATACAAGTGGTAAGAAAGTTGAAATTTTTGTAAATTAATGCATCGAGAAAAGTATGGTGTCTATTTATTTTATTATAATTAATTCATCAGTTTGGACTTTGTCAACGACTCGTGATTTTCATTCTATTCGTGAAGTGTTTTATTAAGAGGATAGTTTATAAAAGTGGGCTAAGCTTGACGAAAAAAACAATAACAAACGGAATAATAATGGAGGAGGTATTAACACGTTCTTTATAATTTTTTTTTATTAATATACATAGTTTCAACTCAAGTCCTCGGAAATTTTAATACAATAAGCATGGACCTGATCTGATGATGGGGCCAGAGATGGTGGGCATAGGCAAAACTCTATAATAAAATAAAGCAATCCCACTGAGTTTGGGCTTCTTAAATTCGTCTCGGTACTTGATGAATTGTAAAGAAAAATTTACGCTTTTAATTAAAAGGCATGGAAGATATGAAAATCTTCTTAGTATAACTTTAACAGACATTATCCGAAATTCCGTTACTGATATGTGTTGAGAAATCGGAGGATCTAAATAGAGCTGTTGCCATTCATTGACAGTGAGTGCAATGATATTTATGTTGATATTGATATATTTGATAATAGTAATAAACGAGAATTATTTATTTCATCAATGTTTTCTTATGGTCATTCTATTACACAGCCACATTTGACTCCTTAGGTAGACAATTTCAAACTTGATAAGTCGTGTAATATCTAAAGTACCATATTAAAAATTGGTATAAGTCGTTTCGTTTCGTTTATGCACGTCTTTCACATAGGTATAAGTCGTACTTTTTTCGTTTATGCACGTCGTTCACAATGGTATAAGTCGTGTTCATCTTTTATGCACGTCGTTCATAAGGGCATAAGTCGTTTAATTGCTAAAAAATCGCTAAAATTGGTCCATATAAATTGAGTTATGTCCTTAAATATTCGTGAACAAAAGGCAAAACTACAAAAAAACCTGAAAAAAACATATTTACAGGGCCAAATTATTAGTTATTTATTCATAAAACGAATGCCTTACACCATAGCTTGTATAAAAATGCTTAAAAAGTGAAAGTTCTAAATATCTTCTATTAAAAAATCGTTTTTAATAGAAGATATTTCTCTATATAGATATGTCTCCTGAAAAGTGCCGTTTTTGAGTTATTCCCTTATTCACTGGAGGCACTGATATATAATATTAGAATATGGTATAAGATAGTTGGTATATCAGTTATGTTAAATTTCAGATGGAAAAAGACACAACTAACTACATGAAGTACAAAAAGGGCTTTAGTCAGAAGATATTTCTAACAGATGAGGCTGTTCCAAGTTAATTTCACCGTCAAGATGATTGCAAGAGGCGGCTGCCTGATACTGGATCTCATCGAGAAGTGTTCCTTATAAAAGCAAAGAATTGTCCTTGTCACAGAATGGTGCTATAAATAATTGAGCCTCCAGGTATGATATCTAATTTTACAAAAATCTAATAATATAATTATAATTTTTATGTATACACTTAAATTATGTTACTTATCTTGAATATTTATTTTTTCAGAATTGCCAAAAACTCAAGATGAATAGTAATCTATCTAAAATCCTCTAATACCTGCAGAAGACTGTTCGAGTAAGAACAAAAGAGAATGTGTATTATAGAAGCAAGGCCGTGCAGACAATAAACCAAAACCTAAGTATTACCACAACGCTAATGGAAGCAACTACCACTTGTCGTTACACATCACTTTTCAAGATTTTTCTATGCCGTCCAAAAAGATCCGAGTCAGGAGTTGTCAAAACGGATAAGAAAAATGATTAATGATGAAAATTGAAAAATCACATAGTGATATGTCTTGTTTTGAAAGGGTCATTCGTCGCCAGTCATAGCTTCTTCATCATTAAGGGTTACTGGCTCTGACAGTAATGTTTCAGATAACAATGAGAATTTGGAACAGTTCCAGTGCCTCAAAAATACTGTGCATTTAATTGAAAAGAAACCTTTGTTGTTTAGTATAATTTTATAGTGACCTATATAAACCATTAAAGTATATGTTTGATTAAGTAATTGATTACTGAATGTAATGTATAACATCCTGTTGGTAGAAATTTAAAAAAATATTTTAATTTTTTTGAGTTGTAAAGAACAACGTTTATTAGAAGCGTTTCTATTAACATGTGCTTACATACTAAAGATGTAATAAAAAAATTGAATGACATGGAATTATATGAATAAAACAGTTTAAACGGATTATATCATGTATATTCTTTATTTGAGTCTTCCTGACGTGTTGGCTACCTATGGCAACTTTCCAGTACCGTACCGTTCTGGTTAGCTGAGAAAAAACAAATTTTCTCTGCCAAACTTACATTTCGGCAAACTAGGTACAGTCGCCATCACTTATATCGCAACATATAAGGCGTTCATAAATATGTGAACACAACCCTTATTGACTGGGTGTTACAGTACATGTTCACATATTTATGAACGCCTTGTATGCTGCGATATACCTGATGGCGACTGTACATACAAATTTCATATATAGCCTGTGAAAGATGGCTGTGGCTGTCAATTACAAGTCGTGCCACTGACGCCATGTCGGCCACAGTCATCCAAATTTCAATCAAAAACTTTGTGATTAAAAAGGCTACAACTACTTTTGGAGCACTTCTTTATGTTTTGTTGTGACTTCAGTGGCACGTTAAATAGTTTCACAGCTTGGCGTTCAAAAGGTTCATTATAAAAAATTAAAAGACATGGACTTAATGAGTAATAGTTATTGACATGCAAGCCTGAAAAGTTGTTATTAGTGTTGAAATTGAAAGCTGAGCGAGTGAAGAAATCTACTCACTACAGCGAGGTAAAACAATTAAAATCATATTTGATTTTGCCCTCTATTTAAGGCTTTTTTGCTATGATCAAACATGTTTCTTAATATATTGATGTTATTACTTAGTTAGAACTGATATATTTGAAACATACAGTTTTAATTTTTCATTGATAATTTTTTCCCAAAAAGTACTCAAGATTGACAAAATTTATATAGCAAAGTGGTGTTTTCAACTTATATTCGACTTTACACAATAAAAATGTGAAATAGCTTTGTTACTATCTAGAACTCAGGGAAACGTATTATTGACTTTAAAGAGTTGGTTGAAATTATCAATATATTTGTTATATGAAAAATTGCACATTTAATAATGTATAAGGCCTCTAAACATATAAAATTAAAGATAACAATCAATCAATCATCTATTTGCAATAAAACATACTTAAATGCGTGCAAATACAAGTATAAAATAGAAGTAAAAGTAAAAAAATGCTCAATTAAAATAAACACAATGCCAAGTAAAATCAATTCATTATTGATAACAAAATAGATTGAATTATACACATGTCGTATTTGAATGAAAATTAAATAAAAATTAAAATAATGATATTGTATACTTATTTTAAAATAATCTAGCGCTCTAACATAAATTTCCTTAATGGAATATAATGGTCTACTTGTAAAATAATCTCTTAATTTTCGTTCAAATATTCTGTAGCTACTACATTCCTTAATACTAATGTCTAATTTATTATAAGCTCTAATTGCAGTACTGCTTAAAGTTTTGTCAAAATATTTAAATTACTCTTGGGTACTAAAAATTCATTTTTATTTCTTAGGAGTTTGTATGTGTTTTGTCTAGAGACTTTTTGTTGGTCTTTATTTTAAAATACATACAAGCAAGTCATAATTTTGTGTTCTACAAACATGGATCTGTGAGTAACAAGTACATGTGGACACCCCATAAGAAATCGGAGGGCTTTTTTTGTTTTAAGAGCACCGCACCAATGTTTGTGCAGTCACACTCAACACACTCAAATCCAAACCATATTAACAAGAGTAAAGTATACATATTAAAAATTTACATGCATCACAGAGAATCACAATCATTGTGTTCAAAATACAAATGTCTTTTGCACACTAGCAAAAAGACTGAATAAACTTCTTTTAACACTACTTTGGCTTATTTTTGTTTATCAATGATAAAGCAGTGCAATCAATATTGCATAATACCAGTATGTTTGTAATCATGTTGATTCAATTCGCAGTTGTCAATTGTCCTCATTTTTGCTTCTGAAATGAATTCATAATAATAATAATATATAATGCAGATTAGTCTGTACTGTAAGGGAAGTAAGTCCTTTTAATGTTTTTCTGAGTAATCCCTTTACTTTCACAGCTGTCACTGTAGACAGAGTAAACCTTTTCCAGTAGCACTGTATCGAAGTGCATGAAGGCTCCTCGCACCGACGACGGATCCACATCCAAAAAGCAACTGTATGCTTGCATCCTCAAGCCGAAATTTCGCCTTTACTTTCGAGTGACATTGTGTTCGGGGCACATCTTTCACAAAAACATTCACTTTTCACATAGCGGATTTACACTTTGTACGTAACTTGCAGCGTGGTTATTCTGCATATTATTATAGGCTTCGCTGACATATTTTACTCTAAAAATGTCTTGCAGACATTATTTGGATCACTAATAATTGAAAAACATTATAAAACAAAAAATCTAATATGATTTCACCCTTCGATTTGGCAGTGAGAGTTTTAACTACAGTCGTGAGCGTAATTTTCGATAGTTTCGAGGTGAACCTGTCAAATTTGAATCTCATGCTGCCGACATTGTCACGTCACGTAAACGATACTCGCTACCGTAAATCCGCCATGTTTTATTTTGGCCGATATGAATCTTCCTCATTCTTTTAAGTTTAGTTAGAAAGAGACAGATTGATTCGGTGTGAAGTTAGAACAAACGTTGGCGAGTGTCTCATACACTCACACTACCGCAATTTACGTGTGTAGGAGTAACTCTATTCGAAGTGCGTTTCCTCGCAAGCGAGCGTAGTGAGCGTTTCGAGACTTTTAGAAAGCAACTCATGGTAGAGGTACTGTAACGTTTCACCGAATTTTCATTTGTCCGATTTCCTGAAAATAGATCCCATAGTACCCATTAGTTTAGGTTTGTTTTATAATTATTTTAAAATATGAACAGTTTCGGAATACAATGGGTTTCGGACAAATGAAAATTTGGCGAAATGTTATAGGTGGGTAACAAAAATTTGTGTTTAATATACGTATTCAGATAGGTAACTTCGTGTAATTGATGTCTTCGGTAGAAAGGCCCTTATATGCACTTATTTATTGTAATAGTTAAGTGAAAATAGAATTATTTTATAAGCCCGTTAGAGTGTGCCACTGCTGGGCAAAGGCCTCGATTAGATCTCCACAACTCCCTGTTAGCCGTTGCTTCCGGCCAGTCGACCACGAATGCATCTAGATCGTCCCTCCATCTCCGTCTCAGTCCGCCTTGATGTCGCCGCCCATCGTGCGGCACCCATATGATATTATGTTCCAAAATAATTACGACTTACGACTAATTGCTAATAATTGCGACAAAAAGTTCAGAATCTACTATTAAATATAATAACTACGCTCGCTTGTATTTTGAAAGTAAACTAAAATATTTAACAACATACACATAGTACCAAAATTAAGCTCATTTTATGAGCCATTGGTCACGCAACTTCATACATGATAATATAACTAAGTATAGTAATATAAAACCAGCTTTTGTTTATTTATTGACTATGTCAACAGCTAACAAGACGTCTAGAGTCATGAGTGTCGTGACAATGACTGATCGACATGACTCCATTAATTACCATTTCCGTGATAATAATTACAATAATAATGATAATGGAAAATAATGGTTTCACATACACTGCATCGACAACATCTAAAGGTCGAAAGACACGTCATTTTTATGTAACGTTATCGTGGTTTTACGTTACGTCGTCGTGACGTGGAATTTAATGTTTAATAACGTATAAATTCTAGGCACGATCGCGTAGCTTAGAACATTACAACAAAGTGTTATACTATGTCTATAACGTGGAAATAAATCAATAGATAAATATCGGACAAATCGATCGGTTCAAATTAAGCTCCAGTAGATTTGTGTTATACCCATAACTAGATAACGATAAACATAGGTACTTACATAAATAGATGAACAACAAAGAAACATTCAGGACCCAGGTACAAATATTCGAAGCCATCACACAAATATTTGCCCTAGCCGGGATTTGAACCCCGGTTCGTTCGCATAACACTTTCACTGTAAAAAAGTAAGTTATCAGGATCCCAAGAAAAGCCAAGCCCTGATTTTGATAAACCTACACCTTGGTTTTAAAAGTATGGCCTATCCGCATGGAGACGAAAATCTTTTAAATTTGTAACTAGTCGTGTCAAGTCTAAGTCTAAGTTTCGTCTTCTAACTCGAAAAGAAGATTCATTTTCACAAAACTTCTTAGTATCCAAGAAAGACGAAAAACTCCAAGAAAGAAATCGCAATCGAGTGGAACAAATGTTGAGGTTTACGAGGATAAACATAGATTTGACGTAATCCTTTGGGTGTCCGTTTCTTGTACCTCTATTTTCTACTTTAACGAAAAGTTGAAAAAGACAACTCTAGAGATATCTTTGCCTTTTATAATTTCATCGCTTGTCATTTTATGTTTCTTTTCCCTCCGTAAATTGAATATTAACAGCTGACATTAAAAACCTGTAATACTTTTTTCATCACACTTTGCTCGTAACAAGGGCTTACATGCTAGAAAAGCGGGCGGTAAGTTGTATATTACGCCCTAGGGCGGTAAGTAATTTTTATCACACTTTAAGTGACTACATGCTAGAAAACCGGGCGGTAAATCGTGTATACCACCCTAGGGCGGTAATTTGTATATAACGCCCTAGGGCGGTAAGTAATTTTGGTATTGACTACTACTACTTTTGTTTTATTTCCTCCAAAGTGTGATGAAAAACGTCGTACGTGACTCTGGTGGTAAAGGAATTTCTAACTCGTGTCATTAAAGCCCTCGCCTTTGGCTTCGGGCTTCTAATAGACACTCGTTTGTAATTCCTCGTTTACCACCCTTGTTACGTGATGTACTATACTGCAGTCATATCTAGTTTCAGAAGCGTAAGAAAAATATTTTTCATCACATTTGCTCGTAAAAGATGGTATTACATGCAGGTGTACTGAAGGACAAAGGCCTACATAGTTCCCGCGGGAGTTATAAATTGTTATAACTCCCGAGGGAGTTATGGTTTTAGTTTTAAAAATATAGTACGCACTCGTACATTGCTTTAGACTAAGGAGGTTTCAACCAAGCCAAGGTTTTTTGTTGTATCAACAAAATTTGCCTATCAGCAAATTTTATTGTGTATTGAATTAATATGGTATATGTAACTGCATTAATATTTATGTATTACAATTATTTAAGTGTATTTTGCAATTGTTTTATTAAATTTAATTTTGAATTATCGTTACAATCTGGCAGTATAGCCTGTCAAGTTTCTAAACTAAACGCAGTTCTTAGCATTATCTGTGGTAGACGACACAAAAAAAAAGAAAAAAAGTTAAATATTATTGGTTAGATACTATTTAGTTTTGTAACAAAATTACTGTCCGTATTTAAGTTTTATAATATTACGGTGTTAATTATTGCTGCATAATATTGTTAATTGTTATTTGGTTAATGATAAATAGTAAGATTCTGCGTACATTTGTTTTATTTTTTAAGCTGATGGCCGTTTTGCCAGTGCTTATAGTAAATTAAAAAAATATGTACAGAAAAAAGTTAGTTGTCAATCGTTATCGTTCAATGTTTATTTTTTACTTATTTATTTGTTATTTACTCCCAAATGTGATGAAAAATATTGTGTGTAAGGCGGGAAGTAAGGGGATTACAAACTCAGGACATTAAAAGCCCTCCGCCTTCGGCGTCGGGCTTCTAATAGTCCTTCGTTAGTAATCCCCTACTTACTACCCTTATGACACAATATACTATAATTCCATACAAATGTCTAGCCGCAATCCTATAGTGAAATTGCCCCTGGCTGAAATATTAGCTTTCATAGGTGCATTTATTTGTCTTATTATAAGATATTATTATTATCATACCTAGATTCAGAAGCGTACGAAAAAAATATGATTGCATACAAAGAATTAATTGAATTAGTTTAATCTATTTATTTTCATTGTATTACGCTAAACAAAATACAGTTGAATAAAACAATTTAAGAAGAACAATTTGAGAAAAACACAAATTTCTCAGTCAACCTTTGACAACGGTATCTGTAAAGGTACTGAAACGTCAGGGAGGCTCAAATAATTAATATACGCGATATAATCCGTTTAAATTGTTTTATTTAAATGTGTGACAGTCGCGGAAACCGAAGAAAATATTGAAATACAGTTGTATAAAAATACCGGCTAAGTGCGAGAAAGACTCGCGCACCGAGGGATTCCTACAAACACTTATCCCATCTTAAGTTTGCGCCTAGTATGTATGGCGGCAGATTCAAATGAGGTGCAAAGTTAACGCAACCGATCCCGTTTGCTGTATGGGAGCCCCCTTACATATTTATCTGTTTTTTTATAGTCTAAGATCCCTTTAAGAACGACCTTCACCGAGATGTTTATTTGATGAAATGTATTTTATATTTAATTTAATATGTCAATAAATATATTGCATATGGGTTGCCTAACAAATTTTAGTCCAGGGTATGTTTAATTAATGATTAAAAAAAAATTTTTTTTAAACATTTGATTATTAGATAAATTCTATACCAATCGAAAGTATGAAGCCCATAGAATATGCAAACGTTAGGTTGCCTATTCTTTTCCCGTCACAACTATCGGGTAGCCAGGTTTAAACTGGTAAATCTATACTAGCATTTTGCAACGGTCAGATTATTGAATTGAAATTAAATAACATTAAAGATTATTTTATTATGAACACGGTGGTATAGGGTTGCCTGCGAAAAATCAGTCCAGAATTCCGGTTGTCGAATTTTGAAAAGTAAAATATTGCAGCGAGTGAATGTGTGTGACTGAGAGGTCCCAACCAAAACCATCCCATACGATAGAAGAGGACACAGCATAGCAGCTGTTTGAAGTCCGCCCATTTAAAAAAAGAGAGTGCGCATGCTATTTGTGCTTGAAAATTAAAAGGATAGCGATAGACTCGTATATGCTGTACATTATTTTGGAGTAGTTTATTATTAAAATAGAGAAATAGTTATTTAACTTTTTTTTTTATCAATTAATTAATGAAATAATGAACTTTATTCTGCAAGTAGGCCACAAGGGCACTTTTACATGTCTGAGTCTATCGACATTTCACAAGAGGTGACCACTGTTGAGAAGAAACTCCGAAAGATTAGATACATTACATTTGTTTTATTCTACTACCTATGTTTCTACTTGAATCACTTAAAATTAATGCCGTTTAAACACTTTTCACCGTTGGTTAAAATTCTCCAACGTTTAAAAGTATGAGAATCTCTGAACACCATGATGACGTAGGCTTGTGTCAGTCACGTGGTTCGCGAGTCTCGGAAGAGAGTACCAGGCGGAGTATATTATTATACCATGCATTTTATTGTATCTATAGCGACAATCTACTCCAAAATAATGCACAGCATATACGAGTCTATCGCTATCCTTTTCATTTTCAAGCACAAATAGCATGCGCACTCTCTTTTTTTAAATGGGCGGACTTCAAACAGCTGCTATGCTGTGTCCTCTTCTATCGTATGGGATGGTTTTGGTTGGGACCTCTCAGTCGCACACATTCACTCGCTGCAATATTTTACTTTTCAAAATTCGACAACCGGAATTCTGGACTGATTTTTCGCAGGCAACCCTATACCACCGTGTTCATAATAAAATAATCTTTAATGTTATTTAATTTCAATTCAATAATCAGACCGTTGCAAAATGCTAGTATAGATTTACCAGTTTAAACCTGGCTACCCGATAGTTGTGACGGGAAAAGAATAGGCAACCTAACGTTTGCATATTCTATGGGCTTCATACTTTCGATTGGTATAGAATTTATCTAATAATCAAATGTAAAAAAAAAATTTTTTTTTAATCATTAATTAAACATACCCTGGACTAAAATTTGTTAGGCAACCCATATGCAATATATTTATTGACATATTAAATTAAATATAAAATACATTTAATCAAATAAACATCTCGGTGAAGGTCGTTCTTAAAGGGATCCTCTACTATTAGTATTTGTTGTTATAACGGCAACGGAAATACACCATCTGTGAAAATTTCGACTGTGTAACTATCACGGTTCATGAGACACAGCCTGGTGACAGCTAGATAGATAGACAGACAGACTGACAGTAAGACAGACAGCCTAAGTCTTAGGAAAAGGGTCCTGTTTTTTACCCTTTAGGTACGGAACCCTAATTTTAAGTGCGTCGCGGTTCTTATTACTCAGTCGTATGATACATCGGCCAAACCACTAATTTTAGTATCGTATCAAAGCTTTAATGGATCAGCCACGTTATTACTATGATATCATGTTTTATGACCGCTACGAAGGTCAAGACAACCATGCCTAGCGACCGATATATTAATAAAACATTATTTTAGCCGTCATGGTTATAAAATTACAAAATAATGTAGTACACTATTCCATTTCTCTTCATCTTATCTTATCATCAATCATTTCTCGAATATTTGTTATTGGGTCATGGATTTTATCTATACAATATATTTGTATATTATGGATGTCGTTGTCGTCTAGTACCCATGGTACAAGCTTCGCTTAGTTTGGGACTAGGTGGATTTGTGTAAGATTGTCCCTTAATATTTATTTATATACTTATTTTTAGATGGTACTGCAAAGCTTGGGGTAACTATGGGGACTAGATGACGATATATACATAATATATAAATATATAGATAGCATATCCATGACCCAAGCACATATATTCGAGTTCATCACACAAATATTTGCCCTGGCCGGGATTCAAACCCAGGACCGCCGGCTCAGCAGGCAAGTGCTTACAAACTAAGCCAACCGCGTCGTCAAATAATACGTCGTAATATACAGAAGCAAGGGTCGTCACGAACATCATACGAGATTTCAATCGATTATGCTCGCATTTTACGGTCCCTGCTAATAAAGCACTACTGAAGCATAAAAAAACAAGAATAAAGTCACGAAGAATCACAATTTTGCGTGTCAATATAATGAGACTGCATTTCTTTCAATCGCTCGTCGTTGACAGGACCCCATGCTTTTCATAGGTTCTAATACGGTGTAGCAAAGGTTATTTTGGCCTGTTTTTTGACGCATGCGTACTCAGGGTACCGCAGTGCGCGGGTCGGCGCCTAGACGACGAAGCGTGTGGTATTCCCATTATAAAGACCGGTACGACAAATATTTGAACAAATGTTTGGACAAAATGCTAAGTAAAATAATGGTTCGGTTCATTAAATAAAAGTTTGCGTAACTTAGTTACGAGTGATGAGTTTGTTGTTTTGGTACACAGGAGCGTAACTGCCATGTTGTTTCTAATGACATGACGCCTTTTTAACCCCCGAGGTAAAAAGAGGGGTTTTTATAAGTTGAACATGAGTATCTGTGTATCTGTGTGTCGGTCTGTGGCATCGCAGCTCCCAAATGGATGGACCAATCTGAGTGCGGTATTTTTTTAATTAAAAGACTTGTCCGTCGAGATGGTTCTTAGCCATGTTTGATGGAGATAGGACCAGTAGTTTTCAAGATATTCAGCTTTAATTGGAATAAATAACAAGATCTCAGCCAACTTTAAAGCTAAGAATCCAAATTTTTTGTTATGTTCAGATTTAGTAGCATTTCTTATATCACTCATTGAATTAGGGTCTTATGACCAGCTACTGGAGTCAAGTGTTTTAAATTTTTAAATTTATTTATTGTGCTAATAAAGGTGCTTGTTATTGGTATCATACCTGTGCCGACTAACAGAAAAATTCCGATGAGTTGTAGCATTATATGCATGCGAAGGAGTTTCGAGTTCTTTGGCCACATTGCCAGAAAGAGAGTTGACAATTTAGAAAAGCCCAGAGGCAGAAGTCCAACACGCTGGTCGGACCACATACGCTCTACTCTTGAGATCTCAGTTTAAGATGCCATCCACGCAGCCGAGGATAGAGTAAGCTGGCGAAAGATAGTTCACGAAAAAGTAATTCAGAGAGCTCACGATCTTCGATCCAGGAGTACGGTTTAATATCGAGAGTAGGTTATTATGCCTGATAGACGCCCACATGTTTAATGTTTTATTTATCTAAGTATAAAACAAAAATAAAAAAGATTTTTCCTCGGGTAAATGTGTTTTTTTACTTTCTGTAGTATAAGTAATGTAATACTTTATCTATCTTTCGCTATTTCCCAAAAGAATTGATATTCTGCAGCGATACACTTACATTCTCACAATAATGTACGTTACAATAATAAAGCAGCACAACACGTAAACCTAATAAAACCTAACTAAGCTGTTGGCAACTCCAACGTCCCCATCTATAGTTACATTATTCATTACATTAGTATTTACACAGCAGTATGAAGGGACGTGGTGCGAATGGCAACCATCAGAAGCCGATGGACATTGGTCGTCCTTTACAAGAATCACCACCATAACAGGGCTTAACATCGTTGCCAGAAGATTTTTAGTACATTAAATATTAGGATCATCATAGTTAATCATTATAAAAACGGTTTAATACCCGTAAAACATGTCAGAAGTGGGCCGTGAGCACTCAGCTCGGATAGAAGCTGTCCCTGGTGACGAGCTCCATATTATAATTTCGAAACATGTCGGGCCGTTCCTGACAATTTTTACACTTATTTGTTTATTTAAACTTTATTGAAAAATAAAAAAAGACAAATGGAGGAAATAAGGATGAAATAATGCCTCGAGGCATTCGCTACCAGTCAACCACTGAGTTAAACAGAAATATATAATATTTCATATACTTTTAAGTACATGAATTCGTTTTTAACATACCTACTTACATAATAATATATGATATGAACCAGAAGTAAAATATTCCATCAAATTGATATCAAATAAAAACAACATCGTGATAAAAGTGGGTAACTACTAAGAGAAACGTTTAATGTCTGCGTAAAAGTTTTAGTTCCTGTAACCCTATTACGTACCGCTATTTCTAATTAGTAATTACGCTGTTCTCGTTCATAATTAGCACTAAGTGCGGTAAAGTACACCATGATGATTAGTATTAATTAAATGTGGTCGGTAACAATGCATTGTTATATAACGTTAATTGTTATAAGTATATTTATAACGATGTTTTGACGTCAAACCGAAGCGGTATGTTATATGTTTAGAAACTGCAGGGCTTTAAACACTTGCATCATCTCCTTATTGTTTTGTTATCCTATCCTAATAGTGTTTTATGTAATCGTTGAACAATGAAGGCTCTTAAAGCCGAGTACCGCGTTTGGGTAATTGTGTAACTATTGCATACAATACTTTTTACACGGGCAAAACGCAAAAAAACATTATTTTTACTTTAATCGTCATTCCCAATATGAATTTTAATTTTTGAAGACTCGTGATTTTGTGAGACTTTTTTGTGACTCGTGATTGGTTAATTTTTTTGACAAGTATTTTCAAACAATAAGGGAACAGAAACATGCTTGTTTAATCAAATATGCTTATGTTATTTTTTTGAAATTCATTTGAGTCGAGTAGAGAGTTGTCTTATGAGATATTAAAGTTCAGTTACGGGTACCAAAGTGTGTAGAATTTTGTTACAGGTTTTAAAAAGTGCGTTGTTGTGATTTAAATTATAACAAAAAGTACGCGAGTAAAAATTATTTTTGAGTATCTTAACTGCACTATCTTGTCAGTTTTGTTCGAAGTCACCGTATCTGGGTCGTTCGTATTTTTACCGATAGTGAATCAGTCCCCTCAATAAATAATAATGAGTATAACAGAATAAATAACACAGTTATTTAATTAATATGACAGCAATTTGATGCCCTCGATTTCCACTTTATATTTCTAATCGAACATTGTAGTGGAATATTGCAATGACTTGTAAAGTGGTACTTAACTAGTTATCGTAAGGATCCACGTCACGTCAACGTGTCGCGAATTATTACGTTGCAAGACGGATACTTCCGCATTAGAACACGTATCACACCATACCACATTAGAACATACTTTGGAATTTGTGGCCCTTAAGGATTGAGAATGCTGCCTGGTAATTTTTTTTCATAAAGGACATCCCTGTTATGCAGGATAAGCCCTGAAAATTCCACATCAGTCGCAGCGGGGTGAGGAATGTTAATAATGAAACCCTATTGAGATGTTTTGGAGAAGACAGGTGAACGGCCTTTGTTGCCCTCTGCCTACATAGTTTAATGCGGGGTTTAGATAACTTTAACCTCTTGACCGCCCAGCTCGTTGACGGAACACTGTGTCCCTGACGGCAAGCTGACAGCAGTAGTATAGTTATTATATTTGGCCGCTCGCTGCGCTCGCTCTATGCTGTTTTCGATGAAGTTTTTGTCAAATAGATTTTTAAGTTTTACGTTGATTCTGTTCTTTGGTAATGTGTGTATCAAAGTGATCTAGAATGCCCATAACTATACTACTGACAGCAGATTGTATGGCATTGTATAGCGGCAAATGACATCGTGGCGCCTGGGGCACAGCATTCCCTCGACGTGATGACGGACTTTCTTATAAAAAAATGTTATTACAACCTCCAAGATTTTTTTGATCACGCAAGCTCATAAAATGTTCATTTTTATCGATTATTTTATTAATTTATATATTATAAATAAAATCGAGAGATAATTTAATTGAATTATACTAATAACTATGTAATAATTGATTTTTTTGAATTTGTAATTTTTTTTGAAAAAGTAATAATGTGTTAAAATTGTATTATCTTACACTATAGGTAGGTATAATGTTATATAATGCAATAAAATAAAACATAGATTCTACCCCTCAAACTGAACAACATTTATTAAACAACTTTTAAAAATAACTCATTTATAATGTAAACCTGTAAAATAAAGTTTATTCAAAGAAGCAATGTATTGCGAAACATTTCTTATTTAGTAAAGTGACAGCTATGTCAATGCTAAGGCGATTACAATGTTGGACGGTGCACATTGAAAATGCTATTTACTTTGTTTGAAATAATGAACATATGAAAACAGTATTACTGAAAAAAGTTTCTGAACAGATGTCGTTCAGTTTGATGAGTAAAATCTATGTTTAAATTTTTTGCTCCTGTTACAGGACCCACCTGGTATTTGATCGGAATTCTTATGATGTTTTTACCGGAATAAAGGTCCTCTATCTATCTATCTTAAGGTATTTATAATAATTATCTTTATTTCAGACTTCTAGGGTCCATATAGTATTAATTATAACTATTTATAAAAACCAAATTTTGTTTATGCGTGTGTACCTTGTCCAATAAATAGTTCGCAATAAATATCGTAAGATACCTTGCTATAGCAATATATATGAAAAAAAAAGAAAAAAAAAGTATTTTTCGTTCTTCTTATTATTATACTAAAGACAATAAGGTAGGGACTTCCTAGTAAGTATTCTCTACCTGTAAGAGGGAGTACCGCTCCTGCTATACACTTTAGTAATACCTATTGCAGAAATAAACATTACAATATGTTACTATGCATTATAGCTCCGTGTTTGACGGGCTTTAGATACATACTTAAACGCCTCTGTGGCAGTGGGCGGGCCATATTGTTCGTATATACGAGTAAAATCGACGGTAGAAGTAAATGAATTGAACGTGTACCACCATGGAGCAGACATGTCAACACTACGCTGCTAATAATTTACGAATGCACTTTGAAACGAAATATTTTATTCAGTACCTTAAGCCACAAGGGCACTTTAACAAGTCAGATTGTGAAGTTGAGAAGAAACCTAACAGAAAGTATTTGTTTCGTAAATCATACTTAAAACAAACTATAAAAGAGATGTATAGACTTTCCAAATCAATGTTAAGTTACGACATTTATACAAAATTTATTTTCCCAGAGATGTATGAAGTCTCTAGGCGTCACTTACAAAAAAATTGACAGAATAATAAATAAATAGAAAACATCGGAAAAATTTCCTTTGTACCGGGACCAACTTTTTAATCGCTTATTTCTCATATAATTTAAGTTATTGTAGTTAAAAACTTACAAATTTATTTCACTGCGACATTTCATGAATACCGATAACATTTGGCTTTAACCAGGATTTACGTCCACAAACCCAATCGGAAAAAGTAATCATAAACATGAACTTTTATTACCTTTTATTGCACCACTCATGTCCTGCAATGACCCGATGAATCATGTGAACCAACGTTGACCAACATTGGCCGACATTGGTGATACTTTGCGGTATAAAATCGACGAATCGTATCGAGTCGCGATAATTATGTCGTTAAGCGACCGAGGGAATCTTTATGCTTAAGTGGCTTCTTTGACATTTATGGGAAGTTTTCAGGTCGGTGGACGATGGGTCGATGGATGAGTTTTAGAAGTTATGATGGAACTAGAAATTTCTTCAGATCGTAACGTTGATCACAAAACGTTTAAAGGAGTAACAGCTGATTGCAGCATTTTTTATTTATTTTATATTATTGTTTGCGTTTGTCATTTCCACTTTATATAACTCTCAATATATTATGTTTCTGTTTAGATAAATAAATAAATAAAGGGACAATCTTACATAAATAGAAAACTAAGCAATGCTTGTACAATGGGTACTAGACGATGATATGCATAATAATATATATATACAAATATGTAAATATCGCAACACGAAATAAATACACAGAAAAAAAAAATTACAATACAGTAGGTATGGTATGGTTGACTGGTACATAACACCTTGTGGCATTAAGCCCGCTATATGTGCTTTTACTTTTCTACCTTGTGCAATAAAGTTGAAATAAATAAATAAACTCTCCATTTAAAATTATACTCCTATCACAATTTAATTTATTTATGTAAAAGAAAATGTTAAAATGATTACTTCGAATACCTAGTGCACTTGTTTTTAACCTAATAATAATGTTTTCATCACATTTGCTCGTAAAAGATGGTATTACATGTAGATGTACTGAAGGACTAAGGCCTATATTGTTCCCGCGGGAGTTATAATTTGTTATAACTCCCGAGGGAGTTATGGTTTTAGTTTTAAAAATATAGTACGCACTCGCAGTTTACTTCAGACTAAGGAGGTTTCAATCCAGCCAAGGTTTTTTGTTGTACGAACAAAACTTGCCTACCAGCAAATTTTATTGTGTATTGAATTAAGACGGTACATGTAACTGTATTAATATTTATGTTTTACTATTATTTAAGTGTATTTTGCAATAATTTTATTAAATTAAATTTTGAATTATCGTTACATTCTGGCAGTATGGCTTGTCATGTTTCTAAAGTAAACGCAGTACTTAGCATTATTTGTGGTAGACGACACAAAAAAAAGAAAAAAGTTATAAAATTATTGGTTAGGTAGGTACTAACTATTTTTAGTTTTGTAACAAAATTACTGTTCGTATTTAAGTTTTATAATATATTACGGTGTTAATTATTCTGCATAATATTGTTAATTGTTATTTGTTTAATGATAGATGGTAAGATTCTGTGTATATTTGTTTTCTGTTTTAAGCTGATGGCCGTTTTGCCAGTGCTTATAGTAAATTAAAAAAATATATGCAGAAAAAAGTTGGTTGTCAATCGTTATCGTTTAATTAGTTTAATGTTTATTCTTGTCTTATGTATTTGTTATTTACTCCCAAATGTGATGAAAAATATTGTGTGTATGGCGGGTAGTAAAGGGATTACAAACTCAGGACATTAAAAGCCCTCCGCCTTCGGCGTCGGGCTTCTAATAGACCTTCGTTAGTAATCCCCTACTTACTACCCTTATGACACAATATACTATTAACATGTCTATATATATATATATCTATGTATTTGTGTACCTGTTTATCTGTGTGTCCGTCTGTGGCATCGTAGCTCCCAAATGGATTATTGGTTTCTTTTTGACCTTTTTATATTTTTTTTTTAGACTTGTCCGTCGAGATGATTCTTAGCAATATTTGGTGGAAAAAGAGCCAATATTTTCCGAAGAAAATATTCAGCTTTAATTGGAACACGTGACAAGATTTCGGCCAATATTGAAGCCAAGAATTTCAAATTGTGTTGTTAGGTTCTAGTTTCTGAAGTACTTATTTCGGGAGTGTTTTATTTTTTTTTATTTAGGTTATTAGTTGCAGACATAATAAGATAATATGTGCTCAGATATTGAAAAAAATACATGAGAAACGTTGAAATTGTTAGTAAGTAGGCAATAGATTATAATTAAAGCATACTAAGATAGTCTTGGTTACGTATTCGCAGCTGATAAAGCAATATTAATAACATAAATTTTTATACATTAATATAGCATCAAGTTTTATGCGCAATATAATTTTATCCACTTACCCGTTTTCATTAAAACAAGCAATAACCGCAAGAGAATCGTTTTACGGGCAAATTTTAATAAAATAATAACAGAAAGCCTATTAAATTCAGTGACCGCGACCAACGAGTTTGAGAACCGCCGCGATTAAACCACAATCACCCTTTTCATTGTCGAGTCATCCTGTGATTTCGTAATCCTTGGTTTGTGGTTACGTACCTGAAACAATGAATAAAAGTGGATATTAAGCAGGTATGTTATGCACTAAGAAGGCTTATTGTAGAACAAAATTTCTAAACTAATGAGCTAAGAACTCAATACCATTGAATAGAATAGAATAAAATAGAATAGAATAGAGTAGAGTAGAGTAGAGTGGAGTAGAGTGGAGTAGAGTGGAGTAGAGTGGAGTAGAGTGGAGTAGAGTGGAGTAGAGTGGAGTAGAGTGGAGTAGAGTGGAGTAGAGTGGAGTAGAGTGGAGTAGAGTGGAGTAGAGTGGAGTAGAGTGGAGTAGAGTGGAGTAGAGTGGAGTAGAGTGGAGTAGAGTGGAGTAGAGTGGAGTAGAGTGGAGTAGAGTGGAGTAGAGTGGAGTAGAGTGGAGTAGAGTGGAGTAGAGTGGAGTAGAGTGGAGTAGTGGAGTAGAATGGAGTAGAATGGAGTAGAATGGAGTAGAATGGAGTAGAATGGAATAGAATGGAATAGAATGGAATAGAATGGAATAGAATGGAATAGAATGGAATAGAATGGAATAGAATGGAATAGAATGGAATAGAATGGAATAGAATGGAATAGAATGGAATAGAATGGAATAGAATGGAATAGAATGGAATAGAATGGAATAGAATTGAATAGAATGGAATAGAATGGAATAGAATGGAATAGAATGGAATAGAATGGAATAGAATGGAATAGAATGGAATAGAATGGAATAGAATGGAATAGAATGGAATAGAATGGAATAGAATGGAATAGAATGGAATAGAATGGAATAGAATGGAATAGAATGGAATAGAATGGAATAGAATGGAATAGAATGGAATAGAATAGAATAGAATAGAATAATAATTTATTCGTTAACATACACAGTGGACAACTAATATAAAAAATAAAACAAAATAAAATCGTTGTTGCGTATGCCACGAAAAGGTCACACCTCAGCATAAATGCTGGCCCGGGCACCAGCGCCATTGAGTGGTTAACCACAAATTAAGATAACGAGCTCGTAGTAAAAGCAGATTGTAACCACCTTGGAAGGTTAATAATACATTATCGACTCTATTTCCTTGGACATTAGGCTACAAAATACACTAATAGAATAATGGTGATCATAACTTTTTTGGAATTTTACAACCGCCCGACTCTCAACAAGAACGTACTCTAGAAAAAGGACTATGAACTCTCATCATCAACCATTTTAAACCTATTCAACAAGGAATAAGGCTGAAAATTCAATATCCACGCAATGTAGTTCTAACCTTTTTTTGTAAGTAACTGGTTGGCGGTTATGAGAACAAAAACAGATAGGATTATATTAGACACAATGCCATTGTGAATGCAGGTAAGTGGATGAGCTTAGTTTCGATAATTTCTACTATACTCCATAAATGAGTTCATGGACGAATAAATAATAATATTGTTATAGAAATGGTACAATCAATATTTTCCATTTTTTTTTTAATTTTAGCATTATTTTGACATCTTATTCAATATTATTGACTACTTAATCTCAATTATTTGCACCACTGGAGACTTATTGGTTCCGTATAAGAATACTAAATTAAATTTAGACTAAATATATTATGTAATAATACTTATTAGCTCTGGCTATGTTATAAGCTTATGTTGACGTTGTATGACTATTACAAATAAAAATCTATCTATTTATCTATTAATAAATTTTAGTAGGTTTAGTTGTATATATACAAGGATAAATAATGTGCGATCGCTCCGCATGTGGAATGAGCTCCCAGCCGAGGTTTTCCCCGGGGGCTACAGTATGCGGTTCTTCAAGAGGGGAGTAAATAGGTTCTTAAAGGGTCGGCAACGCGCGAGTGATGCTCCTGGCGTCGCAAGCGTCCATAGGCGGCGGTAACTGCTTAACATCAGTCAGGCCGCATGCTTGTTTACCACCTTCGTAGTATAAAAAAGGCAAATTTAATGTGACTACTGCAGTCCAAGTGTGACTCGAATATACGACCTCTGTTTAACCGGAACATTGCTCTTCCAACTGAGCTACAGGACCGCTATGCAGACCGTATGAAATAATGCCTTCTCATTTCGCTTTTTTATACGTACAGCGCCCTCTGTATTTTATGTTTAAAATGCTAAGAGCATTCAGTTGGAAGAGCAATGTTCCGATTAAACAGAGGTCGGTCGTGTGTTCGAGACACTTGAACTGCACAGGATCGCATAAAATTTTGGATTCTTATTTACCCTTTATATCTACATATACAGGGTGGAACATTTGTAAAGACTGAGCTGACAGGATAGTGTCATCTGAGTGATCTACAATCGACCTATTATAATTGTAAAGCTGGATTTAAAAGTAAAAAAAAAATCAGCAAAATAAAATATTTTAATATCAGTGACAACCCTACTAATTGAAAGGTTTTATTTACATTTTAAATTGACACCTGTCTTTAACTTAAGCGATGTTCAAAAGATGCTAGGGTTGATATGTGCAGAATTTGACACTAATTTTTAACAAACTGTATCTCAAAATTGGATAGAAATATTTACATAGTCCATTGGTGAAAAATTAAGTACTCAGTCTGAACAATTCCCTGTTTGCTGTTTGAAAAGTTCTTCGATCTGTTCCACCCTGTATACAAAATAAGAAATGTGGTATTACCACAAAAATAGGATCAACATTGATTCTGTTTAATATTGAGAATTTGTTGTAATATTACCATGAGACTGACAGAGCATATTTAGATGAACATAAAACCTCGTTAACTTGTTTACTAAGAATATATACCTCAGCAGCAGTTTCTGAACATCACATAATGGTTTTCATAGAACTGGCCTAAAGATCCAAAGAAAGAAAAAAAAAACAACAGTTTCACTTTCGTACAAACATTTGAATTTCACGAGGGCCTTCGTTTGTGTAGCGCTTAATTAAATACTGTAGCATCAGGAAAAATGGGCTAAAAAAAATAAGTACAACGTATATTATTTGTTGAAAACCTTTCCCTTTTCCACGCTTACATAAAAAAGATGAAAAAAGATATAACTTATTTTGAGCTCATTATTTACTTTCATTCTAACCCTGTCGTATTGCAGAAGGGTTCTTAAATTTGTTCAGCCTTGCGACTTCGACCAACCTCCATCAACTCTTTTAACAAGTTTACGAAGTCTGACATGGAAAGTTACTTTATTCTATCGTCAACGTATGACCTGGCTGGACCTAAAGTAAGTGAGTATTAATTTATTATAAATTGTGTACAAAGGAGGGTGATCAATCCAAATGGGTTAGTACGAAGAAAAGAAAAACTTTGAGAGCCTATCTCTCAAAGTTTTCAATTAAATCTGTTCTTAAGAAACATGGCCTCGATTTTAGATTTAATATAAACTGCTTTATTATTCTTTATAAATCTCATAAGTACTTACATAAGCTCGGGAGTCCCCGATTACTCTCTACAGCAGACCTGACGTGCCTAGCGCCAGTCCAGTTCGAAGACGTACAAATACCATTGGTATCGCAAGTAAAAAACCTGGGTCTGATCTTGGATAGTGGTCTCTCGTGGGAGCCTCAGGTCTCGGACGTTTGTCGCAGAGTCACCAACACGCTGAGGTCGCTTTACCGGTTTAAGCACTTTCTCCCCATCAGTACTAAGACTCTCCTTATACAGGCTCTCGTGTTACCTATAGTCGACTATGCTGATGTGTGTACCACTAATCTTACTCAGACTTCATTGAGCAGACTGGATCGTCTTCTTAACAACTGCATAAGATTTATTTTCGGACTTCGTTAATATGACCATATTTCTGCTTTTCGCCGTCAACTGAACTGGCTTCCAATTCGTGAACGTAGGTCATTACGAGTCTTGTCCACACTATATTCTATCTTATTCGATCCAGCTGCGCCCGACTACCTAACGCCCTAACGACTACCTAACCCGACGCACTCTTTCACAGCTGAAGCAGTTCGGCTTTGGAATGACCTACCGCTTCCCATCAGGTAAGCGCAAAGCAAGCTAACCTTCAAGCACATGTTGCGCAAGCATTTCTCCGATAAGCTATGTGACGATCTGTCAGCATAATGATTCATACAAGGTACATTTATTATATAAGTAAGTATATTATATGTCATATTTATGTACGTTTATGTTATATATATATATTTAGATATATATTTGCATCTGAGGTATATTACTTATGTGTTATTTAATTGTTTCATTTAACAGATTACATAAAAGACCCTGCACCATACAAATGTTTCTGTTTAGTCCTATGGTTGACTGGTAGAGAATGCCTTATGGCATTAAGTCCGCCATTTGTACTTTTACCTGTGTATTGTGTGCAATAAAGTTTAAATAAATAAATAAAATAAATAAATAAATTCAAAGACATAACCCGGTCAAAATCGCTTAATTTTAACTATGTTCAATTTCTGGTTATGTATGAGATTTATAAAAAAAGTTGGATTCTTTTTTTATTAGGTAAATCTAAAATCGACGCCATGATTCCTAAGAACACACTTCCCCATCTCTTATAGTTTTCGTTTTCTCCCTACTGACCCATTTGGATTGATCATCCTGTATAGTAAATTACTTACAAGAGTATCAACAATTATTGTTCTTATGACTACAATAGGTACAGTGTAGTACATGAAACATATTTGCACTTATATAAACATATTATATTCAGCATTGCTGCATTTTATTATGAATTTATCTAATAATCAAACCGGTGAAATGTTTTTTTTTTTTTTTTTTTTTAACAAAACATACCCTGGACTAAAATTTGTTAGGCAACCCATATGCAATATATTTATTGACATATTAAATTAAATATAAAATACATTTCATGAAATAAACATTTCGGTGAAGGTCGTTCTATATCGGGATCCTGTACTAATAAATTACCTAGTATTAGAACAAGTACAAAAGTGCCTAGCTAAGTTAATTCCATTGCATTGAACGTAGATCGTTTGCTCTGGAAATATCTAGAGTCTAGATGCTAGACAGCTCATTAACAACTTGAGAGTCAAGCTTTCTGGTGCAGGCGGCAGTTTGCAAGTAAGCTCTTGCCATTATTCTAGCTGTCAAAGTTGATTTACTTAGAAAGTTGGAAACAAATAAGTCAAAGTCAATACAGGGTTAATTGCAAAGTTGGTGAACTTAGTGCTAATAATGGTAATCTACTCAGTCTAATTCGATTTGTCCTAGGAACCGCCTATCGCCTATCCTCTAACCCTTTTCAGACAATTCGGAAGTAAGTGTGAAAATCTCAGGAAGATATAAAAATATAATTCGCTTTGTCCTAAAATTTTCATTAGCAGTACTCTAAAAGCGCGTTAATTAGTGCAATACGTTTTTTTAACGCCTTACTTGTTGATATTAAAATATTTGAGGGAAATCGTTTTAAATTTAAGTTAATAAAATGGTTAACTGAAAATGTATTTTGTAATTTGAATTGCAACGCAATTAATAAATGCAACGCTGAATAAAATATGTTTATATAAGTGCAAATATGTTTCATGTACTACACTGTACCTATTTATTTATTTATTTATTTATTTATTTATAAAACTACAATTGTAAACTAACAGTATATAACCAAAGCGTTTACAATGCAAAACTTAAAACTACTAATACTTAAAATACAACTCTAATCGAACTTAAAGCACCAAGCACTTATTTTAGTAAATAACGTGTGCCAGCTTTCGGCGAACACGTCAGCGTCTTGTTCCAAGACGAGTCGGTTGAGCAGCACGGGCGCACGCGCGCAGGGCGCGTTGCCGGCGCGCCGCGTGTGCGTCGCCGTCGCCGCCGCCGGCGCAGCGAACAGCGGGCGACGGCGGCGCCCCGCGCGCACGTACTGCTCGGGGACGAGCAGTCTGATGCCTTCCAATGCCACTGGATTATCGATTTGCCCCCTCAGCAGAAGACAGTAATGGACGGCGAGATGCAGTTTCCGCCTAGAAGTTAGAGTATTAAGCCCAACCATACCGGTGACAAAAAGCGATGGATACAGGAAAGGATAGTATCCATATTGCTTTTTGTAAAGGTGACGGGCAAATTTTCGTTGAACTCTTTCTATTAAAAGTTTATAGGATTCCTCAACAGGGTCCCATATTAAAGAATTGTACTCTAATTTGCTACGCACGTAAGCATTATACAACACAATTGGTACGGTTGTGCTAGTGAATTGTGGTGACATACGCATTACAAAACCCAGTGTCTGATTAGCACTCTTTACTGTAGAGCGAATATGGCTGTGAAAATCTAATTTGGTGTCCAATTCTAGACCTAGGTCACGAATAGTCTGGACGCGAAAAATAACCTCGCCACCCAGGAAATAATCACAGTCTAGTGGGGATTTGCTTCGACTAAATGTTATAATTTTGCACTTCTTCTCATTAAACAACAAACGATTGTCTAGACTCCAATTCATTACAGCATCTATATCGCGCTGCAATACACTACAGTCAGATGGTGAATTAATGGCATGAAATAACTTTAAATCATCCGCAAACAATAAGCACTTGACACCACTGACCACCGACGGCAGATCGTTGATCATCACCAGAAAAAGCGTTGGTCCAAGCGTGCTGCCCTGACTCACGCCTATTGTAGTCATAAGAACAATAATTGTTGATAAGTAATTTACTATACAGGATGATCAATCCAAATGGGTCAGTAGGGAGAAAATGAAAACTATAAGAGATAGGGAAGTCTGTTCTTAGGAATCATGGCGTCGATTTTAGATTTTTAAAATTTGTTAGGCAACCAATATGCAATATATTTATTGACATATTAAATTAAATATAAAATACATTTCATCAAATAACCATCTCGGTGAAGGTCGTTCTATATCGGGATCTTAGACTATATATAGTTTAAGTATTTTAGTACGATTTGCTCTGGCAGAATTATTTTTCGTCGAATATTTCATTTCATAGAATTTTCACTTCGCCGATTTATTTTCCTCAGACGTCATAAATTTTTCATTATTCTTAAAAATGTCATCCTATTGACACAGAATAAAGACACTACAGAAGCCGCACTCTTTTGTTATTTGCCGCTTTTGCAAAGTATTTAGCCTACTAGTATCTGATAGGTAATTTTAAATGACGTACGACGCAGTTGGTTGTAGCTTATGTGGGGCGTGTCATACTCCTAGGGCTGCCTACACCAACAATAAGAGAAACTACTTCTCGGTATTTGTACTTGTTTTACAAGCTACTTTTAGGTTCAAGCTGCTTTTAATAAATACGTCCATAATAAGACGGGGCTGGCGCTTTAAATCGATTTAAATTTTACGGAGAAAATCGGTGAACATACGTACAAAAAGATTCAATACAGACGAACACTGAATCTCTCCCTTTTTAAAGTCGGTTAAAAATAATAAATAATCATGAAAATATATAAATAATAAGAATATAATCGATGCGTTGACTTCGCGTCGAACGTGACGACCCTAGCCGAATAAAGGCGGAGAGATGGGCAGGCCGGGTCACAATTGTGACCCGAAATTTGTAGGTATATTTCTTGACACGCGGCGCGGAGTGAAGCGCCTTTGCTATTGATTTCATAAGGTTAAGTTAGGTTTGTTTTATAACAATCACACGTAGTTCACCGTTTCAAAAATGCTTTCTACAAATTGTCACAACTCTTAAATTTATGATGATGATGAGTAAGGCTTTTCTTACCCAGGAGGACTTCTTCGCAGAAAACTATTGAAAGGTAGTAGAGATTCTCAGGGGAGGAATCTTTCTAACAGTTTTCTTTTACAATCTTTCGGATAATGGATTTATAATGGTAATGATGATTTAAAGACTATTGGAGAATCTATAGGAGTTATAACATAAATGTTGATTGTTCTAAGTATTATTTACGAAAAAAAATGACTTACTGTTGAGTTTCTTTCGGCTTTCTTCTCAACAGCGGTCTCCTCTTGCGGAATGCCAGTAGATTCACAATCTAACTAATAAGTGCCGTTGTGTCCTACTTTTTACTGAATAAATTATTTAATTTAATTTCATTGGTTTTTATTTCTCAATTCCATGTAATACGGCTATAATTGATTTAATTTATTTATTTAACTTAAATACAAAACGCGACTTTACACTCTTGTGTACTTGTGATAAATAATATCCAGACTCGAAGATAACAACTGAGAAGATAACTTTCCGGTATTTTACAAATATGTGATACTGACGTCAAACTTAATAAAACAATTTAGGTACCTAACCTAGAATCTAATGTTATATTGACATTTGACCTATTTCAGCAAAATAACCGTAATATAGCAAGCTGATTGTTATTTTAAGGAGAATTTATTAATCGATGTCATTAGAGAAGTTGAATTTTGTTGCTATTTCGTGTATTCTTTACTAATAACCTTCGTATACTGCTAATACTACTAATCATCATCATCATCATCATCTCAGCCATAGGACGTCCACTGCTGAACATAGGCCTCCCCTTTGGACTTCCATATATACCGGTTGGAAGCGACCTGCATCCAGCGCCTTCCGGCGACCTTTATAAGGTCATCTGTCCATCTTGTAGGTGGACGTCCTACGCTGCGCTTGCTGGTCCGAGGTCTCCACTCGAGCACTTTACGGCCCCATCGGCCATCTGCTCTGCGTGCTATGTGGCCTGCCCATTGCCACTTCAACTTGCTAATCCGGTGAGCTATATCGGTCACTTTAGTTCGTCTACGGATTTCCTCATTACTTATACTACATTATACTACTAATAACTACACTTATTTTACTGTTGTATATACCTAAACTGCATACTAGTAGGTAGCTATATGTTACCAGTGCCCTTACCATGAGTTACCGTAACCATACTCGCTAGCGACAGCGTAAACGATTTGTATGGAGAATAGTACAGCGCACCTAGCGGTTTCTATGTAGAACTACAATTCTCCATACAAATTGTTTACGCAATAACTAGAGAGTATGGTCACTGTAAACTCATTTAGTAAGGGTACAGAGGTCAAACTATCAGCGATTAGTATTTGTAGGGCACATGCGAGACAGGACTTTGTGAAGAATGTTGTACGGAGATGCCAGAATTTACGCGACAGCGTCAGCGGTGTAGGTACGTGTGTCTCACTCACTCGTATGGCCGACGCGCTCGGATCTCTCGCTCTACCACTGCCGCTGTCGCGCAAAGGGCCTACACAATTAGACATTACGACGACGTGCCGTGGCACATTGCGGCGTCATGTAATGTTGGGAAGTCGTGTGGAATCTGCGGCGTGGAACGTAAAAAATCACGTTACGGAGTCGTGCCGTGGCACGTTGCAGCAACGTTTCACGTCACGGCGTCTTGCCGTGGCACGTTGCCGCAACGTGCGACGTCACGAAGTCGTGTCGCAGGCCGTTGATACGATGCCGTAGAAATTTGAAAATATGCCGCAGTTGATCAAGAGCCGTGGATCAAGAGCACCAGACTTGGCCTCATCCTGCTATTGAGAAGTCGCCTAAAAAAGAAGCAAGAACACAGAAAATACTGGGTTCATCCATTCAGGGTAATGTCTAATTGTGTGTTGGCCCAAAGTCGTCATATCTCTCCGGTAGTGGTGGAATAGTTTTAAGCAATTAACGTTTGTGTATGAAAGTACAGTCGGCAATAAAAGCGTGTCCCAAAAATTTATATTACTTTGACAAAACTTAAATCAGATTTAAGTGAGTAAAATCTTTCTTCTTTTAAGTATTTTAAACGATAAGAAAGATCCTAAGATTGATGATTTTGACACAACATTACGTTAACTACCATGATGAATTGACGACAAGATATAAGTTTGAAATGATTTTCCGGGGTGCGATATTCCCAATGTCGTCGCAATGTTGGCCGTACCTTCAAAATATACTTCTGACAATTATTTGCTTTGATAACTTCGCCCGCTAAAGATATGTCAATCGAATGAAACTAAAAGCTTCCACGAATGAAGCTTTTAGGGTTCCACGAATGAAGCTTTTAGGGTTTCATTCGATTGACATTGACATAAAATCATTTCACTGATGTCATCGCCCATAAGTCTGCGATATGTCCCATTTATTTCCATCGTTGCTGTTCGAGCTGCATCAAATTAAAGCATTATTCGGAGAGCTATTACTAGAAACGTTGATCGAACAACTTTGCTACTACCATAACATTTGACGTTTAACTATCTGAGTTTATCCACAAGTTTGAGCGTGCACTTTTCAATAAAATTTCAAATTCAATAAACAATTATCTATTGCTCGTTTGTTGCGTAATACAGACAAACCATTCAGGTTTATTAGTAGGTACGGCAGAGAAGATATAAACTGTCATAACAGTTTCGCAGGGCTTTAGATTATATGTAATCTTTGTTGTAAAATTAATAAAGAAATAAATAAATAATAAGTGTCCATCGTATCAAAACTTAAATTTTTGTTACAAGCTTTTATAGCTGACTGTACTTTTCTTTGAACATCTATCAATTGCTCACTGAGACGATTCTAAAGAGCCCAAACTTGATATTGAGATTATTGTATCTATTACAGAGTGTCTAGTGCCATCTTCCATCATCAGACCAGCTCAATGATACCATATTATTGTATTGTCATCAATGTTTAAGTAGGTATGCACAATTTTAGCTCAATCTGTTGAAAATATCTTCTTCAAAATTGAATTGCAAGATTCCACCCGAACAAACATAGTTACATACTCCGTACATACATTGCAAGTTAAATAAAAAAGTTTAACCCCTGTCGTCGCAAAAGTTGAATATCAAAACTGTCTAATCATCAAAGTTTTTCTCAGCGAGAGATACAGTTAATTAAATAGTTCGCCTCCCGCTGTTTAATCAGAGCCAGGAATCCGGGTCACAAGAATTAACTCTGCATAATAAACGGATTTGTGCTCTAATCCCGAACAACTGAATTATTCTAGACCTTGAACGTGTGCTCATGTGAAAACCTGACTGGTATCTGGTATCTTTATTAATAAAAAAACGATACAGGAGTTATGAGGCGGGATGATTTAATAAAAATTACCTTTTGTATAGACCAAATACACGATACACCAAAATTTCAAATGATATTGATTCGAAAATAATCAGAAACAGTAAGATCTTGTTGCACCTTCCGAAGGATTGATAAATGAATAAAGAACAAACCTGTAAAACCGTGAAGTTCAATAAATACGCAAACAGGCAATTATAAAGATACGATTTAACGAAGATATTCGAATTCAAATGTTGACAGTTTTTGCATATACCTACAGGGAATAGGTACCTCAAAAGGAAAAACTGGACCCTTATAAGTAATCTCTTTGTTGTCAGTCCGTCTCTCAAGACCCAGTATCTTGGGAATGCGTGGAGGTATCAAGTTGAAATTAAAATGATATACTTAAGTCTACAGTATCTCGAAGCTGTGAAAAAATCAAACTTCTAAGTTAACGTAAAAAAAGATACAGCCGTTTATGCAGCCAAAAACGCAACTTAAGGGAATTAAAACGTATAGGGTACTTTCCGATGACCTAGAACTATGAAATTTCGTAAGAAAGACAGTCCTATAATAATAAAGCCATTTATTCCATATTTCGAGTTTACATTTAAAGATATACATTTAAGTTGATGTTAGTAAAGTTGTAACTCAGAAGTTACCTGCTAAAAACTACCTTACCTTATGTTAGTCTTATTCTATTGAAATATGGACCCCTATTTGGGTAAAGGCCTCCTCCAACCTCTTCCATAACTCTCTGTCCTTGCCTGACTTTATCCAATCGTTTCCTGTCACCTGTACGATATCATCAGCCCACCGCCTTATTGGTCGACCGACATTCCTTTTCCCCTTTGGTCCTTTCCATTGAGTGGCTTCTATGGTCCATCTTCTATCTGCGTATCGTGAAATATGTCCGGCCCATCTCCACTTCAGTAAGAGTGCATGCCTGAGAGCATCGGTAAGTTTAGTTTGTTGTCTAATGTGTTCGCTCCTTACTTTGTGAATTTTTCTAATTTTCAAAATGCTCCTTTCCATTGCTGTTTGGCTGCATTTGATCTTTTGTTTTATTCTGTTTGTAAATACCCAAGTTTGGCAGCCATACAATAAGCAGGGTAAAAGACATGTATCAAATACCGTCTTTTTCATGTGCAAGCTGTAGTTCCCTTTTAGAATTTCTTTCAGCGACCAGAATTTTCTCCAAGTTGCGTTGATCCTTCTTGTTACTTCCTCTTCATTACTTGTCTTATTAAATGATATTTGTTTTCCCAAATATATGTAGTCACTGACGTATTCTATAATGTTTTCTTTTATCATTATTGGCCTTTTGCGATTGTTGGTTAATATCTTAGTTTTATTTAAATTCATTTCTAGGCCAATTTTGGAGCTTTCGAAGTCAAGTTGTGTCATCATTTCCTCAAGGTCTTTGGCAGTTTCAGCTATCACAACTATGTCGTCAGCGAACCTAAGATGGTTTAAATAATGTCCATTCATGTGCACTCCCTTTTTTTTCCAATCTAATTTTTGAAAAATATTTTCGAGTACTGCTATGAAAAGTTTAGGAGATAGAGGATCTCCCTGTCTGACTCCTCGTTCTATATCTATTTCGTCTCCTCTCGTTTCCAGCTTTACTCTGCTGGTGCTGTTTTTATAAATATATTTCAGAATATTGATGTATTTTTGGTTGATGTTTGATTGTTGTAGTGCGTCCCAAATTGAACAGTGACTGATGCTGTCAAAGGCTTTGCTGTAGTCTATAAAGGCCACATACAGAGGTCTATTAAACTCTCTGTGTTTTTCTATAACTTGTTCTAGTGTCTGTATGTGGTCCATTGTGCTGTAGCCTGATCTGAATCCCGCTTGTTCCTTTGGTTGCAGTTTATCAATGTCGCAAGTTATTCTACTTAGAAGTATGGATGAAAATAGTTTATACATGCTTGCTAAGAGGCTTATAGGTCTATAATTCCCTATATCTAAGGGGTTTCCTTTCTTGAACAGCAAAATGATGTCCGATGTACACCATTGTTTTGGTACAGCTTCTACGTCTAGTATCATATTAAACAGTTGCGTCAAATGGTGAATTAAGATAGGTGCTCCTAATTTGAGGACTTCATTACACAATCCATCTGGTCCGGGACTCTTCTCAGCTTTTAACTTTTTAATGTGTTCATATACTTCCGAGTCCTCAATTGGTCTGACATGATTAGTCCTGTTTTCGTGAGTTGTTTGCACTTCCATTTCAGTGTTGTTTCGTCTACTGTATAATTTTTTATAAAAGGCTGTTGCATGGTTTATTACATCTTTTCTAGATTTTGTTTCTTTTGAATTTTGCTCAAGTTTTTGTATCCATGTTTTGTGTGTAGTTAATTCTTTATATGCTTTTTTTGCACTTCTAAAATTCTTGATATTTCTTGAAATGATCTTGTATCTGTGGTCTCTGTAGTCCTTCCTGATTGATCTACTGGTCTCTTTGTATATTCTGCTAAGTTGTTCTTTCATGTGTTTGGTTTTATTCTTTGTGTGTAGTAGTTCCGTGCGTCTTTTTATTAGTTGGATTGTGTCTTCAGAGAATATTTTATGTTGTTCTAATTTTGATGGAGTAGTATTTTTGGGTTTCAAGCTTTCTGTTATGCTTTTTTCTAGGATGTTGTAGTAATTTTGAATGTCAATACGGTCTGTTTCGATATTTTCTGTATGTGCTCGTAGATTTTCAACATAACTTCTAATTTCCGCTTCTGACTTTGGGATATTAGATGGTGATATAAAGTTTTTTCTGCTCTTTATAGGGTGACTTAATAGTAGTGTTGCTCTCACTAGTCTATGATCGGATGGAAATTGGAATTTACTTAGTACTTCAATATTAGTTATTAGTTTATAGTTATTTATCATTATAAAGTCGATTTCATTTCGGGTTTTTTGGTCGGGTGATAGCCAAGTCCATCTACGACTCTCTTTCTTCTTGAAGAAAGAGTTCATTATTGACAATTTGTGTTGAAAAGCATAACGTAAAAGGCGATCACCTCTTTCATTGCTCACTCCATAACCGTGTTTGCCCATAACTGGGTGGTAATCTGTTTTTGGGCAACCTATTTTAGCATTGAAATCTCCCATCAGTATAACTTTCCCTTCTGCCATGGCATTAGCGGATTCAATGTCTTTGTAAAATTGATCAATTTCTTCTTCAGTTGATCTCTCGGTTGGTGCATACACTTGAATTATTGATAGAAGAAAGCATTCGAATTTTAGTTGTAGAAGGGCTACTCTTTCAGAAATTCCTGTAAAGTTCATAATGTTGTCTTTATATTTTTTCTTGATTAGAAATCCCACTCCATGTAGGCCTTTAGTTTCGCCAATGTAGCAAAAAACGTAGTCATGATACTCTTCGATACTGCACCCCATTCTTCGAATTTCTGCGAGACCTAAAATATCACAATTAATGTTTTTTAGAGCATTAGTTAGTTCGAGATACCGTTCTGTTGATGCAAGCGTTCTTACATTATAAGTGCAAACATAGAGGGTTGTACTTTCATTTATGTTAATTTTACTTTTTGATGGAGGGTTACAGTCTAATTCCCCACGATGACTAGTCGGGTTGGGGAATGTTTTGATTATGTTGTTACTAAGTTCTTGTTTATTAACTGTTTTCCGGTGGCTGATGGCTGTATCCTATGCTTTCTGGTCAGGTAGCATATTGTCAGTAGGCAGAGAGTTGCTTCTGTTTCTCATTAAGTCAAAAGCATTCCGTCGGTGTGTTTTTGAGGTTGATTGCTGTTTGCGGGGCTGCTCCTTCGCATTTGGTGAGGCTGATGGTTGCCTTTTGCGTTTCTCGCTTCCTGATTTCCCTTCTTTGATAACAAGTTTGTCATAGTTTATGAATGCGTAGTTGCCCTTCTCCCGTTCTTCTTCAAGTTGTGACTGTAGTTCTTTCCTCTTGTCGAGGATCTCCTTTGGGTAATCTTCGGCAGCATACACATTTTTTAATTTCTTTTTATTTTTCATTATTTCATTTTTCTTCCAGTTGCTAATGAATGCCAGTAGTATTGGCCTCTCTTTCCCATTTTCTTGATTATTTTTGCCAATTCTGTAGACTGTGTTTATATCTCTGTCTTCAAGATTTATGTTTAGATCGTCTTTGAATTTCTTCTTTATAATTTCAATGAGATTGGCTGTAGATTTTTCGGTTTCTTTGACCCCATACAAAATTAGATTGTTTAATCTTTTATGTTTTTCAAGGTGGTGTATCTTTTCTTTTAATTTTTCATTTTCTGATCTTAATTCCTGAATTTCTAGTCTAAAAGGAACTAAAGTTTCTTCCATTCGTGCCAAAATGTCATCGGTTTGTTTTGACATCTCTATTTTCATTCGGTCGAAGAAAGATTGAAGGTTATCCATTTTTCCGACGACCTCTTGCGTGGAATGGAACGTATAAGCGTGAACGCAGCTTTATTAAAGCTGTTAGGTTGGTATAGAAGTTTTGTTGATTATTTGTTATGGCAACACTTCACTGTTGTTAAGTCTGTGTTTCTATTTAGTTCTGTTGACAGATAACCTATAAAGTTTATACGGTTTTTGTCACTTGAATATCTGTCTTGATAGCACAGTTTCCACTTTGTTTTTTATTTCGAAATGTAGTTCGGCACGATATGTATGGAGTTTAGATGTTTTTACACAGGTTTACACGGTTTGTACACAGTTTTAATACGTCGAAAGTCAGAGTTCAATAACACTACGTCTTCGTGTCAACAACCGGAACCGGAAAATCGAATCGGAAAAAGAAAGACAGTCCTATACTACATGTAAAGTACGCAAACCAGTTTTCCAACGGTAAAGCAATATGCAGTGCTTTCATAGTTTGTACGGAACCCTCGGTGCAGGATTACGACTCGTTGTATTATTAAATTCTACTAATGTTTCAATAAAACAGTTGTGCCTCTTGGCAGATTCTTGAAATGAGGTTCCTACCTACCTGATTGTTAGCTTGCCGAAATATTTTGTTACCGAATAAATATTTATTGTGGCATAATAACGACTTGCCGTTGCTTAACTTTGGAGAGTTTTTAAGAGTGCGGCTCGTTGTAATGAAAGAAGAAAATGAATTGGAAATTGAAGTACGTAATATGATACAACCAAGAGTTAAGTAACATGATACAATAGCAATACAAAATCCTTTACTGCGTAAAAAAACTCGCCTTGTAATGGTACAGGTAAGGTAATACGGATCAAGGGATGGAGCCGCCCTGTAAGCAACAAATACCTATGCATGACGAAAACTTTTATTGAGGATGTGAATCGATTCCATTTTATATTAGGATCAAGTGTCTACTCGTATATGTGACTTACTACACTTAATCTGCTCTATTTAAAGTCAGAAATTACCGTCAAAGTTCAACATTCCTAGGGAGCGCTAAAAACGCTCAATACAAATGGCTACCTAATCGTGACGTTATTATATGTTATGGGTACCAATATTTGTATGGAGAGAATAAGTAATTTGCTATTTTTGCCGTCAAAAAGTGAGATTAAGTTCATGGTTGAGATACAATTATTGTTTTGTTAAATTATGATGATTCTGAAAACAATTACAAAAATTATTTGGATTCAAAAAAGTCTGTACTGAAGTCACATATAAAAAAAAAGTTTTTTTTTAATTCACCATATATTGAGCTAATTTTATTAATGTAACTACAGTATGCTGTAGGGTTTAACATCAGTCGTCATCCCTATTGGCTGTGGTGGGAGACACCGCTCATTTTTAGTTAACTGAGGTTTAAAGCGTTTGATCGTGTGGATAATGACGTTCTCCTGAGGAAACTGACTCGTATAGGATTTTCTCCCAAGTTAGTGAAATTCTTCAGCGATTATCTACGCGACAGACGGCAGTACGTGCAACACGGATGCTTCATCTCCGAATCCTACCACACCCGTTCAGGAGTCAGCCAGGGTTCAATTCTGGGACCAATGCTGTTTGGTATAATGATTAATGACCTGGCTATGGTCCCGAACAATGCCAGATGCCTGCTCTATGCCGATGACTTGAAGCTGGTGTATGGAGTGCATCAGCTTTCGGATTGCGTATCACTTCAGGAGGATGTTGATCGTCTTTATAGGTGGAGCACTGACAATAAGCTTCTATTTAATATAGAAAAATGCTCAGTTATGACCTTTGGGCGTAGTCATAATCCCCTGCAGGTTGAATACACACTTGGGTCAGTACCCTTGACTCGCACGGATACTGTCAAGGACTTAGGAGTCACTTTTGATTCACGCCTCTCTTTTCATGACCATATAAAAGACCTAGCCAAAAATTGTTTCCGGAGGTTGGGGTTCGTGATCCGAAATACCCGTGACTTCTATAGTCCGCGAGTCATACAACTGGTGTTCACTGCCCTAGTTAGAAGCAAGCTGGAAACAGCTTCCATTGTCTGGAATCCGCATGAGGCTTCATATATTATTTTGTTATTGGAGAAAATCCAAAAAGCCTTCTTGCGTTTTCTTTACAAGAAGAGATTTTTATATCCGACTAAATTTTTATTAGGAGTATTAGGTTTTAATTCGCTTGAAGTTAGGCGTAATAACATCTTACTAAAAAACGCTTGCAAGATCATGCGAGGACAGTCAGACTGCCCAGAATTGATTGGTCAAGTGGTGCGTCTGTTCGTTCCATCTGTGCCGAGGATCACTCTTCGCCCGCGCAGCCGGCTATTGTTTGCTGCTCCTGAAGCACGCACCGTTTCGCGGAAGCAGTCTCCTCTTGTTCGAGCTTTGCACAGGCTTAATGAGCTTCTCGCATCAGCACCAGATTTGGATGTTTTTGCAAGTGATTGGCGAACGGTGTGTCGTGAATGTTTAAGGTATTGTGAGGCGATGGATAGTAGTAAGTCTTCTATTGTCTATTAGTTTGTACCTACCTTATTTAAAAATTGTATCTGTAATGCACAGTGATTTAGTTTTAACTGTTATGCTGTGTTTTATGTGGAAATAAATAAATAAATAAATTATTTATGACTAATTCTTAAAAATAGGTGATATACCTATATTTATCACGTATTACCTTACAAGTAACTAATTTTATACTTATAAAGGAGTCAATGTCCATGAATACAATTTGTATCGTAATTGTATTGTCAATCAATAAATAAGCCAGAGGTAAAAGCTCTCGACCATTATCGATGCCTACAATGTCAAGGTCAAACGAGTCGAATAATTTATAAATCCAACTATTGAGATACAAACCAATTGGAGCATTTTCAGCATTCTATAATCCAAACTAAAGTGAAAATTCCGAAAGTTAAAGCCAAAGCTTTCTTTAAAAATTGGACAAGTGCGAGCCGACTCGCGCATGAAGGGTTCCGTACCATAATCTATAACAAGTTTGTTGTATGGGAGCCCCCCTTAAATATTTATTTTATTTTTAGTATTTGTTGTTATAGCGGCAATAGAAATACATCATCTGTGAAAATTTTAACTGTCTAGCTATCACCGTTTTTGAGATACAGCCTGGTGACAGACGGACGGACAGCGAATAGGGTCCCGTTTTTACCCTTTGGGTAAGGAACCCTAAAAAGAATCGTTTTGGTGTAGCACATCGTTACTATTGATTCGTGCTGATCATTATGTTAGAACGTTAACCCTACTCTCGCAAAGGACCAAAGCTGGGTGAATATGATAGTGTTGAGAGGCACTTCGCTGTGGAAACCGCGGAAATACTTCGGCCAGCTGCGGGCAACTTCGCGAGTAGTCATCATCATCATAGGCCGTTTCGTCTATTACAGACGATCTTATGCAGTGCTGTTGAGACACCTTTTTTGGTGACTGTGCAGTCCGATGCGAGACCGGCATGATCGCCCACACTTCTGACATAAATAATTTATGTGAGTAGTTGCTCTGGTGCTGGCTGTGGTGACGAGTAGTATGGAGCCGCAATAAGAGAAGATGGCGCTACGATGCCAACCTATAGTTTAGTCTAGTCTAGTCTAGTCTAGTCTAGTCTAGTCTAGTCTAGTCTAGTCTAGTCTCGTCTAGTCTAGTCTAGTCTAGTCTAGTCTAGTCTAGTCTAGTCTAGTTTAGTTTAGTTTAATTTATTTATCACACCATTACAAATTTCTTATAAATACAAGTACATGTCAGTCTATATTACTCTTCGGAATGTGATCGTTAAACAAAAATGATATTCGTAAATCAATGCAATAAACATTAAATAAATGAATGTCTGAATAATAAATAATATGTAAGTACACAATAGTGTAGTTACGATCAATATATCGAAATAAATAAAAAAGTCCATTTGAAAAGTTCCTCATTCTAAAAGAGCGTAGACGACAATTGGTCACAGCTCATTAAATCATACAGTTGATCTATTACTAAGACGGATTTAGCATGGAAATTGACAACATTTCATATTTCTAGCAGATGGAAATTAATATAGAGACCGAGAGAGCTTTGCGTTGTGCACACCCTAAAAAGATATGGGATATTATTGAATTGAAACCTCTAATGCGACTTCCAACAAGGTTGCGTTAAACGTTTAACGCTACCGTGGAGGGGGTAGGAAAGCACTGTTGCGTTAAACGTTCAACGCTCCTGGGGAGGGGGAATAGAAAGAGACAGAACGAGAGTGAAGAAGTTTGTCTTAAAGAAACAATATGAGTTCACTAAAAATCAATTTCTACCCCTTCCTATTTTCATTTCCACATTACGAAGTTTCACTTCTTCCGCACGGAGGGCGCACTATTTTTTTATTATTTTATTGTTAAGATATATAAGAAAATACATAAAATAACCGACATTTACGACAACTTTGCCTGCATAACGTTGTAGCCTTCGATCCGTGAAAAAAAAAAGCTGTCAATATTGTGTCCACCAGAAAGACTCGAACCTAAATCTGACAATGACCCAACTCTCTCTTCTACTACTCCCTCTTCAAAATTCCTTCCCATAAACAGTCATCTTAATAATTATGGGCTTAATTTAGTACAAGTCAGAAGGCCGGTAATCCGAATCGCATAAATTTCCTCTGCAGCTGCATAATGAATGTACCTGTTAGTCTAATCCCGATAACCGAATTATTTCAGGCAAGGTGGCGTTGATGAAATAATACTGTGAAGCTACGAACTGGCGGTTTGTTGTAGCTTATTTATTTGTACCCCGGGGTCATTTATCATACACTAGAAGATGCTCGCAACGTTGATTGCGTATTTTTGTCAACCGGTAAAAAGTATCAATACACGATGATTTTTAATCGGTGATCAGGTACCAACTTTTTAACTCAGTAATTGACGGCAGTCACGTTGAAGTCGTAAAAATCCTTGTCGCCCTACTTATCTGTATCTGTGAGCTTACGACCTCTTTACTAATTTAATGGTAAAGACAATTTATGAGTAATAACTTGTCATTGTCATTACATAAACATAACTAGTCGTAGAAAATTTTGTATCGTACTTCAATCATTTATGTAGGATTACCATACATGGTCATCAAAGTTATCGTAATAAAAAATAATAACCACAAGATACATCTTGTGGTTATTATTTTTTATTACGATAACTTTTACTTAATTAAACAGTGAGGTAATTGCGTGAGACCTCGCCTATTAAATTTAATTTTAGCTGGATATTAACATTTTTCTACTCCTGAACACCGATTACGAATCGTAGTGTATAACTAACTATCTTTGGATCCAACTATCCCTGTGTCAAAATTGGTTTAAATTCATCCAACAGTTTTTGGCGTGATGAGAGGATAAAGAAATTAAAACCAACAGATGTCGCCGCGCAATGCAAAAGGCGATCCTGCATCGCGCTATATAGATTTTTCCTCAAATCATGACTCCATAGAAAAACTATTTTCAATACCATTCTAGAATTTTACAATAGTATACTCGTAGATGTAGGTACCTACTGTTAACCTACAAGCATTTTATAATTTGACAATTTGGTTTAAGTCTTGTCATAATATGTCGGAGACGGTCATGAGTATGGAGGCTCAACGAATCCGGCGCGCCATTGGAAGGCGACAGTAAATTAAATTAAATTAAATTAAATTAAATATTAAGGGACAATCTTACACAAATCGACCTAGTCCCAAACTAAGCAAAGCTTGTGTACTATGGGTACTAGACGACGATATACATAATATATATATACATACATAGATAACATCCATGACCCAAGAACAAATATTTGCACAAATATTTGCCCCGGCCGGGATTCGAACCCGGGACCGCCGACTCAGTAGGCAGGTGTCTACCAACCGAGCCAAACGCGTCGTCAAACCGACAGTGAACCCTTGAACCAGTTTTGGCGCGCTAGACAGAGTCTTGGCAGTTCACTTAGCGAACGCCCACTACAGTTCACTTTGGGTCACCATCGAGTGCACTAGTTTCTACCTTGGAACTGTCCCGTTTCGTTGTGCTATACCAAGTTTAGAGTCAGTGTTATAACCCTGCAATGTGCCTAGAGTTAATTTAATAAAGACTATTCTGTTCGAGACTTAACTTACAGACCTCTGTGCGAGGAACTGTTATTTTGTGCTTCATTGTATAAGGAATAAATCAAGTTATTTGTATCTGAAGTGTTTCACCTCGCTCGAACTACCTCCTCGTCCACAACTATGTCGAATAGCTCATCTAATGTGCCACACACGGCACCGGCCATCCAACCCGTCCCCGACAAATATAAATATTACAATACAATACAATACAATAATTCTTTATTGCACACCAACAAGAAAAATGTTACAATTGAAACCTTAATTTATAAATGGTAGACAATAGGCGGTCTTATCGCTAAAGAGCGATCTCTTCCAGACAACCTTTGGGTAGAAGAATAAGTAAAAAATAAACAATGAAAGAGTAGATGGTGAGATAAAAAATTCAGCAACATAAATAACATAAAGTATAAGTCATACACATACTTAAATAAAAATATATAAAGATAAACATATACATATATACAAATAATATACATATATATAATATAGGCAAAAATACACATAATATACACAAGAAAAATAATAAAAACAACACAGCTGATATCCAACTTAGCTAAGAAAATTACCAATAGCACACAATAAGCTATGGGAGCGACAAGTAGTAATCTTTTAATTTAATCTTAAAAACAGATAGTGATTTAGCCTTCTTCAGATCCAATGGAAGAGAATTCCACAATAGAATGGCTTTAAATGTAAAAGAATTCGAATAAAATTTAGACTTTGCAGCCGGAACAGAGAGTAAATAATTTTGAGCGCATCTAACTGATAACAGGTAACTAAAACGATCTTTAAGGTAGCGGGGAGTTGCAGGGTTAAAAAGAATACTAAAGAGAAGGGACAGAATATGAAAGTTTCGACGAAGGCGGATAGGGAGCCACTTGAGTTGTGAACGGAAACTAGAGACATGGTCATACTTGCGTAACCCAAATATGAACCTAATGCAGACGTATTAAATAATCGAATAGACAAAACTTAAAATTCGTTTGAAGTGTAGAATGACTGTGTGAAAATTGAAACTATGTGTAGGACATTGTAACTGAATAGGATAATCTAGTTAAGTATTACCGTTAGGACAAAAGCAGTTTCCCAAAAGTATTACTAAATATTAAAAGATAATCAAAATGGCATCTGTTCCTAATTATGCAAATATGTTTTTCACTTTATTTGTACCGCTAAAAGTACAGAAATGTAAGAACCCTGCCTAAACGGAAATCTCGTTTCAAATGAAACCATCAATTTCCGAAGCCCATTTCAATCAACGTTCGCACACAAACAGCGAATGCCAGCTACTCGTAACTTATAATTTATGTAGGCGTAGCTTTGTACATAGTAACGTACATTTACAGGTACATTTGGGTAGGGTATGACTAAATCAATATCATACGTAGAGACTGATTCCTATAAAACAAATTCAAAATTGGGCAAATTTGAGTCATCTTAATGGAACCTAATTCGACACACTGACAAATAGCCATTTAAAAATCTATCTGTCATATTTCTGGTATATGGAAGCATTAAGAAGTTAGCATTTAAAGTCCATAGAGCACATCACTAAAGTATTAATATATTAGTAATATCTCGGTCAGATGCAGCCGCGTCAAGTATATCGCGCCATCTTGGTGGGGCCGCTCGTACTACGTCGAAGTGGTTCGCTACATCTTATGCATCTTTGCTGTACTATCGCAAATCTAGAGGCCGAGATCCCTGCACTAAAAATTATGCCCAAAAATCGAATAACATCTTTTGCTCAAAAAGTATAAAACCTATTAAAAAATCAGCAGACATGATTAAAGTAAACGTCACTACTCACTTGTGGTATAAGTTTAATGTCTAAACGACGCGTAACAAGGGAGCCTTCATCGGTATAACCTAGAAAAATGACTTTACTGTTGGAATTCTCAAAACAAATCCGTCCTACTCTAACTTGTGTGCTATATGACTTTCTCTGTTACTCACATGCAGACTAGTCTACACTGTCAAGTGTTCGTTGTTTTTATAAGTACCTCTATCCTGAAGAGGTATGCATTGGCTTAGCTTATTATTGATCACGCTGTTTAGTTAGAAGTACACGTCTCTCCTAACAGTATATTAAAATAAATATTATTTTAATTGAATCTATTGTTTCTGTTAATATCCCATAACCAAAAGGTTATGGGCCCAGTGCAGTTAAAGTAAATTAATAGTGGAGTGAATTTAAAATAAAATAAAAGAACTTTTAGTGCCTTATTTTAAAGACTTGTGACTAAGTGTGTTTTCTGAGTGATTTTGAATAATAATTCAAAATGGACACTGCAAAGTCAAAAAGGAACATTAAGCCATTTAATGGGGACAAATATAGTGTGTGGAAACTAAGAATAAGAAATTTATTAAATGAACTTGATGTTTTGGATGTGATCGACAGTGAAACTCCGGTGATACAGGACAATGAATGGGTTCAAAATGAACGTATTGCAAAGAATACTCTAATAGAATATTTGTCAGACTCTTTATTAGGACTTGTAGGTGAAGACGATAGTGCAAAACAAATATTCGAAAAGTTAAACAATATTTATGAAAGGAAAAGTATTGCAACCCAGCTTGCTTTGCGTAAGCGATTACTAAACTTAAAACTGGAAGGTGATACAACCTTACTAAGACATTTTCAGTCATTTGATGAATTAATCGTCGAATTAATGGCTGCTGGAGCAAAACTTGAAGAGACAGACAAAGTGACCCATCTTTTTATGACACTACCCAACGATTATGACGGTGTCGTAACAGCGATTGAAACATTGACCGAGGACAATTTAACACTCGCGTTTGTGAAAACTAGGCTGTTGGATCACGAAATAAAAGTGATTAATGGACGGCGAGACACGAGTATGAAAGTACTTCAAGCTGATACTATTCGTCAAGAATACATTAAACCTAGACATAATACGTACATGAATCGGAATGCTAACGCTAATAGACCGTATAAAAACTCCTACATAAAGAAAGACCATCAATATAAACACATTAAGTGTCATTTTTGTGGTAGAAAGGGCCATTTACAAAAGAACTGTTTTTACAACAAACAGAAGGGCAAAAACCATCAACAAAAAGGGAATAGAAACAATAGAACTGTTCAGACTGTTAATATCACAGATCAGGAAGGTGCTAAGACTTCGGGATTTGCTTTTATGACTGGAGAATACAGTAATAACCAAGAAAGCCAAAACTGCATCTCGTTTATTTTGGATTCTGGAGCCTCTGATCATTTAATTAATAGGCAAGATTTAGCGCAAGGTTTTGAGTCATTGGAAACACCAATAAACATTTCAGTTGCAAAAAAAACGGAACATATATTCAAGCGACAAAGAAAGGCAATCTGGCCGTAGTCAGCAATTTGGGCATAAAAGGTGATCTACAAGATGTACTCTACTGTCCCGAGATTCCGTATAACTTGCTTTCGGTCAAGAAAATGCAACAAGCCGGAATGACCGTTATTTTTGACAACAATTGTACGGTACAAGTTTTGAATAAGGGTAAGGTGGTAACAAAGGGTGAGTGTTTGAACAATTTAATTGGTATTAATTTTGTGCTTGACAAATGCGCTAACACATCGAATAGAGTCGTTAATAATAATTACGAATTATGGCATCAAAGACTTGGACATATCGGTAAATCCAAGTTTGCACAGATAAAAAGCAAGCGAATGTTTTCTGATATCGAGCAATTGAATAATATTACAGTAAGTGATAAATTATGTGAAGCTTGTATAAATGGGAAACAAGCATGTTTGCCATTTAATAAATCAAAATCTAAAGTCATAAAACGACCTCTATTCAATGTTCATACAGACGTATGTGGTCCCATCACTCCTTCAACCGTAGACGGAAAAAACTATTTTGTTGTTTTTGTAGACGAATTTACGCACTACACTGTGACGTACTTAATAGCTCATAAATCAGACGTTTTTACTGCGTTTCAAGATTTCGTCGCTAAGTCTGAAGTGCATTTTAATTTGAGAATAGTCAATTTGTATTCTGATAATGGCGGTGAGTATTTATCAAATGAAATGAAACAGTATTGTGTGCAAAAAGGTATTAGCTACCATTTAACAGTGCCGCATACGCCAGCATTAAACGGTGTTGCTGAGCGTATGATCCGTACAATAACAGAACGAAGTCGAGCTATGATCTCATGTGCTAAGCTTGATAAAAGGTTCTGGGGCGAATCAGTATTAACAGCCACTTATTTAATTAATATAAGCCCAACAAAAGCACTGAAAACCGATAAAACACCTTTTGAAATATGGCATAGTAAAATGCCTGTACTGAAATATTTGAAGGTATTCGGTTCAACTGTTTATTTTCTGAATAAAACAAGGAAAACCAAGTTTGATGAAAAGTCACAAAAAGGTATATTAATTGGTTATGAACCGAATGGCTATAAGGTGTGGGATATGGTAGATCAAAAGTTTGTAAAAGTCAGAGATGTTATAGTTGATGAGATTAATTTCTTATCTAGTAGGCCGTTGTTGCCTGACCAAATTATTTCAGATAATTATGGTAAATCTGACAAGCACTCGTATAAGAGGTTGTGCATTAAATCTGATAAGACAAAATCAGATGAAATTAAACAAACTGGCAGTTCTTCTGCACCATTAGGTCAACAACCTAATAAATCTGTAAGTGAAACAGATGCGTACCCAAACTGTAGTTCATTTGATAATCGACCCACTAATAATAATAAATCTGTAAGTGAAACAGATGTATATCCAAGCCGTAGCACATTTGATAATGACTTGACAAAATCTCAAAATGAATCGGTAAATGAAAATAGTTTAAGAAGGAGTGAAAGGATTAAAAATCTACCTACTGTATCGTATAATGAAAATGAAGACAGTACATTTAATTATTTATTGTGTGCAAAGTCTTTACTTTATAAAATACCAACGTGTTATAAAGAAATTGAATCTAGAGATGATAGGTATTCATGGGAAAATGCAATTAAAGAGGAAATAAATTCTCTCACTGAAAATGAGACCTGGACACTTGTAGAAAAACCCGTAAATAGAAATATTGTCGATTGTAAATGGATATTTACGATTAAAAATGATGAGTTTAGAAAACCTTTGAAATATAAAGCACGTTTAGTGGCTCGCGGTTTTAGTCAAGAATATTTAGTTGACTATAGTGAAACATTTGCACCAGTCGCAAGAATTACAAGTTTCAGATTTTTATGTTAGCCTTTGCGAATCAATTTAATTTGCTTCTTCATCATATGGATGTTAAAACGGCATTTTTAAATGGGAAGTTACAGGAAGAAATATACATGAAAGTTCCTGAAGGAATCCCCTGTGCAGATAATCAGGTCTGCAAATTAAATAAGTCGTTATATGGATTAAAACAACCCGCACGTTGTTGGTTTCAAATGTTCGAACAAGCTTTGATAAATAAGGGTTTTCGGTACTCATCAGCTGATAGAGTAGACCCACAATAACTCTGCAATGAATTGACAACTGCAGAAATCAAAAGTTAATTTATGGCAATACTGATATATAGTGGAACAACACGTTTTGACCTTAGGGCATATGGGCATATACCGCGAAAATCAAATATAGAAACTCGTGTATCCCAATCCCTTTTACACGACTAAGCGAGAGCGATAGCGGTACCTACACTATTTATACAAATTAACTAAGGTGCAATATCCTTTATTAGGTACTTTCTCGTTTTGGCACTTTTGTGTAGGTATTTGTTAGTTAGGGCTGATGTTAAAATGTTACTTTTCATACAAAACCTTTTTTCAGTGTTTTGCTTATCTACCGAACTATTTGGTGCTGTTTGTGTTTTATTGAGTCAATCACGTTACCCTATTACCGCCAATAACAAAAAAATGTTGCAATTACTACCATTTATTCGATTTGTATGGAAATTTTAAAACGTTAAAATAAGGTATTAAACACGGCTAGCTTTTTTTTAAATTAGCGGGAGTAAGGGGGCGTGATTTATGTAATAAAACACGGGTGGCACTGGGTGGTTTGCTGGATAAGCGAAGAACTGAAAGAATATTTTTACATCAGCTGCTGATTTGCTGCTATTGCATAGGTACTCGATCTCTCATAAGTATGATGCAAATAGGCATTATACTTACTTATTACTTATATATAAATTCAGTTAAATTCTTACAAAGGGCAATAAAATGCAAAACAATTTTTGACGCATTTATTTCTTATTCACTAGACACATCCGAGTCTAAAAACTCTACTCCTTCATACACTTCTTCCTGTAACTCGACTTCTTCGTACTCATCTTCTTTTTCAGCCTCTGCTGCCACACTCTCCTCACTGTCAGTGTCATCATCACTTTGCACATTTATAATAAATGGTATCAGATCATCCATTAATCCATCTTGTTGCCTGTGTTCTAATTCTAATTTTTTTACATGTTCGGCACACTTACGCCAGTCATCCGGACTAACAGATGCGAATGCTTGCTCCACTTTTGCTTCCATATCCTTAACTGAACCTTTTACATTTAGGCTGCCTACTTTTCGCTTCGCCAAACTCCATATTAGTTCAATAGGGTTTAAGTGACAATGGTATGGGGGTAACCGCAATACTTTATGCCCATTTGCTTTTAACAGCTCATCAATATAATATATTGGCTCGGGTTTGTTGCGTCGTGCTAAGATTAAGAGTTCAGACCTGGATAATGTTTCTTCCCAAGGAATATTATTTGAAGTAAGCCAATCACGGAGTTCTTGTTTCTTTGTAGTGGTGTTTGGTGCCTTATTAATCTGAATAGTATGGTAACTCGCATTATCCATGACTATAATGCTTGGTGTATCCAAATTAGGCAGTAGCTTGTCTTGAACCCACTTCGAGAAATTGGTAGCGTTCATGTCATCATGATAATCGGCTGACTTTGACTTGCTGCTAAATATTAAAAAAGCATTATTAACAAATCCTAATTCGGTGCCTGCATGTACAATTACATACCGTTTGCCTTTTGATATATTAGTGACCATTTTAGAAGTTGATGGACCCTGCCAACTTTTTTTTGGTTTGTAATTAACATGAATATAGGTCTCATCTAAATAAACAATCGGTTTTCTTTCCTCTAATGGCATATTTCTATATTCTGTCATTTCCCTGATATATTTGTGTCTTGCTGCAGCAATATAATCTTTTTCCATTAATATAGTTCTCTCTTCAACATTTTTCTTGAAGCAAAATCCCATGTCGTGTATAATTTTACGTAGTGTTTCATAACCACCATCAAACTGTATAGTTTGCCGCAACTCATTTAGCAGCTTTGCAATTGTGGGTGTTTCATTTCTCACTAAGTAAAATGAATTAATTAGGTTTCGTATGGCAACCTTATCAAAATCATCAATATTTCTTTTTGAAGTACGGCACTTGCGTTTCTTGCCAGGAGTTGCCCATATGCCTGAATTGGTATTACCTTCGTGCTTGATTTGGCGAATTGTCCTTAAGCCAATACCTACAAACAATAAGTGAATGATGTTTAGTCCAGAAAATAGTAACAAAATTAACATAAGTTAAACCTTCATAAAAAAATGCTTACGACGTCTTACCAGTCATTGAACTAATTTTTTGAATGTAAGTCGCCTCTGTGCTGACGTTCCAGTTTTCCAGTTCTTTGATCTTGCTTACAGAATTTGCGATTAAAATCTTAACAGCTTCAGTTAATTCACCTTGAAAAAACGAATTTACAAGTTAAAATATAATACTGTAACTTCGTTTCAGCCTATTTCATGAAAATAATATTTAAAAAAGCTGATAACCGTAATAAAACATCAAGAATATATTATGGACTTACTCGTAGAGGTTAGAATTTCATGTAAACATTGCTCTTTTTGTTCACGGGCGGACTCCATTTCCTCCTTTACATTTTGGAAATGAGTAATCATCTTGAATATAAGTTCTCTAACTCCACTTTTAATAGTTTTACCCATTTCGAAAGCAGGATTCGCTAAAAACCTCGAATAAAATTTTACAAACTCACAACTCAATGACATAAATGACATTAACAAAATGTTGCCACAGCGTTATTTTTCTGGGTTGCCACGTAATATCTTATGCAAAGTTATCGTGGGTCTACTTTAGATGCATTTACATTTTAGATGCGGGTGATATAATGAAAAACATTTACGTAGTACTATATGTCGATGATCTCGTTATCTTAACTGCAGATTTAAATACCATGAATAGTTTCAAAAGTTATTTATTGAACCAGTTTAAAATGGTAGACTTAAACGAAATTAAGTGTTTCTTGGGAATTCGAATCGAAAGAACCGATAGTAAAATCACTTTAGATCAGGAACTGTACATAAAAACTATTTTAGAAAAGTTTAACATGAGTGACTGTAAACCTGTCAGCACACCCTTAGAAAGTAAAATTAATTACAACGAGTTAAATTCGTGTGAAATAACTGAAGCCCCATGTAAAAACCTTATCGGTTGTTTAATGTATCTTATGGTCTGCACTCGACCTGACTTAACTTTTTCTGTCAATTTATTGAGCAGATTTACGAACAAAAACAACCATAAACTATGGTCATACTTAAAAAGGTTATTACGGTACTTGAAAGGATCTATGGACCTGAAGTTAACATATGTCCGAAATAACAGTCAAACTTTTTATGTGGGTTTGTTGACTCTGACTGGGGTGGTAATAAAAGTACAACCGGTTATTTATTTCAATTATTTGAACAATGCACATTATGCTGGCAAACAAAAAGACAACAAACAGTGGCAGCTTCTTCTACTGAAGCTGAATACATGGCTTTATTCGAAGCTGTTAGGGAAGCTCTTTGGCTAAAGTCTTTTATGACCAGTATAAACATTAAAACAACTAGTCCCATACCGATCTATGAGGATAATAATGGTTGTATAAGCATTGCAAACAATCCAACGAGTCACAAAAGATCGAAACATATTGATATAAAATATCATTTTTCTAGAGAACAGGTGGAGAACAATGTTATTAAAGTGAATTATATTTCCACAGGTAATCAGCTGGCTGACATCCTTACAAAACCATTGCCCACAGTGCGTTTCTCTCTCATGAGAGAGAAACTTGGAATAATATAGATAGATAAACAGTAAAAAGCTTATATTAAAGTTGGATAATGTAAATATATATAGTTAAATATATAAATATTTATAGGAAATGGTCTGGTTAGGTTTTTCTGGGTTTTCCCTAATCCTATGCAACAAATGTTGGACCATGATAAAATTGTACCCCAGATAAAGGAGAGCGTGTGATCTATTATTGTAAATAGATTATAAGTATTAATTATTTTAGAGAAAGTAGATTTATTTTTGAAGGGGCGTGTTGGAATTCTCAAAACAAATCCGTCCTACTCTAACTTGTGTGCTATATGACTTTCTCTGTTACTCACATGCAGACTAGTCTACACTGTCAAGTGTTCGTTGTTTTTATAAGTACCTCTATCCTGAAGAGGTATGCATTGGCTTAGCTTATTATTGATCACGCTGTTTAGTTAGAAGTACACGTCTCTCCTAACAGTATATTAAAATAAATATTATTTTAATTGAATCTATTGTTTCTGTTAATATCCCATAACCAACATTTACGGATGTTCAGCTTTCTCCAATTACATGAGTTAGGTATTTTGAAATTGTACTAGACAGAAATAAAGACTAAATACCCAGCTACATTGCGTTTAATGTTCACGAGGAATGCACGAAAAGGAACCACTTGTAGACACTTTGAAAATAGTGAAATTTGCTGGGTACCTCTTAAACGTATGTGAGGCGAATGTCAAAAAATACACAGTGAACGTTTTTATTGCCATGAGACGAGCGGGACGTTTGGCTCCCCGCTTTAATAGTGAAGCTATAAAACTCTAAGGGTACTAGCAAATGGTTTCAACTTCAGTGGTTTTTGTTAGTTGAACTCATTAACATTCAGTGCTTGATACATTTAACTAGAAAATAAAAATAATAAAATAAGTAAGTACCGACGGTCACTAAATAGTGAAAATTCGTAAGCAACGAACGTTATAATTATTTACGGGCTTGTAAAATAATAAATCAGTAGTATTAAAGTTTGACTAGAATCCGGCTCGAAGGACCGTTTGATTGGAATCTCCGGACAAGGTCGCTCGAAGTTTACCAAGTTTACCAAGTAGCATTAGCACGGAAATACCATTCTTATTTATTAACAAAGTTGGTGACGCTTGCCCGTGCTTTGTTTATCGTGATGGAACACGATTATATAATTCCTTGTCCTTATAAAACAAGGACACGTCGACATTTAACGTTGTAGTTGCTTACGTCTTTATTTTACTCAGCGTATGAATTCTTGAGCGGACATTTTCGCTGACAACGAGTAGGTTTTATGGAGGATAAATTCAGCGTCTTAAACTAAGTCGAATTGTAATTTGACGTTAAACCAAATAGCAGAAGTTATGTTGGAAGTGATGTTGGTTTTATTTGGGGATTTTCCTCTGGCCTATTTTATCAGCTACTTGCGGAGGAAACGGCGTGTTTATTGAAATTGATTATATTAAAGGAAGAACCTAAACGGAAGAATCATCCGTGTGTGTCTTTGAGTTCACTTTCCGTGTTTTTATTTCATGTTTCACTTTCCTTACTTCTTATTTTCAAATATGACATATTCTTTTCTATTACTTTACTTGGAGATTTAAATAAATAACTTATATTGCTTGGAATTCGCATTGGAATCGATTCTCAATTTAACTCAGGCAGGAAATTAAATATCAAGACAAGAATTCTAAATAAACGTTAGTGGGCGGATGACATCAATAATGTCTTATCTCGTTATGTTAGTAACATTGAAATAACACCCAACATCAACTTTAATGTATGTATTACATCTATGTATTTCCTAGGAAAACCGTTTAAATAATTCTATCATCAAAACTGAGCAGACAGTTGTAAATGAAATTAGTTTTCAATGCCTAATTAAACGTCAATTAACAGTCAACGTCAACGGTTAAAAACGTTTAACCGTGACATCTGACCAACCAAATGTGTTACAATGTGCAATCGACAGGAACGTAGTTTGCTTATCAACGGAAATGCGAACAGTTGACCTGTGATAATTATAATGTTCTGGGATTTGGCGAGTATCTATTTTTTTTAATAAAATATAACAGTTCAAAATATTTAGATATGAACATTATTTAGCTTTACATCTATATGGTTTGGAGTCGAGTGTTGATGTGAGTGAGTGAGTGAGTGAGTGTTGAACTACAGAAATAGATTTAAAGTATAGGGATTCGTGATGCTTGCAATTATTTACTGATAGGAATATTAAAACTTACTAACTTTTCTGGGAATATCATGGACAGAGTTTCGGACCATTGTCTCCATCCAGAAGAATTCTGCGTCAAGCAGCGTCTGTCCACTTTTGTCCACTCACGTATTCTCAAATTTTTCGGCCCCGTTTCAAGGCGAAACAATAACTCCATAGAGCGTCTCATCATCCAGGCCAAGTAGGAACCTGATCACGTGGAAGATCACCAAAGCGATCAAATCAACTGCGGGCGGACCTTGGCATGAGTGCACCAGAATGTCTGTGATTTGCGAGAAATGGCGTACAGCGAACCATATCTGCCTTTAATAAATAGTACTAGCAGTTGATCACAATCGCTCTGTAAAAATGTGAAACGACTAAGAAGACGAACTATTATTTTAGATGTGATGAATTTCGATATCACAAAACCCTTGAAAAGTACCAAGTAAATCGAGTATGGATAACAGCGATGAAAAAGATAACATCCAGAGAAAATTTACATGCTATAACTTTTTCTATAAGTAATCCTGTTCAAACTTTAAACAATGAAATCAACAATTATTGAAGTTACATTACTACCCTCATTTAATTTTAGAGGATAACAAAACTGCATAGCAACTTAGTTTGTTATAAATAAGTTCTTATTTTATATGCAGGGTAAAAGTAAGTACGAGTATTAAATTAGTAATATCACTCAGGGATTCATTTTTATAAATAATGACACGAAGGTAAATTATGAAAGAAAAATGTAATCCACTGCAATTTTTTTTTACATGAAATCTGCACTATTTACAGTGCTGGCAATTGTACAATATTGCGCACAATCGTTCATTAATTCAAAATGGCAGCCCCATGCGGAAACTAGCAGAAAATAGCACAAATTCGCACTAAATCTGGACAAATATGCTCCCTGTGGAATTCTCGTAATGCAAGAGTTTCAGGGGTATGCTAATTTTCGGTGCCGAAAGAAATTATATTTGTATCCCGAAGGGAAGTGGAACTTGAATCAAATTTGAAGGTAAGTTATGGGGCAGGCTTGGTTAATGTGAGTACGATATATGATAGAAGGATCAAACATCATAGGCAGTGAGCAATATGGGAACTTGGGAAGTATGTCAATATTTCCGAAGGAATACTTCTCTCTTCCCGATAATAGAAATTATCAAAACCTCAAATTTGGCTCCGAAATCAACTGGATCTTGGAACAAATACACCTAGAACGAGAGTCTTCATACCAAAGATTTGCGAAAGATGAACGTGTGTGTCAAACCAATCATTGAAACGTTTTACTTGTGACCTTGTGACAGATGCGTACACGGACAAAACTAATGCCTGTGACGGGCCGTGGCTTACCAAAGGCTTCAATTTCAAACGTTTACTAGATTTCTAAGCGTATTTTATTCAAGCGCTGACTAAAGTTTCTAGGCTTATTATGCTAAGAACTGGATACTTTCGAGCTATACATAAATACAATACTCAAAGAGCTACTTAGCGAATGCCATGATACTCGTATGTTGTTTGAAATAAGAATTTTATACCAACTATATGGGAACTACCAAGTTGGAACTAAAATGCACAAAGTGGCTATAAATTAGTTTAACTGTCTATCCAGTGCCGAGCCTGGCATTTTATTGGACGTCGTTTCCTTTTTGGTGGCACATGAAATCATTGCCTATTATTTGCATACGTTCTCAGTGGGGAATAAATGTCTATTCAATAATCAATATTAATTAACTAATTCGTATCTTTTAGCTTGATTGTTGTCGTATTGATTTATTGCTTTTCTAATTCAAATTCAAAATTATTCATTTGTCAGAATACAGTTATATACATGGTCTTAAGGTATAATATAAAAGTAATGAAATGTAAATGTAATGTAGGTACAAAAAATATCCGAGCCTAGAGTCACAAAATCACATAGTGATTAATGTTATTTTCTTGGCACAACTCTCTACTCATCAGAACTACTACTACCTATATGTATTTGTCATGAATGTAAATCAAATTGATTGAAAGGCAATAATAACACCGAGATTCGACCTTTCCTTCAAATGATTGTGCATAGTGAGCGGAGGCTAGGTACTGAGTATATCTTGGTGGCGTAAACTTGAAGGAATGCTTAGCTATTTTCCTATCCAGGGCCCATGATGTCTAGAAATCTCTGTTTTGATCACGTTCCCTGTCATCAACATTGTAATTTTTTTATTAGACATATGTTTTCAAATGTTTCAACGTTTTTAAACTGCAAAAAATTGTGTTGAAAACAAACAAATAATAGTTATCGTATGGCCATGGGCGAAATATCTTGAAACAGTGTTCATAAAATATTTTGTAACATCCAAAAAAAAAAGCCAAGTGTATCGCAGGATGTGTTGGTTCCTGCAGACGAAAGCGTGTAATAATATAGGTGACCAATTTAAATATTACTTACTATTCGATGCTATTGATACTAACTGGTTTATTAGAGTTATCAAACAAAACACTCTCAGCACATACCTACGTTCGATAGGAACGAAATACGAATTCGGGCAATCGTGCTAGTTTTCATGTGGATTTCAAACGGAACCTATATACGTATATGCCTATTTGTCAGAGCGTACACGGTCTGCGTGTTCCGGCCAAATTAAGTGACCTACAAATTCAGTCCCAATTTCTGCCCGACGCTTGGAAAAAACGTGCTCTGAGTTTCTCATTGGGTTCTATCAAACACGAATCTACTGAAGTAGATTAAAATGATGGAGCACTTTTATAAATGAGACCAGTCAGTTTAATAGCGCCTCATTGCACAACAGGGGCACATTTAGTTGATGTATCAGCGACAATATTATCAGAGTGCAATAAATTACCGTCGATAGTACCTTCGTAATTATAGTCTTTAACAAATTTACAATTTGTTATTTAGTGGCAAATAAGTCACACCGCTTAATAGCGACAATATAAAATATATCTAACACCCAGAACGCTCTGTATCGTATGCTGTTTCTTTTCCAACAACGACGACGAAATTTTGCAACGTAAAGGACCATCGTAGCATAAACTATGCAACATTATTAAACAGAGAAAAGTTGCTTAGCTGAAACATGCCCGTTGACACGAGCAATACAAACTTGAAACTAATAATAACGAGCATAATGCGGTCAGAAGAACAAGTTTGTGACTCAGTTGCGTCCGAAGATGAACAGATGTTGTACCTAAATAGCTGATTATCAATCCTTGTTAGTTGAAGAGAATCTTCGGAAGTAATATAAAAATTGTACGATGATAATGAAAATAATGAGCATATAAATGCATACTCCGGTGGTTAAATAGGTTAAGACGCTGGAAAATAAGATTTCTTGCTTACTACCTACTTCTGTTTCCAATGAAGCGAAAAAAGATGATGCTCTAAGGCATGCAAGAAGCAACTGGTTAAAAAATTCAATGGCTCTCGCATAGGTTCAGTGGTCCAATACCCCGCCTGAACCATAAAAGTTTTTGAAATTTTTCTCTTCTTTGTAAACATCTTGGTTAAACCACGTTAAATCAAGATGTTTATGCTAGCAGACATTACAGTTTTAATAAAAAAAATAGTTACTTATCTTTCTGCGTTACCTAATTTTCTTCATTAATGATGACCACTACGTTTGTTTAATGCTTCATTCATTATCATGCTATTGGTTAGTTAAGCTAACCTAACCTATGTGAAATAGTCGATGAAACGTTAGTCGGTGAAACAAGGGTAAAACCAGCCGGAAATTTCACCATGCCGAATTCGAACATACGAAAGCATTTTAGACCAAACTGAAACAGAATCGCTGCGTTGTCTTCGTTTCCTCAGTAAAATGAGGAAAGTAATTATAATCAAGACTATCTTTGGTATATGATTACTTCCATTCAAGCTATACGATTCGATACGAGATTGAGAAAGTATAGGGGCGATTTGCCCATCCATTCGGTGGCCGGATATTGGGTTCGCCGTGGGAAGTGGACAGGCACAGGCAGGTGATTAACACCTCACGTCGCTGCACAATGTGTGTAGTCATCGTAGTTACGGGCTAGGGGCGTGTCCATGAGCACCGGGCCAAATTCAAGGTGACAATGCGAAGTCCGAACTAAACTGAGCGAGAACTGTGTGGTTCCACAGGAAATTCTTATCATGAACGCTCTGCATGTGGAATGAGCTCCCTGCCAAGGTTTTCCCGGGGCTACAGTAAAGAGTTCTTGACGAGGGGGGTAAATTAGGTTCTTAAAGTGTCGGCAACGCGCGTGTGATGCTCCTGGCGTCACAAGCGTCCATAGGAGGCGGTAATTCACATCAGGTGGGCTGCATGCTTGTTTGTAACTCATTTAACATTTATTTATTTATTAATATTTGAAATACCTGAACCTAAATAGCGAAACAGCCAAGTAGGTGTGGTGAGTTTCTCTTGACCTGCAAGGATAAACTAGATGCGCCGTAATGCGAATTTTTAAAATAACACCAACTTCACTTCACACACGCGTGCTAGACAAGCCTGAAGCCTGTAAAATACTGTCATAAACTAGATCAAAACTAATTTACGTCTGGTCTAGATGATGTGAAACTTTAATAACTTCAAATTGACTGGCGCCAGAGAGACTTAATTTAAAGTGGACCGCGTCATGCCTAACAATGTCCGTCTACAGACGTTACTCGTGTAAAATGGCAGATAAAGGACATCAAAAAGTTTTCATGGTTTTAACTTGGTCATCCGTGTTTTAAGGACTTTTAGTTTAGTACTTACAAGACAATTTTGGCGTGACACAAGTTTAATATATTTTTAACCGACTTCAAAAAAGGAGGAGGTTCTCAATTCGAACTAATTTTTTTTTGTATGTATGTTACTCGATATCTCCGAGAACCGTGAACCGATTTTAATTTTTTTTTAATGGAAAGGGTATAACTCCGAGTTGGTCCCGTTGGCACTAAGTCGGGATCTGATCATGGAATCTTGGAGAAATCGAGGGAACTCTTCAAATGTTATAGGGACATGTACGGCGCTTTCGGTAATTTATTGATAAAGTCAAGAATTTACATTCAGTAAATAGGATTTGGTGTAAGGAAACTGATGATGAACACCACAGATGGCCACTAGAACTTTTATATGAATCACTAAAAAGCAATAAAAAAAAAATTTAACAAAAAAAAGAACCGACTTCGGTAAAACTAAAAAGCCAAAAATAATCTGTACTTGAACACTGAAGTCGGTTCTTTTTTTTGTTAAAAATTTTTCGTAAACCTTTACAGACTTTCTTTGGATTTGGATATTTATTTCCCGTATGTATTTTGGCCTTAACCGAACATGTTTTTATAAGGTTTTATGTGTTCATATTTTTTGTGCTGTCCGGTTCAAATATATCGTGTATATTTTCATTCATTTTCAGTAGAACAACCGATTTATATTTAAAAAATTTTATAAAATTTCGCACATATTTTTCAACTGTCCGCATGCATCTGGAACGATGAACTGGAATGGGCCTGAATGGGCACTGTAAGGCTACCGAAGTAGAGGCAGACCGGAAAGAAAATGGTGGGACGATTTGGATGCATACAGTAAACGGAGTCATTAACATTTTACTAAAAACCTACGCAAAGTAAATAATTTATTTCTTTTAGTTATTGTTTTCTGGCGCCATCAGTGAAGGCGGTGAATGTAAATCATTATTTAGATAATAAAATCATAACCTTGTCAGTCTTTGACTCTTTGAGAGCCTTCCTGTTTCCATTTTACTTTCATTTCGGCGGCTTCCTCAACCTTCGTAATATTTTAATATAATTCTCAAACTCCGCGTCTTTGATGAAATCCCCTTTGTTTCCAATATTCTCGATTTAATATATTTCCTTCTTAGCCAGTTCGTGGTGAGAGACATAAATAATGAATGTTACGCTTGTAATTTAATATTCCGAAGTGTCGCCTCGTTTTTCGAGTACACATTATTTCAGTTTGTCCGCAAAGTTTTCTGACAATCATCTAACTTCTAGTTTATTGTTTCTGGTACTTCGTCTGCGTAACTACTGGTATAAATTCCGAGATATTTCTGTTTAATAATACGTATGAACCGCGAAAGTATTTATGAAAAAAATCATATTGGAATTCTTCGACCGACTCAGTGAAAGACGTCCACCAAAGAAACGTGCAGCCATCTGCCCGGATGAAAGAAAACGTATAACTTGGACAGTTTCTCATATTATAGAATCATCATCATCATTGGCCTAAGAATTTACAAAAAGATCAGTAAGTACATCAGAGACCACGTGTGCAACCCCGCCGAAACGTAAGATTATGAAGGTAAATAAGAAATATCGCGATAGATCCGTTATGATTTGTGTTAATTACAAAAAGATGATTTAAGCAGCGTCCATAAAAGTGCAGCACTTACGAACGAAAGTCGATAGCCCGATTCAAGAGCGACAGCCTCAGCCGCATATTTGACATAAAAATGTAGCGCCAGTCAGTTAAGGGCGAAGAGTTGCGCGCTGGTGTCTCAAGACATGCTTATGAGAAAAAGAAGCAAACCAGGCTTGATCATGTGCCACCACGTGTGTTTTAGCAATCATATGATAGAATTCAATCTGATACGCGTAAACAACTCATGTAAACCTGACCCAAAAGAGCCTTAGCACATCTTGCTAGCGGCGAATACACTCCGCGCTCGCCAGCTCGCCTCTAAGAAGTTAAATAACAACAGAGTTAGTTAGTAAATCTTTAAATACTAAGCCGTCGACTACTCCATACGCAATGATTATTTTAAAGCCGTTTTTAGACAAACGAACGAAAACATCCATTGAACATTTTGTTCGCATGTGCTTACCGATAGCGATCATCAAATACAGGGAGCCATTAATGATTGCGTTTATCACGGGAGAAATAAGTGATAAAGCATCTGTCACTCACACTAGCATTTTGTTAAAACCTGATGGATGTTTTGTCACTTATTTATCGTGTGATAAAATCAACTGTTTGTTTGTTCGTTCATTCGTTCTTATACGGCTTATTGCGAATATTTTGGGTCAGTTCACATTGTTACTTTTACCCCCAGACTTCTTTGTCGGCAATTCCGTAAATTTATTCAAGCTGAACGTGGGCAAAACATTAACATAAAGGGTGTCAATCTAATTTATATACGATCTGTTACGCATGTTTTTTTTATTTTATTTCTGCAGACATCTCGCAAAGGTTTAACATAAAGAAAAGGTTTTCTTAAGAACTATTTGTACGAGTAGACGAATAAATCAGGGTCTTAATTCCACGATCCTTCCCAAGTAGCACAACTGGGTCTAAATAGCTCGTATATCATATCTAATTAGATGCTTAAGTGAAATTTACCACCATGACTAAGTGCTATATAGGTGGCAATAACCCTTATGCCACCTATATAGAACCAAAAGGAGAAAAATTGCAGCCTATTTTTGGTGCTAAATAGAATCCATAAGAGCTCTCACAATTACCTTAAGTGGTAATTAGAACTATGGGTGAAAGTTATGCGTCCATAAGAGATCTCACAATCACCTTAAGTGGCAATTAGAACTAAGGGTAAAAGTTATGCGCAGTGAACGAATGAAAACATTTCAGTTCGCTCAATGAGTGATAAATGAGTCGCCAAATTATCTTTGAGTGGCGAGGCAACTGTCAAATTGTGTTGTGTGTAATACGTGATCTGCCATATTTATTTTGGATTTATACGTCTGTTTGGTGAGTGATTAAAACTTTACGTTATACAAGCATTGAAATAAGCACGAAATTCTTGCGAATTTTTTGTTACTGTGAAACTATAGTATGTTTTCTTTGTAAATTTCGACGGGCCTTTCATTTGATCAGGAATATTAAAAAAGAGAGTGCTAAATTAAATAAGGAATAGATACTGATAAGAAATAAAACTGTTAAAAACCTGACCTAATGATTGTAGGTTACCTACTTAACAATGTTAAAGTAACATCGTCAAAACTATCAAAAGTCTGTGATTATGCGTGAGTGTGATAAAATTCTGGTCAAAATAATTAATTTTCATTGGCTTCCATTTGTAAACATGGCGAAACAAAAAAGATCTTACAGTGTTTATTTTCACTTATTTGTTCCTTATTTGGAACTATTAGGTCTAATAATCACTTATTTGTATCTTGCGAGTGGCAAAGCAGTGCAACTATTAAATATATTTTGACAAGGCGCAATAGGAACTATAATAGAACTTTTAGTTCGTTAGTGGTTTGAAATAAGTGAAAATAACTGCTTTTGGTTCTAAGAATCTCCTATTTATGCGTTGGAGTGGCAATAAGGTACTTCTTAGGCCTTAAAGTTGCAATATTTTTTGGTTCCAAAAGAGCCGTAAAATTATCCCTTTAGCCACTATTGGTGATATAATTCGCTATTGTACTAGTCATTTGGAACTTTTAGTTCCAAATAAGGGTATGTTGCCACTTATATGTAAAAGTTGCTTATAAGTGATTTTAAGGCCTTATATAGCACTATTGCTTCTTATTGAGTGACTATTTGAACCTGCATGCAACTTTAAGTAGCAAAATCGACTTTATCCCACCATAAGTAATAAAGTAGAAACAAAAAACGTTCCTATGCAACTACAAGTTATAGGATGAACTCATATACAGTTTTGAGTTGTGTTTAGAGCTATAAGTTGCATCAAACACTGTTAAACCACTCATTTAGAACTTAAAGCTGTAAGATAAGCTGCAAAATTCACTAATGTGCTGCTTGGGTTGTAACATTTGTGCGAGAGCCTGTCTAATTGTGTCGCACTGATATACAATTTACCGTTTAATTTCAACTTTTCAACGTCAAATTATTTCAGGGCGAATAGCAAATATGAATATGTGACATCACTATGTTTTTTTTTTTATGTCATAGGGGGCAAACGAGCAAACGAATCGCCTGATGGCGATTACCGTCCCCCATAGACACCTGCAACACCAGAGGAGTCACAAGTGCGTTGCCGGCCTTTCAGGTGGGAATACGCTCTTTTCTTGAAGGTTTGAAGGTCGTATACTAACACACGTGTGATACTAACGGTTTTTGACAGTGAGGGCTAGAGATGTGACGTTCTTAATAGAACCTTTCCCGATTTACATAGGCAATGAATTGGCAAAGAACGTTCTCGAATACATTTCCCATACAAATCAAGAAAGGTTCACGAGAACGGAACATTTCTAGTGAGGGCATATATATAATTAGGCGGGCATAAAATATGGCTGCGCACTCGACTGGTTAAAATGTTGCCTCTTAATCTTAATAGTCTTCTAGCAAGAGATCTTTTATAATTAAGCGTGAGAACATGTCACTTTCTCGCTTTACATACTTGCGCAAATATAACATATCGTTATTGGACATTTACGTTGGTTTACGAGTAGGTATCTTAATACAATGTGATGTGTTTGACATTTAACCATTTGTTTTGTAGTCATTTGTAATGTAATTTATTCTTATTATTGCTGTTCTGGTAATTATTTTAAATGACGATATAGTATATATGCGTGTAAATTGACTTAGTTTAAATTTAAAGTGTCATTTTTTATATTATGAAGAAATCTATTCTCTACATATTTCTTTTGATTATTTGAAACAAACCTGAGTTCATGGCACCGAGATGCAAAAGTCCTTGTTGATCCTTTAAACAACCCTAACTGCAGTAGCTGTGACATATTGACTATAAACGTTGTCGTTTTAGCAGCCACTTGGGCAGTAAAGCCTGTTTTTGTGCAGTTGTTGTAGTTCCGCAGAGCTAAATCACGCATTCGACTCCATATATTGTGCCCCACCCACTGCGCTTCGCTACCTACTTACGAGTACTACGTTTGTATAACGTACTACTTACCCTTACCATGAGTTAACGTAACCATACTCGCTAGCCACAGCGTAAACGATTTGCATGGAGAACAGTACACCGCCCCTAGCGGTAACTTTCTAGAACTACAATTCTCCATACAAATCTTTGACGCAGTCGTTAGCGAGTACAATCACTACAAACTCATGGTAAGGGTACTGCTAACTTCGTGTCGAGAGGTCTGTTTTCGATTTGTTGTTAGACTAAGTATTGTTCATTATCTCATAGTAATTAATGCGTGGTTTAACGTTTGCCTATAAATAGGCAAACTATAAAGCTATAGCAAGCTGAATTGACAGTGGATTGGTCATATCTCTCATAGAGCCGATGACCACTGGGGCAAACGAGTTCTAGAGTGAAGGCCACGAATCGGTAAACGTAGAGTGACATTCGTAGGACAGCGGGTGGTAACAGGAGGAAGAGAGCTGAAAATCGAGCTCAGTGGCGTGCCATGGAAGAAGCCTATGTCCAGAAGTGGACTGATACAGGCTGATGATGATGATGATGATAAATAGGCAAAAAACGTAGTGATGAAAATGTTTACCACTACGTTAACGATATTTAGCCCTTTTTGCCATGACGACTTTTCAATATCAATTAATGTTGCAGCTGAAATAGCTGTCCATAAAATACTGTGGCCATATCATTTTGATTGCGCTGACTTAAAAGTTTGACTAAGGGTCTTCACAGACAGACGGCCAATAAAGTAATCCTATCCCGTTTTTAACTGATGCATGGAACCCTAAAAGAAGACCCCAGTTTTGTGAAAGCGTACCAAGCCAGGCATTTATTAATACACAATTTATTCGAGATTGATTTAACACGTTATTTAAGACAACACATTAGGACTGACGATGTTATTTTACGGAATCCAAACAGCGTCAAGAACCCACTTGGAACGTTGCTTGTTTTGTTTTCCAGATAAATAGTTGATGAGCTGTTTTAGCCTCTTAATCCTAAGGGACAGACGTGAACGTGACAGATAATCGTACTAAAAGCCTTTGCACACTGGATTGCTTATAAGCTTCAAATAAAAGAAATCAGGTTGACGTACAGTTGTTTTGTATTTATTCCAATGTTTACCCTGTTCTTTTTATTACCCACGGGAAAAGGCTTTCTGTGTTTCAAATTGCATTATATTATAAGGTGTTTGTTATTTGTCAATTGTTAAGTCAGAAACGAAGTCGTTATTCATGAATGCCGAACAATAACCAGAATTTTTAAGAAGGCTAAAGAAGACTGCAAGGTTTAGACACCCAGTTTTCACCATTGGTCCTTTGTATCTAAATATTAAAGAACATTTGAGCAGCGTCTAATAAAGTGGAGCACTTAAGAAATATGGCTGGTAGACATGTGCCTTTCTCGAGAATGTTTTCCGATTTGTATGTATGTTTTCAAGAACGTTCTTTCCCCATACACATCGGGATACAGTTCGAGAACGAGATATAGAGATCCAAGAACGACAGCCACGCCCGGCCTTCGGCCGCATAAATAATGAATACTCAAATTCAAATTGTTTATTGTCAGAAAGCTAAAGTGAGTATTTGTAAAGGTAACAATATAATAGAATGTTCGTCACAATCAGCCAGAGTTTGGCGCACAACACAATGGTAGATATAAGCGCACACCACATGTCAATTAAATAAATTATACAATAATACAATAGTCAGAATAGTATGTAGTCAAATTGGTATAAATAATAATAAAGAAACTATGTAAGAATAATAAAATAATGTCAATTGTAGGTACAATATGATTTGAGCCTATGGATGAAGGGGGAAGAACTGGGCGCTGGTGTCTCAGGGTGTAATTGTGAGAAAGAGAAGTAAACTACGCTTTATCATGCTCAACTACACAATCGTACAGTGTCTTCCTCCATAGGTCACCTTTCAGTCTAAATTAAGTTCTAGCCGCATTTATCTAGCAGTTTTCCTCATATCTTGGTTTGTCTTTCCAAATGGCTCTTGACTTCGCACAGAAAAACAATCGAAATAGTTTAACGGTTCAAAGATAGCATGGGTAACATGTTTCTAATATTTATTATTTAAGTGAGCAGGATTGACTTTTGAGTATAAGTCCAACTTGCAACAACTTTAGAATGTGTGCTTGAGTTGGGTTACAAGGTTAGGCCGTTGTACCTCCTTACGTCGTATTTTTGCGTGTGTAAAAGGGCCTCAGATAGATTGTTTACTCGTATATTCAAATTATACTGTCAACCCTCGTTTACTATTAATCCGGTCTTCCGAGATGTCTTAACGTCGCTTTCAGTTGTCACCAGGAAAATTGAGACGTATTTACGGCTGATAATTTTCTCCTGGTAAAATTTCCGTTTCCATAATTTAGGTAAATCGTACCAATTTTAATAATTCGATATGATTTTGCATGTCATTTTAAGGAAGAATCTTTTTAAAGCTTGCAGATTCATTTTAATTCAAAGATCCAAGCATGTCGGGCCTTGTTAAATGTATGTAGTGAATAAATATATTTATACAGTAAAAAAACACGATATTATGTTTCCTGCTCCAAGTTAACTTTAATTGCAAAAATATTGCAATTCAACTGTTAATTTAGTTAATAAATAGCCATTTCAGAAATTGGTTCCTGAATCGAACTTAATGATGCATTTAACGCATCCAGTACAATTAGAGACCTATAATACAACATAATGATACCATAGAATAGACTAGAAATAAAACATCCCCACTTTAAGTGTAGGTAAAATACCTACCATACTGACCTGACCGAGACGACTAACTGCCGATAGACAGAGACGGCAAAAACATGAGGAAAGCACAGATGGGTCGTTCTCAAAAAATCTGCACCGCTGCGTTAATTTTGCATTTTTTTTTAAAGTTGCGATTTCCTTTTATTTTTCATAGGATCGCTAGAAATATATTCAGACAATTGATATCAAGTCGAGGGAAGTAGTTAAATTGAATATCTTAGAAGATATAGGTGTTTGAAATTTTAGGTCGACAGGTGAAAGACATCGATGTCAGGTAAACGACATTTGTTACCAAGTTATCGACAATTGGGTGCAGGTTTGCGACAAATATGTTCCAACTTCACTGAATTTGTTAGCAGGTTAACGACGACGGTTGCAGGTAAGTGACATTTTAAATAAAATCTACGTTGAACTGTCAAATAGTGCTTATTTGATTGTTTTTGTTTTTCTTTTTTCCTTATGTTAGTAATTTGCATAAAAAAACAAGCATGTAATTTTCATATCATAGGACATTACTCAGGAGGTTTTTTGAAGCCTGTACTATCCAGAAAGGTCATAACCGACAAAAAGATGCAAAACTCAAGCATACCCAAGTAATTTTATAAATGTGTTATGAAGGTTCAACAGCGAATCATTTAAATAACGTTTCTGCATCCTGATGCTGCTTCTTTTGACATATTCTTTCCTACCCGCTGAGTAACTTATTGCTGTTTTCGTCATCTTCGAGGAATTCCTTCACATCTGATAACCAGAAAGCCTTCGGCTGCGTTAGGTGGGAAAAGTTATGGGAGGTATTGTCTGAAGCTGCCAGCACATCTGGTCACACTTTATAAAGCCTTTACGAGTCTGAATACAGAATGGTGTCAGTAGGAGATGTCACATACAAGAACTTTAAGTTCCGGACAGGGATGCATATGCATATCATGCATAATATCCCCGATACTATTTAACAGATATGGAGCCCTTGAAGGTACGTGGTAGACATCGCCTATTTTGCATCACCAGAAGCAGAAGTGGCCCAACTTTTGGAATGACTCAAAACAACCAGCCTCAAAATGGGTCTCGATATTAATAAATATAAGACCGAGCTGATGATAGTCGCCCATTACTAGTCGACAAAGTACTAACCTGCTTCAAGAGTTTGAAACTGTTGATCAGTTCCAGTACCTTGGCTCCATTGTCACAAATAGAGGCACATGGAATCCAGAGATTCACAGGCGAATCGGAATGGCCAAAACAGCGATGACCCAACGCGGCAAAACATGGAAAGATAGACACATCCCCAACCGAACTAACATGCACCTCGTCTGTGCCCTTGTCTTGTCCATATCTCTTTATGGGGCAGAGACCTGGACGCTTAAAGCCGCTGACAGGTAGAGGATTCATGCTTCAAAATCTGGTGCGGGCGCCGCCTGCTAAGGATTCCTAAGACAGCTTGAAAGTGAAATGGAATACTCAAACTAAGCTACTTCGGAAATTTATATGTTTTTATAACAACGAAACATGAGTTGAGACACGGCGAGTGACCGATAAAACCTGGTTATTAAATAATTTTGTATAAGTGTTTAAATAATTGTCGTTCACCTGCCGTATGTGTCGTTTACCTGTTTTTATATAGACAAGTGAACGACATACAGGTGATGGACAAAATGACAGTTATGTCATCAAAACAAATAAAGTATTTCGTTGATGGACTGCATATTTATACACATAAAAGTAGATCATACTTTACGCGTTATAAATTAAAATGAATGCAATAGTACACACGTCAACCAAAATATGGAAGGCAGAATATAGACTACATACCCATTACAAACTCCCGCTCGCGTAAGAGTATGTATCATATTTTTTTAGTGCAGCACACTGACGACGTGTCACTCGGAATAGTGTTAGGTGGCAACTGACTGTCTCGATTTATGCGGGGTTAGGCAGGGGAAACGAAATAGTAGTCACACAATTGTAATGTTTGTCTCATGACAAGTGAACGACAAAAAATGGCGTGGACAAACTTAAATTGCAAATAATTCGCAAAATAAGCATAGTATTATTATTCGATATGGTAGTATTCAATCTTCATCATATATGAAAATAAAATGGAGTACTGAACTTAAGCTAAGTCGGTAATGTATATGTTTTTATTACAACGAAACATGAGTACCTCGCATTGGGACACGGCAAGTGACCGACAAAACCTAGTTTAAAATCGTTTTTTTGTCTATTAATATACTTTACTTTTAATTGAAAGCATTTGGCCTCTATGTAAAAAGTGTCTTTAGATATGTGATGATAATTGAATATTTAAAATAATGCGGTGTAAAAAACTTCTTCTAAGACAGACCTGTTGACAGGTGGCGGTGCAAATATTTTGAGAACGACCCAGATACATATACGGGTTTCACAGGGGGTAAAATAATTTGTACAGTAAAAATTATTCAATGCATCGCTAAGAAAGGTTATGTTCTAAATATGTACAGATTTTTTTAACGGGGAAAAAATGGCCCTTTGGCCCGTTTAATGAAGCTCAGAGTCAGCTATTCGGATATATTCAGAATCTCACAAGATCTTATCAGAAATGAGGAAATTCATGGATGAACGCGGGTCAGAACCGCCTGGGGCGGAAACGTTCTCGAGTGGAGACCACGTACCGGCAAGCGCAGCGTAGGACAGCCAACCACAAGGTGGTCGGACAACCTCGTTAGGGTTACGGGGAGTTGCAGAACTACACTGGGTCAAGCTAGCTGAAGTGGAAATGGGCGGGTCGCCTCTATCCCATGTGGAAGTCCATTGAGGACGTCTATATCCAGCAGTGAACGTCGTATGACTGAAATGATGATGATGATAAAAAATATTTCAACTTGTCTTATCATAAACATTTTAGCATCATGTCCTTTCAAAGTTCGTAAAAATATGTCCTTGTTTATCTCCATCTAATTCCTTATTCTAGGGTTGCCACGCATTGAAATTTCTGTTTCACTCGACGCTGCGTGACCCTATTGCTGATTACTTCACTTCGCCAACTCACAAGGTCCCATTTTAGTTGAAAATTAAGGGCGCTTACGTCGTTTTTCGTGAGAATGGTAGTAGACGCTTCCATTTATATTGCACGATGTTTAAGTCGTAAAACTGAAGCAGTTTTTACCTGATGTTTTGTGTAAAGGCGTGCAATATTAATATTAAACTAGAATATTGAAATCGAAAAGTTGGGCTGTTATTACGGCAATAGGGCCACGAATAAGTGAAGTAAGTAGAAATAAAGTAATAATTCACTCGTTCTATCTATCAGTCACATACGTCCACTGCCTCCCCCTCCCCAGCTCGCTACAAAGTGCGGTGCCATGCAGGCCGCATCCTTTGATTCCCCGCTAACCTCACGAGGTCATCCGTCCACCTAGTCAGGAGCTGTCCCACGCTGCGCTTTTTTACTCTCTGTGCTCTAGTAATACTTAACTCGTTCAGTTACTGGGAATTCACTATCTTCTTGAGCGATAAAAGAAGATGCGAGATAAACCATAGATATTTTACGATTTTCTGCTGATAGATCTGAGCCGATGGATTTTTGAGTAAGTATTCATGATCATCGTCATTATCCAAAACCACTGCAGGATAGAGCTCCCCCAAAAACACCACCATGATTAGCTTTGAACCGCTTACATCCAAAGGACACCAGTGAACATGACCAGGTTTTCGGTCTCCCTTGTGAGTGTTGCGTTTTCCGGTATGCGAGCTTTTTATACTTATTGCTCTTAGGTTCAAAAGCGTGCTGCAGTCGTATCGTCTGATGTAAATTGCATACGCAGTATTTGATGCTATTAAATCTTCAACTTGGGCTCAAGTAAGAGTTACGTAGTTAGGTATCATAATGATACGGGCCAATACTCCCGAAAGGAACTTAGACTGGAAAGTCAAAATACGTCTTTATAATTCAGTGGGAAGAGCGTAATAGCTACAAATAGGAATGCTATCCCTGGTAGCTTGGTATTTGATGGTGGCTGGTAGGTAGTAATTCGTAGAATATAACTAAGCACAATAGTATATTGTGTTATAAGGGTAGTAAGTAGGGGATTACTAACGAAGGTCTATTAGAAGGTCTTTTAATGTCCTGAGTTTGTAATCCCCTTACTACCCGCCTTACACACAATATTTTTCATCACATTTTGGAGTAAATAACAAATAAATGAGCCAAAAATAAACATTAGACAATAACGATTGACAACCAACTTTTTTCTGTATATATTATGTGTTGCTTCGCGTATTCTAAAACAGAAAATCCTATATAAATCGGCTTGTCTAGCACAATTTTCTCTGGAGCTAATTGAACAGCTAAAAAGTTCTCAGAAAACACTGAAATATTTTTTAAATTAGGACGATTATATTTTTTTAATTTACTATAAGCACTGGCAAAACGGCCATCAGCTTAAAACAGAAAACAAATATACACAGAATCTTACCATCTAGGTATTATTAAACAAATAACAATTAACAATATTATGCAGCAATAATTAACAGCGTAATATTATAAAACTCAAATATGAACAGTAAGTTTGTTACAAAACTAAATATGTAGTTTCTAACCAATAATTTTATAACATTTTTTTCCTTTTTTTTGTGTCGTCTACCACAGATAATGCTAAGAACTGCGTTTCGTTTAGAAACTTGACAGGTTATACTGCCAGATTGTAACGATAATTCAAAATTTAATTTAATAAAATTATTGGAAAATACACATAAATAATGGTAAAACATAAATATTGATGCAGTTACATATACCGTATTAATTCAATACACAATAAAATTTGCTGGTAGGCAAGTTTTGGTGATACAACAAAAAACCTTGGCTGGATTGAAACCTCCTTAGTCTGAAGTAATCTGCGAGTGCGTACTATATTTTTAAAACTAAAACCATAACTCCCGAGGGAGTTATGTCAATTTATAACTCCCGCGGGAACTATATAGGCCTTAGTCCTTCAGTACACCCGCATGTAATACCATCTTTTACGAGCAAATGTGATGAAAAGAATTAAGTACCTCCTCCTTCTTATAACATCGATTTCTTCCTTTCTAAGGTCATTACCAAGGATCGTGATCATATCCGCGTAAAATCGTCGTCGTTATCTAAGAGTATTTCGCCTGCTCACAGCCAAGTCACTCAAATGTCTGTCACTACTCTTAAAAACCTCGTATCTAGTTAATAAATTGATAAAGAGATACGAGCTTTGTTTCAAGTAGGTTACTTAGTGAGTTTTGGTTGGCAACCGACAATTTGATATCGATTGTGTCTCCAACGAAACAGACGATTTGTTGTCAACTGTTTCTCCAAAGAAACATAAGACCTACAAGATGAACCTACAATCGTTAACTCCTGGGATGAAAAGGAAAGAAATTGGAATTCAGGATCTTCTTGGGGTACGCCCAGTATCTAACCAGCGGCGCGGCGAGCGGTTGAGCGAGAGATCCGAGCGTACGGCCATACGAGTGATCGAGACACACGTACCTACACCGCTGCCGCTGTCGTGCAATTTCGTGGCATCTCCGTAAACTAGACTGAGGTGTGTATATGTACATTTGTACAAGGGTACATGATCGAGCGAAAGGCAATTCATTCCTTATCATAATGCGTGGTTTATGATCGTGTTGCGGCAAATCCTCGCTGTACTACATTTGTTACTGTGTAGTTTACGTGCTCGTGAAGCTTTGATCAATAGTAATCTGTTTCTAGAACAGATATTTACGGAGATATATTATGCACATTTGCAAAAAATATCAAAAATCGCAATTTCCAGGAATGTATCAAACTACTACTGGCTTTTCTTCATTTAGGAGCATTTTGGCTAGAAAAGAGCTTAGACAATGTTGTAGAGAATTAAAATTACTATAATTTACATTTCAAATTTTGTTTCAAGTAGGTTACTTAATTTAGTTTAGTTTAGTTGCGTCCACTGTGTCACTAAAGAAACAGACGATTTGACGTCGACTGCTTCTCAAAAGAAACAGACCTACAAGATTAACCTACAATAGTTAACTCTTGGGATGAGAGGGAAAGAACCGAGAATTCCGTTTTTTTTTTTGGGTTCTCCCAGCATTTAAACTGTGCTGAGGTGTGTTTACGTACAAGGGTACATGATCGAGCGAAAGGTAAGTCATTCCTTATCATAATGCGTGGTTTATGGCCGTGCTGCGGCAAGTACTCGCTGTACTACATTTGTTACTGTAGTTGACGTGCTCGTGAAGCTTTGATCAATAGTAATCTCACGCGACAATGGCAACAAAGGTTTCAATTTAGCTAAAGTATTATGTAGTGGTGTTAGTGGATATGTGGGTAAAGAATTATGTATGATTAACCCCAAACATGCAATGAAATGTTGTCGTTATGTTCCTTATAATAGGCGAGGAGGAGGATGATAGTGGATAATCATTATGATTATTAAAACAAAAGAATGTTGCTTTGGTGGCATAGGCCGGCAATGTAGTATGATACCAGGTACATTGCCGGCCTATGACAGCTAAGCGACATTCTTATATAGATAAATGTATACTTAAATACATAGAACAACCAAGACCCAAGCACAAATATTCGAGTTTATCACACAAATATTTTCCCTGGCCTCTATTCTGTGGTAAGACACGGGTCAGCCAAGTCCATCACACCATTTAATGTAATGGTGGGCCCTCTACGAACGATTGATTCTGTGATAGATAACCTCACTCTGCTAAATGTGTTTCGTAAAACCAATAACATGGGTTTAAGGTTGCGATACGTGTGGTACGCTATTGGAACGGTTTTACGTTAAGGGACAATATCTACTTAATAACCGCTTATTAACCGTTTAATACAATAATTAAATATGTCTCACGAAAGTTTTAATAAAATTATCTACTTAATGGTGGCTATTCATAAAGCAAAAGAGTGTGTTCATTCGTCTGTTTGTTAAGTTTTCCTGCATATACCTGGGTAACTAGGTTATTATAACATTGTGTCCTTAGCACATAACTATAGTGGCTCTTTCAATCCCCTCATTCCGTCATTTTGGATATTTTCGAAAAAACTGACTCGACAATAAAATTATATCTAACTAGCTGCGCCGCGCGGTGTTACCCGCTCATCCCATGGGAACACACAAAAAAAAAAGACAATAAAAAAAAAACAAACAGGATAAAAAGTAGCCTAGCCTAATGCAGGGTGTCAGCTACTTTCATACCAAAATTTATTAAAATTGGTCCAGTTGTTTGATCATGAAGAAGTAACAAACATACCCATAAACACACTTACAAACTTTCGCCTTTATATACTTATAATAATATTTATTAGCGTGATTATCGAACCTGCTCACAAAATTTTAGGAGAATCGGTTGTGAAATGTGACCTATAGGCGAGAGACATACGAAATACTATTTGGCTAAGCTGAAATTAAGAAGCTTCGCTCGCTCCTTGAATTATACGGGGTGATCAATCCAAATGGGTCAGTAGGGAGAAAACGAAAACTATAAGAAATAGGAAAATGTGTCTTAGTAATCATGGTGTAGATTTTAGGTTTAATAAAAACTGCATTCATATTTTATTTATAAATCTCATTAACCGGGTATTGAACCTGGTTAAAATTCTGTAAGTAATCGCATGTCGAATTATAACATTCTTCACGGCGGTTTTGATCACGGCGGGTTTATGAAATTATGAATGAAAAAACAATGCAGTTTTTATTAAATCGAAAATCGACGCCATTGTTCCTTAGAACAGATTTTTTTATCTCTTATAGTTTCCGGCTTCTCCCTACTGACCCATTCGTATTGATTGTATATTTATACTGGAGCATAGGCAGAGCTGAGGGAAAAACTACAGTAGTTCTAGTCTCTGGTTTCACAAGACAGACGACATAGTCGTTAAAGTTTATCCTGATAAGTCGTGTAACTAAAAAAATAGTGTTGTGAGAACCTTTACAGATATACCACGACTTTGCCCAACAAGCGGCGCGGCAAGCGGTTGAGCGAGAGATCAGGGGCCCTATGATGGTTGCGTTTATCACGCGATAAATAAGTGATAAAGCATCCGTCACGCTTTGACATAATGCGAGTGTGAGTGACAGATGCTTTGTCACTTATTTATCACGTGATAAACGCAACCATCATAGGCCCCCAGAGTGCAGCAGCAAAACGAGTGAGCGAGACACACGTACTACACCGGTGCCGCTGTCGCACAAAGTTGTGGCATCTCCGTTACGCGTGTAAGTGCGGCTTTAAACATTCGGTGCTGACATTGAGGCTTTGCGGCATTACATAAGCGAATCAGATATCTTTAAGAACATTTAAGGTTAGAACGTAATGTAAACCTAAATAATTAGTATATAAGATGGTATGACTCGCCATTTTAAATGGATATAAACCTATTAAAGACTGTATAGATCAGCTACCCAATATTATTTTTCCCCAATATTTTTATTCCCATTCGCGTTTTTCCCCATTTTACTTTTTTTCTATACATTATTACAACCAGTGGTTAATTTTCACAGACGATTTAATTTCTGATAGAGTACATTTGATCACAACGAGATTTTTTTTTATAAGTCCGCGTCCGCGTCTTTAGCACACATAATTGTCTTCCAATCGTATTTTCTTAAGCGGGATGTCTCTTATTTGGTATTTGACTTACAGTACGTTCATAGCAAGATAATATCAATAAAAGAAAAACACAATACGAAAGCAAGATCACTCAAAATCAGAGTCGAATACATGCCCCGTTAGTGAAATAATGAAAAAACAGGTACGCCAAGTAAAAAATGTAATAATGCCTTGATCTCGGATTTAGGCCCAGGACGCTGATTCGAGTTTACTTTGAAATGCTTATTTCTCGATATTTCAAAGTAAACTCGAATCAACGTCCTTCATAAAGTGACATTTCACTTTACCCGATCAAGTCAGGTTTGCGGCTGACATCTATGGCGTCGCATATAGATTGTATATTACTAAGTATATCGTCAGAGGTGTCAGAGACGTATTACCACAGAATAGATAATAGTACAAGTACAGAAGGCACACTACTTTGATCTTTACAAAAGCCGCTTTTTTTAGCCGAAAAAATATGATTTATGGCCCTTCTCAAGTCGTCGTCCCCAGCGCAAGCCAAACGGAACGTTAAAGCTGCGTGCCAACGGTGAAAATGAATTGGCTCGCTTGCCGCGTCGCCGAGAGCGAGGGCTGTCAACGACTAAAAATAAAAATGTATTTCCCATTTATTTCTTGCATTCAATATAGAGAGCAATATATTTATATTCTTCATACATTATATTTTTTTCAAAACTCATGTTATAATTTATATTATAATATAGAGGAGATGTACAAGATTATGTCTATAAAAACATTAAAATAGGAACTATAACTAAATAACATTAAAAAAGATCGGGACCCCGTGGTAGGGTACCCAAAACGCAGGCAGCATTCCCGCGCTGGATAGCAATGGCTAACCTTTGCGCGAGAAAGCTGCCCGCGCGTGGATCGCCTGTCGCGTCCCGCAAGCGCTTGCTGACACATTTGACCAGGCGGCGTGCCCCCTGGCGCCATTATATTTATTATTTCATTATTTAACTATAAAATAATCAATCTCAGAATTTGGACGAAAAAACCACCAGGCCGCAAAACAGTTTTTAAACATTTTAATACGTATAATATAATAAAATAATGCAACGAATGCGTTACCATGCAATTAAATTCTTGAGCTTCATTTTGTTTTTGCTTAGTTGTCCGATATTTATTTATTTATATATATTCATCACTACACACCTAGCATAAAACAAAGTCGTTTCCTGCTGTCTGCCTGTCTGCCCCTATGTATGCTTAGATCTTTAAAAATACGCACGGACGCACCGTGCGAAGCCGGGGCGGGTCGCTAGTAACAAATAAAACATGTACGAAGGCGAACTTATCCCTATTAGGGATCTCTTCCAATACATTTCTTTTAACTCATTATTTATATATTTTATATACTTACCTATCAAACTATTACTCAATCGTTTATTCATTACTAGTAATTTTACAAACTTGATATTAAATATTATTATAAAAACCTCTATGATTGTTGATTTAGTAGTAGACATACTTATTTTACTAGAATTTAAATTGACAAATAGGTATCAGCAAATAATCTACAATTGACAATTAAAATTGTTCTGAGTAACCAGTGTTAAATATGGAAGTAGATACACCTGCAATATGTTTTTTATTATTATTCAGTTACTACTTATTATATATTATGTTAATTTTCTTACCTTTTAGCATCCTTCGGACGTGTTGGGAGAACTAAAAACGCGTGATTCCAATTTCGATCATTGTTCCTACAACCCGCTGCGATACAATATCTTTTCGCTGTCTTTTTACTCATTTAAACACTTTATATTATAATATAACACTGGTATCAACAGATGAATGCGGAACGTTCACTTGACGTAAATAATGAGCGAGACGCGCGCGAAAATCGTGGAGGTACGTGTGTTCCGAGACAGAGCGTGTCAGCCACTGAATAGGACGCATGCATGCGGCCACCGGCATGTACTTGTAGCGGGAAACCTTAATCGCGGAGTGCGCCCCGCCTGGTATTACGGAATTAGGGTCCTGGCTTTTCAAATAAAAACGTTGTAATTTGAAAATAGAACAGCACAACTGGGAAATTGTTTATTCATGTCGCAATGGAAGAAAGAGTTGCTGAAACTCATTCTTAAACTTATTTGGCTCAACTCCAATGCCAACTGGCATGCGTAAGAATTGCGATATTAATGTTGAGTTTTTTTTTTATTCACTAAGTAGGTACGTTTATTAAATTTCTTTAGTATTAGTTACGCCCCACGGTGCTAAGTATATTTATCTATATACGTATGTGTATCGTCGTCTTGTGCCTATAACACCTACTAGAGCTTACTTTGGGACTAGTTTGATTTGAGCGAGGTTGTCCGATATTTAGCCGACTATGGTAAAGAAAAAAGATACGTTTACGAAGTTGCAGGCACCTCATACTTTCCAGACTACCAGGTCCAATTTATCAACGGTACGAAAATTGGAATGTCTAGTCTGACGTTTCTTTCATGAAAACTATATTTCTGTGTCGTATTTCATTTTTGCTGTATCCTTATTTCTTAATACAGCACAGATGTATGACCGTGTTTATTATACAGCCGTAAAAAATCCGATACTGCGAAATGGGGTCAAATTACCTACCAGTTATCTACCAGTCACTCAAATCGTCACAAATGCTTGTCATTAGTGCGAAATACTCGTGATAAAATGAAATGTGTTTCAGTGCAGAAACGAGTCTTGAATAATGACCCAATCATCATTGCGGCACATGCTCGACAGATTGGAGGCTTGTCTTGTCCTGGCTCAGAAAGTAAGCTACGTTGTCACTTGTAACCCTTTTGTGTTCCTACGCTGCGTCTTTAGTTTTCAAGATACATGGCTCAACATACTCTCTTGTCAAAATGCCCCTCCGTACCCTACTATAGATGCAGGATAAGCAATATAATAATTATACTGGAACATAGGCAGAGCTGCGGGCTTATTATGGTTGCTTTTATCACGCGATAAATAAGTAACAAAACATGCGTCACATTTTGACAAGCTGCGAGTTTATGTGACAGAATAGATGCTTTGTCACAGTTGCAGAAACGAGTCTCTAATAATGGCCCAATCATCATTGCGGCGCATGCTCGGCAGATTGGAGGCTTTTCCTGGCTCATAAAGAAAGCTACGTCGTCACATTTAACCCTTTTATGCTCCTACGCTGTGTCTTTAGTTTTCAAGGTACATGGCTCAACTTACTCGCTTGTCAACATGCCTCCGTTGCGACATCTGATCTGGTGTAGAATACTACAGATGCAGAATAAGCAATGCTGGAACATAAGCAGAGCTGAGGGGAACACTACAGTATTTAGATCTATAATGGCCCAATCATCATTGTGGCACATGCTTGATAGATTGGAGGCTTGTCCTGGCTCATAAAGAAAGCTACGTTGTCTCCCGCATCCCAATTTAAACCATTTGGTGTTGCTTCGCTGCGTCCTTAGTTTTGAAGAAACATGGCTGACCTTACTCGCTTGTCAACAAGCCCCTCCCTACCCTACTGTAGATGCAGGATAAGCAACATAATTATACTGGAACTAACTGCAGAACTGAGAGGAAAACTAGTAGATCTAGTCTCTAGAAGAAACAAGTCTCGTTAATGGCCCAATCAACATTGAGGCACATACTTGGTATATTGGAGTGTTGCCCTGACTCATAAAGTAAGTTGCGTTGTCCGCCGCGTTTCACTATTAACCATTTTATGTTCCTACGCTGCGTATTTAGTTTTCAAGATACATGGTTCAACTTTCTCGCTTGTCAACATGCCCCTCGCTACCCTACAAATGCAGGATAAGCAACATAATTATATTGGAACATAGGCAGAGTTGAGGGGAAAACTAGAGTAGATCTAGTCTCTAGAAGAAACAAGTCTCGGGTAATGGCCCAATCATCACGGCACATGCTCGTTAGATTAGAGGCTTGTTCTGGTTCAGAGAGTCTACGAGCGAGTCGAAAAAGGTAGTCAAATGTAGGCTACGACAATTCTACAAAAATTGGTTAAAATTTATGCAGCCGTTTTGGCGTGATGGCGTGGCCGTGGCCAGACTGGCTTGGCGCCACACGCCCTTAATAAAGGCGATCCTGCATCGCTCTATTAACATTTTTTCAGAAGTCATGACCCCTCTCTATAGACTACTGATTTTCCATATAAATCTAGATTTTTATAACAGATTATTTCTGAGGTATAGTAAAATAATACCCAGTAACACTTTCTAACGGGCGCTTCTACTGGTGATTCAAACCGCATTGCTGAAAGCCGGGTTTAGCATATCAAAGACCGTTTCAGAAATCCGACAATTCATTTCTTTTCAGAAACCATCGAGTGAAGAGTGAGTTGGCAATATTCAAGAAACGCCTGAATAATAGCTTTAACTATTTCCAAGTAGGGGATGCCGTTAAATATATTATTGAAACGGCCTAACGCAAAATCTATTTTGATTTATTATTATAAGAGTATACCTCGACGAAAAAAATACATAAATATATTACAAATAGGATTAAAATTACGGACGATTTAAGGTCACTCAGGTTAGCTGTGAAAAAAGCACACTTCTAAGTTAAGGTAAAAAAAGCAAAAAACGCATATGTCGACACTTTCAACTATGAAAACAATTTGGCGAGTACTATTTGTGATAAAATCATAAAAAATATAGTCTTTATTTAAAGTACGTAAAACAGTTTTAAAATAAATATCATAAATAATAAATAAATATACAACGGTAAAGTTAAGTTTGTCACTCAGTATAGTTTATTTTTTCGTCAGAGAATGCTGTGCTTTCATGGTTCGTACGGAACCCTCGGTGCGCGAGTCCAACTCGCACCTCACCGGCTTTTTTTCATAACATGTTAAGTAATGCAAACATTATCTAATTATTGTATTAAGCTGTTTACACTCACGTAAAATTGTCAGGAACGGCCCGACATGTTTCGAACTCGTATGGAGCTCTTCATCAGGGACGGCTGCCCGTACAGTGACGAGGTAGCCGCGGCGGTCGTAGTACGGGCAGCCGAAGCAAACATTATATATAGCATTTATAGTGCAAATCCATTTGCAAACAATGGATAATGGATACGGAACCCAGTGGGAACGGTAATGCTCAGAGTTCTCGACGTTTGTAACCACAGTTTTTGTGGCCACTGAATAGAGGGAAAGTTGTACGGGACGCTTTGACGATGATACTGGTAGATAATGCCTTATGGTGGATTAAGTCCGTCATTTTCACTTGTTTGAAATGTGCGATAAAGTTAAACTTAAGAAACGTGACTATTAAACACATGTTCTGTAACTACACCCTTAATTTATTAAGAGAACAATAAAATGGGATCAGCACGGGCCATGCAACATCGCCGTATTCGACATAAAAAAAAATACGAACATGGCTTTAATAAATGTAAATCGAACATATTATTTAACATATTAATTTAATTACACTCCATAGACCATATTCTTTTCAATAAAGATCACTGTATTATAATTATGTTCATATTAAAATTACTAGGTATAGGAAGTCCGCGGTGTTTTACGGGCCGTGTCGATCACTGATAATAAATTACATAGAAATTGTTACATAGAAAAGTTGATATCACATGGATTAAGTTTTCCTATAATTATGTAGACGTCATATTATTATTGTGCAAGTTTCAATGTACAATCATATTTTTGAAATTTCGACAGAGGCCGGGAGAAAATGGATAAACCGAGCCGGCAGAGTAGCTATTAACGACCGAAAATAGCGAGGCCGGTGGCTGGCAATCCCTTTTCACGCCGAAGTATGGCTCTTTTCTCAAATACACCGTAATGAAATAATAATAAAACAATGCTGTTATGTTGTGTCACACATTGATATTGAAACAAAAGATCGCTTTGCAGGCTAGAGGCCTGCAATTTTATATAAAATTATATTATGCATCTCGTCGCGAAACGAATTATAACAAACATGGTGACAATAATGACAATTTTACATTACAAGTTCGCGAAAATAGTTTTTAACGCATCCAATTACATAATTATGTGTGTGTGTGTCTTAAATATAATTTTATTTAATTAATAACTATTTATTTATCTGTATGTTTACTTATTAGACTTATCTATTAACTCACAGTCACTACGTTATCCCAGGAATGCTCATGTTTCGAACTTATATGAAGTACTTCTTCAGGCGCCGGCGCAGGCGATGCGAGTTTGCCAAAGCATGTCGTCTCTTCCCCTGGATTAAGACGTTTGTCTACACTCTTATTCCAGGGAAAGGACGCGATGCTATTGGAATTCCAGGATATCCGAAGAACCGAGATGATGAATATATGAATAGGTCCCTCCGGCTAGGAATCTTCCCTTGTCGCGCGACTCACTGTCACCTGTCTTGCTTGCACAGTATTAAAAGAAAAGTGAGAGGTAGTATTTGTCAAAGTTATGCCAGACGTACTGTGGTTCCGGTTGTAACGGATTATTAGCATAAAAAATCGCCTATTTTAACTATTTTTAACAAACAAATTCAACATAGAGGTAATAAAATGTTTACAATGAAGCAAAAAATTTAAAAAAAATTGTGGTTCAGACAGGATTCGAACCTGCGTTTCCAACGGCTTTCCGGGCCAACACGGGCGTCCTACCAACTGTTTGAAGCAACTGGTTGATTGATTCAACGGCTCTGACATCTGGTTCGGTGGTACAGTTGGTAGGACGCCCGTGTTGGCCCGGAAAGCCGTTGGAAATGCAGGTTCGAATCCTGTCTGAACCATTAAATTTTTCAATTTTTCGCTTCATTGTAAACATTTGGTTTACGTTAGCAGACGTTACTGCTTTAATAAAATAAAAAAAATAGAGGCAATAGTAGATAGTTAAATAAGCAGAACTACAATAATAAGTACATTATAAACCTAGGGCGAATTCGTGAATGTCCCAGTTCGCAGGTGTTTGTGGCCCGAGCCGAAGATAAAGGCCATAAATATGGGATCGGAGTATTCGGCAGCCACAAAAGCTGCGGTGGATGGATTTACATTGTACTCGTAATGTTAATGCTTTATTGTGACAAAATATATAGCGTTTATATCTGATATAACCGCATATTGTAGCCAGACGGAGATTTTGGTGCTATAATCTGATATTTATAACCATTATTAATTTAGCGTTCACTGCTAAGTAGAGCGTAATTATTTTTTGAAAATTTTCTGAGCAGCAATGTATGGCGTATTTATTACTAGTAGCAGTTGTGACATCACGATGTTTAGTGTCAACAAACAACAACAAACAAATACATTGCGTGCTGAATTATTTTATATGGAAACAAAAAAGTTCGCTTTATTTCATAATTTACGGATCAATATATTTATAAGTGCCCATACTAAGACCGCGTAAAGTTTGCGGTTATATCAAATATACACACTGTATATCCCATTTAAATAACATAGAAAAAGAATAACACCGAAGGATGAAAACATTTCTTGAGACCCATTTCATTCAGCGTTGCAAAGTCCATGTGTAATTTAGCAAATATATTTGTTCCGGCTACAAACAAAGGGAAATTGGCTTTCGTATTTACTAAAACAATCGTACACACTCTTCAAATATAGCGCTAAGACTACAAACATAGGTAAATTGTAGGTAAAGTGGTTTTCATATTTACTGAATGAACGGTGAAAATTCCTCAAAAGAAGGTTGAAATTAATGAACAGCATCGTCACATTTAATTCACGTCTGAATGAAGGAAAATTATAAATCAAAAATACCTACTTTGCGGAGAGCTTTGCTTTGACATAAAAAATAATGCTAGTATTTATATTGGTCGGAAACCTAGAGGAACGACTTTTCAACCCTTTATTCAGTAGCCACAAAGGCTGTGGTCACAAAGGCTAACATAATTCAGGCAATTAGCATTTCTCGTGGTTACGTATTCAGTTGTGCCCGATAGACGATAATGCATGCTCTCAAATGGATTTGCACTTTGCACTAGTAATGGACTGCAAATATTTAGGTATAGGTATTGTGAATGAATTTGGTTTTTAATGATTGCGATTCTACTTATATCTAATACATAGGAATAAGTTTTCAACCCTCCATTCAGCAGCCACAAAGTCTGTGGTTGCATATGTCGACATAACTCGAGGCATTAGCATTTCTCGGGAGTTTTGTATTCAGTTGCCCTCGATAATGCATGCTCTTATTAGAGAGCCATTAAAGCCATTGGGCCTTTCACATTGCATGGACTGCAAACATTAAGGTATTTCGTGAACAAATTAGTAACGAATAACTTAAGTATATCTAATCCAGAGCAATAAGTTTCCAACCCTCTATTCAACATTTACAAATGCTCTGGTTGCAAATGTCGACATAACTCGAGGCATTAGCATTTCTCCCGAGTTCCGTATTCAGTTTCGCTCGATAATGCATGCTTTTCAATGGCTTTGCATGTTGCAGTAGGCAGTAATGGACTGTAAACATTAAGACATTTTCTGAATCAGTTTGGTTTTTAATTATTGCGATTCTACTTATATCTAATCCATAGGAATAAGTTTTCAACCCTCCATTCAGTAGCCATAGTCAATGCCTTTGCACATTGCTGTAGGTAGTAATGGACTGTGAACATTAAGATGGATGCCGTAATGAATCGCCCACTAATTCTATCGGTAAGTCTAGTTGAGTCTGCAATTTCGTCCTATAGTCTACTACAGTCTATAGTCTACTGCAGAAGCAGAATACAACCAGTCTCCGAAACAAAAGTTCCAACAAGTTTTAACAATAATTATATTATTTGAATTTATGTATATATTTTTGTAACGTGTAGGCGTTCAAAAACGCCTTCATTTTTATTTATTTATTTAAACTTTATTCCAAAAATCAAGTCTCCTTAGTTCCTTGAAGACCATGAAAGTAACATCACGTTTGAAACGTCGAGGCAATTAAATAAACACTTTTCGAACGCGATTAACTCCCGTGTTGTTACAATAAGTTTCATATAAAAGCAAACAATAACCAGCTTGTTGCATCGCTGCACATTCAATGTCGTGTGGTTCGTTGCATTGTTACTGCAGGATAATAGGAGGGGCTTTCATTCAAGTAAAGACTTGTATGCTGTTTGAAACTAGATTCGAAGAAAATTATTACATTTGGTTTTGAATAGCAAATAATAAGATATGTTTCTTAAAAGGCGAAACTTGCTAATTGGTCGTCACCTTAACGCGCAGATAATCCCCTGATTCCGAAAGAAACAAAAATCTTAGTGATTTACTTTTTGATTCATAAAATAATAATACAATACAAATTCTACGCTTCATTACACACCAAAAGACATTCACATGAGAAACACAAATATGTACATAACGCCTAGTTTAAAAAGCAGTATACAACAATAGGTTTGTCGCTAAACACCGATCGCTTTCAGGCAATATTTGGGTGGCTTCAAAGTTTGCATTCTAATGCAGATGCACGAACAACTAGCGTCTGGTTCTTAGAATTTACTTAGTACTTAGCTAAACCAGGGTTTGAGTACTAATGTGACCTTTAAATACGTCGCGACGCTTCCAAGTACTAGTACCCAGTACACTATCAAATATATTACCGTCTCCAAGTTTTTATTTCAGCAGAGCTTACCAAGACAGAAAATTTACACAGTATAACGAAAATACTCCCTTCAAATCGTAATTAGTTTTAAATATTTAGGCAGCGTAATTACAGCAGACTCAAGATGTACACCAGACATCAAAGCAAGAATAGGTTCAGCAAAAGTGGCTTTTAATAATAAAAAGAATACAATGACTGCAAATAAATCCTAGAAAACCAAAAATAAACTAATTAAAACTATTATTTGGAGCACAACTTTATATGGGTGTGAGCCTGGATCACGATATAAAGAGAAGGACAGGGGAGGTACTGAAAGCCTTCGAAATGTGGTGTTTGCGTAGGGTGGATAAAATTAGTTAGACAGAAAAAGTCTCAAAAAGAAGTGAAGAAGTAAGTAAAAGAATCACAGAAAATACGAATTTGTTGAACACCATAGAGAAGAGGAGAGGGAAGGTCACCTTATACGACATGACCTCTTGGCGCGAGTAGCAACTTCTGCTACTGGCGGTAAAATGAATAGGTACAATTGATGAAATTTCATATCAGAGCATTTTGGGAAGCTATACGCGTAAACACTCTCCGAAGCAAACAGTGACGTATCCAAACGATCGCGTTTCGACAAAGTAAATACGTTTGTACTCCACCGTTTAACTATATGTACTATGGGCGTGTTTGAGCTATTGTCTCGAACGCCCGGCACGGAAATGAAATATTTTGTTGCAGTTTTATTTGTTCTATTTTGCGCAGTGCTGCGGCTCCGATTGGTTAAACAGAGTTCCGGCCAAGTATGCAGTTTTTGCTGAAAAGTGGTCAATATTTTAGCGTTTATTTATTTGAAAGATTTGTTAAAAAATTCAAAAGATTTGTTAACAGTAGCCCAATGTTAGCTGCTAGTCATCAGAGGACTGATCAACTGAGGGCTACTAGTAATCAAAATAAGTTATATGAAATTTGTATACTTTCGATTACTAATAAGCACAATTTAGCTATTTCTCATAGTATTTAAACTAGTTGAGCAAATTTTTTTGTGCATGGTAAGTATTTATTTCATCATCAAAAATATATTCAAAGTTGATTAACTCCTTTGTTTAAATTATTGGCAAACGCTTGGGGATAAATCCGAAGTTTCTAATGACATAAATTATGCCCAAGATCTCACAACTGTAAATATCTACTTTAGGTATGTGGTCCATTCGAAACCATTATAACATTTTTTTTTCTTATTGTCATTATAATTATTTTGTTAGGCGTAAAATTGAAGATTCAATAAATAAAATTGCTATACATGATAATAAACTTCTTATTAATGTGATTGCAGATCGGATAGCAAAAGGCACAGCCAATTTAGATAAATGTGTCAACAATAACACACAATAACTACTTTAATTTTATTTAATAATTGAGTACAGTATGAACTTAAAATATTCTAAATAAAAAAAAGTATCTATCTAAATCCTATGTCCCCCAGATCACGGCCCTGCAGCGAATAGCCAAGCTAATCCTTTGGCCGAGGAATGAGCCCGTTAAGTTAAGTTGATAATTATTATTTTTTACTTGTGTTTTTCGTGTATGATCCTCGTACAGTATGTAGGTACATTTAATTTAAGTACAGGAAAGATAAACTTGAATGTCACTCCGAATTCGACCTAAGCTAAGATGTAGTAACGTTACTCCCCAAGTCAAACGGCGAACTGTCAAGACCGGTACAGTGGACATTGTGTGCGACCAACTTATCTATGTAATTTTCAAAATACACGTGCATAGTTAAGGGTTTTAATTAAAACAAAATTGATTTTTTGTACGAGTATGAGTAACTTTTGTAACACAAAAGACGCCTTTAACTATGTACATGTTTTTTTAAAACAACTCATGAAAAGGCGAAATTAGGAACTGTCGTGCTGAAATTTCATACGATTGTCAGTGTCTCTGCGTTCAAGTGCTCTGTGTGCGAAGATTGCGGCGACACCCTTCAGTTCACAGAAAAGATGGTCGCACTATAGTAGATTGTCTCATCATCATCTCAGACCTTTGGAAAACGTGTGCGTGCAGAGTCGAATTCAATATGCAAAAGGATATACCGAGTGAGAACTGACATGCAGTCCATGTCATGAGCTTAGAATAAATACGTCAAGAACGAGAGTCCTCATGCAACCGATTTGCGAAAGATGGAGCCTCTTTTGGTTTTATCTGTGCGTGTCTACGAACCAATCATAGAGACGTGTTGCTTGTGAACTTGACGCTGTGACAGATGCGCACATGGACGAGACTTAGCCGTGGCTAACCAAAACAGGCTTCACTTTCAAGCGCTGACTAAGTTTCTAGGAGTGTTTATTCTAAAGTCATGAGACGCACACAGAGACATCATCCGTCACATGCAAGGACTACGATGGATTGATTAGACCTCATCAGGAAAAAATGTCTCATTACACCGTGACGCGTCCTATGGACCTACCGGTCCATAAGAATCCGAGGCCGCATTCCAGCATCAATGTTGGATGATATTGGTATGCGACCGGCCAACGAGGACGTCGAACGAGCGACGAGTTAATAAAAATGGTACTGGTAATGACAATTACTTGTTCCCGCTAGATGGACCTCCATAAAAAGCTACGCATACTCTAGGGGGGGTAACCTCGGCTTAGTGGGCTGCGGATGAAAATGAGTCTCTGGCCTTTAAACTAGAATAAATTCACTATTTCACAGTAATATTTGAAAAATATTGATATCATTTGTGTTAACATGCCAATCGTCGGAGTCTTGTGCTCTTTTTTCTTCGTTGCTTCGCCATCTCTTTCTAACAGCAACCAAATAAATGTACATTTGTATGTGTTGTACTTATAATAATAATAATAATAATAATAATAAAGCTTTATTTCATTCCATACACAATAAATAATATTCAACATCAAATTAACAAATCATCAAATTAAAACAATATCAAATTAACCTAATAAATGCATTCTCTCTTTTAATTTATTATCTAAAAAGTAATTACATATAAATATTTCTCCAATAATAATAATATCAATCAAATAGTTTCATTTAAAATCAGTTGTAAAATAAAAATATGAGTAATTAAAATTTCATGCATTAAATTACGATTAAATAGTATAATAAATAACATAATATTAATTCAAATTGTATGATTGCATTAAGATAATATTGATAAGTCTATGGTTTTAGTATGGACCCCTTCTGGGTAAAAGCCTCCTCCAAAGAATTCCAAGTGTCTCTGTCCTTGGCAACATCGATCCAATTGTGACCCGCCACTCTCTTTATCCCATCATTCCATCTAGAAGATGGTCTTCCCTGTCTTCGTGTGCCGGTTGGGCCTCTCCATTGCGTGACTCTACCTGTCCACCTGTCATCGGTATAGCGAGCCACGTGCCCAGCCCATTTCCATTTCAGACTCTGAGCGAATTGTACAGCGTCAATTACTTTTGTTTTATTCCTTATAGTCCTGCTGTTTATTTTGTCTTTAATCTTAATTCCTAATGAACTTCTTTCCATTGCTCTTTGAGTACATTGGATCTTATTTTTTATTTTTGAGTCAAATGTCCACGTTTGACAGCCGTATGTTAAAGATGGTAAAATTGTAGTGTCCATGACTATTTTCTTCAACTCTATATTCATTTCCGGTGATTTCATGATTTCCTTTTGCGCCCAGTATTTTTTCCATGTGATAGCTACTCTCCTTTCCAATTCTTCAAGGTTTCTACCAGTCTTAAAGGATATTTGCTTACCCAGATAGACGTACTCCTGCACATATTCTAGTACTTCATTACCAACGTATATAGCATCTTCTTGGAAATTTGTCATTAGCTTTGTTTTGTCTGTGTTTAGTTCGAGTCCCACAGCTCTGCTAGCTAAGACTAATTCATTGACCATATTACTTAACTGTGACGAGGTTTCGGAGAATATAACAATGTCATCCGCAAACCGTAGCTGGCTTAGGAAGTTGCCATTTATATTTATGCCTTTTTCTGACCATTTTAAATCTTTTATTATATTTTGTAGGACGGCAATAAATAATTTAGGTGATAACGGATCACCTTGTCTTACTCCTTTTTGAATTCGTATGCTACTTCCCAACCTGTCTAGTCTAATTTTGCTCGTGCTGTCCTTGTATATGTTCTTAATAATATTTATATATTTATTTGGTATTTTTTGTTCACTTAGAGCCTTCCAGATGCTGTCGTGGGATATCGAATCAAAGGCCTTTTTATAATCTATGAAGGCCAGATATAATGGTCTTCTGTACTCTAAGTATTTTTCTATTAATTGCTCTATTACTTGAATATGGTCAATGGTGCTAAAACCTGCCCTGAAGCCAGCCTGTTCTATTGGTTGGTGTTTATCTAGATCTCCCGTTATTCGGCTTAGTAAGCATGAGGCGAACAGCTTGTAGAGACATGGCATTATGCTGATTGGACGGTAGTTACCTATATCTTTGGGGTCACCTTTTTTATATAAAAGAGTGATTTCGGATTCCGTCCATTTTTTTGGAACCGTTTCTTTATCTAAAATCTTATTAAAAAGTAGCTCAAGAGGGCGATGTAGAAGCTGTTTGGCGTATTTGATGCTTTCATTGGTTAGCCCATCAGTACCAGGGCTCTTTTCGAACTTTAACTTCTTTATTTGTCTTAAAATTTCTGTTTCCTTAAATGGCTCTATAACTGGGTCGTCCTGGTTGATCGAAGTCGGAGTAGAACGGGAAGGATGTCCCGTTTCCTTGGATGAACTGTAGAGTTGTCGGTAGAAATCTGTTGCCAAATCGATGATCTCTGAGCGCGAATTAGTAATTAAAGAGCCTTGTCCTAGCGACGGTATCCATTTTTTTGTTTTGTCTAACTCTTTGAACGCTTTTTTTGCGCTTCTTGTTGTCTGTAGGTATTTTTGTATCTTATTAGTTCGGTATGTTTTATAATCTTTTCTGATGGCTTTATTTGTTTCTTTGTAGAGTTGTGTAAGTTCATTTTTTTCTGTACTGTTTAAAGCCTTTCTATGCTGTAAAATACTTCTCATTTTTATTAGTTTTAAAGTGTTTTCAGATAATATTTGTTTGTGCCGTTTTATACTTGCTTTTCCATTCAAGCTTTTCTTTATTGTGGTTTCAATTTTTTGACAGTATTCATCACATGTTGATGACTTGCAGTTTTCAATTAAGTCAGGTATAAATCGATTTAAATTTTCCAGATATTCCAGTTCTTCTTGTTCTGTTTTTAATTGTATTTTTGTGTTATTGAAGCTGCGTCTATTTTTCTTTCCTAGTTCTATATACAGAGATCCTCTTACAAGTCTGTGATCGGAACTGAAATTAAATGATGGCAAAACTTGCACGTTTGTGAATAGCTTAGGTTTGCTTGTTAATATGTAGTCAATTTCATTTCTGGTTTTTTTGTCTGGCGAAATCCAAGTCCATTTGGTTTTCTCTTTCTTTTTAAATACTGTGTTCATGATTTTTAATTCATGCTCGTAAGCGTAGTCTATTAGTCTATATCCTCTACTACTTCGTTCTCCATAACCAAAATTTCCGGCCACTTTCATCTCATGAGGTTTCGTTTTACCTATTTGGGCATTGAAGTCTCCCATAATGATTAGGTATTTTGTGGTGATCTTATTGTGTGCTTTTTGTAGGTCTATATAGAAGTTATCAATTTCTTCTTGAGTAGAGTTTTCCGTGGGAGCATATACTTGAATGATCGCGAAAAGTGTTTTTTCGAGCTCTATTTCGAGAATACAAACTCTTTCCGAGATTCCTGTAAAGCTGATAATATTTCCTTTTAGCTCTTTCTTTATCAAAAATCCCACACCATAGAGCCCCTTTGTTTGCCCTATGTAGTAGAATATGTGATCTTCATCTTCTATGATTTCTTCACCTAGACGTCGGACTTCGCATAAGCCTAGTATGTGCCACTTGATATGTTTTAGTGCCGACTTCAACTCTAGTAATTTTTGTGTCGAAGATAGAGTCTTAACATTTAAAGTGCAAATAAAAAGTGGCTGATGGACTTGTTGGGATTTGTTATAAATTTTAATTTTCTCGTTTCCTGTGTTTTCTTGCATTTGTTGCTTTATCGTCTCTTTGTTTTTTGAGTTTGGAGGGTTCTGGTCGTTTAAACTCCCTCGGGGACCGGCCGTACTGGGAGAGTGTGGTGTGTTTATTTTGTACGCATTTTCTTTTGTATTTTTAGGCAGAGGAGGCGTTACGGATTGCTATGAAATAATTTCATTTTCTTCATCTTGTAGCTCTTCTGTTAAGGGCACTTGTTTTTCCATATAATGAGTAATACACCGTGATTCTATAGTAGATTTGGTTTTCTTTGCGCTTCTGTGATTTTTGTCGTCTTTATTTTTAATATCCGTGTGTGGGGAATCTTCCAATGAACGCTTTTTGCTACTTGTTGGTAATGTTGGTAATGTTGGGGTTTCCGTATTTTGCTGACTTTGTTTTTTGTTTTTTTCCGGTAATATAACTATCTTATTGTATATAAGAACTGCATTTTTTCCATTTTCCCTCTCTTTTTTCAGATCATCTTGCAAAGCCTTTCTTTCTGTTAATACTTTTGGGGAATAGTCCTCCATTATGTAGAAAGTCTTTCCCTTTAGTTTTGATTTATTTTTTAGGATTGTTAATTTTAGGCCGAGTGTTGAGAACCCTACGACAAGAGGTCGAGGTGAGGTGCCTTTCTTTCCAAGTCTCCTCACTTGCTGGATGTCATTTTTCAGACATTTTAACCCAATATGATGATTAATAAATTTCACAATTATGTCTTCCAAATCAAAATATGATTTTTCTGTCTCGATAATTCCAAAGAACACTAAATTTCTCTTCCTAATTTCTCTTTCCAACTGGTCTAATCGTTCTTCCTGTATATCCTGTTTCCCTTTAAGGGTATCGAGCTCAGATTTAAATTGGCTCATCTTTTCATCAAGGCAGTCTATTTTTGACGATAGTTTGTTGTCAGTTTCTTGAAGTTGTTTGCTGATCTCGTTTATAGCTAAGAGCAATTTATCCATTTTGTAAGTTGTAATTTGCGCCCTCTTACGCCTTATCGGCGAACTATTGTCGTATCGATTAACCTTGTTAAGATCCAAGTGTCTACCTCCTGAACTTGCGTTACAGGTTTCGGACGTTTTCGTTAGATGGCGCTGTAATCAATTGTGGTTAATCTCGTTGGTGAATGATTTGGCAATTATTTTTAGGTTGTTTAATTTGTATTTTTATTATTTTGCACTTATTCACGTCAACCGTTCCGAGTTTTTAGCCACTAACTTCACAGTGTGCCGGAAATGATGTTCTATTTGGTCCACTTTTAATTTATTGCACTATAAAATTGTCACTTTGTTATTGTTTATATTTTCAAAACTTTACACCGCCCCTTTTATTCTCTCACTCTTTTGTTTTAAATTCATTGTCAGCACTGTATTACATGGTCCTTAATATGAACAATTGATTAGAAGAGCAATTAATTACACTGTTTATTTTTAAATCACTTTTATATACGGAGCTGATGTTTACCGCGGCACAGTGGCGCCACCTTTGGCCTTGTACTTATACAAGAGCAATATTATTTCAAATGTGGAAGTAATCCCCAATAACCATTTCGTCGGTTAATTCCTTCAAATTTGTCATTCAGGTATACGGCCTAGATTCTATTCTGCATACATGTGTAACACGATTAATATCAATAAATTACTCTTTAGCCGCGGCTTACAGTAAACCAACTGAGACCGTGTTAGCAGTTTACTTGCGAATTTCAACATGAAATATTATCAATAAATTTTCATCGGCTCTATATTTAATTTGGACCTCGGTGAAACTTAGCACCACTTAGAGCAGTTTTTAGTTTAGCAAATAATGACAAACTATAGCTAGGTCAAACAGACGCATGCACAGTTCTGGGTCTACGAGCGTTTCCCAAAACCACAAATTGAGCAATCCAATCAAAAGAAATAGAATCTACCAACATTGTCTTCGGTTCCGCGGTTGTCACTTATTTTGTTTTTAATCAATTTTCTTTGTTTATTTCTTGTTCGGGTTAGCTCGAATCCGTTTTAATTTGCTTCTTATTTAATTTGTATTCCACAGGATAGTCAAATTGATTGTTACGCTACATACGAAAAAACACATTGCAGCATTTCTACACCAACCACTGCATTACAAATGTTTTCCATCACCAAACTTGCTACTATAACAAAATCTTTCTACTTTTAAGTAAGAACAATGTTTCATTTGAAAAACTCATATAATATTATATTTTATTATAAAATCTACGGTGACACATCTTTAATAATCATAAAAACGGTTTAAACCCACGTAAAACATTCACGTTATCAATGGGCCGCAAGTCGTAGCAACACGGATAGATGTCCCTGATGAAGAGCTCCATAAGAGTTCAAAACATGTCGGGCCGTAACGTTCCTGACAATTTTTACGTGAGTTTAAACCGTTTCTACTTCCTAATATTTTTATGTAATCTATCATTAACGGCTAAGCTAGCTGTTGTGTTGCAATCATTTTGAGGTCAAATACCTTTGCGAATAGCGGCAATGGAGTTGGCAGAGTTTTGTAGACGAGCCTTTGGTCGCGATCGACTATATTCTAAAATTAGGTCAGACCAACGCCAGACTGTCTGGACAACCCTCGACATCAGTTTTCCTATTATTTATAATAATTTTTTGGTATTGTAACTGAAACCGTGTCGTTGTTTTGATTTCTCTACATAATGTATTTTATTACATTTGTGTTTTGCACTCATTAACTCAAAGGTTAACTGGAAGAGATCCCTTACAGGGAAAAGTTCGCCTTTAAACATGCTTATTCTTTTGAAATGTATTTATTGTTTTTCTGTATAATAAAGTGTTTATATACATACATAATTATATATTAAGTATACCGTCGTCTAGTACCCAAAGTACAAGCATTGCTTAGTTTGGGACAAGGTCGATTTGTTTAAAATTGACCCTTATTTTTTTATAGAAATATGCTTCTAAGTTAGCTAACTTATCTTGTTATCTTGTTGTATGTAAATTTTTCGGGATAATCAGTTCAAATCTATTAAAGTACAAATATCAGTGCCTGAAAAATCCGATGGCGCTCATTGCTGTAACTACTATTCATGTATCCTATTTCAAACATAATTATTGTGTAAAAAAAAATATTGCGTCATTTTATTCTGCGCGTAATTTATACAAGTTATCTGCGTCACGCTTTGAAATAATCACAGCGTTCATTGTTTTTGCATTGTTATCCAGTATCCTAGGAAACAGACACGTAAAAACCCGCCGTATCACTTGGGTTCCAGGCTTCTGATCCAAACGTTGCCTTAAAACATACTTAAAACTTTAAAAACTGTCTCGTAAGCCAAGCGAAAACTTATAGCTTGAATGCTTGAATTCTGCTTTGGTTGTCAGCAACCAGCTCAAAAGAAGCTAATATTAAACTCACCGTATCATTCCGAAGCACAAAGACGTTCTAAACACAAAACTACCCAGGCTTGTGCCACGCCGTATCGAACCTTATACCCCTTTGCCACATGTGTCAAAATCCCCCACAGCGTTGACACTATATAATTGCTCGCACTTAGCACTTTTCGGTTGTGGGTCGCATCTTTTTTTTATGTATGAGTTTGAGAGTTTATGCGGAACAGGGTGGCACACGGGCGCGGCCTGGTAGCATTGGCCGCGGACTAGGGTTACTGGATGTTAGGGATGGGACACGGTGACTCGGGGTGGAGGGAAAAATATCGATGCTTTCGGGAAACGACACGTGGTCTGCTGTCGATGTAGCAATGGAAGATAAAAAACTAAAACACTCAACACAAAATATGTGTCACAAAAATTGATCTATTCCCAAGGTAATCTCTTAATTAATGGGTACTACTAGGTGCAATAGTAGGTGTAATAGGAACATCCATGACCCAGGAGCTAATTAGCTAACCCGAGTTTATCGCACAAATATGTGCCTTTGCCAGGATTCGAACCCAGAACCACTGGTTCAGTAAGCAGCTTATTTGGAATTATAACTGAGCCAACCTTTATTTAGAACTTTCTGTGGGACTAAAAACTCACCAACGGGAATGTTTCCACGCCACATGAGTAATCACTGCGCCAACCGCGTTGTCAAATAGTTAAATGACAACAAAAGCAACAATCTCAAAGTGTTCACGCGATTAGCCTTGATAGTTCCGCAGAAAAAGACCGATTCCACAGTGTGTAGGTTAAATACAAATTGAGACATGTTTTAATAATAATTAAAACTTGATACATGGGCAATAGAATTTTATTTTGTACCTCCATCAAACTATTTTAATGTATCTCATTAGCCGGTTTAGTGTGCTTTAAGATCCGTCTTATCTACTACTACTACTACTAACTACGAATTAGACACAGTCTACATAATATATTGGGAGATTTAACATCGGTGCTACTCCCCACCAAATATTAACAATTATAATTTTATATTTCTTAACCTAAAAATATATACCGATTTTTTTGCTTAGTCACCACTTCACCATATTGTACCTAGTGTTTTATCGATAAAGCTATCGATATCGTGGGCACGGAACGTCACTATAAACGCACTGCACTTGCGCAGTAGCCGACAGACGGCGCACACCGTTTTCCCCACGTTTTCTTGTAAATATTACATTTACAATAAACTGTTGGGTATGCGGTACAACTGGACTTGCTTTGTTCAAGTTTTTGTAAAAATATGTTACATAAGTTTTTTGCAATTAAGAGTAAGACGGTAAAGAAAACAAAAAGTTAACATTGAATTATATATACCTAAAACGTCCAAACATAAGAGAAACGATAAGAAAAAATTGTAAACTCAGGGTAAATTGTTTCTTTTTTTAATAAGTACTAATAATTAACTAGTATTGATAAATATTTCTTTATAGTAGTTTATGTGACTGTACATAATGAAGGGTATTAAACACGAGTGTGGGTTTATGAAACGAGCCGAAGGCAAGTTTCATAATAACATCACACGAGTGTTTTAACGCCTAATTATGTACAGTTACATACACTACTTTATCTAGCCACATATCATAAGCCTCCATGATGCATTCAGGAGCCGCACATTATGAGAAATATTACCCGGTAATGGCGGTAATGAAGTTTTCTGGCAGCTGTCATAGTTTTTTTTTTAATTCAGAGATAAACTAGAGTCGTCAGCCCCAACTATCATATCGTTCGATATCTTACTCACATGCGACATTTGTCAAATTTGATAGCAAATTGACAATTAATTTCGAACTAAACGTCATCTCGAATGATATTAGAATAGAAGTCAAATCAAATTTCTTTGTTTTTCAGAGATGTTCCAAATTTGAATAAATAACATTATCGAAATTGATGTTATTATTTAGCAATAATAACATTTTTACAGATAAGAAATTTGTTCCAACAAAACAGACAATTTTTATGGTGGTCATAATGTGCGGTTCTTGAATGCATCATGGATGGTTTATGATATTTGGATAAATAAAAGTTTGTATGATATTGGTACAAGTGATGAAGAGACAAATAAATTTTGTCCTACGACGGAGAAGCAAAACATGATTTTTCTCCCATAGCTTAGTTCCAGAGTTTCTAAAATTGTGGTTTTATATTAAATATGTCTGCTTTAATAAAATAGATAGGTACAAATCGTACCATCCTGTAAGCTCGTCGTGAAGGTCATGTGTATCAAATAATATAACTGACTAGAGACCCGTTGCGGCGTCGAACCGCCGCTAGAATATGGAAATCCGGTAGTGTTACAGAAAATAACTACTTTATCGATAAGAAGTTTTTGGGGAACGAAGAATAAATTAATACTGTAAAAAAACACATTAAAATTATGTTTTAAAAACGTTAAAACATGCCAGGCTAGAGGCAGGCCTGATAGCCAACTGCCAGCTTCATCGTGACAATTTTTTCAACTCTTTTGTAAAAATAACTTGTGCATTAATGACATGTGATCTGCTGGTCTGTTTCACAAATAAAATGCATATTGAGATTCTAGATTTATGGAAAAATATATTCGTGACAATAGTCCCATATCTTAAAAATATAATTGACATATTTTCATAGGACAGAACATAAGATTGGTAGAATTTTAATTTGTTGTTCTTTCTTCAGGACATAAATTTATCGATTTGATCGATTTCTATTAATTTCCAGAAATAGCACATGAATCGAAACGACAGATTTGAGGAAACAGGAAATCATGGAGTGCGTAACTGTTTATGTATTCATTTATAATCGTAAATATTTCACAATATTGATAAAAAAAAATGTTACAAAAACTCAATTGTATGAAATAGAGAGTAAAAAACGTTTATAGATACACGAAAAAACACTATTATCAATGCTTGTTTTTTTTATGAAATTCAATAGATCGTGCAAGTTTTCTTAATATGGGTGCTGCCATGTCATCATCATCAATCATTTATTCAATAACAATTACACATTGTGTATGAAATTCGTAAGAATTGTGTAATTGTTAGCGTAAGCTAATTATACTTAATCAAACCCTACTTACTAATCTAAATAAATTACTGACCAACAATACGCCACCATAAAAAAAAGAATGTGTCAAATATGTGTAATAAGAAAAAACAATATATAAAACAGCTAAACATGTTTGAAAAAAGAATATAAGATATATTTTTTTCATTAAATATAGAGCTGAAGGCCTAATACCCGAATTCCAAATTCAAACTTTCGTGTCTTTCCTCTCATTGAAATTGTGTCTGACAGAAGAGTGAGGAAGATGCTAACTATACCTACTCTCAAGCCTATAATATAAACCTAATTTTAGGGTTCCTTACCATATTCAATAAAAACGGAAACCTTATAAAATCAATTTGTTTTGTTGACAGCAGAATTTGACAATTTTTATTTTGAATGAGAATAAGAATGATCAGCCAGACGTCATCATTAAATCAAATATGATTTATTCTTGAGCGCGTCGATTTTTTGAAATTTGAATCATATGTAGGTTATTTCTCCATCAAGTTTCGCATGTTAGCGTAACATGTTAATTATTCCACATTGCAAACTCGTCCACAATGTCAGCTCGTCTATATTCCCATCTGGGTCACAATGCCAACTTGTCCATACACCCAACACGTCCACATTGCCAACTCGTTCATACACCCAACTCATCTGCATTGCAAACTCATCCATATTCCCAATTCGTCCACAATGCCACCTCGTCCATATTACCAACTCGTCCACAATTCCAACGCGTCCATATTGCTTACTCGTCCACAATGCCAACTCGTCCACAAATACAACTCGTCCACATTCTCAACTCGTACACAATGCCAAATCGTTCACATTGCCCACTCGTCCATACACCCAACTCATCTACATTGCCAACTCGTTCATATTACCAACTCGTCTTTATTGCCAACTCATCCATATTCCCAACTCATCCATATTGCTAACTCGTCCACCTTTCCAACTCGTCCATACACCCACAACTCGTCTACAATACCAACTCGTCCTTATTATTAACTCATCTTTATTGCCAATCTCGTCCATATTATCAACTCGTCCGTATTAGCAACTCGTCTTCATTGCCAACTCGTTTATATTCCCAACTCATCCACAATGCCAACGCGTCCATATTACTTGCTCGTCAACAATGCGAACTCGTCCACAAATACAACTCGTCCACATTTCCAACTCGTCCATATTCCCACCTCGTCCACAATTCCAAGTCGTCCACATTGCCAACTCATCCACATTTCTAACTCGTCCATATTCCCAACTCGACGATACACCCAACTCGTCTACAATACAAACTCGTCCTTATTATCAGCTCGTCTTTATTGCCAACTCGTCCATATTCCCAACTTGTTCATTTTGCCAACTCATCCACATTTCCAACTCGTCCATATTCTTAACTTGTCCACGTTGACAACTCGTCCGTATTACCAAGTCGTCTACATTGCCCACTCGTCCGTGTTCCCAACTTGTTCATTTTGCCAACTCATCCACATTCCCAACTCGTCCATATTCACAACTGGTCCATAATACCAACTTGTCCGTATTACCAACTCGTCTTCATTGCCAACTCGTCCATAATACGAACTCGTCCACATTGCCCCCTTGTCCATGTTCTCAACTTGTCAATTTTACCAACTCATTCACATTGCCAACTCATCCACATTTCCAACTCGTCCATATTCCCAACTCGACGATACACCCAACTCGTCTACAATACCAACTTGTCCTTATTATCAGCTCGTCTTTATTGCCAAATCTTCCATATCACCAACTCGTCCGTATTACCAAGTCGTCTTCATTGCCAACTTATGCGTATTACCAACTTCGTCTTCACTGCCAACTCGTCCATAATGCGAACTCGTCCATAGTGCCCACTTGTCCATTTTCCCAACTTGTCAATTTTACCAACTCATCCACATTGCCAACTCATCCACATTTCCAACTCGTCCATATTCCCAACTCGACGATACACCCAACTCGTCTACAATACCAACTTGTCCTTATTATCAGCTCGTCTTTATTGCCAAATCTTCCATATCTACAACTCGTCCGTATTACCAAGTCGTCTTCATTGCCAACTCGTCCATATTCTCAACTCGTCCACATTGCCCACTCGTCCGTGTTCCAACTTGTTTATTTTGCCAACTCATCCACATTGCCCACTCGTCCATATTCCCAACTTGTTTATTTTGCCAACTCATCCACATTCCCAACTCGTCCATATTCCCAACCCGTCCATATTCCCAACTCGTCCACATTTCCAACTCGTCCATTTTATTTTACCAACTCATCCATATTACCAATGTAGATACATTCCCAACTTATCTACATTGTCAAGTCGTCCATATTCTCAACTCGACCACATTTCCCATCCCGTCGACATGCAAGCGGAAGGACTAAGTTTCTTCTTGTAAAATACCATTCAATTTACCATAACTCATGCCATTTTCCTTGGAATTATTTTTTAGATGGACTTATATTATAATCATATTTATAATAATCTACCATATATTTACATATTTGAATGACGTTTAAATTAGTTTTACTATTTTTTTTCTGCTTTGATTTAGATTTAGTAAAACTCGCCTATAGAAATAATCTATTCTTGAATGACGGTCAGTTTTTCTAGTCTTTCGAGCACCAGTCCAACTCGCACTTAACCGACTTTTTTCTCCACATTTTTAACAGGTATGCGAAATAAGTTTCCATATCTACATTTTAAAAAGAAAAACAACCTGGCAATTTAGAGCATTGACATAATAGCCCCCAATAAAAAAGACATTAAAAGTTGTCAGAATATGGTTACTGTCATTCATTGTCAACAAACTGTAAAATTATTTTTGCATATTCGTACATGTTTTAAGTGTTGCGGATATTATGTTGCCGACTCAAAAATAATATTTCATCATGCTGAACAACTTACTACAGGTTTGTGAGCAAATCATGCTTATTATTATTTGGTCATCTTATGTCAAAATAGGGATCACAGGTCACGTGGTCAAAGTCACGTGGTTAGCGCACAGTAGTTTTTTCAAATCCATTTTTCAGTACCTTTTCAGGAAAAAATTAAAATTCCAAGAGTTTTATGCACCTCTCCAGCATGAGACGAATCTAATGACATATCATTTATCAAAATCGGACCATAACTGTAGATCTGATGGGATGTACAAAAATCGGCCTCGCGTAATATATATATAGATATGAAAATAATGCATACAACTTACGAACTCTTTAGTAAGATAAATAACCTAATCTTAATGAAATAAATAATACTCACCGTCAAAGGTTGTCTAGAAGAGATCGCTTTTTAGCGATAAGACCGTATGTTGTCTGCCGCTGTTTAAAAATTGTATTTGTTTGGTTTCCTTTCGTAAACTTTGATTGGTGTGCAATTTAATATTGCATTTATCTATATACATATAAGTATGTTTTCATCGTGTAGTATCCATAACACAAGCTAGAGCTTACTGTGGGACTATATCGATTTGTGTGAGGTCGTCCGATATATTTATTTTATACTGACACAAACATATGTTTTTTTCTTCTGTGTGGGCCCACAAAATATAAGGATAACAAACGGCAAGCATCTTTATATCCGGGTTTAGTGCGTGAGCCGTAATTGGTCGCTTTGGGGAAGCGACCTAAACAATAAAATGCTGCAAATGATGTTATTAAAGGTTTAGGGTATTTTTCTTTTAGTTAAGAGTTTTTCTAAGAGGCTATTAGGCCAAATGTTTACAATGAAGCGAAAAATTGTTTTTTTTTTCCGGGTGGTCCAGTCGGTAGGACGCCCGTGTTGGCCCGGAAAGCCGTTGGAAACGTAGGTTCGAATCCTGTCTGAACCATTAAATTTTTCCATTTTTCGCTTCGTTGTAAACATTTGGTTTACGTTAGCAGACGTTACACTGCTTTAATAAAAATAATTAGGCTATTAGGCCATTATTAAAAGTACCTATGTTACGTTCATGTAATATATGGTATCTTTTCGTGCAATTGGACAGTTGACATTTACATACGTATAACTAAAACACAGTAGTTTGATTTGGTTCAGTTAAATTGCCAGTTAAAATAGTTAGTGTCAAAATAGCTGTTTTGTCACTTCATTAAAAGTTAATTAAGGTATCTAAATAGAGAGATCTAACATTTGTATTATATAGATTCATACCGTTGTAAATGTGGAAGTAAATACTTAAATACATGCCAGTCAAAATCATAACCTTCATTTTTGCTTCGCCGTCTCTTCCTTTAGTCGATATCCTCAATGCTGAGGGTCATGACCTCTCTGAATAACTTCTTCGTGGACTATTTTGCGCCAGGTTAGTTTATTCTGGGCTGCGTGGATGGCATCGTAAAATTGAGGTCTTGACGGAAGAGCGTATCAGGTCCGAACAGCGTGTTGGACTTCTTCCTCTGGGCTGTATTCCGCACACCTTGCCTGTTACCTGCAGTTTTTCTAAATGGTCACCTCTCTTTCTGGGAATTTGACCAAAGAACTCAAAACTACTCCACCTGCAATGGTGCTGCGCCAGATTTCCTCGCTGTAGCCGGGTGACAGCGAAAACTGCCTCAAAAATGTACTTCTACAATATCTGTCAATACCCGTTGTTATCGTCAGTCGTTCTTTACACATTCGTAGTATTATCTTTAGATAGATGTGACTACACTAGTTATAGTGAATAGAATGTCTATCGAACACGTGTTTTGTGTCGGCTGCCATCCCGTGCCTTTGTTGTCGCTTTCCTGCCTAGGGCACGGTATTACAGAAAGACGGGAAAAACGTTCCTGGAGCCTTCGAGGTTTTGTACGAAACGTTTACGAATTTGTAAGGGATGTGTAGTTTTTGTACGATTTTTAGGACTTTGTCGTTGTTTGTCACAAGTATTAGCCCTTGGTGGGAAGACCAAAACGTTTACCACCAACTCACTCAATTAAAATTTGTGTCAAAGCTTCCGTGCGCCGTTGTGCGACAATTAACCATCGAATAACATACTGTAAGGTTCTATTTCAAGGTTCCTTATTTTATCGTAATTTTTTGTCGGAGAACGGAACTTTTAGATACTTGCAGCCAATATGGCGCAAAAGCCAGGCCAAGAGAGGGCCTTTGTCCAGCAGTGGGACACAACTATAAGCTTGGCAAAAAAACGAAATAATTTTCCTTTATTTTCTCGTTTTGCATGGCTAACTACGCCTCAACTTTTTGGTCCTTACCCTATTATTATTACACGAACCATGACAAAGGGACCCAATAATCTTGTAGTGTAGGTACTTATGAAGGTTAGGGTAGAGTTAATGAGCTTACTTACCGTGTCAAAGCCACGTAAGCTCCGTGAAACCACAGGTTTGCCATTTAGGTCAGCGTTAGCGTCATAGATGGCAACAATCCTTGAAAACTTGCTAATTTTTAGGGTTCCGTACCCAAAGGGTAAATTACGGGACCCTATTACTAAGACTTCGCTGTCCGTCTGTTTCTCTGTCCGTCTGTACTCGGCTGTATCTCATGAGCCGTGATAATTAGAATTTTCACAGATAATATATTTCTGTTGCAACGATAACACGGATGACACATTTGGTTTGGTTTCCTACTTTGGACACCTGCCTACTGAGCCGGCGGTCCCGGGTTCGAATCCCGGTCAGGGCAAATATTTGTGTGATGAACTCGAATATTTGTGCTTGGGTCATGGTTGTTATATGTATTTAAGTATATATTTATCTATACAAGTATATCGTCATCTAGTACCCACAACACAAGCCTTTTTGAGCTTAATTTGGGACTACATCGATTTGTGTGTGGTTGTCCGATGTATATTTATTGTTATTATTTATATTTATAACAACAAATACTAAGAACGGAATAAAATAAATATTTAACGGGGCTCCTATACAATTAATGTGATCGGTTGCGTTAACTTTGTACCTCATTTGTATCTGACGCCTTAGTTATCAGGTACAAACTGAAGTACAAAAAGAAGCAGTAATATGACCTCTTAAGATATGATCAAAGTCTTGAATGCGCCTGAAGTGGGTTTCGTTGAAACGCAAGAGATTGCCAGTTGGCGGTCTGCCGGAGTCGATAAATGCGTCGAACGGCGAGAGTCACGCAAACATCCCCGTAAATAACATCCCCGAGTAGTGGCTAATTCAACACATACATCAGCTGAGCCACGGTTAACAGCCGTATTTAATTTTAAGAATAAATAAATAAATAATAATAATAAATAAATATCAGACAACCTCACACAGATCGATTTAGTTCCAAATTAAGCTCAAGAAGGCTGTTAGGGGCACTAGACGACGATATACATACTTATCTAAATAAATATATACTTAAATACATAGAACAACCAAGACCCAACCACAAATATTCGAGTTCATCAAACAAATATTTGCCCTGGCCGGGATTTGAACCCGGGACCGCCGGCTCAGTAGGCAGGTGTCAAAAGTAGGAAACCGAACCAAACGTTTCATCCGTGTTATAGTTGCAACAGAAATATAATTATTATCTGTGAAAATTCTAAAGTCTAGAATGGCTATAATTTGTCATCCGTGTTATAGTTGCAACAGAAATATAATAATTATCTGTGAAAATTCTAAAGTCTAGAATGGCTATAAAATTATGTACTCTTTTGAAGTCAAGTCTTAAAAATAAATTGCAGATTTTTAAGACGACAGGGAAATAAAGAAACAAATTGCTTTTTTCGTAAAAAGTTTTATTGATAGAATATCCCGCCCGTGTTGCACACAAGCTGCATACACGCTGATATAAACCTGAAACCTTATAAGTATAACAATGTAAAGATCGACACACGAAGCATAAAGAAAAAATCGAAAGGTTGGTTGGAGTTCGGGTAGCGAAATGGCGCACTGGACCGGCAATCCAGAGGTACCGGGTTCGATTCCCGGTCTCATTTAAATTTTTCTTTGATCTTTGATGTCTTTGTAATAATAGTATAACCCTTATATATCTTAAATTAGAGTTTTAAAGGATACCTTATACAGCCTGTTTGTTACTTCACCTTTTTTTTAATGTTTATCTATTCCCAATTTCAATAAATAAGGCCAAGTAAGTTTGCCAGGAAAGTGCAATTTTCACGTGCTCAAGACACTTTTGGCACCTGTCCCAGCCTGAGTATCACCCGTTCAAACAATTTGACATGAACAAGTTAAATCGAATAATTCGACAAGGCATTGAAATACCCCTAATGTTAGTATGAGTAGGTATATCGATTTTTCTATTCAAGCTGCATTCGGTGACATAGGTAAGCTGTCATTGTAAAGGTATTTAGTAAGGCAAAATTGCCTGGATGGGAATATCGCTCGCGCCTGTGAGTTGTTATTTAGCAATATGATTCGCAGTATGGTAAGACTTTTTTACCCCTTTTTTGTGTTGTACAAGTCACTATTTTTAAGACTGGACATTTCAGCTATTAGCTCAGGATCACGAGCTCTTTTGATATTATTTGGAGAATAAAAGTGTCCCAATATTTCTTCGTTCCATTTCGTTACCATTTCCATACAACCGCAACCTACTATAGCGGTAACGGAATGGAAAAACCAAAAAAAATATGATATTTTTGGAACTTTTTTTCTCCTAATTAGATCGAAAAAGCTCGTAATTCTCAGTAAAAAGTACGTAAAATACGCAAAATCTAAAAAATATAGGGTGTGCAATAAAAGGAAATGACCCCACTTAAGTTTTTTTTTTTCATTTATTTATTACACAGAAAAAAACAATACATTTAACAATAATGCAACGAGCATAACCATACTATGGTTTAACTTCCGTTGAATTCACTCACAACAATAAGCAGGAATTAAATAGATAGGTATTATTATTTACGATACGTACATTAATTACATTAAGTATCTAAGTACCATTAAGTAAAAGTGTGACTGTAAACCAGTTCATTGCCAAGTAGCATTCACATTTTTAAAAGACATTAAAACTAACTCTATATAATTAATACTGCATTCAAATTAATCCTAATACATGTAAATAGCCAGGCGGCCTTATATTATAGTTAATTAGTAGATTATCGAGGAATCGTAATGAAAGTAATTTGTGTGGGAACTCGGACGATATCCAATGTGGTCGATACATGTAATAAATAAGGCATGGGTATAGAACTATCTAAACGCATAACATTATATCGTATGGCTTTTTCTACTGCTGCTTGAATCCGTATCAGATGTCCATCTTTAACCCCCGACGAAAAAAGATGTGTGTTATAAGTTTTTCACCTCACTAGCTCGGAAAGCCCAGTTTGTTTGTTTGATATCTATTGAGAAAATCGCTTATTATCCACATGTGGAGAAAGAGTTTTGACGTTTCAACGCAGCTAAAGTAAAATTTGACATGAGCTTATTTTCTGAAAAATCCCGTTTAAAATACCTACATGAAAGCTAATTAGACCTTAGTTTTAATAAATGGCAAATTGGTTGATTATTGCAGATATTTTTCAAAGATATAGTACAAACCCTTGCCTATTATTTTTCCTCGCTGTAGTGAGGTGAAAAGTTTTGTGTTATACACGGGCGAAAGTTATTTTACGTCTCGTGTATTGAAACACTCGCTACGCTCAGGATTCTATTTTGAACCACTCGCTTTGCTCGTGGTCAATCATAGGATCCTTTCGCTAGCTCGTGTTTCAAATAAACACTCGCGGGTAAAATACAACTTTCCCCCCTTGTATAACAAATAACTATTTCATCACACTTGCTCGTAAACAAGCGTTTACATGCTAGAAAAACGGGCGGTAAGTCGTAAATTACGCCCTAGGGCGGTAAGTTAAATTTATCACACTTTAGGGGTTTACATGCTAGAAAACCGGGTGGTAAATTGTATATTACGCCCTAGGGCGGTAAATAATTTTGGTATTGACACTACTACTTTTGTTTTATTTCCTCCAAAGTGTGATAAAAAACGTCGTACGTGACTCTGGTGGTAAAGGAATTCAAAACTCGTGTCATTAAAGCCCTCGCCTTCGGCTTCGGGCTTCTAATAGACACTCGTTTGTAATTCCTCGTTTACCACCCTTGTTACGTAATTTACTATAACATGTCTATCTGTGTGTCTGTGTGGCATCAAAGCTTTCAAACGGAATGGATTTGAGTGCAGTTTTTTTATCGACAGACTTGTCCGTCGAGATGGCTCTTAGCTATGTTTGGTGGAAATAGGACCAGCAGTTTCCAAAATATTCAGCTTTAATTCGAACAAGTGACGAGATCAAACTACTCCCAAAATTTAAGGACAGCAGAGAACAGCCAGATAGCATCTGGACATAAAAATATCCAAACATCCGTAAATATGAAAGCATATTGGGCCAAGCGGAAATAGAAACGCTTCACTCGCTCAGTTAATAAGGACAACAAACGGGAAGCCTTTATTTCCGGGTTTAGTGAGTAAGCCGTAATTGGTCGCTTTGGGGAAGCGACATACGCAATAAAATGCTGCAAATTACGTTATTAACGGTTTATGGTTTCTCCCTTTTAGTTAAGAGTTTTTCTAATGAGTTGTTGTTTATTATTTTGTATTTCGTTTAGAATTACCCGTATGTTCCGCGAGACAATATGTCAACTGGGTTTTAGGATGAATATTAAAGAAAAAATGGTGAGGAATTCGTGAATGTCCCCGATCGTAGGTGTTTAGGCCGTGAGTGGGAACTTCTAGAAGGGGAAGAAGACTAAGACGGAAAGGGGAGAAAATATAACTTCCTGGCCAAGGGAAGGCGTAAAGCTTTAGACAAACCACGGTGGTGATGTACTATTAAATACGTGCTTATTGTAAAGGGTCAATAGACGACGTTTCGTCAATCATTTCTTACATTCGTGTGGCATAGCCTTGCAACATGATCTATACTGAACTAACAGCGACACGCACACACACAGACATACATGCTTACACACCGCCACACACATACACAATTTCTTATACCATATAGGTTAAGGTTTAGTGTAAACTAAACCAGTCTGTATTTAGTGCTCGGATCGAGTGTTTTATATACCAAAGACATCACTTACGGTACAGTGACTCCGTGAACATGCACAACCAAAAATATTCGCCTGTTGACAGCCAAAACACACTTAAATCTAACCTCGTATATCAGTATCAATATACTTGCTAGATACGACGTTTTGAAGAGCAGGGACAAATTGTTTTGTGACTTTTGGTTGTCATCAGGGGAAATGTATTGTGAAAATGCACCTACGCCAGCCAATCACCCGCACAAGCTGCACTAACCATACCTACGCTACGGCACCATTGACAGCACCCTCCCTAATAAGACATACGTGTCATATTCGAGCGTTTCAACCGACTCACTTTCGTGGACATATTTTGGAAGAATTGGAAGAGTTGATGCCATCATCGGATATTCGTTTGATGTCCGGTAAACTTAGATACCTAACCAGAAACGAAATCGAAATCTGCAGCCACTTCTACAAAAATGTGACCACGAAAGTGATTCATACAAGCCGTGAATTTCAGAATGGGATTCGGTTTTGGATGACAATTAAACGCGCGTTTAAACCTCAACACTGTGTTTGTTCGGGCAAAACGCGCGTTTTTGGCTAATCACAGCAATACGACCAATTAAAACATTTTATTGTTTTAACGAGGCTTTTCATTGATATTATCATATACAAAATATGAAACTAAATAATACCACATTTTTACATTTTCGAAAATATCCCAATTTGTGACTGAAAAAATCATTTGAAAAGTTTCTCATTCCAACAGTACGTAGGTGACCAGTAATTGATCATGGTGCCGAAAATCTAACAGTCGGACTATTGACGGATTTAGTATGAAAATTGTACCTACCACTTTTATTTTGGTCTGTTGTGAATGTCAACCTTTCAACAAGGTGACGTCGCGTAGAGGGTCGATTCTTAGATGACGTTGACGCTACTTTCACTTTTTTTTATAAACTTTACAAACAAGTCGGTATAATCAAATAAAAATAACAGTTTTGGGTTCTGTGATTGATAATAAATTAATTTAAACGAAACACTCCTCCTCCTCCTCCTAGCCTTTGTCCCATTTTTTGAGAATGAATTCTCAATCGGGGTCGGCTACCTAAATCCCAAGATGTGGCGTAGGCACTAGTTTTTACGAAAGCGACTGCCATCTGACCTTCCAACCCAGAGGGGAAACTAGGCCTTATTGGGCTTAGGTGGTTTCCTCACGATGTTTTCCTTCACCGAAAAGCGAGTGGTAAATATCAAATGACATTCCGTACATGAGTTCCGAAAAACTCATTGGTACGGGCCGGGTTCGAACCCGCGACCTCCGGATTGAAAGTCGCATGCCCTAACCACTAGGCTACCACCGCTTCTTCGAATTTAAACGAAACACTATTAGAAAAAAATTAAATGTTGCCAATTGTTTCGTATTTTACACACACTATCAATGACATACAGTACTCTACCATTCATAGTGGACTGCAGATAACGTCGCAAATATCGGAACGTTTTGCTATTTGATTTTAGTTGCGCGTGGTCGCCGGTCGCCCTAGGCTACGTTATCGGTTCAGCGGGTGTGGGCTGCATTCCGCCCCAGTGCCGGCTATTTATAATATCAAACGGGAGACTATCTTTGATAGGTCTCTACACTGACCACGCATGAATCGGTACCCATAACATGAGTTTACAGTGAGAGTAAAGTACTCGCTAGCTCAAGAGTAGTAGGGCCTCGTGCAGGGTCCGTCCGGATTGTTACTACCGTCTTGCCTGCTAACCCACCGCCAAACAGCAATGTTCGCATTGTTGTGTTCCGGTGTGGGGGTAAGATAGCCGGTGAAATTACTAGCATAGAGGCATTCCATCTTCGTCCTCCGGGTAGGCAAGCACTTGTGACTCCTCTGGTGTTGCAGGTGTTTATGGGCGACGGTAATCGCTTTCCATCAGGCGATACGTTTGCTCGTTTGCCCCCTATGACATAAAAAAAAAAAAAAAAAAACTCGCTAGCGCCTCCGTAAATGATTTGTATGGATAATTATTATGTGTAGTTCTACAAAGTAATCACTAGGGGCGCTGTGTTATTCTCCTTACAAATCGTTTATACTGTCGCTAGCGAGTGCGATCACGTTAATTCATGGGAAGGGTACTGGTAACGTCACAAATATTGAAACGTTTTGCTATTTGTTAGGGTTCCCAAAGGGTAAAAACGGGACCCTATTACTGAGACTTCGTTGTCCGTCCGTCCGTCTGTCACCAGGCTGTATTTCAAGAACGGTGATAGCTAGATAGTTGAAATATTCACAGATGATGTATTTCTATTGCCGCTATAACAACAAATACTAAAAATAAAATAAAATAAATATTTAAGGGGGGCTCCCATACAACAAACTTGTTATAGATTATGGTACGGAACCCTTCATGCGCGAGTCGGACTCGCATTTGCCCAATTTGTTTTAATTGCGCGTGGGTCGTCCGTCGCCCGAGGCTACGTTATCAGTTCAGCGGGTGCGGGCTGCATTCCGCCCCAGTGCCGGCTATTTATAATATTAATAAACGGAGACTAGACTATCCTTGGTAGATCTCTGCACTGGCCACGCGGCACGTGCTCAGAGGGACACAGGTGTAACATTGTATACAAGTATCTCCGTCTGTTTAAATACACTCCCTGTTACAACAGATTGAACCATCGGACCGCGTAGATATTGTATCTATAAAAAATATATACTCACTTTTATCCATCTTCTTCCTGAAAACAAAGTACCCTCCTTGCTTAGGAATCTTTCTTTTTCTTCCAGTAGGTACCCTCGTTATCAAGGTTCGTGACCATTTTCGAGGCTTACGAGATCGGTCAGTTCTGTGCCAAACCACAGAATAAAGATACTACAGAAGCCACACTCCGTTGTTATTGGCCGCTTTTGCAAAGGAATTAGCCTACTAGTATCTGATTGGTAATTTTGAACGACGTGCGACGCTGTTGGTTGTAGCTTCTGTGGGACGTGTCATACTCCTAGGGTTGCCTACACCAACAAAAGGGAAACTTATCGGTATTTGTAGGTACTTGTTTTACAAGCTACTTTTAATAAATACGTCCAAAATAAGACGGATCTGGCGCGATCTGTATGATGGTGAGCTCTAAGAGTAGGTACCTACTGAATCTTTGGATTGGTTTAACGTAAACATGTGCAGTTTTATCAACTGGTCAATTTTATGATACTGGGTCTAAATGAATCGAAATTTTTAAATCGCACATGTCTGCATTGAAAAAATCTTGAGATCCAGTGGGTATTTCCAGGGTCCATCATCAGGTCAATTTTATGATACTGGCTCTAAATGTTCATCAAACTTTTTTCTAGAAATGAGAGGGGTTATTCCTATCTATCTATCTATCAGCCACAGACGTCCACTGCTGAACATAGGCCTCCCCCATGACTCGCCACAAAGTGCGATCCTGTGCAGACCGCATCTAATGATTCCCCGCTACCCTCACGAGGTCACCCGTCCATCTAGTCGGAGGCCAACCGACGCTATAATCATTTGATTAAAAAAAACATCAATTACCCATTTCAATTTTACATATGTAGGTAAGTACTTAATTGATATAAGTACCTATTTAAAATAAAAACAAAGTGTTTAGTCGGGGAAAAAACTCAGAATGAGACCTGAATGCCATCATCTATCGAACAAAGCTTATAACACAAACACGCTACACGTTATATCAGCTATCCGACGACGCTTATTTTTATTTTTTTTATGCATAAAAATAAAAATGTAACGACACAAAATCATTTATACGAGTAAGACACATGGGAATTACTTTTACATCGTCAATAAATTACACACAAATATAGGTCATAATCGAATAGAGTAGCACTTACATTTATAAAAACAAATTCCAATATTTCATTGCTATAACGCATCGTCAAAAGTAAGTGAAAATAAAAATCTATGAACATTATGAAATACAAAATTACGATTTCCAAATCTCCCAATGTAAAATAAAGTTATATCATGTATTTGGGAAAAAAAAACGCAGAATGAGACCTGAACGCCATCTATCCAACAAGTCTTATAACACATACATACATAGCTAACGTAACATTAGTAACACGAGGCTTTCTGTAAGCGCTATGATAGCAGTGTCTTGTCCAGTATACAGATGGCGTTACTTGGAATAAGGGAACGAAATTGACCTGCCCCGGCTTCGCACGGGGGCAATACTGATAAATTATGCATGTATTATACATATAAACCTTCCTCTTGAATCACCTTATCTATTAAAAAAACACTGCATCAGACTTATTTGCGTAGTTTTAAGGATGTAAGCCGGGTGTAAGGGGCAACAAGACAACAGGAAGTGACTTTGTTTTATACTAGGTCATGTAGTGATTCGACAGATATTAATTAAAATTAAAATATATGTGTGTTTAGTTAGGTATTAAATTGCTTTGACCGTAAAATAAAATAAACGATTAGACACTGCCTAAAATTTAGTAAGCGTAAAAAGTTTAAGTTCGTCGTAAAATCGCTTGTTGTATATAATCGCCTTTTTTTCAAATATTGTGTATATATTATGTTTCTTGTATAAATAAATGCATTTTGGTGCAATATCATAGAATACAAATCGGGTTTTATGATTATTTATATATATCATAGCAAGTAAATATATACCTACCTAAATATAACATTTCATTAAAAGTATTTTCTCATTTCAATCTTCTCCAAACTCAATGTCAAACAGTATTTGGGTTACACAACTCTCATAAAATAATATTTAGCATAATTAATGAATGAATGAATGAATGAATTATTTATTTCATGTAACAAAGACACATAATTTATTAGTAGAACTTACAAGCTAAGGGGGTTAGTATTGATATATTAACTTATAACTAAAACAGAATAACACTGATAGGGGAGTGCAATCCCTCACAGTGCGACATGTAGGGGCAGTCAACCCTGTCCGCTATCATGCGTAGAATGCTATTGGGACTGCGGCGCACCCGGCGCACCAGGGATGCGGCGCGCGCGCGCAATGTAGTATAAAAGCAGTCCACGCGCGCCGCTGCGAACATCCCTGATGCGCTACAGAAACGAGGCAGTCCCACCAGCACCCGGAACGCATTATTATACTGGACCCGAAGGGCCCCAAAAGCCCGTTGCGTATACTGCGCCCACAGATTGCATGTATAGAGGGACGTGCAAAACGCCCTAAACAGAGTAATTTTCACCTCTTTTGAGCACCTTGCAAACCTGCGGGCGATCATATTTGCCCTGACCGATAGGGCCCTTCGTTCCCTTTCCATGTCTAAATCGTCTTTGAGGTCGGCCGCAATCACATGGCCTAAGTACTTGAAACGGTCCACTCTATCCAAAGGGGTACCATTGAGGCAAATGGTGGGAACTTCCCATGTTTTCTTGCGACCGCACTCAAACACCATGAACTGGCTCTTCGTAACATTATATTTGAGCCCATGGTCTGTTACATACGCTTCACATATTTTCAGCAGCTTACGCACCCCACACACCGACGCGCTCAGCAGCACCATGTCGTCCGCGTAACTTATATTGTTGACACAAACTCCATCCACATGACAGCCGACATGAGTTCTGCTGAGCTCCTCGATAAGTCCGTTGACATACAAGTTAAAGAGCGTAGGTGAAGTTAAACCCCCCTGTCTCACCCCACACTCCAACCTGTACTCATCAGAATGCGCGTCCACCCATCTAACACTGTTAACCTGGTTTCCATACCAGTATTTAAATATGCGAATGGTTTCCCGCGGTAAGCTGGTGTTTTCCAGCTTCTTCCACAATAGGTCATAGGAAACCAGGTCAAACGCCCTAGATAGGTCGAGGAAACAGGCTACCACCGGGGTTTTACTTTTGACATAATACCTTACAGTGTGCTTAAGACACAGTATCGCTGACTCTGTAGATAACTGTGGTCGGAAACCCATCTGGTTATCATGCAGTTTTACATGGCTCATTAACTGTGAATTAAGCACACTATCAAATATTTTCGCCATGATTGTGGCTAGCGAGATAGGTCTATAGTTGTTTCTATCTGCTAGGTCACCGGTCCTGTTTTTTACAATAGGTACAACGATTGTTCGCATTAAGTTATCTGGCAGGTATGAGTGCCTAATACACAGGGTATAAAACATTGCCAACACTCTCGATATATGGGGACCAGCATGCTGGAGGTGCTCAATAGAGAGACCATCGAAACCGGGCGATTTTCCTCCCGACATTGATGTAATAATCTTGAAAATTTCCTTGGCGGTAAGGATAGGCCCCACGCTCTCAATTTCGGTCTCACTATCAAACCCCCCCAACTTCGTTGGACCTAAAGCCGATTTAATTACGAAATGGTCTTTAAAGAGGTTGGCAATGCTTTTCGGGTCACTAACGCCATCTACGCTAGCCGGGTGGCCACCCAAAGGCTTCAATTTGTTTGTGGCCTTCCAAAAGGAACGGAAATCTTTTTTAGAGTGGTGAGAGGTAATAATGTCTTGCTTTATTTGATCTTCGTGATCTTGGCACCATTTTAAGCGTGATTTAAAAATCTTGCGACTTTCACGCATCTCATTAAAAATAATACCACTTTCCGGTCGTCCGACCATTATCCATTCGTGAAGCCTTTGTCTAGCCACCCCGTGAGCGGCACTGACATGTTTGTTCCAACCCACAATCCGTTTTTTAGCCCTCGGCATCCTGTCCCCCCGACCGACAGTCGCTGCACTCGTAAGGGCATCAACGATTTCATCATACAACCGGTCTAGCACTTTTTTATGACCCTCTTCCTGACAAAACCCATCTGCACAGGACACGCATTCCATCGGAAAATTAATTTGACGCAGTCTTTGATGACATTCGTCACGATAAATAACAATTTGGTCAGTCGTTCTTTCCCCCCAAATTACATTTTTACCAACGTGAGCCTGACTTGTAGTTCTAGGGACTATGACATTAAGGTCACATTCTAGAAAAATCGGAAAGTGATCCGACCACGTAACACAATTTTTATTTACAAAAACATTGCGAACGGAAGACACCGCAGACTCTGATAACACAAAATGATCCAACCATCTTCTACATAAATGTGCATCACTGACAAAAGTGTAGGTATCTGACGTAATCCCTAGCCTATCTACGTCCACACAACACCAGTTTTGTTCGTCGCAATAGTTTACCAACTCCCTATAAAAACGTTCGTGCGGGTGAGCATTAAAATCACCCATTAAATATACAGATTCTATCCCACATTCCTCAATTATCGCACTCACCGCTCCCAAGCAGTCCGTGAACTCGCCCAAATTGTCAGCGCAGTCCGTAGGCATGTAAACACTGACTATTAATAACGGTCGACTGTCACTTGTCATAATTTTGATCGCGCACAAACGAGCATTATCGCACTGAACCACTGACACATTTTGAAACGCCGATTTCCGAAATAAAAGCCCAGTTCCGCCAAACGGACGACCGACCACCATGCCATCTCCAGTATCCATGGCAGACGTACCAGTCGAGCCGAAGTCCTCATCAATTGTGTTCAGGAATACAGTCTCTTCAGGAGTTAGCCATGTTTCTTGCAAAGCCACAATATGACAGGTGCGGCACAACTCTCTTACCGTATCTATTGATCGCTTCACGTTTCTGCAGTTAAAGCTGGCGAACCTATATATCTTACTATCCATGTAAAATTTCATCGCGGCTCCACAAGAGGAAGCCTATTGTTCTGCTTGCCGTTATCAGTTCTTGCACCGATCGCGCGTCTGTACTGAAAATGCACAAACTTACGAAAAATAACACCTTGCGGCCATATATTTTTATCCAGGAACAGAGTTAGCTTATTCGGACTAACGAAAAACTTGTAGGCTTTGTGATCAGTATTTCTTTTTATGACAATTTTCTCTAAGAATACTCTTTCCTTTGTTTTGGCCATAATGTACTCGATTATATCTTTTTCTTGTGTGTCTTTATGCACGTTGGATATGAACATTGGAGTTTTGCGTTCCGCAGCCTTAAATTTAATATCAGAGTCATTTGCCACACCAAATTGACCTCTGTAACGATAATTCAACTTATTTTTCTTGTATGTTACAGTTTTGTAACCATCATCGTCCATATTGAAATTTTCAATTTGTTTCTGTTCCGAACATTCCGAAGCGCACCTCTTATCAATTAATTCGCTATTTGTTCTAACACTCGGCATGTAATAACATGCTACCCTTATTCATGTGTAATGAGACTGATGAGGCTTCCAAAACCGGCCAAGAGCATGTCGGGCCACGCTCAGTGTAGGGTTCCGTAGTTGCTCATCCTTCACAATAGACTTAAGTTGCGAGAAAGATTTTAAGCTCTTTATAAAAGGTCGTAATCGCCAAAGTAACTGTGATTACTTATTACCTTCTGGAAGTCAACTTACGTCCTTTTAAGAAAATTATGAAATTTTGCGATACCTCAAAAACATATAGTTTTCATTGAAAGTACTAATAAGGCCTCATGTTCATGAATTTTTCCATAATTGTTTGACCCGTGGTTGAGGTTGAGGTGGGGAGACGCTATTTTTTTTATTTTCGGAGCGAATATTTACAAAACTGCTGACTAAATCAATAAATAATGTTTGGAGACCCCTATTATTTTTAAAAGACCTATTCAACGACACACCCCATACATTAGTGTTGAAATAAAAAAAAAATCACCCCCACTTTAGGTGTTCGAGAGGTACCTACTTGCCCGTTTTTTTTTTTTTTTTTTAGTTTTAATTTTACCTTGATGTCGGCATGATATATACCCATACTCATACCAAATTTCAGCTTTCTAGTACTAATGATCACAGAGCTAAGCCGCGGACGGACAGACGGACAGACGGACTGACGGACATGGCAAAACTATAAGGGTTCCTAGTTGACTACGGAACCCTAAAAAGGGTGCGGTGTTTCGAGAATGAGGTCTGCATGAGTTTAGGTTGGGTTATTATTAATCAAAGCAAAACAGACTGAGATGGACCGTTACGTTTCGCGCCTGCATCACACTGCCACCGCTGAAGAAGTGACGCAGTATGTTCGCCAGAAAACCGGCTATTCGCTGAGGGTGTTCCAGTTGCAGTCGCGCCACTACGTGCACTTCAGCTCATTTGTAGTGCGCGTGCCGCGGCCGCTCCAGGAGACTATCGCGCGTGCTGATTTCTGGCCGAAAGGTGTCGTGTTTCGTCGGTTCCGGGGCAACCTACCAAATCCAACACCTGAGATGTCGGAACAACGGGGCCACGCCGTTTCGCCGTCGAAATAAACATTGTTCGGTTCATGACGCATTGGTGTAAACTGTAATGTCATGTAACCTGTTTTTCAATAAATAAATAAATAAATGGAAGCAAATATACATTACTGTAAACGCCGGGAAAAAAGGACTTGCCGGATGAAAAGGTATAGACACGGATAGTGATAGGTACGAACCCGGCAAGCCCTATTCAAGGCTAGGCATGTATAGTGCTTTTCCCAAACATATTATGCAATGAAATAAAAAATTACACCACACAAAAAATCATAATTAAGTCCGCCTTTTGTACAATAAGTTTTCTTTTGTGCAATAAAGATTAAATAAATAAATAATTCAGCTGTTCAGCCCATTCATGACACAGACGCCGCACAGCAGAAGCTGCTATGGACGTAAGGTGTTCAAAAATATATGTACACGGACTTTATTATTGAGAGAATACGAATTATACTTTGATTTGATTAGTTGTATAGGTACACCAACTGACACAAATAGGGTTGAACGCCGCTGCTTTAGTGGTGCACGCAGCGTGCACCGCTGCTTTAGTGGTGCACGCAGCGTGCACGCAGCGTGCACCACTAAAGCAGCGGAGTGCAGCACGCTAGCGTGCAGGATATTAGATCGGCTTGCGGTGCATACGGGTCAAATTGTGGCTCTAGTGAAAAGGAGTATACATATACAATAGCGGCTAATAATCTATCAGATCTGTGTATTTTGTATGAAATATGCTAGACTCTTACCATTGCAAAAGGTTTATGGACCAAAAATAGGAATCTGCCATTTTATCTTTAGCAAATAAAACTATTTTTCTATCCAAATAGCTATTTATCAATGTAGTCGAAATTGTGTACCTTATTTTTTAATACGCATTTTTTCATAATTTCCTGTTCAGTTCTATTTATTTATTTAAACTTTATTGCACAAAATACTAAAGTAAAAGTACAAATGGCGGACTTAATGCCATAAGGCATTCTCTACCAGTCAACCATAGGGCCAAACAGAAACTAGCAGTTGGTGCAGGATCATAAAAAGCCGTGTCTAAAAACATAAAACGAGACAAAAGTCAATAAGTTTGATATACATACATATTAACAATAGGTAATAGGTAGGCTATTTGGAAGGTCCAACGAGAATAATAATTGTAACTACCTATACAAAAAGCTACATATTATTATATTTGTTATCTAGATCGCATTACTTTCAAAATTAATAGTTAAAATAATGTGTTACATTTTTCGCCGCTACTGCAAGTCACATATAAACCAGGAACAAATGGTCATAACTCTGCTGTAATTCTTAAACTCCTAGGTTATATTTATAAGTCACTTGAACACATTTTCATTTGACCTACATTTATTTGCATCATAATTGAACATGATACAGTATTGACGTCATGCTGACGTAATGTAATTAAAGAACGTACGAGTAACTGCATTCACCAATTTGTTAATTAAGTTAATATTTTCTGTTATTTGTTATTATTTGTTCAATAGGCGGGTTCTTTATTTGCATATTACATTTAATTGGATACATCTTTACGAATAATTGGCATAATGTTATTTTTGCCGCAACCATTAAAATTTACTTATCCATTGACGTCTTATTTTCGTAATTGACAACATTTCATATTTATAACAGGTGGAAATTAATATAGAGATCGACAGGGATTTAAGTCGTGTACCTTAAAAAAAATTCAATGAGTTTATTCTTCTGTATTTAAAGAAATATAAGAAAATACATCAAATATCTACAATCTAAGACAATACGGGCTCAATAGGGTTGTTGTCTAAACCAAAGAGCGAAAAAAAATATATTTTTTTTATTTTACGTTGACAGGTGACGGATGCATACCGAGTTTGATCAAGTTTTTTTTTAATAAGAAAACCGACTAAAGTAACCGTTCCTTTAAGTTCTGGTTTCTGTGTTGCCACATTTTAAAATGAGTATGTTTTTATAAATTAATAATAAAGTAAATAATCATCTCAGAAAATAAATAAAAACAGAGATTACTTCATATTTTTAAGCAGAATGCAGAAAAGTAATAAAATGATAGTCTTAAAAATATGAAATGTTGTCAATTCATTACAAAGTAAATCGATATTTAATTTGCTTTAACACCATTAATACGAATGTATAATTAAATTCTGAATGATTTTGTTCCTAAATTGTTTCTATTTTTAGAGTTACTTAAAACAGTTCTTATTTAAATGACTTTGTGAAATCATTATATTGAACAGAATCAATTTGATCCTATTTTTTTATGTGGTAATACCACATTTCTTATTTATAATATAAATACAAAGTGCATATGGAATACAAACGAATTTATGAAATTATACCTGAAAACATGTGCGATAGATCATCATCATCCTCCTAGCCTTTGTCCCATTTTTTTGAGAATGAATTCTCAATCGGGGTCGGCTACCTAAATCCCAAGATGTGGCGTAGGCACTAGTTTTTACGACTGCCCTGACCTTCCAACCCAGAGGGGAAACTAGGCCTTATTGGGCTTAAGGTGGTCCTCACGATGTTTTCCTTCACCGAAAAGCGAGTGGTAATATCAAATGACATTCCGTACATAAGTTCCGAAAAACTCATTGGTACGGAGTTCGGACCCGCGACCTCCGGTTTGAAAGTCGCATGCCCTAACCACTAGGCTACCACCGCTTTGATGATAGATGTACAATATATATTCTTCGTTATTTTGCCCTTAATTTGACAAAAAATAATGAAGGTCAATAGGACCTCATTGAGATTAAATAGAGCAAAAACTATAAAATTCTGGTTCGAAAAAAAAACAAAAAGATGGTTAAGGAGTGTGCATTATATTACCAAATTAATGGGCTATAATAATCTGGTACAGAATGCTGCCATGCTACGGCAAAAAGACGTATCTTACTATGACATCCGTATAAAGATAAGACCTTTTACAGTAACACGGCAGAATGCCTGATTAAGACCTCAATTTGCACTATAAGTTTTAAAACTTTTAAGCTACTTACTTTAGGAGCCGTTGGTCTCCTAGAAACTTATTTCGTCGAATGTTTCATTCCTCCGAGAAATCATTTCGCGGAAATTTTATTTCTCTGTAGCCATACATTTCTTGCAAATATCATCCTATTGATTAGGTCAGGTTAGTTTAGGTTTGTTTCATAACTATCTCAAATAGTTACAAAGAAAAATTCTACGAAAAGATTTTTCGGCGAAATCAAATATTTGACGAAAAATAATGCTAGGAGTCAATATAGACACTTACCCATGTTATCCAATATCTACACATAATATATTAATATATTTTTATGTGGTTGGCGCGGTTTGTAGTGCACCTGTCTACTGAGCCGGCGGTCCTGGTTTCGAATCCCGATCGGGCCAAACATTTGTATGATGAACTCGAATATTTGTTCCTGGGTCATGGGTGTTGTCTATATATGTGTAACCAACCTCCGAAATAATAACGCTACCTAATTGACTATTGACTAAAAAAATAATATCCCATCCAAATCGAATCCTAACCAAGTGTCAGGTTCACCGCCTGTTTCCCGCCATTTTGTGTTGCCAACCTCTCGTACGTCATACAAATTGACGGTCAAATTACTTTTGTTTCTGCCCAATGTAATAAACCTTACATATATTTCGCAGTTTCCCGAAGCGTTCGGGAAACTGCAAAGTGTCTTCTCGTCCAAAATACCTCAGTGCTTGAAGGTGCAATGTGGCAATAAAGAGTTAGTACTTGTATCGTATCGTATCGTATCGTATCGTATCGTATCGTATCGTACTTATTGTATTGTATTTATGTGGGGATGGGGCAGCGAAAACGCACATGGTGTTCGTTACATCGTGTATTTACATTATATACAATCTTTATGGAATATTTACAACGTTTTCATAAAATGTGCGTTATTCTAGAGAAACATTTTACGTTATACGTCAAATCTAACACATTCCTTATTTCATTATTTTCGAACTAGCATTAATCGTTTACCAGAGAGCTCCTTATACTCTAACAGTGTACCGATCCCACATTATTTAATAGGAAGTGCTATAATATTTTTTTAGAAAGTTGTTTTTACCAAAGAACAACACCTAAGGTCTGATTCAACTGACATTGACACAAAGGCATTGAATTTGAGTGATGTGTCCGTCATATGGCTGATATGTGGCTAATACAACACCTAGTATAGGGCGACCAACTGTTTTGTGAACTGGGGGGTCTCGCCACAATCTTCGCACACAGTCATTCGAACGCAGACACTGACCATCGTATGAAATTTCAGCATGACAGTCGTAGTTTCTAATTTCATCGCTTCACAGAAAAGTTGGTCGCACTTAGTTTTCATAGAATCTTTTTATTGTTACAATGAATGAGGAAATACCACATTTTTATTTTTTATAAATATTACTTTAATAATAATAATCTTTATAAAAAATAATTTAATTAATTGATATTAATTTTAATAAAATATAATAATAATACTACTGAGGTATATTTTTTATTAATATTCCGCACTATAGTTGACATCAACATTAAGAACACGGTATTAAAATAAACAAAATTGGCATAAACCTAAAAATAAAGAAGCCTTTTTTTATAAACAAACTAGAGACGGTTTAGTGTTCATGATGATCATTAATATCATTTTGTATGGAATTCCATAAATTTTGATGTATGAAAAAACAAAATCTGACCCAAGTGGTAGCTGACGTAAGTGTTTATAATTCGATCCTGTTGGGGTCAGAGTACTAGCCTAATCAACTATTCTGAATGTGAGCGAGTTGAAGAAGGTTCGAGATCTTTTTCTGCTCCAGCGGAGCTAGCATATTATCATGCCGCGACTTCCCTTGTCGCGCGACTCAGCTTCACCTGTCTTGCTTGCACGGTATTAAATGAAAAGTGACAGGTAGTATTTGTCGCGCGGCAAAAAGTCGCGTGTCAAAGTTATGTTAGACGCAAGGAACCTAAGGAACTTACCCAAGTTAAACCGGCTTAATGGAATTCCATATAAACGATTATTAAAAATGTAGGTTAGGCTAGGTATAAAATAACAATAACTAATTAAAATAATAATATTGCTTTGCTAATCCGCGATATTTGCGATAAAGATATTATATATCGTGGATTACCAAAGCAATATTATTATTCTAATTAGTTAATCGACGCTAATTATTTTATTCCATAAATACTAAATTATTGGTAAACCTTTCGGTATATTTAGACACCACCCAGTAAACGCAGACACACCTGAAAGACCACACTATTGAATCTAAAAACACAATTACTAAAGATTATATATTGAAACAATTAAAACTAAGAACATAATAATATATATAAAACTCACTAAACCTAACTATAAATAAAAAAATTGGGCAAGAGCGAGTCCGACTCGCGCATGAAGGGTTCCGTACCATAATCTATAACAAGTTTGTTGTATGGGAGCCCCCCTCAAATATTTATTTTATTTTATTTTTAGTATTTGTTGTTATAGCGGCAATAGGAATACATCATCTGTGAAAATTTCAACTATCTAGCTATCACCGTTCTTGAGATACAGCCTGGTGACAGACAGACGGACGGACGGACGCTCCTGTTTTTACCCTTTGAGCACGGAACCCTAAAAACGGGCTCCAGATCAGTGCCGAGCGGGAGGGTGCCCAGGATAGCCGCATAAGCACGCTGAATAGTCAGGGCTATTCTTTGGCATAGGTATGAGCCAGCCTTCTGGTCACTCGCACCATCGACTAGTCTCTTTGCCAGTTCGTCGAAAATTGTATGGCCACTTTGTTCCCATGGCCCGAGCGTTTCTACCCCAATTTCTATTAATATTATGACTTTCCGCAAAGTAACTAATACCGAAATCCCCCAGATCATGGCCCTGCGGCAGGGTACCCATGATGCCGGCTACATTCCCCCGTTGAATAGCCAAGCTAATCCTTTGATCGAGAAATGAATCGGCTCTGTGGTCCCAAGAACAATCCGAAACCTTTTTCTTTAATTGGTTAAGTAGGTAAAGTTAAGAATAAGTTTTTATAAAAAAGTACATTGTGAGTTATGAGTATTAAATGATAATAAAAAGTGACTATTATAATATTATTCGCTTATTGTATAATTACATATATTATCATGCAACTTCACTATTATTATTTTCAAAAAATTTCAAGTCGTTTTTATTAATTTTTAGGGTTCCGTACCCAAAGGGTAGAAACGGGACCCTATTACTGAGACTTCGCTGTCCGTCCGTCCGTCCGTCTGTCACCAGGCTGTATCTCAAGAACGGTGATAGCTAGACAGTTTAAATTTTCACAGATGATGTATTTCTATTGCCGCTATAACAACAAATACTAAAAATAAAATAAAATATATATTTAAGGGGGGCTCCCATACAACAAACTTGTTATAGATTATGGTACGGAACCCTTCATGCGCGAGTCGGACTGGCACTTGCACAATTTTTTTTTTATTTAACATCAACATCATTATTCATTATTTTATTTTATTTTTCAAATTTATTTCTATAAAGTTATGATATTCGTTTTATGATAAATTTAAATAAACTAATTGTTTTATACAAAAGATTTACACCTACTTTATTGGGTAATAAGGACCTTCAAATAGCACTTTAGGGACCTTATTAATTGACTTTGTTAAAATTAAACCATTGATACAAAAACTGAAAATACGTAACCTGGTGGAATACCGGGAATCGAACACCCTGGACCGATAATCCAGAGGTACCGCGTTCGTTTCCCGGTCTCTTTCACCGAGTTACGCATTTTCAATTTTTCTTTGAGCTGTGTTATTTTTATCAATGGTTCAATATAAAAAAAAACCGGCCAAGTGCGAGTTGGACTCGCGCACCGAGGGTTCCGTACAAACACTTTCCATCCCTAAGTGGTTAAGTTAAGTTTGCACCTGGTATGTATAGCGCCCCATATAAATTAGGTGCAAAGTTAGGTATTAAAAAAAAACTACTTACTAGATCTCGTTCAAAACAATTTTCGTTGGTAGTTTTTATAGTAATGTACATCATATGTTTTTTTTTTTTTTTTTCATTTTCTTATTTTAGAAGTTCGAGGGGGGGGGGGGGCAACTTCTTCGGCATCGCGCTTTTCGAAACGACGTTGGGCCGCTGCAATTCTTTAGGAATGTTTGCATAAGCCAAGAATTCCACCTCAAAATTGAGCGATAGCCCCGTGCGAGTAATATTGAATCCGGATAACGATATCACGGCGAACGCATGAATGAACTTCTGCTCTAAAACGAGACGCTTCCATTTGACTTGATCGCACTGATTCTTGGCAGGATCTTTAAGTTCCATCAGCTCAACGTGTATCTTACTCGGCGTCGTCTGGCTGTTCGGCACCTTCACGTTGAACACGCCTGGAATTTTCCCTTCGAGACTATCCTTGGTCGCCGACAAGAGTTTGTCTCTGAGATTGAACCAGCACCGATGCATCTCTAGCTCATACTTATTCATAGATTAGATTAGATTAGATTAGATTAGATTATTTATTTCACGATAAAAATTACATTACAAATTTGCTTAATGTCAAAATTATACGAATTAATATCATGATCGTCAAAAATAAGGCAAGATTAATAATACGAGAAAATGTTTACAATGTCAAAATAAGTTTAAAATAAAAGGGAAAGTCAACAGGTAGATAAAATATAAATAAATGAATCTAGTATCTCCCAATAAGGATCGTCATCACAAACTTAACATAATAATGAAATCAAATTAATAAACACTAAGAATAAAATTAAAAATTAAACAAAAATAATTTACACAATGTCAAAATATAACAGATTTCCAATACAAAAATAAAATAAAATAAAAACACAAGAAATATAAAAATAACAATAAATAAAATGTCAGTTTACAGAATACAAGCATATTTTTATTATAGTTTGAGTTCCATGTACTCGTTGACCGAGTACAGAGGGTTTTCCAACAAAAGGTTTCTCAGCCGGCGCTTGAATGTGTTGTCACATGGTTCGTTCCTTAAATCGGCAGGTAAGTGCTCGAAGTAAGTCGGACCTATGACGCGCGGGTTCTTTGCTGAAAGTGCCATGCGGCGAGGCACCGTTCTAAGGCGCCCAGTAGAACGAAGCTGTTTGCCTTTGACGTTTACACGTGCAAACTGTGCAATATTTGTCTTTACAAATAACAACACTTCGAACAAGTATTGAGAGTAGTGTGTCATTATTCGCTGCGACAAGAAAAAACCACGACATGGATCCCTAGGCTTGGCTCCAACAAGTACACGGATAGCACGTTTTTGCAAAATTAGGATCCTTGTTGCGTCAGTGGAATTGCCCCAGATGAGCGTGCCATATGCTAGTAGGGAGTGAAAGTGGGCGAAGTAAACTTGTTTAAGTGCCTCGTCTGAGATAAGTGGCTTTCTTTTTTATAGTGTCAGCAAATGGCTCCGTTGGCATGACGCGCTTTAAGTCGTTCACTAATTTGGATTCGACGAACTCGCGCATCAAGAGCTTACTGCTTTCGTGCCACCAGTGTTCGACCGACGGCAGCAACAAGGAGACTTTATGCTTCAGCTGCAGGTGCGTCATGTCAAATATTTTCTGTCTCTCGCTGTACGCCTCGGTGGTATTAACGAACGCTCCGAACATGTTCGTTACAACGGCCAATCGTACTGGTGTCTTGTAGTTAAACTGCGTAAAATGCACTCGTCGCAGCGGAATCTTAGTTTTGTTTTAAGCGATCTCACATCGCTGGCGCTCCTTAAAATAGGAGGCAGATCCGGACGCTTATCGTTGCTGCTTGCGATGAAATCATCGATGAACGCGTTTAACGCCTCGGAATCTTTGAACATGCCGTTGATTGGTCTCGCCTCGTAGACGCTCGTCATTGATCTGCCCGACAACACTTGCTCGTCGTCAGAGGAATCCGAAGATCAGTATCTTACGATGACACGGATTTCCCGTCTGCTAAAAAAATTAAGATCGTAACGCAGTCGTTACGATCTTAATTTTTTTAGCAGACGGGAAATCCGTGTCATCGTCAAGCACCGGTATCAAATCCGAAGAAGAAGCCGATTCTCCGCTCAACTTCACGGCCGGAGTAGCTTTAGAAGACGTACCCGCTCTAACTTTTGTCTTCCCCTTTGCTGCGGAAGAGACTTGCTTCGATTTATTCTCACTTGCACTGTCCATTCTCAAATCGGTTCACCCGTATGGGTGCTACGATGCCACAGACAGACACACAAATACACAGATACGCAGATACACAGATACACATGTTAAACTTATAACACCCCTCTTTTTTCGTCGGGGGTTAAAAATATAATTTTATCATTCATATTTATTTTAATTTTTTTTTATTTAATTTTTTTATGTAATCTTAATACATCAAGGTTTACAACTTAACTAAAAAAATATTAAACTTACTAGTACACCAAACTCACTAATATACGCGCGCCGCACGCCGCGAAAACTCCGCCACATAAAGGTAAAGCTTTCTCCAACTCCATTACAGATAGCAAAGTTCCGTTTTTTGCAAACTGTAGCCCAACTCAATACCCCGAGTGTTTTTTTAATTTTTTCGATATCGATTTTCGTTTTTGAGATATCGTCGATTCAAGTTGAGAAGTCGCAAAATAATCACGTCATTTTTCGACATTCTTTTTCGAAAAAGTTTTTGACATTTTCATTTTTTTTTTTCACCATCTTGTAGATCTTGTCAAGACACGTCTTTTGATACCCCATTGATCCGCGTAGCTCCAAAATTGACGACGCCAGAGCGATGTCGCACTTTCGCTGAAAACGGCCCCCTACCAACGCGATCGAAAAAACATTTCCAATGTTAAAAAATGATACATTAAATACATGTTCATAAAGACTTTGTCAATGTTGTAAAATTATTGGACGTAACATTTCTCACTGACACGCATTTTCTATTGTTGCATCACTTTGCTCGTTCATCGCATATCTCGAATGGTCGAAGAAAAGTATTAAAATTCCACAACGCATTAACAATTGCACCACAAAAAGTAACGTCAAATATAATGTATGGCATTTTACCTATACCTAAAAAAGCTACCTAAGTGTCAAATCAATTAAGATTAACTACTTAATTAAAATTCTGCTTTTATATAAATTACATGGATTTTGTATTCTAATTATTTGTCATCGGACAGTTCTGCGAGTTAGTGACAGCGTTTTGGAAGTGGAAATACTGTCAGTGTATAAAAAAAGAAAAAAAAAAGAAACAATATATTTTAAGAAGGAATGCGTGTTAGTGAGTAGGGAAGACTACTGGCATAAATTAAAAATAATACACTAGCTTAAAAAAAAAAAAACAAAATGGACGAGATTTATGATAATGTAACAGAGCTGTATGGGCCGAAGGAATTCGCAAAAGGACTGGGCCGCATGTTCTATGTGATCAATCCGAAAGACACAATGTATGAAGATGCGGATGACGTTCCTAATTTCTATGTGCAGGTTTGTATTTTATATATTTTTTTATTATTTATTAAACAAATTATATATTTTTTTTATTCAACGGTTTTCAAGAGGACATTTTTCATATCTGTTTCTTTAGTTTTTTTTTTAATTTCCACGAAAAAACAAAACAATCTTAAAAATTTGAGGATAAAATAACAAGCCCTTTACCGTTCCTAATTTCTATGTTCAGGTTTGTATTTCATAATTTCGTTACTTTATTAAACGGGTTTCAGGAGGTCATTTTTCGAATTTGTTTCTTGTTTTGCTTTTTTTTGTTATTGCAAAGAAAAAAAAACAACTTTAAAAATATATTATATAACCTACATATATAGCATTTTAAAAACAAAAACTATATTACCTTAATATAATTAAGGCTAATTATACCCCTTTACCGTTCTTAATTTCTATGTGCAGGTTTGTATTTTATTTCCTTACTTCATTAAATGGTTTTAAGAACGAAATTTTTCATATCTGTTTCTTTAGTTTTTAGGGTTCCGTACCTCAAAAGGAAAAAAACGGAACCCTTATAGGATCACTTTGTTGTCCGTCTGTCCGTCTGTCAAGACCCTTTTTCTCAGGAACGCGTGGAGGTATGAAGCTGAAATTTATATCAATTACTCAGGTCTACTGTCCCTTGAAGCTGTGAAAAAATCAAACTTCTAAGCCAACGCAATCAAAAGATACAGCCGTTTATGCCGCAAATTTTCGACACTTGCAAGGGAATCAAAACCTACAGGGTGCTTCCCGTGAACTCAGAATCTTGAAATTTGGTACGAAGCAACGTCTTATAGCATAGATAAAGGAATAATTACGAAAACCATAAATTTTTTTTTTAATACCTAACTTTGCACCTAATTTATATGGGGCGCTATACATACCAGGTGCAAACTTAACTTAACCACTTAGGGATGGAAAGTGTTTGTACGGAACCCTCGGTGCGCGAGTCCGACTCGCACTTGGCCGGTTTTTTTTTTTACATTGTATAACCTTAAACAATTGAGGATGAGATATATATATCCTTCATCGTTATCTATAAATACCCGCAATATAAGTATCGCATTACTTTATATTTAAGTACATATGTATTTTTGTCTAGTGCCCACACGCCGCTATAACAACAAATACTAAAAACAGAATAAAATAAGTATTTAAGTAGACCTCCTACTATTCAAAAACATTCATTTGTATCCGGCGTCATAAATACCGGGTGCAAACTTAACCCGGCCAGTTAAGATAGGATAAGTGTTTGTACGGAACCCTCGGTGCGCAAATCCGACTCGCACTTGGCCGGTTTTAGCGATTTTTTAATAGTAACATTTATTTTTTTTAACGTATATGTTTTTTAAATACTTAATAATTTATATATTTTCAGTCGTGGCCTTATTTCTTCATGTTCATGGTGCTGGAACACATAATTTTAAAACTAAAGGGCAAGAAAGGAATTCGATTAAATGATGGCATAACGAGTCTTTCCAACGGAATGTTTCTTGAGGGTGGCAGGTATGTATAAATAAATATTTAGATTACATTGAATGGAATGAGCTCCCTGCCGAGGTTTTCCCCGGGGGCTACAGTATGCGGTTCTTCAAGAGGGGAGTAAATAGGTTCTTAAAGGGTCGGCAACGCGTGATGCTCCTGGCGTTGCAAGCATTCATAGGCGGCGGTAATTGCTTCCCATCAGGCGGGCCGCATGCTTGTTTACCACCGTCGTAGTATAAAAAAAAAGTTATCATGGAAACTGCGGAGGAGACCTATGTCCGAAAGCGGGCGATAAAATGACACCTGCTTAAATTACATTTTCCGACTTTCCTATATTATTATAAAATTCTAGATTTATATTGAAAATCGGCTTTCTATGGAGAAGGGTCATGATTTCAGAAAAAATCTTAATAGCGTGATGTGAGATCGTCTTTTGTTTTGTATGGGCGCGCGGCGTCATGCCAGTGTGGCATCTGTTGGCGATAATTTCCTTTGTACTCGCATCACGCTGAAACGGCTGGACAAAATGTATCCAATTTCGGTACAGGGATAGCTGAACATCCAAAGATGGTTATAGGATACCTTTTACCCGACTACTTACGGTATAAAAAAATTACGCGTACGAATTTCCGAACTGTCCTCATAAAAATTTGACCAAAGCGAATTGCGTTGAAATATGCAGTTTATAGAGGAAATAGAATACACAGAAATTAATGAATTTTCGAATATCAAAATTCTAAATGTCATACTTTGTTAATCGCGGCTTTACAAAAAAAATAGAGTAAAAAAAAGAAGTTAAATACTACTTTAAAAAATTGGGTATGCTCCAGTACTGAAGCCGCCTGGGGTATATTCCCTTAAACACTGGCCGCGTTCATGAAACATTAACATTCTGTTGAGTTTCTTTCGGCGTTTCTTTTCAACAGTGGCCTCCTCTTGTGAAATGCCGGTAGTCTCAGACATGTGCCTTTGTGACCTGCGTAAAGAATTAAGTTAATTATTTCATTTTTTACAGGTTTTTATGGCGTGGTGCTGAGGCGTATCTCTACACCTGGATATACGCGAACTATAGACTTACGGACTTACCCTGGGACAACGTGTCCACCTGGCTTCTGGCAGCGCTAGGAGTCGACTTATGCTACTACTGGATGCACAGGGCGTGCCATGGTATGTATATCTCTACATCTGGATATATGCGAACTATAGACTCACAGACTTGCCCTGGGACAACGTGTCCACCTGGCTGCTGGCAGCGCTAGGAGTCGACTTATGCTACTACTGGATGCACAGGGCGTGTCATGGTATGTATATCTCTTCACCTGGATACACGCGAACTGTAGACTTACAGCCTTACCCTGGGACAGCGTGTCCACCTGGCTGCTGGCAGCGCTAGGGGTCGACTTCTGCTACTACTGGATGCACAGGGCGTGCCATGGTATATATATCTCTTCACCTGGATATACGCGAACTATAGACTTACAGCCTTACCCTGGGACAACGTGTCCACCTGGCTTCTGGCAGCGCTAGGGGTGGACTTTTGCTACTACGGGATGCACAGGGCGTGCCATTGTATGTATATCTCTACATCTGGATATACGCGAACTATAGACTTACAGACTTGCCCTGGGTCAACGTGTCCACCTGGCTTCTAGCAGCGCTAGGAGTCGACTTATGCTACTACTGGATGCACAGGGCGTGCCATGGTATGTATATCTCTACATCTGGATATACGCGAACTATAGACTTACAGCCTTACCCTGGGACAACGTGTCCACCTGGCTGCTGGCAACGCTAGGGGTCGACTTCTGCTACTACTGGATGCACAGAGCGTGCCATGGTATGTATGTTAGATTGTAAGGATCTATGGGCCTTTGATGCCTGAAATAAACGAATTATCATTATTATTATTATATCTCTTCACCTGGATACACGCGAAATATAGACTTACAGCCTTACCCTGCGACAGCGTGTCCAACTGGCTGCTGGCTGCTGGCTGCGCTAGGAGTCGACTTCTGCTCAGGACACAAAGGAAAAACCATGTTAAAAAAAACATTCTTAAGTACCTATTCTATTATAAAATCAAATGAAGTAATTCAATTGAAGTCCACAAAAATCTCGGTTCATTATAGGATAGGTATGCCTATAATATTTATAGGGTTCCTTCGGGGTTTTTTTTTAAGATTCCATCATTAGATTCTGACCAGACAGTGGGACTAACTAGAAAGCCCTTTCAAACAATAAAGAAGTTTCCAAAACTATTCATTCATACTTGTGTAATCAGGGAATAGGTACACAAAATAAGAGCAACAGCCGAATAAAATTCCGAACCACATTAAATGAAATTCAGAAATATATCTCATTATTAAAGGTCCTTAACATCAAACGTTGATTACTAATTTTGCAGCAAAAACCACACTAGCTAAGTAATTACTTGAGTTAGACGTTTAATGTTAATATTATACTTAAATTAGTTAATCAAAAGTATACAATACCAACTTTCCCTAGACCTTATATTTAATAATTTTACCACCACAGCAAATTTGAGGGAATAACTTTTTAGAAGTTTGGTGCTAATTACAATTTGCTTTTGAAACCCTTTTTAGGGTTTCGTACCCAGAGAGTAAAAAACGGGACCCTATTACTAAGACTCCGCTGTACCGCTCTCCGCTCTGTCTGTCTGTGTGACTGTCTGTCCGTCTGTCACCAGGATGTATATCAGGAACCGTGATAGCTAGACAGTTGAAATTTTTACAGATGATGTATTTCTGTGGCCGCTATAACAAAAAATACTTAAAACAGAATACAATTTATATTTAAGTGGAGCTCCTTTACAAGAAACGTGATCGGTTGCGTTAACTTTGCACCTCATTCGTATGCGGCGCCATACATACCAGGTGCAAACTTAACTTAACCCGGCCAGTTAAAATGGGACAAGTATTTGCACGGAACCCTCGATGCGCGAGTCAGACTCGCACTTGGACGGTTTTTAAACTCTAACCTTAATAATGTGTTGAAGGTTGTTGTTGGGATCAAGGCAAGTAGAAAAACTTGAATTCATCTGGAATAACAAAATTAGGTATTATATTAGTCACTGAGGACAGGAATGTCAGGGATACAGCAATACGAAGGAGTGAGATGGAGTTATCTCCTTACGTGTCTCGCATATTGCTGCATCCCTCTCGTAAGTGACAAATTTAGGAAAATAAAATAGCCGCATTACGCTGTCATAGTCTAATTTGTTAAAATAATAATAATGTCAGGTGTCACGATGACGAGCTAAATTCAACATGATAATGACATATGTCTCTGAGATTAGCCTACTTTGGTTGGGTAAAGGTTAATGTCGCGTTCCGGTCCGTGACTCAAGATAGCCGCATGCGATTAAGTTTTGTTGTTCGTTATTTATTCATTTTTGTTGATAGCGTATTGTGCAGTGATCAAACAAACGAGTGAATAGCTAATGAAGAATTCAACTTGAAGCGTACAGCTCTTCCTGGGTCAAGGCCCGATTGTCCGTGTGTTTTTTTGTAAATCGCTATCGCTTTACAAAAAGCACGATTTTCTCAACTCACCGTACAACGTGGTATCAATCCTCTATCTTGTCGCCGAGTGCGATTGGCAACGAGACATTGGCAGTAATGGTCGCTTAACTGTGACCGGTTGCCATCTTTTAAGACTGCGCCGAGCGAAATGTGAAAAAATAGGCAGTTGCCGTTAAGTAGATAACGTCAACACTAGTTGTTTAAACCCCTTCTAAACTATAATAATTATAATTTAGAAATTAACAACTTCTCCGTGGAAAAATTAAAAGATTATTCATATTTTACCCTAGAGAACTAAAGTAAAAGTATGTGTGTGACTTATATTTTATGTTATTTATGTTGCTCAATTTTTTTCTCACCACCTACTCTTTCATTGTTTATTTTTGCTCATTCTTCTAACCAAAGGTTGTCTGGAAGAAATCGCTCTTTAGCGATAAGACCGCCTATTGTCTACCATTTATAAAATAAGGTTTCAATTGTAACATTTTTCTTGTTGGTGTGCTATAAAGAATTGTTGTATTGTATTGTAAAGTTGCACGAAAATTGTAAAATCGTAAGTAGGCGTTAAGTGTTTTTTTATACTTTAACAATGGAAATCTATTCTGATTTTTAGTAAAAAAAAAAGAAGAATGTTTACATTACAATTTGTCCGCATCAAATATTTCAATTATTGTTTGGTTAAGGGTCCAGATTTATACAAAAAGTGCTTTTAATTCTCCATACATTTTTACTATGGCGGCCGCCGCGCGCCGATCTAAATACGCATTTCCCGCGCTCTATGGTTCAGTCGCTAACGCTCGGCGCCCTCTTAAAAAATAGAATAGAAAGGTTAATGTCCACCTTTAAAAGTCGATTTACGCTGTGGATAAACCTTTAGATATGGCCGATACAAACAAACGATTTGTATGGCGAATTGTGTAGTTCTACAAAGTAACCGCTAGGAGCGCTGTATTCTTCCATACAAATCATTTACGCTGTCGCTAGTGGCAAGGCTACAGTTGTGTAAGTACCCGTTTTGTGTTTTTAGGATTCCGTAGTCAACTAGGAACCCTTATAGTTTCGCCATGTCCGTCTGTCCGTCTGTCTGTCTGTATGTCTGTCTGTCCGTCCGCGGCTTTGCTCCGTGATCATTAATACTAGAAAGCTGAAATTTGGCATGAGTATTTGTATGTATCACGGCGACAAAACGGTAAAATAAAAACTAAAAAAAAAAACTTTTTCGGGTACACCTAAAGTGGGGGTGTTTTTTAGGGTTCCGTACCCAAAGGGTAAAAACGGGACCCTATTACTGAGACTTCGCTGTCCGTCCGTCCGTCCGTCCATCCGTCCGTCCGTCCGTCCGTCTGTCACCAGGCTGTATCTCAAGAACGGTGATAGCTAGACACTTGAAATTTTCACAGATGATGTATTTCTATTGCCGCTATAACAACAAATACTAAAAATGAAATAAAATAAATATTTAAGGGGGGCTCCCATACAACAAACTTGTTATACCTATATATACATATATATAGGTACGGAACCCTTCATGCGCGAGTCGGACTCGTTTTTATTTCGTCCCAATACTAGTGTGTGGGGTATCGTTGAATAGGTCTTTTAAAAATAATAGGGGTCTTCAAACATTATTTTTTGATAAAGTCAGCAGTTTTGTAAATATTCGCTCCGAAAACAAAAAAAAGTGTCCCCCCCTCTAACTTTTCAACCACGGGTAAAAAAATAAGGAAAAATTCATGAATATGAGGCCTTATAAGTACTTTCAATAAAAACTATATTGAATAAAATCGGTCGAGCCGTTTTTGGGTATAATCGCAAAAATTCATAATTTTCTTTAAAATGACGTAATTGCCGTGCGGTGTCCTTCTACTTCGAACGTTACACATATTACTTAAGTGCCATACTGTATTAAAACATTTCACTCAATCTGGCGCGTATAATCGATAACTTCTAGAAGATAATAAGGGATTACTGTTACTATGGCGTTTACGACCTTTTTATAGAGCTTGAAATCTTTCTCGTAATTTTCGTCTATTGCGAAGGATGGACAACTACGGAACCCTACATTGAGCGTGGCCCGACATGCTCTTGGCCGGTTTTTATTATTTAAGCTGATATTAGAGTGTTTCTCAAAAAGTTGGCCACTTCCTTGAAAAGAAATTGTTCCTTCATGAAAAACGTTCATAAAAATATTTCCTGACGCAATTTGAATACAAAAAGTAAGCAATCTTATAATTTAATAATAATACATTCATAAAAAGGTTTAATCATTTCTTTTACTTTGGAGACTTAATGTATCGAGTTAAATGGATTGCACAAAATTTCCTCACACAATTTCGTGACGTGTTCTTGACGAGTGTGTAATGATCGACATAAAAATAAATGGTATAAGTATGTTGGATATAACAACATTTGATATAATTTCAAAGGGTATAATCACTCATTTGCTATAATAAACGTTTGGTATAATTTTAAAATGCCTATTTTTATTTCGTATATTTATCATTTGGTAGAACACTTATTTCCTATAACCATTATATGGTATAATGTTCATTTGGTATAACAACATTTGGTATAATTTCATATGGTATAATGTTCATTTGGTATAACAACATTTGGTATAATTTCATATGGTATAATGTTCATTAGGTATAACAACATTTGGTATAATTTCAATTAGTATAAAATACATTTGATATAACAACATAAGGTATGTCTTACGCTTAATGAAAAATGTATTAATTTTTGTGTGCGAATTACGTTTTATTTACCTAACCCAAAGTTTTTTTTTCTCATTTTTTTCCCATTTTTTTCTTTTTTTTTTCTCATTTTTTTTTTCTTTTTTTCTTCTCTTTTTTTTTCTTTTTTTTTCTTTTCTCTTTTTTTATTTTTTTTTCTAACCTAACCTAACCTAACCTACGTTTCTAATTGAAATTTTGGTTAAAGTTTTTTTTTTAATGCGGGGGGCTTCGCCCCCCGAGCCTCCCTGTGGGGGCTCCGCCCCCGCCCCCCTATTTTTCTATACCCTATACGTTATGCCATTTGAACGTTGAATAAAATAAACGTTATACCATAAATTCATTAGAAGAAATAAGCATTATACTTAAAGAATGTTATATTAAATGTTATTCGATAAAATGATCAGTATATGAAACAATAATTATATCAAATGTTGATATATTAAGTGTTGTTATATCATTCAATAATTATATCAAATGAGCGTTATAGCGACTGAAATTATAATTATCAAAAGTTGTTATAGCCATCGTTACGCACCCGTTCTTGACGTCAAGTCTCCAAAGTGAAAGACAAATTATTAAACCAGTTTATGAATGTATCAAATTATAAGATTACTTACTTTTTGTATTAAAATTGCGTTAACGTTTTTCATGAAGGGACAATTTATTTTCAAGAAAGTGGACAACTTTTTGAGAAATAATGAGATTTTACTTTGACATGGACTTTAATAACATTGTTCTCAGAGGTGCACATCCTATGGGCCCAGCATCAGGTGCACCACACATCCGAAGATTTCAACATGGGCGTCGGCATCAGGCAGTCAATACTGCAAGGATGGTGTGGATTCGTAAGTATTATCTAGACCAATGGACCATGCTATATTATACTAAAACCATCGCTACTCCATGGTCCTGCCTGATTCTTAACACCTAACCTGACAAAGAGAACATAAAAATTCATTCAATTCAAAAAATAAAAATAAAATTGTTTATTTGCATGAATACAGTTAGGTACGCAACAAATCTTATTATTATTAAGAACATACAAACCTTCCTTCTTCACCATGTATTCTGCCTGCAAGCAGGCCCGCAAACATTTGAGCGCGCTCCATTTCTTAAATCATAATAAAATTAAATAATAATCAAAAGTAGACACAAAATAAAACACATTGTCAGAAAATTTCAAATATAACTAACGCCATCTTATTTCCTGTTTGGATGATTTTTTTTTTACGACGACATATGCCAGATGGACTTTATCTGTAAAGATAGTTAGTTAAATTACTAAGACAAACCTCGAACTGATAATTGATCAATTTGCTTGAACAAATCTCTGAAGAAGTTAGACGGTTTGGTCAATTTTCAGTACTTTGAAGGACAATCTGTCCTAACAGGTTGAATTTGGGCAGCTAAAAAAAATACGTGTCGGCTATTTTAGACTACTCTACAACATATACTTACCTATCAAAATAAATCAAATCGGAGTCGGACAGTTGGGTACCTTTCCTTGTTAGTAATAATAATGAGGCAGTCTGGGAGTTGTTCTTTTATTGAAATTGTTAAAAATAATTGTTGGAAATCTAAAACCATCCCCTTTTGTCTCCAGTGACTAGAATACCCTTAAAAAAGTAAACAAGTTCCACGTGTTTTGGTTCCCATCGTCCTTAAATTAATTAATTACTCAGGACGGTTTGTGAGTCAGATAAAGGACTCAAGGTGACTCGAGCTTTTATTTCTCTTTAATTTGCCTCAAGAAATGTAATTAGACCCAGAAAATGTCAGATTATAATGTCTAGAGAAATTCCTTAGTCTGCATTATTTAACTTGGACGAAACAATTCAAGGAGGCCTTATTCCTTTTAAATGTTATTGAAAATATATTTTAAAGTGAATAATACTTTTTTCTGAGTTTTAGAAAGTAACACAGCTATTTCGTGCTTCCATTGCGTGAATTTTGTCAATTTCGAGTAGGTTTTGGGTTCCGTAGTCAACTAGGAACCCTTATAGTTTCGCCATGTCCGTCTGTCCGTCTGTCCGTCTGTCCGTCTGTCCGTCTGTCCGTCTGTCCGTCTGTCCGTCCGTCCGTCCGTCCGCGGCCTAGCTCCGTGATCATTAGTACTAGAAAGCTGAAATTTGGTATGAGTATGTGTATGTATTACGCCGACAAAACGGTAAAATAAAAAGTAAAATAAAACTTTTTTTCGGTGTTTTTTTTTTTCGTTTCAATACTAGTGTGTCCGGTGTCGTTGAACAGGCCTTTTAAAAATAATAGGGGTCTCCAAACATTATATTTTTTTGATTAAGTCAGCACTTTTGTAAATATTCGCTCCGAAAATAAAAAAAAATAGCCCGTCCATTGTAAAGGATGGGCAACTACGGAACCCTACACTGAGCGAGGCCCGACATGCTCTTGGCCGGTTTTCGAAACAAAAATTATCAATGAAAAATTCAAACTGTAGGTGTCAAATATATACCAATAAATCCCACTAGCCCTGTTCTAGAGAAAAATGACTGAAAGAATTATCATTTTTTAGCCTTAAAACGAAACAATAGTTTTTAAATCAAATATCTATGCGATAAACGTCACACGTGCAAATACAATGAAATTGTGCAATTAAGTTTTAAGTAAAGAAACATATAGGAAGAGAAGCGCTTAGAATGTGCAATGTAACCTCGTTAGAAATGCAAGCAACGTGCATTCACTTAATTTGATTTGCGCAGTCTTTGTGCAGTTGATTCGAACTAGCCGCAACTATACTACGATTTCTAATTCAAGACCAAAAAAAACTACAACAGATACGTCACTGTCAAAATTGACAACATTTAAATGACATCGGAGTTTGTTTCTTGGCTTGCACCAAACGGACAATTAATTCAGTAAGATTAGCTGAAAATTTGGCAAAATGAAAGGACAACTTTTATCTATCAGGATATGTAGGTTATAGAGCCAAGTTTAATTTTATCTACTCTCCCCCCCTCTCAGGGGTGAGCGTCACCCCCCCGCGCCCTCGAATGTGTCCCGGAGCGCGGTATTTTCCACTTTAAAAGAAAACCGTGTACGATACATACAAAGTGTATAGGAACGAAATAATTCTGAATAAATTTACTATAAACCTTTCATACATACAAAAGCAATAGCACTTATAGAATCGGCGCAATCTGTTACCAAATACTAACGTTTTTAATTATTGATCTTTTTTTTCTGCTAAAAGGTTAGTTATCTCAAAAACTGCACACTTCTCGGCCAAAATTTGTATGACAAAAGTAAAGAATGGAAAAGGTTCTTTCTAAAAATGTATAATTTATTTCTGTTCCTCTTTCATTTAACGTTGCAATGCTATTTTTAAAATTTAAGTCATTTGGCCATTATGCGAAATATAAATATTCGTACTAGTTAAACGGTGTTACTTGCAATACCATAGACTTCTTATATGTTTTTCTGTAATCTACAAATATTGAACTATATCCTGTATTTTTTTTTGTTTTTTTTTAGACTTACTATTTAAGGAAATAAGGGGTGTGTGGGGAAATCGTCAAGTTTTGCTCGTTTTCGTAAATAAATTCAAAACCGGGTAGTTTTTTTGGTCTTGAATTAGAAATCGGAGTATACAAACCAAGCCTTTATTGGAGTTAGACTGGATTCTGGGGCTGACTTTAGCATTGAAAACTTTACTTTTACATTGAAATTAATAATTTGCTTGACTTTGATAAGCACACAATTCAGTATTTCAAATCGTATTGCTAAAGAAATATAATACATAAAATAACCGAAATCTACGACAATTACTATGCCTCCATAGGATTGTAGTCTTCGACCTTTCCGGGAAAAAAAATAAGCAGTCAATAATGTCAAGCTCAAAGTCATTCGTTTTTTTTTTATTTGGCACCAGACTAAAGTCACCTTTCCATTGTGTCATAGTTTTGGAGTTACGCTATTTTAGAATGATTAAATTTTAATACATTAATATTAAAAACAGTGTTTACGTCCTCTTTCTAAGCGGAATACAGAAAAGTCATAAAATTGTAGTCTTAAAAATATGAAATGTTGTCAATTGGGGGCCAGTACCTATATTAGTTTTCATCACACTTGCTCGTAAATTAAGGGTACTAGGTATAGTATGTCTGAGGCAAAGGCGTGAATGAAATTAAGAATGCTTTTTTATATGAAGTAGACAAAACAACAACTTATGTAGACAAAACGCTTAAAAATGCTAGTTATTTCTAACGGTTTTAAATATTCAAAAGATAGTTATAAATGCAATTTCCAAGTAAATGAAGCGAAAATTAAAAGGTATTTCGCTGCGCCAGCTTTCATTTCGGTAACTAATGGAACCACTTTACGTCTAACAATCAAACTTGTAACCTAAGTAGTCTACTGTAAGGTTGATCATTTAATTCAAAATTCGATGTGATAGGACATTTTGGTTTTACTTGTCTCGAATTTTTCTTTCAGGAGTTTGTGTCTTGTTTTTTAGATTTTTTTGCTTTTCGTGTCGTTTCTGGCAAATTCCTTTTTATTCCTTATAAAGGAAGTTAGACCAACGGTTTTTCAAGATGATAAACACGAATCTCATTATATAAGCATTGTATGAGGAAAAGGGATATTTCTTTCTGAATTACGACAATGATTCGTGTGATTACGAGTGAAACAAGATTTTAAAACTCATCTTAGTGTAATTTTTTCGTTACTAATTTTAATATTTCATTGTTGACTTCCTTCAAACAAAAAAAAGAACGTTGTTAAAAACCATTGAAAACAGAAAGGCAAACATGTTTGGACACCAACTACGACACGACGATTAGTACGATTACATGAAAATTATCGCAGTAAGAAAGATGGAGGGAAAGAGGAAGAGAGGGAGGCCTAGGAGGAAGATCTCCTAGGTATAGACCTATATATAGATATAAGAAAATACAGACCAAATAAAGGAGAAGATAAACAGCGAGTCGTATCAGGAAATCCATAAGGAAAGCTGAAGATCAAGAAACATGGAAGTTTCTCCACCGACAAAAGCCTAGCTCTTAAGTCGTCCAACTTGTTTGGGGTCTTCCCACTATGCGTCTTCCGGTCCGCGGTCGTTATTCAAGAACCTTTCTGCCCCAACGGCCATCGGTTCTACGAGCAATGTCCCGCCCAGTGCCACTTAAGTTTGATGACTGTCTGAGCTATATCTACATCCTTGGTTGTCTTGCGTATTCTCATCATTTCAGATTTGATCCCGCATTTCCCGTTGTATTCGTTTGTTTTTCTCTCCAACCTTTTTGGCTCACCACGCCAAAACATTTATTACCAACAGACGCTTCAGCGTAAATATTATAATATAAATTCTGCATCGAGTTCTTAAGTTTTTTTCCGCAATATTGTCTCCCCGTCTCCCCGTAGAAAACTGATTCTGGATACAACATCAATTTGAAACGGATATCAAGTTCCCGACTTGTCCACTCCACAATTATTCCGAATTTCCTAATGAAAGAACTGCAGACAAAAAACATTTCTCGTGATTACCGAAGTTCCCGATACTCGTGAACTCTAATTTACAAGCTATATATCATTCGCCGAAGTATATTACCATAGTTATGACTTCAAGTAACCGCTAGCTGATTTATGTTATTAAATTTTCTTCAACGCAACATTGCAGATCGTAACTGTTTCATGGCTGATATTAAAAAATATTACCCTCGTTTTAGACGAGGAAAGAGTAAGTACTAAACACTCTTTATTTTGGTGTTTAGGGCACAATTTATTTTGGTTTAGACGACGCGAGGCGTTGTCGTGAGTATGGAAAGTAATAGACAAAAAAAAACTGTCCCAAGAGAAAAACGTAACAAGGTTGTATGCATATTGTGTCTCCTTTTTTCTTTTAGATTGTGTTTCTTGCCAGCAGTAACTGTAAATCCCATTTGAATATGAAATACATTATACTAAGGATACTCTAATAAATACACTTTAGAATCTATTATACTCGCGTATAAAGAAAATATTGCATGATATCATTAATTTTAGCATAGACAGATATCTACATCTGTCTATGTATCAGCCATAAACGTCCACTGCTGAAAATAGTCTTCTCCTGTAGCTCGTCGTAAAGTGCGATGCTGTGTCTCACAAGGTCATCCGTCCATCTAGTCTGAGGCAGTCCCACACTGCGCTTTTCTATACGTGTCACCACTCCGTTTGCGAATTTTCTGCCCTAACGGCTATATTTGGCAACGTTATGCGAAAATTTCTTTTAAGCATCTCGTGTAGATAGTATTTTCATTTCTGCGTGCTTTTTTATTGAAGATCTTGAATCGTATTCCCGAAGCAATACTTGGCGCAGATTGTACAGAGGTCCATGGCAATGTAGCGAGAGCTTTCCAATCCACTTTACAGATGAAATAAGGTCAGCTGTCGTCAGATGGACAGCGGCGAACTCTCTATAGTAACTACTACGATATTGCAATTCTCATGGTCAGTCAAGGATGTCTATTCGATATTCTATTGAAGTGACATATTGGCGTTTGATTGTGGCTGGTAAATTTAATTATATCTATAATACTTATTAGACAATTGTACAAATGAAATCTTTGTCCTTTCAGCACGCCTAAACGGCAAAATCAGCTGCGCATCCTCAGATGTTTACGGGATACTTTTTACCCGACGAAGGAGAATCAAAAAAGAGGGTTATTATAACTTTTACGTCCATGCTGACGAAGTTCGCGGGCATATTCTAGACCCAGATAAAAAGACGATGCTAATGTCAATATCAATATCATTTATTATCAGCCAACTGTGGCCCATAGATAAATACCTTAAAACCAACAATCTCGTAGGTACATACAAATAAAATAGTAATATAAAATAACCATAAACCAGCGAATGCCAATGCATAAAATCTAAGTTTCCAATTAAAATAAACGTCTCGATGGTGTTTAAGTTTCCAGTGTAAATATTGGTGTCACGTCATGTACGCGTTCAAGACATTAAAAAAAAAAAAATTAAAATTTTAGCTGTTTATTTCACAGAAAATTCAAAAATACATAAAAACTTAACTTCTAATCTTAAATATTAAAGATATTTCTGTGTACAGGGCAACTTACATTAGTACCTCAGAGGTTTAACCCTTTCAGGACGACCGGTATGATTTCAGTGCCAATATCTGGCATCCTCTGTTGCTTGTGGCCTAATGTGGTCTGTCATTAACAGGGGTCGTAAAATGCGATCAAAATCGATTGAAATTATTTATAACAACCAGAGTCGGCCCTAGGCTTCAATTAATTTTGCTTGCAGTTTACGAAACCAAGTCATAAGAATCTATGGAATTTCGACAGATCTTCTACCTACCTCTGGCGTTGCTGATCCCACCAGCTCAATTCGTGATGCATCACCAGTTCAGCTACCTGTACATGTTCTGGATCCACACTGAGACTGTCAAGAGCCTAGGGCCTTTGGAGTACATCCTGAACACGCCCAGTCATCATAGAATTCATCATGGTAAGTGCAGTTCTTGCTGTATTTACCAGTCATCTAGTATTTTTGGAGTTAGAGTTCGATTATTCAGACTGAAACGTAATTATATAATTATAGATGCTATCGTATAAAAATCAATTATGGATGAAAATCGTTTTCCATCCAATGAAACACTTTTCCGAAGTGAGTAGTCAAACATGCCATACGCTCATGCTTCATGAAAAAAATCTGCGCTTTTAAAGAATATGCTCCATTTAGTTTTACGGTTCAAAAACTTAGATCAGAGGCCTCAATCTATAGCTAACTTTTATGGCTACTACATGCCTGAAACTCACGACAAAATTTTTTTTGGGGACATTTGAATGTTCACCATGTTCCATATTCACCTAATGATTTATATGTTGAAATTGATTTCAATTTGTAAAATACCCATTTTGTGTGAACATGACAGTATCATCTTATTGTACTTACGCTATTCCTTCGTCTTATGGCAACGATTTACGGTGCCGCCCACGCAGACCAGGATAGAGTAAGCTGACGCAAAATAGTTCACGGAAAAGTTATATTGAGAATATCAACTAAAGGAGGAAGGATGGCAAAGTAACCACGGACTTCTTTTAAAAGTTTATCATCTTTCCAGGAAGCAATCCTTACTGCATCGACGTGAACTATGGCGGCGTGCTCATCATCTGGGACAAACTGTTTGGCACCTTCCGCCCAGAGAAGGAGACTGACCGCATTGTGTACGGTCTGATTTACCAGCAGCCGTCCTATAACCCTCTACATTTACAGGTAATCTTTGGATAGACTTTGAGACCACTATTATTTATAATAATTTTATACTGTCAACAATCATGTTTCCATTTAAATTAATCAATCAGTCCTTGACGCGTGAATGTAATATTAAAGTCTAAATAGTATAAGTAACTCATATGGCATTACGAAGGCCTGGTGGTGTTGCTCCAAAGTTATAACCGGCCAAATTTGATAGCATAGTGTTAATTTATAGCTAGTTAGGACGGACCCACAAGACGATGAAGTGTTCAATTAAGCATGGAAAAGAGGAATTTCTTATAAACCATACAGAATCATCATTCGCTTGCCCTTATCCCATTTATTTGGGGTCGGCGCAGCATGTTTTCTTCCTCCATTCTTCCCTATTACTCTTCAACTCGTCGTTTACTTCCATCTTATTCATATAATATTTCACATAATCCATCCAAACCAGAGAATAGGAGAGGAAAATGGTTGGTCACCTTATACTAAGGACATGACGCTTTTATGGAACACCATGGAAGGTAAGGTTGAAGGCAAGTGAGGAGTCCAAAATTCATTGTTACGTATGAAATTTTTCTTACCGTTATTTTAATGTTGTAATTAATTTATCTCATTATCTAGTTTTAAATATCTCCCTCTCTGTTTCTCGCTCATGCAATTACTTATACAAGATCCGCACGTTACCTAATATCTGAGGAGTGTCTTTTCAAAAGGGCTTATTTCTCTATAAAAATAAGCCCTTTTGAAAAGACAGTCCTCATCTGGTCTCCGTGATCAAATAAATAACATACCTTAGAAACGCAATTTTTAACAGATCAAGTTCATACACATTAAACGACACAATAATATCAGAATACTTTGTTATATTTAAGGATTCAAGTTTACTTCCGCCATAACTATTTATAATATACGATTAAAATGGCAATAATTCCCTCCGGCGATTGCTGAAGTAGCTGTGGTTAATAAACTTTACAATGAACAAAGTTTGTTCCTCCCAAGGGCAGGCGCTTCATTCACGATGTAATATTTAAAATGTGTAGATTTCTTAGTTTAAAATATTAGCAGACTCCCTTTATATTGGTTCTTTTTTATACCATTATTTAACAGATTATCTTTTTTATATTTTCTGCCCAGAGTATTGTTTCAATCTTGGTCACTAAAACAGTATTCAAAACAATAACTAAGACAATTTTCTATTATCAGACCATTTCGTTATCAAGAAGCACAGATAAGAAAAAAAAACATCTAAGCTCATAATACCAACAGTTTTCAGGAGACACACATTTTATCAATAGGTAATACTGTTTATAGCAATACTAATCTGGTACTGTTTAATCTCCGCTATTCTTCTGTTCTATTTTTGTATTTTTCTGTAGTTATATTTGCTTGTTATTTAAAGAAAATCGAGAGTTTATTGGTACTTTATTTTCTCCCAGACATTCTACACCAAGTATGTGATCCAGAGGTTCAAGGAGTACGAGAAGTGGACCCACAAGTTCCGTGCAGTGTTCAGCCGTCCAAGCTGGAAGCCTGGTCACAGCATCCGCTTCAAGGATATGGAAGAAGACGTTAGTACTTTTTTTGTAGTAAATTCAATATTAGTTCTTCGAACATATGATGCGAACCTTGGGAGAAGCATCATATACTACGCCATATTGAGAGTAAACGCACCTGAGAACATTCTCGACACACTAGAGTTCTGACCGCTCGTTCACTGAACGGATCGCTCTCATCTAGTACAATCGGACAAATGTACTAGTTCGGTCAATGGCTCCCATCCGGTCCATACGATTTGTGAAGTAGAACAGTTCAAAATTCGTCATCTTGCTTACTCCCACGTAGTTGCTTTTGGCGGTTAAAGAGAGATAACGTTCCGGAATAGTTCGGTCCTTATCAGCACTTGTCTCATCAGTCAGAGTCATGAAATACGTTTGTACTGTTATACAGTAGTCCACACGATCATTGTACGCGTTTACACATTTCAATAGCTAACGATAATGAATTAATGAGCCATAAGAACCACAAAGAAAAATACATTCCATAGAAATCTGCAGTCTATTTAATCCACTTTCATTTTGAAAAATTAAGGGGAAAAGGATTATTCGCTCCATGGACTATTATCATTTTTTGTCGTAGTTTTTGAATCGTATTACTGCAAAGAGGTTACATTGTTTTACTGCTACACCGCTGTAGGCATGGAAATATGGGCCAATATTATATGGCAGAGTTCTCCAATTGAGTTACTTGTTAGCAAAATATTTTACACTATACCTCAGTGAAAAGGATAATTTCAGAGCTTTTAGTTTCACAGTTTTCCATGACTCATGTCATTCATAAACAGAAGATAAGGGTCCATGTAAATGTTGCAGTATTACTTTGCTTTCTAAGCGAATTTTGATGTCAACTGAGTTTAACATTTAGGAAGCTAATTCTCTTAATTTATGAACAACCCTAACGTTATTCCTCCCTTGAGTAGAAACGCGAAAATTACGTAGTAAAAGGCACAGCTAAAGATGAACTAAAACATTTTGCTTTTCTACCTACATTGAAATAAGATGTTGTCATGATGTTTTGATTTTTAAGTAGCGCGAATTTTGATTTCACAACACGCAACAGTAATAAATAGTCAATAAACATTGGCAAAAGCGACATAATAATATTTTGCCACGAATTTATTTTGAATTTTGGTGATATTTTAAGGTTACGCCGAAGGGAATACAGCGTGTATATTTGATATAACAGCAAGCTTGTTGTAGCCAGACGTAGATTTTAGTGTTATAATCTATATATATAAAAGAAGAAGTCCTTAATGACTCATCAACGCACAGCCAAAACTACTAATGTAAGAGAGTTGATTTTTGCACAGTAGGTTACTTTTATAACGTGGGCTAGAGATAAGAAGCGATTTTGAAAAATTCAATCTCTAAGGGGGTTAAATAGGGGTGCAAAGTTTGTATGGGGGAAACTTTTTTTTTGGAGCTAGAGACTTGAAACTTTGTAGAAAGATTACTTATTCAAAAACACAAAAAGTACTTTCAGCGTTTTAGAAAATTTCACCCCTATGGAGGTTAAAACGGGGTGCAATATTTATATGGGAGAAACGTTTTTTTTTTTTTAACTAGAGACTTGAAACTTTGTAGAAGGCTTACGTAGTCAAATACAAAAAAAGTAATTTCAGCGTTTTGGAAAATTTCACCTCGAAGGGGGTAAAAAAGGGGTGCAAAGTTTGTATGGGGAAATCCGCTAATCTATATATATAAAAGAAGAAGTCCTTAATGACTCATCAACGCACAGCCAAAACTACTAATGTAAGAGAGTTGATTTTTGCACAGTAGGTTACTTTTATAACGTGGGATAGAGATAAGAAGCGATTTTGAAAAATTCAATCTCTAAGGGGGTTAAATAGGGGTGCAAAGTTTGTATGGGGGAAACTTTTTTTTTGGAGCTAGACACTTGAAACTTTGTAGAAAGATTACTTATTCAAAAACACAAAAAGTACTTTCAGCGTTTTGGAAAATTTTACCCCTAAGGGGGTTAAAAAGGGTTGCAATGTTTATATGGGAGAAACTTTATTTTTTGAACTAGAGACTTGAAACTTTGTAGAAGGCTTACGTAGTCAAATACAAAAAAGTAATTTCAGCGTTTTAGAAAATTTCACCTCGAAGGGGGTAAAAAAGGGGTGCAAAGTTTGTATGGGGAAATCCGCTAATCTATATATATAAAAGAAGAAGTCCTTAATGACTCATCAACGCACAGCCAAAACTACTAATGTAAGAGAGTTGATTTTTGCACAGTAGGTTACTTTTATAACGTGGGCTAGAGATGAGAAGGGATTTTTGGAAATACCACCCCTAAAAGGGTTAAATAGGGGTGCAAAGTTTGTATGGGGGAAACTTTTTTTTTGGAGCTAGACACTTGAAACTTTGTAGAAAGATTACTTATTCAAAAACACAAAAAGTACTTTCAGCGTTTTGGAAAATTTTACCCCTAAGGGGGTTAAAAAGGGTTGCAATGTTTATATGGGAGAAACTTTATTTTTTGAACTAGAGACTTGAAACTTTGTAGAAGGCTTACGTAGTCAAATACAAAAAAGTAATTTCAGCGTTTTGGAAAATTTCACCTCGAAGGGGGTAAAAAAGGGGTGCAAAGTTTGTATGGGGAAATCCGCTAATCTATATATATAAAAGAAGAAGTCCTTAATGACTCATCAACGCACAGCCAAAACTACTAATGTAAGAGAGTTGATTTTTGCACAGTAGGTTACTTTTATAACGTGGGCTAGAGATGAGAAGGGATTTTTGGAAATACCACCCCTAAAAGGGTTAAATAGGGGTGCAAAGTTTGTATAGGGGAAACTTTTTTTTGGAGCTAGAGACTTGAAACTTTGTAGAAAGATTACTTATTCAAAAACACAAAAAGTGCTTTCAGCGTTTTGGAAAATTTCACCCCTAAGGGGGTTAAAAAGGGGTGCAATGTTTCTATGGGAGAAACTTTATTTTTTGAACTAGAGACTTGAAACTTTGTAGAAAGCTTACTTAATCAAATAGAAAAAAAGTAATTTCAGCGTTTTGGAAAATTTCACCTCTAAGGGGGTTAAAAAGGGGTGCAAAGTTTGTATGGGGAACACCGCTAATGTTGTTTATAAAGAAGAGTTACGCTAAGGTTATCAGTTTATATTTTTTTTATTTCCTGTCTTCTACCCAGTGACTACGTCCTTTTTTAAAACGAACTTGCACCCCCTTTTCTATGGTTGACTGTCAACAATATTTTCTTAGTGCTGTCTCTTATTAATTGTGTTCCAAACTTTATGTGTTCCTATATTTAGTGAGTTGTCTATCAGCACATGAATAATCTATACTTTATATACCTATTCTTACTTTATTTAGCTTCTTCAGAAATATAGAGAACTGTAGCACCAGAATATTTTGAATCACTCTTCAACCATCTACTAGCCTGTGTAGACCAAAATAGTAATCGCATCATTAAATTCACTTATGTGCATTTAGTTTTTAATGGTCACATTTCAGCACTTTCTTTGAACACTAGCCTTTTTAATAACTGGGGTACCTGCTAGACCATTTAGAAACATTTTGGCCAGCCTCGGGAACTCCGCCACACAACTCTTTTCGTTTAATAGCCAGGCCGGCGTGTACAAATACCAGTGCTGCCTTCTTATGAAAAGAGGTCATTATTTATTATTGTTTTGAAATATAGTTTATTATTTATTATTGTTGAAAGAGATATTCTTCATTAAACTGCCTCCATCTCTCAATTTCCAGTGCTGAGTTTAAGATTGTTTTAACAGCCTTACGATATTTAACATTTTTTTTTAATCTCACTCATAATAACTAAGATCCCCATTTTCTAACTCCAAATCCATGCGTCGCTCTATAAATATTAAGCATCCTGCAAACAATTCCCGTAATCTAATTGTAAAATCTTCTAAAATTCTTTAACAATTGCATATCAGTGTCTGCCACTGTTTGAAATGTAATAAGTATGTCTAGACCATTTTAACTAAGAATAAAATTCACTTACCTATTTTAATATCTTTGTCATCATCAAAAATCTACGCGGACGAAGTCGCGGGCGGCCGCTAGTCTAAATATATAAAAGAAGAAACTGACTGACTGACTGACTGACTGACTGACATATCAACGCACAGCCCAAACCGCTGGTTCTAGAGAGTTCAAATTTGGCAAGTAGGCTCCTTATAAGGTGTAGGGGTGCACTAAGAAAGGATTTTTCAAAACTCACCCCCAAAAGGGGTGAAATGGGGTTCCAAAGTTTGTATGGGGAAACAAGATTAGTTAGATTATTTTATTCGAAACTTCACAGGAGTATTTCTAACAATAAATGAGTAAACACCTGTTTCAGGTTTTTTGAAAATTCAACCCCTATAAGGGAGAAATGTGGTGACAAAGTCCATCTCCCCCGTTGGGGTGAAATAGGGTTGAAATGTCTAAATACTAAACCGCTGGTTCTAGAGAGTTAAAATTTGGCACGTAGGTTCCTTATAAGGTGTAAGGGTGCACTAAGAAAGTATTTTTCAAAACTTATCCCCTAAAGGTGTGAAATGGGGTTCCAAAGTTTATATTCCTAACGATAAATGAGTAAATACGGGTTTCAGGTTTTTCAGGTGGTGACAAAGTCTAAAAACGAACATGGGTATTGTTTTTATGGTTTATCGGGTCGCTGATAACAAAAACCGCAACGATTTTAAAATCCAACGTCGCGGACGTGAAATAAAATCTCCGCTGTTGAGGTTGAAAAGTCTAAATGCTAAACCGCTGGTTCTAGAGAGTCCAATTTGGCACGTAGGTTCCTTATAAAGTGTAGGGGTGCACTAAGAGAGAATTTTTCAAAAGTCATCCCCCAAAGGGGTGAAATGGGGGTCCAAAGTTTGTATGGGGAAACAAGATTAGTTAGACTATTTTATTCGAAACTTCACAGGAGTATTTCTAACGATAAATGAGTAAACACGTGTTTCAGGTTTTTGAAAATTCAACCCCTAAAAGGGAGAAATGTGGTGACAAAGTCTGAAAATCAGCATGGGTATTGTTATTATGGTTTATCGGGTCGCTGATTACGAAAACCGCAACGATTTTAAAATCCAACGTGGTGGACGTGAAATAACGTCTCGCCTGTTGGGGTGCGATGGGGTTGAAATGACTAAATATGAGTATGGGTGTAATTTTTATGGTTTCTTGGGACGTTAATTACGAAAATGCCACCAATTTTGAAATTTTATATTGTGGTCATGAAAATTCTTGAAAGCATTTGCGCCAAATTGCAATTTAATCGGTCCAGTAGTTTTGCAGCAAATTGGTTGTAACAGACGGAGTGACAGACAGCTATACGTGATCCTATAAGGGGGTTCCTTTTTTGCTTTTGAGGTATGGATAGAGACCCGCGTTATCCTAATAGATAAAAAAAAATAGTATTTGGTGGCATCTCAATCATCGTCAATCTGTACCTATAGGCGGGCGGCGCGTTGGGCCGGGAGGAGTAATGATCGGGAAACTTCCTGCATCCGTAATAAATACATTTAAGCTTTTCAATAATTATGTTAAGTCATTTCAGAATTCTGAATTACGTTTATCTGGCTCAGAATAATACATTTTTAATTCATCAACGAAGAGAACCTCAATATCTTACAATAGAACATGACGTAACTAGAACGTGGCTTAGAATCATTAAACCAATCTCGAATATCCCAAGTCGATAAGCGGAGGCTCGGGACATTATAAAAGCTTTATAAAAATAAAATGCACACATATCCCGGTGTGTTAGCTTCACTTCGAGTTATGAATTTAGAAGTGAACTTTATTTGGATACAGTTAAAGCTGAGATCGCTTGATTTGAGTGCTTGAGTTTTCGGTTTGATTTGTTAAAGTGGAGTTATGTTAAAATAAAACGTATTTCCCAGTAATATTAGAAAAGCGAAAGTCTGTGTATGTTTTGTTACTTCTTCACGCTAAAACGGCTGGACGGATATGCATGAGGGAAATGCAGATTGCAGATTATACCCTAACTTAACAAATAGACTACTTTGATCCTGAAAAAAAAGAGCATTGTTCCCGTAGGATGATGTTTATTATATAGGCACGCGAGCGAAGCCGCGGGTTAATGCTAGTCTAATATATATAACAATTATTAACTTAGCGTTATAATGTTATTAAAACTATCGTGAGACATCTTTACTAATTATAAAAACGGTATAAACTCACGTAAAAATTGTCAGGAACGGCCCGACATGTTTCGAACTCATTTGGAGCTCTTCATCAGGGGTAGCTATCCGTGCTGCTACGCGACTCGCGACCCACTGATACCTACCCCTGATGAAGAGCTCCAAATGAGTTCGAAACATGTCGGGCCGTTCCTGACAATTTTTACGTGAGTTTATACCGTTTTTATAATTAACTTAGCGTTAACTGCCATAACGTAATTTTTTTTTCTTCTGAGCAGCAATGTATGGCGTACACTTATTAAAAGTTATTCTAGTGTCAGTTGTGCATCAGGATGTTAAGTGTCATGAAATAACAATAAAAAAAAACATTGCGTGCTGAATTATTTTATATGGAAAAATAGTTCAATTTTTTTAATATTTCGCGGATTACGTAAAGTTTGCGGTTATAATCAAATATACACGCTGTATAAACTCACTCACTGTGAATAATGAAAATAAAACACGAAGTTTTCCCATCACTTTAATACATGTCCTAAAAACATAACTAATTGGAGCGAAGACCTCAATATACTGGACGAGCATTGGATACAAAATACGAATAAAATGTAGTATCCCAAATATTGTTTATATTATACATATTTTTCATATGTAGTAAATGTTGATTAGGCCAAATATTTAGGAGACTGGTTCAACTCGAAATTAACATCGACCTAGTCATGTTAAAGGTAAATAAGTAGGTAATCAATAAATGTCAAGACTTTGTTCAAATACCAATTTTTCACTGATTTCGCTCCAATCTGAATGCCCTTGTCTTAATCAATTTCGATAAACACATATTTCTAGTCTACTCCATCTAGGATTTCAAACTAGACAGCGCAATGATACTGGGCGGCACGGCCAAAAATTTTACTTGAATCCCATAAATTTTTATGTTTCAAATTACGTGGTACTCATATTTTATATTTTAAAATACAAGTACCACAATTTCATTTATTTTGTGCTCTATTAACCTTTAAATATGGCTAGTTTTCAATATCAGTTAAAACACCTGTATCTGAAGTGGCCGATTCATCATTGGAAAGACTATTAAATTTATGTCAACAACAGTCAAATTGAACATCTAGTCTAGTCGACATTGAAGTCTTTGATCGTTTAATTAAGGTTTTAATGTCTAACTTTTAATGACGTAATTTCCAGCCGGCTCTCCACACTCGCGTCAAGTATGACGTCATCTTGCCGAAATGGTGCACCGCGTACCTACTGATGCACTACGGGTTCACCTTGTACGGATTCTACCAGCTGTTCCTCATGCATCAGGTATGTCTTTAGATAAATTAATGAAACATGTAATGTCTCATTTTTTTTTTATGTAGGTAGGTACACCACATTTTTTTTTATTTAAGCCTTAAATACAAAGATCTAAGCTTAAAGAAAAATTGAAAAAGGAGCTACCTGGGGGAAGAGACCCGGAATCGAACCCGGTACCTCTGGATTGTACAGCGCGCTAGGAGCTAAGGTAGCGAAATGGTTAACGCACTGGACCGGCAATCCAGAGGTACCGGGTGCTTTAAATTTTTAATTTCGGTTATTTTCTAAAATATCTATCGGAAAATATTTAATGAAAGCAGATTCCTAAATAGGCCAGCATCCATTGAACAAGGGCATATTTTATCAGGTTATTACTTAAATTTTATTCGGTCTGCGTATTGCTACCCAAATTATCGAAATTAAAAGTGAGCGCTAGAAGTCAGACAAGAAACTGTGAAAGCCTAAAGATTTAAACATGCTGATGAATAATGAATAACATTGGCACTGAATTCGGGCGCTAAAATAGGGACATGACAAGAAAAAGTTCTTTTTCCATCCCAACTTCCGATCGCTAATGATTTCAGACATGTTCGTGTCCAGTACAATCAAGAATCTCCAACAAACTACCAAGAATCTTTCATCCAATTACAAACTTCTAGACGCAACTTGTCCAAATTTATCTACTCAATCAGGATTCGAATTACTCAATCAATACTCAGACACAGTCATTAAACGGGGAAGACAAATGGGTCTGTAGAAGTTTGACTTAATCTTAACAAGTTCTATTCAACAGTACTTGAAGTTCCTGCAAAACGAATTCCGTGTCGGGAACACTATTATGGAAAGAGGATTACAGTTTTTTTTTTGACGACACAATAGTTCACAATTGTTCTATAGTTCCCAAGTTTGTAATCGACAGTTACTATTCAACCAGATTGCAAAAAAACTGGTGAACGCCAAGGGGGCCCGAAGAGCTGGCAGCTTCTTTGCTCAACGTATCAGCGTTGCTATTCAGCGAGGAAATGCTGCCAGCGTCTTCGGGACCATGCTAAAGGGATCCGATTCTTTGAGTCTTTTTAGGGTTCCGTACCCAAAGGGTAAAAACGGGACCCTATTACTGAGACTTCGCTGTCCGTCCGTCCGTCCGTCCGTCCGTCCGTCTGTCACTAGGCTGTATCTCAACAACGGTGATAGCTAGACAGTTGAAATTTTCACATATGATGTATTTCTATTGCCGCTATAACAACAAATACTAAAAATAAAATAAAATAAATATTTAAGGGGGGCTCCCACACAACAAACTTGTTATAGATTATATATATGTATAGGTACGGAACCCTTCATGCGCGAGTCGGGCTCGCACTTGCCCAATTTTTTTAATATTAAATTTACTCAGCACAGTATGCAGATACTTAGTTGGGTCATTGTCAGTTCAAAAAACAAAATTTGTCCCTTGGGTGGTCAAAAGTTAAGAGCTTGTATGAATCTAGGTTATGTTGCTATTACATCGGATTATAGAAGAAGAACGTTCCCTTTCTTTATTCTCACAGGCATTTAATCAGAAAATTAGGCCCTGGAATCCTTAATTTCGCAAATGACCACCGGAAAGACGCGCACCTAAATCTGACAATGACCCAGTTATCTATGTTGCTATTGGACCTATATTAAAACGATTGAGAGCCACTATACGAAAGTACAAAAGAACTACTAGATTTCAATTACGTTTATATAAAAATTACACCTATTGCTAACGATATAGCGAATGATTTCCTGCTTCACGCGCTATACAGATTTCACGTTTTCCAGGTACAGATTCACTTTTTTTTTCATTAATTGATGAATTATGTATAATATGTGCTACATATTAAACTCTTTTGAAAAAGGTATTCGGTAGAAATAAAATTGCACTCAGAATAAGGCGCCAGAAACACTTGAACGAAGCCCCGCGAAGTTCTAACTCTGCGAGATAAAGACAGTTCCATTTGCCGGTACTTTAAAGTAATAGTGAGGTCTCGGGAATTCAGCTCAGCCTACTTTACGAGTCTTGTTACGGAGTTGATGGTACTTGTATCAAATTTAATTTCACTAGTGACTGACGCTTCCTAGCAGGTACTCATTGTATAAAACAGACTGACTTCAGAGGAGAACTGTATTGTATTGGTTAATGGTTGTTTGTGCAAAATACGATTATGTGATTACGTGACTGACCAATATGGGTCCGTAATGTTTCATATAATATCAGATAAACTAACATACACTTGATATACAATCGATTGATATAAAGTTGTTTCATATAATGTAACGTTTCATATAATGGTTTTTTCCTATATTTTGCTTTTCTCTAATTATCGATTGATATAATAGGCTAAATGACATAATTGACAATATGCATAATTATACTTTCGTATAACATATTTATCACATAAATTTGTTTAACATACATACTATTTAGAATAATAGCGTTTTCATATAAATACTGCCTTAAGGTGAAATAGGTAATGTTAGGAATCGTAAGCAGAGTCGGACCTGCGCGGCTCGCTCGCTTCGCTCGCTCGTTAGGGTCGCAGTTCAACCTAACGCTCCTCCTCGCTTCGCTCGTCGTCATACCTAACCTAAGCCATGTCGGACCTGCCTTATGGCACACCTCGGACAATGGCGATCAAATGTATGAAAGAAACGCGTTGCTACGCACACAGTCTAGGCTCGTGTAGGTGAACGCGTACCATGCTTGTGTGAGTGAGATAAGACATGCTAGGGTTGCTGCCATTTTGAACGCACGAGTCGGGAACACAATGTGCAGCAATATGAAATGACCTTGTAATAGCGGCGTCGAATTAATTTTGTGTGCTTATAATTAAAGTAATGTTAATCTACGATTTCTTATTCCGCCCGCGTTAAAATTCGATAACCTCAATGACTAAAAACTCATTGCGCGAATTAGGAAGAATTAAGAATCATATTACGCTGTAAGGTGGGCATCTAAGCTCGATTTATACAAATAGTTTCCTATTTTGAATCAGTATAAACGAAGTAACTAAATTTTTGTAAGGAAATTCAGGCCACCATAATATTACGTAAGTTGAAAACATGATTTTTTGTTCATATATATATCGTGTTGTTTTCAGTGTGATCTGATAGGTTTAGGTCGAAAACGGATAGGGCAAAAAAAATACTAAACATAAGTACCTATTGTAAGTTGGTTTTCTACTAAAACATAAAACACTTTGAAAATAACTGGGTATGTACATGCCTTGATTCATTTAATGGGAATCTGTAGAACTTTCTTTTATTTTTGTTGTTTATAGAGCTTAAACAACCGTACACAGCACAACACACGCCCATTACAAAAGTATTTGTTTAATATTTGAATATTATACGTGGCCTCCGCTCTGCGCACCGCGTCGTCGCGTCCCTGCCAGCCGGTAACTGCGAGGTAACCGAGCGCGGGTGGGCGGCACTTTCGGGGGGAGGCAGGGAGTGTCCATACTGTACGTTAGTACTCTTTATTATACTGTGCTTATGGTGTAATAGGTAATGTTAGGAATCATAAGCCAAGTCGGACCTGCGCGGCTCGCTCGCTTCGCTCGCTCGTTGGGGTCGCAGTTCAACCTAACACTCCTCCTCGCTTCGCTCGTCGTCGTACCTAACCAAAGCCAAGTCGGACCTGCCTTAAGGTGATATAGGGGGTGACAGCCTAATATATCTAGTGGGAACCACCTTTTTTGGTTATAGTAAAATCAACTTATATATCTTCTGCAGTTTATAGCATTGACGAATTATTTCAAGTAAGTCATTATGATAAATACGTTTTATACCAAGTAATAAATATAATAAATGTACATTATACTAAAAGTAATTATACCTATAAACCATTATATCAATTGTTACATTAGATCATTTGAAAATTATCTAAAACAATATTATACCATTCGTTACATTATACAAAGCAATGGTATATCAAACCAAAATAGATTAAGTGAAGTTATATGAAACGTCGGGCACCCGACCAATATACTTGAGGAACTTTTATGGTTAATGTTGGAGTAACTGCAATTGGAAGTATCTTGCATCGTAATTACAAAATTATGTACGAGGGGTATATTACAAATAGTGATTTCATTCTACATTATCAAACACAAACCCCAAAAGGAACTGGTAGGGTACTAATGTCATGGACTGTGTTTAAAGTTGAACTGACCCTTAATCACATTTATCTTACTTATGTTAGACCCCAAGAAACAGGCAAACTGAAGAATGTTAAAAAAAAACCCACAATATTTATTTTCTTTTCAGACCATGTCATCATCAGTGGTTCTGGTTTTAGTCCTCTACTTCCTCGGATCCCTGACTGTCTTCGGTATGATCCTGGATGCATCACCGCGAGCCCCAATCCTGGAGACCATCCGGTGCGTGGCAACAGTCATCATCATGCGATGGCTTACCATCAACCCGCTGGTCCAAGTCTTGTACATCGTGTCTGGTCTGTTCTGGTTCATGTGCGTTTGTAACACTGTGGAAATCAAGGCTGCTAAGTATCAGGACTAAAGAAGTATGAAAATAGTATCAGGGCATTGTAATGGGTGGTCAAATTGGCGTGGCGTTGACTGTGTCAAATTTCTGTCATGTTGCTTACTGTTCCTGAATAGTGAATTATCTTATGCCACACCACTATTATTTATCAGAAATATTTCGGTTGAAGGATATTGAAATATTGTTTTTTTTTTAATGTGAAAATCCCGATTTTGGAGACCATTGTGCGTGGCCAGAGTCATCATCATGCGATGACTGACCATCAACCAGCTGGTTCAATTCTTGTACATTGTGTCTGGTCTATTCCGGTTCGTGTTCGTTTGTAAAACTATGGAAATCAAGGCCACTAAGTATCAGGACTAAAGTATGAACATAATTATCAGGTCTTTGTAATGGGTGGTCTCATTGGCGTGGCGTTCACAGTTTCCTGTCATGTTGCTTACTGTTCCTGACTAGTGAATATCTTATGCCACACCTCTATCAGTAGCTAAATATTTCCGTTGTATTATAATTGTTATTTCGTTAACGACTGCTCATAATAAAGGATATTGAAACAATTGTTTTTATTTTTTATAATATTTAAATTTCGATCCTGGAGACCACGGTCGGTTGTAACACTGTACAAATCAAGGCCACTAAGTATCAGGATTATACTTAGTGCACAGACCACCCCCACTAGACGGAGCATGTAAGGCACATGTAAGGCGACCCGCGCGCACCAACGATATGGTACGGCAAAACATTAAAGTACCAACACGGCGGCCACCGTTTAGTTGCGTCCATGTTTATGAGGTCTCTGTACACCACTTAACATTACAATTTACCATGTTATTTATTTAATTTCTTTTTTCGTTGACGTACGCATGGATCATAAACAAGGACGCAACTAAACGGTGGCCGCCGTGTTCATACTTTAATGTTCTGCCGTACCATATCGTTGGTGCACGCGGGTCGCCTTACATGCTCCGTCTAGTGGGGGTTGTCTGTGACTTAGTGGTTATATAAGTATGAAAACTATCAGGTCATTATAATGGTTGGTCAAAACCTCTGTTTCAAATTTCTAACAGATTGCCTACTGTTTCTAATGTATCTGAAGCCACTCCACGGTCAGTAAATTAATATTTCTGTTGTATTATAATTGTTATTTTGTTAAAGACTGCTTATAATAAAGGATATTGAAATGATTGTTTTCTATTATGATTTAAAGATCTATCCTGGACACCATAGCGTATGGCCATGGTCGTCATCATGCGATGGCTGACCGTACCCGCTGGTCCAAGTCTTGTACATTTTAATGAAGGATACTGAAATAATTGTTTTTGACTATTATATTTATTTATTTATTTAAACTTTATTGCACAGATCAAACTAGTACAAATATTTTTATTATAATATATTATATTATTTATTTATATTTACACAAATAAATAATTAGAATATACTACTTACATACATATAAATTCATGTACCCCGTGAAAACACTCGCTGGGTGCGAAGTAGGTGGTGGGGGAACCACGAATCGATCGCAGCGCGCGCCGTGGCCAAAAAAGGAACTTTCGTCAGGCCAACTGTCACTTTTTACTAGCGAAATTAAGGCATCTAAAGTAAATAAATATGCGGCACGAAACCTGCAGCGTAGTTAATTGCAAAAACAATGGCAAAAACAGTAATCATAAATAAATAAATTTCCACAAGCAAGTTGGAAACGAGAGCAACGAATTAAATGGATAATCGCTATCAAGAGGAAAAAGTTAGTATAACCTATAGAACAACATTTTTAATATTATATCTTGTATGTTGTAGGGAGTAGCATGTTTATGCGTTTATTTTCTTTTACATTTTGGGAATGTTGAGCAAAAACGAATTGTTTCTTATTTTATTGTAGTTTGGGATTTGAAAGCGATGTTGTGTTTGATTCAGCAGAATCCAGTTATGATAATTAATTTGGCCATGTTTAACTGAAAAAATTGGGCAAGTGCGAGCCCGACTCGCGCATGAAGGGTTCCGTCCCTATACATATATATAATCTATAACAAGTTTGTTGTATGGGAGCCCCCCTTAAATATTTATTTTATTTTATTTTTAGTATTTGTTGTTATAGCGGCAATAGAAATACATCATCTGTGAAAATTTCAACTGTCTAGCTATCACCGTTGTTGAGATACAGCCTGGTGACAGACGGACGGACGGACGGACGGACGGACGGACGGACGGACGGACGGACGGACGGCGAAGTCTCAGTAATAGGGTCCCGTTTTCACCCTTTGGGTACGGAACCCTAAAAACAAAAAAATCTGTATTATTACGAAAATACAGTCATTAATGATCGGTTGCATTATGCATTTCTTATTTCTGTCACACCTTTTATGTAATTATGTTTTGTTGCAAGTCACGAATAAATGTATTTCTTTCTTCTTTCTTTCTTTCTTTCATGAAATGCGTTTTTCGGTTAAATTTGTTTATTTTGTAACTTACTTCTCGTGAAGACAGCCATGAAAAGGTCCGTGTGAATTACATCTGAAAGTTATTGATTTTGCCATTTTAGACGGGAAATAAAGAAGGTCAACGTTTTATCGACACTATAGATTAACATAATCGAATAAAATGAAAGAAAATTACGATATTTCATTGAAATTATTTGTTTGTTTACTTACTATTCGTAAAGACAGTCAGCCATTTGACATTAAAAAGCCCGCCGTAATTGTAACCGCTAGTTGACGCTGTCATCGGCTCATCGCGCACCCAGCGATCTTAAAACAGAAGTGTCAGAAGGACAGATCACAAAGATGCTTGCGTAGCATGCGCTTGAAAATAGGTTTGCTTTGTGCTTGCCTGATGGGGAGTGGAAGATTATACATACATTCGTTAGTATTTATACAGTACATATTATTATATTTATACTAATACTGTATATATTACACTGTTGTAGAGGCTGTAAAGTAAGCAATAGATGAACGAGTACATTTCCAAGGCCGACCCGCACGGAAGGCTTTTGATAATACGAGTTCATCTATTGCACTTCCAGCCGAGACTTACTTTGTATTTTATGATTCCAATAATTATCTAGTTATCATTTGAAAATACTTCCCCGGTCCATAAATAGACGTTTTACACGAGTCTATGACGTATGATGCAACAAACTGGATCCGTTGCTTCCTTACCGTTGCATATCTAATTATATTGATCAATGAATATTTTTTATTTAAGGCTCTTCTTTTTTACCTTTACGTTTTGTTTATTCCATACCATGCAGAGCTAAACAAGTTTTTTTGCTTTATAAGTCGCATGCCAAATCTTGCGTCAGTATTTTTTCTATAATGAAAACAAAGTTCTTGCTCGAATCACCTGGCGATCATAAGTCCTGGTTCCTATCGATTTGCTTGTTTTAAATAAGTCATTTGGATTTAAAAAGTAAAATAAGGTTCTATTACTCTTGAAACTGAAGACAACAGTTAAACTTTGTATAAAAATTCTATAGTGTACTTTTACTAGTAGGTAGTTTATAATATTTTCTTCGGTTTCCGCGACTGTCACACATTTAAATAAAACAATTTAAACGGATTATATCGCGTATATTAATTATTATGTAGTTTATGTTTATTGTTTCTTTTAATTTGTATTTATGTCATTCTTGTCACTGTTTTTAGGGTTCCGTAGCCAAATGGCAAAAAACGGAACCCTTATAGATTCGTCATGTCTGTCTGTCCGTCTGTCCGTCCGTATGTCACAGCCATTTTTTTCCGAAACTATAAGAGCTATACTGTTGAAACTTGGTAGGTAGATGTATTCTGTGAACCGCATTAAGATTTTGATGCAAAAATAAAAAAATAATAATAAATATTGGGGGCTCCCCATACTTAGAACTGAAACTCAAATTTTTTTTTTTTTCATCAAACACATACTCGTACGTGTGGGGTATCTATGGATAGGTCTTCAAAAATGATATCGAGGTTTCTAAAATATTTTTTTCTAAACCGAATAGTTTGCGTGACAGACGCTTCCAAAGTGGAAAAAAGTTGGTCCCCGCCCCTCTAACTTCTAAAATAATAAAATGAAAAATCTAAAAAAAACATATGATGTACATTACTATAAAAACTACCAACGAAAATTGTTTTGAACGAGATCTAGTAAGTAGTTTTTTTAATACCTAACTTTGCACCTAATTTATATGGGGCGCTATACATACCAGGTGCAAACTTAACTTACCACTTAGGGATGGAAAGTGTTTGTACGGAACCCTCGGTGCGCGAGTCCGACTCGCACTTGGCCGGTTTTTTTATCTCGCCGCCTACTCATTATTTTTTATGTTTCCTCTACCCTAAGGTAGCCTTTAAGAGATCGCTCTTTAGCGACAATACTGCATCTTGTCTATCACTGTGAAATTAAGGTTTTAAACGGTTTTCTTGTTGGCGTGCAATAAAGATTTTTGTATTGTATTGTATACACAGAGTTGTACAACTCGGGGTATATTTTACGTAGTTTCTTTGCTCCACAGCCTATTATTATAAATAAACACCGCTGGCCACAGTCTTTATTTAGCTAACAAACAATGCAGTCTGGCGTAGGTTCAAATTCAAATACAAATTCAAATATATTATTTATTTTCAACAGAGTTTACAAAGTTGTCGAATCCTCCTTTTAAGTTAAAAACTTGTATTAGGAGGAATTCGCTCTTTCATCCAAGTTGTGCTTATGTTAAAAATAATATTATCTAAACATAGTTACTTATCCTTAAAGATAAACTGAAATCATTTATATTAACAATTTAACGAGTAGGTAACTTACATGCTAATTACACACGTGCATAAGAAGATGTACTTTTAACTACAGGTAGGTTGGTTATATCACGATTTTAAAATGCCCAATTCCCAAAAAGTTTCATCAATAAAAACCCAAATCATCCTCCTAGCCTTTGTCCCATTTTTGAGAATGAATTCTCAAGCGACTGCCATCTGACCTTCCAACCCAGAGGGGAAACTAAGCCTTATTGGGCTTAGGTGGTTTCCTGACGATGTTTTTCTTCACCGAAAAGCGAGTGGTAAATAATTATCAAATGACATTCCGTACATAGGTTCCGAAAAACTCATTGGTACGGGCCGGGTTCGAACCCGCGACCTCCGGATTGATTGCAATTCGCATGCCCTAACCACTAGGCTACCACCGCTTCTACAATAAAAACCCAAATAACACTTAAAAAAAAGACTTGTTAAACGTAGCCTAAATTTTAGCTGCTAGTGACATAAATCAAAGGACTGACAAATCGAGAACTAGAAACCACTTTTTTTTTAATTAGTATTTTGGTTACTACTAAGCACAATTTGGCTCTTTCTCAAGTAAAACTAGTTGAGCAGTTTTTTTTAGTGAACCTGCCCTTAAGCATACATTTATGACTTCCCGAACAAACGCTTAATGAAATAAAATTAATTAACGAAGAATGCCCCAGAGTAATAACTATGGTAATTTACGTTAATCAGCTATTGATTTTAATTCCTCAGCCTCAAGGGCTGCGGGTTCCTTTGTGGTGCTAATCCTTCGTTTCTTTGAAGAATTGATAATATATAAAATAGTTCGGTGAAAACTTATGTATATTATAGATTTAACAGGATAAATAACAGCACTTATGAAATTAAGTATGTATAGTACATTGTATGATACGGGTGGTAAGAATTCCCAAAAAGTTTTGCCAGTAAAAACCCAAATACAACTGAAAAAGAAAACCATTTGTCAACAGTTGCCGAAACTGACAAATACTGAGGGCTATATACTCCGTGGCTACTAGTGACCAACATAAGTTTTGGCAGTCCTGGCAAGGCTGGTCGAAAACTTCGATGGCTGAACTGAAGCATAGCTTCGAAAGTAAAGTAGTTATCATCACTACCTTTACCATTTACCATGACTTAACGTGACCGTACTCACTAGCGACAGCGTAAACGATTTGTATGGAGAATAGTACAGCGCCGATAGCGGTTACTTTTTAGAACTACAATTCTCCATACAAATTGTTTACGCAATCGTTAGCAAATGCAGTCACTGCAAACTCATAGTAAGGGTACTGGGACCGTGTTGGACTGGAGAGTAGTATTTAAACTAGGAGGAAACTTCATTCGCGCGAAGAAGAAAAAGTTCATTTAACTCGCTCTTTGCTTTCTACTCTAGTTTGGTAAAAAGTATCCCGATATCCGTGCCCGTGCATCAAAAGTAGTTAAAATCTGCTCAGCTGTTTGGCGTGAACAGGCCGCAAAGCCGCGTCGTCGGTTGCGCTTCATCCAATTTCTGCCCACGATCCTAACCTGGTCGTCGGTCCACCTTGTTGCCTCCCCACGCGGCGTCTTCCAAGCCGCGGTCGCCACTCAAGAACCTTTCTGCCCCAACTGCCATCAGTTCTACGAGCGAAATGCTCGCCCACGGCCACTTAAGTTTGGCAACTCTGAGCTATAAAATTATAAAACCTTGGTTCTCTTGCATAAAGACGTACACGTACAACAACAAAATAATATTCAGTGACCTCTAAAACGTTCAATATATATTTAAATTCAGAATAAGCACAGACATTTAAACTTCCATTTCAAATTACGTACAAAGTTCAAAGTTACTGCCTACATGCGTAATTCGCTGTTAGTTGATTTACAATTACGAAAGTTGGGAAAGCGCCGCGTAAGCTTGGCTTCAGACTTCGCGATTCATATTCAGATACTAAACTTAACTTTAATTAGCTTAAACGCTTACTAATGGTATATATTCTAGACTATGTTGTTACTTTGCGCTTTCTTCGGTAAGTTAATATGATGGAATAGCGTTTAGATTACGTGCTAAGGTGTGCGAGTCTCTTTGTTGTTGCTGTGGGGTAATTGCGGGCACAAATTGGTTGAGGAAAGATCAATTATAAAATTAAATATCTGTATATTGAAGATATTTTCCAAAAAAAGTAGTCATACAATCGAAACATATTTATGCTTAAGAGGCCTAACTTATTTTAAAATGTTTATGTAAAAGTAGTACCTATTTTCATAATTTTATGACAAATAATTATATTGACAATTTCAACCATTTTTTTGAAGTGAATAATACTTTTCCCTAAGTTCTAGATAGTAACATAGCTAATTCATGCTTTATTGCGCGCAGACGAAAATAAGTTGAAAAAACCTGTTTTCCGCGTGAATTGCGTAATTTTCGAGTAGTTTTTGAAACAAAAATAAAATTATCAGTGAAAAATTCAAACTGTAGGTTTCAAGTATATCCTTCTTTGTAGTCGTGCACTCTTGGCAGAGTGGTCGTGGTCATGGTTAGGTCGATTCTTTCGCCACCGCATCTCTCTTGATGCGCCGCCATGTAGTCCTATGTTTGGCGGAGTAAGAATTCTCGTTTATGCCGCATTGTGTCACAGATTTGATGAGGTCTGTCCATCGCGTTGGAGAGCGCCCACGAGATCAAATATATTTTTACCAATAAATGCCCTGTTCTCGGTAGTAACACCAAAACATGTTTGATCATAGAGAAAAATGTCTAAAACAATCAGCATTTTTGAAGTAATAAGGAGCCTTAAAATTAGGTGCTAAGGGTGTGTCCGTGTGTGATCGTTGTTGCAGTGGGCCAAACTCTCTTCCCGACTATGTATCCCACATGGTGGTGGGGTCAGCCTTCCTTATCTTCCTCCTCCACTTCGCCCTATCCATTCTTCAATGTCTGTCAGCAACACATTTGTCCAGGTGGTCTTAGGTCTCCCTCCAGGTCTTTTTCCGGAGACGGACAAATCAAGCAACAAATGGTGGAAGAAAATAATCGTCATGTTCTCACTAAGTCAACTGGGCTGGGATCAAAAAGACATGGTATCTGTTAATTCCCATTCGGCCCATTCATTGCCGAAGACGCGGATTCGCGTCATCGCTGATTAGAAATTTGAAGTGTCGGCAATGAATGTGATAATGACGACGCGGATGGCGCAGTGGTAAATAGTCTATATAGGCTACTAGCTGTGCCCCGCGGTGTTACCCGCTCATCCCACGGGAACACTAAATTTTTTCGGGATGAAAAGTATCCTATGTCCTTTTCCGGGTCTCAAACTATCTCCATACCAAATTTCATCTAAGTCCGTTCAGCGGTTTAAGCGTGAAGAGGTAACAGACAGACAGACAGACACACTTTCGCATTTATAATATCAGTATGGAAGTATGGAAAGTATGGATTTGAAGGTCATACAATCGACACATATATTTTTATGTAGGTAGTGCATGTCCGAATGTACTCGTATGTGAATTAGTGCGTTCATCTCGGCTATATCGCTGGATTAATTAAAATAATTTAAATCCATCTACAATTGGTTAATGATTTTACCCGACTACAGAGAAGAAAGTCATTATCTACTGTTTCCACCGGGCGGACGAAGTTTGCGCTTGCCTTCTGTTTATTATTTATTTATTCAAATTAGTTACACAGCATTACAGTTATTAAACCAAGGCACTGTGAACTACAAAATTATACATTTAATCTAGTTAATAAAGGAGTTTGACCTTACAAACGGTCCGGTAGTTATGAATTTTAGATATGTTATCCAGGATGGTTAGTCAGTGTTTAAAATGCAAAATGCACAACCCCCCCCCCCCCCCCTCCGCGCCCGCCGCCATATTAAAAAAACCGGCACCATCTTCATATTTTGCTCATATCTTCCTTTAGGAGCATTATAGCTAGAAGAAAGCTTAAACAATGTTATAGAGAGTTAAATTTACTATATTCTCCATTTTATATTTTGTTTCTAGGACAGATAGTTACGGAGATATTATGCACATTTAAAAAACGTAAAAAAACTCAATTTCCAACTCAAAAACAAACTTCTGGATTATATCTTCGTTTAGGAGCATTTTAGCTAGAACAGAGCTTGGGCAATGTTGTAGAGAAATAAATTTAGTGTAAATTACATTTAAAATTTTGTTTCTAGGACAGATAATTACGGAGATATGTAAAAAAATAAAGTCACATTTTCCGAAAATATATGTAAAAATGGACATGAGTTTTATAAGCAATTATATTTTCTACATGTTATAATTTGTCCTAGAGTAGTCCGTAACTGAATGACAGCGTTCTAAACCAAGATATTTGAAAAAAATCCGGAAAATGAGACTTTTCCAGTTTTTTAAATGTGCATATCTCCGTAACTAAACGTCCTAGAAACAAAATTTGAAATGTAAATTATAGTAATTTTAATTCTCTACAACATTGCCCAAGCTTTGTTCTAGCTAAAATGCTCCTAAACGAAGATATAATCCAGAAGTTTGTTTTTGAGTTGGAAATTGAGATTTTTACGTTTTTTTTAAATGTGCATATTTCCGTAACTATCTGTCCTAGAAACAAAATATAAAATGGAGAATATAGTAAATTTAACTCTCTATAACATTCTTTAAGTGTTCTTCTAGCTAACATGCTCCTAAAGGAAGATATGAGCAAAAATATGAAGAAAGTGCCGGTTTTTTCAATATGGCGATGGTCGCGTAGGAGGGGAAATTGTGCATTTTGCATTTTAAATACTGAATAACCATCCTAGACAACATATTATTAAAAATTCAAAACTACCGGACCGTTTGTAAGGTCACCCATAGTACTTTAGTCTCTATTCACCGAATTAATTATAAAAAACTTAAATCTAGTTTGATTTAGGCGACGTAACAGCGTTTATATACAACTTGCTTGAGAATAGTAATGCTTTTTCAAACTCTCTTATGATATTGTTATTATTCCGCTTCTTTTTTTGTTTTTTCTTCTCTTTGTTTAAATTGCATCGTGTAATATATATTATATTTTTTTAATGTTTCTTTTTTTTCTCGCATTATTATATCCTTTGTCAAATACTTAGTATAAATTATTGAAATTAACAGACATATTAAACTTGTTGTAACACTGTCCATAAAACTGATTTGTTGACGTTGTAATGTCGAAGAACTGTAACCCCTGAGATACAGGCAATAGCCTAGTTCAGGGGCCGCAATCTGCGACTACCAATTATGACACTTATGTACAAACCTGTTTTACCTACTCTCTGTATTGTAACGCTTTTGTTAATGTACAATAAAGATTTTTATTATTATTATTTATTAATGTGGGTCCTGTAACATAAGCAAAAAATTCAAACAGATTTTACTCGTCAAACTGAACAAATGTTGTACAGTTTGATTGATCTATTTACCAGGAACGTGAACCGTTTTACTCCAATTAGGGTGTAATTTAATCAAGTTAGAACATTGTGTCTATTTATAACTATAATACCGGGTGGGCCCTCTAAAAGGAGCAATAAATTATAACATAGATTCGTCCCTTGAAACTTACAACATTTGTTCAGCAACTTAAAAAAAAACAGTTTTCAAAATTTTATTATTTCAAACAAATTAAAGAGTATATTTTCAATGTATGTCGTCCAACGTTGACATTCCCTGAGCATTGACAGCTGTCACTCTACTAATATCGGACATTTCGCAATACATTGCTGCTTTGTCTAAACTTTATTCTACAAAATGTTATTTATTTAATACACGTTATTTTCACAAGTTGCTTAACAAATGTTGTTAGCTTCAAGGGACGAATCTATGTTTTAATTTATCCTCCTTTTAGAGGGCCCACCCGGTATTATAGTTATAAATTTTACAATTTATTGGTCTATTACTAATCCGTTCCTTTTAATTACTTTTAAGCTGATACGAATTAGATCGCACTACTCGACCAATGTAAATAATCCATTATAATGAAACCGGTTTCGATGTTATTATGAAAGTGACACCTCTTGTTGCATCACTATCGTGTTGATTTACATTAAGATGTTGAACCACGCATTAATATTAATACTGTGGGCAACATTGAGATGTATTGACTTATTTGTAGCTCAACATTACTTACAAATGCGTATGTGACGACCATAGAGGTTTGTCACCATTTGAGCAGATAAAACTTCCAACGTAAATGGTTAATTGTAAAACGTAATTCATAGAGATGAGTTCGCTTTTTAATTGTAATATTTTTTACTTTGACGGATTTTACGGTCTATTTTTTTTTCTATAGGTAAGTAAGATTAGTGTACTTACGCATCCCGGTCATTACGTTTGATGTGAATATAAAAAATATTGATCGATTTTAAGTCAATTGTATTTTCTTTAGTGCCAATAATGCAATGCACCAAAAACGTAGAACACCATTTCTTACGGCTACACTCTCGCGAAGTTGACCGACTCTGTTGACCAAGTATTACTTCCACCGAAGTCCAGCTCCACTATCATATTCGCCCAACCTCGGTCAACTATGCCAGTAGGATAGAGACGGGGTTACAGTTTTTCATGTGGATCACCACACGGGATTTCAAACGATGACAGTTATGTCTAGCCCCGTATTATTTTTCTCTTTCATGTGTGGTCATAGTCGATGCCGTGACCTATTTAGTCTCACTTCAAACTTCAGTTTGCACTGAGAAATAAATTTCAATATCCTCAGCCACCGCAAAAGCGTGTAATTTTCTTGGCGCTAAGCAAAATTTGTTCCTTAGTTACCTACTTTAATAACGTAACGTAGCGTAGGAACAAAATTTATAAGCTTCAAATAATTTACAATACGAATATTAAGATTCGATGAAGGTTGTTTTATGATGACATCTTTTTATATGACTTCACGACAGTAAAAATGTGGACCAGTCAACAAATAAGTAAGAAAGAATTGATTTTTTCATAAATTAACTGAGCCCATATTAGGCGCCCGGGGACATGAATGAGTACAAGTCTAATTGTACTTGGGGTAATAATACGCTCCAACGTCAAAATGTACAATGGCTACAAATCTCATTAATGAGAAGCAAAATTTATAACTATTAATTAACATGGTAATTATTCGGCAAATAGGTAGGAATATTCATATTTGATTGACGTCGGTTACACGTTCAATTTGGAGTTTTTCATCACCATTCAAGATCGCTCAAATAGGGACAGATGGTATATGTGTGACAGGTCGTAATTGATTTGTTACTGTAAATGTTTCACTTTATTTTAATTGTATATCAATAGAAATACTTAGCTGCAGCTAGAAGAAGTAAAATCGTACGTACGAGTGGATACATATTTTTTAAGATAATTATTTTGATTTCTGTGATTAGGTAACATTCTATTTTGTGAAAGACAGATAAACTGACCATTTTACGATTTTTTCCTGATTCGTCATATTCCTTATCCGACACTTTCCTAATTGACCATATTCATACAGTCAAATGAAATCGCGAACACGTCCGAAGTAGTTATAAGATTCAGTATAAAAAATCTTTGGTAAGCTTTTCTGGGATAAAAGCATCGCCTACTTTATCATATGTGCATTTTTGGGCACTCAGTGTTCCATTTCTGGCACGATAGAGGATTTCTTTAATAAGTTTGTGCAAATGTACATGGTATGACGAGTGAGAAATGTGACGAATCAGGAATATGACCAGTTAGGAAAGTGTCGAATAAGGTATATGACCAATCAGGAATATGACGAAGCAGGAACAAATCCATGTTACATAGAAAACTGTTGTGAGTCTCAGACTTAATTAAAGACATACTATGTACTGACAACTTACAAAAATCTGTGTCAAGCTTCGTCTAAGAGTCTTATCAAACTTGCGATTTGCGAGTGAGTCTTTTACACAAATAATCGTCGCGGCAAACTCGTTCCGTGATTGCCTTCATACAGAATTCACTAGAAAATCGCAAATGTGATAAGGGCCTAAATGTAATATCTTCACCCATTCACGATAGTAACACTAGTAGGATTTCAGTAGTAATTGCAATGTACATCTTGCAGGCGCTTACTTTATTGTTTAAAGAGATATATAGATTCGTTTGTAATAAAAATTAATTTAATGTGAATCAATATCCTATAATTTTAATATTATATTAGTCTTATTATAATTAAGTTTAAAACCAAGGCAAAAAATTATCAAATGATACTTAGAATCAAGTCAAGAAGTCAGATCACTAATAAATTCTGATTCAAAGTTTATTGAATTATAGTCAGTATTCTTATGAAAATATCACGCTTTTGCGTCCTTAATTCATTCCTAAATGAATGTTACTTATTATCTTTATTAAAACAATGTTTTTTAGGGTTCCGTACCCAAAGGGTAAAAACGGGACCCTATTACTGAGACTTCGCTGTCCGTCCGTCTGTCACCAGGCTGTATCGCAAGAACGGTGATAGCTAGACAGTTGAAATTTTCACAGATGATGTATTTCTATTGCCGCTATAACAACAAATACTAAAAATAAAATAAAATAAATATTTAAGGGGGGCTCCCATACAACAAACTTGTTATAGATTATATATATATGTATAGGTACGGAACCCTTCATGCGCGAGTCGGACTCGCACTTGCCCAATTTTTTCACCATACCCAACTCCTATCATAATTAAATACATAAGTAATAAATATATAAATATCGGACAATTTCACACAAATCGATCTAGTCGCGCAATAAGCTCCAGTAGGCTTTTGTTATGGACACTAGATGACGATATACATACAGATAAATACTTACATAGAAACCATCTATGACCCAGGAACTGATATTCAAGTTCTTAACACAAATATTTACCCTTGCTGGGATTTGAACCCAGGACCGTCGCCTCAGTAGGCACCTGCTCTACCATTGCACCAACCGCGTCGTCGACTTATAAAATAAATAAAAAGCCAAGAAAAAGATTCATGTTATCGTTACACACAAAAAATATTCGATTGTTCCATTTTATACAAAATGTTTTTAATGTTATTCATTATTTTATGTCACATAAAACGACACACGTTATATTTTGCCCAAAAAGTTTTTTATTTTATTTTTAATTAAAATAAAATGTGATTTTAGAACATTTTAATTATTAGTCAAAATCTAATATTAAAATACATTAATATAAAAAATCTGCTATTATTAATTCCATTACATAATTCGAATTAAAAAAATTCTATAAAAGTTGTTGCATCATAACAAATACTAAGTTTTACTTTCAGCAGCCTTGGGAGAAAATAAATAACGACTCGAGACCAATTTTCTGGTAAAAATAGCCCGAGGCTCAAGTCCTCTGATAGAAAGTAAATAAAACATCGATATAGTTGATCCTTCAATTTGCCACTGATGACATTACGGAGATGGAAAAATCAATTTCCAAGGCATTAGATGTCTGGGGACGTAACGTACCTACTTGTGATCGTTAAACGGGCAAAATGGCGTCTCTAAAACTGGTATCAATAACCAATATTATATTACTTACCTTTTTTTGCGGGACCGAATCAGAAATGATGACTCAAGAGAACCAAGTTTGTAGATATGGATCAGATAGTCGTCAAACTTAAGGCCCATTGCTCGTAGAATCAATGGCAGTTGGGACAGAAAGCTTCTTGAGTAGCGACCGCGATGGTGGTCGATCTGGGGCTTTACGAATTACTGCCCGTGGTATGTCTAAAGTTTAGTGCGCTCCCCGCGTAGTGGGCATAAAATCCCACTAGGCCTAGGGTGACGTAAGGTTTATTACGGTACAAGACCGCATCTCGCTAAAGTAGAAATAACTCGGCAAGATCTCAGATAAATATCAGTCTCAGACGTCGAATTCAGGCCCAGGTTGCACCTCAATCTCTATAAGATTCCATGAAGCGTCGATATCACTTCAAAGGAATTGAATACTGTCGTGGTAAGGTAAAAAGGCGTATCTTTTCGTTAGCACGGCAGAATACTGCCATGTTACGGTAAAAGGACGTATCTTACTATGGCATCCGTATAAAGATACGACCTTTTACCGTAACACGGCAGAATAAACATCCTCTCAATAAATCCGAGAATTGGTACACTGATAAGATCGATCAGATCGGCCGTGCAACGCTCGCACGACTCCTTCAATTCGGTTAAATATCAGACCTCATAAATACTTCGTGACTTTGCCGGGTTTTCCTCAATAAGTGAAGTTTTAATAAATTGATCCAATCACAAGGAAACGATCCAATGTTTTGCGGTAGAAACTGTGCAAGGCAAGTTGGAAAAATAAATATTACTTTGACTGCGGGAGATAGGTATCTTATAGTTCAAGTTACATTTACTTACTTGTAGTTCTGGTGGGTTATTCTCCTGTTATATTCGTAGCTGCAATAGGAGTTAATTCCGTCTATTAAGTTGTCTATACACTACCATGAAGAGGATATGAAGTTATAGTACATTACATACCTAGGACGGTGAGTTCGTGAATTTCCCGGATTGTGGCCCGAACCCTCACTTTCATGCGATCTGGGGCTTTACAAATTTACCGCCCGTGGTTTGTCTAAAGTTCTACGTCTTGCCTTGGCCAGAAGTGAGATGGTCTCCCCACGGCAGAGAATCCCACTTACGGCGTAGAGTGACGTAAATAATGTGATGTTGTTCAAGGAATATGTGCCGTTGGGAAAGTATTAATATTCAGATTCATATTCAAATTCAAAACTTTACTCTGCCTACTAGAATACAAGAGCTCTTTAACATGACTAAGTTACATATATAAAAAAATTGTGTTCAACTGAACCATATATACTGTTCAACTGAACACTATAGGTACTGCAAAGATCGACACACGAAGCATAAGGTTAAAAATTCGAAAGGTTGGTTGTAGTTCGGGTAGCGAAGTGGTTAACGCACTGGATCGGCAATCCCGAGGTACCGGGTTCGATTCCCGGTCACGTCCCCCAGGTAACTCATTTCAATTTTTCTTTGAGCTTTGATATCTTTGTATCAATAGTTTAATATACTGTCAAGCATAAGCCAGACATTATAACATGAAATAAATTTCAAATACTTACAAATATAGATAAAAAACTGCACTAAATATTGACTGCTTGCTTATAATACAGCCACGAATCGTACGTAACAAAATACCGTATCATTTAAAGTTATATTACTGTTTATTAAAGATCCCGCGGCATTCTTCAGACAGGACTTGGAGCACTAATTTAATATATATAGAAAATATAGTTCTCATTTATAGTGGTATGATGAAAATGTCAAAGGTCGGGAAGGATTTTGCCTGAGAGTCAACTGTATATTTTAAGTACCTACTTTAGCATTACACATCTGAACTCAACAAAACAAGAATCGAGAAAAGTTCAGAAGCGAATATTATGCATATGTAAGGGTACTGTAACTGCCAAAGCCGGGTGCGTAACGATGCGTATAAATTTATTTGTAATAACTTTAGTCGGTATAACGCTCATTTGATATAATTTCCAATTAATATAATAACACTTAATGTTATTTACATATGTTATAATTATCATTTTATATAAAGATCATTTGATCGAATAACATTTAGTATAACATACATTTAGTATAATGCATATTTCTTATAATGAACATAATATATGATATAATATAACGTTAATTTTATCTAATGTACAGGTAGCATAATAATAGGTCGGGCAGCTCTCCCTTTCACTAAATAAAATAGGCGATATCCTAACTTGTATCTTACTTTTATTATAATAAATAAAAATATAAATTTTGAAATTATATGTTATGTTCTTTATATAAAATGAGTTAATATATCCATTGAAAATATATTAAATGTTGTTATACTCAATGAAATTATATTATTTATTTTTATACCGGTCATTACACACCCGCCAAATTCAGCTGATGACGGGTCTCAACGACTGCTAAATTTATTTTTATTTTATCTCTTTAATCTCATTATTCAAATACGATACACAGAAATAAGTTACATTAGAGTAATAAAAACAAGGTACTGTGAACTACAAAATTATATATAGAAAAGCTTAAACTAGTTTGATTTAGGAGAGGGCTTGGCACCGTTGCATCGTCTGATCTGGCGCAGGATTCGGCAGATTGCCCTGGAACCGCCGAAACGCTGCACCCTTCGGCGAGAAGTCTGCACTTGAGACCAGAGAACGCCACCATGACCGGTCCTGCGCCTCCCGCATCCAGCGGATTCCAGCTACCTTCACCAGGTCATCAGTCCACCTTGTGGGGGGCCTACCCACGCTGCGTCGTCCGTGATTTGCACACTTTTGATTTATTCTAAGCGGTTACTGAGTTAAAAGACATATATGAACCAATTTAATTGGCCCATTTCATTTCATATTTGAGTAAATAAAGCTTATTCATTCATTCATTCAAAAAATAGCGTCCCCCTCACCCTCTAAATTCTCAACCACGGGTCATGAAAATGAGGCCTTATAAGTACTTTCAATAAAAACTATATTGAATAACCCATGGGCTTAAAACCGCTGTGGTGCCCGTCTATTGTGAAGGATGGGCAACTACGGAACCCTTCACAGAGCGTGGCCCGACATGCTCTTGGCCGGTTTTTTGATTATGAAATCAGGATTATTTACTTCGACCTCTCTTACGCACGTCACAATATTTTATTAAGTTTATTCATTCACAAAACAACACGTCTATTTATAGTACAGACGCAAATAATGACTCGAAAATTAATATTTATCGCCAATAATATCAACCGTGTAAAATTACCATTTAAATGGACGAATCTTGACCATCTACAATTTGTATTGTAAGTATTAAGTAAAGAAAAATTAACTTTACGTAGTTTTAATAGGTATTTAAATAATATAGGCGTTAAAAGGTCACGCTTAATTGCTGCGTATTACTCATAAAATGTCAATAACCAATAATTTAATTGCCTGTCCGCAGAATTTGTGTAAGTGGTGCAACAAGACAACACGAAATACGCATTAGGAATATTAATATTTAATAAATATTGGACAACATCACACAAATCGACCTAGGCCCAAAGTAGTAGGGAACTAGACAACGACAGTCATGTATTCATCCATACATAATAGATATAATATACTTAAATACATAGAAACCATCCATGACCCAGCTCGAGTTCACCACACAAATATTTGCCCATGCCAGAATTCGAACCCAGGACCGCCGGCTCAGTAAGCAGACCACGCCAACTGCGTCGTCAAATCTAGACACGCGGTAGCGTGTCCAGCCAAGTTCACCGCAGGAACTGGCGAGCAGCAGCCGTGTGATATTACACGAACCGTTTGGAGCCACTTTTGACCCCCCAATAACTCCAAATCTAATTAACATAACAAAATGAAATTTGGCTTATGTATTAAGATCCTTTAGAACAACTAGAATAGAACCCCATATTTCATAAATATAGGTAAAATAGTTATTGAGATATTAAAGTACAAAAAACGGCATTTTTACCACTAACTGACTTAGTGACTAGTAATCAAGAACCTAACCCACTTCCAGGTGACCTCTCTCTCTCTCTCTTCGTTCCCTCACTGCTGAGGATCGTGACTCCTTCTGATTCCGTCAACTAGTTGTCTCCATCGGTTACGTTCCGTTGCTTGGTGGAGTGCAGCACTGACAGATATGTCCAGCTCCTCAGGTATCTGGTCTACCCACCTTTTGGGACTTCTGCCTCTAGGTCTTTTACCTTCGATTTTACCAGTTACCATTAGGCGTTCTAAATTATTCGTCTCTCTGCGTGCAACATGGCCAAAATACCTCACTATTCGTTGTAAGCAGGTAGTTGATAAGCGTTGTGTTTTCTCTATCTTTAGTTGCTTCAGAATAGAGACATTTGTCCGGAAAGCTGTCCATGGTATCTGCAGCATACGGCGCCAGCACCACATCTCAAAAGCATCGATTCTCTGTCTGTCCGCGGCTTTGAAGGTCCATGTTTCAGCACCGTATAAAGCGATGGAAAAGACAAGGGAACGGACCAGGTGTATTTTGGTACGGTAGGTTATGTTATGGTCCCTCCAAACTTTGCTAAGTTGGGTCATTGCTGTCTTAGCCATGCCAATTCGCCTGCGTATTTCAGGTTCGCTACTTCCCTTAGACCCGGTTCAGACACGGCGGGAACCGCGCGATTATAGAGTCGCGCGGAAATCGCGCGGGTCTTATTTATATGAGTTAGTTAGTAATCGTTCAGACATTAACCGCGCGGTTATGTCTGAACGATTACTAACTAACTCATATAAATAAGACCCGCGCGATTTCCGCGCGACTCTATAATTGCGCGATTCTATAATCGCGCGGTTTCCGCCGTGTCTGAACGCGCCCTTATTTGTTATTAAAGAGCCAAGATATTGAAATTGGTTTACGGTCTCATAATCATTTAGGAGATCAGTGCGTTGGATAGCCGCGAACCTGTCAATGATCATCAGCTTAGTCTTGGCTTTGTTTATTGCTAAACCCATGCCCAAGGTAAACGTTTCCAGCCGATGTAGCAGCTCCGCCATTTCACTTTCTGATGATGCGAAAAGGGTGGTATCATCTGCGTATCTGAGGTTAGATATTTTGACTCCACCTATCTTTATACCACCCTCCCAGTCTTCTAGCGTTTGACGCATAATATGTTCTCCGTATATTTTAAATAGAATAGGAGAGATTACGCATCCCTGTCGAACGCCCTTTTGAAATTTGAAACGGCTTGATGTTATATCTCCTACCTTTACAGTGCCGTAGCCCGACTCATACAGGTTGCGAATTAACATTACGAGGTGTTTGGGTACACCTGCTTCGTAGAGTACTTTCCACAATTTCTCCCATTTAACGCAGTCAAATGCTTTTTGGTAATCTACAAAACACATGAAAGTTGGAGTATTATATTCGTAGCATTTTTCTATTATGAGTCGAAGGTTCAGTATTTGCTCTCTAGTACCTCTCTCTTTTACAAAACCCGCCTGTTCTTGGGGTATTTGCCATTCTTACAGATGTGCCGTTTCCGAAAATTTCCGGAAACTTACCTCATTTCCCATACAACATTTTGAAAGTTTCCGGAAATTTTCGGAAAAGGCACATCTCTAGCCATTCTAGATAAGATCTCAATCTAGCGTTGATGATGTACAGTAGGATTTTGCTGGAGTGGGATATTAGTGCAATTGCAATCCAGGTGACCTAGAAAGGTGAAATTTGGCATTCAGCTTGGTAATTGTGTGTGGAGACACAAAAAAATCTAAAATAGTGATTTGTTTACTTTTATAATTATTATTATTATTTATGCTTCTTGCCTCAGAACTCCGTCATTTATTAACCGATTAGGAAAATTCTTTCTTTGTTTTAAAGATGTACTAGAATAGCACACACACAAGTAATTAATAATTAAGTAATTTACACATCATAATAATTTCTGTACAAATAGTAATTATAAAAAATTATATGTAAAAACTAGCCAAGTCAAGTCTTGATATTGAATTACACCCCAAGTAAAATAAATTCATCTAAACATTTTAGGGCAAAGAACTTGGCGCCCATATAGATCTCAAATTCTTTTGTCGGCAAAGTCGACAACGTTGCACGCGATATTGAACTTGGCTCTCATTTAACATTTATGTTTTTGATGGGATATCAATAACGCGACCAGTGTTCGACCGAACTGCCTACTGACCGAACCGTTATAAGTTTTTAATTAAAATAAATAATAATAAATATCGGACAATCTCATTTAATTATCTCTATACATGGCTCGAAGGGGCTACAGAGACTCATCAACTGGTTCTAGTTCAACTAATCCGCACTATTTACTTGTATCTCTATCTATCTATATGTCTCTGATTTCCTTATTCCGGCATCCGGGTTGCTGATTCTCCATAAACACAACTAGAGTCAACTTACGCCAAAACCTTAAGGTGCGTCCACACGCGCGGCAAATGTGCGAACATTGGCGCGCGCTGCGACCGCGCGCAATGTGGACGGGCTTGCCGCGCGCGGCAGTTCAAACATTGCCCCGCTCGAACGTACCGCGAGGCGAACCGTACCCTTACCAAGCTAATAACGGCTCGAATATTAATATTTATCGCCAATAATATCAACCGTGTAAAATTACCATTTAAGTGGACCAATCTTGACCATCTACAATTTTTATTGTAAATAAGTGAAGAAAAAATAACGTTACGTACTTGTAATAGGTATTCAAAAAATATAGGCATTTAGAAGTCACGCTAAATTGCTGCGTATTCCTCAGAAAAATGTCAATAACCTATAATTTAATTGCCTGTCCGCAGAATTTGTGTGTGGTGCAACAAGACAACACGAAATACGCATTAGGAATATTAATATGTAATAAATATTGGACAACCTCACACAAATAGACCTAGTCCCAAAGAAGGCTCTAGTAGGCTTGTGTTATAGATACTAGACTACGACAGTTAGGTATACATTCATACATAGATATTAGATATATATATATTTCTCGGTAGAAACGTAAGCCAAAAATACCGTTAGCTTTATAAGATGGTATGACGTTGTATGACAGTATGTCGATAATCCACCTAAGTGACACATCACTACATAGTATAAAACAAAGTCGCTGCCTGTCTGTCTGTCCCTATGTATGCTTAGATCTTTATGATGCGCAACGGATTTTGATGCGGTATTTTTTTAATAGATAGAGTGATTCAAGAGGAAGGTTTATATGAATAAAACATGCATAATTTATCAGATTTGCACCCGTGCGAAGCCGGGGCGGGTCGCTAGTTATCTATAAAACACGCTTCTATCTTTTGCCGGATGATAATGAGGTACGCACAATAGTACTGTTTTCTATAATGAGATCGTACACAACTCCAACCAAAGAACTATACAGTCCCCTTGACATTCAAGCCACTGACACTCAAGGACTTCTACTCATTCTCATTCATCTACTTTAGAAGGGCATCATGTTTAGGCCAATAAAAAAGCGGCTTTTGTAAAGATCAAAGTAGTGTGCCTTCTGTACTTGTACTATTATCTGTTCTGTGCCCTAATCTGATCTATATTTGTATCTTCCCTATTTTTTGTTATTATGAAACACACAACATTATTTTATGATAAAGTCAACAGTTTTGTAAATATTCGCTCCTGAAATCCACAAAATAGCTTCGTCCCTCCTCTAACTTTTCAACCACGGGTCAAAAAATTATGGCAAAATACATGAAAATTAGGCCTTATAAGTACTTTCAATGAAAACTATATTGAATAAAATCGGTCGTGATAATTTTCTTTAAAATTACGTAAGTGCCGTGCGGTGTCCTTATAGTTCCAAAGTTACACATCTAGTTAAGTGCCATACTGCATTAAAACATTCCGCTCAATCTGTCACGTATAATCGATAACTTCCAGAAGGTAATAAGTAATTACAGTTACTTTGGCATTCACGACCTTTTTATAGAGCTTGAAATCTTTCTCGTAATTTAAAACAGCGGTTTTAAGCCCGTCTATTGTAAAGGATGGGCAATTACGGAACCCTACACTGAGCATGGCCCGACATGTTCTTGGCCGGTATTTAACACTCGTTCAGCTGTTCTCGGTAGGACAAAACTATAATTATAATTTAATTATCAACACCCATATCTCCGCGATTTTGTCTCTTTTTATTAAACTGACTTGACTAAACAATTACATCTTAATAACGAACCTGCTTACAAAATTTCAGGAGAATCGGCAGAGAAATGCGACCGACGACCATCACGAGGCCAGACCGACTGGATAACCGAACATCTGGGATTTGGACATACAAAAGAAAATTTGCCTAAGTTGAAACGAAGACGCTTTTCGTACTCAGTCAAATAGAAGAGAAAATAATGTAATAACTATTTCAGATATCTTTAGACAAAAGATAAAACAACTGACAAAATACAAAATGCGAGTGTTAGTGACCGATATGCTTTGTCACTTATTTATCACGTGATAAACGCGACCATCATATGCCCCTAGACCCGTCTTTAATCCACGGGTGTATAATTAAAATGTTGTTTTGTTGGTTTAAATTTAAGTACGCAACGTGGTTATCTACGTGTTTTAGTATTTTTTAGGACAAACTTGTTTGTTTGAACTATTATTATTTAGGATCATAGATTTAAATTTGTTTAATGTTATTGTTAGTCGTAACACAAATAAGTTTTATATTTATTTGCGCTAACGGTAGGTATTATCAGAAAGCAAACACCGACTCGGCGTGTGGTGTTAATATCATTAACCCTATCGGCGCTGCGGGCGGGCGACCAACTTTATCGCTCACTAGAATTGACAACATTTCATTTTTTTAACCAAGATTTTTTCCGATACTATCAAATAAAGGATAAAAAACTAAATATTACCGTATTTTTACATTTTCGAAAATATCCCAATTTATGATTTAAAAAACCATTAATCCTCATTCTAAAAGAGCGTAGACGCCTAACTGGTCACAGCGCAGAAAATCTTACAGTCTTACTGTTTTACTGTGGTTACTTACAGTGGGACAATTTCCATATTAAATACGTCTTAGTGGACTATTACTATTACTAAGACGTATTTAATATGAAAATTGACCCACTGTTCTTTTTGAAGTTTGGAACTGTCATTTTTCCACAGCGTGACGTCATTTTGACGTTCACCTTTTTTTAATATTTTCAAAACTAGGCCACATAACCAAATAAAAATAATAGTTTTGGCTTCTGTGATAAGAAAATAATGAAATTAGTTTAAATTAAACACTTAAAATGTCAATTAAACTCAAGAATGTTCCCTTAGCTTAGAATGATAAGTGAATTTTAAGGAAGTTATGGAAACTGTGCGTCTTTACAGCGCAATAGATAAATTATGAAGCAACTGTCTCTTTTGACAAGTGAGTGCAAAAGTCGCGTCTTTTTTCTAATTTATTTATCGCTGAAGGAATAATAAATTTAAATTTTCGACGACAGCTTTTGATGTGTTTGGTACAATGGCTCGCAAAGGTCCAGGATTCAAATCCCGGCAAGAGCAAGTAATTGTGTGACTCTAATATTTGTCCCTGAATCTAGGGTGCTCATTTCATACATACCTGTATGTAAACAATTATTATATCGTAGTTAAATACCTAAACGACTAACGTAATTTAATTTAATTTGGATCAAGGTCTATTTTGTATAAGATTTTATGATACTATTTATTTTAGACTCTTCTTTTAGCGAGCTAGTCCGACAATTAACTACATAATTACAAAACCAATTTAGCTACGAATGGCACTGTCTAGTGCTAAATTTGCTCATTATTAGGTTTTTGGCACTGTTTGATATTATGATATGTGTTGGTACAACTTGATCCATAAATATGAATTATTGTTTATTTTATTTTTATTTTCATACCACTTATAAAATACAGTTATTACTAAAAAACTATTTTTATTATGATGTAGTCCAAAATACTATTTAACCCGTTCATTCTTAGGTAAATATTATGAAACCACTAAAATTTCATTAAACTATATTAAAAAGTATAAGTACTTATCTAGAATAGATCCAGCGCCTGCATAAAGTACTCCTGTTAGGTTCGCAAATTTTAGGAATACCCAATTTAAGTTCCTAAATTGCTTATTGATTCTGCTTTTAACTTTATCAATTTCATGTTTCTATAGCAAGTTAAATTTTATATTGTAATATCGAAAAATAATACTGATAAATGCATCTAATTGTGAAGTGTTCAGAATATAATTTTGAACACTTTTGAATTTAAAACAGAAAAATATGACGGTTGACTATCATAAAAATAACGTACACATTATTTTTAACTAACTTGTCTGAGACTGTGTAATTTATTCTATAAATATCAATTGCAATACCAACTTGAAATAAAGATTCATAAGATATTTTATGCAAAGGTTCTGTTACTTTCTCATTGGGCAGTTCTACGAGTGTTTCAACCGCTCTCAGTTTCTTGTCGCATTTGTTATAAAATTGAGGCAATAATAATATTCCAATAAGCAATAATATTCCAAAAGAGCCAATAATAAAATTCGAGATTTTTTCGCAAGCGCAGTATTTCGTTTTATCATTTTATATCGGCTCATTTTTAGGGTTCCGTACCCAAAGGGTAAAAACGGGACCCTATTACTGAGACTTCGCTGTCCGTCCGTCCGTCCGTCTGTCACCAGGCTGTATCTCAACAACAGTGATAGCTAGACAGTTGAAATTTTCACAGATGATGTATTTCTATAGCTGCTATAACAACAAATACTAAAAATAAAATAAAATAAATATATAAGGGGGGCTCCCATACAACAAACTTGTTATAGATTATATATATGTATAGGTACGGAACCCTTCATGCGCGAGTCGGGCTCGCACTTGCCCAATTTTTTTTTCTAAATATGCGACAGCGGTTGAAAGGTCGATTTTACACCTTTTGGATCCATTAACATATAATCTAAGCTACTTTCCAATCTCTTTAATCTAATTCAAAATATTGATTTAAAATCCATGTAAAACCTTGAATTGCAGTATAGATATTTTTTATTCAGCGTGTTATTATAAATAAATAAAAAGGAAACCAAAATATAAACATAATTAAATTGGCTACACCGATCGAAGAAACTGGCAGTGTTAATACTCAACGGGCTATTTATACAAATACGACCCACTCACGGCGTCGTATGCATTCATTTGTTTGCCGCCGCGGTGACCGATCAATCGTACGTTCAACTAATTTCGTACAATTGAACTCGTTAGACCCATTCATACAAATAATCGTTTAGTTATTGACGCGCTGGAAGGGTTAAGTTAAGATACGTTATCTTAGTATTTTGTTATAATGTTAGGTGTGAGTGCGGATTGAGTGTCCAGGCAATTTGTGTTATTAGTTCGAGCTCGCTTGTGGTAAGTAATTATATATAAACATATATAAACTTGTGCTTAGTTATAGGTTTAGTTGCGGGGCTTAATTCTAATTATAAAGGGGCTATGGGCGTGATATGCCGCCCAAAAAAAGGGGGGGTGTTATGTAGGTTGGTGAGTTTTTGTTGCCAACAGACATTATTTTCCATGTTTATGTTATGTTACTCAAACGTATTGTGAGTAATAATAGTTATTTTTAAATACCATTTTACAGTATTTTTTATCTAGAATTCAACTGGAATCTATGATATTAAAATACCATTCTCATTTTTTTGTTTAGACAAAATCTGACAAATGACAGTTATTTCAAAGATTGATTATATGATTATATTATCTTAATATATTTATATTGATACTTGACATACGCTTAAAAATAATTTATGTATTCTGAAAGTATAAATACCTATCAATTAAAATAAATAAAAACTCATTTTACCGGAAAGTTACCGGAAAAAAACTCACCGAAGGAAATCAACTCTTCAAGTTGTACGGGCTCAGCTGATTACCGTTTCTCAAACTCTCCGGTAAACAGAGCGCGATTTATAACTTTCATCTCCTTTGATAACGTTATCTCTGTTTTCTTTCAGTCCCACTTAATCTGATCATCAATCATAGCTTATAAAGAAAATGTGGAAGATTTTAAACGTGACCGGCTTTATTTTTTTAGGACACGGGAAAAATACAGAACTGATAGCTAGCTGCCACCGTGGTTGTTTTTATCGATACTTACATGGGTGAAGACCAAAAAGTTTGCTGCCTTATCTCATTTAATTAAAATTTGTATCAATTTTTCCATTGTACGACGACAAATTAACCATCGAATAATGTACCTTAAGGTAAGGTCTTTAATTTTTGTCGCACAACGGAACTTTTTAGTTAGCCTTAGAAAACAGCGATCGGAAAAGGTTCCGTTGTGCAACAAAAATTAACGACACAATAATGAACCTTAAAACAGTGCCTTAAGGTACCTTATTCGATGGTTAATTTGTCGTCGGACAATGGAAAAATTTATACAAATTTTAATTAAACGAGTTAAGGCAGCAAACTTTTTGGTCTTATCCCACATATAAAACCGAATAGTACATCACGTTCGAAACGTCGAGTCGTTTTAAACGCGATTAAGTCCCGTTCTGTTAAAATGTGAAGTTTAAATCAATATAGAAAAGTAAATATAAATTAAGTAGGTACATCGATTTTTCTATACGATCTATTAAGTGACTTTGATGAAATTTTCAAGTAAGTAGAGGAGACAGCTCAATAATTCGCCTGATGACAACCGAACCTCACTAAAATTTCTGTCACTACTCTTCAAACCTCGTATCTAGTTTGTAGTTTGATATTGAGATACGAGGTTTGTTTAAAGTAGGTATTTAGTGAGTTTTGGTTCTCAATTCTCAACGAAGGATAATATATACCGAAATTAGAAAAACGTATTATATTGATCGCGTCTATCATTTGTATTATACCAATGCGAATTATATATTATACAATGAATTGTGTTACAAGAAAAGAAAAAGGCAAAGCAAAGTAACAGTAAAAACTGAAACTAAATAATAACACAAAAGAAATACGTATGTATAAAACCTACCTATAATACAATATTGGTATGAAAATCAATTAAAGTGTTATTCAGATACTACTCACCACAAATTTAAGCCGCCAGTGAAACTCACTTTTTTATAATCAAAGTTCACAAACACTTCACCCCCAGCCACTGTGTTTTATCACATAATTTCACACCAATTTACTTTTACAACTTACGAAATCTTCATCACTTTTTCTAAAACAATTTTCGCATCTATATTAATGCCAATAAGGCTTAAAAAATTCCGTGTCTCAATTTTGCAACCGGCATCTTGTTCTTGGCACGGATATCTTGAACATTGTAATGGGTCAAGGATTTCCTTATCAGCTTGAGAGAGATATATTTGCAGCTAGAAATTATATTAAAGCTAGTATAATAGTGATTTAAGGCTTTTGTTAATGTGTTACTAAGACACTGGCAGTCTTGACTTTGTTTCGCAGAGTGTTATTTAATACAATGGCAGTCTTGAGTTTATTTCGCAGTGTGTTATTTAAGACACTGGCAGTCTTGACTATGTTTTGGAGTGTTATTTAAGACACTGGCAGTCTTGACTTTATTTCGCAGTGTGTTATTTAAGACACTGGCAGTCTTGACTATGTTTTGGAGTGTTATTTAAGACATTGGCAGTCTTGACTTTGTGTTGCAGAGTGTTATTTAGGACACTGGCAGTCCTGACTTTATATCGCAGTGTGTTATTTAATACACTGGCAGTATTGACTTTATTTCGCACAGTGTTATTTGTGTGTATTCACATAGAACTGGGTCTTTGATACATGGAGACAATACATTTTACGCAAACGTAGTTTTAACCAATTATGAAAACAAAGATCTGGAGTGATTGATGCAATATTGTGATAGCTCAGTTGCGAGAGCCCTACGCCGGAAACGTAGGGACGCAGGTTCAAGTCCTTCTTACATTTCAGTGGATCACGATACATTTTTCTTTCATAATTTACGTTTGTGTCATTATTTATAAAAACTAAATAATTCAATCACTATTCTGACAAAATCTAATGACAGTTATTTTAATTACGTCACTTGTATCAACTATCAATCTTAATGATGTCAGTACAGCTGCTTCCACAGAATCTATTGCTTTTTCTGTCAAAGTCTTTATTGAGTAATAATACTTAATCGCTAAATCGCCAAAGAATACGAATTTAAACGTGACGCATCATGTAAGTATTTTTTGCCAAATGATCTTCCCCAAGACCGTCTCAAGGACAGATATAAAAATAATATAGTTGTCTACCAATTTACAAATACTAAAATAATTAGGTACATAATACAAACGCGCCATCATCCTAGGCATAAATTATTAATCATTGAGACTATAGCTATAGAAGAAAATCAGATAACAATTTCTATATGACAGACTTATCCCGACATAAATTTGATATTATGAGAATATAATAACAATAATGCTCAGAAAATGGCCCTGACAACCTAACTTAGGTCGTAAAGCGATTTCGGAAATCATCTGAATATCTTTATGAAAGTCGACCTATAAACCTTTATTTCATTAAGTTGGCCTCAGTGCTTCCGAGGCTTTAACGTTAAACATCCGGTATTATTTCATCCATATCCGGTGGAGGATTTTATTAAATACGATGTACCTACTTTATATTGATACTTGTCAAGTGCAAAGTTAACGCAAGCGGGTTTCAAAATATGATTTTTGAAAAGACTATGTCTTTTATGATTTAATCACAAAAGATAAAAAATATAGTATTTTTGAGTATATTTAAGTATCATTGGAAATAATCTGAAAAAATGTTTTTTCCCAATACTTGTAGTATAAGACGGTATTACTTGTCAAACATGACACCCTTGAGTGTCGTTTTTTTCGGCATAAACAGACGTATCTTTTTTTTCGTTAACTTAGAAGTTTGATTGCTTGTGCTTAAGAGGCCTTATTCCTTTTAAAATGCTGATTGTTTAGACATTTTTCTCTATGATCAAACATGTTTCTTAACATACTATTGATGTTACTTTCTAGAACAGGGCTATTGGGATTTATTGGTATATATTTGAAACCTACAGTTTGAATTTTTCATTGATAATTTTTGTTTCAAAAACTACTCGAAATTGACAAAATTAACGCGGAAAATTAGTTTTTTTAACTTATTTTCGACTGTACGCAATGAAAGCGTGAAATAACTATGTTACTTCCTAGAACTCGGGGAAAAGTATTATTCACTTCAAAAAGTTGGTTGAAATTATCAATATATTTATCATAATATGAAAAAAATAAATTTTTAAAGGAATAAGGCCTCTTAATTGGCCTAAATACCTGAGTACCTACCTATATAGTTTAAATTAACGCGTTCCTGAGATGAAGGGTCTGGGGGACAGACAGACAGATGGACGGGCAGACGGACAGAAGGGCGGATGGACGGACGGACAACAAAGTATCTTATAAGGGTTACGTTTTTTCCTTTTGAGGTACGGAACCCTAAAAACTACGCCTATTCCAAGCAGTGTCGCATGAAGATCTAATCAGTATGCAATCCCACCTAAAATCATGTCGAAAGAAAAAACATTGAAATACAAAACACCGACATAAACAAACGCAAGTAATAGCAAGGCCAAGGTTTTACAACCAGTCGATTGCTCCGAAGCGATCTCGATTTACATTCGATTACCATCAAGAGGCTAGAGAATGTTGTTTAGGCTTTTTCATACTTTTTAGATTGATTGTAGTATTTTAATAATATTTTTATCGACTCTGATTTTAATGAGGAAATACCACATTTTTTTATTCACACAAAGGTTAATCATGAAAGTAAAATGTTCTGCGATCCACTGCAATGTAAGCAGGACTCGAACCTGCGACCCTACGGTTCCGCATGAATTATGGAATCAAATAGTTGGTGTTATTAACGTAACGATGTGATAGCTCAGTCCTGCTTACATTGCATTGAATCATATGATTTTTTTATTTCATGAACCTTAGATTGTAGTACCTATGCTAAAATGTTTATAGATGGTGATTTCGAATCTTATTTCTTCGATACAAACTTTATGTACATTTTAATTATTGAAGTCCCTATTTTTGTAATGTCCGCAATTAGTTTATTCGCCGCATAAATCTATTGCGAATAAAATTTGTAATTCATGTATTCAAATTTAATCGTTACTCGACATTGGAATAAATTCTGTTTGTCTCTGATCCTACCCCAATAATAACCATCAATTTAATTGATTTGAAACTTATAATTATTACGTGTGTGATAACAATATACAATTACACCCAAGAAAATTGGGGAAATACACAAGTATCGAATTTATTCTCTGACCGATTTGCATTCTTTTAATCACTAGATGTCTTAGTTAAATTACTTAGGAATTTATCACTCACTTGGTAACCAGTACCTTAACATGAGTTTACAGTGACCTAGCGAGTGCGTAAACGATTTTTATGGAGAATTGTAGTCCTACAAAGTAACCGCTAGGGGCGGCTGTACTATTCTTCGTACAAATCGTTTAGGCTGCCACTAGCGAGCTCGTACAGTCGAGTTCATTTACATCTACACACTTACGAGAACCAAAATATCTGAACACGACCCTATTGTCAGGAGCATAAAGTCGTGTTCAGATATTTTTGTTCTCGTAAGTGTGTAGATGTAAATGAACTCGACTGTACTGTGACGTTAACTCATGGCGAACCATAACCAAATCAACCACTCTATATTTCGTCTGTACTCTTTGTTTGTTTCGACTTCAGGCCTATGTATTATAAATTCCAATTTTAATTATAAATCCAAGTACCCAGTTGTAAAAATGTAACTTGTATCTTTGTAAACCGTATCGTATAAACATTTTTTTACTTCTATTTATGCATATTATGCATAAGCTGGTTCAAGTCACGTTTAAAACCACGTTCTAGATATTTACACATCGGAGGTCACCCTGTATGGGACAGTAGAATGAATGAACTTATAACGACATTCAATTAAATCCATTCACAAACTGTTTATTTCAAGCTGTGGACACACGTGCGGTGCGCCTTGAGTGACTTAACACATTCACTACCAGGGGGCGTGGCCTAGGAACACACTTGTATGACAGTGAACGCAACAAAAATTGAGTTTATTTACTAGAATTATAACTACTACACTTCTTCAGTAATATATTGCGACCACAATTCTGTTAAAAATTTGATTTTGTATTCCATCTGTTAGATCTGGTAGGTACTTTACGTACCTAGGGCTGACAAATCATGAATGTACCAGGTTGCAGAAGTTTGTGGATTGAACCGAAGGTGAGGGTCATAAATATACGATCTGGGGCCTTACAAATAACCGCCTGTGGTTTATCTAAACTAACGTCTTGCCTTCACCAGGAAGTGAGATTTTCTCCCCTTGGGGCGTAGTAGGGCAGTAAATCCAACTTACAGCCTAGGGTGACGTCAAAACTAGAACAGATAAGGTTTATAACTCTGAAATCCATACGCCCTAGTACTTCTGACTTATTCCTGATGAATAGATTATGATTTCGAAATGAGTGAGAAAAATATTCCTGTATTACAAACGTCAAAACTTGTACGAATACCTCATTATTTAAGTAATTAATTGAATTAGGCGTTACTTTGTGGAAATCCATATCAATCAAAATAATAACATTGATTTTCTAATCCGCGATACAATAACGTGCCAATCAATTAGAGTCAATTAGCAGTAATTGATTAGCAGGTTCTTACTTGTGTATTTCATTCAGGCATTTTATGTTTGACAATATATGAGTTGATTAATATGGAGACCCGTAGTAGGTACCTTTCACTCTCAATGTTCCGATGTCTGGTCTATTTTTTTTTTTCAAAATAGCCATGCATATATATACAACATAACCTCGATTGCACCTGATGTTAAGTAACAATAAGGCCTAAGACGTTTGGTCATGACGTTTTACCCTTCTTTGAACTATCAAATATCTAGAAATATTGCCACAAAGATAAATTATGAAAGAAAAATGTAATGTGATCCACTGCAATGTAAGCAGAATAGTGCAGTTGATCGGATTTCATTTTTCTTTCATTATTTACCTTTGTGTCAATATGTATAAAAAAATGTGGTATTCTAAACAAAACAGAATCGATAAAAATATTCTATTAAAAAAAGTTATCAAATATTTTGGAAACCGCGGATTCGCGCGTCTGTACGCACCCTAAATTGCGGAAAAGATCTGTCAAAACAAAATTGTTAATGCCAATTGCCAGTACTTCGATTGTTTTGTTCGAATCTTTATCATATGGCAATAATGTGCATACGTCATATATTTGCATTATTAAACGTCAATAGAGATTTGTCATTAACCAAATGCAAAATATTGTTTACCGGAATGCTGCTTAATCTTTCGTTCTTCTTGCGAAATAAATACTGAATTCTATTGACAACAACTTGACTTTCATTACTGTGGATAGTTTAGGCTTTATTATACAAAAAATACTTGAAATTTGCGGAATATTTAGCCCTGTTTCCTCTTTGTTCACATCGGTGACCATCACTGACTTTCAACGTCAGTTACCATTTTTTAGGGTTCCGTACCCAAAGGGTAAAAACGGGACCCTATTACTGAGACTTCGCCGTCCTTCCGTCCGTCCGTCCGTCCGTCTGTCACCAGGCTGTATCTCGACAACGGTGATAGCTAGACAGTTGAAATTTTCACAGATGATGTATTTCTATTGCCGCTACAACAAATACTAAAAATGAAATAAAATAAATATTTAAGGGGGCTCCCATACAACAAACTTGTTATAGATTGTATATATGTATAGGTACGGAACCCTTCATGCGCGAGTCGGGCTCGCACTTGCCCATTTTTTTTGTAGCCAGTAAAATAAATTAGTACCACTGAAAATTCGCAATATGGCGTGGGCTTAAATACATCCTTTTGGGCTAATTAATGTCGTTGACGTTTAATTAACAAAGAAGCTACCAGAAGTGTTATATAACATTCCTTCCGTAATAAATAATAATTACTATTCTGATACAACTTTTTCTAGAAATAAACTTAGCTGTTCATAAAAATATAGAACCGGATTTAGAGCGGATTTTCGTGCAAAACACACATGTTACGTAAAAGGCTATACTAAAGGCCAAGGCCAATTAAGACGTTACAATCCCTTGTAAACTTAGATACCTATTAAAAAAACATAAGGTATGTACTATACAAAGAAAGAGTTGAAGGCAAATGAGGAATAGGAAGGGTAAGAATTAATTAAAAGCAACACTCGACCAAACACCCGATTAAACTAGGGGCTTATCTGGGTGACATTTGCGATAGCACACTCGTGTATAAACTTTAAACATGTCATAATAGTAATAAATTATTATTGTACTATGTTGCAATGTCTAATGAATATAAATATAATTAAGAGGCCTTATTCCTTTAAAAAAAACATATTACTACAAATATATTGATAATTTCAATCAACTTTTTGAAGTGAATAATACTTTTCCCCGAGTCCTAGGTAGTAACATAGCTATTTCACGCTTTCATTGCGTGCAGTCGAAAATTAGTTGAAAAAACTAATTTTCCGCGTGAATTTTGACAAGTTTTTGAAATAAAAATTATGAATTAAAAATTCAGACTGTAGGTTTCAAATAGGTATATACCTATTTGAAACCTACAGTCTGAATTTTTAATTCATAATTTTTATCAAACATGTTTCTTAACATATTATTTATGTTACTACCTAGAACAGGGCTATTGATATTTATTGGTATATACCAATAAATATCAATAGCCCTGTTCTAGGTAGTAACATAAATAATATGTTAAGAAACATGTTTGATCATAGAGAAAAATGTCTAAACAATCAGCATTTTAAAAGGAATAAGGCCTCTTAAATAGTTACATTATAATAATTATGCACGAGAGTACGACGGCGGGGCCAGGACTTTACGCGACCAGCGGCAAGCGGCGGCCATAGGAGTGAGCGAGGCACCGGATCTTTCATTCCCACCTATGGTCGGTTGTTATCCCTATCCCTAACGGCACATCCGCCTCGGTGTGGCTCGTCCCAAAGGACGGGCCGCGACAGGTACCGTAAAATGGGGTTACTTTAAAATGCAGGGGCTACTTTGGAAAAGTGTTTTTACGCCATGTCCTTATTTTTATGACCATCTGTGGCAATGAAATAAGTACCTTTAAAAATTACCTAACCTGTTACTTAATTTGCTCAATGTAAACTGTCGAACTTAATTACAGCGAACCTAATAATAACGTGTAATAAAAATAAGTTGTATTGTGTCTGTGTTGCCAATATAATATAAATATATGCATTTAGCTAATTTCTTTACCTTGTATGGAAATACTCTCCTTCGCTCGAAAGGTCGTCTATTTTTGCCCTTCACTGGGCTTAGTTGACATTTGAGATAACACACTCGTGTCACAACATGTCATAATAGTAGATTATCATACTACAATGTTGCAATGTCTATTCTGCCGTTTACGGTAAAAGGTCGTATCTTTATACGGATGCCATAGTAAGATACGTCCTTTTAACGGAGTATGGCATTCAATCATTGAATATAAATAGTAAGATTGTATGCAGGAGGCAAGTTACGACAGTGGGGCCACGATTTTACGCAACCAGCGAAGCGGCAAACGACGGCCATAGGAGTGAGCGAGACACCGCGCTCGGATCTTCCATTCCCACCTATGGCCACGACGGTTCGGCGAGTGGTGGCCATAGGTTCTCGGCGCTCTGTCACAAAGGACGAGGCGTGTCAGCTCCAAATCACGCAAAGGGCCCCGCAGATAAAACATAGGTGAGAATGGAAGATCCGAGCGCGGTCTCGCTCATTCTTATGACCGCCGCAGCAGCTGAGGATTCATCCAAGCAAGTGCTGCAACTCCGTTTCATTCGGCATCAGTGCGAACGCACCCTTAGTTCTCATAACGTAGGCAAAGACTAAAGAACAGAATATAATATAATTAAAACTTATTGAACCGGGTCTATCGCGATATTTTGATTTACCTTCACAGGCACAGGACAGGCAGGCAGGCAGGTGGTACGCCTGGGACCACGGCACGTGAAACCGTGTTGAAACGTCAGGCAATGAAGGTAAATCAAAATATCGCGAAATATCGGGTAAAAAGTATTCTTTAATTAAAACTTATTGAACCGGGTCGGTTCAATAAGTTTTAATTAAAGAATACTTTTTACCCGATTACGGCAAAGAAAAAATTATACGCGGACCAAGTTGCTTCAAAATAAACATGCTGCTAAGTCAAATAATTTTAATTCGTCCATATAACAAACGTAAATGGCGCTTACGATCTTTTTTCCGAAGCTAGTAACCAATGCGACTAGTAACTACGTGAAAAACAACGCAAGTGCCAGACAAGATCATGCCGCGTTCACCGTAGATAAGTAGACGAATCTACATATGTACATATCGTCATTATTAATGAACAAATACAGTGTAATGAGTAATTATAGATACTAAATTCTGAGCGATAATAGTTTGCTTGAGGTCAAGTTATCAATTATACTTAAGGAATTATGATTGTTTACCGTAAATATGGGCTATCTTGTTTCAACTATGGATAAGGAAGCCAGTGCAAATATTACATAAAGAAAGTTAATTATTTCATTATTTTGTTTCATCGTTCCAATGCACACATTCGTGGTGCAATATTTGCACTATGATATGATGTATTAATATGAGTTGAGATATTAGTTGCACTAGAGAAAAAAAAGGGAGATACTAACAATTAAAAATCAAGAAGGCTTCCTGCCTACTCTTAAAAAAGCTAGGTATTTACTCGATTTTTTAGTGTCAATCTTTTGTCTACTTACACAATGATGTAGAGTGGCCATAGAAAGGCCAGAATGGAGAAGATTTACCACCTTGCAAACGAAATACAAAAATGGAAATATAAGATTAATAATAACATTAATAGCCTTAAAAACATATATATATTAAAAAGATTACTGACTAGACTTAAATAAATGACTTGCACAAGCGTCAATTGAACGCCACGACAAATCATACGAGCCCACGCTGATGGTTACGTCGTAGACATTTGACCACAGACGAGCGAACAGACACCGAAAGCATTTTTTATAAAAGCAGTAATGTTTGCTTAAAGTTTAAAAACATTAAGGCTCCTGGCAGACGGGCACATTACAAATTATGCTATCAAAGCTACAAGCCAAAGCATCGAATTTTTCAAACCAGTTGCTTCATTTCGACATGCCTTAGGGCGGCATCATAGCGCCATGTACCTTAAAGATTATGTCGTTATGTTTAGCACCATCGTCTCAAATCCATACTATATACTAGTATACTATGTACTATATATACTATTATACTATATACTATACTATACTATCCATACTAATATTATAAATGCGAAAGTGTGTCTGTCTGTCTGTCTGTTACCTCTTCATGCTTAAACCGCTGAACCGACTTAGATGAAATTTGGTATGGAGATAGTTTGAGACTCTAGAAAGGACATAAGATACTTTTCATCCCGAATAAATTTAGTGTTCCCGTGGGATGAGCGGGTAACACCGCGGAGCACAGCTAGTAATATTATAAAAGTGAAAGTGTGTCTGTCTGTCTGTTACCTCTTCACGCTTTAACCGCTGAATCGATTTTGATGAAATTTGGCATGGAGATAGTTTAAGATCCGAAGAAGGACATAGGATAGTTTTCATCCAGGAAATTATCCCTAAAAAGATTGAAAAGTGAGTAAGTAATTCATGATGACATTGATGACCCTGTAGGAAATGTAATTATTAGACCAAAAGCACAATTGCTCTTACATTTGCTTAGGCGCTTTTAATAATCCCTTTTATTAATGAAGGTGATTAGGTGGATATCTATCGTGTTGTACGAGGTTGCTTCCATACTTCCAAGTTCCACGCGGACGTAGTCGCGGGCAAAAGCTAGTTATTTGTAATTATTAGTTGAGAAATCAATAGTATCAAAGTGTTACTTACTTACTTACTTATTCCGCTGGCGCAGCGACCCGAAGTGGATCTTAGCCTCCGATACGAAATGACGCCAGCGCGCTCAGTCTTGAGCAATCTCCTCCCAGTTTCCTACTTGTAGAGCGCGTAGGTCCTTCATAACTTCATCCTTCCATCGGTATCTTGGTCAGCTGACCGGTCGACGACCTACAGGCTGTCCAACATACGCCCTTTTTACCGCCCTATCGTCCGACATTCTCCCTAGATGCCCGAGCCACCGGAGTCTTGCTGCTTTTATCTCCCCAATAATATTTGGCTCAGATTCTAGTTCTTCCAGCTCTTGGTTCTTACGGATCCTCCAGCTACCATCTTCCCTCCGTGTCGGTCCCAATGTGTTACACCCAAAATAATATTTTTTTATTAACGCTGTAATGTCTGCTAGCACTAGCGTAAACTAAATCTTTGTATAGTACCTACATATAGAGGCAAATTTAAAAAACAAATGCACTCGTCTGGCCTAGAAAGCCGTGGGTACGTGGCTTCAAATCCCGCTCAAAGCATAAAATATTTCAATTTTTGCTTCTTTATAAACATTTACATTAAGGATGATTAAATTCTGCACTTTTGAAATTAAACATTCCATTAACATAGAAGCGTCTGCACAGATACAAGTTATTTTAGCAAGATATTTTGACTCCAAGTTATTTTTGAGTTCCGGAATTTATGCGGTACAGAAAAGTTTCCAATCTCAAACTTTACCTACAGAAGTTTTTCCGGAATCTTTCCTCGAGTTGTCCTTTCACCAAAATCACTCCGGGAAAGAAAGACTTAAGTATTAGTTCTGTTTCCAGGCAATATAAATGTAGACAACCTTTGTAAAGATTGAAATTACAACTAGCACAGAGTGATCGATAAATCTTTTATATTTTCGGCTCATGAATTTATGTAGAAAACCATTGTACTTAATCACAACACACCACAGCGTGTTATTAGGGTGATTGCTTTGCCAAGTCAAGCTCATTGTACTAATATTTTTTTGTTAATAGTAGTACATCGTGTATCAAATTTAACATCCGCTTGTGATGCATGTATAGAGCAATATGAAATACAGGAACTGGTAGCCGAACCGACTATCAGTGGTGAGACCAAGGCCCATCGTCTTCGCTGGCTGGGCCACCTTGAGCGAATGGGAGAGGACCGGCAGGTGAAGAGAGCATACCTTGGGTGACCGACGGGGCGCTGGATAGATCTGGTAGAGAAGGATCTGAGCCACAAACTGGCGAGAGATTGCGCAGGATCGGGTAAAGTGGCGAGCTCTTGTGTCGGAGGCCAAGACTCATTTTGGGTCGCTGAGCCAGCGCAGTTAGTTTTTTTTTGTTTGTGATGCATGGTTATTATTTAATAACCTAAAAAAAAACATACAAGTTGCAGCAGGCCTATGATGGTTGCGTTTATTACGTGATAAATAAGTGATAATGCATCTGTCACTCACACTCGCATGTTGTCGAAACGTGACAGATGCTTTATCACTTATTTATCGCGTGATAAAAGTAGGGGCGCACATTGCTCGTAGAATCGATGGCCGTTGGGGCAGAAAGGTTCTTGAGTGGCGATCGCGGATCGGAAGACGCAGCGTCGGAAGGCCTCCAACAAGGTGGACCAACGACCTGGTTAAGATCGCGGGTAGAAATTGGATGAGGGCGGCGCAAGATCGATCGTTGTGGAGAACTTTGGGGAGACCTTTTTCCAGCAGTGGTCGTCTATAGGCTGATATGATGATGATGATAAAAGTAACCATCATAGGCCCGCTGGACATCACGAGGCCCACATTTAATGAGTGGCATAAAAATGTTACTAGACCTGAAGATAACAACGAAGTTAGGCATTCTTACCTTCCATATTGCCAGAGATCACATCAAAGCTGAATATATTGGAAATGGCTGCAATTATTTTCATCAAACATAGCTAAACACTATCTTGATAGACAAGGCTTTCGATTAAAATAAACCGCATTCAAATCGGACCATCCGCGGGAGCTACAATGCCACAAACAGACACACAGATACACATGTTAAACTCACGACGAAGGGATAAAAATTAGTTAAGTGATATTTTCACTTAACTAATTTTTAACCCTTAATTTAAATATAAAGTAAAAATTTGTACTGGTGATATTTCGAACAACAAGAGAGGCAGAGGTCGCCCGCTTGCTACATAGTGGTCCACCATTTCAAAGGATTTGAATAAAGCCCAGCTGAACAAAGACAACCCAGGATCGATCGACCTGGCGCATAAGAATGAGGAGGGCCGACCCCAAATAATGGGAAGAGGCACAGAAAGAAGTATATTTCGGACAAATGTCATAATCATAACAACTAATTAAGTCCTAATACCTACATGTATTCTAATCTCTAATAACTAGGTATAAATGTTGTAATATTTAGAGATAGAGCGATACAACACTAAGTTTGTTTTTTCTTTTAACTTTTTACTAGCAGTTCCAAAATGTCTTTTTCATAGAGAATCTTATTATAAGTTTCTCCTAAAAGTTTCGGAAAGTTTGGGTCGTTGGCTTTAGCAAGTTTTCTATGAAAGAGTCATGATTCAAACCAAAGTACATTCTGTGCGAAATTCATTCTAAATTGAGTATTAATATACCCAACTTCTATCAGTTTCTATTACTTAATCAACTTAATTAATTAGATTAATTATTCCAGTTAATTAAGTTATAGTGATAGGAGTTTGTAATAATTAATAAAGCGATATTATAAAAGAACGAAAGTACGTACTTAGAACAGTTTATCTATATTTATTATATTTTTGATACAACCTCAAACTTTACAAGTTCTTCGTATAGGCCCTAATAAATGTGTTTTTCTATAAATTAATTAAAATAAACCTTTTTTTTTCCTTTGCTCTTTGGTCGACGACCGGTTGATCGTCCCAGGTACCGCTGGGGAGACGTGATGGAGGTGGATCTGCGTAAGCTTCAAGCCGAAAACTGGCAAGAATCTGCGTAGGATCGGGACAAGTGGCGTACTCTCGTTTCGGAGGCTAAGATCCTGCTTGGGTCACTGAGCCACAATAGTTAGTTTTATATATTTTTTTTCTATATATGTCCATAAAATTCAATGCGTCAAATAAGTGTACGCTACATATGGCTGCTCGAAAAATTATCAAAAATTAATTATAATTACGCTTGGGGCCTATGATGGTTGCTTTTATTGCGCGATAAATAAGTGATAAAGCATCCGTCACGTTTTGATAAAATGCGAATGTGAGTGACAGATTCTTTGTCACTCATTTATCACGTGATAATCAAAACCATCATATGCCCCCTGGTAGTTAACACTAAATTAACTATTTGTTTAAATATCAGTTCATAGTTAGCACTAAAATCTACGATTAGTTAGTTATTGGCTATAGCAGGAATACACGCTGTATGTATATATTTTATGTCCAACGTAAACTTAACTAACTACTAAGATTACAGTGCTACTGCAGACTGCACAGTATTACTAGGTTTCTTCAAAGGTTCAACAACTTACCTAATTCTACTCCCTATTAGGGTTGATTACACCCTTACCTCGAGTTAACGTGACCGTACTGGCTAGCGACAGCGTAAATGATTTGTATGGAGAATCAGCGCCCCTAGCGGTTACTTTGTAGAACTACAATCCTCCATACAATTCATTTACGTAGTCGCTAGTAAATACAGTCACCTTAAACTCATAGTAAGGGTACAGGAGACTGATCAGCGAATGCCACTATCTATCTATCAGCCACAGACGTCCACTGCTGAACATAGGCCTCCCCCATGACTCTCCACAAAGTGCGATCCTGTGCAGACCGCATCCAATGATTCCCCGCTACCCTCACGAGGTCATCCGTACATCTAGTCGGGGGCCGACCCACGCTGCGCTTTCCTATACGTGGTCGCCACTCTAGGACTTTGCTGCCCCAACGGCCATCCGTTCTCCGGGCTACATGGCCTGCCCATTGCCACTTCAACCGGGCAATCCTGTGCACTATGTCGGTTACCTTGGTTCTTCTGCGGATATCCTCATTTCTGATTCTATCGCGCAAAGAAACTCCGAGCATTGCCCTTTCCATTGCACGTTGCGTGACTCTTAGCCGCCTCATGAGTCCCATTGTGAACGACCATGTCTCAGTTCCGTAAGTCATCACTGGCAACACGCACTGTTGAATGCCACTACATCTATGTTATTATAAAATTGTATTCAAAATCGGTATTCTATGAAGAGGTGTCATTATTTATTAATTCCACCGTCTCCGTTCAGACAATACAACACTCGGCGCGGACTTGGATTCCACCCTTATGTTGTCGATATACCACTGATAAGTACGAAACGCTTTGCGTCTACTTTCCTTATGAGGACAGCTAAGGAATGGATCTCTCTTCCTACGCACCTGTTCGCCGGTAAATATAACTTGGATCTCTTCAAGTCGAGAGTGAACAGGCATCTTCTAGCCAAGCATGTTCTCTCTTAGGCCTTAGTGTCACTTAACATCAGGTGCAATCAAGGTTAAATCCATGGATATTTAAAATAAAAAAAAAAAAACAGGCAAATTAACAGTGCGATGGCGTCAGCCGTACAGCGCCATCCATCTCTTGGTAAAATTTTCTTTGTCTTATGTGTTTTATACACTGGTATATCCTATCTCAACTCCCAAACATTGTTTCTCATCTACAGATACGTTTCACCCTATTGTCATTTGTCCGAAAGTATTTCGAGAAACCCGTAATATTTTCAGAATTTTATAAACATCTTTTTTAAGGACCCATTAGGTTTGTTTTATTATATTGGAAAATTAACAGTTTTGGAAAAAATGGCTTTCGGACAAATGAAAATTTGACGTAACGTTACAGATTGGAAACAAAAATTAGTGTTTCAGATTAGTAACCGTATATTTTTTTTTTGTTGTGTGTGTATAGGGTGTCTACTTCTTCTATAGAAAAACACTTCACTAATGCTTCAGTTAATAGAATTCTCATTTCATAGATAAATTTTTCCTCGGAAGTCATACATTTTTCAGAAATCTTGAAAGTGTCAACAAGAAGATTAGGTTAGGTTAGGTTGGGTTTGAGTTATAACATTCCAAAATATTGTATGGTATCAGAAAATAAACGCTTTTGATGAAATTAAATTTCTATGAAATGAAAATTCGATAGAACGTTTTTCTTTAAAACAAGGGTACGTAATATATGGGTATGGCAGGTAATGAAGTGAAAATGTAGAAAGATGCACCTTATGCTCCAATTCTTTTGCTTCAAAGAATCGCATGGCTGCGCTGAAATGGTTACAAAGCGATTTAACGCCCATTAAAAGCGGATAAACGGTATTTAATCCCACTCGGATAATTACAAAGGATGGCCAGTCCAATGCAATTTACTGGCTATATGGTTTAATAGTGTAAGAGTAATTAAAGAAGCATTTCAACTGACTACAGCTACACATATAATAAGCAAAATTATTAATATAATAATAATACATGACATATTGAGCTACTTTTATTCATATAACTACAGTATGCGGCTATAGAAATTTCTATTTATTTGTTTAATTAATTTCACTGGCTAAACGTTTCCCTAAAATGTTTACCAAACCCAGATAAACCTTGGTTTAAATCGAGAAGCGTCAATTTAAACTTTAGCAAAACAATTTTGCACGTGTAAACAGATAAACTCATTCCAAAAACAAATCAGTTACGTAACAGACATAAAAAGTTGACCCACAGCGCTATCGGGGATGATATGAAAGCCAGCATTGTTACATTATGTATATTAATGTAATGTTACAGATGATAATATTTGAAACTGAAACTGATATCTTTTATGTCAAAGTAAAATGTCTTTCAGTTTCTCATACACATAATATTTTGTCCCTTACTGCATACGAAGCCATATTATTATATTGGCACGGGTCAAGGTTCAGTTAAACAAATATTTTGTTTTATATAAGATTACATGCGGCAACGAATAAATTTCCTACCACATATTTTATTTCGCAACTCACGTTTTTCTGCAAAACCGATAACATTGATAATTTCATTTCTATCACTTTGGTACATAGGTACTCAGGGTCGGCGTACTTTTTGTGAGTGAAAATAAATAAAAAATGGCTTGAGTTTATTCACCGTTTCAACCCCCATATCTTCGCCATGTTGTGCAAAATTGCAAAATACTGATTGTACAAAAAAAAAACAATGTAATCATGGATCGTCTGCATACAAAATGTAACAAAAATCGGTTGAGAAACGCGACTTGTAAGCGAAAACAGCTCGAAATCCAGCCCAACGGATATCCACACACACGAAATAATTTTCGGCTAAATTGAAATGCAGACACTCGCTCGGACAATTAGGACCCCGACCCTTATCATTCTGATTTTCACCCAACGTCAAAAAACGGAGTAGGTTCTCAGTTCATCGAAGTTTTTTTTATTTTTATTTTTTATGTATGTTCCCCGATTTTTCGAAAACGGCTGGACTGATTTGGAAAATTCTTTTTTTGCTTCAAAGAGTATACTAATTGGTCCTATTATCGTATAACATAACTTAGTTTCGTTGATGTCGGTTATTTTTCGTTAAAAAGTGATTATAAAGACAATGTTCTATTTCAGATACACCATGGATTTTTCGTACGCCAACGCAACAGTGGAGGACGGGGCAATGGCGAGCCACCTGAAGGCGGTGGGAAGACTGTTTTACCTCATCACCCCGCAAGAGCACATGTTTGAGAAGAAGGAAGATGTACCGAACTTCTTTAAACAGGTAATAGCACATTACATACCTAGGGCGATGGATTCGTGAATATCTCGGAACGCTCGCGTTTGTATCCGAAACTCACTAAAATTTCTGTCACTACTCTTCTATACCTCGTATCTAGTTTGTCGATTGACACTGAGATACGAGCTTTGTTTTAAATAGTAGGTTGTTACTTAGAAAGAAGAAATAAATAAATATTTATTTGCACACACACGAACACAGTAGTAGTACAAACAAAAACATTTAGAGATATGAGCCACGTGCAAGCAAAAAGGGCCAGGCTCAGCATGTGCTAGCCCGCAGGCCGCAACGCTGATTTTCAGCCACCTTGTTGGTGACAACACGACCACACACAGAGAACATTGTGAGTTTTGGTTTGTCTAAAGTTTTACATCTTGCCTTGGCCAGCGTAGCAAGCAGAAAATCCAACTTACAGCCTAGGAAGACGTAAATTTATAATAATGCAAAGTTAATCGCTTCCTGCGGCCTATGATGGTCGCTTTAATCATGTGATAAATAAGTTATATTATAAAGCATTCGTCACGTTTTGACAAAATGCGATTGTGAGTGACGGATGCTTTGTCACTTATTTATCACGTGATAAACGCAACCATCCTGGTATCAACATAATCAATTTCTCACAAAAATTATGGTTCATTTGAAGTTGGTACTTACTTCAATGAGCGAAATAAGTATTTATTTAGTTTTATGTTTAATTCTCAAAAAGTGCTAAATCAATTTCGATAAAATGTATATGGGACCACCTTCGTAATCTACCAAACAAAAAAAGAATCATCAAAATCGATTCATAATTGGCGAATGCGCGTAAATGACATTAAAAAAAACAAACATACAGAAATTATCTTATTCTTGTAAGTAATAAAAAAAAGTAAAACTCTCTATAAAATGGCTCACTAACTTATTAAATCTTAAATATTTGCCTACATTGCAGTTTGAGCACGCACAAGATTGAAATGGATCTATGTAATATTTCCCTCCCACTTTAGAAGCCAAATCCATCCATGTGGCCTATATCTTTTTAATATAAGCTGCCCGCGGCCGACGTTCCCAAATTCCCCTACACGTGTTTATAAAATTGGCTAGCCAAGAATGTCCGCAATATGCCGGCCGGCAATATTGCAAGCCTCATAAAAGTATGATGCGAAAAGATAGGTATCCGATAGTCTAATTTCAATCTCGTTGAACGGACAGTATCAGATTTTCTGGACTAACTAAAATGCAAGTAAAACTATGTTCACTAATAAAACAATCGATTTGTTATGCTTGCTCATAATTATTATAATATTTTTCCTAAGTATGAAAAAGCGCCTCTGCGTTAACTTTTTAATATTATGAATTTTAGCACTACCACTAAAACGAACTCATTTAAGAGGCCTTATTCCTTTTAAAAAAATTTTTTTTCATATTATGACAAATATATTGATAATTTCAACCAACTTTTTGAAGCGAATAATACTTCTCCCTGAGTTCTAGGTAGTAACATAGCTATTTCATGCTTTCATTCCGTACAGTCAAAAATAAGTTGAAAAAACAAATTTTCCGCGTGAATATTGTCAATTTCGAGTAGTTTTTAAAACAAAAATTATCAATGAAAAATTCAACTGAAGGTTTCAAATATGTACCAATAAATCCCAATAGCCCTGTTCTAGGTAGTAACATCAATAATATGTTAAGAAACTTGTTTGATCATAGAGAAAAATGTCTAAAACCATCTGCATTTTAAAAGGAATAAGGCCTCTTAAGAAAAAATATATTATAAATAAAAGCAGTTTGTGTTAATAGTTAAATGTTTTTTTCCTCGTAATAGTCAACATACTAAACAGTTCGGTGTCACAATACTTGTAATAACTTAATAATGCTATTCACTTTCAAGGTATTATTTGTACATAGGCAAAAGTTCTAATTAGGTCACACGTGTGTACTTTCGACATTACACAATATAGCTAGCGAGGCGGTCTCTCTTTGCATAATTGACCGTTCTCCCTTCGTGTTATTTAAATATAACAATTTGCAGGCTAAGCATTATTCGATTAGTGAGATATACACAGTTAGGCATTAATACTATTTTGTGATTTCCGCGACTGTCTCATATTTGGACAAACTTTTATTTTGTTGTCGATTTTGTTTTTGTCTCAGATTTCAATAAAATTTGGTGAGTTGGCAAAGTTGCTTGATATGTCCTACAAAATTTTCCATTGAGTTACAAAAAAAGAATGGTTTTTTTTTTTACTAAATTTCGTATTTTGTACTAAATTTTAGTACCTACAAAATGAGGAGCTCGAAATGAAAAATAAATAATTCGACAGCAAAATAAAAATTTGCCCGTGGGTCAATTTCTGTAATACATTTTGTGTAACTCAACGGTGAATTTTTTTAGGACATATCGAGAAATTGGGCTTACCATGGTCAGAAGAAACAACTTTACCAACTTACCAAATTTTATTGAAATCTGAAAAAAAAAGAAATGGCCAACAAAATAAAAATTTGCCCATTTAAATAAAACGGTTTAAACTGACTATATCGTGTATATTCATTATTTTGAGCCTACCTGACGTTCCGATAACTTTCCAGTGAAGTCAGCAACCTTCGAAAATGGTAAATGGCAAGTTACCGAATCGTCATCAGAATATTCATATAGCCGATAGACGTCCACTGCTGGACAAAGGCTTCTCCCAAAGTTCTCCGCCACGATTGGTCTTGCGCCGCTCTCATCTAATTTCTGCCCGCCATTCTAACCATCTGGTTAGAATTCCGACAATCTCGTCGGTGCGCATTGTTGGGGGCTTTCCCACGACCATGACCAAAACGTCAGGGAGGCTCAAAGAATTAATATACGGTCTTGTGCAAATCTTCCATGCACATCTTCATTATTGAGATTATGAGTACAGACTTAAAGTAAATTTCGTTGTCTCAAAAAATCACTGATGAGCTATTTAAATACCATCCTACAACTTATTTTTTTTAAATCAGAGAACCTAATAATAATAATACAGCTATAAGTAAAGAGGTAAACTATTACCTAAAAAAATAATTATTGGACAATTGCCTGAAGTAATTTATCAATTTACTCGTGATACCGCTATTTGCTTTAGGACGGTGTATCTACCCTTAATGAGCAATAAGCCTACCTGCTTATAATTTATTCGTTCCATTTATTCATTGATTGCATTAATGGTTCAAATATCTTATCAGATATGAAATAAGTACAGTTTTTCGCCCTAGGGCGTAGCAATGCGCGTACCTAGAGTAAATATGTAAAAGCTTCAGTGTTTTTTTACCAAACCAAATAACAGCAAAATATCTCTTAAAATGTGCCACACAATATTACGCCGCTGAATGACGAATGGCCTTTCTTTCTTCAGGTTTCTCGCAATCTGCAAACAAACTTCATTCGAAAAACGTGTCTTTCATACAAACGTATCTTCAGCGACCTTTTAGGTTCAAAGTTCATCGCCCTGACTCTACTCGTTACTTGCGTCACGTTCAACTAAATCTAACAATAATATTACATATCTTTTAACACAAGCAACGCGAACTGCCACGCGAAAGTCGATTTTATTTAACTGTATTTAAAAAGTTCATATTAGGCACTTGTGTAACAATGAAATTAGGTTATCCATTAGTTGTTTTAAAGTAGTCCTTATTGTTATTTTAGTAGGATCTATAAAGTTCACTTCTGGGTGCAATAGTGGCATCTTGTTACGGTGGTTACTCAACGCTGTTACCACATGTAAAGTAATATGTTGACACTTAGCACTATTCCAGGGTTGCCAACTAGTAACAATACTTTAAATTATGTATAAAAAAAATAATGAACTAGTTTTCAACACGATATTGTTTTCGAGAATTGATCATTGTCGTTGAGAGAAGAAAGCATTGAATATGCACACATTACATAAAATGTGTGCATAAAATATGTTTTCGGACTGCGCAAATACGATCACGTGTCCGCCTTTCGAGCGCAGCTGGGTTGGCTGCCAATACGTCAGCGTAGAGACCTGCATGTCCTGTCATTGCTTTTTAATGTTCTCTACAACCCTGCTTCACCTCCTTACCTCAGTGAAAGGTTTAAATATATGGCCGATGGCAGTGGTCACCGCTTGCGGTCGTCTGCCAATCTCACTCTGGCTGTACCGTCTAACAAGACGCGTACTTACACTAAATCTTTCACAGTAAGCGCTGTGAAGTTGTGGAACGAATTGCCACTGTCCCTTAGGAAGTCTCCATCTGTGGCGTCGCTTAAGACGAATCTTAAGAAGTTATGGCTTTCCAATGACTTGTGAATTGCATCCACAATGTATTTATATTTATGTGTATAATTATTAATAATAATTTGATTTACTTATATTTATATTATATTATATATGTATACAGGTATGTATATAGGTATGTATATATGTATGTATTATTAGTTTATATGTGTAATACTTCTTCATTAGTGTAGTGTAACGATCATGACAGTATTATTAAAATAAAATATAAAAGATACCTCTACTTCATGAATTTCAGTACAATGCTTTAAGCTTTTCAGCCAGCAGCTCAGGTAACACTCAACTGGAAGGATTTTTCATGGCACACTGAAAAGGGAAATGATATAGAAAATTAATATATTTGCAAGGAAATATTCATAAGAAAAGTCAGGAAAAATTTTAAGTATGTAGGGGAAATTCTTTTCAGGTTAAAGGAAATCTATAGGAGTTAGGTAATCTAACAAGGGGAACCTATGAGTTATCCAGATGAGAATAAATTAAAAATAATTAGCTGAAATAATTCATCTTCTTATAGGAATCAACTTTTGAATCAACAGGAAATTATAGAAATCAACAGGAATCTTATAGTAACAATAATAAACTATATGAAAGCATAGAAAATGGATATTAGAAACATAATGGGGATTTTGTCTAGATAGTATGCATAAGTTTTGATATTTTGAATTAATTCTAGAAGAAATAATACCTTCTAGGAGACCCTGTACATAATATAGTACAGGTACAGCTTGGGGCAGTGTTCAGGGTTCGAATCCCAGCCAAGACAGGAGTTGGGAGATAAATTTGAGTAATTGGTTCTAGGACATGGTTATTAATTAAGTTTTATGATGTATATATCATAATTATTGCCATTAGGAGCTATGGAGCTGTCTTTGCATAGTTTGGGATTAAGCCAACTTCAACCGTAGGAATCATTTATTAAGATTAAGCTTTGGTTGGAAATTGAACCATAAAAGTTAGTTAAATGTGTATTTTTAACTGTTATATCATATGACAATTACCCATATGCCTCAAAGAGTACAATTTAAACCAAATTTTGAGTAAATAAGTATATAAGTACAAATGTTTGATTAAATGATAACTTACATTATATGGTGGGATATTTATGCCATTTAGAGTCTTCAGAGGGGATTACATGACCACTTAGTTCATCATTCTTGATAATTCACAAAGAACAAGAGCCTGAAAAACATGAGAAATGCTTGTATAATAAGAGGAACTTATTAAGAGGATCGGTGGATTGGTTTTAGTCAAACTTAGGATGATGAGAGACTTGCTGATTGAGTTAATATCAAATAACAACTATAATACACAGGGAGGAAAGATTAGGCATCATAAGAATATAAGAATGCTATTGTAAATGGAGTTTATTGGAATAATATAAAAAAATATGATTAGCAAGTTGAATCTAGTTTGAGAACAAAGGAAAATTTCCAAGGATTGGAGTAAAAGGGCAATATTAGTACTTACAGGTCTTAAATACTTCCGTTCCATTTAGTTTTAGGTATTGCGATACAATGGTTAGGCCGAAAAAAAGGATTTTTAGTTTTCATTCTGCAAAGTAACACATGGTTTTAACACATTTGAGAACTCATAAAATAACATATTTTGGACCAGTTCGTTGGATTAATTGTATTGTTTTAGTCTTGGAGACTAATAATTTAGATGTTTTGGAAGCTGAAAAGATCTAGATTTTGAGATTTTGGAGTCAAAATATGGGTGATCAACCAATCAGACCTGATTTTGGAGCCTCAAAAACCAGAGAAAGGATTGTAAATCTTAATTGGAACTGGTTCAAATTTATTAAACATATAATGAAGTTTTTAATTTTAGTACAGAGAGATTTGGGCATTTTGGATTAGCGCCAAATTTGACATTGAAAATTGTCAAAAAATCATAAAAAATCATAAAAATCATAGAGGCGGATACATTCGAGATACGGTAAAAAGCCTGGCAAGTGCCGAAATTCTAGCTTGTTGGATTAACGGTTTTAAACCTTTCTTAAACAAGATTGAGATGGTTTTTCAGTTTTCCCCATTTATGGGGAAATTATTTGATGAAATATTTACAAATTAATTAAGGATAATTGAATATAAAAATATATTATTGAGAGATTTAAAGAAGGAAGTATGTCAGAAATGAAATAAATTAAAATGGAAGGGAATTTGGTAGTTTTGTAGAAATTGAGTGGGGAGAGCGGGATTAACAGGGGAACATTGGGGTATTTAAAATACAAGAGGGTAGGCAGAGATTTAGGGGGCTTTAAAAGGCGTAGCGCGACCAGTATTCGTGACTTGACTTCGGGCAGCCAACAAACAAGGAAGAAGAAGAACCAGCCAGAGCCAGACTCCGGGACCAGCTAAGCAGGAGCTGAAGACATCAATCGGTGAGTGCTTTAAATAATCACTGGGGTTTTATATATAGCTAGGATACTGTTGAGGGTTTTGGGGCAGTTGATGGATTGGAGCTCAGGGGTTTATGCCTACCAGTCTAGACTTGGGGTTTTAGAAGTGAATTTCTGAAACCTAACGGTGACAATAAAGGAAATTCGCTTTTAAAAGTCTACTTAACCTCAGTTGGCTGGTGGTGTGACCTCAGGGTTTGTATCTATCAGACTGAACCTAAAATCTTTACAGTTGTATAGGCATTATTCCCAGTAGGCGAAGCGGTGGGGGATTATTGAGGGTTTAGAACAGTTAATGGGGGCTCTATGTGTGTAAGCTGTATTCCTTGGGAGTATCGAGGGTCTTAGAACAGTTAATAGGGGTTCTACGTGTGTACTTGAGTTCATTGGGGGTAGAGTTAGGATGTGGGTGTGTATTATACTGTTGCATGATGTATTCCTTTAGGTATCACATCGTGGAACTATATTGTGTGTCGGCGTCTTCATGTAAACCATATTTTAATATTAGAACCTGATGTTAGCTGCAAGATGGTGTCTACGTTTTCATGAAAACTAAAGTAGATTCCTAGGTCACTGGCCGCGTCTTCATGGAAGTCTAACTTAATATCAGAAGCTCACGATAAATATTTACCTTCCTTTTAGGGGCCTTTAGGTGCTACACGCCGGACGAATGACCTGCGTATTTGAATCTTTACTGATATTATCTTATGACTAGTGTGCATGTGTGTGTATTAATCCGTTTAAATCCAACAGATTAAATCGGGTGAGTGCTAGTTGATAATTCAGTTGCTTTTATACTGTTTTACTGTGTTAATGTGCTATTCTATTTGATATATGCCTTTTTCCTGCTACGTTTCTGCTACTTATTGTGTGTGTGTCATGTTTTAAAATATGTGTTTCGTAACTTGGTTTCGCGGTACGGATTATATGATAAATGAATTTCGTATTGGAATTTTATATTCCACGGTTATTATTTCCGGTTTTTTAGATTATTTGGGTAATGGGGAGGTATGAGGAAGAATCTGGCAACACCTGACGTTTACTTTTTTTAATAAACTTCTTCTTTTTTTAATCCGTTTATATCAGTTTATGGTAAACAATGACAAATTATGTCAAAAGTTCATTCAACGCTAATAATCGCGCTTGAATAGCTGTAAGGGACACCTTGAGGTCCTGTCTGCGACTTGTACGGATGTGATCGCTCTATTATCCGATAAATATCACAACGGATGCCTGCACTTAAACATTGACTACTCATCATATCACTACGACTACCTCTTACTGGAACGACACTATTTCTATAGTTATCAGTTTCGACTGCTATCCTTTTCTTCAACTATACTCTAATAGAAATACCTGATTTATCACAGATCTAATAATTGCTTGTATATTCGACTGCTATACTTCTCATCAATTATACACTAATAGAAATACCTGATTTATCACAGATCTAATAATTGCTTGTATATTCGACTGCTATACTTCTCATCAATTATACTCTAATAAAAATACTTGATTCATCACAGTTCTAATAAATGCTTGTATATTATACAGCTTCCTATTTGACATTTGATACTCCTCTGGGGTACTACAACTTCTAATTGGGCTTTTAATAGTAATACAACTACATATCTACAGATCTCTACATATTTAGGGGTAATATAGCCCCGGGAATTTATTATATTCTACTAATGGATCAATAAATAGATCCTTCAATAAACAAATTATGTCAAGGTAAAGTTACCTTGAGTAGTGCTGTCTTCTCGGGATTCCTAGGCCGTCGAAGCTTTGATTCCGTCTGCTTGTGCTGTTGGTTGTAACGAGTCTAACACTTAGAGTGCTCACGGGCTTAAAGGTGTTAGCCATCAAATAAACGGTGCATCCTTTTGCTCTGGTGTTCAGATATCAAAGACTTTACAGTACTATTCAGTCACGAGTTGAAGTTAAGACCAAGTAAGGTTGTTGGGGTTAGTTAATACAACAGGAGCTGTAGTTAATTCACTAGAAGGGTACCAGACAGGAAAGAGTAGCATTCTAGGCTTATAACATGTTTAATTATAACTTCAGCATTCAGATAGGTCATAATCTTTTCAACCTTTTAAATAATTTTGCGAGTTGTAGGTTTAGGCAGGTAGTTTAAACTAGCGTAGGCCTTGTGTAGTTAACTTAAGAAGTCTGCGCCAAAAGGCTTCCCCAAAAAGATGGATCCTTGACACTTTGCCTTAGGTAGGACGTCATGCATAGATGTGATGAGATCCCACAGTGGTTTGTTCAGCTTAGATTAGGTGCGGAGTTCCCCATCCTCTCGCTGTTCGCTTTAATTCGATTTGCTTCTTAGGAATAGATAGGTAAAGCGTTCAGTGACATTCTCCGCGCACTTAGTTTGGTAGGGGAATATTACCAAATAAAAACATTTATTTTTTTATACACCTTAAGGTTACCATCATCATTTACTATAATCTAGCCTACGCTACTTCTTGACTGAATTGATCGTAACATATTTAAAGTCTTCTATTTATTTTAGATCTTAGCGATTCTAGCTAATCATATACATAACTAAATAAAACTTCCTATTCTTCTTTCCACTAGAAGGAACTTAACTGGTTGAATCATATACTTATCTAAATTTCACTTACCTCAAGGATCTACATGAATTAAATAAAAGACTTATAGGCATAGCCCAAGCTTCAAGGGGTGACTGGGAGATAAAATATAGTAAAATCTACATCATGAAGTTCCATTAGATCTATCCTTTATTCTAAAATAAAATAGTTAGAAATACTTTCAAAAGGTTTTAATTATTTATGCTTAGTACTGCCATTATGTAGGGTTCAAAAGCTTGCATCATATTATAGAGGATCCATTAGGTCCATACTTTATTCTAGATTAAAATTTAATAGTAAACTCTCACCTTTACATTAGGAAATAGTTATTTTATATCTAGTACTGTTAGCATATAGGTTTATCTAGTAGCAAGACTCTATAAGACTTCAAGGCAACTTAAAAAGGATTTGGGTTCTACGGACACAACGAGTAAATGGGTTCCTATATACCACTAACGATCACGACCATGGCCAACTTAATTCACAATAAATAGGTTAATTACTAGAAAGTTTTCCATTTATTTTAGGTAATATTTCAGAAGTACATAGTTCAATATAGTAGAAGAGGGAAAATCTTACTTACTTGGAAAATTACTAGTATAGTTATGGGTTGAGGTTCTTGGGGATTTCATTTCATTACAGTAGAATTTTCATTTCATATTAATTTCAGAGCTTAGGCAAGTTTTAGCTAGGTTAATGCAGTTAGGCAGTTTCAGTTCAGTCAGGATAGCTAGGGCAGAAGAGCTCAAAAGTTCAGTAGGTTTTCCAATATTTTCCATTAGTTTCCATTAGCTTTACAGTTCGTCGTCTCTACAGTTCGGATTAGGTAACTTCAGAGCGTAGGTAGAGTTTAATTCGGGGGGAGCGTTTCAATGTGATTGCCGTGACCAGTATGTATAAGTATTTAGGTACGGATAAGGTTTCTTATCCGTTTCAATTTGGTGTTAACCTTGATCAGGATTTATTGTAAGTTTTATGGGTTACTACGGGTAACATTTAGCCTTATTTTTGAATTCTTTTAGCTAGATGGGATAAAGGTTTGACATAGGATAATTAAGACCTGGTTTCAGGTCAATTTGTTGCTTGTGAAAATGGATATAGTTTGCATTGGAGTCTAACGGAGTCTTTTAAACTTATTTTCATAAATTCTCATTAAGATTTTCTCAAATTATCTTAGTTTTATTTTGTAATGATAATTAATAATAGATATTTCACAATAATAACTTTCACTTTGGTTTGTTTATCACTTGAACACACATTTACTGGTAGTATAGTACACACTAGAAGTCTGAGGGCGGTTTCCTTGTGATACCAATCGCATACTATCGGTTTGAATACGATGATTGCTAAATAATCCGGGATAGATCTTAAAAGTCTGAGGGCGGTTCGGTTCTAAGATCACTCCATCATACGTTTCTTCTGATTAGGTAGATCACTCTAGTCAAATCATCCTGCGGGAACGTATCCTGAAATATCGACATAATAAAAACATATTTGTTGCATACATGAAGGATTTTGGACGAACTTTGTTTAGTAACACAAACCTTTTGCTAGTTGAATATTGCCGAACATCTGTTAGTAATTCCTTATCCTCAAGACTTTTCTGTATATTTAAATGTCTGTTGTTTAGTTTTGTTAATGTACATTCACGCATTCTAGCTAGATTTTAGGGAAATAAACAAATTACTTAAGTCTTAAAATTCAAGAAATGTCATACTAATATTTATCTTTGTAAACCATGACACTGACGAGTGACGGTTTAAATGATAATGAGTGAATGATTTTATAACCATTCAATTGATCTAGATCGCTGGCTGTTCTCGCTTGAGGTTGCATTTATCAGTATATTAAATTTTGTTTTATTTTAGGAATATTAAAGTCATAAAAGTTTTTATTATTTATAGAATTATTTTTATCGTATCGAATCCGGGTTTTGTGTGGAAGCACCACGAGTTTCATTCTATAATTATTGACACATAAGTAAATTGTTATTTAGTTATGAAGGTTTTTGACTCCATTTATCAGGGAAGTGGAATTTAACGGGTCTTAATTCTATGATGTAGTAGAAAATTTCATTTATGATTATCAAAATAGTTTCATTAGGTGTATAAATCTATCACTGATTAGCGTCAGGACCATTGACTTGCATTTTTACTTAGCTTTAATTTGTTATGTTTTATACAATTTAATATTAGTAACGGGTTTTAGATAAATTTTGGTAATTAGAATCTATTAAAAATAGTATAATATTACGTTATGGGTTTTATAAAAATGTCATGTTATCATTTGACAGCACCTTAGTCTAGTGAGTGAATGGATATGGTGAATGAACTCAAGATTGGGAACTTCGCATAGATGGGGGCGACATCTAGTGAAAAACACTGTTAAACTAAGCCTTACCTTCAATAGTATGGAAAATTTAGGGAATAAATTAGGGATATTGCTTGAATGAGGGTTCTAATGTAATATTCTTATTGAAATACGATAGAGAATTGTAGAATTATGTTGTATTGTGTAGGGTTTGTTTGATTTGTTTGAAATAAATGTAGGTTAGTAAAGGGTTTCATTAAAACAAAAACACTTTCAAAATCATTATTCAAAACAGCAATAGTTTAACTGTAGCTTACTAGGAGCACCTGAATAAACGAGTATATTAAATTTCATTTATTGTTTTAAATTGGTACATTCACAAATTATACTGTAGGTACTCTGAAGCATACTTTATATTATTTGGAAACTTTTCTACACTAGACATTTGCTTAACTATTTTACTCTACCTTCGTGTCGATTCTATTGCGGGTCTTTCGTTGTTTCTGCGTGAAGGCGCGGCGTATGGACGTACATACATGATATTTACAACTTTGCAGGTTCGTAGGATGCAACATTGTGGTAGGTTGTCGTGGGTAACATTGTGGTAGAATGCATGCACTTGTCGCATGATTTTTATACAATAGTTTACAGTGATAGCTTATCTAATAATAAACTTATGAGTAAGAAGATTTAGTGCTGATTTCCTCTGTCAGGATGCAGTTGTCAGAGGTGTCTTAGTATTCCGTAGGGGCGCCTAGACTAAAAGTTGAAGGGGGTAAAAGTTTTGTTCGCGGAGGGCGGCGGTGCGCATTGTGCGAACAGCGTGGGGGCGGTTGCGTCAGATCTTGCTGAACTTATTCTCGTCGTAATCAGGTGTCCATATAGTGGTCCTCACAGTTGAGCGGGGAGGCGCAGTACAAGCTGGACACTGTTGTAGTTGTAGGGTCGATTGGCCGGTTCTCACTGAAAGATTAAACAATGGGCTTTGTTAACTAAATCATTATTTGCTTATCACAATCATAAACTATCATTATATATTTTAACTTGTCTTTCACGGTTTCCATTAACTTTATTTTCTAAATTAAGCAAATTATTTGATTAGTATCACTATGAATTATTGTTATATATTTTTGTAATTCTATATTTTCCAAATTAAGCAAATTATTTGTCTAGTATCACCATGAATTATCGTTATACATTTAACAATAGATCTTTAGGAAAGTCTAAACTTTATTTTTCAAATTAAGCTAGTTAATTGTTTACTTTCACCATAAATTATCATTATATATTTTATGAATAGATCTAGGAAGTTCTATAATTCTTTCACTTCATTGCTTCCATAACTACTTTTCGAATTAAAGTTATTTTGCTGTGATTGTGTCCATGCTTTTACTAAGTATATCTTTTCCTTTTACTGAATGCATGTTTCTAGCCTTACTATTATTTGTTTAGAACATATATTTCATTATTAAAAAGGTTGCCCCACACAATTCTTATTTCTTTCCACCATAATCTAGTAAGAAGTATCCTATAATATATATTCTTTTACTGAATACATGTTCCTAGCCTTACTATTACTTGTTCAGAGCATATATTTCATTACTGAAAATGTTGTCCCATACAATTTCTTAAAGTATCTTATAATCAGTTTTGGGTATTTAGTAGTCTCCATATCAAAGCTAGTTAGTATCGGTCTAGCCATTTTAGTCTAGTGGCTTATCAAATAAACATTTACCGTTAAAAGATGTAGTGCTATTCATATCACAGGGCCCAAACAAATACTTTGTTGAGATTTTTCCTGTAGTATTAAAATTCCAATACCGTTTTGTATTCTACCATATGGAAAACTTATTTATAATCTGAATTTAGCAGATCCTACTCTAATTATTTTGTTTTCACTTAAGTAATGTAGATTTGTAGACATAACCATAATATTTGCATTTGTGCAGTACTTGCTAGTTGGTTAGTGGAGCAGCATGGTGGTGATGTTGGCCTAGTGCAGGTGGTAGGCGGCGTCGGTGCGCTGGACCTCGACGCTATCCTAGGTCCCTGGAATTTGGAAAAACAGGGTTGAAATGATATTTAAGGCAGGATTTGAGTAGGATATCTATATGATTAGAACAAAGGGTATGGTGGTTCAAGTCCACATACTGTTAGGGTACTGTCATGCTATTTTTCCCAAAATTTTGACGAGGGTTGACTTACTGGTTCTTCATGCAATTTTTACATTTCAGGGTAGTAGTACAATGTCCTATTTGAAATTTCATTTGTTTTAGGCCGGATTTTGTCCAAATTGGTTTGGTAATTTTAGCAAGAGTGTCACAGACAGAGAGTTAGATAGACAGTAGATTGAATTTATATTCCATATTGTTGAAGATGTACAGTCTGATACTGGTGTGTTAGCTATCCAATTTTATTATAAGTAATTTATTTCATACTTACAATTTTAGAAGCGGAGGCTGGAGATGGAAATTTTATTTTCTGAATCCAGGTGTTCTTGTTGTGTTCAGAATAAAATTGAGGGTATTCTCTATAATAGGTCTAGATTTGTGTCTGGGTAGAGTCATGTTCTGGGTCCTGGTGCCGATGCTGGAGTGGACCATGACTGATGGATGGTGCCGAGGGTTAATTTTCTTTCTTGATAGTTTGATTGAAGTTCAGGATTGATATTCATGTTTTGGGGGTCAGTAACTCTGTTGCTTGATAATGTCATCATTGTACTGAAATGAAAAACAATACATTTTAAAATTATTATTTCTTTTTTACTGCAAATGCAAATTCGATTATAAAAAAAAAAAAACAATACATATAAGGGGAGATGCCTTATTTGTTTTATGTTACTAGGTTGTGTATAGTATTAATAGTCCTTACATAATGTAGTATGGTAAATTACAAATCTTTCAACAATTAAAATTTGAGTAGCCAGAAATAGCATTTATAAATAAAATGTTAATATATGAAAAAAAAAAAAAACAAATAAAATAATGTAATAACAAGATGCCAGAGGAACAAACTTATGCACTTACTTTCTTTTCTGGAACTAGGATCTTAACAGTATTTTTTTTTTTTTTCTTCATTTTCTTGTCATTTTGATGTCCGCTTTATCTGGTTGCATTGTCATTATACTCCGGGTTTGAGGTTGTCTTCACGGTTGTTATTTCCGGTTGTAACTGTTCATAAAGGAAAAGTGAACATAGCTATATTTAACTTATTTCAATGCTGTTGCATAAGACTTAAGGACATCCTTTAGATTTCTATTTATATTGTTCATACTCCACTCTTTGGGAATTTTTATTACAATTTAAAAATTAGCACTAGAAGAAAGACTGGACTTTGCAATGATATTGGTCATAAATAGTTTCGGTTATAAACATCACATGCTTTTAATTGTACTTATAAAACTTTTATAACTTACCTACAACTCCTTAAGAGGACTGTGACTTCATGGATTTGATCAGAACTGTGACAGCTTCAATGTTTCACTTTTCACATATTTGTTTAGGGCACACTGAAAACGAAAATAATGTATTAGTATACATTGTCTTTGTAGTGATGAGATAGGTAGATAGATCTTTTTGCTTTCATATTAGTATGTGTCGTTCTTGTAGTGATCTTCTGATAATTGCCCTAAAAAATTCTAAGGTAATTGACAGTGAGTGGTAATAAAAATTACTTCGACGTAGGTAGCTAAATTATAGTTGTCGTAGGTTTGGTATTATTTGTTGTGAAGAACTCGGAAAGACGATTTGTTAACCTATTTACATTTAAAGTTCAATAATAATAATGAAAATCCTTACCTGTAGTTTCCAGCGTGATAGATATTGAGTTATATATGCTTTGTGAGTTACGCCTTTCAATTCTTGCGAGTAAGTTCTGTCTTCATTCATGTAGGTTATCTCACTTTGGCGCGATATTTTTCGCCAACAATAAACTCGCAGCTCTAAAACTGTCTTAGTTTCATTATTTTGATGATTGCTGGAAGTATTCTCTCGTAGTTTCGTGATTTAAAACGTTGGAAACACAGTAATTTTCACTTTTAAAACACCAGTTCAAACCACAGATTGGCCGGTTTACGTTTAGACAAAGCGTTTGTTTTCGTAGCTAGATTCGCATTATTTACGCAGTAGAATAAAAGTAAACTTGTATTTCATTATGATACGTTTCATAGCTCGATAAAATATACGATATCTCAATTATTTAAGTTAAAATTTTCATGACAACGAGTTACGTTACAGTTTCACTCTGCAATTTAGGCGCCATATTTGAGATTGACATTTGAAGAGAAAAAAAAATAGTGACGTACCATAATCGATGGTTACCAATTCCCTTGATGGTTGGTCCGTATTTTAGAATAGTTATTTTATAAAACTTATATTGTGGAGTAGGTATTTGCGATAAAATTAAAAGGAATCTTGTAGTATTTATTTATTTAATTTTCGAAGTAAAGGTGCACGGTCGTATTAGTAGTGAAGAGTGAGACAAAAAGATAGTATGACATTATGTACAATTTCACCTCTAGTGGAAACCTTTTCTTGCGATTATTTGCAATTTCATTATTAAATGACAATAGATACTAGTTTTAATCATTTTGCGCTGTAGGACATCATGGTAGATTTTATTATTAATTTGTACAACGGAATTTATTTCAAACCTGTTAACTTTGGGTCTTAATTATTATTCACTTTCAGGCTCACCAACATGACGAAGGGTAAATAATAAGTTTGTTATGTTGGTCACATCACGTTTACGGTTAGATGCGACACTCAAACTTACCACAGATAGTTTCGGAGTGGTCTAGTTTTAAGGTATTAATAAATATTCACTTTCAGGATCACCAACATGACGAAGCGTAAATAATAAGTTGTTATGTTGGTCAAGTGACGTTTAACGATTAGATTTGGCGCGACTCTTAAACTTATCACAGACGTGACAGATAGGTTTCAGTCCTTTAGTTTCAACGAAAACTGCTAGGTGGCGGTACTAGCAGTTGTAGAATTTTATGCGCTATTTTAAGATGTGTCGAACTGAGTTCGAATGTAATTTTCTTTAGTTTTTATTTTATGTACACGTGTTCCTTTGAGGTTGGGTTTTGTTTTACAAATATCGACGATTTTTATTTTTTTTTATTTAGTTATTTTAGGTTTTACGTGAGATGAAAATTGTGTATAGCGGGTGATATTCGTACACGTTTGAATAGATCAATACAGTGTAGTCAGGGTACATTTGTGTTTTATATTTTTCTCAAAGCAGTTAAAAATATTGATTGTAGGTTACAATAGTATTTGTAGAAGTTATTTTCAACAAATATGAATAGTATAGGCAGATATTCATACGAAAGCTAGTAGGCGCGAAATTCAAATTAGATAAGCTTCAGTGTAGAATTATCGTAGTTCAGTACAGGGGAATTAGAATCGTGTTCTTATGCAATATATAATACATATGTTTAGTTTTATTAATCTTGTTTAGTTGTGTGTTACTTGTGAACTGTTACGGAATGCAAAAAAAAAAAAAAAACGGTGCCAATTAACGGTGTAAGTTAATTTTGGAATTTGAACGTACTCTGGCAATTATGGCTGTCAAAAGTAAAGTGTCAGTAACTTAGGGTTAAAAGTTGTTTGTTTGAATGTAGTTTGTTAAATAATTCGGTTTCGAAGTTATTGTGATTGAAAAGATTAGTGAAAGTGTAATTTTCAAGAGTTATAGATAGTGAATTATTAGTTCTATTAATGTTGTGCCTTACATTCAAGATTTAAATGATAAATGGGACGCGATAGTCGAGATAAAGTAAGTGTAATTTTTGTTTGAGAGATAGTTTAGGGGTGCTTGGTTTTAGTAAATTAGAACTTAAGTAATTAAGATCTCACCGGCTACCGACTCTGAGCGGGTGAATGGGGGTGTGAGAGACCCATGAAAGAGGGGAAATGGAAGTTTGAGAGGTTTAACGCGGAGAGAGGATTTAAGCTCGGTGATGGATGAGTGATGATGTATGAGAGTGATGAATGTCAATTATGTATGCGAGGGCTCATTGGCTCGCACAGAGGTCAGCCGTGGGAGATCGCTCATGTCGCCAATACGTGGATCAAAAACGGGGGGGAATTAAAGGATTACAAAAAAGTGTTGCATAAACTAGTATGTGTTAGGTTAAAGAGGATTGTCATTAAACGACCAAGTTTAAGCAACATTACACTCTACCGGCAGGGCGGGGATCGTTTTGAACACTTCGTAGGATAAGTGGAACGGGTTATTTCGGCATGTCATAATTTAGACAACATTTTGGTCTTTGCCTGGTACACTTGTCCGCACGATGACATTCTCCAAGGTGGTGGTGAAGGTTTTGGCTGTTCTTTATGAGTCGTTACTGTCACTCTATGGACCTTAAATGTCTGGATTCGGTAAGCAGACTCTTCAAATTGACGCGAGGGTATCGCATTTAATACTCACTGCGGCCGGAACGTCATGGCCTGATTCGGATGTGTTAACGTAACAACACGGAGTGATTCGTATGTCACAATGCCAGTAATCAGGGTAGAAGGTGCGAGACTGGATCCATTAGGGGTCTCTAGCCTCACAACCTAGATCGTCAGTTGAATTGGGGGTTCTGTGATGAAAGGCCTTTATGTTTCAATGGGTGGAAGCTAGAGATTTGTAACTTGCAGTCCTGACTGGTTACCATAGCCTTGGTCTAAAAATACACCACATACACACTTAGAGACATATATTGGCGATTTGGGTAGTTTTAGTACCTAATTGTGTTTTTTTTTCTTTCCAACCAGGGTGTGGTTTCCATTACAAAAAAAACCCGAGGGCGGAAGCTGTAACGATCATGACAGTATTATTAAAATAAAATATAAAAGATACCTCTACTTCATGAATTTCAGTACAATGCTTTAAGCTTTTCAGCCAGCAGCTCAGGTAACACTCAACTGGAAGGATTTTTCATGGCACACTGAAAAGGGAAATGATATAGAAAATTAATATATTTGCAAGGAAATATTCATAAGAAAAGTCAGGAAAAATTTTAAGTATGTAGGGGAAATTCTTTTCAGGTTAAAGGAAATCTATAGGAGTTAGGTAATCTAACAAGGGGAACCTATGAGTTATCCAGATGAGAATAAATTAAAAATAATTAGCTGAAATAATTCATCTTCTTATAGGAATCAACTTTTGAATCAACAGGAAATTATAGAAATCAACAGGAATCTTATAGTAACAATAATAAACTATATGAAAGCATAGAAAATGGATATTAGAAACATAATGGGGATTTTGTCTAGATAGTATGCATAAGTTTTGATATTTTGAATTAATTCTAGAAGAAATAATACCTTCTAGGAGACCCTGTACATAATATAGTACAGGTACAGCTTGGGGCAGTGTTCAGGGTTCGAATCCCAGCCAAGACAGGAGTTGGGAGATAAATTTGAGTAATTGGTTCTAGGACATGGTTATTAATTAAGTTTTATGATGTATATATCATAATTATTGCCATTAGGAGCTATGGAGCTGTCTTTGCATAGTTTGGGATTAAGCCAACTTCAACCGTAGGAATCATTTATTAAGATTAAGCTTTGGTTGGAAATTGAACCATAAAAGTTAGTTAAATGTGTATTTTTAACTGTTATATCATATGACAATTACCCATATGCCTCAAAGAGTACAATTTAAACCAAATTTTGAGTAAATAAGTATATAAGTACAAATGTTTGATTAAATGATAACTTACATTATATGGTGGGATATTTATGCCATTTAGAGTCTTCAGAGGGGATTACATGACCACTTAGTTCATCATTCTTGATAATTCACAAAGAACAAGAGCCTGAAAAACATGAGAAATGCTTGTATAATAAGAGGAACTTATTAAGAGGATCGGTGGATTGGTTTTAGTCAAACTTAGGATGATGAGAGACTTGCTGATTGAGTTAATATCAAATAACAACTATAATACACAGGGAGGAAAGATTAGGCATCATAAGAATATAAGAATGCTATTGTAAATGGAGTTTATTGGAATAATATAAAAAAATATGATTAGCAAGTTGAATCTAGTTTGAGAACAAAGGAAAATTTCCAAGGATTGGAGTAAAAGGGCAATATTAGTACTTACAGGTCTTAAATACTTCCGTTCCATTTAGTTTTAGGTATTGCGATACAATGGTTAGGCCGAAAAAAAGGATTTTTAGTTTTCATTCTGCAAAGTAACACATGGTTTTAACACATTTGAGAACTCATAAAATAACATATTTTGGACCAGTTCGTTGGATTAATTGTATTGTTTTAGTCTTGGAGACTAATAATTTAGATGTTTTGGAAGCTGAAAAGATCTAGATTTTGAGATTTTGGAGTCAAAATATGGGTGATCAACCAATCAGACCTGATTTTGGAGCCTCAAAAACCAGAGAAAGGATTGTAAATCTTAATTGGAACTGGTTCAAATTTATTAAACATATAATGAAGTTTTTAATTTTAGTACAGAGAGATTTGGGCATTTTGGATTAGCGCCAAATTTGACATTGAAAATTGTCAAAAAATCATAAAAAATCATAAAAATCATAGAGGCGGATACATTCGAGATACGGTAAAAAGCCTGGCAAGTGCCGAAATTCTAGCTTGTTGGATTAACGGTTTTAAACCTTTCTTAAACAAGATTGAGATGGTTTTTCAGTTTTCCCCATTTATGGGGAAATTATTTGATGAAATATTTACAAATTAATTAAGGATAATTGAATATAAAAATATATTATTGAGAGATTTAAAGAAGGAAGTATGTCAGAAATGAAATAAATTAAAATGGAAGGGAATTTGGTAGTTTTGTAGAAATTGAGTGGGGAGAGCGGGATTAACAGGGGAACATTGGGGTATTTAAAATACAAGAGGGTAGGCAGAGATTTAGGGGGCTTTAAAAGGCGTAGCGCGACCAGTATTCGTGACTTGACTTCGGGCAGCCAACAAACAAGGAAGAAGAAGAACCAGCCAGAGCCAGACTCCGGGACCAGCTAAGCAGGAGCTGAAGACATCAATCGGTGAGTGCTTTAAATAATCACTGGGGTTTTATATATAGCTAGGATACTGTTGAGGGTTTTGGGGCAGTTGATGGATTGGAGCTCAGGGGTTTATGCCTACCAGTCTAGACTTGGGGTTTTAGAAGTGAATTTCTGAAACCTAACGGTGACAATAAAGGAAATTCGCTTTTAAAAGTCTACTTAACCTCAGTTGGCTGGTGGTGTGACCTCAGGGTTTGTATCTATCAGACTGAACCTAAAATCTTTACAGTTGTATAGGCATTATTCCCAGTAGGCGAAGCGGTGGGGGATTATTGAGGGTTTAGAACAGTTAATGGGGGCTCTATGTGTGTAAGCTGTATTCCTTGGGAGTATCGAGGGTCTTAGAACAGTTAATAGGGGTTCTACGTGTGTACTTGAGTTCATTGGGGGTAGAGTTAGGATGTGGGTGTGTATTATACTGTTGCATGATGTATTCCTTTAGGTATCACATCGTGGAACTATATTGTGTGTCGGCGTCTTCATGTAAACCATATTTTAATATTAGAACCTGATGTTAGCTGCAAGATGGTGTCTACGTTTTCATGAAAACTAAAGTAGATTCCTAGGTCACTGGCCGCGTCTTCATGGAAGTCTAACTTAATATCAGAAGCTCACGATAAATATTTACCTTCCTTTTAGGGGCCTTTAGGTGCTACACGCCGGACGAATGACCTGCGTATTTGAATCTTTACTGATATTATCTTATGACTAGTGTGCATGTGTGTGTATTAATCCGTTTAAATCCAACAGATTAAATCGGGTGAGTGCTAGTTGATAATTCAGTTGCTTTTATACTGTTTTACTGTGTTAATGTGCTATTCTATTTGATATATGCCTTTTTCCTGCTACGTTTCTGCTACTTATTGTGTGTGTGTCATGTTTTAAAATATGTGTTTCGTAACTTGGTTTCGCGGTACGGATTATATGATAAATGAATTTCGTATTGGAATTTTATATTCCACGGTTATTATTTCCGGTTTTTTAGATTATTTGGGTAATGGGGAGGTATGAGGAAGAATCTGGCAACACCTGACGTTTACTTTTTTTAATAAACTTCTTCTTTTTTTAATCCGTTTATATCAGTTTATGGTAAACAATGACAAATTATGTCAAAAGTTCATTCAACGCTAATAATCGCGCTTGAATAGCTGTAAGGGACACCTTGAGGTCCTGTCTGCGACTTGTACGGATGTGATCGCTCTATTATCCGATAAATATCACAACGGATGCCTGCACTTAAACATTGACTACTCATCATATCACTACGACTACCTCTTACTGGAACGACACTATTTCTATAGTTATCAGTTTCGACTGCTATCCTTTTCTTCAACTATACTCTAATAGAAATACCTGATTTATCACAGATCTAATAATTGCTTGTATATTCGACTGCTATACTTCTCATCAATTATACACTAATAGAAATACCTGATTTATCACAGATCTAATAATTGCTTGTATATTCGACTGCTATACTTCTCATCAATTATACTCTAATAAAAATACTTGATTCATCACAGTTCTAATAAATGCTTGTATATTATACAGCTTCCTATTTGACATTTGATACTCCTCTGGGGTACTACAACTTCTAATTGGGCTTTTAATAGTAATACAACTACATATCTACAGATCTCTACATATTTAGGGGTAATATAGCCCCGGGAATTTATTATATTCTACTAATGGATCAATAAATAGATCCTTCAATAAACAAATTATGTCAAGGTAAAGTTACCTTGAGTAGTGCTGTCTTCTCGGGATTCCTAGGCCGTCGAAGCTTTGATTCCGTCTGCTTGTGCTGTTGGTTGTAACGAGTCTAACACTTAGAGTGCTCACGGGCTTAAAGGTGTTAGCCATCAAATAAACGGTGCATCCTTTTGCTCTGGTGTTCAGATATCAAAGACTTTACAGTACTATTCAGTCACGAGTTGAAGTTAAGACCAAGTAAGGTTGTTGGGGTTAGTTAATACAACAGGAGCTGTAGTTAATTCACTAGAAGGGTACCAGACAGGAAAGAGTAGCATTCTAGGCTTATAACATGTTTAATTATAACTTCAGCATTCAGATAGGTCATAATCTTTTCAACCTTTTAAATAATTTTGCGAGTTGTAGGTTTAGGCAGGTAGTTTAAACTAGCGTAGGCCTTGTGTAGTTAACTTAAGAAGTCTGCGCCAAAAGGCTTCCCCAAAAAGATGGATCCTTGACACTTTGCCTTAGGTAGGACGTCATGCATAGATGTGATGAGATCCCACAGTGGTTTGTTCAGCTTAGATTAGGTGCGGAGTTCCCCATCCTCTCGCTGTTCGCTTTAATTCGATTTGCTTCTTAGGAATAGATAGGTAAAGCGTTCAGTGACATTCTCCGCGCACTTAGTTTGGTAGGGGAATATTACCAAATAAAAACATTTATTTTTTTATACACCTTAAGGTTACCATCATCATTTACTATAATCTAGCCTACGCTACTTCTTGACTGAATTGATCGTAACATATTTAAAGTCTTCTATTTATTTTAGATCTTAGCGATTCTAGCTAATCATATACATAACTAAATAAAACTTCCTATTCTTCTTTCCACTAGAAGGAACTTAACTGGTTGAATCATATACTTATCTAAATTTCACTTACCTCAAGGATCTACATGAATTAAATAAAAGACTTATAGGCATAGCCCAAGCTTCAAGGGGTGACTGGGAGATAAAATATAGTAAAATCTACATCATGAAGTTCCATTAGATCTATCCTTTATTCTAAAATAAAATAGTTAGAAATACTTTCAAAAGGTTTTAATTATTTATGCTTAGTACTGCCATTATGTAGGGTTCAAAAGCTTGCATCATATTATAGAGGATCCATTAGGTCCATACTTTATTCTAGATTAAAATTTAATAGTAAACTCTCACCTTTACATTAGGAAATAGTTATTTTATATCTAGTACTGTTAGCATATAGGTTTATCTAGTAGCAAGACTCTATAAGACTTCAAGGCAACTTAAAAAGGATTTGGGTTCTACGGACACAACGAGTAAATGGGTTCCTATATACCACTAACGATCACGACCATGGCCAACTTAATTCACAATAAATAGGTTAATTACTAGAAAGTTTTCCATTTATTTTAGGTAATATTTCAGAAGTACATAGTTCAATATAGTAGAAGAGGGAAAATCTTACTTACTTGGAAAATTACTAGTATAGTTATGGGTTGAGGTTCTTGGGGATTTCATTTCATTACAGTAGAATTTTCATTTCATATTAATTTCAGAGCTTAGGCAAGTTTTAGCTAGGTTAATGCAGTTAGGCAGTTTCAGTTCAGTCAGGATAGCTAGGGCAGAAGAGCTCAAAAGTTCAGTAGGTTTTCCAATATTTTCCATTAGTTTCCATTAGCTTTACAGTTCGTCGTCTCTACAGTTCGGATTAGGTAACTTCAGAGCGTAGGTAGAGTTTAATTCGGGGGGAGCGTTTCAGTAGGTACCTACTTATTAGTTTTATTATTTTTAATACCTTTTTGTACACGGTGTTAGTTTGTCTATCTTCTTCTCGTACTCACTCAATTGCTCAAAGGTTAACTGGAAGAGATCCCTTATAGGGATAAGTTCGCCTTTGTACCTATATGTTATTTGTAATAGATGTATTTTTAACTGTTTTTGTGTACAATAAAGTGTTTACTTACTTACTTACTGTTCAGGCATTGTAATCTCTTAATATGTAGGTAGACTGCAAAACCCAACGGCGGTCAAAAATACGCGGGTAGAAATGTATTCCCGCGTAGGCTTCATTTTGACACATTACCTTTCGGCTCGGTACGGGACGCTGACGCGTGCGGTGTGCGTCCATTGTTAAGATTAAGAAATTAGCGCTTCCAACGGACTAGATTTGTGCTTTCCGGTGTGCGACAGACTGTTTTACGGTGTCTAAGTGCTGGTCAGCCAGAAGAGTTACGGACACAGCTGCTTCGAAGCCGGTTCAGCCCAGGATTGCCAGGTGAGTGGTTTATCTCATATTGAGCGAGTGCAATGCCTGTTCCTAGACTTTAAATTCGTTAGGGATTCCAGGACTAGTGTAGGTACCACAGAGTTTATCGAAGGGTTCAGTTACGCGAACATAAAATTTGGTCCATCGACCTCGGATTGGATTCCCAAAAGATAGCGAGTTTAGTTAGGGCAGCCATTTTGTAACGGTACATTCTTTGTTCTTAGTACGAAGTTAATTCGTAATTTCTTACATTTCGGTTTTCTGACAAACGGTTTTCGGTTATAATGGCTACTAAGTTAGTGGAAAGTAAATTTAAAATTAAATACGATTGGTTTAAAAACACCTTGCAGATGATTAATAGTAAAAGTTACGCTTCTAGTGTAGTATCGGCTCGGTTACGTAAGTTAGAGGAATATTTTAAGGCGTTGACGGAAGCGTATGAAGAGATTTTAACTTTGGATTTGGAAACGGTTGCTACCTACGATGAGAAGTATAGGGAGGCCACGGAGGTGTACAACCAGCTCGATGCGGTGGCCATCGGTTGTCCCAGCTTGGATGGCACACATTTACCTACGGAAAGTGTTGCATCATCACGCTTGCCACGGATAAACCTGACTTCCTTTGACGGCGATGTATTTTCCTGGACGAGTTTTATAAGTCTGTTTACGTCGTTAGTGTTATCACGTAGGGACATCTCTAAAACGGAAAAATTCCACTACTTATTTTCAAACGTTGAAAAGGAACCCCAGGCTTTGATCCGGCACCTACCTATGGTGGATAGTTCATTAGACACGGCTATGGACATTCTGAGAGGTAGATATGAAAATAAACGGCTGCAAGCGGATTCATACATTTCTCGGATTTTACATTTACCGGTATTAAATAAGAGTTTGGGTCTTAGGATAAAAATCTTAAATCCATTATTGGAATCAACGCGGGCTTTAAAGAATCTCGGTCTCCCAACGGACGAATGGAGTTATATTCTGTTACATATAAGTTTAACAAAATTACCTCTTGACATTAAAACACGGTTTGAACAATCTTACGGCGGTAATAGCTTGCAATTGCCCACTTTTGATCAATTAACTGAGTTCTTGCAAAATGAATGTCGATTAATTGATACGGCTAACTCGGAGCCCATATTATCCTATGCGGAACAGGTGCGCAAACCTGCGCGCACAGCACATGTAACGGAACGTAATAATAATTACAATAAATCGGATTCGGCTAACCATAATCGTAGGTTTATTTCCGGCAAGACCGCTAGCTGTCTTTATTGTCAATTATCGGGTCACACTTTAAATAATTGTTATAAGTTCGGGAATATGTCTAATTATAATCGGAAGGAATATATAAAAAATAACGGATTATGTTTTAAATGCTTCGGAGGGCATTCTGCGGCCGCATGTACCCGGCAGGTACCATGCAATCGGTGCGGAAATATCGGTCATAATAAATTGGTCTGTACTATGTCCATTTCTCGTTCGGCTTCGCCCGCTGCAAATGAACAGCGTTCGCGGCAGGCAATGGTTGCTTCACAACGCGATAACGACTGCACCCGCGGCAGACGTTCACCGGTTCAAACACGTAAACAATACTGTAGACGACAACCGCGTCCGTCGGCTATCGGCTACAAGGGCACTCCGAAACTCAGCGATGAGTAAGGAGCGAATGGACTGTAATGAAAACTAGGTAACGAAAACGGACGAATATGAAACGCAAAGTAAATCAAACGATATATATTTACACACAAATTAACAAACAAACAAAACAACAAGGATCGGAAAACACTTAAATTTACTCTTAACTAATATAGTCTCTGTCTAAATGAATTTAACACTGATCGCGGACCGATGGTACTACGCTAACACTGACAAAACTAAATTCGCGGACCGATGGTACTACGCTACTAAGTACAAAGATGGTTAACGCTCAGAACTAAAGTGGAGAAGTGAAAACTGTGGCGGATCGTTGATCAACGCGCGGACTACGGAGTGGTACTCTACGTAGGATACAAGATGACTGTCGAACTGTGTTTACATTAGAAAATGGCCGTCCTTTTATACAATTCCGCTCTGGGATCAGGGGGACGCCCGCCCTGTCTTAATACATTAATTTACTAAAGTTATACATGACTTAGCTTAAAAATAACTTATTCTACGGATTGACGCCGTTAGAATTTACAATATATTTGCGTGTGTACGCTGTGGGAGCTCCCGTCCGACTGTGAGGCGTGAAAATACCTAACTATTCTTTGTCCCCGGCAAGAGGCCGTCTCGCTCGCACCGTCCGAGATATACACTCGCGCGGTCACTCTTAACGCGCTGCGCGCCGCGAGACTAGTTTAGTCTTTGATTTATCGTGTTCTCGGACGGTTGCGGCCGGGACAATGTTCTACAAAATTACTCTATTTATTGAAATCTACATTCTTACAAAGTTTCAAATTAATCTATAATTTTCCTCAATTTTTACATCGAACGTAAACAAAGATGGCTCCTTTGTCTCGCGCTGCGAGTGGAAATTGCCACGATGAGTCATCTTTGTTTTGTCGTGGTCTTTTTACTAAGACATGACGGGAGCTCTACATGAATAAATGATTATACAGGGAAATTTAATTAATTTCAGCCGCTTATACGGGCAAACGATCTTATATCTAAGTTATTTAAAATATTTATTTATTATTTCTCTTAAAATTAAGCGCTCTGCAAAGCTGTCCGTAACAATCTCCCCCCGTCGAGCTGCCGCGTAGACTCGGGTTGCATGGGGAGGACAGCCAGCTTCCTCACGGGGCGCCGAAACACGCCGCCCTTGGTGCGCACGTCCGCGTTCCGCACCTCGCCGTCAGGACCCGGATGCGTTGCCTCGACGATCCCTCGTGGCCAGACGTTGCGTGGCAGCGTGTGATCGGCGATGACCACGCAGTCGCCTGGCTGGATCCGTCGCTCTGCTCCCGACGGCGACGATTGCCTGGGCGCGAGTGTGGGCAGATACTCCCGTATCCACCGCGCCCAGAATTGATCGGCGAGCGCCTGGCTGGCCCGCCAAGTGCGGCGGTCGGCCTCCAGGCACGGCCCGATGATGGGTGTCGCCGTCGGTCCGCCCAACAGGAAGTGGTTGGGCGTAAGCGCCTCCTCGTCCCGTGGGTCCACAGAGACGTGCGTGAGTGGCCGGGCGTTGACGGTCGCCTCGGCCTCGGCGAGCAGCGTCATCAGCACCTCTTCTTTAGGCGCCTTGGTATGCAGCGTTGTCGTCAGTGCGGTTTTGATGGACCGCACTAGCCGCTCCCAGGCGCCTCCCTGGTTCGGCGCGCCGGGCGCGATGAAGCGCCACTCCAGGCCGCGCTGTAGTCCGTAGCTTTGGAGTGCGGGCAGCCATTCTTCGTAGGCCGCCCGTAGCTCGATGTCTGCGGCCCGGAAGCATGTAGCGTTGTCGCTCCAGATTTGTCGCGGCCAGCCGCGCCTCGCCGCCAGCCGTCGTAGCGCCATGATTGCAGAGTCCGTCGACAGCGTGTGCACTATCTCTAAGTGCACGGCGCGGGTGGTTAGGCAGGTGAATAGCGCCACCCAGCGTTTCTCGTGGCGTCGGCCGATGGTGACCCACACGGGACCGAAATAGTCGGTCGCCGCGTAGGTAAACGGCCGATGGTGTGGCTCGACGCGGGCTGGCGGCAGGTCCCCCAGTGCAGGTACTCGGGGTTGTGTGCGGCGCAGGATGCACGTCCGGCAGGCGTTTGCGACGGCTCGTACTGTTGGCCGCAGCTTCAGCACCCAGTGTTGTTGCCGGACGTCGTTCACGACGCGCTCGTTGTTGGCGTGTGCGGCCCTCTCGTGCTCGCGCTGTAGCCACAGCCGCACGAACGGGTTGCGGCCGTCGAGTATGGCCGGCGTCTTGTTGATGTAGGCGGGCGCGGCGTTGATTCGCCCGCGCATTTTCAGCAGGCCGTCTGCGTCGATGAAGGGATCGAGCTTGTACAGACGGCTGCGTCGAGTGATGGGCTCGCCTCGGGATAGCGCCCGTAGCTCCTCCGGGAAGGCTTCGCGTTGCGACTGCTGAAGCCACATGTGCTCGGCTTGCTGCATGTGTTTCAGCTGTAGTCCCGTGGGCCGCTTTGTTTTCAGGCGCTCCGCAAACTGGAGCAGTCGCGCCGTCGTGCCTATCAGCCGGTTGTATTTGGAAAACCGGCTGATGTCAGGCAGCGGTGATGTCCACACGCTTGTAGCTGCGATTTGATGCGGCTGGGCTTCCATCGCTTCTTCTGTGGGCGGCGTCGGCGTCTCCTGTGGCCACTCCGCTTCAGGTTGCCACAGGAATTCGGGGCCGCTGTACCATCGGGCGCCTATGTCCAGGCGACGCGTGCTGTCTGCTCTCGTAGCGTCGTCGGCGGGATTTTTCTTCGTAGGCACCCATCTCCACTGCTCCGTTTCAGTGATTTCAGCGATTTCACCGAGTCGGTGCGCGACGTAGGCGCTGTAGCGGCGTGCGTCGTCGCGCACCCAGTGTAGGACGGTCCGACTGTCTGTCCATAGGACCGTCGCGTCGATGGTGACTCGGTGTTCGTGCGCGATGCTTTTTGCCAGCCTCGCTCCAATAAGCGCCGATTGTAGCTCGAGTCGTGGGATGCTCTGCTGTCGGGTCGGCGCCACTTTCGCCTTGGCTGCTACGAGGCTGACGTGTGTCTCGCCGTCGACTTCTTGGCGCCAGTAGGCGACGGCTGCGTAGGCTTGCGAGCTGGCGTCTACGAAGATGTGTAGCTCGCGTCTCGTAGCTCCCCCCGTTAGAGTGTACGGGCGGGGTAGGCGTAGCGCTGCTACGGACTCCAGTCCGCGTAGCCACGTAGCGAACTCGGCAGCTTCTTCAGGCGGCAGCGTAGAGTCCCAGTCGAGTTTGAGCTCCCACAGCCTCTGAAGTTGTATTTTCGCCGTCACGGTGTAGTGCGCCAAGAGTCCGATCGGGTCGTAGATACTCATGACGGCGCTCAGCATTTCTCGCTTCGTCGGAGTGCGGCGTAGCTCACGCACCTCCGTCGGGACCCGAATCATTCTCGTGTTGAAGCCGAGTGTGTCTGTGTTCGGGTCCCACATCAGCCCGAGTATCTTCTGGCTCTTGTCGCCGCCCAGCTGCGCGGGCGTTGTGGCTCGGAGCTCCGTAGGTAGCGACTGTATGAGTTTAGTCGCGTTGGAGCTCCACCCGCGCAGCAAGAATCCGCCCAGTCTGTGTGAGGCGGCGACTTCTAGGGATGTTTCGCAGGCCTCCTCTTCAGTTTGAAAGCTCGAGACGAAGTCATCCATGTAGTGGTTTTCAGTGATCTCTCGTACAGCCATCGGGTGTGTCTGCGCGTTCTCTTCGGCGTTATGATCCCGCACGCTGTGGGCCAGGAACGGACTGCTCGCCGCACCGAAGAAAATCGACGTCAGCTGGTACACGGTCGGAGGTCGCGATCTGTCGGCGCCTCTCCACAAAAACATCTGTGACGGCCGGTCCTCTTCTCTCAGTTTGATCTGTAGAAACATCTCCGCGATGTCGGCCGTCACGGCGTAGGCTCCTTCTCTGAAGCGGTACAGTATGCCCAGTATTGAGCGCAGCTTGTCGGGTCCCTCCAGTATGTAGTCATTCAAGCTGCGGCCTTGTGAGGTGGCCGCAGCGTCGAATACAAGCCGGATGCGTCCAGGCTTATTCGGGTTCGTAACCGCGAAATGGGGCAGGAACCATGTAGCGCTGCTTGTCGCCGGCACCGTCCGCTCGGCGTATTTCTTTTCAATTAGATTTTCAATCTCCTTGGTGTAGGCCTCAGCAAACTGCGGGTCGCGGTCCATCTTCTTCTCGATGCCTTGTAACCGCTGCAGGGCCATGTTGTACGTCGGCGGCATGTTAGGGTTGTCGTCGCGCCATAGCTGCCCGACTTCATAACGTGGGCCGTCGATTCGTCGCACTGTGTTGTTGAAGATTGTGATAGCCCGCTCGTCTCGCGGGGTAGTCTTCTTTGCTGCCGTTATCCCCAATGAGTCGATGTCGAAGTAGTTCTTCAGTTGTGCATTGAGGTCGTCGTCTCGAACGGCGTAGCAATGTTGAACGGCCTCTTCTTGAGTTCGTCGAATGATTTTCGGCGCCGTTCCGAACACCACCCAGCCCAATGGAGATAGGAGGGCGGCGGGTTCGTTGATTCTGCCCACGCGGATCTCGTACGGCAGCATCAGATGCCAATTGTCGGCTCCGATGAGTATGCGTGGGCGGGCTTCGTCGTAGCAGGCGGCACCCATGTCAGCGAGATGCGGGAACTGCGTGACGTATCTTCTATCGGCTCGTTGTGCGCGGAGGCTCAGATCATCCACGGTACGCAGCATTATAGGGTGTGCTGGACCGCCTGTCTGGCTGCGCACGTGAGCGTGTACTCGACGACTCCTCTGCTCGGTAGCCATCGATCCCACGCCTTGTATGTGTAGGCGTGTGGTGGCGCCGTCGGCGCCGATCTCGTTCGCGAGGCTCTCTTCAATGAGCGAGATTGTGGAGCCCTGGTCCATCAGAGCGTAGGCCAGCGTCTCGCCGCGGGGCCCGCCGATGATGATTGGGATGATCTTCAGAAGCACGGTCGAAGTGGCACGACCGAACTCCGCAGTGCTCGCCGTAACTTCGTGTGTGCACGCCGTCGTCTCGGGTGCGTCCGTAGTTGCGTGCGTAGCAGGTTGGCGCCGCGACGCCATTGTATGATGCGTAGCGGCTTGATATGGCGGAGCGGTGGGCCCAGCTCTCGGCGTCGCGACGACTTGCTCAGTCGCGTATGGGGCCGGCGCGTACGGATAGGGCGCGTACGGGACGGCGTGTTGCATCGGGATATACGGCGCTGGGGCGTTCGGCGTATATGATTGCTTCGTCGTTGGCGGGCCCGCTTCTGAGTGTAGCAGGCGGTGATGCGGGTAAGTGCACCCGGGAACACCGCAGCCGCGGGCTCGGCACTGGTCGCGGCGATGCCGGCGGTCCAGGCATTTGAAGCAGATTTTGTTGTTGCGGACCCAATCCCATCGGGCTCCGACTGTCATGTTGAGTATCTTGCGGCATTCTGTAGTGCGATGAGCGCCGCCGCAGCATAGACAGGCGTCGGCGTGCTCAGTTGTGTAGGTCTGCGCTCGATCTTTGAGAGGGCGTCGTACGGCTCCTCTTCCGGCGCCGCTGCTGATTGCTCGATTGTCTGGGACGCGCTGCGATCCCCGTAGCTCGGCGGCGGGCGTCGGTCTTCTTGTCGGCGCCTTGGCGTGGGAAAATTCCATTTCCGCATCGCTCTCCTCCAGCAGGAATTCCGCCATGAGCATGAGTTCGCTCTCGGCGGAATGTAGGCGCTCCTTGGCGTAGGAGCACCATCGGCTGCGTAAGTGCGGGCTTAGGCGCTCCGTCACTTCTCTGATTAGCAGCGGGTTGGCGCCGTAGCTACGGCGATCGAGGTCCACCAGCGTCGAGACGATGTTCATAACTTTGATTGCGAAGTTGTTGAGATCGATGGCGCTCGGTCCCAATGGCGGCATCCTCTTCAGCTCTTCAATGGCTCGGTCGATGAGAAGGTCAGTCCGCCCGAAGTTTTTCTTCAGTACTCGTATGATGAGTTCGGGGCGGGTCGACGAGGCAAGCATGTGTTGTACGCATTGCCTCGCCTCTCCCTTCAGGCTGTGGCGCAGGCGCGCGACGTTCTCGAATGGCGAGAATTTGTAGCGCGTAGTGCTCTCGGTGTAGCCGTTGTAAAATGTGAGCCACTCGCTCGGCTCTCCGGAGAATGGCGGCAACTCGTAGACTTGACGTGGAGGTGGCCGCATCATCGTTTCGATTGTGTCCGTCAGGCGGTCGATAGCTCGTCCTCTGCTCGTCGATCGCTCCCGCTGGCTATGTGGTGTCTGTGGCTCGTGCTGTTGCCGCTCGCGTGTCTCGCGTTGCGGCGTCCGTGCTCGAGTATGCTTCGCATTGTCCGCGTCAGCATTTTGTACGCCTGTCAGCCAGTCGTCGACTCGACGTTGAGAGTCAGCTTGAGAACCGCCGGCTCGGGATTGTTCATCGATGCGCTCCATTTCGACCGCGAGCCTCTTCTCGACGAGCTCGCGTTCCAGTCGAATTTCCTCGCAGCGTAGTTGCTTGAGCCGCTCCATAGCGGCGAGCTCCGCCTCGCGGCGGAGCACGTCCGTCGCGTTCGACGCTCGAGAGTGAAGTGATGACGGTCGGCGCGGCGCGTGGGCTTTATCACCGAACGTGACGTTGAGGTCGCGCCGCTGCGCGCGGGCCTCTGATTGGTCGGCCGGCGCGGAGTGCTGTGATTGGCCGGCGTGCGCGGCCGGCGCGGTGCGCTGTGATTGGTCGAAGCGCTCGGCGTTCTTCGACAGTCGTTGTTCCAGTTCGCTGCGCCCAGCCGTAGTGTCGGTTGGTGGCGAAACTGGAGCTTCTTCGGCGGGAGACTCTGGTGAATCCGTTTGAAATTGCAGCCCCGAATGGCCCGGCCGGGCCTGGGCAGCGGGCGGTGAGTGCGTGACTGCAACATTTGTCACCGCGAACCGTTGTAGGTCGACTGCAGCTTGTGTGCGCTCACGCTGCGAGCGCGCACTCTCCTCACTCTTGTTTCCTCGCGTTAAAACCATCTTTGATGACGTTTGGAAAACCGCACTTTTCCAACTACACACAACGAACCTAAACTAAAATAACTAATTCCGATCCGGTTCGAAGGACCAAACAATGTAGACGACAACCGCGTCCGTCGGCTATCGGCTACAAGGGCACTCCGAAACTCAGCGATGAGTAAGGAGCGAATGGACTGTAATGAAAACTAGGTAACGAAAACGGACGAATATGAAACGCAAAGTAAATCAAACGATATATATTTACACACAAATTAACAAACAAACAAAACAACAAGGATCGGAAAACACTTAAATTTACTCTTAACTAATATAGTCTCTGTCTAAATGAATTTAACACTGATCGCGGACCGATGGTACTACGCTAACACTGACAAAACTAAATTCGCGGACCGATGGTACTACGCTACTAAGTACAAAGATGGTTAACGCTCAGAACTAAAGTGGAGAAGTGAAAACTGTGGCGGATCGTTGATCAACGCGCGGACTACGGAGTGGTACTCTACGTAGGATACAAGATGACTGTCGAACTGTGTTTACATTAGAAAATGGCCGTCCTTTTATACAATTCCGCTCTGGGATCAGGGGGACGCCCGCCCTGTCTTAATACATTAATTTACTAAAGTTATACATGACTTAGCTTAAAAATAACTTATTCTACGGATTGACGCCGTTAGAATTTACAATATATTTGCGTGTGTACGCTGTGGGAGCTCCCGTCCGACTGTGAGGCGTGAAAATACCTAACTATTCTTTGTCCCCGGCAAGAGGCCGTCTCGCTCGCACCGTCCGAGATATACACTCGCGCGGTCACTCTTAACGCGCTGCGCGCCGCGAGACTAGTTTAGTCTTTGATTTATCGTGTTCTCGGACGGTTGCGGCCGGGACAATGTTCTACAAAATTACTCTATTTATTGAAATCTACATTCTTACAAAGTTTCAAATTAATCTATAATTTTCCTCAATTTTTACATCGAACGTAAACAAAGATGGCTCCTTTGTCTCGCGCTGCGAGTGGAAATTGCCACGATGAGTCATCTTTGTTTTGTCGTGGTCTTTTTACTAAGACATGACGGGAGCTCTACATGAATAAATGATTATACAGGGAAATTTAATTAATTTCAGCCGCTTATACGGGCAAACGATCTTATATCTAAGTTATTTAAAATATTTATTTATTATTTCTCTTAAAATTAAGCGCTCTGCAAAGCTGTCCGTAACAAATACTCTGCGTGCTCGGATGACGGTATAGACTCTCGGTCACGGAAATTAAGTCATAATAATTATGAGGGCGATAATTTATCTCGCAACGTTCGGGAGCGCGAGAATCACCGCCGAACGGAATTAGGAAATCGGGAACCAACTTATTCGGGGCGATCGCATAGTCCGGATGCGTATCGTAAGTCGCATTCTCAACAATAGCAATTACAGTATTGTAATGTCGGCTCAGTACCACAATTAGCGGATAATGTTATTTTGCCTACGGTATTGATTGACGTAAAATCGGCGAACGGTAATTTCATACAGTGTTTAGGTCTACTGGACCTTGGTAGCCAGACAAGCATAATACGAAGCGATTTCGTGGCTTGTTTAGGGTTGAGGCGACATTACAATAAAACGCCTTTAATAGGTATCGGCGGAGTACGGAATAATGACGGCACTCATATTGTTGAGTTTTACTTTAAATCAGAAAAAACGGAAAAACGTTTATTATCGGTTACGGCGGTTGTATTAAAGAAGCCTACTTCATATTTGGCGCATAGGCTAACATTATCCGGCGGCACGGTTAAACTTACGGGTGGCGCTCATGATATGAGGCACGTTGACGTTATTTTCGGATGCGACATATTAGGTCAAATTTTAAATGGTGATAAGGTTGATTTGGGTGGTGGCCTATGTGCAATTAGTACCATTTTTGATTACGCTATATTTGGTCCGTCTCGGTCGGTGTATTCGTATGACTCGGAAGCAAATAATAAAAATGTGGGCCTTACGCTTCTCGAAGCAGTTGAACGGTTTTGGCGGTCGGAGGAACCGCCGTCGGCGGCTGTCAAGAACCCGGCGGATATTGAATGTGAAAACATGTTCACAGCAACAACATCACGTGGTGCAGATGGTAAATATGTTGTTCGTTTACCTCTCACACCAGATCATCCCCGGTTGGGTGATTCTAGCGAAACTGCTTTGCGACGTTTTTTGGCTATAGAACGGCGTATGAAACGGCAACCGGATTATCGCGATAAATATGTAGAATTTATGTCGGAATATTTAAAACTCGGTCATATGGCGGTTTCTAACTTTGATGTTGGGTCGGGAGAAGAACACTATTTTTTGCCTCATCATGGTGTCTTCAAAAAATCGGGAGACACACAGAAAATCCGAATAGTGTATGATGGAAGTGTTCAAACAAGTACAGCTGTGTCACTTAATGATTGTTTATTTTCGGGACCTCGGCTACAAAACGATATTACTCAGATAATTATTAATTTTCGGTTACCACGGTATATTTTTACTACTGACGTAAAAATGATGTTTAGGCAAACATGGATACATCCGGACGATCGAAAATATCAACTTATATACTGGCGATCGTCACCGGACGAACCGTTACTTATTTATGAGCTAACTACAAATACCTACGGTTTAAAATCGAGTCCTTTTGTTGCTATTCGGTGTTTGCATCAATTAGCTAATGACGAGGAAAGTAGTTATCCTCGCGCGGCGGAGCTGTTACGTCATAATAGTTACGTCGATGATCTTAACGGCGGAGCCGACGATCTGGACGACGCGATAGCTTTGAGGGACGAGTTGATATCGCTCATGAATACGGCTGGGTATGAATTACGGAAATGGGCTTCGAATGACCCAAGAATTTTAAACGGGTTGCCATTAGATCATCTCGAGACGCCCCGTTCTTTTGAACCCGATTCGGATGGTTCTGGGTTCATTAAGGTTTTAGGTATCCAATGGGATCCGAAAAATGATTGTTTTACTTATCGGCTAAACCTACCGGAGGACGGTATTATTACTCGGCGAAGTATTTTATCTTTGGTGGCGCGTTTACATGATCCTTTGGGATGGGTCTGCGCCGTGGTGTTTAAAATTAAATTGTTATTACAAAATCTTCTCGGTAGTTTTAACAATTCACGAAAAGTTGAATGGGACGCTCCGGCACCAATAGAAATAGTACAAAGGTGGCGTGAAATATTGTCGGACTTACCTCATCTGTGTCAGGTATCAATACCTAGATGTTTGAAATTAGACAACAATATTGAATATGCGATACACGGTTTTTGTGATGGTTCATCACTCGGTTATTCGGCTGTTGTTTATTTGCGGTCGGTTAGTGCGGATGGTACGGTTCTTGTGCGGTTAATTATGGGGAAAAGCCGTTTAGCACCATTAAAGACAAAACACACCATTCCCAAGATGGAATTGAACGGTGCGGCCTTGTTAACCACTCTTATTAACCATGTCGCTTCCTCGTTCGAACGCGACATTAGGTTAAATGAGATAGTGGCTTGGTGCGACAGCACTATCGTTTTAGCATGGTTAAGGACTCCACCTCATAGATTACAAGTTTATGAAGGAAATCGAGTCTCACAAATAATATCTTCTCGGGTAAATATTACATGGCGGCATGTACCTAGTGAATTAAATTGTGCTGATGTGGCGTCGCGCGGCACGTCGGCGTGCGAGTTGCTGCGGCACCGTCTGTGGTGGGAGCCACGCTGGCTGCAGGGCGCGCCAGCGCGGTGGCCCGGCGAGTGCTCGGACTTCCCGGCAGACATGTTACCCGGATTGCGGGCTGCCACGGTTAACATTGGAATTGTAGATGAGGACTTCGATTTGATTGATCGGTTCAGTTCTTTCGAGAAATTAGTTAATGTAACTGCTTATTTATTACGGTTCTTACGGTATTGTAGATTTACGGATGGACGTAATCCTAATCACATCTCGGTTTCGGAGCGTAGAGACGCTACTACATGTTTAATTCGGTTAGTTCAAACTCGGCATTATGAAGCGGAAATCGCATTAATTAAGGAAAATAAACCTATTAAAAATTCATTACGGCGGTTAAATTTGTTTTTGGATACAAATAATTTACTTCGGGTCGGCGGTCGAATTGATGCGTCCGAGTTACCTTACAATGCGCGGCATCCTATATTACTACCCGGCAAGGATCGGTTTACGGAACTTTTAGTAACACACTATCACAAGGTATATTGCCACGTCGGCGCAAATACCCTTGAATCTATTTTATCCTGGACTTATTGGATAGTTTCGGCTCGGCGGATCACACGTCACGTGACGTTCAAATGTGTACCGTGTTACATGGCGAAGCCTAGACCAGTTCAACCATACATGGCGGACTTACCTTCGGATCGTGTTATAAGCGAGAGAGCGTTTGTCGGTACGGCGACTGATTTTGGGGGCCCTTTTTATATAAAATCGAGCAATCTTCGAAATGCAAAAATTGAGAAATGTTTTCTCTGTATTTTTGTTTGTTTAAGTACTAAAGCGGTACATTTGGAAATTGTCTCTCAATTGTCGGTTGAAGCTTTTGTTGCGACGTTTACGCGTTTCGTATCTCGGCGTGGACTTCCGCATCTATTGCGGTCGGATTGTGGAACGAATTATACGGGCACGAGCAAGTATTTAAAGGAGTTGTACTCATTTATTCGAAACAATCAATCGGACATTGATCGGGAATGTATTAAGCGCGAAATAAGGTGGCTGTTCAACGCACCTTCGAGCCCCAACCACGGAGGCCTCTTTGAGGCCGCTATTAAATCGGCAAAGACTCATGCTAGGCGTGTACTCGGTGACGCTAGGCTTACGTTCGAGGAACTTACAACGTTTTTCACGAAGGTGGAAGCCGTGATGAATTCGCGTCCGTTGTGCCCTCTAAGTTCGGATCCGACGGATCTCAACGTTTTAACTCCGGGTCATTTTTTAATCGGCAAGCCTTTAGTGGCACTCCCTGAGTACTCATTTACAGACGTCAAGGAATCTCGTTTATCTCGGTTTCAACGAATACAAAAAATGACTCAACATTTCTGGAACCGGTGGAAAAATGAATATCTTCATACACTTCAGCAACGTTATAAATGGACCTCTCATACAGAATCTCCGCAATTAGACGATTTAGTTTTAATTAAGGAGGACAATTTGGCTTCATTGCATTGGAAACGCGGACGGATTATTAAACTTTTACCCGGTAAGGACGGAGTGGTACGCGTTGCAGAAGTTAAAACTCAAAATGGTGTTCTGCTGAGACCCATTTCTAAATTGTGTAGGCTACCTTTAGGAGATTAGGAACCAAGGCGGGCTTGGTTAGGCGGGGGGATGTTCAGGCATTGTAATCTCTTAATATGTAGGTAGACTGCAAAACCCAACGGCGGTCAAAAATACGCGGGTAGAAATGTATTCCCGCGTAGGCTTCATTTTGACACATTACCTTTCGGCTCGGTACGGGACGCTGACGCGTGCGGTGTGCGTCCATTGTTAAGATTAAGAAATTAGCGCTTCCAACGGACTAGATTTGTGCTTTCCGGTGTGCGACAGACTGTTTTACGGTGTCTAAGTGCTGGTCAGCCAGAAGAGTTACGGACACAGCTGCTTCGAAGCCGGTTCAGCCCAGGATTGCCAGGTGAGTGGTTTATCTCATATTGAGCGAGTGCAATGCCTGTTCCTAGACTTTAAATTCGTTAGGGATTCCAGGACTAGTGTAGGTACCACAGAGTTTATCGAAGGGTTCAGTTACGCGAACACTTACTAACATAAGCTTCAATTCGATAGGTAGCAAATTGCACGGTTTTTATGAACATACATTTTAAATTCGACAGCGTTTTTGTTTGTACATTATTGGATGTTAATAATTCCAATTATAATTTAATCGTGAACAATTTCATTATTTTTATGTTGGTTATAGGTTATCGCGGGCTGGTGTTCAAGAACTCGTCTTACGATGTGCTTATTTTTAATTGGCAATTGATCGTTCGGCAGATTTTTTTTATCCCGACAATAGAGTATCATTATAATGCCTGCAATGAAAATGTTGTCTTTATTACAGTGTCAAATATGTGTGCGATGTATTAAATTTTAATTTTCTGTGTATTGAAGTATACATTTATCATTATAATTAAGTATGCCGTTGCCCACTGCCCATGAGACAAGCCTACTAGAGTTTAATTTGGGACTAGTTCGTTTTGAGTGAAGTCATCTATAACTTAATAATTATTTATATTATTTTATTGAATAATTTGGAATATGGTTGGGGTTCTCGTGTCTCTTTTGTATTCACTAAGTATCGTTGCTTTGAAATATTTGCAGATATAATATATTTTTTGTTTCACTCTGGAAACTGAAACAAGTGACAACCCTAATTTAGAACCATACTCTAAATATTGCAAGGTTTTGTATCATTGATTGCGTAGTTTTATTTCACGTGTATTACCATGTGCCTCTTAGTTTAAAAAATTGGGCAAGTGCGAGTCCGACTCGCGCATGAAGGGTTCCGTACCTATACATATATATATAATCTATAACAAGTTGGTTGTATGGGAGCCCCCCTTAAATATTTATTTTATTTAATTTTTAGTATTTGTTGTTATAGCGGCAATAGAAATACATCATCTGTGAAAATTTCAACTATCTAGCTATCACCGTTCTTGAGATACAGCCTGGTGACAGACGGACGGACGGACGGACGGACGGACGGACAGCGAAGTCTCAGTAATAGGGTCCCGTTTTTACCCTTTGGGTACGGAACCCTAAAAATGAAGTTTTTTGCTGATTCTTCAAATTTCTACTTACGCCACAGAATAAAGACACTACCTACTATACGTCTAATTTGCTTGCAAAAGTCCCCGTGTGACTTATTTTAAGAAGATTTTCATGTACATATTTGGTTACACAAAACGGTTCGGTTCTACGCAAAAGTAAACATCATAGCAAACAATTATGATTTTCTTTTCTTGATTGGACACTGCTATACGGTTCCAATCGCGATTTATTTAGCCTTATAGACTTTCAATTCTAAAAAAAATATATTTTTGCAATTGCAGACTTAAAAACGCTGAGACAGCACTGATAAAATCTCAAAGAAAATGGAGGCACACTAGTCGTAATATTGTATTTTTAACCGACTTCAGAAAAAGGAGGAGGGTTCTCAATTCCACTGTGTGTATGTAATAATTGAGTGGTTTGGCACCGACTTCAAAAGGTGATTCAAATGAAATCTGTACATAGTCGGGTTATTTTTGGCGTTGATAATTTTTTTGTTAAAAAGTTATTTTTAAATATCAAGGACATAAAATACTTTTTTTTCTTTCCAGTCATGGCCGTACTTCCTCATATTCATGATGCTGGAGCACATAGTCCTCAGGCTGGAGGGGAAGCCTGGGATCAGACTGAATGACGGGATCACCAGCATATCCCACGGGATTCTGCAGGAATGTGGCAGGTATCCATACGTTCATTTGGTATAACCGTGGATATGGGTTACTTTGGTCCACGGGGTAACATTGATCATCGATTTTAGCAGGGATACATGTAATTTTTAACGCGTTCGTTGAGTTTGCCTACCTTTACAGTATAGTAAATTACTAACAAGGGTGGTAAACGAGGAATTACAACGTAATATACGACATACCGCCCTAGGGCGTAATATACGATTTACCGCCCGGCTTTCTAGCATGTAAACACTTAAAGTGTGATAATAATTACTTACCGCCCTAGGGCGTAATTTACAACTTACCGCCCGCTTTTCTAGTATGTAAACCCTTGTTTACGAGAAAGTGTGATGAAAAACATCTAAGAGTGCAGTACTGTATACGTTATTATACCCTAGAAAATTATTATAAAAGAGAATTTAAAGTGCTTTTTAAGCAGAATAAATATAATACAAGGAACGTAAGATTAAAAAAAATTGTTCAACATTTTGCAAACAATTATTATGGTAGAAGAATAAATAAGTATTTGGTTCCAAAGATATATAATGAAATTGATTGGTTAAGGGATGAAAAGGAGTGTAGCAGAAATGTTGTCAAAAATAGCTTGATAAGGATATTTTTGGAAAACTGCCCTAGGGCAGGTTTTTCAAATTTAAGGTTAACCTGTTAATATAATTATAAGGTAAATATGTAGTGTTAGGTGCACATAACTAAAAATAATGTAGATGAGCGCAATCTCGCCAATAAACAAAACAAGTTGCCTACAATAATCTTTTATAAGTAGATACTGTAGATAGGTGACTAGCGCTCCAAAAGTGAAGCACTTAATAGGAGTCAAGTGGCACCAAATGGTGTTTATGTCATAGCAACACACTTGTTGATCTCCGGAAAGTTACAGATGCGTATATGTGTCAAGTTCTCAGTAACAGTGTGATTTTGGTCACAAATTACGCAAAAAAGTCAAAAATAAAACAGAATCTCATAGTATACTTATCTCAAGTAAGTAAGCTGAAATCATTTGATTGATGTAATTTTTCAAATATAACGTCATTTTGACATCATGACGCCGCGCCGCCTTCGACAGAGATAAGCTTATGTCATTGACCGTGATCTGGGAAGTCAACATTGCAGCTGTCATGTAAGTATATAACGTATCTTCTTAAAAAAACATCATTGGTTGCCGACAGTTTAAATACGAATGATCAATGTTACCCCGCGAATCAAGGTAACCAATCCACGGAATTTCATTTTGGTAAATTATTATTGACAATGCGGTTAGCATTGGGATTAGAGCGGTTGGGATTCGAGTCTCAGTAAGAGCTGATATTAACCCTCCATCTACTTTGCCACCGAACCCATAAATCTGCAAATGCGAGATGACAGTCGATTATTTTTTCTAAAACATAAAGCAACATTTTAAAATCCTTAAAAGTCTTAGCTTGCATGTTGACACACCAAAGTTAATTACTCCAGTCCGTCAAATATTTTTTTCATCACACGATAAACGAATCATATATTTACGTCTATTGTACAAAAACAAGCTAAGTGATTGATAAGGGGCACTCAGGTCATTGACACTACACCACAGACTTTTCAGTGGTGATAAATCAGTGTTACAGTGATATATTGTATGCTCAATTTAAAGCTTCAATACCGAAGAGTTGCTAGAAGAATAGACGGGTACTAGACAGATAAGTTAACCTTTTCTCCGGAGGAAGTAAATAAAGTCACGTTAAGATTAATGTTTTCTTTTCAATTCATATATCCATAACAGAGTACAATATAACTTAATATTCTCTTCTAATCGTTAGAGTTACAAATGCGGTCAAAATTCATTGAAATAGTGTTGTCACAATTTGCTCGGAATTTAGGATCCCTGCTAATCATACAAGTAGGAATCAACACAACACAAACAACGCACTTCATCGTTTAAACATCACTAGTTGAGTTTATATTGTAGTTTATTTTCGGGAATGATTCCTATATTGTGATATGGTCACAATTTTTTTTGGGCAATCAAAATATAATATGACAATCTTAAATGAAGAGAAAGATAAATTCTTGGTCACTGTTTAATAATAAAATAGTTACACATACTTTGAAATATCCAGGGCCTAGCCCGGGCACTCGCTTAACCAATACCAAAACGAGACTGCGTTCAAAAAGTGTTTATTTCATTACTTCGAAATTTCGAACGTCATGTTACATTCATGGTCTCGAAGGGACTGAAGAGGCGGGCGTCAACGTCTTGTTGTCGCGCGAGTATTTCGAAGTACTCGCAGTTTGCTCACTGAGGTTGCCAAGATCCATGGTATGGTATAAGAATATGGTATGGCACTCCGGAATGACGTAGAAAGTCTCACTAGCCGGACTGACATACCTTCCTTTCCTATACCATGCCTAGATCGACACACAACAATTATGGTATCTGTAGCTTCAGAACGACCTATTCTATGTTGTTTACATAATCCCCGTTATTAAATCCCGTTTTTCTTTAATAATGTGTGAAAATTGTGTAAGTTTAATACGTATACTCGCTTAACCACTCAATGAATGCCTAGGGCACTTGGGTGCCTAAGGCTAGCTAATATCTAAAAGGGTTTTTAATGGCCCGAGTTTATAATCCCCTTACTGCCCGTTATATACACAATGTTTTCCATCACACTTGGGAGGAAATAAAAACCTACAAAAATTACTTAGTGAATATTATTTTTATCAGAATACTATGGCGAGGAGCGGAGTCGTACCTGTACACGTGGATATACACCAACTTCAGAATAGTGGACCTGCCGTGGGACAACGTCCTGACCTGGTACGCAGCAGCGCTGGGAGTTGACTTCTGTTACTACTGGATGCACAGAGCTTGTCATGGTGAGCCACATTTTACATAACTTTTTACAATAAATTAAAAAATTTAAACACCCCCGACTCAAGAACTGGGCATCATGAGACCCCTCTGTGATATAGAAAATGCTACTTAAACTGAACATAACTACGAAATTTGGAATGCTTAGCTTCAATAGTGGCTGAGACCTTGTCACTTGTTCCAATTAACGCTGAACATCTTGGAAACTACTAGCCCTATTTCTACCAAACATAGCTAACCGCTTCATGAACCAAAACGATACCTACACATGTTAAACTTATAACACACCTCTTTTTTCATCGGGGATTAAAAAAACATACGTGTCGGCCCAATATTTTTTCAAAACTATTACAATGTATAATAACGTTTTAGTGACACGCATACAAAACTTATTTAGTGGGTAAATATATATATTCTTTTTACAATTTGCAAACATTTTCACGCCTTATCCAACAATGAAATTTTTCCTTTAATTATATTGACACCTCAGAAAATATTACAAAACCTGCCAACGATCATAACATCATAATATTATTAATCTTCCTTGACGACAAATTCTAAATTAGAATCATCTCGGATCAAAGTAAAAGAATATAAAGAGAGAAAACACCCAGAGTCGTCTCCGAATCCTTTAACTTTTCACGGGTCCCTTGAGTCGTTGAAAAAATCGTTCCGTTAAGAACTTCACCCCGTCCATTTAGGTACTTGTTAATTTTGATCAAAATAAATGTTTCATTTCGATATTCATTATCTTGGTTTACATTTTCACCAGTGCCAAATTAGCTGTGTTATTTCATGCATGACGTTTACGTACTTTTTTTTGTATCTACACCCATCTTGTTAAATTGCTATAGCAAGTTGAAATGCTATAAGGTACCTACATTACTTGGCAGCGACCAAAATCCAGTGGTCACCTTAACAGTATTAAATAATTATGATACTGTTAATGTGAGCACGCCCGCTGCGAGGTCACCTCATTTATTCTTCTGCTCCGCGGACTGACTGGCAGGACTGAGTATTTCATATCTACATAAAAGAAAATCTATGATAATAATGACCAATAAGTGTGCAGATAAAGAAGTGTATGCAACTGTACATAATTAGGACTTAAAACAGTCGTGTGATCCCATTATGACACTCGCTTTCAGCTTTCATAATACCCCACTCGTGTTTTAAGACCTCTCATTATGTCCCTCTGTCTCCCTCATGACTGAGGATCGAGGTCATCACTGGATGGCTTACACTTGGTGTGATTATGGTCTCATTATGTACCAATTGCATAAACTATTATTGAAAAACACGCAAATTTACAGAGCGCTGTGTCCAAAACGTAATATATATGCCGACTTCTCGGGGTGATAAATAACTACCTCAAGAGGTCCCTTACCATGAGATTACAATGACAGTACTCGCTAGCGACTGCGCAAACAATTTTTATAGCGAATTGTAATTCTACGAAGTAACCGCTTGGGGCGCTTTACTATTCTCCATACAAATCGTTTAGGCCGCGTGCAGCGTTCCCCGCCGCGCGGGCAAAAACGACCGCTCCCGAACATTCCCGAACATACCATACAGACGCCGCGGGCGGCGGTTTAAAACGACCGCGGCCTTAATGGTACAGTACTTTTATCTCACGAGCGCGGGTGAGCCATGTTTGTGTGAGTAGATGTACATGCACATTGGCTCTGTGTGGGTGAGCTCGGGAGCGAACAATTCCGGCTCACCCAGACAGAGCCAATGTGCATGTACATTACTCACACAAACATGGCTCACCCGCGCTCGTGAGATAAAAGTACTGTATCGCTAGCGAGCACGGTCACGTTAACTCATGGTAAGTGTATGAACTCTTCAGACAGTTGTATTCAACATCAACATTCAACGTCTAGGGATGTTTTAGTCAAACAATTCTTATTTTATTTTATGTAAGTAAAATATCGAAATTTGATATTTAACGCTTGTTAAAATACATTACGAGCATGTTTTTTCTCACTCAATGTAGGAAAATTGTACATTGCCTACTTTATATTTAACTAGCGACCCGCCCCGGCTTCGCACATGTGCAGTGCTGATTTATGTATTATAAATACAAACCTTCCTCTCAAATCACTCTATCTATTAAAAAACCGCATCAAAATCCGTTGCGTAGTTTTAAAGATCTAAGCATACATAGGAACAGACCTACCTACTATATGTAGTGAAGACCCTGGGCAAAGACTTCCATTACTTACCGTTATTTATCATTTATTACTTTTATATTTGTGTAACTCAAGTACACGGGCCCTCAGCGAATTGCCCTATTTGAATCGCGTCTCTGAGTGACTTCTGAGGATTCCCGGTTCTTTGTACATTTTCGAGATTGCCTCGTGGGTCAGGCACGTTTAGTACATATTTGTATCCGAATTTATTAATACCCATCTTCCTTATTTTTCCATGCTCACAAACAATATTTCTAAATGTTTACAATGAAGCGAAAAACATTTGGTTTACGTTAGCAGACGTTACTGCTTTAATAGAAAATAAAAAATATTTCTAATAATAAAGATGATATTTTGTAACAAAGATCTCGCCGTGGTGGCGCTTTTTGATACGTTTTACACAGAGGCAATCCTCTAGAATAAACGCGTCTAGATACCTATTTCTCACTCGCATGTGAAACCAGTTTTCGTTAGCCATGGGCTTAGTTTCGTCTGAGTCATCTGTCACCAGCAACACACTCGTATCGTATGATTGGTTCGCACACATAAAACCAAAATTAGTTTCATCTTTCGCCAATTTGTTGTATGGAGAATCGTTCTAGGCGTCGTAGGTACTTATTCTAAGATTCAACCATGACTCTCATGTTTATAAACATGTCGATCATTTTATACACCCATTGCAGATGTTCCTATGCTCCGCAAGCTAATGCGCCGTAGAATGTAAAGAAGGGGTTTTCAGTTTACTCCTTTCCAGAGGCTAAACATTACTGTTTTAAATATGTAAAACACCGATACTAAATAGCGAATAAGTTTTTAATTGAAAAACATTGAATCGCTTGGTATAATTTTTGAGTTTTCTTGATCTTAAGTCGCGCGTGTTTTCATTGTTTTTTAGAATAAATTGTTTTTCAGAGGTGCACATCCTATGGGCACAGCATCAGGTGCATCACACATCAGAAGACTTCAACATGGGCGTCGGCATCAGACAGTCGATTCTGCAAGGGTGGTGTGGATTTGTAAGTACCATTACCGTACATTACAAATGCTATTGTATTCAACGGTTTATAATGTAGGTAATGTAAACTTTACATTACACTCGCGTGAAATTGTCAGGAACGGCCCGACACGATTTGAACTAGCGGTCCCTGATGAAGAGCTCTACACGAGTTCGAAACATGTCGGACCGTTCCTGACTATTTCACGTGAGTGTAAACCGCTTAATACAATACTTAAATATGTCTCACGAATGTTTTAATAAGGTTAACACAAATACTCTTTATTGTTCAATTATTATGAAAAAAGTACAACATGAATGAACAGGCAGAGGTAACTAGTAGCTTTTTTTTAACGTCTTATATATATAATGGCAACTCTACGAATAACGAGCAAGAGACAAATAGAGGGATCGTAAAATGCGAGCAAAATTAATTGAAATGTTGCTCAACTTCAAAGAACCCTAAAAATAACATCCGAGTATGGAATGGGGTGATTATTGACGGTTAGGACTGGGGATAACTATTAAAAAAAACTCCTGACATTCGTTGCTGAATATCTTGCAGATTACTGCTTTATTTCCACCATGGTGGTAAGTGTTGGTAAACTCGAAATCTTTACGCGATTGGTTCTATAATTGCAATTATAGAACCAATCGCGTAAAGATTTCGAGTTTTATACTAACACAAATTGTGAATAAGTTACTGAAACATTTCCATAAATATTTTTAAGAATAATTTGAATATTCAGTCCTGAAATTACACTTTAGTTGTTAGTTCAAATTTATCATTCAGACTATTTTAATAAGCTAATGTTTATTTGGTCTTGATGGAGATAATATTAATTACAATGAAATTAAAGTTACAATGCTCGGAGGAATGAATTCGTATAGATTCTATACCCCCATGGTTATACAGAATATATAAACACTACAGAAGGTTTTGTAGTCTCTAATCGTCAGAAAAGCCGTCTAAGATCTATATTTTATTGGGTTTTTGTATATTATGCGACACAACTGACTGACACTTGCGCACCGCTATGACTTGCTAGCAATTTACACCGAATTTAGGCGAACGAACCCGGGAGGCGGCGCATGACAATGTATATTATGTAACTATGTTTTTTCGGGTGGAATCTTGCAACTAAATTTTGAAGCAGATATCTTCAACCGGTTGAGATGAAATTTTGCATACCTACTCAACTTTCATAACAATACAATAACTGTTATGAAGCTGGTCTCATGATGAAGCAGGCCCTAGAAACTCTGTAATAGATAAAGCTATCCTACCGAGTTTGGACTCTTTAGAATCGTATCAGTGAGCAATTGATGGATGTTCAAAGAAAAGTACAGTCGGCTATAAAGGCTTGTCACAAAAATGAAATTTTTGACTAAAACTTATTCTAGCATTAGATGTATGCAAAATATGATAAATATTGTAACTATTTGTTAGCAAAAGTTATTAGTTAACCTAGTAATTATAATTAGGTTGATGCTCTAAATCAATATGGATGTCCATCAGATTTCCAACAATGACTGGTAATGTAGATACATTTGTAATGCTAAGACGGTAAATTTCTCAATTATCTCTCCCATTTGCATCAATAATCAATGATTAATGACTAAATGATAGTTTCACAATGACCGAACCAACGAAAATTTAGCGTTTTCGTTCAGCAAGAAAGGCCGACCCCAAGTAGATGGGAAAATGGTCAAGGAAGATGATGATGATGATGACTTGTTATGCTTTTATAAACTTCCCCACGATTCTATTTCAATTTTTGTTAAAGAAAATCTTGTCCTTTTTAGCTTAGGTACGTATAAATTAGCAATGTGAGTTAAATGAATATAATATTTCTAAAAATAATTCATGCTATAAGTCCCATTTTTGTTGTGATAGGTATTTTCAAATTCTGTTTACAATGACGCGAAAAAAAAAAATTTAACCGTTCAGGCAGGGTTCGGACCTGCATCTCCAACGGCTTCCCGGGCCAACACTATTGGACTATTGGACTATTGGACCACCGAACCTGTAGCGAGAGCCATTGAATTTTCAAAATTTATTTTTCGCTTCATTGTAAACATTTGGTTTACGTTAGCAGTCGTTACGTTTTAGTAAAAATAATTATTTTCAAATTCACGGGTAAAAAGATCACTGTGGTAATAATGCGCAGGAAGATTGAGAGCACTCTATTTACGAGACTTTAGGTATGCTGAATTTATTTTCCAAAATCGCTCATGCAAACACATCGGTATTAAAGTAACCTACCTCTATACAAATTGTTAGTCCGTTAGTCAATATAACATTAACGTGAGATACTCAAACAAACCTATTGTAAGTACAGCAATGAATACCTACACGGGCTAAAGACGCTCTGTCCATATTACTAATGGATGTGACCTAGACGTGTGTTTCATTATTAGGAATAAATAGAACATCTAGGACATCGTCTTGTCCTAGACATAACAGTCTAGAAAAACACTTATATAAATGACTATTTACACATCGTAGAAGGTTTTGTCAGTACTAGTATTAATAAATACAAAAGAAATGTCTGTACATTGAAGATATTTTACAAAAAGATAAGTAATATAGGCTATCTGGAGAACATTGTATTGGTCCCCAAATAATTGAATCGAAGCGTTTGAATGTATATGTATTGGTGGCCACATGATTGCGTAAACTTTGGTCAACTTATTTATAAGTGGCAATACTGTAGTAGCGTCCCCGTTATCTTAAATTGATTAGAAAGGGTCGACACTACTTTTTAATTTGTACCCTTTTTGGTCAGACTGTACCTTTATACCCAGATACGTTAAAAACCGTCCAGCCATTTAGTGTGACGCGGAACAAATATTTTGTTTTAAAAACAGATGGAGCTGTACTCCATATAAAACTGATTTTCAATACCATTATAAAAGTTAATAGTACGTAAGTGAATACGAGCGTTCAAGAGATCGGCTAGTGCGCTTAGCATTTTAAACAGAAAATACAGAGGGTGCGTAAAAGCGGAATGAGAAGGCATTATTTCACGCTATCCATATAGCGGTCCTATAGCTTAGTGGTGCGAGCACTGCTCCGGTCAAGCAGAGTCGTGGGTTTGATTCGATTGCACTTCAGTGGATTGCGTGAAATTTTGGCATCTTATTTATCCTAGAGCTTCTGATATACGTGTTACACGCGGAACCGTAGCTCTGCGTTCTCAGCACCGGCGGTCCTAAGATCCCCTACTAAACGGACACGTCAAAGATACGTAGCCGTGTCTGCGTTCGGCTACGGATCGGCGGATCTCGGCTCCGCTCAGGTATTGTGATGACGCACATGAATATGCACAGCGAGGCTTTAATAGCGTCAGCACCTGGTTACGGCATCACCTACTAACACTTAACCCAGATAAAACTCAGTATGTAAGATTTTCCATGCGTAAACCTAGCGTAGAAATAACCTACCGCAAGCTCTATGCCCACATATGTAATAACATTTCATCTGTCAAATGCAGCTGCCCGGACATAACGCGTACCGACAAAATTAAATATCTCGGAGTTTTAATCGACGAAACCCTCTCGTTTAAATTCCATGTGGAAGCGCTGTGTAATAGAATCCGTAAGTTAATATTTGTTTTCAAAAAACTGCGGTCAATTGCGGATGAGCAGCTCCTCAAGACGGTTTATTTTGCTCTTTGCCAATCAATAATAACGTATTGCATAACGTCATGGGGAGGTTTGGCTAAAACCACAATACTAAAATTAGAAAGAGCCCAAAGAGCAATCCTAAAGGTCCATACCTATCGTCCTTACCTCTACCCTACTAACCTTATATACAGTGAATGTAGAGTACTAACAGTTCGTCAGTTATTTATCCACGGCACAGTATTAAGGCAGCACTGCATAACTCCTTACAGCACCGAATATAAAAACAAGAGGCGTAAAGATATTGTTTGCTCCTATAACATGCAAGCAAAACATGCTTTTTCTACAAGATTTTTCATATTTCTAGGACCATTTCTTTACAATAGATTAAATGCGAAATTGGACCTATATCCACTAAGCTTCGCTCAATGTAAGAAAGCGCTTCGTGAGTCACTACAAACTATGACGTACGAAGATACAGAGAACTTACTGGCTGTCATGAAATAAATATTTGTTTAGTTGAATTAAGTTCTTTAGTGTAAATTTTAGTAGTTAAGCTACAATAAGATTACTGTAAGATAGGTGAATATGTGGGTGATTCTACAAAAAATGGGTAACTCGATGTCACAGGGCAATAAAATATTGTTTTGTTATATTTTGTTTATATTTTTAATTTTATTTGAATACTACTAAAAGCCTTTTATTTGGTCACCCAATTTCAGCTATTCATTTTAAATACAAATTTGTGAAACTCCACAATTTATCCTTAAAACGTCAGTACTTTGGCATGTCACAACCTCAAAAGTGGGCAATCAAATGGCTGTATATTAAATATTACCTCTAATGTAAGAAAACTTACTGTTTCAATACAATCTATGATGTATTTAATAATGTATAACACTACTTTCATAATATAATATTCTCACTGTTGTTGTAAAAAATATAAGAAACTTTGTGTTCAGTTTTATTCGTCAGTCCGCTGTCTGTTGTTCGAATTGGAATTTCGCGCTAAATATCGGCGACTCAAATTCAAATCCGCGTTAAATTTCAAGGTTGATAGTAAAGTTAGCTGCAGGTCGAGCCATTTTATGGCCACTATTACTGAGTTTGTACCAGAGTTGTGGTTGTCATGTGAACACGTGCCAATCCAGTCAAAAAGTCAGTCCTATGGTAAGTCGTTATTTCCTTGTAAATCTGTGTTATACTTGAATTTATACACAGTCAACTTTGTTTTGTTAAAATGTAGCTAGTTGATGTTCGAAAATATCAAATTAAATGTTGATTCTAAAGATAACCCCAAATTCATGTCTTTTTCATCAGTCCGTTGGCGTCAGTCCTTTGTGTTATATTGCGCCAAAGGACTGACGGGTTTCCAGGGTACTGACATTTGTAGCGTGTTGAAGCTGTATATTTTTACTTATTTCAGTTTAAACCATCGTGCCGGTTCTTAAAAAAAGAAGGAACAGGGGTAAAGACATTTGTTAAGGAAATAACACCTTGGGAGAAACGATTAGCCACAAAAAAAAGAAAAAAATCATCTGAGTACACGCAAAAAAAAAACAACTTCTGAATGATACTACTTATATCTTTGTTCGCCAGAACTACTGACCACGAAGCATAATCAATAAACATAATCAATAGATGGTGAACAAATGACCTATTATAAACGACGACCAAAGAGCAAATGAAGCGAAAGACAGAAAAAGTCCAGTAATAGGCAATTAAAAAATATTGAACCAAGCAATGGTTTCAAAACTGAGAACTAGACTGAAAAATCATCGACCAAAATATAGGGGAGTCAAAAAGCAGTCTAAGTAAGTTGTAAAATCTGTGGAAGAAACTCCATAAACCAGAATTGGAGTAATGAGTGAAGATATTACTAAAAGGAAAAGAAGGAAACAGTGAAGAAGGGCCTTTTCGGAAGTGTTATATAATTAAATTAAAAGAAACTACATAAAGAGATAAAAAAAGTTCGAATAAGCTACAACAAATACAAAATTATAGAGAATACCAAAAATAGCAGTGACTTATAAAAAAACAGGGATGCTTACTTAGAAAATGTATACTGTTAAACTACCTCAAAGTAGTAAAGCCAATTAAAAAGCTGTTTGAATAGTGGAGATAGATCTTTCTCACAGTATTACACGTTAAACAGTTTTTTCAATTATTACTTCAGTGAATGAAGACTAAGAATAAGACTAAAAACATAAGAATAAGACTAAAAATAGTTTCTACCGTCTGCAAATCGAAGTAAGTGAGGTACTCGCCGTTAATGTTGATGCCAAGTCTGTTCCATTCCAGTAGCTTGAAAGCATCTTCCAGTGCAGCAGTAAACAGTTTTGGAGAAATTACTTCTCCCTGTCTTACTCCTCGCTGCAGTTGGATAGACTCTGGTCTTGGATTCGGACTGACATGGTGGTGTTATAGTACAAACACTTCAGCACTTTGATGTATCGATAGTCGATACGGCACCGCTGGAGAGATTGAAGCACAGCCCATGTCTCGATCGAATCAAAGGCTTTTTCATAGTTCACAAACATAGTGGTCGGTTATACTCCTTTCTTTTCTGTACAACCTGCCGCAGTGTATGAATTTGGTCTATGGTGCTAAAGCTTTTCGGAATCCGGATTGTTCGGGAGGTTGGAAATCGACTGTGCGTGAGACGATTGGTAATGACTCTGAAGAACAGCTGATGAACATGGCTCAGCAGTGAGATGGTCCTGTAGTTCTTCAATAAAGGCTATGCTCGAAGTTTCTGTGCGCGAAAGAATCAGAAATGAGGATATCCGCAGTAGAACCAGGGTAACCGACACAGCTTACAGGATTGCACGGTTGAAATGGCAATGCGCAGGCCATGTAGCCCGGTAAATGAACGGCAGTTGGAGCAGCAAAGTCGTAGAGTGGCGACCACGTATAGGAAAGCGCAGCGTGGGAAGGCCCCCGACTAGATGGACGGATGACCTCCTGAGGGTAGCGGGGAATCAATGGATGTGGTCTGCACGGGATCGCACTTTGTGTCGAGTCATGAGGGAGGCCTATGTTCAGCAGTGGACGTCTGTGGCTAATAGATAGATTAGTTCCTAAGAGATTTATTTCTAAATTTTAATAAATATCAAGCATATGTTATGAAGTTGTGTATTTTGTCAGTACTTTGTCAGCCTCGTCAGTCCCCTGGCAGTCAAATTCAGAAAAACCGAAATTTCTCCGGTTCTACTTAAAAAAGTGACTGGCCCAATCTCGAGCAATATATTCATTACATTACCTATCTTATATACCCGAATTTGTAGCATTTTGATTAAAAAACTATCATAAACAAAATATCCCGAAAAGTTACCCAACTTTTGTATATTCGCCCATGTACTGAAATTAAATAATGTAAAGGCTTTCCCATTGCCTAAAACACAGGGGCAACCCTAGTTCAGGTTATGTAAATTGTGAATTTATTTGTTTTTTAAGTATAGAATTTAATCGTCACCTCTGTACATTATGTTTTATCAATAAATTATTATTATCAAAGGGGTTGTATTTCTCAGCTCTGGGCTGGTATTGGCTACATTTACGGGTTATTCGCCAAGTAAATGTAGCAATTTCTGTATTTTGTTCAGGTAGCTTGCGTCGCGTTATTTTCCGGGTCAAGTTGCATGAACTTTCTCACAATTCGGCATGTATTTAATATAGCGGCTTTTTGTAAGATAGTGTATATATGTGATTTCAGATCTAGTAGTTTCAAGCTATGGTGTAGGTGTTTTGGGATGACGCCTGTTGTGGATAGGACTATTGGAACTACGTATACTTTCTCTTGTCTCCATATCCTAACAACTTCGTCTTTTAGTTCTGCGTATTTAGTAATTTTTTCGGTGATGGTTTTCTGAATATTATGTGTGTTAGGGACTGAAATGTCTATGAGGTAAGTGGTCTTATTTATTTTGTCCGTTAACGTAATATCTGGTCTATTATAGTGGATGGTGCGATCTGTAAGTATGGCGCGGTCGTAGTACAGTTTATGTGTTGTGTTCTCTAGTACTATCTGTGGTGTGTATTTGTAGTATGGGGTGTGCTTGTCTTTAATGAGATTATGCTTGGTTGCCAGATTTTGATGAATGATGTTTGCGATTTGATTGTGTCTGTGTGTGTAGTCTGTCTGTGTCAGTGTTGTGCATGCTCCGGTTATGTGTTGTATGGTTTCCGATTGGATGTGACATCTGCGGCATTTGTCATTTGTGAGTGTTGTATCTTTTATAATGTGTTTTCGGTAGTTTTTAGTATTTATAATTTGGTCCTGTATTGCTATAATGAAACCTTCGGTTTCAGGGAATAAACTACCTGTTTTCAGCCAAGTGTTTGATGCAGTGGTGTCTATATGGGTTTGTTCTAGGTCATGAGGATGGCGTCCGTGAAGTACTTTTTTCTTCCAATTATTTATCTGTTGTATTTGTGGGTCGTTGTCAAGATTTTGCCTTTCAGGTTGTTTGTTTAGATTAAGTGGTGTGTAGTTGAAGTCGTTTTGGACTATTGCATTGTGAATATTACTTGTGTGTGATTTGGTGTGAAAAAATGTATGTAAGCTCTGTATTTGTTTTTTCCAAAGATGGCTTATGTTTATCATGCCCCTTCCTCCTTTGTGTCTTTTAATAGTGAGTCTCTCTATTGCAGATTTAGGATGCAAATGGTTGTGTTTTGTTAATGTGGTGCGTGTAGTTCGTTCTATGGTTTCTATGTCCGTTTTAGACCATTTTATAATGCCAAATGAGTATGTGAGGATGGGGATGGCGTAAGTGTTTATGGCTTTAACTAAGTTTTTGCCGGATAGTTGGGTTTTACATATTTTACTTAATCGGTTTTTGTACTCAGTAGTTAGTGTTTGCTTAGTAATAGTGTGATCCAGTCCCTTTAGCTGTTTGTATCCAAGATATTTATACAGATCGTTCGCTTCCATTGCAGTTATTGTGTTATCGTCGTCTACCGTATAGTTGCCCGGTCTGATCTTGCCTTTAATTATGTGTAGTGTTTTACATTTATCTATGCCGAATTCCAAATTATTATTATTATTATTATTATTATTATTGTGTATGTAAGCTTGTCGAACCGACAACGTCACGGATGAATCGGATCCGCGTGTAATTAAGAAAATTTAGAAACGCATCGCCGTGTACCACGGAGCTACGTATCTTAATTATACGGAGCCTAATTACACGTGCCGAACGGTCTGGATCTCCGTTCCGGATTCGGACCGTTCTGGCTCCAGGTACTCGAAACACGGACACGACCGCGAGCCCTAGTATTTATAGGTATTTTGGTATGTAGTATATCAATCCAATTTTGTCACCAGATCTTCTATCTCCCCCTGGCGCTGGTGATACCGCCGGCTCAATTCGTGATGCATCACCAGTTCAGTTACCTGTACATGTTCTGGATCCACACTGAGGCCATCAAGAGTCTCGGGCCTTTGGAATACGTCCTGAACACGCCCAGCCATCATAGAGTGCATCACGGTAAGATCTTAGTTCTTAATTTAAATTAAAATTTCTGTCTGTCGAGTACCTTTTGGCGTTTCTCCTCAACAGGGGCCACCTCTTTTGCCGGTATTCTGATATGGAATCTTTTCTTTCCATACCGTGCGAGCAAGGCAGGTGATGATGAGTCACGCGACGAGCACTGTCGCGTCAAGATACTGCTCGTCAGCTTTAAGGGGCTTCTAAACGGACCATGTTTTGCTGCACTTTGTGGCCGGCCATTATTGCATCTTGCTCTAGCGTAGGGTGTCAGAGAAGGACGGCCATAGTTGCCGGGCACAAACTGCATTTTGATTCAAACTTAGATAGCAACTGACAAAAAGCTAGTACTATTCTGATATTAATAGGAGGTCGGAAACGTTGTTCCTTGTTTACCCTTGTTAAAGTCAATCAATTGAGTAGAATCATGGCAGTAAAAGAGCATACAGTTCACTCATATTGGCTTAAGATAAATATGAAGTGTTATGTCTGTATTCTTTGTAATTTATTATTTGTTCTAGGAAGCAACAAATACTGCTTGGACGTGAACTACGGAGGAGTCCTCATCATTTGGGACAGGCTGTTCGGTACCTTCAGACCTGAGACGGATAAGATCCAAATCGTCTATGGCCTCATTTACAACCAGCCCTCCTTCAACCCTGTCTATTTGCAGGTAATTTTCACAATAATCTACATCAGGAATCCCAGAGAACGAACCATAGCTGGTCAGACACCATGAGAAGTGTATAATACAGTTAGGGGCAAATGCAGACAGAATGCAATATCGGCGCGTGATATGGAGTTTATGATAAAGAAGAAGATACACCAGGTTCCTATTCATGCCATGGTGCTATGGCATGGCCATTGAAGCCATGCTATTAAAGGCAAAAAAATAAAAAATATGTGCTTTGAGCAGATTTGAACCCATGTCTCAATTCTATATAGACAGATGTAAAAAAATGTGAGGAAACTGTCAAAGATAGAAGAGTTGTTGAGCGAAAGTCGGAGTTTATTTATCAAACTATTTATTGAGAGTGCTTGCTTTGCGTACATTCGTAAGCATCATATATTATTCTGTCTCACCAGTCACCCGAGCTTGCTCAAACTGAATACTGAGCACCGCGGCTTCTGCAAACATTATTCAAGACAGGTTCGCATCAGAAACGTGGTTTCAGAGGAAATCGTCGTCTCTGTACAGCTAAATGTATTTATGACAATATAGTTATTCGGGGAAACTAATACGAAAAGTGGCTTTCATCCTACATAATATATTATGTGACAGGTGACAGTGTTTAGTAAAAGATTCCAATGTCGGGTTTCAATAGAGACAAAAGTTTCCATCTTTTTTACCAAAAGTCTGCCAACGCATTTTTATGGAAACCTGAACAATGAGGCATTTTACCAAACACTGTTTCGTTTTTGTTCATCGGAAATTAAATTTTGATTATGGATCCTCAACGATGCATTTAGAATCAATTTAACAACAGTATAATAATATGTCCTTTGAAAAGCTACTTCTCGTTCGGCATCATTTTGATCTATTCAAGTGACGATAGAATTTTGGAGTTGGAATTTTGGGTTCGAATTCAAATAACTTTGAATCGTTATAATTGTGAAAGTACAGGAACACACCTATCACGTGTTTAATTTTTTTTTACGAGTTAGAGTAAGAACTTAATGGATACACTAGTATTCTTATGGTCTGTGGGATACACATTTAATCTTTTCGTTAAATTCGGTATACCTATATCTACTAAGGAAGGACAAGTGAAGGATTGTGTTAATAATAGATGCCTACTTAAATGCGTAGTCTAAGATAACACATTATCACTCACCACTTAAAGTTTCCCCTTGGTCATTGTAACATAATGAATATTCATCCCTATTAGGGGCGAATACAGAGATACTTATCATCGCTTCACTGTGGAGAATAGTTCCACAAGTACCAAGAAGTTTGGCGATTCCTTAATCTGCCGAACTATTAAAATATGGAACTCTTTGCCGGTTCATGTGTTTCCTCCTTCTTATGACTTTGGACCCTTCAAACGAAGCGTGAAGAAGCATCTCTCGGGCCAGCATGGCAGTGTTGGTTAACATGGCACCGTTGGTTTCTTGTCAGTTGCCATTGCGGCTTGGGTTCCCCTTTTTGCTTACCATCAGGTGAAGTGGAGCCACTATGTTGTGCCGTTATAAAAAAAGAATAACTTTCATAAAAATCCGGTATCCACGCCTGCCGTTATTTGGCCAATTTGTACGTTCTGGGTACTGAAATATCAATTCTTTCGTAGTCGTTCTACACGGGCTACGTCGTGGAGAAGTTCCGCCGTCTGGAGTCCCGAGGAGACAAGTTCCGAGCCATCTTCTGGGGCCCGAGCTGGGAGCCCGGCCAGGCGAGGCTCGGCGACGAAGACCAGAAACTTGAGGTACATCTTAATGTGAGGACTAACGTTTAACAATCTAATCATCATTATCATCAATAGAGAGCTTCATACTAAATGTTTAGTATTCATTCTATATTACGAGACTTGTCGAATTAACAAAATATGAGTAGAAAAATTTGAACCTTTAAGATCGGAATCTATTTTATCAGAATCACTGATTACTTATTTCATACCATTGGCCAATAAGCTAAGAAGACTGCCTTTTGTATCTCTAAATGTTTACAATGAAGCGAAAAAAAGTTTAATGGTTCAGGCAGGGTTTGAACTTGCGTCTCCAACAGCTTTCCGGGCCAACACGGACATCTCTAAAGGTTGAATGTGCATCAGGTGCGTGGTCATTGCATGCCTTAGGGTGACATCGTAGCGCCATCTACCGTAAAGATTCAGACTTCAAGATCGACACCATCGTCTCAAATTATGTTGAATATCGATGGTAACGATGTGTTACACCCAAACTAATTATTTTTATTAAAGCAGTAGCGTCTGCTAGCGTATAACAAAATCTTAACGATGAAGCGAAAAATTGTAACATTTGGTTTACGCTAGCAAACGATACTGCTTTAATAAAAAATATTAGCACAGATCTTTCTGAATACACTAGCGGCACCTAATAATCTATTGGAAACGTTTTCTTCAAACCAAATGTTCAAATTTTAATTGGCAGTCATGTTGTATTATTAGGTCTCGTCTCATACATTGAGAAATAATATGGAACCATTTGAGTATGATGAAAATTGTGACTCCAGTTCACACATAAGACTTGAAAGACAAACTCATTTATATAAATGTCGCAGTTAATTGATTTGTCTATGCATATAACAGGTATCTATTATTTATTTACTATAAAGTGTATGTATGTGTAACAAAAAACTGGTCAATTATTACGTTATGAACATTCTAAGTAGAAAAAATGCCATGTCACTCGAAAACACGTTTAGATTTTGATCAATGATAAATAGTTTTCCATTCCAAAAAAATATAAACCAAACTTTTGTACATAATAATTTTTTGTTACTTAGTTTTTTGTTATTGTTTTGGTATATGCATTACGCAATTTGTAATTGCGCGCTGTTAAATTAAAAATAAAAGCAAGCAACACGGCAGCCTGCAACCACCATGTTTTTGTAGAAAAACTTACTAACAACTGTAAAACGAATATAAATAATCTTTGCATCAATGGTTAAATATAAATAATCTTGTTAATCTTTTACCTTTCTTATATGGATCACCTTGAAAATTGACATTAAACATGTTAATTTCAAACGTAATCTAAAAATTCAAGTTGACGAATGATAGTAAAAAAACTAGATTAAAAGAAGTCCTTAAAGGAGCATGGGTAGATTTGTATGGATTCTGGCCTAGGGACCAATAACAAAAAGCCATATATCGAAGGAAAGCCTTTTTCCAACTTTTTGTATGGCGGTAAATCTCGAATCGTTGTGTAAAAAACGATAATAAAAAACATTTGGGACTACCTGCCACAGTAAAAGTTTTAGAACTTAGGATAACCTATCCAATTAGCCCACCCTCCTTTAATTTAAGTCCTCTTGTAAATATGGCATAATTCCCTAACTTCCTCGAAGGTTCTCAACGGTCCTAAACAATGCCACCCACTCCATTGTCGAAGTTAGTTAAGTTAGCTGGAGTTGTTAAAACTGACCCACACATTAAGGGCGCCGCGTAAATTATGTATACGGCCTAATTCTAGAGGCCTATATGGTTGCCTTTGACGTTTTCATAAAACGGGAGTGTGAGTAACAGATGATTTGTCACTTATTTATCACGTGATAAACGCAACCATCGCAGGCCCGAACTTTTTAAGGCTCCTTATCCGTTCAAAAATACTGATTGATTTAGACATTTTTCTCTGTGATCAAACATGTTTATTAAGAGGCCTTATTCCTTTTAAAATGCTGATTGTTTTAGACATTTTTCTCTATGATCACACATGTTTCTTAACATATTATTGATGTTACTACCTAGAACAGGGCTATTGGGATTTATAGGTATATATTTGAAGCCTGCAGTTTGAATTTTTCATTGATAATTTTTGTTTCAAAAACTACCCGAAATTTACAAAATTCACGCGGAAAATTAGTTTTTTCAACTTATGTTCGACTGTTCGCAATAAAATCATGAAATAGATATGTTACTACCTAGAACACGGGAAAAAGTATTATGCAGTTCAAAAAGTTGGTTGAAATTATAAATATATTTGTCGTAATACGAAAATTTTTTTTTTTTTAAGGAATAAGGCCTCTTTACATATTATCAATCCAGAGGTACCGGGTTCGATTACCGGTCACTTCCACCAGGCAACTCATTTAATTTTTTCTTTAAGCTTTGATATTTATATCAATGACAAACCATTAATTATTTCAGATCGAGCAGAGAGAGAAGTATGACGTGGCCCTGCCGGCGTGGTGCAACTTGTACCTCGTCCTCCACTACGCTGTGGTGTTCTACGGATTCTTCGAGCTGGCTTCCAGATACATGGTGAGTATCCTCACCGTTAAGTACAAAACAATACAATACAAAATGCTTTAATTCACACCAAAAAAACCTTACAAATTAAACACAGATACAGTAATTTTAATAACGGTAGATAGAGCAGACGGTTTTATCGCTAAAGAGACAACCTTTGGGTAGTGGAAGTATATAATATGTCGCAGTCATCTGATTGAATCTGCTATTTGATTGAATGACTAGCGCGTTCATTGAATGACAACATTCAATTGAATGACTATGCCGAACGTTGATTAAACAAGCGTCACTCAACGTCCAATTAGTTAGCGGATTGTAACATTACCCTTTGAACATAACAGACGTAAAATCAGTCAGGTGATTGAAATGCTAAATGACGTTCAGTCAAGACATTGAACGTTATATTAAACAACTTGACGAGTTGTCCTTTAGTCATTCAATTGAATGTTGTCATTCAATGAACGCACTAGTCATTCAATCAAATATCAGATTCAACCAGATGACTGCGACATAAATAATACCCCTCTTTTTTGTCAGGGGTTGAAAACTGTGGCTATTGGTTTGTCGATTTATCCTGCAATGAATCTGGGACTGAATCTAAAACTCTACACAGAATTCTGTGTGCGAAATCCAAATCTAGGTACGCCGAGCAACGAAATGTAAGCCTTGACTACTATGTGACACAGAACGTTGTCTGGGTGAGGCAGCATTATTAATAAGTCTGTGTGTTATCCGATAAACGAGAATATATACCTATTCCAAATAAATAGATATAAATGTTAATTGAATCTCTTATAACTGTTTAAAAGTCTCGAGTAGGCGTCAGAATAAAGAAAATTAGGAAAATACCGATTAAAAATAGATGACCTTTATAAAACAAATAATTCGATATTTGATTCTTCCAACAATACTCTTTGAATTGCAAAATTAAATTTAAACGGGGCCGCCTTCGTACATTTTATTAATGAAATACAGAAGTACCGATGCTCGAAATTCGAACATCGTATCGTGCCGTCCTGCTTATTAAAGTCTTATTTGACGCGAGATCGAAAGGGATGGCACGGTACAAGCTTTGTATTTCGAGCTCCGGGGTCCTTTAGGGCGCTAATTCGACAGAGCTTTGCAATATCTTAAATTGAACAATATTACAACTATCTATCTATCAGCCACAGACGTCCACTGCTGAACATAGGCCTCACCTATATCTCGCCACAAAGTGCGATTCTATGCAGACCGCATCCATCGACTCCCCGCGACCCTCGCGAGATCATCCGTCCACCTAGTCCGGGCTGTCCTACGCTGCGCTTTTCTTTACGTGATCGGCACTCTAGGCCTTGGCTGCCCCAAAAGTAGTTCTTCTGCGAATATTTTGTTGCTATTTGAACTGCATTTTACGATACGATTACGATCTAAGAACGACCTCTATTGATTCAGTAGAAATTATACTGGCGGGATCTCAGATAGATGTGAATGACGTACCATTTCTTAACAGATCTAAATACATAGTGTTATTTACAAAGCGTATAATTATATCCTAAACCATATTCTAAACATCATCCACATCTTAACGCTATTCATTAATACGACCCATAAAACAAGGAAAGTCAATTTCAATACGAAATTATTCATAAATTTATGAAACATGTAATGTCTCATTATTTTTTTATATTAAACTATTGATACAAAGATATACCCAGGTAACTCATTTCAATTTTTCTTTGAGCTTTGATATCTTTGTATCAATAGTTTAATACGAATTTGAGAAAGATCGTTAATCAGTCAACTGTATTAACTGCATATCATGCCTATGTTACGTCCACTTTAAGGTATGGAATCATGTTCTGGGGAAATTCACCAAGTCAGTATGTGGTCTTAAACCAACTCATGCATGCACAATTCATGCAAACCACATTTTATAGTATTAAAAATACTAACACTACCTAGTTTATATATATATGAAATAGCTATTTTTGTAATTACTAACCATAATCTATTTAATAAGTTTAGAAGTCAACGGCTTCAAAATAAAATCAGGGCGCAACCGAGTAACACAGCACTATTGCAAAAAAGTGTACTTGGAATGGCGCATAAGATATTTAACAAACTGCCACAATCAATAGTAGCTAAAAAGGAAAATGTTATTGACTTTAAAAGGAATTTGAAATTATTTCTTATAGACAAAGTGTATTACTCTGTAACGGAATTTTTGACTGACATCATTGACTAATAATTAATTTGACATAAGTAATAAATTTGATGATTTCTAAGTTAAGTTCTTAAGTTAATGATTGATTATGATTTATGACCTAGATAATGTGAACTTTTTATATAATGCACGCTGCATGTACGCCAGGCATGTACCTACATTATATTTTAATTTGTATGCCCAATGGCACCACATAGTGGTACAATATATCTTGTAACATCAAATTTTACCTATGTTGGACAATAAATATTTTGATTTGATTTTGATTTGATTTGACGAAATTATTCGCTCAATCAAACACAAATAATAATATTCCTACAGAACATTTAAAACTCGAAACTAATAACAATAACCCAATATTTGCCCAATATAAACCCTCATAAAAGCCGAAACAACGTGGAAACATTTGCCAGAGGTCAAAAAAATGTTTCCCTCCGTCGTCAGTTTCATTTGGACAGGTGTTCGTAACAGCTTTATTGTTCCATGTCTGTTCGTGAAACAAACGTCTTTTTCATAATGCAGTCAACGGTAAAAAATAGCACATCATTTCAGTATTCAGCCGAAGTATACATCCAGGCCATTTAAATGTGCCAAATTAGTTACAGTGACAAGGTACATCGTATTATATCGCAAATATGTCGATCATTTACTTTTGACTGAATTAATAAACGTATAACGGTTTATTTTCCAATGGCCGTAGGCGCTTTGCGGCCTGAAAATATTTTGGGTGAAATTTCGCTTGGGGCTAGAGTCATGGCTGAAATAACTTCCAGTTACGAAAATCAAACATGACAAGTTTTAAATTAAACGGCTTCGTACTCATCGTAGTAAATTTTTATCAACTTCGATTTCCGCGACTGTCACACATTTAAATAAAACAATTTAAACGGATTATATCGCGTATGATATATATAATGTAACTGTGACAGAGAAAAATTGTGGTTTTCTCAGTCAACCTTTGACAACGGTATCTGTTAATGTACTGAAACGTCAGGGAGGCTCAAATAATTAATATACGCGATATAATCTGTTTCAAATTGTTTTATTTAAATATATATTTATTACCTATATAAGTATGTATATTGTCGCCTAGTACCCATAACATAAGCCTTCTTGAGCTTAATTTGGGACTAGATCAATTTGTGTGAGGTTGTCTGATATTTATTTATTTTATTTATTTGTTTATCAGTACTACGGCGATTTGAATGTACCAAATTAGTTAGGTACAAGGTACCTACATCGTATTAATATCGTAGGTAAATATGTCCATCATTCACTTTTTACTTTGAATTAATAAACGTATAACGGTATTTTTAGCAATGGCCGTAGGCTCTTTGGAGCCTGAAAATATTTTGGTTGAAATTTCGCTTGGGGCTAAAGAGTGATGACTGAAATAGCTTCACGTTGCGAGAATCGAAAATTGACAAGTTTAAAATTAAACGGCATCGTAGTACATTTTAATCAAGTTTTTAAAACACACACAATGGCTTTGATTGACTAACGTAAACTGTAACGTACGATATTTTTACATACATTACATACCTAGGGCGGTAAAATCGTGAATGACCTGCGATCTGGGGCTTTTCGAATTACCGCCCGTGCCTCCGAACCGAACCTGCTGGCCAAGGCCAGGAAGCGCGATTTTCTGCCCGCGTAGCGTTATTCCACTTACGGCCTAGGGCGGCGTAAAACAATTTTTGATAGCACTGTTAATTACATTGAGGAATGCGTAAAGCCTGACCAGAAATATATTATACTATTCATATTCTACCAGCTAAGAATCTGCACTATAATAAATGTCCAGTAGTATCTCTAACGCATAACACAACTGGCTGGGGTTATATTCTTATCCCATTAGAGAAAAAACAATGTTAGTCTTACACCGCGTCTACCTTAGTTTGAGTTTATTTAAGTTCCGATCGTTTCTTTTTACACACACTTCAGGCGAAAATAGGTCAACGTGTTTCTAATAATAATAGGTCTAAAATAAATAAGAAAATAATATTGGAAGTCTAGTTTCCTTTCTCCTAGAATTCGGTGATCGATTTCCCATGAAATTTAGCGCTCTATATAATAGACTCAGTGGTTCTTTTATATTTCTAATAAGTGCTATAAAATTGTTATGGCCTCTATAACTGCTTTATGTCTGCGTATAATGTGTTTGTCAGCGAAAGATTGAGTAAAGTGTTAACTGGTGAATATCGATATTTTACTGGGCCAATAAAACGAAAGTTTTGTCGGATATAGGTTAGCATTGAATCTTAAAATTGAGATCAAACAATCGTCGAAATTATATGAAGTAAATCTTTTATAATTAAACGTATAATCTATACTATTATATTCAAGATTTGTATTGAAAATCAGTTTTCTGAGGGGTCATGATTTCAGGAAAAATATTATTAGCGAAGTCGCGTTTTTTATGGGCGCGTGGCGCCATCTGTTGGTCGTAATTTCCTTTCTCCTCTCATCACGTCGAAACGGGTGGACAGATTTTAACTAATTTTAGTACAGGGATCTGCGTTACCGGCGCATTGCTCTCCCAACTGAGCTATTCGCGGGTTCAAACCCCGCTTCGATTGTAGTAGATCGCATTCAATTTTTCTTTCTTAATTTACCTTTGTGTCATTATTTATAAAAATAAAAAATGTGGTATTACCACATAAAAAATATAGAATCGATAAAAAGATTCTATACAAATATTTAGAACAGCGCCATCTCTCTCGCAGTCTTCACACTTGCTGTAAAGCAATGGGGATTGGGGATCGTGAGTGTAAAAACGCACATCCTAGGGTATGGCTAATGCGCAATAAGCATTTCAAAAAACATATGATGCAGAGGGCGCTCCAGTAGCGTAAAGGATTAAGGGATGAAAGATTTGGTGTGACTGACGTAGCGGTCGAATAGCTCAGTTGGGTGAGCAATGCGCCGGTAACGCAGAGGTCGCGGGTTCAAACCCCGCTTCGATTGTAGTAGATCGCATTCAATTTTTCTTTCTTAATTTACGTTTGTGTCATTATTTATAAAAATAAAAAATGTGGTATTACCACATAAAAAATATAGAATCGATAAAAAGATTCTATACAAATATTTAGAACAGCGCCATCTCTCTCGCAGTCTTCACACTTGCTGTAAAGCAATGGGGATTGGGGATCGTGAGTGTAAAAACGCACATCCTAGGGTATGGCTAATGCGCAATAAGCATTTCAAAAAACATATGATGCAGAGGGCGCTCCAGTAGCGTAAAGGATTAAGGGATGTAAGATTTGGTGTGACTGACGTAGCGGTCGAATAGCTCAGTTGGGAGAGCAATGCGCCGGTAACGCAGAGGTCGCGGGTTCAAACCCCGCTTCGATTGTAGTAGATCGCATTCAATTTTTCTTTCTTAATTTACCTTTGTGTCATTATTTATAAAAATAAAAAATGTGGTATTACCACATAAAAAATATAGAATCGATAAAAAGATTCTATACAAATATTTAGAACAGCGCCATCTCTCTCGCAGTCTTCACACTTGCTGTAAAGCAATGGGGATTGGGGATCGTGAGTGTAAAAACGCACATCCTAGGGTATGGCTAATGCGCAATAAGCATTTCAAAAAACATATGATGCAGAGGGCGCTCCAGTAGCGTAAAGGATTAAGGGATGAAAGATTTGGTGTGACTGACGTAGCGGTCGAATAGCTCAGTTGGGAGAGCAATGCGCCGGTAACGCAGAGGTCGCGGGTTCAAACCCCGCTTCGATTGTAGTAGATCGCATTCAATTTTTCTTTCTTAATTTACCTTTGTGTCATTATTTATAACACTAAGTTTATTCGGGATGAAAAGTATCCTATGTCCTTTCCCGGGTCTCAAACTATCTCCATACTAAATTTCATCTAAGTCGATTCAGCGGTTGAGGCGTGAAGAGGTAACAGACAGACAGACAGACAGACAAACACACTTTCGCATTTATAATATTAGTATGGATATTTTGTATACGACTACGAAATATAAATAAGCTTTACGCGGATAAAATTGCGGGCAAGAAATAAAATAGAAGAAGAATTATTGTGATCGATAATTCCGTGAAACCGAAACTTCCTGATAAATAATTGGGCAAGTTCGAGTCCGACTCGCGCATGAAGGGTTCCGTACCATAAAACAAGTTTGTTGTATGGGAGCCCCCCTTAAATATTTATTTTATTTTATTTTTAGTATTTTTTTTGTTATAGCGGTAATAGAAATACATCATCTGTGAAAATTTCAACTGTCTAGCTATCACCGTTCTTGAGATACATCCTGGTGACAGACGGACGGACGGACGGAAGGACGGACGGACAGCGAAGTCTCAGTAATAGGGTCCCGTTTTTACCCTTTGGGTACGGAACCCTAAAAAAGAGAAATGCAGAGCGAGTCATAGCATAAAGTAAACATTGACAATGTACAGATTAAGAACGTAATGTATTTGTTTCTTTTATTTATAACATGCAAAGTGAAATTGTTCAGGAAAGCATACGTTAAGATGATGATTTTTTTTTGTTTTTAAAAGCTTACTGGAGTTGAAATGTTTGTACGTTTAGATCAAGTCGCAGGACTGAATTTTAAAGCAATTATCCTCAACCGATTGAGCTGAAATTGGGGATACTTACTCAACTTCGACACCAATACTAGATACTGATAGAGCTGGTCTGATGATGGAACCGAAAGGTGGTTATAGGAGCCTGTTCTAAAATAAAATAAATAAAACATTAAGGGACAATCTTACACAAATCGACCTAGTCCGAAACTAAGCAAAGCTTGTACAATGGGTACTAGACGACGAATGATGATATTATATATAATTATGTATCTCGTATATAGATAAAATCCATGACCCAGGAACAAATATTCGAGTTTATCACATAACTATTTGCCCCGGCCGGGATTCGAACCCAGGACCGCCGGCTCAGTAGGCAGGTGCTCCAAAAACTGCGCCAACCGTGTCGTCGAATTGTGCCAAAGACGTAAATGTTTGCTTTTGTTATGTGATATTCCCACGGATGTTTGTGTATTCAGTTTTAAAGTCTTTTAAAAAACCGGCCAAGTGCGAGTCGGACTCGCGCACCGAGGGTTCCGTACAAACACTTTCCATCCCTAAGTGGTTAAGTTAAGTTTGCACCTGTCAACTATACATACGTATAGCGCCCCATATAAATTAGGTGCAAAGTTAGGTATTAAAAAAAACTACTTACTAGATCTCGTTCAAAACAATTTTCGTTGGTAGTTTTTATAGTAATGTACATCATATGTTTTTTTTTAGATTTTTCAACTTTTTCCCACTTTGGAAGCGTCTGTCACGCAAACTATTCGGTTTAGAAATAAAAATATTTTAGAAACCTCGATATCATTTTTGCCCCTACCCCCCCCCCCCCGTATGTGTTTGATGAAAATAAAATTTTTGAGTTTCAGTTCTAAGTATGGGGAGCCCCCAATATTTATTACGATTTTTTTATTTTTGCATCAAAATCTTAATGCGGTTCACAGAATACATCTACTTACCAAGTTTCAACAGTATAGCTCTTATAGTTTCGGAAAAAAATGGCTGTGACATACGGACGGACAGACGGACAGACAGACGGACAGACGGACAGACGGACAGACGGACAGACGGACAGACGGACAGACGGACAGACAGACATGACGAATCTATAAGGGTTCCGTTTTTTGCCATTTGGCTACGGAACCCTAAAAACCGATATCGTAGTCTAGGTATAAAAATATTTCACGTACCAATAACAATTGGAATACGTACTGGGGCTTAGCTCAATTGATCCAATTTGCCAGTAATTGGAACTACAGTCACGTTCGACTATCGATTGTCATAAAAACGTGTCTCTCGAAGATCACGTTTTTATGATCGAGCATTGATATGCAAAATTTCATGCAAAGCCTCCGAAAAGAGGCTAAAATGTCTGTCTTTAAACGAGCAATAAAATATGTCTTAATTGTTGGATGCTAATAAAAATACACTTTAAATGCGAAAATAATTTCAAGGTTTTCATGAACGGATCTACAATTAATCTTGCAAAGTTGTATTATTTCGGGATGAATAATTACTTCTTAATGTATAACAATACATTTTGTTATTCGAAGTACGCTTTTATATTATTTAAAATGGCATTTTCTCCTGCCTGTGATGAGAATAGTTGATTAGTTTTGAAGTCTCTACAAACTGAGCCAGATAAAAGTATAGTTTTCATAAAATTATAAATATTTATTCAATCATCACCATGTTTAGTACATCTTTATTCTATACTATTATAATATTCTAGATTTGTTGAAAAATGGTCTTCTATAGGAAGGGGTCATGATTTCAGGAAAAATCCTAATAGCGTGTTTCTTTTTTTAGGGTTCCGTACCCAAAGGGTAAAAACGGGATCCTATTACTGAGACTTCGCTGTCCGTCCGTCTGTCACCAGGCTGTATCTCAAGAACAGTGATAGCTAGATAGTTGAAATTTTCACAGATGATGTATTTCTATTGCCGCTATAACAACAAATACTAAAAATAAAATAAAATAAATATTTAAGGGGGGCTCCCATACAACAAACTTGTTATAGATTATGGTACAGAACCCTTCATGTGCGAATCGGACTCGCACTTGCCCAATTTTTTAAAGACATGACTTTAACTGTATCAGGACTGGTTAGCCCTCACTACCAGTAGTCGGACTTTTCTCAATAGCGTGATTCTTTTTTTTATAGCGTGATTCAGGATCGTCATTTGTTTTGTATGGGCGCGCGGCGCTATGTCAACCTGGCGCCATCGGTTTTCGTAATTGCCTTTGTCCTCTCAACACGCCGAAATGGCTGGACGGATGTTAACCGATTTTGGTACAGGGATAGCTGGACATCCAAAAATGGTTATAGGATACTTTTTATCTGTCTACGGCAAAGAAAAAAAATACGCGGACGAAGTTGCGGGCGCCTCCTAGTTAATTTGGGTTGGCCCTAGCTTTCCTTAAAGTTTTTCACCTAATACACCTTGAACCTGAAGCCTTTACAAAGAACGCTACCACCATATTTTACTTCATTAGACATCAAACTATAGCAGCGTTGTCGCTGACATCGATTAATGGTCTCAATTTATCGTCCCCGACTCAAATCGTAAGGGGATACGATAAAATTTCATCGAGTGCGGATAAAATCTTAACGACTTTCTTAGTGCCCGTTTAATCTTTGAGGGTTTCGCTTAGCTCCGTAGTTTTGCTGCACTAACTAGGGTAACGTAAACAACTCAATCTGACCTAGATTTTGGTTTATCTAGGCATCGATTGATAAGCTCCAGTTTACATAACATTTCAAGCATCAGTTCTATAGTTAGCGCTAAAGTATTTGAATAAAACAATTTGGACGGATTATCATCACCATCATTGTTTTTTACATCTTTATCAGATGATTACTATGCAGCCTTTTGTGGCAGTGTTTAAAGTGACTATAAAGTCTGATACGGAAGCGTCAGTGACTGCAAGATTGACATTTCAACAGATGGTCGTTAGATTGAATGGATTATATTACGTATACATATTAAATAGAATTCCTAAACTTAGACTGAGAAAAACATCATATTTTTCTCCGTCAAAGATACGTCCACTACCGTGTGTCTGCGAAGCGTTGATTTTTAGTTCATCCCGTTTCCCGCATATTGCTCGTATTTTAATTTTCATTTTATATTCATCACTATTCTCTTTCGTTGCAGGGTATGTCACCAATCTCCGTCCTCGTCTCTGTCTGCTACATCATCTGGTCCCTCACGGTCATCGGTATGCTCTTCGATAGCTCGAGATACGCGCCCCTCATGGAGGTCCTCCGCTGTTCAGCCTTAGCCTTCCTAACCAGGAGCCTCTCCATCAGCCCAGGGTACGGAACAGCCCTGCAAGTCGTCTACGTGGCGTCTGCCATGTTCTGGTGCTTGTATACGCTGAAACTGCTTGAGATTAAGAAGACGAAGAAGGTTGAATAATGAGTGAAATAGATGCTACTCGATTGCTACGCTACAGGATTCATTTTCCAATACAGGCTTAAATTTATTAGGATCTACAGGAGATAACAAGTCATCCCAAATTCTGTCTCTGATAGTTTTGTTTTTGAGAATGTAACAGGTTAATTCGCTTCTTGCAAAATCGGCTAAGAAGAGGACCATGTTTTATATCGTGTGATAAACGTAAGGAAATAAATGCTGCTAATTTCCTGTATTTTGTAGAGAAAAAAAAAAGGGGAATAGCTTGAAATTTTATTGTTCTGTGTAGCGTCTATTATAAGGCGGAGTAGGACTATTTTACATTATATTAGTACCAAAGCCTGCCACTACTGTGCCTTAATCTTAGAAATTAGTTAGTACAAATAGTATAATTATATTTTAAGAACAGATCATTGTTATACGCTTATTTAAGGTTAGACTGGTATGACAGAAAATGGTCTTTCAAAATATCTATTGCTCGACTAATAGAGTTTAGTTTAGATTCAATTTTTTTTTTTTTTTATAAACTTAATAAATGCTGTATGTGTTAAAGTTGTTGTCAAATGAATATTTATAGCAGGTAGCAAACCCAATAAAATCAAGGCTCGTTATGGCTTACCATAGGCTTTTTTTAGGTTTTCTGTATTCGGCATCAAAATCAACTGGGGTCATTTAAATCCTTCGTCAGTTTTACTTACTTGGCACATAGAAACTGCCTCGGTAACCTATGCTACTGTGACAGGTTACTAAAATGACTAGGGTACGTTCCCACTGACTCGCAGCCGGCTGGAATGGACCGTGAATAGACAAATCGCAGTGCGTTAAATCTTCATCCATTTCAGTGGAAACAGTGAAAGCGGAGCGGATTGGGGCTGAGTTCAGATCCATGTTAAATAAGACTTTGTGACTCAGGGCTCTGTGGACTCTTCAATGATGGGCTCCAACCAGTTCGGCGGTTTTATAGCTCTTTTCCTCTCCTCTCCGCCCAACTCCGCGTCATTGGAAACGCACCTTAAGACAGATTACTACACTGCTACTGTTTTGTTTGAACGTTTCCTATTAGATGCAACGACTGATACTTGCAAGTTTGTTTATAATTATTTTGTTACTATCGTTTAAGGTTTGATAAGAATTGTTTATGAAAATTTATTATTTGTTGTGCTTTGCTGAAATAAAATCGAAATTAAACTACTTTGTTTCACTTATACTGTATAAAAATCCATATTTACCGTTAATGGTCCCGGTTACCCGGATATCCGTTAATTAAAAAACTTCCTTTAAGGCTGCCTGTCAACTGAAGCGGAGCAAAGAGAATTAACCAATCAGGCTGTGCTTTAATGAAGTCCAAAAGAAGTGCATTAAAATCTAAGGAATGTGATTGGTCCAGTTTACACAGCTCTGCTCCAATGGACAACCAGTCTAAATCAGGATGCGTTAGTGACGGTCGAGGAATTTCCAAACGCCAGAGCTGGTCATTGTTCAAATAAATTGTAGGACACATTTTCTCAACGAAATAACCCTGAAAAACTTAAAACTCACTGAACGTGACACCTCGTTACGTTCAGTGAGTTTTTTGTGTAGTCGAAGTGTAGTCAGAATCAGGATCGGGCGTGATTGGGTCATTGTCAGTTCAAAAAACAAAATTTGTCCCTTTGGTGGTCAAAAGTTAAGAGCTTGCATGAATCTAATAATGATTGTGAAATCAAACTCCAAAATCAACAACATATACTAGATTCACTATTGAAATAGGTACTCAAATAGGTACAAATTAACAACAATTGCCTACATATTTTTTTTTACCTGGCATTTTTCTGATATATTGCAAATAAAGAAAAAATATATATATCACCACATTTTTACATTATCTAATATATCCCAATTAATGATAAAAAAATCCATTTTGATAAATTCCTCATTCTAAAAGAGCGTAGGCGACCAGTAATCGGTCACAGCGCAGAAAATCTTACAGTCGGACTATTACTAAGACGGATTTAGTATATAAATTGTACCACTGTTCTTTTTGTAGTTTGCGACTGTCATTTTTCCACAAGATGACGTCATTTGAGTGTTGATTTTTAGATGACGCAACTTTCACATTTTTTTTAAATTTTAAAACTTTTCCTCATATCCAAATAAAAATCATAGTTTTGGATTCTGTGGTAATAAAGTAATGAAATTAGTCTTAACATTATTATATGAAAATTTTAAATGTCGTCAATCCCTTTTGATCGAGTTACCTAAAACGTAGGATGCCAATGAGGGCGTTATACCTAAACATGAGATTTGCCTATAAAGCTGTCTGCCCTAAACGAAAGATGCCGATAAAGCAGTATGCCTGAAATGTGAAATTGACTGACAAGCAGTTTACTTAAAGTAAATGAACTTTAAATTAAATTATGAAATTACTACAAAGCGAAATGCCTAAGTGGTTAACTAAATGCCTACAAAGCTAAGTACCTAAGTGCTCAAATGCCTACAAAGGTAAATGTATAAGAGGTTAAAAGCCTAAACATGCATATGTCTATTTATTAGTTAAATGCCCTTTTATTCATCATAAGACTCAGGATCACGGTACAGTTCCCAGGAGACTAGCGCACTCAACGACCGATGTAAGCAGAATGATGCATTCAATATACTCTATGAGAATGATCTCTTCGCAAGCCACGTCGCAACTCCTAGACTCTGTACATCGCCACCAGGTGGCGCTAGTGCTCCGGTGAAGCATCCGTCGAGTCATGAGTATGGACTCATGAGTCATGACTAGACCCCGGACAGTGCCGGACATTTGTCCCGGTGACGTCACAATAAGGTAGTTTGGGGAGTAAACGGACCGGTGTTAATTAATACAATAAAATGACATAATTAATTTAATAATTCTTTAGTTAATAATATTACCTATAGGTCAATTGTCTATTGATTTATTTATCGTCGTTGTTATGGTTAACTGACTCCGTACCAAATCAAATGTTTGGTTTGCATTAATATACCAAAAAATAATATTGATCAATTAATTATGTAATTTTTGTCGTAAATTATTTTAAATTTATAAACATAATACAAAGACAAAAGCATCTAAAATATTATAGATTTTTTATCTTTCATTGTTGACCGCCTGTTGTTTACCTCTAATTGTAATTTCTTGCATTGTATTTCTCCTGTATATTTTATGAGGTGTGCAATAAAGAGTACTTGTATTTGTATTTGTATTGTTTATAATTGCATAACAAGTAAAGTGTATTACTTAATTAAAAAAAATACAAAATAATAGCGATTATCATTTTCGAAAAATTTTTTTGTTAAAATTGGGTTCAGAACTGTTAGTTTTTCCTTATTTATTAACACAGGTCCATTTACTCCCCAAACTACCCTATTGTCTGTTTGTTGACTGCGACGAAAAACAACGGGGTCTACTCATGACCAAAGCCCCTGCACCTCTAGCACAACTGTGACACGCGACTCTTTCTCGCGCGAGAAATACTTCCTATCTCTTTATTCGCTGTACTGTGAGAGAGTGACGGGCGTTAGGTCACGCGACAAGAGTCGCGGAGCGTAGTTGTGCTAGACGTGATCGATGCGACAGAACGTATTATGTTTGCAGCGACCACGTCTTTGAACTGTTTTTTTTATCTAAATATAAAGGACTGTCCTAAAGCGTGTGTACTGTAACTACTGTACAGTCTGACCAAATAGAGTAGAAATTAAAAAGTGGTATATAATACTGTAGTGTCGTCCCTTTCTAATCGATCTAAGATGATATCAATCTGAATGATAAGATGGTGATAGTGGTATTTGTTTTAAGCTGACGAAAATTTTCTAGTTAAAGACGTTATCATTCATTACTAGCTATTTATTATTAAACTTATTACAAAGATCAAAGCTTAAAGAAAAATTGTAAAAGGAGCTACCTGGTGGAAGAGACCGGGAATCGAACCCGGTACCTCTGGATTACCGGTCCGATTGCATAAAGCTTTAAGAAATTCTCTACCAGTCAACCACTGGGAGAGCAGATTATAATTAATTAATTATAGTCTGGAATAGACAAAATTATTCATAAATAACTATTAGAGTATGATGAAGTTAGACTTTCACACTGTCATTTTAAACGTAATTATTCTAGGTAAACTATTACTAACAATTATTTGTCTAAAACATCTGGACTGATTTTAATTGATTTAGTTTCAGGTAAAACTAAACATCAAAAGAAGTCATTGGATACTTTTTTCCGAACAGCGGTTAAAAAAAAAGTTTTAATTGGACGAAGTTACCGGGCACCTTCCAGTAATTTATAACAAAGTTCATCATCATCATCATTTCAGTCACAGGACGTCCACTGCTGAACATAGGCCTCCCCAGTGACTTCCAGATCGGCCGGTTGGAAGCGACCTGCATCCAGCGGCTTCCTGCAACCTTTACCAGGTCATCTGTCCACCTTGTGGGTGGACGTCCTACGCTGCGCTTGCCGGTGCGGGTGCGTGGCCTCCATTCGAGAACCTTACTGCCCCATCGGCCGTCAGTTCTACGTGCTATGTGCCCCGCCCACTGCCACTTCAGCTTGCTAATCCGTCGCGCTATATCAGCGACTTTTGTTCGTTCACGGATCTCCTCATTTCTTCTTCCTCTTTTGATCCTTCCTCATTTGATCTCGCAAAGAAACACCGAGCATAGGCCTCTCCATAGCGCGCTGTGCAACTTTGGGCTTCCTTATAAGGCCCACAGTAACAACACAGTATAACAAAATTACAAGACCCTAAAAATACAATACGCAAAATGAACTGAATTCACGTATTTTCCTTATGACAACGTCTCCAAAGAATAGATGTTGTGATTTGAAGGCTTCGCGATTTGTTTGCCCTGAGGACTCGACATGAGAAGAAAATTAATTTTCGCGTAACATAATATTTATAGAACAAGAAACCTTTGTTCTGTTTTAATGTATTTCCATATTTCATTTATGTTATGACAACATTTGCTGGGTGCGTCAGGAATTTCCGGATGGGCGTAAAGTACTTTTCTCAAATATGCTATGAAATATTGATATTGTGTTCCAATGTTCCATATAAATAGGCTTGGAAGTCACACGATTCAGTCACACTTAAAGACTAACAACTATGGATCTTATCCGAAATAAATGGTTTATTATTATTATTAAAGCGTGCATATTTCAACTAACATTTCAGACACCTCACCGGTTGTTTTCCAACATTCTTTTGTTAAATATCCATGTTTGAAAAAAAAAAAACACCATAGCGTTCAGCCATAAAAAAAAAAAAAAGAAAAAATCGTTATGACATTTTGCCACTACGCCAATAAAATAAAATAAACCGGTCAAGTGTGAGTCGGACTCGCGCACCGAGGGTTCCGTACAAATACTTTTCATCCTTAAGTGGTTAAGTTAAGTTTGCACCTGGTATGTATAGCACCCCATACAAATGAGGTGCAAAGTTAACGCAACCAACCCGTTTGTTGTATGGGAGCCCCCCATAAATATTTATTTTATTTTATTTTTAGTATTTGTTGTTATAGCGGCAATAGAAATACATCATCTGTGAAAATTTCAACTGTCTAGCTATCACCGTTCTTGAGATACAGCCTGGTGACAGACGGACGGACGGACAGCGAAGTCTCAGTAATAGGGTCCCGTTTTTACCCCTTGGGTAATTAGACAAAATGAGAACGAAAAGATTTTACTACTTAAAGTTAGGGCTAGGTATACCACTGTCTTATAACTTGACTTAAAAGTTAAACTATTTTAATATGTAACTATGTATAAGTAGAACTACGTACCTACTAAACTAAAACACAAATTTCAAAAACTTTAAAATGATGTCTGCAAAGTTTTTTCTTTATCAATGTGTCGTGTCCATTCCTTTGCTAATGGCGATGGCGGCGGCACCGATTGAATTAGCGGTCAAAGTGATATTCAAAATGATGGTGAGAATTGATAACATTTCATATTTATGTAGATGTTTTCTTCAATAAAACCGCCGAATCCCAATATTTAGCACTTTATTTGCCCAAAACCAAGATGATTTACAAAAATAAGAAAATTAAAATAGAATTCAGTAAGCGAGATCACAAAGCAACGTCTAGTCTTCAATCTTTCATTCGTCTATCTCCTAGTCCTTCATTCATTCGTCTCATACGTGATATTCACTCTTACATTCAATCAGCTGTCACTCCGTCATCAATACTCATTCCTACATTTATAAGACTACAATTTTATTATTCCGCTCAGAGAGAGGGAATAATACCGTTGCTTAAATTTTTCCTGAGATTACTAATTATTTTATTATTTATTTATTAAAATTTACTTATTCTAAAATGTAATTACTCCAAAACTATGACACAATGGAAAGGTTACTTTAATGTGGCGTCTTATAACAAAAAAAAAAACGGCCTAGAGCATGTCGGGCCACGCTCAGTGTAGGGTTCCGTAGTAGCCCATCCTTCACTATAGACGAAAATTACGAGAAAGATTTAAATTACGGGAAAGATTTCAAGCTCTATAAAAAGGTCGTAAACGCCAAAATAACTGTAATTACTTATTACCTTCTGGAAGTTATCGATGATACGCGCCACGTTGAGTGAAATGTTTTAATGCAGTATGGCACTTAACTAATATGTGTAACGTTCGAAGTATAAGGACACCGCGTGGCACATTATGCCATTTTAAAGAAAATTATGAAATTTTACAATAACTCAAAAATGGTTTGACCGATTTTGTTCAATATAGTTTTCATTGAAAAACTTATAAGACCTAGTTTTCATGAATTTTTCCATGTTTTTTTACTCGTGGTTGAAAAGTTAGACGGGGGGAACGCTATTTTTTTAATTTCGGAGCGAATGTTTACAAAACCGCTGACTTCATCAAAAAATTATGTTTGAAGACCCCTATTATTTTTAAAAGACCTATTCAACGACAACCCACACACTAGTGTTGGAACGAAAAAAAAATATCACCCCCACTTTAGGTGTACCCGAAAAAAAGTTTAATTTTAGTTTTTATTTTACCGTTTTATCGGCGTGATACATACACATGGGTGGTTCTACTCAGGAGGGACGAAAGTGAAGTGATTTGCGGCACACCATTTTTTTAGCATCTAAGGTCAGAAAAGTAGCTTAACGCCTAGCGGAGGTCGTTCTTTTACTGATCTCAAACGGGCCAGTCAAAAAATAAAATATACTAAATTTATGACATTTAACCCTTTACCGCATATAGAAAAAAAATAGTTGTTTGAATTTGAACCTTGACCTGTGCTGATGGACCTTATTAGTTCATATCTGCCATATATGGCTTCGTATGCGGTAACGGTTTAAACAATATATGCTCCCAGGAGACTGAGGACAGGATACTGAGATTATTGTAAGTTTTTAGTCAATAACTACGTCAATGCAACATTTAATATTGAAATCATGCAGTTCTGTACTCTAATGCAACGAATTTACGACCTATGAATGCAAAAAAAGTGTAAAGAAAACAATGGATTTTAAATAAATACGGGCCAGGATACTGTTAAGCTGACTGGCCGTAGCACAACTTCTCAACGAATTTGGCACTTTAAAGTACAATTTTTGAGAGATATATATTTAGGGCTTAGCTAATTTTCAGTGTCATCATCATCATCATCATCATTTCAGCCATAGGACGCCCACTGCTGGACACAGGCCTCCTCAATAGATTTCCACATGGGCCGGATAGCAGCGACCCGCATCCAGCGAGTCCCCGCAACTCTAACCAGGTCGTCCGACCACCTTGCGGGTGGTCGTCCTACACTGCGCTTGCCGGTACGTGGTCTCCACTCGAGAACTTTTCTGCCCCAACGGCCATCGGTCCTTCGAGCTATGTGCCCCGCCCATTGCCACTTCAGCTTGCTTACCCGGTTTGCTATGTCGATGACCTTGGTTCGTCTACGAATCTCCTCATTTCTGATTCGATCTCGTAGACAAATCCCGAGCATAGCTCTTTCCATAGCTCGCTGAGTGACTCTGAGCTTCCTTAAAAGGCCCATAGTTAGAGACCACGTCTCGGCTCCGTAGGTCATCACCGGTAATACGCACTGGTTGAAGACTTTCGTCTTCAAGCACTGAGGTATGTTGGACGAGAAGACACTTCGCAGTTTCCCGAACGCTGCCCATCCGAGTTGAATCCGCCGATTGATCTCTTTCTCGAAGTTGGACCTGCCTAACTGAATTGTTTGTCCCAGATAGACGTATTCGTCAACAACTTCGAGTGTCATACTAGAAACCATTTAGTTGTACAGTTTAGATCGTAAATCAATATTATTTACCTGGGTGCCCTTCGCTTGGTCTAAAATTTTATGTTCTAAAATTGTTTGGCCGAAAATGTTTGGTCTAATAATATATTTAATGGTATACTTATTCTTTAGCATAAAGATTTTTTTGCATACATATTTTTTGTCCTAAAACATGTTTGTCCTAAAATTGTTTAGTATATTTTTTTTTATGACTAAAAGGCTAAAAGTATAATATTGTTAGGTATAATTATTCTTTAGCCTAACATAAAACCTAAAAACCCATATGCTGAAGCGAGCAAGCGAAAGTATAAGCATAAGTCGCTCCCAGAACAATACAGGGTGTAACCGACGGTGTACCGAAAACTGAAACCATGGCTTCAGACCATTATTCTGGCCTGGAAAATCGTGGAGATTTCTTTGAGAAAATTCACAAATTTTCCTCGCGAGTTTTCATTTTTTCTTTATTTTTCCGTAAATCGAACTCTATCTGTAACAATTTTTCATGAAAAGTCGCATGAAAATTGCATTACTTGCTTGAATGAAAATCTTGTTAGACTGTTTTAATTTATCGGTCAGTTGTTATTGGTGTTAGGTAGTGCACTAGTTGTGATCTGTGGTTGCGTTGTTTTTGTGGTTGCATTCATTCATGTCATTCGATGCGCATTGGCGTAACGGTATGTTTTGCGCTGACGCGTGAGTGGAATGGGGAGCGCCTGGACCGGTCGATGCTTGCCGCGTGCCTCCCTCCCCGCGCGTCTGCACCCGAGAGAATTGGACGCAATACATTGCGCGTCGAGTTTTATAATTTATTTTGGAAAATCTTATCCTTGAGTTTTCCGAGAAAATGAACACTCGTTTTCAGTTCGTGATTATGGTCTAAAACTACAGTTTTCGTTTTCGGTACGCTGTCGGTTACACCCTGTAGTTTAGGTTAGGTTAGAACTGCGTCCCTAACAAAAATAAGGCGCTCCCAGAACAGTAGGTTAGGTTAGGTTAGAACTGCGTCCCTAACAAAAATAGGGCGCTCCCAGAACAGTAGGTTAGGTTAGGATAGAACTGCGTCCCCAACAAAAGTAAGGCGCTCCCAGAACAGTAGGTTAGGTTAGGTTAGAACTGCGTTCCCGGCAAACATAAGTCGCTCTCAGAACAGTAGGTTAGGTTAAGTTAGATCTGCGTCCCTAACAAAAATAAGGCGCTCCCAGAACAGTAGGTTAGGTTAGGTTAGAACTGCGTCCCCAAGAAAATATAAGTAATATTAATTTAATGAATGCGACAGTTTGGATGCGAATATTAGTGACACCAATATTCGGAATACCAATTTTATGCCTAAAATGCATTCGACCAAACAATGTTATTCCATACAAATGTTAGACTAAACAATTTTCGGCCAAAAAAATATATGCAAAACAATTTCGGCTAAACAATTTTCGACGTAAAAACAATCGACCAAAGATTATTAGGCCAAAAAATATGTGGCGAAACAAATATCGGCCAAAAAATTTTAGACAATCAGATATAGACCCTATTTGCCTACAAAAACTATACAAAATAAGGTGAGCCGCGGAAAATTCCCTTGTGAGTAGAACCACCCACATACTCATACCAAATTTCAGCTTTCTAGTACTAATGATCACGGAGGTAAGCCGCGGACAGATGGACAGACAGACAGACCGACAGACGGACATGGCGAAACTATAAGGGTGCCTAGTTGGCTACGGAACCCTCAAAACGAATGACGTTAAGCTGCACGTTGTTGACAGCTTATTTTTTTTATCGGATTGGTCGAAAACTACAACCTACTATGCAGGCATACGTAGTTGTCGTAAACTTCGGTTATTTTAAGTATTTTCTTATATTTCTTTACATGCAGAAAAATAGATTCAATAGATTTTTTATGGTTTACCTAAACGAGGCATACCTTTCTTGATCTCTAGATATTAATTTCCACCTGTTAGAAAATATGAAATGTGATCTTTTCTGTTTATTTTTCATTAAATATTAAAAATATGTCACAACGCCTCACATAACCATCGTAGTGTTAATATTTCTGGACAAAAAGGCTTGGACTTAATTAATTCACCCAAATTTATTACGTTGCTTTGTAAGGTTTAATTTACTTTGTGTTGATACAATGTTTGTGGTATCGTGCAAATTAATAAAGGACACAGAAAATTAAGGGTTGAGTCAGACGCACCACTGTGATAAAAACCAGCTACATTAGTACTTAATGAGAATATATCTCTCTAACCCAGATGCATTTTTTCTGATAATCAGTCACTTCAATGACTTAAGTCTACACCAGCAAGGACAAACCAAGGATAAAAATACTAAGTAATACTAATTAACTACTATTGTTTCTGTTTGGTGCGCAATTGGCGAATTTTTCACATTGATATTATAAGACAACTGTATTATACGTAGATATATATATCTTATAGTATAAATATGAGTATTATTACTTAGTTTATGTACTCATAGTTTCATTAAGTATAATATAGATATCTCGTTTGTACGCAGTGAAGTTTGCCTATTTTCTTCAAATACCCATTCCTTCAATTGCTTAAAGGTTAACTGGAAGAGATCCATAATAGGGATAAATTCGCCTTTGTACATATTTCATTTGTTATCAATCTATTTATAACCAGTTGTTGTGTACAATAAAGTGTTTACATACATACATACAACTATAGGTACAGTTCGAAAGCAGTCTGTCTGAACAGAGCCTTATGATAGGTGCTTTTATCGTCACGTTCTTGTTGGGTCTGAATAAAACATCACCGCTACACTACAACATGCAAAATGTTTTACTCCGAGCGTTAATGGAACTTGAATATATTGCGTGAAAAGTGAGAAAACGCTTGGTTGAAAACGTGAGCTTATATTTACTTACAGAATAAAATACTAACCACTGAAGTCAACGATTCTTACGACGTTAGTCTGATATCTTGCCACTTTCTCGTCGCCTCGCGAAAACGGTGCCATGTGATTTTTACGTTGATTGTAATTAAAATCCCACCAAAAACATTTCATGTAAAATTGGCAGACAAGACTCACGGCTCATAACGCTTTCACTGTAAAAAAGTTATCAGATCCCAGGAAAAGCCAAGCCCCTAAGCCCTGACTCTACTAACCCTACCACCATGGTTTAAAAAGTATGTCATCAACTTGCTTCAAGCCCCTAAGCCCTGAGCTTACTAACCCTACACCTTGGTTTCAAAAGTATGGCTTGGCCGTTTCATAGAGTAACGTAAATATCAAACGAGTTAAGGTATCAAAAAATTAAGTTTATGAATTCATGACAATATATATAAACTAAATTCCTTACCATATAGGCCGGACAGTCCGTTAGACTTATTTACAGTTTTATTTCGATAAAATATCATAGACGAGAGTGTTAAAAGTACCGAATTTCCACCTACCCCGCTAGACCCTCCGTCATATCGACGGCAAAAAGCGTATACGCTGTAAACGCCAATGATTTCCCTTGGCGTTAACAGCGTTTACGCTTTTGCCGTCAACAGCGTTATTTTTGCTGTCGATATATATTTGACGACGCCGTTGGCGCAGTTTGCAGTGCAGTTTGCATACTAGCCAGATTAACCGTATACAATTCACCGAAATCAAAAACCCTAACTGTTGCTTTTTGATTTCGGTGGTTCTATAATACATGTGGTTGTCAAAAATAATGGCTGCACTATGCAACACAGCTTTAAGGCACGTTTTACTTATTACTCTTAACAGCCAAACCCACAGGCCATTTTTCAGGAGCTGTATGCAAAATAAAAACAGGTATGATTTCACAAAACACGTTAGCTGACGTTAACCGTATTCTCGGTATTTACATGAAGCTGTGCCGACGTAGAACGTGGGTAGTTTGTGTTTGACGTACTTTGCTATTTTATTCAGCTATTAGACTTTTCTAAAAATACTTAAATTTTTAGTGCTCGCCCACGAGTGTTCTAGTATGTATTCAATGATAGGTCATTCCGTCACAGCTAAAATTTCCGCAGCATACTAAGCCCCTTACAACTTCCCGATAACATTATAATGAGCAAAATGACGGGAGCTTGACCGAGCGAGTGAAGTACCTCAGTTGCAGCTTGGTCCAAAATTATTTCGCAAGTTCAGACAGCTCTAGTCCAGATGTTTGGATGTCTAACTAGATGCTTTCCGGGTGATCTTGCCTAGAGGAGGTTGCATTTCACAATCGATTCCCATAATTATGTGAATACATTCGATAACTATATAGAATTTTCCAATCAATTCAGTTTTTCGAAATTTTTAGGGTTCCGTACCCAAAGGGTAAAATCGGGACCCTATTACTGAGACTTCGCTGTCCGTCCGTCCGTCCGTCACCAGGCTGTATCTCAAAAACGGTGATAGCTAGACAACTGAAATTTTCACAGATGATGTATTTCTTTTGCCGCTATAACAACAAATACTAAAAATAAAATAAATATATAAGGGGGGCTCCCATACAACAAACTTGTTATAGATCATGGTACGGAACCCTACATGCGCGAGTCGGACTCGCACTTGCCCAATTTTTCAAAATAGCGGAGATAATTATGGTGGTTAAAAATGACAAAAAAGCCATACAACGCCATCTCTTGGTAAAAAATAATCTGTCCTTTTATCACGCCGAAACGGTTAGACAGATTTTGACCAAAGATGGTAGGATACTTTCTACCCGACTGTAGTAAAAAGAATACTAAAAGTTGCGTGGGCACAAAAAATAAAACTGATTGTAAATGGGTGATGGGTGAGCAGTTTTACCCTTTCCAGAGCTAAAGTAACCCGGATTTACGATAATCAAGATAGATCCTTGATATACTTAGTAGTTACTGAGCCGTGTTAAGCAGAACGATGAGGATAACACACCCGCCCTCCCTATGGAAATATTTAACAATACTTGTACATGATTTACGGATATAAGGCGCCTAATGCCGAAGCGCTTAGTGATGTGCCTACTGCAACTCATTTATTATCTATTCTTTTGTAAAATTACCTGAGACACCAGCGTGCAGCTTTTCCCCCTTCATCGATAGGCGCAACATTCATTTGTGAATTATGCGGCCGTGGCTGTCACTCTCGTATCGGACTATCCAGCTATCATCGGCGTATCACTTTCCATCAGGTGGATACTGAGGTCAATCGCCGGTCAGTCTGTAAATAAAAAAATAAAAAAACTTTGGGGGGTGGCCGGGTGGGCCCACCCCACCCCAATATGGTCTAGTGCCCACCCCAGAATGTTGGGTTACCCATATAAATTGATGACTTCAACTCATAGGCCATGGCCAGGCCCCACCCAGGCCCCACCTGAAAAATAATCTTAGATACGTCAATACCACCTATCTTCGTAAGTGCCGCACTTCACTTTATTAGACGCTGCTTAACTCATCTGTTATAGATAAGGCCTATGATGATTAAATTAAAAATATATATATATATATATATTCAAAGCCACAAGTAGAAGGTCATGATTGATTAATAAATCTTAATATCGCGATGTGCATTTTCATCTGTATGGATTTTAAATCTAACGATTTGAGTACAGGGAAAGTAGGACAGTTCCAAAAATAGTTACTAAGGTTACTTTTTACGCGATTACGTCTTTATTAATTATTAATATAGTCAGTGCATATTTCGGAACTATCGCGACCGGGTGCATTCGAACATAACATTTATAACATTTAACATTTTCCAACATTCTACTAACATTAGTATAATTCAGTTTTGTATTACTTAGGAATTTATGACAATAAACAATTGCTACTTTTCTCCGAACTTTCTAAACATTCACGACCAACCCCCGCACCCCACATTGGTCCTTCGAACCGATAGATAGATAAACATGGTAAGGTGGAAAAAGTTGAGGGCGTCTTCTTTTGTAACATAATCCTTTTCCATGTTCCTACTGAAAATAATATTTTAATTGAAATGTTGAAGTTTTGTCTATTACTATTAATCATCTAATTTTAATACATATAGTTGTATAACTAAATAAAAGTGGCACACTATTATTTAGTTATACACATCACACACTTTATACTATTTTCATTAAAATTAATTGATTGTGATTATTTGATTTATTTCAGGGCGTTACATTGCCCTGAAATTTATTTAAGTCAGAGCCATCGTCCAATCTGTATTGATCCATGCATTATGGAAAGAAAACCCCATAAATAAATTGAATAAATAAAGTTAAATTTTTTTATAGTCTAGTTTTGAAAAGACAGAAATGAAAAAAAAAACAGTGAAACAAAGAGCCTCCTCCTTTTTTTCAAGTTGATTAAAGGATTTTTTAGCATGCTTTTTAGGTCCAGTACAATACCGTAAACAACAACCCATCATCGTAAGTACAGATTTCTTTCCCAACACTAGAGCTTTTGCACGCCAGGCATTATCGGATCGCTGCCTGTACCGCAGCGTCAGTACACATTGTACGCATCTGGCCCCATTGTAAACATACCGAAATTAGTCGGCAATGTAGGTACACTTTGTAGCATAGAATATGTGTGTAGCTATGGTGGAATACGTTCAACCAAGCGGTAGAAGTATATAATCCAGTGAATAAAGGGGGATTTGAATTTTTGATATGTTGTCTAGGATGGTGAGTGAGTGTTTAAAATGCAAAACCCCTCCGCACCCGCCGCCATATTGAAAAAACCGGCACTTTCTTCAGATTTTTGCTTATATCTTCGTTTAGGAGCATTTTAGCTAGAAACATGCTTAAACAATGTAGCAGAGAGTTAAATTTACTATATTTCACATTTTAAATTTTGTTTCAAAACTACCGGACCGTTTGTAAGGTCACCATTAGTACCGTAAACCGGGGTTACTTTGATTTGTGGGTCGACTTTGATATCAACTTCCATCCGCTACTAAAGTGCTTGTTTTAACGAGTTGAAAAGCGCATTAGCAGTTTTTATTTCTTTATTGGCAACAGTGATAGTTGCTTCACCACATAGGGAACGGGTGCGCGTGTAATACTATTATTTCGTCGAGAAAAAAAATATTAATTGTAAGTACGCTTTTATTCCTGATTTTATTAGTTGAAAAACTTTTACTGTACTTGTGTCAATAATAAATACATGTGATTTTTATGGTGTCTTAAGTTAATCAATGCTTATTCGTGAGTTTAAATATAAAAACCTAAATTCGACAACCAACACATGCGCATGTTGCCGGGGAATCCATGGGTCGGGGTGTCTTTGACCACTTATATGTGGTAAAATTGATCAAAATTATCAATTCAAATATACCCCATATTGCCTTCACAGTGATACCAATGGATATATCTACACCATTAGAAGATAGTCTGGATTATCATGAGCCTGCCATAAGAGAAGATGTTGACTGAGAAATTTCATTGGGGCGATTTGTTTTGGCTAAAGTATGTTTGCCGCATTGTAGAAACATATCCTTTGGTAGTAGAAGAATTAAAGTCGTGGCAAACCAAGAAAAAGTTTGAGAGTAATAGAAGACATATTAGAAATTGATGAGAATGACATAAACTTATTTAATATATGCCAAGACCAACAAATAATTGCATTTTTGACAATTAAGGATGATGAAAATCTCGAAACTGTTGAATTCCATTACGACGTCGACATTTTAGAAATTTTGTTTATTAAGAGTTTAAAATACGATCTTAGGTTGTTGATTTTTTTGTACCTTATCTATATAGGGTATCTAATTTAAATTAATCGAACGTGTACTAAAGCACACACTAAAGAAACTATTTTTTTTTGTTATTTTGTTACAAGATGAATTTTATAAAAGGCTGATTATGTCTGTCAATAAAAGGTAATAAAAGGTAAAGATGTTTTTATACACGTATAGTAAAGTTCCTACGTTGCTTCTAGAAAATATTCTAAAAAAGCCCTTAAAGTTATTAATTAGTATCATTTGATATGTTATCAAAGTTACCCCACACATTAAAAAGATATATAACTTAAGAAGTACTTATCCGATATTTTATTTTTTATTTTTTACGGAGTTTTTAGCGGGTTTACTTTAGATTTCCAATAAAAAAAGTAGTGGTTTCAAAGTAACCCCATTCTCAATATAACTTTGATCGCGTTGTTTTTATTTTTTTAAATATAAGTCCTTATTTTTATATATTTGGCAGACTGGAAGAAGAGACAAAACCGATTCTTACATTTTAATTTTATATTTTTACGTATATTAGGATCGTCAAAAAATGGTGTCAAAGTCTAAAATTGATCAAAGTAACCCCGGTTTACGGTACTTTAGTCTCTATTCACCCAACTAATAGCCCAATAGGATGATTTTCAGCCCAGGCCATAATGCGGATTTTTAACGGTACTAATTTGTTTTACTGGCAACGACATTTTTTTGTTAACTGACGGTGATGTCACTGATATAAACAAAGAGGAAACAGGACTTAATATTCCGCTGATTATTATTTTTTTGCATAATAAAGCCAAAACTATCCACAGTGATGCAAGTCAAGATTTTTTTCAATAGGATTCAGTATTTATTTCGCAAGAAGAACGAAGGTTTGAGCAGCATTCCGGTGAACAATGTTTTGAATTTGATTGATGACAAATCTTTCACAAATCGCTACTGACGTTTAATAATGCAAATATATATGACTAGCTGTGCCCCGCGGTGTGACCCGCTCATCCCACGGGAACACTAAATTTATTCGGGATGAAAAGTATCCTATGTCCTTCCCCGGGACTGAAACTATCTATATACCAAATTTCATCTAAATCGGTTCAGCAGATTAAGCGTGAAGAGGTAACAGACAGACAGACAGACAGACAGACAGACAGACAGACAGACAGACAGACACACTTTCGCATTTATAATATTATTATGGATTATGGATTATGGATTATGGATTATGGATTAAAGCTGTTGGTAGTGCCACTATCCCTGAGCAGGACCGAATTGTAAGACACACACATAGTCACTACATAGCATAAAACTAAGTCGCTTCTGTCTGTCTGTCCCTATATATGCTTAGATCTTTAAAATTACGCAACGGATTTTGATGCGGTTTATTTTAATAGACAGAGTGATTCAAGAGGTTTATATTTATATGTATAATATACTTAATTTATCAGCATTGCACCCGTTCGAAGCCGGGGCGGGTCGCTAGTTAATAATATAGACCAAGGCCTATTTCTACTGGAGAACGTCATTAGGATACCTGTCTACTGAAGCAGTGCGAAGAATATGCACCAATCAGGCCGCGTGTTAGTGAAGCCAAAAAGAAGCTTATTTAAATCTTAGCAATCTGATTGGTCCATTTTGTACATCTCCGCTTTGCTCCACTCCAGTGGACACGCAGCCTTAGGCAGTAACAATGGAACAAAAGATAAACATTATGGTTCTATGAACGACACATACATCTGATGAATTTTGAAGATAATTAAACGTGGTTCTGCAACTCAAAGGACGCCTGAAAGAAATGTTTTGCGATATTAATGCCTGTTGTCTATTATTTCTGTACATGTGTTTTTGAGGAGTGTAATGAAGAACAGTACACAGGAGAAGCTGTTGTCTTGAAGACCCACGACCCCCCAGACCTTCGTCGTATAGTGCCGTCCCGGTCACCCAAATATTGTTTGACCGCAGATAGAGAGGGACTGCACTATACGACAGTCGAATTTCGGCTATCGGAGTAGCCCTTCAGGGCTTTACTCAGAGGAAAAGGAAAAGGTTGGGATGGTGTATACTAAATATACTTAACGCATAGTTCTAATTCTTCATCTACGCACTGAGCTATTCTAAAATTAGAAGTTAATGCTATGCAGTCTAAACACGTCTTGAGTGTTTACAATAACATTTTTTCCCGATGTTTATGAAATAATACTTTATTGGTAGGTTTAGACAGAATCTTAGCATTACTATGATATCATAGATCTTGGTGTATAATTAATTTAGTCTAAACAAACTTTACTTGTTGGTGAAATAATTTTATAGGTGATAAAAGATACCAATGAAATAAAGAGTAGGCGAGAATATTTTTGCAAGAATATTCTGTATATACGGTCTTAAAATATCAATACTATTATAAAAATCTGGACTTGTATTGAAAATCATTATTCTAAGGAGAGGGGTAATGATTTCAGGAAAAATCTTAATAGCGTGATGCAAGATCGTCTTTTGCTTTGTATGGGCGCGTGGCGCCATGCCAACCGGGCGCCATAGTCTGTTTTCATAATTTCCTTTGTCCTCGCATCACGCCGAAACGACTAGACAAATTTTAATCAATTTTGGTACAGGGATAGTTGAACATCCAAATATGGTTATAGGATACTTTTTATCTGTCTACGGTAAAGGAAAAAATACGCTGACGAAGCTGCGGGCACCTTCTAGTCACTTCATATATTTGCTCCACGAAATTTCTCATAAGTTTTCACCCTCGGGAAGGGGTTCGCAAACGAGCCGAGGTGCCCGGCACATCTCTAGCATAACTGTGACCACTTTTCTATCAATACTGTGCGAGCAAGACAGATGACGCAAGTCGCGCGACGAGCGAATTCGCGTCAAAATATGCTAGTGCGTAGAATAAAATAATAAATAAATATCGGACAACCTCACACAAATCAATCTAGTCCCTCAGTAAGCTCTAGTAGACTTGTGTTATGGACACTAGACGACGATAAACATAATTATATAGATAAATACATACTTAAATACAAATAACATCCATGACCCAGGCACAAATATTCGAGTTCATCACACAAATATTTGCTCTTGCCGGGATTCGAACCCAAGACCGTCGGCTCAGTAGGCAGTTGCTTAACCGCTGCGCCAATCGCGTCGTCAACAACACAGAACATACATATAGAGAATACATGTAAAAAGCAATGAAGGGGCACTTTGAGACACTCCTCTCGAAAGAGAAGTTAGGTAAGTACCTCGTATCCTAATACGTTACTAGGTACATATGCATACAATTCTAAAATTGTATAAAAAATCCGTTTTGATGGAGAGGGATCATTCAGGAAAAATCTTAATGCGCGATGCAGGAGCGTGGGTCTGGCGCCACAGCGTACAGCGCCATCTTTTGGTTAAATTGTCTTGTCCTCTCATCACGGTTGGACGTCCAAATATAGTTATTATAATTTTTACCTGGCTATGGTAAAGAAAAAAATACGCAAACAAAGTTTGCCGGCAAGTTCTTGTATTTTATGATTATGAATTTATCAATTGAGTAAATAAAATACCACGTTTCCAGAATCAACAGCTAGTTACGGTTAGCCTTAATTAAGTTGATAAAGATAAATGCCTAATTGTTAAACATTAACTGTCAATAGACCTAAGACGGTCTTTATATTATCAACAAATACTTATTTGATATAGTTGATAGTTATTTTTATTCATAAACAATGTACATATTGTGTTTCAAATATAAGTCTTACAATACAATAGTTGAGAAAAAACACGATTAAAAATTAAATACTACACATAATAAATTAAGTAGCATACATAGTAAATAAAAGGTGTAAATATGTCCCGTACCTACAGTACCTACCGTTTGTTATGGCCGTCAACGTCCTAAATCCTCCATTCACCTCACCGCAAGTCCGAACAAAAGTTTGATAGATAACAGTCGCCATATTTCAAGTCATTTCACATTCATGTCTCCCGCTAAACATTTTTCGCGCGCTAAGCACGCTTTTTATCATAACGTGACAATGGGGCTCAGTTCATTCAGCCAGTTGGGCTGAAACCTCCGTGGCTTAAACACGCGCGTGGAGAGGTCGATTTGAATTTCGAACGTCGAACATCGAGCATTCTATTTTTGAATTGTGTTTAAAAAGTTGCATCGATTAGCATTGTTCGAAAGTATTTTGTGGTCGTTATTTTCTTGTCAGATATTTCAGTGTGGTGTTGCGGTGTCGTTTGTAAACTGAAACTTTTTTCAAGTGCATGAGGTAAGTCGAATTTAATTAGTGACAAGTATTAAAAACAAGAGCTGTAATAATTAGAATAAGAGTGAGAAATCACTATACCATAATTTATATTTTTGTAATATGATGACAAGCTTATTTGTATTTTGCACATTAAACTTTTTCTCCGGTAGTTTTTACAATAACATAATTATGAAAATTCTCACTTCCTTCACTGTGCATTTTTTCACTGGACATAACAAATTATTATTTATCATCCATTAAACTAAAAAATCGTCATTTAAATACTACAATAAAATAAATAAATAAACAATACTCGGCAAGCCTCGTGACCTAAACGCGGTACTCGACTTTAAGAACCTTCATTGTGCAACGATTGCATAAAATACTATTTGATTAGTCTAAAATATTAATATTTTTTTTTTTTAACGTATAAAAATATTGTCTTCATAAAAAGGTCTCTTTTCGTTCATTGAGCAACTGCTTAGCGCTCTCATGAAATATTCAACACTGAACCAATAACTTCGTTGCCTGAGCTATGAAAGATTTATGACACTTAATACTTTAACATTACCATAATACTCCTGCATTTGAAACCAGGAACTAACCACAATTACCATTACATACATTGTAAGTATACCTACTAATAAAAAATGACAACGGTGTTTGCCCGCATAACTTCTTTTCATGCGTTACATTAATCGTAATTTTAGATTTTTTAGTTCCGTGATTCCCAAAGGGTAAATTGTTTTATGTGTCACAGTTGTCAGTTTCGTTTTTTCAGTTTGGTGGCTAGTGACATTAGTGATGTAGCCACAATGTCAATAAAATACTTACCTAATTATTTTATTATATTTTCAGATACCTATATTTCAGATTAACTCAATATCAAACATAACTCAAATGACTCTCGTGATAAATACACAAAATCTCTTCAAGACACGTAGGCGTAAGACTTCATCTTCTACTTGAAAAAATCCATTTAAGTATGAAAATAAACGCTCTACTTCTACCGACGTAACTGGCAAAAACTTCATGAATCTAAAATAAAAGTTTATGCAGGTTTAGAGAATCCATATCTAACCTTTTGATTGCTCTTTCCCCTCCTTACATATTTTCCTCATACTGATAGGATTAACACGGATAATGAGCGTGCACCGTGTTACTTAATAAATTCGATTACTCTCTCTGAGCAGACCCAGAACAGCTTTTTGGATATACTCATACAAAAAATACTTGTTATAAAAGTTTTTTGTTGACATTGCACATTACTAGCCACCAAACTGCCCGCTTACGGTAATGAGACGGTTAATAATCTCCGAGTTTTGTTTCAACAATCGTATTAACGCGAGAAAACAAACCAAAACTCATTATCCGGGACAAATATGAGCTGATTACCATTTTCATTATCATAAGAGTATTGTCATGCATAATACGAAATACTTTAAATTAGTTATAAGGGCTGAATATAACCACGTTAACCCTCTGTTTTTCACAACAACAGCGAGAAAATAAAAAATATTTAAAAATAATCAAAAATTCACTGATTTTTAGGACTATGACATTATTATGATAAGCGTCGTATGGCACAAACAATATGTGAGATCAAAAAACGATCGTGAACAGACGTCTAATTTTGCGCCTAACGTTTTCTTAGGTGTAGTCCCATTTTTATATAAACGGCTGTCATACGATGAGCAATTTTGGCCGATCTGATCAGGTTGGTTTGTTTGTTTTTAATTATCCGTACCTAACACGTAGCTGCTCGCTGCGAAGTTCCTTTTTATTTCATAGAAATTAATATATGGTTTCCATTAAACCCTAGGGACTAAAACGATTACTTTAGCCCCGCCTAGCGAAGTTAAAACTACGTATTTCCTGAGCAGAAGTGTAAAAAAAAACATTATCAAATATTTTGCCTTTATTATTAAATTAAGCAAATATTTGTATTCGCTTTTATTACATTTACAGGAACACGAATAGGAAAATCCAGTTTTTTTAGATATTTGGCAATTCTGAAAAGAAAACATACAAAATGTTTCGTTCAATTATGTTTTATTAAAAAATAATAACACAGTTCTACAGTCAGACACTACACAAAAACGAAACATTATATAGCCTAATAAATAGATAAAACATATTATTATTTACAAACATCAAACCGAAGAGGGGCGGTCATCAATCGTCTCACCTAACCTCATACAAGGCACCATCATAATACGAGTATTATCATCCAACACGTCTTGCATAACTGTGACACGCGACTTTTTGTCGCGCGACAAATACTACCTGTCACTTTCCTTTCAATACTGTGCGAGCAAAACAGGTGACGTTGAGTCGCGCAACATAATACGGTGAATAGAGACTAAAGTACTATGTGTGACCTTACAAACGGTCCGGTAGTTTTGAATTTTTGATATGTTGTCTAGGATGGTTAGGCAGTGTTTAAAATGCAAAATGCACAATTCCCCCCCTCCGCGCCCGCCGCCATATTGAAAAAACCGGCACTCTCTTCATATTTTTGCTCATATCTTCCTTTAGGAGCATTTTAGCTAGAAGAAAGCTTCAACAATGTTATAGAGAGTTAAATTTACTACATTCTCCATTTTATATTTTTTTTTTCTAGGACAGATAGTTACGGAGATAACCACATTTAAAAAAACGTAAAAATCGCAATTTCCTACTGAAAAACAAACTTCTGGATTATATCTTCGTTTAGGAGCATTTTAGCTACAACAAAGCTTGGGCAATGTTGTAGAGAATTAAATTTACTTTAATTTACACTTCAAATTTTGTTTCAAGGACGGTTAGTTACGGAGATATGCACATTTAAAAATAAGGAATAGTCGAATTTTCCGAAAATTTCTCAAAATTCTTGGTTTAGAACGCTGTCATTCAGTTACGGACTAGTCTAGGACAAATTAAAACATGTAGGAAATATAATTGCTTATAAAACTCATGTCCATTTTTACATACATTTTCGGAAAATGTGACTTTATTTTTTACATATCTCCGTAATTATCTGTCCAAGAAATAAAATTTGAAATGTAAATTATAGTAAATTTAATTCTCTACAAAATTGCCCAAGCACTGTTCTAGCTAAAATGCTCCTAAACGAAGATATAATCCAGAAGTTTGTTTTTGAGTTGAAAATTGCAATTTCTTAAGTTTTTTTAAATGTGCATATCTCCGTAACTATCTGTCCTAGAAACAAAATATAAAATGGAAAATGTAGTAAATTTAACTCTCTATAACATTGTCGAAGCTTTCTTCTAGCTAAAATGCTCCTAAAGGAAGATATGAGCAAAAATATGAAGAGAGTGCCGGTTTTTTCAATATGGCGGCGGGCGCGGAGGGGGGGGGGGGAATTGTGCATTTTACATTTTAAACACTGCCTAACCATCCTAGACAACATATCAAAAATTCAAAACTACCGGACCGTTTGTAAGGTCAAAATCCTTTATCCACTGAATTAACAAGCGAAGTTGCGGCAAGATATGTTTTCTAGCCCTATTGGATGGCAATATCAATATCGTAATAGAAAAATGTGGTGTTTATTTACACACATTAAAACATAATTACGTTTATCTATCCAAATATCATAAACCCTCCATGATGCGTTCAAGAACCGCACATTATGACCATCATAAAAATAGACTGTTTTTAGACCAAACTTCTCATCTGTAAAATTTTTATTATTGCTAAATAATAACATCATATATTATTTCTATCAAATTTCGAACATCTCTGAAAACAAAGAAACTTGATTTGACCTCTATTCTAATATCAGTCGAGATGACGTTTAGTTCTAAATGAATTGTCAATTTGCAATCAAATTTGATAAATGTCGCACGTCAAGTAAGATATCGAAGGATATGATAGTTGGGGCTGAATCTAGTTTGTCTCTGAATTGAAGAGGGGCGGTCATCAATCGTCTCACCTAACCTCATACAAGGCACCATCATAATACGAGTATTATCATCCAACACGTCTTGCATAACTGTGACACGCGACTTTTTCTCGCGCGACAAATACTACCTGTCACTTTCCTTTCAATACTGTGCGAGCAAAACAGGTGACGTTGAGTCGCGCAACATAATACGGTGAATAGAGACTAAAGTACTATGTGTGACCTTACAAACGGTCCGGTAGTTTTGAATTTTTGATATGTTGTCTAGGATGGTTAGGCAGTGTTTAAAATGCAAAATGCACAATTCCCCCCCTCCGCGCCCGCCGCCATATTGAAAAAACCATCCTAGACAACATATCAAAAATTCAAAACTACCGGACCGTTTGTAAGGTCAAAATCCTTTATCCACTGAATTAACAAGCGAAGTTGCGGCAAGATATGTTTTCTAGCCCTGTTGGATGGCAATATCAATATCGTAATAGAAAAATGTGGTGTTTATTTACACACATTAAAACATAATTACGTTTATCTATCCAAATATCATAAACCCTCCATGATGCGTTCAAGAACCGCACATTATGACCATCATAAAAATAGACTGTTTTTAGACCAAACTTCTCATCTGTAAAAATTTTATTATTGCTAAATAATAACATCATATATTATTTCTATCAAATTTCGAACATCTCTGAAAACAAAGAAACTTGATTTGACCTCTATTCTAATATCAGTCGAGATGACGTTTAGTTCTAAATGAATTGTCAATTTGCAATCAAATTTGATAAATGTCGCACGTCAAGTAAGATATCGAAGGATATGATAGTTGGGGCCGAATCTAGTTTGTCTCTGAATTAACTGCCAGAAAACTTCATTACCGCCATTACCGGGTAAAATTTGTCATAATGTGCGGCTCCTGAATGCATCATGGAGGCTTATGATATGTGCGTAGATAAAGTAGTGTATGCAACTATACATAATTAGGCATCAAAACACTCGAGTGATGTCATTACGAAACTCGCCTTCGGCTCGTTATCTACAGTCACATAAACAACTATTTGAATATCATAATAATATTCATTATCAACTTTCAAAGAACTCAAAAATCTAAAGCATACGCATGCGTCATTTTCGCTCCACGGCGCGGAGTCTAATTACGTTATCCAACTTTACATAAAGAGGTAATGGCTTATTTACTCCGACTTTGAAAATTGTCTCATAACTTCTGGAAGGAACTTTCCCGAAACATTTTAATTAACATGCTTCCGAGCTGGTTTCTGAAGAACATGTTTTGAGCCAAGTTCTAATTACCATAAGTAGATCCAGTGTTCTCCAGGTACTCCTGATTTTTTACGCGACTACGCCATGAGAAAAGGTTATGTCATCGGAGAGACAAGGCCCACCAAAATGTTAAAAACTTTCTTTATTACTTTGTCATAGTAACATTTAAGCACATACGATCGTAGTAAATAAGGTTATTTATTTCTAATTACTAAATAAGTACTTGGTGGTAATATCGTCTCAAAGGAAGACATCAGAGATCATGAGATTTATAAGACAATTGCGTAATACCAACTCAGTAGGATACGACAATATCCCAACTTCTGTAATAAAGGAAAACGCCGATCTATTCGTTTACCCGCTCAGTCACATTATTAATTTATCAATTAGGGACGGATGTTTTCCTGATAAACTTAAGAGGACGATTATTAAACCTATTTTTAAAAAGGGACAATCCACAGACATAGACAACTACAGACCGATCGCTCTTATTCCAGTGTTATCAAAAATTCTGGAAAAGATAATCTACCGGAGGCTAACAGAATTTTTTGATAAACATAAAACAATATCCTCTGCTCAGTTTGGTTTTCGAGCAAATAACTCAACATCGTTAGCTGTATATGAGCTTGTCAAAGTTATATCTCTATGTAGAAATGACAGAGTACCTGTGTCTGCTATCTTTATGGACATGTCCAAAGCCTTTGACCGAGTATGTCATAAAAAACTCCTAAACAAATTATATAATTGTGGTATAAGGGGTAATTGTCATGCATGGCTTCAATCGTATCTTGAAAACAGACAAAAATATACTGAGATACAAACATATAATGAGAGTGAGAGAGCATTTTTCAATCACAAATCTGGGTGTAGAGTGGTTAAAGCTGGAGTTCCCCAAGGTAGCAATCTTGGACCTCTATTATTTCTCGTTTACATAAACGACTTGCCTAATATCACTAAGCACAAGATACTGCTTTTTGCAGATGACTGTTCAATAGTGATTCGTAGTGATGAGACACATGATTATGAGGCAGAAATCAATAGAGTGTTTCATGACGTCAATGTGTGGATGGAGCGAAATGATTTAAAAGTAAACCTAAAAAAAACTAAATTAATGGAATTCTATGCACCTCAAGGCAAACCAAACCATCCTAAGGTCTGTTATAAGGGCTGTGAACTAGAAAGCGTCAACTCAATGAGATTCCTAGGCATAGTCATTGATCCCCATACTAGCTGGGATCTTCATTCGGAGCATGTAATAGCAAAGTTAGCTAAATTTGCGTACCCTTTGAGAAGACTTAAAGAAGTATCATCAGAAAAAACAGCCCTCCTTGCCTTTCATTCTTATATTATGTCCAATTTACGATATGGTATTATTTTATGGGGTAATGCCAGTAGTAAAGACAGGATTTTTAGGTTACAAAAAAGATGTCTTAGGTCTATATTTGGCCTTAGCCAGACAGAATCGTGTAGACCGGCATTTGTCAAACATAAAATTCTGACTTTTTCGGGATTGTACATCTTTGAGGTTTGCAAGTTTGTAAAAAATAATCCTGACATGTTCTATTTAAGGAACCCCACTCAAAGATTGCAATCAAAATATGGGTACGACCTTAAATGTCCAAGTTCGAAATCTGCACTCCTTAGCAAAAGTGTATTATGTATGAGTGTGAAGGTTTATAATAAACTACCAGTTGAGCTTAAAAAACTTCACCCAAAACCTTTTAAGAATCGACTGTACAATTGGCTCATCAATCAGTGTTTCTACAGCCTTAATGAATTTTTCGAAAGTTGACCTATTTATAAAATATAAAATATCTAATGTGTAAATGACATCATAAAATTTAATATGTATAATGTAATACCTACGTGAAATTTAATAATGATAATATAATGCTATATATGAAAGATTAATGTTAATAATGTTTATAATAATAATTTGAATTTAGTAATGATATAATTAATGTGTGATAGCTCTATTTTATATAATGTTGATGATGATAATAAGAATTGAGAAATTTACACGTAATGATATACCTACCTAGATATTAAGTTCAGTATTGCACGCCTCTGTGAGGCAGGATATGGAAGAACCTAAACTATTATTCTAAGAACTTTGTACACACATAGCCATGCAATAAATATTTTGAATTTGAATTTGAATTTGACAACTTATTTTTAAATGTAAACTAAAAGATCACTATTTATTTGTCTCTACCGAAGCCTAATCCTTTTATAATTCTATGCTATCGTTTTTCATTATAAGTCTTATGTTAGCTGTGCAGCTGCATATTTTTTTCATTCTTCTTTTTTGTATGTATGTATGTTTATATATAGATACTTATCTGTGTATGTGTATGACCTATCTGTCTTTAATATTTTGTATGACATTTATTTATTACTTCTCAAAAGTTCTTATCTCACCACCTACTATTTTCTGCTTAATTTTGTTTTCTCAGTTACCCAACGGTTGTCTGCAAGAAATCGCTCTTTAGCGATACGACCGCCTATTGTCTACCATTGTTTAATTTAAGATTTCTAATGTTATATTTTTCTCGTTGGTGGGCAATGAAGTATACTTAGTTGTATTGTATTGTATTGAATTGCGACGACCGGTTTATAATCTAGAGATATCTAAACACATATTATAGGTACCCAAATAACTACATGGAAAACGCCCGAAATCTTGGGATCTACGTCACATTAGTGTTTTCATAATCGCTACTCTCTCGTTTGCTGGCTTTTTAGGTTCAAATTCTACGTACATTGTTTCTCAAACGGTTTGTTGCTTAAAGACAAACTTTGGTCAAATACGATGCTATTTCGAAACCCGTATTTGTTTATACAAATAACTTCAAAACGACCGTATTCAGAAACTTTGAGCATAGAAATTCAAATTTCTAACAACACCCGCGCGATAACATTGAAAGCCCAAAAAACAATAGAAAAGCGGCGATATTTCAATATTTAAATAACTCAAATTATTCCCGAGATGGAGCGGGGCTCGATTTGCGGATTGTGGCGCGTTTGATAGCCCATTCAAAACAGGGGTCGGTTTACACCTTCATTCCTACCTGTCATACCTGTACGTGTGCGATCTGAAAAAACTGTAACCATTTCACAAATCAGTAAGAGGTCTATATATAGACCGGGCAGCCAATTGTACAAATTTTTATTAGTTTTATAATTGCTTTCATAGGTACTTACAAATGGTACATTATACATTGTTTCCGCTATGAAACCCTGTTACACTCACTTAACTTTATTAGCTATGTATATGTAGCTATGTACATGTATGTGTTATTTAAGAAAAATACATCCTTTTTAACAATTTCATACCTCTAAAATTTGTCACGGCTCAAATTAAAGATTACTATTAACATCATTAATATTAAAATTATAATGTGATTTGGATGAAAAAGGCACCGTTGGTTTCTTGTCCCTTGCCATTGCGATTTGTACTCCCCTTTTCGCTTACTACCGGGTGAAGAAGAACCACTATGTTGTGCATCCAATAATAAAAATAAGTTTATATGTAATTAATTGGAGTAAATCTGATAATGGAACGGTGCTCAAGGGATGTATGTAATGAGATGACGCAACCCTAGAGGAGAACTGAAGATCTAAAGATGGTTATAACTGACAAGCGAATAGAAAACTTAATTTCAAACAAAATTTCAACAAAATTACCGGCTTGCATTCCCTATAACTCACTAAAACTAACATAAATGAGTTATGTACGAGAATCACTTAGCTTAACGGTAAAGCAAAAAAGGCTTACGGCTTATTATGGGCTTTAGGTATCCTAAGAAATTATTATCATATATATAAAAGTCCTCACTGATCGGAGTAAGAGCGGAATTCGACAACGCGGTAACCAGGGCGTAGATTATTCGCGATAAAATAAAACCGCCTTTGAAAGTCATTTCTTCGGTTTGCGGGCCGAAAAGCCACGCTTCATTAATAAGAATATATGTACAATCAGTCGGCGATATAATAAATAATAATCACACTAATATTATAAAGGCGAAAGTTTGTGAGTGTGTTTATGTGTATGTTTGTTACTTCTTCACGCTCAAACGGCTAGACCAATTTTGTTACAGTAGTATGTTAAGGTAGCTGACACTCTGGATTAACATATAGACTACTTTTTATCCCGAAACAATTTAGTGTTCCCGTGGGATGAGCGGATAATACCGCGCGGCGCAGTTAGTAATAAATAAATATCACACCACCTCACACAAATCGACCTAGACCCGAATTAAGCCCAATAAGGCTTGTGTTATGGATACGAGACGACGATATACATACTTACATACTTAAATACATAGAAAGTCCATTATTCGAGTTCACCACACAAACATTTGCCCTTGCCAGGATTCGAACCAAGGACTGCCGACTCAGTAGGTAGCTGCACTACCACTGCGCCAACTGCGTCGATATGTAAATTATGTAACTGCTGCAGATATATTATTAATAACAAATGAGGGAACAGCTAGAATATGATCTTGAGTGTTTATATTGAATCTCAATTTCTTTCTTTCTTTCTTTTACACATAAATAAATAATAAATATCAGACAACCTCACACAAATCGATCTAGTCCCAAATTAAGAAAGAAAGAAAGAAAGAAAACACATTTATTGCAGCGAAAAAGACGCACCACCATTACAAAGAACTTAAAAACTAAATCACTTAATATACAATATCATAAACTTAATTTAAACAGAAAATTATATATAGGTAGAGGTTAATGGTGCTGCCATGTCCACCGCAAAAGGACACCACTCAGCATAATGCTGCGACATCGTGGGGATGTCGCAGCGCTGGTCTTCCGTGGGGCCTGAGGTAGGTAGGCGAGAACAGCGACAACGAGTCGGAACAGTAATGTCTACACGCATCTTATGAATGTTTGTAGCAAAAAAGAGTAAAAAACTGATAAATTACGGGTGTATAATACCATGAAATGAGATAGCCATTCTACGATTTAATCCTATAGGTACCTAGTGTGTATGTCTGTTGTGTGTGTATGTGTTGTGTGTGTATGTCTGCCTTAACATAGCGGGACACGGTATATAAGAAAAGACGGAGGTATGGATAAAAATATAGCGGATAAAAAACAATACGATAAGTATAAGTAGGGTCTTAAATAAACAGTTTATATAATACTTAAATTAGGCTCAGAACTTATGAGAGTTGGATATTTAAAAGATATTTCCGAAGTTTTATTTTAAATGTGTTTAAAGTTTTAGAATTTATAATAGGAGGTGGAATATTGTTCCAACATTTCGTGGCAGAGTAGCGAAAGCTACCACGAAATGCCGCTGTTTTTCCGGGACGGGAATTAAGCTCAAGAAGGCTTGTGCTATGGGTACTAGACGACGATATACATACTTATATAGATAAATATATACTTAATTACATATAACAACCATGACCCAAGCACAAATATTCGAGTTCATAACACAAATATTTGCCCTGGCTGGGATTCGAACCCCGTCGGCTCAGTAGGCAGTTGCTTATTAACAACTGCGCCAACCGTGTCGTCAAAACAAATGAGGGCACAGCTACAATATGATTCTAAGTGTTTATATTGAATCTCAATTTCTTTCTTTCTTTCTTTTACACATAACTAGCTCTAACTCACACAGCTGTGGTGGATGCAGAGCCTAAGGGAATAACTTTGACACATATTACCTTGCGGCGATATGTGTCAAAAGCATGAACCATAACATGAATATTGCAGTAGCTACGTGAGGAACTGAACGTACCTATTGGATTAGTTTTAGACGTTCTGAATTTCTCCTAAGAACGTTTAATACTTATGATGAATGAAACATTTAAGAATCTTATCGAAAAACAAAAAATAAAGGGATACCGTTGAAACCTCATATTTCAAAATCATAGTTCAACATTCCTTAATAAAAACGCTCCATACAAATGGCCACATACATGTATAACATCATTTGTGGGTTGGGTACCAATATTTGTATGGAGACGATAAGGGCGGTCGCCCACGGCGACTTTTTGTAGCGATGCTGTCGCGCGTTTCGTAACACGCGTTAGTCGCATTTGCAACGCGCTACGGAAGCGATGCCAACACACTACTAACGCGCTACAGCATCGCGACTGTATCGATGCAAACGCGCGACCGTGTCGGACGACATCGAAGAGGGAACGGAGGGAGGGTGGCGCAGTAGTGGAGATGGAGAACTGAATCGCGTTTGCATCGCGACAGAAGCGTGACGGTATCGCGTTTTCATCGCGACTGAATCGTGTTATGTGGGCGAGGGCACACAGCTAGCGACCGCATTGCGACTGTATCTATGCGAACGCGCGACAGCATCGCTACTGCATCGCTACAAAAAGTCGCCATGGGCAACCGCCCTAAGTAGTTTGCCATTTTCACCGTGAAAAAGTGCGATGTCAGATTATGAGGATTCTGAAAACCATTTAAATAAATATATATACAAAAAAAAAACATAAAAATTTGCGTACTTTTGAAAACTATAATCGTTTTTTTTTCTTTGCTTTATGACATACCTATTGAGCTAATTCTTTTCATATAACTACAGTATGTTGTATAATGTAACTTAAGTCTACACGTATTCAACATCAACGATCATCCGCATCGCATGACGTAGCTTCATCGATGAAAGGGGATAGGACCATCTGAAAGGGACTACGGACCAAAATTTCATTACACGATACGTGTGAAGTGTAAATTCACAGCACGATGTATACGCGAAGCGGTTTCAAGATATGTGGCCTAACAATTTAAGCTAAGGCCAGTTGACGAACGTTGCCGTTTAATTGACCGAGCGAGCGAAGCGCCTCCGTTTCAGCTTGGCCAAAAACTCTTTAGTATATCCGAATTCTGCATTTTCGGGTGTCCGGCTCTTTTCGTCGACAAGTCGCATTTCTCAACCGATTCTCCTAAAATTCCGAGAGCAGTTTCGATAATTTTCGTGAGCAGTTTTAATTAATTTTGCCAAAACATACCTATTCGATATAGGGTTTGAGAACTTAAGAAATGAGGCTGAAATGTGTTTAGCCATTTTAAAAAATGTTCGCAAACTTAACTTAACCACTTAAGGATGGAAAGTGTTTGTACGGATTAACGGAACCCTCGGTGCGCGAGTCCGACTCGCACTTGACCGGTTTTTTTACCATCAGGCGAAGTGGAGCCACTATGTTGTGCCGTTATAAAAAAAAAGAGTTTTCTTAACTGTATATTGAGGCTTTTCTAGCAATATAAAGTATTTAATGGTAATGCTCAGACGGAATATTTCAGTGAGAGAATGTGGTGAATTTTACATAATATATTATGTACTTACTTACGAAATGTTATTGCATTTCGCCATTTCTTTTCATAAAAAATATTCGGACTGAAAATCTATTGTTAATGTATTCTGTGGCCTTTGTGATATGCAAATACTGAATTGAAAGCAAATGTTTCATTATCGTTACTTTAGTTGGTGTGTTTTCTAGTTCGATTATTTGAATTTCATTGATAATGCTTAATATAATCACTACGAATTTTGAAATTTCTATTGAATGCATGATCTCCTCTATTCACAAGCGATTGTCGATTATAATTCTTATACCAAATAATAATTACTTTAGATTCCAAAATGTTTTCTTTAGTTTTGAGATTAACTAGATTGTAGGCATCTAAGAATTATAAACTACGATAGGTTGTGGATATTAATTACAGAACAAAAGTCAGTACAAATAGATTTAATGCCAAATTCAATTATCTACCAGACAACCATAGGGCCAAACAGAGATACCAGAAGTTGGTGCAAATCAGAAACCTAATTGTACACAGATCATTTTAATAATTTTACATTCTAGAATCGTTGCCCTTTAATTTTACTGCAGTAGGAATATTGGTAGTAATATTTCAAAGTTTCAATAAATTAGCTATGTATGTTCCAGCTGAATAAAGAAGGGTAGTAAAACTCAAGTGGGTATCAAAACCTTCAATTAAACCAATGTTATTATACAGTACAGTAAGATAACTTCTATTGTCACACACAAATCATTTACATTCACATAATAACAATAACAGAAAGTAAATGAGCGCTGCATTTTTTTTTCAAGTTGTAGCCCTAATTAAGAATAGGTACGTATTCAATTTGGATATTTAAAAAACATTGTGCGTCTAACGTTACAGGGATTATTTGAATTAAGTGCATTTCAACGATATAAATATGTGTGACGTGCTATTTTTGGATAGCGTAACTAAATCAAATATTACCGGGATTAGTTGTATTTATATTATCGTGATACATTACTAATAATACCGAACATATCAGTTTTACTCACGGTTAATGTGTGTTCAGGTCGTTTTAATATTCATCCCAGAACTGTCCGTACTAGTTTGAAATATGATCCGTTTCTGAAATAACCGTAATTTAAACCCAATTTTCAATATTATTAACCGCTTTCTAAATATAAATATCCCAATGTTACGATACATTCAACACAACTTTGTTTATAACAACGTTTGATCTCAATTGAATAAGCAATTCGTCGCCCGCAGCGATTGTGTTGCGGAGCTCAAAGCGCAACATGGAAATTGGTGGCATTGTCGCAATACATGTGATACAAGTAATTGTTTATATGATAATAAATTGCGATACACAAGGAAAAACAATAATGGTATTCACAATTGTCACAATTATACGCGGGCACGCTTAATAAAATCGCTTGAAAATTTGAAATTTCTTGAACCCCGTCTGAAGTTTTCTTTTTCCAGGTTAAGATCACAAAAAAAAAAACTGGTCATTAACTGCGATACCACAAACATATACAGAAATACAGCTCAAAATCAAGCCTATAACAAACACATTTTTCGCTAAGAGTTAAAATCATGAGTGAGCTAATAGAGAATAGAGCCATAAGAGAGAAATAAAGAATGAAATGAAGTGACATCTGACTCACCATTTTAATCAACGGCATGGCAGTCTTCTCGAGTCTCAGTAAAGAGTATCAAGAAAAATTGGGCAAGTGCGAGCCCGACTCGCGCATGAAGAGTTCCGTACCTATACATATATATAATCTATAACAAGTTTGTTGTATGGGAGCCCCCCTTAAATATTTATTTTATTTTATTTTTAGTATTTGTTGTTATAGCGGCAATAGAAATACATCATCTGTGAAAATTTCAACTGTCTAGCTATCACCGTTGTTGAGATACAGCCTGGTGACAGACAGACGGACGGACGGACGGACGGACGGACAACGAAGTCTCAGTAATAGGGTCCCGTTTTTACCCTTTGGGTACGGAACCCTAAAAAAATAACACCCCGAAAAACTGAGGACCTCCTCTTTTTGAAGACGGTAAATAAACAAAGAATGATCATGCAGGTATCGTTTTAGTTAGCAGTGAAACTCGCGTTGAATCGTCTAAAGGTGCGCCCAGACCGCCGCTTAAAATACGGTGACGGTACGGAATCGCAGTGACGCATCGTATCCGTACCGTTTTTATCGCATGCCCTCCACACCGCCGCTTAAAATACGGAGTCGGTACGGAATCGCAGTGACGCATCGTATCCGTACCGTTTTTAACGCATGCCCTCCACACCGCTGCTTAAAATACGGAGACGGTACGGAATCGCAGTGACGCATTGTATCCATTGTATAATAATTCAGTGAATTAAGGAGTTTCACCTTACAAACGGTCCAGAAGTTTTGAATTTTTGATAATATGTTGTCTAGGATGGTTAGTGAGTGTCTAAAATGCAATTTTTTGTTAATAAAAAAATAACCTACTTAAAAATAACTGAAAAGCCGAAAATAACCCGTTCATGTACAGATTACATTTGAATCACTTTTCGAAGTCGGTGCCAAACCTCACGTAAACTAGAATATAATAAAATATAATATCGAACAAAAATTTGCGCGGCATCATTTTTCATAGTAAAAGTTGAGTGGTTCTCCAACTCAAACTCCTTAATTCACTGAATTATTATACAATGGATACAATGCGTCACTGCGATTCCGTACCGTCTCCGTATTTTACGCAGCGGTGTGGAGGGCATGCGTTAAAAACGGTACGGATACGATGCGTCACTGCGATTCCGTACCGACTCCGTATTTTAAGCGGCGGTGTGGAGGGCATGCGATAAAAACGGTACGGATACGATGCGTCACTGCGATTCCGTACCGTCACCGTATTTTAAGCGGCGGTCTGGGCGCACCTTAAATTGAATAATCAATGCGATGCCTGCAGCGGTACGAGTATTTCGAAGCTCAAAGCAAACGCAATACAGAAATTTTGAAACATGGAGATTGTCACACGTGGCAAAACATTTAAAAAGCCATGACGAAGTTCGAGGGTGGAAAGAAGGAATTACCGAAGCTCTTCGCCAAATTGAGTCATATAATATTGTGAATATCAGCACTCATGTCTGTGTTGTTTGATCCGGGCTTTATGACATCCTGACGACTTTGATGTCTGGTAAAATGTCTTAAAAATTGGCGGGCTTTTAACATGATATTTAATTAAGTAGTTGGTTAGGTATCAAATGGAAGGTTCTTATTTTTAATAAACATTGCCTACGAACATCAGAAGGAAGGTTTTTTTTATGAAAATGCCTTTAATCATTAAACTATCACATGCTTCATCAACTAAAAAATAGTGCATTTCATAAAGTATATACCCGCAACAAGTTTCGTCATAACCAAATCACACAAAATCTGCCACACGCTTCGTCCAGGAAGTATTTATCTATTGAATCCTCCCTCAGCGCCATATTTGGTATTGTTTAATTAAAGATTATGTCCCGAAATTGATAATTTTGCCTTTGAACTTTTCTTAAAATTTTTGTCACATAACCAGTGATCGGGGATTTCTCTGCCACAACGCGGTATTTCATGTATATTATTTTATATGGACATGGTAATTAATCGTAATCCGGCTATCTTGGCCGAAAAAAATATTGTATTGAGATTTGATGAGATAATCATGACTATATTATTGATATTAAAAAATATATTTCTTTGAAATTCCGCGTTGTGGCAGAGAAATCCCCGATCACTGCACATAACAGAATAGAACTCAATTCACACAGAAAAGTGGGCTCGCTTGGCCACTGAGTGGGTGCCAAAAGATAGGCAGCGCAGGCGGGGAAGGCCTAGGCCGAGATGGCCGACCTGGATTCCTTCGGCCGGAGGAGACATTTGATCGGGAGCCGTGGAAATCAAGGGGAGAACCCTTTACCCAGCAGTGGACATTCAAACAGGCTAATAAAAAAAAATAGAACTAAATATAAAAAGAAAATGTTTTCACTTCCATCGCTGGAAAAAGCATGTTATAATCATAATCATTACCGTCATTTAGATCACTGTTTGGCAAAGACCTACCTCTAGGATCTCAACAACTACCGTTCATGAGCCACACTCATCCATATGTTTCCTGCGACCCTAACCAGACCGTTGGTCCACCTTAACGGAGACCATCCATACTGCGTCATCCGGTACGAAATCACTACCCCAGAGTATTCTGTGTAAGGTACGTGTACTCGTAAAATGGATTTTATAATAATTCTATGTCGAGATAACAGTTACGTTTGTCATATCCATGCACATAAAATTCTTGTAAGCAAATCAAATTTACTTTATGCATTTTCTGTTTGCAGTGTATCAAGTCTTATTATTACTCGTAGTTTATGTATCGGCCACATAATGTTTTAACTCGTAGTTACATTCAGGAAACTACAGGATTTTTATCCGTTCTTGTATTCCTTAACAATTGTTTGTGTATGACTGTTTTTCTTAATAAAAGACAAAAACGATTTTTTTGTAATATTCGGCGGCTGTAAAAATGTTAAGAAACCTTTACCTAGGCCTATAAAGCGTGTAGGTGCCATTAATTGCAGACAGGGCCTATTCATCTGACCCATCCGATATCATAAATTATTCATCAACACAAACCTATAAAAATGAGGGCCATTATTAGGAAATATGAGCCCATCCGATATGAACGCCGCACCCGAGAAATTCCTAAGTCTAGCATCCGACTCTTATATGCTCCACTAGGCATATTATATTAATACCTAGATTTTGCCCGTGGCTGCACTATTAAACTAGACCGTACTATTTTTTACTTCACCACCACGTCTGAAGAGGGGTTTGGTTTTTCGAGTGTATATATAAAGGATATGTAAATTCATCACTTTTTACAGTCTTAACGAATTGATAGACTTTGAATATTTGAGTGTCGTTAGATCATTTTAAGTTTTGACGCTTTTGACGCTGGCGATTGTCATCACGGAAATCATTATTATAAAATTATTATGATAATATTATTATATAAATAGCATAAATGTATGTGTACTATTACTTAGTATATGTACTCATAGTTTTATTAAGTATAACATATACAGGGTGTAACCGACGGTGTACCGAAAACTGAAACCATGGCTTCAGACCATTATTCTGGCCTGGAAAATCGTGGAGATTTCTTTGAGAAAATTCACAAATTTTCCTCGCGAGTTTTCATTTTTTCTTTATTTTTCCGTTAATCGAACTCTATCGGTAACAATTTTTCATGAAGAATCGCATGAAAATTGCATTTTCCGCAAAACACGCAATGTATCACAAACAGTATTATGTAAGCTTTACGGTACAACACAGAGAGTGGAGTGGGCAGATAACGGTACTGGCCGGTCATTGATCCGCCAGGCCAGTCAGTGCGCTCGCGCAGCCCGGACGGCGCGGTCGGTTGCGGCCGGACGCATGAATAATGTTTACCTACCCACACATTTTATTTGCTTTACTTGCTTGAATGAAAATCTTGTTAGACTGTTTTAATTTATCGGTCAGTTGTTATTGGTGTTAGGTAGTACACTAGTTGTGATCTGTGGTTGCGTTGTTTTTGTGGTTGCATTCATTCATGTCATTCGATGCGCATTGGCGTAACGGTATGTTTTGCGCTGACGCGTGAGTGGAGTGGGGAGCGCCCGGACCGGTCGATGCTTGCCGCGTGCCTCCCTCCCCGCGCGTCTGCACCCGAGAGAATTGGACGCAATACATTGCGCGTCGAGTTTTATAATTTATTTTGGAAAATCTTATCCTTGAGTTTTCCGAGAAAAGGAACACTCGTTTTCAGTTCGTGATTATGGTCTTAAACTACAGTTTTCGTTTTCGGTACGCTGTCGGTTACACCCTTAGATATCTCGTTTGTACGCAGTGTAGTTTGCCTATTTTCCTTAAATACCCATACCTTCCTTAACTGGCAGAGGTCCCTTATAAGGGTAAGTTCGCCTTTGTACATGTTTTATTTGTTATGAAGGTATTTATAATCACAATCAGTTGTTGTGTACAGTGTTAACATACATACATAATTCATTCCTTTCGGTCTCTTAGGTCCAGCAATAGATTTTAGAGTTTACTGGGCATATCAGGAACTGGACCTAAGAGACCGAAAGGCATTCATTAAAGGGGTGAAAACAGGGTTCGAATTTAAAATGGAAGTGCCACCTTTGACCATCACCACCAGTACACCACTAGTAACCACCTCAACTGTGGGTTTGAGCATATGTGCTCAAATTGAATGTTTACTTCAAAATTTTGTTTAGGCGTTTTATTAATCTTTTAACAAGTATACAAGTAGGTAATATACGAATGAAGTAGCGGGCAGAGGTTTGTAAAAACATAATTTAGATACTCGCATATTTACTGCAAAAATTATTAATTAAGACTGAATGGTGTAGCAGAAGAAACGCAGATAACTAGATGTGAAAATACAACCCAATCAGAACAAAAACCGTATGCCTTTGACTGTATTTTCTTGTTCCTGCCTTTCCAGGAACAGAAAGTTGATAGGTTGCCTTTGAAAATAGAATCAAACGGAAGTATTGTAGGTACCAATATTTTATTTCAACCACTAAAGAAACTGACGGAAAACCGAAAGGTAACAATACGGTATTTGCCTATAGTAAAAATAAATTGTGTCATTGAAACCACCAAACTCATATTCAAAAATACGCGGAAACAAATAATCTTCCACGAATTTTTGGACATTATACTATTTTTAATAAACTAAAAAATAAACATGTTTTGACTACGTGTTTTCTGACGTCACAAGCCAGTATCTCATCAACAAATTATTTTTGAAATTTCATAAAGAGTAGCTGATTTATGCTGTCATAAAATACCGTATTAGCACATTAGCATCGTATTAGCACACGGACACGTCAAACGGATGGCACTCGCGCTCGCACTGGTCTGAACTGGTCCGAGATATCGTGTCCGTGAGCAATGTCTATGTATATGCGTTTGCTCCAGCGCGCTTGTATGTACATTGATTTCTGTAGGTACCTATCTGTTTTGTGGTATTAGTACTCGTAACATACAGACGACAATACCGTATTTAGAAACGCCTACATTCATTAAATACTATTCCAGTTTCGTTGGAAACAATAATAGGAGCTGCAGTAATGACGTCACGTAGACCCATTTACATATTTAGGCGGCCTCCATTAGGTTAATTGGAGTAAATAATATAGTCTGGCTATAGTGGCGACAGAGTTACCCGTTACCTAGCCTTTGATACGTAAACTATCGAATGAGCCGCGGGACCGCTCATGTTACTGCCCATGTAGCACACAGCATAAGCGGTTATGCGGCCATTATTCAGCTTAAATTAGTGGTATAAGAGCTATATGTATAAGCGCTTTTGCAGCTTATGTGCTATTTGGGTGGTGATAAGATGAAGGAAAGATGAGGCTTAATTCGTTTATACTGACATAAATATCGGACTTTTAAAGAAATAAATATCGGACTTCACACACATCGATCTAGTCCCAAATTAAGCTCAAGAAGGCTTGTTTTATGTTACTAGACGACGATATATTTACGTACTTATATAGATAAATATTAGGGTGTTGCTTATATGGCGAAAAAAGGAAAAAAACTGAAATCTTAAAGTCTCACCCCCCCATTTTGTTCTACGACCCCTATTAACGGATGCTAGTTTTTTTGCTTTTTTTTTTAAACTAATTTTAGGGGTCGCTACCAGCTGTCAAAGTTTTGGAAAAACAATACAAACATGTTCAAATAAACTAATATAATTTACATACATTCTTATTAAAATTAATTAAAATTATGATAATTAAGTAAAAGAAAATTAAAATTTCAATTTTTATGACACTAAAGTAGATTTTTTCACATTAGGGTGCAGTGCACTCTAAACTCGACCGATTGCTTATCTTAACGCGGCCTGCCGGGGGGCGAGGGGTATGTATCAATCAAGGGGGATTCCCAAGCAATCGACAAACGTTATAGAAGTAAAATAAATATAAAATAGTGACTGCCAATCTTGTCATATTGACACCTAAATTATGTTTTTTCCAAAACTTTATCAAGCGGTAGCGACCTCTAAAATTGACTTAAAAAAAAAAAAAAAAACTAGCATCCGTTAATCAGGGTACTAGAACATAATGGCGGGGTGAGACAATGACTTTTTGAAAGTTAATTTTTAAGCAACACCCTAATAAATATACTCATGTATGGAATCGAATATGTAACTGTAAAATTGTAACTGTGCCTCACCCTACTTAATCATTTCAAACACAATGTATATTGTTCAATGAATAAATGACTTATGACTTATATATGCTTAAATACATAGAACAACCATGACCCAAGCACAAATACTAGAGTTCATCACAGAAATATTTGCCCTGGCCGGGATTCAAATCTGCGACCGCTAGCTCAGTAGGCAGGTGTCTTCAAACTGCGCCAAACGCGTCGTCAAATATTTGACATTAGTCCGCTCCTCATTATACTGGGCCTTAGCGATGTGCTTTATTTACCTTATTAGCTAGCTCTATTCCGTCTCTTTTGAGAACTTCCTCTAAGAGCTTGTCAAACCGGCAAAGTAAATAATCACCTTGTATATAATTATTACTTATTATAATATACGTGAGGTTATTTCACTTAGCTTGTGTTCATTTGAAACAATGTGTAGAGCTTTAGAGCCGTTACAACTTTGAGTATTCTTATTCCAAAAATGTCTTATTCTTGAGACTTTTAATATCTCTAATGAATACATAAACCAGTGACGAGAAATCATATTAAATTATCATCCTCCTAGCCTTTGTCCCATTTTTTGAGAATGAATTCTCAATCGGGGTCGGCTACCTAAATCCCAAGATGTGGCGTAGGCACTAGTTTTTACGCAAGCGACTGCCATCTGACCTTCCAAACCAGAGAACTAGGCCTTATTGGGCTTAGGTGGTTTCCTCACGATGTTTTCCTTCACCGAAAAGCGAGTGGGATATTTACCACTCGCTTTTCGGTGAAGGAAAACATCGCGAGGAATGACATTCCGTACATAAGTTCCGAAAAACTCATTGGTTTAGTTTTAATCATAGATTTTTTGTTGTTACGCCAAATCCCAGTGGTCCAATCAAAATTTATTTAAGAAGCGAAAATTATTTTATTTTGTCCCAAACATGGAATGACATGTCGTCATAATGAAAAGTGTCAAGTTTTGGGCGGACTCGAGAGAACTGTAGTAAAGAAATTTCATACAAAATTGAAGGACTAAGCCGGGAAGTATTTTGTGTGGCGTGGCGTCTGTGTTCATGAACAGTCTAAACAGCTGAATTATATTTTTTAGCGGTGTATTTTTTTAATTTCATTGCATATTTATGTGTGAGAAAAGCACTATACATGCTACTTCTCCCAACGGTCGACCGTCTATACCTACTCACCCGGCAAGCTCTTTTTGCGCGGCGTCTGCAGTAATTCCCCCAAGTTAGGAAACGATCTGATTGAAATGAAATGAAATGAAATGAAATGAAATAATGAAATGAAATAATTTATTCAGTAAGTAGGCCACAAGGGCACTTTTACAAGTCAGATTGTGAGTCTACCGGCATTTCGCAAGAGGAGACCGCTGATTATCTTTCAATGATATGTACTTAACCGATCTCTGTATTGGCCGAACAGCGTAAAGCATAGCAAACAGAATTTTAATTGGATTTGAATACTGGATTCGTTGAAGCCATTTCCCGCTCTGCCGGACCCGAATAGATCTCATTAGAATCAATTCTCGGATTTAACTCGGGAACATTAAATTGTTTCCACGTAATGGATTAAGGACTAGGAAGATTTCAAATGTATCAGTCATCTAAATCTACAAATTATTAAGCATTTCATTATTTACCTAGAGTTTCAAGTAAAATTTTCAAATCACTCTTATGAACTGTCTATATTTATTATTTATCCTCATCCACAGTTGCTCAAGCACTTTTATCGTCTTCGTTTTTACCGCGGAATACGTCCTGGTCTTATAATAAACCCACTAGGTTTGATATACTCTGTGGGCTCATTCCCATTTTACTCCAAAACGTACAAAACAGATTAAATCCTGTGAAATATAACACACGTCGTATGCGAAATTTTCATACCGCAATTACCTTGACAAAACCACGAGAAAATTGAATATTACGGCGTGGAGTGCATTAAAGCGTTTGGGAAGAGAATTATTAGATGGAGCAGGCTTTCACGTTCAATGTGGGGTAGGTACCATCATGAGATGTATCTCATAGATATACAGGGTGGAACATTTGTAAGACTGAGCTGACAGGATAGTGTCATCTGAGTGATCTACAATCGACCTATTATAAATGTAAAGCTGGATTTGAAAGTAAAAAAAAACACCAAAATAAAATATTTTAATATCAGTGATAACCCTACTAATTCAAGGGTTTTATTTACATTTTAAATGGACACCACATAAATGTTCTAAAGATGCTAGGGTTGATGTGTGCAAATTTTTACACTAATGTTTAACATACTGTATCTCAAAAATGGATAGAAATATTTACATACTTCATTGGTGAAAAATGAAGTGCTCAGTCTGAACAATTCCCGGTTTGCTTAAAAGTCCTTTTATCTGTTCCACCCTGTATATCAATATATAAACCTGTCTCATTTTACTGTCCTTAAATAAATGGCGTTGATAAAATTAGTCATTCGTATCCGATATCCTAATGACTGCAATGCAAAAAACCTTATACAGCTGTAATAAGCCGTATAAACGCTGCGCTGTATAAGCCGTATAAACTCCGTGGGAATAAAGAAGTATTAAATGACAAAATAGCAAATATAAATTCAATTGAGATTTAGAAACAATGCCAATTACATATAATATGTCAGTGGAAATTTTTCATGGTACAGTCGCCATCAGATATATATATCGCAGCATATAAGGCTTTCATAAATATCTGAACACCACTCTTATTGACTGGGCGATGCAGTAGGTACATGTTCAGATATTTATGAACGCCTTATATGCTGCAATATATCTGATGGCGACTGTTATGTCTACATTTATAATATGTAGTGTATATGGGCTTGAAGGCTGAATTATTACGGTAACCAAGGTAACTTGTTACAGAAGATTTAATATGCAACGTACTCCGAAACTACTTCCTTTGTGGAAACCACCGAGAAACCATATAGTATGTTAAGTTTTCACGGGGAAATTTTCTTCTTAGCTCCATAAAGTAAGGAAACGGGCAGCTTTAAATTACGGGGGTTGCACACTTTTAAGAAAAAAAGAATAAAATTTAAAAGAACTATTTTTCGTAGTGGATAATGGTTATGGCCCAAAATTCTTGTTTATGCCTAACATTTTCCTCTCTTTACATGTTGAATGTGTTTTAAGGAGAAAATATAAAAAAGAAATTAAGGAGAAAATATAAAAAAATACCAATGTTGTACTGATTTACATATGTAATACTATTAACTTATAACCGAATACATAATATTTTAACAAAGTCATTTATTTTTACCGCCGAAATCTGTTGTACCTAATTACCAATGCGTTACTATTTTGTTATCGTTGTTAGTAAAATCAATAGAGTAACAATTATTGAAAAAACCTTAACATCAAATTCCTTTCTTCTTAGCTATTAAGTTATGCTTCTCTTTTTTTAAATACATTATTTTTTTTTTGTTTTTAGTTGAGTAACGCAGTTTTTACACTTTTTATGCATATTCATGTAAAACATAATATACATATACTACAGAATACATTATAACTTATAACGTTTCTGTACTAGTTTCGAAAACGAATGAAATGAGTTTTGAAGATATTTTTATAACAATATCCTAATTGGATTTCTCAAATGCCAGCTCTACAATTTTTTTAAATATTACAAGACTGCTTAAAACGTTAATAAGTCAAAGGCTTCCAGTGACGTGGTTTTATAATCAAGCGAATTAGTTTATACTAATTCGCTTCAAAACAACATCGGTGCCTACACGTTTTCTGTCAGTTAGGCAGTACAACAAAATTTAATTTCCATTATCAAAATCGTCTTGGGTGATTCTAAAGGGGTTTCAACCGCTGTCAGTCCGCTGTCGTAAATATCAAAGCAATGGGCCATAATATGCTTTAAGCGCTAGAATTATTTTTAAGCTTTCTAAAGGGCTCATCGTCACCACTGGTGACCAAAGGGCTGGCAGCTTCCTCGCTCAGCGTCTTAGTAAAGCAATACAGCGAGGTAATGCTGCCAGCGTCTTTGGTACAATGCCGGGGGGCATTTTTAGACTTAGTTTAGATTTAGATAGACTCATTTTTATTGGGTGATTGTTAATTTGTTGATATATATCATGTGCTGTAAATTAGGTTATGTATGGTAAGAAGCACGGTTACAGTATATCATTGTATGAAAGTTTGCAGCTCGCTGTAGCTCAACTTTCAATATTTTTGACAGCAGACTGACGGCGGTTGAAACGCCTGTAGAATCACCCTCTTTTACTGTTTATGTTAAGTAGTGTTTTTTCTGTCAAGCAAAGCGAAAACAATACTTCAACAACCACAACCTCGTCACTCGTCGCGGCGGTGTACGGCAGCCGTCCCTGATGAAGAGCTCCATACGAGTTCGAAACATGTCGGGCCGTTCCTGACAATTTCACGTGAGTGTAAAACGCTTAATACAATAATTAAAAATAAAACAGTTTAAGAAATAATTATGATACACATTAGGAACAGTGATTCGATGTCTGTGACGGTGGATTCAATAACACAAAAGATTGCCAAAAAGAATGCGGCTTATGAAGACAATGAGTATGTAACATAACTAATTAAAAAAAACTACATCACAATTACTTAAAAATTTACTTACTTATTTATTAAAGTTGCCAAGGAATTGTTGTTTAGTTTGAATAGTAGAATCTATATTTTAGTTTTTTGCTTCTGTAACAAGCTACACCCGGTTTATAGAACTTCCAATATCGGCCGACACGTGTCACTTTAACCGAAAGCTTTCTCATATCATAAAATATTACTGAAACTCCCGAGCCCTGACAGTTAGGACAATGTTTCATATCGATAGCGCTTAGTTGTGATGATAGTCGATTTTGGAGTTAACTTCGGCGTTGCCGGATTGGTTTTTGCGTGTATCATCGATAACTACTGTTATACAATTAAAGGATTCAATGTTTTTCTCGTCTCAAATACCGCAGTGTCTTAAGACGGAGGTTTTTAACCAATGTGTGTTGTCAGTTCATACGGCACTGAAACGTGGTCGCTTACGAGTACAATGGGCTTCATAAGAAGGCAAAAGTGGTACTCGAAGAGCAATGGAGCGAGCTATGCTTGGAGCCTCCTCCTTGTGTGATCGAATCAAAAATGAGGAGACACACAAGAGAACAAAGGTTGTAGATATAGCTCAGACAGTCGCCAAACTTAAGTGGCAGTGGGCGGGGCACATTTCTCGTAGAAACGATGGCCGTTGGGGCAGAAAGGTTCTTAAGTGGTGACTGCGTACCGGTAGACACAGCATGTAGAGGCCCCCGACAAGGTGGACCGCCGGCCTGTTTAGGATCGCGGGAATCAATTGCATGAGGACGGCGCACGATCGATCATTGTAGAGAACTTTGGGGATGTCTTTGTCCAGTAAAGGCTATAAGGAAAAATTACATCGCTGAAGTAAAAGATGACTTTACAAACGGCGAATTTATGTATGAAACGGTATATTCCGACATTATTCATATTTGCTAAATAAATACTCGAACGTCGTTTCGTAGATTTATGGAAGATTTGCTCAATATTACGACTGGGGTTATGTACTGTAATAAAATCATAAATTCTATTTCGTATTACTTTACCGTCGATATGCAGTATTTGCCCAACAATATTCAGAGTTTGTTAGATAATATCCCAAGGAATTCTTGGGAATATCATTTAAAGCGTGGCATGTTGCCAGATGACCAAATGCAAGCGATATCTTGAATAGAAAACTATATTGTTTGAAACATACGATTGTGCCCGAAGTTTGTATTCGAACATATTGTGTAAGTTAGAAGTGGTTCAAGTCGGAGAGTTATTGAACTATTCAAAGCTAATAATAAATAATTTTGTTGGAGGATATATTACTTTATCTTCAGACTTATTTTATTTAGAGTTTTTAACCGATATCCTGTAGTACAACATCCTCGGCATTACAGTTTGTATTTTATACATGCACTCGATATGAATTGTTATAACAAAATGGTTTATAAGAATGTTGTATGAAACATAGTAATACCACCCGTTATTTCATAATTATCACCATTATCATTATGATGGCCTTTTATTGATCCAATCTCGGATGAATTATGAGTTTATTAGAATATTGTATAAAACATACTAAGATCGCCTGTTATTTCATCATCTTCTTCATCATCATCGTCGTCGTCATCATCATCATTATCATTATCACGGTGGCCTTTTATTGATGTAATCTCGGATGAATTATGGGTTTATTAGAAATGAGACATTCTTAGACCGCCTGTTATTTCATCATCATCATCATCATCATCGTCCTCGTCGTCGTCGTCGTCATTGTCGGCATAATCATCATCATCATCATCATCATCATCATTGTGGCCTTTTATTGCTACAATTTTGGGTGCAGGCCACTTCCGTCTTCTTCTACTCGGTGATCTTGTGCCCGACTCATCGTGTAATGTAAAACCGGTTATTTGACCTGTTAGAACCGGTTATTACTGTTGTAAAATAACCGATTTTGAATTCTCTACCGTCACACCACCTCTGTTTTGTATCCCTGTGTATTGGGGGTGTGCAATAAAGAACATTTGTATTGTATTATATCGTATACTTATGTAGGGCATCTGGCCATATTTGTACAGTCTTTTTACTGTATTTGCTGTCTGTTTTTATCTTCTGTCTGTATTTGGATAATAGCATTAATTCAGTTGAAACTAATAAATGATCGACCTATACAAATATACGAACATTGTTTGCGGTGTAAAGTCTAAGTTCATATTAAAATGTTATGGAAATTAAATGAGATGCCTAGATACAAAATTTTCTCATTTACTTAAGAACTAATTTCATTGTGAGCGCAAATTCTCCGTTAATTTAGGTTATGCTTTGTTTAAAATAAGGTCGTGTAGGTTTTACATTATATTCAATACCTATATTTGACATTTACTTGACTTCGATTTATATCTAAAATTTTGAGTCGTGGTTTAATATTTATATTACTTAACTACCTACTTTATAATCACACTAATGTTACAAAGGCGCAAGTTTGCGAGTTTGTTTGTTACTTCTTCATGCTCAAACGGCTGGACCAATTTTGATATAATTCGGTACGGAGGTAGCTGACACGCTGGATTAACACATAGTCTACTTTATATCTCGAAAAAATCTTGTGTTCCCTTGGGATGAGTGGTAACACCGCGGGTCACAGCTAGGAGAGAAACAAAAATACTAACGGAAAATTTTCCGGGCACCATCTTACATTTCAACTAGCAACAAGAACAAGCCACAAACAAGGCCCCTAACGACCACCAATCGACCTTCAATCCCGGTACAATAAATCCTCGCATCCACGTATTTTCTAGACTTTTTGCCATTACTCTCCGAACGAAGCTGAAATGTGAGGAATGCTCCATTTGTAGCGGCTTGAAAAACTGGATTACTTAAGACATTACGTGAGACGCTTTGACATTCCCTAACTTATTTTATTCCCTATATTAAGCCCTTTGAAACATTGTTTCGCTGATGGCATTCTGCTTTTGAATTATTACACAAGGTGAAAATGAAAGAGGGTAAAAATCAAGTCGGGCTCACAAAAAATATTTCGTTCGCATGTCTAAATTATTATCGCATGTAATGGAAGAGGAATTGTTCGGATTGGTCCCTGCCGCTTCTTTCCGCAATCACTCTACGCGACAACATTTCCACCCACGACATTTAGATATTTGGCAGTCCTCAACTGTGCTTTGCCCCAGGAATTTCCGATCCGGACAGATACGACCTTCCCTTCCTTTGACCTAGCTCCACACTACTCACGAAGTTGACCGAGGTTGGCCGAATATGATAGTGTGGATGTTGTAATAGCTGTTATATTAAGTATCTATAGTTAGTGAGTATCTATAAGCAAGTGAAGTATCTATAGTTAGTGAGTATCTATAAGCAAGTGATATCTGTATTAAGATTATCTGTAGCCAAGCTATGTAAGCGTTACAGTTCATGGTTGCATTGAAATAAATCTTCAATTGATTATAAATATCTTTTATTAAAACAGTGGAGAGGCTCTTTACTGCAGAAACATATACTTTGGCCAACTTCGCCTCAGTCATCTTCACGATAGTATGGATCTAGGGGTTAAACCTTCAAAAAAAGAGCGCACTCCCATCTGAAAGGCCGGTAATCGTTTACCATCAGGCGATCCGTTAACTCGTTTGCCTCCTACGTCTTTTCGTTTTGAAATTTAGTAACTAAACGTGTACCTATGACCTTTCTTTGAGCCCGTGATAAACGGGCAGATGGATATAGTTACTTTAGAGATGCAAGACATTCTTTTCTCATCTCTGTACAGACTCTCCGATAGTATGAAGCTCGAAAACGTTCAATTCACTTGGCAAACGGGATTACTGGAGACATTACCGCACGAGAGCTCGTGTGGCGACAAACGACGCGTTATTGGATGGACTGGATGTTAGCCGTCGTTTTGTTCAGTCGGCGGAAAAAGCGCTTGAGCTCAAGTCATTTGTGAGAATAGGTATTGTTAAAGTATGTATTGTCTCTAGTCTGTTTTAGTAACTTGACAGTAAGATTCTTTATCGATTATTAACAAACACGGTAGAGTTTAATAGTAAGTTATGCAAATGTTACATAATAAGAGGTCTTAAAATACGAGCCGAAGGTGAGTTTTATAATAGGACCACAGGAGTGTTTTAAGGCCTAATAATGTACAGTTGCATACACTACTTTATCTACACACATATTCATCATCATAGATCTTCTTTTATGCAGATATGAAGTACTATCAAATCCTGCGGTGTCATCATGTAATCGTTTTAGTTTAATGTTTTCTTTGTGTCGTTCTGAAAATTCGTTTTAGACAATATCCGTTGGTATTGCAAGATCTTAACTAGTCCATCAGTAGATTCCGGTCATCGCTCAACCTCTCATATCATGCCTTGATTTCTCGTGAAACAACCCTAAATAATTGCCCTATCTATACAAAAAAATACTACCCAATCTAATTTTTTAATGGACCTTAAATAACACCGGTGCTATATTTATGTCACAGTACTTCCACAATGCTACAAAGTATGGGCAATTCGCAAAGTACGGGCCACAAAATTTACATTGCTGTTAACGCTCGTGTTTACGGCCGAGGCAGTAAAATTTAAACGTCCACTTAGATAATAGCAACTTTGTTTCACACGCCTTGCTATTGCATTTAAAACTCCCTAGCCCATTAATCCTAGTCTAATTACTTAGTTACTTTGAACACAGACAAGTGGAAGCGTACTAATCACTTGTGTGCACCCGGACCGATGGACCCAAGTTTGGGCCACTACAGAAGCACAGACAGCTGATATACAGCCAATACAAAATTTCGAAAGTTCAAAGCCCGTACCGTGCCGTCCCTCTCGATCTCGTGTCAAACAATACGGAATGAGAAAAATTTTGAACTTATTTCGAAGATCGGAGTATCCCTTCAGCTTATGAACCTCATTGGCTACCGTAAATGGATTTTATAAACGGGACCCACAATGATAAACTCTCCTGACGTAGAGTCATGTGGGGCAGTGGATAAGTGTTTGCAATTCATTTCGGACTGAATACATGGGTTACACTCTACTTACAAAACAAATGTTGGGTACACTTCGACTGTATAGGTATTACAGTAGAATCAGAAACAAAAAAAAACTGGAAGGTGAAGTACAACTATCTATATAAGTATATATATCGTCGTCTAGTACCCATAACACAAGCCTTCTTGAGCTTAAGAGGCCTTATTTCGCATTTATTATATTTCGCACCGTGTATAAATATTGTTGGTAGTTGGTATTTTTAGAATTTTTGACAATCCCTTAAGGAGATATTCTTATTATTATGATTATGACATGTAAATATCTTTTGTTCCAATCAATTGTTATGTTTTTTACTATTATTATATTATCTCATTTTTATCTTTATGACGATCATAGTATAAATGCATGTAAATTGTCTTAGCGTAATTTATACTGACATTTTATATTATGAAATAAATAAATCTAATCTAATCTATTCCTTTTAAAATTTATTTTTTTCATATTATGACAAATATATTGATAATTTCAACCAACTTTTTGAAGTGAATAATACTTTTCCACGAGTTCTAGGTAGTAACGTAGCTATTTCATGCTTTTATTGCGTGAATTTTGTCAATTTCGAATACTTTTAGAGACAAAAATTATCAATGAAAAATTCAAACTATAGGTTTCAAATATATATCAATAAACTCCAATAGCCCTGTTCTAGGTAGTAACACCAATAATATGTTAAGAAACATGTTTGATAATAAAGAAAAAATACTAAAACAATCAGCATTTTAAAAGGAATAAGTCCTCTTAATTTGGGACTAGATCGATTTGTGTGAGGTTGTCTGATATTTATTTATTTATTTATCTATAACTTCGTCCGCTTATTACTTTTCCATTCCCGCAGTCGGGAGGAAAGTATCCTAAAACCATTTTCGGGTGTCCAGTTATCCTTGTAACAAAATTGGTTTGAATCTGTCCAGCCGTTTCGGCGTAAGCGGACAAAGTACTATTCCGACAGATGGCGTTGTACGGCTGGCGACACGCTCTCAAACAAATCCTTAATCGCGCTGTCAAGATTTTTCCTGATTTTCTAGAATATTATATAGGGTAAATCGCCAATAATTGGCCACCGTTCAATAACTGGCCACCTCAAACTAAAAATGAACTCTGTTCACCTAGAAATATAATTCATTTTAGTATAAGGTGTTAATTACTGGCCACCCTTCAATAACTGGCCACGTCATACTAAAATGAATTCTGTTCGTAGGCGAACAAAGTTCATTTTTAGTACGAGGTGGCCAGTTATTAAACGGTGGCCAATTATTGGCGATTTACCCTACACCTATGTTAAAAAAACTTTCGTGAAACATATTTAATTATTGTAATAAGCGGTTTACACTCACGTGAAATTGTCAGTAACGGCCCGACATGTTTCGAACTCGTATGGAGCCCTTCATCAGGGACGGCTGCCCGTACACCGCCTCGGCAACTTCGTCACTGACAACGAAGACTGTGGCGTTCCTGACAATTTCACGTGAGTGTGGTTAACACTCACGCTTAATACAATAATACCTATAATAAAAAAAGAAATTATACTTATTAAAATAACTAATAGTCTACATATTTCCACGAATCAACGTCTTTCATAGCACGTTGACATTCTACCTACGATATCCATTAGTCACCAATAAGTATTTGAGATATGGCATTCTCTATCAGCCATGGAGCCATATCCACCGATTCCCTGCAGCTATCACGACTCTTTTAATGATACTAGATTCGGAAATGGGTTAACACGAATCTCTATCGAAATCATCTGACCTGAATTTGTAGAATTAATTGGTTCAGGCACAACCCTATTAATAGTAACTACATTACAGCGACTATAAATAATATTATTATTCAGCTATTAACCTGCGACCGCCTAAAGCTCTCTGTTTATACCAATTACGGTTTATCTCTTCAGAATCATGGGCTTTTTTCTGTGAAGAAAGTTTCTGTACCGATTCAGAATGGAGAAAAAGCTGGGATGCACCTCTCTTAAGCAGCCCTGACCTTGATCCAACTAAGGAACTGCCCGGCTTTGATGAACCACGAAGGATCTGGGTCACGCTTAATAGAATTAGGACAGGAGTTAGCTGTTGCAACTACAATCTCCACAAGTGGGGCTACAAGTCTTCTCCGAGCTGCGACTGTGGTGCTCCTGAACAAACAACTGCTCATATTGTGGAGGAATGCCCTGTAAGACACTTTACTGGGGAGCTAGGCGACCTGCACGCGCTGACTAAGGATGCCAGGGAATGGCTATCAAATCTAGACATTCAACTGTAGAGAGCTCCGTTTCTTTGTTTTGTGTTTGTCATATGTACAAACTTTTAACTGAAAAAAAAAGCCATACGATAATAATAATAATAATAAATGTTTGTTCCTGTCTCTGCAGCCCTAACCACCGGTAGCCTGGGCCCTGCCCCGTTGCCGGCGGCACCCTAGGTTAGGTTTTTTTTATAATGTGTTTATATTTGTAATGTATTTTTTATATTTTACTTTTTATATAAATTTATTGTAAAAAATACCTATCCTAAGACACATGATTAAATGAGTGAATAATAATAATAATTCTGTGAACTAAATAGAAAAATGTTAAATTTTTTAGTACCATTCCGTTATTTGTGTATAGGATTTTCAACATGCTTAATTGAAGTAACGGAATGGAAAACACAAGAAAGTTATAAAAATTTTGGGTTGCTTTTTTGGCTATCAGCATGATAAGTACCTACTCTTTATTTCCAAATTTCGAAAAAAAAAATACACGATACTTACAATTTTTTTATACAGTGGCCCAGCCAGGCCGTTGAAAAAGTATCTGCCCTATTCTTTAAAACCTCAATTACTCATTTAAAGTTAAAACCTTCCAAGAACCAACATCAACTGCATTTTTACATAAAATGGAGTTATCAGAGTAAGATTAATGAACGAATTCGATTTTACCTCTTTCAAGGACTGAGTTGATAGGTAAGTCTCTTGCCTAAAAACTACACATTATACGAGCATTTTGTACTGGAATTGTCTCTAAAGACAGTGTTCTTTTAAAGTAGGCTACACAATTCTCTCATGCTAGCGTCGGCACATCTAAGAGCACTCAATATCTCACAGACAAACGCCACTCCAAAAGGCTGATTGTGTTGAAAGACAGTGTAAACTGGTACACCGGGTTTTTAAAAGCTTTGAACTGAACTCGTGAGGGTAGCGGCGAGTCGATGGATGCAGTTTGCACGCCTAAGTAGCAAACAGGCTATATAAGATAAGATAAGATATTTCTTGAATAATAAGTTTTTTTACAGTAATAATAACTATAGCTTAAGACATTCTACTTGGCAAAAAATTACATGCGCCTGAACTAGGATTCCTTGTGTTTCAGGCATAAAGAGGACTAACTTATTAACAATTTCTTAAAGAAATAATCATAAACACATTAAACAATAATATAGTTCTAATTTTGTGATAAATTATAGATCGGATACAAAAATATTAATGAATACCTACATGAAAATCAACTTCGAACAATCAGTAACTTCTCTGTATCTTCGTATGACATATTTTGTAGCGCTTGTTGGAGTGTTTTCTTACATTTCGCGTAGCTGAGCGGACATATATCCAGCTTCGTATTAATCCTACTGTACAGAAGAGGACCCAGCGAAACAAAAAATCTAAAACAGAAAGTGACTTCTTCGAATAGTTTTAGAGCAAACAATATCCTTGCGCCGTTTATTAGTATACTCAGTGCTATAAGGGATTGCAGCGTGTTGTTTAAGAGCCTATGCAGTCATTAAAAATCTAATTTAAGCTGTATAGAGACTGTGTAAGCGATTATGCAGCCTGGGTGCTACTTGAGCGGGATCGAACTTTGTGGCAAGCTATAGGGGAGGCCTATGTTCAACAGTGGATGTCCGTGGCTGATAGATAGAGAGGAACTGAACGTGTCTATATCTCTACTAGTTTCTACCTCCGACTTTGCGTCTCGCGCCATAAAAGACCAATAAAACACCTAATTAAAGACTGGCAATAAATCAATTAGTAATCCCTCAAGATGTAGCATCTTTTTTGCTGAATTCCACCCCTTTTTCATCCCCTTAACGGATGTTTTTTTTTTCAGTGTAAAGTGGTACACTGGTTTTTAAAAGCTTTGAGCTGAACTCGTGAGGGAAGCGGGGTGTCGATGGATGTGGTCTGCACGGGATCGCATTTTGCGGCGACCTATAGGGTAGGCCTATGTTCAGCTGTGGGCGTCTATGGCTAATGGATAGATAGAGGTACTGAACATGTTTACATCTCTATTAGCTTTTACCTCCAACTTTGTCTGCGTCTCGCGCCATAAAGGATCAATACAACGCCTAATTTAAAGACTGGCAAATAATGTTGCATCTTCCATACTAAACTCCACCCTCTTTTCAAAGGATGTTTTTCGTGTGAAAGGCTATTCTAGATGTCGTTTCTATCCCCAAACTACGTCCAAATTGGTTCAACGGTTTAAGCGTGAAGAAGTAACAGACAGACAGAGTTGCATTCGTGTGTGGCTGTAGACCTCGTCACTTAGTTTCAAATCGGCTGTAATTTGTTTTTTTGTTGAGTTTTCTTTTGCCAAATTAAGATAAGAAGTAAAATATTAGGTATTATTTTAACCCCGTCGAAAGCACACTTTTTCATGGAAGTACATTAAGTATTTCCACGTAGCCACGTCTAAAGCCGGGTGAGAATTCACGATAAATCTCCAGCGTATTGTCGTCGATTCGCATTACTGTCACAGTCGGAGAGGTAATCTGTCTTCCCACTTCTGTCACGATTCAGACGTCTTGCGTGAACGCGGTGCGATATTCTAGATCGGTTTATTCAGATGATAATAAACGCGGGACGTGACATAAGTATCAGCAAATCGAATGGCGCAGTCAGGTAGGATAGATCCTACCTAACTGCGCCATTCGATTTGTTAATTTTAAGTTGGCTTATACCAAATTTCCTTTGCCCCGTCAGTTATTAAGAGAAGTTTGATGTATTGTTACATAATATTTAGCCGATATTGACAGGAGGAGCAGTTTACGTAACGAAGCGTGGAAAATGTTGTTATTTATTCTTTATATTAGGTGTTTCTAGCGACAATAAGTGTTAATTTTACATAGAAAACGACCATGAGTCTCAGACAAATTAAAATACATAAACGAGAGAGTTTCGGTTGGCTGCCCCCGCGACTGATCGGTTCTCCTGATGATGAATCGCGGACCGGTTCGAAACATGTCGAGCGTTATCCGACTGCTACAACGTGAGTAAGCCCGTTTATGTAATTTAATAAGTGTGAATGTTCTAAAAATATCCTACCATTCAGACTTATACTCTATGGCATGCACCAAATCTGCAACTGTGTTACTGTTGCCTTTCCATTAGTTGCGCATTATGTATATCTTAATACCGGATGTATATTTATAAATTAAAATTTAATTACATAGAAGAAAAAATACATATATAAAACCTTACTCTAAAATAACCTAAAATACAATAAAAACGGGTCATAAAAAGAATACCCCATCTAAAAGGTCCGCCTGCGGCATGGTCCCCAGTATGCTGGCGGCGTTACCTCTTTGTACTTACTACAGTCAGAGCTATTCTCTGACAGAGGTAAGCGCCAGCTCTGTAGTCTTCCGAATAGATCAGCCGTTTCGACAACACCTTCATAAACTTAAATTTGAGGTTACAAGCCCCTAAGACAAGTTAGATGCTTTTTCAATGCCGATCCCAAAGCGCTTTAAACTTCCAAATCCGCCTCTAAAATGCAAACGCTTTAAGCTCTAAATTTCCATTCGTGGGGCTTTTTAGCTCCCCGCAGCTTGCCCCGATGCGCCGATGCTAATTAGAGAGAATGACATGCCTGTGCGGGCTTTAAGCTAATTGGGGAACTTTCGAAGCGCCGGAAGCTTTCTGAGGCTTTGCTGATTTCTAGTGTTTTGTTTGCTTATTTCGTTTGGAAGCCAACCTGTGAGTTTATGAATAGATCTCAGGTAACAAAGCGTGCTCAACACCCGCAGGCCCTACTTAATATTTTCTAATTAAATGGAAAAATTATAATCGATGTTTTTCTTAGGAAAGGTGAAACAAGTGTGAATTTATTACAAGCTTTTATTTAGTTTCACCTCGTCGGGTGTCTATCTGTTGAAATGAAATGAAATAAATGAAATGAAATGAAATAATTTATTCAGTAAGTAGGCCACAGGGGCACTTTTACAAGTCAGATTGTGAATCTACCGGCATTTCGCAAGAGGAGACCGCTGTTGAGAAGAAAGCCGAAAGAAACTCAACAGTAAGTCATTTTTTCGTAAATAATACTTAAAACAATTACAATGATTACATTTGTGTTATAACTAATTACACTGGTACACGTAAAGGAGATGTATAGATACTCCAAATCAATGTTAAGTAGGAACATTAAAATACAATTTTAACGTTAAATTCATAATATTAAATATACCCAGAGATGTATAAAGTCTCTGGGTGTCACAACATGCAATAAAATAATAATTACTTAATTAATTTCATTCCACAGAGATGTATAAGGTCTCTAGGCGTCAACATGAATAATTTACTATAGAAAATAATTATTAAATCTAAATTTCTTAGAGATGTATATGGTCTCTAGGCGTCATACTACACTAAGCTGTTTCTTAGAGATGTATAGTCTCTAAGAGTTCAAAAGGTAAAAATCAACATAGAATAACTTCAATCGAGTACAGGATGAAGTTTCTCACGTTTACTTAATTTAACACTAGTATGCGGTTGCTACATATTTAATTTGGCCCTTGCTAGCATGAACAGACCGGACCCCACAAACGGCACCCGTTCACGAGTATGACGCATATCTCAGCCATCATATATATTATATATATCATATCATATATTTGTAATCAAACCTTCCATAGGATGCATGAAATTAAGTATGTGTTGAGAAGTGCATTGCAGCCACAAGTTCAATATCAAACACGCGGAGATCGCGATTGCATTGATATGATATATCGATTGAGGACGGAGGGCATCCAATTTGCAGCCAACAAGTGACTACAACTCGTCTAAATCGATTCAGAGACACTCAGATAACGACCCGCATTGAGCACTGAGTAATTAATTGGATGCTCAACTGCAGTACACACTATTGGATTAAGTGGGAGATGAGAATGTAAAAAAACCATTTTAAAGAGGATTAGAAAATCTGATTCATATTTCGTATACGTTAGTTCCCTTTTAAAGGAGGGCTGGAAGTTTTATATAACGTTTATTACCTAATATAACGTTGCACGTAATTTAACGTTTGAGAGAATTCTTTTTCTTTTGATGTATTTCTTTTCAGATCTATGATCTTTTAAGTTGATGAGTTTAGGTTGACTTTGACTTGGTTTAGGTTGTTGGGGTAGGTTAGGTTACGTTAGAAACTTTAATAGTTTCAGAAAACGTGTTATACGTTACATTAGGTCAACTATTGCATTCGATGAAATATAATTACATTAAAATTAACGACTACTTTTAAGGACTGCCTTCAATGTTTTTTCAGGCATTATTTTCTCTTCATTTTCAGTTCTCAAAACAATGAGCACGTAACGTTAAAAATCTGCTATGTCTTGAAAAGTGCATTGCAGCTAGAAGGTGTTTATCAAACATGAGGGGTCGCAATTGCATTGACATGACAAACTAACTGAGGACGGAGGGAAATCGATTTACCGACGAGTGACATAGCTTGTCTAAATCGAAATTCACAAGGCTCAGACACTCAAACAAGAGCCCGCATTGAGTGCTCAGTAATTAATTGGATGCTCAACTGCCGTAGCACATGCTACAGGATTGACAACTATTATAATAATTCGCCACACAATTAGTGTGATGGAAGAGCGTCCAAAGAAAGGGTTTATTGGGTATAAGTGTGTATTAGTAAAATTATCTTTACATGCATTATTGACTTTAATTTTAGATCGGTTTTATTTATTTGACACGTTAAACTTCATTTATTATTCGAAGCGAGTTTCGTGTAACGCAATAAACGAAAGTAAGGTGACATGACTTAAAATATTTTTACGAATTTAAACCTCGCCCCTCAGGCCAGTTCTGAAATGTATTAAACGAGTATTTTTAGACTTACTATGCCTGAGCGTAGCTTGATTATTTTTCATAACGATAGTAATAGAGGCTTACCTGTAATAGAATGTTGTTTATAAAATCCAGAAAATATTACTAATAATTTTAAAGTAGACATATACTTCATAAGACATATTTACGTTTTATTTTCTAAGACATATTTACGTTTTATGTTCATATACGTTTTTAATGTCAATATACGTTTTATTTTAATGCGTGACCGATCCTGCATTCAATGCAAGAACTAAAGACTAAGAATAAGAACTAAAGCAGCATCTCATTTGCATCCAGTTAATGGCGTAGCTTATCTAAAAAACGAAATTCACAATACTCAGAACTTCAGACAAGCCCGCGTTGAATGCACTCAGTAATTAATTGGATGCTCAGCTATTTAAAGCTAGAGGATTAAATTGTGGGAATATTAAAAAACTAGGAATGCATTAAAATACTAAAAAAAATCAACGCTGTTATCCTTTCTCGTATTTTATTTTATAAAACACCCAGAATATTCAGAATAGAGATAAGACCGCAGGCAAAAAATGTAATTCATTCAAGCGGCTAAGTTTTATTTACCAAGAGAGCAATATTTCAAAGTAAATTAGAATTTTGATATCATTGATATAAGATGAGAATTGAATATTTACCTATTGGTCGTCGTTGTAATAATACTTTCATTTTATAATACTTACTTTTTTGTAAAAAGAGCAGTTTCTCGTTATTTCCATTGTTACAAGGTCACGATCTGATGATTGGATTCTGGAGAATTAAAAAAAGATATATATAGTGATTTGGATATATTTCCTAGTAACTCGTTAAGTCGCATTTATACCCAGTGAAGACGCTTCTTATACAAAGTGATTAATACTAACTTTCTAAGATGTGAGCTTTAACCTTATTTAAACTTACCGGGGACGAAGTTACCGCACCGTTGTACGGGTAGCAGTCCCTGATGAAAACCTCCATACGAGTTCGAAACATGTTGGACCGTTCCTGACGATTTCACGTGAGTGTAAAACGCTTAATACAATAATGTGAGCTATAAGGTAAATTTCATAGCAATTTAGCCTCGTTGTCACTCGGCCATCTATTACTACTCGGCCGACAATTCCCTATTTCGCGGCCTCGCACTAATATACTATAACATGAACTTATATGTAGTTTAAAGTTAAGATCCGCCATATATCATCCTTCCGACACAGTTCATCAAATTTTGTAACTTACGGCGGGTAAAGTTTGCCTTCGCCAATAAGAGGCCGCGAACTGCACTGTAGGGAACTCCTAACCTACTTAACGCGAGCAAACAAGTTATGGGATGAAGTTTCCGTAGTAAAAACAGTAGGGGAACGCAACTCTGGTGAAGACGGCTTATCTACGTGCCTAAACTAAACAGCTCACTTAGCGATGCCTCATTAGGCCTTGGTCTCCTATTAGACGCTGTACGCAGCGTGCAGCAATTTTCCATACTAATAACACAATGCTTAGTATGAAAAGACGCTGTACGCCGCGTATAGCGTGTAATAGGAGACCCAGCCCTTAGCGCGTTGCGTTACATCGTCGGAGCGTCAAATGCTGCGTCGTTTCCCAAGCAGGACACAGGATTCATAAGCGCTTATAGAGCCCTTATACAGTTGAATAAGGGCTTATAATTAGCTTGCGTGCTACTTGGATACATATATTTTTAATATCATCATGACATGCCGCATTATGCGTTGCGTCGACGCTCTCTACGTTTTAAGGGCTCCCCCACATCTAGCGTCTCCCGAACGTCGACGCCTCACCAACGCCCGCGCGGCGTCGACGCCGCGCCTCCTCGACGTCAGTGTCGACTGTCGAGCGTCGGAGCGTCTTGTCGGCGCCCACGCAGCGTCACTGCGACGGACAGAGCACGCAACCCACCGCGTCTCAAAAATATCAGTTGATTATTTTTTTTTTCACTAGGTTATACAACACAAAATAGTCACTTTCATGAATTCCAGAACTCCATAGAGGATCTTGCCAATATCGACGACAATATTTTCTCTTCTTTTTACGTAATTTCCGTTTCAACACCGTTCCGTTGTAACAGCAGTGTTTCTTCGTCGGAATCCATGACTTTTATTTGATAATCGAACAAATTTCGAACAATTTGATGCCTAATTTTTAACTGATATTGTTGAGATGTTATTATTATTTTTCTGTAATTAATTTTCTTTTGACATTATGCTGTTTATTTGTTTGTAATTGTTTTGTTTGATTTTATTGATGATTATTTTAATTTTAAGTTAGCGCGCGCAAACATTTTGCACGCCTGCATGCAGGCTGAGTACACATGGAACTGTAAACATATATATATATGAACACCTTTGTATACTGTACTGAAGCAAATAAAACATTTTGATTTTTGATTTTGATTTTGATTTTGAGACGCGGTGGGTTGCGTGCTCTGTCCATCGCAGTGACGCTGCGTGGGCGCCGACAAGACGCTCCGACGCTCGACAGTCGACACTGACGTCGAGGAGGCGCGGCGCTAACGCAGCGCCGACGCCGCGCGGACGTCACTGCGACGTCGACGTTCGAGAGGCGCCGCAGCGTCGCGTCGGCGCGGGCGTTGGTGAGGCGTCGACGTTCGGGAGACGCTAGATGTGGGAGAGCCCTAACTCAACGGATCGACGGACGAGTGACGAAACTTTGGGAGGGTAATACACTGCGCTGTCGAAGCTCCGGTAGGACGACGGACAGCACAGACTAGTTACTTTACTGCGTAATAAAAAAAAGCAAACACAACTTTACGCTTTATGATCTAAGCTCCTTAATAACAAGAAAAAAAATAAAAATCTGACGTGACTTTTGACAAAGCGTCACTCGTCAAACACTCAAGGTATTGCGTAGAAAGATAGTAATATTTCTCACGAGAGATAAGTGATAATTTATAGAAGGATATTTCTCAATGGCTTCACACAAACAACCAATTAAATACAGTTTTCGGGTGGCATTTGTGAACGAAAGATAGGACATTCCGTCGTGTATTCCGTTACATGTTATGTAGGAGTAAACTTTTCATATAACTCCCAACTCACGTGAAATTGTCAGGAACTGCCCGACAGGTTTCGAACTCGTATGGAGCACTTCATCAGGGACTGACCTAGGTCAACTACGCGAGTAGTCTAGAGATAGGGTTAAAGAAGGGAAGGTCGTATCAGTCGGTTCGGTATCAGCAATTTCTGAAGCAAAGCACAGTTGAGAACTGTCAAATATCTAAATGTTGTGGGTGGAAATGTTGTCGCGTAGAGTGATAGCGGAAAAAAGCGGCAGGGACCAATACGAACAATTCCTCTTCCAATTCATGCAAAATATTTTTTGTGACCCCGAATTCATTTTCACCCTGTTTTATTTTAACCTAGTGTGTAGTTGTTTTTGTCCTTCTGTTCCTAAGCACACTATTCCGCGAGCCGATACCGTCTATTACTTTGTTTACTCCTGCCGGCTGATTGATGGGATTGGTTGTTGCGTAACGGACAGTAATCCCGACGCGGCAGGCCGGGGATTTGTTTTGTACTCTGTACGTAATCTTATAACGTTATTTTTATCTCGTAAAGTACTTTGTAATTGTATTGTCAGATCATCCTTCCTGCGATGGCTATTGCTGGATAAGGCCTTCACGATGAAAGGTAAATAACGGAATAGAATAGTATTTATTTCGTCATTATGCAGCAATTCCATGACGCGCCTTTTGGCATACGAAATACATTATGAATTATTGAAAACGAATACAATCAACTCTTAAAATATATATGAATGTTAATCTTAAAACATTATTACAATACATTACGCATTACACTTTTTAATTTTCAATGTCAAGGTCAGCATCATTAAAATAATTAGGTATTAATAGAATAATAACATTTATCTACGAGCATTCTTGAGAGCAACTATTTGAACTGTTTACTTTCAATATTTTTAAATTTTAGGAAATTGATTATACCTACAGTTTTGTGGCCATTACACTAACGTTGCGTACCATCAATGCGGTATTACATTTTCCTATGCGTACTAGTGGTTTCCTGGGTCGCAAATTAGCAAGGGTCTTGCGACCCATTTTTTTTTACATTAATAACTGCTTTGGCGCAACAATGAGGCACATCAAGAGCACGCCATCTTGCCCGATCCTGCGCCACTGCCTGCCAGCTATCGCCAGCTCCCAGCTCGCACAGATACGCCTCTACCAATCCTTCCAAATTCCAACACCTTGGGGCGACCTAGGATGTCCCACTGGTCTACCCAAGTATGCTCTCTTGACTTGTCGATCCAAAGCGGTCGGTGTACGCCTTATCCGATTGCTTACCGCGATCCTATTCAGGTCTTAGTTCCACTTTGGGAGCCTTCCCTCGCTGATTATCCCGGTACGCAGTTGCCTCTCAAGAATCTTTCTACCCCAAAAAATCACTTGTCACACCACACTAATATTATAAAGGTGAAAGTTTGTGGGTGTGTTTATGTGTATGTTTGTTACTTCTTCACGCTCAAACGGCTGGACCAATTTTGATAAATTTTGGTATGAAGGTAGCTGACACCCTGGATTAATATATGGTACGTTTATCCCGAAAAATGTATTCTCGTGAGATGAGCGGGGTAACACCGTGTGTTGCAGTTAGTTTGTCATAAAAGATTGCTGTGCCCTTGCAGGGCTCAGTTCCTGGACCTGTTCAATAATAAAAGATCGCATGTACAACATGAAACGCAATAAATTAATTGAATTGTAAAAATACCAGCTGCCCATTTTTCCGTCTAGAGCTGCCATCGCGCCAGAACTCGGCGCAAACAACGCAAAGGGCAAACAGCAAAAACAAACATGGCGAGCTGCGCGAGTGAATTTGCTTAGGAGTGTGCACTAAAAGATTTGTTTGTTTATTTGTGCTTCGTTGCTTTAAATGCTTTAGTCTGCCTATTCCTGCAGTCGGTTAGGTGAATTGTAAAAAATCGATTGACGTAATTTCTTTCTCTTTCTATTGTTAACCGACATCAAAAACGAAGGTTCTAAATTGGTCGGTATGTTTGTTGCGAAAAAAATAAGCTATCCAGGTCAAGCTCAACGTCGTTTGTTTTTTAGGGTTCCGTACCCAAAGGGTAAAAACGGGACCCTATTACTGAGACTTTGCTGTCCGTCCGTCTGTCACCAGGTTGTATTTCAAGAACGGTGATAGCTAGACAGTTGAAATTTTCACAGATGATGTATTTCTATTGCCGCTATAACAACAAATACTAAAAATAAAATAAATATTTAAGGGGGGCTCCCATACAACAAACTTGTTATAGATTATGTTACGGAACCCTTCATGCGCGAGTCGGACTCGGCTTTACCCAATTTTTAACCGACTTCAAAAAAGGAGGAGGTTCTCAATTCGAACTAATTTTTTTTTTTTTTTTTCTATGTATGTTACTCGATATCTCCGAGAATCGTGAACCGATTTTCAATTTTTTTTTTTAATCGAAAGGGTATAACTCCGAGTTGGTCCCGTTGGCACTAAGTCGGGATCTGATAATGGAATCTTGGAGAAATCGAGGGAACTCTTCAAATGTTATAGGGACATGTACGGCGCTTTCGGTTATTTATTGATAAAGTCACGAATTTACATTCAGTAAATAGGATTTGGTGTAAGGAAACTGATGATGAACACACATACGAATCACTAAAAAGCAAAAAAAAAAAAATTTTTTAACAAAAAAAAGAACCGACTTCAGTAAAACTAAAAAGCCAACAATAACCCGTTCAAGTACAGATTACATTTGACTCACCCTTCGAAGTCGGTGCCAAACCTCGCGTAAACTATAATATATAAATATAAGAACTGTGTGGTTTGGGATCGACTTCGAAGGGTGAGTCAAATGTAATCTGTACTTGAACGGGTTATTGTTGGCTTTTTAGTTTTACTGAAGTCGGTTCTTTTTTTTGTTAAATTTTTTTTTTTAACTAGACACTTGACTAAAGTAACCTATCCATTGTAATGACACTCATTCTAATATGTAGTAACTCCAGAACTATGAAGTTTTGTAGGTTTTAATAAAATAATAATCAACTAATTAGTAATCTTAGGAAGAATATAAAAACAGTAATTACATCTCCTTTCTAAGCCAAATACAGGAAAGTTATAAAAGTGTAGTCTTAAAAATATGAAACCTTGTCAATTTAAGACATAAATTAATTACATTTTCTATTTGCGGAGGGCCAACTGTCTCTTATACAATTACTCCATTCAATTGTTAATTCCATTTTATTAATTGAATTCTCAGTCAAATACTCTACACATTAATTCGCTTTTATTATTAAACCAACCAAAATGTCTAGTTATATTTAATTACCATTTTTTGCGTCATCTTGGCACTTGGGCCATTTTCATTAAAAGTATTAAAAGTTCACCCTTTAGAAGATCAAATGAGATTCAATTTAATCATCTCAAAATGGATATTATGAAAGGCAATTATATTAAATGTCACATAAAAATAAGATTGACACAGGGTTATTATGAATTGTCATATTTTATTCGATAAAGTTCTAGCAATAAGATCTCTTAATACACTATCGTTTCATGGAAGTGTGTATTAGAAACACTACTTCAATTTGTAATCTATCGACGAAGCTTACCCTAACTCTAGAGCTATCCTGAGTCACGGGACCACCAATCGTAATGTTTATCAAGACCATCTGCTAAATAAATACATCCTGGGAACGAGCACCAACTTGTAATGTATCGACGACGAGCTACCTATTAAATACCATGAAAATGCATCTACTGAAATATATCTACGCCTAAACTAAAGGTACAGGTCCTACGCCTGCTTCACCCTCGCCACTAAACTCTACTCCTACAACGAAACCCTAGGAAACCCTTCAATGAATACCTAGCCTTCCAGAACCTACAACTAACCAAGCCTAAATATGAAAGGATCCTTAACACAATTGAGCTGAACATTTCTTAATAATTAATGGCCAATATGTGATCGGGATAACCGTTGTGATACGTCTAGATGGTAGGAACCTACGTTGAAGTAGCAACTCAGTTTCTTTAAAAAGAAACTTAACCGTGATGTGTCGCTAAGTGCTTCCGTACCTATATACTGTGCTATGCTACTATGTATTTCCAAATAAATGTGTATTCTCTTAATTATTTAATGCAAGCTTCTCGTATCCTACTGCTACCTAGGTTCCTTATACTAATTAAATTTCTAACTTAATTTAATTGTATCTATCCTCATAATATAAACTTATTACTTCCCAAGAAGTCCAGCCAACAAGAATATCCATAGTTCCTATAGCAAGATTCAATATGAAATATTATAAATACTCTTATAAAAATATTATTTAATTCTATAAAATTCATCTAATCCATAGTTAGGTATAGTTTTACTAGATTACTCCATGTAACAATAAAGATCAGTATGTGAATCAAACCAAATATTATTAGGATTCCGAAATGAAGGGTAATTTAGTTTTTAAAATTGCATGTTCTTACTCCAGGATGATTAGAAATCAAATGTCTAAGTACAATATGAAACTATACTTCATTACCAATCTATATATAGATGGAAGTTACAGAACCTATGAGATTTTATTATGACTTTTATTAATCTTAAGTTTTCATACTTGACAAAAATTAAGTAATTTTGTTATTATAATCTAATCTGGGAAGATGGTATACATCCCTTAAATAAGTTATAGTAGGACAATCTGAGGTGGATTAGACCTATACAATAAGTAGTAAGTTGCTATAATCACCACAAAAAAAAAAAACTAGTAAGGACTAGATTATAGTATAATGGAGAAGGTATCTCCTATTGTGAAAAGAAATAAATATAAATTTTTGTTAATTATCCCCTACCACCCTGAGTGCGCGGAGAATGTCACTGAACGCTTTACCTATCTATTCCTGAGAAGCAAATCGAATTAAAGCGTTCAGCTAGAGGATGGGGAACTCCGCACCTATTCTAAACTGAACAAACCACTGTGGGATCTCATCACATCTATGCATGACGTCCTAGCCTACGGCATAGTGTCAAGGATCCATCTTTTTGGGGAAGCCTTTTGGCGCAGGCTTCTTTACGTTAACTACACAAGGCCTATTTTAAGGATTTTACCTACCTATTTAACTAGATAAACATATGTGATGGTTGTAAAACTATTATAATTCAGAAAAATAAAGTTATAATTGTATTTGTAAGAAGTCTAATACACTACTCCTTCCTAGTAGGTTTGAACCCTTCTAATGAGTTCTAGAACTGGGTTTTCGTTTGACCATATTCATAAATGTAGTATATCCTTGAAATCATGAAGACTATTGTGCCTGTTCGTAGTATCTTTCAACTTTCGACTGACTTATTCTGATAAGGGAATTCTTTTACGCCCTGTGATATAAATTAATTCAATTCTGGGATCTGTGATGTAAATACGGGAACGAATAACTTTCATTATTGCTATCCATAAGTCCCCGGCTTTTCTTAGCAATTTACACTTCAGATTCTCCACATCCAGTCTTAGGAATGCTTTGTATTTCCACACTATACAACGATCCACAATTTCCTTATCAAAATTATAATAAAGTTTAAAATTACTTCTGTTCATTGAAAAAGCGATTATCTACTGCCAACTGACTCAACTTTACCTCAGTGATGCCATTCTATCGCTTAAACTATACCAAAGGTTCATTACTTTAAATCATAATCGGTAAGTTCTAATTAATTATTCCTTTAATTTAGGTGTTAAATATCTGGTTGGCCTAAATAACTGGTTCCCTATCCCCAATCTTTACAAACCGCCACTAGACTCTGTTCTTCCCCTACTAACTTCCCGGGTCATAACCACTTAAGAATTTAATAGTTCAACCTCTTAACCACTATACCTAACAAGGTTAAAATAATTTGAATAAATGTTATGCTAGTTAATGACGATTGACCGATTGCTCAGTAGGTAAAGATCCCCGTCCTAATGTTCCTATTAAGGTGTACCTATCGCTAAACCCTGTTCCCTAGCTAATACAAAGAACACTAGAGACCTAGGTCTCATATTTATATTTAAACGTGTATGGGGCCTAGCTAAGCTAAACTGTAAGTTCGGGAGATTAACCCGAGGATGTGACTATCATCAGTGTAATTAAGCCCCCCCCATGTGGCTAATGAGACGCCGGAAACATGGAGTAGCTTGCCCTAATATGTGTATATAAGCAGATATATAAATATATAGTTTATGAGACCGAGCCTGGAGGTCCGTTTGGCTTCAGCGAGCGCGGAAAGGCCCGCATGTCCATCACGTGTGGTCCTCGCTTTCACCAAACAAAACTATCCACACTCGTAGGCTATTCACTGCACTTATATATGGCTAGTGTCCGAATCGCCTAATTCGGATAAAACTAGAAGAGTCCGAAAGATATTCGTTTAACAGCCGCAAGGTTAAATATCTTTCACCTGGTAACCATGTACCAAAACACTATTTCTGGCATGTGACTAAGCTTAATATCCTTTAAAACAACAGAAACCCCACTAAATTTCAATAGGCAAATATAGTTTCAAAGACAATCAAAACCCCAATAGAAATTCCCCTTAGAATTAATTTTAATACCTTAACTGCCAGAAAACAATGTTACTCGGACGAAGTCCCAAACAAAAAGAATCCCCGTCCATTAAGCCGTTGCCTATTTATAACCAATATCTCCCGACATTCCAGATATTCTAGACTTTTCAGACTATCCAGACTTTCCAGACTTCAACGACTTTCGCGTCATTCGCGACATTCCCGACACGTCACGTGACCTAGCCCCCGCCCTCCAAGCGTTGTATATGGGATTTTGATTCTTATTTGGTCTAAATAAAGCTCAACTCCTCTGTTGTCAATTTGTGAATATCAACTTGCTATTTTTAAAGTGGTAGCATGTTTTAGTTATAGGAATGGTTTTATTTGCTTCCGCAAACATTCACACTATTACTCATATTTTGCATTTGTATTGCCTATATCTAGTAAATGATAATTTTAGTATGAGCTTGATGACGTATGATGCTAATATGTCTTAAATTCGATGATGATAATGATGATGTGAGTATCACGATGATGATATATGTTTATATGATGGCGGGCACATGACGAGATCATGTGAATCGCCACAATCGCCCCCCTGCGAAAGTTTGAAGTGGATTGACATCGTCAAATAACGTAGAACTTCGCATTCCCCTTATTAAATTGTAAAATAATTAAAAAAAAACAATATGTATATTTATATATGACAATTATTCTTAAAGCAAATAACATTTTGTGATAATCTTGGATATTCTAAATCCGTTAGTATTCGTACCCTTAAGTGTGTGTGTGTTTAAACCGATACTTGGGAAGTCACTTGTGTATTAAATCAGAATTCAAACCATAGAATAATATCATTGAATCGTGAATATATTTCTCCAAATCTCGACCACATCGTAAGAAGTGTTTGGTTGTGAGTCAAACAAGCCCTATTAGCTCGGTTTTGCCTAAACACCTCAAACTTGACCTGCCCATTGCTCAGCCTTATTTGCGAATTCACCTTGTACGAATTCTTCGATGAATTGACAAAACTCTCTCCAGACAACATAGCAAAGATCTTTGGTATAGATACTGAATATTCATCCTTACTTCAATTCAATAACTGATTCCGATTTCAAATTCTTCTCCAAAATCACATGCGACTCTCGTTTCTCGGTGCGTGTTATCACATCAAGAATAAACAAGCCAATTTCAGCTCTATAATCATACAATTGTGTTTTTTTTTTTTTCTCGTAAGACTATAGACTTACTAGTCGAATTGTGAAATAATGTTTCATTTCAAAATTATGCTAAATAATACTATTATACCAGAGGTTCATACAAATATATCAATTCAGTTTTATCCTGCCTTTACGGATAAACCAATCCACAATTCCTTTTATTTAAAAATATACAGTTGGCCAATCTATTTGTTGACATGGGTGTGTGTGAAACCTGCACGTTCCTGCCCGTGCTCGTAGAAGGTTAGCCCGTAGGCCATGTAAAGTATTGTTTCGCACAAACTACCGCACAATCGGTCTTAAATCGAAACTTCGATTTACTAAGCCTAACTTCTAAGTATGTGCAAACCAATTGATGTCTTTAGAAAATACTCCCGTTCGTACCTCTAAAGATAGTAGACCCCCCCGTTTTGGACCCGAATACTTTCGAACTTAGCTTGAATACATATAGACAACATCCAACTCAAAAGGTCCACTCACTCCTGTTCATTCTTATCATATCTTTCATCCATCACACAAGCATACATCGCGCACTAAAACATTTCCATACGTCACACTAACAGGCTCCTACATTCATTTTTTCGCATTGACTTAGTCAGAAGAACATCACCCACTATGTATTCAAAATCCATACTACTTTACTTTCCTATAATATCCCAAATTCCCCTTTACTTCTTTCATCAAAATCAAAATAAAGATTTTCTCTAATATAAATAATAAAATTGACCATCCACTTCACACATTTCGTATTTTTGTTATACTCTAATAAAACTCGTAATTTTTCAATTCACCCCTAACTACCCTTTTGAACTTATCGAATATCAATTCATTAAAGAACCCCAAAATACGTATTAATGGAAACGATCCATCCCACAAAACATTCAATTAAATATACTACTAACGACCCCTAGTGGAATTTACTTAAAACCATATTCAAACCTCAACTTACAAATACCTATACTGCAGTACAACTTATATATGATGATATCACGATCGTCTTTAAAATTTTCGTCGGCAATCGATTCCTTAATTGATCTTAACTTAATACTCCTATTGAATATTAGCTTTAGACTGATAAATCACCGAATTATTTGTACGTTGTTTAATTAAATAATATATAAATAAATATTTAACTATTCTTTATAAATACAACGTAAATTTTACGAACTAGGTAGGTGAATCTATACTTTAACAGTAGTTACCATTTATGACAACTTATTTCTTTAACATGTTAACACTGTTGTCAAACATTATCATACTACCGCGCATTCCGTCCGTTCACTATGACCCCATTCGAAGAAATTTTATTAAAATTCCCCATACTTTGGGACAAAAAGTATTTGAACAATAAGGACAATAAGTTACGAAAGGTCGCGAAAGCCGAATTACTCAGGTTATGTAACTTGCAATCAGACATAGCCCTAACTTCAACCGACATCCAGCGCAAAATTAATAGCTTCCAAAGGAAGCAACTGCGCCATAGCAAGAAGGTAAATACAATTTCCTCTCCCGTTCTTAATGCTAACTTAAATTGTTGAAATATGTTTACATCATATAAAAAGGAAATGTACCCCGTTCCATCTACCCTCTTGCATTCTTAAAAGGTACAGTACTTGTAATTTGTTTCTTATCTCTCCTTTTGAAAAGAAAATACCTATAATTATTAATTTAATAATTTCCCCCTCTCTTTCAGCAATTAGTCAAACCATTAACGCCACGCCCTGAGCCGATGCCACTCCCACCTGATCTCAACAGCATCCCATCCCCCCTAATCATCCCAATGTCTCCATCGTTTAGCTTTTCCCCTACAATGTTGCTGAGCGTGGAACCTGTAAGATTTCTCTTTTTCGTTCTATATGTATATATACATATTCTTTTATTTTTATTTTTATTTTTATTTTTTTTTTTTTTGTGTACCTATCTAACACTAAGTGTTTTAATGCATTTTTCTCTCTTTTTTTTTTTTTTTCAGGATTAAATAAATTGCTCATAATTTAAATAACATAAATATCTTTGGAACATGAAGATTATATACATTAATTAAACTAGGTAAATTTCCAACTGTTATTATAATCGCTTAGATTACACCCTTAGTGTGAAGCAAATGGGTTATAAATTTCCTAACAATGTTAACGCATCTCTTCTGTCTCCCTTTTTTTCTTTTTGTTATTATTTGTTTTTATTATTTATTATTGTATAAAACTGTACTATATTTTACTTCAATCAATAAACGCAAAGTAGATTCCCTACTTTTGTTTTGTAATTAGTAATCGTTAACCTAACTTGATTCAACAGATTTTTTATTTTATGTTCCAGATTTTTGACTATCAAGGCGAGCCTGGAACAATCCCTTAACCTGCTGATTCTGTGATTATATTGATAAATATACTTAAAAAAATTACTTTCATTTCATTTGTTACATTATGTGTAAAAAAAAAAACTCAAAAATGGATCGCCCCCCCCCCACTTATGAAATCACTAACACTCCTACTTTCCTTATAATTACTATATTTAATGATTCTAACAGGTCTTATAATAAGCTAAAAGATTAATACTCAATATTGTGGCTAGGAGCCTTATACACAGTTTAACATTGTAGTTAGTCATGTTTATCGGATCTTATTCTGAAACCTTTCCTAGATTGAGCTAAAGCCTATAAATAAACCCGCGCCCCCCGAAATAATAAGTCCTTAGTATCCTCATAGTCTATCCTTAATTTCATAACAAATTTACAACACAGCTTGAACTAATAACTGATGAAAAAAAAAATTTTCACAACCTCATATTTTCTGTAGTCAAGAACAATGACATCTTTATTCTACCTTACTTAACTAATTTCCTACGATATTCCGACTTTATAACTAAACTAAAATTAAATTTATTTAAATAATCATCCCATCTCGATATCATATTAATTACTGATAAATGATAACAGATAACACCCTGTCACTTGTCAACTGTCAAATCAACCTGCTCAGGAGGCGTTTTGTTCACTCAGCCTTGATTATGTTTTTACTTTAAAAAAAAATGAATTACCTATTATTGTTTTTCCCAATTATGTAAATAATGCATAAATAATATTAAATGTATCCCTAAATATCTAAATCTTATGTTATATTAATAATATGAACATATTGAGTAAAGTTGTCTACGTATCTGATTGAAACTAAAGTAAGTATATTATTACTTGATATTATTATTTTATGTAACGTAAATAATTATCTAAAACTTAAATAACACACCTATTTCATTATTAATCAATATTAAAAATTAGCTTTGTGAACCATAAAACCAATCGCAACGAATTTAATCATATCTCAAATAATCCAGTATAGATACAGATAAAATAATAAAATGACTCAATGAATGAACTGTCAATTGATTACTGTTTGCAAAATATTGATTGATAAAATAATCACGTTGTTCTAATAAAAGTCTTTTGTTTCAGGTACTATTACTATGTGAAATAAGAAAAATATCGTGTGTTATATCAAGAAGCTACTCTATTCACTATAGTTTGTGTATAAATATGCAACAAAATGTGTTTCTTGACGATGTGCACAACACAACCCATCACGGCTAAATTCTCCTTTCCATTCTCACGTCAACAATTGTACCCTTGAGGGTCTCATAGTTCAAAGCTCAAGTGTTCAAGATCCCTTCAATAAAACCGCCAGCAGCGACTCCACTAAAATTCCAAAACAAATAACAATTGTCGATATACAAAGCACAAGGAGGCAGCACGGCGATCCGCTACGGCAACGACACGCCGAACTACATCGGCACGACCTCAACAGTCCCGGACTGATCCTATCCATGGTCACGGCGCAAATTGTAATGCTGCATCCTGGCAGCAAATGGTATAATCCCTGGTCACCGGCAGCAATTGTAATCTATCGACGAAGCTTACCCTAACTCTAGAGCTATCCTGAGTCACGGGACCACCAATCGTAATGTTTATCAAGACCATCTGCTAAATAAATACATCCTGGGAACGAGCACCAACTTGTAATGTATCGACGACGAGCTACCTATTAAATACCATGAAAATGCATCTACTGAAATATATCTACGCCTAAACTAAAGGTACAGGTCCTACGCCTGCTTCACCCTCGCCACTAAACTCTACTCCTACAACGAAACCCTAGGAAACCCTTCAATGAATACCTAGCCTTCCAGAACCTACAACTAACCAAGCCTAAATATGAAAGGATCCTTAACACAATTGAGCTGAACATTTCTTAATAATTAATGGCCAATATGTGATCGGGATAACCGTTGTGATACGTCTAGATGGTAGGAACCTACGTTGAAGTAGCAACTCAGTTTCTTTAAAAAGAAACTTAACCGTGATGTGTCGCTAAGTGCTTCCGTACCTATATACTGTGCTATGCTACTATGTATTTCCAAATAAATGTGTATTCTCTTAATTATTTAATGCAAGCTTCTCGTATCCTACTGCTACCTAGGTTCCTTATACTAATTAAATTTCTAACTTAATTTAATTGTATCTATCCTCATAATATAAACTTATTACTTCCCAAGAAGTCCAGCCAACAAGAATATCCATAGTTCCTATAGCAAGATTCAATATGAAATATTATAAATACTCTTATAAAAATATTATTTAATTCTATAAAATTCATCTAATCCATAGTTAGGTATAGTTTTACTAGATTACTCCATGTAACAATAAAGATCAGTATGTGAATCAAACCAAATATTATTAGGATTCCGAAATGAAGGGTAATTTAGTTTTTAAAATTGCATGTTCTTACTCCAGGATGATTAGAAATCAAATGTCTAAGTACAATATGAAACTATACTTCATTACCAATCTATATATAGATGGAAGTTACAGAACCTATGAGATTTTATTATGACTTTTATTAATCTTAAGTTTTCATACTTGACAAAAATTAAGTAATTTTGTTATTATAATCTAATCTGGGAAGATGGTATACATCCCTTAAATAAGTTATAGTAGGACAATCTGAGGTGGATTAGACCTATACAATAAGTAGTAAGTTGCTATAATCACCACAAAAAAAAAAAACTAGTAAGGACTAGATTATAGTATAATGGAGAAGGTATCTCCTATTGTGAAAAGAAATAAATATAAATTTTTGTTAATTATCCCCTACCACCCTGAGTGCGCGGAGAATGTCACTGAACGCTTTACCTATCTATTCCTGAGAAGCAAATCGAATTAAAGCGTTCAGCTAGAGGATGGGGAACTCCGCACCTATTCTAAACTGAACAAACCACTGTGGGATCTCATCACATCTATGCATGACGTCCTAGCCTACGGCATAGTGTCAAGGATCCATCTTTTTGGGGAAGCCTTTTGGCGCAGGCTTCTTTACGTTAACTACACAAGGCCTATTTTAAGGATTTTACCTACCTATTTAACTAGATAAACATATGTGATGGTTGTAAAACTATTATAATTCAGAAAAATAAAGTTATAATTGTATTTGTAAGAAGTCTAATACACTACTCCTTCCTAGTAGGTTTGAACCCTTCTAATGAGTTCTAGAACTGGGTTTTCGTTTGACCATATTCATAAATGTAGTATATCCTTGAAATCATGAAGACTATTGTGCCTGTTCGTAGTATCTTTCAACTTTCGACTGACTTATTCTGATAAGGGAATTCTTTTACGCCCTGTGATATAAATTAATTCAATTCTGGGATCTGTGATGTAAATACGGGAACGAATAACTTTCATTATTGCTATCCATAAGTCCCCGGCTTTTCTTAGCAATTTACACTTCAGATTCTCCACATCCAGTCTTAGGAATGCTTTGTATTTCCACACTATACAACGATCCACAATTTCCTTATCAAAATTATAATAAAGTTTAAAATTACTTCTGTTCATTGAAAAAGCGATTATCTACTGCCAACTGACTCAACTTTACCTCAGTGATGCCATTCTATCGCTTAAACTATACCAAAGGTTCATTACTTTAAATCATAATCGGTAAGTTCTAATTAATTATTCCTTTAATTTAGGTGTTAAATATCTGGTTGGCCTAAATAACTGGTTCCCTATCCCCAATCTTTACAAACCGCCACTAGACTCTGTTCTTCCCCTACTAACTTCCCGGGTCATAACCACTTAAGAATTTAATAGTTCAACCTCTTAACCACTATACCTAACAAGGTTAAAATAATTTGAATAAATGTTATGCTAGTTAATGACGATTGACCGATTGCTCAGTAGGTAAAGATCCCCGTCCTAATGTTCCTATTAAGGTGTACCTATCGCTAAACCCTGTTTCCTAGCTAATACAAAGAACACTAGAGACCTAGGTCTCATATTTATATTTAAACGTGTATGGGGCCTAGCTAAGCTAAACTGTAAGTTCGGGAGATTAACCCGAGGATGTGACTATCATCAGTGTAATTAAGCCCCCCCCATGTGGCTAATGAGACGCCGGAAACATGGAGTAGCTTGCCCTAATATGTGTATATAAGCAGATATATAAATATATAGTTTATGAGACCGAGCCTGGAGGTCCGTTTGGCTTCAGCGAGCGCGGAAAGGCCCGCATGTCCATCACGTGTGGTCCTCGCTTTCACCAAACAAAACTATCCACACTCGTAGGCTATTCACTGCACTTATATATGGCTAGTGTCCGAATCGCCTAATTCGGATAAAACTAGAAGAGTCCGAAAGATATTCGTTTAACAGCCGCAAGGTTAAATATCTTTCACCTGGTAACCATGTACCAAAACACTATTTCTGGCATGTGACTAAGCTTAATATCCTTTAAAACAACAGAAACCCCACTAAATTTCAATAGGCAAATATAGTTTCAAAGACAATCAAAACCCCAATAGAAATTCCCCTTAGAATTAATTTTAATACCTTAACTGCCAGAAAACAATGTTACTCGGACGAAGTCCCAAACAAAAAGAATCCCCGTCCATTAAGCCGTTGCCTATTTATAACCAATATCTCCCGACATTCCAGATATTCTAGACTTTTCAGACTATCCAGACTTTCCAGACTTCAACGACTTTCGCGTCATTCGCGACATTCCCGACACGTCACGTGACCTAGCCCCCGCCCTCCAAGCGTTGTATATGGGATTTTGATTCTTATTTGGTCTAAATAAAGCTCAACTCCTCTGTTGTCAATTTGTGAATATCAACTTGCTATTTTTAAAGTGGTAGCATGTTTTAGTTATAGGAATGGTTTTATTTGCTTCCGCAAACATTCACACTATTACTCATATTTTGCATTTGTATTGCCTATATCTAGTAAATGATAATTTTAGTATGAGCTTGATGACGTATGATGCTAATATGTCTTAAATTCGATGATGATAATGATGATGTGAGTATCACGATGATGATATATGTTTATATGATGGCGGGCACATGACGAGATCATGTGAATCGCCACAAATTCTATTACAAAATTTTAAATTGTATTGAAAATCTGTTTTCTACAGAGAGTGGTATATATCAGGAAAAATCTTAACAGCGCGATGCAGGATGTGGTGCCAGCCGTGCAGCGCCATCTGTTGCCGAAGTATTTCTTCGTCTTCTCATCACGTCGGAACGGCTTGAAGAATTTAATACAGGGACAGTAGGGGTTCTCCGTGCGTTCGAACCGCACCTCTCATTTTTCACGATTACGACCGCAAGGGAAAAGCCAGTCGTTTAAATTATGATCTAACTAAGATCGCACTTGGGATACATAGATGACCATTATCCATGGAAAACAATAGAATTAGAGAATTTAATAACAGTATTGATAATAAAACAAATCATCCGCAGTCAATTTAATTTGCCTGGCAATCTACCTTTAACATTGAAAATCAATCATATAATTGGCGAAATAAATTCACAACTTCACAAGCCCACCATGGCCAACCTGAAATTGGTTTTATTCATACCGAATCCCTCAGAAGTGATAAATTAATCAGAAAACATGGCTTTAATCTAATCAAGTTATTAACCCACGTCACCGACAGAAATGGAACTATTGTCCGTACAATTAGGTTTCATTGAAACTTTTTGCGGTACGCTGGCGGCCATTTTAAGGTTCTGTAATAGTTACGTACTTCAATCTAAAAAAACGGAATCACTTTGTTGTCCGTCTGTCTGTCTACCTCTCCCTCTGTCACGAACTTTTTCTTAAAAACGCGTAAATAAGGAGGTGTCAAGCTGAAATTAATGTGAAAATATCAAAAACTCAAGTCTGCTACCACTTGGATCCGTGAAAAATCAAACGTCAAATCATGAATTTCAATAGGTCTATAGTTATTTATAGGTATATCGTTTTTTTTATAGCAATCGTACATACATCCCTGTTGAAAATTCAGAGGGAGGAAGAAGAGGTGGAAAGATTTAGTGAAGGATATATAAAAGTAAGTATCAAGTCTCCGAAGACGATGTCGAGGACAGGGCGAAGTGGAGAAGTGAGGGAAGTTGACCCGATTACTAAGTGGAATAATGGCTAGGAAAAGAGAGAAGGGAGAGGGAGAGAGAGGGATAGGGAGGGAGTGAGAGGGAGAGGAATGGGTAGAGGGAGAAGGAGGGAGAGTGATGGAGAGATATATAGAGAGAGGGAGATAGGAGGGGAGAGAGATAACATTCTGAAGTACAGAGTATGGGTTATTATAGTCATAAATAATAATAATAAATAAATAAATATCGGATAACCTCACACAAATTGATTTAGTCCCAAATTAAGCTCAAGAAGGCTTGTTTTATGGGTACTAGACGACGATATACGTACCTATATAGATAAATATATACTTAAATACATAGAACTACCATGACCCAAGCACAAATATTCGAGTTCATCACACAAATATTTGCCCCGGCCGGGATTCGACCCCTGGACCGCCGGCTCAGTAGGCAGGTGTCTATAAACCGAGCCAAACGCGTCGTCAAAAGTCATATAAGCCATCATCAACGACCGTTATTAATTAGAAACAATGCAGGGATCCCGAATAATTTTCAAAACAATTTTACCACTCGAGCAGCGGCTCTAGCACAACAATCTTGTCGCGCGACATAAATTCACCCGTCATTCTCTCACAGTACCTACTGGACAAAAGAGATAGTAGTCTCTCTCAGTTCAGTCCCAGTAGTTCTAAAGGTCCTGGGTCATGAAATAACACTAGTGTACCAATAATGCCTCATTCAAAATGACACTAGTTTATAAAACTTGATCATTAATCAATAAATCATCTATCACAATCCAAAGATACTTTTATCCGATGAAATATTTCCTAGATATTTCCAAAGTAATAAATGACCATTGAGTGACTTGCGTTTGAATAAATTTAGACCGTTTTATTACCGATAAAATTTATTGACCTCTTTTTGTTCACCCGCAACTTCGTTCGCACGGGAAGAAAATAGTCATAACGCACTTTCTTACATAACGGTAGTCGGATAAACAGACTAATGCGATTTCAACCGTTGTTGGTTCACTGGGCTAGCTAGTGTGACGTCCAGAGTTTAAGGCCGGGGATAGATTAAAAAACAACTAATCTGGTTTACTGTGGACCACGACCGGCCCGCTCCTGTTGACGTCTGTCATAGTAATGGCGGCAGCGGGCAGGTGGCGGGGACACTTTATTATATAAAGATGTCTATACAATACAGGTATGACAACCTGGAAAAGCACTTAGTGACAGGAAAGTTTCAAGGAAGAAGACCTAGAAGAAGGAGTCCCATGCGCTGGACCGATCAGATTCGAGACACAACGGTCACCAAGTTTCCCGACCCCATGCGGTCTGCAGTAGATCGAAATAAGTGGAGAGCGATCGTCCGATTAGTTATAAAAAAAGGTCACTATCCTCAGCAATGAGGAAACGACACATGAAGAAGATACCGTCTGTTGACAACCAAAACTCACTATAATAAATAATAATAATAAATATCGGACAACCTCACACAAATAGATCAGATCTAGTCCCAAATTAAGCTCAAGAAGGCTTGTGTTATGGGTACTAGACGACGATATACGTACTTATATAGATAAATATAAATACTTGAACACATAGAACAACCATGACCCAAGCACAAATATTCGAGTTCATCACACAAATATTTGCCCTGGCCGGGATTCGAACCCGGGACCGCCGGCTCAGTAGGCAGGTGTCTACAAACCGAGCCAAACGCGTCGCCATGTCGACTATATAACAAATACCTACTTAAAACAGCTCGTATCTCAGTTTCACTCTACAAACTAGATACGAGTAACTAGATACGTTTTGAAGAGTAGTGACAGAATTTTTTGTGAATTTAGTTGTCACCAAGCGTTACAGTTAGCATCCACCGTTATAGGTTACTTTTTACCCAATCAAGCAAGTGATTTTTTGAAGTTGCGGGTCCTTCCATAATACCTACGGAACCTTAAGAACAGCCAACGAATTGCGACCCTCAAAGGTAATCCGGGAGCTTCATTTTTAATAAGTCAACCTGTCGAGATTAGGGATGGGAGTTACACGGTAATTCAATTTGGAACTTTGTTGAATTATATGCAAATCCGTTAGCACCTTTAGCAGCCCTACTCAATAGATACGAATAAGTGACCTCAACTTTAACATTAAACACATAAAGCCCATATTCAAATACAATTTACTATGAAAATTTACGTGGGATTATTATAGTCTTAAGTACTTTATTTCTGGTTTAAATTTCACTGTATATTGTGATTCAACGGGGATTTTTACTTATAGATACTATCTTATCGCTTCGTTGCTCTGGTTATTTAGGAACAATAGGAATTATCTTATGAACAAAGCTATCCAACTAAATTTTGATGCACGTTGACGCCTAGAGACCTTATACATCTCTTTGGAATTAAATTAATTAATTAATTGTATTTTATTGCATGTTGTGACACCTAGAGACTATACATCTCTGGGTATATTTAATATTTTAAATTGATAGTTAAAATGTTATTTTAATATTCCTAGCTAACATTGATTTGGAGTATCTATATATTATATCTGTTCTGTATCTCCTATACGTGTATGCATGTAATAATTAGTTACTTATAACACTAATGTAATGTAATTGTTCTAAGTATTATTTACGAAAAAATTACTTACTGTTGAGTTTCTTTCGGCTTTCTTCTCAACAGTGGTCTCCTCTTGCGAAATGCCGGTAGATTCACAATCTGACTTGTAAAAGTGCCCTTGTGGCCTACTTACTGAATAAATTATTTCATATTTCATATTTCAGTTCATATTTCCAGGAATTAGGTAACTAATATTGTTTTGAAAGCCGGTTTCAAAATGCTTTAGAAGTTCTGATTAGAGTTTACATTAGAGAAAGTTAGAATTTAATATTCCGTATTCCTATTTGGTCCCAATTTTAGTTTGAATGTGTTTCAAAATTAATCGAAATTTACCAGGAATATATTTTTTGTTTAACGCCAACACTACCTACTGGCTCAGTTTTGTTGGTCGATAGGGCCCGCAATCCACATGCGGGGTGCGGTAGATTTCCATAACGCATGCCATTTTGAGTTTCACTGGTCGTTATACCGGCTGCGGGCAGTCCCCGCATGTCGTATATCGACCGAGTTATCGACCAATGAAACTGAGCCATACACTAAGTGCGATCCCATTCAGACCGCATCCACTCACTCTCCGCTACCCTCACGAGGTCATCCGTCCATCTAGTCGGGGGCCGTCCCACGCTGCGCTTTCCTATACGTGGTCGCCACTCCAGGACTCCGCTGTCCCAACTGCCAACCATTCTCCGGGTTACATGGCCTGCCCATTGCCACTGCTTCTTTAAACCATTTACTTTATACCTATATTTTTTTTTACCCCATCGATTCAAAGATCTTTTTAAAGAGAAAATTTTAATTTAAATACTCATATTTCAGGTACATGCTGTATATATACGACGCGGTAGGTGCAGTTTGTAGGGCTGCTGCCTACTGAGCTGGCAGTCCCAGGTTCGAATCCCGGCCAGGGTAAATATTTATGTGATGGACTCGAATATTTGCTCCTAGGTCATGGACGTTATCTATAAGTATATGTATTTATACATTATGTATATCGTCGTCTAGTACCCATACTACAAGCTTTGCTTAGTTTGGGACTAGGTCGATTTGTGTAAGATTTTCCCTTAATATTTATTTATTTTATACCCTTCCTGTTTTTGGTAAAACCGGCGAGCGAAATGCTCACATTTACGTCCTAAAGTATTCATTAATGGAAAAGTTAATTATACTAAAGAGGCCATTAGATTAGGTAATGAAGGCATAAATAATCGTTTATCTAATGCGTTTAATGGGGTTATGGCGGTAATGCTAGCTGTAAGCGAGAGATAACAGGTCCTAGTCATAATGCTTAGAAGATTATTATAACTGGCCTTTAGACCCTTACCTTGGATGTCCCTTGGACCTTCATAGACCCATGAATAAGGGATCACACTTGCGAATTGCGAGCGAGTTTTCTGTCCAAATAAGCGTTGCTGCGAGCTCGCTGCGTGATTGCAAGTGTGACAAGACCCTAATGCGTTTGCAAAGGTTTCTTTTCCAGGAAGCCTATGATGGTTAAGTTTATCTCGTGAGAAATAAGTGACAAAGCATACGTCAAGTTTTGACAAAACTCGAGTGTGAGTGACGAATGCTTTGTCACTTATTTATCACGTGATAAAAGCAACCATGATAGGCCCTCAGAACATGATAATAATACAGTTTTAACAAACTTCAGTGAGCAGCTGATGGACAAATTACGTAAAAAACATGTCGAACGATATGACACGGATATAACATTTATGTACCTATTAAATAATATGCAGTTTTTATCTATTACTCAAAATGTATTAAAAGCATAAGATAATTATCATATAGCAGACATCGTCCGCCCTTTGCAAACTACATTAGTAGAGTTGTTAGTCCGCTGTTTTCTAACATAATTGTGCGCATCGGGTTACAAGCATGAAATTTCTACCACAGATAGAGTGTTCCTCGGTGATTATTTTCAGATGTGGAGGAAAGTCAGATTCGTCCCCTGTGAGGCGGGAGACCGGAGTGAATACGACGAAGTATACCTCTTTTCTTTCTTTATTGCTGGTCAGTTAAGTCTACTAGGACTTGTTTGGTATCGTTTTCGTGTAAAACAAATATCAGAAATTAATTTTTAATGTTATTTTTGTATAGTTCTATATAAAAATATGGGTGTACGGCTGAAAAGGTAAAAATCACAACAAGTTTTTTTATTCAGTGATGTAAATTAGTTAAATTTCGTTAACATTTTCAAATTATTATTATTATTTTAAAAATCTCAGTTAATCTAGTTTCCACAAAGGCCATTCCATTGAGAAGAGGCGTAAGACAGGGGGACCTTGTGTCCCCGAAACTGTTTACGGCCGTTATGGAAGACGCCTTCAAGCTCCTGGAATGGCAAGGACTTGGCATCAACATCAATGGCGAATGCATCACTCACCTTCGGTTTGCCGACGACATCGTAGTCATGGCAAAGTCGATGGAGGAACTCAGATTGATACTGGATGACCTCAATCGAGTTTCTCAACGGGTGGGCTTAAAAATGAACATGGACAAGACGAAACTCATGTCAAATGCCAAGGTTGTGCCCATCCCAGTCTCTGTTGAAAACTCGGTACTCGAAGTTGTTGACTCATACATCTACCTAGGACAAGTGGTCCAATTAGGTAGGTCCAACTTCGAGAAAGAGGTCAACCGCCGAATCCAACTCGGCTGGGCAGCGTTCGGGAAACTACGCAATGTCTTTTCGTCCGACATACCTCAGTGCCTCAAGACGAAATTCTTCAACCAATGTGTGTTACCAGTGATGACTTACGGCACCGAAACGTGGTCTTTCACTTTCGGCCTCATCTCAAAGCTCAAAGTCGCTCAACGAGCAATGGAGAGGGCTATGCTCGGGGTGTCTCTACGTGATCGAATCAGAAATGAGGAAATCCGTAGACGAACTAAAGTGACCGATATAGCTCACCGGATTAGCAAGTTGAAGTGGCAATGGGCAGGCCACATAGCACGCAGAGCAGATGGCCGATGGGGCTGAAAAGTGCTCGAGTGGAGACCTCGGACCAGCAAGCGCAGCGTGGGACGTCCACCTACAAGATGGACAGATGACCTTATAAAGGTCGCCGGAAGGCGCTGGATGCAGGTCGCTTCCAACCGGTATATATGGAAGTCCAAAGGGGAGGCCTATGTTCAGCAGTGGACGTCCTATGGCTGAGATGATGATGATGATGAATCTAGTTTCTAAAAATATATGTGTCGGAGACGGTCATGAGTACGGTAGCTCAACGAAGCCGGCGCGCCATTGGAAGGCGACAGTAGCGCCCCCTTGAACCTGTTTTGGCGCGCTAGACAGAGTCTTGGCGGTTCACTCAGCGAACGCCCACCGACACTTCACTCTGGGTCGCCGTTGAGTGCACTACTGCCTTGGAACTGTCCCGTTTCGTTGTGCTATACCAAGTTAGAATCAGTGAAACGTTATAACTCAACAATACAGTGTTAATTTAATAAAGACTATTGTGAGACTTTGATAACCTAGCTTACAGACCTCTGTGCCAGGAACTGTTATTTTGTGCTTCAGTGTATAAGGAATAAATCAAGTTAATTGCATCCGTAGTGTTTCATCTTACTCACAACTACCTCCTCGTCCACAACTATGTCGAATAGCTCATCTAATGTGCCACACCGCACCCGGCTATCCGCACCCATATCCCGACATCAGAAGTTGGGATGGTATCTACGGCCCATGAGCGAACACGAAGAATGATGGAACACGAAGCGAATAAAACGGAAGAAAAAAAGTTTATTGTTACTCTTTGAAATACAACGAACTTGACATCACTAAATCAAGGAACAGGAGCTACAAGCGTTTCCGTTATTGAAACTCAAGCTAACACCGTCACGGAGACCTACAAAACCGTATGAAAACAAATGAAGATTGCACTGTTTAAATTGTTTTCATTGCGAGAGAAACGGACATGAAAAATTCGATTGCTTACTTCGTATAAAAGAAAACTACAACTTACCACCTCGGCGACAAAAGCCAGCAGTCACAATACAAACTACATCGAAATTTATTGTTTACTTCAAGAACAGCGGGACACATCGTCAGTTGTTGCACCAGTAGAAGTGACCCAGAAGCGACGGTCAACTACGAGCGACGCGTGGACGTAGGCACCATGGCCCCACCGACAGATTTTAAAAACACATCAGGTCAGTCGTTAACTTTTCACTACGATTCCGATATTTTGTTCAAAAATAAAAGTGTAGCTATATTCTGGGGTAGACTTGAGTCGCACTTGTTCAGTTTAGTGGGTATTTGTCAAAAAAAAGTACTAATGGGTACTGGTAAAAGCAACACTCCAAGTAAAAGTTGAATATTGCGTGATAGAAATTAATAATCATTTGAAACAAAGTTTATTGCACGTTTTGTAACGATTGTTTTCGTAGCGATATAATATGACTAAACGCGAAATGTTTCTACAGAGATTTAGTGTTGATTAATATGACCACTACGCAGTTTACCTACCATTATTAAAGTTAATCATTTAAAAATTTCGCTGTGAGGGTGCATTAATCATACACAGTACTTAGTAGTAGGAGCGGCTGCGGTAATAATAATCTACCCTCTGTTCATGATTTTCCAATTGTTCTGTAGAATTGAATTTGTTGACATCTTGAATAGTTTCTTACTCGGTGTACATTAGCTGGTGTATATAGTTTAGCGTCTATAACTTTCGTAGAACTGGTGAGCTTGAGATTTGTTTAAACGATCCTAATGTTTACTTTTAACTGTGGTGATCGCTATAGGCTAAAATATTTAAACTGGAGACACTAATAGGATTAGGAAAATATTAGAACAAGAATTTGAAATTGAGGTTTGATTTTTATCATTAATGTTTCATAATCGGTAAAGCCTTGGTAATCCAAAGGTTATCATTCAAAGTAAAGTTTGTTATTAAAATGCAAATAATGATTTGATTTAAATCTTTTCTTGCATCTACGTCGTAGATTATTTGTTCACATTAACGAATCATAATTTCAGTGTACCTACATAACTTTGCTAGATTGATTTGAGTTTCCTTTTTTTTGTTGGATTATTATTATTCGTATGGCATGTTATTTCAGATAACAAAAGAAACAATTCATTTGACTATAAGTAATTACAAATCCAATTTCAGTTGTTGTTGAATTGAAGTTGAGTTTGTTGTTGGATTTAAGGTTAGAATGACCGAGCTTTGTGATACTGTGCTTGGAGTTTTTGTTTCAGGAAAAGATACGCGACCTCAGCAGCTAACAGCGAAGCCATGAGTCGTCTGCTTCAGCTGCCGCGGTACAATTCATCGCGTAAAGAGCTGCGCGAAGGCAAACAACAGGGCGCCTTCAACTACGGGGAAGAGGGTTGACGTGTGACGTCACCACACCACACCATACTACAGTTTCGCGGCTAAGCAACTCTACTACATATAATTTTATATTAGTAACTATACGATTCCCACTGCTTGCCAATTTTTGAAAAAAGTAAACTAAGGGCGATTGTGCACTACAATGAATTTTACTGTCCGTCAGCCCGATTTTTTACGGTCCGATATGGCACGCCATTAAATGTATATAGTAGTTTGTGCACTACACGTAATTTTACCATCCGACATTTTACTTTTCCCCATTCCGGACCGTTTTTTTCCACCACCACCGTCACCACTACCACCATCACCACCCTCACCACCACCACCACTACCACCACCCTCACCACCACCACCACTACCACCACCCTCATCATCACCACCACCATCACCACCACCACCATCATCACCACCACCGCCATCATCACCACGACCTTCATCACCACCACCACCATCTTCACCACCAGCACTATCACCAGTATCATCATCACCACTATCACCATCACCACCACTACCGTTGTCGTGTGGTTGTGATAATTCTCTATCTTATTAGGTATGTCATATTTATGTGCAACTAAAACACCAAAACACCAACTAGTTGTTGCAATGCGTCTGAGGCAGCCCTGTGCATGTTACACACACACATTGACACTGACATTCAAGTTCAGTTTTTAGTAGGCAGTGTCCGCCCTGTGCCTATACTCACTTATCAACTCACTCGCTCACTCATTGTATAAATACTGTATAAACTTACCTTAACGTTACTGCCAGGCATTTCATTTGGTGGTACACACAGCCTGAATTTTGTATCTTTACCTCTTGATCCATGTGCTTAAGCGGTATAGCAAAAAAAAAGATGTTCAAGTGCACAAGCTAAAACCGTTTTTTTTTCATACCATATCGACCATGAAAACTCGGACTGCCGGACAGTAAAATTCATTGAAGTGCACAATAGCCCTTACCGTTTTTTTCATGCCATATCGGACCGTAAAAAATCGGACTGCCGGACAGTAAAATTCATTGTAGTGCACAATCGCCCTAAGTCGGTCCCGTCTTGCCGAGAGATTTAGTTTCACACCACGTTATTTATGTTTATGCAAAACAAAAGCAAAAGCAAAAGTCATATAAGTATATGAGTTATGAAAAAAAGTATTATTGGCATATTAAAAACAAGAATGTAAATTTTGGTATAAATTCAAACTTTCATTTTCAGATTCAAACTTGAGTGCGGTTTTTTTTCAATCGAAAGACTTGTCCATTGAGATAAATAAATAAATAAATAAATATTGGATAACCTCACACAAATCGATCTAGTCCCAAATTAAGCTCAAGAAGGCTTGTGTTATGGGTACTAAACGACGATACACGTACTCATATAGATAAATATATACTTAAATACATGATGATTCTTAACTATGTTTGGTGGAAATAGGACAAGTAGTTTCCAAGATAATCAGCTTTAATTGGAACAAGTGACAAGATCTCAGCCAATATTGAAGCTAAGAATTCCAAATTTTGTAGGATTAGGGTCTCATGATAGGGTGACCAGCTACTTGTGACGGAGGTCTATAATTTTTTTAATTTAGGTTATTAAGTAATCCTAATCAACTTCACTATCACTCTATGGCGCGGACCACCAGGCAGTCGGAGTAGGGGAAGACCCTTGACACGGTGGGATGACGAGGTCAAGAGGACAGCCGGCCCGCTTTGGCACGCAGTAGCACAGGACCGAGACACAATATGGTCATCCTTGGAGGAGGCCTTTACCCGTACAGGGGTTCTTGCAGACTAATTCCTAGTTTAAGATATAGCTTAGTTAACTAACAGTTTAATTATAAAGTACTACTAACCAACATGTGTAACATTATTATTTTTTTGTTCTTGCAACAAATAAATGGCTTTTTTATTTAGGTTATTAAGTATCAACTTATGTACAGTTCCATATTGAAATTCAACCATTGAAATCCTTAAGACGTAAAGACGAACCGGGCGAGACTCTTTAATCGCGAAACCTTTCAGGCTCAAAGGAGGCACCAATTACTTGAAGTGACCCTCAGGAAAATATCACCTTACATTTCCCGTGAAAGGCTGAATTCTTTCAGCCATTAGTGTTACTTAACGAGTTGCTGGAACACATATTATGAGGTAAGAGCGAGTGCCAAGGAAAATTGCTGGTTTATTTGGACATGACTGGGTGTCCTAGATACGTTTCTCATCATGAAAGATAATAATCACTTAGTATTTCTGATAATAACTGTACGAGTAAATTTGATAGTTCTATCAAAAACGTCGAAATTGCCATAGATTTGCCTATAATATTTTGGGAGTTCCTTCGATCCCTCCTGGATTACGATAATAGTCACCAAAATTTCATGGGACCAAATCAAACAAAACAAATAATATAAGTTTCTGTCAAAAAAATCATTTTAGTGACAAGCTTTTATATCCGACTGTACTTTTCTTTGGATATCCATCAAATGCTCACTGAGACAATTCTAAAGAGCCCAAACTCGGTAGAATTGCTTTTTCTATTATAGAGTTCCTATGGCCACCTTCCGGCTCCATCATCAGATCAGCCCCATGGTACCATATTATTGTCTAGTCATCAAAGTTATGTAAGTATGTATACAAAATTTCAGCTCAATCAGTTGACGATATCTGATTCAAAATTGAGTTGCAAGATTCCACCCGAACAAACATACTTACATTACATACATACATACAATGCATTGCAAGTTAAATAAACACTGGGCACTCATCGGCACTGGAAAAAACTACATGCAGAGATAGGGGTGAATTTCAGTTAATTTATATATGTACCTATAAGATTGTGTTGTTTATAATTTAATTAACCTTCGATTTTAAGTTTAGTTTTATAAATACTAACACTACTATGGATACAAAATGATCCGAAATAAAGATATTATTATTATTATAAAAGCTTGTAAAAAAATGTTAATGAAATGAAACGTGAATGAAACGAAATAATTTATTCAGTAAGTACGCCACAAAATGAAATAATTTATTCAGTAAGCTTTTACAAGTCAGATTATGAATCTACCGGCATTTCTTAAATCTATCGACTCCGCGACTCACGAGGTCATCCCTCCACCTAGTCGGGGGTCGCCCCAGAATGCGCTTATTCGTGGTCACCATTTGGTACTCGTGATATGATTTTGCTGTTCCAACGGCCATTGGTTCTTTCTACATGACGCTTCAATTGCCAGAGATAATGGCGATTTTAAGGCCCCCATACATGACCAGGTTTACCTTCAGTTCCATCTGATCGGACTTAAATCCGTACCGTGTATGAATGAAACGGCCTTAAGGTCACCACGCTTTACGGCGGCCGGATGGACTGAAGCGATTCAATCACATCGGCCTGATCAGTTTTGCCTTCCCATGTATGGGGGCCTTACATAGAAAACTACCGAGAGTCACAGACATATTAAATTACTTACCAAACGGGTTTACTCACTGTGTGTCATGATGAGAGTGACGCCTACGTCTAGCAGCCGCGCGAACAGGGCGTTTGCCCGCAGTGCTCAGTTGGCCTCCACGATCGGCTCTCCTGATTATGAATCGCGAACCGATTCGAAACATATCGAGCGATATTCCACTTCTACGACGTGAGTTAACCCGTTTCGTATGTAGGTATTTTAATGATGGCGATGATAAAAGACTTACCTCATTCCAAGATTTTCTAACATGTTTGATACCAAACATAATTTGATTGAACAGCGTACAAATACAAAGTATTTAAAATACATTATCATTATCACAGACGCCGTTAACTATTAGTTAATTCCACTACTCACTTCATATTTAACTATAATGTCACTATCTCATTTACTAGAAATTATACTACGTTTCCACATTTTTTGGTAAAGTAAACATGAAAATAACATCCAATATCCATGCACTGACACCCGACTGACAGTACCAGACATCAATGTCAACTTTTTGTATACATAGATAACAACAAAAAGGTCAGACACTTACGTTTACGTTAATTCATTAATTGCCGCATCTTCAGGAAAAGACCGGGCACGACTACTCGCAGTGTCAAGACCTGAGGCCGGACAATGGCTCCATGCCTACCCTTCACCCACCACTGGCACATTCATTGACCCCTGCACGCTTCGCATTGCTGTCGGTCTCCGGGTTGGGGCTGATGTGTGTGTAGATCACAGCTGCGCCTCTTGTGGGGCCCCAGTAGATCGACTTGGCCACCACGGACTCTCCTGCTCCTCGGGCGCCGGCCGTCTCTCCCGTCATGCTGCGCTCAACGACATCCTCAGAAGAGCGCTCGTCAGCGCCAACGTTCCCGCAGCACTGGAGCCCCAGATCGTGCGGGACGATGGCAAGCGCCCTGACGGGATGTCGTTGATCCCTTGGCGAATGGGCCGCGCGCTGGTGTGGGACGCCACCTGCGCAGATACGCTGGCGGCGTCCTACCTCTCAGCAACTATCAAAGCGGCCGGGGCGGCGGCTGACGCCCGGGAGAATTTTAAATGCAATAAATATAAGTGTCTCGGCGCCCAGTACGAGTTTATCCCATTTGGCGTCGAGACACTAGGTCCGTGGGGTAGGGCTGCGCGTGGGCTCCACAAGGCGCTTAGCAAACGCCTAAGAGAGGCAACGGGTGAACCTCGCGCAGGCAGCTTTCTCGCGCAAAGAATTGCCATCGCAATACAGCGCGGGAATGCTGCCTGTGTGATGGGCACGCTGCCAAAAGGACCTTGTTTTTTATAATACATTATAATAGTTTTAGCCACCTTTTAGTATAAGTTTATTTGTTTTTTTAATGTTTTCTTGGAAATAAACAATCTTTACGTTTAGTTAGACAAATTGAAATTGATTTCAATTTTTATCCCTTAGATTTAGCAATTTGCGAGATGTTCCCGAGTATAAAACGCTTTGAGATAAAACGCGATGCACCGTTATAGCCAATTTTTAATTTAAGTGCTATAATCCTTAGGCCTCACACACACTGTACGATTTTTTGAGTCTTGATTAAATAACCTAAATTTAAAATTTCAAAAACCCCGTATCCAAGTAGTTGGTTATCATGAAACCCTGATTATAATGCCTCTAAATATGAACATAACCATAAAGGAAATCTTCGCTTCAATGCCTAAGATCCTGTCACTTGTTTAATCAAATCTGAATATCTTAAAAACGGCTGTAGCTATTTTCATCACACATAGCTAAGAACCATCTCAACAGACAAGGCTTTCGAATTAAAAAAACGCTTTGAAATGAAACCATTCGTTTGGGAGCAATGACGTCACAGACAGACACACAGATACATAAATACACAGATACATAAATACACAGATACATAAATACACAGATACATAAATACACAGATACATAAATACAGATACAGAGATACTTATCTCTCTGTCGGGGGCGTAAACATATTAGGACACGCTTTCAATTTCTGCTCTTCAAGGCATTGGAAAATATTTTATTTTGCTTTTGCCAAACCTAGCGGATGGCAACCAATAGGTAGGTATAGTGTAAAATTGATATTGGAACGCAAACACCTAAAATATTAGATATTTAATTATTAAAAACGATCAAGCCATCTATTTTTTTGACGTCGATTTAGCTGTGTTAGCAATATAACTGCCGTATTCCCATTAAAATCATAAAACTATTTTGTGGTGTGAAATTGTGGTTTTAGCATGCTTTCTGTAATTGTAGTGTGCGTATATACAATACAACACACACACACACACACTATCTTCATGTAGATGCTATGTAGATGCTATATTACGAGTATACTCAAGCAACGAACACATCTGTTACCCTCCACATCACATAGTAAATTCGATGAAAACATTGAGATACTAATTAAAAAAGCTATCGAGATGTCGGAACAACGGGGCCACGCCGTTTCGCCGTCAAAATAAACATTGTTCGCTTCATGACGCATTGGTGTAAACTGTAATGTTATGTAACCTGTCTTTCAATAAATAAATAAACCTTTTCTGAGAAAATACGCAGGCAAAACTTTATTCACTAAATCTGTACAGTCAGTTAGTTACATACCCAACGGCAAAGTTGCGAATGAAAAAAAATCGTATCGCGTCCAAAAAACCTAAATTGCGTAGAATATTTTGTTTTACTAAGGATAAAGACAAGAGGATCTCTCACTTATCGTAAATGGAACATTCGAGTAGAAAGAGAAATATAGCGAGAGAGAGGACTGTAAAATATTTAGTGTTTCGATTATCGTTAATAATTTCAGAATCAATGTTGATCCAATTTTTGCGGTGATATCACATTTCTTAATGTATATAAATATAAATATCAGACAACCTCACACAAATCAACCTAGTCCCAAATTAAGCTCACGAAGGCTTGTGTTATGGGTACTAGGCGACGATATACATACTTATATAGATAAATAAATACTTAAATACATAGAACATCCATGACCCAGGCACAAATATTCGTGTTCATCACACAAATATTTGCCCTTGCCGGGATTCGAACCCGGGACCGTCGGCTCAGTAGGCAGTTGCTTAACCACTGCGCCAACCGCGTCGTCAAAATACTTAGATACAAAGAATAAATATGAGAAAAAAATGTAATCCGCAGCTATTGAAGCCCAAAGTTCCTAAGGAATCGAATACACGACCTCTGAATTACGGGAGCAGTGCTCTCTCCCCTGAGCTATTATAGGACAGCTATGAGGATAGCATGAAATAATGTCTTCTTATTCCGATTTATTGACGCGCCCTCTGTATTTTTGTGTTATTAAAATGATAAATAGGCGTTTATAAATTAATGCACTCACGTGTCAGAATATGGCAAATGTTTTATAATTTTCTGTCCCGCACATTATTAAAGTAGGGTAAGAGAGACAGACAAATAGCATGCCTGTAAAAGGAAGACTGTCTCTGACATAATCAGCTTTTAAATGAGCCAATATTGCTTAAATTTAACAAAAGCGTCATAAAGCGTCGCTATACCGGCTCAATTGGAATCAAATAGCAGCTACCGCTGCATAGATGTTTATTTTGCTTTCGAAAGCCCAAATCAAATATTACCTAATACCTAGATTATCTTTTCACATCAGTGTGATTCTTAAAATATCTATATCTTTATCTTCTTATTTAATTTAAATTTTGACGACGCGGTTGGCTCAGTTTGCAAGCACCTGCCTACTGAGCAGCGGTCCCGGGTTCGAATCCCGGCCAGGGCAAATATTTGTGTGATGAACTCGAAATTTGTGCTTGGGTCATGGTTGTTCCTATGTATTTAAGTATATATTTATCTATATAAGTATATATATCGTCGTCTAGTACCCATAACACAAGCCTTCTTGAGCTTAATTTGGGACTAGATCGATTTGTGTGAGGTTGTCTGATATTTATTATTATTATTTATTATTATTATACTATTAAAATATACGGCATAATAATTTAAATACACGGCAACGTAATTTTGGTAAAAGGGATATGTTACATACTAACAAAAGTGTAATTTTAAGAGTACTTATCTGAGTCTCCCGGCCTATCTCTCTGTGCAAGTTCACCTCCAGATTAATGGCGCAATATTTCCCGCGCAAGATTGGAATTTGAGATTTAAAGCGATCCGTTTTAATATCGCGCGGTTGCCCCGGGGCGTGAATTATACACAACGCATGCTTCAAGTTCTTCAGAGGCCTTTTAATTCTAATATTTTATATTGAGATCACACTATAGGAGTTTAATTGGAATTTGAGATTTATGGCTCAGTTTCATTGGTTGATAGGGCCCGCATGCGGGGTGCGGTAGATTTCCAGAACGCATGCCATTGGGCCCGCATCCGGGGAATTGTTTTCATTGGTCGATAGGGCCCGCATGCGGGGTACGGTAGATTTTCAGAAAGCATTCCATAGGGCCCGCATGCGGGGAATTGTTTTCATTGGTCGATAGGGCCCGCAATCCGCATGCGGGATGCGGTAGATTTCCATAACGCATGCGGTTATGAGTTTCACTGGTCGTTATGTCGTCTGCGGGTGTCCCTGCATGCCTTATGTCGACCGAGTTATCGACTTGCGAGTTTCACTGGTTGTTATACCGTCTGCGGGGAGTCCTCGCGTGCCGTATATCGACCGAGTTATCGACCAATGAAACTGAGCCATTATAGCGATCCGTTTTAATATCGCGCGGTTGCCCCGGGCGTGAATTATACACAATGCATGCTTCAAGTTCTTCAGAGGCCTTTTAATTCTAATATTTTATACTGAGATCACGGTTCTCTCCCGTACCGCCTAAATTTTTTTCGCAAAGTATTCATTTGGCAAACTGTTTCATTTCCCAACTCACGACTCACGATTTTCTCTGAAACCATATTTTTTTCGGAACTTTCATAAAACAAACCTAACCTAACCTACTGTATTCTAAAAGAGCATAAAAAAATACACTGAGATTTTTTTTTGCTTTCAGAGAAAATCGTGAGTTGGGAAATGAAATAGTTTGCCGTATGAATACTTTGCGAAAAAAATTTAGGCGAAAAGGCAGGATACCTGAGATCACATTATTGGAATGGAATTGGAATTTGAGATTTAAAGCGATCCGTGTTAATATCGGGCGGTGGCTGCGCTGGCGTGAGTTATACACAAGTTTTTCAGATGCCCTTTATAAAATTCTAATATTGTAAGTATAATCAGCCGTAAAAGTAGATGCGCATAATATATAACACGCACACAATGATCGACACAGCCCTTATTCTCTAGACAATACAGTCCGTGTGCATATAATTTTGAACACCTGGCGTGCGTAACAACTTTTGCTGCTGACTGTACTACGTAAATACTATTATTTTTCTCAATCAACAAACCGCCATGAAAGTTGTTTTATGTTTTTAGGGTTCCGTACCTCAATCGGAAAAAAGCCCTTTATAGGATCACTTTGTTGTCCGTCCGTGTCTGTCTGTCAAGACCCTTTATCTCGAGAACGCGTGGAGGTATCGAGTTGAAATTGATTATTAACACCATATAACTACTCAGGTCTACGGTCCCTTGAAGCTGTGAAAATATCAAACTTCTACGTTAACGTGAAAAAAAGATACGGCTGTTTATGTCGCAAAAAATGTACATTTCGACAGTCTCAAGGGAATCAATTTGATAGGGTACTTCCCGATGACCTAGAACTATGAAATTTGGAAAGTAATATCGCCACATACTACAAAAACTTACAAAAATCTGTAAACTATACATTTGTAATTAAATCATAAAAAATATAGTCCTTTTCAAATATCATATTCGGAGAACTCAGTTGCGTTAAGTTTGCACCTCGTTTGTATGAGGCGTCATACATTTCAGGTGCAAACTTAACTCAACCGGGCCAATTGAGATGGGATAAGTGAATGTTTGTACGGAACCCTCGGCGCGCGAGTAAGACTCGCACTTGGCCGGTCAGTAGGGAGAAGACGAAAACTAAAAGAGATAGTGAAATCTGTTCTTAGGAACTAGATTTAATAGAAACTGCAATTTTTATACAAATCTCACACATAGCCGGGAATTGAACCTGGTTAAAATTATGTAAGCAATCGCATGTCGTATTGTAACATTCTTTACAGTTATTTGGATCTGGTTATGTATAAGTTTTATAAAAATAATAATGCAGTTTTCATTAAATCTAAAATCGACGCTGTGGTTCCTAAGAACAGACTTCCATATCTCATATAGTCTGTGACTTCTCCCTATTGACCCATTTGAATTGATCACCCTGTAAAAGGCAAACCAGTATTATGTTCTAACAATCAACTAAGAAATCTCAATAAATCTCAATATAACCTCAATATATTTTGTAAACTTTTATTGGTGTGCAATAATGCATTGTTGTATTGTATTGTTTATTGTTGTACATTTTAAACAATAGATCTAACGTTATAGTTTTAAAATCAATTATAATAATATGATTATTTTTGTTAAGTAATTTAGTGCATTATTTGGAAGAGCGGGGTCTCCTGACACAGGTATTTACTATACCTACTAGGAGAACCCAACCCTTGTTATTATTGTAACCTGTATATTTAACAGAAATAAACAATTTTTCATTTTCATTTTCATTTTCAATTGTTGTACCTATTGAATATCTCACCTTGTTCCAGATCGTGATCCGAGAGCCGACTGCCCCTGTCCCTATGAAGCGCAAACTATGCACAGGTCCCTCGTTTAACTTCTCATGCGAAGACGACATGGAGGAGCTGAATGTGGTAAGTTATCTTATCTTTTACTAGCTTTTGCCCGCGATTACGTCCGCGTGGAACTTGAAAGTAACTTGAGGAAACCTCATACAATACGATAGATATCCACCTAATCACCTTAAATTAATAAAATGGATTATTAAAAGCGCCTAAGCAAATGTAAGAGCAATTGTGCTATCAATGTCATCATGAGTTACTTACTCACTTTTCTATCTTTTTAGGGATAATTTCCAGGATGAAAACTATCCTATGTCCTTCCTCGGATCTTAAACTATCTCCATGCCAAATTTCATCAAAATCTATTCAGCGGTTTAAGCGTGAAGAGGTAACAGACAGACAGACAGACACACTTTCGCATTTATAATATTAGTATGGATAGTATGGATTTTCAACTGTTGTTCGTCTTTTTAGGGTTCCGTACCTCAAAAGGAAACCTTGATTAAATACCGAATTCTAAGAGGGCTAAGTTAATAACGGGTTGCTAACTGCTATATATACAAGCATGTAATTAATTAGGGATGTTTCCCTTATTAGTTGATTCCCTACACAATAGAAATTGTACGACTTCTTTTGCTTGGTGGCTGATGGATTTATGTTGGGTTACAATAAAGGCTACGTATAACTCAAATTACTCAGGAATGGGTAAAACTCAAGCGTTTCCGTTAAATTATGAGATAAACACATTTGAAAGAAATAACCTAAATTTACACCCGTGACACAAAGTAGGTGGTTATCATGAGACCCTCATTCAATGAGTGATCTAAAACTGAACATAACTACAAAATTTGGAATTCTTAGCTTCGATATTGGCTGAAATCTTGACTCTTGTTGCACTTAATGCTGAATATTTTGGAAACTAATGTACGACTAGCATTACTTTGACATGCGACTCTTTGTCACGCGAGATATACTGCCTGTCACTTTCCTTTCAATACGTGCAAGCAAGACAGGACACGCCGACTCGCACGACATGATATGCTAGCCCTGCTGGTCCTTTTTTCACCAAACATAGCTGAGAACCATCTCGAAGGACTAGTCTTTCGATTAAAAAAACCGGCCAAGTGCGAGTCGGACTCGCGCACCGAGGGTTCCGTACAAACACTCCATCCCTAAGTGGTTAAGTTTGCACCTGGTATGTATAGCGCCCCATATAAATTAGGTGCAGTTAGGTATTAAAAAAAACTACTTACTAGATCTCGTTCAAAACAATTTTCTTTGGTAGTTTTTATAGTAATGTACATCATATGTTTTTTTTAGATTTTTCATTTTCTTATTTTAGAAGTTAGAGGGGGGGGACCAACTTTTTTCCACTTTGGAAGCGTCTGTCACGCAAACTATTCGGCTTAGAAAAAAAAATTTTAGAAACCTCGATATCATTTTTGAATACCTATCCTATATAAAATTTTTCAGTTTCAGTTCTAAGTATGGGGAGCCCCCAATATTTATTATTATTTTTTTATTTTTGCATCAAAATCTTAATACGGTTCACAGAATACATCTACCTACCAAGTTTCAACAGTATACCTCTTATAGTTTCGGAAAAAAATGGCTGTGACATACGGACGGACAGACGGACAGACAGACAGACAGAGACATGACGAATCTATAAGAGTTCCGTTTTTTGCCATTTGGCTACGGAACCCTAAAAATACCGCACTGAAATTGGTGAATTCCTTTGGGAGCTATGATGCCACAGACAAACACACAAACACACAGATACACATGTTGAAGGGGTGTTATAAGACCCCTCTTTTTTCGTCGCGGTATAAAAACAGCAAATATACTCTGTTCGCTGATAATGAACATTTAGACGAGCATCATAATTACTTAAAATGTAGAATGATCAGCTCGGCTCGCTGTTTTTTTGGATGTTATCTATATGTATGTATTTATATATTATGTGTTTATAAATATTAAGAAACAATCTTACACAAATCAACCTAGTCCCAAACTAAGCAAAGCTTGTACCCGAAAGCTTGTACTATGGGTACAAGCTTTGCTTAGTTTGGGACTAGGTTGATTTGTATAAGACTCTTAATATTTATTTATTTATTTATTCTTACAAGGAGAACCCAAAAATTTTAATACAAGTACAACTCATCAAACTATTCGAGTTTATTACTCACTTGCATCAGCAGTAGCAAATTCAACATTTGAAGCTTTCGTTTTATGCGTCTTCGTTTGAGATAGTGACATAGCGCCCATCTCTTCATACTTCATTCTAGACCTATGAAGGTTAAGATACTCATCGTAAACGTTTAATGCCTCTCGTCTCTCTTTTCCTTCGGTAAGTGTCGTCTCCCATGAGAACACGGCATGGTACGGATTTCCCTTGACAGTATGTTTTGCAGTTTTCTTCAAGCTTTCATAATCATCCAAGTATGCTCTCTTTACAGCGTTTTTATCGGAAGATAAGTATGTCTTTACCGGCTTTGGGGGTTTCTTTATAGCCTCAGGAAATAATATAGCAACGGTGTCGTTGAAAATATTTTGTTGGTTTTTCATTATCTCCATCATGCGTCTCTCCTTCTCTAAGCGCTGTGCTTCTAGCTCACGCAGAGGTTTCTCTTGCTCTATAAGTTCGGCTCTGTTAATTCTTTTCTTGACTGCAATTGTTCGTTCTATCAATTTATTAACTATCATGGTCCAACGTTCTGCGGGCCCAATTACTCGCTGTCTTGCCAATCTTCTCGCTTCTGCTTCCTCTTCTAGCCGTTTCTCTTCCGCCTCTCTGGCCAGTTTCTTTTCTTCCTCTTTTTCAAATAACAAAGCTGTTTCTTTTCTCTTAATTTCAAGCAGCACATGAGGGTTTTGTATCATCCACTCGCCTTGCCATGATATAAAAGATTGCATCACCGTGAGCTCTCTGCTCATCATATTATCAAAGCGAGAAACGTACGTGTTATTTTCAATCATAAATATCGGTGGGTCTAAGAACATTTGAAAGGAACCGTTGGAATCACTTACTCCGATTATATTCTTTGCTAATGGTAGCGTGTGTAAACTTATTCCCGTAAGCTGAGTACCGGACAGGGTTTGCACTGCAATAGGTCGATCACTTCTCAGTAATAAATCCCACGTCTCGATATTACCTTCTGCTGTAGTTATAAATAGCAGGCTGGGTTTATAGAGAGACCACGCCCCATCCGTTAAACGATCGGGACGTTTTTTCCAAAGTAATGGCTGATTCATCAACTTATCAGACCAGATAGCGATTATTTTTCCACCAACAGTCATTGTAACATGATGAAGAAATGGGTTCTTTTTAGTGCATGTCACTATTCCATCGTGAATGAAACATTGGTATTTTATGGAGCAGTGTTCAGAGTTAACAACTTCTCCGGTATTAAATGCGTGGCCACCCCAAGTAATTCTACTCAACTCACCATGCTGTGAGCCACAATACATGATCGTGTTCAGATCTTCTTCTGCTTGAGGTAGAATTGAACATGTAAAATACTTTCTACCAGATGAACCAGTTTTAGGTGTATATGTGTAACGTAATGGGCAAGGGTTCATACCCAAACTTTGTAACGCTAGGGTGTCTGGTTGTCCAGCGATACCAAGGATGATTTTGTAGACTGGTTGGAACGTACGATCCAAAATGCAATATGGTGAAACATCAAGCGTTAATCCCGATGGCCTTCTAGCGACACGCAATGATTTTTTTACCTTTTTACCTACAAATGCTGACACATTTTCAACAGACAAATTCCAAATTAGTATTGTACCATCTTCTGAGCCGGTGAAAAATATCTTAGATTTTGCTCCTTCAGTCAAAAACTCAGTTCTGCCAGTTTGAGTTACAGTAAAATTTGGTGAAAACCACTCGATAGCAGTTACAGCTCCATAATGATTCGTCATCAAATTGCTTAAAGCCGTGGCAGGTACAACGGCTTTATCGGATATTCTTTTCATCCAACCCATGTGTGCATTCATTGCTATTCGATATTTTTCCCTTGTTTCACTCAGAACTTCAATTTTTTCTACATTCTCTAGCTTGTGAGTCAAATCCCATACAACTATTTGTCCGTTAATGCATCCGCCAATCAATATATTTTCGTTAAAAGGGCAAAATGATAGAACCTTGACTTCACGAGGAGATTCAAGGTAAAGTTTGGGGATTAAACTATCGATGTGGCTCCAGACCATTACAGGGTTTAAGCCGTACACTGCCCTCTTAATTGGGTCCGGGCGGGTGCTGATCGTATTCATTACAGTAGGAGAAGCATCACTATAAGAAATAGCTACAATCCCAGTCCACATGGGATGAAAAACTGCAGAGGATATATACTTGTTCTTAGCCCTCACATCTGTAAAGCACACATATTCTTCAAAAGTCATGGAGTCGTATATGCCGGTTGTTTTCTGGGCTACTAAATTAGGATAGTCGTTGCAATAAATATCCATAACTGTATTAAGCTGTATAACAGAATGCATATCTGTCGCTTTATCAGACATGAAGCTATTAATAATTTTGATATAGGAGGGTCTTCGCATACGCTCCATAGCTGCTCGATATGTTTTGAGTCCAACTTCGTCTGGTGGTTCTTTAACAACTTCGGGATCATCGTCGTCGTCGTCATCTGCACCTCCTTCAACTTGTGTATCTCCACCGCCGCCGCCACCTTTGGGTTCATCAGCTCCTAAAGCATCAACGATCGCTTGTGTCCAAACATTTTGTGGGTACCTCAGCTCCGTTTGGGCGTATCTGTCTATTCTTGCGGGGGAAGCTTGAGCGCCTGTGTCTACTCTACGCTTGAAAACGCAATTGAATTTCTGCCTGTAAGGTGTCAGCTCCAAGTAACCATCTCGAACGGCGCTCGATTCTCTGACGCAAAATTTATCGGGTTGATACACAGTTGGAAACGCCGTTTTTATTTCCAACTCCATAAATGGACGAGTATTGACTGGAACTAGCTCTTTTATCTCTATCTCGCTTCCAAGACTTTTCCAAGGCCGTGGTTTCTTTTGTACGGCCTTTTCCAACTTTTTTTGCTGTCTTTTTATAAATTTATCTGACTGGAACTTACAGTGATCGCGTGACTCAATGGTGGTACACACATAGAATTCATCAAGGTCATTGGAGTCATCTTCAATATATCCCATTAGAACTTCAGATGCTGTGTACGCTTCTAAGTCTTTTTTTAAAGGAAAAAACTCAGATAATTCACCGCCTACCTCTATCGTTTCCATAATCTTGTCTTTACTCACGAATTTCCAAGGGCTCTGAGGGGTGATGTCCATTCCCATGACCATTTCGATCTGTATTTGAGTTTCCTCACCAACAGCCAATCTGTAGACTCCCTCGATGTCATATTTTGGGATGAATCTTTTCCTTCTGGGTTGCGGCTGTGACGACGCCATTTTGTCTTGATCGGCGTGTACTGCAATCAATTTATTTATTTAAAAATAATATTATTTATACGTAAAACACGAATCATTTGACTGCTACGCGTGATTGATACAAATCTTTGTTTACATGTCAGTGAATGACAAACCATTCGAGACTTTGACGTAATATTTTATTTTTCAGTTTGAGCGCAATTCAAACTTTTCACACGCGTAGCAGGAAAATATAGTGCGACCAAGGGTCTGACACGCTTTGATAGAGAAAGATAGCCTTATTCAGATTCCTACAAGAAGAAATAGAGAAGTGTGCCATGTTTTGTCTTTATCAGCGACCGAGCATTTTTTCATGGTCGGGTTATTGGCACAATTCAAATTCGAAGCAAAACAATCAGCTAGTGTCAAAACTGCTAAAGAAATAGAAGGTTTTCTGTATTAAATTATTATAATTACCACATAATTTACATACTAACGGATGTGGAGTGTTTACGCGTAGCATCAAAAATGGTGGGATGTTCAGTGCTTGGCTGTAAAAGCAACAGCTTACGAAAATAAGCGAATGTTACATTTCATGCGTAAGTACAAGTTTTTTAGTGTTTTGATCACCTATTTCTTTCTCAAATCTCACAAGAATCAAGTTACAAAGTTAAATCATTAGTTATATCATGAAAAATATTGATAAAATAGGAAAAATCTGTAAATTATTTTCAAAATAACTCGGAGCATTTTGACATGTAAATATGCAAATCGGTCAAATTGCGTAGCATAAATCTACGATAGAAGCCTGCTAACATAGACGTCTAAATAAATCAGTCGGTTTATAATCCAATTTGGGGATGCCTAGATATAAAATAAAAATTACCCCCATATTTGGGGAATCTATAGCAAATTGATATTTTCAGTTCTCCGATTCCGACAGAGAAAGAACCGTGTAAAAAATTAATAGCAAGGCCTGAGAAAAATTATATTTTCGCAGCTAGTATTGGTGATATCCTATCTAGGTACTTAGGTCATTTACAATTTTACTATTTAATTTTGCTTTGTTACAGAATGTCCCAATAAGGCGGTGCGTCCATGAACGTGGACTGTCACGATGGATTTAAAGTATCCTGAGTAGAATAGAAGAAAAAGAAGAAAGAAGAAGTTTCATCCTATTTTTTTAGTACTGGCCAGAAAAATTCTACAGTATTCAAGAGCAAATCAAAAATTTTGCTCAGAAAAAATTGTTGTAAATACATATTATTTAAAGTTTAAACTAATTTCATTATTTTTATTATCAGAGAACCCAAGTATATTATTTTTATTTGATTATACGGACTAGTTTTGAAAATACTAAAGATAAAGGTGAAAGCAGCGTCGTCTAAGACTCAAATCAATCAGCACTCAAATGACGACACCTTGTGGAAAATTGACAGTCGTAGCCTATAAAAGAACAGCGCTACAATTTTCATACTAAATCCGCCTTAGTCATAGTCCGACTTTACTGCTCTGTGACCAATTACCTTTCGCCTATGGTCTTTAAAAATGAGGAACAAATAGATTTTTAATCGTTAATTGGAATATTTTCAAAAATATAAAAAAGGGAATACATAATTTTTTTATCCTTTAATCTTTATTTGATGTTATCGGAAAATGAGTAAAAAATAAATAAATGTGAATTCGAGTACTTGGAACGTTTCTCTCTAACCACTTTTTATGGGGTTTTTTTTTGCGACCATGGCAACCCCACATTTTGACGTCATTATATGTCTTTCTCTTACGCCTGGTCGCTCTGTGGCAAATCTAAAACTACTATACTATATCTATGAGTGCGACCAACTTATCAGTGAAACGGCGAAATTGGGAACTACGAGTGTCATGCTGAAATTCAATACGATTTGTCAGTGTTTCTGCGTTCGAGTGCTCTGTGTGCGAAGATCGTGGTGACACCCTTCAGTTCACAGAAAAGTCGCACTATCATTGGTAAATGTGATTAAAAAAACACTTTAAACACTCAGAATATTTATGAATTCTAAAAATGCGTATGTGTTGTTAAGAGATGAAGATGATAGTTGTTTTAAAAGTAATGTAAACAAGAATTTGAGAAACGGATTGGAAGAGATCCCTTACAGATAAATGTTTACCTACGTCTTATCAAGTAACTTACATTGCGAAATGCAGTTTAATTGTAATATAGCAAATTAAATCGGAATAACTATATTTGATCTGGTGACAACCATTCACTAAAATTTCTGGCGCTGTTCTTCAAAACATCGTATCTAATTACTTCATTAATATTGAGATACGAGTTTAAAGTATTTGTTACTTAGTGAGTTTTAGTTGTCAACCGACGATTTTAATTTCTATTTGTAATGTTAAGTAAAAACAGAAATATTCTCGAGAACGGCACATCTTTACTTATACCTACATATACTATAAGCAGGCCGGCATAATCGGCATTAATATATCTATAGGTATACTAATATTATAAAACTAGCATTAACCCGCGGCTTCGCTCGCGTGCCTATATAATATAAATCCTCCTACGGGAACAATGCTTTTTTCAGGTTTAAAAGTAGGCTATTTGTAAGTTAGGGTATAATCTGCAATCTGCATTTCCCTCATGCATATCTGTCCAGCCGTTTTAGCGTGAACAAGTAACAAACATACACAAGACTTTCATTTTTCTAATATTACTGGGAAATACTTTTTATGTTATCACAACTCCACTTTAACAAATCAAACCGAAAACTCAAGCACTCAAATCAAGCGATCTCAGCTTTTACTGTATCCAAATAAAGTTCACTTCAAAATTCCTAACTCGAAGTGAAGCTAAGACACCGGGTTATGTGTGCATTTTATTTGTATAAAGCTTTTATAATGTCCCGAGCCTCCGCTTATCGACTTCGGATATTCGAGATTGGTTTAATGATTCTAAGCCATGTTCTAAGTTACGTCTTGTTCTATTGTAAGATATTGAGGTTCTCTTCGTTGATGAATGAAAAATGAATTATTCTGAGCCAGATAAACGTAATTCAGAATTCTGAAATGACTTAACATAATTATTGAAAAACTTGAATGTATTTATTACGGATGCAGGAAGTTTCCCGATGATTACTCCTCCCGTCTCAACGCGCCGCCCGCCTAGGTACCGATTGACGACGATCGAGATGCCACCAAATACTATTTTTTTAATCTTTTAGGATAACGCGGGTCTCTATCCATACCTCAAAAGCAAAAATAGAACCTCCTTATAGGATCACGTGTAGCTGTCTGTCAGTCCGTCTGTTACAACCGATTTGCTGCAAAACTACTGGACCGATTAAATTGCAATTTGGCGCAAATGCTTTCAAGAATTTTCATGTCCACAATATAAAATTTCAAAAATCGGTGGCATTTTCGTAATTAACGTCCCAAGAAACATTAAAAATTACACCCATACTCATATTTAGTAATTTCAACCCCATCGCACCCCAACAGGCGAGACGGTATTTCACGTCCACTACGTTTGTTTTTTAAATCGCTGTTGTTTTGGTAATGAGCGACCCGATAAACCATAGAAACATTACCCTTGTTGTTTTCAGACTTTTTCACCATATTCTCCTCCTTTAGGGGCTGAATTCTCAAAAAGCATGAAACACGTGCTTACTCATTTATCGTTAGAAATACTCCTTGGAAGTTTTCAATAAAATAGTCTAACTAATCTTTTTTCCCCATACAAACTTACGACCCCCATTTCACCCCTTTGGGGGGTGACTTTTGACAAATGCTTCTTTTATTGCACCCCTAGACTTTATAAGGACACGTAGGTTCCAAATATGGACTCTCTAGAACCAGCGGTTTAGTATTTAGACATTTCAACCCCATTTCACCCCAACAGTGGAGATGTTAATTCACGTCCGCCACGTTGGATTTTAAAATCGTTGCGGTTTACGTAATCAGCGACCCGATAAACCATAAATGCATTACCAATGGATTTTCACTTTGTCACCACCTTTCTCCCTTTTAGGGGTTGAATTAAAAAAAACCTGAAACACATGTTTACTCATTTATCGTTAGAAATACTCCTGTGAAGTTTCGAATAAAATAGTCTAACTAATCTTGTTTCCCCATACAAACTTTGGAACCCCATTTCACCCCTTTAGGGGGTGAGTTTTAAAAATCCTTTCTTAGTGCACCCCTACACCTTATAAGGAACCTACGTGCCAAATTTTAACTCTCTAGAACCAGCGGTTTAGTATTTAGACATTTCAACCCCATTTCACCCCAACAGGGGAGATGGTAACTCACGTCCGCCACGTTGGATTTTAAAATCGTTGTGGTTTTCGTAATCAGCGATCCGATAAACCATAAAAACAATACCCATGCTGATTTTCAGACTTTGTCGCCACATTTCTCCCTTTTAGGGGTTGAATTTTCAAAAAACCTGAGACACGTGTTTACTCATTTATTGTTAGAAATACTCCTGTGAAGTTTCGAATAAAATAGTCTAACTAATCTTGTTTCCCCATACAAACTTTGGAACCCTATTTCACCCCTTTAGGGGGTGAGTTTTGAAAAATTATTTCTTAGCGGATGCCTACGTCATAACATCTACCTGCATGCCAAATTTCAGCCCGATCCGTCCAGTGGTTTGGGCTGTGCGTTGATAGATCACTATGTCAGTCAGTCAGTCAGTCAGTCAGTCACCTTTGAGTTTTATATATCTAGATTATAGATTTGTATAAAAAATAAGTTTCCTATGGAGACGCGGTCATGATTTCTGGAGAAATCTTAATATCGTGATGCAGGATCGTCTTTTGTTTTGTATGGGCGCGCGGCATCATGCCAGTCTGCCACCATCTGTTTTCATAATTTCCTTTGTCCTCTGATCACGCCGAAACGGCTGGACAAATTTTAACCAATTTCGGTACAGAGATAGCTGGACATCCAAAGACGGTTATAGGATACTTTTTACCCCAATACGGTATGAAAAAAATACGCGTACGAAGTTGCGAGCACCTTCTAGTATGTTATAATCACCAGGGTTCGGAAATTCGGATTGATATTTACCTAAACTTTGGCGGCGGCTTTGTTGTTCAGTTGTAGGTATAGGCGGCTTTGTTTGACGTATGAGTGAGTACAGCAATAGGATTTTGTCAACTTTAGGTAAATATCTATCTGAATTTCCGATCCCTGTATATCACCTTAGAATTGTACCGCCGGGCAGAGACACTGATATCATACTATAGTTAGTTGCACCACCCATAACTTATCTGCTTTGCTCGATGGTTGACTGGTAGAGAATGCCCAATGGCATTAAGTTCGCCTTTTGAACGATCTGTTTTTCATTTGTGCAATAAAGATTAAATAAATAAATAAATATAGTCTACCCGGGTCCTATTATTGTAAATATATTATTTTATTGAACTCTGATCGTCATTTCCGACACAACTGAATTAATTCGGGCTCCATAATCTTGTACCAATAAGGAAAACGAGGCAAGAGGAGGCAAATTTTGATCTGCCTATTTCGGGGCCGCCTTTCATTTACTTTTAATTAGGGAACGCTCTAAATTTTCGATTGGAAAGCTTTTGAAATGCACACAAGCAGTAACCTTATACAAATATAGGTAATCAAAGAATAAGTAATTCAATATCCCGCTTAAGCCTTTGGGGTCAGTTGTAAAAGGGCATATGGGATTCGAGGGTTGCATGGTCAAATCCGATAAGTGGAAGATATTGACCTTGAAATATGGGTCGATTGCAAACAAAATGGACATAGTTAAGGGCTTTAATTAAAACAACGTTAATTGATTCCTTTGTGTGACGAAAGTTACCCATACATTTTGTATGACTAACTTTCGTCACACAAAGGAAGCGATCGTATTTCATGTTAACCAAGCTTTTAACTATGTAAATTTTTTTGCAATCGATCCATATATATTATGAAGTTTAATTAAGACTACGTACACAAAGGCTAAAAAACGAAACCCTGTACTAAGACTCCACTGTCCGTCTGTCCGTCTGTCTGTCTGTCACCAAGCTCTCTCATGAACCGTGATATTTAGACGGTTAAAATCTTCATAGATGATGCACTTTTGTTGCCACTGTAACAACAATCACTAAAAAAATAATAAAGTAAATATTTAAGTGGGGCTCCCATACAACAAACGTCATCGGTTGCGTTAACTTTGCACCTCATTTGTATCCGGCACCATACATACCAGGTGCAAGCTTAACTTAACCCGGCCAGTTTTAAGATAAGATAAGTGTTTGTGCGGAACTCTCGGTGCGCGACTCCGACTCGCACTTGGCCGGTTTTTCTACTTATCAGGTTTGACTACATACCCTCGAAATGATCTCTGTTTCGCCATAATACATCAGTCAACTAAATGATAAATAAATAAATATTAAGGGACAATCTTACACAAATCGACCGAGTCGCAAACTAAGAAATGCCAGATCATACTATAGGTACTAGACGACGACATGCATAATAAATATTCTAATAGTGCTATCTCTCTCACTCCTACTGGAAATTTCGCCATTATTTATTTATTTAATGTCAAACACATGTAAGTTAACAGTTACCTACCAAAACACTTAAACATTATTGATAAAATAAAATCCCATAGGTATAGGTACAGCATAAACTGATATGTATAAGCCATATACTGATTTGTACTTTATAGTGTACTTTATTTATATATAGGTACAGAGAGGCCCATAAGAGGCCCTGAAACGGACTGAAAACATGTTACAGGCGCCTGAAAACGACGGCAACTTGGGTGAAATTTTGATATTTTGATATGTGATAGACCAACTCTGAAAACGATTGCCTCCTAAAAACGCTTCTAAAGCACTTAAATTGACGTTCGAAGTTTTTGACCTAGCCTACCGGCGTAACAATATTAATACATCGTCGTCTAGTACCCATAGTACAAGCTTTGCTTAGTTTGGCACTTGGTCGAATTGAGTAAGATTGTCCCTTGATATTTATTCATTTATTTACATCGTGGCATATTGACCCAGGAATAAATATCTGAGTTCATCACACAAATATTTTCCCTTACCGGGATTCGAACCCAGGACCGTCGCCGCAGTAAGCAGGTGCACTACAAACTGCACCAACCGCTTCGTCAAACATTATTAAAATATTTACGGACCTGAAACCCAATCCATTAAACTAAAAATAGCAGTACTTTAAACGCTGTTATTAAATATAACTTCAAAGTTACATTTCTGTTCTAACCATCGCACAAAGAAAAGTCTGGCTGAGACATTTCCAATTGAATTTTCTTGGACAATTACTCTTTATTTTCTTCAAGTCCCGATAAGAAGCAATATTAAATTTAATGCTAGCTAGCATCAAGAATAATTCTGTATACAACCTCTCTATTTAAATTAATTGAGCATAATTTTACTCCAAGTTCAGTAAATACAGTTTGTTTAGTATAATCAAGAATTAACTAACTTATTAGGTTAAGTCTGCACTGAAATAAATAAATGGCTCAACTAGTTTAACTACTTGAGAAATAGCTAATTTTACACAACTTATTTTGGTTACTAGTAGCACTCAGTTTGTCAGTCCTTTGCTTTTCCTAACTAGCAGCTAACATTTGGGCTACTGTTAACGAATGTTTTCTTTTCTTAGGTGTGTTTTAGTCGAAATGTCAAATATTTTTCAGGTATATCCAGGATAGAATGTAGTCCATGTAAGTCTCCAGTTCATATTTTATGTGATATTCGTAAGCCATGGATTCCCAAAAATATCATAAATATGAAAGTTTGCGAAGATAATACGTTAACCACTAAAAGGTTTAGATGAAACCTGGCATCTGGGACTCATCACCACTTCAACGGTTTTTGCTCGCATTTTACGAACCCTGGTGATGAGATTGGATCACATATATTGAAACAAAGGATATTGAATACATACCTTATTGTTGGCACACGAGTGAAGCAACAAAGACAAACAAAGGAGCAAGTAAAACACGTTTGTCACGTGGATGATCCGATGAAAACACTTACCCTGGATAGGGGTTACTTTGATCCGCGGGATAACATTGATTACTAGTTTTTAAATCATATGAAGCTAGTTTTTGAAGGCAATTATAAGATTTTCATGCTACGAGCAAGGTAAAGCTACCTCGACAGAAATACTCAATGGTAAATAAAATTATACTCCGCCTATGCCTGCGCCTCATCAGGTTTGGCCTCTGGTACTTCATCCTCGTAGCTACCAGAGTCGCTGTCAGACACCACTGACACGGGTTTCTCGCCAGCCTCACTTTCTGACTCACACATTATACAAACAAACGAGACAAAAAATACTTACACTCCACCAACGTCTGTGCCTCATCAGGTTTAGCCTGCGGGGCTTCATCTTCGTAGCTGTCAGAGTCGCTATCAGGCACCACTTCCACGGGTTTCTCGCCAGCCTCAGTTTCTGACTCACACATTGTACACACAAACGTGACAAACAATACTTACACTCCACCAACGTCTTTGCCTCATCAGGTTAAGCCTCCGGTACTTCATCTTTGTAGCTGTCAGTGTCGCTATCAGGAACCACTGACATGGGTTCCTCGCCAGCCTCACTTTCTGGCTCACTCGTTTTTTACACAAAGGAGACAAAAGCTACTTACACTCCACCAACGTCTGTGGCTCATCAGGTTTAGCCTCCAGTACTTCATCCTCGTAGCTGTCAGAGTCGCTATCAGGCACCACTTCCACGGGTTTTTCATCAGCTTCACTCTCGGAGTCACTCATTGTATACACAAAAAGTCAAGCCCGTTATATCTCGTTCTGATGACTTGTTTAGCTATGTGACGTGACTGCAAAGTAACGGTCCTAGGTCCGGATCGAGCAAGGACAAATATTTTAATACAACAATCTCTTGAAATCTCCGGCCACTGAAACTATCAATCTAATTCTTGTCTTGCTTCGCTTGCTGTCGGAACAGTTCTGTCTCTCATATGTACTCTACTCTCTCCTCAATCGGGTCCCTCACTACTGAGGATCGTGATCACAAACTAGCCGGGTTTGCCTTAATGATCTGTCTCCATCGGTTCCAGTCCCTTATTGCCCTCACCGCCTGGTGGAATTTGCTTGAGGAGGTTGCTTCTTTGACTTGGTCAGACCATCTTATTGGTGAGAGGCTCTTTACCACACATATCAAGCCTCCATCCTAAGTCGTTTACTCTTGACAGGGTGGTTGTATGGTAAGACCTAAATATCTAATGTGGATAATAACCTCGTAATGTGCCTGTACTTGCTAGGGTCTTCAACGTTATGGGAACATTGGACTCAGATGGTTTATTCTGTAATTTTTGCCTCGTCTTCCTTTATGTCGCCGGTGGAAAACCGCCACATATCTAGAAAATCTGTTTCTAAGGTAAAGGGTTTTCGACACTACACTATAAATCTACAACGTTACTGCGGTTTTCTTATGATAAGTAATAGCACAATCCGTTACTAAGTTAGAAGTAAAATGTACACAATCTTATGAATGTTAACAACAGTTTACTGTTGCTAAGTTAATATTAAGCATGCGTGGAACGAATTCTGCCCGGTTACACCAAAGTGCAAACTCTAAATTTGTGTTCCAGTCATTCGAATACTGATTTCCTAGGGAGCGAAAGTGACAGGATGATACGAATTTAGATATTCAAATTTCGAAATAAGGCTCCTGGTACTTGGTGGTACCGACACCGCGACGCGAGACACGATAAGGGAAGTTAATTCGCGTGCCGTCGTAGAACCCTGTCGCTGTGACTAAGCCATCCGTCACTCTGCTAGGAGTATTAAATCACATTGTTGTGATCTGACAAGGTTGTACGGTAGTGTCTGTATTAAGGTATCAGCTTCGCCAGAATTAAAGTTTACGGTCTCGAGGAGATATGTTACATTTTGTTATTGGAAAGTGGTCACTGATGGTGGCACAATATACATAAAGACTTATAGTATTATTTCTATTAATACATTTTTTTATTAGGATCAATCTATACATGGGACTAAAGACTAGCTAAACTTAAAGTGTTCGAAAAGTCACAAATTACCGTTAAAGTTTGAAATTCCTACGTAACGCTGAAAAGCGTGTTCGTCATTCCTATGTTGAGTACCAATATTTGTTATCATACAATTATTGTTTTGTTAAATTATGAAGATTCTGAAAACGATATCAAAGCTTTGTAATTAAAAATCTCTAAATATTATTTATGTTTCATATTTTATTTATTATTTATATTCCGCTGTTACAGTCGTTTTCGCTTTAACTCGCCAGGTGGCGCTTCCGGTTTAAAATTGATTGTTGACCGTGAAGTGGCTCCATTGTGTGTTATTCTCTGATTTTCTTCCGTAATTGTACCAGGAATAACTGTCTTTCGTTCCAAACTTCATTCAGATTGTAAACAGTAAATACTGAGAGGAATTTTGTGGACATAATTACTCTTGATAGTTCAACCTGAGAAAAAAATCGATAAATGAGAACCAAAATTAGACAACAAAGTTGTATATTTTGACCGACTCAACGGTACGAACTAACGGAGGCTTACTAATGAAGCCCCGTTAGCACCTTTTGGGTGCGGGACCCTAAAAGAAAAACCAAAGGCAGGGAACCATTCCTAATAAATACTACCTAATAAGTAGGTATTCATTAGGAATGTCTCTCTGCCTTTTCGCCGAATTATCTCTCGTCGACTGTTTCATTTCGCAGAAGTGTCATTTCGTAGAAAGCATTTTTCTCTGAAACCGTAAACTACTTGGGATTAAATAATAGTATTTGCATAAAATACTGTTGTTGTTGTCGTTGCACAATGGAGGTTCTTAAAGTCGAGTACCGCGTCTAGGTCACGAGGCTTGCCGAGACTTTAAGACCTAATTGTGTAACTATTGCATACAATACTTTTTATACGAGCAAAACTCAGAAAAACATTTTTTACTTTAATCGTCATTCTCCAATATGATTTTTTATTTTTGATGTAACCTTTTTCGTTCAACTAAAACTGACCTATTTAAAAAAACATGATCACGATGTCCATGGCGGTTGCCTCGTGATTGGTGAATAATTTTGACAAGTAATTTCAACCAATCAGTGAGCATCAAATAAGCTTATGTTCTCTTTTTGAAATTATTAGAGTTGTGTAGAGAGATGTCTTATGAATATTAAAGTTCTGTAGTGGGTACCATATAGAGTATAGATATAGAATATTGCTAAAGGATTAAAAAGTGCGTTATTGTGATTTTGTCTGTGAAATTATAATTGACAGATTAAAGTCTGCGAGTATAAAAATAAATATTATGGGACAATCATACACAAATCGACCTAGTTCCCAAACTAAGCAAAGCTTGTACTATGGGTACTAGACGACGATATACATAATATATAAATACATATATAGATAACATCCATGACCCAAGAACAAGTATTCGAGTTCATCACACAAATAGTTGCCCCGGCCGGGATTCGAACCCGGGACCGCCGGCTCAGTAGGCAGGTGTCTGCAAACTGCGCCAACCGCGTCGTCAAACAAACCTAATCTAATCAATAGGATGATATTGGCAACAATTATGAAAAATGTAAGAAAGGATAAACATTCTGCAAAGTAAAAATTCGGCGAAATTAAATATTCGGCGAAAAATAATTCTGCGAAACGCCAAACACCATAAGGAATTAAATCAATGTGCTTATGTGTCCTAATAAAAATAACTTGATTAAGTATATACTGAACACTTACAATATTTATATCTATATTGTTTCAGGCAGCTCTCTCCCGTCGCAAGGAGTCGGCGGCGCCGCTGACGGGGGACAAGGATGGCGCTATATTCGCCTTCTCCTACCCTCTCGCTCTGGTGCTACGCTTACGAGTCCTACAGGTTAGTGTAGTTTTTAGTTCTGCAACTAGGCAACCCGCTTAAGAAAACAATACTGTTTTGTGGTTTTGATCCTCATTATCGTCCGTCACAAAAAAGAAGCGTTCGTAAATAAAGACTACATGCATTGTCATTTATTTGACTTATTTAGTTTGGGACAAATTAAATAGGAAGGTTTCTGCAACGCCATTTTTTTCATTAGTGCACTTGCAAGTTCATAAGGAGTCGATAATCCATTGAACTTTCATGGTGCCCGTTGTGATTTTTTACAATATGATAATTTAAATAAAACAATTTAAATGTGTGACAGTTACGGAAACCGAAGAAAATAATATGGGAATTTTTGTGTTGCGCGATATATGTGTATCAAGTTCTCAGCAACGGTGTTATTTAGGCCCCAAAATGCCGATGCCGTCACGCTCACGCGTAATGCGTAAGTGCACAAATTACGGAAAGAAACGTACAAAATAAATCGGAATCTCTATCTCAAGTAAGTAGTAAGCTGAAATCATTTGATTTTTCTGAGTGAGCTGAAAACCTTTCATAAGTATTTCAAATACAACGCCATTTTGAAATCTTCATGCCACTGCTTGAGACAGAGATAAGCTTATCTCGTTGACCGTGATCTGGTAAGTAAATATTGCATCTGTCATGCTGGTGTATAAACTATACAGTCGCCATCAGATATATCGCAGCATATAAGGCGTTCATAAATATGTGAACATGTACTGTAACGCCCAGTCAATAAGAGTCGTGTTCAGATATTTATGAATACCTTACATGCTACGATATGTCTGATGGCGACTGTACATAAAACGTATCTCCTTAGAAAACATCATTGGCGGATAGCAACTTCTGCTGCTAACTGTACTAATACTAGAAGTACAGATAAAGTGCATAACGTTTTTCAATCGTATTTTGTCGGGCAAGCTGGTTCTATATTTCCATCTCAACTTATTCACAGAATTTGATAGAGAAAACGTGCTAACACGAACTTTTCCGACAATAAACGATGGAAGCATTACTTATGCACTATATCTGTAATAGAAAGACACTATTAAATTAAAAATCCTTATTCCTTGTAAAAAAAAATTAACAACTTATGACAGTTATGACAAATATATTGATAATTTCATTTCAACCAACTTTTTGAAAGTGAATAGGTAATTAGTCAATATCTCCTTTATTCCTTTTTTGTTGTGTTGAAATAAATGAATATAAGTTTAATTATGTCTAATTGAGAACATTAATAAAGTAAATTCGAGTAGTTTTTAGAACAAAAATTATCAATGAAAAATTCAAACTCTAGGTTTCAAATAGGTATATACCAATAAAATCTCAATAGTACAGGGGTACTAAGTAGTAACATTGATAATATGTTAAGAAAAATGTTTGATTATTGGGAAATAAAATCTAAAACCATCAGCAGTAAGTACGCACGTTTTTCCCCAGTACGCAAATTTAGTCGGGTATCGAGTAACCCACAAAGGCTGGAAGACGTTTAGTCGTTTATCCAACAAACGTAACTTCTCAGCTCACAGCCCGCATTCCTATTTATTGAAGTTACAGAACAATAGAAATGAATACTCCAACGATATGACATAGTCCCAACTGAACCGTATTTTCAAAGAATAACGTTGAAATTCCAAACACAGGGTTTTCCTTTGATTTATGTTATCAGGACGGGTTTATGCTAAAGACAACAAGAATCAAGACCCTTTGGTTGTTCAATAGTAAATTAACATGTTAATGCAATGGTCAGCATTTTGGAGTTCGAGGATTGTTTGATTTAAGCTATCTTAATATATATATATATATCCGTCCATCTTTTTCGGCGCAATGAGAGGACAAAGAAACCAACATATGGTGCTGTACAGTATCGCGATGTTAAGATTTTCCTGAAAAAAAAACCTTCTATTTTAGAATTTTCTAAAATGGACGGAACTCGTAATCTCTGCCCCTACATTTTCAAAGTCAACTAAACCACCAGTATCATACAATTGACCTAACGATGGATACCTACGTTAAACCAATCCAAAGACCCAGTCACTCTTGGAGCCCATCATCATAAAGATCGCGCCAGTTCCGTTTTTTTGAACGTATTTATTAAAAGTAGCCTGTAAAACAAGTACAAATGCCAAGACGTAGTTTCCCTTTTGTTGGTGTAGGCAACCCTAGGAGTATGACACTCCCCACAGAAGCTACAACCAAAAGCGTCGCACATCTTTCAAAATTACCAATCAGATCCTAGTAGGCTAATTCCGTTGCAAAAGCGGCAAATAACAAAGGAGTGCGGCTTGTGTGGTGTCTTTCTGTCGCCAAAACCAGCCATGTTGCAGAAATGGAACATCTAAAAATCTAGGTCTCAAGCCTTACAAGGTTTACAGAAAACCCACGTGATATAATATTTATGGCCTAATAGCTACGTATGAAAAAAGACGTAATTCGAGAATATTCGGAGTATCATAAATCCTGTTAAAGATCAAGAAAGATAAAAGCCGAGAGGGCACTGGGATATTACATTTCCCGCTTATTGATGGAGTGTAATACGGTTAGTAGTGACACAGTGTACACTAGGGTGTTGCTTAAAAATTAACTTTCAAAAAGTCATTGTCTCACCCCGCCATTATGTTCTAGTACCCTGATTAACGGATGCTATTTTTTTTTTTTTTCTTAAATAAATTTTAAAGGTCGCTACCGCTTGATAAAGTTTTGGAAAAAACATAATTTAGGTTTCAATATGACAAGCTTGGCAGTCACTATTTTATATTTATTTTACTTCTATAACGTTTGTCGATTGCTTGGGAATCCCCCTTGATCGATACATACCCCTCGCCCCCCGGCAGGCCGCGTTAAGATAAGCAATCGGTCGAGTTTAGAGTGCACTGCACCCTAATGCGAAAAAATCTACTTTAGTATCATAAAAATTGAAATTTTAATTTTCTTTTACTTAATTATCATAATTTTAATTAATTTTAATAAGAATTTTTGTAAATTATATTAGTTTATTTGAACATGTTTGTATTGTTTTTCCAAAACTTTGACAGCTGGTAGCGACCCCTAAAATTGGTTTAAAAAAAAAAGCAAAAAAACTAGCATCCGTTAATAGGGGTCGTAGAACAAAATGGGGGGGTGAGACTTTAAGATTTCAGTTTTTTTACTTTTTTCGCCATATAAGCAACACCCTAGTGTACACAGTAATACAGCTTTATAGAATGGTACAGTAAAAAACAACATAAAATGAAAAGTATATAACTAAACCTTAACAAACTTAAATTATGATCTAATTAAACCTAACTTAAACTATTGGGACCTAAACAATATGTACATATATCCCCTATGTCGCTACCATTGGGTAGGGTGCCCATAAGGCTGGCCGCGTTACCTCGCTGGATGGCAATGCCAATGCGTTGGGCGAGGAACGAGGCAGCCCTACGATCACGACTTGTAAGTTGTAAGGAGAAAAATTGGGCAAGTGCGAGCCCGACTCGCGCATGAAGGGTTCCGTACCTATACATATATATAATTTATAACAAGTTTGTTGTATCGGAGCCCCCCTTAAATATTTATTTTATTTTATTTTTAGTATTTGTTGTTATAGCGGCAATAGAAATACATCATCTGTGAAAATTTCAACTGTCTAGCTATCACCGTTGTTGAGATACAGCCTGGTGACAGACGGACGGACGGACGGACGGACGGATGGACGGACGGACGGACGGACAGACGGACGGACAGCGAAGTCTCAGTAATAGGGTCCCGTTTTTACCCTTTGGGTACGGAACCCTAATAACACAGCGCCCTCAGCGGGTTCTTTGTAGAACTATATTTCTCCATACAAATCGTTTACGCCGTCGCATCCATCACCCAGGAACAAAGATTCGAGTTCATCACACAAATACGTGTCGACAGTAAGCAGGTGCACTACAAATTGCGCCAACCGCGCACGTAATCAATATACAGGGTGATTCAGAAGTCATGTCATAGGGCCACACTGAGCAAATTTCACTATGGAATCAGTCAAGAAATCTTGTGTTTTTTTTTAAATAAATTGATCGCTGACTATTTGAAATGCATGGAACGGCTGTCTTGTTTCGCGATTTTGTGGTTGACCCCATAGTGAAAGTTGCTTAATGCCGCCACCCCATCACCCATGTAACTCCTGAATCACCCTGTATATAGTATTAGCTGATGATTTTTCATTATCTTTGCATACCAGATACTCATTTCGCTAATTTCAAATAAACAAATGGGGAGAAATGGCTTCAGAGATTAGTGTCCCCGCTGTGGAAGTAATGAATATGTAAACGCTTTCAAAACACCGTAATCGGATCAACGGGGATGAATATTAATCTGCCTACGTCCCCATCACCGATTTCAGTAGGTGTGCCGGCGAAATTGGAATACGTAATGTGTCACTATAGGGGCGATGCGGTGGAATAGAGGTAGCAACAGCACTTATATCCCCATTCCCCAGTTTATTAATTTTCGTTGAATTAGGTTCCTAACAGAATATAATGTTCTTTTTTCAAATATGCAATGATAATGTCGTTATAGGCTTCGAAGTATCTCGTTTCTGGCGGAACAACTCGAGAGAACTATAAAGGAATTTCATACAAAATTGAAGGCCTAGGCCGGGGAGTAATTGTTTTTGTAAATATGGCGTCTTTCATGACCAGGCTAAACAACTGAATTATATTTGTTTGAGAGGTGTATTTTTTATTTCATTGCATATGTTTGAGAAAGTTGTTTGTTGTGTTCCGGTGTGGGGGTAAGATAGCCGGTGAAATTACTAGCATAGAGGCATTCCATCTTCGTCCTCCGGGTAGGCAAGCACTTGTGACTCCTCTGGTGTTGCAGGTGTTTATGGGCGACGGTAATCGCTTTCCATCAGGCGATACGTTTGCTCGTTTGCCCCCTATGACATAAAAAAAAAAAAAAAAAAAAAAAAAAAAAAAAAAAAAAAAAAAAAAAAAAAAAAAAAGCACTATATATATCTTAGCCGTGAAAAGGGCCTGCCGGCTTCGTATCACTATCGGGCCTCCCTACGCTCCCTACTCACCCGGAAAGCCCTTCTTTCACGGCGTCTGCAGTAATGTATTCAAGCAGTTTACACTCACGTGAAATTGTCAGGAACGGCCCGATATGTTTCGAACTCTTATGGAGCTCTTCATCAGGGACTGCTGTCCGTACAGCCGCGCAGTAACATTGTCACTGGTGATAATGTCACGTGAGTGTAAACCGCTTAATACAATAATAAAATATGTCTAACGAATGTTGTCTGCATTGCAGTTTGGCGAAACATATAAAGTGTACCAGTTTTGTAATTTTTTTTAGCATAATAAATTAAAAAAAAAAAAAAAAAAAAACATAATACAATGTTCTTTATTGCACAGCTATAATAGCACAGCAACAAGTAAAATTACAATAGAGGTCAATAAGAGGCGGTCATATCGCTAAAGAGCGATTTCTTCTATACAATTAATTGGGCACGTGAATCACATATCAAAGTATACTGGTAACAAATAGACAACTTGACATAAGAAAAGAAAGGCAAGGAAGACATCTTTGATTATCAAATACTAAATTTCATCCGAGTATTTTTTTTCTTGACCATAGTGAGGTAAAGTGCAGTTTCTATTAAATCTTAAATCGACGCCTCGGTCCTTTAAAACAGATTTCCCTATATCTTATAGTTTTCGTTTTCTCCCTACTGGATTGATTTGGATTGATCAATTGATTGATTGATTACTCGTATCGTATGCATACTTTTTGTGAATAGCTATGTTTACTTGATACGATATCGTCTGAAAAGTTTGACTTTCCTTGCTTTATAACTGTCACAGTTTCTAACTCTTAAAGCCACATGCAATATAACCGAAAACCTCTAACAGTTTGTTGTTTGATGTAGCTCAAAGGAACAAAGTTTAGCTCCGGGTTCGACAAAGTTCCTTAAGATGATATGAAGTGCCTCGTGGTAAGAGCACGACTAGCTAAGTTTGTGTTCAGTAATTCGACCTAATTCGGATGTTAATTACCTTGGAACTTACGACACTTGCTTTGTTGTTATTTTAATATGTTCCCCTGTTTCCTGACTTCATTTTCGTTCGCTTTGCGGTGACGTTACAAGGGTGTGCGGTGGCCGTCGTTTTAGGCTTGGAATAAATACGCTTAGAAACCTAGTCAGCGCTTGAAACTGAAGCCAGTTTAAGGCGACTCCTAATCCCAACGTCCTTGAGGATCTGGGCGGAGCCTAACGTTATTCCCCCCGCCGACCGTGCGCCCCCGGAACATTACTTCGTTCATAATCTCGTTGAGTGGCGTCCAAGCAGCTTCATACACTCGCATAGTCCGAGCGAGAGTTGAAGATCAACAAACCTTATAGGTATAATATTTAAAGGCATTGAAAAATCTCGAAGTAAAATAAATCATTTAAACAATGATATAATTATTGCGGATTACTAAATATCTATTTACCCACTACAGTAGAATATTAAAAATAAAATGCGTTAAAGCTATTTTCCAAAAAAATAAGTGAAATTGGCCATTTGGAAGTCTCGCATCGAAAAATACTTTTTAGTTTCTTTTGTATGTGTAGGTACCTACCAAAAATAGTTAAAATGCCGACAAGATTCTTGATTATACGTGTAAAATCATGCAGAAATAAAAAATACCGTTTTTTAATAAATAAATCATATCGTGACCCAGCGGATGAACCGATATTTTCATATAAGTAGTAGTGGAGGTACAGCTTTATCCCCCGGGTCATGCTGCTCTAATGAAAAGATAAACTATAAATAATAGAGCGACAAACTCAACTTTACCGTTGGAAAACGGATTTACGTCCTTTACCTACTTATAAACAGTGATAGTTTTTTATGACTACATTAGTAATGTTCTCAGATTTTCCCCTATACTTGTTGATATTGACGATATTTTACTAGACGAATTTTTTGGCTAATTTCAATGTTCAAGGTCAATGGATACCCTATAAATGTTAATTTACTTGGGTGTCAAAATATGCCGATGCTGGAAAGGAGAACTTATCTAAGCGACATTTTTGGGGATATTGAGTTATACACACTGTTGGGATCGGCAGATTTTTCTGCATCGAATGGGTTGGGTCTCGTATACATCTGTCTGACGACTTTTGTGTCGCTTATCCCGTTGGTGATTTAGAGAATCTCTACTTTTTTTTCTACTAAACGTTTGATTTTTGAGTTTTTTTTAGCAAAATGGAGATAACATAAAAAGTTTTTTGCATAATAATGAACCTTAGAGCTTTTTTACATATTTGTCAAAACAGATCAAACAACTTGGATAATTTTCTTTATTGCAACTTACCTTGCACTTGTTGGTTAACTGTTTTTATCTGATCGTAAAATATATTTTAATGTCGTTTGAGGCATTTTACCTATGTCTTTATGTTAAATTAACATAAAGGTAAATTATGAAAGAAAAATTGAATGTGATCCACTTCAATGTAAGCAGGACTCGAACCTGCGACCCAAAGTTTCCGGCGTAGTGCTCTACCAACTGAGCTATCATATCGTTACGTCAATCACACTAAATCTTTAATTCCATAATTCTTCGCTACTGGAGCGCCCTCTGTGTCATGTCATGTGTGTTTAAAATGCTTATGCGCATTAGCCAAAAAGTAAAAATGTGGTATTTCCACATTATTAAACAGAATCGATATAAGATTCTATAAAAAAAATAACATAGATAAATTACCTGATTGTCTATCTTAACTATTGGCGTTTATCCAAATTTACCTGCTTTGATACTATGAAACCATTGTCGCTTATCCTTTTTTACCTAATATGACTTTGATCGACTACTGTCGCTTATCTTGAATTGCTTGAATGACAATTGAGTCGTATTTGTCGCATAGAATGTACTAAAAAACAAATATTTTCGTTAAATTGGTAGTTAGACAAATTTACCGGTTCTGTTTTATAAAATATCACACATTTAGTAGTAATTCAATATATTTATAAAGGCCGTTAGGCCCATCTGCGGCGTAAATCTGTGTCTGTGGCGCTAAGGCATTACTTTGGACTCGCTTGATGGACCCAAACGCCATCTCACTCAAACAGTGTCTTACGAGACGTCACTTATACCACACAGAGTTGTAGGTAGTTTTGTTATTCTTGTTAGGATAGGATATTATCTCATTGCAATTGTAAAACTTGAAATTTCACGTAGTTCGTGATTTAAAATTCCTTAATGAGTACCGAGTGACTGCAGTCTTGAGAACTCTTGTGCTGTTCTCATTAGTCATAGCTATCGTTTGCTACCATACATTGGTCTAGAACTACTGGAAATATTTCAGCAGATCACACATAAAAATTTATAAAATTGAAATTTCACGTGATATCTGATGAATAAATCTTTAATTCCTAAAGCAGGTTTTTTTTGTATTTGCGTAGTTGGACCATAAGTTTTTGTCTTAGAGAACTTTAAATGTCACTTCATTAATTTTAATGTTTGAAAATAAATATTTTTCTCTAATAAAAACATTAATCGTGAGGTTTTATTGTACGATAAATAGCTTTTCATGTCTGAAATATTTCCTACAAAGGCGATTAGATAATTTTTCTTGATTTATTTCATGCTAATTTATGCACATTTATATATTTACCTGACTATAAAATGAGCATGCACATATATATAGTTAACTGTGTTGATTGTTGTGTAATAGATTATACTATTTTACCTGACTAATTTCTCGGGAAACGTGTCGTTTAGATAATTTTACCTAATTCTATTTTGACGGCCATTTTGCGTAAGCGACGCTAAATCCTAAAATATTCCATTAATAGACAAAATAACAAAAGCAACATGTAAAAAACATGATATTGTTTATATAAAATGAGCATCATATGCACATAGATATTGTTTACTGTGTTGATTGTTGTGTAAAATGTAGATTATACTATTTTACCTAATATCTCGGGAAACGTGTCGTTTAGATAATTTTACCTAATTCTATTTTGACAGCCATTTTGCGTAAGCGATGCTAAATTTTAAATTATTCCATTAATAGACAAAATAACAAAAGCGACATGTAGAGAACATGATGTTGTTTATAATTATAAATGCTTCATTTAAAAAGTAGGTCCACAGAATATTTAAGTTCGTAGTTTTTTAGATGTCCTGTAAAGTTAGCTCCGTGTCTCTTGGATAATTTTCCTTTCCAGCGTAGATACGTTTTTTTGTGGCATAAAGAGCCGTATCTTTTTTTTACGTTAACTTAGAAGTTCCGAATTTTATTGGGTGGGTGTAGATTTCTTGATCTGCAGATCGGTTGACATGCGGCAAACGTGTCAGCCCTACTTTAGTTTAGCGGTTGTCTGAGTTACGTAAGCTATTTGGGTTTTGGCGTTCCTTCCGCGATCGATTAATTTGATCCAAGATCGTTTCATTGCCCTCTGGCAAACTTAGAGAGAAAAATTCTGAGCATTAGTCAAAAATCAAGTCTGGGCATTACGATGAGTCTAAATAAAGTTATATATTTTTTCATTAATTCAACTGTAATCCGATCATTAATATATGGCTTTTAAACGATATGTAATAAAAATCAGGTTTTTATTTTATAAACGGTAAACAATTGGAACAGAACTTATGGCCAGGCTAGGTATATGTCTAGCTAGGCCCGGCGGATATGTCAATAATTACTAACGCTCATTTAGATTTATATATGAAGTGGGAAATTTATTGATGCAAATATGTATTCTGACTATATTTACATAAATAAGCCCTCATGCCCAGATTGTCACTTGCCTTCTTGAACTAGAAAATTATTGTAATTTTTGATAATGTATTTTTATATCATTTGTCACGTACTGTACTAGTGACGCAACGAATGTGAATAATTACAATAAATATTCGTATTCGTAAATTAGCGTTTTACCGAATATTACAATGGTATTCAAACAAACAATACTTGTTCTGCATTACGATATTCATATCTCTTAGGGTTGAATTAACAAAGATCATTAGACGTTATCATACTTAAATATCTGTATTATCAGAATTTTTTACTAACTGAAATACCTACGGTACTCTAATATTACACAGAGAAGGGCCCTAAAACCCACACCAAAAGTGTTATTTTCTGGGAATCCTGTCTGGTGTGGGCCCAGGACTGAGAATATCTAAGTATCCAAATGTGTCCGGGAATGCTAAGCTATGTCAATTTTTTTTATAAGTACTTAAAATTAATAGATACCTAAATACGAAAAAAAACAGTTACATTTAATTCTATATGAAAATGAGTGCTTTTTGTTATGTCGCATAGCGTAGTCGTAAAAAACGAACTACACTCTCTTAAAATACACTTCAAACGCACGAAGACAGATCGAACCTCCGCGGTATCCGGTACTATAACAATTTTCCGTAACTAGATGGATCGCGAGAGCAAGTGACACAGCCTTCCCCTTCGACGGTTAGATTTACACTGAGCTCGCAGCCCGGGCACGGCCGCGCTCGCGGAAATTCAGTTTTTTTGATGCTTTATTAGACCGAATTTACATTTTACAAACTTTTAAACAATACGATTAAAGATCAATGAATTGTCAATATTCTTGCGAAAGAGCCGTGTAAATATCATTTGTAGTTTAGAAGCCTTAGGGAATTGAAAATTGAAAACGACCCTATTTCAACATTATTTTTTACATAGTAATTATTGCTTTAAAAAAAAATCCAACTATAATTTTTTAGAAGAAATAGTCAAAAATAACATATATTTTTTTCAGATTTTTCCGTTGGCTAGATTACGAGCCTTAGGACTTTAAAAATCACCATTCCACGTACGGAGTCGCCTTAAGTACGTATAAGACACGGCCCGTCACGGGCTTAGTTTCGTCCGTGTGCGCATCTCTCACAACGTCAATGTCACAAGCTAAATGTCTCTTTTGCACGCTCACATAATAAACCACAACCAGCTTCATCCTTCGTAAATATGTTGTATAAATATGAATACTCTCGTTCTAGGCGTATTTATCCTAAGGTTTTAGGCAAAAGAGGGAAAACTCGTTGAATCGTCTCTGATGCAAAAGCTCTCCATTGCGATCACTCAGAAAAACCATAAGTAATACCCACCTTTCTCAACTAACTTTTACATCTAGTCTTTATTTTGATGAGCCCATAGACATTTATTGTATCATTGAAAATGTGTAGCATTATGGTTAGATGGTGATCGCTTCAAAATTATTTGTCCATAAATAAAATAGAACAACAACAATACTTATACACTACGGCGGCCGGTTTTTACCCAACTATGTATGGCAAAGTTATACGAGTAAGGACAGGTTATGATTTACATCACCCTAGGCTGTAAAGTGGGATTTTTTGTCTGCCACACGCCGATAAAATCTCACTCGTCCTCAAAAAAGGAAGTTCTCAAACTCAGTTCTTTAGTCTTTGTGTTTTATATTAGAGAAGTATGCCCAAGGATATCAAATAGCACATTAGAGACTAGCTTGGCGCTGGAGGTGACAAAGGCAAGGCTATCATTATGATAACAATGTCTTTCGATTTCTGCGCCAGTCCAGTTAGTTGGGAAGCAACCGAGTTACTTCGTAATTACAACAAGTTTGACGACGCGTTTGGCTCGGTTTGTAGACACCTGCCTACTGAGCCGGCGGTCCCGGGTTCGGATCCCGGCCAGGGCAAATATTTGTGTGATGAACTCGAATATTTGTTCTTGGGTCATGGTTGTTCTATGTATTTTTTTAAGTATATATTTATTTATATAAGTATGTATATCGTCGTCTATTTAGTACCCATAACACAAGCCTTCTTCAGCTTAATTTGGGACTAGATCGATTTGTGTGAGGTTGTCCGATATTTATTTATTTAACAGATTTCAGCGCCAGCCATCTAAGACCTTTACTATTCCTAGAACTAAATCAACATAAGTAGGACTTGTCTTTTATTGGTGTACAATAAAGTATTGTTGTATTGTATTGTATTGTACAATTCATTTTGTAGTACCTGGTGACAATAGCAATGTTTTACTCTTGATACGAATATCAGTTTAGGCAGCTGTGCTTATTGTTTAACGACACTTAGAAGTGACTCGTCGTGGTCGGACGACATTAAAATGACGGCAGGGCTGACCTGGAGTAGGATCGCCGCATCAAGATCAGCTTGGAAATCCATGCAAGAGGCATATGTCCAGCAGTGGACGCATATATGCTGAGAAGAAGAAGATAAATTAATGAGTACCATGTAAACCAGAAATATAAATTAAATTACACAAAATAATAATAATTCCAAGCTTCATGTAATGACACGTGAACTAATGGTTGGCAGGTTACTTAATGAGAACTCTGGCTCTGGACTTGACTGCTGCATAAGATTCATACAGGTAACAAGGAAATCGGGGAGGATTATGATACACCACTGGCAACACAGATTGACAGAACCGACCAACCAATCACAGCGTGATGACGTCACAAGTCTGGCCTGTCATTCCGGAATGCCATACCTTGTTTTCTTAAGGCTGCTCTACACAATGGGCCATCTTGGGGCCATGATAAGGGACGCAGCTATACGACAGGACAAGACAGCAATATCGCTTGTCTCCTCTAACGTATAGCTGCGTCCCTTATCATGGCCCATGATGGCCCATTGTGTAAAGGAGCCTTTATACCTATGGGATTGATCACCTCCTGACGACCAGCATTCATAATTTGTCAGTTTGTTTTGAGCTTTATGACAAACTAGCTTTTGCCCGCGACTACGTCCGCATGGAACTTGGAAGTATGGAAGCAACCTCGTACAACACGATAGATATCCATATCCACCTAACAACCTTAATTAATAAAAGAGATTATCAAAAGCGCCTAAGCAAATGTAAGAGCAATTGTGCTTTTGGTCTAATAATTACATTTCCTATAGGGTCATCAATGTCATCATGAATTACTTACTCACTTTTCAACTATCCTATGTCCTTCCTCGGATCTTAAACTATCTCAATGCCAAATTTCATCAAAATCGATTCAGCGGTTTAAGCGTGAAGAGGTAACAGACAGACACACTTTCGCATTTATAATATTAGTATGGATAGATTGACAGTTAACTATAAATTGAAGTTTATGTACTATGTGTACATTGGAACTCGGGAGGATATGTGTGTGTGTAAGCTTGTTCGGAGCATTGTCGGTACAAGTTTTGTTTTGTTGCAGATCGTCTGCGGAATATCAGCCATGGTGATGGGCAGCGTGGCCTTTATCGAGGAGAGGCAAAAGTTCAATATGGGGCTGGGCATCCCTGCCGGCGGCATCAGCGTACTGGCAGCTGGTAAATAACTTTATCCTCCTTAATCTATTGCTCTCTTTAATCTATTCTAAGCCATGGTGAATGAGGTCATATTCTGGAAAGAAGATCCTTTGAAATCGGGCATGACAATTAATCAGCAATGCGTGACGATGACGAGGCTGGCGCACTCTGTAGTGCACCTGCCTATTGTGCCGGCGGTCCTGGGTTCGAATCCCGGCCGGGGCCGATTGTGTGATGAACTCGAATATTTGTTTCTGGGTCATGGTTGTTATTTATATATGTATTTATATATTATGTATATGGTCGTCCAGTACCTACCCATGGTACAAGCTTTGCTTAGTTTGGGACTAGGTTGATTTGTGTATGATTGTCCCTTAATATTTATTTATTTAACCTATTGCTCCTCTTAACGTTTTCTAAGCCATGGTGAATGAGGTCAATGAGGTCGTATTCTGGAAAGAAGATTATTAATGATTAATTGTCACGCCCGTCTTTAAAAAGCATCATTTATCATTAATTTGGCAACGTGGCCTTTATTGTGGAAAAATGCTACTAGAACTGAACATAACTACATGGAATGCTTAGATTCAATAGGTTGAGATTTTGTCACTTATTCCATTTGAAGCTGAATATCTTGGAAACTACTGATCTTATTTCCACCAAATATAGCTAAAGACCATCTCGACGGACAAGTCTTTCAAAGGAAAAAGAACCGCACTAAAATTAGTCCATCCGTTTGGGAGTTACGATAACACAGATACACAAATACACTGGAGTTAAAGAATAACAAAAGTGTTTTTCTTACGTATATGATTCTTTCACTTCATTACCTCTTAAAAGCTCTTGTGCGAAAGTTAAATAACCCGCCCGCGAGCATCAGTACACAATTCTATTTGTCCCGCAACGTTGCTTATTACATTACCTGCTCCGTAGATATGCTTTGTTAGCAGTGGCACTTGAAAGGCTATGGTGATAAACGAAGCGGAAAAATAACGGGTGGCTTACAATCATGCTATCGTGAGAGCGGGCCCGGCATGGTAAAAGAAACCAATTCATATCTGCCCCTCTAGCACAAGCCGACTCTTATCGCGCGACATAGCGTCACCTGTCACTCTCTCAGAGTATTGCACAGAAAGAGATAGGTAATATATCTCGCACGAGAAAGAGTCGAGTTGTGCTAGAGGTCCTGATCAGGGTCTGTTTTTTTCACTGATTCTAATCAATAAATAGACATTAAATTCAGATTTAAAAAAATGGAAAATTATTGTAGTAAAACAACTTCTTTAGGCAACCGTCGATAAGCCAAAAGTTTTAATGATCTTAATGCACCTTTACAAATCTACTCAAATAAATAATACTTTACGAGTATTGAATAGCATGTATTAAAATAGCAAAATAGCTCATTTTCAATTGTAAATAATTTAGAACGCGGTTAAATGCAATCTACTTGATTATATATTTTGGCGGGCTTAGCCTCTTCTACTCCTTGTGAAGGTAGCGGTGCGAAGAGTGACATGAACTTTGCTAATTATGCAAATTTTACAGCGGTATCCATTCACACTTCTCGTGGCTGGGCACTCACAAGCGGAGCGGGAGCGGGCGCGGGCGTCGCCAGCGTTCTCTGGGCGGGTGCGGCGTGTCTTCTGGTCGCGCTGGTCGTTCAGTGCTGTAGAACCATTCTTGGGCCGCCTGGATTGGATGATGGGTAAGACTTCTTTCTTGGCTGCAAACCGCTATTTGATTACGGAATCATTTAAAAACACACTCTCATTTTATTGCTAGTAGGTACATTATTAGATTCTAAACCTTGTCACAGAGTACGAAAGTATCACAAAAGTTTAAGGAAGATATGTAGATCATTCTAATACAAGGAACGTATTTAGACTAACCAACGATAGTTTAGTAACCTACCAACATCAATTGGTCCTTTTTAGGGTTCCGTACCCAAAGGGTAAAAACGGGACCCTATTACTGAGACTTCGCCGTCCGTCCGTCCTTCAGTCCGTCCGTCCGTCCGTCCGTCCGTCCGTCCGTCCGTCCGTCCGTCCGTCCGTCCGTCCGTCCGTCCGTCTGTCACCAGGCTGTATCTCAACAACGGTGATAGCTAGACAGTTGAAATTTTCACAGATGATGTATTTCTATTGCCGCTATAACAACAAATACAAAAAATAAAATAAAATAAATATTTAAGGGGGGCTCCCATACAACAAACTTGTTATAGATTATATATATTGTAGCGTTAAAAATCGCTACATGTTTATTCTAAACTGTTGTAGCTAGCCGCTATTGCTTATACCGCCATCTGGCCAATTTTGTCGGTGTAAACTTGTGCAAGTGTTGACGTCTTTTTAGGTCTAGATAATGGTTTTGCTACGAGCTAATATCACGCTTGGTAGTTTCGGCTACGATGTGCAGGTGGTGTTGTTATTAAACCTCATGGCTTGCTGTTGCATGAGCTGACGATATGCAAGGAGTTTTTCTATAACCTTTTTGTTCAGCGGATTTCTTTTTATTATTTAAAATTCATATTGCGAGCGTGTTTTATTTTGTGAGCGTGTCAATTTTGTTTCTGGATTCATGGTAAAATGGTGTGTTTACTCCTGAAGAGATATTTACTGATATATTATATTTAACATTTCTTATAGGATTATACTGATATTTAGTATTTCTGGACTGTGTAGTGGTCTGTTTATTAATTCTGTGGTTGCGCTGATGAGCGTCTGTTGTTTGTGCGAGGAATATGAACTTGTAATTTGAGATATCCACCCGGAGATGCTATATCTTGTGATTGTGTGTTCAGGTGAGTTCTGCCGTCTACTGCGCTTCCAATTCCTTCTTGCGTGATCCGTTTTCGTAGGCCTATATTGTAAATTTTGTGATTTCTTTTCAGGTTCCAATTTTTCTCTAAAAAGGGGGTTTTCGGATTCTTAAAGCCAGTTCACTCTCCTGGACTGGGTAAGTTTCATATTATTCTATTTGGTTCTTTAGTGGCGTAACAGTTTGCTTGTAAGGACTAGTATTTACCTTCTTAAATATTCCGTAGCTTCCGGTTACGGGCTGATCATCTCAGGCTCTGCGCCCTATTTCGGCGTGCTACTCCGAATGCGGTGTTCGGCTGGCCTGGAGGCTGTTGCCAGCGGCTCTATTACCGCGCGCAACTCTCGGCTTGGTTGAAGACAGATACCAACGGCTGCGACCAACCATCGGGACATTCGTGGGTCACAACCATGGATTATTTACGCATGGAACGCCATACGTAATATTTATAGCATTTAAGGCTAGGAGCATAGTAGTATATAGTTTACTTTCTGATAACTTAAAGTGCAGGTTTGACTTTTATTGTTGGAAATTTCCTCCAAATTTCAAAGCTACCTCTTATGTCGGGTGAATTATCTTTTTAATCGTTCATTTTTCGGCTAAGCTCACCCATTTTCATCTCATTTCACCACGCCTCACCACCTTTTAGTGACCTACGCCGATCATATGAAGGTGTAGATACGTACGGAGTTTCCACTTGGATCTGGAACCACCTAAAATCTTTCTTTTCAACAATAATCACGTCTATGCAAACTGAGTCCTGCAGATCTGGTTATACCGGATACATATATTTTAGCCTGTGCGAACAAACTGTGAGTGTTTCTTTATGACCTGCCCTTAGCAGGTCCGTGCTTTGTCGTTGTGAACTTGTTATTATCGGTGTTAGTTATTATTTTTTTTGTCATCTAATTTAAACAAATTCGGCTCTTTATGAAAATAAAAATTTAACGTGAAAGCTACGCCTTATTTATTTAACAAATTAAGTGGTATGTAGTAGTTGTTTTGCAGCAAATGGCGCCCGAACATATGTGAGTAACCCTGGTTTATATATTTTTATTGAATATTTTGAAATTTAATATTTTTTTTTGTTGTGTCAGTGGATGGTGACCTTAATCCGGTCGCGGTTATAACCTTTTTATTATTTTCCAGCTAAAACAATCTTTGCCCAACGCCACGAGGTGATTTGACGTACGAACTCAATTTGACGTACCACCGTACCCTGTCACGGCGTCGGAAGTCTAGGATTCAACCCTGCCGCTGTGTCGTCTGTCTGAAGTTACAATTATTTATGATGTTAATTGTTTTTGACATTTTAATTTTAAAGAATTTGTTCTGCGAAACATAACTGTTTTCTTGCTGATTTTAATTGCGTTTTTTCATTTAATCCCATAATTGAACCCCGTGTTATTTATTGGTATTTAGAAACCCGTAGTTTGAACCCGTAGATGTTAGGGAACTCTTCATTACGGTAAGTCAGACGTAGTTCTATTTTTAAGGTAACGCTTTGGTTATTGAGATTTATCCTTTGTTGTCGTTGACTTACACAGGATTCGTTTCGCTTCGATTGCTTAAATTTGTTTCTGCAATATTGCACAGCTTGTCACCTGGATATTCACTATGTCGCTGCGTATGGATGAGGATTCTATCGGCGATACGCCTCGCGCTCGCTCGGAGTGGGGTGCACAAGGACCTAGGGTGTTAGATCAGCAGTTCCATGATGAAGAAGAGGAACTGTTCTTCGATTCTGAGCCTCGATTCCAGCCTATACGCGAAGCGGTATTTGAATCCCCAGTGCCATCGAAGGGCGAGTCTTTGACCAAATGGAACTTGGTTTTTTCGGGCGAAACGTGTGTTCGCGAATTCTTCTTTAGAGTTGAAGAAGAAGCTTTGGCTCGCAATGTACCCCCTTCTTATGTGGTAAGGCGCTTTCATGAGTTGTTGGCAGGTAGCGCATTAAAATATTTTAGGTCAATTAGGTTCCCTTCTTTATTATATCCGACACTAAAATCCGCCTTCGTAAAGACTTTTGACGTTGCGGATTATGACTTTAAGGTTGAAAGTCAACTCCGTGCTCTTTCACAGAAGGCTAACCAGTCGGTAGTAGACTTTGTAATTCAGGCGCGGGACCTTAACGCCAAACTCCGTTCCCCTGTATCTGAAGATACTTTATTTAATATAATTAAATACGGTATGAATCCCAGGTATCATCCTTGCCTCGCGACTAACGTAGTTAGAGATATTGACGGATTGCTGGAAGTCTCCAGGAACTTTGAAGCTTTCCAAGGCTCACGTCCGGCGCGGTTGGCAGTAGCACCAGTAAATACCGTCGAGTCGAACAGTTCTAGGGCCCTCGTTTGCATGAAGTGTGAGGCGACCGGCCACAATTATCGTAACTGTCCGAACGTTAGCCAGGCGGTATGTTTTAAATGTAGGCGCGTAGGAACGATCACCCGTGATTGTCCATCCTGTAACCCTTCCACGTCAAAAAACGTATCGATGGCGCACTGAGGGGTCCGTCAGTGTCGCCTGTTGTTGTTAATAGGATGCGTGACAACAGATTATTTATTGAAGTTACTATTGCCTGTCACCCTGTTAAGGCTCTCCTAGATTCTGGCGCTCAAATTTCACTTATCGATATCGACCTTTTGTCGGAACTCGGTTTAACTTATCACAACAACGTTCGACCAAATGTTGTATCTGCCGATAACTCACCTATCGATATTTTGGGTGGTTTGGACATCCCTATTGCCTTTAACGGTGCTCGTTTTGTACATTCGTGCCTAGTAAGCAGCAAACTGCCGACACCATTCATTTTAGGAATCGAATTTTGGAATTCTTTTGGGCTTACGGACATCTTGAAGGATGCGTTCTCTAGTGGTGTGACAGGGAGGCTTTTTGTCCCGTCACCTGGCCATTCTGGATTGGACCGTCCAGTGGTGAGCGAGGTGCGTTATATCCACCCACGCACAGTGCTTTCGTCGGATCAAGAGGCTAGTCTCCAAGCGGTAATTGGGGAATTCGAGGAAATCTCTTCCGAAAAGGCCGGACTTGGTTGTACTACATGGCTTTCTCATAAAATTGAGACGGTTGGCTCTCCTATTCGCCAACGCTATTACCCGTTATCGCCGGTCAAGTTGAAGGTTCTCAACGAGGAGATTGACAAGATGTTAGAGTTAGGGGTTATCCGCCCGTCGCGATCGCCTTGGGCTTCTCCTGTAGTCATGGTCACCAAGAAGGACGGTAGTGTGAGATTCTGCGTCGACAGTAGGAAACTGAACAGCGTCACCATTCGGGATTCTTATCCTCTCCCACGCGTCCAGGACATCTTAGACAACTTACGCGGTGCCAAATATTTGACTTCGCTCGATTTTAGGAGCGCTTTCTGGCAGATTCCGTTGGCAGATAAGGCAAGCTGCGAGAAGACTGCTTTCATCGTTCCGCAGCGGGGACTCTTCGAATTTGTACGCCTTCCATTTGGACTTACAAATGCGGCGTCCGAGATGCAGAGGCTCACTGACATGATCGTTAACTTTGAATATACTCCAGAGTCAGACGACTTCATTTTTGGTTACGTTGACGATCTAATCTTAGTTTCACGGGATTTTGACAGCCATCTCCGCCTCATCCGTCAGGTTCGTGACAGATTAAAAGAAGCTGGGCTCACTGTCAATTTAAAAAAGTGCGAGTTCTGTAAGTCAGAGTTGAAGTATCTCGGCTACATCGTCAATGAGCAGGGACTCCAAACTGATCCGAAGAAACTCGAGGCGATCAGAGATTACCCGACTCCTTCGAGTGCTAAGGCTCTCCGCGCTTTCATCGGCATGTGTTCTTACTATCGTAGGTTTGTGGATGGCTTCTCGTCGATAATAGCTCCTCTTACGGCGTTGATTGGAAAAAGGAAGGGTCGTGATCCCATTGACTGGAATACTAGCGCTGCTGCGGCTTTCGTGAAATTAAAAGATGCTTTGATGAACGCACCGTTAATGGCTTGCCCCGATTTCTCGAAGCCTTTCATCCTGCAGTGTGACGCTAGTCAGGTTGGCCTAGGTTCAGATCTAGCACAGGAATTTGACGGAGTAGAACACCCAATTGCTTATTATTCCCGTTTGTTTACTAAGGCTGAACGTGGTTACGGTACTACTGAGCACGAGCTTCTCGCGGTTATCGATTCTATCAAACATTTCCGCGGTTATCTCGATGGGATGAAATTTAAGATCATTACCGATCATATCGCTCTCAAGTGGCTAATTACCCTCGATAACCCTACTGGACGATTAGCTCGTTGGGCTACCTTGATTTCCCAGTATAACTTCGAGGTTGAGCATAAGAAGGGCGTCTTGAATGTCGTTCCTGATGCCTTGTCACGGGCTCAGGTTGGGCTTGTTTCCTATACGCGCGGTGCTGATCCTTCTGGAGATCCATGGTACGAGCGTATCCATCAGGGCGTGAGAGAGACACCTCAACTGTTCACCGCCTATGCTCTGCGTGATGGTGTCTTAATGCGTAGGGTCGTGGTGGACAATCCTTTAGCTCCCAACCCATGGCGGATTGTTCTACCCTCGACAAGAACTAGGGAGGCCGTTGCTGAAATCCATAACGGATTCCCTAACGTGCATCCTGGCGTTATGAAGACGTACCTGAAAGCCCGTGATCTATATTATTGGCCGTATATGTACCGTGATGTTGCTAGGTTTCTTAGGGAGTGCGACGTTTGTAAGGCGTTTAAGATCGCTAACTCGCAACCACGCGGGGAACGACTATATCCTCGTCCTGTCACCGCTCCAATGGATCTCCTGTCGATTGATTTAATTGGACCTATGGCTGACGGGCGCAACGGCTACCGGTATATTCTAACAATGGTCGACGTTTTTACTAAATTTGTATGGTTGGCGCCACTAAAAAGTGTGAGTGCGGCGACTATTACTACGGCGCTCGAGAATGACGTATTTTTACGTTATGGCATTCCGGCGAATATTTTGTGTGATAATGCGTCTGTTTTCCATAGTGTGCAGTTCCTTGGATTCTTAACGGGTTATGGCATACCACACCCTTGCTATACTCCGTATTATTCACCTCAAGCAAACGTTGTCGAAAGATACAATCAGGTTGTTATCACCACCCTTAGTATTTTGGTTGAAGGCGATCAGCACAGTTGGCCGAATCATTTACATAGGGTGGCTCTGTATCTGAATTCGTGTATCAATTTGGCTACATCGTATACTCCTAATTTCCTAATGTACGGTCGCGAGTTACCGATGGTTCGGGAACGTGTCGATGGTCAGGCTTTGGACCAAGAAGTGGGACCTAGCCGGGCTGAACGCGCAGCGAATCTTCAAACACTCCGCGAAGTATATGAAAGGGTTTCGGATTCTATGGTGTTGGCTTTTCACCGTAACGCTAGGAAATTCAATTCGAATCGTAGTTCCGTTAGGCTCAATGTCGGACAGTTGGTTTGGCGCAGGAACTTTCAGAGAGGGACGCCAGATCCACTCAGAGGAGGCAAGTTTGCACCGCGATTTACGCAGTGTAGAGTAGTGAGGCGCGTTTCCCCACAGGTGTATGTGTTGGCCGACATTGATACAGAACACGTGGGCACGTACCACATTAAGGACATTTTGAAGTAGTTTATTCATTAGGGTCACTTCCTAGGGGGGTTTAACCCAGTTGTCATCTTCCAAATTCTAAGAAGCGCGTTCGTCCGCTAACATCTTTTCTTTGGTTCTTTAATTCGATTTCTTTAAGCATTATTGATGTTTCCTTAGCGGTTTGGCTGGCTTCCCGCTTGAGGAACATTTCCTCAAATTGCTGAAAACACAGGTTGGCGTGTTTTTTTTTTCGGTCGAAGTAGGCTTCCTTTTGTCAAGGGTCCCCTGAGACAGACGTAGTTTATAGGTTAGGTTTCTGGCTGTATAGTTTATTATTAGCGTAGTTTAAGTCGTTAGTTTTAGGTCATGGGCCTTGTACCCGTTTAATTTTCCGGACTTGGCTATTTCTCCGCCTCTTGGCGTTCGGTTTGGTCTACCGATGTTTATCGGTTTCCTTGAGCGCGTGTATGAGGGGTTTCGATTTTGCGCTCACACGAATCGAGCCTCATCTCGATTGTTCGGTTGGTACCGCGTTTCAAGTTCTTACTCGGATTGTTCTCTTGGATTCGATTCCTAGTTTAAACTTAGGTGTTTGTCTTGACAGCGCCGCATTGGTTGTGCCACTTTTGAAGGTATGGTTTAAGGGGTGTTGTCCCGGCGCTAGTCGTTGGACAAGCTCTATCCCGTTTAGTGCGTGTGGACCACGTAATATACGGTTGGAACCTGTTCCCTGATTCATGTTTCTCTCGTAGGTTACATTGGTTAGCGTTAATGTAGGGTAATTTAATATTATTTTACGTAGGTTAATTGTTGGCTAAGTTCGTATAACGCGCTTACCAGTTTAGGATACCGGCCGGGTCCAGTTGTCTGGTATTCGTGTTTATACGTGTATTCGTACATAATCGTAGGTGCGATACATTGGTATTTAAGATGTTAGGCTAGGTATTAGTTGTGTAGGGTTGTGCTCTGGCTGTGGGTGAAGGTCTGATTTAGTTGTCCGGGTCCGAATACCGGGTATTCGTGTTTCATGCTTGATCGTACCTGGCGGTTTAAGTCACGCTTTCGCGGTGTAATTTTAGGGTTTTAGGTTAGTTAGATAGTTTTATGCTTTTTTTGCCAACACGTGTTTGAGGTTAGTTGTTATGGTCTGTGCGTTAGGATTATTGTTTGGTCGTCATATTGCGCTGACGGTTTGAGAATTCAACGGATTGCATTTTCTTTAATCGCCTCGGCTCTTTCCGATTCCTCGTTTCTTGAGTTTTTAGGGTTCCCCGGTCTGCATCTTCTTCGAGACCATGGCGATGCCCCTACTCTTTCAACTGTAAGGCTTTAAGCTCCGAGGTTTAGGGTTTCATCTTTTGCAGATTTTATTCTGTTTCTGGTTTTGCTTGGTTTTGGTTTGTTGGGTAGTGTTAAGATTTGTACCAGTGCCGGTTGTTTTTTTTCCGTTCTACCTGGTGCTGGTTTCTCCGTCGGTATTTTAAGAGCTATTCTGTGGACGTTACCGCGTGTTATGTCTGTCAGGTTTTACGACTCTGACTTCCTGAATCGCTGTCTCTTCTTGGAAAAGGTTATCCGGGATCCGGTCTTCTTTTAGCTTTATGGTACTATCGTTGAATCCTGGTTATCCAACTTTGTTTGTTTTTCTTTGTGTGTTTGAGAGATGCTGTAGCGTTAAAAATCGCTACATGTTTATTCTAAACTGTTGTAGCTAGCCGCTATTGCTTATACCGCCATCTGGCCAATTTTGTCGGTGTAAACTTGTGCAAGTGTTGACGTCTTTTTAGGTCTAGATAATGGTTTTGCTACGAGCTAATATCACGCTTGGTAGTTTCGGCTACGATGTGCAGGTGGTGTTGTTATTAAACCTCATGGCTTGCTGTTGCATGAGCTGACGATATGCAAGGAGTTTTTCTATAACCTTTTTGTTCAGCGGATTTCTTTTTATTATTTAAAATTCATATTGCGAGCGTGTTTTATTTTGTGAGCGTGTCAATTTTGTTTCTGGATTCATGGTAAAATGGTGTGTTTACTCCTGAAGAGATATTTACTGATATATTATATTTAGTATTTCTTATAGGATTATACTGATATTTAGTATTTCTGGACTGTGTAGTGGTCTGTTTATTAATTCTGTGGTTGCGCTGATGAGCGTCTGTTGTTTGTGCGAGGAATATGAACTTGTAATTTGAGATATCCACCCGGAGATGCTATATCTTGTGATTGTGTGTTCAGGTGAGTTCTGCCGTCTACTGCGCTTCCAATTCCTTCTTGCGTGATCCGTTTTCGTAGGCCTATATTGTAAATTTTGTGATTTCTTTTCAGGTTCCAATTTTTCTCTAAAAAGGGGGTTTTCGGATTCTTAAAGCCAGTTCACTCTCCTGGACTGGGTAAGTTTCATATTATTCTATTTGGTTCTTTAGTGGCGTAACAGTTTGCTTGTAAGGACTAGTATTTACCTTCTTAAATATTCCGTAGCTTCCGGTTACGGGCTGATCATCTCAGGCTCTGCGCCCTATTTCGGCGTGCTACTCCGAATGCGGTGTTCGGCTGGCCTGGAGGCTGTTGCCAGCGGCTCTATTACCGCGCGCAACTCTCGGCTTGGTTGAAGACAGATACCAACGGCTGCGACCAACCATCGGGACATTCGTGGGTCACAACCATGGATTATTTACGCATGGAACGCCATACGTAATATTTATAGCATTTAAGGCTAGGAGCATAGTAGTATATAGTTTACTTTCTGATAACTTAAAGTGCAGGTTTGACTTTTATTGTTGGAAATTTCCTCCAAATTTCAAAGCTACCTCTTATGTCGGGTGAATTATCTTTTTAATCGTTCATTTTTCGGCTAAGCTCACCCATTTTCATCTCATTTCACCACGCCTCACCACCTTTTAGTGACCTACGCCGATCATATGAAGGTGTAGATACGTACGGAGTTTCCACTTGGATCTGGAACCACCTAAAATCTTTCTTTTCAACAATAATCACGTCTATGCAAACTGAGTCCTGCAGATCTGGTTATACCGGATACATATATTTTAGCCTGTGCGAACAAACTGTGAGTGTTTCTTTATGACCTGCCCTTAGCAGGTCCGTGCTTTGTCGTTGTGAACTTGTTATTATCGGTGTTAGTTATTATTTTTTTTGTCATCTAATTTAAACAAATTCGGCTCTTTATGAAAATAAAAATTTAACGTGAAAGCTACGCCTTATTTATTTAACAAATTAAGTGGTATGTAGTAGTTGTTTTGCAGCAATATGTATAGGTACGGAACCCTTCATGCGCGAGTCCAGCTCGCACTTGCCCAATTTTTTTAAACTACGTGTATCTTTCTTAGACAGTATCACTGCACGGTTTGAATGTCATATTGGGTATTTACTTCACAGTTATATACGAGTTGGCCTATTTCTTTCACTCAATATACATGATTGATCCAAACCTTATTCAACAGAGACTCCTTCGACGAAGAATCCCGCCCATCTCCCCGCGACCTCGTCGTCATAGCGTGCGTCCAGATCGCGCTTGCGTGCGCGACGCTGCTGAGCGCGGCCGTGTGCGCGCGGATCGACTGCGCATGACATGAACCTCCGCGGGCACTCGCGCGCCGCCGCGTGTCAGAGGCGCCCGTGCCGCCCGCGCCTACACCGCCGAGGGAGAAAGGGGGGAGAGTGGCTTGGTTGATATAATGTGATGGAACTGAAAGTTTACTATGTTGTGACAATTATGGTGATGTTGAACTTGAAATGTTTCATGCCACGTAAGTTTGCGTCGTCTACGTGTTAAACACTAATAGCATAGCAGTAACTGTTGTTAGGTGTTAAAAGGGTTTGATGGATCCACCAGAAGTTTGTGAGTTTAACTGCCTCAACCTTACATGGCAGGAACAGGAATTGTATAGTAAGAATTAAATGAATATATTATTATTTAGACCAAACTTATTAATTCCTAAAAACTTGAACTAGACAAAGTATAGATAGATGTAGGCTGGGGACCTAGTATGCTACTATTTTAAGTCTAGAATTAGTATGTATAATTTACTTCTATATCTCATCTGTAATATAAATCGAAATTAACTGCCAGATTTGTTTTACTCCATTGACTACATTTCGCAGCGATCCTATGATGGTTGCGTTATCATGCGATAAACAAGTGACAAAGCATCCGTCACGTTTTGACAAAATGCATGTGTGGGTGATTCCCATAAGTATGATTAGGTACTGCATGTTTTTACCGTATACCTTACATTAGGTATCAAACTATAAACGTCACCAAATTATACCTATACCTACATACATAGAGTATGCTTCACTGAAAATGATAGAACGAGAAGCACAAAGAAATGTCTAAGTGTAAAACTATTTTAAAACGACGTTGTGTATCAACAAATTACAGTCGAAGTTCTAAATGAAACTCAACACGCTGTCGCTGTCGCTCCCGCTTACGCTTCCACCGCGCCCTAGCCCAAGTAAAGCGAGACATACGAGCAGATATAAACTGACATGCTTTTACAGAGTTATGAATGGAACCCTGACAATGTAGACAGCTCCCGGATATCCGGGGGTTGGAGCTAAAATTATTCTATATGATAGCGAAACTATCAGGATTTATTGCTTTAGCAACAATAAGTAAGTATTTATTGAATGGTTTTCGTTGTTATTAAATAAGTTTGAAGTTTATTTATTACTAGTTATGTTCAACTTTGTTTGTAATTCTTGAAAATGCTTATTTATTTCATTCGATCTAGTTATTATGTAAATACCTGTACCTACTAAAACAACCGAACCAAGATTTTTGTCTTTACGTGTAACTTACATTACAACCCTATGAACCTGTGACATACAGTCCGACCAAAAAGAGTAGAAATTAAAAAGTGGCAATACTGTAGTGTCCTCGCTTTCTAATTAATATAAGAAAACGGGGACGACACTACATGATTGCCACTTTTTAATTTCTACTCTTTTTCGTCGGACTGTACTTAGCAGACAAATTGCTATGGCTGCTCCACACTACTCGCGAAGTTGGGCGAATATGATAGTGAGGAGAGGAACTTCGCTGCGGAAACCCATAATTAGGCCAACTTTGCCCCGGCCAACTTTGGTCAACTTTGCCGTCGTCGGCGCGGTGGTGAAATCACCAATCTAAAAAAAATTGAGGGTAATGTATATTTTACCTATACCATATTAATGATCTAAAATGTGGTTTACACTCACGTGTAATTGTCAGGAACGGTTCCACATGTTTCGAACTCGTCAGTTCTTCATCAAGGACATATATCCGTACAGTCGTGCGGCATCTTGTTCACTCTCCTAAGTCGTCAATATAATCCGCATATTAAAATTATTTGCGATGTCTCACGAAAATCTTAAAAAGGTTATTGATAAAAATATTAGTTTTTTTGCCCAGAGCAAAATCTTTTTATTGTTTTGACTCTGTTTAAATATTAACATAATAATTAGCATATTATTAGCTGGATTCAGCTTGATACCATGTATATAACTTGTTAAATAATTGCAGATAGGCACTCGGTGACTTTATACAAACGTACATACTTGTACAAAATGTTATGTAATGTTATGCAAGCACTACACTACTGGCGAAGATGACTGGTTGGGGAATATGTTACTGTGGAAAGGCACTTCGGTTGAGGAAGTAATATTTCGGTCATCGGGACTCGGTCAATTTTGCGAGTTGTGTGGAGCCGGGACTAAATCTGCCGCTCACGCTCTCTGTCGTCGCTCGTGGTCAATTTGAAGACCACTGAGCGTAAATTCGGGTTAGTTTAGCCAAAGGGATTAACATTGTCCACCATTTTTTTTTTCAATAATTTGGTAAACTCTGAAAGGTAAACCAGCGATCACTGCGTGGTTTCGCAATAAAATGTAGTTTTATTAGAATTTACTAATTAAATAAATTGGTTTGAATGGATGGGTAATATTAGCCTCTAGGGCTAAAGTTATTACCGTCGATACAACTGGCATTGTATAGTAACCCTTGAAGTAGAAGTAAGTTAATTATAGATAAAATTATGGTATTGATGATATTGTTGAATTATCTTGGTCGATAGTGTATATATTTAATATGAATATTAACAAATCATAGATTAGTCTGTAATATAACTTGTATTTTTGTAAATAAATAGATCAATTTAAAACTGTTTATTTTATTTTACTCGGTCATTTTTACGACTACGATAAGACGCATTGTGCCCAGCAGTAAAAAATAAATTAATAATATGAATATTGTAAATAAGCCCAGGGGATTTTTTTATTTTTATTTTACATATTCTATTTATTCGGAACATCAACAGCATTACAGAAAATATATAACAATGATTATATAACCAATAACAGATGTCCACAGATAGACAGTTAACGGGGCCATAAAAAGGTAACGATATCAGATCTTAATTGTATGTAAATAATCTGGTTGTAACAAAACATAATTTATGTAATAATCTAGTTATTCTATATTATCTCATTCACTTTAAAAATCTCAACTTCTGAAGCTTTTCGAGCTATCGCAATTAGCTTTCATTTCAAAGTCTGCAAGTTCTGTCTTGAGCTTTACTAGCTCTACTATTACAGAACCGGTATTAAAGGTTGCGAACTCATGCATTCCGGAACTTAGAGACGCTTATTAAATATTTGCTGAATTCAGGGGTTGTAAACCTGTTTTAAAATAGAACAAAGTAAGACGTTAAAGATAGAGCTGGGTCTTTCGAGTTTTCTGTAAAACATAACCGTTTTGAGAAGCCGTTTTTTTAACCGTTTTTTTGCTTGTCCCGTTGCTGATAACAATGTCTCATTCATTTCATTCGTTTGCAACTAAGTATGGTGCGACGGCGTTTTTGAGTTACGTTTAATTTTTTCGAGTTTCACAGAAAAGTTTTACGATTCTTCAACCGATTGAGCTGACATTTTGCACACCTACTTAACTTTGATGACAATGCAATAACATGGTACCAGAGGGCTAATCTGATGATAGAGCCGGAAAGTGGCATAAACTCTGTAATAGATAAAACAGTCCTACTGAGACCGTGAATACAAAGATCTACTGAGTTTGAGGTCTTTAGAATCGTCTCAGTGAGCCATTGATGGATGTACGTACAAAAAAAAGTACAGTTGGCTATAAAAGCTTGTCACAGAATTAAAATTTTTACAGAACCTTATTGAAATGCTAGTTACACCAAAAACCGCGAACCTCTTCAAATCTTCTCAAAGCTTTAATTTTAGTTCACTTGCGTTATAATTCCGACCTAATACTTTAACACGTCGGCATTTTTCATGAACGATTAAACCTTTCCCGCCCACGTCTGACTTTAAACCTAACGTCACGGTAATAAAGTTGAAATTAGAATAATTTCTCAGTACTTGCGTTAATGACTGCAATAAAACAACACCGCCAATGAAAACATACCGAAAACATATTTGACGTAATATCTGACCGTTGCAACTTAAGTCTTAATCCCTTGGAGACAAAGCTCTGTTTGTATTGATAAAAGTTTATGGAGGCGCTTAAGTTAATGGTTGTAATAAAAGGGTTGGTTATTGTATGAAATAAGCGTTAAATTAGAGGTGAAAGTAATTTTGGGGTAAACTGATGGCTGACTAAGAATAAATCAGGCGCCGAACTTGTATAGACTTGGTATTTATATTCTGCCAAATAATATAATCATAATTTATGGGCGTACCTCGTCACAATGACCTTGGGCATTCGAACTTTTTGCGTTCCCACTAGCTCGTATAATTTTACAGTTTTTACGGCGTTGAGTATGCAGCGCCATCTTGGAGGCACCGCTCGTACTACGTCATTCCTAGAAAAAAAATACAGGTTTTACTGTAGCTTGAAAAAAATAAAAAATACACCAAGTGCGAGTGGGACTCGCGCACGAAGGGTTCCGTACCATTATCTGTAAGTTTGTTGTATGGGAGCCCCCCTTAAATATTTATTTTATTTTTAGTATTTGTTGTTATAGCGGCAATAGAAATAAATCATCTGTGAAAATTTCAACTGTCTAGCTATCACCGTTTTTGAGATACAGCCTGGTGACAGACGGACGGACCGACGGACTGAAAGCGAAGTTTCAGTAATAGGGTCCCGTTTTTACCCTTTGGTTACGGAAGACTAAAAAGAAGAAACTAAAAAGATCATAATATTTTTTCCCGCCTTGTACGGGCAGGGAGGTCTTGGCAGGGTTGCTGCTGTTTTCCTCCATTCATCCATCCATCCCCCATTGTCCTCAGTCGGCTTTTATTTAGATCTAAAGAGAATTTTTGGAGAAAACCGCAAGACTTGATTAAATTAGTATATTTTTCTAAGATTTACAGAGGTTGCTTGCAAAAACTTTTTTTATACCTAACGCACACTCAAGATCCATTAGAAAATGTCCATACCCACTCAATATAACCTTGCTGACTTAAAAAAAAAACCCTACAATGTGAATTATTTTAGTTTAAGGAGCAACTACCCTTCCCGTATTCAACTATAGAGCCCTTAAGGGTCGTCACAAGCTATAATTAAATTAATCTTCACATAAAACGATTTGAAAAGCGTAAAGGTCCCAAAAACACAACTAAATACCTATCAAGAACCATACAAAAGTGTCTTTTGATCTCCGACATGTAAAATCTCGAAATCTCGCAACAAATTCCTTTATGTGGCAATCAATCAAATTCTCTCCGCCTCATTATCACTTAAAATACCTCGCAATTTCCCTAAACAAAATTGCTATTTCGTCGGGTCATAGTAAATATACAATTAAACAGTAAGCAAAGTCCGCAAGAAAGTTCGTAGACATAGCTCAGGGAATTAGTTGAAAAAGTTTTAGTAGAATTTGAGGCAATAAGGTTCTTTAGGCTACCGCGTACAGTCAGCCAAAAACCTCTGGTCTACCACTTTTCGACTCTTTTTCATAAGTAGGAAGGTCAAAAAGTAAAGTAAGGTCATAAGTAGTAAGGTCATAAGTAGACCACAGGCATTCGACAAGATAAATCGATCGAGCCAGATAGTCAGAATCGCTGCAAGCTGTTGGATGACGCGTAAACGGTGACTGTGAAGATTTTCAGGGAAAGGCTTTGTCCAACTGTGGTCGTCTTTCACATTTCACGTGCTGAAAGTTTTAAATTAAATTTTTCCAGTAAAGTGTGGTTTAGTAAGATAAGGTACCTCTGCGTTAGAATTCCCGTTTTCTTAATGTTAGTGTTCAAAAGAATAAAACCTTATAAGATCGCTCATGTGAGCTTTCGCATGAACATCTTTCAGTTCAGCTATGGTAAGTTTGAGAAAATTGAAGTTTAATACGAGCATGCATTGATCTGCATAATACTTACATTTTGGAATACTCTAATCAAGAATAATTTAACCCAATTAAGTATAAAAATTATAACATTAGCAAGTTCCAAATCTTCTTCACCGAGTTCATTCTTGTCAAAAAGACATGATTGTAGTAGTCACTAATCCTGCAGGGTATCATAATGTCAATTTCTAACCGTATCGAAAAACCGCAAATAGCTTTAGCATAAAATAATTTATGACAAAATTTACTTTCTGTCCCAAAACTATGCACTGCGACGGTACAGCCGGCGACAAAACTCCACCTCAATTTATACCGAAACAAGGCCTTATATGACCGGGTGTGGCACACTGTACACGCTCGTTATTCCTCACTAACAACCTCATTCCAAGTCATTCCAACAAGCGCGAACATATGTACTGAAAAATTTATATGAAACCTTTATTCAGCTTTTTCATCAAACTTTGCCAATTTTCACTTGATGAAATATTTCAATGGCAAATAAGGCCAATACGTCAATATTAAAAAATATCATAACTCTTCGTATACCTACCTACTAATTATTTGTTTACACTACATTATTTATTTAGATTTTTTTTATTGCACAGAGAAGTACAATTTGAGTGGTGCAACCATAAATAAACACTAAACGGTGTGCGGGGTGGTTTAAAAAAAATCACTTAATGTTTGTGCAAAAAATACAGTCAGTAATAGCGCCTATTTCAAGCATATTGTTTTTGATAAGAACAATTTTTCCAGAAGAATAGGTCCAAGGTGCAATGCCTCGACTGGGGAGTGAATGTGCACATACTACAAGTAGGTACTTAATGCATAGTGTCCGGCAAAATGTCGACATTTTTTTAAAATGAAAAGATGAAAGTTTATGAAAGGTTAACGCGCTGGATTGAAATGCAGGTACCTCTGGGTCCGATTCCCGATTTTTTCCACCAGGTTACACATTTAAATTTTTCTTTGAGCTTTGATATTTGTATCAATGGTTTAACGTAAATTGATAGTATGGGAAAAGAAGCAGTGATATATCCTCTTAATAAGGGCTTCCTAGGTATATACCTAGTCAAACTCTAGTCCATGGTCTCCACAAGGGGAGAGGAAACATGGCCTTCCTACCAACTAACACACATGGAGGCGTTCAGTGGCAACAGAGGTGAAGACTATCGGGAAGCGAACCGCGTAGGCCAAAGATATTAGTAGTACTACCGAGAGGGATGCAGCAATATGTGAGACACGTCTAGAGATAACTCCATCTGAATCCTTAATATTGCTGCATCCCTCCCTTCAGTGAATAATTTAGGAAAGTGTAATAGCTGCAATAGAACGCAATGGTGGCGTACTGTGGACTCCCTATTCATGTATTCATTTATTCAATGCATTGTGTGTACAAAAAAGGTCTTAAATATCTAAAAAGTTTCAACACAAACCCTGTAAGGGCATTGCACTAGACATTACTATACAGTGTGTATATTTGATATAACCGCATACTTTACAGAGGCTTAGTATAGGCACTTATTAATATATTTATCCGTAAATTATAAAAAAAACCGATCATTTTTTTTTTCTATATAAAATAAATCAGCAAGCAATGTACCTGTTTGTTGTTGTTTGTTGACACATAACATCGTGATGTCACAGCTGTCACTAGTAATAACTACGCCATACATTGCTGCTCAGAAAATTTTCAAAAATTAATTACGCTATGGCAGTTACAGTAGCCGGCAAACAACTTGACCCAAAATGGCGGATCTGCGCATGTATATTTGTACGTAAATCGGCTACTGCGCAGTCAAGGTTATGCTCAAGAAGTTTGCCGGCTACTGTAACGCTAAGTTAATAATTGTTATAAATATCAGATTATAGCACTAAAATCTCCGTCTGGCTACAGTATGCGGTTGTATCAAATATACACGCTGTATAATAAATAATATTTTATTTTGGCTACTAATATCAAATTAGCATGCCCTCTGCCCCACCTAGGGGCTACAGGACTTTGAGTCAAGTCATATTTACAACGAAACATTTTTAAAGTAGAATAACAAATAATACATAACCCTCATTATCTTTAACTAATGACCGTATTACCTCAGCTCATTCCCGACAAACGAACCGTGAACATAGCAACTACTAAATTGTGACGTCACATCTCACACAGCGTTTTCGTTGGTAAAGCAGCCTTAAATCCTACGAAACAGACTCCAATTTCCGACTTAACATAAGGAAGATACGACTGAATGACTATTTTTGCCATGCTCACGTGATATGCTTAGCTTTGACATTGTAAAAGCTATTAAATGTATTAATTAATTAATCCGGGGAATTGATAAAAGTGATTAAACTGATTGCTTTGGACGCACGTTCTCAATTTCAAGGTGTGTTAACAGCCATTATTCCTAAAACATACCTACATTTTGACATTGGCATCTCACATTCAATCTAAGTGAATATGTTTATCACAAAAAAACTGGCCGAACGGTTTCAACAATCTAGATACAGGCCGAGCAAAAACTTTTAAAGCTTTTCCTAAAAAAAACAAACAATCAGTGCCTAATGGGTCCTGCGCATATGTTGTAGTAGTGGACACTATTTCAAAATTTCATAAACCGTTAAGTTTAAACTAATTTCAATGCTTTATTATAACAGAACCTAAAACTATTATTTTCATTTGATTATACGCACTAGTTTTAAAAATATAAAAAAGGCAGCAACGTCGTCTAAGAATCTGCACTCAAATGACGTCGCCTCGTCGACTGTCTTCTTTACTTATCGCCTGCGTTCTTTTAGAATGAAGAACTTTTCAAATGACTTTTTTAATCATAAATTGCGATATTCTCGAAAGTGTAAAAATGTGGTTATATTTAACATTTTATCCTCTATATGATTACATCAAAGTGGAAGTGAAAAAGTGGTTAAAAAATAGAATGTTGTCAATTGAAAAACAACATCTTCAACTATTAAGCGGCTTTTCTACTAGAGCAGAGCTATGTTCCAACCGTCATGTGAGGAAAAATCCACCAATACCGAACTGCGCGGACTGACGCTAAGAAATCCTATCAGCGGACTGTGTATGAGGGAGCTGTGTTCCCTCGCACAGCTGCCTAGCTTAGTTCGCGCTTGTGGAATGGAAGGCAGTGATGTGTAGACCACGAGTGAGCGATTCTAATTATCTAAGATAAGGTGGGATAAGACCGCCCATGTAGCAAACAAGCTGTATTTAATTAAGAACTTATATGTACAGCTTAGATTAGAGTTATACGAGTAATAGCTGTATAAGCTCTTATATAGCCTCTTTGCTTCCTGAAGAATGCCACTAACTAACTAACTATTTTGTCTCAGTGACCCAAGGATCTTAGCCTCCGAAACGAGAGCACGCCACTCGTCCCGTTCCTGCGCAGTTTATCACCAGTTTTTTGACTGAAGAAGACTGCCACTATCTAATGTCTGTCTAATGTCTAGTCTTACCTCATTATCATTAGACAATAAACTATGTTAGTCTTACCCCACGTTACCCTATATATTTTCGATAATATCAGTCATTTAGTGAAGGAAAAACTATCTCATTACATACTAATGTAACCGACAGTGCTAGCGATTGTCGGATTCAGAAGGATGATAGTTTAGCACTCTTATTTAATAGAACTGAATGTAAGTTCATTGATGTTTTTTAATAAATAAATGACTATAAGATGCTATTAATACCACACTTTATTACCAAAATTACGCACTTACAGTTTACACGAACTGTACTAAAAATCCACTAATTAACACAAACACACTGTTACACAAATTACGCACTCACTATTCACACGAACTGTACTTAAAGCGCACTAATCACTTAAGAGTATTTCTCTCCGAATATCCTTTTACTAGTACTCGATCGCAGTTAAAATGTAACTAACTGACGCCGGCCGTCGGCGCCTTATATATTGCGCGGAATCGCTCTAGACGCATTGTCCACACATATCGCGAATATTCTAGTAAGAGCCAGCGTGAGGGCCGAGAACATTCGAGGCCATATATGTCTCTCTCTAATGGTGCACTCTCTGTCACTCCCTTCTCGAATGTTCCGAGTATAGCTATCTCTTTCTAGTAGTCCCATCCTTGTTACACACTTCTCGAATGTTCTGAGCATAGCTATCTCTTTCTACTAGTGCTATCTCTGTCACTCCTACTGGAAATTTCGCCATATAATGATTTGTGCTTCAGAGGCCCATAAGGGGTCCTGAAAACGCCTGAAAACGGGTTTTCAGGTTATGGCGTCATCTGATAGAGGGTGCCCTGAAACGGACTGAAAACATGTTTCAGGCGCCTGAAAACGACGGCAACTTGGGTGAAATTTCGATCTTTAGATATGTGATAGAGCAACTTCTGAAACGGTCTGAAATGACTTTTCAGCCTGCTGAAAACGCCTCTAAAGCACTGAAATTGACGTTTGAAGTTTTTGACCTAACCTACCGGCGTAACACTGCCCCCTCCTAAGACATGCTCGTCCCGAGCATCATTATTTCCGTGGTATCTGGCCAGTCGGTCAACATGAACAATCTTGCTTGGACTACGAGGATTCCGCTGGATTCGATACGTGACTTCGTTTATTTTAGTGACTACCTTGTAAGGCCCCTCCCAATTCGGAGACAGTTTCGGGGACTTTCCTACTCGTCGCATAGGGTTATTTAGCCACACCAACGAACCTTCCTCAAAACCCACTTGATAAGACTTCCGGTCATATCGGGTTTTCATCTTTATGCTAGCGTGGAGCCCGTGTTCACGTACCAGGCTGTGAACATCGTCAATCCGATCCCTCAAATCACTCGCATATTCTGTGATAGATCTCGGTGTATCAGGCGGACGTCCAGTCAGGAGATCTGCAGGCAAACGGAGTTCTCTTCCAAAGTTCGCATACGATGGAGTAACCGCCGTACTTTCGTGAGTTGCCGACCTATAAGACAACAGGAAGAGGGGGATATGCCGATCCCAATCTTTTTGGTGGCACTCAACGACCTTGGCTAGATGTCTCTCTAGTGTCTGGTTAAATCTCTCAACCATTCCATCTGATTGTGGATGATACGCCGTAGTCCTCGTCTTATGAATTCCCATTATGCGACAAGTCTCCTGGAAGACCGCAGATTCGAAGTTTCTTCCTTGATCACTGTGGATTTCGAGTGGCACTCCAAAGCGACAAAACACTTCGTTCACTAACTTTTCCGCTATGGTTACCGCTTCTTGATTTGGAATGGCAAATACTTCAGGCCACTTCGTGAAGTAATCCATCACGACAAGAATATACTTGTTTCCGGAGTCAGATGCTGGGAATGGTCCTGCGACGTCTAATGCAACCCTTTCCCAAGGGGCTCCAACGTTGTACAACTTGAGTGTTCCTCGGCTACGGGTATGCGGTCCCTTGACCGATGCACAGTTAATGCACCTTTTGCACCAGTTTTCAACATCTTCTCGGCAGTAAATCCAATAAAAGCGTTGCCGAATTTTCATTAGGGTCCTTTTTACTCCAAGGTGTCCACCGGATGCTCCATCGTGAAAGCTTCTCAAAACATCTTTCACCCTTTTCTTTGGGACAACGACTTGCAGGTGAGCATCCTTCCCATTCGTTGATTCCCATTTTCTACATAGAACGCCATTATGCATAACCAAGCTATCCCATTGTGCCCAGTAGCTTTTTGTTACCGCACTCATCGGAGCTACATCACACCATCTTGGTTTAGGCGCACCAGCATTAATCCAATCAAAAATGGGTCTCACGTCAGGGTCCTCTTGTTGTGCTTGCTGCATTATTTCATCACTCCACTCGTCGCTAACCGTATCAGTTCTTATCATTCGAACACATTCCTTGTCTTCTTGTCTTGAGCAATGTTTACAGTCGTCCGCACAAGGTCTTCGTGATAGGGCGTCAGCATTTCCATGCGATTTCCCACTACGGTGCTCGATGATGAAATCGTACTCCTGCAGTTGTTCAATCCATCTTGCCACTTGTCCCTCGGGGTTTTTAAATTCTAGCAACCACTTCAAAGCAGCATGGTCAGTTCTGATACGAAACTTTCTTCCCAGCAGGTATTTGCTGAAATGCTGTAACGTCTTGACAACTGCTAGCAATTCTCTCCGAGTGACACAGTAATTCCTCTCTGGTTTCGACAATGACTTACTGAAATATGCAATCACAACTTCGTTATCTCCTCTCTTTTGCGACAAGACACCTCCTATACCAGTGTTGCTAGCATCTGTGTCCACAATGAAATCCACTTCCGGGTCTGGATATCCCAATATTGGCGTTTCACAAAGTCTTCCTTTAAGCTCGTTGAAACTTGACTCACATTGTTCGTTCCAGTCAAATGATCGTTTTTCTTCCGTTAGTTGATGCAAAGGCTTTGCTTTATCCGAAAAGTTCTTCACAAAACGTCTGTAGTATGAGCAAAGCCCCAAAAAGGCACGTACTGCAGTCTTGTCTTTTGGCGTCGGCCAATCCTTTACGGCGCTAATCTTCTCAGGATCTGTCTGGATGCCGTCCTTTGAAATCACGTGTCCCAAGTAATTCACTTTACGTTTGAAAAACGAGCATTTCTTCGGACTGAGTTTCAGATTTGCCCCTCGTAGTTTGGCTAGCACCTGCTCCAATTTATTCAAGTGGTCATCGAAGTCTCTACCAACGATAATGATGTCATCTAAATAGACCAAGCAAGTTTCTCCTAGAAGTCCAGCTAATATTTGTTCCATTAATCTCTCAAATGTGGCTGGTGCATTACACAGTCCAAATGGCATAACATTGAACTGCCAGAGTCCCTTGCCAGTAGAGAAGGCCGTCTTCTCTTTATCCTTGTCCTTGATTTCGACTTGCCAATAGCCACTTTTCAGATCCAACGTTGAAAACCATTTCATTCCGTTCAACGTGTCCAAGGTGTCGTCGATTCGTGGAAGTGGGTAGCTGTCCTTCTTGGTCACATCATTGAGTCGACGGTAATCAATGCAGAATCTTAAGGTCCCGTCCTTTTTCTTTACCAGAACTACGGGGGAACACCACGGGCTTGTTGAAGGTTCAATAACGCCGCTTCTTCGCATTTCTTCGATCATGCTCTCGACTTCCTTTTCTCGAGCTACTGGAACTCTCCGAGGGCGCTGTCGGATAGGCATGGTTTCCCCAGTGTCGATCTCATGCTGAACCACTCCAGTTCTTCCGATATCAGCGTCATGCGCAGAAAAGACGTTACGATATCGCAGCAGTAAGCTACGCGCCTTAAGAAATTCCTCCTTGGTAAGGCCCTTCCTGGAATCGTTCAGTAACTTTTCAACATCCACTGAAGGATTAACATTTCCAGGTTTCACGTTTACCTCAGATTCCCGACAGCCTCTTATCCAAGAAATTTCTTGGCATGATCCGACCAGCGTTCCTTTATTGAGGACGCATTCCGTGTCGCTTGGATTAAGGATCCTTACAAATGCTGTAGATGCCGTGGTTACCATTGTACGGGCTGTTATCCACGGTTTATCAGCATCCAACCTCTCTACCACCACACAGCGATGAGATTGCGGCCTTGTGGAGTTCGGCAATTTTACTGGAACTAAAACCTGCGACCTTGGTTGAAGAATGGTTCTCCTGGTACAGTAAACATTTCCATTTACTCCACCTTGTATAGGAATCTCATCAACTCCAAACTTAAGAACTCCAACCTTCAAGTCGATTTTACAGTCATGTCTCCTCATAAAATCCAATCCAATAATACAGTCGTCCACGATGTTAGCAACGATAACTTTATGCCAGTATTCTTTTTCACCAATTTTCACAGCCAACTCTCGTTCTCCTTGGACGGAAATGTACTGGCCGGTAGCGGTCTGCAGCTGGAGATGCCTAGGTCGGACTAGATGATCTCTGGTCAGGTGTTTCAGTAGCCGAGAGCTGATCACAGTCCGAGAAGCTCCGGTGTCTATGGTAAGGAGACATGGTATTCCACCAATTTCTCCTTTGACGACCAGACTATTCCCGTCGTTCGCCTGCGAGATCATAATTGGGACATTTCGACCACCAGCCAGCACTCGTCCCATAGTCCTGGCTTTTATTCGTTTCCCTGTTGGGGCTCTGACTCCACAGAGCCTATTGTCCTCATTGGAGCAGGGTCTCTGTCCCTCCTAGTCCTTTTCGGACAGCCTGACTGCAGGTGACCACGTTCTCCACAATGGTAGCAACGTGGCCCGAATTCGCGGCGAGCATCTACCGGCTTCGTAGTCGACACTTCTCGCACCCTGAAAGGCCTGGATGAGTCCTGTCGTACAGCTTCCACCTCGAGAGCGTGGGCTACTGCATCCTTTAGGCTGCCATGATGTCCCAATCGCACGGCTGCCCTCACTTCCAGATCCCGGATCCCATCGATGAAGGCCTGCACCAGCATACTGTCCACGAACGACGCTGACGTGCGTTGATAGGCCTTTCTAACCAACTTCTCGATTTCCAGGGCCCACTGTTGTAAGGACTCGTTACGTCCTTGCGTCCTGTCCTTTAATTGAGCTCGGTATACGTGCTCCAGGTGACTGTCACCGTATCGGGCCTCCAAGGCTTCTAGAAGGCGGTCATACGTCCGGTCGTTTCCCAGAGCTTCCAGTATGGTAAGAGCCTCGTCGCGCAGCGCCAACGTCAGTGCTGTCCTGGCTTGCTCCTTACTCCAGCCATTAGCCTGGGAAACAGACTCGAACTGTAGCTTGTAGGCTGTCCATGATGAGGTACCATCAAAAGGCGGTACCTTGAACCTGCCGCCTCCAGCTACCGATGCGTCGGGTACACAGGTGCTCGCACCATTAGTCACTTTAATTTCTAATTTTTGGAGGCGGTTTTTATAGGTCTCGACATCCTCCTTGACAGTTTGCACCTTTTCCTTGAAGCCCTCCATTTCCTTGTTGACCTTATGGATTCGAGTCTCCAATTTTATGTCCATGTCGGCCAGTTTTTCCTGCACCTCAAGCATTTCCTTCTTCCATTGTGTCATGGACTCGTGTACCTTACGGAGCATTCGAGCCTGTTCCTCCTGTTGTTCCCGAAGGATTCGTGCCTGTTGGTCCTGTTTACTCGCCTGTTCGTCCTGTTTCCTCGCCTGGTCGTCCTGTTTCCTCGCCTGTTCGTCCTGTTTCCTCGCCTGTTCGTCCTGTTTCTTCGACTGTTCTTTTAGGAGGACAAAGATGGCGTTGAGGTCCACTCCCTGTGCAGGTTGAGCAGGTGATTCCGAGGAACCAGGCGTAGAGTCTCCAGGTCCAGAAGTTTGGCTTCGCGTCGTAACTCCTTTCGGCTCGGTTTCTCGTGGCATTAACGGCATTTTCTATCCGCACTTCTGACACCAAATGTTACGAGCGTGGGGTTCGTATTTGATAGAAAAGCACAAATTAATCCACAAATGAAAACACACACTTTATTACCAAAATTACGCACTTACAGTTTACACGAACTGTACTAAAAATCCACTAATTAACACAAACACACTGTTACACAAATTACGCACTCACTATTCACACGAACTGTACTTAAAGCGCACTAATCACTTAAGAGTATTTCTCTCCGAATATCCTTTTACTAGTACTCGATCGCAGTTAAAATGTAACTAACTGACGCCGGCCGTCGGCGCCTTATATATTGCGCGGAATCGCTCTAGACGCATTGTCCACACATATCGCGAATATTCTAGTAAGAGCCAGCGTGAGGGCCGAGAACATTCGAGGCCATATATGTCTCTCTCTAATGGTGCACTCTCTGTCACTCCCTTCTCGAATGTTCCGAGTATAGCTATCTCTTTCTAGTAGTCCCATCCTTGTTACACACTTCTCGAATGTTCTGAGCATAGCTATCTCTTTCTACTAGTGCTATCTCTGTCACTCCTACTGGAAATTTCGCCATATAATGATTTGTGCTTCAGAGGCCCATAAGGGGTCCTGAAAACGCCTGAAAACGGGTTTTCAGGTTATGGCGTCATCTGATAGAGGGTGCCCTGAAACGGACTGAAAACATGTTTCAGGCGCCTGAAAACGACGGCAACTTGGGTGAAATTTCGATCTTTAGATATGTGATAGAGCAACTTCTGAAACGGTCTGAAATGACTTTTCAGCCTGCTGAAAACGCCTCTAAAGCACTGAAATTGACGTTTGAAGTTTTTGACCTAACCTACCGGCGTAACAATATTATCCAGTAATATGTGGATATGACGAAACCTGTTGATTCACTGAACGATGAACGAAATAAGTTACATACCTACATATCTCGAGAGCTGAAGATTCATATCTTAAAATGAATAGCTTGATTCATATCAATCTATTCATTTCAGGGACATCATTTTCGTTTTGCACATCTCTAGTGGAAAAACAACGCGTTTTATTGTTAACTACAGAAGAATGCTCTAAAGTTTCATCGTTTCGATTTAACAATTACGAAATACAAATTTTAATACTAGAAACACATTTCGTCCAATTTATCTGCTCAATGGATCACGACAGCTGAACCATGCAAATTCAATCATCTGAATGCACACGATAACAATTTTATAGTGAGACCCAACCACCTTAATCCGGCTGGCGAGGCGTAAGTACCTTGTGGTTACCCGTGTGATAAAACGGGGTAACCAAGAACACAGACAGTTCTTAGGGAATTTTTAGGGTTAGTTTATCATCGTCATCAGTGTCATCGCCGTCATATTTATTTTATAAATAGCATTAACCCGCGGCTTCGCCCGCGTGCCTTTATAATATACATCATCCTACGGGAACAAATGCTCTTTTTTTCAGGATTAAAAGTAGGCTATTTGTTAAGTTAGGGTATAATCTGCAATCTGCATTTCCCTCTTGCATATCCGTCCAGCCGTTTTAGCGTGAAGAAGTAACAAACATACACAGACTTTCGCTTTTCTAATATCACTGGGAAATACTTTTTATAATTTTATTAAAACTTTCGTGAGACATATTTAATTATTGTATTAAGCGGTTTACACTCACGTGAAATTGTCAGGAACGGCCCGACATGTTTCGAACTCGTATGGAGCCCTTCATCAGGGACGGCTGCCCGTACACCGCCGCGGCAAACTCGTCACTGCTGATACTTTGACCGACGTTCCGCTCTGAGCGCGCGCGCCGATGGCGCGGGGGCGGGGGGTGCTTGCAAGCCCGCAACTTGTCCGTCCAGCACTCCAACGTCACTTTTGTCATCAATAGACATTACGCACACTTGACTAATGGTGTCCACGGGATTGTCCAAACGCACAATATGTTTCGCCGCCGGAAGCACAGGCTTCCATGCTGGAGGTTCCTGACAATTTCACGTGAGTGTAAACCGCTTAAGAGGGCGCCGTGCGTTTGCGACTGAACCATAGAGCGCGGGGAATGCGTATTTAAATCGGCGCGCGGCCGAGATAGAAAAAATATATGGAGAATTAAAAGCACTTTTTGATAAATCAGGACCTTTACAACCAAACAATAATTGAAATATTTGATGCGGACAAATTGTAATGTAAACATTCATCTTTTTTTTGAACTGAAAATCAGAATAGATTTCCATTGTTAAAGTATAAAAAAATTTAAAATTTAAAAAACCCCCGACATGACAACCTGTAAAAAGAAAGAAATAAAATCTACGAAATGTGCCTTTACAATGAACAGTAGAAAAAGAATCCAAGCTTCGTTGCGTTCGGGGGACCGCTAAGTACCTAACCTAAGTGAAATCAACTATATTTTTCAACGCAAAATTGTAAGTAGGTATGCATTTTATTTGGGGCTTCCCACTTTACGATTTTAAGTACATTGCATTTCATTTACTTAGCGGTCCCCCGACGCAACGAAGCTTGGATTCTTTTTCTACTGTTCATTGTAAAGGCACATTTCGTAGATTTTATTTCTTTCTTTTTACAGGTTGTCATGTCGGGGGTTTTTTAAATTTTAAATTTTATTTTTATTTCATATTTTTTAAACAAACAGAAGTTTTTTCCCGGAATTTTCTACATTTAACACTTTTTTGGTTTTACACCGTTTATGGTCCATAGTTTCCAGTCTTTCCTCGAGCTTGATCCTTGACTATGTGTAAGACAACAGGATCCCAAGCCAGTGGTAACGAAAGCCGTCTTCTCTAAAATTGAAATTAGCCTTTAGCAACATTCTGGGAAAAAATCGTTAACAAAGTTATTAGCCAAGACAATCAAAATACATACTTTAAATGCACTGGATGAGTTGAAAGAACCTGCTACTTATGGCCTAAAACAGAACCAGGTTTCCATTCTACAGGATCCAAATAGTACGGGTGGCTTACTTAGATCCATAAAAATTGCAGTTGGTGCTAGGTAACTTGACTTAGTTTTGAAAGACCTAATCATCGATAATCCACACCATGGGATAAACCGTTAAAAAATATTACATCCCCACTTTTTTACGTGTAGGTAAGGTACACAAAAATATAGTTTTTAAACATTTATTCTACCACTATGTCTCTGCTTAGCCGTAGATAGACGGACGGACATGGTGAAACTATAAGGGTTCCTTGTTGACTACAGAATCCTAAAAAGCTGTTATTCACTTAGGCGAGTACTTTTGCTAAAGCTTACGTGTCCTTTAGTCGCGTTAAAATCTTGCAAGGTGTTGCTATTTGTGACCTCGATCAAAGGAACCTGTTCAATAGTCCTAATGACAATTCAGCTCTAGCAGAATTGCAAAACTAAGAACAGTGACCCAATATTGTGACGGAAATTAAAAAAGTTTTACTGGGACTCGGTTTAATATCGACTGTACTTTTTTACACAAACGTTAATTGCTCATCAAGAACAATCAGACGAGCTCAAACACCATGGGTTTATTCTGTGCTGTTAAGGAGTTCCTACGGCCATCTTCAGCTGGATGGTACCAAATTATTGTACTGTCAAAATTTTATTAAATTGTTGATTACGCTAATAAAACTTAACATTTAACCAATATTTGAAATTCTTGGCTTAGATCCTTTCACAACTAGATGGCAGGGCCGTATTTACCCCTAGGCCCACAAGGCCCGGGCCTAGGGGCCCAGCTAGTCTTAGGGACCCAGTCCCAGACGCAGGACTTGTACCATAATAATGTTCTCCTTATAGGGGAGGGGGCCCTAAATGCCAAGTGCCTAGGGGCCCTGGCCCGCTTAGTCCAGCCCTGCTAGATGATTATCATGAGATCTTCACTTAGTGAGTGATAAGGAAAATGCTAATAAAACAACATTTATCCAGCGTTTGGAATTATTCGCCTCAATATTGGCTGAGATCCATTAACAACTATACCTGGTCATCATGAGACCTTAATTTAGTAAGTGATATAGAAAATGCTAATAATACTTAACATTTAAACAAAATTTGAAATCCTTGGCTTCAATATTGGCTGAGATCCATTAACAACTAGCTGATCATCATGAGACCTTAATTTAGTAAGTGATATAGAAAATGCTAATAATACTTAACATTTAACCAAAATTTGGAATCCTTGGCTTCAATATTGGCTGAGATCCATTAACAACTACCTGGTCATCATGAGATCCTCATTTGGTGAGTGATATAGAAAATGCTAATAATACTTAACATTTAACCAAAATTTGGAATCCTTAGCTTCAATATTGGCTGAGATCCATTAACAACTAGCTGATCATCATGAGACCTTAATTTAGTAAGTGATATAGAAAATGCTAATAATACTTAACATTTAACCAAAATTTGGAATCCTTGGCTTCAATATTGGCTGAGATCCATTAACAACTACCTGGTCATCATGAGATCCTCATTTGGTGAGTGATATAGAAAATGCTAATAATACTTAACATTTAACCAAAATTTGAAATCCTTGGCTTCAATATTGGCTGAGATCCATTAACAACTACCTGGTCATCATGAGATCCTCATTTAGTGAGTGATATAGAAAATGCTAATAATACTTAACATTTAACCAAAATTTGGAATCCTTGGCTTCAATATTGGCTGAGATCTTGTCACTTGTTCCAATTAAAGCTGAATATCTTGGAAACTACTGGTCCTACTTCCACCAAACATAGCTAAGAACCATCTCGACGGAAAAGTCTTTCGATTAAAAAAAACCGCACTTAAATTGGTCCATCCGCTTGGGCGCTACGATGCCACAGACAGACACACAGATACACAGATACACAGATACACAGATACACATGTTAAACTTATAACACCCCTCTTTTTTTCGTCGGGGGTTAAAAACACTTAACGCCTGCTTACGATTTCACAATTTTCGTCCAACTTTACTTAGTTATCTAGGGTAAAATATTAATAATCTTATAATTTTTCCACGGAGAAATTGTTAACACATTCTTCGAAATGCTAAATATATAGTTTAGAAATTGATTAAACAATTAGTGTTGACATTATCTACTTAACGGCAACTGCCTCTTTTTTCACATTTCGCTCGGTGCAGTCTTAATACAATAATTAAATACTTTTTATGTTATCACAACTCCACTTTAACAAATCAAACCGAAAACTCAAGCACTCAAATCAGCTTTTACTGTATCCAAATAAAGTTCACTTCAAAATTCATAACTCGAAGTGAAGCTAAGACACCGGGATATGTGTGCATTTTATTTGTATAAAGCTTTTATAATGTCCCGAGCCTCCGCTTATCGACTTGGGATATTCGAGATTGGTTTAATGATTCTAAGCCATGTTCTAAGTTACGTCATGTAAATGTTATATTGTAAGATATTTAGGTTCTCATCGTTGATGAATGAAAAATGTATTATTCTGAGCCAGATAAACGTAATTCAGAATTCTTGACTTAACATAATTATTGAAAAGCTTGAATGTATTTATTACGGATGCAGGAAGTTTCCCGATCATTCCTCCTCCCGTCCCAACGCGCCGCCCGCCGAGGTACCTACCGATTGACGACGATCGAGATGCCAACAAATACAATTTTTTTATCTATTAGGATAACGCGGGTCTCTATCCATACCTCAAAAGCAAAAATATAACCCCCTTATAGGATCACGTGTAGCTGTCTGTCAGTCCGTCTGTTACAATACAACCGATTTGCTGCAAAACTACTGGACTGATTAAATTGCAATTTGGCGCAAATGCTTTCAAGAATTTTCATGTCCACAATATAAAATTTCAAAATCGGTGGCATTTTGTAATTAACGTCCCAAGCAACCATAAAAATTACACCCATACTCATATTTAGTCATTTCAACCCCATCGCACCCCAACAGGCGGGACGGTATTTCACGTCCAACACGTTTGTTTTTAAAATCATTGTTGTTTTGGTAATCAGCGACCCGATAAACCATAGAACCATTACCCTTGTTAATTTTCAGACTTTGTCACCATATACTTTGTCTCCTTTAGGGGTTGAATTCTCAAAAAACATGAAACACGTGCTTACTCATTTATCGTTAGAAATACTCCTTGGAAGATTTGAATAAAATAGTCTAACTAATCTTTTTTCCCCATACAAACTTACGACCCCCATTTCACCCCTTTGGGGGTGACTTTTGACAAATGCTTCTTTTATTGCACCCCTAGACTTTATAAGGACACGTAGGTTCCAAATATGGACTCTCTAGAACCAGCGGTTTAGTATTTCGATATTTCAACCCCATTTCACCCCAACAGGGGAGATGTTAATTCACGTCCGCCACGTTGGATTTTAAAATCGTTGCAGTTTTGGTAATCAGCGACCCGATAAACCATAAAAGCATTACCAATGTTGATTTTCAGACTTTGTCACCACATTTCTCCCTTTTAGGGGTTGAATTTAAAAAAACCTGAAACATGTGTTTTTTCATTTATCGTTAGAAATACTCCTGTGAAGTTTCGAATAAAATAGTTTAACTAATCTTGTTTCCCCATACAAACTTTGGAACCCCATTTCATCCCTTTGGGGGGTGACTTTTAAAAAATTCTCTCTTAGTGCGCCCCTACACCTTATAAGGTACCTACGTGCCAAATTGGACTCTCTGGAATCAGCGGTTAAGTATTTAGACATTTCAACTCCATTTCCTCCAGTTTAACTAATCTTGTTTCCCCATACAAACGTTGGACCCCCATTTCACCCTTTTGGGGGATGACTTTTGAAAAATTCTCTCTTAGTGCACCCCTACACCTTATAAGGAACATACGTGCCAAATTGGACTCTCTAGAATCAGCGGTTTAGCATTTAGACATTTCAACCCCAACAGGGGAGATGGTAACTCATGTCCGCCACGTTGGATTTTAAAATCATTGCGGTTTTCGTAATCAGCGACCCGATAAACCATAAAAACAATACCCATGCTGATTTTCAGACTTTGTTACCACATTTCTCCCTTATAGGGGTTAAATTTTCAAAAAATCTGAAACACGTGTTTACTCATTTATCGTTAGAAATACTCCTGTGCAGTTTCGAATAAAATAGTCTAACTAATCTTGTTTCCCCATACAAACTTTGAAACCCTATTTCACCCCTTTAGAGGGTGAGTTTTGAAAAATCATTTCTTTGTGCACCCCTACACATTATAAGAAACCTAGGTGCCAAATTTGAACACTTTAGAACCAGCGGTTTAGTATTTAGACATTTCAACCCCATTTCACCCCAACAGGGAGATGGTAACTCACGTCCGCCACGTTGGATTTTAAAATCGTCGTGGTTTTCGTAATCAGCGATCCGATAAACCATAAAAACAATACCCATGTTGGTTTTCAGACTTTGTCACCACATTTCTCCCTTTAAGGGGTTGAATTTTCAAAAAACCTGAAACACGTGTTTACTCATTTATCATTAGAAATACTCCTGTGAAGTTTCAAATAAAATAGTATAACTAATCTTGTTTCCCCATACAAACTTTGGAACCCCAATTCACCCCTTTAGGGGGTGAGTTTTGAGAAATCCTTTCTTAGTGCACCCTTAAACCTTATAAGGAACCTACGTGCCAAATTTGAACTTTCTAGAACCAGCGGTTTAGTATTTAGACATTTCAACCCCATTTCACCCCAACAGGGGAGATGGTAACTCACGCCCGCCATGTTGGATTTTAAAATCGTTGTAGTTTTCGTAATCAGCGACCCGATAAACCATAAAAACAATACCCATGCTGATTTTCAGACTTTGTCACCACATTTCTCCCTTTTAGGGGTTGAATTTTCAAAAAACCTGAAACACGTGTTTACTCATTTATTGTTAGAAATACTCCTGTGAAGTTTCGAGTAAAATAGTCTAACTAATCTTGTTTCCCCATACAAACTTTGGAACCCCATTTCACCCCTTTAGGGGGTGAGTTTTGAAAAATCCTTTCTTAGTGCACCCCTACACCTTATAAGGAACCTACGTGCCAAATTTGAACTCTCTAGAACCAGCGGTTTGGGCTGTGCGTTGATATGTCAGTCAGTCAGTCAGTCAGTTTCTTCTTTTATATATTTAAAGATGGGCTTCCTTTTTGATGGGTTTTTATGTTTACATTTAAGGCTATGTGCGCACTGTGAGTTTTTATCGCCGCGTACATTTGCCTTTTCTTACTTGTCGAGGCGTAAAAAATAGACAGAAAAGTCCCGTATCGCATAGCCTAAGTCGTACGGCCCAACTCAGCAAAAGGGCAGATTTGTAACACCTGACTCTTGAAAGTCTTAAAGCGAACGCTACCAACAATTATTTCAGATGTCTGTTGCTGGACTGGTACTGGTCCTAAACGAAGCTAGTTGTTGGATAGTTGGTAATTAGCACATAAGCTGCTATATCGCTTATTCAGCCCTTATACTGCCAAGTTAAACTTAATAATGGCTGTATCGACTCTCTGCTACTTGAGTTTTAGGTGTAAATCGTTATCTACATTTTTTGCTACTGTTAAAATATATTTTTGAACTGTTTCCATAATACTTTTCTCGTTTCAATTAATTCATGCATATTGGAACTTTCAAAAGCCTTTCAACATTTTTCATTTGAATGCGCCGAATGGTTATGTTGACTTTTTGGACAAATGGCTAAATCCAATTTATTTGTACCGTTAAAAATTCAACGATGCATGCTGAAAATTTTACAACATGAACACGACAGGAATAGTGAGCTTTGATGTTATTTTGTGGATTACATTTATTCTGAGAACTAGCTATGAAAGGTCGGGTAACCCGACTCGGGTTAACGTGTCTTGAGAAACAGCTGACTATGTACTTATCTATATAAGTCAAGCCTTGAATCTTGAACTTCGAAACTATTCTACTTTAGACAAGTCTCTTGCAAACTTTAACGTGTTAGTAATACCGACGGACCACTATTTCTGTGAACTCGTATCTCATCACATTATCTACTTTCCAAATCATACCCTACTCCATGACGATAACTTTAAAATTTGAAAGAACATCAAGACCGATACATGAGTTTTTGAAAACCGCTTCTTTGTAAGGCTGACTTGAAAATCCTTCACCTACGTCATAGTTTATTACGGGACCATTTGTCATGAGTATTAAACTAGATATTAGATTAGGATACTCCGTCCTAGGTGAGGGATCAAACTTCGCCGTGATAAATGGACATGACTGGGAACGGCAAGTCATATTGGGTCAACTATTTTGGGCACATTGTCCACAGAGAACCGAAGTAGTTTACATAGAAAACTATTGTGAGTCTCAGACATATTAAAATATCTATCAAACGGTCGTAAAAATCGAATACCGCTCGATAATCTCCACATGTTTCGAATCGGTTCGCGATTCATCATCAGGAGAGCCGATCAGTTGCGGCGGTGGACAACGGAGCACGGTGGGCAAACGCCCTGTCCAGGGCGGACAGTTTCGTAAATATTTTAATAAACCGAAGAAGGGGTTGGTGGTTATCGAATAAGTTGAGAACAAAAGTTCTCGCGGCTGATCGCCTAGACGACAGATCGAAGAAACAGGGGACCTATGAGGCTACCTCTGCACAGGAGCATAAAAGGAGGATAAAACAGGAGTGCACAGGAGCGGAGCAGAGTGAAGATGAATAAAACAGGAGTGCACAGGAGCGGAGCAGAGTGAAGATGGGTAAAACAGGAGTGCACAGGAGCGGAGCAGAGTGAAGATGGGTAAAACAGGAGTGCACAGGAGCGGAGCAGAGTGAAGATGGGTAAAACAGGAGTGCACAGGAGCGGAGCAGAGTGAAGATGGGTAAAACAGGAGTGCACAGGAGCGGAGCAGAGTGAAGATGGGTAAAACAGGAGTGCACAGGAGCGTAGCAGAGTGAAAATGGGTAAAACAGGAGTGCACAGGAGCGGAGCAGAGTGAAGATGGGTAAAACAGGAGTGCACAGGAGCGTAACAGAGTGAAGATGGGTAAAACAGGAGTGCACAAGAGCGGAGCAGAGCGAATATGGGTAAAACAAGAGTGCACAGGAGCGGAGCAGAGTAAGGATGGGTAAAACAAGAGTGCACAGGAGCGGAGCAGAGTGAAGATGTGTAAAACAGGAGCGCACAGGAGCGGAGCAGAGTGAAGATGGGTAAAACAGGAGTGCACAGGAGTGGAGCAGAGTGAAGATGGGTAAAACAGGAGTGCACAGGAGCGGAGCAGAGTGAAGATGGGTAAAACAGGAGTGCACAGGAGCGGAGCAGAGTGAAGATGGGTAAAACAGGAGAGCACAGGAGCGGAGCAGAGTGAAGATGGGTAAAACAGGAGAGCACAGGAGCGGAGCAGAGTGAAGATGGGTAAAACAGGAGAGCACAGGAGCGGAGCAGAGTGAAGATGGGTAAAACAGGAGAGCACAGGAGCGGAGCAGAGTGAAGATGGGTAAAACAGGAGTACACAGGAGCGGAGCAGAGTGAAGATGGGTAAAACAGGAGAGCACAGGAGCGGAGCAGAGTGAAGATGGGTAAAACAGGAGAGCACAGGAGCGGATCAGAGTGAAGATGGGTAAAACAGGAGTACACAGGAGCGGAGCAGAATGAAGATGGGTATAAAACAGACCAATCATATTTCTCAGATACCACTCCTCATTTTTCCATACAAAACGAGGTTTCGTTAATTTTTGGAGGAGCGAACAGAGGATACCTCTATTTGTGTAACCCTTAAGTTACCAGATGCAAACTTAACGTAAACTAATGATATGGGAAAGAGAGGGCTGGCTAACCTTGGAGCCTTTACCTGCAGAGGGGTTCTTGCAGATTAAGCAACCCAAAAAACAAAATAGTCTTAATAATCTTTTTTTTAAGACATGACTTGAACTGTATCAGGGCTGATTAGCCCTCCCTACCAGTAGTTGGACTTCGTGTGGGAGTATAACCCGCTAAAGGGATTATCTCCGCGCCACAGGGACCGCAATAATCAATGGATTGACAGACCTTAGATATATATATATTTTACGTAAAAACAACGATAGCGTGATTCAGCTTATTCGGCGAATGTAACACCGCCATCTAGAGGACAATCGAGTCCCTAAATAAAACCCCTATGTTAAAAAATTACCGTACCTACAAAATTCTAGCTTGATTTTCAAGTACTGTGACGCCGAGTACACTACGAGCGCAAAAGCCACGTCTTTTTCTAAAAAGCTCTAGCAAACGACCTCATTATGTAGGTATTTCTCGCCCTTAAGAAGCTTTAGAATTCTGCTTATTCCTTTTATTGCACTCTTTTATAATTTTTAATTGTGATATCTACAACACAGTCTATCCACAACAAACTGTTTAGCGGTTTTACATGTGTGACGAACGGTTTCAAATCTTTCAAAAACAGGCAATTTTGAGGGATAAAAAGTTATGAATGATTATAATGAAGTTCAATAGATCAGGAAATTATCGGATTTCTATTTGATCTTATTAAGACTATCTAGCTTTTCACACTCGCATCTTGTCTAAACGTGACGGATGCTTTGTCACTTATTTATGTTGTGATAAAAGCACTTATTATAGGCTCACAGGAGACACCTTAGATACGGTTTTAACTCACGTAAAAATCCAGGAATGGCCCGACATGTTTCAATGTCGCTCTTCATCAGAGACAGCTGCACGACAGTGAACACACACACACGCACACGCACACGATGTATATTTGCTTGCATCATAGTTCCTAATACATTTCAGAAACAGCTCTTGCAATTACAAAAATAAAGCCCAAACTAGTTTCAGTTCAAAGTAACTTTGTTTATTACCCGTTACCCAATTATCAAAGTAATCCGTACGTACGTTGTTTCCTAGGTTTTGTTTTCTACACAAGATTAAACAGAGGCAATACAACCCTCTATATTTCAGAACGGCAAATGCCCCGAAATTCCCGAAAACAAAAGCGAAGGCAAATGGGGCAATCTGACGCAACGATCCGTGAGGCTGTTCCGAAAAAAATGGAGAAAAAACACGCACCGATACTACCGATAGCGTAGGTAGTCAAGTGTAGGTAAATCGGGATGAAGAATGCTCTTCATTTGTTGTGATAGTGTCAAGTAAGCAAGTCAGCATTTTGCTGCCGCCCCAACCGTTTGAAACACTTTTAGTTTTTAAGCTAACCTATGCATGGACAAGTTATTTTATTTCTTGTTAGTTTTAGTAGGTACATACAAAGTTTGTGTATACGTTGTGGCAATAGATTAATTATCTTTTCACCTCACTCGCTCGGAAAACCTTCGTTTATAGCGCGAAATCTGCGTGCAAAAGTCTATTTTATTTTATCCGCTAGCGTGCAAAAGTTATTTGAATTTCGAACACGATGATTTTGATTCTCTGTGGTCCATGTAAATTATTATATATAAAACTCCCACAACGCGTGACTGATTTAATCAGTAGATAAATCTTCGAATAACCAATCAGCGCACGCTAATAAAGGGCGATCTGGTCAGGTCGGCTAAAATGATCTACAGTACGTTTGGATACGTCTTTATAAAAAAAAATGCACATACAATATCACGTTCAGAAACCTGATTTGTGGTTACTCATTTTTAAATTTTTATTTTCTCTACTCTTTATTTTATGTTGAATACTCGTATGTTTTATTATAAATATTCATAGTATTTCAGTTTCATTTATATATTTTGACTAGTTTATAAATTAACTACAACACAAATTTTAATGTTTATTTGTTATAAAAGTTGGAATATAAGAGTATAATTTCTGAACGCACGTCGCACCCGAAAAAAAAACTAAATTTAAAAAGTTGGAAGTTTTCACAATTCACGTACCAACATGTAAATTTGTTGTGTGGAGAATACATAATTACATACATACTGTTGTCTTACTTTATAGAAATATCAAAAACAAGAAAGTCAAACCCAATTTAGAGTATTCACTCAATGCTAAAAGCCTGCATTAAAACGAAAAAGGACATTGTACATATTGAAATGTATATTTCCAAGTCGCCACCTAATCCTCCCGCAGAATGCCAGTCTCCCACATTAACTGCTAATGTGTCATGTAGTTCACAGGTTACAAATAAGCACAAATCTAACAGTGCTTAAGAATAACTCAACGATAAAATATACACGACGATATTACAAATTACAGCAATATTACTTTTAATTTTTAATACCTATCTGTGCTTTTCACGTATTTATTTGGTTTGGATTTGAGTGTTTTATGTTTTAAACTAGCATTAACCCGCGGCTTTGCCCGCGTTCCTATACAATAAACATGATCCTACGGGAACGATGCTCTTTTTTCAGGATAAAAAGTGGGCTATTTGTTAAAGTTAGGGTATAATCTGCTTATCCCTCATGCATATCCGTCTAGCCGTTTTATTGTTGAAAAGTTTGAATGCATTTATTACGGCTGCAGGAGGTTTCCCGATGACTACTCCAGTCTCGCCGCGCCACCCGCACTGGCCTTGACGACAATCGAAATGGCACCAAATACAAATTTAAACATCTATTAGGATAACGGGACTCATTCCATACCTCAAAAGCAAAAATAAATCCCTTATAGGATCACTTGTAGCTGTCTGTGAGTCCGTCTGTTACAACCGATTTGCTGCAAAAGTACTGCACCGATTGAATTGCAATTAGGCACACGTGCTTTCAAGAATTTTCATGTTCACAAATGTCTCAAAAAAACATGAAAATGACACCCATATTCATATCACCCACAATCATAACGTCATCGCACCGCCACAGGGAAATGGTATTTCACGTCCGCTACGTTGAGTTTTAAAATAATTGTTGTACCCGTAATCAGCAACCTGATAAATAATAAAAATAATACCCATGTTGATTTTCAGACTTTGTCAACACATTTCCCCCTTTAAGGGGTTCAATTCTTGAAAGGCCTGAAAAGCGTGTTTACTCATATTATTAGAAATACTCCTGTGAAGTTTCGAATAAAATAGTCTAATCTTGTGTCCCCATGCAAACTTTGGATCTCTATTTCACCCCCTTTAGAAAAATCGTTTATTAGTGCGCCCCTATACCCTATAAGGAACCTACGTTCTAAATTTACACTCTTTAGAATCAGCGGTTTGGGCTGTGCGTTTAAAAACGACACCCATAATGTTTAGACATATTTAGACATTTCTACCCCATCGCACCCTAACATGAGAGATGGTATTACACGTCCGCCATGTTGAATTTTAAAATCCCCATTTCACCCCTTTAGGGGGTGAGTTTTGAAAAATCCTTTCTTAGTGCACCCCTACACCTTATAAGGAACCTACGTGCCAAATTTGAACACTCTAGAACCAGCCGTTTAGTATTTAGACATTTCAACCCCATTTCACCCCAACAGGGGAGATGGTAATTCACGTCCGCCACGTTGGATTTTAAAATCGTTGCGGTTTTCGTAATCAGCGACCCGATAAACCATAAAAACAATACCCATGCTGATTTTCAGACTTCGTCACCACATTTCTCCCTTTTAGGGGTTGAATTTTCAAAAAACCTGAAACACGTGTTTACTCATTTATCGTTAGGAATACTCCTGTGAAGTTTCGTATAAAATAGTCTAAATATTTGTATAGAATCTTTTTATCGATTCTATATTTTTTTTTTATGTGGTAATACCACATTTTTTTTTTTATTTTTATAAATAATGACACAAAGGTAAATTAAGAAAGAAAAATTGAATGCGATCTACTACAATCGAAGCGGGGTTTGAACCCGCGACCTCTGCGTTACCGGCGCATTGCTCTCCCAACTGAGCTATTCGACCGCTACGTCAGTCACACCAAATCTTTCATCCCTTAATCCTTTACGCTACTGGAGCGCCCTCTGCGTCATATATGTTTTTTGAAATGCTTATTGCGCATTAGCCATACCCTAGGATGTGCGTTTTACACGCAATTCAATTTTTCTTTCTTAATTTACCTTTGTGTCATTATTTATAAAAATAAAATAGTCTAACTAATCTTGTTTCCCCATACAAACTTTGGAACCCCATTTCACCCCTTTAGGGGGTGAGTTTTAAAAAATCCTTTCTTAGCGGATGCCTACGTCATAACATCTACCTGCATGCCAAATTTCAGCCCGATCCGTCCAGTGGTTTGGGCTGTGCGTTGATAGATCACTATGTCAGTCAGTCAGTCAGTCACCTTTGAGTTTTATATATATAGACTAGTATTTTCTCGGTGCGCGGGGTGCAAGCACCCCGCGAGGGGGTTATGCTCATGTCCTTTTGTCATCCGCGAGGGGGTTGGCAGTGGAAAGTGCTGGGAAATTGAGTTTCGAGTTTTAAAATTTCCAGAGGGAAGGGCAACGGGAATTGTAAAATTTGTGGCGTTGTCGCTATGCGAGTGAAGTTGCTTGGTGCGCGGGGTGCAAGCACCCCGCGAGGGGGTCTGTCCTGGGGTTCTGTCACCCGAGAGAGGGTTGGAAGTGAAAAATGCAGACAAAAAAGTAGCTCGAGTTGTAAATTGCTTAAGAAAGGGAAGCGAGGTAGAAGATGGAGGCGAATTTGCACGCAGGTATGTCTGCTTGGGAAGGTGTGGAGGGTGTCAGTGTCTAGGTGGGCTCGCCCTGCGGGCCCTTCGGGCCCTTGGGCTCGCGCGCTACAGGCGACTTGCCTGGGACGCTCCGCACCTTCGGTGCTACGCGGAGCTCGGCCTTCGGCCTCGCAGCGTTAACACTCGCCGTCGGGCCTTCGGCCCTCCGTCGAGTTAAAATTACTTACAGTTATAGTATTTTGTGGTTGGGCTCCTTGACTGTGACGCTCCGCACCTTCGGTGCTACGCGGAGCTCGGCCTTCGGCCTCGCGCTGTTGACGCTTCGCACCTTCGGTGCTACGCGGAGCTCGGCCTGTGGCCTCGCATTAAATTACTTGGGAGAAGGGTAAGGTTCTGGGTGGGCTCGCCCTGCGGGCCCTTTGGGCCCTTGGGCTCGCGTGCTACGGTCGACTTCTCTGAGACGCTCCGCACCTTCGGTGCTACGCGGAGCTCGGCCTTCGGCCTCGCAGCGTTGAAACTCGCCGTCGGGCCTTCGGCCCTCCGTCGAGTTAAAATTACTTAGAGTAGTATTTTGTGGTTGGGCTCCTTGACTGTGACGCTCCGCACCTTCGGTGCTACGCGGAGCTCGGCCTTCGGCCTCGCGGTGTTGACGCTTCGCACCTTCGGTGCTACGCGGAGCTCGGCCTGCGGCCTCGCATTAAGTTACTTAGATGTGAAGATAGTTATTGGGCTCCTTGACTGTGACGCTCCGCACCTTCGGTGCTACGCGGAGCTCGGCCTTCGGCCTCGCATTAAGCTACTTAGATGTGTAGAAAGTTATTGGGCGCCGTAACTGGGACGCTCCGCACCTTCGGTGCTACGCGGAGCTCGGCCTGCGGCCTCGCATTAAGTTACTTAGATGTGTAGATAGTTATTGGGCTCCTTGACTGTGACGCTCCGCAACTTCGGTGCTACGCGGAGCTCGGCCTTCGGCCTCGCATTAAGCTACTTAGATGTGTAGAAAGTTATTGGGCGCCGTAACTGGGACGCTCCGCACCTTCGGTGCTACGCGGAGCTCGGCCTACGGCCTCGCGGGGTTGCCGCTTCGCACCTTCGGTGCTACGCGGAGCTCGGCCTGCGGCCTCGCATTAAATTACTTGGGGGAAGGGTAAGGTTCTGGGTGGGCTCGCCCTGCGGGCCCTTTGGGCCCTTGGGCTCGCGTGCTACAGGCGCCATCCCTGGGACGCTCCGCACCTTCGGTGCTACGCGGAGCTCGGCCTTCGGCCTCGCGGGGCTGACGCTCGCCGTCGGGCCTGCGGCCCTCCGTCGAGCTAAAATTGCTTGGGATATAGAAAGTTTCTGGGTGGACCTTCGGTGCTACGCGGAGCTCGGCCTTCGGCCTCGCGGGGCTGTCGCTCGCCGTCAGGCCTGCGGCCCTCCGTCGAGCTAAATTTACTTAGGGGTATAGTAAGTTTCTGGGTAGGCTCGCCCTGCGGGCCCTTTGGGCCCTTGGGCTCGCACGCTACTGGCGGCTTCCCTGGGACGCTCCGCACCTTCGGTGCTACGCGGAGCTCGGCCTGCGGCCTCGCGGGGGGGACGTTTGCCCTCGGGCCTTCGGCCCTCGGTCAAACTAAGATTACTAAATTTTATTTGTCCGATATTTTCCGAATTTGACCGAATTTTCGAAATTCGATTTCAGATTCCGACTCGGGAGCCCCAAAAACCCCCCGATACCGAGTTTTAGCCCCCTAGCACCAATTTGAAATTTTCTCCATACAAATAGTTTTTTTTCGATATTTGCCGAATTTGACCGAATTTTCGGACAAGATTTCAAATTCATATTTTTGAGCCCCAAGAGCCCCCCGATACCGAGTTTCAGCCCCCTAGCACCAATTTGAAATTTTGGAAAAAAAAAAAGTCGCCATCTTGAATTTTTTTTTCCACGACTGAACTCGGGTGGGGGCCCTCTATGACATTTGGTCGAGCACCCCCTACCTATCCCCAACCGTTTACGAGATACGGGCCCCCCAAAATATTCTCCATACAATTTTTTTTTTAAAGCTAGAAAAAAAAAAAAAAGTTTTTCAGAATCGGGGGGCCCCAAACCCCCTTCATTCCAAATTTCAGCGCGCTACGACCATTTTGAAAATTTTCCGCCATTTTGAAGACGCCATTTTGAAAAAAAAATGGCGGCTCGTCAAATTGCTTGGGGAGGCCTATGACATTTGGTCGAGCACCCCCCCGCTATCTGGCCCCGTTTAGCCAGGCCGTCGACCAAAATGGTCATCTTCCACGGTATACCAAGTTTCCGATTTTTTCTGGGTTACTCGCGACCCCTATTTTATGATTCCAAAGTATCAACCCCCCACCACCCCTCCTTCCGGGAGATCAATTCACAAGTTAGAAATGAGTCGTAATGCAGCTTTATATAGTATTAACTAGTATTTTCTCGGTGCGCGGGGTGCAAGCACCCCGCGAGGGGGTTGAGCAGTCGTCCTTCTGTCATCCGAGAGGGGGTTGGCAGTGATAAGTGCTGGAAGATCGGTGCTCGAGTTTAAAAATTTCCATTGGGAAGGGCAACGGGAGTTGTAAAATTGGTGGCGTTGTCGCAACTAAAGTGAAGTTGCTTGGTGCGCGGGGTGCAAGCACCCCGCGAGAGGGTCTATTCTGGGGTTCTGTCACCCGAGAGGGGGTTGCCAGTGGAAGATGCAGAAGAAAACGTAGCTCGAGTTAAAAATTGCTAAGAAAGGGGAGCGAGGTAGAAGATGGAGGCGAATTTGCACGCAGGTATGTTTGCTTGGGAAGGTGTGGAGAGTGACAGTGTCTAGGTGGGCTCGCCCTGCGGGCCCTTCGGGCCCTTGGGCTCGCGCGCTACAGGCGACTTGACTGGGACGCTCCGCACCTTCGGTGCTACGCGGAGCTCGGCCTTCGGCCTCGCGGGGTCGCCGCTTCGCACCTTCGGTGCTACGCGGAGCTCGGCCTACGGCCTCGCATTAAATTACTTAGGGGAGGGGTAAGGTTCTGGGTGGGCTCGCCCTGCGGGCCCTTCGGGCCCTTGGGCTCGCGCGCTATGGGCGGCTGCCCTGGGACGCTCCGCACCTTCGGTGCTACGCGGAGCTCGGCCTTCGGCCTCGCGGGGCTGACGCTCGCCGTCGGGCCTGCGGCCCTCCGTCGAGCTAAAATTACTTAGGGGTATAGTAAGTTTCTGGGTGGGCTCGCCCTGCGGGCACTTCGGGCCCTTGGGCTCGCGCGCTACCGGCGCCTTCCCTGGGACGCTTCGCACCTTCGGTGCTACGCGGAGCTCGGCCTTCGGCCTCGCGGGGCTAACGCTCGCCGTCGGGCCTGCGGCCCTCCGTCGAGCTAAAATTACTTAGGGGTATAGTAAGTTTCTGGGTGGGCTCGCCCTGCGGGCCCTTCGGGCCCTTGGGCTCGCGTGCTACCGGCGCCTTCCCTGGGACGCTTCGCACCTTCGGTGCTACGCGGAGCTCGGCCTTCGGCCTCGCGGGGCTAACGCTCGCCGTCGGGCCTGCGGCCCTCCGTCGAGCTAAAATTACTTAGGGGTATAGTAAGTTTCTGGGTGGGCTCGCCCTGCGGGCCCTTCGGGCCCTTGGGCTCGCGTGCTACCGGCGCCTTCCCTGGGACGCTCCGCACCTTCGGTGCTACGCGGAGCTCGGCCTTCGGCCTCGCGGAGGTTCGTTTGTCCTCGGGCCTTCGGCCCTCGGTCCAATGTCCGATATTTTCCAAATTTGACCGAATTTTCGAAATCAGATTTCAGATTCCGACTCAGGAGCCCCAAAAACCCCCCGATACCGAATTTCAGCCTCCTAGGACCAATTTGAAATTTTCTCCATACAAATCGTTTTTTTTCGATATTTGCCGAATTTGACCGAATTTTCGGACAAGATTTCAGATTCATATTTTTGAGCCCCGAGAGCCCCCCGATACCGAGTTTCAGCCCCCTAGCACCAATTTGAAATTTTGAAAAAAAAAAAAGTCGCCATCTTGAATTTTTTTTTCCACGACTGAACTCGTGTGGGGGCCCTCTATGACATTTGGTCGAGCACCCCCTACCTATCCCTAACCGTTTACGAGATACGGGCCCCCGAAAATATTCTCCATACAAATTTTTTTTTCAAGCTAGAAAAAAAAAAAAAAGTTTTTCAGAATCGGGGGGTCCCAAACCCCCTACATACCAAATTTCAGCACGCTGCGACCATTTTGAATTTTTTCCGCCATTTTGAAGTCGCCATTTTGAAAAAAAAATGGCGGCTCGTCAAATTGCTTGGGAAGGCCTATGACATTTGGTCGAGCACCCCCCCCCTAGCTATTATGGTTTCGGCGGGCCGTTGAAAAAAAAACTCACCTTCCACGGTAGACCAAAAGTCGGATTTTTCCCGGGGTCCTGGAGCCGAGCCCTATTCGATAGTGGTAGTCACTACCCCCCCACACCCCCCCTTCCAGGAGAACAATTCTTCTATACGAAATGAGTGGTAATGCAGCTTTATATAATATTAATTAATTAATTAATTTGATATATTAAATAGACGGCAAAATGAAATATTTTGATATTTTAATTGTTTTTCTTGTATCTTGCATTTTCCTCGCTGTAGTGAGGTGAAAAGTTGTGTGTTCCACACAGCTGCAAAATTATTTGGCTTCTCGTGTCTTGAAAGCCTCGCTACGCTCAGGAATTTATAATCTTAGATTCCTTCGCTCGCTCAGCTTTCAACTTCAACACTCGCGCCAAATAACAACTTTGCAGCCTTGCATAACAAATAACTATTTATTCTTTCTTTGAAGTGTTTACGTACGAAATTCGATAGGTGTCTATACTATTCTAAGGTGTTAGCGGTTTACACTCACGTGAAATTGTCAGAAACGGCCCGACATGTCTTGAACTCGTACGGAGCTCTTCATCCGATTATCACGTGAGTGTAAACCGCTTGATATAATAATTAAATATGTCTCACGAAAGTTTCTTCTAAGATTGTGTTGAACATCAGCTGTCTATGGAGAGGGGTCATTATTTATTTATTTATTTATTTATTTAAACTTTATTGCACACAATACACAGGTAAAAGTACAAACGGCGGACTTAATGCCATAAGGCATTCTCTACCAGTCAACCATAGGACTAAACAGAAACATTTGTATGGTGCAGGGTCTTTTAGGTAATCTGTTAAATGAAACAATTAAATACTTAACACATAAGTAATATACCTCATATGCAAATATATATCTAAATATATATATTGTAGCATTACGCTACGGTTTAAGAGTTTATTTTTACTAATCCGTTGTTTATTTAATTTCATCACGGCACAGCGCCATCTGTTACAGACGAGTTGTACTTTTTTTTCTAATGTCTTAGCTTGCATGAATTTTGGTTTCACTTGGTAGATGCTTTCGGAAATTGTTCGCTCCGTTCCCGTTAGGTGTCGCTATTCTCAATTGTACGAGTTTCGTTCGTTAGTCCGTAGCCTTATTTTCTTATAGATTTAGGTCTGGCAAACTGTCATTTTAGTATTTATAAATTTTTATTTGAATTTCAAAAATTAGATTTCATTCGTTCTTTGGGTTTCTGTCAAGGAAAAAATTGTTTGAAGGATTGTCATGGAGATTTTGAGTTTGAGACAAGAAGCATCTTATTAATAAAATTGCTTGAGTATTCAAGTATTTTGACCGGAGTACTACAGTTTTTGTCCACGTTTTGCGATCCGAGTAGTACAGTTTGTGTCCACGTTTTTGTGATCCCATAAGGAGCCCTCCCCTTATTTTTCTGAGGGTCTGTGCGGTGTAACGGCTGCAAGCGGTGCGCCGAGTGCTTGGTTCTCTTGCCGGCCGGCGTGTGATCCTGTGTGTGCGTCTAGCACGATCTGATTGCGACTGGGAGCCACAGTCCTCCATCCAGTGCCCGTCAGACCTGAACGGGTTTGTTTATTTATCCTGCCGTCCAATGTACGAGTCCTGCCCTTGAGGGCTTACAGAAGGTTGGTGTCATCGACGCGCACGGCGCGACTGGTGCGCGCACATCTTCGAGCGGTTCGGTGCATTTAGGATAATTTAATTTTAGTGTAATGTTTTGATTTCGGTGTTAAACGTGTGCTGAAGTGATCTCCAGTGTAAATTATCGACAAATTCGTAATTTTGTACCATTAAACAATAAATTATACGTGTGTCAGTGAATGTGTTGTTTTTCTCATTTCTATCAACTAAATTCATTGCAAATGGCGCCCGAACTCATGGTAAGTAATCCTGGAAATTTTTATTTATATTTGTTGTTAAAATAATTTTTTTTCTTGTGTTGGAAGGACGGTGACCGATACCCGGTCGCGGATTAATAACCTATCGTCTTTGTTTCAGCCTACCACTACGAAGCGCTTTACGTAAATTTACTCAAGCGCTTTATGCTATTTTACTCAACTGCAGTTTTAGTCTGGCGACTTAACCTGTCATCTGCGTCGGTGTTCGAAGAAACTGCACGTTTTCGCAACACTGCAACTGATATATAATAATATTGATAATTGTTACCAAATATACGATTTGTGTTTTACTTTGTGAAACATACATAATAAAATTGTTGTTTAAACATTTTTTTTTTATTTGTCAATCCCACAGACATTTCCCGAGTTTTCTTCTAGTTGTCTTAGTTCCCGTAGTTTGAACCCGTAACCGTTAGGGAATTTACGGTAAGTCAGACGTAGTTTTATCTTGTTACTTTGTTCGCTTACTTAGCCGTTGGCTAAGTATTCTTTTGGTTCCAGGCTTCCTTACTTTGGTGCATTTTTAATTTTCTTCGTCTTTTCTCAACGTGTGAGAAGTGTAATCTTGGTTGTAGTCGCTGTCCATAAATCCCTTGACCAGGACTTGACCAGGACTTGACCAGGACTTGACCAGGACTTGACCAGGACTTGACCAGGACTTGATCAGAACTTGACCAGGAGACCTAATTTTTTTTTCTCTTTCCCCTTAATTATTTTTTCCCCTAATTTTATTTTTCTTTTTCCCCTAATTTTTTTTTCTCCCCTATTTTTTTTTTTTCCTTATTTTTTTTTTCTCCCCTAATTTTTTTTTCCCCTAATTTTTTTTTTCCCTAATTTTTTTTTTCCCCTAATTTTTTTTTTCTCCCCCTAATTTTTTTTTTCTTATTTTTTTTTTTTTTTCCTAATTTTTTTTTTTTTCCTAATTTTTTTTCCTCGCCTATTTTTTTTTTTTATGATGTCGCATCTAAGTATGGAAGAGCCTATCGGTGATACACCCCGTGCTACCCCAATTCAGAACCCCTACCAACCACGAGTCTTAGACCCGATGGCTAGTGGTGAGGAGCAGTTTTTTGACACGGAACCTCGTTTCCAGGACCTGCGCACATCCGGATATACTCCGCCAACCCTTATTAAAGGCGAATCTCTTACCAAGTGGAATTTGAATTTTTCCGGTGAAACTTGTGTTCGCGAATTTTTTTCTCGTGTAGAGGAAGAAGGAATTGCGCGTTGTGTTGGTCCATCTTATGTGGTTAGGCGTTTTCATGAGTTGTTGTCGGGCAGTGCCTTGAAATATTTTAGGGCTATCAGGTATCCAGGACTTTCATACACAGAGCTCAAGTCTGCTTATTTTAAAACTTTCGATATAGCCGATTACGATTTCAAGGTCGAGAGTCAGCTCCGCGCTTTATCACAGTCGGCGAATCAATCCGTAGTCGATTTCGTTATTCAAGCACGCGATCTCAACGCTAAACTCCGCATTCCGGTATCCGAAGATAGTCTGTTTAATATTGTTAAATATGGCATGAATCCTAAATATCACCCTTGTCTTGCGACCAACGTAGTCAGGGATATCGATGGACTGTTAGAGGTCGCGAGAAATTTCGAAGCTTTCCAAACTTCGCGTCCCTCTCGTTTTTCAATAGCACCCATCAACGCGGTTAGTACTGACATCCCCGGGCCTGTGGTCTGTATGAAGTGTGATGCGACAGGGCACAACTACCGTAGCTGTCCTAACATTACTGGAGCAGTATGCTTCAAGTGCAAGCGCGTCGGTGTAATTACACGCGAATGTCCTCATTGCAATTCTGCTTCGTCAAAAAACTAGTAAAGGGTGTGCTGAGAGGCCCAACAGTGGCACCCGTTGTTATTAATAAAATCCCGGATAATAGACTCTTTATTGAAGTTAGTGTTACGGATTCTCCGGTATTAGCGCTTTTAGACTCTGGCGCGCAGACTTCCCTAGTGGATGTTACTCTTCTATCAGGACTCGGTTTAGCTTTTTGTAAAGACGTTCGTCCTCATGTCGTTTCCGCTGACAACTCTCCTATCAACATTTTGGGCAGTTTGGATATCCCAATTTATTTTAGCGGTATCCGTGTTTTGCATCCCTGTCTCGTAAGCCGTGATCTCCCGACAGCTTTTATTTTGGCAAACGAATTTTGGAATTCTTGCGGTCTTACTGACATTCTAAAAAAGGCGTTCGCGGATGGTTTGTCTGGGAAGCTTTTTGTCCCGCCACCTCATGTTCCAAGTCTTAACCCTCCAGTTATAGGCGAGGTTCGTTATGTTCATCCACGCACGATCCTCACGGTTGATCAGGAAACTAAGCTTCAGTCAGTTATTAATGAGTTCGAGGAAATATCCTCAGATAAGGCGGGTTTAGGGTGTACTTCGTGGCTTTCTCACAAAATCGAGACTGTCGGTTCTCCAATTCGTCAGCGTTATTATCCTTTGTCTCCTGTCAAGCTTAAGGTCCTCAATGAAGAGATCGATAAAATGTTGGAGTTGGGGGTTATTCGTCCATCGCGGTCACCCTGGGCCTCCCCTGTTGTGATGGTTACCAAAAAGGATGGTAGTGTCAGGTTTTGTGTTGACAGTAGGAAATTAAACAGCGTCACCATACGCGATTCCTATCCTCTGCCACGGGTTCAGGATATTCTTGATAACCTACGCGGTGCTAAATTTTTGACATCGCTTGATTTTAGGAGTGCCTTTTGGCAGATTCCTTTGGCGGACAAGGCTAGTTGTGAGAAGACGGCTTTTATCGTGCCGCAAAGAGGGTTGTTCGAATTTGTGCGTCTTCCATTTGGATTGACAAACGCGGCGTCCGAAATGCAGAGGCTCACTGACATGATAGTCAATTTCGAATATACTCCTGATTCCGATGACTTTATTTTCGGTTACGTTGACGATCTAATTCTAGTTTCCCGTGATTTTCATAGTCATCTGCGACTTATTCGTAAGGTTCGTGATAGGTTGAAGGAAGCAGGTCTTACCGTCAATTTGAAGAAGTGCGAGTTCTGTAAATCCGAATTGAAATATCTTGGGTACATTGTCAATGAGCAAGGTCTTCAAACCGATCCAAAAAAACTCGAGGCAATTAAAGATTATCCTACCCCTTCAACTGCCAAGTCCCTGCGAGCTTTCATCGGCATGTGCTCCTACTATCGTCGATTCGTAGATGGTTTCTCTTCTATTATTGCTCCCCTTACGGCGCTCATCGGAAAGAAGAAAGGGCGCGATCCAATCGATTGGAATGACAGTGCTGGTGCAGCCTTCTCAAAATTGAAGGATGTCTTGATTAACTCACCCTTAATGGCTTGTCCCGATTTTGAGAAGCCGTTCATCCTACAGTGTGATGCTAGTCAGGTTGGCTTAGGGTCGGTTTTGGCCCAAGAATTTGACGGTGTTGAACATCCAATCGCATATTATTCCCGTTTATTTAACAAGGCCGAACGCAATTATGGGACAACTGAACACGAACTTCTTGCTGTTGTCGATTCCATCAAGCATTTCCGCGGTTACCTCGATGGGATGAAATTTAAGATTGTGACAGATCATATTGCGCTTAAATGGTTAGTCACTCTCGATAATCCTACTGGTCGTTTGGCTCGTTGGGCAACTTTGATTTCCCAATATAACTTTGAAGTTGAACATAAGAAAGGCGTTTTGAATGTCGTTCCCGACGCCTTATCTCGCGCTCAAGTGGGTCTAGTCTCATATGCGCGTGGAATCGATCCATCTGGAGATCCTTGGTACGAACGTATTTATCAGGGTGTTGTAGCTAACCCGCAAATGTTTACGGCGTTTGCTCTTCGTGATGGTGTGTTGATGCGCGAGATGGCAGTTGAAAACCCGTTGGTTCCTAATCCTTGGCGTATTGTTCTTCCTGCTTCGAGGACCAGAGAGGCTATCGCTGAAATTCACAATGGGTTTCCTAATGTACACCCTGGGGTTATGAAAACGTACTTGAAAGCTTGGGATTTATACTATTGGCCGAACATGTATCGAGACGTTACTAGGTTTCTTTCTGAGTGTCAGGTTTGCAAGGCTTACAAAATCGCCAATTCGCAACCTCGCGGTCAAAGATTGTTTCCACGCCCTGTTACGGCTCCGTTGGATCTTCTCTCGATTGATTTAATTGGACCATTGCCTGATAGCCGCGGTGGGTTTCGGTATATTCTTACGATGGTTGATGTCTTTACCAAATTCGTGTGGTTATCTCCACTCAAGAGGGTTAACGCTACGTCGGTTTCGTCAGCTATTGAGTCGGAAGTTATCTTGCGTTATGGTGTACCGGTTAACATACTGTGTGATAACGCAACGGTTTTTCATAGTCGTCAATTCCTAAATTTCCTTGCGAGTTATGACATTCCCGGTCCTTGCTATACACCATACTACTCGCCACAAGCGAACGTCGTGGAAAGGTACAACCAGGTCGTAGTTACCACCCTGAGTATTCTAGCCGAGAACGATCAGCGTAGTTGGTCCGACCATTTACGTCGGGTGGCTCTTTATTTAAATTCATGTATAAATTTGGCTACGTGTTATACCCCGAATTTCTTGATGTACGGTCGTGAATTGCCAATGATTCGGCAGCGCGTTGAAGGCCAGGTTGTGGACCAAGAGGTGGGACTCAGCCGGGTGCAGCGTGCTTCGAATCTAGAAACGCTCCGCGAGGTGTATGATAGAGTTTCGGATTCGTTAGCTATGGCATTTTATCGTAATGCTCGGAAATTTAATGAAAACCGTAGGTCGATCAGGTTCGTCGACGGTCAGGTCGTTTGGCGGAGAAATTTTCAGCGTGGCACTGCTGATGCGTTTAGAGGCGGGAAGTTTGCGCCACGTTTTGTCCAGTGTCGCGTAGTTAGGCGTATATCCCCTCAGGTTTACGTTTTGGGCGATACTGATACCGATCATATTGGTACCTATCATGTGAAAGATATTCTCAAGTAATTTTTTTTTTTGTATTTTTCCCTCTAAATTCAAGAAGCGCGTTTGTCCGCCTACTCCTTTTTGATGATTCTTTAGGCCAGAAACCTTTTTTTTTGTTTTTTCCCTCTAAATTCAAGAAGCGCGTTTGTCCGCCTACTCCTTTTTGCTGATTCTTTAGGCCAGAAATTTTTTTTTTGTACTTTTCTCTAAATTCAAGAAGCGCGTTTGTCCGCCTACTCCTTTTTGATGATTCTTTTGGCAGGGAACCTTTTCTTAGACGACTTTCTTAATGATGTCATGATGTTTGTCATGAGACGTATTTGATCACCTTTTTTGGTAGAGATCTTTGTCCTTTTACTCTGTTTCGGCGTCCGAATTTCCATCGGATGTTACTTGCTGTTTGTATGGCTTGTAAGGGTATTCAATTGTCCTCCCTGTTGTGGGTGGTTTCTTTTTCCTCGCCTTTCGGTTCGTTTGTTCTAGATGCCCAGGCATATACCAGTCTTTATATTTTCTTAGGATTAGAAGTCTAGTTTACGAATTAGGTTAGTGTTTTAGTCGTAGGTTTCTTGGGGGCTAGGCCCACCAATTGTTTTCCGGACGTGACTTTTGGCCTTAGGGGCGTTATTATTACCTTCCGATGATGGGATTATCTCATCATCGACGTGCTTGAACGTGTGTATGAGAGGTTTCGTTTCGGCGCTTGACGCGAATCGGACCTCATCCCATCTCTTCCGTTTTCAAGGCGTGGGGATTCGGTTGGTATCGCGTTGCAAGTTAACTCTCGGATGTTATATCTTTGAGGCACGGTGTCAGGGATAACGGTCGGTAGCCAGGCGCAGGCTGAGTCCTATTCCGATAGTTGCGTGTGGGCCACGCGATTAGTCGGTTGGCACCGTGCTATCTTTTTCTCTCGCTCATGCGAGGCTGTGTTTTGCGTAAGTTAGGTTAGTGTTAGGTTAGGTTTATTTAATCTTTAGGTTTAGGTCGTATAGCTCGTGTACCGGTTGGGAGTCCGGCCGGGTCCCATCGACTGGTATTCGTGTTTTATTTGAGACGTAGTTTAGCTTAGCTTTTAATTTAGGATACCTGTCTGATTTGGTATCAGCATTTATGCCTGGGACCATCTAGTTCAATCGATTCCAATCAATTTCACCTTTTTTTTTTTTTTTTTTGGTAGTATGTCAATTGTTTGCCTTTAGCTGATTATCTTGACTCCATCCGTTAAGTCTGTTTGTTTTAGCCAGTAATTTTTCATTTGTGTGAATTCACAGATCTGTCGAATTTCATTTGTGATGTGGAAGTTGGGTCTGTTAGGGCTGTTTAGATAATCTTGTTCTTTTGGCATTTTCTTCGTTTGGTAGCGAGATGCTGTAGCATTACGCTACGGTTTAAGAGTTTATTTTTACTAATCCGTTGTTTATTTAATTTCATCACGGCACAGCGCCATCTGTTACAGACGAGTTGTACTTTTTTTTCTAATGTCTTAGCTTGCATGAATTTTGGTTTCACTTGGTAGATTGCATGCTTTCGGAAATTGTTCGCTCCGTTCCCGTTAGGTGTCGCTATTCTCAATTGTACGAGTTTCGTTCGTTAGTCCGTAGCCTTATTTTCTTATAGATTTAGGTCTGGCAAACTGTCATTTTAGTATTTATAAATTTTTATTTGAATTTCAAAAATTAGATTTCATTCGTTCTTTGGGTTTCTGTCAAGGAAAAAATTGTTTGAAGGATTGTCATGGAGATTTTGAGTTTGAGACAAGAAGCATCTTATTAATAAAATTGCTTGAGTATTCAAGTATTTTGACCGGAGTACTACAGTTTTTGTCCACGTTTTGCGATCCGAGTAGTACAGTTTGTGTCCACGTTTTTGTGATCCCATAAGGAGCCCTCCCCTTATTTTTCTGAGGGTCTGTGCGGTGTAACGGCTGCAAGCGGTGCGCCGAGTGCTTGGTTCTCTTGCCGGCCGGCGTGTGATCCTGTGTGTGCGTCTAGCACGATCTGATTGCGACTGGGAGCCACAGTCCTCCATCCAGTGCCCGTCAGACCTGAACGGGTTTGTTTATTTATCCTGCCGTCCAATGTACGAGTCCTGCCCTTGAGGGCTTACAGAAGGTTGGTGTCATCGACGCGCACGGCGCGACTGGTGCGCGCACATCTTCGAGCGGTTCGGTGCATTTAGGATAATTTAATTTTAGTGTAATATTCGGCCAAAACCAATTCAAAATTATTTGATATTTAATTGTTAGTTTTAATTAACTATATCGAGTTGTGATCTTAATGCTTATTTGATTTAAATGCGGACAAAGCTTTTTTTGTTCGTAGTAACCCTCTAAATTCCGAAAGCCTCGTTCGTCGGGCACATATCTTCTTTTACTGCATTTTTTCGACCATAAACATAACATCCATCAGCCATACCTCACTCTTCACCAGCCTTTCAACAATTCATGCTACCGTTTTTAATCGCCAGCCCAGTCAAAATTCTCAGCCCAGCCAAAATCCTTTCACGTGAGTGAATTTTGACTGGTTTTCGTCAAATTGCAGTATTATTCTTCTTAAATTTGTCGCGAGAAACTTAATCATTTTGATTCAACCCCTAGAAAAACCTAAAATATAAATTTAAGATTATTTGTTAATTTTAACCCATTAATATCTGTGTGTTTTGATTTCGGTGTTAAACGTGTGCTGAAGTGATCTCCAGTGTAAATTATCGACAAATTCGTAATTTTGTACCATTAAACAATAAATTATACGTGTGTCAGTGAATGTGTTGTTTTTCTCATTTCTATCAACTAAATTCATTGCAATATACAACGTGGGCCCTGCAACATAAGCAAAAAATTAAAACATTGATTTTACTCGTTAAACTGAACAACATTTGTTCAGCAACTTTAAAAAAAAAACAGTTTTCAAAATTTTATTATTTCAAACAAAGTAAATAGTATTTTCAATGTATGTCGTCCAACGTTGACATTCCCTGAGCATTGACATAGCTGTCACTCTACTAATATCGGACATTTCGCAATACATTGCTTCTTTGTCTAAACTTTATTCTACAAAATGTCATTTAATACACGTTATTTTCAGAAGTTGCTTAACAAATGTTGTTTAGTTTCAAGGGACGAATGTATGTTTTAATTTATTGCTCCTGTTACAGGGCCCACCCTTTATAACATAAACGTACATAAATATGACATAAAATATACTTACTTATATAATAAATGTACCTTGCGTGAATCATTATGCTGACAGTTCGTCACATAGCTTATCGGAGAAATGCTTGCGCAACATGTGCTTGAAGGTTAGCTTGCTTTGCGCTTGCCTGATGGGAAGCGGTAGATCATTCCAAAGCCGAACTGCTTCAGCTGTGAAAGAGTGCGTCATGAAACTAGTGCGGTTAAGGGGGACATTGAGTTTGAGATTCCGTGAGGTGCGTAGATTACCGCCTGGTCGGGCAATTACAAAAGAAAATTTGGATCTTAGGTAGTCGGGCGCAGCTGGATCGAATAAGATAGAATATAGTGTGGACAAGACTCGTAATGACCTACGTTCACGAATTGGAAGCCAGTTCAGTTGACGGCGAAAAGCAGAAATATGGTCATGTTTACGAAGTCCGAAAATAAATCTTATGCAGTTGTTAAGAAGACGATCCAGTCTGCTCAATGAAGTCTGAGTAAGATTAGTGGTACACACATCAGCATAGTCGACTATAGGTAACACGAGGGCCTGTATAAGGAGAGTCTTAGTACTGATGGGGAGAAAGTGCTTAAACCGGTAAAGCGACCTCAGCGTGTTGGTGACTCTGCGACAAACGTCCGAGACCTGAGGCTCCCACGAGAGACCACTATCCAAGATCAGACCCAGGTTTTTTACTTGCGATACCAATGGTATTTGTACGTCTTCGAACTGGACTGGCGCTAGGCACGTCAGGTCTGCTGTAGAGAGTAATCGGGGACTCCCGAGCACGATGGCCTGACATTTAGACGGGTTCACGGTGATCCCAAAATTGCGTGACCACGCTGAAATGTGGTTCAAGTCTTGATTGATATCCGCGACTGCACGATCCAAATCACTAATTTTAGTTTGAGTGTACAGCTGCAGATCATCAGCATACAAATGGTAAGAGCAGACGATGTGAGACGAGATTAAATTTATAAAAATTGAGAAAAGGAGTGGAGATAGAATGCCGCCTTGTGGAACACCAGAAGTGAGTTCACATCAGTCCGAAAAAGTAGATCGATCAGCGCGTACCATCTGACGGCGTTCTTGAAGGTAGGAGGCAAACCAATCAGCCACTGGTAACGAGATATTTAATTTATCAAGTGTAGCTAGTAAAAGGTCATGATTAACCGCATTAAATGCGTTTGAAAAGTCCATCAAGACCAACACTGTCACTCGAGTTGATTCCATACCTTGCCGCACATCTTCAACAACTTTAAGCAAGGCGGTTGTTGTACTGTGGGCAGGGCGAAAACCAGATTGGTATGGAGAGAGCACGTGGTTAGAGTAGATGTGGGCAGCTAACTGTTTGTGGACGACTGCTTCTAAGACTTTAGACAAGAAAGGGAGAATAGAGATAGGACGAAAATCTTTTAGTAAACTGGGGTTGGAAACTTTTTGCAAAGGGATAACATAGGCATTACGCCATAAAGAAGGAAAAACCCCAGAAGACAGAGAAAGGTTAATAACATGTGTAATAACCGGGACAATACATTCCAAGATGCATACTATCATGACTCTGCTCAGCTCATCGTGACCAACAGCGTTAGACTTGATCGACAATATTATTTTATGGATTTCATCATCAGTGGCTAAGGTAAAAGTGAAAGGCGTTTTGGACGGACTTGGTAGCGCTGAAATCTGTGAAATACACAGGGCTTTGGTGGCAGTGTCTAAAGAAGTAGACTTGGCAAAATGGGAATTCAAATCATTCAACGATATTGAGGATAACATGCTACAGTCCTTTTTAGGTTTACCAATCCCGAGCGTATTTAAAAATTTCCATGTTTCGGCTGGTGATGCAGAAACAATGTTATCATGGATATATTTACGTTTTGCTGCTCTCACCATTTGATTACACCGGTTCCGTGCAGCTTTAAAGATTACATTATTTCAGGATAATCTTAAGAGCGCTATTTAGGATTTGTATGGCCGCGCGGTGTCAGCCGTACAGCGAGCGCCATCTGCAGGTATTTTTATGTCAGTGAATTACGCCGAAACGTCTGGACAGTTGGATAAAGATAGTATGTATGTATGTATGTAAAAACTTGATTGTACATAAAAACAAGAAAAACACATTACAAAAGAATAAACATGTACAAAGGCGAACTTATCCCTTTAAGGGATCTCTTCCAGTTAACCTTAGATAGTTATTATAATATTCGTCTCATGGCCGTTCGCAACGCAACCAATCACGTTTGTTGTAAGGAGCCCCTTTAAATATTCATTGTATTCTGTTTTCAGTATTTGTGGTTATAGCAGCAACAGAAATACAACATCCGTGAAAATTTCAACTGTCTAACTATCACGGTTCATAAGATACAGCCTGGTGACAGACGGACAAAAAGACGGACAGCGGAGATTTCGTAATAGGGTCCCGTTTTTACCCTTTGGGTACGGAACCCTAAAAAGATCAAAAAGCCAAATCAGGCACCCGCAAGAACCCATTTATCAGCAAATATTCCACGCAAGCGAGCTCAATCACTCGAGATGACTGTAATGTCAAATGTCCTCCAATCTCGTTACTGGAATGGATGTCAAAGGCACTAAGAATAAGTCGTATCATTTGTAGCACCTATTTTAGGTCATCTAACAAAGCCTATTCGCAATAATACAAATACTTAGGTACTCGTATTTGCTTCGTAAGCTTCAAAGGTTAGGTCAAAAGTATAGTCAATTATTTGACAGATATGCATCGGATATGATATCTCACCACTATATTTCTACATTTGCGGTATGCGCTATTTATTCAATCAATCTCATTGAAATTAATATTGATAGCTGTAAAGCGAGAACGTGCAATTTTAACGCTTTTGAATCCTAGTTCAGTAAAATTTCGTAAAGATTAGTTAAGTTTTGGACACGAAACAGACAAGAACGAAATCTCGATTTGTATAAGCTGGTTACGTTAAGTTTGGACGTCATTTATATTGGACGGGACAGATCATAGGCGTAGCACGCTCCCTTGATTAGGCTAGTTTTATTTATTTATTAAGTTTTAGTAATAGGTACTAACATAGCCATAAGGCTGTTACTAACAAACTATGGAATTCAAATTCTGAAATAAAGACTTTATTATCATATTATTATTATATCCGATGCCATAGTCACCGGGTGCACCAAAGGTAAACTAATAGACTGGGAAAAGGGACAGTGATATTAAAGATTATTCTTAAAAGCATGAACCCTCTCGATTGAAAACTGATGTTCAATACTTTAGAATTTTGTAATAGTATAGGTGATTACAGGCCAATGGAGAACTCTCCCTAAGACAGCCGTCTAGTTATATGATTACGTAGCAAGGGTCATTATCATTATCGCCGCCAAGGATCAGAATTACTTTTTTCTGTGATTAATGTTACGCCGGCAGAAACAGTGGGATGCCTAGTCATAATACTCACAGACGAAATAAATATAATGCGAGTTTACGAAAAAATACAGATCACACGTTAGTAAGAAATACATTATCCTACATACCTATTACATGAGTGGAACGGCACAAAAACTCACATTATAATTCTCATTTGAAATAATGCAACTCGTAATACGAAATTATAGGGATCAATCTATTTATTTATTTATTTATTTGTTTTTTTATTTATTTATTAGGCTCACACAACAAATTACAGTCAATTACATACAAATTGTTGCTTATCGTCTAGGTGTGGACTATAATTCTAAACAGTGTGTGCACAGAACGTTTAATAACATATATTACTAATTAATCGCTAGACAGAGAGTATACATGTTATATTTGTAAGTAACAGGGTATGGAATGAATATTATGGCATTATTAATCTATACTTTTCTATGGTTGTGTTAGGCTTAAAATCCTATTTTGAGTTACACAAATAGTTTCTTAAAAATATTTTTAAACGTAAGTAGCTTATGATTAAATATATCCAAAGAAGGATGTTTAACTATAGTTTCATTATAAATCGACACATTTGTATATCATAGTAAAATTTGTAACATTGGATAACAATAGTAGGTAGTTTATGCTAACGGCTGCTCCAGAGGCAATAAATAAACTACAAGCCTATATACGTTTAGAATTAGAGTTGCAGGCGAGTTTCATAATGATATCAGAGTATTTAAACGCCAAATGATGCATAGTTGCATACCTACGCTACTTGCAGAAATATTAAAACAATTACCAAACTTCGAGAAAAAACTTATCTCTAGTTCTTGTCCCAAAGCGTAGGTTTTCGAAATACATATTTTCAGTCAAAACTTTACAATATTACTGAACATAATACCGGAGGTCTAACCTCCTATGTCAAATAAAAGCCTTAATAACTAGTAGGTATAATCCCAAATACGTGACCCACAAATTTATGAACTGATTAGGCAAAATGTAATTGAATAGACTCGTCCCAAAGGTATAGGGGCTAGGGGTTCGACCCAAACCAGGGTCAGAACTAGACAAATTTAATCTAGGTCTATATGAATACAAGTACAGATTTACATACTCATCAATCATCGTTTTAGTTCTAGACTTTAAGCAAACTTTTCCGGGCTAAACCGAGGACGTCTCTGAATCGGTGAGCTTGTGTGAAACATTTAAAGAAACTTCCAGAAGCGAAAAGTGTACTTATGTAGATAAGTCTCGCAGCATGAGGAAAAAAATGGTGTCTTATAAAAAAAACGGTCAAGTGCGAGTTGGACTCGCGCACTCAGAGTTTCGTACAAACTGTATTATGATTGCACCACTTATTGCTCTAACGAAAAGATAAACAGTACTTAACTTTACCTTGTATGACTATATTTTGTATGATTTAATTACAAATGCATAGTTTTCAGATTTTTCCCTATACTTGGAGTATAAGACGTTGTTACTTGCCAAGTTTCATAGTCCTAGGTAATCGGAAGATACCATATATTTAAATTTTGATTCCCTTTTTGCGGCATAAACGGCTGAATCATTTTGTAACTTTAACTTAGAAGTTTGATTTTTTCACAGTTTTAAGGACCTAAGTATATACCTAGTTTTAATTTCAATTCTATACCTCCACGCGTTCCCGAGATAAAGGGTCTTGACAAACCGATGAACAACAAAGTGCTCCTATAAGGGTTCCGCTTTTAAAGCTAAAAAAGGCGTAATTATATTACCTACGCTAGTTTAAAACTCATTTACATTCTTGGTCGAACAGTCTGAGAAAATCATATTTTCATTCCACTTACGCTTATAAACACCCATATCTCCTTATTAGGTCCCCAGTCCATCACATAATTCGCAGGCGATCCATCACACTACATATCTGTATAAAGCTATAATATATGACTCGCTACATCATCCTACACGACTTCCTGGCACCAAATGGGAGTTGTGCCTTTGCATCTTCCTTGACAAATTACTTGTTTTGACATTTTCTTAATATATGTTCAAAAATACTGATTGTTTAGACATGTTTCTTAACATACTAATTATCAATGTTACTACTTAGAACAGCATTGGCGTATTTAGGGGGGTGGCCGGGTGGGCCGTGCCCACCCCAATATGGTCTAGTGCCCACCCCAGGATTTTGGGTTACCCATACAATGTCATGACTTCAACTCATAGGCCATGGCCAGGCCCCCACCCAGGCCCCACCTGAAAAATAATCTTAGATACGCCAATGTAGAACAGGGGTATTGGGATTGGTATACGTTCGAAACCTATAGTTTGAAGTTTTCATTGATAATTTTTGTTTCCAAACCTACTCGAAAAAGACAAAATTTACTCAAGAAACTGTTTTGTTTCAACTTATACTTCAAATGCTCGCAATGAAAGCATAAAATAGATATGTTACATTCTAGAGCTCAGCGAAAAGTACTCACTTTAAAAATTTGGTTGTAATTACCGATATAATTTTTGTCATAATCTGCAAAAAATAAATTTTAAAAGAAATAAAGCCTCTTATTTACGTCATCATCATCATCATCGTTGGCCTCTTTCATCAATAAAAGATGTTTTAAGCAGCGTCCATAAAAGTGCGGCACTTACGAACGTGACTCGATAGCCCGATTCGAGAGCGACAGCCTCGACCGCATACTTGACATAAAAAGTTACGTATGAAGTAGATCATGGAAGAAAGAAGTAGATAAAGAACAGTTGATCGTAATTTTATTATCTGTAAACTTTAAGGCGATATGTTAGCCGCGAACACAGTGTGCTCCATTTTTTGGTGGCGCAATATCGTGATCTAAAGAAAACGATAAGAAAGGTTAGGTACTATATCCTAACAAGGGTCGGTCCGGCCCTGGGATAGCACTACGCACAAGTTTCATATGGCAATAATAAAAATCGGTATATTTACATTATTAAACTTCAGTAGGGATTTGTCAAGGATTTGTCATTAATCAAATTCAAAAGATTGTGTACCGGAATGCTGTACAATTCTTCTTGCAAAATAAATAGTTAATCCTATTGAAAAACAACTCGACTTTCATAATTGTGGATAGACTAACCTCTGAGATACAGGCAATCGCCTAGTTCAGGGGTCAGTATCTGCGACCACCAATTTGACACTATTTGTGCAAATCTGTATTTTCACCTGTAATGTAATGTAATGTAACACAACGCTTATTGTACAATAAATACATTATTATTATTATTATAATATAGTTTTGGCTTTAATATACTTTCTTGAAATTTGTGGAATATTAATATTATGTCCTGTTTCCTCATGAAATAAATTTAGCACCACTAAAAATCCGCAATGAGGCGTGGTCTGAAAAACACCCTATTGGGATAGCCCAATAGGCAGGCCTATGAGTTTTGAATCAGATATCATTTACCATGTTGTGTAAAGTGTTAAGAGGTCCGTCTGTAATAATATTTAAAGAAAATAATCTACAGGGTGTCTTGCAGTGGTTCAAATCAATCTTCTTCTGCATTCTCTCCTAACTGACAACTGATAGGCGTTTGCTTTGTTGTTTGCGCTTGGAATAAAAAAATGGTTAAATTCAGCCTTTACAAACACGTCGATTGGAGAAAAGATATACCTGATGGTCGCTTTTATCACGCGATAAATAAGTGACAAAGCATCCGTCACGTTTTGACAAGATGCGAGTGTGAGGGACAGATGCTTTGTCACTTATTTATCACGTGATAAACGCAACCATCATAGGCCCCCTGGACGCGATTATCAGTTAGGAGAGAATGTAGCAGAAGAAAAAAGTTAATCTAAATACTACTAACAACTATGTACAAAAAAGCTAAAACTAAAATAAAATGTTCCAATTTCCAGTTTAAATGATATAGCCCTTTCCGAATAGGGAGGGCTCTCAGCGGCTAAACCTAGTAATAAGGGCTCCCTTGGTACACTTATGGATCCTTATTACCAAGTCTATGCCTAATACTAATATAATATTACGAAAGAAATGTTTTTACTAAGCGCCACATGTTTTCAGTTACTTATTAGAAAAATAGCACATGTAATCGTACATTTCCAGTGACTTGTGACGTTATTTTACTAGAGCGACATTTTGATCAAATATTTTGGTTTACATAACACGTTGGTAATAAGATAGGTATGGCGTATGAAGACATTTCTAAGTTTTTTTGATGGATGACCTTTTAGAAGTATGAGCTTGGTTTTTAAATATTTCTATAGTAGTTAGCTCCTGTAAAATCTAATACAACATTGCAAAAGCTCTTTTCGAGCTAAAAAGCTCCTAAACGAAGATATAAGCAAAACTCTGATGAGTTGTTTATGAGAAATTGACGGTTTTTTTCGATATGGCGTCGGGCGTGGAGTGCGTTTGTGCATTTTGCATTTTAATCACTCACTAACCATTCTAGACTACATATCAAAAATTCAGATCTACCGGACCATTTGTAAGGTAAAACCCCTTTATTCATTGGATTATTGGTACATTCACCAGTATATAGCGGCATTATATATTATTTTATACATCGCCTAAATCAAATTAGTTTTAAGTTTCTTTATATGTCGTTTCGTAGTTTACAGTACCTTGGTTAGATTACTGTAATCAAATGCTGTGTAACTAATTTGAATAATAAATAAATATTTCGTAGCAATCACGCCTTTCAATAATAATTCGAAAGAGAGAAAGTAACATTAACATTAGACAAAAATAGGTCGAATTTTCACAACTTCAAGTTATCGAAAAACAATGAATGTTATGTTCGCAAATTCAGCTAAAACAACCATTTCAAAAGGGTTCGGGCCTTGAAAGTTGTTTCTTAAGGACAACTAGAAAACAAAATTAATTTGTTGAGTCGGCGAATGAAGGGCGAAGGTAATTTACTTGTATTAAAATTAGGCTTTTGTCACAATAAACACAAAGCGCCTCAATAGAGTTGGTAACTTGGTACTTAAAGTTTCCTTGTCTTTCAAAAACCTTTATTTAATTGTGGCCATAATATTTTCGGTGTTGCGTGATAGAATCTGGAACGAGGATATTCGCAGGAGAACCAAAGTAACCGATATTGCTCAGAGGATTGCACGGTTGAAGTGGCAATGGGCGGGCCATGTAGCCCAGAAAATAGATGGCCGTTGGGGCAACAAAGTCCTGGCGACCACGTATAGGAAATCCCTCGCCCTCTAACTAGGTGGACAGATGACCTCGTTTATGCGGTCTGCACAGGATCGCACCTTGTGGCGAGCTATGGGGGAGTTATGTTCAGCACTGGATGTCTGTGGCTGATAGATAGATATTTTTTATTAAACTTTGCTCACGATCAGCGATATTACTAACATGAGCCCACAACTTTTATCATCATCTTCTTCATATCAGCCGATAAACGTCCACTGCTGGACAAAGGCCTCCCCAAAGTTCTCCCTCAATATTCATTACCGGTCTTGCACTGCCCTCATGCAATTTCTGCCCGCGATCCTAAACAGGTCGTTGACTTATTGGGGGCCTCTCCTCGCTGCGCCTTCCGGTCCGCGGTCGCCACTTAAGAACCTTTCTGCCCCAACGGCCATCAGTTCAACGAGCAATGTGCCCCACCCACAGCCACTTAAGTTGGCCGACTGTCCGAGCTATATCTACAACCTTGATTCTCTTGCATATCTCATAATTTCGGATTCGATCCCGCAAGGAAACTCCGAGCATAGCTCGCTCCATTGCCCTTTGAGTAACTTTGGGCCTTCTTATGAGGCCCATTGTGAGCGACCACGTTTCAGTGTCGTACCCACCGTGCCCACAACTTTACAAAATTAAAATTACATAACATACCTAGGAAGATCGCCTATGAGAGAGATGGCCAGATCAAATAAAAGTTGCAATAAATGACTCATCGTCACTACACGAATGCACGAGGAAGGTGGCTATCAGAGAAGAATGGCGGCGTGTTGTGAAGCTTGCCACACATCTGAAATGATGAGTGAAACCAATAAAGAAGAAAAACATACGCAGTAAACGAAGTGTTGTGCTTATTCTTACTAATACGCTAGTCTCATTTAAGTATCTTGTGAGGTAAGCTTTCTTGCAACGGGACTCCAAACTAGGTGAGTTAGTATACCTCAAGACTAGAGAGACGTCTGTCTCCTAACTTAACGTCGTAAAGTAACTTATATTCTAACGTCAGTTACCAACCCTTTATGCATTTTTAAAACGGTACGTCTCTGGAGGTACGGGATCTCGCCAAAACCGAACGTGCTTACTAAGATATTCATGTACATTGGAAAACGTAGGGATTTTTTTGTAACTTACGGCATTATGAGGGTTGGAATAGTTTTCAAATATTTTTCCGGCAATTTCTTTGCTAAATACATTATTTTTACAATGTCATTTCAAATCAATTTCGATACATCCGCAATCAAAAATTCGATTTTAAAATATGAAGCTGTAAAAAGTAGTTCATATATTGTTTTCATTTGGGACTTCCATTCTGTCCTTGTAGTTTCGTCATTGCGAATTACATCATCGTAAAAGGGACTAGGGAATAAAACTACTCAGCCAAAAGTAATATTATTAACGCCAGGAAAAAACACGACCATTCTCCAAGTGGATGATATTACAAATGTCCGAAGCCACCTTGCAAAATTCTCATAAATAAGTCCTCACAAGATATTCTTCAACCGTTTTTCTCTCTCAAATTATGCCAGTGCTAATCTCAATCATCCCTCGTCCGATCTTTGAGTGGTTTATATTAAAAATCGATAAAATATAGACGATCTGCAATAGGCTGGACTGGAGAGCGATCGTGCTTTGTTGGCTAATCAAATAAAATTAGGATCTTATTTCCTGGCGACGGGCCCGATCCAATTAGGGAGGCTTGTCGGGCCACTCGCCGGGCCAGATCGGGCGCGAGTTAGGAGAGTGAGGCGGTCGTTAACCTGCAATGTGCCAAGAGAGGCTAAGGGACATTCGCGGTGAACCATATTTTAGGCTTTGTTCGTTGTCACCCGCTACCCGAAGCGGGCAACGGCCGGCATATTTCATAAGCGTAAGCATATTTTACAGGTATTATTAAATAAATGAAGCCATTTTAAAAATTGTTGCTTAATGTTCACTTTGAGGAGTGTTTTACGTTTATTGCTCCTTTTACAGGCACCAACCGGTATAATTGTGTCGTGTATATAGCCTTTGTAAAACCGAAAAATTGCTTAATTAGCAAAGACGCAATTCCTCGTTGAATTCAGACCCTGCTATTATATAGGGTCATCATCTCAGCCATAGGACGTCCACTACTAAACATAGGCCTCCCCTTTGGACTTCCATATATACCGGTTGGAAGCGACCTGCATCCAGCGCCTTCCGGCGACCTTTATAAGGTCATCTGTCCACCTTGTAGGTGGACGTCCTACGCTGCGCTTGCTGGTCCGAGGTCTCCACTCGAGCACTTTTCGGCCCCATCGGCCATCTGCTCTGCGTGCTATGTGGCCTGCCCATTGCCACTTCAACTTGCTAATCCGGTGAGCTATATCGGTCACTTTAGTTCGTCTACGGATTTCCTCATTTCTGATTCGATCACGTAGAGACACCCCGAGCATAGCCCTCTCCATTGCACGTTGAGCGACTTTGAGCTTTGAGATGAGGCCGATAGTGAAAGACCACGTTTCAGTGCCGTAAGTCATCACTGGTAACACACATTGGTTGAAGACTTTCGTCTTGAGGCACTGAGGTATGTCGGACGAAAAGACATTGCGTAGTTTCCCGAACGCTGCCCAGCCGAGTTGGATTCGGCGGTTGACCTCTTTCTCGAAGTTGGACCTACCTAATTGGACCACTTGTCCTAGGTAGATGTATGAGTCAACAACTTCGAGTACCGAGTTTTCAACAGAGACTGGGATGGGCACAACCTTGGCATTTGACATGAGTTTCGTCTTGTCCATGTTCACTTTTAAGCCCACCCGTTGAGAAACTCGATTGAGGTCATCGAGCATCATGCTGAGTTCCTCCATCGACTTTGCCATGACTAAGATGTCGTCGGCAAACCGAAGGTGAGTGATGTATTCGCCATTGATGTTGATGCCAAGTCCTTGCCATTCCAGGAGCTTGAAGGCGTCTTCCATAACGGCCGTAAACAGTTTCGGGGACACAACGTCCCCCTGTCTTACGCCTCTTCTCAATGGAATGGCCTTTGTGCTCTGCTCCTGAACTCGGACCGACATGGTGGCGTTACTATACAAACACTTCAACACTTCAATGTACCGATAGTCAATATGGCATCGCTGAAGTGACTCGAGCACCGCCCATGTTTCCACCGAATCGAAGGCTTTCTCATAGTCCACAAACGCTAAGCATAATGGCAAGTTATACTCTTCAGTCTTCTGTATAACTTGTCGCAGCGTATGTATGTGGTCTATGGTACTATAGCTTCTTCGGAAACCGGCTTGTTCGGGAGGCTGGAAGTCATCAAGTCTATGTTCGAGACGGTTCGTGATGACCCTTGAAAACAACTTATAAACATGGCTTAGAAGCGTGATGGGCCTGTAGTTCTTCAATAGGGTTTTATCACCTTTCTTGAAGAACAGTACCACCTCGCCTCTATTCCATGCTTCAGGCGTTTTGCCCTCGGACAAGACGGAATTAAAGAGCTTCTGGAGGACCTTAAGTACCGGTGTTCCACCCGCTCTCAGAAGCTCTGAGGTGATTCCGTCTTCGCCCGGCGCCTTGTTGTTCTTAAGGTGCTTCAGGGCCATCCTAATCTCGTACAGACTGATGTCCGGGATATCTTCGGTATAATGTCGGGACAGCTTGGCTCTTGGATCGCCTACCAAGCTGTCAACGGGCTTTGCGACTGAAGTGTATAACTGACCATAGAACCTCTCGATCTCGCCTAGAACCTCTGCTTTGGTCGACGCTATGCTGCCATCTTCCCGTTTCAGCTTGGTCAGCTGGCTTTGTCCAATAGACTTGTCCTTTGCGAATACTTTGGAGCCTTTGTTCTGCTCAATGGTCTCTTTAACAAGGTTCGTATTAAAGAGCCGCAGATCATGTCGCAAGGACTTCGATATACGTCTATTAAGCTGCCTATATGACCTCGCGTCATCGGGAGACTGCAACTGTAGCGAGCGTCGTTCAGCCATGAGGTTTAAGGTTCGATCAGACAATTTCTGAGGTCTATCTTTACGGCGGGGTCTGAAAAACTTAGACCCTACCGTGTGGACAGTTTCCACTAGCCCGTCGTTGATCTCGTCCACTGAGACAAAGTTCTCCAGACAAGCGAAGCGGTTGGAGATCTCGAGTTGAAAGCTCTCGGGGTTTTGAATATGGGCCTGAGTAGGTCGGAGCGTAGACTTCGTGCGTAGACATTATATAGGGTATACAATACAAAATCTTCCATGAGATTTTAGTAAATAAATAAATAAAATAAGCAATATTTCGGACAACAGAATCCATATTTTGTTAGTATTACAGACAGTTAAAAAACTATGTTCGTTTTTAGGCTTAAATGCAGAGATGTTCGGTACCTGATGAGGCCACCATCCCACCTCTTAGCCACGCCCCTCAGAAATCTGTGGCGGCTGCCTCGGACTCTGGTGGAGCGTCGCGGCGCAGCGCGTGCGCAGCGTCGCTTGTAACCCGTCCACGCGTGCGTCGGCAAACATTCCTGGCGCACTGCAGTGACGCGGCACCCGCAGCAGAATTCTGAACACGTCATTATAAAGGACACGCAGGGCATTAAGGGCATAAAAAATACACATCTGCCTGCCAATTCATCCGCTTTCTCTTGTGCCTCAAAAGTTCCTAATATCGGGAGAGCAGTTCCTACCTTTACGTGAACTCGTTATTGCCTCAGTTTGCCTCGAGTTATGACTGGAAATATAAACAGCTTTGCTGTTTCACTTGGCACAATGTTATTTTACTAAAAGCGTAAACACAATACCTGTATTTTAGATATCAATAGTTTATTTTCCCCACTCCACTTATAGTTGGAGATTCTTCGCTCGTAACTTTAGGCGACTATATCTACTTGGGACAAACAATTCAGTTGGGTAGGTCGGAATTCGAAAAAGAGGTCACTCGTCGAATCCAACTCGGATGGGCAGCGTTCGGGAAGCTGCGGAATATCTTCTCGTCCCAAATTCCAGTGTCTTAAGATGAGGTTTTTAACCAATGAGTGTTGCCAGTGATGATATACGGCTTTGAAATGTGGTCGCTCACAATTGGCCTCATAAAAAGGCTCAAAATAACTCAAGGGGCAAGACAGATATTCGCCAAACTTAAGTGGCAGTGGGCGGGGCACATTTTTCGTAGAACCGATGGCCATTGGGGCAGAAAGGTTCTTGAGTGGCGACCGCGGCCCATAACAAGGAGGACTGACGACCTGCTTAGGATCGCGGGCAGAAATTAGTTGAGGGCGGCGCAAGACCAATCGTTGTGGAGAACTTTGGGGAGGCCTTTGTCCAGCAGTGGACGTCTATCGGCTGGTATGATGATGATGATGACTTTAATTTAATAGCAACGTCCATGTTAAGTAGATGTAACGTGGGTGTCCTCCTCCTTTAGTCGATATCCTTAATGCTGGGTCGTAGCCTCTCTGAATAATTGTTTCGTGGACTATTTTACGCCAGCTGACTCTTTCCTGGGCTGCGTGGATGGCGTCGTAAACAGAGGTCTTGAGGGTGGAGCGTATCTGATCCGACCAGCGTGTTGGACTTCTTCCTCTGGGCCGTTTTCCGCACACCTTGCCTGGGTGCAACGTGGGTGTTATAATTTAATTAATCTTGGGATTTGCTTACTTATAGAGGTTGGAACAGATCGAAGGACTTTTAAGCAAACAGGGAATTATTCAGACTGGATATTTAATTTTTCACCAATGAACTATGTAAATCTTTCTATCCATTTTGAGATACAGTTTGTTAAACATTAGTGTAAAAATCTGCACATATCAACCCTAGCATCTTTTTAACATCGCTTAGGTTAAAGACAGATGTCAATTTAAAATGTAAATAAAACCTTTGAATTATTAGGGTTGTCACTGATATTAAAATATTTTATTTTGATGGCTTTTTTTCTTTAAACTCCAGCTTTACAATTATAATAGGTCTATTGTAGATCACTCAGATGATACTATCCTGTCAGCTCAGTCTACAAATGTTCCACCCTGTATAGAGTAAAAAAAGGTAGAAAAGCTGCTTTAAATCCTTAGGCACGAGTAGCTCTTTTACTTAAAGAAACATTTTTATTTCTTAGTACAAATAATGTTTATTGGAAAGATTTAATCCTACAGTTAAAATTGGATTATACGGAACCATTGATACAAAGATCAACGCAAGAAAAATTTAAATGCGTACCCAGGCGGAAGAAACCGGGAATCCAAACCCGGTACCTGTTTTATTTTTGTTTTTTTATAGCTGGTTTAAGTAAGCTTTTTACAATATCTGCGAATTAGGAAAATAAAAATTACGTAATTTCCTTTAATATAATGGAACTAAGTTATCATTAAGGATTTAAAGCGGTTGACCTCCAGGGCTCCTAATTTTTTTCCACCCTGTTTAGTGTTTATACTTCAGACATAAATAAAAGGTTTAGGTATGAATAGGATATCAACCAGCATTCGGCAACTCTGCGATCCATAGTTTTTATCCGAATATTTTTAATATTAAATAGTGAACATTTATCTAAATAGCTCATAAAACCTTAAACCATATTATATTACCATAGAAATAGCCACATGGAATAACCGTCTGAAGCTATATTGATTAGGATAAACCATATATAGCCTACGTTTATGCATTGAATTATATTTAGGACATGAATGACAACTATTTACTAGACATAATGATTACTGAACCGTTTTGTTAGTCTATATTCAGTCCCGCCACTACGTGCACTTCAGCTCGTTTGTGGTGCGCGTGCCGCTGCCGCCGCAGGACACCATCGCAAGTGCAGACTTCTGGCCGAAGGGAGTTGTGTTTCGGCAGTTCCGGGGCAATCTGCCGAATCCTGCGCCAGATCAGACGACGCAGCGGACCCACGCTGTTACGTCGCCTAAATCCAAATAGATTTAAGTTTTAATTTATTTTATGTAGGACTTTGTAGTTCACAGTGCCTTAGTTTAATTACTGTAATGCTGTGTAACTAAATTGAATAAATAATTAAATATTCTAAAGTCAATCGTTCCCGTATCACTGCATACTTATATCATATCCAACATATATTTATTAACATTTGTACCGAAGGCTGAAGACACTCTGTATAAGTAAGTAGGTACGGTCAGCATCAACAACACAGCTACTAGTGTCAATTTTAGTATGAAATGCGACATGCGACTCAGTAGTTCAATTGTCAGCAACTTTTAATACAGACCGTACTAATATCATACTTTACTAAACGTATAAAGCAAAAACCGCCAAACTGGTGTCTCATATTTAATCCCAGACAAGTATGTACGTACACGAAACGTATCTGTTTACGAGGGACATTCGAGAGGGTCTTATCCATTCTTGACCCCGGCTGAAAGATATCGTTTGGGATCGTATTTAACGCTTCAAACTAAACTGCTATCGTATTCATAAAACTAGGATTTACCCGCAACTTCGTCTGCGTATTTTTTTAATCCATACTTAATATTATAAATGCGAAAGTGTGTCTGTCTGTCTGTTACCTCTTCACGCTTAAACCGCTGAATCGATTTTGATGAAATTTGGCATAGAGATAGTTTAAGATCCGAGGAAGGACATGGAAATTGTACCTAAAAAGATTGAAAAGTGAGTGAACATTTCTGTTGGGGTGCGGTGACCCTGTAGGAAATGTAATTATTAGACCAAAAGCACAATTCGCCCCCTGCCTGCTATACGGCCACATCTCAAAAAATCATTTTTTCGAGAAATCGCTTGTTAAAGTTTTGGCAGCGTAGTGCGTGGTAGTAAAAAGGGGCTTACTCCTTGAGTTTTGGGTTAATTCATTGTTAATTTAGCTTTTTTTACTCGAGATGATATACTGCTTCTTATGAATATGTCTTTTTTTATAAAACATGTAATTAATTAGAGTTGTGGCCGTATTGCAGTAACATTTTGTTGAAATTTTGAGATGCGTCCAAAACTGAACAAGAATTATTGGACAACGGCAACATGAAATAGTTAAGATACCTTTGTTAATCAATTTTTGTTCCAGTAACAACATCACTGAAAGCGATAAAATCTCTAGATGCAGATAATTATGCATATAAAAAATGATTACCTGGTACCTTTATCGTCTGTTCAAGGCACTTGTATGCTTAATTATCGTGTTAACATGTATGTACCTTACTATGCGGTATAATACCATGTACAAGGAGGCCCCATAGTTTTAGCGTGGACTAGGTTTCCGTTGATATTAGTGTAAGTACTGTTTTTCAGAATTCTTCAACGTCTTTACAATATTACCTTTTCATAGCGCAGGAGAAGCTTTTCGTTTTCTACTTTTAGCTTTAGCAATACTGGATGAAGACTGGTTCGTATCAAGTCCCAATTTATGTGAGTCGGTGTTTACAACGAATTTTTAGAACACCTTGGCCCAAGATGTAGGACGTGGCTCTCACAGTTCTATTCAACTGCTCAAAAGTAATAGCCACACTCAATCTGGGTAAGCCAGGCGACAAACCAAAGGGTTACCGACCCCTACTACATAGTTGCGTCTACAAATTTTTGGAGAGGCTAATCTACAATCAAATCGAACCTATTGTCGAAAAAATAATTCCTGTGGAGCAGGCTGGATTCCGTAGTGGTCCGAACTACGTGGATCAGGTAAATGTCGCTCACAACACACATATAGAGGCTGAGTTTCAAAGGAGAAAGAAAACCGTGGCAGTATTTTCGACCTCTCATCTGCATTCGATAACGTATGTAGACGGGAGCTTAATCTATAAGCTCATGACCGTGGTGCAGATGGTGGGACTAATCAACTCTATGCTCAGCAATAGGGAATTTATCGTCTACCTCGGAAGCACTCCGAGCAAAGTCAGAAAGCTGAACGATGGACTACCTCAAGGATCGGTCCTGGCCCTGCTCCTGTCCCATATCGTGTGTGTATAGGTTGAACAGGAGTGGGTCAGGACCGATTACGAAAACAGAGAGTCGGAAATTTATGTATGGTGATGACATTGCCATCACATACCAGCATGGCAAATTTAAATCCTCGAAGGAAGCTCTTACTCGCAATCTGGAATGACATTTCTGATTGGGCTGCCCCAATGCAAGTAAAACAGAAGTTGCGACATTCCATCCTTGCAACAAAGAAGCAAATTATGAGCCAAATATATGCTTCAGAGAGACTACGATTAAATTAAATCCTACACCAAAGTACTTGTGTCACTCTAGACCGCGGTCTTACCTATATGCGAAGAAGCTACAGACGCCGAATAACATACTAAACAGACTAAAGGGAACACTTGGGGAGCAACAACTGATGTGCTACGCACTACCAGTCAGCCTAGTTTACTCCACGGCAGAGTATTGCGCGCCAGTTTGGCTTAACAGCGCACAATGACGTTTATTTCGCTTATATTTAAAGGGATTCATCGTAATAATACTAGAATATACGTTATTTCTATGGGACGCAACTCAAAAAAATATTATAAATTTATGATATACAGCCACAACTGAAAAGTGGCTGTCTTGCAGGGAGTCAACTGACAATTTTTGGTCAGATCCATAAGGCAACTTGTGGAAAAAAGGCTCTTAAGGACACTTTTTCTTATGGCTCTCGAAATAAGGTCGTAAATTAACCTATTCTGACTGCGAATCTGCAATAATCCGAAAAAAAATTTTTTTTGAGATGTGGCCGTATAGCAGGCAGGGGGCGAATTGCTTTTACATTTGCTTAGGCGCTTTTAATAATCCCTTTTATCAAGTTCAACGCGTACGTAGTCGCGGGCAAAAGCTAGTTTACCATATACTAAACAATCTTTGGATGTCCGCTATCACAGTACCAAAATTGGTATTTTCTATAATAATTTTCCAGCCGATTCGGCGTGATGAGAGTATAAAGAACATATGACACACAGAAGGCGCCAGACTGGCATGGCGCCACGCGCCCATATAAAACAAAAGGCGGTCCTGCGTTGCGCTATTAAGATTTTTCCAGAGATAATGATATCGATAGAAAAGTGATGTTCATATTTCACTCCAGGACCCCATGATACAGGCTCAGCCTAGTTTGGGATCCGCTAGATATATAACACTTTATGTACTTGTGTATTGGTAAGCAAATAAATTATTTTAATTTTTTTTTTTCGATACAAAGTTACAAATCAGAATTTTGCTATCGTATAGATGTGTAAGTATGTGACCTCTAGACACGTATCAATTAATTGCTTTGCGATATTACAACCGATCACGTTTCTTTTATGGGAGCCCACTTAAATATTTAAGTAAGTATTTTATTCTATTTTTAGTAGGTATTTGTTGTTATACCGGCAACAGAAATACATCAGCTGTCAAAATTTCAAGTGTCTAACTACGGTTCATGAGACACGGACAGATGGACAGACAGACAGACAGTAAGACTGTCCTCTTAGTAATAGGGTCCCGTTTTTTTTCCCTTTGAGTACGGAACCCTAAAAAGTAATACCGCAAATATTTTAAAAACCAGCGAGCTCAGCTCCTAAAACCTCCATGATCTGCAAAAACTTGCCTTAATAAATGACACAAAGTTTTATTACCCAACTGAGATACATAAACTCACTACGTAAAGCAGTAAAGAGATAAAGAAGATCAAGTGTCAAACTTAAATGGCTTCAATTGTACATTACTGCAGACGCCAGGAAATAAGGGCTTGCCGGCTGAGTACGTATAGACGGATAATACGAAGCTGTCAAGCCCTTTTCACGGCTAAGGCATGTATAATGCTTTTCTCAAACATATGCAATGAATTAAAAAAATACACCACACAAAAAAACATAATTCAGCTGTTTAGCCCGTTTATGAACACAGACGCCATGTTTAAAAAATATTTACTATCCGGCCTAGGCCTTAAATTTTGTATGAAATTCCTTTACAGTTCTCTCTAATTGTTCCGCCCGAAACGTGGCACTTCGAAGCCTGTTTTAACGCACGTTATGACGATATTTCATTGCATGTTTGTGAAAAATCCTTTCTAATACAAAAAAATTGGGCAAGTGCGAGTCCGACTCGCGCATGAAGGGTTCCGTACCATAAAACAAGTTTGTTGTATGAGAACCCCCCTTAAATATTTATTTTATTTTATTTTTAGTATTTGTTGTTATAGCGGCAATAGAAATACATCATCTGTGAAAATTTCAACAGTCTAGCTATCACCGCTCTTGAGATACAGCCTGGTGACAGACGGACGGACGGACGGACGGACAGCGAAGTCTCAGTAATAGGGTCACGTTTTTACCCTTTGGGTACGGAACCCTAAAAAGCGAATGGCAAAAGTCCCGGCTGTCCTTTTTTTACCCAACTGCGGAACAAAACACGATACATTTTTTTTATAGATCTTGTACTTACCATGAGTTTACCGTGACTGTACTCGTTGGCGACTGCGTAAATAATTTGTATCGGAGATTTGTAGTTCTACAAAATAACCGCTGGATGCTCGTGGATGGTCGAGAACTGTGCGGTTCCAGACGAATTTCCTACTGCCAACGCTCTGCATATCTCTAAATTCGCCAAACCCGGACTAAGACTTAAAAACCCGGACATTTGGCGTTAGTCGCATTTTTTTCCCAGACGTGTCCGAAAATAATATTATTAAAAAACAATTGCTTTATTTTCATTGACATAAAAAGTGACCTAGTTTTCCCCGGACACTTCTAGAAAACCCCCCGGACGTCCCCCGGACGGCCTCCAAACTAGGGGAAACCCGGGGAAACCCAGACGGATGGCAGCCCTATGCATGTGGAATGAGCTCCCTGCCGAGGTTTTCCCCGGGGGCTACAGTATGCGGTTCTTCAAGAGGGGAGTAAATAGGTTCTTAAAGGGTCGGGAACGCGCGTGTGATGCTCGCAGGCATCCATGGTCGGCGGTAGCTGCTTAAAATCTGGCGGGCCGCATGCTTGTTTACCACCGTCGTAGAATTCAAAAAGAAATAATACTCATAACCATAATAAACTTCGTACACTCTTTATTGCTGTAATTGTGCAATAACTCGCAGATAGCTAAATAACGGCTATTTAAGGGAAATATAGGGCCCCTTGAACCCCGATAAGTGCGGGTCCGTTAAGCCTCTTATTTCTTGATTTATAGACCAGGGTAGTACGTATATTGTACGCAATATGTAGCGTATGAAGGCTTCTTAGTTATAAATAACGTTTTTGAGGGTAGCGGCTGGCCTCTTTGCTTGATTGGATATAAAATATTATTTTGGAGACGATGCGGCGACCATTGTATACATACTTCTAATTACATAGATATATAGGTCTAACTACCCAGTTACTTACTAGCTTCGCTAGAAGTAGTCGACGTAATTCATTTCGCAGAATTTTTCTGCAACTGAAACGGAACACATATTTTAAATATATTGGTGTATCTTAGTAGATTAGGGTAATCCCTAATTCTAAGTACCCTAATCGACCAACCCTAACCTAACCGGGTTAGATTTATTTTATAACTTTTCACAAAAGGTAATGATATCAGCAGAATAACAATTATGTGAAATGAGCATTATGCAAAACATTACGTTCGGTAATACAATTTTCCTACGAAACATTAGTAAACCTTCAAAACTAGCAGCAGAAGCTACTTAATTACGATAAAGTGAAAATGACCTGCTGCGTCGTCGGGGCCGTTCCTGACAATCTCACTTGAGTGTAAACCGTTTAATACATTTGTTAAATATGTCTCACGAAAGTTTTAATAAGATTACTTTATCCTTATAATTTATTTTGACACCTTCAAGCCCCAGCTTGCAACTTAATTAAGATAAAGCATAAATTACCTGTTTAAGAGTCCTCCTCTCAAAAGCTCCTCTCCACCCTATATGTTGAAGTTGAACGACGTTTAGAAGCTAATCACCGCTAAGATAACACCCTCTTTAACATGCAAATGCACTGCGGTAGTCCCCGCTTAACCGCTCGCAGGGATCCAGACGTAGAGTACACAGGAACAGACTTTTCTGTCTAAATCTCAATGACCCATTATCCCTATACAGATCAACTAGCTTTTGCCCGCGACTACGTCCGCGTGGAACTTGGAAGTATGGAAGCAACCTCGTACAACACGTTAGATATCCATGTCCACCTAATCACCGTAATTAATAAAAGTGATTATTAAAAGCGCCTAAGCAAATGTAAGAGCAATTGTGCTTTTGGTCTAATAATTACATTTCCTACAGGGTCATCAATGTCATCATGAATTACTTACTTACTTTTCAATCTTTTTAGGGATAATTTCCAGGATGAGAACTATCCTATGTCCTTCCTCGGATCTTAAACTATCTCTATGCCAAATTTCATCAAAATCGATTAAGCTGTTTAAGCGTGAAGAGGTAACAGACAGACAGACACACTTTCGCATTTATAATATTAGTATGGATTAGTATTAGTATGGATAGACAATGGATAGACATGACGAACTGTTTTTAGAGTATTTAAATCAATCCTATTTTTTATTGGGATCAAGTGTCTATATGGGACTAACTACAATTAGACTGCTCTAAAAGTTAGAGTTCAACATTCCTACGGAGTGCTAGAAACGCTCCATACAAATGGCCACCTAATCGTGATGCCATTATATGTTATGGGTACCAATATTTGTATGGAGACAATAAGAAATATGCTATTTTCACCGTGATAAAGAGCGTTTATAGTTTTGTACAATTATGAATTTATGAGGATTGAGAACATTTCATAATTTTTATGAGTTAAAAAAAACATAATATTTGCGCGTATTTATTTTACCTTTGAAGTCACATTATTTAAGAAAATATTTTTTGAGTCTTTTTTCTTTGTTTCATCACATATTGAGCAAATTTTATTCATATAACTACAGTTTATGCTATAGAATTTTAAATCAGCCGTCATCCCTATTCCGCCACACGATAAAGAAGACTTCGTTTAAGGTAACCCTTTAACCCTTTTCCTTCACCGTAGTCAGGTAAAAAGTACCCTTGAACCTTTGGGGGAATTGGTTAATATCTATCCACCCGTATTGGCATGATGAGGGCACAAAGACATTCCCACTGATAAAAGGCATATAAAAGATATTTACACTAAATACCCATAAGATAAATCCGGACAAGTGTGAGACGGGCCCACTGAGGGTTCCGTGCAAATTTATACCGTTGCTTAACCTCAATGATTGATTACGTGGGTACTGTAAATAAAGACTTATTTTTTTTGTGATTTCATTACAAATGTATAGTTTTAAAAAAAAAATCTATACTTCACTACATAGTATATAAAATTAAAAATTTAAAAAACCCCCGACATGACAACCTGTAAAAAGAAAGAAATAAAATCTACGAATTGTGCCTTTACAATGAACAGTAGAAAAGGAATCCAAGCGTCGTTGCGTTCGGGGGACCGCTAAGTACCTAACCTAAGTGAAATCAAATATATTTTTCAACGCAAAATTGTAAGTAGGTATGCATTTTATTTGGGGCTTCCCACTTTACGATTTTAAGTACATTGCATTTCATTTACTTAGCGGTCCCCCGACGCAACGAAGCTTGGATTCTTTTTCTACTGTTCATTGTAAAGGCACATTTCGTAGATTTTATTTCTTTCTTTTTACAGGTTGTCATGTCGGGGGTTTTTTAAATTTTTAATTTTATTTTTATTTCATATTTTTTAAACAAACAGAAGTTTTTTCCCGGAATTTTCTACATTTAACACTTTTTTGGTTTTACACCGTTTATGGTCCATAGTTTCCAGTCTTTCCTCGAGCTTGATCCTTGACTATGTGTAAGACAACAGGATCCCAAGCCAGTGGTAACGAAAGCCGTCTTCTCTAAAATTGAAATTAGCCTTTAGCAACATTCTGGGAAAAAATCGTTAGCAAAGTTATTAGCCAAGACAATCAAAATACCGTGCCGTGGAGTGCCGGCTGAAGAATAGCATTCCCCCATCTCTTCTCGTGGGTGTCGTCAAGGCGACTAAGAGATTTTGACCCGTGCAAATGTCACCTACTAATGGGTCGGACTGGTGTCGGGCAGCAGCGACACTAGTGCAACAACTATACTGCGATTGCCAACCCGCCTGCTCAGCGTGGCAATTAGAGCGAACCCTCCCATGGCAAGTTCCAACGACACACGGCCCCCAGTTCCTGGCCGCCCTGCTATTCCAGATCACGGCGGCGGTCTCGGTAACGGCAGGGTAGGGGGTGCGAAGAATCCCCGGGTTACGGAAGGCCGCCAAAACAAACTGACCTTGGCGACGTATAATGGACGCACGTTACGACTGGACGAGCACCTGGCGCAACTCGAGCATGAACTCGGAAAGATTAGGTGGCACATTCTTGGGTTGAGCGAAGTCCGAAGAGAGGGTGAGGACACGGTGACGCTTGAATCTGGCCACCTTCTGTACTACCGAGAGGGACACCAGCTATCCCAAGGTGGCGTAGGGTTCTTGGTCAATAGGAATCTTTGTGACAACGTTGTAGAAGTTTCGAGTGTGTCGAATAGGGTCGCGTACCTAGTAATTAAGCTAACCGAGAGGTATAGCCTCAAGGTTGTGCAGGTTTACGCACCGACCTCGACATACTCGGACGATGAAGTGGAGGATATGTTCGGGGACATATCGAAGGCCTTACACTTCACCACTAAGGCCCACTACAACGTTGTCATGGGAGATTTCAACGCCAAAGTGGGAGTACAAAATTGCAGAGAATCGGTAGTAGGGTCCCATGGTTATGGTAGCAGGAATCATAGGGGGCAAATGCTGGTCAACTTTCTCGAAAAGGAGGGGCTTTTCTTGATGAATTCGTTTTTCAAGAAACAACCTCAAAGGAAGTGGACATGGCAGAGCCCCGACAACATGACGAAAAATGAGATCGACTTCATCATAACGGACAAGAAGCGCATATTCAGAGACGTCTCAGTGATCAATAGGTTTAATACCGGCAGTGATCACCGACTTGTACGAGGCTCTCTGAATATCAATTTCAAGCTAGAACGTGTTCGTTTGATGAAGTCCAGGCTCCGACCTAACCCGCTCCAAACTATAATGGGATCTGAAACGTTCCAGTCAAATCTGGAGAACCGATTCGCTGCCCTGGAAACCACAAACAGCGTTGACATTGACCAAACCCTCGAAGGTGTGGTCGGAATCCTCAGGGAGGAAGGTGTGAGATTTTGCGAATTACAGCGTAAAGGCAGGAAGTCGAAGTTTTCGGGAGAAACACTCGGGCTTATGACGGAACGACGTGAACACCCACCAGTCACTTTGTCAGAAAGGCATGCTCTAAACAAGAAAATTGGTAAACTAGTGCGACGAGACCTCCGATGCTCCAACACACGGTCTGTTGAAAGAGCTATTGAGCAAAATCGGGGGTCCAAAGTGTTTGTCCAATCTCTTGGGAGAAGCCATCTGACAAAGCTGACCACCGCGGATGGAGTAGTCGTTGCTTCAAGGCCAGGGATTTTCGCGGAAGTTGAGAACTTCTACAGCCTGTTATACGCTTCACACGCAACTCAACCTGATCCCGGAAATGAGGATTCCAGAGCCACACTTACGCGCCACTTTACTGAAGACTTGCCAGAAATCAGCGTAGGCGAAATCGAGATAGCTCTAAAACAGCTTAAAAATGGAAAAGCCCCTGGAGAGGACGGTATTACGACTGAGCTCCTGAAATCTGGTGGTAAACCGGTAATGAAGGAGCTCCAAAACATCTTTAATACTGTCCTCTTTGATGGGAGAACTCCGGAGGCGTGGAGTAGGAGTATTGTCGTGCTGTTTTTCAAAAAGGGTGATAAAACTCTTTTGAAAAACTACCGACCCATTTCGCTCCTAAGTCACGTCTACAAGCTGTTTTCGAGAGTTATCACGAACCGTCTTGCACGAAGACTCGACGAGTTTCAGCCCCCGGAACAGGCGGGGTTTCGATCAGGATACAGCACCGTAGACCACATTCATACAGTGAGGCAGATTATACAGAAGACGGAAGAGTATAATCGGCCCCTGTGCTTAGCGTTCGTGGACTACGAGAAGGCTTTTGACTCCATCGAAACCTGGTCGGTTTTGGAATCTCTGCAGCGATGCCAAGTCGATTGGCGATACATCCAACTGTTGAAAGGTCTTTACAATGCCGCTAGCATGGCCGTCCAAATACAGAACCGGCAGTCTGAACCTATCCCCATGCATCGTGGTGTGAGACAAGGGGATGTTATATCCCCCAAATTGTTCACAAATGCATTGGAGGATATGTTCAAGACGTTGGACTGGAAAGGACAAGGCATTAACATAAACGGTGAGTACCTTTCACACTTGCGATTTGCAGACGACATTGTCATCCTGGCGGAAACGCTGCAAGACTTGCAATTTATGCTGAACGGCCTAGCTGAGTCTTCAAAACGCATCGGCCTCCGGATGAACTTGGACAAAACCAAGGTTATGTTCAATGAACATGTTAGTCCGGAACCAATTGCGGTACAGGGCAGCTTTCTCGAGGTTGTTAAAGAGTACGTCTACCTTGGGCAAATATTGCAGTTGGGTAAAAACAACTTCGAGAGAGAGGCTAATAGAAGAATACAGCTGGGCTGGGCAGCATATGGCAAACTTCGTCGGGTCTTCACATCACCAATTCCACAATGTCTGAAGACGAAAGTTTTCAACCAGTGCGTCCTACCCGTAATGACATACGGTGCCGAGACGTGGACACTCACGGTTGGGCTGGTCCACAAATTTAAAGTCGCTCAGAGAGCTATGGAAAGGGCAATGCTCGGAGTTTCTTTGAAGGATCGAATTCGGAACGAAGTGATCCGTCAGAGAACCAAAGTTACCGACATAGCTCACCGTATTAGCAATTTGAAGTGGCAGTGGGCTGGCCATATTATCCGAAGAACCGATAACCGGTGGGGTAAACGTGTTCTTGAGTGGAGACCGCGGATCGGCAAGCGTAGTGTGGGACGCCCTCAGACTAGGTGGAGCGATGATCTGTGCAGAGTGGCTGGCAAAAGCTGGATGAGAGTAGCCGAGGATCGCTTACAATGGCGTGCAGTTGGAGAGGCCTATGTCCAGCAGTGGACAAGAATAGGCTGATGATGATGATGAATCAAAATACATACTTTAAATGCACTGGATAAGTTGAAAGAACCTGCTACTTATGGCCTAAAACAGAACCAGGTTTCCATTCTACAGGATCCAAATAGTACGGGTGGCTTACTTAGATCCATAAAAATTGCAGTTGGTGCTAGGTAACTTGACTTAGTTTTGAAAGACCTAATCATCGATAATCCACACCATGGGATAAACCGTTAAAAAATATTACATCCCCACTTTTTTACGTGTAGGTAAGGTACACAAAAATATAGTTTTTAAAAATTTATTCTACCACTATGTCTCTGCTTAGCCGTAGATAGACGGACGGACATGGTGAAACTATAAGGGTTCCTTGTTGACTACAGAATCCTAAAAAGCTGTTATTCACTTAGGCGAGTACTTTTGCTAAAGCTTACGTGTCCTTTAGTCGCGTTAAAATCTTGCAAGGTGTTGCTATTTGTGACCTCGATCAAAAAAACCTGTTCAATAGTCCTAATGACAATTCAGCTCTAGCAGAATTGCAAAACTAAGAACAGTGACCCAATATTGTGACGGAAATTAAAAAAGTTTTACTGGGACTCGGTTTAATATCGACTTCCTTACACAAACGTTAATTGCTCATCAAGAACAATCAGACGAGCTCAAACACCATGGGTTTATTCTGTGCTGTTAAGGAGTTCCTACGGCCATCTTCAGCTGCATGGTACCAAATTATTGTACTGTCAAAATTTTATTAAATTGTTGATTACGCTAATAAAACTTAACATTTAACCAACATTTGAAATTCTTGGCTTAGATCCTTTCACAACTAGATGGCAGGGCCGTATTTACCCCTAGGCCCACAAGGCCCGGGCCTAGGGGCCCAGCTAGTCTTAGGGACCCAGTCCCAGACGCAGGACTTGTACCATAATAATGTTCTCCTTATAGGGGAGGGGGCCCTAAATGCCAAGTGCCTAGGGGCCCTGGCCCGCTTAGTCCAGCCCTGCTAGATGATTATCATGAGATCTTCACTTAGTGAGTGATAAGGAAAATGCTAATAAAACAACATTTATCCAGCGTTTGGAATTATTCGCCTCAATATTGGCTGAGATCCATTAACAACTATACCTGGTCATCATGAGACCTTAATTTAGTAAGTGATATAGAAAATGCTAATAATACTTAACATTTAAACAAAATTTGAAATCCTTGGCTTCAATATTGGCTGAGATCCATTAACAACTAGCTGATCATCATGAGACCTTAATTTAGTAAGTGATATAGAAAATGCTAATAATACTTAACATTTAACCAAAATTTGGAATCCTTGGCTTCAATATTGGCTGAGATCCATTAACAACTACCTGGTCATCATGAGATCCTCATTTGGTGAGTGATATAGAAAATGCTAATAATACTTAACATTTAACCAAAATTTGGAATCCTTAGCTTCAATATTGGCTGAGATCCATTAACAACTAGCTGATCATCATGAGACCTTAATTTAGTAAGTGATATAGAAAATGCTAATAATACTTAACATTTAACCAAAATTTGGAATCCTTGGCTTCAATATTGGCTGAGATCCATTAACAACTACCTGGTCATCATGAGATCCTCATTTGGTGAGTGATATAGAAAATGCTAATAATACTTAACATTTAACCAAAATTTGAAATCCTTGGCTTCAATATTGGCTGAGATCCATTAACAACTACCTGGTCATCATGAGATCCTCATTTAGTGAGTGATATAGAAAATGCTAATAATACTTAACATTTAACCAAAATTTGGAATCCTTGGCTTCAATATTGGCTGAGATCTTGTCACTTGTTCCAATTAAAGCTGAATATCTTGGAAACTACTGGTCCTACTTCCACCAAACATAGCTAAGAACCATCTCGACGGAAAAGTCTTTCGATTAAAAAAAAACGCACTTAAATTGGTCCATCCGCTTGGGCGCTACGATGCCACAGACAGATACACAGATACACAGATACACAGATACACAGATACACATGTTAAACTTATAACACCCCTCTTTTTTTCGTCGGGGGTTAAAAATTAGATTTTGATAGTAGACCTGAGTATAGGTAGTATAGGGTCCATCCGCTTGGGCGCTACGATGCCACAGACAGACACACAGATACACAGATACACAGATACACAGATACACAGATACACATGTTAAACTTATAACACCCCTCTTTTTTTCGTCGGGGGTTAAAAACAAAATCGCTTCCTGTCTCGCTGTCTGTCTATCCCTATGTAAGTTTAGATCTTTAAAACTACGCAACGGATTTTGATGCGGCTTTTCTAAATAGATAGAGTGATTCAAGAGGAAGGTTTATATGTATAATACATGCACAATTTATCAGCATTGCACCCGTGCGAAGCCGGGGCGGGTCGCTAGTGTAGTATAAGACGGTATTACTTGCCAAATTTCATAGTAGGGTAATGGAAAATATTCTATAAAAATAAAATTAAAAATTTAAAAAACCCCCGACATGACAACCTGTAAAAAGAAAGAAATAAAATCTACGAAATGTGCCTTTACAAAGAACAGTAGAAAAGGAATCCAAGCGTCGTTGCGTTCGGGGGACCGCTAAGTACCTAACCTAAGTGAAATGAACTATATTTTTCAACGCAAAATTGTAAGTATGCATTTTATTTGGGGCTTCCCACTTTACGATTTTAAGTACATTGCATTTCATTTACTTAGCGGTCCCCCGACGCAACGAAGCTTGGATTCTTTTTCTACTGTTCTTTGTAAAGGCACATTTCGTAGATTTTATTTCTTTCTTTTTACAGGTTGTCATGTCGGGGGTTTTTTAAATTTTAAATTTTATTTTTATTTTATATTTTTTAAACAAACAGAAGTTTTTTCCCGGAATTTTCTACATTTAACACGTTCGCGGACAGTAAGACACACCTGTTTGACACTAAAATTTTGTAGCAGTTTCGTCATAATTGTAAGATTGAGTACAATTTACATGTGACAGTGAACACTATGCAAGTCGAATGCTATAACAGTTGCGTCAAATATGATACGTTTTTATACTACCTTATGTGACAACAAATGCTATAGCATAGCATTCCATAGCAGTTCTGCCACATGGCTTAGCTAGCTCGTGGTACATTAATGGCATTGAATGTTATAGCAGCTGCCTGCTACGCTTATATGTGATAGCGAAAACGAATATAGGCGTTGATTACAGGAGTTATAGTTATCAACGGGTTTGTCACTCACGCCTATTCTATTAGAGTCTCTCTTGTTACTTTCAGACGACGCACCAGACAAGTTTGGCATTTAGTCTTCGTAGGAACTTCACTGCCCCGCTATATTTCGAAATGGGTCTTGATCAGATTCACCGGTATCGTCGGTTACACTTCTGACTCTTCTCTTGATCATTTTGTTGATGTTTTTGACTCTTCAACGTTAATTTGATCCTCCGATGACTGCTCAGTCACCTCTTCAAACATTTTCAGTAACTTCTCACTATCGTGGGCTTAAAAACTCGTATTGGACGAGCCTATCGTTGATCTAATGATTTTGGTGGTAAAGGCGGTGACGGTGAAGTCTGTATAGGTCAGTGGTGCAGTCTGTATGTTGCCACCGAGTCGGCGGTCGGGCTCGAGCGAAGACCTTCTTTGGAGGCATGTAACTCAAATTAAAAGCACTTTTTTACACTGCGATAAAGCTACAATACCCTTCACTATGTTAGCAGTTGAATGGTGAACCAAGAGACGTATAATTCCAAGATATTTGCTGACAATTATGTTTACTGTGTATGTGTATAATATAAAATATGTACATTAATCTATGTCTGTATTTTAAATTGTAACCACCGTCAAAGCTCGTTGAAGGGCAATAAACAGTTAGTAAATATAGCTAATTATACAACCCACCAAAATATCCAAGAAAATACTTGAATAAATGTTACTTACGATGATAAAAACAATCCTTCGAAATGTTGTCGACACGCAAAATTCTCAAAATACTGATGGTCAACACAGCGGCGCACAAGCCGGGCGATTGAACTAATTTTCATACAACCGAGAATGCTATAGCATCTGTGTGCGGGAGAGTGGGGTACGATTGTCGGCAACACATGTCAACTTGTCAGTGTGCGAAAAGCAAGTAATGTGACAGTAAGCGTACCCGGATTGCAGAGAAATTGACAGTAAATGTTAATGTATACGTTTTCACTATGGCAAAGCGCATTCTTTAGCATTCGCGCTCAGGAAAGAAGTTCAATTAAAGACTGCTATAGAATGCGCGTCACAAGAGGTACTCAAAATTCGAATGCCATAGAATGCCCGTCCGCGAACGCGCTAACACTTTTTTGGTTTTACACCGTTTATGGTCCATAGTTTCCAGTCTTTCCTCGAGCTTGATCCTTGAATATGTGTACGACAACAGGATCCCAAGCCAGTGGTAACGAAAGCCGTCTTCTCTAAAATTGAAATTAGCCTTTAGCAACATTCTGGGAAAAAATCGTTAGCAAAGTTATTAGCCAAGACAATCAAAATACATACTTTAAATGCACTGGATGAGTTGAAAGAACCTGCTACTTATGGCCTAAAACAGAACCAGGTTTCCATTCTACAGGATCCAAATAGTACGGGTGGCTTACTTAGATCCATAAAAAATGCAGTTGGTGCTAGGTAACTTGACTTAGTTTTGAAAGACCTAATCATCGATAATCCACACCATGGGATAAACCGTTAAAAAATATTACATCCCCACTTTTTTACGTGTAGGTAAGGTACACAAAAATATAGTTTTTAAAAATTTATTCTACCACTATGTCTCTGCTTAGCCGTAGATAGACGGACGGACATGGTGAAACTATAAGGGTTCCTTGTTGACTACAGAATTCTAAAAAGCTGTTATTCACTTAGGCGAGTACTTTTGCTAAAGCTTACGTGTCCTTTAGTCGCGTTAAAATCTTGCAAGGTGTTGCTATTTGTGACCTCGATCAAAGGAACCTGTTCAATAGTCCTAATGACAATTCAGCTTTAGCAGAATTGCATAACTAAGAACAGTGAACCAATATTGTGACGGAAATTAAAAAAGTTTTACTGGGACTCGGTTTAATATCGACTTCCTTACACAAACGTTAATTGCTCATCAAGAACAATCAGACGAGCCCAAACACCATGGGTTTATTCTGTGCTGTTAAGGAGTTCCTACGGCCATCTTCAGCTGCATGGTACCAAATTATTGTACTGTCAAAATTTTATTAAATTGTTGATTACGCTAATAAACTTAACATTTAACCAATATTTGAAATTCTTGGCTTAGATCCTTTCACAACTAGATGGCAGGGCCGTATTTACCCCTAGGCCCACAAGGCCCGGGCCTAGGGGCCCAGCTAGTCTTAGGGACCCAGTCCCAGACGCAGGACTTGTACCATAATAATGTTCTCCTTATAGGGGAGGGGGCCCTAAATGCCAAGTGCCTAGGGGCCCTGGCCCGCTTAGTCCAGCCCTGCTAGATGATTATCATGAGATCTTCACTTAGTGAGTGATAAGGAAAATGCTAATAAAACAACATTTATCCAGCGTTTGGAATTATTCGCCTCAATATTGGCTGAGATCCATTAACAACTACCTGGTCATCATGAGACCTTAATTTAGTAAGTGATATAGAAAATGCTAATAATACTTAACATTTAAACAAAATTTGAAATCCTTGGCTTCAATATTGGCCGAGATCCATTAACAACTAGCTGATCATCATGAGACCTTAATTTAGTAAGTGATATAAAAAATGCTAATAATACTTAACATTTAACCAAAATTTGGAATCCTTGGCTTCAATATTGGCTGAGATCCATTAACAACTACCTGGTCATCATGAGATCCTCATTTGGTGAGTGATATAGAAAATGCTAATAATACTTAACACATAACCAAAATTTGAAATCCTTGGCTTCAATATTGGCTGAGATCCATTAACAACTACCTGGTCATCATGAGATCCTCATTTAGTGAGTGATATAGAAAATACTAATAATACTTAACATTTAACCAAAATTTGGAATCCTTGGCTTCAATATTGGCTGAGATCTTGTCACTTGTTCCAATTAAAGCTGAATATCTTGGAAACTACTGGTCCTACTTCCACCAAACATAGCTAAGAACCATCTCGACGGAAAAGTCTTTCGATTAAAAAAAAACGCACTTAAATTGGTCCATCCGCTTGGGCGCTACGATGCCACAGACAGATACACAGATACACAGATACACAGATACACAGATACACAGATACACATGTTAAACTTATAACACCCCTCTTTTTTTCGTCGGGGGTTAAAAATTAGATTTTGATAGTAGACCTGAGTATAGGTTTTAATTTCGACATGAGACCTCCACACGTTCCAGAGATAAAGGGTCGTGATCTTGACGGACGGACGGACAACAAAGTGTATAAGGGTTTCGTTTTTTCTTTTGAAGTAGGGAACCCTAAACATGGTGCTGCAATGCATTGCGCTATTAAGATTATGCCTGTAATCGTGACTCTTCTCTCTGCAATATTATTTTTCAATAATTTTTTATAATAGGAAAGTTGTGTGCTTTCTGAAGCTATTTATTCTGCGCAGCACTTCAGATGAAGCCAGGGATAATCCAGGATCGAGTGATGGTTCGTTTCCTGCATTTGTTTTAAATAAGGATAAATTTTGACCCATTTTTACCAAAAAAAAAATGATGTTAGAGGAGTCATCTCCAGATTGAATCCATAAAATTTTGTCGAAGATCAAATGCCAAGATCCGAAGCATTGAAAGAAATTCTCAAATATTGTACGCAGATCTATAGCGATTTCGGTGTTTTTAACCGACTTCCAATACAGGAGGTTGTATGTTTCACTGTATGTATTTTTATAGTAAGTCGGACAGTTCTTCGCGGAATAACGATTACTTCCCATCAAGTATATTTTTTTGTGAAAAACTGATTACTTATTAATTTTTCCTAATACCCGTAAAGAAAACGCTACCGAACCTTAAAAGCAGTACCAGCTAGCTAAATTATCGCCTGTTTCTTCGATTTTTTGCTTAAACGATACTCGCAATAAATTGCGGGGCGATTAGCCGTGTAATCGCCCGTGACGTTGGCTCCTCTCCAATCGTGGTACCGAATAAGTTAAATAAAATGTACCATGATTTTATTCTGGCGCAGATGCGGATTACGATGGTGGAAAATGTGTAAATGAATTTACGTATTCATTTTCGCATTTCCTTTCTGCATCGGATTCTTTTTTTATATGTGTCACGGATACGGGGATGTACCACGCAATTTTTTAAAGTATAATTAATGCAAAGTGAAGTCACTATACAGGGTGACTTCAAACACATCACACATCATAAACCCATGTACCTATGCTTCTAAAATAATCAAGATTATCTTATTAATAAGTTTTAATTATCCAATTTTCTTAGGCTTGATGCGGCTACCTCTATGATTTAAAACAAAGAGGTTTAAAGTAGGTACCCCAAAATCAACACTTGCCTCTTTGGTTATCATCTGACGTAGCATTTATGAAGTAAACATGTTTTGATTACTAATTGTCACTTGACAAAGAATATATATTTTTTGTAAGATTTTGATTTTCTATAAATGCCTCGTCTTTACCCCTACTCAAAGAATGGATAATGTTTTTTATTTTACATCGCAAAGTTCAGTGCTTACTCAGGAATTATTTCAGTTAATATCTTGTAAACTTCGATTAGCGTAACTAACGTAAATAACGACGAGTGACAGATATGACAGTTAGCTATTGAATTTTCTGTAACCATTAGGTAATTACACATTGGGACTTTAATGCGCGAGCGCAGAACGGTGCGCGCGCGCGTGAGAGTATTATTCTCGCTGCGAATATGACGTCAGAAGAAAGGAGAAAGAGAAGAGAGACCTGGAGGACATGATCACCCTGCTTCATAATACAAAAGCAGATAAAATTCCAATTTTTGTCGCAAAGGACCTGCACCTCCTGCCACCAGTTAGCTTTGATCATCTGGATGCGACCAGATTGTTGAAGGACATGCTGATCTTACAATCGCAAGTTCGTAATATCCGGGAGACTTTTGTAACAAAGGAAGACCTAAATATGTTAAAATATGAAGTGCAAAATCAAAACAAAGCGCTTAACTCAATCACATCTTCGATAAGTATGGCGTCTTTTGCAAATGTAAACGCGAAAAGAGGTGCATGTTTGTTCGAGGGTGGCAGCGGCCCGATGGGACTTGCATTTAACAGCTCAGCGGTATCGACGACAGAGCGCGACGAGGTCATTGAACTTGACCGCTCGCGCGCTCCCTTATCTGCTAAGGTCCGGTCGCATATGTCTGTCTCGCCTCAGCAGCCGCCTAGTGACTCACGGCCGGCGCAGGAGCATCGGCGGAGAGATAACGAACCGGACACCCGGCTCGTCACTGTTACTAAAGAGCCAGTGCTAAACTCGACCCTAATAAGCGACCCTAATGTCATGCAATACAGAACATTGATTGAGAACAAGGGTGAGGAACGTTCTAAATACTCTGATGTGCTGCAAAAGGAAGGGGAATGGAAAAACAAGGATGATGGTGATGATGAATGGATTTTAATTGAAAAAAGAAAGCGCTTTAGAAATAAATTTGTCAGTAATACCGGTAAGGCAAGAATTTCGACGGATGCGAAGTTCAAGCCGGCGGAGATTAAAATACCGCTGTTTATTTCTAACGTGCATTCAGACGTATCTGATAGTGATGTTTTGAATTATATCTATGAGAAAACTAACGAAAGAGTCTCCTTATCAAAATTATCTATGAAAAGGGACAAGGGTTATAGCTCTTATAAAGCCTATGTAGATAGGTCCAAGTTCAATGTCTACTTAAATGACAACTTATGGCCGGAGGGGATTACCTTTAGGCGTTTTGTAAACATAAGGAGGCCGGACAGAGCGGAGAACGAACGAGGGATCAGCGAGCGAACAATAACTAATAAGAAATATGGCAAGTGTATGCAGAATGATTAGTTATAACTGTAGGTCTATTAAGAGGTCTGTTGAAGGTGTAAGAAAACTGTGCAAGTGTGCGGATGTTGTTGCTCTCTCCGAAACTTGGCTTATGAACTTTGACTTGCCATTTTTAAGCACAATAGACAGTGAGTTCGGCTGGACAGGAAAGTCAGGTATGGATGAATCGTTAGGTATCCTAAAAGGGAGGCCATTCGGAGGGGTAGCCATTTTATTTAGAAAGCGGGCGTTTGAGATGGTGTCGGTAATTGACTGCAATAGTGATAGGATTACAGCGGTCAAGTTAACATCGTGTGGAAAATCTTTTATGGTATTTTCGGTATATATGCCAACGGATTGTAACGAGAATTTGCCAATGTTCACAGAGTGTTTAAGTGCGATATCGTCGACCATTAGTGATAATAGTGACGTGCAAGCCGTGTATATCCTGGGCGATTTTAATGCGCATATTAATGAGCCTTTTTTCCACGAGTTAACGGAGTTTTGTTCTGAACAATTATGAATCTGTGCGGATGTTAGATTGCTTGGCCAGGACTCGGATACGTACACTTTTATTAGTGACATACACGGATGTAAGAGGTGGCTAGACCACTGTGTTGTCACGGAGTGCGGTTGGGACACTATTAAATCTATATCTGTCATAAAAGATGTTTTTTGGTCCGATCACTTTCCACTGTACATTGAATGCAACCTTGACATATTGAAACCTACACACACGATCCCGGTGTGTAATAATGTAAATAAGAACGTTGTATGGGGGACGCGTACGGCGGACCAAATTGATAAATATCGGGATTTATGTAATCAAAGGTTAAAAAATCTGGATTTTCCCTTTGAACTAACGAATTGTTGTGACAGCTTGTGTAGTAATAAGAACCACTTTGCTATATTAGACAATATGTATTGCGATATAATTAACAGCTTAACTTGCGCTTCTATGGAGTCGTATAGGAGCAAAAAGAGAAGAAAAGGCGGTTATATAGCAGGGTGGAATAAGCACGTCGCAGAGGCGCACAGGGAGGCTCGGCTGCGCTTTCAGATGTGGGAGCTTGCGGGAAAGCCGAATCGAGGTAAGGAATTTGATCTCATGTCAGATACTAAGAAAGTTTTTAAATCGAAACTTAAGTGGTGTCAAAACAGACAGGATCAACTTAAGATGGACACTCTCGCTATAGCTCACAATAACATGGACTTCAAGAGTTTTTGGAAAGGAACTCACAGTCTGAATGTGGGGTCGGGCCTTCCTGCTAGTGTCGAGGACAAGTGCGACCATAGGGAAATAGCTGAGCTTTTTAGGGATCATTTTTCTGTTAAGTCCTTGCGTGCCACACAACATGTTGAAGAGAAGGTGGCCGGTGCTGGAGTGGTTGGGGCTAGGCGAAGCTTTAGTTTTACTGCTAAAACAATAGAAATAATAATTGCAAAAATGCAGAGAGGGAAGTCGCCTGGCCACGATGGCCTCAGCATCGAACACTTTAAGTATGCCGGTGTACATCTACCGAGAGTGCTCGCATTATTCTTCAATCTTTGTCTCTGTCATTCCTACTTACCTGAGCCGCTAATGAGGACCATTGTGGTCCCGATTGTGAAGAACAGGACTGGTGACCTTTCGGATAAAACCAACTATCGGCCTATCTCGCTTGCGACGACCGCAGCTAAGGTACTCGACAGTGTGCTTGACTCGCTTCTTGAAAGGCACCTTAACATCCACGACGCTCAGTTCGGCTTTAGGCGTGAGTTGTCTACGGAAAGTGCTATACTAAGTCTGAAGCACACTGTCGGGTACTACACCTCAAGGAACACGCCTGTGTATGCCTGTTTCCTCGATTTCTCAAAAGCCTTTGATCGCGTTGATTACAGCTTACTATGGCAGAAGTTGGGGAAAACGGGCATGCCGAGCGAGTGTGTTGGTCTGCTGAAATATTGGTATTCTAATCAGCTCAATCAGGTGAGATGGGCCGATACACTGTCGAGTGAGTACAGGCTAGAGTGTGGAGTGAGGCAGGGCGGATTAACGTCTCCCAAATTGTTCAACATGTATGTCGACGAGTTGATAGTGGGCCTCAGCAGCGTCCATGCTGGATGTTATATAGATGGCGTAGCTGCAAATAACATCAGTTACGCAGACGACATGGTGTTGCTGGCGCCTGCTGTCGGCGCGCTGACGAGGTTGTTGGGCATTTGTGAGTCGTACGCCAAGTCCCATGGCCTCGAATATAACACCAAGAAAAGTGAGGTTATGGTTTTCAAGGCGCAAAAAATCAAGCTTTCCCGCACTCAGCCTGTCGTGCTTAATGGTGTCACTTTGGCATGCGTGGACAGGTTTAAATATCTTGGTCATATTATAACCAGTGACCTCAAGGATGACCAGGATATTGAACGAGAGCGCAGGGCGTTGGCCGTTCGTGGAAATATGTTAGCCCGCAGGTTTGCTCGATGCTCAAATGAAGTCAAGGTAACGCTCTTTAGAGCTTACTGCCAATCTTTTTACTCGAGCAGCCTGTGGGTGAGATATACGAAGCGAGCCTACAACGCATTAAGAGTGCAATACAACAACGCATTTAGACTTCTGTTGGGATTACCTAGTAGGTGTAGTGCCTCTGGTATGTTTTGCGAAGCTAGGATAGACGGTTTCCCAGCAATCATGCGTAAGAAAATCGCATCACTACTGAGTCGAGTTCGAAAAAGTCCCAACCGAATTCTAAATGTGATTGCTGACAGATATGACAGCCCAATTCTGAAGCACTGGATAGAGCAAACGAAAGGGGTTGCAACTTTTTGTTTGTATTAATAATTAATAATTTCTTAATTTTAACCTAGTTTTTAAGTTCTTTCTAATATTTATTTTGTTTTTGTTTTGTTTGTGTTACTAACAGCTATGGAGTTGTAATATGCTTCGAAATAAAGAATTTATTATTATTATTATTATTATAATGTAATATAAGTAATTAATGATACGTAACCGATATCATTCGGTTTGGTTCATGACGTCTAATTCCCCGAACTGAGCCACAATCAAGTGTTTTGTATTACCAATTTAAAGTCATTCTGTATAATACAATCATATAAAATATTTTAATTATAATTTATTATATTTCCTATTATTATCCTTTTTATTGTACATGTTGCTTGGTCTGTCTACCATTTACATTTGTGTTTAGCACTCATTTGCTCAAAGATTAACTGGAAGAGATCCCTTAAAGGGATCAGTTCGCCTTTGTACATGCCTATTCTTTTGTAATGTGTTTTCTTATTTTTATGTACAATAAAGTGTTTTACATACATACATACATACATATTTATATAAATAAGACTAATTATTGTATTAAGCGGTTTACACTCACGTGAAATTGTCAGGAACGGCCTGACATGTTTCGAACCGGTACACCACCCCCGTAAAGTGACGAGTTTGCCGCGGCGGTGTACGCCGTGTACGTCAGCCGTCCCTGATGAAGAGCTCCATACGAGTTCGAAACATGTCGGGCCGTTCCTGACAATTTCACGTGAGTGTAAACCGCTTAATACAATAATTTAATATGTCTCACGAAAGTTTTAATAAATAAAATAAATAAATAAATAAATATTAAATAAATATTAAGGGACAATCATACACAAATCGACCTAGTCCCAAACTAAGCAAAGCTTGTACTATGGGTACTAGACGACGATATACATAATATATAAATACATATATAGATAACATCCATGACCCAAGAACAAATATTTTGCACAAATATTTGCCCCGGCCGGGATTCGAACCCGGGACCGCCGACTCAGTAGGCAGGTGTCTACAAACCGAGCCAAACGCGTCGTCAAAAATAAAATTAAAATCAAAATTTTAAATTAAAATAAAATTATATAAGAGTAAATTAAGAACTGTGTAACTTTTAAAAGGACTGTTGATAAAAAATAAAAAGACTCAAAAAGAGAAAAAGAATACCCCTTCTAACGGGTCCGCCTGCGGCATGGTCCCCATGCTGGCTGCGATTCTCCGGCAGACGTAAGAGGTTATATTTTTAATTAATTTAGAAAAATAATATACACCAAGTATTTTTATAAAAGCACCTGACACTGAAAACATCTAACAAACAAGTTCTGAAACTAATTTCCTGGCTACAGATTTGCATTGTTATTTTTTTGTTTCCAGAACAAATGGAACGGCAGAATCGACAGAGTTAACTAGAAAAGTTTCAGAACGTGCACTGTTTGGCATTGAGTCTTTAAGTCTTTGTTTTTTACCTAGTTATATGAATAGAAAATAGATTTTGCTGTAAAGCAATGCCAAAAAAGCTTTTCAGTAGGTAGGTTACTTTAGCGCTGAATGGCAAAAAAATATTTTGTATGTTCTGAGTAACGATATGATTTTGGCTCAACGTAAAAATTAAAACAGAATCTCGTAGCACAGCAAGTAAGTAAGCTGAAATCATTAGATTTTCTCGGTTTTAACACTTCATTTTCCAAATATAACGCCATTTTAAAATCATCATCACGCCGCCTTAGAGAGAGATAAGCTTATGTCATTGACCGTGATCTGCGAAGTAAATATTTCAGCTGTCGTGCTAGTGTATAGCGTATCTTCTTATAAAACATCTTTGTTTTTAAAGCGAACATAACACTTTTAATATTTACCAAAATCCTAGCAGCACGCTCATTGTAGCAAAAATTATAATAATAAAAATTAAGTTAGTGAGTTATATCATGTACTTACCTTCGTTTTGCAATCTAACCTAATATGTTTCCCAAACTCCACTCCAGTTGACAGACAAATTATTCATAAAAAATACTACTTCTTTCAGTTGTTTTCCAGTTCAGAACAGTTTATTTTCCTTTTGGGACAAATATTTTTTTGGGAAGTTTAGTAAGTGGTTATACTTATCTTACATTTTGTGTCCTAATCCTAAATGTATATTTTTTTCTTTTGCTTACAATCTGCAATTTGTTATTGAAATAAACAGATTATGTTGACGACGACGCTACACTCAACTGTTTGTTTTCATTGCGAATGAACATGGCAGTGAATTATTAGCGTGTCCGCTTAACGAAGACTTATTTGCTGCTAGCGAAACAAAATGGAGAGAATTTGTTAACACAATTACATATCACGGAAATGTATTTTAACCTATTGACCGCCAAGCGGTCTAGCAATTTACCGTGCCAGTGACGCCAGGTTAAAAGGTTAAAACGATTTATATAGATTTTTTTGGTTTTCGATGTTAAACGACATAAAGAGTTAGAGACAAGTTATTTAAATGTGTATCGCTAAATTAGACAATTATTTTGGACTTTGGTTTAGGTTTTTTTTCCAATGGACGGTCTCGCTTTCATTGCGGAACCCTGATGGTAGTGTTAAAATACATTAAGTGCTAACGGAAATTGAGCAGTTGCATGACGAGTTGAGTGCTTTTAGAGCGACGTATAGACTTTGTTTGAAAACCTTTCTACTTTAATGCTATTTTAGAGTTTGCGGGTACAGTTATGCACTAATTTTGACCTAACAGCGCACACAAAAGCAAAATGGTATCGTTGTAGAATGATGAATGGACTATTTACTATAGTAAATAACCTACCTAATATAGAGTATAGGTAGGTTGACAACCAAAACTCATTCGTACTTAAAACAAAGCTCGTATCTCGGTATTAATCTACAAACTAGATACGAGGTTTTGAAGAGTAGTTACAGATTTTTTTGTGAGTTTTGGGTGTCACCTAGCAGGCGACTTAGAACATTGTGACGTCAGTATTCGTTTTAAACAGGTATGATATCGGATCACTTTTATAGCCATCAGTATTGACAATCTAATATGATTTTGTTCAAGGAAGTGATCTGCGGTTCTTTAGAACTTTTCCCGATTTGTATGGGGAGAGAACGTTCTCAAGAAGTGAGGAAACTTTCTAGAAATTCTTGGATACGGCATTACGGCACACATCTCTCTCTCTTTCTCTTTCTCTTTCTCTCTCTCTCTTTCTCTCTCTCTCTCTCTCTCTCTCGGTGTCGTGACGAGCGGGTCTTGTTTAAAGTAAGCTAATACGTAATACCTAGATATTACGTCAATTAGTATACTAGTAGTGTACCTGTTGAGAATTGATAGGTTTTTACCCACTGGCCACACAATCAGTTAGTTCATTTTTCTTTCACGGCGCTGCGAGCGCGCGCGCTGTCGCCAGCGGACGCGAGCCGGCGCCATTGGTAATATGGGTACTATCGTAACGGCTCTTGAACATTATAACCTCCGTGGTTTGGGAGATATTTTGGAAGTTTTACGCTTTAACGGAAAGTGTTGAGATACGGCACAATTCCTTGTACGGTGGGCTGCTTCGGGCGCCCCAAGGATTGTTATTTAGAGTGATATAAGGACTACTACAGTGTAACTGTGTTTGGCGTGTTTGCTGACGAGATCGGGGCGGCGGCGGCGCAGACCGGGACGTCGTTTATTGGTGCAAGTAAACATACATACACTTTACACAAAACAGAAACACAACCTTGCAGCCGGGAAGATATTCGGCTGAACTCCAGGTTAGCAGCATAGCTTAAGTTAGGTTTAAGTACATAGGACGCGTATCGCGTTCCATTGTTTCGCGCTAGGCAAGATTGCTTTGGTAATTTGTTCTTACATGGGCCCGGGATAAATTCAATTTGTGTCTGGCGCAAACAAATTTTGGTAGCAGAGCGTGGTTCATATCCACAGAAAAAGATATTTGTTTCATTTACGTTCGGATAAGTAATTTAGTTAGCATCAAAGTCATAATTGAAATTTGAGGGTGGATTGCGCTTGGTTCGCATTCCAATCTATTAACGTTAAGTTGCATTTGCGTAATTAAGACTAACTAAATTATAAGAATATTAGTTATTACTTTCAATTGAAATGTTAGTTGAGTGAATAAAGTAAATATAGTTTCGTTTCGATACGGAGAAACGTATTAATAAGTAATTCATAATTGGGGTTCCGCTGAACTATTATTCACTCAAAATACATTTAATTTAAAATAAATTTAGTGTTGTTTTCCGTTGCGTAATATTGGTGTTGGGTGAATAACTTTGAAGTTGTCGCGTTTGGTACGAAAAATAAAAACGGATTGTTATTGTCTAAAATCGGGGTTCCACGGACAAAATTATTCACCCAAATTTATTAATTTATTTTTAAAAATTTATTTTATTGATCCGCGTTATCGAGGTTGGTACCATGGCTCCCTCAGTAGTTAAAACGGTCGCGTCAAGGGTCGAATCGGAATTAAGATGGTTTTCATTAGTCGTTACGTTAATTGGTCGTACGGATCGCGAGGACGCATTATTGTCACGCGCGCGACAGGTAGATGAAAGATATCGAGGGCTTCATACTATAGGGGCGTATGCGCAAAAATGCGATTTTTCGTTTTTAACGGCATCGTATTCATCTAATAACGATACATCGGGTCAATTTTTTTCATAATTTTATCGTGATTATAAGTTATTTAAAATAAATAAAATATGTTTTGGCGTATCATTGTAGGTCATAAATTTTTATCGATCCAAAGAGGCGTACAGTAGGCGTAAGCGCAGTAATGTAATGGAATCTCATAATATGATCGGAGTATAAAGGCGTATATGTTCATACGTCTATTACTCGATTGTGTGATTTACCAAAAATTGACGCACAATAGCGGCGTATGTACATACGACCATATTTACCATACTTTTTAGTGATAGTATCAGTCTTCGGCCTCATATACCGTCGCACCATATGGGCGCAAAGTCCTTGAACGTCACACCTTTCTCCGAAAAACATATCTAACTGGTAGGTTTCTAAGGAACTATCCTGCTCGTATCCCAGGTGGATTCGATTCAATATCCAGATCATAAATGCTCGACGTCATCCGAAGGACGAACCCACTTAGCATGAATCGCACATAATATGCGAGCCGACTAGGTCCAACTTTGTTGAAAACAGAGGTTCCCAAGAAATATGGGGCAGGGGGGCGATGAAGAAATAGATTAACAGGCGTCCTTACATATACCATAATGGATTGCTACCATCATGCATAATTATCCATCTCAGATAGCTGCGGGGACAAAGCTAACTAGTCAAGCTGGAGAAGTTTAGGATAAGCAGAAAAAAGACGAGGAAACTCAATACAACAATGAACATTTTAGCACGGGCACAAATTAGTCAAGACCAAACTAAGTCTCCTCTACAAACAGGTAACTGCAGTTTTAGGATCCCTACACAAGCCAGATAATACCTTCACCAGCTCAGCGGCGGAAGAAACAACCCTCGTACAGACTCGCTTCTCGGGCTGTGAGTTATAACGGTTAGTGAGCTGGGTGGATGAAGAGAATACTCCAACGGAGAGAGAATGGCGACAAAAAATACAGAGGGCTTTCAACTGCTTGACTCATAAAAATTACCAGAACCGAACGGAATAGAAGGGAAGAGAGATAATTATCAAGATATTTACTATTGTTTTGGCTGCCTGCGTACTGCGTAGACAAGTCGAAGTAATTGTCATACAAAACCAGGTAGAAACCTTCTACTCAGGCGTTAGATTCTTCAGTGAAGATTAATCAGTGTTTTGCTTAAGCACTTGCAACATAAAGTATTCTGCAAAATACTAAAAACAATGTATGTGCCTTATGCTTAGGCACATTCATAGACATTGAGGGACGTCAACGGCATCGACAGGATAAAATTCACCAGCATAAAAGCGGCACTGGTAGGAGCCGGAATGAAAGAGATTCATCGGCATCGAAACTGGTGAAGCCAAAACTGGTGCACTCAAAAAGGCAGTGGTAGCAAAGTAAGGACCTTCGAAGCTACGTCCGCTCACCACTTTTGTGAAATCATCGCCACACTAAACGAACATCACTATTACACAGAGTCATCATATCCTGCGACATAGTAATACTAACGAGCGGTAATCACAAGGGTATGTGAATGTGACTTCACCCGCTCTACACTGGCTGTCTAACAACAAACTGACAGTTTATTCGAAAACACTTAACTGGTAATGTTCGCTAACAGATACTTTGTGGGTAACTAACCCAAAATGATCAATACAGAGCTCTAATTTGTCGAGCATGGTAAATAAAAAAAACGTAGCATACCCGGCATAATAAGTTTTAATTTTTGAACATAACTATTCACCGTTGAAGCTAAACTACAATCACTTCAGAGGTTGATTTGCTTGACAGCCACGGGAATACAGAACCTCAGGATAGCAGCTAAGGTGTCCTCGAGTGAACAAATAGTGGGCACAACATCAACCGATTTCCGTAGTCTATCTTATAACTCGTCAGCAACATCAAGGGTCTCCTACTAGAATTGGGCTTTCTGATGGAGTTGGGTTGGCAAAAGTAGTGCCATTAACTCGCCACGGCGTACGGTTAATGCTTCGTTATTGTAGAAGATTGTCATGTTATCACATTACACACTAGATTACTAGAACCTATTAAGATTTCGTAAAATCCGATTTCTTCAGAGAGGGGGCACCTCAACTGCTTGCAGTTCGCAAGAAGACACCTTTAACGACTTTATGACTGCTGTTTTAGGCAAAGACCGACGGGTAGACAGAGAGACTTTGATTAGCACTGAAGTACTCAGTTAATAATCGTTCGAGATGGTCAGGCGACTGGAGATCGACATCTGCCGTCATTACTTAATATCCCAGAATGTCACCGATTCAAGAGCGGCGCTGGGTCATAAGTTCTTCTAAAAAGTTAAAATCAAAGAAACGAATAATTTAATCAGTGAAATGTATATTCTTTCTTCACTAAATGCTTGAATTTGCCTTAGATCACTACTATACGACCACACTCAAAAGCCACTAGCACTGTTTTTTTGTCGGGCGAAACAGGCGTAAAAAAATCAGAAAAAATTGAAGGAGATTCGTAACAATTTGAAAATTACTGTAAAAAGAAAGTATTTCGATATAAAAACAGAACTCAGACCGATTGTCATTGAATAATTGAATAGGAAAAGATTTAATTTATACGCCCCTCAATTTCAAGTATTTTTCAAGGAAAATCGACAGTCATTTCGAATATTTGCGCCGCAGTAAAGAGGCGTAAGCGCATAATTACTAGTTTTTAGAATACTTTTCGTAAAATTGATCATACTAGGTAAAAACAGTGACAATATAAATACTCCATGCAAATTTGCAAAAAGATCCGTCGAAGCGACGAAAAATTATTAAGTTTTTTGCCTCTCCTGAAAAGTAGGGGTTTTGCGCATACGCCCCTATAGCATGAAGCCCTCGATATGACGCGGTATTGAAATTGCATGCCGAATATTTGGCCCGTATTGACGAAGAGGAGACCGGGGAAAGTCGGACCCAGGCTGTTGAAGTGGTGCAACGCAATGTAGACCAGTGCGGTGATATGGTGATGAGTATCATCCAAGCGGCAGCGGATATCGAGCGCGCCCGAAAAGGGGATGTTGGGGTAAGGCGTGCACCCAGTGGTGTGGCACTAATGGCGCCGTTGCCACCAGTGAATGTCCCGGAATTTGGTGGTGAATATGCCGACTGGCCGAGGTTTCGCGACATTTTTAACAGCGTGGTGCACTCGCGCACGGATTTGACCCCCGCGTATAAAATGGCGCAGTTGATGGGGAGATTACGCGGTGAGCCTCACGATATTTTGACTCATTTGGAGATTACGGATTCCAGTTACGAGACGGCATGGGGCCTATTAATTGACCGATATGATAATCGGCGATTAATTATTGATGGGCTCATCGAAAAAATATTTAGTATATCGAAGGTCACTAATGTACACGAAATAAGGTCGAAAATCCTTAATCCCGTCATGGTGGCGGTGAATACGCTGGAGCGACTCAAGTTGTCACTAGGGGACAACAAGTACATTGTTGTGAACCGGGTTTTGCGCAAGTTACCTAGCGAGGTGGTGGCGCGGTTTGAGCAGTCACATGGGGGTGATTCATCGAGTCACCTCCCAACATTTGACGAATTGAGGGCGTTCCTGGAGGGTGAGTGCAGGCGGGCGGATTGCCAAGGGGCAACCACGCCGCAACCCCCCACGTCACCCCGGCGTACGGTTGGGCCCAAACCGGTGGAGCCCCGTCGGGGAGGACAGCGGTACAACGCCCTTCAATCGGAGGTGTGCCCCTTCTGCCGGAAGGGGGGACACGCGATCACCGCGTGTGCGGACTTTAAGGCACAGCGGGTGCAAAGGCGCAGGGGGGTGGTCAAGCCGCGCAACCTGTGCTTCCGCTGCTTCGGCGCACACTATGTGCGAGAATGCAGCACGACCACCAACTGTCGTACTTGCGGGGGGGCCCATCATGAGCTCCTCTGCCTGGCTGAGGGTGGGGAGAGGTACGGGGCCTCATCGGGAGGCCATCCTCCCTCTCCTACGCCAGCCTTGGGTGGACGGTTGCCCCCCCACCGGGGAGGGGGGTCACCCAGAGACCAGCGGTCGCCCCCTCCTCGGGGAGGGGGGTCATCGAGGACTCCGGAGTACCGCCGGATGCCGCAGTCTCCTCCGCGGGGGGGGGATCGGCGCCGAGATTCGGGCGGGTGCCCGGAGATGACCCATGGGGAGTCGGGTTACGCGACTTACTCGGCCGCGCTGGGGGGCAGGTTGCCGCCCCCGAGTAGTCGCTTCTCCCCACCCCTCGCAGAGCGCCCACGCTTGATGGCGCGTCCGCCGCAGATGGGACGGATGCCGATGGGCTATTACCAGCCGGCGCGCATGGCACCGATGGGTCGAGGGGTGTACTACCCGGGGTGGGACCCATACCTGGGCCAGGGGCCCTCTCCCCCTCCAGCAGAAGGGGAGGGAGGTGCCCCCTGCTAGCAATTAGCGGTCTGTTCATCCGTCGTGCCCACCCCACCAGTGACGGTATTATTACCGACGGCTAAGATTACCGTCAGGGGTACGGATGGACGGCCAGTGCCAGTGAGGTCTCTCCTGGATTCGGGGGCACAAGGTTGTATCGTGTCCAGCCGCCTAGTGGCCAGGCTGGGCCTCAGGTTGGAGCCATCACGGGATGGCGCAATAGGTATAGGTGGCAATCCGGTGCCTCAAATCAGGGGTCAGACGGACCTCCTGTTTGAGATGGGTGACTCGGCATCGATCACGCGGGTGAAGGCCACGGCTATTGTTTTAGATGAAGTGGTCGGGGTTCTTCCTTCGGTACGGTTACCGCCGGCGGTAACGAAGCTGACCAAGGGATTGGAGTTGGCCGACCCTCACTTCGCAATTCCCGGACGGGTGGACGTCTTACTTGGAACTGACGTCCTCGGGAAGCTGCTGCGGAGCGGTAAGCGGGAGCTGCAACCAAACGGGTTGGTGGCCGTGAGTACCGCAGGTGGGTACGCATTATTGGGCCCAGTACGGGGACCACAGGACGCAACGGATTATAGCAACATATACTACGGCAGCGTGTTATCGGAGGTCCTGCAAAGGTTCTGGGCAACAGAAGAGCCACCCACAGCTCCCAGGACAAGCCCACTGGACGAGGAGTGCGAGACATTTTATCAGTGCAACACGGTGCGCCTCCCTTCGGGCAGATTTATGACACGGCTGCCGTTCCTATCGACGCGACCTCCACTGGGGAGCTCCAGGGGCCTGGCTGAGAAACGGATGATGGCCATGGAAAGGCGCATGAAACGGGACTCCAACTTTCGGCGAAAGTATGTTGAGTTCATGCGTGAATATTTGGCTTTGGGTCACATGTCGGTATCCAGGGTAGACTGGCGTCGTGAGGAGCACTACGTATTGCCTCATCATGCAGTCCTGAAGCCACCTGACTCCAAGATCAGGGTCGTGTTCGACGGGAGCGCGGCGACATCTAACGGGGTGTCTCTGAATCAATGCCTGCACGCTGGTCCTAAGTTGACCAGAGACATTGCAGACATTCTAACGGACTTCAGGAGACACCAAGTTGTCTTCGTTACGGATGTGAGGATGATGTTTCGCCAAACGGAGATCCATGCGGATGACCGTCGGTTCCAGCTGATATTGTGGCGAGAGAGCCCAGAAGAACCGATGATCACGTATGAGCTGAACACGAACACGTACGGATTAAAGCCCAGCCCGTATGTAGCGATGCGGACGCTACGAGAGCTGGCTGACCAGGAACGGCTGCGCTTCCCTCGCGCAGCTGCAGTCATCGACCGGGATGTCTACGTGGATGACATTTGTACGGGCACGGACAGCATTGAGCAAGCGCTCATCCTAAGGGATGAATTGGTGGCGCTCATGGCCTCCGGTGGCTATGAACTCAGGAAGTGGCTGTCAAACTGCCCAGAGGTGCTGGCAGGACTACCAGCTGAGCACCAACAAGACCCGCATTTGTTTGAGGACTCGGATAATCCTCATGCGTTGGCAATTTTGGGGGTCCAGTACCGACCGACTCAGGATGTCTTCACATACAATTGTGAGGCCGAATTGCTGTCGAAGACCTGGACCAAGCGATCAGTCCTTTCGACTATCGCACGAACGTTCGACCCAAATGGTTGGATCTCTCCGGTCACGTTCATGGCAAAGTTCTTCATGCAGAAGCTTTGGTTGGCCCAACTAGGCTGGGATGAGCAGCTCACGGACGAGCTGCTGCACGAGTGGACGGCATTCGTGACCACATTGCCGCATATTAAAGAAATTGAGATCCCGCGCAAACTGCTCCCTCAGGCGGGAGCCAGGGTGACCCTGCATGGGTTCTGCGATGCTTCTGAGAAAGGGTACGCGGCCGCGGTCTACCTGAGAACAGGTGAGACTGCTGGCGAGGGCGTTGTACGCTTGGTCATGGCCAAGAGCAAGGTTGCGCCTGTTCGGACCCGGTGGACGATTCCGAAGATGGAATTGGCGGGTGCCGCGCTCCTGACCCGCCTCCTAAACCATGTGGCGCAGAACCTGCGTGGCACGGTGGATCTGAATGACACGGTTTACGCATGGACGGACAGCCAGATCGTGTTGTGCTGGCTGCAGACTTCGGTCCATACGCTTGAGGTATTTGTGGCCAACCGAGTGTCACAGATAAATAACTCGGAGACTCCTCTGGTCTGGAGACATGTTCCAGGTGAAGTTAACCCGGCAGACTGCTCGAGTCGCGGCTGCCCGGCGCCTGCTCTGGTTGAGCATTCTCTCTGGTGGGGGCCTCAATGGCTGGAGCGGCCACATACGGAGTGGCCTTTCAATGACTGCGGACGCCAGCCACTACCCCCTGACCAGGGTCTGAGAGTCAATGTGACTACAGTGGAGTCTGTGGCAGTGGACCACACTCTTTTGGAACGGTATAGCTCACTAGGGAAGCTACTTCGAGTCACGGGATGGATAATGCGGTTTTTCCATAATTGTCGAAGCCCTGCGGCACAGCGCAACCTGTCACCTGTAATGGGACCTGAGGAGCAGCAAAGGGCTCTCTCACGTTGGGTGGGGGTCATTCAGGGGAATGAGTTCCAGGATGAACTTAGGATCTTGCGGACTGGCGTGGGCAGAATGAAGAAGAGCCTTGTCCGCCTCAACCCGTTTATTGATGAGCACGGAATGCTCCGGGTGGGAGGCCGACTACGGAATGCCGAATTGCCGTATTCAGCGCGGCATCCTTTAATTCTTCCCAAGAAGGGAGCTCTGGTGGAGCTGTTGGTTTGGGACCGTCACATCAGGAATTCACATGCAGGCTGCAACACACTGCTGGGCATTTTGCAGCGGGAGTTCTGGATTTTGTCGGCACGGAGAGTGATACGGAGCGTTGTGTTTCGTTGCTTGCCTTGTTACCGGCTCAAGGCAGCCACAATGCAGCCACAAATGGGAGATCTCCCGCCCGACCGAGTTACGGAAGCTCGGCCGTTTGCTGGTGTGGGGACAGACTTCGCGGGGCCTTTCATGGTCAAGACATCACGCCTTCGCAACGCGAAGTCGGTTAAGGCATATTTGTGCGTCTTCGTGTGTCTGGCGACCAAGGCCGTTCATTTGGAAATGGTAGCTGATCTCTCTACGGAGGCCTTTTTGGCAGCGCTGGACCGATTCGTTTCTCGACGAGGGATACCGGCCTTGATCCGGTCGGATTGTGGTACCAACTTCAAGGGCGCCGATCGTTGTCTAAAGGAAATTGTATTATTTTTAAGTCAAAATGAGCGAGAGATCGGCACGGCCATCGCCAGTCGGGGCATTTCGTGGTATTTCAGTCCACCTGGATGCCCCCACTGGGGTGGAATATTTGAGGCAGTGGTTAAGTCTGCCAAGACTCATTTGTATCGGGTCATCGGCTCAACGATCCTCTCCTTTGAGGAATTGTCAACGGTGTTCTGCAAAATTGAGGCAGTTTTAAATTCGCGCCCCTTGTGTCCGTTGAGCGCTGACCCGAATGACCTGGAGGCCATTACCCCAGGTCATTTTTTGATTGGCCAACCACTTAACGCCTTGCCGGAGTATCCGTATACGGATGTTAAGTTGTATAGGTTGTCACGGTATCAGATGTTGCAGCAAATGACTCAAAATTTTTGGAAGCGATGGTCGCTTGAGTATTTGCACATTCTTCAGCAACGCGTTAAGTGGACGGACAGGACGACCCCACCGTGCGTTGGAGACCTCGTACTGGTTAAGGATGCTAACCTATCACCGTTGTGTTGGCGACGGGGGCGTATCGTTAACTTGATAGCGGGCAAGGATGGGTCTCCACGGATCGCTGATGTACAAGTGAGGGACTCGATCCTTAGACGGGCGGTTTCAACGCTATCCCGACTACCGGGAGTTTGAGCGGACCGACGACGGGTCGGTCCGGGGCGGGTGGTTGTTGAGAATTGATAGGTTTTTACCCACTGGCCACACAATCAGTTAGTTCATTTTTCTTTCACGGCACTGCGAGCGCGCGCGCTGTCGCCAGCGGACGCGAGCCGGCGCCATTGGTAATATGGGTACTATCGTAACGGCTCTTGAACATTATAACCTCCGTGGTTTGGGAGATATTTTGGAAGTTTTACGCTTTAACGGAAAGTGTTGAGATACGGCACAATTCCTTGTACGGTGGGCTGCTTCGGGCGCCCCAAGGATTGTTATTTAGAGTGATATAAGGACTACTACAGTGTAACTGTGTTTGGCGTGTTTGCTGACGAGATCGGGGCGGCGGCGGCGCAGACCGGGACGTCGTTTATTGGTGCAAGTAAACATACATACACTTTACACAAAACAGAAACACAACCTTGCAGCCGGGAAGATATTCGGCTGAACTCCAGGTTAGCAGCATAGCTTAAGTTAGGTTTAAGTACATAGGACGCGTATCGCGTTCCATTGTTTCGCGCTAGGCAAGATTGCTTTGGTAATTTGTTCTTACATGGGCCCGGGATAAATTCAATTTGTGTCTGGCGCAAACAGTACCCTTGATCCGTGAGCTACCGTCATTACATTGACAGAACGTCACCGGTAACGGACGGACCGGGGGTTTACAGAAAGCCCGATTAATATGTTTTATTGAAGTATCCCAATAGGCAATCCTAGTGAACACTACACCACCACTGTACTTTTAAATTAAATTGAACCGGCATTACCCGCAGCTGGGATCCTCTTATTTTAGAAAAATCCCTCACTGAATGCTTCATTTCATATAATTTTCATTTCACATAATTTTCATTTCATAGACCATTTTCTCTATTCATCTAGAAAATAGCTTTGTGTTTACATTTCAAAATATTTTATTATCAAGTACAGAAAAAAATGCGTTCTATGAAATGAAAAATTGATGAAATGTTTGTCAATAAAACAAGGGTACACCCCAACACAACAGCTAGGTATTATGATAGGTCGCACAAACATTCAAGTTGCCTTGTTCCATCAACAGAACATGCCCAAGTTCAGGATAATATGTTCCCAGCGTTCCAACTTAGTGTTAACAGTCATCCACGCTTGCCTCATGCATTGGTAACTACATAATGAACTGGGTACCTGTACCCTTGAATATTGTATAAAGTCTGGTATACAGGGTGATCAATCCAAATGGGTCAGTAGGGAGAAAACGAAAACTATAAGAGATAGGGAAATCTGTTCTTAGGAACCATGGCTTCGATTTTAGATTTATTAACTCATACATACACATACTCATACCAAATTTCAGCTTTCTAGTACTAATGATCACGGAGCTAAGCCGCGGACGGACGGACGGACGGACAGACGTGGTGAAACTTTACTACTAGTTGACTACGGAACCCTAAAAAAAGTAAAACGTTAATACCTTAAAGGAATGTCACTCTTTAACAGCAATTTCTGATTCTTAGAGCACTCTAACTCTAAATGTATGTAGTCCCATACAGATATTTGTTCTCAATAAAAAATAGGATCGATTGACATCTTAAATTATAACTTTTTTCTCTATTCAATTTCGACCGGGTTCGATACCGGGTTATGCATGAGATATACGAAAAAAAATTGAATGCAGTTTTTAATAAATCTAAAATCGAAGCCATGGTTTCTAAGAACAGATTTCCCTCTCTTATAGTTTTCGTTTTCTCCCTACTGACCCATTTGGATTGATCACCCTGTATACTTGACATGACTTGTTGATTAAGTCGGTCAGAAAAGTCTCTCATTTTGTATGCCCGGATGTTTTGATGTCCGGATGTTTTGATGTCCGAATGCTTTCCGGCGAGAACGTCTAAAGGTCGCATTTCTAAACCTATTCCAATGAAATTTTGTGATTAGGATAAATATATATCTTTTTGGCGATTCAGTTTTTTGATTTTTTTCAAAGCAATGGAGATACGGGTTTTTTGTGGTAATTTCAGCAATTTTTAAACAAATTCTCGAGGTAGTATACGAGGATTCGAGACTCACTAGTTCTAGCATTTCTAAACACAATTATGTTTCAAATGTGTTATCGGGGTGGATTTTTTTTATTGCTATGTATAGACATGTAAATAAAAATGTCAATGAATAAAGAAAAGTTAGTTCACCTGAGATCCACAAGTCTTATTTGAATTGAAATATTGTTAGTCGTGATAAGTGTTGAGAAATTAGATCCATACGAGTATTTATGACATCATTAATAGCTCAGTTGTTATTATACATATGCATGACAGAAAAAAATTGCGTTTTTCTCAGTCAACTTTTGACAACGGTAACTGAAAAGTTACCGATACGTCAGAGAGGCTCAAATAACAGGCTTTTTGAACTCGGTTAATAATCCGTTTAAATTGTTTTGTGTAAAAATGTACATTTTGGTTTGTTATTCAAACAAGTAATGTAAAATAAATCAAAACCTCTTCAATTAAATGTGTTACTAAAAACTTTCATATAACATTGTTAACATTGTTTTATATGATAAGGACTTTTAATATTCCCCATCCACTTACTTTTGAAAGTATATCACACCCAATATTACCCTGACAGTAAATTCCAAGTCAAATACAAGGCTGAGTCATTCAGCAATCACCGAACTTAGATGAAACGAGAGCAGAAAACCACAGTAACGGAAAAGTTGAGACAAGCCAGATATAAACGAATTACCGATGTTAAATATACCCGCTTTTCCAGCAAGTAGCGAATAAACCAGAAAAAATATCTGAACAAGGCTTTACGGTCTCGGGCGAAAAAGTGTGTGTTTATGCCCGTATTTTTATTCATTTTAAAAGAGTACATGTGTTGCTTTTGCAATGTTTACGGTTCAGTTCTGATTACCTACGTATGAAATATTGTATTTCGTATTATCACAACTAAATCTACATTATATCTAGAAATTAAAATACAATTATACACTAATAAACTTAACGACGCGGTTGACGCAGTTTGTATTGTACCTGCCTATTGAGCCGGCGGTCCTGGGTTTGAATCCCGGCCGGGGCAAATATTTGTTTGATGAACTCGAATATTACATGCTAACATTACCGAACCTGCTGGTGCTGCTCGTCGCCGTCTACGTGAGGGAAAACCGAGCTGAATATAAGACATGGGGTGAGGTTCCTGGACGGGTAACTCGCAATAGCGACAAACTTTCCGCAATACCGCACTCGTTAAAAAATCCTCCAAAACAATGCATGTAATGGGTCCAGTCATATACAATAAACTACCTTCATATATAAAAGACACGCCAAGCCTTGCCAGTTTTAAATTTAAACTAAAAAAATGGCTTGTTGAGCAATCGTTCTACAGTATAGAAGAATTTTTAAACTGGGATAAATAATAGGTATTACTACTTGTACGTACATAAAATAATAAATTGTAATGTATTTTATTGAAATAATGAATTATATTTAATTTATTTTAATTTAACGACATGTAACTTTTCTTACGAATAAAGATGATTATGATTATGATTTAACATCACGCGGGCCGCGTGCTGGTTTGCCACCAAAGTAATATAAAAAAAATTTGCTGTTAGAGGATTTTGGCTGCAGCTACCACATAAATACACTAAGTATATACAATTATTTATGTTCTAGGTCCAATACTTTTATGCTAATATCAACCCTCATTTGTAATTCGAATGTAAGAATATCTTACAAACGAGAATGAGATATAGTAAATTGCGATTACGTTGCCTAGTTTCGTGACCTTTATACTTTCTTAGAGCGATATGAAGAATCTTCAAAGTCTTCAAACAGTTAAAGACAGAAAAAATGTTCTAGAAACTCGTAATTTAAACACTAGAAAACTACTGGAGGCCTATTATGGTTGCTTTTAATTTTATCACGCGATAAATAAGTGACAAAGCATCCGTCACATTTTGACAAGATGCGAGTGTGACAGATGCTTTGTCACTTATTTATCAAGTGACAAACGCAACCGTCATAGGCCCCCTGATCTGCAAATAGGGAACTTAGAGCTAGAAAACTTTTGCTTGGCAATTTCCTTCCAAAACTCCCATACTAAAAAAAAACCGGCACTAAATACCCTACCCGCAAAGTTTTCAACAACTCACTCTTGCATACCTTCTGTATCCATGTACTTCCAGACATGATCAATTAGGCCCACGGCGGTCGCTTCTATCATAAAATTGTATCTCAGGTAAATGATAAAAGGATAGGATGTTTTATAATTTATATTAAAAATTAAAATTAAAATCATTTATTTCTCGAACAACATGGATCAGTTTTGTTAGTAATGAAATGAAATAAGTACTTATAAACTATAAACGTTAATAACATAGGTAGGTATTTAATTATAATTATATGCAACCATCATACCTCTATGGGTCCTATGGAGTGCAAGTTACGCGATTGTAAGTTTGCGAAGGCCCTTTTTCAATCCAGGGATTCCTTTACGGAATATTCAACTTTAATACCCTAATGTTCCAAAAATCACTGCGTCTGAAATTTATTTATAAACAATGTGGTGGAGAGGGTAATACGTTGGACCGGTAATCCAGAGGTACCGGGTTCGATTCCAGGTTACGCATAATTTTTTTTGTATCAAATGATTCAATAAATAAATAAATAAATATTAAGGGACAATCATACACAAATCGACCTAGTCCCAAACTAAGCAAAGCTTGTAAGTACCTACTATGGGCACTAGACGACGATATACATAATATATAAATACATATATAGATAACAATAATACATAAAATATATAAAACATTGTTAGTTACAAACTAACAAACTTATTTATAAGTCAAGCCAATAAAAGCGTTTTATAAAGGCTATCTATAGGCTACTTTTGTTTCATCCAACCAAATTGGTTCGCCGAGTGAGTAAACAACGTACTCGAACTCGATAAAAGACCGAGTTTACACTCGCTTTTCACACGAGTGGATTTAGAGAATTCGAGTATTTGACGAGATTTTTCACGAAGGTCGTCTCATTACATTAGCACAAAGGCACAACCGGTCGAACCTGGCCGCTGGAAACTTTGAAACCTTTTTATCGACGAATAGGGCTGTCAACAACATGTTTCATCGGCTTTATTTATTTAGGAGGAATATAGGACACATCCCTAATCCAACAATTACCTACTTCGGTAAATAGCTTTTTAACACTTTACAATCTGTTAGTGAATTTGGTAAATCTACCTGTATTTTATTTGACAATAATACGCTTGAGAGATTACTGGTCCTATTTGTGTTGTGTTTTAGCGGCCTCAGCACGCCAAAACGGCTGGATGGATTTTAACACGGGTTGCTAAGTATTCACACTATGTATGATTCTTTTACCCGATTACATGAAAAGAGAGTAAAACAAAAAATAACCGGCAAAGAGCATGTCGGGCCACGCTCAGTGTAGGGTTCCGTAAGTAAGGTTGCCCATCCTTCGCAATAGACGGGCTTAAAACAGCGATTTTAAGCCCAAGGTTTAAAATTACGAGAAAAAGGTCGTAAACTCCAAAAGTAACTGTAATTACTTGTTTCCTTTTGGAAGTTATCGATTATACGCGCCAGGTTGAACGAAATGTTTTAATACAGTATGGCACTTAACTAATATGTGTACTTTCGAATTATAATGGGAATCTGTGGTCGCTGCTGCGCGGACAACACTATAAAAGTTCACTCTATGTATTATACTCATAAAAAAATGTTCAAAGTGTTAATTGTGTAAAGTGTTATACATCGTTATGTAGCTGATTAAGAGACCTACAAAGTGCAGTTTGTTTCATAAAAAAACAGGCAGTATTCGAGGAGTTACAGTGAAATACATTTTTAAAATTATAATAAACCGTCGCCGAACTGTCAACATCAACATCTAGCGCGCTCGCTGCGCGTGAGTCATGCTGCGCTGCGATGCTGCCCGGAGATAACGCTGCTGCAGTTGGACGCTTTACAATGCTGTTTCAAGGTACATCGCTGCATCAAATTAGTGATATGAAATTAATATTTTTTTGAACTGGAGTGAGTGAAACGAAATTTTTAAAGTAAGAAATCTTTTAAAAAGCTTTCAATAAAGGTCACTACAATTATGCCACCAAAAATGGCACGTAAACCAACCTGCGCACACTGTAAAAAAATAATTTTGGAGAAACATTTTCTGACGTGTTCGCTATGCAAACGAACATATGACCTTTTATGCACCAATTCGGAAAAATTGTACGATTTAATGGATGCTGAACGGAAGGCGTCGTGGTGTTGCAACAAATGTCGCCAAGTTAAAGTTTCATTGAGAAAGGCTAGTACACCAATAATCACCAAAAAGTGTGCTATAGGTGCTTCGAACTCTAAACAAATTGAAAACATACAAAATGGAAAACCTAAAGAAATATCTCCATCATTCTAACCAGAGTTAGATTTTTCGGTGGACAATGTCACAAAGAGGAAATATAATGTTCCTATACATAATTCTTTTGACTCATTGACGGATGAAGAATTCGATAGTACGATAAATTGCAACGAAACACTTAATAGAAGCTGTCCAGACTTAGCTATAAATTACAAAAACGAAGTGGAAGTATTAAAAAGGAAAGTCGCAGAACTACAAGAGAAACTTAAACACTCCGATAATTATAGTACTAAGCTCTTAGTTGAAAATGAAACCCTTAATAAACAGTTATCCGAATGTACCAGACAAATAAATCAGCTTAGAGATATATGTAAATCTACGCATAAAACTATGAAACCTGCAAAGAATCCCAGTAACGTAAAACATCAGTCGTCGCAAACAGATATAATCAAAGAAGATATAGATCCTAAAAATGATGATTCTAACCTCTCAGTAAATAATGAGCCCTATTCTACATCTAGCGCTGAACACACAGAAGTAACGACGAAAAACAGTAGTCATACTTCGAAAAAAATATATTTATCATCGGTGGAACACAAAACTATGGACTGGCTGCCGCACTATTAAGGTCAAGGCGGAATACATTGTTTGAACAATATGAAATAACATCTACCATCAAGCCTAACGCACGTTGTGAAGACATATTACAATCAACAGAGACTTTAAACGCCAATAATGGCGATATAATAATCTTGAATATAGGTGAAAACGACTGTAATCCAACAGCGCTTCTTGCAGAACTAAGTGTTTTTATAAAAATGCGCCCAAAGGCCTTTGTTATCGTCACTAGTGTAAAAAGTAGTCTACATCTCAATGAAAATAAGTTGAACAACACTGTAAAATTATTTTGTAAGAGCTTTGACAATTGTACGTTTATTGATTTGGTGGACCTGGATTATAGGAACAAACACTTTATGCAGAATCTATGCTCTAAAATTAATTTGGTTGTCGATTCGCGGTACTATACAAATGAATACCTTAGTTACAATAAATTGAAATCTAGATTAAACAAAAGCCGGAATAAAATATGTACATCATATAACCCAAGTAATGTTAACACTGAATGTACAGGAACACTGATACAAAAATCCATCCCTGATTATTTCCCGAGAATCAACACAGGTACCAAGTTTTTTCGCCGCTAAAAGTAAAAGTATTTTTTTTAACCTTTTTCATCAAAATATCGCTGGTTTTGTCAGCAAAAGAGAACTCTTGGAATTAACATTGGATGAGTTGACAGGAGAAAATAAACAGTATGATGTGTTGTGTTTCACTGAAACATTTATAAAATCAGGAAATGAAAGGAATTTACGTATGAATGGATACCAGCTAGCATCATCATACTCTAGGTCACACCAAAAACGAGGTGGTGTCTGCATATTTTGCGCAAACAAGATCCAAACACAAGCACTGACTTTCCTAAATGAATTTTCCGAAGATTACGTGTTTGAATGTTGTGGCGTAGAGATACCGTTAATTAAATGTATTGTCATTTGCGTATATAGGACACCATCAGCGAATTCATCACATTTTCTTAGGAAGTTAGAATGTCTTTTAAACAAACTTAAACACAAAACAAAGTCAGAGGTAGTGATCGCCGGAGATTTTAACATAGACCTTATCAAGACTACGGAAAACACGAAGGAACTCAAAAGAATTGCTGCCAATAATAATTTTAAATAACACATTCTTCGTCCTACACGCCAAAAATCATGCTTAGACCAAATTTGTTCGAATATTCCGGAAGCTAGAAGTAATATATTAGAATTAGGATTGTCTGATCATAACACTGCACAGAGTTTGACTTTTCCTGTCGATCGCATAGAAAAACCACTTTTGTGTCTGTATCATTATAAAAGAGATTACAGTACCGAGAACATATCAAGACTGCCTTACTAGTTTATCATGGTCTGACGTATATGACATAGATGATGCGTCGGTAGCTTTCAAACAATTTCACGAGTTATTTACTCTTTTTTACAAGCTTTGCTTTCCTATAAATCGGATAAAAACTACGATTAAGACGAAAAATGTATGGTTTACAAAAGGCATAAAGAAATCTATAATAACAAAGAGGCGTTTGCGTTTTGGTTATTACACGAAATCAAAACAGCATAGTGGTTATTTACACAGTAAGATTAAATTTAACAACTACTCTAAAACCTTGAGGCGATGTATACACCAAGCTCAGAAAATTTCAAATGTAAATTATGTAAACAGATCTAAAAATATAGGTAAGGCTACATGGGAAGTAATTAAAAATGTGTCTAATAAAACCAAATCAATTAATGCCAATTTCGAAAAACTAGTCATTAATAATAGTATAATTGTAAAACCTACTGACATTGCTAATTCTTTTAACAACTTCTATATAAATTTAACAAATTCTAATGAAACTGATAATAATTTTAAACCTGACCTATCCTTGGTAAAAGCAAGTAACGCTAACCTATTTCTGGCTCCGACAGATGAAAATGAAATATGTAAAATTATTGCAAATCTCAATCCCACAAACTCCGCTGGTCATGATGAAATACAAACCAAAATAATCAAAGGATGTAAAAAAGAAGTTGCTGCCGTTTTAAGCTACTTGGTGAATTTGTCTTTCACCAACGGTATCTTTCCGGAATCTCTAAAATTGTCCTTAATCAAACCACTGTACAAAAAAGGTAATAAGGAATCCGTAGAAAACTACAGACCAATCTCACTTCTCCCAGTCTTATCAAAGGTATTTGAGAAAGCATTCCATGCACGTTTAACGTCATTTTTCAATAAATTTAAAATTATCAAACCTGAACAGTTTGGCTTTCAGAGAGGGAAGTCAACAACATTAGCTGCTTTCACCTTGACCAATAATATTCTGGGCTACATGAACAGAAGTATGTCTGTAGCTGCCATTTTTTTCGACATGAGCCGAGCTTTTGATTTTGTCTGCCATGAAACGCTTCTTGCCAAATGCGAACTGTATGGCATAAGAGGTGTTGCTTATGACTGGCTCAAGAACTACTTGTATGGTAGAACACAATTCGTAGAGGTAACTCAAACTGACTCTTTAAATACCGTAATTGCACATAAGTCGTCTACTAAAATTAACAAGGTCGGTGTACCACAGGGAAGTATATTGGGGCCCCTGCTGTTTTTATTATATGTCAACGATCTACCAAACATTACGAACTTTGACTGTACCCTTTTTGCTGACGATTTATCTATCGTCATACCGTGCCATGATGCCAGAACATATAATAATGACATATTTAAGACAGTTGTTGATATTATAACATGGTTACGTAAAAATAATTTAAATGCTAATATAGATAAAACGACATTTATACAATTTGTGAATAAAAATGGTAATAAACATCCACTAACCGTGACCTTGGCTAATCAACATCTAAAGGAATCTTTTCACACAAAATTTTTAGGAATATGGCTAGATGATGAGTTTTCCTGGAGCAATCACATTAATGAATTATGCAGCAAAATAAACTCATTTGCATATGCTCTGTGGAAACTTACAAAGGTTAGCACAAAAGAAACTGCACTAAAGGCCTATCATGGATACATTTGTTCTGTGCTTAGATATGGCATACTTCTTTGGGGGAACTCTAGCCATGCGCGACGAGTACTGATAGCTCAGAAGCAGTGCATAAGAGCTATATGTAATGTAGATGTTTTAACATCTTGTAAGCCGTTCTTTAAAGACCTAAAATTACTGACTGTACCCAGCATATACATATATGAAGTGTGTTTATTTGTTAAACTTCATCCAGAGTTCTTCAGTAAAAAAAGGGACGTATGTAAATTTAATACAAGATACCCTAACCAACTTGCTATTCCATCTAAAAGAACGAAATTATGTGGTAAAAATGCATATTGTATGTCAATTGATATTTACAACCGGCTTCATGATGACATTAAGGAATTGCCGCTTACTTTATTTAAAACTAGATTAAAAAAATGGCTTATTCAAGAATGTTTTTACTGCGTAAATGATTTTTTTGATTATTATAAAGCTTGAGTGTTGTATATAATAAATTGTCTTACTTTAATTTTGAATAATGAATATTAGATATTGAATATTGACATTGTAAGTAATATTGTAATTTGAGATGATGACTATAATATGTAGTCTATTGTTTCATGTGTCCATTTTGCATGCCAGTTACTGGTGAAATGTGTGTTTCTCTATCTACCTGTCTGAACATCTTATGTACCACGTTTTAAGCAGAATAAATGACTTTGACTTTGACTAAGGACACCGCGCGGCACTTACGTCATTCTAAAGGAAATTATGAATTTTTGCGATAACTCAAAAACGGCTCGACCGATTTTATTCAATATAGTTTTCATTGAAAGTGCTTATAAGGCCTCATTTTCATGAATTTTTCCATGACTTTTTGACCCGTGGTTGAGAAGTTAGAGGGGGGGGACGCTATTTTTTGGCTTTCCGGAGTGAATATTTTAACATTATTTGAGTGGGTTTTTAGCCACGGCTTTTTATGATCCTGCACCAACTGCTAGTTTCTGTTTGGCCCTATGGTTGACTGGTAGAGAATGCCTTATGGCATTAAGTCCGCCATTTGTACTCTTACTTTTGTATTTTGTGCAATAAAGTTTAAATAAATAAATAAATATTTACATAATGCTGACGTTATCAAATAATTATGTTCAGAATCCCTTATTATTTTTAAAATATCTATTCAACGACATCCCATACACTAGTGCTGGAACGAAAAAAAACACCCCCATTTAGGTGTACGAGGGGTACCCGAAAAAAATTTTTTTTTAGTTTTTATTTTACCGTTTTGTCTGCGTGATACATGCACATACTCATACCAAATTTCAGCTTTCTAGACTAATGATCACGGAGCTAAGCCGCGAACGGACGGATAGACGGACATGGCGAAACTATAAGGGCTCCTAGTTGACGGAACGAAACCCTAAAAAAAGGTGTGAAAGATTGTGCCCCCGCGGCGCGGCATGGCATTTCCTCGCTGAATCGCAAAGCTAATGCGTTGTGCGAGAAAACATTATATGAAAACATTTCTCAGCAATTTACTCCCACGTACAATTTATTATACTAAGGCGTCCTCATTTTATCAGGGAAGACTAAAATTACAACAATAAAATTATCTCATTTCAGTAGAAACATAATAGTTGCCAAGTATCTCTAAAAATACCACTAAGATAAAAGAACTTCACCGGAGAGCAAATTAGAGCCCGAAGCGAGCAAAACATAGAAACAGTGAATAAAATACTTCAAGTTTTTAATTAACTAGAGTTTCGTATAACAAAAAACCTTGCCAACATAATATTATCGGGGATTTATTATGGAATATTGAGTAAAATAACATATAATACAATACTTTATTCGCATCAAGAAACAGTTTACTAAATAATTACAAATAAAAGTTTTCAGTAACGTTACGTAGATAACTGGGGACGTTCTAAAGAGCAATCTCTTCGAGACAACCTTTGAGTAGTGAAATTTATCAAATATTAAAAGTAAATATAAAGTGGGTGATGCAAAGGGCGAAGACAAACATAATGTCGTTATAGAATTTTACATCATATCAAGTAGTCATATGTTGTTAGTGGCTTAGGTGTAAGCGTTAGTAAATAATACAGTTATTTCACTGTACTGCTGCTGGGAGCATGTAACCCACAACAGGGACGTAAGAAGGACAGTCCTGTCCCCTATCATCTTGAAGATATTGCTGGGACTGCCACCAGAGATGCAGCTCTCTTACGCATGCTGGTATTATAGTAGAATAATAGTACATTACTGCAGTCGCCGGGAAAGAAAGGCTTGCCGGGTGAGTAGGTATAGACGTACGAAGCCGTACGAAGCGACACCGGATAGTGATACGAAGCTGGAAAGCTCTGCTGGAAAGTTCACGGCTAAGGCCTACCTACTATAGTGCTTTTCTCAAACATATGCAACAAAAAAAAAACACTACTCAAATAAAATATAATTCAGCTGTTTAGCTTATTTATGAAAACCGCCGCCATGTTTAAAAAAATATATATTTCGGCCTAGGCCTCAAATTTTGTATAAAATTCCTTTACAGTTCTCTCGAGTTGTTCCAGCCGACACCATGATTCTTCGAAGTCTGTTATAATGCACGGTATGACGATATTTCTATTTCTGCTAAGCAGTTGCCAACCTGGAATATTTTTGTAAATAAAGTAGTGTATGGAACTCTCTACGGCAGCGCTACGTGCAGTGTTTGCAGCAGTGGACTGTCTGCCTCGAAGCTGTACGGACGTCGGTCCCTAAGGATGAACTCCATACGAGTTCGAAATAAGTTGGACCGTTCCTGACACATAAATGTGAGTGAAAACCGCCATTTCCAAAATGATTAGTGTATGAAGTTGTACATAGTACATAATGTTGCCATAACCCAAACTTTCCAAGCACTGAAAGCATTACTCTCGACCCGCAGCTATTAATAATTCAACATAACAAACTGGAGACTGTATGCACTAACCATGCTCAACGTGAAGTGCACAAGTTAGTCGGACTAGCACACCGGATTTCCTTATCAGCCCGTCTAGCACAAACTATGCTTCGCAAGTTTCGCAACTCTTATTTGTCACAGCGCTACCCTTCACTCTCTCACATTACTGCACAGAAAGAGACAGGTAATTATCTCGCGCGAGAAATAGTCGAGTATGGCAGTTATGCTAGAAATGCAGGTGTATAGCAAAGTTGGGATTGTGGCGCGGCGCCTCGGGTGGACTTTGGCTCGTTACGGTTGCTTTGCAGCGTCAATGTTCTGTTAAACAATGAGGCTGTGCCGCATTCACTAAATGCATCGTAGTTCGGTAAAATCCACTTAAACAGAGGTATATAACACTCACAATGTCAACCATCTAACCCTCTCTATTTTCTCTATCTGTCTTTGGATGTCCACCAACCCTATACCTATTGTTGAAAATCCGTCCAGCCCCTTTGGCATGACGAGGTTGCAAATAATTAATAAGTTTTTGATAAAAAAAGTTTTTTTGCGACACACTTTTACCAAATTAATGTATTTTTTCATGAACTACATTTACACACAAAGTTATATTTTGATACGACAGATAGAAATAATTTAAAATCGATTTCCAAGATTTGATCACATTGCTTGTTATAAGTGAGCCTAAAAACCGCATTGCATTGTAATTACTAAACAAATAGGAAAAAAAAAGAAAACGCCTTGTATTTTTTTTGCTGAGATCATGACTAGAGTATATGAATAGAGATGTGCCGTTACCGAACATTTCCGGAAAGTTTCCTCATTTCCCATACAAAATGTATAGTTTTCATACATTTTCGGAAAAGGCACATCTAATCATGACCCCCAAAACCATAGAAAATATTTCAATAGAATTATACAATTTAATAATTGTAATTAATGAGTGACAACCCTGAACAAATCCAATCGAGAGGGTAAATTGCGGATTGAGTAACAAAGAGCGGCAGGCAAAGGGCTCGGACCGATTAAAAAGTACCTGCGTCTGCAAAACGAGGACAAAATCAACGAGCGACGGCATCGTCGACTTCTGATAAAGACATTCTGTATGAGTGAACCAAAGAAATAGGCAAAGAAATGAACCATAGTCAAAGGGACGTTAAAAAAAAGACAAAACATTTATTTCAAATACTCGTTAAATCGAACAGTTACAAATACATGGGATAAAAGAATTAGGTCGAGGTGAGGGCGTAAAGTAACACAACCACTAAGCGCAATCCTTTTCTAGAAGATAAAGCTTTTAATTTTTACTTTTGACATGTATCATAAATAAGAATCAAACCAAACCTAACCTAGGTTTGGTTTGTTTTATTCTGAAATATTAAACACTTTAGGAAAAAAATAGCAAATGAAAATTTTATGAAACGTTTGATAGGGAACGCAAAATAGAACTTACGATCGGTAACTTTCTAAAATATTATTATGTGTTAACATAATAACTATTCTTAAATGTTAACTCATTTAGTCACATAAAGTAATTTATTAAATATTTTAGAAATATAAAAAAGTAAATTCAAGGGTCTTCTCTAAATGATCGGCTTATAATAGGGCCATTTTCCGTACATGCCTTCCATACATGTTCGGAATGCTACTGTCAATAAAATATGGTTGTAGCCGACCCGCGTCACCACAAATTGACACAGGACTGTCACTGAGGGATGACAACGGCCATTCACGGACGGTTCAGACACCTCACTTCACCGGGATGCTTTCTTGTAAATGGAATCGTCCAAATGTTTTATTTGAAAGCTATAATGTAAATAAAAATCATTATTCATAACCCTTTGCAGGTAAAAACGCAAGTGTGAGATCGTCTTTAAACGATCGTGTCATAACATAACATCATCATAGACCCTTCAATCTATTACAGACGATCTGTGGTCTTCAGTCTGCGAAACACCTTATTTTGGCTGAAGATCGGCATATACGACCGCAAACTTGACAGAGACACTGGCCGTTGTTGATGCAGAGTAGGGTCACCTTGCTGTCGTTTCTGCCTCTTATCAGTCAATGCGCCAAACCATACATCGTCAAACCATCTGCACCGTCCGCCATACTCTTGCGCCAATCTTCGCGCCTTTCCGCGAGTTTTTCCCAGGTTTGGTGGTCGATCTTAAAGGTATCACAGGTCCATTATCCCTATACTTCTCACTATAGACTATTTAATTGTTGTCGTGACCCGCGTCACCACGAATTGACACAGGCCTGTCACTGAGGAATGACACCGGCCATCGGCAGTTTAGAAAAGGTTTTCATCATTCAGGAAACCGAGCTGGGTTTAGAAAATTGAGTCAGAAGTTATTAACAGACGTATAATTATTATTCTGTCATTTGTGTCCTTAGATCATAATGGCGTAGCTTTCCCCTAGCTCTACGAGTTGATCGAGCCGAAGTTGGTCGAAGTATGAGTTGCCGCAGCAAAGTGCCTCTCCACACCAACGTCAACTTCGCGAGAAGTGTCCAGCCAGGGTGCAACTTATCAGTGGGTGAGTCAAATCAAAACAAAGAATACGTGAGGGTAGCAGATAAATAAAATAAATAAATAAATATAAATATCAGACAACCTCACAAATCGATCTACTCCCAAATTAAGCTCAAGAAGGCTTGTGTTATAGGTACTAGGGTAGGGTTTAAAAGACGGCAGGGCCGACCTGGAGTAGGATCGCCGCATCAAGATCGGCTTGGAAATCCATGCAAGAGGCATATGTCCAGCAGTGGACGCATATATGCTGAGAAGAAGATAGGTACCAGACGACGATATACATACTAGTATAGATAAATATACACTTACATAGAACAACCATGACCCGAGCACAAATATTCGAGTTCATCACACAAATATTTGCCCTGGCCGGGATTCGAACCCGGGACCGCCGGCTCATCAGGTGCTTACAAGCTGAGCCAACCGCATCGTCAGATGAAAGTGCTTCATCATCATTATCATTATATACACTGAGAAGTACACTGCTGGACAAAAACTCAACAACAATCGATCGTGCGCTTCTTCTAAGATGAAAACTGTCCATTTTGTAGGGGACCTTCTATAGGCAATCTGTGACGTAGTGTTTAACCCCGCTAGGTGGATTAGGACGTAACGGGCCTAGACACTAGTACATATCCCTCGATCCAGACGGGATCTTGAGGGTTTTCCGAGCTAGCTTCGTTCGGGAGGCAAGGAGCGGGGAATAAATCAAACTAGGATGTCGTATACTAACAAACTGAGGGCTTTTATGCCTGTTTATTTATAGTCAACCTTAATCCTACCCTATAACCTAGACTACGTATCCTAACGTCCCTAAATTCCCTAGGGGACCCGGTGTCCCAGCCACGCGTCAGGTTAGCGTCCCGTCGGAGGAACAGTTAGTGGTTAGTACGCGTGGGCAAGGGAGCCTGGTCGGTATCCTTCGTGGAAAGCTACCCCTAATCGCAGGTGCGGCCAGAAACACACCGCGCTTAAGGATAGATTTCCCGGCCGCTTGGACGACTAGATGCGTGGTAAACACACCGCGCCGGCAGCCTGGTCCAGGAGCGTAAGCACTAGGTTCCCGTGTCAGCGACAACGAGCGTGGTAAACACTCTGCGCTGGGAACAGCCCCCGGTTGTAGCGACAACGAGCGTGGTAAACACTCTGCGCTAGGGACGGCTCTAGGACTTAGCTTAGGACACCTGGATATCGACCTAACACCATTACCTAGATTGACGGAGAACCTACGGCGTCGCAAGGAGCGTGGCAAACACTCTGCGCTGCGGGGAGCGATGGTTTACAATGCCTCAAGTTGGAGCCGCTCACACGACCTTACTGCTCGAGAGATGGTAACACACCGCTGCCCGTACTGGGCGCGCGTCGGCTTATATAACGGTACACGGCGAGTCGCTTTCCCCGCCGCCCGCGCTCCGGTGCCGCGCGCTGTGACGTCATGGCTCTGGCGGCGTGGTCTGCCCGCTGCTCGTTATAAATCTATAAGAACCTTTCTCACAGGCCTCAAATAATGCTTTTATAATATCTCTCTCTCTGTGGTCGCTCCCTCATGACTGAGGATCGTGGTCATCGGTGGATATAGATGCTCTACACCTAGTTTTTATGATCTGCCTCCACCGGTGCCTGTTCATCGCATCTCTGATGACCGAGCAAAACTTGGCTGAGGAAGGGCCCTTCACTTGATCGGTCCATCTGGTTGGGGACCGTCCCCGGGCTCGTTTGCCCTCCGTGTTCCCAACAATGATCAGCTTTTCAAGGCTTTCATCTTCCCTCCTCATTATGTGGCCGAAATAGGTCAATATACGCTGCTGGCAGATTGTGGATAGGCGGGTTTGGACACGAAGCTGGGAAAGGATCGACACATTGGTGCGCATGGCGGTCCAGAGTATCCTCAGCATACGCCTCCAGCACCACATCTCGAATGCATCGATCCTTTGCCTTTCTCGAGCTCGAATCGTCCATGTTTCTACGCCATAGAGAAATATGGGGAATACTAGAGCGCGTACTAGCCGGGTCTTGGTGGTGATGGTTATACCTCTCTTCTTCCAGATGACATTCAGTCGGGTCATCGCGTCCTTAGCCATACCAATACGCCTCTTTATCTCCGGTACGCAGCTGCCATCATGACAAATCAGTGCGCCTAAATAAACGTAGTGGTCTACGATGTCAACCCCTGGGATGATGTTAATTGTACAGGGCAGTTTTTCGGCACGGTCTACTACCATTAGCTTCGTCTTACTCCTGTTTACTGCGAGACCCATGCGGTTGCTCTCCGTCTCGAGTCTCCCAAACAGCTCCTGGATATCTTCCACAGACGTTGCTAAAATAACCGTGTCATCGGCATATCTGAGGTTCGATATCCGCTTTCCTCCTATCGGAAATCCCTTGTCCCAAGTTTCGAGCACCCTGCGGATTATAAACTCCCCATATATATTGAAAAGGGCTGGGGATAATATGCAGCCCTGACGCACTCCCATCTTTGTTTCGAACACATTGGAACAATCGGTGCCGATTTTGACATAAGAGCGGTTCTCAACATATAGGTTTCGAATCAAGCCAATCAAATGCTCAGGAGTCCCCATCTCGCGTAACACAGTCCACAACTTGTCCCATTGCACGCAGTCAAAGGCCTTAGTGTAGTCTATAAAACACAATACGACTGGGCAATTAAATTCCCTACTCTTCTCGATGACTTGGCGAATGTTAAGAAGCTGCTCTCTTGTGCCCTTTCCTTTCACAAAGCCAGCTTGTTCTTGGGGTATCTGGATCTTGAGGAAATGGTTGAGCCGCTGATTAATTATATGTAAGAGGATTTTACTTGCATGGGAGATCAACGCGATGGTTCTATAATTGCCGCAAGTCTTGGTAGATCCTTTTTTGTGTAAGGGGATGAATACAGATTCAGTCCACTCAGTCGGCCATTTTCCAGTTCTCCACACATCATTGCATATTTCCACCATTAATGTGATTCCTGCTTCTCCCATGTTCTTCAGTAGTTCAGCAGGGATGCCATCTTTACCAGGCGCCTTCCCGCATTTAAGAACTTTGATGGCGCCTTCCACTTCCGAACGAAGGATGTCAGGTTCGTCTGGAGACAGTTTCTCTACCCCCGCTGTAGTAATCCCCGTATTATACAGTGCTGCACAGTATCGCTTCCAGCGATCCAGAACCTGCGACGTGTCTGTCAGTACATTCCCAGTTTCATCTTCGATGGCACAGGTTCTAATGCTTCGCGTCCCAGATAGCTCTCTTACTTTGCGAAATAAGTCCCTAGTTTCGCTACGTATGCTGTGTTGTTCTAGCTCGATGCAAACGTTGTTGATGTATGCATTATAGTCCTGGCGACATCTTCTTTGGACTTCGCGACTGAGCTCCATGTACCGTTCCTGGTCAGCAGCTGAACTTGTACCTCTCTCTTTCAGCTCACGACGTTCCAGGATAATGCGGCTTGTCGGTGGTGTTATGTATTCCTTCATATCCTGTTTCTTAATGATGTTTTCCTTGGCAACCTGGGCTATCAACTGTTTCAGGTGGCTCCATCTGTCTTGCGCTGAACCTTCACATGAGATATTCGGAATTTGTTGAGTTATATTCTGTCTAAAACCAATCAAGTCCACGCTACGTAGGCTAGGATTCACCATGGGCTTGACGATCTTCTTAAGCCGAATTCTTATCTTTGCAGCTAAAAGTTGATGGTCTGAGCCGCATTCAGCACCAGGGAAAGTAGTAGCGTTCACAATAGATGACCTCCATCATTTTATAATATACTCGTAGGTAAACCAACGGTAATTGAATTGTACACCCACCTCACCGCTGCTGGGTGAGATTGTTCACCAACCAACATGTCCGAACTTGTTAAAATCTAATTTACCTAACACTCTTGCTCTAAATCCTTTCAATATTTGCCGATCCCTTGAAGGGTCGCCGGGCGATTCTCTGGGCCGAGGTATTTTGCTTGACTTCGGTGGTCAATTTTATTTTTCATATTTTTGATTCGTGACTTTAATATATAAAAACGGCCTAATTTAAAAAAAATATTGGTAGCAAAGGCCCTCTTCTGAACTTAGTGGTTCATAAGATATTTAAGATTTTACAATCACCGAAATCAAAGGCTCAATACTTCAGAGTTTTCGATGTGTAGCTCGCTGAAATGACGACCCTTAGGAATATTTGTAGTGTCAGGCTGTTGAGGCATAATACCCTGATGCACCAGTTCAACGAGATGGGTAAACCATGTGCTAAAATGCCAATGAGATGCCGGTGAAAGCAGCCTAACGAACAGCAACCCACCGAAATTAGTAAACAAAAGAAGCACAGTCAGAACTATGCTGCATTAACAAAATCACGATTATAAGCATTGAAGAACCGATTGAGGGGCATGGCAATATAGAAATAATGTAAAATCAGTTGGTTTTATCGTACAACTTGATAGCGGTGGCAATTTTTATTGACTTCAGTGGTCAAAAATTACACCGAATCAATGGAAATCAATTCCACCGATTTCAAAATTTAATGTTTTTTATCGATTTAAGGAATACTAAAAGTATTATAGACACGAACAAATTATTATGGACTTACATTCTCCCGGAGATAGTTTATTCACTTATAAAATTGCAGACACACAATCACTGAACAACACAAATTGTTCCACCGAATTCAACAAAACACGTAACCAAATCCACCGAATGACCAACGAACCCACACAAACTCTACCTACAAGCCATTGAGCCGACGTCTACTCTCGGCGGCGGTGAGAACACAACTGAAGCTTGTTTGCTTTCGAGCTGCGGGTTTCTAGTATACTTCTTTAAGGCAGTGCTGACGTGTTTTAAAGTTTACACTGAAATCACTAGTTACCCTCGGACGCTCCGAAAAATAGTTTTTATTTAAAATGTTTAGCAGATAAATTATATCTATAGGAACAAAATGATTAATAAACTAATGCTGAATACGGGAACACATTTGAAATCATAGTATCCAGACCCAATATCCAGTTATGATTTTTTATTTCAACAAATCTGGCAAGCGGACGCTTCCAGTGAACGTCAATATTTGTAATAACTTTTTTTTAATGTCATGTTAATGAATTATCATGAAATGTTTACATAGCTCGCCAGACGAAACAAACCGTTAGGTACTAGCTTGATTTTATTCAGAAATATTCGATGGTAAATTTAACCATTTTCAAGCCCGGACACTTAAAAATGCCACTCCTGAGAAATGCCCCGCCCCATTCTAGTGCAAATCCGATGGAAGTAAACAAGTTTGTCTCCGATTGTACCCGGGAGGCGGGAATTATGTAAATTGACTTTTCTGGAATACTTATTCCAATAAATCGAACCTTTCATGATGTTTGTTAAGTTTTACGATGTTTAGGGAAAGACTTCGAGTGTACTCTACCTAAGAATAGGGTTGCCATCCGTCCGGAAGGGTCTTCAAAAAGTGTCCGGGGAAAAAACTTTTTATGTGAGGCACTAGCTGCATTTAGCGTAACAGCGTAAAGCAATGGTTTTTTTTAATAATATTATTTTTCAGGCCTCCCTGATATAAAATATTGTCCCAGCAGTGGGACTAAGCTTTATCTCAAAAAGCTTTAAGACATTTGTCTTAAAGCTTTTTGAGATTTGAGATTGAGATTATTTTCAGACACGTCAGGGGAAAAAATTCTATTTACGCCAAATGTCCGGGTTTTTTAAGTCTTTGTCCGGGTTCGACGAAGTCAGAGATGGCAGCCCTACCTAAGAACAGTCATAGAGTTACAGATCGAGAGTCGCAACTCGGGAAAACAATTAATTATAACTATACGCTCCGATTTGTCCTCTAGATTAGATTATTTTGTTCCGGGGAGCGTCCGGGCGGGGTTTTATTTGTAGTCCGGGCTTAACATTTTTACGCACAGTACGTCGATAGACGTAAATTGGGTCGCTCGTGATACGGGACGTTTGTGGACGGTGACTTTTATCTTCATGAAACTACCAATCCGTGTACAGCTGAACAAGATTTTAAGATGATGAAAGCCTTTCCTTCCTTCTATGAAGGTTGATTTTTAATTTTACTAAGTGGACATGTCCGTCCGTCTGGGTTCTGAGCTCCAAAATCCGGGGTTTTGACGCTCCTTCTCCTGGTAGCAGGTTTTTTAGAGATGGCAACTACGCTCAATAAATAAACAAACAAACAAATATTTTATTTCAGACTAAGTCCATATGTTGTTAGTACCTACATACAAAATGCTTTGAAACTATGTTAGGTTAAAAAGAAAGAAATAAGAAATGTTTATTTTTTTACACTTAAGTTTAAGAGGTACCTATACTTAAAACTATTACAATTATGTTATAACTATGTAGGTAGGGGAACCCGGGGCAATATGGGCCCCTTAAGGATATGTCGTGATAAAATGGGAATGCAGTAAAATACATAATTCCTTAAGTAGTAATTTATTACACTAACTAACAGTCGTTAATTATAACACAAAATAATTAGCTCAGTCTACCATTTCTGTGGTCCATTAACATTAAACCAAAAAATGCAAATTGCTCATATTGCCCCGTGCTCGGGGCAATATGGTCATACCTGGGACATTATGAGTCGGTGCACTATGGGCAAGAAACAAAAAAGTATATAAGCTGAAATATAGCACAAAAGGAACAGATTATAAGGATTCATCATCGTTGTCTTCGTCTGCACATGAACAATGAGCCTACGCTCACGTGTCACGCTTTTACACGCGCGACAAGATACCCAACCCTCTTTGGATTGTAAGTACCAATTTCCACAATTTAGGCACTCTACATCTTCATAATTTTTCTTTAGGGCTTTGATTTTTCCAGTTCCATTTTATAGGGTTAACTTATAACTCCAGTAACTCCATTTTTTGACTGTCCCAACCACCGCGATTAGCATTCCTTTTATAATCTAACCATGTTTGCTGCTGCAAGAAAAATATTATCAGATTATTATAATTATCTTAAAACTTATCCCAAATCAGAGGCCCCATCACTGCCCATATTGCACTTATTAATTTTAGCGGGGCAGCACGGGCCCTGCCCATATTACCCCGCCCATAATGCCCCAACATCATAATTTTAACTAACTAACCCTGAAATCTATAAACCTTTATTTAAATTAAAATTACTTTGAGTCATATACAAACTAAAGATATTTAAGTATTAAAACGTTATTGTTGATTAAAGAATAACACAAATATCTATCAGATTCAGATAACACAAAATATAGAAAAATTAGATCCAAATTCGTACTTACGTAAATTTGTCGCTGGCTTCGGGAGACGCGCACGAATGTCAACATCACCAGTCACCGCGTGGTCGCGGGGCCATCTGACGCCCGTCTAAGCTCTAACCTTCGGCGTTCGCGGGTTGGTAGGGGGAGGAGATAGAGTGTTCATATTGCCCCGGGTGCCTGTAATGCCCCGGTTTCCCCTAAATCATACATGTTAGAGGCGATGTACAAGATTCTTCAATCAATCTCTTTTTGCTCTTTATCCAGCAGCGTACGTCTTTCAGTTGATTTGAAAATTACGTTTCAATATACGTAACATTCACAAGTTGGTCCCAACGGAATATTGTTAATTATACGCTATATTTAATCACAGCGCACTTCCAAGGAAAGTGGAACTTCAATTTCCCCCGGGGCCCTGTGAAATATACAGGTCCAACTATCGTGTACATGAGACGGACAATGAAAGTGAACCGGTTCCATTATAAATAAATATAAAATAAATAAATATCGGACAACCTCACACAAATCGATCTAGTCCCAAATTAAGCTCAAGAAGGCTTGTGTTATGGATACTAGACGACGATATACGTACTTATATAGATAAATATATACTTAAATACATAGAACAACCATGACCCAAGCACAAATATTCGAGTTCATCACACAAATATTTGCCCTGGCCGGGATTCGAACCCGGGACCGCCGGCTCAGTAGGCAGGTGTCTACAAACCGAGCCAAACGCGTCGTCAAATTATAAACGTTTGAAGTATCAATTGACAATATTTAAGTGTTATCTTAAACTAATTTCATTGCTTTAGTCTTAATCCCTCAATAACTAAAAATGAAAATTGTATTAAAGTATCCAATAAGTTGAGCGGCAACATCATCTTTCATCCCATAATTTGGTGCTGGAAGCATTCCTCTGGGATAATCAGTCTCAATCTTGGCGACAGCGAATTGCTCCGGCTTTCGCAAATTGATAACAGATTGATTTGAAAATAACCATTACGTGATGATGATTTCCGTATTCTTATTTGGTGCTGAATTTCGTTATGTTTTATACGATTACAAGCTTTTATTTAAATTTCAATACATAACTGCTATGTTTAAATTGAACCATTGATACATGTTTGTTGTAGGTATATTTGTTCGGGTGGTATCTTGCAACTCAATTTTTAATCTCAATTAGATACACACAAGATTTTTTTTTATTGCACTCATACGTGGTCCGAAATAGTATTTTATGCAATCGTTGCACAATGAAGGTTCTTAAAGTCGACTACCGCGTTTAGGTCACGAGGCTTGCCGAGTGGCCTAAGTAAGGTACGAGATTTTAAGACTTAATTGTGTAACTACTTATTGCATACAATACTTTTTATACGAGCAAAACACAGAAAAATGTTTTTTACTTTAATCGTCATTCCCCAATTTTTATTTTCGACGTTACCTTTTTCGTTCAACTATAACTGACCTATAAAAAAAAACATGATCGCGATGGTCATGGCGGGTGCCTCGTAATTGGTAAAATTTTTTGACAAGTAAGTAGGTAATTTCAACCAATCTGTGAACAGTAGCGATTTTTTTTAATCAAATATGCTGATGTTCTCTTTTTGAAATTATTGGAGTTGAGTAGAGTAGTTGAGTCTTATGAATATTAAAGTTCTGTAGCGGGTACCATAGAGTATAGAATTTTGGTACAGGACTAAAAAGTGCGTTATTATGATTTTGTCTGTGAAATTATAATTGACAGATTAAAGTACGCGAGTATAAAAACTACCTAAACAGTATAGGTACAGAGACCAAAAGGTATGGAGAAATTGAAAGCGTACGTACAGTCCGTCTCTGGTTGAAAGTTAAGACGTTAGAACGGTAATTCAAAGATACCGGGTTCGAGTCCCGGTGTGGACCACGTATGAGCGAAATTATTTTTTTCTTTGCATGTTGACCTTTGTATGTATATAGCAATTAAATTAAATTAATGTGGTGACCCACATTAAAAATAATTTCAAAACCCATAATTGTGTTTCGAAATTAAATATTCGTTCTCTATCTATTCACGTATAAAAGGGCTAAAAATAAATTAGCCCAGGGCAGGGTTGGGCTCGGGCATACCCTAATAACTTAACTAAACATCTAAATGGGTAAAGTAATTTAAAATATGTTCATTCATTGAATCTGAACGTAAAAATAATTTTAATTCCATTAAGTACACTTGAAGCAAATTTAAAGAGAAAATATTTTTATAAAATACGTGGCTCTTTAGATTTTTCACAAACAGTTGCATTCATTTCTGAAAATTCCCACCCGTCTCTTTTGTGTCGTTTTAAATGGAAAAAATGTACGACAATTTTAATGAATACTGTGGCCTCTATATACTCGCAGTCAGATTAATTTCTTCTTTTAAAACGATGCTTAATTTCTATGCAAATGCTGCAAGAAAATATTATATCAAAATATTGACTAATATGTAAGTAGGTATTACTAAAAGGCCACTGCAATTTCATCCGAGTAAAACTAGTTTTTGATACATTTTCGTTTCAAAAACTATATGAAATTGGCAAATTTCACGCAGAAAAGCACGCTGAATAAATTTGTCATAATATAAAAAAATAAATAAAAGGAAATAATGAAATAAAAAATAAGGCCTCTTAATCGGAAAGTTTCAAGATAAAATAGTTGGTCACGTTGACCAATCGCCGGTCGCCGGAACCCACCGCAATAGATTGCTATTCGGGGACCACTGTGCGCTGACACTTTAAACTTATACTACAAATGGATTCTGGTTACTTCTTACGTAGGGAGAATCCGTAATGAAACGGATGCCTTATGAAACGGACATTATAGTGTCCCATCTACATGGGCTTGCTTGGCTGTATACCAGAGTACCCACGATCACAAGCTGTCTCCATTACCATGTATGTACCTTTGTCCTCTTATAAAAAAATCTACAGATCTCACACTACGTCCAACTATCAAAGGTATTGAAAATGTAATTTAGAAACAAATCACATGATAAAAGACTGTTTTCTGATTATGACCTCGCTCGTAAGGAAACCGCTACCTCCTAAATTTTGTTCTCCGCCCGCCTCCTAAGATGGCTCAAACTGTAGCTTAATTCAATGCCGAGATCCAATTTTTCCGATTCTTGAGCGATCTCAAAAAAAGTTATTAGGAAATTCACAATCCAAGTCAGCGAAAAATGTTTGTCAAATTTTACAAATAAATAAATACATTATATCAGACAACATCACACAAATCTTGGCTTGTGTTATGGGTACTAGACAACGATATACTTATATAAATAGATACTTAAATATATAAAACAACCATGACCCAAGCACAAATATTCGAGTTCATCACACAAATATTTGCCCTGGCTGGGATTCGAACCCGGGACCACCGGCTCAACAGGCCGGTGCTTACAACTGTGCCAACTGCGTCGTCAAATCCCAAAAAAATATATATGTTAATTATAAAATCAAAAAAAATATATATATAAATAAATTATAAAATCTCAAAAAGGTACCAACCGAGTTTGGGAATTCAAATTTCACTTTAAAGCCCCCTGATAGACGCATATTTTTTCATATGGCCTATCCGCGTACCTCTCATATCTGCGACAGTACAGGCCAATGTCACAACTTCATAAATCGGGATCGGGACACTATACACGATCAGGAAAACATAAACATTTTCTATGTTAAAACTTGTTTCTACTCAATAATACTATTGGCATTCGAAACAAGCAAATAAAGGAAACATATACGGAATTTTACAGGAGATCCAGAGCGCTATCGAACACCGTATCTTGAATAAATAAACGTCAGGAGCGAGGGATTATGGAAATTTAAACGTTTCCACCTTTCAGTCTGATGAAATTGTTCTGAGAACACTGGGAACAATATATAATCGTTAAGGTTCTTACGGCATCTCGAAACGCAGAAAATTCTATTTGCCTACTGAATTCACACCAGTTGTACTGTAACACGTTGAAACCACCAGTCAAGTAGCACTCAGGCTGCATAAGCAATAATACAGCCTATACACGATGATTTTGAATCAGTGATCAAGTGCTAATTAGCTGTAACTTAAAGTACCAAATTATAATTTCTAATGGTTCTTTTTTAGGGTTCCGTACCCAAAGGGTAAAAACGGGACCCTATTACTGAGACTTCGCTGTCCGTCCGTCCGTCTGTCACCAGGCTGTATCTCAACAACGGTGATAGCTAGACAGTTGAAATTTTCACAGATGATGTATTTCAATTGCCGCTATAACAACAAATACTAAATATTTTCTTCGGTTTCCGCGACTGTCACACATTTAAATAAAACAATTTAAACGGATTATATCGCGTATATTAATTATTTGAGCCTCCCTGACGTTTCAGTACCTTTACAGATACCGTTGTCAAAGGTTGACTGAGAAAAACACAATTTTTCCCTGTCAAAGTTACATTTGTGCAAACTACCCATTTTGTAAATATTAATTTAAAATAAAGGTGTTCATACATGCCACATGGGCCTAATGTGTAAAGACAGTTACACATGTGCCAGAAGGGCATTTATTATTTTATTTAAAATATCTACCAGCGGTTCACTAAAGGCTTACTGAGGAGAAAGAACCGCCAAAGAAAACTCCCAGATTGCCTTATTTATTATTATGAAATACTTTTAAACAAAAACTCTACATATACTACTTTTAACACTAATTTGTTTTACACCGTTCGAGGCCCAGGGTTTCCAGTCTTGTGTCTTGCTTGATCCTTGATAAGATGTACAACAGGATCCCAAGCCGGTGGTAATGACAAACCATCTTCTCTATTGACAAGACTGGAAACCCTGGGCCTCGAACGGTGTAAAACAAATTAGTGTTAAAAGTAGTATATGTAGAGTTTTTGTTTAAAAGTATTTCATAATAATAAATAAGGCAATCTGGGAGTTTTCTTTGGCGGTTCTTTCTCCTCAGTAAGCCTTTAGTGAACCGCTGGTAGATATTTTAAATAAAATAATAAATGCCCTTCTGGCACATGTGTAACTGTCTTTACACATTAGGCCCATCTGGCATGTATGAACACCTTTATTTTAAATTAATATTTACAAAATGGGTAGTTTGCACAAATGTAACTTTGACAGGGAAAAATTGTGTTTTTCTCAGTCAACCTTTGACAACGGTATCTGTAAAGGTACTGAAACGTCAGGGAGGCTCAAATAATTAATATACGCGATATAATCCGTTTAAATTGTTTTATTTAAACAAATACTAAAAATAAAATAAAATAAATATTTAAGGGGGGCTCCCATACAACAAACTTGTTATAGATTATATATATTATGTATAGGTACGGAACCCTTCATGCGCGAGTCGGGCTCGCACTTGCCCAATTTTTTATAAATCCCACGTGTTACCAGCATCAACTGGTCAAAATAAAAAAGTAAAAAAAATCATACTAATTTGTCGGGACCAAAAATAGAAGCACCGCGATAACCATGATGATGAATTTTATATTAAAAACATCGAAATTCAACCCAGATTCGCAGAATAGCCCCGCCCTAAAAGAAGCACAAACAAAACACCGAATAAACACGATAAAATTGTAAAAAGCGCGTAAATAACCAGATTGGAGCGTTCATCGCTAATGAATTTCAATTAAGCTAAAAGGGTGAAACAATCCTTCAGTTTACTGTCACAAACTCATATCTCACCATATACACCTGTACAAAAACAACTCTCCAAGGTAGGGTATAATGCTTCACTTTTGAAAGTGGAGCATATAAATTGGGGTGAGATTCGCAACGCATCTGTCTGGGCCCGTGTAGTCAGGCGGAATGTATACTTGAGCTATCAATTTAACCTGCCAATGAAGCAAGAATAGAATTAAAGGGGGTGGTAGACATATTGGATCGAATACTTACAAAATGCCTATATGATTAAATTTTACTTATTAAATAATTTCATTTTACTCGCATATCCGGTATGAAAAGTTTTAATTAATTGTGTGTACAAAAGCGTTGTCATAACAGGAAAATATGTGTATTTTCCCGTTTTGTTTTATTAAATACCATCCATAATGTCCTCTCGGGTCACATTCGCCCCTGAAGAGCGCGTAAGCTTACACAACCTTGACGTGGTCGTATTTGCAAGTGATGGGGGCGTCATGGGACGCGTCTCATGTAGCCCCATTAGCATAACAATGGGGTTACAGGGCACGGGATATGCTGGCGGTATTATGGTAGCTTTAATAACATATACCTTATGTTTATTTGGTTTGGGCGGTCAGCGTATTCTCATTATAGCAGTCCATCGTATTCCAAAAATAAGAAACGAAGAAAAAAATATTTATCCAGAAAAAAAAAGTATATCACCGTCACTTAGGCTAGTTACAAATTGCATTAAACAAAAAGCTCAATAAAGACCTAACCTAGCATCGGGGCGGCGTCCGGGCTACCGGTGGTTAGGGTTGCAGAGAGAAATCTCCTGACGATGCGCGCCGTGTCCACTAGACAGGTACAATATAACACGAATTAAGTCAGTTACTTGGTTTCTGATTCATACGAGTACTTATGACATCTATTCCTATTCTGCTCACAAATATATATTATAGTTAACGTGATTCTACTTAAACCAGATCTGTATTCCCGGATTCTGCCTCGCTAAACGCATCATCCATCACAGCGATGCAATTTGCAGTCTGCTGAGTCAGTCCCATTTCCCTTCTTATATGAGTTCCTATTATGTATGTATATGTTTCCGGAGAGGCTACTTAATCGTATAAATCTGGGTTAATATTAATACGAAAGACTTAAGTAGAAATATAAACATTATGAAGCAAGCATAAGTCTGAAGAAGTCCAGATTCCAATATTACATATTTAATTTATAATAAAGTAGGTAGGTGATCCTGGGATCAAACATTAGGATCAATATTATTTAAAGTTATGAGTATATTATTCTATACTCATACCTAAACCGGAGCTAAATAACAAAGCCACCGAAAAAGTATAAGTAGTTAAATATTTATATGTCCGAATTTTCGATCCCTGTACAATTTATAGATGCATACATATATTGTTTCTTCGTATTCAATATTCGTTGGTAGTTTGGTAGGAACATCTATACTTACCATAATAAAATTCTAGGTTTGTATCGAATGGAGAGGGGTCATGATTTCAAGAAAAATCTTAATAGCGTGATGCGTGATGCAGGATCGTCATTTGTTTTGTATGCGTGCGGCGCCGTGCCAACCTGGCGCCATGTTTTCATAATTTCATTTGTCCTCGCATCACGCCGAAACGGCTGGAAAATTTGAAACCAATTTTGGTACAGGGATAGCTGGACCTCCAAAGATGGTTATAGGATACTTTTTATCCGTCTATGATAAAGAAAAAAGTACGCGGACGTAGTTGCGGGCGCCTCGTAGTCCATAATAAATCCCTTCTAGGAAACCACAAACGCAGTAAAAAGCTTTATTACAAAGAAGGGCGCAATGAAAATAATAATATTGCTTTGCTATTCCGCGATATAATATCGTGCCAGTTAAATTTGTGCTAACCCGTTATACTTATTTGCGTATTTTTTCATGCATATATACATTTAATGGTCCCACCCTCCCACCACGATAAGAAAAATAAATACGCAAATAAATATAACAAACCACCACCAAAATAACAGAACTTACTCGACACGTGTTTCGCCCCTCTACGAGGCATCATCAGGAGATGTTGACGGTTTGGAGTCCGACAACCGAATGAGCTGCCCAGACTGGTCGGCCATATTTATAACCTGGCCACCCCTATTATGCAACTGAGAGTGATTAGCAAAAATTCGAAGTAACGGTGATGTAACGACATTCAATTGTTCGTTAAGAATCTCACCCCTATTGTTGTACCTAATTAAACCAAAAAAAAACCTCCTGAAAAGTCCAATTTCGCAAAACATTTAATAGATAGTGGCCATACTCTGCAGGAAGATCATTCTTTTACCGTTTTGCATGTTTGTGAAAAAGGTTTGCGTTTAAGTGTTCTGGAACAGTTGGAAATAATTAGGTACAACAATAGGGGTGAGATTCTTAACGAACAATTGAATGTCGTTACATCACCGTTACTTCGAATTTTTGCTAATCACTCTCAGTTGCATAATAGGGGTGGCCAGGTTATAAATATGGCCGACCAGTCTGGGCAGCTCATTCGGTTGTCGGACTCCAGACCGTCAACATCTCCTGATGATGCCTCGTAGAGGGGCGAAACACGTGTCGAGTAAGTTCTGTTATTTTGGTGGTGGTTTGTTATATTTATTTGCGTATTTATTTTTCTTATCGTGGTGGGAGGGTGGGACCATTAAATGTATATATGCATGAAAAAATACGCAAATAATTATAACGGGTTAGCACAAATTTAACTGGCACGATATTATATCGCGGAATAGCAAAGCAATATTATTATTTTCATTAATATGGATTTCCGCAAAGTAACGCCTGATTCAATTAATTAAAGAAGGGCGCATTACATCCATTTCAATTCAACCACTCTATTACCTTCATATCATATTGTAAAATAAAGCCAATACGGTTTCAGATTCTTTTACACGCCGCCATGATTCCGCTTCGATACGTAGGGGGAGTAAATAACTGCCATGCTACGGTAAAAGCACGTATCTTACTAAGACACCCGCATAAAGATACGACCTTTTACCGTAACACGGCAGATAAAGACATTTCGCCATGAAATCTTCGGCGGGGGATCACCGCCACGCCGCGGTTGGAACAAAGAAGTGATTGCAAACCCAATTTTCCGAGTCAATGCCGAAACAATATTCAGTCGCGCCTGGGCACAGTAAACTGCTCCAAACAGTATGCCAATCAGCATTATATATTATAAAATTCTAGATTTTAATTGAAAATCATTTTTCTATGAAGACGGCGTCATGATTTCAGGAAAAATCATAATAGCGCGATGTAGGATCGTCATTAGTTTTGTATGGGCGCGCGGCGCCGTGTTAACCTGGCGCCATCTGTTTTCATAATTTCCTTTGCGCTCGCATCACGCCGAAGGGCTGGACAAAATAATTGTAACCAATTTTGGTACAGGACTAGCTGGACATCCCAGGAAACTTTTTATCCGTCTACGGTAAAGAGAAAAATCCGCGGACGAAGTTGCGGACACCCCCTAGCATATTGTAGAAGAAATAGTCTAAAAAGCGCTTATACCCTTTTATAATTCCTAACTTTGTATGATCTGAACCTCAAGTTCCAACGACACGACAAAATGTCTGAATCACGTTTACGTTTCCCATATAAACAACATTAGTACATGCGTTCGAAATGTGTGAAGTTAAAGACAAAACGTACACTGACGCCTTTGATAAATCAGTATTTGTTATTACCTATTAAGGGTGCCTCTGCACGACGTATATACTCGTAGCTAGGATTTCTCATCTGTATGTAACTTTTGTTGATTCTAGCTTGAATTTTCTCTGTTTTAACAGTGTACCGGCAGCGCAGTGTTATGTTGAAGTCAGCGTCGTGTACGTGGCATCACTTTTGACCGAACCATCCAGAGACCTCCGAAGTGGCAATATACTTCGCCAACCCATGTCGCGTTTATTTATTCGGCGCCCAGCACGTCTAGCATAGCTGTGTCACTTTCCAACATCGTGCGAAAAAGAGACAGAGGTGCTGAGTTGCGTGACAAGCGAAGTCGCGGGAAGATATGCTACCCCTACAGGTTGTCAACGTATTCACTGCCAGGAAGTGTGGCCTAGGAACAAACTTGAATGGCGGTGAACGTATATATGCTTTCCTGGCAGTGAATGCGTTAAATGTCTACTACTATTCGCCGCGAGACATCAGTAGCGTGACTACAAAATAGGAACCTAATATCACCTTATTCTACTGTTCCAAATCTGAGCTATGTGTGCTCTATCGCCCGGAGATATTGGATATTCATAAGCAACGGGTATATTTAGGGTGCCCGCTGCATAAATAATATTCACGTGCTATATTCAGATTGAGCTGAATAAGCGTAGTCGGCTCTGCATTTTATAGCGAGGTCACTGTAAACTAATCATATGAAGATTGTGCAGACTTAATAGAACAAAAAATACGCAGATTTACATCAAAATGTCAAAGGACGCGATGATGCGGCTCCGAGACGTTTAGGAGAATCGGTCAATAAGCTTCAAAACAAAAGGAGCGTGCTCCAACTTTTAATCAAGAATAAATAAGTCTCATTTCTGTTGGTGGGTGGGGACACCCCCCATACAAATTTGCCCATCGTCCTTTATTCGATTAAAATGACAATTAATTAATCGTTAATCGAATACTCTGTTGATTAATTTAATAATTTCGCGATGAATCTTGCGACGATTAATTGTTTAATCGATTAATTAATTGATTAAAAATTTAATCGATTAATGCCGATCTGCTCTATGGAGTAGAGACGTGGACAATACGAGCAAGAGAGAGACAAAGAATAGGTGCTCGGAATTAGAGACAGGCAAACGCGGCGTGGTATACAGTCGTTGGTAATACTCAATACAACAAATATATGGATGTCCTAAGTATAAAAATAGGTAGGTGTCAAACATTTGATATTGTATATGTACTTATGTACTTTTGTGTGATTGTAATAAATTGTTTCCTAAACTCACGCTTTTCGCTATTTTATAATTCATAAATTACTCAACCTAAGGCCTACACATCTAAAAAGATTTTTGAGTTTGGAGGGAAATGAGGCAGTTTCTTGGGGAACATCGTTTGACGAAATAATAGGTAGAGTCTGGCTAGCCAAATAATGTTGACAGATATTTCCTTGTTGTATCACCAATTGTCTATGATTTAATAGGTGGGTATAATTTAGTAGGTGGGGTGGGTCCTCTATAAATAATTTTGATATTTTATGTACTAGTTCTAACATTCCGATCGAGTTGAAATTTGGCATAGTATTTGTAATTTTTTTATGGTACTACGAGCTAGGTCTTATTTACACTACATTTAATTTTTCACCTTGTATGTGGTTAGAAAGTGTAAACATGTGTTTGTCGTTGACTGTACTGTACATAGTGGTAGAAATTATGTGAGCTGACTATCAGTGCACGTCAACATATATTTTTCATCACACTTGCTCGTAAATCAAGGGTTTACATGCTAGAAAAGCGGGCGGTAAGTCGTAAATTACGCTCTAGGGCGGTAAGTAATTTTTTTTATTGGAAATTTTGACTATAAGTTATACATATGATGTTGACTAAAAAGTTTTTATTAAAAAATAGCTATATTTAGTTATTTGGTTTCAGGTCGCCCTTAGAGCCTTATCACACTTGCGATTTGCGAGCGTATTTTGTATGAAGGCGATCGCGCAGCGTGTACGCCGCGTCGCTTATTTGTATAGAAAATACGCTCGCAAATCGCAAGTGTGATAAGGCCCTTATACTTGGGAGTAAATCTTGTTTTATGAAATATCTACCGCAATATCTTCTCAATTTACTCTGCTACGAGAAATTCGTGTTGCTAAACCTATATATTTTATTCCGTGTGATGAAAAACGTCGTACGTGACTCTGGTGGCAAAGGAATTCCAAACTCGTGTCATTAAAGACCTCGCCTTCGGCTTCGGGCTTCTAATAGACACTCGTTTGTAATTCCTCATTTACCACCCTTGTTACGTAATGTACTATTCTAGTGATAAAACTATAATTCCTACTACATAAAGTGTGACCAGCCGCAGAATTAAATTTCACGCCAAAACTTTGAGTAATATTTCATTAGCCAAACTATATTCCAAAACGCATTATCTGTCCCAACACAGGCAATTATATGCTTACTGGGTGGCTCCATCCCATAGATCATATATTGTACTGTATTTTATATCTGTGCCTGACTTCTCTGTGTTCCAGAAAACCGACTAACCGTCTGCCAACGATATTTAACGGATCAGGTGGAACAGGCGTCAGATGAATATTTCAATCAAAATTACGACGCAAAAGGCACTGAAAACTTGCTCGCCGTCTAGACAGGGTCTTAGTGGTTTTGATTAATGCCGGAAGAAATGGCTGGCGTTTTTATTAAATCCTAGTTTTTAGTTCCTTGGTATTTTCCATATTTAGTTATGGCTGGAAACGTGAACAATGAAGGAAGCTGATTGTGAGTGCATCGATGCGTTTGAGCTGTGGTGCTGGAGAATCAGTGAATAAGCTCGGTAGTCAGAGCCCTGATATTCCCAATCTCCTCTATGGAGTAGAGACGTGGATAATACGAACAAGAGTGAGAGAGATTAGATACTGCAAATCCCGTGGACGGCGTACCGTACCAACTTCTCCGTGAGCTGAACACAAAGACCCGATTTTCCACGATTAGCCTTTGTAGGATTTTGGAGTATTTTGGTTATAATTCATATTGCCAGAAAGAACGGAACTAATTTTGAGCAGTGAATGTTCACCGGCAAGATAGAAGGAAAAAGTCGAGAGGCTGCAGCCCAACAAGATGGTCAGACCAGGTCCGCTCATCGCTGAACACCAAACTGCATGCACTCCATTATGCAAGGGACAGACACAGGTGGCGGAAACTTATAAAGGAAAAAATACCTCTGCATCCGGAGGCTCACGAGCCTCAATAATAAGGAACACGATGCGAGGAGGAGGGGAAACATCCAAATCCATTTTGGTAACAACCAAAAAGTATGATTTGGGAAAGAACTTGTAACTCTCATTTTCATACCATAGCACTCGGGTAATATCTCTAATATCTTCGTGGTCCTGTAACCGGATAAATAGTAGAACATGTACTGTAACGCTCAGTCAATAAGGATAGTGTTCAGATATTTATAGACGCCTTATATGCTGCGATATATCTGATGGCGACTGTACGACAAAAGCACAAATCGGGCCGTTTTACCCGAGAAGTACATATAGACAGCACCTCTAGCACAACGTTGTATCAAGCGACAAAAAATACCCGTCTCTTTCCTTTCAATACCGTACGAGCAAGACAGCTGATGCTGAGTCGTGCGACAAACGAATTCACGGCAAGATGTGCTAGCCTAGTAAAATAGGTTATGCTAGAGTTTTACACTATGCTTTTCACTTCGATTGCTAGGAAAACACAACAAAGGCTAGTTTTGGCGAATACAGAGTTTCACGCGACACAAATTTTCTTTTTTTTTTTTATTGTGACGTTCGACTTTAGTCACATCCTTAATACCAAAACAATAAGAGAGTAAACAATTGCTCCTGATATGGACCCAATTGTTTTCCAAATCAATTTCTTAGTCAGTAGAAAATTAGTCAGTTCTGAAATCAATCGATTAGTTTTGAAAGACCCTCAAACAATAAATATAACTTCATAGGTATCCTATTTTGTAGAATTAAATGAAAAAAAAAAGTGTGTGGGGTGGTGGACCTTGTCACTCAAATTTTATCTTTAGATGGTGACAAGGCTATCATTCCTTACGCCTCCGATGCTTTGACGGCCTGGACGGCTCTTAATCCCGGCGTAGCCATACCCGTAGAATTGTTCCGTCAGCGTCTATGGGATGACATAGGGGTCAAGCGAGTTTTTGACGGATTATTAGAGAGCTCTGTAGGCGTGGACAAGGCTAGGCTGACCGCCGTGTCGAGGCCGGAGACCGGGGCGTGGCTTCATGCATACCCCTCCCCGCATTTAGGTACCCTACTCGACGATGACTCGATGCGGATAGCCGTTGCTCTCCGCCTGGGCTGCGATGTTTGCGAACGTCACGTGTGCATCTGCGGGACCATGGTAGAGAGAAACGGTCACCACGCATTGAGCTGTTGTCGTTGTGCAGGGAGGTTTCCCCGACATCACGCCATTAACGACACCACGAGGAGAGCACTTGTTTCTGCCAGGGTTCCATGTGTTCTGGAACCACCAGGCCTTAGCAGATCAGATGGTAAAAGGCCTGATGGTCTGACCTTAGTGCCCTGGCAGCAAGGTCGCTGCCTGCTCTAGGACGCTGCATGCGTTAGTACTTTCGCGACTTCGCACGTTACCCGTACCATGCGGGCAGCAGGTGCAGCGGCTGAGCTGGCGGCGATGCGCAAGCACCAAAAGTACTCGGGACTCTCAAACTACATGTTCGTTCCACTTGCGGTGGAGACGTCCGGAGTTTGGTGTGCGGAGGGGAAAACCTTTTTAATGGAGCTGGGGCGGCGCATGGCACAAGCAGGTCTCAATCCTCGTTCCGGGTCCTTCTTGATGCAAAGGTTGTCCATCGCTATTCAACGTGGCAACGCGGCGAGCGTGATGGGCACCTTTGCTTCAGGAGGAACGCGGGACGGTTTTTAGCCTAGCTCTCTTTTTTGTTATTAGGTTATATGGTATTTTTATTTTTTAGGAATGTTAAGTTTTAGTTTTAGTATTTAGAATATTATTTTAATGAAAAATAATATGTTCCACAAATTACACTTTGCAACTCATTCAACCATTAAATTAATCTCATTCATCAGCCAAATTCTTTAGATCTCATTTGATGTTCAATCGTTTAAATAATTTTAGAAGCTTTTCACTCCAGTGACTCAGATGTTTCTGATTGATTGGTAAAAGTGTATTAATACACAGAATTATAAAACCCGTGTAATTAAGTTAACGAGGCTTCAGCGCAAATGTTCACGATATTTCCCCTTTTTCCGGTTAAATCAAATTTCTTAATTTACCTTTGTGTCATTATTTATAAATCAAATCTAAAATATAATGAAACATTTTTGGCTTTAGGGGAAAATGTTATTAACGAAATGAAAATACTTTAACGAACGTTACACGGCTTTTTGTCGTCAAAAAGGAGGGACGTATATTATAAATATTGCTGCAGATCTGTTACATTTGTATAGATTCTATACTAGTAATGTAATGAATAAGAGTATTTGACGGATCGAGCGAAGCGAGCAAAACTTTTTAGCTTGGCCAAAAATTCTATCGTATGTCTGGATGTTCAGTTATCCGGCTATTCATCTCGTCTACACTTTACAGGGACCTAATTCGAGAATGCCGTTTGAGAGATCGCCAAACGTCATATCTCTATTAGATAACAGTGATATTGCCTTTGAACTGTCATTAAAATGCAATGAGCTTCAAGTGACATATCTCATCTCAATTTTGAAAATACGAAGGCGATAATGATTGTCAAAACTGCTATTCATGCATATGAATTTCTGTTTTGAACGAAACGTAACTGAATTATTTCACGCACTACCCGGTAAAGTTAAGTATGCGCCTGTTATCTATACCGTCACATACAAAGGACACGCAAATTAAGCGCGACCGGATTGGCAAAGTTGCGATGTTCTATAGGGATATCACCACTTGTCGAGTAGGGACACGTCAAAAGTGACGGATGGCGATGTAATGGAGAGATCTCCATCATCTCTCTAAAATTGGTCGAATTGGTGTCATTTCTCAACCAATACTCATGCAATTAAGTAATTAGGTTCGATAATTATGTAGTTTTTAGGGTTCCGTACGCTACCGTACCAAAGGGTAAAAAACGGGACCCTATTATGTACTAAGACTCCGCCGTCCGCCCGTCTGTCTGTCTGTCTTTCGTCCGTCCGTCTGTCACCAGGCTGTATCTTATGAACCGTGATAGCTAGACAGTTGAAATTTTCTCAGATGATGTATTTATGTTGCCTATAAGAACAAATATTAAAAACAGAATAAAATAAATATTTAAGTAGGGCTCCCATGCAATAAACGTGATCGGTTGCGTTAACTTCGCACCTCATCTGTAAGCGGCGCCATACATACCAGGTGCAAATTTAACTTAACCCAGCCAGTTATGATGGTAACTGTTGGTACGGAACCCTCGGTGCTGGTTTTTTTATATTGATTTAGTTTTTCGAAATTGTTCAAAATGGCGGACATGAAAAAAATTGCCATTTTGAAACAAACTCGCGAATTTTAGAGCACACAAAGCTTTGGTCCCTTGTAATAGGTATAATATTCTAATTGCAGTACTTTAATCACATAAGATTTAATTAAAGAAACCCGTATTGTATGTGAAATACAATGGGCCAACGACAGGAGTGTAATTAACAGTATTTAATTAAGAAAAAGGACATTTTCCCGGTATTTCCAAAGGCTTTAGAAAAAACCCGCACCTCTGATGTTGGGAGATAATTTCCTGTTGGGAAAAAATCAAGAGTCTCATTTCCGCTGTACAAAGCCTTCTGCGTGGAAAGAAAACGTGTGAACTTTGAGAGGTAGATTTTATATAGGGTTTTATTTAACAGTACACATTTTCTAAGGAGGAATGATTTATTCTGGGTAAAAGTACTGGGTTGTGGATTATGTATAGTATTTTTTCCTTGAAGTGACAGCCAATATCACGTCTAGCATAACTGTGAAAGCGAAGTCGCCTCAAGATATGATAGTTTACAACTTTGGCATAACATTAACAGCGATAATCTTTTTAGTATAGTGCGTGCGCAATACGTGAGTGAATTCCATAGTTATTACCTTGAGGAGAAACGTGACGGTTAAATATGACGTTGTCATCTACAGGGTGTTGCCTGTAATAGGAGCAATAAATTAAAACATAGATTCTTCCCTTGAAACTGACCAACATTTGTTATGCAACTTCTGAAAAAAAGAAAAAAACCTTGCACAGTGATTGGGTTTGTGCACCCAAAGAGGGAACGCGGCCAGCGTTTTAGGGACAGTGCCCCGGGGCGGCTCCAGTACTGGAACCCAATTTTTAGTAGGTAGTTACTTAGTTTTTAACTTCTTTTTCTGTATTTTAGTTTTAATTAATTGTACATATTGTCATAAATGTTATAAGATAAATAAATATTATAAACTTTTGAAAATAACGTTTATTAAATAACATTTTGTAGGATAACGATTAGACAAAGAAGCAATGTATTGCGAAATGTGCGTTATTAGTAGAGTGACAGCTATGTTAATGCTCAGGGAATGACAATGTTGGACGACGTACATTGAAAATACTACCTACACTTATTGTTCCTATTACAGGCAACACCCGGTATACTATTTTAAAATCTAGATTTGTATTGAAAATTAATATTCCATGGTGGTACCTAACTGTTATTGTGAATGTTGAAACATGTCTATTTAATATGTGTTGCAGAGGTACATTGCTATGTGTAGCCTGAAAATATAGCTAGTAAGCTTGTGTGTATCGTGTATGTGTGTGTGTGTATTGTGAAGGTTGTGCTTCACGGATGGTGGTTGGCCGTCAACTTAAGAATAAAGTAGTTTTTAGATTTAGAATAAGACGTATGACATTAGTCTTATAAATAAAATGTATAGTTAGTTATCGTCTGGCCTCTGGGCAATAAACAGTTTTAAGGAAGTACCTCTAGTGCTCTTTTATTCATCATCTGAAGCTATCCCCCAGCAGTCGTCACACTTGGTGGAGTCTGCGAAATTTTTAACTAGAGTCACGCGAGTATTGAAAGTTTCCCCGCTCCCAATTAATTTTGTCCACAGATTCTTGGGCATCTGTTACAATTACGTACTGGAAGCATACGGTTTGCATAGAACCCGTACAGGAGCGGAACGCACTGTCTATATGCGTACGAAGCGCAACGAAGAATAGATTAATATGTGCTGTGCCGGACCGAGTGCTTGTCAAGAAAGTGCAACATCAGGAACAGCGTGCCTGAGCGAGGAGGGCCGCTCAAGCACTGAAGAGCGCCGCTGGACACCGTGGACGCCGATCGAAACGCTGCGCTTCTATCAGGCAATAATGAACCATAATATATAATTTGTAGAATATGTGTTTATTAGGATGTTAATAATTGTCACATAATAATTATGCTAGGTGTATGATAGTTCTAGATGTTAGTAGGGTCCTACAAATAATAATCGTTGTGCATAAATTATTACCCTATAAAATAATCCACCGATTATCTCCATGGAATTATGTGGTGCAAAGACTCACTCCTAATGGTCGTGCCAAAAATGTAATAATTCATGTTAACAGATTGAAGAAATTCTTCAATCGTTAATTAAAAATAAATTTAAACAGTTCTATATTTCTAGGGTGTAAATAATAAAACTATTATTTTTCAGCAATTTTTAATTCAGGCTGACTGTACAAGGATGCAATTATGTTTGTTGCATTTGCAAGTGTCACTGTTGTAACTATAATTTAATGTCTTTCCACTATATATTAGCTGCATTTCTAAGATATTACTATAGGAAGTTCAATTTTTAATTTCTTGCACTATAAATTTATTGCACTTTAAGTTTATTGCACTTACAATACCTTTCCTTGTAATAATAATAACTTATAATTTTCACAGAATTCCAATAATTAATTATAACACTGATTTTCTTTTCAGAACTTTAATGTTTACACATGTTATAATAGTCTTTTATTTTCATGTATCACACTGCGGAGGCCATACATAGCTGTCCCAGCTCCCTGGGATTTCAGCTACTGGTGTGACTGAATGCGGCTCGCATTCTTCAACCAGGCGGCGGCAGGATCGTGGGGTCTTGGCCTGTCGGGCCAAGGACTCTGCACCTTGCATCAGGCCAATGCAGACTGAAGATTTTATTTTATTTTCATGTCTGTAATATAATAAATTTTATTAATTTTAATTAAATGTTAGGTAGGATTTCTTTAATAAAAATAACTTTCGTTTCGCGTTTTAATAATAATTGACTTTTCGACAGTGACATAGCATTTTGACATGTCATTATGACGTGTACTGCTATGGTCGATGGTCGTAAAATCAATTATGAGGTCGTAATTTCTTTTTGTTTAGGAGTGGTATAGATAGCTGGACTAAAGATAATACTTTAGTCCAGGTATTTATTTAGGATAAGAGGTAATTAAGGTACGGAATCTTGAAACATAGTTCATATGCTTCAGGATTCTAATGTAAAGGTAATTAAGGTACAGATTTCTGGGGCATATTTAATATATATGCGCCAGGATTCTAATATAAAGCTAGTAGTAGACGATTGTCACTGTTTGTTTGGATGACTGAGACAAGTGTCATAGACAATGTGTCAGCCATCTAATATAAGGGCAGTGACATATCGTGGTACAATTGTTTGGAGCATGCGACGTGTGTCATACTCCAGGCAGTTAAGGTGGGAACATTCGAGGCGATTTATTCGGGTAATTTATTTAAGCCGGTTTTACACCAGGCGATTAAATTGTGGAAGCCTATCTTTTTAATATCGTATCGAATGGTCTATGCTTTAGAATAAGTCGAATGACACTTGGGGTAGTCAGATTGGTGCCTTGCCTTTTTAGCAGGGTTTTTGTCAAGGCGAAGCCAGTGTCAGACAACATGACAGATTACGTAACATGCCATAGGCTAGTGTCTGCTCATGTCCTGACCCTGGTTATCTCTTAGCAAGAGACCATCTGGGTATGAATGTATGGGTATCCCTGCATAGGTAGGGACTTATTATGTGTTAGGCAGGAGTAGTCTGTCTAGTGTCTCTGTATTAAGATGAATTTCCCTCGTCCACCCCGAGACGGCGGGAAATGTGAAGGTTGTGCTTCACGGATGGTGGTTGGCCGTCAACTTAAGAATAAAGTAGTTTTTAGATTTAGAATAAGACGTATGACATTAGTCTTATAAATAAAATGTATAGTTAGTTATCGTCTGGCCTCTGGGCAATAAACAGTTTTAAGGAAGTACCTCTAGTGCTCTTTTATTCATCATCTGAAGCTATCCCCCAGCAGTCGTCACACTATTCGTGACAGTATGAGAATTAATCCAATTTGCCTGATGTTGTTCGCGATCAACTGACAGCGATGCAGATAAATGGGGTACATATGGATGCGAATTCTGATTTAAAAAGCCTACTGTTGGCAGAGCCCTTATTCTTTTAAAATTTATTTTTTTCATATTATGACAAATACATTGATAATTTCAACCAACTTTTCTAGTTCTAGGGTTCTAGGTAGTAACGTAGCTATTTCATGCTTTTATTGCGCGCAGTCGAAAATAAGTTGAAAATACTAATTTTTCGGTTGAATTTTGTCCATTTCGAGTAGTTTTTGAAACAAAAATTATCAATGAAAAATTCAAACTATAGGTTTCAAATATATATAAATAAACCCCAATAGCCCTGTTCTAGGTAGTAACATCAATAATATGTTAAGAAACATGTTTGATAATAGAGAAAAATGTCTAAAACAATCAGCATTTTAAAAGGAATAAGGCCTCTTAAGTAAAATTATTGATCTTCTTTGTTTTCTAAAGTGACATTATAATCCTGAAAGGTGTTTTTATTGACGAGATTTGATATTTTTAACAGACTGAAATTAATATAGAGATCGAGATAGCTTTGCGTGACCCTAAAAATATTTGAATTTTATTTTCTGCAATAAAAGGATAAGGAAAGTCAACATAACCGACAACTACGCCTGCATAGAGTTACAGTCTTCGACCTATCCGCGAAAAATAAGCTGTCAATAATGTCATTTTTTAGGGTTCCGTAGTCAACTAGGAACCCTTATAGTTTCGCCATGTCCGTCTGTTCGTCCGTCTGTCCGTCCGTCCGCGGCTTAGCTCCGTGATCATTAGTACTAGAAAGCTGCGCCTACAGAACGGTAAAATAAAAATTAAAAAAAAAATTTTTTTCGGGTACCTCTGGAACACCTAAAGTGGGGGTGATTTTTTATTTTCTTTTCAACACTAGTGTGTGGGGTGTCGTTGAATAGGTCTTGTAAAAACAATAGGGGTCTCTTAACATTATTTTTTGATAAAGTTCGCAGTTTTGTAAATATTCGCTCCGAAAACAAAAAAAATAGTGTCCCCCCCCCCTCTAACTTTTCAACCACGGGTCGAAAAAATTGGGAAAAATTCATGTAAATGAGGCCTTACTTTCAATGAAAACTATATTGAACAAAATCGGTCGAGCCGTTTTTGAGTTATCGCCAAATTTCATATTTTTTCTTTTAAAGGACGTAAGTTGACTTCCAGAAGGTAATAATAAGTGATTACAGTTTCTAGGGCGTTTACGACCTTTTTATAGAGCTTAAAATCTTTCTTAACTTAAAACTCGGGCTTAAAACAGCAGTTTATTGTGAAGGATGAGCAACTAAGGAACCCTACACTGAGCGTGGCCCGACATGCTCTTGGCCGGTTTTTTAAAGTAGGTAAGTTGGTCAACACTGGATCACTCCATTTTTCAATGGCCCTATCTGCTGAAATAATTGCGTATACAAAATATTTTTGGACTGTTGCTTTAACAATTTATTCAAGATTGGTTATGTTATGCTTACAATCCTAGATTTCTAACCATCTGGACATGAACAAGCATTTTTTTTTTAAATGGGATTTGACCCACTGTGCACTAGGGGGGGGGGGTGAACAATTACCAGTAGTTCACAGTGGACCAAGGAACATTTAATAAGCATGATAAGGGTAATAAAATACTAAATAATAAAATACGAGCATCTTTTATTTTATTTGTCACGTTTAGTTTACTAATTAACAAAACTTTCATCAGTAAGTTGAACAAAAATCGGAGACAATTTTTTTTCCGCCTTTATTATGATTGTTACGGTCATAAAAAACTAGTAACACTCATATAAAATCTAGCAATACTAGAATACTAATCACAAATCTTTTAAGAGTTTGTTATTTCAGACAAACGAGATCAGCAGTAGGAACTTAAACAAAATTAACACTCATACACTTACAAACTTCGTCACCTACCAATTTTAAATAGAATAGAAAATCAAAAAATATTAAAAATCTAACTAACTTCCACCAACGAGATCAAAAATCCAGAAATTACCGGTTCCGACCATATGCAAGATCGGTAAAAGCCATACAAAAATAGTGTCGAACTAGCTAATTCAGTAGCTCTAATAAAACTAAATAAAAAAAATAAAACATAAATGAAGGTATTTCACTGTTTGCTGAAGCTTGCCGAATACTCGTCCCGTTTTTAGGGTTCCGTACCCAAAGGGTAAAAACGGGACCCTATTACTGAGACTTCGCTGTCCGTCCATCCGTCCGTCCGTCCGTCTGTCACCAGGCTGTATCTCAAAAACGGTGATAGCTAGACAGTTGAAATTTTTACAGATGATGTATTTCTATTGCCGCTATAACAACAAATACTAAAAATAAAATAAAATAAATATTTAAGGAGGGCTCCCATACAACAAACGGGATTGGTTGCGTTAACTTTGCACCTTATTTGTATGGAGCGCTATACATACCAGGTGCAAACTTAACTTAACCACTTAAGGATGGAAAGTGTTTGTACGGAACCCTCAGTGCGCGAGTCCGACTCGCACTTGACCGGTTTTTAATACTAATCAGGGCTTCTTCCATTTGTTCAGCAGATACCCTGCCTACCTTTCTGCATGTAGCCTTTTTTCTCGGCATTCTGTAAAAATACGAAAGTTTTATTGTATTGAAACACTAAGTACACAGTGGGTCAGATGACCCATTGTGTCCTTGACCCACTTGACCCAGTGTCAACCCACACACCAAAAAAACAATAGGTAAAAAATTAAAAAAAAAGGAATAGATAGTTTCAGCGAAAATATACTTAAACCTCAAAATACCTTATGAACCCCTTTAACAATAAAACTAATAACCACAATTACACTTGCACTCATTTTGGAAAAACACTTTAAATTCCAACTTACGTAAATGTTAGACCCGCGGCGCTGAGATTCTCACACGCGTGGACAAGACGTTCCTCTTGCGCAATCGCACGGGACACTGAGCTAGTAGTGACGTGTTCGCCAGAGGTATCTTTTGCGCGTAGTGAAGTAATAAAAATACTGTGCGTTTTGTAGTTGTGTGCGTTACCCACTGTGCACCAGCAACCCACTGTCGACCATCTTACCCTAACCCTTAGAGTAAGGAATAAGTAACCTTTCCAATTTGTCTATTGTGTCATAGTTTTGGAGTTACTACATTTTAGAATGAGTAAATTTTAACCTTAGGAAGAATCTAAAAACAGAGATTGCGTCTTCTTTTTAAACGGAATACAGAAAAGTAAATTGGGTAAATCACCTTTTTGACCGACACTTTTGACTGGCGTTACTCAAAATTTCCAAGGAGTTACCGAATCGGGCTTCTAATATGCATATCATCTGTTTATTAGGTCTAACCAGTTGCTGCATTGAACGCCTTCAAGTAAACCATACATTTTAACTTAGAAAAGATCGATTACATTTGTTTATAACGAAGTTTAAAAGTTGTTACTCGGACCCGCTCAGACCTAGTTCCCGTGTATTCCACCCATTCCATCCTCTGGCATTCATCAACTGTGCCGCCGACACAAGGCATCTCGCAAACCTACCTGGAATCAATACTCGCTAATTGGCATCATTGCTCGCATCATGTCACTGTTATTGTTTTAGAATATATCGACGCGTTTGGCTCGGTTTGTAGACACCTGCCTACTGAGCCGGCGGTCCCGGGTTCGAATCCCGGCCAGGGCAAATATTTGTGTGATGAACTCGAATATTTGTACTTGGATCATGGTTGTTCTATGTATTTAAGTATATATTTAGCTATATAAGTATGTATATCGTCGTCTAGTACCCATAACACAAGCCTTCTTGAGCTTAATTTGGGACTAGATCGATTTGTGTGAGGTTGTCCGATATTTATTTATATTATTTTTAGTTCTTACCTATATTTGTCCTCTTAATTTTATTTTCGGAATGTCTGAAAGAAAGTCAAAAGGAAATACATTGAATCCTTAAGGTTTAGGTACTTTATTATCGGCTACTGAATGAACTACATTGCTCAACAATTCATATAATCAAAAATACAATTTACATACTATAATATTATTTTGTTCATGTATTGTTCAACAATACTATGTGGTCCTCAGTGTGCTGGGCATTAATCAAAATCATATTATCATTACTGTGATATTGAAAATAAACAGAGTAAAACCGAAGATTTTCCAAACTCCGTGACTGTGTAGTGGTTTCGACCAGTTAAGATGCCGAGAAGAAATATTAAATCTATATGTTCGGTGCAAGTAAGTACCCACTAGGTGATATGTAGTAATTAAATTGTTTAGAAATGGGTTGATAATTTTTATTACATACCTATAGTTAGTATATCAAACGAACGAGCTTTTAAAGTATGACTCAGGGGACATCCCCATTGGTAGCTACAACAAAAAGTTGATTGTCCCAAGCACGTTGATACGTTTATGTACTCCTTCTCGACCAAACGCCTTCTAAAGCCGCAATCATAGCGCTACAATTAAGTGCCGAAGACAGTCGCAATCAAGACATAAAGCCGTCACGTGCTTACTTGCTTAGTTCCAATTGGGGAAATTATTCCAGCTATTTTAAGCAAGGCAGCGCTAGTTGTAAGTAATGATGTGATTGAGGTCCCAGGAATTTTCCAGGAGGGTAGGTTTGCCATCCGCCGGGTTTCCCCGGATTCGTCCTAGTCTAGAGGGCGTCCGGGGAGCGACCGGGCAGGGTTTAATTGTGGTCCGGGATTAACATTTTCACGCACACTACGTTTTAAAAACGTAAATTTGGTCGCTCATGCAACGAGACCGTGGTTGTGGACGGCGACTTCTATCTTTATTCTTTACTACCTGTGCCCCGCGGTGTTACCCGCTCATCCCACGGGAACACTAAATTTATTCGGGATGAAAAGTATCCTATGTCCTTCCCCGGGACTGAAACTATCTATATACCAAATTTCATTTAAATCGGTTCAGCGGTTTAAGCGTGAAGAGGTAACAGACAGACAGACAGACAGACACACTTTCGCATTTATAATATTAGTATGGATGGATGAAACTACCAATCCGTCTACAGTAACGTAACTACGTTACGTTTACGTTACGTATTACGTACATTATTACGTAATATTTAGGTACCTACTTCTTTAGTCTAATTAATAATAATAGGTATTTGTGTAGCATGTCTGCGTTTTGGTGTGTAACTGTGAGCTTGTGTGAGTAATTTAAATAAACAATAAACAGCCGAACGAGATTTTAAGATGATGAAAAACTTTTCTTCCTTCCTTCCTTCGTTGTATGAAGATTGATTTTTAATTTTACTCCGTAAGAACAAAAATATGAACACGTCCGTCTGAGTTCTGAGCTCCAAAATCTAGGGTTTTCACATTTCTTGTGTGTATAGGACCTAAAACCTACATGAGGGGGATCTTTAAGAGGCCTTATTCCTTTTAAAATTTATTTTTTTCATATTATGAGAAATATAATGACAATTACAATAAATTTTTTGAAGTGTATAATACTTTTCCCCGAGTTCTAGGTAGTAACATAGCTATTTCATGCTTTCATTGCGTGCAGTCGAAAATAAGTTGCGAAAACTAATTTTCCGCGTGAATTTTGTCAATTTCGAGTAGTTTTTGAAACAAAAATTATCAACGAAAAATTCAAATCGTTGGTTTCAGATACATTACTAATACATCCCAACAGCCCTGTTCTAGGTAGTAACATAAATAATATGTTAAGAAACGTGTTTGATCATAGAGACAAATGTCTAAACAATCAGCATTTTAAAAGGAATAAGGCCTCTTAACACATTATACTAATAATTATTATAAAAGCGAACGTTTATAAGTGTGCTTACCTATTACTTCTCCACAATCAAATGTCTGGACCAATTTTGATACATTTTGTTAAGAAGGTAGTTGACTCCCTGGATTAACACATATAGGCTACTTTTTATCCCGAAATGTACCTATCTATAGTTCCCGTGGAATAAGCGGGTAACACCGCGCAGCGCAGCTACTTAAGCCCTGCTAATAAAGCCCAGACAGGGATCGAATCGCCATTTAGCATAATGATGGAACTATTGGGTTAAATAAAATATAGTAAGACTAGCACCCGCCTCGGCTTCGCACGGGAGTAATTGCTATATTATGCATGTCATATTAAACCTTCCTCTTGAATTACTCTATCTATTAAAAAAAACCGCATCAAAATCTGTTCCGTAGTTTTAAAGATTCAAGCATACATAGGGATATGAGGTACGGACAGACATCAGGAAGCGACTTTGTTTTATACTACGAAGTGATATAGGACTTTATTGTTCTATTTTAATAAAAATGGAAAGTATAGTGGATGGTACAATCACTACATACCTAAGTCCGCGGAAAAATATCTTCACCAGGTTCATAACAAATTATTGTCTTTTATTGCAGACTGTACTTTCCTACACACGTTAATTGCTCATCAAGACCAATCAAATGAGTTTATAAACTCGACACTACTCGACTGTGAGCCTATCCCCAATAATAGTGGCTCAAACAGTCGGGCGCGGACTTAAGAGAGCCAGGGCCACTAGGCACTTGGCATTTGGGGCCCCCTATCCCCTATCTCAAAACGCTAAAGCAAATTAAATAGTAGGTAGTATTTTAAGTGATAATCTGATAATTATACTGCAAGTCCTACTTAATCTGGGACCCAGGCCCGTAGACTGGCTGGGACCCTAGGCCCGGTCCATGTGAACGTAGTGCTATGTTCTCTTTGGGCCTAGGGGGAAATACGGCACTGAAAACAGTAGATAAATTATGTCACCCTTTCAGCTAATTTTCGTGGTAAACCATGTTCAGTAACCTTAAATAATTATTACCTCACTCGAATTACAAACCCACCTTTCACCCAACTCATGAACTGACTATTCGCGATTAAGGGATTTTACGAAACGTCGCATTACTTTGATCTAGCACTACCAACTTATTCAAACTGGTGGCCAAATTCGGAACTACATCCGCATACTGACTGACACCGCGTCGTTTGGAAACAGCGCCCCTTTAGGATGAAACGATAACTTTGCATCAGTATTTCGGACCCTACTCCTTCTTTGTCATGGGATGACATAGAAGGACAATTTTAGAGATTTAAAGGGTACTTACGAAATAGATTTTAAGGTATATTAATGTGGTAGTTGTGACATCGGGAAATGTGGGCAAAAGGGCATATTAAACCTTTAGAATGCCAAGCGATGAAGAATAAACAAAACAAAGAAAATCGTGTTCATACACTTTATTTTCACAAGATAGAGAACATCAACAAATCTCTTAAAAATTACATTAACGAAAGACTAAACGGGTAACCCCAGCTGCATACGGTATTACATATTTACATCAAGCTCTTTGGCTATACAAAAGAAAATATACACGAAAACCATATAAAAATAATCTACAATAAAATTGCGAACCGAACGGCGAAATAACGAATTTAAAATTATCAATAAAATTTCAACAATTAAAAATATTTTTAAAAATACAATTGTACAGAAAGTGCAAGTAAAATCGAATGTGCATTTTTTACATTTTCGAATACTGACGTCGGTAATCGATTTATTGCTAAAATTTACATAAAAACTTATTAGCTTGTACATATTAAACAAGGGGAAGTGTTTGATAATACAAAAGACCAGTTAAAAAAAAAACATTTGCATTATTCCGTTCGCCTCATACAAGTATCGTAATCTTTCTCGAACGGATCCAACCAATTACTAATATAATAATATATATAAATATAACGCACAGGACTACTCGGAGTACGATCATCGTCAAAACTAGCTGTCAATATTAATACTCGCTTATTGCCAAATTGCATACTAAAATTGACAGCTTTTGGTTTTGACTGTACAAAACAGCAAGCGATCAAAATGCACCAATTATCAATTGAAAATTGATCAGTAAATTTTAGCCGACAAGGCACCTCTCTAGTACGGAGTTGCTTAAATGAACATCGAACCATACTTTTTGCGTTTCTTGTACTGCCGTCTCTGTCACACTTGTAAGCGGCGCAGTAGTGGAGGTGAGGCAGCAACAGTTAACATTAAACTGTTATGAGACCGTCACGATACATAAGTTTCAGAGAAAGGGAGTCTAGTGGTTCCCATAGAGAAGTTATAAGATTCTTAAAACCGTTTGTCAACTATAATCGTTACAAAATTGTCAAACTTCGATCGGTATTCCATTCATTTCCTCCCAATTAATGCGTCAGAAATATCTTGTGAAGCTAATGAAAACAGACTACATTCTACATTTGTCTACGTTGTGATCTAAGCCCATCCCAAAGAAAATGCAGTAACCTGGCGAATCTACTTTATGACGGAAAGTCTCTAGCGTTACTCAAAGTGTCACAAGAGTTACCAAGTCTCTAGCGTTACTCAAAGTGTCACTAGAGTTACTAAGTCTCTAGCGTTACTCTAAATGTCTCTAGAGTTACTAAGACCAGCCTTCTAATAAACACAGTGTCTGTTTATTAGGTCTAACAGTTGGAGCCTTGAATGTTTTTACATAGGCCAAAAACTTAAACATAGAAAAGCCTTTATTTAAAGTTTTATGGGTGGATCAACTGTCTTGTTGTTATTCTGTCCAGTCACTCACGAGACAATGGTGATTAAATTTCTAAGAAAAGTGTTGATAATTTGTAATATTGGTATTATCAAGAGATAGTTTAAATAAGAATGGGCTTATAACTGCTGCAATTACAAAAAAAAATTGAATATTGCCGCCGAAAACCGTAGTTTTAAAGAGTAACGCAGGAGACATCACCATGGCAACAAGCAACAGAAAAAAGTTGATTGACCCTTATGTGGACAGATTTGTGTCGGTTGATAAATAAATAGGCCCAACTATAGTTTCAGAAAAACAGCGAAAATGGCGAATTATGATAAAATCCTTATTAGTCACTGCCTATTTCTCTGGGATGGCAAATGTGTATAAAGAACTGTAAGACTATATAGCTTTTGGAAGCGTAACTCAACTCTAAAAGAAGCCAATTTTGTACAATCGGCCTCAGGAAGCGGTAATGCGCCACATTTAATACACAGCGGACTGTATTTAGTACGTTTGTCCGACACTGGCCATATTTAACAATTTGACATTGACTATTCCAGAATGAATTTCCTAAAACACTTATATGTCATCAAAGTAATCGAAAGCTAAATAGCCAACTTACTATTTAAGAATTTGTTTAATTTGTATTATAGCAGTAATAACGTCTGCTAACATAAACTAAATGTTTGAATTGAAGCGAAAACTCCATGGCTTTACCAAGCTAGCGAACTTCCAATTGTTCTATCAAAGCCACTATAGCTGAAAAATCAAATGTTTCAACCAGTTACTACAACTTTGTTGTATGAAAATCGCTTCTACGAACTAGTAATCGGTTGAAGTTGAAACTCTAAAGTTGCTGTAAAAACCGACAATAGTCAAAAGTGAGATAACAAGCCATTAAAAAAATGCACAAATTACAAAATAACCTACGAATCGCGGATTAACCCTAACAGATGCATACGAAGTACTTTACATTTAAAAACACTTCATAGTCCAGGAGACAGTCGTGAAAATAATCTCCTTTTTAGCTGGCTCCTGGTCTATGAGGTGTAGAAGCGTTATCTACCTAGAGTAGGCACAGAAGGGTTCAGTACATTTGGCTTATTAAGGGAAACCTTAGGAATATCACATCGACTATTATAAAACCCGGGTACGGTCAAGGGCAAAAGTGTGGGTGCGCGTAAGGGCGCTCACATACAGTCCGATTTGATTCCGACTAAATTGGGTCCTAAAAGTCAGGTCACGATTCAAAAGAACATGGAATTCAGAAGCACGGATGTACAGCAAGCCTTTAAAATACTTCGATTCGCAATCAATTGGAATTGTTCGAATGCCAAGTGATACAACTTTTATGTTGGACCGTTTTACAGGATTTAAACCGGATTGCAAGCGAGCTAACATCTCCAAAAGATGTAACAGACAGTCCACAAGAAAACTGTGGTTACATATTTATGAAGCTTTACACCCAGGCTTACACCCTTAACCACTGAATGATAAATAATGGAATGTAACCTTATTACAAATATTCGAAATAAGACAGCAATATCCATAAAATTTAAGTACCCAAGGGACCGGGTAAGCGAATATAATTACCACTAAATTTACCCTATTTTACCCTAGAATAGCGTTGAGCTGAGATCTTGTACCTAATTATGTTACGTATACCTATTCAAATTGTTATTCTAGCAGGATTGTACTAAGTACTTCGGTTATGTGGAAATATATCCAAAGTGCTCCATACAACCTAGAGTATTTTACTTTGTATGTGATGTATTCGGCGATTCTACTAATATTTAAGGAATGCTTCTCTTACATATATAGCTTTCACCTAAAAAGAGCGCCTTGCGCAATAAAATTGGCAGCGCTGGTTTCAGGTGAATTAAGCTGTATACGTATATATAATATGTCTAAACTAGTATAATATTTAACATTGTACAGAATCAATGAATCCTTTTTTTTGTAGTGATTATTTTATTTCTTATATAATGTTGTAGTCTTTGCGTATATCTACTGTTTGTGAGCAACGGAAAAACAACAAACACAAAAGCGAGAGTAGCATTCCTTAAATTTTACCTACACCCAGCTAAATTAAGTATACACCTGGTTTTTACGATGACGCATAGATATAAGGTGCATACTTAACTTAACCGGATCGTGAGGAGGGGTAGGACAATAAGTTTTGTACGCTAAATTACTATTGCACAAAAATAGCACATTTCTAAAAAGTGGTAAGAATAGAGATAGCCACTCAATTGCTTTCGGTAACTACGGCTACCTGTCACCGCTCTTATTTTATCATATAAATAGAGTCCAACTCAAAATTCGAAGCAATTGAGTGGTTAATGCCACCTTTCAGATTTGCACGTCGGAATAGCATTGATTCATCCCTCCAAATATTATTTCGCCTAAAATCCGTTTTTTTTAATACATTTATGCCATAGAGACTGGGTATAAAAATGGGTACACGCAACGTCTAAATAATTGTATATTGCAAAAAATATAATAAAGTCTCGTTATTGTTGGTGCAAACTTTAAACTTCTTGAATACAGTATGTCTGTAAACAAGGCAAACTATGAATTTAGGACCGTAGAAAACGTATTTTTAATCCATCACTATGGTGTCCCCTTGCACTGCAGCTCCAAAACGGATGGACCAATTTTAGTGCAGTTATTTTAATCTAGACTTATCCGTCGATTAGCCATGTTTGGTGGAAATAGGACTAGTAGGTTCAGTTTTAATTGGAACAAGTGACAAGATTTCAGCTAATATTGAACCTAAGAATTCAAAATGTTGTAATTATGTTCAGTTTTTCTATATCACTCATTGAGGGTCATGATGACCAGCTACTATGTCGGAGGTGTTATAAATTTTGAATTTAGGTTATTTGCTACATACACTTCATGATTAAACGTTGTTTATACCCATATTTATATCCCAAACGGTGCTAGGTCATAGCCTGGAATTTAGTTTACCAAGTGCACAACAATGTATAATAAATGACCATTCTAGTGTCATTATTTACAGTACAATAACAGATATCCTGTTACGGATCACTTGCAAATATAGTTCAATTTTAACACCAATAACCAGAAATACCTAAGATTAGATTCGTATATCTTCGTCCCAAAACACGAATTCTTTACAAAAAAAACAATCACGTGGCTTTTATATTTCGTCTAAAATGTACGTCGCTAATTTAATTCTATGAAAAAAACATTGACGCTTTGAACAAAAATTTGAACTATAAGATATGTGATAAATTAGGACTATACATGTTTACCTAATAATTCTCCTAACGAATATAATTAAGTATCATTTAAATTGACCGATAAAAATTCACGTATAATTTTGACAATAATTAGATTTAAAAAAAATTATATCGCGAACCGAATAGCAATAAAATATTCTCAATTCTCAGATCAAGGGTCCCTAGCGAGACGTTCCGTTTCATGAAAATTATTTTAGTCCGACGAAACGAATAGAAAGTAAACTCCCGGAACGTCCCATTTTGGATAAAAACATTTATTACGACATAATTAATACACAGAGATACCATAGATTTCCTAACGATATCCCAAAAATGCGCCAAACCGGCGGCCCGGTGGTAACTAAAAACGAAAATAAATTACCTATGTAACATTTATACAATCGATTAAACGATGCTCCCGCACTTTCCGTTCGTCAGCGACAGATTACCACCTAGTCCACCGAGCGACGAACCCCGACCTAGGGTTCCGTGAGTGAAAGACGAACCATTCAAGCCGTCGGAGCCGTTCATGTACTGGTTGTTCTGTAGTCCGATGAGGAGTTCGACCAGGGCGTTGGCGGCGCTTTGAGCGTTGAGCAGTTCAAAGATGATGCAGTTGCACTCGGGTTCCGGGTTCTTGACGCTCTTGTTGGAGGAGTTGGAGCTGGTGGAGTTGGTGTTGGAGTCGGTGGCGGGTGGGTTGGGGTGCAGTGGGCACAGTAGTTGCAGGTTCCGTGGGTATTGTGGAGGCACGCCGGACAGATGGTTGGCGGCGGCGCGCGCGTAGAACACGCACGTGTGCCCGTCCGCGTCCGGGTAGTTCGGGTTGCCGTTGTGCTGCGGATGACAATGTGGAGGTTAGTTTGTTTTTTTTAATTGTATGTGTGGAGTTTTGGTTAGATTTTACGAATATTGAAAATTTTACGATTGCAAACGTAGTATGAAACATTTTATACGTGTACGTTGGAATGCAAGTTGCTGTATAATTCTGATTTTCAAAATGTTACTGTATAAGTTTTTCACCGCTTTGGGTCGTACGTGAGTATGTCCGCTACGCGAAAAGAAAATCTCAATTCCCGGATAAGACGAGATGTACAATTTTAGACAAATCCCGAGCAGCAATTCGTAAAACCCCAGATCGCATACTTATGACCCCCGTATGGGCTTGTGCACAAATCACGTGAGGTTTTTTCGGCTATTTTTTGTATATCAGCAGCTGCGCGGCGGGCAGCTGGCCGGCGGCGGCGGCGGCGCGCAGCGCGAGCGCGCGCTCGTGCGGCGCGGGCTATATATATATATACACACACACTAGGTACCCATATCAGCAGCTGCGCGGCGGGCAGCTGGCCGGCGGCGGCGGCGGCGCGCAGCGCGAGCGCGCGCTCGTGCGGCGCGGGCTATATATATATATACACACACACTAGGTACCCATATCAGCAGCTGCGCGGCGGGCAGCTGGCCGGCGGCGGCGGCGGCGCGCAGCGCGAGCGCGCGCTCGTGCGGCGCGGGCTATATATATATATACACACACACTAGGTACCCATATCAGCAGCTGCGCGGCGGGCAGCTGGCCGGCGGCGGCGGCGGCGCGCAGCGCGAGCGCGCGCTCGTGCGGCGCGGGCTATATATATATATACACACACACTAGGTACCCATATCAGCAGCTGCGCGGCGGGCAGCTGGCCGGCGGCGGCGGCGGCGCGCAGCGCGAGCGCGCGCTCGTGCGGCGCGGGCTATATATATATATACACACACACACTAGGTACCCATATCAGCAGCTGCGCGGCGGGCAGCTGGCCGGCGGCGGCGGCGGCGCGCAGCGCGAGCGCGCGCTCGTGCGGCGCGGGCTATATATATATATATACACACACACTAGGTACCCATATCAGCAGCTGCGCGGCGGGCAGCTGGCCGGCGGCGGCGGCGGCGCGCAGCGCGAGCGCGCGCTCGTGCGGCGCGGGCTATATATATATATACACACACACACTAGGTACCCATATCAGCAGCTGCGCGGCGGGCAGCTGGCCGGCGGCGGCGGCGGCGCGCAGCGCGAGCGCGCGCTCGTGCGGCGCGGGCTATATATATATATATACACACACACTAGGTACCCATATCAGCAGCTGCGCGGCGGGCAGCTGGCCGGCGGCGGCGGCGGCGCGCAGCGCGAGCGCGCGCTCGTGCGGCGCGGGCTATATATATATATATACACACACACTAGGTACCCATATCAGCAGCTGCGCGGCGGGCAGCTGGCCGGCGGCGGCGGCGGCGCGCAGCGCGAGCGCGCGCTCGTGCGGCGCGGGCTATATATATATATATACACACACACTAGGTACCCATATCAGCAGCTGCGCGGCGGGCAGCTGGCCGGCGGCGGCGGCGGCGCGCAGCGCGAGCGCGCGCTCGTGCGGCGCGGGCGCGCGCGGCGCGGGCACGGCCAGCACGCGCGCGAGGGCGGCGACGGCGCCGCGCGAGCTCGCCGTCAGCAGCGACTCCACGCCCGTCGCCACCTCCGTCGCCGACAGGAACGCGCGCCGCTCGTACTTCAGCCGGATCCATCTGAGGAGAACCGATGTACTCATCAGTCATCACCGACCACAGACAACCCCCACTAGACGGAGCATGTAAGGCGACCCGCGCGCACCAACGATATGGTACGGCAGAACATTAAAGTATCAACACGGCGGCCACCGTTTAGTTGCGTCCATGTTTATGAGGTCTCTCTACACCACTTAACACTACAATTTAGCATGTTATTCATTTAATTTTTTACAATATTATGGTCCAATTTTTAAGTGACTATATGGCGCTCAGTGGTCTAGACCAATATAATAACAATGCAAATGTTAATGGGCGAATATACAAAAGTTGGGTAACTTTTCGGGATATTTTGTTTATGATAGTTTTTTAATCAAAATGCTACAAATTCGGGTATATAAGATAGGTAATGTAATGAATATATTGCTCGAGATTGGGCCAGTCACTTTTTTAAGTAGAACCGGAGAAATTTCGGTTTTTCTGAATTTGACTGCCAGGGGACTGACGAGGCTGACAAAGTACTGACAAAATACACAACTTCATAACATATGCTTGATATTTATTAAAATTTAGAAATAAATCTCTTAGGAACTAATCTTTCTATTAGCCACAGACGTCCACTGCTGAACATAGGCCTCCCTCATGACTCGACACAAAGTGCGATCCCGTGCAGACCGCATCCATTGATTCCCCGCTACCCTCAGGAGGTCATCCGTCCATCTAGTCGGGGGACTTCCCACGCTGCGCTTTCCTATACGTGGTCGCCACTCTACGACTTTGCTGCTCCAACTGCCGTTCATGTACCGGGCTACATGGCCTGCGCATTGCCATTTCAACCGTGCAATCCTGTGAGCTGTGTCGGTTACCCTGGTTCTACTGCGGATATCCTTATTTCTGATTCTTTCGCGCTCAGAAACTTCGAGCATAGCCTTTATTGAAGAACTACAGGACCATCTCACTGCTGAGCCACGTTCATCAGCTGTTCTTCAGAGTCATTACCGATCGTCTCGCGCACAGTCGATTTCCAACCTCCCGAACAATCCGTATTCCGAAAAGCTTTAGCACCATAGACCAAATTCATACACTGCGGCAGGTTGTACAGAAGAGAAAGGAGTATAACCGGCCACTATGTTTGTGAACTATGAAAAAGCCTTTGATTCGATCGAGACATGGGCTGTGCTTCAATCTCTCCAGCGGTGCCGTATCGACTATCGATACATCGAAGTGCTGAAGTGTTTGTACCGAAACACCACCATGTCAGTCCGAATCCAAGACCAGAGCCTATCCAACTGCAGCTAGGAGTAAGACAGGGAGACGTAATTTCCCCAAAACTGTTTACTGCTACACTGGAATATGCCTTCAAGCTACTGGATTGGAACGGACTTGGCATCAACATTAACGGCGAGTACCTCACTCACCTTCGATTTGCAGACGATAGAAACTATTTTTAGTCTTATTCTTATGTTTTTAGTCTTATTCTTAGTCTTCATTCACTGAAGTAATAATTTAAAAAACTGTTTAACGTGTAATACTGTGAGAAAGATCTATCTCCACCATTCAAACAGCTTTTTAATTGGCTTTACTACTTTAAGGTAGATTAACAGTATACATTTTCTAAGTAAGCATCCCTGTTTTTTTATAAGTCACTGCTATTTTTGGTATTCTCTATAATATTGTATTTGTTGTAGCTTGTTCGAACTTTTTTATCTCTTTATGTAGTTTCTTTTAATTTAATTTAAATAACACTTCCGCAAAGGCCCTTCTTCACTGTTTCCTTCTTTTCCTTTTAGTAATATCTTCACTCATTTCTCCAATTCTGTTTTATGGAGTTTCTTCCATAGATTTTACAACTGACTTAGACTGCTTTTTGACTCTCCTATATTTTGGTCGATGATTTTTCAGTCTAGTTCTCAGTTTTGAAACAATTGCTTGGTTCAATATTTTTTAATTGCTATTTCTGGACTTTTTCTGTCTTTCGCTTCATTTGCTCTTTGGTCGTCGTTTATAATAGGTAATTTGTTCACCATCTATTGATTATGCTTCGTGGTCATTAGTTCTGGCGAACAAAGATATAAGTAGTATTCAGAAGTTGTTTTTTTTTGCGTGTACTCACATGATTTTTTTCTTTTTTTTTGTGGCTAATCGTTGCTCCTAAGGTGTTATTTCCTTAACAAATGTCTTTACCCCTGTTCCTTCTTTTTTTAAGAGGCGGCACGATGGTTTAAACTGAAATAAGTAAAAATATACAGCTTCAACACGCTACAAATGTCAGTACCCTGGAAACCCGTCAGTCCTTTGGCGCAATATAACACAAAGGACTGGCACCAACGGACTGATGAAAAAGACATGAATTTGGGGTTATCTTTAGAATCAACATTTAATTTGATATTTTCGAACATCAACTAGCTACATTTTAACAAAACAAAGTTGACTGTGTATAAATTCAAGTATAACACAGATTTACAAGGAAATAACGACTTACCATAGGACTGACTTTTTGACTGGATCGGCACGTGTTCACATGATAACCACAACTCTGGTACAGGCTCAGTAATAGTGGCCGTAAAATGGCTCGACCTGCAGTTAACTTTACTATCAACCTTGAAATTTAACGCGGATTTCAATTTGAGTCGCCGATATTTAGCGCGAAATTCCAACTCGAACAACAGACAGCGGACTGACGAATAAAACTGAACACAAAGTTTCTTATATTTTTTACAACAACAGTGAGAATATTATATTATGAAAGTAGTGTTATACATTATTAAATACATCATAGATTGTATTGAAACAGTAAGTTTTCTTACATTAGAGGTAATATTTAATACACAGCCATTTGATTGCCCACGTTTGAGGTTGTGACATGCCAAAGTACTGACGTTTTAAGGATAAATTGTGGAGTTTCACAAATTTGTATTTAAAATGAATAGCTGAAATTGGGTGACCAAATAAAAGGCTTTTAGTAGTATTCAAATAAAATTAAAAATATAAACAAAATATAACAAAACATTATTTTATTGCCCTATGACAGCGAGTTACCCATTTTTTGTAGAATCACCTAATAGTAGAATCCTCGACCTGATATTAAGTAACTCAACATGTTCTGTTAACACGTGCGACTTTCCCTTAACCCCAGAAGATGCTCATCATAAGGCACTAATATTGGACTTCAAACTGGAATATACTGCTCCAATAAAGCCGGCCGAAACCGTTGTTTATAAGTTTCATTTAGCAAATTATGATGAACTTAATAATGATTTAGGAAATATAAACTGGGATGTATTTTTTGACAATTTAAATGTTGAAGGGTGCGTGCAAAAATTTTACGAATTGTTATATGTTGATAGACCGGCACGTGCCTTGTTATCCTTCACGAAATGTATGTAATTCTCCGGTATGGCATAGTAAATCTTTAAAAAATATTTTGAAGGAAAAGAGAAAATACCATAAGTTATGGAAATTATATGGAAACCCTTTGGATTATGAAAGTTTCAAAATATTAAGAAAACGAGCTGAAATAATTGAAAAGGAATGTTATAACCAATATATTCAATCTTCTGAAGATAAGATTAAATCACATCCAAAGTTTTTCTGGAAATTTATTAAATCTACTATGTCTAATAAGGGAACACCACAGACAATGTTTTATAAGGGTACCCAAGCTTCTAATGGGGAGAGTATCTGCAACTTATTTAGTGAATATTTTCAATCCGTGTTTGAAAATGCTTGCCTTCCACCTTTGGATATGAATCGTTTGGAACCTCCTACGATGTCTATTTTTAGTATCAATACTGTAAATTTGTCCCATGATTTATTTCTCAAGTATTTAAAATCAGTAGATACAAATAAGGGAGCGGGACCCGATAAAATTCATCCTTTGCTTATTAGCAAATGCGCGAGTACCCTAGTTTTTCCTCTTGTCAAAATCTTTATGCTATCCCTCAAGGAAGGACATGTACCAGTAATCTGGAAAAAAGCTTGGATTACACCCATTCCTAAAGGCTCAATAAGCCAAGATATAGAAAAGTATAGACCTATTTCAAAGCTATGTCAATTTGGAAAAATATTAGAAAAGATTGTCACTGATCAGGTTTCACATGATGTTCGCCGTCATATAAATCCAACTCAGCACGGTTTTTATCGGGGTCGTAGTGTGGAAAGTAATCTTTTGCCCTTTAGCGAAATAATACGTGATGCCATGGATAATAGGTATCAGGTAGATGCAGTATATACAGATTTTGCAAAGGCATTCGATAAAATTTCTTTTAATACGCTTTTGCTCAAGCTCTGGAACCTCGGCATACACGGTGATCTTTTTAGGTGGATTCAGTCTTACATCGAAAACAGATGCCAAGCTGTAGTACTAGGAGGATATACATCTGGGTATAAAACTACTACCTCTGGAGTCCCACAAGGATCTCATTTGGGCCCCTTGTTGTTTATCTTGTACATAAATGACATAACAGAGTCGATAACAAACTCCAAAGCTCTTCTTTATGCCGATGATACCAAAATATTTAGAGTAGTAAAAACACATACGGATTGCGCTATGCTGCAAGAAGATCTGTTTAATTTCGAGAGATATTGTGCTAATAATAGTCTTTTTTTAAATAGCGACAAATGCTCTGTTATTACATTTACAAGGAAAAAATCACCAATTCTATATAATTACAAATTATGTGACAATACTTTAACGCGAAAACATAGTATTCGAGATTTAGGTGTAATAATGGATAGCAAACTAACTTTTAACCTCCATATTGATAGCATCCTAAGTAAAGCTTATCGGCAGCTCGGATTCATTCTTCGCGTCTCAAAACCATTTCGAAGGCCCTTGACATATAAATTGTTGTACAATAGCTACGTTCGAAGTCGCCTGGAATTTGCCTCCGTAGTGTGGAACCCATATCATAAAGTACATAAGGATAGAATTGAAAGGCTACAGAAGAAATTTATTAAAGCACTCGAATATCGCACCGGCGGCAAGTACCAAAATTATGCATCTTCAGCAGCTACGCACAAAATTCAGCCTCTTGTACTCAGACGGCACTGTAATGATTTATCGTACTTATTTAAAATCCTCAATAATCTGACTGACGCCCCTGAACTCTTAAATAAAATAAGTTTTCGTGTGCCTCGTAAAACTGAGCGTAGTTGCCGGAATAAGGCTTTGTTCAGTGTCGCGAGGAGCAAAACCAAACACGCGGGTCACTCGTACATTAAACGCGCATGCAAGCTGTACAATGATAAATGTATGAAGGCAGACTTGTTTGGCAGTTCGTTGGCAATGTATAAAACAAATGTATTTTCTTTGTTGGAAACTCAGTGTGTGTGAGTATTCCTAGGTTTATTAAGTTTAACAATAGTAGTAAGCGATTCCAAATTTATGTATAAAAAAAAAAGTCTTGTTTTTTGGTCTTTATTGTTTAATTTATAATTGAGTAAATTGCTTTTTATTTTTTCTGTTGGCAACAAAGTTGTCAGTAAAAATTTTGGTCAGTGTAATGTAACATTTTCAACACTATAATTACTATGTATGAAACTATAGGTCTACAATTAAGGTGATCTCTAGTCCTATGACAACACCAATGTTATATTATTTTAAGACTGTTTGTTTCTTAATTTAAAAAAAAAAAAAAAAAAAAAAAAAAAAAAAAAAAAAAAAAAAACTTTTTTCGTTGACGTACGCATGGATCAACAACCGATGTTTCATATACGGTGTCTATCTGTGAGTTCCTGTAATTGGCTCTGTAATTATATTTAAGTTTTCCTTTTATATGTCATAATTAGCTGTTGGTTCTCCTCGAATAAATAAATAAATAAATAAACAAGGACGCAACTAAACGGTGGCCGCCGTGTTGATACTTTAATGTTCTGCCGTACCATATCGTTGGTGCGCGCGGGTCGCCTTACATGCTCCGTCTAGTGGGGGTTGTCTGTGTCACCGACTTAATACTACTGCTACTTAATGGCGACCCAAACCGAGTGTTAGACCCTGTCCAGATGGAGCGTATCGCGCACTTGAGCTCTCGCGCGTTCCCGAGGTACTAGAGCTACATACACCCCGTCCGGATGCTCTCGCGCGTTTCGAAACTCGCGCGTAAAACGCGTGCCATGCAACGAACTCTCGACTCGCTCGTTTTACGCGCGAGCGTCGCGCGAGTTGAGATACTCTGGCGCCATTGGAGCGTTCAGTAGTATGCGCGTGTCCGTAGAGAGCGGATGTGTTTTATTTTAAAATGGAGCGCGATATTTCAATACCGAACTTTTAACTGAAGAAGTTGAAAAGTACTAACGCGCATAAAACGCAACGTCTGGATGCAACATAAATTGAAGCGCGCGAATGCCCACGCGCGCAAAATGCGCCGTCTAGACTGGGTCTTGCCTTCAAGTTTGCGCCATTTGGCCCAATCATGCAGTTTCCCGCCAGTCTCCGGCCTGGAGTTCACGCACATCTGACTCGACGACATCGACCCTGCGATACCTGGGGCGATATGTCCCCTTAATGCCGCGATCTTCGCTCATTCTCTCTACGTGGCGAAGCGAGCGAAACTTTATTTAAATTAGAGATGCAACGGATAGTTGTTTGGCCAGATACCGGATATTCGGCCTATCCACCGACCGGATATTCGGTATCCGGCCGCCGGGCATTCGGCCGGCGGAACTATACCTACCGGAGTTTTACAGGTGGGCGTCGCGCAGGTTTTGTCCAGTTTCGTACCTAATGAACGTTCGCGCGAACACATTTCTAGGTTCGAAACGAGTTTTACTATGTCATTACGAAGTAACTTCGTTCAATAGTACACGTGCAGATTGTAGTAGTAATGCAGTACATTCCAGTTTTACCCCAAAATCAAGCAAGTATACTATCCGGTATCCGGCCAGATAGCACGGTACTATCCGGTATCCGGCCGGATACTAAAATAAGAGCCGGATAGGCTGGATAGTAACCGAATATTCGGTGCATCTCTAATTTAAATTATCTGTTAACATTTAAATTGAAAACACGCGAGACTAAAAAATATACACCATAATGCTCTCGCGCGTTAACTTTTAATGATAGACTAAGAATCCTATTTTTACGGCACTGCTCGAAAATGTGGTCATAGCATGGCATGTAGTCATGTGGTCCTTAATCCAGTACACAAAACTATTCATATTTATTAACTTGTAAACTGTACATCTATGTAAGCTCGCAACACGACAACAATGTAGCACGTTACGTTAACAGATATTATCTATACATAGATCTCATAATAAGATACGACTTTTTATGAAATATTTCAGAGTAATTTTCTCGGCGTGCGTAAACGACAATTTAACCAATCAAAGCATTAGCTTTCATGGTTTAACTGTCGTATCTGCAACGTCTGAGGAGGAAATGTACTCGTTCATCTATTGTTTACTTTCCATCCTCTACAACAATGTACTATATTATACATTAGTCATCACCGACGAACATACTTTTAAATAGAACAATAGCTGAGATATGTATGAGAAATGAGGATTGAGAAATGTATAGAACAGAAACCGTTATTTCTTCTACCCTCAACTCTCAATTTAATGACTATTTTCACACAAATCTCACCTCTCCTTCTCTTCTCGACTAGAAGAAGCAATAGGCTTGATGTGGCCGCGCAGGTCCGCCTCCCAGATAGAATTCGCGAGCCCATTGCCTATCGACACCATGACACTCACGTGACCCAATCTGAAAAACAAGCCATTTATATGTTCAAATATGTAATTATTTTCGTAAGATAACTTAGGTGGTCAACATAGCTCAGACTTATGTGGCTGTGGACATAACTTGAGGGGCGAGTAAAGTTTGCAGTCCTGGGAATGCGCGGGACTGAACACCAAAGTGGCAACCACCAACGCGGTGAAAATGTACCACTGATCTATTTGGAGAGTTGTAAGCTTTGGAGACTTTTCGCAGCTGTGAATGAATGGCCGAATGAGATGGTGATGAATCAGTTGACAGGATGGAATGTACTCACGGCCACTCGTCGAGGTCCAGCGAGCGCACCCTGGATATGTGCGAGCCGAGGTTGCGGTGGATCCCCGAGCACTCGATGCAGATCAGCTGACAGGACGGAATGTACTCACGGCCACTCGTCGAGGTCCAGCGAGCGCACCCTGGATATGTGCGAGCCGAGGTTGCGGTGGATCCCCGAGCACTCGATGCAGATCAGCTGACAGGACGGAATGTACTCACGGCCACTCGTCGAGGTCCAGCGAGCGCACCCTGGATATGTGCGAGCCGAGGTTGCGGTGGATCCCCGAGCACTCGATGCAGATCAGCTGACAGGACGGAATGTACTCACGGCCACTCGTCGAGGTCCAGCGAGCGCACCCTGGATATGTGCGAGCCGAGGTTGCGGTGGATCCCCGAGCACTCGATGCAGATCAGCTGACAGGACGGAATGTACTCACGGCCACTCGTCGAGGTCCAGCGAGCGCACCCTGGATATGTGCGAGCCGAGGTTGCGGTGGATCCCCGAGCACTCGATGCAGATCAGCTGACAGGATGGAATGTACTCACGGCCACTCGTCGAGGTCCAGCGAGCGCACCCTGGATATGTGCGAGCCGAGGTTGCGGTGGATCCCCGAGCACTCGATGCAGATCAGCTGACAGGACGGAATGTACTCACGGCCACTCGTCGAGGTCCAGCGAGCGCACCCTGGATATGTGCGAGCCGAGGTTGCGGTGGATCCCCGAGCACTCGATGCAGATCAGCTGACAGGACGGAATGTACTCACGGCCACTCGTCGAGGTCCAGCGAGCGCACCCTGGATATGTGCGAGCCGAGGTTGCGGTGGATCCCCGAGCACTCGATGCAGATCAGTACCCCTAGGTTCAGGCTGGCCCAGTCTGGATCTGTAAATTATATGTAACTTTTAGACGAAAATTACATAATATCGACGCTGGAATGACTAATTGACTAACGAGCCATTTTTGGGCAAATGGAGTTATATACACCGTTGAAATCAGCGAATTTTTCTGCGTCTAATGAGCCGGGTTTGAGCTCGAACGGAGGACTTTTTTGGCTTGTTAGCAATTCAGAAAAAGTAGATTTACTAAAAAACTTTTGCCTAAAGAGCCAGCATTTTGTCGAGATTAAAAAAAAATGCCCGTTAGTTAAAGCGTAAAATATTTTTTTGCCTTTAGCGGTTTTTGTTTTCGGAAATTTCATTCCCGTTGGCTAAATAACCATTTTGCTGGGGTCAAAAAAATGCTTTTAGTGGAGGTTAGACCTTTTTCTAAAATCGTGATACATGGGTATTGCACGTTAGCTGTTTATCCCAACTGGTGAAGAACAAGTTTATGGTATTTACGCTAATAGTCTAGAAAATTATAATGTTACATCCGAAGTTTAACCGTTTCATTCTGGGCTCCATAAAAACAAAATACTGCGGGTAAGCGTAAAAAATTTCAAGAACTTAGGAGAGGTCCGGCTCGTTAGTCGTCGGTCAAATCTACTCGAGGAAGGATGTGTCGACTTTCGTGCCAAATTTTGCTGATCGAGAGTCCATTTTACTTTTCGTGAATATCGGGTTAGTTTTAAATAGTGTTATTTACATTATACTGTTTTGACTGCGTGAATTAACGAAGACACACTTAAGTTTAAATAAATGTTTATTATGATATTTATTCACAAAATAGGTAAATAATTGGCAAGCCGCCTTTTTGTAAATATTATTTTTAACAAACGAACCGTGCACGAGCACATGTGAGTAGGCAGTATTGAGTTTTATTAACGCGTCCGATGGTCGTTATTTCTGCGCGTGCATGTTGCGGGGGTGTAAGTCCCTACCGTCTTACTTGTGCAAATGTAGGGATGTAATTAATAACGTTTTGCCACTTATTCACTCATTTCACATTTCTTTGGACAGGTTTTTCATACAACAATTGTACAAATGGTATATTAAATATACAAAATTATTTTACTTTTTATATATTTATACCAGAGTAAAATATACAAAATAAATGACAAATATACTTTATATTGACCTAGGGTGCCGCTAGCAGCGGGGCAAAGCCCAAGTGGTTCTCGTCATGCGCGATGGTGATGTCGACGAGTACTGTCTGGTGCTTGGATCGATCTACCAACACGATATCAGGCTTGTTGGCTACAATATAGTCCTGTCTGTGGTGATAGATCGATCCCACTAGAGCGTGGCACGACCTGTCTCGAGAACTGGCATCGGTGCATACTTGTAGTATGGCACCTCAGACTCCACAAGACCGTATCGAAGAGCAAATTGCTGGTGAATGATCCTGGCTACTTGGTTATGTCTGTGCAAGCACTCGCCGTTAGCAAGATGTGACGGCGGGATGCCCAACAAATGTAGACCGTACCGTCCTTCAGGATATATCTCCGGTAGTTGTTCATCATCATTACTTCGTCCGCAATTGCACAGACAAAACCTTTGGTTTCCCCGTAGAAATCAGCCGAACCAAAGCGTAGCCAGTTCATTGACGCGAGCGGATCTACATCGGGCCCCAGGCCTTGTAGAACCATCCGTATAGCTCCATGCTCTTCCATACATACCTGCGGTCATCGATGTGAAGCACCTTTGGTCTGCGCCAGTTTTCGTTTGTCAAGGAGAGAGCGGTGAGGCGTTTGTCAACTGCTACTACATCGCGATAAATTGCACACTCGTTGTTTAGGAAATACTTCCTAACCACTCAATTGCTTTTGGTAACTACGGCTACCAGTCATCGCTCTTATTTTGTTATATAAATAGAGTCCAACTCAAAATTCGAAGCAATTGAGTGGCTAAGACTGTACACCTGGCAGTTATCCTTGGCGTTTAAAAAGCCACGGCATCCACACTTACGTAAGATGTACAGTCTCATCAACTGGTGAGCGTGGCTGCCCCATGCGATGTGTAGTGAGCATCTGACGGACCTCGGATTCAGAGCGTCTCGTTCGGTCTGAGTCCACCTTAGTACGCCAAAGGAGCAAGTGAGGAGGGGTATCACAAGTGCACGCCTGATCGCTACCGGACAAAATACTGTTAAATACTTTTGTCAAGCGACCAAAAAAACGGTCCTTTAACGCCTGCCTAATGTTTCCGCCCGCAATACCCAATGACTGTGTCATACTAAGGTACTTGTAGGTTCCAGCTTCGGAGATAGGTCTGTTCCGTTCCGTTCCGATGGCGCTGTTCCGTTCCGTTTGAGGGCGCGACTGAAGGTTTCAGTTACTTTCAGTAGTTCCACCATATTGTGGTGTTTTGGTGCATAGTTACAGCTTGAGGTCGTCCATTTACAGCAGATGAGAAATGACCTCACCCCCTCTTAAAAGCCGGGAATTCCCGGCTTCTAAGAGGGGGTTAACCTAGTCCTGAATCCTTGAGCAGAGTGATGAGCTGAATCAGGGCTAGACAGAACCACTGAGGACTTAATTTGTCAACTTGGAAAATACCTCTCTCAATCCTTATCAAATCCTGCAGACCAGGAATACTGTTCTTATCTGTTGGCTAGGGCGATCAAGTACCTACATATGGTACCAGCTTCTCCCTCTAGACCGCATTCAACGGAGAGTGACTCGTATCGACGGCTACCAGTGAATTTCAGATCGCTTTGACTCCATGGCGCTGCGTAGAGCTGTAGCCTCTCTCTGCATCTTTTATCACTTACAATCTTACATATATAACTCCCACCACTTAGATAGTTAGCAGTCCACAACTGTGCGTTTTACTAGAAATTTCTTGACTCGCACGACTGCATTGTGAAATGAAATGTCGCTTGCGGTATTTCCGGGCGACATGACCTTGAAGAAAAGAGCGTACTCCCACTTGAAAGTGCTGGCAGCGCACTTGTAACTCCTCTGGTGTTGCAGGTGGGCGATGGGCGATGGACGACCGTCATAGCTTTCCATCAGGCGATCCGTTTGCACGTTTGCTCCCTATGACATAAAAAAGGGGGCCATCCCCGCCACTTGATGGACTTATTATTATTTTTTAGTGTCAAGATAATTTATTGGCAATGTCTTGACATAGCAAAAAAATGCCTGTTTTTCGTACTAACCGAAATAAAATTATCAAGATCATGCTTAAATACTTTGATAGGAGATGAAAAGAAGGCTTGTGCACGAAAATTTCAATGTTCACCTCAGAAGAACATACAACTGGTGCAGCCTAGTTTAATTGGCTCCATTTCTCTATGCTCCATATTATTCTGTTACATAATTATAGCCATTCTGGTTAAGTAATGTTATTATAAGATTTTCTTATAACATAAACTTGGTCAGGAACGGCCCGACATATATTTCGAACTAGCAAGGAGATATCCATACGTGATCATAGTAAATTATTTTTTTATATGAGTTTAAGCCCTTTAAAATAATCCTACCCGTCTATATTGAAGCCATGTTCTATTATTAAGCGAATTTTAATCTTAAATGGAAGATTTGCAGAAATTAAACTCAATTCAAGACTCCATATCGGAGATTTAACAATTAATTCTAGTTTGCATTATGGCACAAAAACTAAAGAAAGGATTTACTTTAGTGCAAGTGTTTCTTAAGACATTATTCATGACTTGCTTAATGGAGCAAATGTTCAGTAATGCCTTTTATTCGGTTACAGTTTTGTAATACTAGGCTAGTTATGCATTTTTATGGTTTAATGATTGAAGTTAAGTTAAAAGTTAGTTAAGTTTTTAATGTATCTCATGTTGTGTTGTATATTCCTTGATGTTGGAGGTGTGCAATAAAGAGTATTTGTAGTTGTAGTTGTTAACACTCACTTTAGTTAACTACCCGTACTGAAAGCAATGCTAAAAATGACAGTTAAGCCTTTTTCCCGCTTCACAATTAGAGGCCGATTGGCTAACGTGCAATTTATTTCTAAAATACACGTTATTTCGAAAAAAAGCAATCATAGTTATATTTTCATCGCAATTATCTTCTACTCGTCAATACATCATTTTATCGTATAACAAAAAGAAAAAAAGTTATGATTTTTTTTCCGAAAAAAATACTTTGTTTTTGTTGTACTGTAAAGTTTCATAAATGCACGTTAGTCAATTAGTCGTTCCAGCGTCGATGTAAATTCGGTTAGAATCGCGGGAAGCTGAAGAGACCAGCGTACGACCGGTCGACTTGAAAAAGGGGAGACGATTGTCCAGCAGTGGGCGTGTTTCACGATGGCTGTAAATGTGTCGACTAAGACTAAAAATATCGGACGCGAATGGACTCCGAAGATCGAAATTCAATGTCGGAATCGTGTCAAGCAATACTGGGATGAGCGGGACACTGGATTGAGCTGAGACATGTCGTTCAAAATGAGACTTAACCTTTCGAGCGCCAAGCGGCAAAGCAATTCACCGTGCCACTGACGCCAAACCAAAAAAAAAAGTTGCTCCAAAATCAACAGACATTGAAAAACACCGATAGTGGTTTCAATTAGCATGTTTTTGACCATTGAAATTTTTGACGTCAATAGGCGTCGTTGGCGTCAGTGGCACGAATTCCCGATGACGTGATTTGCCGTCTTTGGCAGTCAAAGGATTAAAGGCAAATCACACCGGCTGCGTACGCAGCACGATTTTCGATGCTCAGTACTTTGCAGCCAGCATTGGCGCACTTGTCCCGACTGGCTTTACGTCGACGCTACGCAGTCGGTATGATTTGGGCTTTATATTATTATGTCGGCTTAGAGTCACGCAACATGGGGATAATAAGCATGCCCCAGTGTTTTCGGCGTACGAATGATTTGACGCCTACTGTCGGTTGCCTCGTTGTTCAAGGGAGAGTGGAAGGCGGAGCTAGAGGAAGATCGCCGATGAGATGGACCGACCACATCAAAGCGAGTGTCGCTACTGTCAATAAAGCGGCTCAACGGGACGAGTGGTGACGTGTCATGATACAGGTCGCTCAGAACTCCACAAATACATAATGGCCACAACCACTCTTGTAAAGAGTGTACAATACAATACAACAATTCTTTATTGCACACCAACAAGTTTTTTTTACAATTGAAACCTTCATTTAGCCTTATTTTAGTTGCCTGCAGGTAGCACAAACACTTTCTGAGCAATAGAGTGCATGGAACAAACTCCCCGAGGATGTAATCTCAGCACCTAACGTCAATCATTTTAAGAATAAATTAGACAAGTATACTGTTATATTCGGCAGTAATTAATTAATACGCGAATATTTGCACGGACACTTTTATTTCAGTTTTATAAATCAATCTCTCATATTGACAGAATCTAACAGGTTTCCATGGATACTACACTCTCCCTCACTTCATAAAATCAAATGTATAAGCATCTTCTCTCCACTAAATAAAAAAAAAAACCAAATAGTGACATAAAAACATGGCATAATATAAATCTAAAATTTGACTACATTTATGTAACTTAATATTGTTAGTGTTAATGACCATCTACATTTATCATTGCTGTCTAAAACACAGTTACAGATTTTGGTTAGTTAACGACAAACTTTAAACAGAATATCCGTAAATACGCTCTAGTCCATGTGATCCATGTCCACCAAAAATAAGACCTTTTTATCACTTTCATTCTAGGTATACCCATCTCACAATCTCTATCTAGAGAAGTTTCATTTTTCTTCGTAAAATTGCAATTATATTCTTGTCTTCGATTTTTAACTGTACAGGCGTTTCTGCACAACCTGCGAATGTTATCAAGCTTCGTTTTCTTCTGTATAGTCTTCCTATTCTGTATAATAAATTTAGATTTTTTTATTTTATTTTTTTCTTCTTCTTTTTCATAAGACTTTTTATTTGTGTTAATCTCATCTTTTATTTTGACCTTTAGGGCATCAACTTCAGTGTAACCAACGTCCATATTGAGTTCAAATTTATACTCGGTGTTATTTTTTTTCTCAAAAATGTCTTTTTCAGTTGTTTTACAATATTTTTCTTCAAATATCGGTATCGGTAAACATTCTGAAATTGCTGATGAAATTCCTGCTTTGTCGCTGACACAAAACATGTTGAAAATTTCATGTTTAAATCCGTCATTTTTTTCATCCCGTTTCATGTCGACGGGTTCTGAACAATTTTCATTTGTATTTAATGTATTTATTCTCCAATTAATTTTATTGCACATTTTAAAAATGTGACCTTTCATTCCACATTCGCTGCAGAACTTTTCCCGCAATGTGCACTGGGCAATCATGTGCCCCATTTTTCCACAACAGAAACATTTAACCTCTGCTCCTACCTGTGACTTAGATTGACCTGCACTCTGTCTCCATACACCGTTTTTATTTTTCATCATTTTCTCTTGCATTCTATACATTCGTGGTCGCTCTTCTTCATATTCATGCTTAAATACCAAATTGTATGCAGCCTCTACTGTTTTACCAACATTAATTAACTTGTCTAATGGTAACTCAGCTTGTTTTAATATTTCATATCTGACTGCAGCACAACGAGTGCCATTTAACAGCCTCTCCTTAATTTCATCGTCTAAATTTGTAAAACCACAATTTTTTGATATATTTTTTAGTTCAAACACATATTGCTCTATAGTTTCGTTTCGTTTTTGGCTACGTTTTCTAAACTCCGCTTGTTCCAAAATGTAATTTTTAATTGGGTGGTAATATTTCTGCAGTTTATCACATATCGTTTCATAGTTTTCCTTCATTGGCGTTCCAGGTATGCACAGTGTAGTTAATAGCTCATATACGTGTGTATTTAGCTTGGTGATAAGCCAGGGCACTTTCTTGTCCTCTGCAATATTGTTAAGCATGAAGTAGCATTCTAGTTGTACTCTGTAGGCATTCCAGTTATCACCCGCAAAGTTTTCTAAGCTTGCAACAGGATTCATGATTGAATTATTTTAGTTTATCTTTTGTGTGTGATTGCAATGATCAATTTCTTTATTAAGTATCGTAAATAATTTATAATTTCGGCACCCGAAAATGACATACGTCAACTACTATATTCTGCAAATTTGTACATAGCCGCCATTGAGCGATTTGATTTTCAATTTGAAAATAAGTTTAGGTTGTTAACACAGTTGCTTTTTGAAACCTATTCACTTTAATATAATTTTTAGAATATTTATCATACGCGTGATCGTTTGCCTCGTCGCCAAATTGTTATATTCGGCAGTAATTAATTAATACGCGAATATTTGCACGGACACTTTTATTTCAGTTTTATAAATCAATCTCTCATATTGACAGAATCTAACAGGTTTCCATGGATACTACACATACCACTGTGCAACGATCTCAAGACACAGATCGCTGGATATAGGCATTATCAGTTGTTAAACTGCCTGCCTCATTATAAATAATAATAATAATAATTTATAAATGGTAGACAATAGGCGGTCTTATCGCTAAAGAGCGATCTCTTTCAGACAACCTTCGGGTAGAGGAATGAGCAAAAAAATTAACAATAAAAGAGTACCGAAGGAAGAATCTAGGTACCGAAAAAGAAGTCGGCCTAGTGTCAAATCATTCTTGCCCCGAAAACCCCGCGTAGAGCTACGAGGGGCGTCTGAAAAGTTCTAAGCCTAAGATGGAAAAAAACAATTTACGAAAATAAACTCGTGTTTTTTTTTCAATATAGTCTCCTCCTAAATCAATGCATTTTTTACATTTTTTATACAGTGCTTTTAGGCCATTAAAAAAATAATCTTCATTTTGCCCTTCAAAATGCTCCTGTACAGCCGCCTTCATCTCTTCGTCACTTCTAAATCGCTTTCCCCTCAACTCTTTCTTCAAATTATTGAATAGAAAATAATCGCTTGGGGCTAGATCTGGGCTGTAGGGTGGGTGGTCAATTTCGTCAAAACCAACTTCCTTCAGAGCACGCCTCGCAACATTAGCGGTGTGAACGGGTGCGTTGTCTTGCAAAAACAAAATGCCTTTCCTTAGTTTACCCCGCCTTTTCTCAACTATGGCTTGTCGCACCTGTCTTATTAGATTTGCATAATAAGTTCCGTTTATCGTAGAGCCTTTTTCTAAATAATCGATTAAAATAATGCCATCACAATCCCAAAATACCGTAGCCATTAACTTAGAGGCCGACTTTTGCACTTTAAATTTCTTCGGCGGCCTTTCACCCTTTTCAATCCACTGCATCGACTCAGACTTACACTCCGGATCATACTGTCTGATCCATGTTTCATCAACAGTTACTATTCAGGAACAAACTTCATCTAAATCATCTTCGCACAATTCTAAAAACGCCCGAGAAGTTTCCACACGACGTACTTTATCGAAGGCCGTTAGCATTTTCGGTACCCAACGAGCACTGACTTTACTCATGTACAAATGTTCATGTAAAATTTCTCCGACTCTTTCTTTACTAATACCTAAGACCTCAGCTATTTGCCAAACCTTAATTCTTCTATCTTCTAATACCAGCTTTTTGACTTTTGCTACGTTTTCTTCGGTCACTACCGATATTGGCCGCCCTGAGCGGGGGTCGTCTTCGATCGATTCCCGTCCGAGTTTAAATAAGCGACTCCACTTTTTGACTGTGGCATAAGAAGGCCCAGAATCACCGTAAATAATAGCCATTTCCTCAAAAATACACTGCGGTGATTTGTCACTTTTTGTAAGGAATTTAATTACAGCACGGTGCTCAATTTTCGTAATATTCGTTGGTAATTCACACATGATGTACTTTTCCGTTGAATATCTCGAAACAGAATAATAAGAACGTGACATGTTATTTTTTAATAATTTGTTTTTAAATGGCCTTTCTAGTGGCCAGTATCATAAACGCATATATAACCTCGAAATACCTTAGGCTTAGAACTTTTCAGACGCCCCTCGTACGTACCGTTAGCGCCGCAGTCGCAGCACTTGTCGTTCCCCTTGACGCGGCGGATGTAGTAGGTGGCGCGCACGTCGCCCGTCGAGTTGGCGCCCGTCGGCGCCGGCTGCCGCGACGTCTGCAACAGATCGCATGTTATCAAATTGTTCGCACGCCTCCCAGCGCCATCTCTTGCCGTCCAGCGACACTATCGTGAGCTCGCACACGGCCGTCGCCACCTAGCCACGAGTGCGGGAACTAATGTATGCCTCACCCGTCCCTGCAGCGAGGCCAGTATCTGCGCTTCCACAGCGCACACCCAGGCGTCGCGCTCGGCGGCGGCCGCGCAGCCGCTGGCGCCGCCCACCTCCCAGCGCCATCTCTTGCCGTCCAGCGACACTATCGTGAGCTCGCACACGGCCGTCGCCACCTAGCCACGAGTGCGGGAACTAATGTATGCCTCACCCGTCCCTGCAGCGAGGCCAGTATCTGCGCTTCCACAGCGCACACCCAGGCGTCGCGCTCGGCGGCGGCCGCGCAGCCGCTGGCGCCGCCCACCTCCCAGCGCCATCTCTTGCCGTCCAGCGACACTATCGTGAACTCGCACACGGCCGTCGCCACCTAGCCACGAGTGCGGGAACTAATGTATGCCTCACCCGTCCCTGCAGCGAGGCCAGTATCTGCGCTTCCACAGCGCACACCCAGGCGTCGCGCTCGGCGGCGGCCGCGCAGCCGCTGGCGCCGCCCACCTCCCAGCGCCATCTCTTGCCGTCCAGCGACACTATCGTGAACTCGCACACGGCCGTCGCCACCTAGCCACGAGTGCGGGAACTAATGTATGCCTCACCCGTCCCTGCAGCGAGGCCAGTATCTGCGCTTCCACAGCGCACACCCAGGCGTCGCGCTCGGCGGCGGCCGCGCAGCCGCTGGCGCCGCCCACCTCCCAGCGCCATCTCTTGCCGTCCAGCGACACTATCGTGAGCTCGCACACGGCCGTCGCCACCTAGCCACGAGTGCGGGAACTAATGTATGCCTCACCCGTCCCTGCAGCGAGGCCAGTATCTGCGCTTCCACAGCGCACACCCAGGCGTCGCGCTCGGCGGCGGCCGCGCAGCCGCTGGCGCCGCCCACCTCCCAGCGCCATCTCTTGCCGTCCAGCGACACTATCGTGAACTCGCACACGGCCGTCGCCACCTAGCCACGAGTGCGGGAACTAATGTATGCCTCACCCGTCCCTGCAGCGAGGCCAGTATCTGCGCTTCCACAGCGCACACCCAGGCGTCGCGCTCGGCGGCGGCCGCGCAGCCGCTGGCGCCGCCCACCTCCCAGCGCCATCTCTTGCCGTCCAGCGACACTATCGTGAGCTCGCACACGGCCGTCGCCACCTAGCCACGAGTGCGGGAACTAATGTATGCCTCACCCGTCCCTGCAGCGAGGCCAGTATCTGCGCTTCCACAGCGCACACCCAGGCGTCGCGCTCGGCGGCGGCCGCGCAGCCGCTGGCGCCGCCCACCTCCCAGCGCCATCTCTTGCCGTCCAGCGACACTATCGTGAACTCGCACACGGCCGTCGCCACCTAGCCACGAGTGCGGGAACTAATGTATGCCTCACCCGTCCCTGCAGCGAGGCCAGTATCTGCGCTTCCACAGCGCACACCCAGGCGTCGCGCTCGGCGGCGGCCGCGCAGCCGCTGGCGCCGCCCACCTCCCAGCGCCATCTCTTGCCGTCCAGCGACACTATCGTGAGCTCGCACACGGCCGTCGCCACCTAGCCACGAGTGCGGGAACTAATGTATGCCTCACCCGTCCCTGCAGCGAGGCCAGTATCTGCGCTTCCACAGCGCACACCCAGGCGTCGCGCTCGGCGGCGGCCGCGCAGCCGCTGGCGCCGCCCACCTCCCAGCGCCATCTCTTGCCGTCCAGCGACACTATCGTGAACTCGCACACGGCCGTCGCCACCTAGCCACGAGTGCGGGAACTAATGTATGCCTCACCCGTCCCTGCAGCGAGGCCAGTATCTGCGCTTCCACAGCGCACACCCAGGCGTCGCGCTCGGCGGCGGCCGCGCAGCCGCTGGCGCCGCCCACCTCCCAGCGCCATCTCTTGCCGTCCAGCGACACTATCGTGAGCTCGCACACGGCCGTCGCCACCTAGCCACGAGTGCGGGAACTAATGTATGCCTCACCCGTCCCTGCAGCGAGGCCAGTATCTGCGCTTCCACAGCGCACACCCAGGCGTCGCGCTCGGCGGCGGCCGCGCAGCCGCTGGCGCCGCCCACCTCCCAGCGCCATCTCTTGCCGTCCAGCGACACTATCGTGAACTCGCACACGGCCGTCGCCACCTAGCCACGAGTGCGGGAACTAATGTATGCCTCACCCGTCCCTGCAGCGAGGCCAGTATCTGCGCTTCCACAGCGCACACCCAGGCGTCGCGCTCGGCGGCGGCCGCGCAGCCGCTGGCGCCGCCCACCTCCCAGCGCCATCTCTTGCCGTCCAGCGACACTATCGTGAACTCGCACACGGCCAGGTCGCCATCTAGTGACGAGAAAGGGAACTTGTGCAACGTGTTGGTTACGATTTTACTGTGTCCCTAAAATTTTATTTCTTTCTTTTGGTCAGAGTAATGTAAAATTTTCAACACTAAGTATAATATTATGTATGGAACTATAGGTCTACAATTAAGGCTATTTCTAGACAATACTAATGTTATATTATTTTAAGACTGTTTGTTTCTTAACAAAAAATAAAAAAAAAATGGAAAAAGAACTCTAATTCCAGCCTCGGTGCCATTAAAATAGTCTTCCTATCCGACTACAGAAATTATGGTTTATTTGGAAATTATGGGTTAAAACTTTTCATTATATTGATAGTTATTTAGTATTTAAGTGTTTATTTTAAGCTCACAGAATTAGGAATGTACCGTTCTAGAGAACTTTTCTCTATTTGTGAGGGAAATGTTCTCGAGAACGCCCTTTTGCTATATAAATTGAGAACGGCACATTTCTACACAGAATACTCATCTATCTGCATGTAACTCACCATCGTCCCCGTCCTTCTTCACGCCACTGCTTTTCATCCGCCGATGCCTCTTCTTGACATGCGGCGTGTCCTTGTCGGCGCCGTTAGTGGAGCCCACTTCGGGCTCGGCGAGCGACTGCCGGCTGTTGGCGGGCTCTTTGAGCGTGTCGAATGCGGACATCAGGGCCTTGTCGGTCACGCGGACTGGCTTGTCTTTGTAGCCTGCAAATTAAAAATCAGAGGGTTAGCGTGTTACATGGATAAATTTTGAAATGGCGTTGAGAGACATTAAAATACGCTATCGTTTTCTACATGACATAACTGACTATTAGAGACAGTTTAATTACATATATTCCTCGGGCCAGCATGGCAGTGTCAACTGACTTGGCACCGTTGGTTTCTCGTCAGTAGCCATTGCGACTTGGGCTCCCCTTTTTGCTTACCACCAGGCGAAGTGGAGACACTATGTTGTGCCGTTATAAAAAAAAAAAAAAAAAAAAACGTTTTCGTATGTTTCGGATTTTATCTATCAGCCACAGACGTAAACTGCTGAACATAGGCCTACCCAATAGCGCGCCAAAAAGTGCGATCCTGTGCAGAGCGCATCCACTGACTCCCCGCTACCCTCACGAGGTCATCCGTCCATCTAGTCGGTCCGTCCCACACTGCGCTTTCCTATACGTGGTCGCTACTCTAGGATTTTCGGATTTTCACTCGGGCTACATGGCCTGCCCATTGCCACATCAACTGTACAATCCTGTGAGCTATGTCGGTTACCTTGATTCTTCTGCGGATATCCTCATTTCTGATTCTATCACGCAAAGAAACTCGGAGCATAGCCTGTGACTCTTATGCCTTGATCACACGTACCGAGACAGTGGGCGAGACAGTGCTCTCGTCCCTGTCGCACGCAAGACAAACGGGCGAGACCGAGCACTGTCTCGCCCGTTTACACGGTACGTGTGATCAAGGCATTAGCCACCTTATGAGTCCCATTGTGAACGAACATGTCTCAGACATTCGGATTGCAAGGTTAAAAATATTGTATTTCTTGCCTTATTTATAAGGCATAGTGTAACTGCCCAGAAAATCTATGTTGATATTGCAGAACAAGTTAAAAAATATGCAACTCACCGAGACTCAGCCCCCCGATGCTGTCATGCAGATCCAGGCTGCTGTAGCCATTATACCCCGGGACTGTCGTGATGATGGACTTGGAGCCCCGGGGCTTCTGTCCCGGGACCTTCACTGTCACATACTGCAGGGAGATCTCCTTGCCGTTCACATCCTCCATGTAATCCTGGAATTTAAATAGAATTTGTAAATAATGTAATTGTTCTTGGTCAATCTGGGGGCACGGTAGTGCCCCCGCCAAGACGAAAAAAAAAGAGGCGGGGCACTACCTACCTTTTCTCGAACCGATTCGTCTCATTTTCAAACCCTCATAGTTTCGTCCCAGTCCCGTCCAGAGCGCCCAAATTCACAGGTTAAGATGCAGTTAGGAAACATATGAAATGTACTAAATTTCATTGATCTAGCTTTTATACTTTAGGTTTTATTGGTACCTAAAATAGGCCGATTTTGCCACTCACTCACTGATGTATCAAAACCTCTGGGGTACTTCCCGATGACCTAGAAAGCTGAAATTTGGTATGTAAGCTACGTTTAGTACACAAACAATAGAATAATTCTGAAACTTGGAACTTTTACCCCCCAACCCCTTAAACTAGGGGATGGAAGTTTGTATGAGACTTCTGCAAATTTTGATACTAGAGGTCTGAAAATTGATATAGGGACTCCTTTATTATTTATAAATAATAAAATACATATTCTAGGATTTAAAAAAAATCACCCCCCACCCTTTAAATAAGGGGATGAAAGTTTTTATGGGTTTTCCATAATGGGCGATAAAAGTAGTATATATCGGGCTAAACGTAAGTGTTTCTTATACACAATTATTACTACTTCCATATCTACACTTCGACTTCGTATTTTAAATATTTCTTTATACATATACCTACCAAAATGCAATAATAAATGCAGCGCAACTAACACGCGGCATTATATATTTTAATTGTTTCTATCCGTCTTAAGTAGATTTAAGCGCAATATGAATGCATAAGAAGAAATGATATTATCTGGGGGCATGGTAGTGCCCCCGCCAAGACGAACAAAAAAGAAGGGGGCGCTACCTACCTTTTCTCGAACCGTTTCGTCTCATATTCAAACCCTCATAGTTTCGTCCCAGTTAACACTAGAGCGCCCAAATTCTCAGGTTAAGATGCAGTTAGCAAACGTATAAAATGTACTAAATTTAATTGATCTAGCTTGTATACTTTAGGTTTTATAGGTACCTAAAATACGCCGATTTTGCCACTCACTCACTGACGCATCAAAACCTCTGGGGTACTTCCCGATGACCTAGAAAGCTGAAATTTGGTATGTAAGCTAGTATTAGTACACAAACAACAAAATAATTCTAAAACTTGGAACTTTTACCCCCCAACCCCTTAAACTAGGGGATGGAAGTTTGTATGAAACTTCCGCAAATTTTGATACTAGAGGTCTGAAAATTTAAACCTATAGGGAATCATTGTTATAAATCAAATACATATTGTAGGACTTTTAAAAAATCACCCCCCACCCTTTAAATAAGGGGATGGAAGTTTGTATGGGTTTCCCATAATAGGGGATAAAAGTGTATATATATGGGGCTAAACTTAAGTATTTCTTAAATACACAATTGTCTACTTCAATTGACGCCCAAGAAACCCTACAGCCCAAAAAAATTAAAAAAACTAGGGCACCTTACAAAAAGAAATGAGATCCCACCAAAAACATTTCATGTAAAATTGAGGGCCAAGACTCACATTATCATAACGCTTTAGCTGTAAAAAAGTTATCAGATCCCAGGAAAAGCCAAGCCCCTAAGCCCCGACTTTACTAACCCCACCACCTTGGTTTAAAAAGTATGGCATCAACTGGCTTCAAGCCCCTAAACCCGGAGTTTACTAAGCCTACACCTTTGTTTCAAAAGTATGGCTTGGCCGTTTCATAGAGTACCGTAAATAAGTCTAGCGGACTGTCCGGCCCCTATGGTAAGGAATTAAGTTTATAAGTATATATTATCAAAGACATAAACTTAATTTCTTGATACCATATGGGCCAGACGGTCCGTTGGACTTATTTACGGTACTCTATGAAACGGCCAAGGCATACTTTTGAAACAAAGGTGTAGGCTTAGTAAACTCCGGGTTTAGGGGCTTGAAGCCAGTTGATGCCATACTTTTTAAACCAAGGTGGTGGGGTTAGTAAAGTCGGGGCTTAGGGGCTTGGCTTTTCCTGGGATCTGATAACTTTTTTACAGCTAAAGCGTTATGATAATGTGAGTCTTGGCCCTCAATTTTACATGAAATGTTTTTGGTGGGATAAACTATTCTCTGTTGCTTGTCGCCATGGTGATTTCAACTGGGTCACTTTAAAACTATGATTTTCGGCAAAAACTGTGTGATTGCAAGAGTTTTAGTCAATTCTTATGTAGGATATCTCCTGAGAATACCAGTAACATACATTATCTTACACGCTTACAGTAACACTTTTCTTTTTCTTTCTTTCATGCACCCCTAGAAAAGATTAGGCTTAGCTGAGATAGAAAAACATATTAATGGTACCAGTTTGGAAAAAAAAATACAGTTTTGAAGAAGACATCACGAAAATAATAAAGAATTTGTAACATTTGAGACTATCCATACTAATATTATAAATGCGAAAGTGTGTCTGTCTGTCTGTTACCTCTTCACGCTTAAACCGCTGAACCGATTTAGATGAAATTTGGTATATAGATAGTTTCAGTCTCGGGGAAGGACATAGGATACTTTTCATCCCGAATAAATTTAGTGTTCCCGTGGGATGAGCGGGTAACACCGCGGGGCACAGCTAGTAATTAATATACCATTTACAGCGAATAACAAATTTACTTATGTTACGCATCAAACAATATGGTTACTAAGTATGAGTATGGTTCTGTTTTGCCCATAACTTCCCTGTAATGGTCTCGAGTCAATAAAGAAGTGAGGCTCGTAAAGAGTTGTATGATAAAGGATATTAATATTCATACGGCAAGGTCCTATTATTGGATATAAATACTTTACTCCAAGAACATGGAAGATGCAAGGTTAACGATTTACATAACATTTTCCTGACGGTAGTAAAATTACGGATCCTATTATTTCAATAACATAAATGTAGAAAATCATTAGGATTGCATTGTTAGTAAAGTATGGCATGTATTTAACGCGGCGACAAATTAATCAGATTTAGGGATTTATAAAAAATTAAAGGAGATAGCAAAAATAATAAGTTGGCGACTAATTGCGGAGACTATTAAAGTAAAAAGTAGCAGCTAAGTAATCAATTTTCGGCTTTGTTTCAATATAAACTAGCATCGAGTTATTGTTTTGGCGACTGAATTAACTAATTAAGCGGAAACATGACAGCGGATAAAAAGTTGAAAATGGCCTACTCTAATTGTTCAATGGAGATTACATATAAAATAAATCAAGGTCATAAAATAATACTTTGTGCGACAATTTAAGAGCTTTAATCAAAGTTGAAAATTGCATGTATAAATAATAATTTTGGTCTATAGTTTTATTTAGTGGCTCTGATTTTGGTAAATTTTTCGTCAGGTGTGATGTCATATTGACACCTATTTTTTATGATTCTATCGTATAGCATACGTTAAAATAAACGTGTTTTGTATGGACAACTTTTTCTAAACTTAATAATTACCGAGATATGGACTCCTAAAACCGACAATATTTTTTTTGGATATTGTGTCAGACTCTGCCTTAGCTCCGGCGCTGCGGGAAGTGCAGCCCTTCCGCCCTTGCGTGGCAAAGCACGGTCGCCCGTACTCCGTTCCGCAGCTTCGGCTTGTTGGTCGCCTTCGGCGACCAGCCTCAGCCGCTCCGCTCCGCACGGCTCCCGAGCTTTGTCACGGCGGGCGAGGGCTGCTCTCCCTCCGCGCCTCCGGCTTTTTATATACACTCTAGGGGTAGGGCAGACAAGACCACGTGGAATCGGGGTTGACAGCTTCGGTTCTGAGGCAAGTCTTATTATAATGCAATGCTTATTTTAGCGTAGCGTGTTTTAGCTAGATTCGGACTAAAATAAGCGTGTTTTGTATGGGCAAAACATTTTTACCTAAAAAACGCTTATCGCCGTTTTCATTAAATTATAGTTTCGAAAACTAAAAAAATAACTCCCCATTACTTTTATATAGTACCCATTTTAATATTTAAGCTGCCAGCAAATCAAAGCCCAAAATGCTTTTTTAGATGGAGACCTGTAGTTGCCACTAATATAAAGTTTGTTATCCTTCTGCTAATATTAGTCGCCAAGTCATTATTTATAGTACCTCACCTATGATTCCAGTAATCTTGTTTATTATTTCTGCTACCTTAAAGTAGCTGCCATTATTTGAATTTTAAAATATCCTTAGTTTAAAGCTCATTTAATATAAATGATTGCCAAAATATTTAATCGCTGACAAGTTATTATTTTAGTTGCAAATAGTTTGCTGCTCTTTAATTTTTCTGTCGCCGCGAAAATAATAAGCCGTAAAGTATGTTATAAAATATGCACAATCACTTCGTTTTCTCATAAATCAATAGCCGGTATAATAAAATTGATTTATAATGAACAGTCAGATAAATCATTCATGACCTTTTCTATATCGACGGCAAAAAGATGAAACGTAATAAACACCAATGAATCTCCTTGGCGTTTGTTACGTTTTCGGTTTTTATCGTCGATATACAGAAAAGGAAAGTTGGATGGTGGTATTGGTGATGTTATTATGACTTGAACTAATAAAAAATAAAGGAAAACGTATCTGTTAGCTAGTATGCAATGATAGCTAAATTTAAACATAAACATTTATTTGCATTTTTCATCCTATACTATCTTCTATATATCTCCTATACGTGCACGCATGTAATAATTAGTTATAATTATAACACTAATGTAATGTAATTGTTCAAAGTATTATTTACGAAAAAATTACTTACTGTTGAGTATCTTTCGGCTTTCTTCTCAACAGCGGTGTCCTCTTGCGAAATGCCGGTAGATTCACAATCTGACTTGTAAAAGTGCCCTAGTGGCCTACTTACTGAATAAATTATTTCATTTCATTTCATTATAATATTTTCTATGGAGAGGGGTCATGATTTCAGGAAAAATCTTAATAGCGTGATGCAGGGTCGTCAATTCTTTTGTATGCGCGCGCGATGGCACCGTCTGTTTCCTTTGTCCTCGCATCACGCTTAAACGGCTAGACAAATGTTAACCAATTTTGATACATGGATCATCATGGACATCCAAAGATGGTTTATAAGATACTTTTCATTTTTCACCCTACTACTGTATAAAAAAAATACAGTTTGTTCTAGCCCTTAGTTTAATTTACTGAATAAAGTATACTCACATGCAAACTCGGATGATACGTCAACCGTCCATCATCGCACAGCGTCACATATTTTTTCTTCCACTCTTTATTCAGCGCTTTACTGCTCTTCTTATACAAGTACCCCTGTTTCAAAGGAATGGCCCTTCCAGACCCAAGCTCCCCATTCTTCAGTCTGTCATCCCCCTTCTTCGATGGCGTGAACAGATTCGATCTTCTCCGCGACTTTCTTGAAGTGGTAGGAGTAGACGAAGGTGTAGGTAAGTCTTTGTCTTTAACTTGTAGGTTATCCAAGCAATGTGGGGCTGTGAACTTGACATTGTTGTTCTCAGTTGCTATGGAGACTAGGCCTGATGAAGAGCCGTGGCTGCCTAAAGAGTTTCCCCAGCGGGAGGAGGTGTCTGAGCCGTTTGTGCTGTGGATCTCGACGACGTGAGTGGAGGAGATGCCACTGCTGTTAGAGGAGGCGTCGAAGGAGGAGGCGCCTCGGTGCAGGTGGTGTGAGGATGCGGACAGCGTGTTGTGACCGCGGGGGAGGGAGTCCTGGAAAATAATAACACTGGTTAGCTATGGTTTTAGATACGTATGTCTAGGGTACAAACAAAGACATAGATAACTATACACCCATAGACCTTAACACGTTGTTCTAAGGTTTTTATTAATATACAAATGTTATCAGTGTCTTCGTTTGTACACGCGGACGTGTGAGGTGGGCGACAATACGACATGAATTTGATCATAACATTTCAAGAGCAGATTCAGAGACAGTAACAAACAGAATGTGTGGAGGGGGAATACCGAAAACTTGCCTGCTTTCGATCTAGATCCAGCCCATCAGGAGTAAGTGACCCCATGCTTTGAACCGGGCGTTTCAAGGGCGGATTTAGTCAGGGCCAATAACAAACACACAACAGTTTTTACATGGACGGGAGTTACCGAAATTTTACTAGTTTTCGGCTTAGGCCCACCCAGCCCATGAAGGGTCATGAACGGTCCGTGATCCAAGCATTTTGCGAGCGGATTCAGTCAGGGGCAGAAACAAACAGACGACAGACGCGTAGATGGGGGGTTACCGAAAATTTACTTGTATTTATTCGGCCTAGACCCCGCCAATGAAGGGTCATAATCCTCATGCCTTGACCTAGCATTTCGAGGGCGGATTCAGTCAGGAGCAGAAATAAACAGACGACAAACACACGTTTGAGGGGGTTACCGAAACAACCAGACGACAGACGCGTGGAGGGGTGACCGAAAAGTTACCTGTGATTGATCTAGACTCATGTCTAGGGTCTTCCCCATACCCTCCCTGAATCCACTTCTGGAACTTTTCTTTGTCCTCGCTAATGGTGTATAACCTGGACTCAGCAAATGGGGGGTCATGAATCCAATACCTATGTCTAGGGTCTTCCCCATGCCCTCCTTGAATCGCCTCTTGGACATTTTCTTCGTTTCCCCCGGTGGTGTATAACCTGGACTCAGCAAATGGGGGGTCATGAGCCCCATGCCCGTGTCTAGGGTTTTACTCCTGCCCTCCTTGGAAACACTCTTGGATAGTTTTTTCGTCTCCACCTGTGGTGTATTGTCTGGACTCAGCCCATGGGGGTTCATGAGCCCCGAGCCCATATCGAGGGTTTTACTCCTGCCCTCCTTGGAACCACTCTTGGATAGTTTTTTCGTCTCCACTTGTGGTGTATTGTCTGGACTCAGCTTATGGGGGTTCATGAGCCCCAAGCCCATGTCGAGGGTTTTACTCATGCCCTCCTTGGAACCACTCTTGGTTATTTTTTTCGTCTCCACCTGTGGTGTTTTGCCTGGACTCAGCTCACGGGGGTTCATGAGACCCAAGCCCATGTGTAAGGTCTTCCCCATGCCCTCCTTGAATCCACTCTTGGAGATTTTCTTCCTCTCCACCTGTGGCGTACCACATGGACTCGGCCCATGGGGGGTCATGAGCCCCAAGCCCATGTGTAGGGTCTTCCCCATGCCTTCCTTCAATCCACTTTTGGATAATTTCTTCCTCTCCGCTTGTGGCGTAGCTACTGGACTCGGTCCATGGGGGATCATGAGCCCCAAGCCCATGTCTAGGGTCTTCCCCATGACCTCCTTAAATCCACTCTTGAAGATTTTTTTCCTCTCCACTTGTGGTGTTACACCTGGGCTCGACCCATAGGGAGTCAAGCCCAGATCTAGGGTCTTCCCCATGCCCTCCTTGAATCCACTCTTGGAGGTTTTCTTCGTCTCCACTTGTGGTGTAATACCTGGACTCAAACCATGGGGAGTCATGAATCCCAAGCCGATGTCTAAGGTTTTCCCCATGCCCTCCTTAAATCCACTCCTGGAACTCTTCTCTGTCCCCACCTGTGGTGTATAAGCACATTCTTACATCTTGTCTTGTATTTTCAGTATGGTTATTGCATTGCAGTGTCATCTAGTCCCATGCCCCATGCCTCACCGGGGAGCCATAGTGACGTCGCTAGATTCCGTATAATATTGGAAATATTGAATGTATGGAGGTTAACTCACTGAGCGCCCTGGGCACCCTTACAATTCATTTGGTATGGAACACTGACGACACAGTCGTGGCCTCCCGGTGAGGCAGAGCTCCTAGCATTTTGGATGTTACAGATCATCGTACGAAACATCAATTTGTATAACCCGGTTACGTTAAGTTTCGTCCTCATTTATATCCAACGCCATGTTAACGTAAACTGATAGTATGGGAAAAGGAGCAATTATATGTCCTCTTAACGAATTTTCGAATAAAATAAAAAAGGGTCGCGATGCAAAACTGACAGAAGAAACAGGGACGCCTCCACGCCGCCTAAGAGTTAACGGAACCCTGAAAATATACGCGATTCAGTTTCCTTTACCGTACAGCAAATGTTCCTCATATAAAGGATCTTCCTCACATGGGAAAACTATTACCCCAGCTTTACACTATTCGCGAGGTCGGTTGGGTATGACGGTGTGAACAGGCACTTCGGTGGAGGTATTAATACTTTAGTCAACGAGACGGGGTCATACTTCATTAATTCCGTGTTCCTTGCCCTCGTAGATTGAAGTCTGCACAACCATACATGTGCACAGATGCACATGCAAATGCGTCGCACGCGCATGAATAACTCAACATAACAATAACGTCTGTTCAATACTCTGACCTGGTTAAAAGACAATTATTGAGTGCTAATATTAATCATGTTTTGTAAAGAAATGGAGTGTAGGTATTATGCAATACAATAACCAGGATGTGTGGTATGGCTACTCAAGTAACAATAAATTAAAAAGTCCTAATAATTTTTACTGAAGCAGTAACGTCTGCTGCGAAAAATTTGAAAAATAAAAGAACTGGATTTGAACTGATTCTGGCAATTCAATCTTCCGATGTTTGGTTGTTGCTGATGTGTTAGGGCTTGTACACAAATCACGTGAGGTTTTTTGAACGTGATATTTGGTGAGGTTCTTTGCTTGTCTGGACCAGTATTTTTTGAATTTATGTAAATAGTGAAATTTAAGTTCTTTTATAAGCATGTTTGTTATAAATAAATAAATGTGTAGGACACTGGAACTCAGGAGACTATTATAAAATGATGATTTTTATATAATTCTGTTATAACCTCATTATTTTATGTAATAAATTGCATGCATAATGAATGTAGAATTGTAGATAGTAGGTATTAAGTTATTTGCTCTGCCCCGACAGGGTATTCAAATAGAACCGTTTTTTATCTTATTGCAATAATAAATAAACTGAAACTGATAAAAGATGTTTAATTAAATTTCTGCTTCATTAAATAATATATCTTTACAAACATCATGCAATTAAAGGTGACCGTAAAACAAATAAAATAAAAAAACAGTAGGAAAGTAGATAATGTCTGGAATGTAATTGTATTTATACAAAATCACTATAAACCAAAGAAAGATAGTAAAATAACAATCACATAGAATAATCTGCTTGTTCTAATCAAATAATGCAAACCATTATCATGGGAAAATAAATTTTCTCATGATACTTACTGATAACAATTTCATAATGAACTAAATTCTCAAGTGAATTTAAACTATCAATATTCTGGCTATCTTTATGTCACAATTGTAGATTATGACACTGATAATGATAAGATTATGATGCTATTTAGGCATTTCTAAGCAAAACAAGTTGAGGCTGTAGGTGGAAAGACTCAAATGATTCTTTGTGATAGGAGTTTGTATGACAAAATTGATGATTGCACTGCACTGATTTCCCTACAATTTTCCATTTCCACTGACTTTCAATTGTAAGTTTTTTCAACCCTTTGTCCGTGTCTTGTAAGGATCCTGGCCACATAATAGAGCCCTCTTTTTACATTTTTTATTCATTATATTAATATTATATGTTTTTTTTATAATTTCACATACAGGCTAATACTTTTCTGAGATAACTCAATCAAAAGCAAGCAATAAGATTTTCTAACAACTATGTGAAAGTATTCATAGGTATTACAAATTCCCAATCAGTTCAAATTCAACACTTTTTTAGGGTTCCGTACCCAAAGGGTAAAAACGGGACCCTATTACTGAGACTTCGCTGTCCATCCGTCCGTCTGTCAGTTGAAATTTTCACAGATGATGTATTTCTATTGCCGCTATAACAACAAATACTAAAAATAAAATAAAATAAATATTTAAGGGGGGCTCCCATACAACAAACTTGTTATAGATTATGGTCGTAACCCTTCATGCACGAGTCGGACTCGCACTTGCCCAATTTTCTATTCTTTGCTCAGAACTGAGAATAACCAAACTGGTCTTTGTGTTTGTATTTATATCAAAAACCAGTTTTGTGTTTTTCACTGCTCTATGCATTTTGTCAGGATAGTCCAGACTTGGACTAAGTACTGAAACAACTGAGACATGTGTCCCGGGTTCTGGCATACCATGGCATTGATGTTGCGGTTGGCGTAGTTTGTAGTGCACCTACTGAGCTGGCAGTCCCGGGTTCAAATACTGCCCATAATCCCCACCCATTACACAAGCCATCTTGAGCATTATTTGGGACTAGATTGATTTGTGAGGTTGTCTGATATTTATTTATACCAGGACATATGGCAGCTGTACACTAGTTAAAAAGAAGCCTACGCAAATCTCAATGTCCATGCCTCTTTGACGCAGAGGCCTACAAACTTTTTAATAAATAAAATATTTAAAGAAAACAGTGCTAATATAAAAGAAATCAGAGGCTTATGTAATAATTGTGTCAAATTATTATTCATCACATTAGCATCTGAATTCATTATCAGAACGGAAATTAATTTGCCGCCAATTATATGTCAACTAACTTCCATAATGAGGCAACAGTTTTTGAATGAATTAATATTCACTTTCATTTTCACAAACAACATCGTATTTATCTAAGTGTAAGTGATAACTTGATAGGTTACAGACTTTTCATGGGCATAATCTATTACTATTGAAAATTTGTTGTCTATGATTTCAGGAAAAATCTTAATAGCGTGATGCAGGATCGTATTTTGTTTTGTATGGGCGCGCGGCGCCATGCCAGCCTGGCGCCATCTGTTTTTATAATTTCCTTTGTCCTCGCATCACGCCGCAATGGCTGCACAGATTTTAAAAAAATTGGTACAGGGATAGCTGGACATCCAATCCAAACATGATTATAGGATACTTTTTGTGTGACCAGAAAAAAAATCGCGTCCGAAGTTGCGGCCACCTCCTATTACAAACATAAAAATGTTTTTGTTGGCTAATTCTTTAAAACCAATCCTGAACACACAGAAAGGCCAGCTTCCAAATGGATCTATTCTGGATAGATGAGGACTTGATCCACTTTATCCGAACACATACGTAGACGTAGATGCAACCAGAGCAGGCCTGTTATTGATATGGCTTCCCCGCGGCCAGTGTTTTAGGGACAATGCCCCGGGCGGCTCCATTACTGGAGCTTATTTATGTACTTATTATTTAACTTCTTTTTTTCTGTATTTTATTTATAATTAATTATATATATATTCTATTGAAATATATTGTAAATCTTTATGCATGTGAGAAGACCATGAACCTTAAAACTCTGGGTAACGCCTGAATGGCCTAAGCGCCGGTAGGATTTTAAGTTCTTCAGCAGCCACCAAATACCTTGGCTGGCAGTGTTGGACATTGCGAAAATTCAGTACCTTCTGTGGATGGCATTGCTTTGATGCACTAAAGTCTCATATATTGAAATCAAAAGAAAATTTACACAGCAGCATTGTATTTGCTTCGGTTTACATTCCTATGCATCACATTTGAGGGTTTTTAGATGCATGTCATGTTCAGCTATTGTCTACTCTTATAATTCTGCTGTGCTAAGCTAAGCGGCAGCCTTTTTGTATGTAGCCCAAAAGTCGCCCATTGCCTAAAGGCTGCATTTTTATTTTTATGTTGACTGTTTTGAAATATCTGCATTTGAACAAGGCTAAAGTGCATACATCCAGGCGAGCTGATCATAAATTCCAGATCTTACACAATGCTAGTTTACACATTGCATGTTCAAATACTCATTGAGACTGCAAATAAAACTTGGCTGTTTATACAATAATTGCATAACGATAGCAACTATTTGATCGCAAACCGATTGACATAAAGCAGTTTGATTTATTACTCGAAGGAATGTAACCGAAACAACAAATCAACTTTCGCTTAGGGTCAGATCGTTAGCGCATTTCACTAGATATCGTATGTTTATTTATCTCACCTTATACAGGAATGTGGAATGGTTGTGGCTCGGCGAGTTCGCCAGAGGCTGCGGCGTGACGGGCCGCGATCCCGACAGACATTGCTGGGACGCCGAAAGCCGCGAACCAACGATCTTTTGACACGCTAAAAACAAAAAACATCACTTAAAAACACTCCAATTCACACACGAAACCACTGAACGAATTCCGTTTAAACCGATTAATTTATACCAAATTAACACACATTCGAATTTAGCCGATTTCCTCCGATCACGCTCTTCAGCTCTTTGTATGTTATAGCACGAGCTCCGACGCCGCAGGCTTGCTATCGGCGACATGTTCGATTTGAAAATGAGCGTTTTATCCATCGTTCCATTCAGGATTTGATTTAAATAACAAATTTAATTCGGACAGCGACCGACGCAAATTTAAAGACAAAGCGACGTAAACTGTCAAAAATGTAAACAACGCGGAACGAATGAACGAGAACGAGCGACGACCGCGCGGCGGGAGGCCGGTGTTACCACCAGGGGCATTTCACTCAGTACTTTACAGATTTCATACATTAAAACTTGCGTGCGTTTTATACGAGATTCGCTCGATAGATGGAGCAAAATTCAATATTTGAATTAGTGTTATTAAAATGAAATCTGTTTTTATGTTATTATTTTATCCATAAATAAACATATAATAAAAACATAATTATAAGTTATTGTGAAAGATTATGAAGCATTATTTTAATTTATCATTACAGGCAACATTACGGCTTAAGATTAGATCCCGTTCCATTCCACTCATTTATTTTTTAGATTTCACCTATTATATTTTAAGCAGTTATATGATGATTGTCACAAAAATTTTATATCCACAAAAAAAATGGAAAATGATAAATGCGTATTTTTTTAAATGTAAAAAAACAATAGAAGAAAGAAAACTCAAAGACTACTTAGTTAATACAATTCGGTGTAGAGGAACGTGTAGCGTAGTGCTGTTTGACAGTTTACTTTATATGGACAAGTTTGTTTTCTGGTGGATATTCAAACGGGTATAAGAAATTTACTTCGGCTGTGCTTTACGGATATTAGCGAATCTGCTCTACGTTGTTGACCTTTACGCTAACTTGGATTCCGACGACAAAAGTTCCAGGAAGAATTTCGATCCCAGCTTTGTGTAATGGATCACGATTGCCTCGTTTTAAACTATTTTAAAGTAAAAAATGTTGTGTGTCTACCTGTGGTAAGCGTTTGTTCTAATTATGTTCCCCAAAATTAAGGAAATAAAACTAATTAATTATAAATGTGTCTTTTTTATACCTTCCTACAAGCATAACTAGTTTTAAAGCCCACTTATTATGTTAAGTGTGAGATGAATCATATATAATATGTATTGAAAGTACCTACAGTACAGTGCATATAGCGATTGCTATGTATATACATATGTACATGACACAGATAACTCGAAACTCGCTCAATAGATGGCGCTAGTACACAAAGGAAGCTGATGACTCTATCTCAGTATATATAATTTACTCTATGGTTACCACTGCGCGCCGAAGAATCCCCCCGCAGTCAAACTAGATCCACTGTCTCGCATTCCCATCACGCGATGCTTTACACGGTTCTTCGCAAAAAATCTCCAATATCATTCAACATTATGTAACGCAAAGGACATAGGCTTTTTTTTGTTTTGTATTATAAGCCGTCCAGTTACGTTCTAGGATCTGAACGCTTTTTTTCTCTAAATCTCATATTATATTTGTCAGTTTATTGTGCTTATACCTTTTCAATGTACCTAACTCATAAATATATTATGTGCATTTACGTTCAACTAGTGGAAAATATAAGCAGAAATACCGATAAACAGAAAACATGTAAAATGCATTACGACACTAAAAGAGTTGTTTGTAACTGCTTTAAATAATGGAATTGAATTGTTTCAGTGTTATTGCACGATGTTGAAAAGATCTGTCAGCGGATGCTATAGAGTAACTAGGTAGGTACATAACTAGTTAATAGGCCACAATATAGGCAAAGGTCGTTGAAAATTCATGGCTGTTTCATTTAATGGTGATATTGTAGTACGGACTATAGAGTTGCGTGCCAATGTTGTTATGGAATTATCAAATGGGGACATCCTAATAAAAATTCGATGACATACGCAACAGTAAAATGTAAATGAAAACGATTTTGTTAACTGATTTACATCCAACGAAACAGCGTGTAAATAAATAAACGGTAACAGCATTCCAATCCCCATTGTTATCGAGCGATCGAAAATAATGATTGAGAATCGTGACGTCACGGTATAAAAAACTTGTTCTTACCATCTTGGAACACGCGCTCGACATTCAATCCATACGTAGCGCATGTCTCGTAGTATGAGCATCTTCTTAGTTCATTTGACAGCTTGCGAGCGCGGTTGTCGTCCACAACGCGTGGACTACTTTCACTTATGGCATCTGAAAGAGCAACCAATCAATTTTGTAAATGGACAGGAAACCTATCGGAAACGCATGAGCAGCTTCTTCGTTTTATTTATTTTTTCGTCCAGTTCTAGAAATTGCACGATAGTATGCTGATAATCACTGGTTAGGTGGAACATCGAGCTCATTCCGTGTATCATCGTATACATTTACAAACTACTAAATGACTCGACTATGAATCCAATTTCAGGGTAAACGACCATTCCAATTCTATCACATCAGTGAATAGATAAATGTATTATTATACCTAATTAGGTGATAGATATATTTGTTGTGCAATATTTTCTTACCTTGTGTTCCAACCAAAATGATCGGTATCTCGGCGGAGTTTCGATAGTGAGACATTTTGTTGAAGTAGTTCGAGACTGTGTTGTAGCTGACCTCGTTGTCGAGACTAAACACGAAGATCACGGCGTCGACCCAGGCTGTGAACTGTAACAAAGAAATTGATTTATAAATACAAAACCCAAAACTCTTTCCAAACTTCCGCATGGAATCCACAGATGAAGTTTTCCGATATGATGATATATCTAGAAAAAAAATTAACTAATGCATGAAAACTAACTACCGATTGTCTGCCTAACTCCGTAATTATAGTGTCATCGCTTTCTTTGAAACCGCAAAATATCTACCGCATTACGTAAAAACCCCTAACATGTAACCCCACTATTGCAAAATAATCCTAAAGAAAAAACTCACCCTAAGTCGGTGGTATAATTACGTGGGGTAATTTGACGGGGGGGATTAAAACGGGAAGGGTTACGCGTATGCAGTTTTCAACTAGTTACATGTAAGAAAAGTGATACTAAAAAGAGTTATAAGCACCAGACAGTAAACTTTTAATGAGACTTCAGATATAACAGAATTCGTTATTGCCAAGTCTTACAGTATAATTTAAGCCATGACAATAAAGTAGAAGAAAAAAAATGTGTGTACCTAGTAGACAATAGAAACTGTATGAGTAGGTAACTCAGCTTCCACTTGAATGAAGAATGCGTAGGAGGGTGTCACCCCTTTCCTCTGAAGAACAATCGACGGCAGGAGGCGTCATCCGGCATACGGGAGTGTGTGATGACGACATGCAAAAATATGGCATGCCAACCCTTTGTCTGGTAGGGTTTATTATAAATCTTAACATTGCCTTTCTTCGGGACTGTCAAAAATCAAATTCTAAATTGGCACTGCAACGTTATGATTGAGCGATTTGGAATCCACGAGATTCGAATAATGTAATGGAAATTGAAATTGGCCTTAATTAACTGGATTTAATTTGATAGAAGCAACCCGAATATGTTTGGAAATATTATCCAGTTTCGCAGCACATCTCTTAAAACATCGTTATCACTGTTTGCGAATTCGCGAAAGCCTACGTAGGTAACGAAATGAGAATAATGAGAGGGCTTCATTATGCCTCTGTTGAACAAGATGTCAATTTATTTAATAATACACAAAAATGAGGTTTACGAGTGATTCGCATGTCGAAACAAAATCATAACCAAAAAATTGAGTTGATACTAATAATAATACTGAAACCGCACGCAATATACTTATCCTTGTAATAGCAAAACGACACATAAAATTGATTATTTCATGCATATTAAATGAGCAAACAACTTACAATTTCTGTATAAACCGCACAAACTGATGAAATCTATCGGAATATTTTATGAATAAAACAGATGCTTACCAATACATCGCGTATTTAATTGGATGTGCACCACTCGACCACTTCAGAACAAAAAGGGCGATATTGAATTTTTTGTTGTCTATTTTTATCGTTTTTTATTGAACTGTCAAGAGTAACAGGTGCAATCACTGTGATCGGGGCAGCGCACTGGAAGCGACTGGGCGGGCGGGCGGCTTTCAGCTTAGGCGGCAAACCTTCGTTCTACCTATCGCCCTCCAACACCCTTACGGACACAGCCAGTGACAGAGATAGGAGACAGAAAGCTAAATGCACTTCTATGCAATACCTAGCGTATGAATTGATATGGGGATAACATGCGTGTTAATATACAAAGATAAGTAATTTAGCGTATGTTGTCGATAGAGGGGATTTTGTTATCAATACTTAGTATTCTGAGTATGTAATACTCTGCGTTCGACCTTGTATCTGATTAAACATTATGTTATGTGTGTTTATTATGTCTAGACAATAGGTCTTTAGCAGCGCTTATGGATTTACTGATCTCTGTTGCTTTTAAGGGTTTATAGCGTTTAAACATTGAATAATACAAACCATAGTTATGTACATCTATTAATGCATGATTATGCAATTTGTAGTAGTAGCTGAATTCAACATACTTATGCAATCAATAAATACACGACCTCTAAGTCTAGATTATCGCAAGGACGTCAAACCCCTTGACACCTCAACGTGATTCAATAACTCGTAATCAGAAATTTGTTAGCAACTGCCTGGGGGTCGGGGGTAATGCTCTGTGAAGAATTACAAGCTTTCTCAGACCTTGGGCTGATAGACGTTCAGTAGCACGCTTGAATTCCCTTAGCGACAAGGTCGAATGATCAAATTTAAACGTGAAAATAAGAAACGGAGGCATATTATATGTCGTAAATGAACCAATGGCAACATTTACTACCTTGTTAGCGATAACACTAATTGGGCGATATTGAACGAGGTAGCTATCAGGGTTTTTTTAACATTATTTTAAGTATTTTTCATCGTACATCCGGTAAAAAATGTTAAGTCAGTAAATTAATTAACGCTATATAAAATAGCTTGATAGTATCTCGGAACCATAAAAGAGATACTTATTGAGCCATGACCACTTAGTATTTAAGAAACTATAAATTAAAGCTTGATTTCCAATCCAAAACAATATTTAATAGGTACCTTCGAAGTCATACATATAACGGTTTTTGTCTCAAGTTTAATGTTCTGTATTTAACTAACAATTACACTTCAAAACACAAAATCATTTAAGTTCGACGCACACTTTCATCTTCGACAGTCGGACACGGTTAGGAAGCGAAATTACAAATTACAGGGAAGTAATCGAACGTGGTCCGAGTCGTGCGTGCGTCCAGCGACGCTCTCGTTGGCAGTGGGCGGAGTGATCGAATATTTCACCGTCTTCACGTACGGCAAATGTTAAAAGTCAACTGCAATTATTACTTACTATCTTCAACCAGAGAACATGGCCAGCAAACTTAAGCAATGTCAGTGTATTAACAATACGAAACATTAAACAATCCTTACTTTAATCCACAGTGCTTTAATCAAAAAGCTTTACAGCCAAATGTTGATTCAAATTGCATCCGCAAATTTCTCCTTTTCTTATGGTGAAAAGAGAAAATAAAACTTGCCGTTTACTAGTAATATTGGCAGCATCAATATTCATGTTTTAGCAGTGTATTCGCACCTACTTCGCCATAACTTTCACAAATTGTTAAAAGACCTAGTAACAAACTGCATGGATGTTTTATTCATGAACTTGTTAAATGTGGTTCCTCAATCAATACGTAATTGTGATAATTACTATTGTGAATTAACCAGTATTTGGCGAACGCATCTATTATTATACATCATTGCAATGAGAATTTCAAAGATATATTTTGCAGTTGTTCCGTTGATAAAACTCAATTATCTTTCCAGGTCATTGTGCCAAATAGGTACTATTTTCTCGTCCGCAAGTGATTTCGATAACGTATCCGGTGCAATATTACCTACTCGAGATAAATAACATATAGTTAACGCTGAAGCAGAAAACCGGGAACAAAAACTGCTTCCTCATATGCTCTGCACAACAACGGCGCACATCATCACACCCAATTTACTGCTTTTGTCTCGCTATGGATACCTACAGTACTAGAGAACTGGTTTCCATGCCCTTACAAAAGCAAGGCGAACAAAACAACTCGAGCCTATCTACATGCTTATACGGAGCTAGTTACAGTCTTTTTTCGATGAATAGGAGAGAGAATAATGCCGTAACTCGATATCCGAACGTGACCTGTGCTGTGCTCTCGCCTCCCTTCATTGTTAGGATATGATACTTAGGCCGGACAAAGGTTTCCGTTGCGGTCAGGTAACTTCCCGCGGCTCCTACCCTTTCGGCGGAGACAAATTGTTTTATATAAATCATTAATTAATGTCACGTGAAGGTGACACCATTACAAAAATTTTCGAATTTTCGTGATACGATGCCAATACACTCAAAACGTGACGGTCTGAGACTGTTAAGTTAACTGAGGCTACTGACACTGCCTATTCACACATTGCAAAATTATTCTATACAAGCAAACAGATCCAATACATTTAACTTATAAAGCATACCTCATAAGAGTCAAAATCCTTTAGAGAAAACACAAACGACAGGCTTACGGAGTAAGTCGAATGTCACAGAAGACCGAGTCGAATAGTACAACTGCCTTTTATCTTATTCAAAAGGACTCAGAACGTGACTGACATCATTATTATGTATTTTCCAGTTTAATTTGACAAAACCGTTATTGAAAGCAAGCGCGTACACGAAAACATTTCCGTGTGAGAAAAAATAACTTTACAAGCTATCGAATAAAAACTAAATTATAAAAAGGTATCACGCATCAGTGACTCGGGAACGAGCGGCTCGTGTCGAAAATTAGCCTTAAGCATGCGTGAATTGACATAACTACATCCTATTTAGTCGTAACAAACACCACAGGATCCGTAACAAACAAAACTTACTACAAAATTATGACCCAATTAAAGAACCCCCTTCCAAATTAGATTCCGCCCACTGTGCCCGTGAAAACGTAAGTAAATATGCGGTTCATGAATAACGACAGACGAATTCGGCCTTTAATTCCACAGGGATACGGTTATCTTGAAATTAATGCGGGTAAAATAATTCCTGTTCTAATATTACGAGTTAATTTACTTCAAAGCGCCTTCTGCAGCGTTCCACTGAATTCCGGAATTCGCAGTTGCCTTAGGCTAGTAAACTTTAAGGAACATTGTCAAGGGAAGCACATTACTTTGATTATAATTAGCAGAATGCCAACTGCAGCTACAAAGAAAATTAATTATGCAAAGACCGCTACCGAACCGAAGTATATACCACACAAAGTGGTGAAATTTGATTCCTGGCAACACTTGAATAAGTGAATTAAAAATTGTATCAGAAAGCCGTATTTAAATAATTAAATTAGGGAAAATGATCTTAATAAAACACCTGGTGTTGTTTTGGTTTCGTACGATAGAAATTCGATTTTAACTTATAATTTTATTTTATAATCTATGCTATGAAATTTAAATGCTTGATCTATGTAGAGAATTTCGTCGAAGCTAAAACTAATTCGTACGAACCGACCACGATTTCCATAGGTACAAGGCCACGAGGCTTCAAAGTAAATAGTAAGGCAGTTTGGGTTAAGATGATCAACAAAGCCTCTATTTGACATGCACCAAAGCCGTACCCTCATAATCCTCACTTTGTATAGTAATGTGTAATTTTGGAATCGCGAGTATTTTCATTCGTATCCTCCATTTTAATTTCACAATATCGAAAGTAATAAGCTTTAATGCGTAGCGTTGAATGAGTTTATGTTAAATTAATATTAAGTCAGTTCTTACTTTGTTTCCTTTCCTCAAAGTGTTTTGTTTGCGATGTATAAACTATCGTATTAACTTTGACACAATACAACAACATTGTAAGCAAGCAATTGCACAGTCTCAAAACAAACACTGATGCGTCCAATAAGGGTTCTATTATAAATGCTCAAAATAGGGAATGTAGGGCAGGGCTGAAAGGCCCCGTATAACGGAACATGTCCTCGGGGAGCAAGATCCTTCCTTTCAGGACGAAGGGACCTTCATGCTAAGGTGACGTCTGACGTAATAATGCGAAAATGTGATAAAAAATGTCCTTTTGCCTTATTGAGCCGTTAAGTATCTGCTGATGAAAGGGATATGAATTTGGTCCTTAGAATTTATCAGTTTAATAATATATAGGAAGGATCGTCAGAAAAATTAATAAGTAGCCTTAAACTCTGCCAGTCATTGAGAAAAATCGGATATTGCTTGATCCCTTCTCAAGTAATACTTTAGGGTAAAAGTATAATTTAACATATCAAAAATGTGGAGGTTATCACGACTATCACTATCATTGGTATGAGTAATTAATTAATTGCTTATCTGATAATTGCGAATTCTTAAATTAAATAAAGTATGTATTGTTTCATCTAAGAATAGTTTATTTTTGCACAACTCATGACGGTTGAACCTGTTCTAGCAAAATTAACATCTCATTCATAAAACATGAGAACACGACAGAAAATACAAGTATAACCGTCTCCGCTACTACCTATTCCTAAAACAACACTGAACTGAAAATAAAGGATACACAGACGCTTTTAAGAATTCAATAAAAACAAAAGTTATTATGCCGGAGTAAAAATGTTACAAGAAAAAAAAACACATTGTGCGTCTTTCTCATCTCGAGTTTTTAGGGAGATGTGAGAGGCACGTACGAAATTCTCTGCCTGCACGCCATCGTCCCCTTGCATCAAAGTTTCAGGAACACAGAATTTACCCAGTTACCCGTAACTTTCTGAGTTATAAATAGGGCCAAAGTAATGGCTGGGGCGAATGAATAAATTAGATAACGCTAAATATATTGCCTACGATTTCTCATAAACAAACATTGATAAAAGTTTACGAAGGGATCCCCTCGGATCGCATAATGTTTTTTAGACTAATGCTGTTTCGCATAATTGATTTAGCATAATTTATTTTGGCATAATAGTACTTTTGCATAGTAATATTTTGGCCTACTGTTTTTTTGACATACTACGCTATTAGCATAATTTTACTTGGACTAATTTGTATTGGCCGAATATACTTTACGCATACTATTGTTTGGGCTACTAATTATTTGGTATATCTGTCATTATCCATAATTTCAGTTGTCTAAATGAATGAAACTCAGTTTCGCGGTTATCGAAATCGTTCTTTTTCTTTGTCTGCGTATTGTTTGTTTTAAATTATTAGACTTTGGGAGATCAGCCAATACTAATGGTGCGGTTGTAGTTTCTCATTCAGAAATTATGTGTATCGGTTTTTATCGGGATTGAATACTGCGTTTTCTTTTATTTTGTTGCGGGCACATTGAACCTGCAAAATGATCAACAACGAAATATTACGTTACGTAACATTAGGACACATTAGGTAGGTACATTAGGTTAGGTTAGCATGATAACCAGGCGCGAAGCGCCTAAGCAACGCGGAATAGGGAGTCTGCGAAGCGGACCTCCGTCCACCTGGCTTTAGTTCCTAAATATATATATATACACACTTTTGAATAGCAATTTTATTACTATGAGCCATTTGTACATGACTTTTAATAGGATAATAGCGTTATGCATTATTTTGATATGATGCCAATTGATTATTATGCCTATTTATGCTTATGATTTTTGTTATTAGTCTTCATGACGGCTATGCTTTCTGTATTTATGCTTTTTAATGTTATGCGTAAAAAAATATGCGTAATGAGGCTTATGCACATCTCATTTTCGGCGAAAAGAAATTATGCGTAACCATATTAGTATTAATGATTTTATGCCTTCCAATAGTAAACCGTTTACGAACTGTCGGGTGATTCAGTGAGAATTGGCAATTTATAGCCGTGTGCAATGATAATAATATCAATAATATCGCTGTTAAGATAAAATGGAGTTTAGCTAATTATAAGAGAATCACATACATACTTATTAGGTACACGCATTATATACTACTAGATTTTGTTATTTACTTCACTTCACAAATACAGTAAAACTTCCGAATAGCAATGTCACTCTTTGTTCCCTGAACATATTATCCAGAGATAAGATAAATGTGATATCATCACTCTTCACGCAGAGTTCCCTTCAAGAAACAGCGCGCAAGAATCCACGATCTCCCAAAGCCGTATAAAGTCAAAAGTTCCGCATCTCAATTCAATCTAACAGTCAGATAAAGCACTACAAACTTATCCGAGACGATGGCAAAAGTTTTAACTAACATTTACTGCTTACTAACTTCACTTACACCGGTAGACGAAAGTGACACTGTCAACGGCAAGTATAAGTTTGCCGTGCTATTCACAGGTAAGCACGTTTCCAGAGAATAAATACGACCCGCGTTCTAAACTTTTCGGTGCCAATTTCAAATTCAGAACACGAATGTATTAAGATAAAGTCGGGTCATTCTTTACGTTCCAATATTCGAGTCCTCTGTACTCTATGACCTTAAGGTGAACGTACTTGCAATGTAATAATAACGGCATTTGAAGTTCGTGCGACTATATGGTTCAAAGGTAATCGATTATTGCTCATGATCTGAGAAAAATGCCACGATTACACATAACGAAATTTATTTTCAATCTTGCTGGAAGATTGACATTTTCAATGGAGCAAACTGCATTAGGGTAGGGTAGATAAATTACTATGAATCTCAGTCGCATTTTGAGTTACATTCAAACATCTACACAAACTGTCTTCTTATAGTGTGATATAAAGCGAGCAAGCATTTATATTCTATTTGACAAAGTCCAATATCTATCGGTAATATCCATGTTCATATAACTTAATCATTAATTAATTAATCGATACCATGCACATGCAGCTATTTTATATTATAGATTGTCACGAGGCCGTCTTCACTTCCTTGTTAAAGGTCGCTGTTACGTCGAGTATTTTCTCCAGTTTATGCAATATGTAAATAATAAATGCATAAAACTTATTTACGATTTGCACAGGTGCCGGCAACATTCGCCTTCCGGTCCGAATATATGAATATTATTAACGTAAAACGTACCCAAATATTATTGAAACAAGCATACAATACAACGAAAGAAAAAAAAGTATTATGTGTGGGAGAGAAGTTGAATGTATGTATCAATTAAAAAAAGAAAGAGACATGATAATTTTCAGGGAATAATTTTTAGGACGATATGTTTTTATATTCAAACGAAGAGGTCAAGTCAAAACTTATAGTAAATTATGATATAACCAGAAAAAAAAACTGGCTAATAACTTAGTTTAGTTCGTAGTTCTTCGTAATTCTATTGATATATGATTTAGTTATTTTTTCTGCCTCTGTAGCCTTCGAGATGCGCTGTGATTTATCACCCACGGTCCAACCAACGACTAAATGCAATAAACTACGTGCATAAGATATTGTGGTGTAAAAGCCTCTACTTATTTCATGGCAGATAAAACTTAAGCTAAAAGCGAGCTCAAGTTTTAATATAAATAACGCAAAATGCGGCAAAAACATCTTGAAGTCTCTTGGTGCCATCGCAGCCGTGAAAGCACGGTTTTATGAAATTTACAACGCAAGCTCAGCGTAGTAAAGAAACAAAGATAAAATAATATACTGAATCTATTCAATATTCAGATTAAACTTTTAACCCTTCATATGTGAGATTTAAAAAAATCTTGCGTTCAAGCCTCATTTGAGCTGTAATGAGTAAAAAAATATATCCGTAAAAAATAAAAAAGTCAACTTTAATATGTGGTCAGGATCCTATACAAACACAGACGAAGGGTAGTTATTTCCAATTTTTTTGAAAGTACTTGATAAATTTAATCGCAATGAATAACTGAAATTTGAAAAGTCCGACTTAAATTCCATTGATACATTGATTTAACATGAAAAACATATCGAAATTGCCTTCTTGTTAAAGTCAGTTAATACCGCAAATTAAATAGCGTTGTAAAAATATTGGCATACCAGACTTGCGTAAAACTTAAATAAAAATATTAATAATTGCATACATTTTAATGTGTTATATTTACACTGTTAAATCGAAAAAATATACGTTCAAAGTGTTGTTCGTGTACTCGAGGTAATAATTTGAGGCCTTCACAGCCTAGCCGGCGCCGCACGCGATAGCTGTCCCTCGCATGGCGCCTTTACCCTATCGAGACACCCTTTGAACGAATGGAACGAAATGTCAGCCGCTGTCACGTTGGCAGACTTTATTTTGAACGAAAAGGCGCGATATTGATGGATTGGTTTGTTATTTCGTTATCTGCAGGTTATCTGTATTTAACGTGAACATGAACAGGTTTTTATGTACGATTAAGTACGTCAAGTAGTTTTCTTTTCAGTAATATTCTTCAACTAATATATGGCAAACTCTTGGTAAGCAAAAGCCGTATTATAAAAGGAATTCGCTATCAATCCGATTCAAAATTTTACTTTTCCTAGTTAAGTAGAAATTATTTCATTTAACATAGGTAGGTACCTACATAAGAATAGCATAAAATACATATAATATACATAAATAAACGCATATAGACCACAAGCTTAAGAAAACAAAACAACTAATGTTCATGGCTAATAATAAAATGTAATAACGTGCGAAGTTATCCACTTATTTGATCAGTTAAAAACTAATAAGCAACTTTATAGTTTGTCGCCAGTTTGTCGTCGACTACCAGAGTATATTTGGCCTCGCTTATTCTATTTACAACCCTAAATACACAAAGTCAGAGCTTAACATTTCTCCGTTTAAATTCAACGCGAAAATAACCGTTTTCGAAATGGATGTCCGAAAATGGTAGAAAACAAACTAACTTTGAGGTGAATTTATGATTCCTACGCACTACGTTTTTCATTTTTAAATAATGGCCAATTAAAACCTTGCAAAATAGTGTATTATTTGACAAGGGGCTAAAATAAGTCATGACTTTTAGCCACGTGTTAAACATTCTGATTGACTGAAACTTCGACTGCAAGAAAATAAACCCTAGGAGCTAAAAAGACCAGTGTAGCCCCGCATCGCGAAGCAAAAATTACGTAGTATTTGATCAGAAGTGAAAAATATATTTAAACCGTTACACGATTCTCAACTTAAACTATAAATAAAGAATGTCGAGTGAGAAAGAAATAGGGAAAACCCGTCTTCCACCAACGCTCAATTAGTTAGGAGGGCTCTCGATCGAAGATTTCCTGTTCTTGTTTTTTGCTGACAGCCTTAAGTACTGTATGCTATGTAGACCTAGTACTTTCTTTAGTGATTATAGCTATAATTATCGGACATTTTCTTTTGTCGGTGTTGGTCTTGGCTAAGGTGGTCCTACTTACGGCTCATTTTACAAGTGACTTAACATGTATTTTTGTAAATATGTGTAGTTATTATACTCAAGATTAGCCATCCTAGAAGTTGTACCAGCATCACCCTGTATAGTCCGACAAGAAAGTGTAGAAGTGTAAAATGTGGCAATACTGCAATAGTGTTGTCCCCTTTTCTTAGATTGATTAGAAAGGGATGACACTACATTTTGCAATTTTTTTTTCTTTTATCTCGTGCTGTACAAGCTGTACAATGTACCTACATACATATGCATAACTACTCATACTCACTGATCCCTGGACTCCGACTGAGGGACAGTGAACAAGCCATCTATCTTTCACCAAGTTAAATTAAAGCAGGCTTAAGAATCCAGTAATCTGTACATTTCTTCTACGTACACGTGTTATAACACAATTGTAATAGTTTGATGTACCTATAATTTACGATAAAATTACTTATGTTGAGTTTCTTTCGGCTTTCTTCTCAATAGCGGTCTCCTCTTGTCAAGTGGTAGATTCAGACTTGTAAAAGTGCCCTTGTGGCATACTTACAGAATTAACAATTTGATTTAGATTTTGACATACGTACATAGGTATGTGGTAAACGCAACACAAACGACACTTTAAAGCGAATACGCAGCGTCAAGCATCGGTCTGGTCGATCCTTTACACCACTTCAAACAGAATACATCTGCTCCCTATGTAGATACCTGAGTACGCTAGTACCTATAGCGTACCTAGTATCACCGACCCCCACAGCTGTCGCTTGCAAGGGCTGCCGCAGACAAGTTGAAGTGCTTTCAATATTCATGGAAATGCCTCCTTTAATTTCGTCGAATGCCATCCTTGCACTGTAGGGTTCAGTCCAACGTCTGCAGACTTGAGCTTTGTTGATTTAATAATTAAATTTTAATTCCCCTAATGAATAGTTTAGTTTTTGCAGTTTGTTTTTGTGGTGTTAAACTTGTTTTCGAGAACCGTATATTGTGTACCTATACGTCGAGCAATCTTCTCCCAACTCTTGCTAACCTTGCATAGAAGAAAGAACGGATTGGACAAATTCGACGGTACCTAATCAATCATGTTTAATCACAGTAATATTATAAAAAGCGAAAGTTTGTGAGTGTGTTAATGTGTGTGTTCGTTACTTCTTCACGCTTAAACGGCTGGACCAATTTTGATCAATTTTGGTATGAAGATAGCTGACACCCTGGATTAGCACATAGGCTTCTTTTTATCCCGAAAAATTTAGTATTCCCGTGGGATGAGCGGATAACACCGCGCGGCATAGCTAGTACTAAATATTTTATACTTCGAGCGGTTTTGGAGCAAAATTCGAAGCATTAGTATATTGACTTCGATGGATCACCCGTGTTGGCCTAGAGAGACGAGACGTGGGCTCTGAGTTCTAATCTTGCTCGAGGCATATTTTTTTAACTTCTCGCTAACAGATGTTTCTACTTTAATAATAATTATTAAGCGTAGTAAATTGAAAGAAAACTAGAACCAAAAAATCTCAAAAATGACGTGTAGCCCTCATAGGTTACCTAGTATCACGACGTCAATTCGGATCGTTCTTCTCCCGTGTGTAACAAATCCCCGTAACTGGGTTTGTGCTTCCACACTAAGTCCGACTCACTACCCGTCTAGCACAACTATCCTTCGCGACTCTTATAGCGCTACCCGTCACCCTCTCACAGTACAGCACAGAAAGAGACAGCTAATTATCTCGCGCGAGAAATAGTCGCTTATGATTGTGACAATGCTAGACGTACAGGTCTCACTACCAGCGAGTCGGACTCGACAGTCGGGCTAGACAGCCTTCATATAGTTCAAGTAAAAAAGGATCGTTTTTCAGATTCGGATCCGTTTCGCCATTTTCACAAATCTGTATCGGATGTGCTCTAGGGAAACAAAATGGCAACAATTCCGTGTCAATCAAAGTTTAACCAATCAGAGTTAATATCCAAGAACCCCATAGAACCGTCTTGACAGGTCTTATTCATTAAAACTTCCCTGTCAGGCTGCAGAGCCCTGAGGCTTCATTTATATTTCATAGCCATACAAATTAGCTGTCTGTGTGGTACTTTGTTACTGTTTGACTCGCCCGCATGGATATATCCATTTATATTGTGTTTGTATACCTTACAGGGGTTTAACTACTTTGAATGTTGTCGCGTAGGTGAATGGTATATTTAAATCGCTTTTGTGAAACAAGCGTTCAATTTGGTTTGGTTTTGATAAGAAAAGACTGTTTTATTTACCGTAAGATAAATTAAGTGGTAATGGGCCGGTCGTATATGTCGCAGAGACGATGACAGATGGAGTCGGCGAGCGCTACACTGGAGATCTCGAATAGGTGGCAGAAGCGTTGGAAGACCGCAAGCCAGATGGTCGGACGACATTAAAAAGACGGCAGGTCCGACCTGAAGTAGGATCACCACATCGAGAACAGTTTGGAAATCCATGCAAGAGCAAGATGTCCAGCAGTGGACGCATATATGCTGAGAAAAAGCAAAAAGTTCATTGGATAAAAGTGCTGGAAATTATGGCGATTGCTGTGTCTAACAGAAGACGAAGACTTTCATCAATAAATATTTATAATAGACAACGCTAAGATGTTTTCAATAACAAAGATTATCGACAGCTATTTCAATAGAAGTAAGCAAACTCTATACAGAGTGAAATCTGACGTACATACATAAAAATGCTACTTTCAGAGTCTCCTCACAATTTCCATGGACTTTTAGTATGAGACCAACATCGAAAATATATAGAAAATAATCTTCTCTGTACAAAACTTGAAGCTAACCGACTATTTACTTTAGTATGGTGTTTCAGATTTTTTAAACGACTTTGATGATGATTTTTCTAGAACCATCTTCTTAATACTGAAAGTTGATCGTTTTGGGTCACGTCTCAAATCAGATTTGACCTTCTAATTCTTGCAACCCTCCGTGTATATTATCTTCCGTGATTGTGCCTTCATTTGTCTAAGTACTACCGTGCCAGGTCAAAAAGACTTAATGTTATGGGAAACGCAATGACACGGAAAGTCTTTTTTTACTAGTAGTATTATGCTCTGACATTTGCTCTTATAAAGCGTCTTAGATTGGACACTTAAAAGAGAGACAAATGACCGAGTGTGGGAGTAGACTTATGTTTTTACGAGCGACGAAACTTTTTTGTTTTGACGTCTCGCCTTTAGAAGGCGTACATTTTAAATAATATAGGAGGAGTACTTTGCCAGTATTATACGAAGTTCCGCTGACGGGTCTAATATTCGTGTTTTATTCCGAGGGTTAAATGTCATGATAAGTATAACACTCGAAATAATATACTATCAAATGACAAATGCACTATATATACTTGATTTGCAAGGGAATCGATCGAGGATCTAATGACATCCTTAGCCATTTTGGCAGAAAGTCTATCTCTCTCTGTGACAGAGAGCCTTCTCTCGGCACGTTCCGAAGTTCGGCTAACAAAACTGATGAGAGTGAGGAGTCCAGGTAAGTGAACTATTCAAAACATAACCTCAAAAGTGACGGAAATTGCACCACAGATTAAAAAACACCACTAGTTTCGAAATAGGTCGCAGCCTCATAGCAATTACAGGTCTGCCAAGCTAGCCGTTAACCTACCTAACCTACAATGGACTTTACGCCGATGGAGTAAGGGTTTTCAGATATGAGAATCAAGTTGGTAATCCTGTATGAGTCGACGGATGTTGGCAGGACGTACCACAGCCCCATAGTTCCATCTGCTAGTTTTAAAATGCACATAGCAGTGGAAGAGTTTATGTACATACGACCTTCTTGTTATGGCTTACAGTAGCCATGTGTTGCCAGTAACTTTATTATGCGACAATCTGTTGTCATTCAGGAGGAACGCTGAATAGACGGTACGTATTAAGCCAGTTTATTTCGTTAGGAAAACTGCAGGATTAGATGTGCACCATCCTTCCCTAATTTATAAGCAAATGATTTAACACTAAACCGCCAGTAGGCGTAAAATAATTCGTGCACCGAAAACCCGTGAACCTGTGGTACCTATGTTTAAAATGTATAGGCTAATATAGGAATAACACGAGTATGTATAGTCATCATCAAAAGTAAATGACAATTTAGTATGCAATTTGCTTTAGCAATAAAGCAAATTTCATATTTATGCAATTAGCTACTTTTTTTTATGTTGATCGTACGATCAACGGTAAACGAGTTGTAACGTGTCATCATAATACACCTAAGTATTTATCTAGGTATTCAAACAAAACCTAAATCAACTTCAACGTTTCCAACACCACAAAGAGCTGGACTATCGTTGACGTGATCTATCTAATCCTAACTACAGCTCTATCTTTAAAACAATTTCCTATTCTCCCATAATACCAGACAGAATATTACAAAATACCGTCTACAAAAACTCCCACACACGCAAATCAATATCTGAACGGTATGCAAAACATTCTAGAAAATTCTCCGGTTCCTCCCAGTGTTGCCCGCGCAATTAAATGCAATTTAACAAGTTTCCGTACCGAATAGTTCTGCAATTGCACCTAACAATGCTCTGACCGAGTTCTGAAATGATTTGAGGCATCTTTTGTTTTGAGGACGTGAAGAGAAGGATTGCAGCGTTGAAAGTACACAGGTCAGGATAAGACCTACTATTTGACAATGCTCTGTTAGTGATTAGCATCAAATTACGCCTGTTCAGATAGCAAACAGGCTGCTCTTATTCAGCCATTTTAACTCTAATTGAAGCTGTATAAAAGCTATATAAATGCTTATACAGCCTGTATGCTACTGGGGTGTTAACAACAGATGTTACTTGCTGCACTAAGTAAATAATAGTAGTATGTTGGTTCCCGAAAATAAGAGGAGTAGAATAGATATTTGATTTGATGCTGTTCTGAAAGTCCCAGATTGCTAAAGGAAAAAATTGGGAAGTAAAAACTCAGTAACTATACAAGAAAGAACTATACGTACTCATTTATCAACATAATTTTTAAACACATAAATACCGTACTGTCCGCTACCCAATGGTTGCCTGGAAGAGATCGCTCTTTAGCGATAAGACCGCCTGTTGTTTACCTCTACTGAATGTAACGTGTAATCTGTAGGTATTTGTTTGTATTTATTTCCCGTTGAGGCGTGCAATAAAGAATATTCAATTCTGTATCGAATTATTAAAAAGTAAGTAATGAAATAGCTTAGCGACATATCGGAAGACTCCCCCCTTCGTGTTTCCAAGACCCTCGCATCACCTTGAGGCTATGAATAGGAAAAGGGACCCGTGGAAGCTCTCGTACGAAGCCAAAGGAACTGGGTTAATTGAATAAAGGCTAATAAAAGCGTTCAACAACTTTAGTCTAATTGAAGTAAGAATCTGTTGACTAAAGGAATGGAATAATTCAACATATCTTGATCCTGTAATTCTTGGGCATGTTTTTAAAAAGTACGCTTGTTTAAATTACTCGCGAATTCAGGATACTTTGCTTGGAGTTGTGTAAAGTTTAGATTGTTCAAATTTAAGACCCAAATTCTTTGTTTCTACTGGCTACTGGTTTTGTAAGATTTATTGAAATGTAACATGACAGTTTTATTAACCACGGATTCTTAAGCTTAAAACGTAACTAAACTCTATTAAACTTACAGCATTAAGAAACAATTTATTGTTATTTATGTTATAAATATGTATACTCCTAATTGCAGCGAAATAAATTTTCTTTATTTTTTTCTTATATGTATGAGTAATTCACCATGTACTTTAAAAACTTAGATACATTAAAAGTTCGAGAGATTTTAAATTAAAGATCGTTATCCTTAGATATCCACAGTTAAGCTCCAATATACCAGCGGAAAGCACAACGTTTTTCGAAACTTTACTACCAAACGAAACTATCGAACCAATTTAAAGAAGCGCTACACGAATCGTTGTACCCATACATATAATGTAAATAGTTCAGTTAGTACAAAAATCATGTAAACCAAATACAATTTCGGCTCGCTTAACTCAATAAAAACTTTCGTCAACAGACTTGAAAAGGCGACTTTAAGTGATTATATACCCTGGCCACGCATTGTCTATATTCAGAGAGCACGGGTCGGGCCGCGGGTCACTCTAATGCGATGACGTCACGGATAATCTGACCACGCCATCTATTTCTGTCCTTAGCTGACTTTATGGGAATCGGCTGAAAGGGGTAGTTGTTAAGTGACATTAGGGTAAATTGTATTAAGTGTAATAATATAGTAGGAGATTTTGTTTATCCCTTAATACCCGAAGTACTATTGCGAGGGTGATGAAGGTCATTCATGAAGGTTACAAGAAATAAACAGTTAAGTTGGTGGTTGGTTGGTCGTTGAGTTGGTAAGAATAATGTTGTTTGTAAATTATAATTTGACGTTTGTGTGATGTCATTTTGCTGTTATAAAGAAAAAACATCAAACATTAAACAACAATAAAAATATATATGATGGTTTCTTGATTATAAGTAGCTTATTTTGAGTTGATACAGCCGTATTCGATACTGTAAAAGGTTATACTAATTATAGCTTTCGAAACCTCTCAATATTAACTATTTATAAATGTTGCTTTATGTTTAATGATAAAGCCATATAATTGCGTCTATAGCGAAACTGTATATCGCCTGCGGGCATTATTGGCAAGTCCACGTTGGGCGCCAGTTTTAAATATATAAAAATTTAAAACTGGCGCCCAACGTGGGCTTTGATCGATCGAAAATATTGTATCGGTAAACTTTGCATTGCCTATGCGTGTCTTAAGGTCATGAGATAAAGTTTGATCTTATTTTTTATTATAATATTATTGATAGAGCAGCTGGATTGTCACTTAATAAATTATATCGCTATTTTTTAAACTGAAGTATGATTTATCAAGAAAAGTTTACTAATGTAGTTTTCAAAGCATTTTAACGGTCTGTACTAGTCCAAACGAAAACTTTTGAAATAACTATACCTACATTTTCAGGTTCAGGTCTAACTGCTTACGCACCTAACCGCAAGGAATATTATCTATCCTTTCACTCTATAGCTAGCTGTGTGAGAGATACAGCTGGCAGCATATAGATAAACAAAGACACATGCTACTGTCTCTATAAAGTCTAGACTTTCAGCAGAGTTCGAAACAGTCAAATTCGGTAAAGGTCACCGTGTTAACGGCCTATAGGTCTCATTACAGAGCTAGACATTATTTATCAATATAAGACTATGCGTAATAACTCAATTACAATAAAAAAACAAAAGCATAAAACCTGAAAAAAATAAAATAGTGCGTGGAGTCCCTCCGCGCGGAAGAAGTGAAACTTCGTAATGTGGAAATGAAAATAGGAAGGGGTAGAAATTGATTTTTAGTGAACACATACCTATTGTTTCTTTAAGACAAACTTCTTCACTCTCGCTCTGTCTCTTTCTATTCCCCTAGTCCGTTTTCTATTGGGAATGCTTGTATGGAGAGGTATACAATTTTGAGTACAGCAATGTCATTTGGCACGGGTATTATACACGTCTACCTGAGCCCAAAACACCCGGTAGCCGGACTGAACACCGCGTCAGAAGGGGGGAGCGGGGGTTCAAAATACAGTGCTCCCGTCGTTCAGAAAAAAAAATCTGGCGGATTAGTTTGGACCTTTAATCCAAGTTTGGTGGCGTTATCCGGTAATAAGATGATGCCCGATTCATTACCTGTGCCAGTTTTTTAGGGTCCCGTAGCAAAATATGACGCAATCCTTAAAATAATAAACTTTCAGTACTAACAAAATGTAAACAAACCCTTATATTTTCATATTTTTTGTATTAAACTTGGTATATAAAAATACTATCCAAAAGCCAATTTAATACAAATTCTTAAAACATTAACAATAAATATAAATTTGTCTATTTTTAATGAAAAATTAAATATTGAAAGTACTGCAACGTTCGACAGCGCAGCGTAGGGAACGGCAAAAAGACCCGAATACTAAAGTAAAATAAGTATTACTAACAAAAAAAACCAGTCAAGTGCGAGTCGAACTCGCGCATCGAACGTTCCCTACAAATTTTAACCTTTCTCATCCCATCTTAAGTGGTAGGACCCGGTTAAGTTAGGTTTGCACCTGGTACGTATGGCCCCGCATACAAATGAGGTGGAAACTTAATCCAAATGGGTAGTCCTCATATAACTTTTGAAAGCACATTTTTTTTATGTTTTAATTAGAAATGTATAGTTTTCAGATAATTACCTGTACTGGTGGTATAAGACGACATTAGTTGCTAAATTTTATAGTTCTAGGTCAACGGAAAGTACCCTATATACTTTGATTCTCTTGAGAGTAGCGAAATATAAATATAAGGCCGTATCTTTTTTTTTATTAATTTAGAACATTGATTTTTTCACGACTTCAAGGGATTGTAGACTTGAGTATATGGTTTAAATTTCAACTTGATATCTCGACGCGTTCCCGAGATAAGGGTTTTGACACACATACGGACCGAAGGAAAACAAAGTAATTATATAAGGTTTCCGTTTTTGCCCTTGGATTCGGACTCATACGAATTCATTAACCCGGCTACAGGGGGAGCAGGGCCACCTTCCCTGCCCCCCACTGTGGTAATCCCTGACCGGCGCGTCCTTGTCGCGGGGGTGGACACCGCGTGCTCCAGTAGGCCGGAGTGCGCTGGTGACCGAGTTCGGTCGGGGACCCAGTTCTACGGGGTATAACGTGGATCCCATGCCCAGGGTTACGGGTGAAGACCTCAACGGCTGCGAAGGCGGAAATGGAATCCATTGGTACGGCAGAGCAGGCGGAAGGGGCGGATCCAGTACCAAGCTGTCCTTGCATATTGAGTTAACAGGTTGTGCTGGAGCTACACTGTTAGAGGGGATGGTGTAGTGGAACTGACGGAGGAAGATTATTCCATCGGCGGCAGTTTACCCTCGGGAGATGGAAACTTCGCAACAAACCCCATCGCCAGGCTTCTCTGGCATATCCGGAGTGGAGGCTGACGGTGTGCTGAGTGCTTAGGTTGGAGCACTCAGTAGAGATGACGGCGGAAGAGCCCACGAAAGGCCAACGGCGTCACTCAGGCTTATGTAAGTCACAACCTTGGCGTCAGGTGGCAACCGGCCGTAAAACCACATAGCCAAAACACATTCTCCAAATCATGAAAGCGACTAAAAGGATAAAGGGCAATAAAGATACTAGGGCGTACCCCCGAAGCGACGCGAATGTTTCGAAACTGAATAATGCTAGGGCGTTCCCCACAAGCGACGGTATCGACAAGAACAAACATTCGCAAAGTACTGTAAATATACAAAATAACGTCAGAATGGCGACGTGGAATCTGGTATCCCTTACCGGACGTTGTCAAGAGCTTGCAGAGACCCTTAAGAGGAGGAACATAAATATCTGTTGCATACAGGAAACCCGATGGAAGGGATCTAAGTCCAGAGACCTAGGTCTGGGCTACCAGCTTGTCTACCACGGCAAAGATAGCAAACAAAATGGAGTAGGCATAGTTCTGGATACCCACTTCAAGAACAGGATAATTAGTATTGAACGAAAGTCCGACCGCATCATTGCAGTTAAATTAGCTATGGACGATCAACCAGTAATGAACATTATATGTGCCTATGCACCTCAAGTAGGCTGTAAGGATCTGGATAAGGAAACTTTCTGGGAAGACTTAGACGAAGTAACTGTGAGCATACCCGACAAAGAATCCAAGTTTCTTTTGGGAGACCTGAACGGCCACGTAGGTGAAACCAATTGCACATACAGTGATTTTCACGGGGGCCATGGCTATGGTGCCTCGAATAAAGAAGGAGAACAAATTCTAGAATATGCCTCTAGACATAATTTAATTCTCGTCAATACGGTATTTAAAAAGAAAGCTACACACATAATTACATATAACAGTGGAGGTAAATCATCGCAAATTGATTTCATTCTCGCAGATAGAAAATTGAAGTGTGGTTTCAAGGACTGCAAAGTAATACCGGGAGAGTCGTTGACCTCGCAACATCGTCTGTTAGTAGCTGTTTTCAAATTACCTAAGCCAATCAAGATGCTAGTGGATAAAACCCCAAGAATTAAATGGAAAGAACTTCCAGGTCCCAAGGGCGAAATCCTTCTCGGTAAACTGCGAGACTACCTAGTGCAAGATCTAGATACAACCTACCAAAACCCTGATCTGATGTGGTCAACATTTGAAGCACAATGTAGACATGAAGCTAGCTCCACACTAGGCATATCAAAGGGTAGTGTCAGCACAGGTAAGGATCCCAGCTGGTGGGACGAAGGAGTGAAGGAAAAACTGAAAACCAAAAAGGCACTTTTTAAAACCTGGCAGAGGTCTCAGTCGGAACAAGATAGAGACAAATACAAGAAAGCTAAAAAGGAAGCTAAAAGATGTGTGGCACAATCTAGAGCAGAGTCAAGAGAAAGTTTTTATAGAAATCTTGAGAATGCAGAGACAGACGCTGATATCTTCAGAATTGCTAAAAGTAGAAACCAATCAACCCTAGATTTCAAAACGAATAAATTTATAAAAAGCAAGGACCACATCTTACTCACGTCACATCAGGATATAAGCCATAGATGGTTTGAGTACTACAGTGAATTACTGAATGAAGAATTTCCGAGCCAGAAGCTTAACCCCTTGCCACCAGTTCACGGGCCTATCCAGGAGGTCAGTACAGATGAGGTAAAGCAAGCCATTCAGAAAATGAAAAATCATAAGTCTCTGGGGCCTGACGAGATACCCACCGATCTTTGGAAAGCCCTTGGACCTCTCGCAGTCGACTGGCTCACCAAACTCTTCAATACGATCATGAAGAGTAAATCAATCCCAGAGTCTTGGCGGCAAAGCTACCTCGTACCGTTTTACAAAAACAAGGGAGATATAACTCAGTGCAGCAACTACAGGGGCATTAAACTAACCTCGCACACCCTTAAACTTTGGGAACGTGTAATAAACAAGCGTCTTTTGCACACCTGCTCTATAACTCCGAACCAATTTGGCTTCACTCCTTCAAAATCAACCACCGATGCAATACAGGCGGTAAGATTGCTAATAGAAAAACACCGGATAAATAAGGAGGACTTGCACTTCATTTTCATTGACCTCGAAAAGGCTTTTGACCGGGTGCCTAGACGACTAGTGTGGCAAGCGATGAGAGAACAGCTAATACCAGAAGACCTCATTAGCCTGGTACAAGACATGTATTATAACATCCACACAAAGGTCAGAAGTCCAGCCGGCCTTAGCAAGGAATTCGCGGTTGAAGTGGGAGTTCACCAAGGGTCAGCGCTCAGTCCTCTTTTGTTTAACATAGTCATGAATTACATCACTAAGGATATTCAGCAGGAACTACCTTGGAACCTTCTATATGCCGACGATATTGCGCTGGCTGCCAGATCCGTGGAGGAGCTACAAGACACTCTAAGCGAATGGGTCACTGCTTTGGAAAACTCAGGACTCCGGGTTAGTAGATTGAAGACTGAACATCTAGAATGCAAATTTAGCATCACAACAAGTGCAAGCAATCTCTGCTACCCGGACGGAACACAAGTGCCAAAGGTCGACAAATTCAAATACCTGGGATCAATTGTTACACCCAACGGAAATGTGGAGGCAGATGTAGCACATAGAGTCAACGTAGCCTGGCAGAAGTGGCGGACACTTACAGGAGTTCTCTGCGACCCGCGGATGCCTATACGCACAAAAGGCAAGGTGTACAAAACTGCAGTGAGACCAGCGATGATGTACGGAGCTGAGTGCTGGACGATCAAGGAAACACATGTTCAAAAGCTGCACGTGGCCGAAATGAAAATGCTTAGATGGTCAGGCGGGGTTACGAGACTAGACAAAGTACGCAACGAACACGTTAGAGGCAGCTTTAAAGTAGCGCCCGTCTCGGAAAAGCTTACTGAAACTCGCTTAAGGTGGTATGGCCATGTCATGCGGAGGGATAACGACCACGTGGTGCAGAGGGCGATGGCTATCCCGGAGGGCAAGAAAGGAAGAGGACGGCCCCCTTTGACGTGGTGGACTAGTATGGCCAAGCTTATGGAGAAAGCCCAATTGCCCGACCCGACAACCCAAGATAGATCATCTTGGCGCCGTAGGATAAGGAGAGCCGACCCCACCTAATGTGGGATAAGGACAAGCCAAAGAAGAAAGAAGATTTTTTCACGACTTCAAGGGATTGTAGACTTGAGTATATGGTTTAAATTTCAACTTGATATCTCGACGCGTTCCCGAGATAAGGGTTTTGACACACATACGGACCGAAGGAAAACAAAGTAATTATATAAGGTTTCCGTTTTTGCCGATAGAGGTACGGAACCCTAAAAATAAGATATATCTATAGCTTTCATAATATCTATAAATTAAATTTCTGAAAATAATATATTAATTATAATTGAGATTCTATTATCTATTATTAAGTAAAACAAAAGTATTTTTCTCTCTTTACAAATATCTTTTTTCTTTTTAATATACTAGCTGCACCTCACGTTGTTACCCGTGGTCAAAAAATTGTGGTGGTCAAGTTTAATACAAAAAGTATGAAAATATAAGGGTTTGTTTACATTTTGTTGGTACTGAAAGTTTGTTATTTTAAGGATTGCGTCATATTTTGCTACGGGACCCTAAAAAACTGGCACAGGTAATGAATCGGGCATCATCTTATTACCGGATAACGCCACCAAACTTGACTTAAAGGTCCAAACTAATCGTCCAGATTTTTTTTTCTGAACGACGGGAGCACTGTATTTTGAACCCCCCCTCTCCCCTTCTGACGCGGTGTTCAGTCCGGCTACCGGGTGTTTTGGGCTCAGGTAGACGTGTATAATACCCGTGCCAAATGGCATTGCTGTACTCCAAAATGTCATACTGTTTCCCAATAGAAAACGAACTACCCCTCCCCAGGAGCGTTGAACGTTTAACGCGACAGTGCTTTCCTACCCCCTCCACGGTAGCGTTAAACGTTTAACGCAACCGTTAAACGTTTCACGCAACCTTGTTGGAAGTCGCATTAGAAGTTTCACTTCAAAAAGTAAAAGCCGTAACTTTTACTTTTAGAGATTCGAATAATTCTCATTATTTTAATTGAAAAATGAGCCACAGTCATATATTGAACAGTAAACATTTTACTTTTTTGAATGCGTTAAAAAAATATTGAATCAAGTTAGGGTAAGTTGGAATAACAACGAGACATTAGCGAATGAGAGATGTATTCCGAAGAAAATTTAATTAATTTTAGTTCCCATTTCCCCTTAGCTAGGTGCATCGCCCTATTCGTAAAAGTCACTTGACAAATGAAAGTGTAAATCATAAACAGTCTGACAAAAAAAGAGTAAAAATGAAAAAGTGGCAATACTGTAGTGTCGTCCCTTTCTATTCAATCTAAGAAAACGGGAACGACACTACAGTATTGCCACTTTTTAATTTCTACTCTTTTTTGTCAGACTGTAGATATCGTGTTGAATTGAAGCTGACAGATCGATCGTGTAATTACGTTCACTATTGGACCCTGTGCTTACCAGCAGCAAACACGGTTGTTTAACAGGAGAATGCCTTAAATGTATAGATGGTACAATGTAGTTACTACCTTATTCGTCCGGAGACAACTGCAGTGCAATCACAGCCCTTTACATACAAGAGGGTGTTCGCATAGATAAATATTTAAACTGTTCAGGATAGTTCGCTGTGGAGTAGAATTTTTGTTCACAAAATTTTGGAATTCATTAACCCGAACTTAAAAGGACAATGGCAAGGACAAATTAAAATAATTGTTATTGAGAGCTGCTTACTCGTACCTACCGAAAAAACTTTTTAACCAACGTCAAAAAACGCGAAGAAAGAGATGAGACGAGGAAAAGAGGTTATTTTTCTCGTCCGAGAACAGTTGTGCTAGAGGTGATGGTCTTTCAGCAGACCTATAATGATCGCGCTTATGCTGTAATAAGTAATAAAGCACTTATTTGTTATGGGTCAGATACCGGATACCCTTGAAATGTCGACAAACGTTTCACCGAATGCTTCATTTCGTCGAATTTTCATTTCGTCGACAAATTTTTACTCGTAAGTCATACATTTTCAGACATTTTGTAAATTATAACCTTTAGATGAGGTTAGGTTAGGTTAGGTTTGTGTTATAACATTCAAAAATATTGTATGGTTTCCGAAAAAAAAATGCTTTCTATGAAATGAAAATTCGACGAAATGAAAATTCGATGAAACGTTTGTCGACATTTCAAGGGTTAACCGTCAGATACTTTATCATTTATCTACCGCGCAATATACGTGACTATCGTTAGGCTCGCAGTTGCCCCAGCCTAAACACAAAAATGACGCTTAAAATTCCGTAACCTATATCCCGCATTTCATTTTAACGCGATGTTAACCACATACAAACATTAAACATACTTAAAAAGCCCGAAACATAAACCGATAAGTTGATTGTAAATTCGTAACGACACCGAACACGATCGTAAAGCGAACAGCTATTAAAGTCCCATCCTCTTTATAGCACAGATCGATATGGAGCTCCTGAGGCTTGTTTCCACTGTCCTACGGGTCACGAATTCACGAGTGAGCGAGGGAATGATGCTGCAAGAGGGCAAATAAATAATAAAGAATCATTTTTCTCAAACATTCAATAAAATGTCGCCATAACATGGGTTATAACAGGCTTCGAAGTATCACGTTTCGGGCAGAGCAACTCGAGAGAAATGTAAAGAAATTTCATACAAAATTGCTTAAGCCGCGAAGTAACTTTTTTTAAACATGGCTTCTGTATTCATGAACTAAACAGCTGAATTACATTTTTTTTGAGTGACGTATTTTGTATTTCATAGCATATGCTTGAGAAAAGCACTATTACATGCCTAGCCGTAAAAAGGGCTTGCCGGCTTCGTACCACTAATTACTACTCACCCGGCAAGCTCATCTTTCCCGGCGTGTGCAGTAGTACCTACTTCGTATACGCATTGGCAGTGTCCTAAAATTATTGGTTCATTATTTTGGGACAAAGACTGATAATTGAAAATCAGGATGAATTTTATAAGTAAGAATATGTACTGTTTACCAAATGTAAGATTTAGGCAATAACGTACTTAAATCGTAGTTTTTAATATTGACGGATACAACAAGAGAATGGGAACGCTACACGATAGTGGGTCGCCCTTTCAGGCGATATGAAGACGTGGCATTCAGCCTCCGAGTCCTTTCGGGGCAGTTCACTAACACACCCGTTTTGGTGCAGAACAGCAGAAACATAATGTAAACTAATAAAGATGCAATAAGTAATTAAAATAATCAACAATAAAAGTAATTAAAGGTTCTCCCTCACCGTGAGCACTTGTGTTAACGTAACAAAAAAAAATACGTTAAGGTGGGGTACGATTATAACATAGTTTTTTTTTTATAACGGTACAACATAGTGGCACAACTTCGCCTGATGGTAAGAAAAAAAGGGGAGCCCAAGTCGCAATGGCAACTGACAAGAAACCAACGGTGCCATGTCAGTTGACACTGCAATGGTGGCCCGAGGGATGGTTCTTTTAGTTTATTGTCTAATGGGGTAACACTAACAGTTAGTTATTTATTGGACAGCGGTAGTCTTATTTAGTCGAAAACTGGCGCGAACAGGATCGGGACAAGTGGCGCTCTCGTTTCGGAGGCTAAGATCCTGTTTTGGTCACTGAGCCAAAATAGTTTAATGAGAGTCTTCTCCCGGTGCTATCACCGGTCTTACGTCACCTTACCATATGAGAAACTCGTGCCTTTTCTCTAACATTAGGTATAGGTCAATGCTGGCGGCGAGGGAGAACCTAAACGTAATTTCTATGGTGATATTTGCAACGAGAAAAGTAAGCGCAAAAAGAGTTATTATTCATCTAGTTTTTTTACAAGGGAAGTTTATTTATTTATTTATTTATTTAAACTTTATTGCACAAAATACATAAGTAAAAGTACAAATGGCGGACTTAATACCATGAGGCATTAAGTTTATATAAAAAGTCTATAAAATTAATCGTAAGCACGCTTAAAGTAAGTAAGTAAGTAACGCAACTTTTTCGGAAGATGACAGCATCCCAGATTCATTTTCCGATACTAGGTAATAACAGTGTGATGTGTGGTCACTATCACACATCACACTTGTATATAAGTATAGTATATAAGTATGTAGGTACCTAATAACGAAAGTTCTATAAACTATCAAAGACCGTCAGATCGCATTTATAGTTATAAGTATAGGTTATGTCATATATTTCCTTTCGCATCTCACCTTTACTAAAGATAAAAGCCACCATCTGAGCCAAACGGCACTCAGTATTACTATGAATGAATAATGAACTATACTCGTATATACGTATTATATTTACTATTTCATGTCACCTGCAAGGACACATATTTTATTAGTAGGACTTATAGACTTAAGGGGTTAGTATTTACTAAGACCTACCTGCATTTCTGGAGAGCCGCCCTCGTCTCGTATGAGCAGGAGGTAGCTGTGTCCGTCGATTATCACCTCCTTCTTGAAGCGACCACCTGAAAAAAAACGGTTTTTGTCACATCAGGGAACATAGGTTGTTAGGTAGATGCCTTATTCCTTTAAAAATGCTGATTGTTTTAGACATTTTTCTCTATGATCAAACATGTTTCTTAACATATTATTGATGTTACTACCTAGAACAGGGCTATTGGGATTTATTGGTTATTGTATATTTGAAACCTACAGTTTGAATTTTTCATTGATAATTTTTGTTTCAAAAACTACTCAAAATTTACAAAATTGACGCGGAAAATTAGTTTTTTCAACTTATTTGCGACTGCACGCAATAAAAGCATGAAATAGCTATGTTACTACCTAGAACTCGGGGAAAAGTATTATTCGCTTCAAAAAGTTGGTTGATATTATCAATATATTTGTCATAATATGAAAAAAAATAAAATTTAAAAGGAATAAGGCCTCTTAACGCGGACTGGTTTTCCGCAACTCAACGTACTTACAATGCGCCTATTTTGCGTGAAGACGGGAATATAACACTAAGATAAAGAAGTAAAAAAAAACCGGCCAAGTGCGAGTCGGACTCTCGCACCGAGACGCGTACAACAGATTAAGTTAAGTTTGCACTTGGTATGTATGGCGCCAGATGCATATGTATTTTATTCTGTTTTTAGTACATGTTGTTGTAGCGGCAACAGAAATAAATCATCTGTGAAAATTTCAACCGTCTAGCTATCACGGTTCATGAGATACAGTCTGGTGACAGACAGACAGACAGGCGGCGAGACGGACAGACGCAGACGGACAGACGGACAGTGGAGTCTTAGTAATAGGGTCGCGTTTTCTACCCTTTGGGTACGGAACCTTAAAAATACATTCAAATGATAAAATAATAACGTTTGCGGGTGGATCAAAGTTTTCTTGCTGTTGTTCTATCCCGTGACGTGACCAAGAGGACAATGGCGATTAAAATTCGTAGAAAAGTGTTGATAATTTATATTTACTTGGTACTGTCAGGAGATAATCTACATACGTATAACATTGGGCTATTATAACTGTTCCAATTATACAGTTACCTGGACTGAAAATTACCTGGACTAGTAAAATCCCGAAAAATTCAAAGACTTAAGGAATTTGAGTTATTACATAGAAATAGAAAATGTTCATCCATTCCCCATTTGTTTATCACAAGTCACAACAAATAAAGCTGCAGCGACATAAGGTCTCCTATTGGAACAGCCATCAACAATATCGATTTTCGACAACCTACCTATTAAGAACTATGAAACCCCCTTAAATTACCCATCATTCTACCATCGCTTCGAGTCGAGTCATTATGTGGCAATCATCTAATCATGGCAAACCATCGATGGGAATCTATTCCATACATAATTCCGTAGCGTGGGCCCAAAAACGCTCGATAAAATCGAAATACACTTGAAAAACAGCGTAAGTAAACAGATAAGTGGTTATTGTTATATCGTTCGTGTTCTAAGTGCAATCTAGTATCAGCCTACGCATAAAATCCTTAACTAAGTTCATTGAACTTTATAGTGTTTACATTGTTTGTGCCGCCATCTATGTACAAGTAGTTCCAACACGGGTTGGTAAAAGAAGAAGAATGTCGTAATGCTGCCATCTAGTGAGTTTTATCGAGAGCAGTGACGCAGCTACTAAGGTTAGCTAGATGAACGAAAGCTTGACGCAGAATTCTGCCGCTAGAGGCGTTAGTGTGCATGCGAAAAATAATAGGAATATTATATTTGCTGCAAGTTTCTCAAGAAACAACAAGTGAAGGTGAAATATTCACATACCTTCTGGACTCTCTTCCTGCATGTATGCCCCTGTTAGATACCGGTGTACCAACGCCGATTTCCCACTGTCTGGTGATCCCAAAACCCCAACTCTCAGTTCCGTAACGCCACGTGCTGCCGTCCATTCTTGACTGTTGACGAATGAATCTGTAACAAAAGACACAATAATTAGCATTTATAATAATTTCTAACATTTACATACGAATAAACAAAAATAAAATTAATATTTAGTTTTCTCTCGATAAAGCGCCACCTTGTGAGGAGTAGATAAACTACATCGAATGGTTGTTCGTACAACGTTAAACGCCATCTAGCAAGGAGTGGCAAAACTATAAGTTTACCGTAAATTGGTATAGAGGGCAGTATTTTTAATTGTTGAATGCTCAACAAGCGCTAGAAAAATAAACTTTCAAGCATATTAAGCATAAATTTCGAAAAGAAAAAACACGTTTTGGCTTTTTCCTATATATACCTAGGGAGAATTAACTGAAGAGAAGGTAATAAATTACAACTTTTACGTAATTAATTAATACTCGTATGTTCACAATCGACAAGGAATAATCTGTTCTCCTAGCCGCTGGCTACGACTTTCACTACCAGACTTCCTATTCTTAGGTAAAGCCTAGTAGTTGTACCGAGGTAGAATGAAACAGCGTAAGCGCCAATTAAGTTGCTATACACATATGCTGTTATGGAAGTAATGGACAGTTTGTCGCGTAATCCACTCAAGCGCAACCATAACGCAACGTGTTCGAGTAACATGCAGATTTCTAAGCCGATAATGGTTATTTTATTATTATGTTCCAAAACAGAATAGTATACAATCTTCGTATTGTTTGCATAGAAAGACTGTTATGCTTATGATGGAACTTTAAGTTAGGTTAGGATAACACAATATCAAAGAAATTAATGATAACTTAAGGCGGTTAAGGAAGACGAATGGTGCCTCAAAACTAGCGCCATGTCCAATTTTTTTTCTAAATCAGCTCTGTGTGGGGTCTTTACCGAAAATCTCATTAACCGACTTCAGAAAAGGAGGGGGTTCTCAATTCTGTTGTAGTTGTTATTTAATTTTTTTAATTTTTATAAACTACCTATATATACCGATTACAACCTCTCGTGAGACATATCTAATTACTGTATTAGGCGGTTTACACCCGCGTGTCATTGACGTAGCAGTGACATAGTTACCGCGCCGCTGTACCTAATGACGAGTTCCATGCGAGTTCGAAACATGTCGGGCCGTTCCTGACAATTTCACGTGAGTGTAAACCGCTTAATACAATAATTATACTGATTACGCTTACATTAATTAACTTTTTAACTGTCGAATACATTACATTGACATTGTCTTTAATGTAAATGAGCTCAACTTTACCGTAATAATGCAATGGTAGCAACATTCGCAAACCGCACGTACAGATGCCACAAACTTATTCGTTCAGTCGGTAGCGGCGCTAGCATCTATGTGAACTTGTATTTTTCATGGTTAGTTCTCACATTGTCCGCCTGAATCAATAAGTTGGTGCTGTAACGACCGCAAAGCATTGTCAAACATTAACATTGCCAAAGGTCATTGGCAACTGTCATTAGCGTAAATTGGGTTTTCTTGCGGTTTTCAGCTGTAAATTTGGCTGTAGGGTAAAAACCTCATCCCATTAATGAGTTTTATGCGACACAATCTTATTTGTTCAGTCGGTAGCGGCGCTAGCATCTATGTGAACTTGTATTTTTCATACATCGTAGTTAGTTCTCAAATTGTCCACCTGAATCAATAATTTAGTAATGTAACGACCGCAAAACATTGTCAAACTGACATTAGCATACATTCGGTTTTCTTGCGGTTTTTCAGCTGTTTTGGCTGTCTAAAAACCTCATCCCATTAATAAGTTAATGAGTTTTATGCGAGAAACTTTGCGGCACGAATTTCACGCTAACGAAACAAAGTCCTCTGAGACTATGATTTGAAAACCCCCTCTTTCGGATTAAGCCGGAGCAGGTACCTACGGATTATTATTCTTCAAGAATATGGTATTTATTGTTACCTTCATATTAATCTAATTATATCTTTCGTGAGACATATTAATGTATTAAGCGGTCAGGGGCGGCGCGCTATTAGGGCGGAGCGTCAATCAAAGTATCAGTGACGAAGTTACCGCGCCGCTATACGGGCAGCAGTCCCTGATGAAGATTTCCATACGAGTTCGAAACATGTCAAGCCGTTGAGTTTGAATCTCGTAATTCAATAATACTTTTCACTTTATTTAAATTCTTCTTTTTAATTTAGTTTTCTCCGCTAACCAAAGGTTGCTTGGAAGAGATAGCTCTTTAGCGATAAGACCGCATATTTTCTACCGTTGTTTAATTTAAGATTTCTAATCTAATATTTTTCTTGTTGGTGTACAATAAAGTATTGTTGTATAGTATTGTGCGCCAACAATATGCCTTAAAATAGGAACAGCCCGTCTAGCACAACTACGCTTTGCGACTTGTCGCGCGACATTGCGCTACCCGTCACTCTCGCACATTACAGCACAGAAAGAGACGGGTAATTATCTCGCGCAGAGTTCTTTAACCTACTCGCCAGTGGTACAGGCACCTACTATCCGTAAAATCGTAATGGCGTCTCGTACTGTTGCGTCACGACGTGATTTTTGTGTCATTTGTCACAGTGTAATGTGGGGCCAGAAAACTAGCGAGGTAAACGTAATAATAATAATAATAACGTGACCGCCATGTGGGATGTTGACTCGACGATCGTTATCCCGATAGTCGTTTCGGCGAACGGTCGTATAGCGAAGAGGCTCGACAAACATCTTATGAGACTCGCTAGATGGCTGGATCAAGGGCCAGATACAGAAGGCGGTACTCCTGGAGGCGGCGCGCATCGTCAGGAGGTTCCTCTCTGCAGCCCTAACCACCGGTAGCCTGGGCCCTGCCCCGCTGCCGGCGGTACCCTAGGTTAGGTTTTTTTATAATATGTTTATATATATTTTGTAATTTTTATATCGTATTTTTCTTTTTATAAAAATGTATCAAAATAAATAAAGGAAATAATAATAAATAATAATTACTCCTGGCTCTGTAAGCTGTAAGCTGTGAATTATCTTATTGATTTGTTTCAGCCCAATTTTCTTTCGTATGCCCGAATTGCTTTGCCCTAAACTTGACTGGTAGAGCTTGCCCCATGGCATTAGGTCCGCCTTTTGTATGGTTTTAAATAATTTCCGGATTTCCGGTTTGTTCGCACCTGCAGCTCGCATTTTCAACCCATTCACTTGAATTTTCGAAATTTTTTAAAAAGCCGAAATTATGGGATTAAAATTTAAAAAATTAAAATTTTCTGCCTTTGGAAACAAGCTCGCGAGGTCGTCAGCTCACAAATTCGCTGGTAGTAGTGAGAACGTTAGGTGACATTTTCATGGCCCCACACCAGCGCATTGCAACATCTCTGTAGCGAATCGCTAACTTCAACTAGACGAGACTTTTATTTGTTTTTATTACATTCCATTGCGTAAATCCATGGAAGTCAGTATAAAGCATAATATTCGTTAGGTTATCTGTGGCACTTCATGCAAAATTTCTCTATGCTTTGCGCTTTTACATAAACATTATTTTAAAATAAGACAATTCTTAGCTCCTACTTCTAAATGCAATTAGAGAAATTAAAACAAACACTTCTTTGCATCATTTTTGATTAAATGTCGACGGGATTTTTTTAACACATTACTCAACACCGCGCGACGCAGCTAGTTAGATATTATTTTGTTTACTATTGATTACATTCCAAACTAAAATCAATAAGTTCCCTCAGCGTACACTCAGCCCCAAAACTGCCTAATGCACCGCAAAGTACAGTTCACTGCGTATTCAGTTACAAGCCAAACACGGTAAATTAAACCCAGATTTGTTCAGGGATCGAAATTGACAATGTTGGGGGAAGTGCGTTTTATGTGATGTGGTCGTAATAGTCAATCATTTATTATTTACTATAGCTATTGCCCGCGACTTCGTCTGCGTAGAATTAGTACCTACTCAATACAAACATCACACTTTTTCCGGGATAAAAACTATTACATCTTTCCCTAGGACTCATACAATCTTCAATACCTACTCTTCATATTTCATCTAAATCAGTTCAGCGGTTTAAACGGGAAGAGGTAACAGATTAACAGAGTTACTTATTACCGATTCCTCTTTATTACCCGACTACGGCAAAGCCAAAAGGAAGGGTTATACGTTTTCTTAGCCAGATTTGACTCGTCATAGAACAGTCGCCCTTACAGCCTAATAAACGCTGTTGTTAATACATCTTGACCAGTTATCCCATTCAAATTCGCGAATGCAAACAAGCCCCAAAACACAAGTACTTAACCAGCCCATAAACAGCCCACTTCATTCAAGTAGGTACTACACACACCAACTCCAAAACATCCTACAGCCATCAAATTTTCAAACTCACATACGCTCATTTGAAATTACAAATCCAATTCTTCCAATGTATCCTGGATTACAGCTTAGCTCTTATACTCTTAACATAAGGTTATAATACAATGATCTTTTACGAGGTAAGTTAGTGATCCTGTGCACGCGTTGAGATCTCATTTCACACCTTTACGATGTCATAAACTTGGAGAGGCGTGGTCACTTACCCCCATGAATTCTTACCCCGATACCACGACGATTAGTGTCTTAGGGTCAAAAGGACTTGATTTATACAAGGGTAATAAAGTTAATTTATTACGGGAATCGGTCGTTAATGATGGTACGTGAATGGTGGTCCTTTAAGAATTGTGTCTGATTCGAAACTTGTTTTTGGAGTTAATTGTAACTGTGTGAATTATGAGCGATAAATATTGGAATAGAATTAGTTTGAATTTTGTTTGTCATGGCAAAGCATTGTCTATGTGTGTCCGTAGTTTGTATCGTGTCATCGTGACTTGAAATAACTGGCATTTTGTATCATAATATTCTAAGTATTTGTATAGTCACACATTCAAATTTTCTTGACGCTAAGTGCGTTTTTTACAGACTTTGTTCAGCCATTAGAAAACCAATGCCGGGTATTAACTGAGACTGATTTGACATGGAGAATGATCTTAGACTCTTAGAGCATTATCAAATGCCAATACAAAGTAGAATTCCACTGAAATGGAATGCCCACTGTACAAGGAACCATGCACTTTGGCGAGGTCTCTGTCCCATAAATTTAGTATGATGCTCAGACTTCTGTCATTATATACACGTATATAATGAAATTGTGAGCTCAAGTCGAGTAGGAAACGATTCCTAGAAGAAAATACGCACGGAAACATAGATGCACAAAAGGAAGTCCGTTTCCTTGTTATTAGAAATATTTTTATCTCGTCATTTGATGAATATCGCTTCGAGGAATATGAAGAAATCCACTATAAACTAGATAACTAACCTTCTGGGCTAGCGTGACTGACTGTGACTTGTCGACCAATATGGTATCACCGCCCGTCTCTCTTGCACATTATCAGAAGGAAAGAGACAATATAGGGCACCTTGTATTGCAACTTCGTACGCGTATTTTTTTTACTATACAGTAAACTTTATACACCACATTTTTTTTCTTTACGACTACAGTAAGGTAAAAAATATCCTATAACCATCTTTGGATGTCCAGTCTCTCACTGATTAGCAATACAAATTTCATAAAAAAATAGTATAGATGTATGTAGGTGGGAGATAGTTAGGTAGTGTCCCTCGGAGCTTCAGAAACTGCCAAAGGTTGCCAAAGGTTGCCAACCTTTAAGCCCTCATAATGGGGCAAACGGAATTAATACAATATAAAGGAACACCCACACAATAAGATCAGGTTTTTCTGAGTCTTTGTCAAAAGCCTTTGACATAAGACGGGCGATGCCTTCAATTTGCTCCCACTCTGACATTTGAACATCTGCCCTTTATTACCATATCTTAAAACCTTTTGGACGTAACTCCAATTTATTTCATTACTAATCTCGACTTTTCGGATTTGATAGAGTCTCCTGTATCTTAGAACCTTTTGGTCGTAAGTCCTGAGTATTACAGCGATAATTTCGGCGTTTTGGCTTTGGGGGTGTATAGTATTTCTTAGATTCTGTTGGGCACACGTTCAATATATTTGACCGATAAATCTAACCTTTAAGGGGAGTATTGTTGTCTTTTATTATTAAAACTTCGGACAAATCCCTTTTTTTCTGGACACAAACGTCTACTGTAATAATTTGAAGTGGAACAGATTTTTTCTTAGTTCTTTTACATTTAAAAGCCGCTACGGACTTTTGTTGGTTTCTGACAGATTTATTCATGGACTCATTGATAACAATATAACTGAAGTTAGTCTGAGTTGTCAAAAGAAGGCCTAATTTCAGATGAATTGAACCAACAGGAAATACAATAAAATAATAGTAAAGTAGACATCAAGGTGATAATACTGATAATAGAAGGAAACGTAGAAGGGAAAAGGAAAAGAGGAAGACCAAGACTATAAGTTGTCAAAAGAAGGCCTAATTTCAGATTAAATTGAACTAACAGAAAATACAATAAAATAATAGTAAACTATCAAGGTAAGAATATAAGGACAAATAGAAAGGAAGCGGAAAAGAGGAAGACCAAAACAGACATATGGAGCAAATAAAAGAGAAATGAATGACATCATATAGAGCAGTAAAAGAAAAAACGGAGTATAGAATGATCTATATAATGATAGATATAATGAATGACCGACAAGACCCTAGCTCTTAAATATAATGATGATGATAATAGTAAATACGGTTTTATTATCTTTACTAGCGACCCACCCCGGCTTTGCACGGGTGCAATGCTGATAAATTGTCTTGAAACACTATTTAAAAAATCCGCATCTAAATCCGTTGCGTAGTTTTAATGATCTAAGCATACATAGGGACAGACAGACAGACAGACAGACAGACAGCAGGAAGCGACTTGGTTTTATACTATGTAGTGATTTCCGAGTTGCCAACAAGTTTTCTTACATTCTAAACAAAATAAATACATTTATCTCACGCGAGATTCAGTAAGAATTGGGCAATTTTATTTCAATTAAGTTAACCTTAATCACAATCAGTAAATCACGAGCTTTAGTTGGAGTGAAACAACTTCCTTTGAAAATAAACAAACGGAGATTAAACCTTGAATGGCCACTGTGAAGGTCATACAACAATGGAAACCATGCATCACTGGTTCAGAGGAAATAGAACTAAATGTCCAGTATTTAGTAAAACTAACATAGTTATTATTATTATTTCCTATTTCCATCAATCGTAAGAATGGGTAAAATTATAAAAATCAACCTCATTCTTAGTAAAAAGATGGACATCAAAGCTTAAAAAATTTGACTTTTCTGTAGCTTGCCTTGTAACGCGGGAAAAGAAATTTTCCGTATACGGAAACAAGGGGTAATTTTTTTTTTACCCGTACGAGGCGGGAAGAAACATTTTCATTTTTTTTTTCAATTAAGCTATAGTAAAATCGCTGTTTTTTTTAGTAATGAGGGGGCTATTCCTGCCTTCATCCATTCCCATTGCAATTTATATTAGCTAGGATCTTATTATAATTATTCGCGATGTCTCACTAAAGTAAGATTCTTGTCTACATTCGTACATGCATTAATTCATTATTCTCCACATCGTCTCCTCAATCAATGCGATTGATCGCCCTCGATAGATATCCAAATTTCGAAACAACTACAGAGTGTATTATTATTCTTCACATCGCCTCCTGATCACTACGATTCATATCGGCAACCCAGAGACTACATTATGTACATTATGTAACAACAATACGACAACCTTGTGCCAACCACCAGCCTTGCCTGTCCGTTGAATCGCCAATAGGTATTGTTACCATTGTAATCAGCCGTAATTAGGGTAAGAAGGTCATTGTTTTTACGTTATTCGCCATGACTAAATACGTTTCTTATGGTTCGGTTTATTGTCTGAATTAAATGCTGAATGAACTTGATGTAGAAGCTAATCTGCTACTACATTAACGGACTCTAACCGAGCAAAATGTGGATCCAAAACCGGAGCTAATTCGGTTGACATTGACATATATCCATTTGAGCGATGTAGATATATCATCAATTCATCACCCACGTTAATGGAATGAAAAAATGCATAGTTATTCGAACTGCATCAAGTGACTATAACAAGTAGTTGATTATAGCTGAATAGAGCAGCCTATCGCTAAAGTAGCCACATATAATAGCAATCTCCCCATAAATATGTTAGTAGAAACTTTGAATAAAAGCCGAAATCGGAATATGGAAAGAATAACCAACTATTTAAGTACCTATTACAGAGCTCGAATAAACTGAAAAAAGGCGGATTAGAAACTCTAATCAATCAAATAAATAAATAAAAATATGATTTATGCATCCGAAACATACCTCGTAAACACGAATAGTGAATCATGTTTTTTATTTAATTATTTAATATTTTTCCATCCATGCACGGAATAGATAAGGGTATTTGTTTTCTTTTGTAAACTAAAGCCAGTATCTTCACAAATATTAACAAAGTTACCGAAGAACATGAGATAAAACTAGTATTTAATTATCGTAACAAGTCTGCTTACATGAGCGAATGTGACTGCAAACAAGATACTGTTACAAATTGTGTAATGGTTCTGTCAAAGGAAACTAACTCATCTAGTTATTGAAGAAAAGGTTTAACGAGACAGCATGCCGTTAGGTACATATATCTCAAGGAGTTATAAATAACCAGGGTCACGATTCGAAGAGGCTTTGCGATATTCCGTATTTAGCAATAACTCAACTTTAACAGGACTGAATCGGATAGGCCATACTTTTGAAACCGTGTAGGGTCAGTGAAGTCAGAGCTTCAGGGGCTTGGCTTTTCCTGGGATCTGATACCTTTTTTACAGCGAAAGCGTTATGAGCATGTGAGTCTTGGCCGCCAATTTTACATGATGAAACGTTTTGGTGGGATGACATATAATATGTGCTCTTCGAAGTACATTCTGTGACATTCAAATATTATTGGTGTACATGCTGTGACATTCACAGGTTGACATTTTGAAGGCGAATGTCATTTCCGCTTTACTTATATGATATGAATCACTTCCTATCTTGATTTTTACTCCAATCAAGATAGCAATCTTATAAATGAAAAAGGCAATGTCATTAGGGGTACATCGAATAGCGCACATCGTTAAACTAGGCACACGTATGTACAGTCGAGTTCATTTACATCTACACACTTACGAGAACAAAAATATCTGAACACGACTTTATGCGCCTGACAATAGGGTCGTGTTCAGATATTTTTGTTCTCGTAAGTGTGTAGATGTAAATGAACTCGACTGTACATATAGTGGCGAGATCTCAGGCAGATGCCTTTGGAATAATCGAATTTAACCACAGCAAATGCATTAATAAGAGTAAATTAATAATTAGCCTTTAAGGCTTGAGCGAAAGCGACTTTGTCACTGTAACGGAGATGCTACGACTTTGCGACCAGCGGCGCGAGCGGTTGAGCGAGAGATCCGAGCGCGGCCATACGAGTGAGCGAGATAAACGTACCGCGCACCACTGCCGCTCGCCGCTAAGACCGAGTTCGTGGCATATTTAAGACAGTTAACGCTATGGTTGGAGGCGAGTAGGTATGTTAATGCGACAGGGTAATAACACAGGCGCTAGTAAGTGATAATGGGGTATAAATATGTAGTGCAATTATGATGCATTAAGCTTAACTTCCTTGAGATTTAAACGTTTCCGGGACTTTAAAGAGTTAAGTTTTAATATTACAGAAAAGGTAATGCCATTTTGACTAGCACTACCGACTGCGACTTCGGTTGTGTGATTTGATTTTGCACTATTTATTTCAATTCTTGAACGCATCGAATCCCCATGAAAAATGTGTATGAATTCGTTAGTTACAGAAGAGACCGGTAGTCGAACCCGCTATCTCTGGACGGTCCGAATCAAGTCAACCACACCACCTGCACTCTAACACAGGAGACAAACCTTATGTTTTCTTGTGCTTTCTGTGTTGAACTTTGTATTGTTTATAGGAATCATATGTATAATATAGGAAAAACAATAAATAGGATCAAGTAAAGTTCCTTATTACAAAAAAAATAAACATTAACATTACATGTTTGAGTTGTTTTCAACCCCATTGATTTTTGAGTTGTAATGATTGTACCAACTTTTCTAAGTAATTACAGTGACACCAGTCTCAAGACTCTCAAGTGTGTAGGTAAGTTGGGACACTCCCCATAAAAATTCTACCCATCATCCTTTATTGAAGATTTAAAAGACTAAAGAAACGTTATACAGTAAATCGACTCTGACTTGCACCATCGGGCTTATCGACGCCGGCGCCACATGTATCGCGACAGTGATGAATGGCAACACTGACTCGCGATTACCGCTGCAGACGTATATATCACGTATCGCTGCTGATGCTGACAGTGCTGGCTTTATCAGGCGTCAAATATACCCGTGGGTATATATCATGGACAGGCAGGGATACTTACAATGAACGCAACCAAGCGATCGACAGTCCGCCTGTCTGCGGCCGCGCGTCCCTACACCAACTCATCATCATATCATGGACAAAATTTTGCACCAACCAGTCCATTCTTCAAGAGCTAGTCCTCCATAGTGGGGAATCCTCCCCTTTTTCAGACACGTGTCAAGACGTGGGGCGTCCATTGAGCGCCTGGTGGTTCAGGGCAAAGTAGACGGTACTAGATCGCGCGGTAGGTCTCCCATGAGGTGGACTGACCTAATCAAATCGGCCACAAACTGCACGAGAACACTATATAGATGCACGGCTGTGAGAGAAAATGGCGCTGTGTGGTTAGGCTTGCCATACAAGGAATGAGAGCCACGACCACTCTGCCAAGAGTGTAATGACACAGAAGAATACCCGTGGGTACGTTGGGGAAATATGGCCCATTTGACCGCTGTAGGAATAAGATAGAGTAGTGTCTTTTCATTTTATTATGGCTGATAATTGTAACCCAGAGTAGCCTCCTTCTAATCGTTGTTCGAGCTGTAAAGGCTACCCTCTGTATCGGACTGTGGTTTTCATTTCCACACAGAGGGCAAATATAAACGTTTCTCTTGATATCTGACCACTTTGTCCAGATATACTTTTGTTTCACAACTTTCCGAAATTATGCATGTCGCACGACTCAAAATCACCCGTTTCGTTCACATGGTATCGAAAGGAAAGTGAAAGGCAAAGAGTCACAGGTTGGGTTGTGCTAAATGTACAGGAATTTACTCTCGACTTGTCCAGTCTGATGCTTCTTACGAGATGATGCATTTTCGTGACAGTGCAAAGATATACCAAGAAGGTAACTCATCATCCCATTAACTCCAAGTTTCAAGAAAACTATCCAGACTAATTTATTACATGCCACATATTCATAAAACTCCATTAAATTACAATTCTAGAATCCTAAGCATACGGTATGATTTCAGCTGGCAACCCTGTCACATTCAAGTTAAGTAACTTGTACGAGCAACTGGAATGAGGAGCAGTTAGAGTTTGCATTCAAAAAGTTACGCTAATGGGCCAATTTGCCCGTCCTTGCCAGAGAAGTTTATGAGAGTACGTTACACGGTACGCAAAATTGTTGAATTTTAAGCAACTGTGGTAACTTAAGTAATGACTAAGTTAAGGATGCATGACAAAGGATTCCAATTTGAATAATCTCGAGTTTCTTATGGTATGGAAGTCAGATTTGCCAACGAGCAATGGAGCACAACATACTTCTAAGTATAGCATTCGTAGGACTGATCGTATCAGAAACAACGAACGTATCCAAAACAGGGACTGCAGATCCACATCTCTTCGCCACCAAGCCGTGGGACTGGGCAGGACACTGGGAGGGAAATTTCGGAGGTTGCCTTACCTTCTTCAAATAAAAGCCTTAAATTACCATACCTTCCTCCTGTTCCCAATTATAAATGTGATATTTACTTTTAGATTCAGCATTAGTCTGTACTGGTACTGTCATGACATTTTCATATACCAATTTTTTGTTAAGTGTGTCCCTCGTTTAGGTAACTATGCATCTACTTACAGCACGCATAATGGAAATATATCCAGGTAATAGTTACATATGGCCGCGACCGCGAGTATAAACTCGCGGCCATATGTAACTATTATTGCGAATAAATGGCAATATATTTTGTCAATGTCAATCGATTTAGTAAGAGCCAAGTTCTAAATCTACCCAAAGCTGTCAGTTTCACATTAGCGTATATTTTCGCACCGCTCGCGTGTCAGTTATTATAAAATCTGGCGCTCCCCGTATCGACCGGTGATTTGACACGCACCGCCGCTCAGGGTCACTTGGGGTAATAAGGCTTAATATGGGGCAGTTTGGAACGATAGGATTTTTTACCTAGAAGCAAAATTTAAGTTTCCAAATTTCTCTTCTCACTTGGTGCTTTTTCGGCCGCGGCGAGATGGAGATTATGTTATGTGGCTACCGGGAAAAGGGTTACCAGGTGTCCGACTTTAGCTTTTTACTTATTTACGATGATGTTTGGCTTTTTACGGACAAGTCCGGGTAAATATTATCTCATCCGGCTTTTGTTAGGCTTAAGAGTCCGCAGCAAGGTCCGCTCAACTCCGCGTTGAGATCGCGCGCTTACGCTTTAAAATGTTGTTGTTTCACCTAGAGGAAGACAGGGCGCTAGCAGTAAAGCGAGAGCGCGCTAGGAGAAAAGAGTATGTAATCACTACGTTTTAAGAGACGGGAGTGCCATACAAAAAGCGTGAACTCGCATTAGTATGAAATGGGGGCGAAACATACTGCCAATATGAAGCCGCAAACGATATCAGTGTCAGTGTCAACTCATGACATAATGCCAACATCAAGAACAAAATAGGGAAGTCACATGTTACACAAATTATCGAATTATCGATATCGATATCGGTATTAAAAAAAAATGGTTCAGGCGGGGTTCGCATTCGCACCCGCGTCTCCAACGGCTTTCCGGTAATTTAAATCATTAAATATTTCGCTTCAATGTAAACATTTGGTTTACTTTAGGTTACTGACTTCATAAAAAAAAACAAGTGTGCAAATAATTTTATTTCGTTCAAACTTTGCTTGGCTTGCTGATAAACATAGACGAAAAAAGCCGTTTCATCACTCCAGTCTGTGCTCCAGGTTGGAAGTTCTGCAACACAAATAATACAGGGTAAACAGAAAATTACAGAGTAAAAATGAATCTGTTTGTCCAGATGAAACCGTACCATTCATAGTCCATTGAAGATTTTTCGTAAAATATTTCTGTGACCATAATCTAACTCAAACTGGCATAAAAAGTAGTGATAATAATGTCTTATCCTCTCATCTGAGACGGCTTTAACAGCTGTATTCAAGTGCACACTTTTGTATAAGTACACATACCAATAGGCTTTTGCTTGAAGAAAGATATTCCGTGTTTACCCAGGTATTTTTCACTTCAAATGAAAATTATCGATAAAACTTACATACAGCACTATTGTTTACATACGTATAAGGGTATGTATTATTTTACCCGAAATACCAAGTTTTCAATGAAACTTACGATTAACATGGTTATAACACGCAGTAATTAAGTATATTTTTTACTTACCGATCTTCGAACGGTGGAAATCTTGCCATGAATAGTCTTTTTTGACCGTCCATTCGACACGTTTTCATTCTGCATATTTCGCACTTTTTCCTTTTCAATCCACTCATTTTTGCAATTGTGATTGTCTTGTGTACCTTCTAGACGACCACTACACCCAAAGAATGCAAATTATTAGATTATTTGTGAAATTTGAATTATTTGAAAAGATCGCAGAACCTTGACAGAAGTGACAGACTACACAACAAAATAGAAAGTAATAGAAACGTCATCTAACATGGCATGGCGGACAAAAATGGCGGCTGAAGTACAACCCGCCTAAATTCGATTGTCGCCAATTATCTAATGCTTTGTAGGTTTCAACGTTCTTTCAAACTTAGGTAAAAAATTCACCTCCGTTTCATACAGCCGTTGTCGATCGTTTTTTACCTTGAGAGTTGCGCGAGGCTGGCTAGGAGTAGCTATGATAAGGGCGGTGCTTACCGCCGCCCCCCCGGACCGTTCCCCGCGCTAGAGTAATTCGCTGCAGTTTCGCAACAATTTTTTGTAATTTATTTTAAGGTTTTCGTAGTTACGCTCTCATTTTAAAACTACGAGATCAATTTTGATAAATCTTTTTTCTTATCAAACTGCATAGTTTAATCGACACCGGAAATAGGTTTTGACTTCAATCTAAACTATATTTTGGTCGTAGTATGCCGCCGAACTGAACAACTTTCTGGGGTCTAAAAATGCAAAACTTGTACTCGCTCTATTTTCTTTCTATTAACATTTCAAGAGTCATAAACTAGTTTTAGCCCTAGATATATCTTATCTCATTATATTTAGAGAATTTCATGATAATGTGACATGTTATATTAAAATAAGGACGTAACTACGTTTGTATGAAGAATCGAGCTTGCTGCGGACTCTTATTGTCTGTCCACCGCGCGAGTCGAAACTCGAAGGTCGATTGTAAGTGAAGCCGCTACTGTCCCTCTCCCTACTATGTAGCGATATGCTTTATTTACCTTTAGATGACAACTTGACAGTGTATGAATGCTGCCCCGTAAATTAAAATCTATATTGATATATATATGTTATTAGTTATGCAGTGTAACAGGAAAACAAAGAAGAGTTTCGCCAACAAACTGTTATGTAGTTTGGCGAAAATTTTATTTAATTGTAATAAACGCTGTGTATACATTCTACACTAAATGAAAAAAAAAAAAAAAATTTTTTTACAGGCAGCCAAGACACTGGTCTACCACTTTGGCCTGTATCCTTACCAAGAGTTTACAGCGATCGTACTCGCTAGCGACTGCGTAAACGATTTGTAGTTCTACAACTAACCGCTAGGGGCGCTGTAGTATTCCCCATACAAATAGTTTACGCTACCGCTGGCGAGTACGGTTACGTTAACTTATGGCAAGTGCTATACACACTGCACATTTTCTAAGCAAATCACTTTCTACGTTTTTTCGTTAGTAACTCCGATTTGTTCACCATGACCGCGCCACCCTTTCAAACCACAAAACCCTCGCAACAGACAAAAAACTATTTTGCGTAATGCAAACGCTGCCAGGCGGAAAATCACTAAAATTAGAGAAAGATTAGAAAAATACATTGACGATGTAGATTATAATATACGACCACTTTTATGAATTGAAACAAAAAAATGACAGTGTCCAAAATCAAGCCTTGGTAGGCTTGCCACAGTGCTATTAGTGTAGATCCTCAAGTGTAAGTTGACAATGTAATAAAATGATTCATTCAGTAAATATTAATTGTTCTAAACACATTAAGGACGTTTCTGCGTTAAAATCAAAATTACACTAGAGCGTTTGAACTGTTTAAGGTTCTCTTTAGTCAGAACAACAGAGGCATGAATCGACGCGATTTGTATACAGTAAGTCCACCTACAAAATTCAAACATTAATTTTCAACTACTCCGCTACCTAAAAGTTGTCTGGAAGAGATCGCTGTTTAGCGATAAGGCTGTTGTTTACCTCTGCCTGTTATTTTAATGTATCTCATGTTGTGTTGTGTATTCCTTGATGTTTGAGATGTGCAATAAAGAGTATTTGTATTTGTAACCCTTTGATTTAATCAACGTTAGGTACTCAACGGAACTCTACCGTGAAGTAAACGCAATCAATATAGGTCCGATCATAATATTCTCTGAGATTTTTAATAACTCAGTATAGATTCCGCATCTTCCCACTCGACTCCTCAATCTAATTAAAACGAACAAAACCATCCCTCGCATCTGCGCCGTGCTCCATTTTACCTGCTCGCATCTGCTCTTCCTTCCATTGTGGGGCCCTTGCGAAACGTCTTCCAACCCTAACGCCAGTGACGCAACCGTGCCAAAAAAACTATATCGATATACTTAGGTTCCGCTTATGGTGTGGGTTTTTGATATATCGATATGACAAAACGTTTTGGCATATCGATATATTAAAGTTTTGTTTACGGAGTAATCAAAATGATAATCAAAAGGTTCGAATCCTGTCTGACCCATTAAATTTTTAAATTTTTCGTTTCATTGTAAACATTTGAAAATCAAAAGTTTATTCTGTAAGCCACAAGGGCACTTTCACATGTCTGAATCTGAATCTATCGGCATTTCACAAGAGGAGATTGCTGTTGACAAGAAAGCCGAAAGAAACTCAACAGTAAGTAAAATAATAATTAGGTAATTGATACATGTAGAGAAGATGTACAAGATTCATATTCGTTTGAAACATGTGCTATCATTTAAAATACATTTTAAGTTACCCCAAAACAATGTTGAAGAAGCTTAAATGCTAAATGTTTATAGCGAAGTTTCGTGTTTGTGGCAAAAATGTTTTTTTTATTTCTAATAAGTGAGTAATAATTAATAATCTCTTATTCGGGTAAGTCGAACGGCGGATAGGAAACGCCTGGAGGAGCTATTGGTCCATGAAACACTTAATGAAAGGTGACCTCCCGCTATCACTGAAAAGGAGGCTCATGGACATATGCATACTTCCTGTTCTCACCTATGGTGCTCAGACTTGGTCTCTGACAGAAGTTCAGAAGTTCAAACTCGGGGTCTGCCAAAGGGCCATGGAGCGTAGCCTATTAGGTGTCAAATTAATGGATCGAATCCGGAATACCACTCTACGCTCCCAGACCCAAATTGTTGACGTAGCTCGGAAAGCGGCCAAGTTAAAGTGGGAATGGGCTGGTCACGTTTGCCGTATGCCGGATGAGTTGTGGGCCAAGACCACTACGGAGTGGAAGCCTAAAAACTCAAAACGGAAACGTGGCAGACCTCGCCGGCGGTGGCGGGATGACTTGGATTTCTTCTTGAAGGATTGGTCAGAAATAGCCTTAAGCCGAGATCACTGGAAGAAAAGGGGGGAGGCCTTTGCCCAGCAGTGGGATATTACGGGCTTAATATAATAATAATAATAATCGGGTAAACGCAATAGGTGGGGTTGTCGATGATAAATAAGTATTGGTCTGTTTTTTTTCTATCGGTGAATCTTTCAAAGTGTTTGCAAAAATCCTCTTCGTTTGGTAGCTCTTTTAAAAGTCCGCGCGTATGAATATGATAATTTGATGCCTATTTGTTTTGAAGATGAAAAACATAACAAAATCCGTTTTTTTTATCAACACCAGCCATCAATAACATCGATGCCCTTGTTATGAATATTATAATTACTTTTTTGTTATCGATTCTAATCCATAATTAATGTAAGTACCTAAATGTCCTTTATCAATGAAAACAATAGGAGCTAGAAAAAATAAGGTCATACATTATCCTTGTACGTTAATCATTTGACTGATAATATACTATAGAATAATTAATTCTTAATCGTCGCGGCTTGAGCTAATAAAAAAAAAACATCGATAAAACCACATCTCTTCAAGTTTCAAACGCTTAATGCTCAACCGTCTCGGTATATTTTAATCGCCATAATTACATGTTTTCCGATACGTTAATTTTTCGGTTTGACGGATCATTATTAAGTCATATGCAGGCGGTTACCATGGCGACGCCCATTTTTTTATAAAAAAACCGAAGGCAACGTTCTTAAGGCATCGAATTAAGACCCATTATAGCAGTCTTTCTGCCATATCGTATTGAGTTTTTTTTTTAACTATAACCAAGATTTTACAGCATTTTAAAAGGGTCTTAATGCTTTCGGCAGAGACTCGATTATCGCTCGATGTCATAGGCTTTTTCGTATGCGTTTTTTGAACACCGATTCGCACGCTTTAATGACATGTTTTGATGTTTTTTATTCGGTTTGTTTGCGTATTGTGATGCTAATTTCATGTCTGGGTGTTCTTCAATGCGTTCTTGAATTGGTTTTTAATTTTGACGTATTGAACTCGTTTCGCGATTTGCTGTTTGTGAGGAGGAAATCAAGCTGGTTTGATTAGAAATTCAGAGTAAAATTATAATAAATTAAATAGACTAGACATTTTGGCTACCTGGAAACGGTTACAATTCTGTGCACGATATCCCGAAGTTACTAGAAACATGGGATGACTTTAGAATTATAATGTTTTTCTCAAACATGCAATGAAATGTCGGTCATAACGTGCGTGTGGCTTCGAAGTATCACGTTTGAGGCGGAACAACTCAAGAGAACTGTAAAGGAATTTCATACCAATTTAAAGACTTAGGCCGGGAAGTAATTTTTTTAAACATGGCGTCTGTGTTCACTGTTCATGAACAGGCTAAACAGCTGAATTATATATTTTTTGAGTACCATATTTTTTTTATTTCGTTGCATATGTTTATAAAAGCACTATACATGCCTTAGTCGTGAAAAGAGCTTGCCGGCTTCGTATCACTACCCGTCGTCTATACCTACTCACCCGGCAAGCCCACCTTTCCTTGCGTCTGCAGTAATGTATCATTTTTTCTCCTAAAGACCATTTTTTCTGGTATGTTTGCCTGAGCTCAGGCCAGAGTGCAGGTGAAATAACTGGTACAACCTCATATTACGAGTTCGCAATCTCGTTCCGTCACAACTCAATTGCTGAGCTATATTTATAACGACCGGTTGCTGTCATTGCTCCTAATGACCGCGCGGGCTATAGTCATCATGTATCTTATAGTCATGACCATACGTCGTTTTGGTATTTTCGATTTTCATTGCAAGCATCGTGATGTAATGGCATAAGTGTAGACAATTGATAATATTTTTAGGGTGTACACGGCTCAAAGCTCTCTCGTTCTCCATATTAATTTCCACCTGTTAAATTATTATGAAAAGCAGATACTTATTAGAAGTTGGTGCAAAGCAAACATTTTAAAAGACTCTTCAACCTATCGGAGTTTTTAAACAATTCACTTATTGTCAATTCAATTGACTCGTCTTTTTGCTATAACTGAGTACCGTTTAATTAGTCCTGAGGAATCTATGAATAAGATTTTTTATAACATGATCAATGAATGAACTGTTTTTTCTTTAACACACAAGATTTCTATGGCATTGTTTATCTGTTAGGTTAGGGTGTACATGTTGCATTACAATATAGTATTTCTATATTGGCACTGATTAAAATATAGGCAAGGAAAGGAGGAAATAAAAATTATGCGTCTCATATAGAAACGCATCCCTCTCCATTGTAAATAATTAAATAAATAAAAAATCCCAAATTAGAAAAAGGATTAAATTGTACACTTTGTATGGAGTTTTATAAACTCACGTTGCTATAAAGCCTAAATTTTTATGATAAGTACCCACTAAAACCGTAGGAAACTGTCGCTAGGTTTCCCCGAGCTGAAAACTACCATAAAGATTAAAGATTATCCTGGTTTCGGCACCAAGGTACCAAACCATCAACCGCAAAACTCCACAATCGCCAATAAACCCCAACTCCATTCCGTCCACAGCACGTGTCTACGACTAAACAATCATTTCCGTTTCCGCTGCAATACAAAGTAACACAACGGAATCAACCAAAGTAACACAACAGACTAAATCAACCTTAGCATAGTCACACAAAGTCCATTTCAAAGAAAAAAGCAATACGACGATACGGAATGATTTCATTCTATACTTTCTCAACCTCGTAACTCATCGAATAGTGTGATGCGAAAATTACTCATGTTCCATGACTAATAAATTCTACTTTTCAATCAAATTACTTGATCAGATGCGAGGTTGAAAATCTATAGGAACCATACGTAAGTGTTTGCTGGATAAATATCGTCCCAAACTCTTAATACAAATATAATGCATCGGAAAAGAAACCTTAGACCCCTAGGATTTTCAGCCGAATTATATACATGCGTGATACGCGCTTGCTAAAGTTATTAATGATATTGTCAACGGTGATCATTGTCAATGTATAAAGGTTGTAAGTACAATTCATATGATAGAGTTAAATAGACCGTATTTCTACGCCTTTAAGGTTGTTTTTTACATGACAGAAAAGCCACGTGCGTGAGTATAGTGGGCCGAGATTGCAGGAACTTAGTTTTGCGTTGAATTGCGTGATGTTTTTAATCTCGGGATTTCCGCCGTTTGTTAGGGCTGGGTCGGGCTTTAATGTTTTGTCTCTTTTGGTTTGTTTAGGACTAACGGAGATAGAGCTATGGAATTAGTCAAGGAACGGAGATTAATCCGAGTAATCTATAGAATTCGAGACACCGGATTACTGTCAATCAGACACAGACATACTAACTATTGCTTTTTTTCTTTACATAGAAAACTACTTTACTCACGTCGTAGAAGTCGAATAACGCTCGACAATTTAAAGCACTGTAGAAAATAAGGAGAAAAATCTCCTTATTACTTCTTTATTTTTAGATATTACAAAAAATATAGAAATTAATAGAAAGTAACAAAATATTGTAATTAATTAGAATATACATTTAAACTACTAAATCTGCATTGTAATCTTACAGCTTAACCATACCTAAAGGTCCTAAAGTCACATGTCATTCTCATTAACTAATTTCATAATGACTGTAACGTGGTAACCCGAGGTCATAACGACACTCACAGACGTGGCTCAAATGAGAAACACAGCTGAACGACCTGACTAGAGCTGACCGAGTATATCGATATAACGATTATAAAACACCGTGCAGGTATACAAAAAAAAGAAGTATCAGTTTTAATAAAATATTTCCATGAATTGAAACACAATTACATAGATAGAATAAAAAAAAAATGCATTAATTAGGTGATTAGTAAATTAAGCCCTCTCCACTGACGCTGCATCGCCTGGGACGCGAATAACTTGACGCACAAGAATACAAAGTCAATACGTGCAGATTCGGTTGAAGGTTGAAGGTGAGGTCGGATCTCTGCGTTGATCAGCAGGAGTACAGTACTTTTATCTCACGAGCGCGGGTGAGCCATGTTTGTGTGAGTAATGTACATGCAAAATGTGGGTGAGCCGGCACTGAACCCTCCCGAGCTCACCCACACAGAGCCAATGTGCATGTATATTACTCCCACAAACATGGCTCACCCGCGCTCGTGAGATAAAAGTACTGTACAACGTGCTGGCCGACTTAGCTGGAGACACAAAGTTCTTATATGCGCCCCCTCCTTCCAACAACGGGACAACAATATCCCTTGAATTGATCAAAACGTTGTATAAACAAGTCATATTGAGACAATAAGATCACAAGCATTAGTCTTGTAGTTGATCCGATATCTCTTTGTGAGCGACGAAACCTAACGGATTAAATAGATAATACTATTGAACCGGCGCAATCCCTTTGTTTCCAATATCAAACGAGCTACTTGAAGATAAGATAAGATACGAATTAGGATCAGAAGAAAGAGACCCATTTCAAGTTTGTTGACATCAGTCGCATATTTTGGGATATTTGTAATGTACTGAAATATACAAGTGCTTCGTATTTAGGTGAACGGGTTTTTATCTTCGCCGTGTTTAATGTAAATAAAGACGCAATTACAGAACATTCATGAAGATTTTGATAATGTATTTGGTTATAAAAATAAATCTTTATTGAGATTGGTCTCAAAATAACGGGCTGCTAAATTTAGAGTGCGTAAGCAACACAAAGGGCTTTAGAAGTCTAATCGACAGTGTCAAATAACCTGTAAAAATACAGGTTATTTGACAGCTACTACACTGCTATACTATACTGCAATTAAGGCCTCATATGAATCCCCGATGAGGTCGATATCCCGCTTCATTGGACTGCATGTGTCCTCTCAAGACCTAAGGTTGCCACTTTATCAAAAACACCGACAAAAATCGATAGAGGCCACGAAAGTGTTACATTACAACACTAGCTACTGCAATTTAGGCCCCATATGAAGCCCCGATGAGGTCGATATCGCGTTCCATTGGACTGCATGTGCTCTTATAATAAGGCCTAGGGTTGCCGCATTAACAAAAATACGTAAAAAGGAAAATATACTGCAAACCAAGATTAAATTTTCGGGAGAAATCTCAAATGATTTTGAAAATAACGGTTAGATACACAGTTATCACTGTGTCAGGAACATGACGAGATGTCTTAGATTCGCTTCTACAGCGTAATAAATGAAGTCTGTGAGTAAAATTACAATTTTTAAAATTATTCGGATGGCCAGACTATGAAGGAGTTGCAAGTGTTTTAAAGTTTTTTTTGGTGGGCATTACTTAATACCACTTCTTTTAGTCTCTGTCTTTATTTTCAATCTGGGTGTTGTATATTATAATACCACCAAAAAGTCTCTAAAATTATACACAAATCTAAGATTGCATAGTTATCAAATAAGAAATCGATACGAACGTGATTGATAAGGAAGATTATTTTCTGGCGTTTGAGTCATGTCAAAACTTGGTGTAATTTATTAGTTCTTTGTGTTTCTAGTTTTTGTGACTGACGTAAATTCAGCATATGTTTTGTATAACATTAATTCGTATTTTATAAACTCAACTAACTCAATAAGTACATATAAATTATTATTTCCTTGTTTATTTATAAGTGCGAATGTTTCTCTATGTTTTGCAGCGGCACGTCATTTGCAATATTACTAATATAGTAAGTATTCCATTAATAAATAGAAAGTTTGAAAGGAAAACCATTGTTATTATTCTTATTCAAATAACTTAGATACAATTATGTTTAGCAAAAAAATATAACGTCTCCATTATGAATTTTTACGAATAGTGTTATGTCTACTTTATTATTCATACATATTGTTGCGGACAGCTTTGCGAAGCATTTTAGTTTTAAGAGAAATAATAAATAAAGATTATTCAATACTTAGATATAAGATCGTTTGCCCGTATAAGCGGCTGAAATTAATTAAAATTTCCCTGTATAATCATTTATTCATGTAGAGCTCCCGTCATGTCTTAGTAAAAAGACCACGGCAAACAAAGATGACTCATCGTGGTAATTTCCACTCGCAGCGCGAGACAAAGGAGTCATCTTTGTTTACGTTCGATGTAAAAATTGAGGAAAATTATAGATTAATTTGAAACTTTGTAAGAATGTAGATTTCAATAAATAGAGTAATTTTGTAGAACATTGTCCCGGCCGCAACCGTCCGAGAACACGATAAATCAAAGACTAAACTAGTCTCGCGGCGCGCAGCGCGTTAAGAGTGACCGCGCGAGTGCATATCTCGGACGGTGCGAGCGAGACGGCCTCTTGCCGGGGACAAAGAATAGTTAGGTATTTTCACGCCTCACAGTCGGACGGGAGCTCCCACAGCGTAAACACGCAAATATATTGTAAATTCAAACGGCGTCAATCCGTAGAATAAGTTAGTTTTAAGCTCAATCATGTATAACTTTCATAATTTAATGTAGAAAGACAGGGCGGGCGTCCCCCTGGCCTCTAGGCAGAATTGTATAAAAGGACGGCCATTTTTCTATGTAACACAGTTCATCGACAGTCATCTTGTATCCTACGTAGAGTACCACTCCGTAGTCCGCGCGTTGATCATCGATCCGCCACACAGTTCATCACAGTCATTCCTTAGTCTACGTAGAGTATCACTCCGTAGTCAGGGCGTTGATCAACGATCCGCCACCGTGTCACTTCTCCACTTTACTTCCGAGTATTAACCATCTTTGTATACAGTAGCGTAGTACCATCGGTCCGCGAATTTAGTTTATCAGTGTTAGCGTAGTACCATCGGTCCGCGATCAGTGTTAAATTCATTTTAGACAGAGACTATATTAGTTAAGAGTAAATTTAAGTGTTTTCCGATCCTTGTTGTGTTTTGTTAATTTGTGTGTAAATATATATCGTTTGATTTACTTTGCGTTTCATATTCGTCCGTTTTCGTTACCTAGTTTTCATTACAGTCCATTCGCTCCTTACTCATCGCTGAGTTTCGGAGTGCCCTTGTAGCCGATAGCCGACGGACGCGGTTGTCGTCTACATTGTTTGGTCCTTCGAACCGGATCGGAATTAGTTATTTAGTTTAGGTTCGTTGTGTGTAGTTGGAAAAGTGCGGTTTTCCAAACGTCATCAAAGATGGTTTTGACGCGAGGAAATAAGAGTGAGGAGAGTGCTGCGCGCTCGCAGCGTGAGCGCACACAAGCCACAGTCGACCTACAACGGTTCGCGGTGTCAAATGTTGCAGTCGCACATTCACCGCCCGCTCCCCAGGCCCGGCCGGGCCATTCGGGGCTGCAATTTCAAACGGATTCACCAGAGTCCCCCGCCGAAGAAGCTCCAGTTTCGCCACCAACCGACACTACGGCTGGGCGCAGCGAACTGGAACAACGACTGTCGAAGAACGCCGAGCGCTTCGACCAATCACAGCGCACCGCGCCGGCCGCGCACGCCGGCCAATCACAGCACTCCGCGCCGGCCGACCAATCAGAGGCCCGCGCGCAGCGGCGCGAGTTCAACGTGACTTTCGCACATAAAGCCCACGCGCCGCGCCGACCATCATCACTTCACTCTCGAGCGTCGAACACGACGGACGTGCTCCGCCGCGAGGCGGAGCTCGCCGCTATGGAGCGGCTCAAGCAACTACGCTGCGAGGAAATTCGACTGGAACGCGAGCTCGTCGAGAAGAGGCTCGCGGTCGAAATGGAGCGCATCGATGAACAATCCCGAGCCGGCGGTTCTCAAGCTGACTCTCAACGTCGAGTCGACGACTGGCTGACAGGCGTACAAAATGCTGACGCGGACAATGCGAAGCATACTCGAGCACGGACGCCGCAACGCGAGACACGCGAGCGGCAACAGCACGAGCCACAGACGCCACATAGCCAGCGGGAGCGATCGACGAGCAGAGGACGAGCTATCGACCGCCTGACGGACACAATCGAAACGATGATGCGGCCACCTCCACGTCAAGTCTACGAGTTGCCGCCATTCTCCGGAGAGCCGAGCGAGTGGCTCACATTTTACAACGGCTACACCGAGAGCACTACGCGCTACAAATTCTCGCCATTCGAGAACGTCGCGCGCCTGCGCCACAGCCTGAAGGGAGAGGCGAGGCAATGCGTACAACACATGCTTGCCTCGTCGACCCGCCCCGAACTCATCATACGAGTACTGAAGAAAAACTTCGGGCGGACTGACCTTCTCATCGACCGAGCCATTGAAGAGCTGAAGAGGATGCCGCCATTGGGACCGAGCGCCATCGATCTCAACAACTTCGCAATCAAAGTCATGAACATCGTCTCGACGCTGGTGGACCTCGATCGCCGTAGCTACGGCGCCAACCCGCTGCTAATTAGAGAAGTGACGGAGCGCCTAAGCCCGCACTTACGCAGCCGATGGTGCTCCTACGCTAAGGAGCGCCTACATTCCGCCGAGAGCGAACTCATGCTCATGGCGGAATTCCTGCTGGAGGAGAGCGATGCGGAAATGGAATTTTCCCACGCCAAGGCGCCGCCACGAAAACCGACGCCCGCCGCCGAGCTACGGGGATCGCAGCGCGTCCCAGACTACCGAGCAATAAGCAGCGGCGCCGGAAGAGGAGACGTACGACGCCCTCACGAAGATCGTGCGCACATATACGCCACAAAGCACGCCGACGGCTGCTTGTACTGCGGCGACACTCACTCCACTACGAACTGCCGCAAGCTACGCGAAATCACAATCGGAGCCCGATGGGATTGGGTCCGAAACAACAAGCTCTGCGTCACATGCCTGGACCGCCGGCATCGCCGCGACCAGTGCCGCGCCCGCGGCTGTGATGTCCCCGGGTGCACTTACCCGCATCACCGTTTGCTACACGCTGATGCAAGCCCAACGCCGAGCAATGCGCCAGACAGGGCGCAACCAACACCGCCACGCACTTGGACGCCGAACGCGCCGTACACGTTGATCGCCACAGCGCCGTGTACCACCGAGCCGTTCGCCTACCGCCAGTACGTGCCGGCACCCCACGCGGCTGAGCAATTCGCCGCGACACCGAACGCACCGCAGTATACGTTGAACGCCCCAGCGCCGTATACACCGATGCAACAAGCCGCCCCGTACGTGCCCTATCCGTACGCGCCGGCCCCCATCGCGACTGAGCAAGTCGTCGCGACGCCGAGTGCTACGCCAGCCGCTCTGCCACAACCAATCACTGCGCAACACACAGCAGCGCCGCGACGGCGCCCCGCTACGCGCATAACAGACAATGCACCCGAGACGACGGCGTGCATTTCCGAATTCACCTCCAACACGGCGGAGTTCGGACACACCACTACAGTGCTCCTCAAGATCATCCCGATCATCATTGGCGGACCACGCGGCGAAACACAAGCCTACGCTCTGATGGACCAGGGCTCAACAATCTCGCTCATGGAAGAGAGCCTTGCAGACGAGATCGGCGCCGACGGCGCCACCACGCGCCTACACATACAAGGCGTGGGATCCATGACCGCCAGTGAGAAGAGTCGGCGAGTACACGCTCACGTACGCAGCCAGACAGGCGGCCCGGCACATCCGATCGAGCTACGCACCGTCGATGACCTGGGCCTACGCGCACAACGGGCAGAGAGAAGCGACGTCACGCAGTTCCCGCATCTCGCCGACATGGGCGCAGCCTGCTACAGCCAAGCCCGCCCACGCATCCTCATCGGTGCCGACCATTGGCACCTGATGCTCCCTTACGCACTCCGCGTGGGCAGACACAACGAGCCCGCCGCCCAACTATCTCCCTTGGGTTGGGTAATCTTTGGGACGGCGCCACAGCAGCACCCGAGCAGACCACATGCCGTGCTGCACTGCCACGCCGTACACGACCCGACGCCACTACGTGAGCCCCAGCCCGTGACGGCGTCACTCAAGTCTCTGCGGAACGCGCCGACTGAAGACGAGCGACGGCAGCCTACAGCAGAGGAAGACTGTCCCTGCAACCAATCCACTCCGGCGGCGTCACCCCGAGCCACACAGTACGTGCCGACGGGGGAAGATAACGACGCCCGCCGCCTACGCCGAGACGACGGCCACGCCATACACCGATGCGGTGTAATCTCAAGAAGAAGCCTGCAAGAGACGCCAGCGGCGTCACCTCAACCACACACTACAACAGTGGCGTCGCCCGCCGCGACGCCGCGCAAACAACGCCGACGGCGTTGCCCCCGTTCCGACGCTACTAGTCGACGGGGGGAGGAAGACGTCGTAACGCGCACGACGACGCCACGCACGCATACACCACGTCAACGCGCAACGAAGAGGAAGCGGCCAAGCAGACTACGCCAACGGCGTTATTCCCGCTGTGGCACCACAAGGCGACAGAAGAGGGCTGACAGCGCGCGTCGCCTGGACATAGGCGCCCGATGCTACGCCAGACCCGAATTCCTGTGGCAGCCTGAAGCGGAGTGGCCACAGGAGACGCCGACGCCGCCCACAGAAATGATGGAAGCCCAGCCGCATCAAGTCGCGGCTACGAGCGTGTGGACAACACCGCTGCCCGACATCAGCCGGTTCTCCCAATACAACCGGCTGAAAACACAACAACAGAGGGCGCCTGCCGCTCCTCCGGCCGCGACGCCAGCCGCCACACCCGATGTGACGCCTGCCGCGTCGCCAGCCACCACTGCCGCCGCGACGCCCGCCGCGGCGCCTGCCGCTCCTCCGGCCGCGACGCCAACCGCCACTGCCGCCGCGGCGCCCGCCGCTACTCCGGCCGCGACGCCACCCGCGTCGCCTGCCGCCACTCTAGCCGCGGTGCCTGCTGCTACACCCGCCGCGACGCTCGCCGCGTCGCGGGCCGCGACGCCACCGCGTCGCCTGCTGCCACTCCCGCCGCGGCGCCCGCAACCACTCCGGCCGCAACCACTTCGGCCGCAACGCCACTCGCGTCGCCTCACGCCGCGGCGCCCACCGCAGCCGTGTCGAGCTACGACAGCCGACGCGAAGCGCAGCCACCATGCAGCGCACACACTCAACGCCGCCAGGCGTTGCCCCCGCTTCAGTGCTGTCGCACAACGGGGGGAGAAGAGCGTCGCGTCACACGCAACGACGCCGCGCGCAATCATAGCGCGCCACCCGACGCCACCGTCGCGACGCGCTACCACAGCGCGCGCCCTGACAACATCGCGCGCCATGACGGTGCGCCCAACCATGGCGCCAAGAAGAGGAGCCGACGACACTGCTCGCCGAGGCCGAGGCGATGTCAACGCCCGGCCACTCACATACGTCTCCGTGGACCAGAGGAACGAGGCAACACATCCGGGTCCCGACGGCGAGGTGCAGAACACGAACGTGCACACCAAGGGCAACGTATTTCGACGCCCGTACGGAAGCTGTCCTCCCCATGCAACCCGAGTCTACGCGGCAGCTCGACGGGGGGAGTCTGTTGCGGACAGCTTTGCGAAGCATTTTAGTTTTAAGAGAAATAATAAATAAAGATTATTCAATACTTAGATATAAGATCGTTTGCCCGTATAAGCGGCTGAAATTAATTAAAATTTCCCTGTATAATCATTTATTCATGTAGAGCTCCCGTCATGTCTTAGTAAAAAGACCACGGCAAACAAAGATGACTCATCGTGGTAATTTCCACTCGCAGCGCGAGACAAAGGAGTCATCTTTGTTTACGTTCGATGTAAAAATTGAGGAAAATTATAGATTAATTTGAAACTTTGTAAGAATGTAGATTTCAATAAATAGAGTAATTTTGTAGAACATTGTCCCGGCCGCAACCGTCCGAGAACATGATAAATCAAAGACTAAACTAGTCTCGCGGCGCGCAGCGCGTTAAGAGTGACCGCGCGAGTGCATATCTCGGACGGTGCGAGCGAGACGGCCTCTTGCCGGGGACAAAGAATAGTTAGGTATTTTCACGCCTCACAGTCGGACGGGAGCTCCCACAGCGTAAACACGCAAATATATTGTAAATTCAAACGGCGTCAATCCGTAGAATAAGTTAGTTTTAAGCTCAATCATGTATAACTTTCATAATTTAATGTAGAAAGACAGGGCGGGCGTCCCCCTGGCCTCTAGGCAGAATTGTATAAAAGGACGGCCATTTTTCTATGTAACACAGTTCATCGACAGTCATCTTGTATCCTACGTAGAGTACCACTCCGTAGTCCGCGCGTTGATCATCGATCCGCCACACAGTTCATCACAGTCATTCCTTAGTCTACGTAGAGTATCACTCCGTAGTCAGGGCGTTGATCAACGATCCGCCACCGTGTCACTTCTCCACTTTACTTCCGAGTATTAACCATCTTTGTATACAGTAGCGTAGTACCATCGGTCCGCGAATTTAGTTTATCAGTGTTAGCGTAGTACCATCGGTCCGCGATCAGTGTTAAATTCATTTTAGACAGAGACTATATTAGTTAAGAGTAAATTTAAGTGTTTTCCGATCCTTGTTGTGTTTTGTTAATTTGTGTGTAAATATATATCGTTTGATTTACTTTGCGTTTCATATTCGTCCGTTTTCGTTACCTAGTTTTCATTACAGTCCATTCGCTCCTTACTCATCGCTGAGTTTCGGAGTGCCCTTGTAGCCGATAGCCGACGGACGCGGTTGTCGTCTACACATATATAGATTCACATTTTAAACTGAAGTAATATTATACATTTACACGTTAACAGTTTGTATGTTGTGTCTGTTTTAGGTCTCGTAAGCTATTCTCATAAAACTAATGCCGGCAAGCGCGTTTGTTCGACTTGGCGGGGGCACTGCCGTGCCCCCAGATGTTTATATGTTTTGATTTAGGGACTCTTGCCTACCCTTCCCTTCGAGACTATGGATATGATTATGATGACGTCGGAAACGTCGAGGCAATTAAATAAACACCGTTTTAAATCAAAATCTTTTACAAGCTACAACTATTATTTGGAACACCATGCTGAATCAGAGCCTTTGCTTTTACATATTGCTGGGCTCATTGGAGACAACTTTACTCCGCATACGATATTTAAAATTACACTGCTATACCAATAATGTCCTGTCTGTATGTGCTTTTATGGAATACACACCCACACCTTAGAGCACAATTGTACTAAGTTTTTGCAATTAAATTGGTAAATAATTGTAATTACTACGAGTGTGAACTAAGGTACCGACACATTTTTCTTTCTTTCTTTCATTTGCGAACCTTAGTCCCGCCAATCGCCAACCCTGGCTTCCTTTCTGAGCTCCAACATCCGCCGGGCGTTTTATTTGTCTCTGGCAAGTGTTTATTGCAAACTGTTAACGTTTACTGCTATTGCAATACTGGGGTATTTTACACCGACCATAAATTCACTTAAGGTCAACTATGAAGTTCATCAGTTTTAACTATTGATACGTATACTCGTACAAAGATCAAATATCAAAGAAAAATTGAAATGCGGAACCTGGTGGAAGAGACCCGGAATCGAACCCGGTACATCTGGGTTACCGGTTCAGCATGTTAACCTTTCCACCACCCTAACGCCCAGATAACCTTAACACCAAATAGCCTCTCGAAATTCTCCTTATGCTTTGTGTATCGATCTTTGCATTGTTTATTTGAAAGGCTTAATACCTTAGTTTAGTTCATTAATTTGTCAAAATGGAGACAACCATCTCTGATAAGTGTCACAGTTATGACGATGACGACTGGCGGTTGTATCACAGCGCGTTTACCATAACTGGCCGTGATTCCGCTTATCGCGTGAGACAGCGACACCCGTCTTTCTCACACTGTATCGTAAGGAAGAAGACAGAGTGTTACAGTTGTGCTAGAGGTGCTGGTCATAGGCGAGAGGCATCTGGGAGATCTAAAGAACTCCACCAAGATCGGCCCAGGTGTGTTACTCCGAAAAACGAAATTCGAAAATTTCGTTGTCAAACGGTATACCCGTCTCTGTCTCTGTAATATAGAGTGAAAGAGATAGGAATAGCATTTGACAACGAAGTTTTCGAATGTCTCGAATTTCGAATGAAGTTTCGTTGTCCGTATCCAGCAGACTTCAGCGCTCTTCAGTCTTCATCAGGCCTTCTGTTCATAATCCATCTGATCAAAAAACTAACACTAAAAGATTTAGTCCCAGACAAATTCATATACATCATAAAACGAGGGCAGAGTTGTTGTCCATTAACGCTGTTATATAAAGCGACTACCGCAAAGGACTAAGTCGTAAAGGACCCGTATAACAAGTTTATAATTTCCAGGGCGTTTCCTGGAAAGCCTGGCCATTTATTAAACGACTACCAGCTACGCAATAAAAAACCCGTTCGATCATATCCCGAAAGTAAAAAAAAGGCTACACACCCCGAATATTTGCCACATAAAATTCAAATTTTAAATTTAACCCTCAACGTGCCGAAACCGTTTCATTTATGCGAAGCCGGAATTTCAAAAATAGAGCACCGCCCGATGACTTCCGAGTCTTGAAATTCAAAAATGGAACTAAGGCTTTCTTAACGAGATTGCATTGTCGTTAAAAACGGAGCGTTCAACTGGGTCAGGCTGTCAGAGGCAACCTCGGGCAAATAGGTTTTCCGATTGCTGCCCGGGCGTTCCATTTTACCCAGGATTAGGGTTGACAAAGACACACACAAACTATTGTCGTGGTACAATTGAGCCGGACACAGAGTTTTATTTGCCTTTGCTGTGGTTTAGATAAAAAGTGCAGTGTATTTGTGTAGAGTATTGTTTTAATTACAAAAATACAATGTACGAGTATCATCTTTCTGATCGTTTCATGGCGGCTGGGCAAGGTGATCGTGATCATGGTCGATCGCGTAAACTATTTTTTTTTAATAACAAACGGCTTTTAATTTCCCCTTTGATATTCCTCATGTTTAGTTTAGTCAACGTCAAATGTAAGTCATCGTTCAAGTACTTTGTCTCAGTAAATATCAGTGCGATAGTTTGAATTGAATATGTACTAATCATGATCAGTTACTTTTGATACTTTCTGTACGGACGTACCTTGGAACACATTCAGTTATTAACTACAGTACTGTAATCAATAATATTCACTCATTCATTAATTAACAAGTTACAACGCGCTCAACCTATCCATCCATCGCTTAACGAGCACTAAAAATACAACAACATTTTCATTTGTTTACTATCCAAATACGGATAGACGGGTAGCTATTTCTGCCTTTGCAAAGGAACACTATTGTTTAACATCCATGTTTAGCTCAGTTTATGATTCAAAGAGAATAATGTAGAAGGAACTACGTAACCGAGTGTGATAGGTTGGATTGTCAGCACAATCAGCAGCAATGTCAGCATAAATAATTTTAAGTCTAGTGATCTTGACTTAAATTATTAGATTGCTGACTATGAAAAATCTAGAATTGATACACAGACAATAAATAAGGCATTTAGCGAAAGTGAATCAGTGCTGATGTGTTTATAACAATGTTATTGATTCAGCAAACAACGAGTCTGTGTTCGAGATTAAATTTAATACCAACTGACTGTTCTATTGAGGATGGAAGTTATCATTGTGTATGTTCTTCTTATAAAAGTGCAATTAGATTTTACTTTACGTAAAATACACAACCCACGATCTCATTTCATATCCAACAATGATATCTGTGAAGCATTCTGCTTAATTATATTTTGTAATTAAAAAGAAAAAATAATTTGCTAATGTTGTAATTTATTTGACAACCCTAGAGCCTGCATCCTGCATTCGCTTTTCCACTTTGATTTTTAGTTTCAAAATTGGAACACAGCCCCGATGTATTCCAGTTCTAACTTTATTCGCTTTTCAAACTATATATCTTTTCCAATCTCATACTTCATATTATATCACCCCTGTCTTACCCCCGTCTGTACGTAGGAACTAGATGTACATAATAAAAAATAAATAAATAATAGGACACATTTTTTTTTATTCCAGCGTGTTGATGTATTAAATTCAGTTCCACTATTGTTTGGGAATAACTTGTTAATTGACTTCATGTTCGATAAATTTTGTATTAATGGAGTTTTAGCATGCGGATTGCTAATTATGGCTTCGCGATGAAATATAAAACAAGCCAATATGATTTAACATGCTATACTTTTTCACTATGCAGTATATTATCGATGTATGCAAAAACGGTTGATGTATCTTAGCATCAATCGCCTTAAAAGTAACCGGTTATCAACTAATATGAATAGTAAATGGAAATAGAATGAGTAAATAAAAAACAACTGCCATTTATGTCAATTCCCCGTAAGTTGCCTATCCATAATCGTACTCAAAGTCACATTAGTACATAGTTTTTAGCGCTCCTCAATACCATACGTGAATCTGACCATTTGATCAGTCTGAGTCAGTGCAGTGATAATGAGTCAAGCTGATGCAGTGCTGAAATGAGTGATTACATCAGAGGCAAGTCATCAGTTGACCTTTTGATTTGATAAGTACGTGACATTGACATTGGGTTTTTGCTATTGTGAAAAAACTACATAAATATAATATAGGACATCACGACTGTGATTTTTAACTATAAAAAACAATATGTACATTTTATGGCCAATCGAAAATCGATTAGAAACATGCCGAGCGATATTTGTCTTCTACGACGTGAGTGAACGCGTTACGCATGTAAGTATTGTAATATGTAAGGTAAGATAGTGTAAGACTAACATAACATAGTGTATTGTCTAATGGGGTAAGACTAAAAGTTAGTTACTGGACTGTGGCAGTCTTGTCCCGGCGATAGCTTACCCCACATCACTTCCAGTATCCAAAGGATAGGCTGCAAAATTCTTTTTCTGTGTACATCGCATTGTTGAAAGTAGTTCAAAGGAATAACAACCCAATGCTTCACAGAACATTTGATGATTTCTAGTAATCGAAACTCTGAAAACAGTACAGTAGAGCTAAAACGGAAACAATAGTCGCATAAAGAAAAAGAGAAAACAAGAACATACTACAATGAACAAATAGACGGACTGAAACGAAATCCTTTTGAATTAATGCTAACCCGAGAACAAAGAAAATAAAACGAACAAAATAATAAATGCATTAAACAAACTCAAGGAAAACAGCCACCATCTTGGAAAAACTCGAGTAATGTAAAGTGACAAGTCTCATATACTTATTCAAAGGTACAATCCTATGGAAAAAACTTTAGAGTATACAATGCAATATACTGAATTTGGACTTGAGTGTAGTGAGTGTTCAACTGCTCAGTTGTTACGCATACCGTATTCCTAGTGCCCATCTCCATTTGTTTTGGGAGTAATGCCAAATGAAATTACGAAACATAACACCTATCTTCGTACGACGTTGTACGGTAGAAACCTTTCTTCGAGGTGATAAGAGCCAAATTCGAGAGGCGGGCTAATCACGTTATTCTGAACGAGGCAATGAATAACAAATCGTGCATGTCCCTTTGCTGGGAAATTGTAATATTTCAGCTGTCAAAATGATAACTGATGTAGGAAATTGTTACGTTTCCACGTATGATCAGATGAATTCTACATTATTCACAGATTTTTGCCACTTTATAAGCATGAATACAATTCCAGAAACTTAAGTTGCGATCTTCAAAATCAACCTTTTATAATCGAACCTATACAAACATTAAAACATAGAAGATATGAGATATAGAAACTGCAGTACAGATTGTTTTGGAAGTTCTTCCGACTTGACTCAACCCTTCGCATCGTAATCTTAAAAATAAGATGTTTCATCCGTCTTCATTTCCACGGTCGCTGGATGGCACGGATGCCCCCGAATCGATCCCGAAGGCGTCATTGGACAGACCGCAATACATCTGCGGACCTCTTCAATAACATAAGCCTGCCCCTAATAAATTGCAAGAAAAGTCTTGAGCGGAATATGGCGTAAGGTATGAAATACGGCGGGGAAAAAAATCATGACTTATGGGATAAAATTGCATTGATCGAGTGATATTGATGAGTAGCAGTTTACTGAACAAGTGGTTTCCAGTTCAATCGGTAGTCAGGTTGATGTTGTTCAGGTTACCTTTCTACATTTTCTTGAATTTGATGATTAGAATTCCAACATTCTAGGATCTAGAAATTTTACTGTCCGTTTATTTCTTCTTGATCAGGTTGGTTCAGGTTAGTTCCGTTTAAATACGGTAACACCTGTTTTTGAATAATGCTAACACAGTTAGAACAGCAAAAGTGTATACAATCCGATAAAATTAATGTATGCGTCTTATTAATGGAATGAACTGCAATTATTAGACTTCTGACAAAAGAAAACGTCTAGAAATATGACAGCCGAACTTCCTAAATAATCGCAAAAGTTTCCAAGTGGATTGAAACTTCCGTACAAAAACATCTGAACTGCACCCACATGCCCAATTCAATTCCCAGTCCGTGTCGCTCCTCGTGTCAGAATCCTCATAAGCCGTCTTGGATGAATTTATTATAAGCCTCCCGAAATGGACCAGGGATAGGCCCGTCACATCTCACGGTTCTCCGTTCAGATTTATGATTCTATCTATTTGTGTTGTGTTTTTGTTTACTTGCGTTTCCTTTTGGAGGAAAATGCTTGATTTCGTTTAGGTTAGGGAACGTCAGAATTTCATTTGATCCGTGTTATATCTTTTAAGATATGTTACTTTGCGACAGTTGTTAGTTTTTATTGCTACTATGTATAATATTCTATTGGTATCATTTGTATATTATTTGTGTATCAAAGATTTCAGTAAGTATTCAACGTGTAAGCCATCTCTTTTCTCTTCTGTAATATGTCAAATTCCTTCAACACCTTAAGACATGTTGATCCAATCTAATCCCATTCCAATTCAAGAACCAAAACAGTTTACTACCTACTTCAAAAGAACTCATGACCTCCTTACTAGGTTAGACCGTTAATTCAACCATAACCAACCTAAGACAGCCTTGATAAGGGACCCAAGGTCTAAGGTACGTCGGTCATATGAAATGGACCATTACTGCACAATTGGCATTCAATTGTTCGACGCGACCTGATTCAGTAACTGGTACGTTCTTTATATGGTACAATGCGTCTAATGAAGCATATCTAGTGTAGAATTTTCATCAGCCATTTGCTGTTTAGAAAACGTTTAGGCCCACTTACGGATCTATTTGCGGATGTCCAGAAAAGAAACGCTATCGATATTTCATTACTGTATTGAAGACGAATTGGTGTGTGCATTACGAATTCTCATTGATATTGGGTGAGTTGATGCATGCGTTATAAGACATTTTCTTCAAGTCAAGGACGCATGTTAAAATTAGGACTGAGAAGTGAGAACTTGTAAGAAATTCCTAACAAGATATACATAAAAGCATATTTCAAGAAACAATATTAAGTTACTGTGCAGAAGTCCGGTGTAAAGAAACCATAGAAAGGTGTTCAGTAAAATAGTATGCAACGAAATGTACCTACTGGTACTCATCAGTTGGGACTGCAATTACTACGATGCCAAAACTGTGACAGCGACTGATTTTACAGTCACGATTTAAGCAGATTCAAACTCGAAAGTTTCGCGGATTCACAACCCAACCTCCACTGCAGTAACAAATAATGAAACTAGTTCCTCCACATTGCACTGTCATTGAAATAAAGCGCAGCACTTTATCATGAAGCCCAATTCTATTATAACATCTCCCTGAAATGCACCCCCGAAATTCAGCTTGGCATTTTACTCCCCGCGTTGCCAAATAGGTCAGTTTTATCTATACGAATACGAAGTATTATGTAGGTATGTATTATGTCAGAAGTAAGCATTGAAATTTTAACTTTCGACGTTTAGATTAGAGATTTTAATCCAGGCTTTTGGAATGCTCCCAAATGTTGCTGCTAGGTTTAGGTACTAGCCGAGTATTAGAAGTTGGACTGTATTGCCAAGGTAATGAGGGCCCTGGCAGTGCTTCTATGATCGTCCCGCCAGCTACGGTCAAGGTAGGAGGTTATTTAAATTGGAAAATTGGATTTTGAAAGGTACACGCCAACGAACTAAAGGAGTTGTGCTTATTAAAAAAAAGCAGCAACACAAAGATTGAGAATATTGTGTGTAGATTTTTTCCTCTCTACCACCATCATTTCAAGCGTTTAATGAGAGAGAACTTACCTAAAACTTCTACATTGAGCGGTCGTACTCTCTTTGCAATAGATATCAGTTAGGTACTGTAACTAGGTTATCATCTAAGAGTAAGTCACATGTTAGTTGTTGACGACGTGGTTGGCTCAGTTTGTAAGCACTTGCCTGCTGAGCCGGCGGTCCCGGGTTCGAATCCTGGCCAGGGCAAATATTTGTGCGATGAACTCGAATATTTGTGCTGGGGTAGTGGTTGTTCTATGTATTTAAGTAAATATTTATCTATATAAGTATCTATATCGTCGTCTACTCGTAGTACCCATAACACAAGCCTTCTTGAGCTTAATTTGGGACTAGATCGATTTGTGTGAGGATGTCGATATGTATTTATAAAAAAAAATATGTTATGGTTATGAGCCAAGACTGCATGTATAAGAAAAAAAAATAAGGACATATGGTGGACTTCTGCGTCAAATTACATTTTATCTTTTTGCCGCAGAATGTCATCTGGTTCGGATCATTCCTAAAAATACGCAAACGCGTGTGAATTTAAAACAATGCAACCAATTTCAATTCGGCTCACTAAAAATGGCGTATTCAAAAGAATCCGAGACTATTTTACATTTTGGCACGGCTTCGTATTCTGTGTGCATTTTATAGACCGTACTTAATTCAATTTGAATTACAAAGTTCCGTGATTTATTTCCACGTGCTATGGGAAAACAGTGTTAGTGCACGGGCACTTTGAATAAGTAAGGTTATTTGGGGCAATTGCGTCATAGGAGGTAAGAGCGTATTTGATGATATCATAGAGACGCAACACTAAAACCACACCCTGTCGCTACTAATTTGAATAAGCTACCATATAAAATATATTTAAAAAAAAAACTTAAAATTTTGGCAATATGTCGGCTGACGGCATTACATGTGCAATTTTTGCTATTCAAGCTGTAATGGATGCTGATAACAAGTTGACATTATCACTACATAGTAAAAACAAAGTTTCTTCCTGCTGTCTGTCTGTCCCTATGTATGCTTAGATCTTTAAAACTACGCAACGGATTTTGATGCGTTTTTTTTTTGTAGATAGAGTGATTCAAGAGGAAGGTTTATATGTATATACCACTCAGTGCACCCGTCGCAACCATTGCACCCGAGCGAAGCCGGGACGGGTCGCTAGTAAGGAGATATTATGGTAAAATTATTTTGACATGCGTAAAACTGACGGATATGTCTTATTTTGATATAAATATACTTCAGAGTCAATGTCTAGCAATACGTAATTGATATATATTTTTTTATTTTCTAAATTTTTCTGCAATCAGTTAATCAGACTATAAGCAAATTGGATATATGACGCTTGACATTTCGAGTGTGTCCTCTATCATCATTTTCTAGGAGATAATTGATATATATCTGCATATTGGAGATATCACAAAGCCTCGTCGAATTTGGACCGTGGCGTAAAGTTAGCAATAGAGAAATGCAATGAGAAATAATCTAGTTTCCGCCCGACTTCTTGACACTTTATATTACGGAGTCCGACAGAACATGACACTTGTAACTGACACCACTAGTCGGAAGTATGGGAATATGGCTCTTACGTCGTAAGGAATATGCTTGCAGGCGTACTGTTGAGTTTATGTTGGCAAATATTCAATGAATGATGTTCAATACATAACATGACAGGAGAATATAATCCGTTTTTTTTCTTTAGGTGCGTGCGTTTGTGTAGGAAGTGTAAGAACGGAATTCACATAGCAACAGGTTCATGTTATGTTTTAATAAAAAATAAAAAAAATCGGACAACCTCACACAAATCGATCTAGTCCCAAATTAAGATCAAGAAGGCTTGTGTTATGGGTACTAGATGACGATATACATACTTATATAGATAAATATATACTTAAATACATAGAACAACCATGACCCAAGCACGAGTTCATCACACAAATATTTGCCCTGGCCGGGATTCAAACCCGGGACCACCGGCTCAGTAGGCAGGTCTCTACAAACCGAGCCAACCGCGTTGTCGTTTTAATGACAACGTGCAGCACAATGCTTCGCGATTCTTGCCGCGCGGCACTACTTCACCAGTCATTCTCTCACTGTACTACACAGAACAGAAAGAGAGATGCCATTCGGGTTTGGGTGAAAACTGCGAGGTTCTTATCTGAATCCCGTAAGAGCGAGCGAAACAGGTATAAAATTCGCACAGCATTCTGACTGCTCACGCACTGTATCAGTTGCGCTAGAGATGCTGGTGGTCGGTTCACCTTGATGGCAACGTTGCATCCATATCCTTCCAATGTAATTAAGAATCAGCTCATCTAGCACTACTCTTGTCGCGCGACTTAGCGTTACCCGTCATTCTCTCACAGTACTGTACAGAAAGAGATAGGTAATAGATCTATAGAACAAAATGTTACGTGTCACAGTTGTGCTAGAGATCCCACAAGTTCCGGGTCTAGGGGCCCAGCCAGTCTAGGCGCCCAGTCCCAAACGCAGGAGTTGCACCATAAAGTTCTCCTTATAGGGGAGGGGACCCCAAATGCCAAGTGATGTGCTCGTTTGTAGTGCGCGTGCCGCGGCCGCTCCAGGAGACCATCGCATGTGCGGATTTCTGGCCGAAAGGTGTCGTGTTTCGTCGGTTCCGGGGCAACCTACCAAATCCAACACCTGAGATGTCGGAACAACGGGGCCACGCCGTTTCGCCGTCTAAATAAACTTGCTCGGTTTATGACGCATTGGTGTCTACACTGTAATGTCATGTAACCTGTTTTTGAATAAATAAATAAATAAATAAAGTGCCTAGGGGCCTGTAAGTCCGGCCCTGCACGTCTAGCATAACTTTGACACGCGACTCATGTCGCGCGAGATAGCATTATCCGTCACTATCTCATAGTACTGTACAGATAGAGACAGGTAGTATATCTCGCGCGAGAAAGAGTCGCGTGCCAAAGTTATGCTAGCCGTGCTGGATGCCGGTGTGGGTAAATAATAAGAAGTTTATTGTATTATGGCTAAGGAAGTCAGGTATTAAGTTCTCATATAAGACGCTTCTAACTCGATCTACATTCGCGCGTAGGTTAGTAACGCTGTAATTGATTTTTCAAGAAAACGTCGCAAAACTGTATCGTATTGACCGTATCGTCAATGTCTGCAGGATATTTGAATATCATGTACATATTGTCTAGAAAATATGAGTAACAGGAAACGTGACGATTCTTATCAGTAGGTAATAATATAAATCATTATCAGCTGCCAATCAAGTTCGAACGGATTATGATATATGGACGAAGGAAAACAACATATATATATTTTGTTCAATTAAAAAAAGTATATAGTATTTTTCCTTGTGACAATTGTTTTACATTATTTATTACAAAAAAAAAACATATTAATGATTATTATAATTATTATATATAAAAATAAATTTTCTTGAAGTGAATTATGAAATGTGAAATCCTCGTTTTTCATAAAATTTACCAACGTTTTCATAATAGTACATTACAAACCTAGGGCGGTGTATTCGTGAATGTCCCAGAATGCGAGGTACAACTACGATCTGGGGCTTTACGAATTACCGCCCGTGGTTTGTCTAAAGTTTGACGTCTTGTCTTGGCCAGAAAGTGAAAAGTGAAAAAGAAAATCTCACTCACGGCCTAGGGTGATGTAAAAACCATTAATTACATTTGCCATTTACTATATTTGGATTGATTTACATACTGCTAAAGACATAACTAGAAGAGGCAGGAAGAAGTATGACTAAAAGTAAAATAATTATGAAATATTATATTTTTTTCTAGTTTTCTATTTTCTGTAGCTTAAAATGATTCTATTACTTTAATTGGCCAACTTTAATAACAAAATTAGCATAACAAATGCTAACTAACAAACCAACCGACCTGTCAAACGAATTAAAAACGTCGGATTCAAAAAACGAACACAAGAAAACTAATTAGCTATTAGACGAGACTAGCGTAAGTTGGTCTGTGAGAAAAGACGAAGCGTTTTGAGCGACTTTAGGGTGAAGGGTCATGTTATAATGGTGGTGTTTAACGTTATATGTGACATTTAGGTTGGCACGCGCTAGCCAGGTGCTGTGAATTGTTCAGAGGGTCGTGTGGGCGGTTATTATTTTTTATCGGTTGCTAGGGAAACGGGCAGGTCTATTGCCTGCACAGGTAATCAATTTATATTACCGGTCAAAAGTATTTGCCCATCGGCATTAATAGATTTTCTTTATTGGTACCACAAAAAAAAGAAAACACACAGAAATAAAAACCATAGCTCTTCCAGACAACCTTAAGGTAACAATAAGCGAAAAAAAGTTTTGAAAATGATAATGGATTTTTTTTCAAAACGGCATTCATGGACATTTAAGTATTTCTAATAATATTCAAACCTAATTAACAATAAAATTACACACTTTATAAAAAACCTAAATATGTATTGTACGGATAGAAAAACTCCTGTGTATGCCTGTTTCCTCGACCTGTCTAAAGCGTTTGATCGCGTTGACTATGACATACTCTGGCCAAAACTGAGGGAAACAGGTATCATAGAGAGTATGTAAACATTTTTGAATACTGGTACCGCAATCAGGTAAATCAGGTTAGATGGGACAATGCTTTATCCAAAGAGTTTAAGTTGGAATGTGGAGTGAGGCAGGGGGGCATAACGTCGCCTAAGCTGTTTAATCTTTACATCAACGAGCTGATTAGTAGACTGAGTAGTATGCATGCCGGGTGTTATGTTGACGGTACAGTCGCCATCAGACATATCGTAGCATGTAAGGTATTCATAAATATCTGAACACGACTCTTATTGACTGGGCGTTACAGTACATGTTCACATATTTATGAACGCCTTATATGCTGCGATATATCTGATGGCGACTGTACGTGCGTCAATAAAATTAGTTACGCCGACGATATGGTGCTTCTCAGTCCGTCAATCAGTGCACTTGAACAGTTGCTGGAAGTATGTGAGACGTATGCTTCCACTCATGGACATTAGTACAATGGCACCAAAAGTGAGGTCATGGTGTTTAAGGCAGGTAAGATTAAACCATATTTTATACCCCCCATTGTGCTGAATGTTGCTGCCTTAAATGTAGTCAATAGAGTGAAGTATCTAGGTCACTTTTTGACTAGTACTATGAAGGATGACTGTGATATAGAAAGGGAGCGTAGGGCGCTATCAGTTCGGAGTAACATGCTGGCCCGCAGGTTTGCTCGATGCTCAACTGAAGTAAAGCTCACTTTATTTAAAGCATACACGCAATCCTTCTACTCGAGCAGCCTGTGGGTTAATTATACGAAAAGAGCTTATGGCGCCCTGCGAGTGCAGTATAATACCGCGTTGAGGGTGCTGCTGGGGTTGCCAAGATGGTGCAGCGCGTCGGGAATGTTTGCGGAGGCCCGCGTTGACTGCTTTCAGGCTGTAATCCGCAAAAAAATCACCTCGCTGATGGCTCCCATCAGGCAAAGCAACAACGGCATCCTCAAAGAGTTAGAGGAGAGTAATAACTGTCATTTATTTAAATTTTGGATAGTGCAGATTAAAAGTGTAGCACAATATGTTATTTAAGTGATATACCTATTTAAAAAAAAAAAAATCTAGTGTTAAGTTTACTAACGTAGCTGGTAAGCCTTACTAACAAACTATGGATGTAAATTGTCCGAAATAAATAATTTATTATTATTAAACTAGGGTGCCGCCGGCAGTGGGGCACAGGCTACCGGTGGTTAGGGCCAGGGGCTGCAGAGAGAGGAACCTCCTGACGATGCGCGCCGTGTCAAGGAGTACCGCCTTCTGAATCCGACCCGTGATCCAGCCATCTAGCGAGTCTATTAAGGTGTGTGTTATATTATTATTAATTTTCTCAACAGTTGAGGAGATACTCAACAATTAAAATTCTGTGGACTATGCATGTAGATGCTCAATGCGTATCGTCCTTGTAATAGTTATACATAATATTTCTATATTATATTTTGTAAGAGACAATTTTATTGCAATTCACATTGAATGTGTGTTAATTATTAATTATCGATAACTTTATCTAAACCATTATTTTTATCGGAATATTAATTGATTATTTCCTAACACTCGTATGCGAATTACACAAAAGAAATATATAATTATGAAACATGGGTAAACCATTTTGAAATGATCGTCATAAAGACTGTTTACGTGTTAATTCAGCTGTTTTGGCAAGATAATACAACAAATATACACATACGTATATAACACATACTTACATGTATGTTCCGTTCTTACGCAAAAGCTTACACATCACATGGCCCATGGTCCCACTCATTCTACTTGGCACTATTGTTTTTATTAGACTGTTGTTAAGTCATTGATTAATTTTAAATTCCTATCTTATATTAGGCCTTATATAGGCCTCTCCTACAGCTTGCCAAGGAGTGCGATCCTGCGCAGACCGCATTACACGATCCTCACGAGCTTCATCTTCACCGAGGTCCGTCCACCGTCCACAATAAAAAAAGTTGTGGGACTTTTAACAAGGTAAAATTTTGGCATATAATTAGGACATGATTCGGCTCGTCCGTACTTAGTTGCGGGATTATCCTTCATTTTGGACACCCTGTATATTTTGTGGATTTCCTTTTCCTAAGAGAAATTTTCTCAAGAACTTTCTCGATCCACTTTGTCGTTAAACTCTTGGCAGAGTGGCAGTTGCTGTCATTCCTTGTGTGACCTTACCCCACGGCGCCATTCTTCTCTCACAGCCGCGCGTCTGGTGCTCTCGTGCAGAGGGCAGTTTGTGGCCGATTTGATTTGGTCAGTCCACCGCATTAGTCATCTTCTTTGCCCTTAACCACCAGGCGCTCAATGGACAAAGCTTCCCGAAGGTGAGGATTCGAGACTTCACTATACACTCAACACTCTAATCCAGAATAAACATTCCATCAGTCGTTTATTTACGAGTAGTCCTATTATTATTCTGCACCACTTACTAATTTCAAACATAAATTTTCAACTACTCCGCTCCTGAATGTTGTCTGGAAGAGATCGCTATTTAGCGATAAGACTGTCTGTTGTTTACTTCTGCCTGTTATTTTTATGTATCTCATGTTGTGTTGTATATTCCTTGATGTTTGAGGTGTGCAATAAAGAGTATTTGTATTTGTAGCAGTATATCAATAGTAGGTACATTGTATCTAGCACGTAAAGACACTACATCTAAACTCTATTGATACAACTATCAAACAATGGATACAGTTTATCTAAGAATGACATGCACTGACATTCCTTGTCCCGCGCGTCATGAGAAGGGTATGATAAAGTTTACAGACAATAGACGATTTTGATTTGAGGATGGTCTTCGCTACGAAAATCTTGAGTAGGGTAGGGTAAAATACCTAATAATTGGCGTTGGTTTTAGTAGGATTGTAACCATAGTGCCTCAAAATAAGGTTTAAGGTGTCCACCTCATGGGAGGGTGCAGATGGTAGTACATCCAATATACCTCATATATGTGATTACGTCCCGTTGCGAAGGATTATAATTATATGAATATACATGTTCGAAGACAGATCGAATTGATAGGGTTGCCAGTTATCGATAAAATTTAATGATCATTTATTACGTCAATATTATTTTTACGATGGTTTTGATGGAGATATACCAAATTAATGAATATTAATATTTTACCTGTGTCTACATGATATGATATTTTTTATTAACATAAACATTAAATAAGCGTAGTGTATTTAAATACCAACAAGAAAGGTAACATAGCATTACCCATATTCCCTATGCTATGGTAATGTATTTTCTTATAGTAAATGATTATATTAGTCCCACTGATGGATAAACGCCTCTCTCCCTTCCCCTACTTCGAAATGTCTCGTAAGTCTGTTAAAGAAATTCTCATTAGGTTTTTTATATTTCAACGAATCGCTAGTTTCTCAAATATATAGACCATTTTCCATAGAACCTATGAAATTAAGGCACATTGTTAATTCTATTTCAGGGCGGCCAATCGGCCATTCCCCGTCTGCCCTTGGTGTACCCAATTACGTTATCACTCCATCGGTTAATTGATTAACCCTAGTCAAATTACGAGGCTTTGACATTTTAAAATATTTTTTAACAAATAACCGAGGATTTGTGACATTTTAAAATAATCACTTTTTAACACAAAATAAGCGACGTCGAAGAAACGAAGTTCTGTTATATAACAATGGGATTAACTAGAGAGTATGCTCTTTTAAAAAAAAGAATTTTCTAAATCAGTCCAGCCGTTTTTGAGAAATCGGGGAATATACCTACATAAAAAAAAAAACAAAAAGAAACAGTTTCTTGACGTCGGTTTATTAATTTCATTTATAGGTCTCAGTTAGTAAACCTAATCAATAGTTTTATAGAAACCTTTCGAAATGTTTGAAATTACATATAAGTATTAATAAAAAAAATGCAAGGTTTGCGATCAATAACGTTATCACTTCATCGGTTAATTGATTAATCCTAGGTACAACGCTTTTCGACGTGGTCAAATTAATTAGTTTTGAAAAGGCCTGGATCAGTGGATCAGTGAATATGTTTATATTAAGGGGCTCCCTACAGAAATCAGCCAATCTGATAATTTTTACATCGTATCTAGTTTGTGGATTATAGAGTTATAATGTCCTATTTAATATATATTGTAGTATGGTCTATGCTTAACACTTTGTAGTGACCCGAATTTTGATTTAACGACTGTGTATTTTATAAAAAAATATTCGGTGAAGGACCAAAAATACACTAATCTCGTTTCTACTTTTATCCCCGGTGTATATGTAGAAAATATCTTACATTTTATTGTTCTAAACCATATTCCACAAAATTTGATGTGAAGCTTTTTCTATTTTTCTCAATACTTTTCGAGAAAAACGCAAAAAACCGTTTCCACAACTTTTTCCCCGAAAAAATCGTAAACTTTGACGGCCTGTATCTCAAAGTCAGTGACATGTGAAAGGTACTTGATACGGTATTTTGTTTTAGCTATTTATAATATAGGAAAATCTATCGCAACAGATCGAAGGTCATTGAGAGCGGGGAGCCCCTTAAATGAGGTCTCCACACAAAAAACATGTACTTAAATTTTTATTACCAAAAAATAATATAATTGTCAAAACGTTTAATTAATAAAATAAAATTCATTGTTTTAATAAAACAATGGAAATACTTAATTCAACGCTAAAGGAAAAAAAACGTCTCAGTAGCGATACAATAAATCACAGTTTAAACATAATATTGCCTAGTGCGGGGACCTCTGATATCCTGCTGGTGCAGTATACTCATAATAAAATGAGCATATCACATACGTTTGTATCATATTTAGATCTTGTTATTTGTGCTTATTTTTAATAATATTTTTTCATTTTTTTCATTTTTCAATATTATTAAGAATCTTTTTTATAATAATATGTAATTTTTGAGATTTTATAAACATTATTTTGCCGCAAGACAACCACTGTCTGAACAGAAAATGAACTAAAAAGAAAACAATTTCAAATTCTCTTAATCCTCCTTTGTTCAGTGTTTCACTCTTTGTTCAGTTCTTGTCTGTTCAGTGTTTTCACTGGTGTCTCACTAGGTCGCATATGCACCATTGTTTACTTAGAATGTTCCCATGGGACCGGAGTAATATATGGGCGAATATACAAAAGTTGGGTAACTTTTCGGGATATTTTGTTTATGATAGTTTTTTAATCAAAATGCTACAAATTCGGGTATATAAGATAGGTAATGTAATGAATATATTGCTCCAGATTGGGCCAGTCACTTTTTTAAGTAGAACCGGAGAAATTTCGGTTTTTCTGAATTTGACTGCCAGGGGACTGACGAGGCTGACAAAGTACTGACAAAATACACAACTTCATAACATATGCTTGATATTTATTAAAATTTAGAAATAAATCTCTTAGGAACTAATCTATCTATTAGCCACAGACGTCCACTGCTGAACATAGGCCTCCCTCATGACTCGACACAAAGTGCGATCCCGTGCAGACCGCATCCATTGATTCCCCGCTACCCTCAGGTCATCCGTCCATCTAGTCGGGGGCCTTCCCACGCTGCGCTTTCCTATACGTGGTCGCCACTCTACGACTTTGCTGCTCCAACTGCCGTTCATTTACCGGGCTACATGGCCTGCGCATTGCCATTTCAACCGTGCAATCCTGTAAGCTGTGTCGGTTACCCTGGTTCTACTGCGGATATCCTCATTTCTGATTCTTTCGCGCACAGAAACTTCGAGCATAGCCTTTATTGAAGAACTACAGGACCATCTCACTGCTGAGCCATGTTCATCAGCTGTTCTTCAGAGTCATTACCAATCGTCTCACGCACAGTCGATTTCCAACCTCCCGAACAATCCGGATTCCGAAAAGCTTTAGCACCATAGACCAAATTCATACACTGCGGCAGGTTGTACAGAAGAGAAAGGAGTATAACCGACCACTATGTTTGTGAACTATGAAAAAGCCTTTGATTCGATCGAGACATGGGCTGTGCTTCAATCTCTCCAGCGGTGCCGTATCGGCTATCGATACATCAAAGTGCTGAAGTGTTTGTACTGTAACACCACCATGTCAGTCCGAATCCAAGACCAGAGTCTATCCAACTGCAGCGAGGAGTAAGACAGGGAGACGTAATTTCTCCAAAACTGTTTACTGCTGCACTGGAAGATGCTTTCAAGCTACTGGAATGGAACAGACTTGGCATCAACATTAACGGCGAGTACCTCACTTACCTCGATTTGCAGACGGTAGAAACTATTTTTAGTCTTATTCTTATGTTTTTAGTCTTATTCTTAGTCTTCATTCACTGAAGTAATAATTGAAAAAACTGTTTAACGTGTAATACTGTGAGAAAGATCTATCTCCACTATTCAAACAGCTTTTTAATTGGCTTTACTACTTTGAGGTAGTTTAACAGTATACATTTTCTAAGTAAGCATCCCTGTTTTTTTATAAGTCACTGCTATTTTTGGTATTCTCTATAATTTTGTATTTGTTGTAGCTTATTCGAACTTTTTTTTATCTCTTTATGTAGTTTCTTTTAATTTAATTATATAACACTTCCGAAAAGGCCCTTCTTCACTGTTTCCTTCTTTTCCTTTTAGTAATATCTTCACTCATTACTCCAATTCTGGTTTATGGAGTTTCTTCCACAGATTTTACAACTTACTTAGACTGCTTTTTGACTCCCCTATATTTTGGTCGATGATTTTTCAGTCTAGTTCTCAGTTTTGAAACCATTGCTTGGTTCAATATTTTTTAATTGCCTTTTACTGGACTTATTCTGTCTTTCGCTTCATTTGCTCTTTGGTCGTCGTTTATAATAGGTCATTTGTTCACCATCTATTGATTATGCTTCGTGGTCAGTAGTTCTGGCGAACAAAGATATAAGTAGTATCATTCAGAAGTTGTTTTTTTTTTGCGTGTACTCAGATGATTTTTTTCTTTTTTTTGTGGCTAATCGTTGCTCCCAAGGTGTTATTTCCTTAACAAATGTCTTTACCCCTGTTCCTTCTTTTTTTAACAGGCGGCACGATGGTTTAAACTGAAATAAGTAACAATATACAGCTTCAACACGCTACAAATGTCAGTACCCTGGAAACCCGTCAGTCCTTTGGCGCAATATAACACAAAGGACTGACGCCAACGGACTGATGAAAAAGACATGAATTTGGGGTTATCTTTAGAATCAACATTTAATTTGATATTTTCGAACATCAACTAGCTACATTTTAACAAAACAAAGTTGACTGTGTATAAATTCAAGTATAACACAGATTTACAAGGAAATAACGACTTACCATAGGACTGACTTTTTGACTGGATTGGCACGTGTTCACATGACAACCACAACTCTGGTACAAAACTCAGTAATAGTGGCCATAAAATGGCTCGACCTGCAGCTAACTTTACTATCAACCTTGAAATTCAACGCGGATTTGAATTTGAGTCGCCGATATTTAGCGCGAAATTCCAATTCGAACAACAGACAGCGGACTGACGAATAAAACTGAACACAAAGTTTCTTATATTTTTTACAACAACAGTGAGAATATTATATTATGAAAGTAGTGTTATACATTATTAAATACATCATAGATTGTATTGAAACAGTAAGTTTTCTTACATTAGAGGTAATATTTAATATACAGCCATTTGATTGCCCACTTTTGAGGTTGTGACATGCCAAAGTACTGACTTTTTAAGGATAAATTGTGGAGTTTCACAAATTTGTATTTAAAATGAATAGCTGAAATTGGGTGACCAAATAAAAGGCTTTTAGTAGTATTCAAATAAAATTAAAAATATAAACAAAATATAACAAAACAATATTTTATTGCCCTGTGACATCGAGTTACCCATTTTTTGTAGAATCACCCATATGTTATGTGTCAGATGGCTTGCTCTACTAAGCGAATATTCAACGTCATAATGTTGTATGTGCTTGAAATTATGGTGGGCTTTGCTACCTTTTGGTTTTGGTATTTAGGTGACACTATAAAGGCATAACGCTGTATGTGCGTGAAGTTATAGTGTGCTTTACTACCTTTTGGTTCTGGTAATTAGGTGACTATATAGTAAAGGCATAATGTTATATGTGCATGAAATTATGGTGTGCTTTAGGATCTTTTAGTTTTGGGAATAGATGAACGGAAAAGCGCATAGGTTTCAAATAAATCGAATCGTTTATTTTAAATTAAAGTTATGCATGATCGTATTGTGATAAATATGGACCAGTTCATGCCAAGCAATCGTAAATAGTTTGTGTCAAGGTAAATTTTCTCATCGAGTTTCTAGTTTCCACGTGATTAACACTAAAATTTTTAATTAAGAAGATTTTGTTTAAAAATTCGTTGGATATAATATATTCAATCTTCTGTATATATTTTATTGGTGAATGATGCTGGATCTATTTTAAAAGATAATTAAACAAAAAAGGTTTTTAAAAATACGTATTAATATTTCATCTTACGGAGTTGACTCAGTTGACTGTATCTTACCAATTCAATTCGTTCATTGTAAAACTAACAAGGGCGATAAGGCTACATAAAAAAACTGTAAAAAATAATTTAATTAAAAATGTGAATACCATCAGTTGATGAGTGTTTCACTTAGTATTTCATGATGGTAAGGACCTTTTTATTAAGTTAATATAATGAACGCGTTTGCAACTGAAACATTTATCTGCTCATTCGTTCTTCTTATAATCAGATAATCTCATTTCTTAAAGCAACAAGACACTAAATTAAGCACATAACGACATTAGCGGTTACGGGTACCAAGATGGCTGGGACATTACATTATACTCGAACAATGCCTTCGTCCAAATCCTTGCGACTCAGTTACAAGGTGTATTTCTGTTTAAATCTTTCTTACTTTGTGTACGTCAATGACTTGAGACAAAAACTATTCGTGTTTGAGGAAGACGCAAAAACTGGAGTTACGTGATATTACGCTCAGATTTTCGTGCAATGAATAATGTATACCGTTTTCTAAAGGTAGACGACAATATCACTGATTTTCTCTTCGAACACTGTGATTATAGCGACAAAGTTAGCTTTGCCGTCACCTGTGACGCTACTGTTTAGCGGTAGAAGCCGTGTTTGTATGTGAAGTAGCTAGTTCCAGATTTTGCCGTTTTCATTACATAAGTTTGCAATCCTAGCAATACAAAGCTAGTTTTGCTGCCGGCTGTGGCGTTTCTGTCTACATTAGAAGTCACGATTTAGAGACAACTAGTAGGTTCTAGATTTTGCGACATGCTTTAGTAAGTTTGTGTGAATGTCATTGCTCGATTAGTGGGAGCTCTATTTAACCCACTATGGATTGAAATTGACTGAGATATTGAATGAGGTATGTCAGTTTGTTACTAGCATTAAGCATAACCACTTACTTATAAGTATGTCTAATAGTTTATAGCAAAAGGCAAACTGTCAACCTTGTGGCATGCCTTGTCATTCCATACTGGGCTAACATTTTGAGATGTTACTTCGAATGTGTGCATGATTTTCGCGTAACACTTAAGAACCTTTTTTTTGGTGCCGTGACCAGGAAAATATCAGTCTTAAAATATATCAAGACCTAAGAGGATTTGTATATTATTGATAATATTCAAGACCCGGATATAACTTGGATTATGCGCAGTTTCATCTCATATTCCGTCTTAAACGCAAAAAACCTTGATGACTACTAATGCCGTGGAAATAAAGGAAATTTGCATAGACCAGCAGCAGTCACGCAATACAGGTGTAATTTAAATAAACATTTGCGTTTTTCTAATGTTAATTGCAAAAGGCTCATAGGTTAAGCAAAACGTTTAAAGTTGTTATCTATTACGTATTCCAAAGTAAAACCAATAAAGAATATTAGTACAAATCCTCAAATATTGTTCAATCGCTGCATAACTACATTCTGATGTACAGAAAAAAAGTTTAAACACGAACACCTGAAACGTAAGTTAACTGACGACAGCCATTGTAATGTCTAGATAGTTGATAACGCTAGTCATATATATTTACAATGAAAAAAGAAATAAATATAATAAATTAATATTAAGGGTTTTATCTTACACAAATCGACCCAGTCACAAACTAAGCAATGCTTGTACTATGGGTACTAGACGATGGTATACTTACATAATACATACATACACATATAAATCCTTGACCCAGGAAATTCGAGTCCATCACACAAGTATTCGTCCTTGCCGGGATGGGAGGAATAAATAAGTATTTTGTTACCGAATTAGTCTAAGAGTCATCCTAAAGTTTAGGACGCAAATGGTCGCGAACAATAGACGTTAATGATTATCATTACGTTCATTCAAGAGTGAATGACGGCGAAGGCTGCTGATGTCATAGCAAACTAATACAATATGCCACGATTATTTCGTTCCCAGATCAGATCCAGCATACTGATTAAGTACGTTAATTGGGTCGCTATTGGATTATAAATTTCTAATTTGTTGCTTCGATTGCATTGTTTGATGAGACCTATAGTATATCAAATACAAAAGTCGTCGTTGCACTAATATTTTTATTTTTATATATATTGGCACGAAGGTAAATAATTATAATATTAGGTATAATTATTTGACATAACATTTCCATATTACATCTTTGCTACACGAAATATTTTAAATAAAGTTTCTATAGGTTTTCATCTTCCTATATCACTCCTACATATACAGTGCACTTGAACGGTTATTAAAATTGCATTATAAATTAATAACTAATACTACATTACCATAATGAATCTTTAGTAAATATACTGTTTTTGAAGCGCGTTCCTGTTAGTTTATCTTTAATAGCACCTCACGAAAGTCATAAAATGTTTCTTAAGCCATAGAACCTGCACCTGCAAATTAGAGCACTCCATATTTAATTACTCAGGTTACGAGTCAGGTCTCGGAAACTCGAACTAAACTCGGACTCGAGTTGTAAAGCACACCCGGGAAACGGCGGCGGTAGGTCACTTTGGTATTCCATTCATTACTTCCTGGACATCGTGAATATCCGTGTGTATCCATACATTTGTTATTCATTAATCATAACGGATACATTATACGAGGAATTAATATCAATGGATTTGAGAGATTAGTTACAAAAAGTATTTAAAAAACTAGGTATTGAAAAAAAAAACTACGCTTTGAAAATGACATTTTAATTGAAAAGCTACTTAATGAACGACATTGCGTCGCAATAATAGAAACCAAATTAACTTTTATTTTTTGTAAAAACGTCATAACAAACACAATTTTAGCCCATAATATAAATATAATAAAATAAAAATCAATAAAAGTTTAACGAATTCCAAGTTCTTTTGTAATAAAATGAGCGATAAAAAGTAAGAAATCGACCGCATTGCATATAAAACAAATAAAAATGAAATGGGCATACGCTACCACTCACCGGATTTCCTTTTCTCGCTGACAAGCACCAGCGACTTCGTCCTCTTCACCCTTAACGACCTCCTCCTAATGGACCTCATCAACGCCTCAGGCATCCTCGAGAACCGTGGAGAATCCACTCGCTTCTCCGGCATAAAGAAATTCTTTACGGCCAGCATTTTTATTCAAAAATCGAATAATCGAATTTTCTTAAAAAGTTCATCCAAACTAAAACGACATCTCCTCGGCTACGACAGTCATTTGTCTTTAATGTTCCTTTTTCAAAACACCGAACGTCACTAGTTTATTTACTTAAAAATTCGAACGCACTCCAATTAAAAACCGTCTTTTGTTTCACACTCCCATGCTTTCTAGTCGCCAGTCAACTATTCCTTATTGACTGTAGAAACATCAAAACACACCGACTTCCGATTGTTTCACTGTTTTGAATCACTATTCCACACACGGCTGCACTATCCTGTTGCCATATTGGCTGTACGAGGGTTACGTGTGTACACTTGTACAGCGAGAATCGCGCAGCGCGACCGCTCCGTACCGACGCTCGAGACGCACTGGTAGGCGCGGGGTGCCCTTGGTATCACTTGCAAATCTGCGTTATCAGTTTACCTTGGTGTTATGGTGGCTAAATCTGCTTTATTATGTTATAAATATATGTATACGTTATGCATCTAGGGCGGTAATTATTTATCATTTCAAAGATAAAAGATGTTTGTTGCACGAAAACAGATGAAGGCGGTGCACGTTGCATTTGAAGAATGGATCGCGCGCATTGTTTGTATTTTTCAATAAGACGTTCTAATAATCATAACAGTGCATCACATTGTAGTTACATTTAATGCTACCAAAGAAGTGAAAATATTTCAGATACCAACTAACAAATGTCATTAATTTAAACTGTTCTCTACGCTCTAGTCACCGTAAATCTTATACTTTTCAATCCTTAAAATGTCAACTTTAACGTTATAAATTCGGATTCCGTCGGCGAATAACGAGGTAAAAATTACTAACGTTCATAAAAAGAAAAAATGTAGTGAGCGGATTTAACCGACAGACGCAAAAAAGGGAACAGTTTTCGGCGACGTGACCAGCGGCAAACCGTTACTAATAACAGCTCAGCGAAAAAAAGAAACAAGTCTTCTTCAACTATTTTCTATAATAAAAATCAAGCCACACTTAATAAATTCACTTAATAAAAAGTGGTAGGTAGTCTAGATATTTAAGAGCGTCTGAGAGCAAACTTTAATTTGATTCTTAAATGACGCGAAAAATTACGTTGAATTTCAATTTCAGCTAAATTGCTATTAAAAACCACATAAAATTCTATAATTAAATTACTCAACTAGATTTTTCCAGCGGGTTTGCTGGTGTGGTAAAAATATTTTGTTTATTTTTCAGATAGGTACCTACCGTACATATTTTCTGGATAACCTGGGACTATTCAGTCTACATTTTTCACGTGAATCCGTTGCTTCGTCGAAAGACGGATAAACAGACAAATACAATAATAAACACATTTTCAGTAAGGATAACAACATAATTTCTCTCAAGAGAAATGAGTAAGTTCATAAGTTTCATAATTTATTTCTTCATCACAATGGTTGAGAGCGTTATTTATTTAAAGACTCATTTATTTAAGCAGGCGTTAACAGATATAGAGTAACAGGTCGTTTATTTATACAAATCCTTAAAAAACTGGCAAAGGCGTCATTAAGAATTAAATTATGAGTTTTTGCGTCACTGCCCACTAGACTATTTCTTAAAGATTAACCCGATTGTACATATTGTCGTTGGCTGAACCCATTCGTCTAAATTAGCGCCATGAAATATTCCATTCATTCATTTCTTTTTATACACTGTCATGTTCTGAATGGAATTAATAATATATAAGCATGTTTAAAGTTTTGCTCCACTTAATGTTACGAATGTATTAAAATTTTTGATTAAAATGTTTTGTTAGTAGCACTCAACTGTTATATTATAAAGAGAAGAAGAAAAAGACCTCTAGACTAGTAGACATATAATTAATAAATTATATAAAACATTATAAGTAATATTTTTTTTTTGTTACCACAAATCAAAATTAATTTAGGAATCCGCCAGCATCTTTGGCACTATGCCGCAGGGGCCATTTTTAGATTTAGTTTAACTTTATTATGTTCGAGTTTAGTTTAATTTTTAGGTGTAGTTTTATTGTAAGTATTTTATTTAGGAATTCCTTTAAATATATTTAATTTATTAAAACATTCATCTTGTTAAAATACTACAGAAAATTAAACTCAATATGAATAATGATAATATTTAGTGTTTAAAAAAACAGTCTATAATTAAATGTTACAGTTGTTATAATAATAATAAAATATTGAGTAATGGAAGATTAAAAATAAGACTAATGTTTTTAACATTATAATTAGAACTTGTATTACGTAAGCGAGCTGAGTTTAAATTTATATATTTTTTTTTATAACGGCACAACATAGTGGCTCCACTTCGCCTGATGGTAAGCAAAAAGGGGAGCCCAAGTCGCAATGATAATATTGGGAATTAATTTGTACTTTGTCAATTAAATATGACACAATGATATTTTGTCTGCTACCAAATAAACATAATAGAACCAGTCAAAGAGCGAGGACTTTAGATATGTATTCACATATATAATTCCTTACATTCTGATACAAAGCCGAAATCTTAGGCATAGTACGGGATTTCCAAGACATGACAAGTGGTGTGACACCGAACTAATCTTATCTCCATTTATTGCATGGTACCATTAAACCTACACTAAAAACCCTTTCGATAGGGTTATACCCTTTGGATCCCCAGAGCGCGGCGTGTCGTTGAAATTATAATTCCCCGGCCAGAGATAGCCGGTATCATTACCCGGAATCGTATTCCTGGTTTCATATTCCATGCGCTTCTTCGTACAAGATGGCCGCTGCAGCGCTTTAGATACTAAACATATCGTCATAACTCTGTGATGAAAATCCCATACAAATAAGGATATTACCTACTATATCCAATGTAGGTGAACTTCAGAGAATTGTACCGCTTGAAATTTCCTGTCTTATTCCAGTTAAATCGTGCAAAGGATAAGAAGTTTTTAGGGTTTTAGGGCAAATATCGGGATGTCCGTCCGTCTGTCTGTCTGTCTGTCTGTCCGTCTGTCACCAGGCTGTATCTCATGAACCGTGATACTTAGACAGTTGAAATTTTCACAGATGATGTATTTCTGTTGCCGCTGTAACAACAAATACTAAAAAACAGAATAAAATAAATATTCAAGGGGACTCCCATACAACAAACGTCATCGCGTTAAAACTTAACTTAACCCGGCCAGCTAACAAGGGATAACTGTTTGTACGGAACCCTCGGTGCGCGAGTCCGACTCGCACTTGGCCGACTTTTTGTTCTCGATATTTAAAAAAATCTACAATGAGAGGTACTAAAATACTTTCAATTAATGATAACCTTGTCTTATACTTACACTTATTTTTAAAGAAAAGCGCTTAAAGCGTACCTGCCGCATTTAACAGCAAAACCCTTGGAGTCGTGCAAATTCTTATCTAGCATCACAGCACGATGTGGTTTCCATTTTATTATCACCGTCCATCACGACTTGATCCCTCGCTTCCCTTCTAACTTCTATGTTTCTTGTTTTGACGTGGACTTAGCGGATTCTTCACGGTTCATTTAAGACTGGCCAGTAATACATAATGCTTAGTTAGGTACTACTCGAGTCTTTTGTTTTCGCGGAACATGTGGTTAAGTTTGTTATGATTTGTTATTTCAGTTTTGATGTCTTTATTAAATTATCCGTAGAAGAACCAGGGTAACCGACATAGCCCATCGCACATCGCTCGTAAAACCGACGGCCGCTGGGGCCATCGAGTTCTTGAGTGGCGACCACGCACCGGACGACGCAGCGTGGGTAGGGCCCCCACAATCAATCAATCAATAACTCCGACCGATTTCGGCCATGGCGACCACTTCCACTCCTAATTTGTTTGGCGCTCATGCGCCCGAAGATGGCTTATGTAGCCGATCTTCGCGATAAATTTACGCGCACAATGTCGGCACGTAAGTTCACCGTCTACATAATTGTATATTATGGCAGCAGGTGGACGGGCCTTCAACTTATCGCGATTAGCATCGAGGACAGCCTTGCGGTTATCCTCGAACTCGCTAACTCGCCCATCAACAACCCTACGCCATTCTGGCCGTTGTGCAGCCAAACGTTCCCACTGAGACGGATCTATATTGCCCCCACAAGGTGGACTGATGACATGGTGAAGGTCGCTGGAGTACGCTGGATGCGGGAGGCGCAGGACCGGTCATGGTGGCGTTCTCTGGGGGAGGCCTATGTCCTGCAGTGGACGTCTTTTGGCTGATAATGATGATGATGATGATGATTAAATTACATATCTTCAATAGCGATCAAATATCTTGCTTTTATCAGTTAAAGACTGTATTCGATATCTTAAAAGCTGTCTATTAGATTAGTTTGGCACATATCGAAGGAAGTCGGTATTTTAAAATTGAAATCTTCATAAAGCCACACATTTAATAGCTGCAATATTCATAAAAGTGAATTAAGATCCATTACAAAGCACGTTACAGTTTCGTCCTCAACTCAAGCGCATGATCGAAGCAACCTTATAATTAAGACCTCATAAGCTATAAAGATAAGTGGTTGACTGGTAGAGAATGCCTAAAGGCATTAAGTCCGCCATTTGTACTTTTACTTATGTATTTTGTGCAATAAAGTTTAAATAAATAAATAAAGATACCGCTTTACAACGAACAAAGTGATATCTCATTGAAAAAGCAATGACTTCCGCCTTTTTAATTCACCAAAGGATATTAATCCATGTCAACAAGTCTGAAGTTCATTTGGCACAATTTATCTACGAAATTGTGCTGAAATTAAAAATTTCAAGCTAAAATATGTTACAAGCTAGAATGTGTTTAAGTAAAAAAGGTCTTCAATTGGATATAATGAGGGTTAATTGGATATAATGTGAAAATACAAGGGTACCTATTCTCAAAAATTGAGGTTTCTAATTAAATCTACTAGTCCAAAGCAATTAAAGGATTTTTGAAACTTAATGCTAAAACAATTAACGCACAATCTGCGAAACAAAGAATTTTTAAAAGCGCTGATATCACTCTTGATATTTTACTTATAACCTCAGAGCCTCTAACTATTTATCAGTAACTCAGGAAATCTGAAAAGCTAAGCGAGCGAAGTTGCCTTAAAAATATTGGTGCTAAAATATTTGTTTTTAATACAGTTGCTCAAAAAGTGGTACTTTTTGTGGCTGCGTAGCGTGCGAGAAGCTCATTTTCTCGAACTAGTGCTTTTTACTTTTTAGTTCCAAACTATACTTTCGAAACGCAGTAACTAACTGAGTTTCGAATGTCAGTGATGATGATGACGATGACGATGACGATGACGATGACGATGACGATGGCGATGGCGATGGCGATAGCGATGGCGATGACGATGGCGATGGCGATGGCGATGGCGATGGCGATGGCGATGGCGATGGCGATGACGATGGCGATGGCGATGGCGATGACGATGACGATGACGTTGACGATGACGATGACGATGACGATGACGATGACGATGACGATGACGATGACGATGACGATGACGATGACGATGACGATGACGATGGCGATGACGATGGCGATGGCGATGGCGATGGCGATGGCGATGGCGATGGCGATGGCGATGGCGATGACGATGACGATGACGATGACGATGACGATGACGATGACGATGATGATGGTCTTAATGTACCATGTCATTTGTAAAGTATGGGTTCGTTCAAAAATAACTTCGAAGCAAGCATATTTTATCGCAATGATATATTAATTTGTAATTTTTTCGCAATTGCATTAAAAAACGTCGTTTACAACACGTGTGAAATGTCTTTTTACTACTCGTACCGAGTCTTGCCACTCGCTTTCAGCTCGTGGCAAGATACCTCGGTACTAGTGGTAAAAAGACATTCTTTTCACACTAGTTGTAAAATGTACTAAATTATGCGTCAAAAGTAAGTATTCATTTATCGTATGGAAAGAGGTATACACTGCGTCGTCATATTCAAAATTTACAATTTCTATAAATTCAATAGCTTCGCCTGTTAGGTTTTAAAGATCTTTCAAAATCTAACATAGCCCTTAAAAAGTTAACCCAGCAACAGTGGCAACACTGTCATTATTTTCCCTCCATCCATCAGGTTAGAATGTGGTCCGCCCACACCGACCGGTTGCATCCTGGCACCTTGCTCGACGAGCCCCCTGGACAACAGGGTATGAAGTTACATGTTAATTTATCAGATGTAAGCATTGCGGTCCCTATATTGATTTAAGACTCCTTATCCGTTAAAAAATGCTGATTGTTTTAGACACTTTTCTTTATGATCAAAGATGTTTTTTAACATATTATCAATGTTACTAGTTAGAACAGAGCTATAACGATTTATTGGTATATGTCTGAAACCTACAGGTTATTCATTGATAATTTTTATTTCAAAAACCTCTAAAATTCGCGCAGAAAACTGTTTTTTTTTGTTTAACTACGTTTCGACTGCACGCATTGAATACATGAAATAACTATGTTACTATATGAAACTCAGGGAAGTCTTATTCACTTTAAAAAGTTGGTTGAAATTCAATATATTTGTCATAATAGAAAAAAAACATTTTAAAATGTATAAGGCCTCTTAAATTTACACTATTATCACACATTATTATAACAAAACGGGACTTGATCTCGTTCAAAAAGGTGTTTAAGTATTTAATTATCAGCGGCTATGATGGTAGCGTTTATCGCGCGATAAATAAGCGACAAGGCATCCGTCAAGTTTTGACAAAATGCGAGTGTGAGAGAGGTGCTTTGTCACTTATTTATCACGTGATAAACGCCATCATAGAGGCCACTGGACGTATAGATATTAATTATTGCGGTCCCTGTTTGAAAATTGACGTATTAGCAGGCGGGGCGCACTCCGCGATTAACGTTTCCCGCTACAAGTACATGCCGGTGGCCGCATGCATGCGGCCTTTTCAGTGGCTGACACGTTCTGTCTCGGAACGCACGTACCTACACGATTTTCGCGCGCGTCTCGCTCACGATCTAGGTACGTCGCAAGTGAACGTTCCGCATTCATCTGTTGATACCAGTGTTATATTAACACGGTGAATAGAGACTAAAGTACTATGTGTGACCTTACAAACGGTCCGGTAGTTTTGAATTTTTGATATGTTGTATAGGATGTTTAGTCAGTTTTAAAATGCAAAATGCACAATTCCCCTACCTCCGCGCCCGCCGCCATATTGAAAAAACCGGCACTTTCTTCATATTTTTGCTCATATCTTCCTTTAGGAGCATTTTAGCTAGAAAAAAGCTTCCACAATGTTATAGAGAGTAAAATTTACTACATTTTCCATTTTATATATTTTTTCTAGGACAGATAGTTACGGAGATATCCACATTTAAAAAAACGTAAAAAATCGCAATTTCCTACTGAAAAACAAACTTCTGGATTATATCTTCGTTTAGGAGCATTTTAGCTACAACAAAGCTTGGGCAATGTTGTAGAGAATTAAATTTACTATAATTTACATTTCAAATTTTGTTTCAAGGACGGTTAGTTACGGAGATATGCACATTTAAAAAACAGGAAAAGTCGAATTTTCCGAAAATTTCTCAAAATTCTTGGTTTAGAACGCTGTCATTCAGTTACGGACTAGTCTAGGACAAATTAAAACATGTAGGAAATATAATTGGTTATAAAACTCATGTCCATTTTTACATACATTTTCGGAAAATGTGACTTTATTTTTTACATATCTCCGTAATTATCTGTCCTAGAAACAAAATTTTAAATATAAATTATAGTAAATTTAATTCTCTACAAAATTACCCAAGCACTGTTCTAGCTAAAATGCTCCTAAACGAAGATATAATCCAGAAGTTTGTTTTTGAGTTGGAAATTGCAATTTCTTAAGTTTTTTTAAATGTGCATATCTCCGTAACTATCTGTCCTAGAAACAAAATATAAAATGGAAAATGTAGTAAATTTAACTCTCTATAACATTGTCGAAGCTTTCTTCTAGCTAAAATGCTCCTAAAGGAAGATATGAGCAAAAATATGAAGAGAGTGCTGGTTTTTTCAATATGGCGGCGGGCGCGGAGGGGGGGGAATTGTGCATTTTGCATTTTAAACACTGACTAACCATCCTAGACAACATATCAAAAATTCAAAACTACCGGACCGTTTGTAAGGTCAAAATCCTTTATTCACTGAATTATATTATAATATTTAAAGTGTTTAAATTAGTAAAAAGACAGCGAAAAGATATTGTATCGCAGCGGGTTGTAGGAACAATGATCGAAATTGGAATCACGCGTTTTTAGTTCTCCCAACACGTCCGAAGGATGCTGAAAGGTAAGAAAATGAACATAATATATAATAAGTAGTAACTGAATAATAATAAAAAACATATTGCAGGTGTATCTACTTCCATATTTAACACTGGTTACTCAGAACAATTTTAATTGTCAATTGTAGATTATTTGCTGATACCTATTTGTCAATTTAAATTCTAGTAAAATAAGTATGTCTCCTACTAAATCAACAATCATAGAGGTTTTTATAATAATATTTAATATCAAGTTTGTAAAATTACTAGTAATGAATAAACGATTGAGTAATAGTTTGATAGGTAATTATATAAAATATATAAATAATGAGTTAAAAGAAATGTATTGGAAGAGATCCCTAATAGGGATAAGTTCGCCTTCGTACATGTTTTATTTGTTACTAGCGACCCGCCCCGGCTTCGCACGGTGCGTCCGTGCGTATTTTTAAAGATCTAAGCATACATAGGGGCAGACAGGCAGACAGCAGGAAACGACTTTGTTTTATGCTAGGTGTGTAGTGATGAATATATATAAATAAATAAATAAATAAATATCGGACAACTAAGCAAAAACAAAATGAAGCTCAAGAATTTAATTGCATGGTAACGCATTCGTTGCATTATTTTATTATATTATACGTATTAAAATGTTTAAAAACTGTTTTGCGGCCTGGTGTTTTTTCGTCCAAATTCTGAGATTGATTATTTTATAGTTAAATAATGAAATAATAAATATAATGGCGCCAGGGGGAACGCCGCCTGGTCAAATGTGTCAGCAAGCGCTTGCGGGACGCGACAGGCGATCCACGCGCGGGCAGCTTTCTCGCGCAAAGGTTAGCCATTGCTATCCAGCGCGGGAATGCTGCCTGCGTTTTGGGTACCCTACCACGGGGGTCCCGATCTTTTTTAATGTTATTTAGTTATAGTTCCTATTTTAATGTTTTTATAGACATAATCTTGTACATCTCCTCTATATTATAATATAAATTATAGCATATGATATTAAAAAAAATATATAATGTATGAAAAATATAAATATATTGCTCTCTATATTGAATGCAAGAAATAAATGGGAAATACATTTTTATTTTTAGTCGTTGACAGCCCTCGCTCTCGGCGACGCGGCAAGCGAGCCAATTCATTTTCACCGTTGGCACGCAGCTTTAACGTTCCGTTTGGCTTGCGCTGGGGACGACGACTTGAGAAGGGCCATAAATCATATTTTTTCGGCTAAAAAAAGCGGCTTTTGTAAAGATCAAAGTAGTGTGCCTTCTGTACTTGTACTATTATCTATTCTGTGGTATTAGGTTATCGATCAGGTTATAATGGAAAATTATTTACTATAACTGATAAATATAACAAAGCCAAAGGAAATGAATGATTGACATTCAAAACTTAAAGCAATTAGTTATAAATGACTCGTGGCTCTAAATCTCGCAAGCGAACTTCAAATGAATAAATTAAATCAATAAGGTGATTTATTCATCACAGTCTTATTTAGGATCACTTAATAACCATCAAGCAAAACCTGTTACTTGAAACCTTGTTACCACCTACATCTATGCAAAACTTCAATACATTATTACTGTCTGACTACCCAGACTATGGAATAGAGCGAAGGTTAGGTATATTTGTCTAAGTAGAAATAATTTAGGACTGAGTATAGAACCTTGCAGCACCTACGTAGCTTGCAATGTGTAAGATTTTAGTTTACCTTGAGGTTGAAATTTTGAAGTAGGTGGTAGATTTGCGGAGCTGGCCAAATATGCATTGGTATATTTACTGTTTCGCAAAAACTTATCATGTCTGACGGACTGCGCCTTGAACTATCTACAGTATTCCTTTCTTTATGTCTCTACAAATAACATCATGAAGTTTAAACACTTTTTTGTATATTTGTGATTCAGTACTTGCTTTATGCGAGTTTCTTACACGTAAGATCTCTGATACCTAACTAATTCCGAAAATTGAATACGCGCAGAACCGAAAGATTTTCATATTCTTTAAACAACCAGAGAAGCCCAAACTTGAAGAAGTCTTCATTATAATAGTCTCTTTCCTAGCCTATTTCTGCTTTTGAAACAACAAATATATAATTGGCAAATATTTATAGCCGTCAGAGTATTGGTTTAATAAACCACCTCCATAAAACTTACCAATTGGTAGAATCTACCATTTCAATGCTGTCAATGAAGAAGCCACATTTACCTGGAACACGAAAAGAAATGTTAACATTACCATTACACCAGATCATAACGACATCGTAAATCAGGACAAAGAACTCAAAACCATTTAACGACGGATAAAACTAGACCCGCGACAAAGAACTTTACGGCTGCAAGTCAATGAGTGACTTTTACGACTCCTTGCTCGTAAATTTTGATCAGACTTTTGGGAAGATGGTTTTAATTTGGAAGTAATGGAGTATTTCTTAGGTGCTTTGATAGTAGTATAACATTTTGATAGACGTAGAGGCGATAATGAATTTATAATGGAAATGTAATAGTACAAAAAACAGCAATAAAATAAAGGTTTTTTATGGGTTTTTGACAGTGAAAATCGTAGTATAAATCATGAATTCACTAGTTCTATAATAGAAACAAATATGTATTTGTATATACATACACATAACACAAAAAAAACAGTGTTGAGGGAATGTGCAAGCAAAAAGGTTCAACCTGAACATATTTAAATTCCTCAGATTTAAATGCACTTCTTTCCAGCTTCACAAGGGCGCAACTTGATTGGTCCATTTTCTCCAATCCACTTTTGGCAGGCTTTATGTTGTGAAGTTTCATAACAAAGTTAGCGGATTACCCGTCACGTGGTGATGGATATCGCGAAAGTGTTCACATATGTGGCACGTCACTCATGACCCCAGTTACAGAGGTGAAAGGCGCGTGTGAATTTTAATAATTACTACTAGGACGCACTTATATAATGCAAGTTGGTTCTCTTTTATCTTCATTGCACTGCACTTTAGATACGTTTATTATTAACGGCTGATTAGGCCTGTCATGGTCGATCGACAAACGTGACAGATAAGCGTAAGTAATCAACCAACTAACTAACACAGCAAGGTGAATTTAGACCTTGGATTGGTAATTGGGACGATGACTGACGTTGAATTCTATAGCATTTTATTCTAGGAATGAAGGGGGTTATTCCTACCTAAAATAAAAGCTGTTTGATTTTTTTTGGATTTATTCCGCATTCGGTGAAAACACAGTGGAAATGTAATATTTTCTTCAGTTTCCGCGACTGTCACATATTTACATAAAACAATTTATACGGATTATATCGCGTATATATTTATCTGCGCTTTTGGCACAAATGTGGTCTTTACACATTAGGCCCATCTGGCATGTACACCTTTATTTTATATTTATAAAATAGGTGGGTATGGGCCAGAGAAAAATTGTGTTTTTCTCAGTCAACCTTTGACAACGGTACCTGTAAAGCTACCGAAACGTTAGGGAGGCTCAAATAACTAATATACGCGATATAATCAGTTTGAATTGTTTTATTTAAACAGTGGAAAGATGTCATTGGAAGTGTTGAATTTAGCCCCAGTCTTTAAAACTTTATTTAGAGCTGAAATAGCAGAATCGTAGTTGATGAATAACAAACGAACCTCGGCCAACCATTTAGCTTTTAGTCTTTTCTAGTAATCACTGCAGTTTGCAACCAGCCAGCAATTCTGCATCAGATACAAAAGGTTGTATTTTAGAGAGGCATATCAGGCGATAGCGACTTTATATAAAATCAGCGATGAAAAGTGAAGTCAGGTAGTTTAAACTTTAAACTGGGTTACTGGGTTGCTAGATATAGGTTCGATTTTTCGCCTGATCGGTCCGAGCTGGGACAAATTCGACTTACCTACATTGAGTAGCCATTTCAGTAATAGGTATATCGCCGACATCACGGACAGATTTAATACCTATGCGAGGTGCAAGTTTTATTTACATTTACCTTTGAACATATTGGAGCTTGTCGTTAAAGTAGACTTTCTTGGTCTTCTTAAAGTTTGCTTGAAAATTGTATTGTATTGGTTGTTGACAGAAAATGCAAAAACAAAACTCCACCCTGGGCACCCTGGTGTCCCTGATGCGTAGGCTATTTAGCGCGTTTCGTAGTATCAAATATTTTTGAGATTTCGCTAAACAAGAGTCACACAAAGTGTAACATTTCTAGATCAAGAATCTTGTTTAGACTAGACCTGTCCTCGTTTCGCCTCGCAGTCGGTCCAGGTAATTAGCTATTCTGAAATTCAGACTTTGAGTGACAAAGGTCGCGGACACAGCTTTCCACTTTATTTTTGCTATCCAGATTTAGAATGCTGAGTGTAGGCAGCGTTAGAATTATACAATCTGGTTAAAAGTTTAATACCTACATACAACATTCGTTTAGTAGATACTACTTGGCATGGTATTTTAGGTTGTGTTTAATAACTTATCTTCAAATATGGCTTTAAAAGCCATATACAGCCTTAAGTGTAAGTTTTCAACGAACCAAAAGGCCTCTAAACAGGTTCGAGACGATATTTGCGTTAAAAGCAGACTTACACTAAAGCCTCCGTTACTGATAACGATACAGTGATTATATGTGTATGTAAGTTAACCCTATTTTAGCATTAACTTAAGAACAATAGATACAAAGGCGATTTATCCCTGTAAGAAATTTCTTCCACTCCTAATAGCGCGTATGCGTCGGTCGGTGGCGTTCCTCTGTGCCTGTGGTACTCTCTACTCTAATCAATTACGTCGTATTATAAACAAACAGCCAATAAAATATAGTTCCTAGGTGGGATTTTAAAGATAAAAAAAGTAAAGCTTCTGGAGTACTTAACTTTACGTAGTCGGCAATACCGTTTCATTAGTACATTACACAGGCAGCCTCATTTACAATGTAATACGGTGAATAGAGACTAAAGTACTATGTGTGACCTTACAAACGGTCCGGTAGTTTTGAATTTTTGATATGTTGTCTAGGATGGTTAGTCAGTGTTTAAAATGCAAAATGCACAATTCCCCCCCCCTCCGCGCCCGCCGCCATATTGAAAAAACCGGCACTTTCTTCATATTTTTGCTCATATCTTCCTTTAGGAGCATTTTAGCTAGAAGAAAGCTTCGACAATGTTATAGAGAGTTAAATTTACTACATTTTCCATTTTACATTTTTTTTCTAGGACAAATAGTTACGGAGATATCTACATTTAAAAAAACGTAAAAAATCGCAATTTCCTACTGAAAAACAAACTTCTGGATTATATCTTCGTTTAGGAGCATTTTAGCTACAACAAAGCTTAGGCAATGTTGTAGAGAATTAAATTTACTATAATTTACATTTCAAATTTTGTTTCAAGGACGGTTAGTTACGGAGATATGCACATTTAAAAAACAGGAAAAGTAGAATTTTCCGAATATTTCTCAAAATCCTTGGTTTAGAATGCTGTCATTCAGTTACGGACTAGTCTAGGACAAATTAAAACATGTAGGAAATATGATTGCTTATAAAATTCATGTCCATTTTTACATACATTTTCGGAAAATGTGACTTTATTTTTTACATATCTCCGTTATTATCTGTCCTGGAAACAAAATTTGAAATGTAAATTATAGTAAATTTAATTCTCTACAAAATTGCCCAAGCACTGTTCTAGCTAAAATGCTCCTAAACGAAGATATAATCCAGAAGTTTGTTTTTGAGTTGGAAATTGCAATTTCTTAAGTTTTTTTAAATGTGCATATCTCCGTAACTATCTGTCCTAGAAACAAAACATAAAATGGAAAATGTAGTAAATTTAACTCTCTATAACATTGTCGAAGCTTTCTTCTAGCTAAAATGCTCCTAAAGGAAGATATGAGCAAAAATATGAAGAGAGTGCCAGTTTTTTCAATATGGCGGCGGGCGCGGAGGGGGGGAATTGTGCATTTTGCATTTTAAACACTGACTAACCATCCTAGACAACATATCAAAAATTCAAAACTACCGGACCGTTTGTAAGGTCAAAATCCTTTATTCACTGAATTAATGTACCTTATGTTATATACTTGACATTTGAATAAATATATAAATAGAATAAATAAAAAATAATAATAATTGAACTTCAGCTTTTGTAGAAACGATCACTGCAATGTTCAAAAGCTGAAAGCAAATTCGTTTAAAAAGAAAGTATTACGAGGGCGAATCAAAAAGTTCTTAGAACAGCATGGTGGTAAAACCTTTTTAAATGTAGTTTATTTTTATTTTATTTTAGCTATCCTTACGACATAATATGACGACAATTTTTTTTTGATTACGTATACCAATAACACATAATTAATTATTTTGTGAAGCAAATCGCTCAAAATCTGTCATAATGGACAAAAATGAGTTACGTGCCGTGATTAAGTATTTGTGTTTGAAAAAAATGTCCACTAAGGAAATTCATTTGGATATTCAGCAGACTATAGGTACTAATGCTGTACCATATTCCACGGTTGCTTGCTGGGTTGCCGAATTTAATAGAGGTAGGCCCAAGTGTGAAGATGAGCTTCGCTCCGGCCGGCCTTCCACCTCTGTTACTGATGACAACGTGGCGAGAATCAAAAAATTGGTATTAGAAGATAGAAGAATTAGCATCAAACAAATAGCAGAGATCCTACACATTTCTTTTGACAGCGTGCAATCAATATTGACGGACGTTTTGGGGTTTAAAAAAGTTTCGCTAAGATGGGTTCCGCGAATGTTAACTGAGGTAAACAAAGAACAGCGTGCGGAGGTTTCGAAGCGGAATCTCGAAATCATCGAACGTGACCCGGATGCGTTTTATCGCCGATTTGTAAACCAAGACGAAACATGGCTCCACCATTTTGATCCCGAAGCAAAAAAACAAAGCATGTCCTGGAAACGACCATCTTCTTCAGCTGATAAAAAATTTCGAGATTTTCCGACGGCGGGCAAAATTAGGGAATCTATATTCTAGGATGCGGAAGGAATCCTGTTTATTGACTACCTGCCGAAAGGAAAAACTATTACAGGTCCTTATTATAAAGAATTAATCCCGAAAGTGCGGCAAGTGATCATAGAAAATCGCCGGGGAAAATGGTCTACAGGCGCACTGTTTCACCACGACAACGGCCCAGCTCATCGCTCACAATTGGCAATCACTGCGATCCGCCAAGCTGGCTTCAAGCTGTTCGACCACCCGCCATATTCTCCGGACTATGACTAGGAAATCATTTTCACATATTCCCGAAATTAAAAGCACATCCGCGGAATAAAATTCCGAGATGATAATGCCATAGTGGGTGCTGTAGAGGAGTTTTTCGAGTCCCAAGGAAAATCTTATTTTACGATGGAATAAAAAAAAAATTAAAACAGTACTTAAAGTGTATAGAATAACAAGGAGACAATGTAGAAAAATAAAAGATAGAAAAACAATTTTCTTTTGTTTTTCACCCTTATTCTAAGAACTTTTTGATTTACCCTCGTACACGCTTAAATTACATTTCCCTTACCTTTCCAAGTTGTGGAAAGGATCGGGGCGTTGATAAGACTGTCATTACAAGGTTTCCAATTTTCCATACCCAAGGTAGGCGAGAGAGGAATCGTTTAGTGTTGGAAATATTGGAATAGCGACTTTCATGCAATTTTACAATTTTTTTTTTTATATTACGGTTTATTTTTCCATCTCACTGTCAGATGTCAAATGTTACTTCCCTGTTTCCGATGGAGCTGAGATTTTTGTCGAATCAGAAATGTGCATCTGCCGAAGGGCTTCTAATTGCAATTTGGATTCCCTAAATCGGTCGGTAACTTTTTGAGATTTACTAGAATTTTACAAATTTTTTTTTCGCTGACTTGGATTTGATAATTTCCCAATAACTTTTTTTAGCTCGCTATTCAAGAAACAGAATACTTGAATCTCGGGATTTAATTAAGCTAAAGAATTGTATTTTAGTTTTCATATCGGCTCCATAGCTCTCTTAAGACCTACCTACCTCAGAAGTCTAAGCCTAATAATGATTGTCTTTCTAAAATTGACAAATCACATTGGCTGATTAGCTCTGCATTAAAGTAAATTCAAAATTGCACATGGTACGTCATTTAAGCATCTTCGCCCTCTGTCATTTCTTACAATAGCCAGGTGAAACGTAATTGCATAAACACATAACTTTCCTTTCCTGATGGAAGGTATAATAGTTGACTTTCCCTCCATTCAATCGTGGATGTCAGAGCGGTTCCCCTTCATTTAGGTTTTAGCTATAGCCTAAATACCTAGATTAATTTTAACTGTGCTTCGTTCATAGCGCACGAAAATGGATTTTCTCAAACATGCAATGTAATATCGTCATAACGTGCGTTAAAACAGGCTTCGAAGTGTCATGTTTCGGGCGTAAAAATTCGAGAGGAGGTAAGAATTTCATACAAAATTGAAGGCCTAGGCCGGGAAGTATTTTTTTTTTAAACATGAGGTTGTCACAAGTCACAACGAAGAAAATATTATGACGTCTGTGTTAATGAACGGGCTAAACAGCTGAATTATGTTTTTTTTGAGTGGTGCATTTTTTTATTTCATTGCATGTTTAATAAAAGCACTATACATGCCTTAGCCGTGAAAAGGGCTTGCCGGCTGAGTAGGTATAGACGGCCGGCCGTAGGGAGGCCGGATATTGATACGACTTATTTCCCGGCGTCTGCAGTAATGTAGGTACTATTATACAACTTTTGAATATAACGAACTATTTAAAGAACGTATCCTGTACCCTACTATGAGTTTACAGTGACCGCACTCGCTAAGCGACTGTGTAAAGGATTTGTATGGAGAATTGTAGTTCTACAAAGTAACCGCTAGGAAGTTTACGCTGTCGTTAGCGAGTACGGTTACTTTAACGCATCGTAAGGGTATTGTGGTGGTTATTTTGGAACTTGGACGATTAAGAAGTTTTCTTTATCGAATAATTTGGATCCGAACTATTACTTTGTAATTGAACGTTATAGTAGATAATTGATGGAAAGCGGTATATTTTAAATAAATAAATTGTTTTCACCTCACCAGCTCAAACATGGCGATTTTGCTGTCAGATAACAGTGAACAAAATGCGATTTTGTTTCGAGCGTGAGTAGAAAGTAGCTTTTTAATTTTTTCAATATCTGACCACGAATTGCCATTATTCAGCCAAAGGTTAATTATAAAATCCTAATCATTTGAATCTCGATGCACTCTGTTTCTTTCATATGTAAATAAAAGAGAGGGATAGAAACTTATCAATTTGAAATTCGATTTTCGAATCCGACCTCGATTGAGAACAGTTCGGATACGCGTTATACCAAAAAATTCATTAAAAACACCCGAAAAAGTTTTAATTGCAACGTATTTTTTTTTCTTTATTATATTTTTATTTAACGACCGAATATTAAAACTAGTGTGCCTTTTATATAAAACAATAGATCATTGCTCGAATAAAATAAGATTTTTCAACTTATTGTAAATATAATAATAATTTATAATTTCACCATTTATCATAGATGCATATTCGAAACGTACCTTAAAAAATATCGAGTTCATATTGTAATTTGTTATTTTCTTTTGCATTTATTTTGTTTGGTGTTTTAGGAGTAAAAATATTAATCAATTTATAAACAAAATCTCGTAATATAATATGTATTTATAAATAAACACGTCATGTATCTGCTAAATCTTCCAATTTGATAAAATAATGACAATAACCGTGTTGGTTGGTTGATTATAATTTCAATTAAATTATATTGTTATTCCTTTTTAAGCAGCACTTACCTATCTATTTCTGATTAATAATATTAGCAACGAAGACTATAAACATACGTTGGAAGAAAAAGCACAAAATGTCGAATATGTTCTCGCTGATGAGGTGAAAAGTTGTGTGTGCTACACGAGAGCAAAGTTTTTTGCATCTCGTGCTGTTGAGTCCCTCGCTACACTCAGGATTCTAACATAGAATCACTCGCTACGCTCGTGATTCAAACGTGGAATCCTTCGCTTGCTCGTGACTCAAAATCATCACTCGTAACAAAAAACAACTTTGCTCTCTTGTTGCACAAATAACTATTACACAATTGTTTTACAAGGTCGTAATAATGATTCTGAATGTAATTACAATGATATGGTGACAATTATATTAATTACAATTAAAGAAATATAGCATAAAAACTAATTAATGGATTATGAAATTTATAAAACACTAACCAGCATAAAAACTAAAAGACGCAACGGTAACGCCTATGACTATCAAAGGCTTAAAAAAAATTATAAATAAAAAAATATTGTCTTTGTTGTAGATCAAGAAGTGAATAGACAAAATAGGTATAAGAGATGATGAAACTGACAGACGACATCTGTTGATACAGATGAGATCCAAGCTTACGCCAGTATTTCTAAAGACCAGCTTCAAATCTTTTGCGTCCAACTTCATATTCAATTGCACATCATAAAGAAGTCACACCCGTGAGAACACGCAATCGACACAATCGCTAATTCGATTAATCGATAATCGATATTGCGCCCGACCGATTCCGTTCCCCAATAAATGTCGAACATAATCGATGAAATTCAACCGCTCGTGACTAATACATCTGTGATACCGCAATGTCTTTTACGCCCTAAGAATAAGATAGTCTATATAAATTAGAGAAAGAAGGTCGTATAGGATATAATTTCAGTAGCATGTATTGTATGAGGTTCGTACATTATTATGTTAGTTTTGGCTCGTAAAGAACTCGGGCCCGGTAACGTTGTCATGTTTATGGGAGGGGAAAGGAGAAATGCAATGTTCAATGATGCGAGTACTTACAATTTATATGGATTTGGTCAATGGTTATTGATATTTTTTTCTGACATACTCGTGCGTACTTCAAAATAATATTATAATATTATTATGACTTTTAGATAATGATTCAATATTTAATTTTTAACATGAGCAACGGCGCTTTACTTTATTTTCTTGGGAAGAAAAACTAACTTGCGGTAGAGAAATGAGAGAGATTAATATTAAATTATTATATTTTTTTATACCGATTAGTATTAGTACTGATATACGCATCGAATCTTAACCACTTTATAACAAAGGGTTTTTACATATCCAACTGTCCGTATGTATGTTTTTTCTGTTAATTTAAACGTTAAACCGCGGTAAAGTTCCACGCGCTACGTGAATTAATTATTAATATACTATTAGACTGGTCCATCAAAAAATCAAGTCAAGATTGACTTAGGAAACAAAATTAATGGCGATTACAGTAAATTGATACGCCTTTTTCAGTGGAAATGAGTCAGTGCTGGGCGGATATACATTAATGACAGACGCTTCATACACTTATAGAAAGCAATGAATATCAGAACATTCATACTACTAAAATACCCTTTAATTTCTGGAATCGTACTAAAAACCACGTGACGTCACTCTGTAAAGTGAATGACTCGATAATCGGGTCGCCGTAAATATCGACTGAATCGTATTCGGGTTTTATGAATGCAGATATTTTCAGAATGAGTCTCAACCACGTCTGTGCTACTGTTAAAAGGCGGTATCTTACTATGAAATCCGTATAGAGATACGACCTTTTTATCCTAGCAGACGTGCCTGTTTATAACGTGGTCTGAGTTTTCATCGAAAACTAAATTTAATACGATGCGTATGAGGAAAAGTTGTATGTACGTCGTCGGATTGTGATGATTGCTTATTTATCATTTTGTGAATTTATTTATATATTTACGAATTTATTAACAATTATAAATGGAAAACATTATTTTGTTACAAGTGAAAATATTGAGCCAAGCACAATCGAGGCCGAATTTTTGTCTGTCGTAAATAAAAAATATATTGTACAATATGTCTATAATAAGTACTTTTCATTGCACATAAATTATTCGTTGAAAAAAGGATGTAAAAAATACTAAAATACTGCGTATTTATACTGTAAACACTGTATAGTAAATTCACGTAAACTATTTCACAACGGTAACCCAACACTATTTACGTCATAAGGCCCGAAATACACGTATGTTATGTTGTTGGCGAATTTGTAAAAATGGGTCGCAACCTTACTCCAAGGTGACGTAGCTCTAATACGCCAAAAGGGCGTAAGCGATAAGAATCTCAGTAACGTTTACGACTTTTTTGAAATTAAACGAGATGGATTGGCTTTGGAACCTAAAGGGCGTAAGTCGTAGGAACTTCTTATAGCGTTTATGACTTTTTTTATTAATTATTGAAATGGGAACGACGTAAACTAGACATAATATCACTGACCTTTATGTGTGTGTTAATTAATATTATAAAAATAGTATTTTAATGTTTTTGAGATGCATGGAAAATGGGAACAGCATTGACGGGGGTTTTTTTTTTATACCTTGGGTAAATGAATTGGAATCTTATTTTCGAGGTTAAAATTCTAATTGTAATTTCTTGCATTGTATTTCTCCTGTATGTTTTATTTTATGAGGTGTGTACTAAACAGTACTTGTATTGTATTGTTACCTTATTCCATCTGTTATTTAATCAGAAATAATATATTTAATTGTGTTCTCTACGAGTTTTACGTTTACGTTAAAGCGATCTAGAGGTCACTGGACGGAATAGATTTTTCGTACAAACCTAAATCGTTTCAAAACGATATTTATAAGTGGTTTAAAATGTGGGTATAGATAAAATGTCTTTAAAAGCTACTAAATCATGGCAATAAAACAAAAATAATATTGTTTTCCATAAACAACGCTTCCATTGATAGATAATGGCAATCAAGAATTAATGTAACAATCAATTAAAAACAAATTTAGGGTTCAAAGGGAAGGGTGAATTATGTAACGTAAACAGTTTTTGAACATCTGGTGGAGGAAACGCGCTCTAAGCTACGGAAGTCAGCGTGCAGCCTGCTGATATATAGTCCCATAAAAAAAACATAAAAAGTCAAGTTTCGTAACGCATTTCTTTCATCGTAAAAGTTCTGATACTTTATTTAAATCTAAGTTAGTATCAACTTGGTAATGACACAGTGACTTGGTATTTTTTTTTTGCAGATTCGTAGAAGGCAAATTCATACTATTTTTTGACTTAGCTGATATAGGCACTCTACTATAGGTTACTCCAAGACATCATTGCAAATTTTGTACCAATGTGTAGTCGGTTAGTCAGTTCAAAACTTATATCAATGATACGATTTGATGTCATTTAATAATTGATTTTCAATTAATAATGCGAAAATTATGCATCAGTTTGTTAAATTGTCAAAAAGTTCAGACATCAACAAGAATCTGAATCAAGATATATCAAAGGCATATTAATTAAACGAAAAGTAAATGCTCTCTGGTATCAAAAGATTACAGCACCTCTAGCACAACTGTGACACGTGACTCTTTTGCGCGCGAGATACATTACCTATCTCTTTCTGTGCAGTACTGTTAGAGAGTGACGGGTGACGCTATGTCGCGCGACGAATACCTAATTGTGCTAAACGGACAGAACCCGTCACTAAATACATATAACCGTTGTGTTCTAGAAACGCTCACGTTTATAACTTGCGTACGATTGGAAATTAATAACGCCTATAATATTCCGTGGTTCCTTGTGTGCATTGGTGTGAGAAAACTGTCACGCTCGGCCGAGGTACTGTTCGTAAATTATGCTGACAAATTACGACAGCCGCCGTTTTTACAGCCTTATCTGTGTCGTATTAGGGAAATTGAAACTTAAGTGGGGCGACTTGCGCAGCACTACCGGGCACCCTGTATACAATATTATTTGATTAATTGAGAAGGTACGAACGGTATTTTATTCTTTGAATAATTTTGACGTAGCAAAATAGAATGGATGGATTCCATGAACTCACATAATTCTAACAAAGATTGTCGCCTACTCTATAAACTTTTGGTATTACAAATTACAAACTGAAAAACGTATAATGTTTTCGTAACAGTGTTACCCTTCGGAGTTTCGGAGATCTAACTAAAAAGAACGATAGATAATCAGAAATCCAAAGAAAAACTCAAAAAAATTAAACTAAATTCTCAGTATTCACGAAAATACTGCGACAGATATTTTATTAGGGTGATAATGATAATGATAAAATATACGTCTATAAATCCCTCGAGTTCAACTCTTCCCATTAACCTGAAGTCATTTAATAATAATTATCCATCAACTTACCTAATAAGTACCCTAAGTTAGAAAGTTGGTTCTAATTAGCTCAAGCTCTCATAAAATCATTCAAAATTCAAGCTGAAACTTCAAGTTACGAACTTTCCGAAACCATATTAGGGCGTGTATCGAGTTCCGAAGTAATTAGGGGCGTAAGGGGATATGATAATTTGAGAAGGGCGTATGACTCAAGTAATTAATGAACATTTTAGATCAATTGGCTCTGCGATGCCTTGGTGCCTCCGCTGATTATAATAATGTCTATTTCCACCCTCGTGATTTACTTGTATGTGCTAATAATTAAGGGGATGGTCAAGTCAAAGTCTTAGTGACATTTAGGCTTTTTAGAGCTAACCTTGTTTCCATCGCACACATTCTATGCCAGTATACGAACCCAGGACCACCGCGACGGAAAGTTATAGTGTCGCATCTATTCATCATCATCATTGGACTATACCACCTACAACGCATTCACTGGGGTGGCCTAAGAACAAACATGTATGACGGTGAACGCATATATGCGTTGCTAGCAGTGACTTCATTAAAATATGATATATGCACCGTCCACTATGTGCGGCACATACGAACACGGTTCAACAGCTGTACCTTTAGCACAACTGTGACACGCGGCTCTTTCTCGCGCGAGATATATTACCTATCTCTTTCTGTTCAGTGCTGTGAGAGAGCGACGGGGGACGCTATGTCGCGCGATAGAGCGCGAAGCGTAGTTGTGGTAGACGGGCTGATACGAGAGCGACCACCACGGCCGCATACGTGACATGACGTGACGTGCGTGCGGGCATGCGTGCGTGTGTGTGTATCTTTGTTACTTCATCACGCTAAAACGGCAGAACGGATTTGCATGAGATAGTTTACACACATTGGCTACTTTTTATCCCGAAAAAATCCTGTTCCCGTAGCACACGCGATTTCAACGCGAGCGAAGCCGCGGGCAAAAGCTAGTTTAACCTAATCCTAAAAGATAACTATTCATAATAACTAACTAACTAGAGTATGTATACGAATTACAAACAAGCGAAACGCCCACCGAGTAATCTACGTTTATAGCATTTTTGTGGCATTTCGCTACAATTAACGTGGACAAATGAAATGACATAAAATGGCAAAGGTGAGGCTATAATTTGAACGTGGGCGGGACGTTATTACGATTACAGGTAAGGTCAGCAGAATTATGGACCTATTCCTCTAGGCACAAATATTTAGAGCAATATTTTGTGGTAAGTATTTTATTTTATCTTTGTCGGTTTGGGTTTTTTCTGTTTGTTACTCAAGGAAAATCAAGACACGAAAAACTCATTTATAACCAAAATAGTTATTAAACTATTGTAGTAAATTTCCTTCGCTTGGAGCTCGTGTGATAAATAGTCATGAGGGGCGTAAATGAGTGAGTTATTAATTTTCTTTAATATACGTATATATTTGGGTCCAAATTTTCGCCGCTGAGTAGAATTTGCGGCCAATCTGTATTACTACGCGGGTTATCTCTGAGATTCTCACAATGTCGTCTGCGTCTCGAATACGTGGACTGCAGCGGTACGTGGAGCCACGTCAAGCGATACTATTGAAGATCATTGACCGAGCGAGTAAACCGTCTCTGTTTCAACTTCCTCAAAATTTCTTTCGTGTTTACACTTCTCACCTAAATTTGCCAATCGATTCTTATGAATTTTTCAAAAGGGCGTATAAGGTTGAAACCGTTTAAAATGACAAGTTTCAGTGATTTCGAAATAAGCTCGCGGGGTCTACAGCTTACGAAGCCACGATTCCTAATAAACGTATACTCCTTATCTGGCAGCACCGGACAGTCTGCCAACATCACGCTGCACCAAGCAGACTTGACAGGAGATCATGCAGCGCTGTCTCCACCGACGTTTACGCCCTCGACCACGGGACCACAACAGAAGAAAATGATTTTAAGACCTTATACACCCTTTGGCACACATGCATGTTTTATCGTGGGCTGCATAGAATAGCCACTTGCATATGAAATAAAATAAAAATAGAAATAAATATCGGACAACCTCACACAAATCAATCTAGTCCCACAGTAAGCTCTAGCAGGCTTGTGTTATGGACACTAGACGACGATAAACATACTTAATATATATAGATAAATAAATACTTAAATACAAATAACATCCATGACCCAGGCACAAATATTCGAGTTCATCACACAAATATTTGCCCTTGCCGGGATTCGAACCCGGGACCGTCGGCTCAGTAGGCAGTTGCTTAACCACTGCGCCAACCGCGTCGTCACCGCATATAAAGTGATTTCTGAGGGCAATCAGTGGTCACGGAGGGTTCTATAATTGCACTCAGGGCCGTAATAGCTTCTTCACAATGGCGTCATGTTGAAATGTAATAACGGTACATGACTATGAAAATGTCATTTCGCGTGATTTGGGGAAAACCCCCTTTATGTGAGGGGCGAAATATAGTTTGGCATTGTCATTTTTAGGGTTCTTGTCACACTAAAGCTGAAATGGTTTCATAAAAACATCTGGGCTATTGTATTTATTCCAATTAAATAACAGAACCGAACGCGTCGCTTTTGTATACTTATGTAGAATTCCTAATAATGTTGTCTTTCTCATTTAGATGAAGATTATACTTTATTTGGATTGACACGGACAACAGAAACCTTCAACTTAATTAAGTTTGACGGCGAGAAAGAAAGCCAGAACATTACATTATGTTATTTTACAAGCTGTTTGAAAAGTACGTGACTTATTTTTGATTCTCACTTCAAAAGTCAATTCAAAAATCAATCTCGTTCTAAACTGTTAAAAAACTGTCCCCAAACTATGTGTCAACATTATTCCCATTATCCCATTTTTCCGACTTGGAATAGACAGGTAATGGTAATTGGTAACGCGTGGATATGAGCGTGGTAAGGGCGCCTGCTCACGCGACGGTCGCGTCGTCGCGTGCCTAGATCGCAGCGATAAGGGCGCGTGTCCACTGGCTCCGACATAACGAATGCCTCAGAAAATGAATACAATGAATTTAGTTGTACCCAAATATTCTCGAACCTGTCTCTCATTTTTTGAAACATTTTTGGAAATCCGTAACAGTAAACATTGAGATATCTAACCGTATTCCAAGTAGTTCCCTTATCGCTCAAGTTTCAAGAAAGAAAATTGACACTCAGAACCAGACTAAGACTAGGATCAGACTACAAAGACGGTGCTAAATTTTAAAATAACTCATTTCTCTAACCTAGAGACGTGCCGTTTCCCGATTTGTATGGGGAAAGATCGTTCCCATACAAAAGAGGTTTTTTATTTTTTATTATTCTAAACAGCCAAGGTTGAAGCCTCCTATTAAGCAATTAAATCTTGCTTGTGTCAGAGAACGCTTCCCTTCTCGAGAATGGCACATCTCTACTCAAACCTCATAGCAAAGCCGCAACACCTTTGGTTAGTTTCCCAATTAGGTATACACAATTTCCTTCTAATTATTTTTTATTTCTAAATTGGCACGCAAACTTTTAGACCACCCTACGCATATATTCGAGTGAAATGCCCCGACCCAAGTTCCGAAAGTAATATGTTATTGAGTGTAACTAGAGACCAGTGGGGCAGTAAACGAAGCAGCAACAATGCAAGGGGGTTGCAAACAGAGCGCATTCTGCCCTTAATTCGCATTGATTTTCCTACTCTCGACCTACGCACTACGCACTGTGTGTTGCCCCATAGGTAGTGCGTGCGAAAATAACTTGATGAAGTAGTGTAGTTGGAATACACTGATTACTGCAGAGGCCGGGAAAATCATTTTATGGTGAGTATGGTTTTGAAGGACGATGCGAGCCGAGAAGACAGTGGGGCAGTAAACGAAGCAATAAAAATGCAAGGGGATGCAATCAGAGCGTTTTGCGCCCCTAATTCGCATTGATTTTTCCGCCCTTGGGCGCTAACGCATTGTGTTGTTGAAAAAATAATCGACAACCTTACCAGTTATTTGTAATTGGAATTTCATTCAAGCTACACATCAAGTTATGCGAATTCAGGTCTAGAAATTTTCAATTCCAATACATTTTTGGCCACAATTAACTTAAGCGAGGATTGCTGAAGCATACAGCAAGTTTTATTCTAGAGCTTGTATTAATAATTTTATTTCGAGCACGACTTGAAGAGATCACTTTATCTATGTGTCTTATCGAAGTTCTTGTTATTCTGGTTCCTCTGTAACAGGTCATTGGAAGCATTCAGTAATTAATTCCATATTCGCATCGTAACTCGCACGACGCAGCCACACACGTGTCAGTCGGATTAACCACGTCTGTCTGCACAAGCACATGTCTGGGACATCGTGCATGTGCATCCTGTAGCCTTGGTATGTTCAGTGTTCCGAATATGCATGGAAGTTATAATAGAAATTTGAAGACGCGGTTAACTGATACTGCTGAGTACGGAGCTAACATTCCTGGATTTAAATCCCAGCATGGGCAAATATTTGTGTGATAGCTCGAGAGATGTTCCTGGGTCACAAAGTGTCGCCTATGTATTTACTATATTACTCTAGATACCCGTGACTTTGTTCGCGTATTGTTTTCTTTACCGTAGACGGATAACAAGTATCCTATAACCTTTGGACGTCCAGCGGGCCTATGATGGTTACTTTTATCACGCGATAAATAAGTGACAAAGCATCCGTCACGTTTTGACAACATGCGAGTGTGAGTGACAGATGCTTTGTCATTTATTTATCGCGTGATAAACGCAACCATCATAGGCCTGCAGCTATCTCTGTGCCAAAATTGGTTAAAACTTATCCAGACCTTTCAGCGTGATGGGAGGACAATGGTTTTTAGGGTTCCGTACCCAAAGGGTAAAAACGGGACCCTATTACTGAGACTTCGCTGTCCGTCCGTCCGTCCGTCCGTCTGTCACCAGGCTGTATCTCAACAACGGTGATAGCTAGACAGTTGAAATTTTCACAGATGATGTATTTCTATTGCCGCTATAACAACAAATACGAAAAATAAAATAACATAAATATTTAAGGGGGGCTCCCATACAACAAACTTGTTATAAATTATATATATGTATAGGTACGGAACCCTTCATGCGCGAGTCGGGCTCGCACTTGCCCCATTTTTTTATGAATAAATATATGGAAATTATGACCAACAAATGGCACCAGGCTCGCATGGCGCCGCGCGCCCATACAAAACAAATGAGGATCCTGCATCACGCTATTAAGATTTTCCCTGAAATCATGACCCCTCTCCCTAGAAATATGATTCAATACAAACCTAGAATTTTATAATAGTATAGATGAATAACGTCTTGCAACGGATTGTTATTTATTTCTTTATTTAGGAATTAAAAATAGAAGGGAATATAAATTACTAGCTGTGCCCCGCGGTGTTACCCGCTCATCCCACGGGAACACTAAATTTATTCGGGATGAAAAGTATCCTATGTCCTTCCCCGGGACTGAAACTATCTATATACCAAATTTCATCTAAATCGGTTCAGCGGTTTAAGCGTGAAGAGGTAACAGACAGACAGACAGACAGACACACTTTCGCATTTATAATATTAGTATGGATATGGATTAGTATGGATTAGTATGGATATGGATTAAGCACACTTTGCACAGATAGCAAGTAACCCCGCTCTTTGCATGTAGCTGTCAAGAGGAGTGCTCGCAATCCTTAATACATATCCTCTTTACTTTTATATATAGGCATTCGACATTTTGTAGCTTTGTCTTACTATGAACCAACAATGGAGCAATAGAACATTGAAAATAGTGTTTTTTTATACATATTATATATACAGCCTGAAGAGTTACATAAGTGAACTATTTTAGCACAATTCCCGAAAAATAAAATCCCGTTGTCATGTCGGTACAACCTCGGGACAACTTACAACAACAAACTTTATTTTTTTTTTTATTTTTTTTTATAAAATAAATAAATAAATATTAAGGGACAATCATACACAAATCGACCTAGTCCCAAACTAAGCTAAGCTTGTACTATGGGTACTAGACGACGATATACATAATATATAAATACATATATAGATAACATCCATGACCCAAGAACAAATATTTGCACAAATATTTGCCCCGGCCGGGATTCGAACCCGGGACCGCCGACTCAGTAGGCAGGTGTCTACAAACCGAGCCAAACGCGTCGTCTTTAACTAACTTTAAGCAGAATTGGACTAGAAAGTTCCATCTGTCGTTTTAATTTGAATCATGTCTAGACACTCGGCGTTATACCGAGATTGAGATGAGACAACGCAAATGCTAAGGAGATGAAGAAAATATTTTCTGACTTGTTTCCAGTTCTCTTTGTGTCACATATTGTTACCAATTTGACAGACTTCACTTTAATAGTGGATGATAGTGCAATACTTAAGGGCAATTATTCTAGCTCAAGTGGGAAAATATGCGAAGGGATGAAAAATGTTGTATCAATCTAAGATGTTTTCTTCTAGAAATACGTATAAGCCTAACTTCTTAAGACATATTATATTAGGTTAAGTTCACACAACTGTAACTATATTTTAAGTATCATTTACAAGAAAATGTGTGACTGTTTTGCTTTCGGCGTTTCTTCTCAACAGTGGTCTCCTCTTGTGAAATTCCGATAGAATCAGACATGTAAGTGTCCTTTTGTTATAAATATATTTTCACATAACGCAGTCAAGGGCTATGTAGCAAGCAATATCATTATCAAATGCACTGGACTGCAGACTGCACACTGCTCGCGTCGATATTAAAAATACATAGTCTAGTCTCGTCTAGAATCAATAGTCGACCACCAATCAAATCTAGCGGGTACCATGCAGCAAATTTTGATCTTACGAAAACCACTGATGTTTTATAACAAATTGATTTTACACAAATGCAAATAAAAATAAAACTAAGTCATTCACATAAAAGTCTTGTTCACAAAAATATAAATAAAGATTTCAAGGATGTTCTGACACAAAGATAATGAAAAATGATTGTTAAACTAAAAAAATGCTCCCGAAAATCAATAAACTGACAGCAACACACTGCTCATAAAAGATAATATCACGATCCATTACTGCAAAAATTTGGAAAAAAAGCTTTCAAGAGCGTACAAAATTAATGACAAGACACGTCCATTGTCATATATTGACGGCATTAGGTCGATTTGACACCATTAGGTCGATCTGAGCGCTTTGCGCCATTTGCGATCCATGAGTTGCGGGATTTAGATTAATGATTACCTGTCATCAGTGGGGGAGTCCGAGATTTCATGTGGAGTATAAAGCATATATTGTAATATTAAAACTCACCTTAAAAGCTTGTGTTCCGTAAATATATAACCAAAGTATGAGAGCAAAGAATATAAGTACCTACTTAAGAGTATGAGAAGCACCATTTTATAGCAACTAATTATTAACAACCCAAGACAGTAGGTACAACATTTTGGTAATGGCGTACTTACGTACGTACATTGAAATCCGACTACCATCAGTCTCTAGCAAAGAGTATATTTTTGGACAAAAACATAACATAACTCTTGATAATATTACAGTATATTGATTAGGTACCTAAAGTTTCAGGTTTTTTTTAAATCTAATAATATAGTTGAGAACCTACGTAAGTCGATTTGATAATTCACCCACCGCAAACTGTGTCACAAGCGAAGCGGTTAACCGACCTAATCAGCAAAGTTCCCTCAAGACCGACCAAATTGCCCAAACCACTAAGCCGCGCCATCGCTCAACTGTCAAAGCATCACTCACGACGGGACGTCAAATTGTGTTTGACAGAAAAAAACGTGTAAAATCTTCAACGTTAGGGGTCCAATTAAAAACTATTTAGAAACTATAATCCTTGCACATCTTGTCTAACAAAGCGTTTGCATTGCTATTGAAACATTTTTTTTACGCTCCGAAAATTTGCATAAAAGCAAAAGTAAACAACGTCACAGGATATTAAATTTGAAGTAGGAATTTTTAACTAATTGAAAGTGACGGGTCCTTTGTAAAATGACACTTGATGGGGCAGGGTAACACGAGGAAGTATGCAAAACTAGACAAAACAAGTGTGAAGAGGAACCAAGGAAGGAAGACACACGTGAATCTTACAAATCCTTAATAAAGACTATAGTTGTTTGAGTCGATACGCTTTGTTGCAATAGTTTATCTTGTAACATTTGTAAGACAAATAATAGAATGATCTATGAAGAAGATAAAGAAGGGTGCTAAAATGATCAGAGCGTTGTATTATAGCGTTAACGGGTTTTGAAAGTAGTTTGGTGCAAACCTCCTAATAGTAATGTCCTCCTCCTACTACTACTGTTATGGTATCGAAACCTGTACAAAAAGTATTCTTGTCGTGCTGCGTATGGATCGTTTTAATTCACATAGGTATTTATTAACTCAAGGCATCGATTGCAAGATTGATTAATCCAAAATGAAAAAAAGGTTCATTGTTAAAAGAGCACGCAAAAAAACGCCAAAAAAGTGCATCAATAGAAACTAAACAAAAACTATAATTCCTCGCTAAAATAAGATACATTGAGGCGGTAATGCGAATTGAAATATCACATTCAAAAACCACGAATCCGGTATAAATGTTAAATAGAACAAAAGCAAAAAAAGATTCGTTTTGGGACCGTTATAGTTTCAGCAAAACAAAAATAGCGATGCTGCTAACGGTGTTACACTATCTAGCAGAGAATCGAAATTCGTTATACTGTGGTAGTGGTTGAAATTTTGGAGATCGGCACACCATAAGTTGGTGGTGTAATACAGACCGACCCTCGTGTTCATTTTTTATGTAAGTAATATAACGTGCAACATACGAGGGGTGAGTAAGATAAAGATGCGAATTTAAGACGTTCCGCGATTGGTCGGGATTCGCAAGGGTGGCACCCGGCGCCGAAGGGCGGAGAAACAATTTTGTAATCGAGTCCGTTGCATACATGAATTTTATCAAAATATACTTGAAGCAAATTGAATTTGAATTTAGATTCTTGGACACGTATCTTTAAACAGGAATGAAGCTTGTTTTTGCTTTGAAGTAATATGCCATTGAAAATAATCTTGACGATATACTGGATTTTAAACTTGTAGTAAACATAAGATTACCTACAATATAAGACCACCAATGTAACTGATACCGTAATAAAGGCCAAGGGCTTCTGACGTAAATTATGTTTATACCTACATATGTGTAAGCACAATTATGCTGTTTTTTTAATGGGCCACGTAACTTTTGATACCGATTTTAAAATCCTAAAATGGTACATGGCGTTAAATAAGGAAAAAGATAAGATTAATATGGGGATTGAAATTAAGTAGTTTTAACTCACTATTGTGATTTTCTCTTTCACAATTATTTAGAAAATTAAAAATTTAACTGTCATTGCGCTTTCCTGAAACCACTTTCCTATAAAACACGTACATTTTCCATATTATCTAGAAATAAGACAATCAAAATCATTGTTTAAGCTCGTAGTAAAGTACCCAGATCATCAGAACGCACGTTTGAGAACACAAGAACAAGTAAATCACCAAAACAATAAGACATCGCGTAGCATAAATCAAATTCCCTAATAAGCGCAATATCTTCACGCTTCGAGCGCACTTTCACAATTCGTTTTTTTACCTTTAGCACCTATGCCCGCCCTATGAAAGGCGTTGAACGAATTTATGGCCCGTATCGCCACAGTTTCAATTATTCCCCATAAAATATTGTCCATGGTTAGTATAATTTTGCGCATCTAAGATTTGGTTATGGGTCGTTACACTAATTCGATGAATTGGTTAGGAAAAGGAGAAAGTGTCATGTGATGATATATGCAGTCTAATGTAGGGAGCGAAAGTGAAATTTGAAATTTTATTGAGCTTGAGTAACTATCACTGAAAAAATGTCTATAGATTATTACATGTGAGAAAAGAAAAGAAAAAAAAACAATAGGAAACCATGAACTTTTGAATCAAGAGAAGAATCTACAAATGTAACTCGCGTTTAGAATCTCCAGAAGATTAAAATGTGTTGTGTTGCGAAATTCGAAATGGTCATTGTAGCGAGCGGCAAATCAAGTTAGAACGCAAGATGCGTCCACAAAAACGAATACAAAATTATTCAATCCTGAACTAACAGTAACATGTTAATTCCCGCCGGTCAAAGGAAATGAGATAAAAGATGCAGCACAAATTGCAACGGATCCAACAATAGACGTTTCAATCAACCAAAAATAACACAAAGTGGACCAGACAGATGTTGGTTCAAAAGATACGTTTTACAAGAAAACTGGAATATTTCGTGAGACTAGCTTCCGCGTTGCAGAACCGGTTGTGAGGAGAAAAGGTTCAGAGTTTTGGTAATAATAGTTTTTGTAGTTCCCATCAAGTTCATGAGTCAGATTGGAGAAATAAAAGACTGACGTTGAACTTGAAATTAAAAGAAAAAGCAGCATTCTTTGTCAAATTTTTGTTGTTGTTTGTTAAGAAACTTATTTTTAAGCAGGAGTGAATAGAAAAACGAGTTGGCAAAATGAAGTAAACATGTAGATTTTTATATTTGACCTTTTAAGACGACAAAAATATAATGTAACAATAGATCTATTCAAACAAATGTAAATAACAGTTAGATTATCTGCAAGGTGAATTTAAGCACGAGCAAAGAGTTATCTATTAGTTGAATATTACAAAGTATTCACTTCATAATCACCATTGTCAGAGCAATCTTTAATCTTATCACATCATACAACAATCTGATTAACGACAATGCCAATATATATAGAACGCTTGCGCGATCTAAAATACGATAAAATAACAATAGTTATTCTTAAAGATAAGCAAAACGGAACGTCGTTGTGGAACATTGTTACGAGTAACTTATTGTTGACCTTTTAACCCTTTCACGGCGCAGACGTCATTGTCGCGACAAGTCTGACGATGACGGGCCGTCACTCAACTTGAAATGGCGAAAATGCACTTTGAATGCAATAAAGAAAGCACGGTGCAGTTTCTCACGGATATTCCTGTAGCCAATCTAACGCGCCAATATGATGGTGTACATCCATTTTTTGATGAAAATAACATGAATTTTGGGGTGAATGTAGTCTCGGTATAGTAATAAGAACCAAGTGGACGTGAAAATATTGCCCAACATTAGTTTCCGAAGTAACAATGCGTAGACTTGTCCAGAAATTCAAATTGATATATCATGGAGTTTTATAGTCTCTCTCCCCTCATTGTGCTATAAATAAACATATCAAATAATAGACTTCGATAGTCTTGTTATCAATAAACAAGGAATATTAGACGCTCCCGTCAGCCTAGTTTACAACGTCAAAAGAATTCATAAAATAACTGTCATCTCGTCAAAATCATATCAAAAGCGTACTTTTGTTGGAAAAAACATTACCGTCGTATAATATTCACACAAACGCCCTATAATTTTAAATTTAAGAAGTCTTCCGAAATCTATTGAATATTTACAGTACACCGTAATGCCGAGATGTAAAGGTTAAAGTTGTATGAACCTTGTATGGTCTTAGTGTAACAATAGAGGATAGTGAATTTGCTCTCCTAAATCACGAAGGAAGGGCTTTTGTACTTTGAAAGAAAATATGGGCCATCCATAAAAATAATAGAGGACATTGTTTCCTTCTGGTCACGAATGTGGAATTTTTGATCTCGGAAACGCATGGGATTAAAACGGGAGACTTAAATAAATTGAAATCCTAGAACAGCTTCGCGCGACGTGTTATAACGAAATACAACAAGTTTTGTTATGTTAGCTAACATTATCTAGCTATTTACATAAATCGGAGAACTGACAAACTGAGGTGTACTAGTCACCAAAATAAGTTTTGTAAAATTAGCATGATTTAAGCACAGTTTGGCAATTTCTCAAGTAGTTAAATTAATTTAGCTCTTTATTATTTTCAGCGTACGTTTAGCTACCGTTTAGTTACCATTACACCTGAATCGTTCTAATTTAGATATAACTTTGAAATTAATTTACATACAATCAAATAATTACCATCAATAATTTTGTATAGGTACAGTCTGGTTAACTTTGGCCCTTCCGTATAACATTGACCCACACCTAAACACCACTAGTTTTAATAGTTTTACTGCTACAGCAGATAAAGGACGTATTTCAACAGTTATATATTTTTTCAATTTACAATATCTATGCGCTGTGGCAGTAAGACAATTAAAACTGGCAGCATGTACATGTGAGGCCTACGTTATACGGAAGGGTCAAAGTTACCCCCCGTTTGTCTCTGTTTTGTCTATAAAAACCTACATATACAAATTTGTATGTAACAAAAACAAACGCATCGTATATTCCAATATGGCTAGTATTTTATACATAAAAATAGAGCATAAATATAGGAAATACAGATTCGATGGTATTCATTAAAAAGCAAAAAGTACCGATTGAATTTAATCCGCAAATAAAAAACACATACGCACTATTTTTCTCGAATGTTTAAATGGGGTAACGCGTTGATCCAATATTTGGACTATAAATCATTGTTCGAACAGCACACATATTTGTTTAGGAATTACACGTGTATTTGTTTAGGACACACGAAACGTAACTTTTATAGTGTAGATTACTGAGTTTAAACTGATTATAAGTGTAAAAACATTAAGGCATGTTAAGTGTATAAGATAAGTGATCGGAAATCTATCGCAATGAAACATGTCGGGCTGATCCTGACAATTTTTGCGAGCCTTTAAACAGTTTTTAAATTACTATGGATGAAATTATAATTTTCATGGCGAATTCAGCCTATGTCGTAACAGACCATTCGCTCCATATTACAGGGTTCTATTTTACAATAATATTTTCTTCGGTTTCCGCGACTGTCACACATTTAAATAAAACAATTTAAACGGATTATATCGCGTATATTAATTATTTGAGCCTCCCTGACGTTTCAGTACCTTTACAGATACCGTTGTCAAAGGTTGACTGAGAAAAACACAATTTTTCTCTGTCAAAGTTACATTTGTGCAAACTACCCATTTTGTAAATATTAATTTAAAATAAAGGTGTTCATACATGCCAGATGGGCCTAATGTGTAAAGACAGTTACACATGTGCCAGAAGGGCATTTATTATTTTATTTAAAATATCTACCAGCGGTTCACTAAAGGCTTACTGAGGAGAAAGAACCGCCAAAGAAAACTCCCAGATTGCCTTATTTATTATTATGAAATACTTTTAAACAAAAACTCTACATATACTACTTTTAACACTAATTTGTTTTACACCGTTCGAGGCCCAGGGTTTCCAGTCTTGTGTCTTGCTTGATCCTTGATAAGATGTACAAACCATCTTCTCTATTGAAATTGGGATATTTTTTGATTTCAATAGCCTCGCGCAACATTCTGGGAAAACGTCGTTTCTCTCTCGCAAGGATTGAAGTGTTGTCAAACTTAATTGAATGGTTTGGTTTGTCCATGACATGCTCGCAGACTGCAGACCTGTTGCAACGACGGTGCTTGACATCAGCTACATGCTCCTTAACCCGTGTAGCTATACTACGTTTCGTTTGGCCAATGTATGACAGACCACACTCGCAGTCCAGCTTGTAAACACCAGCACTCTGCAGAGGGATGCTGCACTTCACGGGCCTCAGGTATTGAGACATCTTCTTCATCGGCTTGAAATATGTTTTAATGGAAGCCCGTCTCAAGATGTTTCCAATCCTATCCGTGACCCCTTTCACATATGGCAGGACCGCAGGTTTACGCTCGACTGTAGGAGTCTTCACACGGGGTTTCTGGTTAAGGCGTGGTATCTTGAGCCCATTGGCCCAAAGCGCACGCTTGACATGCTGTAGTTCATCAGTCAAATGTTGGTCGTCACAGATTCCCTTGGCTCTCTGAAACAAAGATTTACCCACTGTAGCAAGTTGACTAGGATGGTGATGTGATTTGCCATTTAAATACCTATCAGTGTGAGTAGGTTTCCTATAAACAGTATGACCTATTGTATTATCAGACCTTCTCAACACACTGACATCTAAGAAGGCTAGTGAATTGTCATTTTCTAACTCCATTGTAAACTTTATTTTCTCATGAATGGAGTTTAAATGGCCTAGGAAAACTGAAACACTAGATTTAGGTAAAATAGTAAAGGTATCATCTACGTATCTTTTAAAGATCCTCGGCTTGACAGGTGACGATGAGAGTGCTTTCTCCTCGAAGTCCTCCATGAAGATATCGGCGACAACAGGAGATACTGGAGACCCCATAGCCACACCATCCACTTGCACGTAGAATTCACCGTTCCATAGCATATAGCCAGATGTAAGGCAGTGTTCTAATAATTCAGCATATTCCATTGGCATATTCTGTTCACGTAGCCTCCTCCTCACAATATTGATGCAATCCTGTACTGGTAGGCATGTAAAGAGGGACTGGACATCAAAACTAACCATAATTTCATCATCAGTTAGTATCAGATCTTTAATTTCAGTGATGAAATGGTATGAATCCCGTGTGTATGCCTGTGTCTTCCCCCGCAACGAAGAAGGCTCAAATAATTAATATACGCGATATAATCCGTTTAAATTGTTTTATTTAAATCTATTTTACAATGTTCAAGTTTTATTTGTTAAAAGTGGCATAGACCTATAATATTCAACCGGGGATATTAACGAAAATAAGCAAATAAGCTAAACTGTGAGAATTAATGTGAATATTTACTTAATTATGCTTTTATGACTTATGTAGACAACATGTTTTAGAAAGTTACACAGATAACGTTTCCAGACCCTGTGCGAGCGAAGCCGCGGGCAAAAGCTAGTAAATATAGCTACTTAATTATTGTATTAACTACAATTTTTTTGTTTTATTACAAAAATAAAGCCAAATATACAGGAATTCTGCATATAAGCAGTGTCAGAATCGAATTTTAATTACATATTTTAAATTGGAGTCCCGTTTATTAAATATTTATTACACAAAATAAAACCTTACCGTACAAAAGACGAACTTAATGCCATGAGGCATTCTTAAACTAAACAGTCACCTTCGGCGAAAGCAAATAATTTGTATGATTCGAATTACGTCTGTATTTGTTCTAAACAATTCCTAGCATAGCATTGCGGGTTTATCTGTGCTGTAGTTCTGATCCCAATATAATGATGTAGTTAAATCCGCAAAAAATATCCCAAAAAAGCGTCAACCCTAATCCCAGGCGCTTTAGGTCACACAGAATGTGTTCTTTGACGTATCACAGATTTGTACTACGACTATTGTTAGGGTTGGCGACGACAATGGATATGGTCAGGGTTGGCATCAAGGTTACCAACTGTTGTTGTAAATTGGGTGATTGTTCTTTGCGTTGCCATGGGGATACTGAACATGAATTAGAAGTAATATTCTTGGTACATGAATAAATATCCGTCGTCCACTTATTTAGGTAAGATCCCGTCAATTTTTGACGATGATTTCATGACGGTATTTATACGTATAAAGATAGTAACTAGAAAAAAACCTAGCTATATTAGTGGGCTGTAATATCCGTATACGCGCTCAGCTGCTCATTACAAAAATGCTCGCCTTTTCGGGATTGACTTTGTTCTCAAAGACGACATTTATTACTAATATTTACTAAAACTTGATAAAAACATGAACTCTCACTCATCGAGTAAAAATCACATACAATATGACTATCAAAACAAATGAAATTAAACTATCAAAAAAAAAATGGTATTAAGGTAGACTACATATGCTACTTTTTATCCCAAAAAAATGTAGTTTTCCCGTAGAATGAGCACTAACACTAGTTTCGCCGAGCTAGTATTTTCATAAATTTTGAAAATACTCTTTTAACCAAGCTGAAAGTATGACGGAACAGATGCCTAAATACCATATACATACGTACACACATACCGATCAAAATCATAACCCTTTTTTCCTCGCCGTAGTCGTAGTACTACCTATAATATTACTGATATATTTTTCCCACACATCCAATTAGGAGCCGCTCATTCATGGCATCAATTTCAATTCCGCTTTTGACGATGATATCACATTGATCGTTACTGTATTCGCGAGATAAAAAACTTGATTATCAATAAAACCATCGTTAAAAGCAATTCAATCTTTTCAAGCCAACAAGGGGCATGTGCAGAATGTTCCTGGAGGCCGGAAAGCAAGTGTTTGCCGGCCGGTCGCATAATGAGCGTTTTTATGGTCAAATTGGATTAGACCGTGAAATAAACATGTTAAGATGCAGACTAGGATCGGGTATACGATCTTTGTGACAATAATTATTAAAAAAAAACAACTAAGAGAAAACGTGAACGCACAAAAAGTTTTATTAAGAATATTCGACGAAAGTAGTTGTCTTCTCAAAAGACAAAGTTGTTGTTCTTTTCATGAGTTATTAGTAACAGATACTCTATATACCAAGGCTTATAAGAATCCCTAAATGCATTCTTATAAGAAAACGAAATCCAATTTGAAAAATAACAAAATGACTAGACTGGCCGCGATCAATAGATGAACCCGGCCATTTTTTGAATGAAGTATACTTAGATGCTTAAGATCCCAACTTAACTGTCTGTTGTATCTCCGAATTAATTTAGATTGTAATTGACACACATCACAGATAGCAGCTCATGGGTTAAAGTGTTATACTCAATTCTTTACCAGTTTGACAGTCTACTAGGTGGTAAAATTTTAGTATTTAAATTATAGATAAAAACTTATTTTCCTAACGTTAGTGTAATAGTTATACTCAAATTAATATTCCAATTAATTACATAATATCAGATTAATGAATTATTCCTGAATTATTGACGTGAATAAAAATAAATCTGAAAAATAATATGGTCGTAATTAACGCCATTGCTTGTTACGATCTCAGATAGGTACCGCAAAATACCCATAAGTATTTAAACAAATGCATTTAGGTCTTAGGTTTAAGCGAAGTCAGGGACATTTGCGACTATTTTAACCATGTCAGATACGTGTTCCTTCATCTCAAGAGCAGAACCAGATGGACTAAGCCGTCCAGTTTGCTGATACAATTTGCCAAACGAGGGGTGCCGGATAAATGGCATGAAACATTGTACCGTGTCAATGTTGTTCTGGTTTCGAGATGGCTTGTATGATCTTTGTATGGCGACCTGATTATGTATGATTGAAACGAATTTTATTAGCGTGTTAGTCGGTTTACAAGCTTTTTATTAACTTGACCTTAAACTTGTATCGTGAGGATTTGACTGTTAGGTACACTGTACGCGTTACGTTGTTAATTAAATTTATAAAGACGTATATTATCGGTATTATGGAGGTTGCTATTTTGTGTGGTTACTGTTATATTTGCAGATTGTTCAGAAAATATGAGTGAAGAGAGGAAACGCAGTCAGTAATCCTTTAAGTATTGCTTTTGAGAAATTAATCTTCAATAATATTTTTCAGTAGGCAATGAGTTATTTTATTCTGAAAACTTGAATATTTATACAGGCATTAGATTTCTGTCAAATGTAAATAAACATTCTGTTACAAAATTCTTACTTGATACCACAATCTTGTTGTAATAATAAAATACTGAATATAATTAGATTTGTGTTTCGATTACTTGAGTTCGCAACCTTTTATTATAGGCAAAGGGAAAGCAAGGCAAAATTAACAGGTTACCTAATATCTAAAACACAAATTTTTGTTTCCCATCTCTTACGTTTCGCCAAATTGTTTTTTTCCTGAAACCCGTAATATTTTCAGGATTTTATAAACATCTTTTTAGAGAACCCATTAGGTTAGGTTAGGTTTGTTTTATAATTATTCTGAAAAATTAACAGTTTTTGAAAAAAATGCCTTTCGGACAAATGAACATTTGGCGAAACGTTACAGACGGGAAACAAAAGTAGGTAAGTGTTTCAGATAGGTAACCAAATTAACATTATAATTTAATAGTATCACGGGCTAAACTATTAAATAATAACATTTAAAGAAATTTTAAAAAAATTCTAGTATACATTACGTAACAAGGGTGGTAAACGAGGAGCGTCTAATAGAAGGCTCAGGCCTTCGGCTTCGGGCTTTAATGACACGAGTTTGGAATTCCTTTACCAGAGTCACGTACGACGTATTTCATCACACTTTGGAGGAAATAGAACAAAGTAAAAAATAGTACCTAATCAATACCAAAGTTACGTACTTACCACCCTAGGGCGTCACACTTTGGAAGAAATATAACAAAAGTAATAAATAGTAATCAATACCAAATTTACTTACCGCCCTAGGGCGTAATATACGACCTACCGCCCGGTTTTCTAGCATGTAAACCGTTAAAGTGTGATAGAAATTACTTACCGCCCTAGGGCGTAATTTACGACTTACCGGCCGCTTTTCTAGCATGTAAACCATTGTTTTCGAGCAAGTGTGATGAAAAAAAATGATAATTCTAGTTTTTAAGTTTAAGTCAAGTTGTTTCTTTATTGTGATTTCAGTTAATTCTGTCAGATAGTTATTAAGACAGTAGACGAATTCATACAATAAAATTTAATTGCAGAAGGTAATTTAGGTACTGGGACGGCTATCCCGTAGAAAACTATGTTCAATTTTGAAATGGTTCCGGTAATAAACACTACGTTTATTACAGTATCTGGTTCTGTCAATATAAGATATTCCTAACTTTCTTGTTCCAAATTAGATAAGTGAATTCTTTGGAGCGATCTAGGAGAGTTTCAAAGGTCGGACCGATTTGGAAGTTTGTTTCTCTCAAATGGAGAATCTTGGATTTATTCTCAACTGTATCCAGAGATTTGGAGTTGTATAACTTATAATTGTTTAATGGATTATGGGATCTAAGTTACGAGTTACGAGTCAAAAATGAACAATAGACATATATATATTTGATCAAATTTTTGCTCACTTTGATAGCTCGACTGTACAGTTGCAAACTTGCAATATGTTCATACATTTTTTTTATTTTCCATTACGTTACTTCCATACAAATTTGCATACGAAAGAGCGTAAGTGTAAAATCGGAAAAAAAGGGACACTATTTTTTTCTTCTACGGAAAGAGTCGGAAATAATCTAAATTTTAAAATGAACAACGACGCAACAACGATATGCGAAAGCGCCACAGTCCATCGTGATATTCGTGATCAATGTTCATGATACCATAATATTTTTTTTGTCTAGCCTATATTTTTTTCCACTGCTGGGCAAAGGCCTCCCCTCACCATAATATTATTCATCATGATCATGGTACTGATAGCTACTTGCCTAATAGGTATAATACTTGCTGGAATCATTTGGCCGCGACCTTCATTGTATTAAAATATTGCAAAGTTTGATGTGAAATCACAACTTGCATTTTATTTTGTTGGATAAGTTTGTGTAACGCTGTTGAAAGTGATACGAAATTTCGCCCGCCTCCTCATCGCCTCGATAGCCGTGATCGTCTAGTGGTTAGGACCCTACGTTGTGGCCGTAGTAACCCAGGTTCGAATCCTGGTCACGGCAGTGCAATGTCACTGTCATGGCGGGGCGTTTCTTTTTGCATTTTTTTGTAGTATTTATATTAGTTATTTTTAAATCTACGTTCCTAATTTTTTTACAGGTTTCCATTAATTGACACTAATAAACTAATTTTTATTATAAAAAAATATAATAATATAATATAATCTGTCGTTCTTATGGTTAGTGTAAAGAATGGTTTTTTTTTTTACTAATCCACAATATCATTACAGAATAATATTATTATACCATACGTACGTTCCGTTTGTATCGCCATCTAGCGGCGAGTAGCAAAACACTAAACTGTTTAAGTTAGCAGCGCCATCTATCAAAATATTTATGAATCTCTACGCTTCGCCTCGCGCCGAGCTTTGCTAACTTATAATTGAACAAAAAGCGCCATAGATGGCGCTACCAGTCTTCAGAACTCGTTTGTTTTGCTTTTGATAACGATGCCGTCGTTTTCTTATTGCCTGCATGCAGCCGACGCGACGCGGCGTATGCTTTGCTTTATAATGATCTGTTTACAATAAATGTTAAATGCTAGCATTCCTTGTTGTAATGGAAGCGTAATCAATTAATTAGTAGGTATGCTCGACGTTTAATATCATGACTTGTAATTGTAAGTAACAAAATACTTTATTGGGGACTAAAAAAAAAAACTAATAAATGCATAGGGGAAGATTGGCACCATTCGTACACTTTTTACACTCCGGTTTTTGTAATTTTTATTTTTAAAGATAGATTCGTCCATCGGCCTCTATAATATAGCAGATACATTTAGCTTCCTAATTAAAAAGTTACAAGTCGCCTACTTTTACAACAAACGAGTAGATCGACTTTTAGTAGAAGCTGTCAAATGTCCGAATCTACCCCACTCAAGGGGCACATTCGTACATGGGTCGGGGAACATTCAGACAGTGTGAGATAACTTCGTACATGTTAAATAAAACAGCAATTATAATATCAAAAATAGTTAAAATGGTCTTTAAAAACAAGTCAATACCCGCCAATCCCATTGGCGGATATTTCCAATTCAATTCTTTGGCATAATCATATGACAGCTTTCTGACTTTTGAGCCCGCAATGCATTTTCGAAAATTTTCAATATATTCGATCAATTGTGACTCTATTTCGTTAGAAAACTCTTTTTCGTATAATTCCGAACTATTTTTGCTAATTTTCTGAAATAAAAAGAAACATGTTAATAGGAGGTACATGCATGACGTATATGAATGTGCCCCAGGTGTAGGCGTACGAACCTGCCCCGAAGGTCAAAAATAAAATATTGGTAACTACACAAAATTCATGAAGAGAAATACACAAAATATGTACTTTATCATGGAAATGATAGTAATTACTTACTGTTGATCAACAAAGTTTTCAGATTTACCGCTTCATTTAAGCACGATACATCCGAGAACATCGACGATAAATTTATTTAAAGGGTGCGAAAACAAATAACGCCCTCTCGTGTCGCTCTTGGTAACCGCACTGACAGCTAACTTCGTGGTCCACCGGGCGCCGTCAGCGCCTACCCACACACACAAACCCGTAATAAATATATTGTCCTGATAAGCTGTAATAGTGACTGTATGAAGCTGCCCCGTGTACGAATGGTGCCAATCTTCCCCTACGCTTGAGGAAAGGTGAACTTGTCCCTTGCAAATGTACACAATACATGCTTGAAAAAATCTGCATTCCCTGTAGTCACGAGACTTTCTCGATGCTGATCCTCGCGACCCCCCTGGATATATGCCGCGATCCCCCTGGGGGTCGCGACCCACAGTTTGAAAAACACTGCTTTAAGGGATCTCTTAATTAACTTGTAGTAGATCACTAAAAAAACTGCCATGGTGCGGTAAAAAGTCGTATCTTTATGAGGAACCCATAGTTAGATACGACATTTTACCGCACGTTGAGAGTAGGTAGAACAAACACAAGTGTAGCTACAGTCCGTGAGCTCTCAGATTGCGATTCGGGTTTGGGTGAAAACTGAGAGGTTCTTATCTGGATCGCGTAAGAGCGAGCGAGACAGGTGTAAAACGCGAATCGCATGCACTATAACTTCGGTCTTAGCAGCGAGCGGCAGCGGTGAGCGGTACGTGTGTCTCGCTCACTCGTATGCGCGCCGCGCACGGATCTCTCGCTCGACCGCTCGCCGTGTCGCTTGCCGCCGAAAGTCGTGGCATGTCTGTACGTCTTGTGTTACTGCATGGCGGAACATTGGTTTCAACGCGTGCCAATATCTCTCAATCGACAAATATGGACAATAATTATGAATAACTATGCTGATTGCTTTTTTTTCTGAATTAGTAATTGTTAATTGAGTTGTCGGACTTGTCGGTTCTGTAGTAATGAGGTTATGCGTTACATCTTCAAGCTCAATTCTGTGCAGATAATACACGGTAAGAACGGGACCCTATTACTTAAGAGGCCTTATTCCTTTAAAAAATATTTTTTTTATATTATTATATTGATAATTGCAACCAACTTTTTGAAGTGAATAATACATTATCTGAGGCATAGTAACAGAGCTATGTCATGCTTTGTAAGTCGTTAGTTGTGCGTGCAGTCGAAAATAAGTAAAAAAAAAAAAAAACAGTGCGTGAATTTTGTCAATTTCGAGCAGCTTTTTAAACAAAAGTTATCAATGAAAAATTCAAATATATACCAATAAATCGCAATAGCCCTGTTCTAAGTAAGTAATACGTAAAATTTATAATATGTTAAGAAACATGTTTGATCAATTTGATCATACAGAAAAATGTCTAAAACAATCGGCATTTTTGAACGGATAAAGGCTCTTTTATGTTATGTCTGTTTACGTTGATGATGTAATGATTATTACAAATAAAAAATCAATCCAACAATGTAACTAACGATACCAAGTAAGCCAGCATAAAGCCGCTACTGCCTAGCAGCACGATAACAATTAAACCTGAGTATTGCTTGAAGCAGTTTGACTTTACTGCTGACTATTATTTTCATAGCATTGTACCCTTACCATGACTTTACAGACAGCACTCGCTAGCGACTCCGTAAACGATGTGTATGGAGAATTGTAGTTCTACAAAGTAACCGCTGTGTTATTCTCCGTAGGTACAAATCGTTTATTAAAACTTATATTTGGAGCATTGCACTTTATGGCTGCGAGACATGTACCATGACACAACGGGACAGAGAAAAGCTTGAGGCGTTCGAGATGTGGTGCTGGCGAAGGATGGAGGGAATAAGCTGGACAGAAAAAGTCACCAATGAGGAAGTATTGGAAAGGGTAAAAGAGAAGAGACATATACTTCATACATAACTCGAAGAGGGAAAATGATAGGTCATTTGATACGACACGACGATCTAATACAAAAGATAATGGAGGGGAAAATTGAAGGAAGGAGAGGAAGAGGAAGGCCGAGGATTAGCTATTTGGACCAGATCAAGAAAAAGGCAGAGGTCGGGTCGTATCGGGAAGTCAAAGAACTGGCGTTAAGTAGAACGGACTGGAGAGAACTGCACCGACAAGAGTGAAACTCTTAAATAATAATAATAATAATAACAAATAGTTTACGCTGTCGAGCGTAGCGAGTACGGTCACGTCAACTCATGGTAAGGGCACTGGTGTAATTTAATTGAGTTTACGTTATGATTACAGTGTTCTTACGACTTAGCATGAATCAGATTTAGCGTGTTTATAAGACAGTGAACGTTAATGCTACCGTAATTTGCGAATTAAAAGTTTTATCTCCTTACTAGGTGCCCGCAACTTTGTCCGCGTATTTTTTTTCTTTTCGTCCAGCCTTTATGTCCAGTCGTTTCGGCATGATGAGCGGAAAAAGGAAATTATGACCAACAGATGGCGCTCGACTGGCACCTGCATCACGCTATTGAGATTTTGACCCATCACTACCACCCTCATCGTTATTTTTCTAAGTCTGACGACGACGCGGTTGCCGGTTGGCTCAGTTTATAAGCACTTGCCTACTGAGCCGGCGGTCCCAGGTTCGAATCCTGGCCAGGGCAAATATTTGTGTGATGATATTTGTGCTTGGGTCATGGTTGTTCTATGTATTTAAGTATATATTTATTATTTATCTATATAAGTATGTATATCGTCGTCTAGTACCCATAACACAAGCCTTCTTGAGCTTCATTTGGGACTATAATTCGATTTGTGTGAGCTTTTCTGATATTTATTTTATTTATTTAAGTCCAAAAAATTGTGTCCATTTAGGAGCCAATATCTCGGTAATTATCCAGTTTAGAGAAAAGTTGTCCATACAAAACATGCTTATTTTAGCGTCCTCTATATAGACCAGGCTACAAGGGGATGTTCGTTTGCAAAAATAGCGCACCTCAATCTGACTTCTGATATATATTGTATAGATCCCAGACATCCTACAAACAAATGTTGCCAACCAGTTTTGTGGTCCCGCTCCCCCAAGCCCGGCAATTCAAAATGCCATACAAATGTAAAAAAAAAAGTCATCAAGCCATGCCGTGTGGGGTATCATGAAAGGGCTTATTGAGTAGATCACGAATATATAGCACACTATAACATTTCTTACACTTTCTATAAGATTTTTTTGAAATTTTACTAAAATGCTCCATTTTCGAGTTAACTTTAAACCACTATAGATTGAAAACTAATGAATATATTTTTATAATTATTATTTTTAATAACTAACAATAGTCCATTGTTTACGCACCAATAGTTCGTACAATGAAAAAGTTGCACGGGGGAGCGGGGGGAGCAATCAAAGATGGCGAGTTTCGATATTTCAATATATTTCTTATTTCGGACTCTCAACAGTTTGATTTTGTTACAAGTTTTTACAATTCTTATTTACACATTTACACAAGGATATACATTTCAGTGCTGCTTTTTTGCAAAAATAGCGGACCGCGAAATGTTTTGTGATTCATCTACCTGATGCTATCGACATCGTAAAAAGCCATGTTGCCGCGCGCGCTCGCGGTCCTGTGTCATTCAGTCATAAACAATGGACTATTGTTAGTTATTAAAAATAATAATTATAAAAATAAATTCATTAGTTTTCAATCTATAGTGGTTTAAAGTTAACTCGAAAATGGAGCATTTTAGTAAAATTTCAAAAAAATCTTAGAGAAAGTGTAAGAAATGTTATAGTGTGCTATATATTCGTGATCTACTCAATAAGCCCTTTCATTTGATACCCCACACGGCATGGCTTGATGACTTTTTTTTTTAAATTTGTATGGCATTTTTAATTGCCGGGGTGGGGGGAGCGGGACCACAAAACTGGTTGGCAACATTTGTTTGTAGGATGTCTGGGATCTATACAATATATATCAGAAGTCAGATTGAGGTGCGCTATTTTTGCAAACGAACATCCCCTTGTAGCCTGCTCTAATACGATAGCATAAAAAATAGGTGTTATAATGACACCAACACCATCAAAAAGTCCCAGCCCCCCCCTTTGCTACAGTCCAACCTTCCTGAAAACGTAGAAGTTCCTAATATTCGAATGGTAAAAAAATCAGGCTTACAGGAATTTTATTGCTTAGTACCAAATACCAACTAAGGTTCCTTATAGCCTCACCCTACGGTACTGCAATAAGATAATAATAAATAATACATATATGTTTTCTATTATTTTTTATGTAAGCTAGTGTTTATATACTTATTACATAATATTTTTCATCAAATGAATTAAATGAATGCCCGTGTTTGCTGATGAAAAAAGGGTAAAACTATAAATAAGTAAGGCAGAGGTATACAAATAGAAATGCTAAAATGAAAATCCTTTTTCTCTTATTTCCAACTAATTCTTCTTCTATCTCTAATTAAGCAGAAGTATTCTCAGACCCTTTCCAATTACGTCTTAAACAAACGTCGCTAGGAAGCCTGCAATGAACGGGCATTACACTAATCCTTGTTTTGGGCCGCATGCATAGTTTATGCGGAATTACGGAGATAAAGCACGGGCTGTAATTACTGTGTACGAGACACAGTACTCAGAGCGTGAACAGTAGGATCCAAGTGTAAATAACTTGACGACACGACAGCTGTTGACTTAACAGTTGTACATGCAGTCAGCATGAAAAGTACCTAGTACATTTTACTACTGGAATATGTGAAACTACGAATATTATTTGCATTATAGTTATAAATACCTACCTATTTAAAAAAAAAAAATAATATAACTGAATACTAAAATCGGCATTTGTCAGCTACTACGACTGGACACGGCTTCGGACGGGTCATATTGTCATGTCACCACCCGGATCCTAACCTAAAACTGCGTGGGCCCCCACGGGCCTGGCTTGCGGGGCTTGCTATCTGTCGGAATCTGGGCCGTAGCCATTATCCAGTCTCGGACCCCAGCTAGCGGGGACTTCAGGATCAGGTTACCTTGATTGTACAACTCCCTACTTCCAAAGTGGCATTGCGATTGCCGTCATGAGGAAGAAATACGCATTAGATACTTTTTCAAACATTACCAATAGTAAGCGGCAGATTCGACTTAAACGACGGATGTTTGCTGTTAAATAATACAGCAAACATATACGACATAGAGCAATACCAGGAGGCTTTATTTCACACCTGTATTTAAACAACAGGAAATATACAATGAGAGATAAACAGCAGGCCGACTTATCACTAAAGAACAATCCCTTCCATTTCATAACCTTTAGATAGTAGAGTTGCATCATCATCATACATGATTATTACGCGAAATTGGAGTTGCAATATACATTCATACGCCGAGAGACCTTATAGTAATTATATTTTATTTCTTGTTGTGACACCTAGAGACTTTATACATCCCTGGGTATATTTAATATTTTAAACTGATCGTTAAAATTTTATTTTAATATTCCTACCTAACATTGATTTGGAGTATCTATATATCTCCTATACGTGTACGCATGTAATAATTAGTTATATATAACACTAATGTAATGTAATTGTTCTAAGTATTATTTACGAAAAAACGACTTACTGTTGAGTTGCTTTCGGCTTTCTTCTCAACAGCGGTCTCCTCATGCGAAATGCCGGTAGATTCACAATCTGACTTGTAAAAGTGCCCTTGTGGCCTACTTACTGAATAAATTATTTCATTTTATTTCATTGCGATTTTTGTCTGTCGTACTGTTATTTCTCGCGGTACTGCGTCGCACAACACCTTAATTGTGAATTAGCAGCGTCGGGGAATGGCGGCTGAATAAAAACTCACTATTGCCAAAGAGTACGCAGCTGTAATAGAGTGGTTCACATTACAGGATACTCAACCTATAAACGCGCACTTAACATACATTCTGTATGTGTATTGTGTAGAGCATTCTAGTTGTACAATACTATATAAGTATGTAACGTGTTGCGTTACAACTCGTTCTTGATAACTTTTTGGACTGTCTGGTTACACACTCGATCTTAAAAATTGTCATTCAAATTCAAAATTATTCTAAATTCCACACTTGTCCGTTCCATGACAAAAAGCTTCATTCTATTCAGAGCTTTCGAGCTGATCAGATACGTACAAGTCGATTTAAATCCTGATCATCCTCAATTCTTTATACTTAAACATCAGTCTATTATTTAGCTTTACCTCACAAGAGTGTTCCAAAAGTTGTATCCAAAAGTTTAACTGTGCTATTGTGCTGTGATATCTGAAGGTCTAATTGCTGGATTCTGTCGGATACAAATATATAATAATATAAAAGACAAGGCACGTAAACGTAAGTTTCCCATGTATTTCATAACCGTTATAATGTCAATATCTCTTAATTTAAATCTAGGAACTTAAGTCTAAATCTGCTTGATCGCAGGTGCCTTTATTAATTAATACAATAAATACCTTCTTCTGCCCTGTCTCCTGCCTCTTCTTCCGTTCCTGTCTTCCTACTTTACCTACCTCCCGGTCCTCAACGTGACAAGTACACTCTTTATTGCATATTAGAAAACATACAGGAACTTATACAATGTAAAATTAACGATTAGAGCTGAACAATAGGCAATTGTATCTTTATGTGTATCATAACTTGTGTGTAATTTTTGTGCGTCATTCCAGGCTCAATTTAACTATACTTTCTTATTGATGGTTGATTACACCTGCTAGGTGGCTTACACTGACTTCAGCAATGGTTTCTCTTGTAATACAGCAATAATATTAGAAATACTTTTCTAAAACAACATTTCCTAAAGCAATATTCTCTAAACTCATATTTAATTATAGTATTAAGCGGTTTACACACACGTGAAATTAACAGGAACAGAACGACATGTTTCGAACTCGTATGAAGCTCTTCATCAGGGACTGATACCCTTACACCGGCGCGGCAACATTGTCACTGATTATATTAATGTGATCCTAATAAACCAAAAGTAATTTTCAATACAACGAACTCCCAAAAATCTGCAAACTTTTCGGTTTAAGAGAAAAAATAACGCAATGAAAATTCTGTAAAGAAGAAGAATTAACTACTCTGTTGCCAATGATATTATTCTTTGCTACATGACTTTTCCCTGAAAGCGGGAACGCGAGCGGATGGACTGTTTGTTGGATGCATCCAATTGCATTTTTATAAACCCCTCTACACGTGACTGGGAGAGGCTAACGTTATGACTTTACAGAGTACTCATTCCTGTTTTACACTTTTTATATGTAGTATTTAATGATAAATGCAGTAACTACTTGGATGCTCATATAATACTGATTCACAAGACAATCGATCTAGGATCTAATATAATGACGCTCGCGCCATCTTGGCGGGGGCGCAGTGTTTCCTACTCTCGGCGTATTCCAAAATACGGCTAACAATAATGACTTTCTAATTCCGACGCAAGGTGGAATGATAATATAGTCAAGGTCACAGTAGTGTCACATGACCGACAACGATTATTTTTAAACATGACTTGAACTGTATCACGGAGATGCCACGACTTTGTGCGACCAGCGGCGCGGCGAGCAGTAGAGCCAGAGATCCGAGCGCGTCGGCCATACGCGTGAGCGAGAGACACGTACCTAACACCACTGCCGCTGTCGCGCCTAGTCGTGGCATCTCCGTCAGGGCTGTTTAGCCCTCACTTACCACTGGCAGACCCACTGGTAGTCTGATTAGTGAGTCAGACTTTGTGTGGGAGTACACACCCACTATCGGGAATGTCTCCGCGCCAGGTGGTGTTGACTAAGGAACCTTAAAAAAATATAGGTGGCCGACCTATGACCTGTTGTTGGACCGACGCAGTAAAATAAGTCTCCTTGGTTGAAAACCGAACTAACACAATTCGTACTGTTATTAATCGGGCCACTGCGTCCCACAACACCTTAATTCGGAATTAGCAGCGTCAGGGCACGGCAGCAGAATAAAAACGCGCCATTACTGAAAGTAAACGAGAGTAGTGGCTCTGAATGCACTCGCAATTTGATTCGCACTGACGTCCCAAATGGGAAATGTTTTAGGAGTATAGTGAGATCGGTGTTTATTCTCTTGGTGTTAATTTAGCAAGTAGATGATCTCATCACATCTGTTCTTCATGTATTTTTTGGTAAATTGACGTTTTCAAAAAAAAAAAAAAACCTGTTTCTTCCAGAGCACGACGTTTCTGGGTTCATCTTCCTCAAAATCGATAGCATGCTTCGAACTCATATGGAGCTCTTCATCAGGGACAGCTATCCGTGTTGCTACGCGACTCACGGTCCACTGCACTGGTTTAACGGATAGCTGTTCATGATGACATGTCGCGCCGTACCTACCTGACAATTTGTACGTGAGTTTAAACCGTTTTTAGGGTTCCGTAGTCAACTAGGAACCCTTATAGTTTCGCCATGTCCGTCTGTCCGTCTGTCCGTCTGTCCGTCCGTCCGCGGCTTAGCTCCGTGATCATTAGTACTAGAAAGCTGAAATTTGGTATGAGTATGTGTATGTATTACGCCGACAAAACGGAAAAATAAAAACTAAAAAAAAAAATTTTTTTGGGGTAGCTCTCGAACACCTAAAGTGGGGGTGAATTTTTTTTTTCGCGTCAACCCTAGTGTGTGGGGTATCGTTGAATAGGTCTGTTAAAAATAATAGGGGTCTCTAAACATTACTTTTTGATAAAACCAGTAATTTTGTAAATATTCGCTCCGAAAATAAAAAAAATTGTGTCCCCCCCCCCTCTAACTTTTCAACCACGGGTCAAAAAAATATGGAAAAATTTATGAAAATGAGGCCTTATAAGTACTTTCAATGAAAACTATATTGATCAAAATCGATCCATCCGTTTTTGAGTTATCGCAAAATTTCATAATTTTCTTTAAAAGGACGTAAGTTGACTTCCAGAAGGTAATAAGTAATTGCAGTTGCTTTGGCGTTTACGACCTTTTTATAGAACTTGATATCTTTCTCTAACTTAAACCTCGGGCGTCTCTTGTGAAGGATGAGTAACTACGGAACCCTACACTGAGCGTGGCCCGACATGCTCTTGGCCGGTTTTTATTATTATCATAAAGATGCCTTACGATAGTTTTAATAATATTAGTGACATTCTTTTTTTTTTTGGGAACGATTCAACAAACAGGCTTACAAATGTCACTCGTCATATTATCAGCACCCATAAGAACGAGAGATATTATCTGTTCTACTGTTAACTACTCAAGAAATTTTAATAATAACAAGATTTCCCTGGTTTTGGAAAAACTTACAATTTCACGTTGTAGTTGAACGAAACAAGTACCTGAAACAAAACGAATTCATTATTAGACAAAATACATTTAGACACTTGAGAAAATACATTTAGACACTTGAGAAAATACATTTAGACACTTGAGATAACCGCAATTATACTATTAACTATAATAATATTGTAAAAAAAGCTATATACCTAACTGTAATTGTGAAAAGTGACATATTACTTCTAATTAAATTGTAAATTATAATTTTGTATAGTAATTGCGCATTATGAATAAATGAGTATGAATATGAGTAAACAAAAAAAGAAGTTACTTTTAATTAAAAATCTTATGCACATTTTAAGCGTTCTACAAACCGTATAGATCCTTCTTGAATCGACTGTTTAACCCTTAGTTAAAGACCTAATGTCAGCGACGATTGACTATTAAAAAAACCCAGAAAATTCATTCCAAACGTCTCTTTTTATTACTTTTTTTAACGCTTTACCTAAATTAGATTCCGCCGCGTTAATTTAGCCAACCGGAGTAATTAAACGAGAAAGGGCAATTCAATAACCAGCGGGTCAAATTTAATAAAAACCTTGTTTACCGCACACCATAATATCCGCAGAAATGGTTAATTTCGCAGAATCACCCAAAACGCTGCAAACCTTTTTTTACGCCAACATAAAAACTTATGGCCACTATAAATCCCTTAACCTTAAAGCTGGGCAATACAGCGCATAATCGAATAATTTCCTAAATCGGAATGTATGGTAACATTGTGGGCGCCAATCAAAACGAAATATGTTTACATTTGCGGAATCGAGTAGGGATGAACTGAAAATAATAATAATAACAGTCCGGATTTCATAAAAATCTAAACAGATATAGCGAATCATATCAATTTACGATACTAACCTCCTATTTAGGGCCTATATAGGGAATGCAAAACAAGTTTGTTTACGATAAAAATATCCGGTTATGACCGTTTTGACTATGATGAAAAAACCGGTTTAGTTATAGTAAGAATCCTTTCTTGAGGCCGAATTTACTTAATAGGACCCAATGGGTATTTTGTGCATTCTGAACTGCGGTCATAGCCTAATTAGCGGTGGTAGCCTAGTGGTTGGGGCATGCGACTTTCAATCCGGAGGTCGCGGGTTCGAACCCGGCCTGTACCAATGAGTTTTTCGGAACTTATGTACGGAATGTCATTTGATATTTTCCACTCGCTTTTCGGTGAAGGAAAAGCATCGTGAGGAAACCACCTAAGCCCAATAAGGCCTAGTTTCCCCTCTGGGTTGGAAGGTCTGATGGCAGTCGCTTGCGTAAAAACTAGTGCCTACGCCACATCATGGGATTTAGGTAGCCGACCCCGATTGAGAATTCACTCTCTACAAAGATATGGGACAAAGGCTAGGAGGATGATGATGATTATGAACTGCGGTCATAAACGGCACTTATGACACCTTTCGTTTCAAAGTAGCAGTTTGTGGTCGCAGTCTATATTGTACACGATACCTATTGGGTCCCACTGTTTGTTAGAACAAAGCGAAGTGAATTCGGACACAGAAAATAATTTCTACTATACTTTTATTTTGACTTATGTGCCTGCTACCATCAAGACGGGCATACTAGGCGCCGCGAATCACGTTAGTAGCATACGCACTAAGACACTCCCGGGTACTCCGTCTTCCAATTTTGTAGACAAAATAACATATAGAAGCTTTCAAAAAATGAAATAGGTAAAAAGATCAAAACGGATGGGGAAATTGAAAGCGTACGGACAGTGCGTCGCTGGTCGAAAGGTAACGTTGGACCGGTAATCCAAAGATACCGGGTTCGAGTCCCGGTGTGGACCACGTATGAGCGCAATTTTTTTTTGCGTGTTGATCTTTGTATCTATATAGCAATAAAAAAAAAGTGGTGTTCATTTTACCTACATTTAAAAAGTTGGGCAAGTGCGAGTCCCACTCGCGCATGAAGGGTTCCGTACCATAATCTATAACAAGTTTGTTGTATGGGAGCCCCCCTTAAATCATTATTTTATTTTATTTTTAGTATTTGTTGTTATAGCGGCAATAGAAATACATCATCTGTGAAAATTTCAACTGTCTAGCTATCACCGTTCTTGAGATACAGCCTGGTGACAGACGGACGGACGGACGGACAGCGAAGTCTCAGTAATAGGGTCCCGTTTTTACCCTTTAGGTACGGAACCCTAAAAATCAAATAAAAAAAATACATTTAGGAGGTTTTTCCTTTCGTTGTTGTGTTTTACAGGTTGTTTGTGCAACATAAGTGTAAGGCATGACGACTGACCGCGTGAAAGCTATTACGAGTGGATATGAACGCGTACCCGAACGTGTGAATAAAAGTGGAAGGCGGCAAAAGGTAGGTAATTGTTTTTATAGTGATTGTGTTTGCAGTTTGATTTGAGCTCTTGTCAAAGGCGTTAGAGTTGAAAAACCACCTAAATTACACCTCGACGACGCGTTTGGCTCGGTTTGTAGACACCTGCCTACTGAGCCGGCGGTCCCGGGTTCGAATCCCGGCCAGGGCAAATATTTGTGTGATGAACTCGAATATTTGTGCTTGGGTAATGGTTATTCTATGTATTTAAGTATATATTATAAGTACGTATATCGTCGTCTAGTACCCATAACACAAGCCTTCTTGAGCTTAATTTGGGACTAGGTCGTTTCTTGTGAGGTTGTCCGATATTTATATTTATTATTATTTTTAAAACGCTATGAAACACGCTTCTCTTGTATGACGGAAGATAATGGGGTAACAATACCACACAATAGTACTGTTTTCTTAAATTTTCACGTTTTACACAACGCCGGAGGACTAAAACCAGTGGGTAACTTCGATGAGATTATGTTTAAGCTGTAATGTCAATATTACTGTTGCGTTACCACGAAAAACGACGTCACGCACTCAATTCTTATTCAAAGGAATCTTCTTTAAAACACTTTCACTCAAGATAACAAAGAACATTTACATACATTGGAGTGTCCGGAAGGGTTCATTGAGAAAAGGTTCCATCTGGCCCGGCTGGGGTACGCGATACACCCTTATCTGTTTTATGGGGGATGAAAACGAGGGATGGGTTTATATGGCCTTAAAAATGGGGGATTTTTCGCAGTGGGTTAGTTACTGGGCAGTCGTGTGATGGATGGGGTCAGGAGGTACTGAAGTACTTTTAGAAAATAAGAATTCTTGCTTTATGGCACTTTATAAGTTCAAAAATGCTAATTGTTGTAGACATTTTCTCTATGATCAAACATACTTCTTAACATATTCTCAATGTTTGCTATTTAGAACAGTGCTATTGCAATATAATTATATTAAAATACAAAACGGCTTTACTCACTCACGTCGTTGAAGTCGAATATCGCAATAAGTCGCTCGACATGTTTCGAATCGGTACGCGATTCATTATCAGGAGAGCCAATCAGTTGCGGCGGCGGCCAACCGAGCACTTTTCCCCCCGTTTTTGATCCCGGCTTTTTAATATTTCTGAGACTCACGGTAGTTTTCTAAATAATATTCATTCAGTAATCAAACTAATAAGGCATTGTTAACTGCAAAACTACATAAACAGCATTACAGTTAACGCTGAATAACTTAAAATAATAAATCAGTAATTGTTATTAATAATACTTCAAATAATAAATAATAAATCAGTAATTGTTATTAATAATACTTCAAATAATAAATCAGTAGGTAATTGTTATTAATAATATATATTTATAAGGTTACCGCTACCATTCCACACAATTACCGTGCCGAAGGCCCGCGGGGAAATAACGAAGCGGAATGTGTTACGCTGACATTTTATACTTTCATAAAATGGATTCCATTAATTTGTCAAATCACTTACGGACCATGAAAAATGGATGACTTTTTTCATAGACCTTGAATTTTTGTTCAATGGTGAAAAAAATTGGGCAAGTGCGAGTCCTACTCGCGCATGAAGGGTTCCGTACCATAATCTATAACAAGTTTGTTGCATGGGAGCCCCCCTTAAATATGTATTTTATTTTATTTTTAGTATTTGTTGTTATAGCGGCAATAGAAATACATGATCTGTGAAAATTTCAACTGTCTAGCTATCACCGTTCTTGAGATACAGCCTGGTGACAGACGGACGGACAGCGAAGTCTCAGTAATAGGGTCCCGTTTTTACCCTTTGGGTACGGAACCCTAAAAAATAAAAGGTGGGGGGGAGGGTCCGCCTCATTCCTAGAAAAATAAATACATATTCTTCTGTAGGTATCTTAAAAAGTAGAAATGATGAAAATGATTTTCCTTGGACTTTGGATTTAGGTACAATAATTAAGGGAAATAATATGAACAGTAAGGTAAACGTCAATGTGCTCGACACGCTAATGCCTAATAGTTGACAGCATGCTGTCACCTCTATTGTTAATGACATAACATTTAAGATGGCAATTATTGGGTCAGTGTGAACCTTTAAGATTTATAAAAAATATATATTAATTCCCAATTCTATTCTTATTTGTAACACATTCAAACGTCATTCTTGTCTAGTGTAAATACAGTAGCGGAAGAAAATATATCATACTGAAATATTTTAAGTTTAAGTTTAATAGGATCTAAGGATAGAATCGAAATGAAAATTGCCGAAATTGTAAAAGATAAGGTATTTTTAGTGTAGTCACCATTATTAATATATTAGGAACTAGCAAATAGAAAAATAACTTAAAAGTCTCTCTTACAAAAAACACAAGTAAGATAGATTTTTGCTGCTACTGTAAAGGTTGCGTAGCGTCAGACAAAAGCTCAGAGCAATCCGGGGTAGATTATGCATACTTTTTTTTCAATATCCGTAGAAAATGTTGCTCTTTCGTGCTGAAGTGGGCATGCCGGTGGGAATCGTGTTCTATCGACGCCACGCCACTGATAGATATTGTAATGTCGTTTCTCGGAAACGGTTCTAACAATTTGACTGCCTTTACATTTTGTATGTGGACAAACTTTAGTCCTCTAAGTTTATTTGGATGGGGTACTCCCATGCTATCGTTCGATATATTTCATTGATTGTTACCCATTGAAAAATTGTCTATGATAGGCGAATAAATAAACGCGTGAGGTATCTTGTAATTAAATTGTTTCTTCACGCGTAGAACCCCAAATTGGTAACTAAAACGTCGCCGACGCGCGCCGCGCTAACGAAATCAGACGTGCTCATTTCGGAACGACCCCGCGAAGCAATCACCTGCAAATTGTATAAGTGCACTTAACCGGATCACTTATTTCCCATGGGCTCTCTGCTTATTTCTTTGGGAAGGTAAATATAGGGAAATAATGCGATTGAATTACATGGGATCCCTTTGATTCCTATAATTTTATTGTGTCGATTATCGATAGTCATAAAATGTTCTCTATATTATTTATGCTCATAATTGTCAATGTTCAGAAAAATTGTTAATCATACTGCTTGTTGAATCTAACAATAATGTCCAATAATGTCAAACATTATACGTATCAAAAGTCACAAAGTACATCTCCATAATATCTGAAGTCATATCACTCATTGTTCAGAAATATTTTGTGTCATATATTTTAATGGGGTCTATATTGATTCGTAGAAAATTTAAGTACCGTTTTTTTTTGTGAATACCGCTATTAGTCATATTATTTGTTACTCATATTGTCGAAAGTCATAATTTCAATGATCATATTTTCCAAGGTACTATTTTTGAGGCTCATACTTATTGATTGTCATAAAATTGTTCGTCATAAGTTTTGATATTGCTATCGTATTACTTTGTAGAATCTCAAATTGAATAATTTCAGATCGAATAACGATGAAAATTAATAAAATTACGGACTATAAAATCATTGATCATAAAACTCCAATAGATAACACAGTTGGTGTATAACAATAATAAAGAATAATCTCATACGCCATGAAAGTAAAATTTACATAGCACAACTTACGAAGAACAATCATTAGGAATAATAACTTTTCGGTTTTTGACCCATTTTGGCTAATATAATATACTTCAGAATAATATTCATCAAAATTCTTCTCGCTTGCCTGCCTACCTGTTTGCATGCCTGTTGGCTTCCTTCCACTTTACTAATTAAAAGTTTTTATTAATATTTTTTTAAATTTTACTAATTTATAAGTATCTCATAATATTTAGATTGAATTAAAATTGTTCGAAGCAAGAATCAAGCTGGAGCATACCTACACTGGATTTTTCAAGGGAATAGCTGCTAATCTAAGATTAGTGTAATTATTTCAAGGAATAATCCATAATTGGCTGAACCTTAATGTATTTTGCATGTCTCAAATAAATGAAAAACGATAACTACTCCTTTTTTATTTCTACTTACCACATGACTCGTAGCAGTTCAATTCTGTTATGGTCGCAGTTCTAACCCAACCTAACCCATTAAGTTCGGTTTTAACCTAACCTACTTTACTGGCAGCAGTTCAGTTCTGTTGTGGTCACAGTTCTAACCTAACCTAACCCATTAAGTTCGGTTTTAACCTAACCTACTTTACTGGCCGCAGTTCGGTTCTGTTGCGGTCACAGTTATAACCTAACCTAACCCATTAAGTTCGGTTTTAACCTAACCTACTTTACTGGCAGCAGTTCGGTTCTGTTGTGGTCGCAGTTCTAACCTAACCTAACCCATTAAGTTCGGTTTTAACCTAACCTACTTTACTGGCCGCAGTTCGGTTTTGTTGTGGTCACAGTTCTAACCTAACCTAACCCATTAAGTTCGGTTTTAACCTAACCTACTTTACTGGCAGCAGTTCGGTTCTGTTGTGGTCGCAGTTCTAACCTAACCTAACCCATTAAGTTCGGTTTTAACCTAACCTACTTTACTGGCAGCAGTTCGGTTCTGTTGTGGTCGCAGTTCTAACCTAACCTAACCCATTACGTTCGGTTTTAACCTAACCTACTTTACTGGCCGCAGTTCGGTTTTGTTGTGGTCACAGTTCTAACCTAACCTAACCCATTAAGTTCGGTTTTAACCTAACCTACTTTACTGGCAGCAGTTCGGTTCTGTTGTGGTCGCAGTTCTAACCTAACCTAACCCATTACGTTCGGTTTTAACCTAACCTACTTTACTGGCCGCAGTTCGGTTTTGTTGTGGTCACAGTTCTAACCTAACCTAACCCATTAAGTTCGGTTTTAACCTAACCTACTTTACTGGCAGCAGTTCGGTTCTGTTGTGGTCGCAGTTCTAACCTAACCTAACCCATTAAAATGTTTCAGTGATAGCTGCTATGCGAAATATATTGCGCAGAATCGATATTATGTAAGATAAAGGGAACCCCCTGGTCCTTGTTCAGGTCAAACGCCAATATGAATGTTTAACAAAAAGTACAGTCAGCAAAAGTTGTTAGTAAAATTTAAAAAAATATTAATAAAAAACTTTTAATAAATAACTTGGAAGGAAGCAAGCATGCATGCAAACAGGCAGGCAGGCAAGCGAAAAGAATTTTGACGCTCCGCTCTCTTCGCTCGCTCCGCTATTTTTGGTCATAATACAAACCTAACCTAACCTACAGTTTTCGGTCTTTGAACCATTTTGACTGTAATATACTTCAGCTCAGAATCTAATTTATTTATTCTAATTAAAATACTTTTGAAAAAAAGACATAATGAATACAAATTATATTATAATTAAATATTATTATTACTTATTATATTTCGGCAAAAAGGCAAAATGAATACAAATAATAATATGATTAAATATTGTTTCTTATTATCTTTCAGCAAAAAAGCGAATATGAATGCAAATAATAGTATAATTAAATATATAACTAATATATTTTCGACAAAAAAGTAATATGAAAGGAATATGAATATAATAGAGTGATAAAAAATATGACTAGTATACTTTCGGGAAAAAGATAATATACATTCAAATAATAGTAACATTAAAATGGGATCCCTTTGATTCCTATAATTTTATTGTGTCGATTATCGATAGTCATAAAATGTTCTCTATATTATTTATGCTCATAATTGTCAATGTTCAGAAAAATTGTTAATCATACTGCTTGTTGAATCTAACAATAATGTCCAATAATGTCAAACATTATACGTATCAAAAGTCACAAAGTACATCTCCATAATATCTGAAGTCATATCACTCATTGTTCAGAAATATTTTGTGTCATATATTTTAATGTTACTATTATTTGAATGTATATTATCTTTTTCCCGAAAGTATACTAGTCATATTTTTTATCACTCTATTATATTCATATTCCTTTCATATTACTTTTTTGTCGAAAATATATTAGTTATATATTTAATTATACTATTATTTGCATTCATATTCGCTTTTTTGCTGAAAGATAATAAGAAACAATATTTAATCATATTATTATTTGTATTCATTTTGCCTTTTTGCCGAAATATAATAAGTAATAATAATATTTAATTATAATATAATTTGTATTCATTATGTCTTTTTTTCAAAAGTATTTTAATTAGAATAAATAAATTAGATTCTGAGCTGAAGTATATTACAGTCAAAATGGTTCAAAGACCGAAAACTGTAGGTTAGGTTAGGTTTGTATTATGACCAAAAATAGCGGAGCGAGCGAAGAGAGCGGAGCGTCAAAATTCTTTTCGCTTGCCTGCCTGCCTGTTTGCATGCATGCTTGCTTCCTTCCAAGTTATTTATTAAAAGTTTTTTATTAATATTTTTTTAAATTTTACTAACAACTTTTGCTGACTGTACTTTTTGTTAAACATTCATATAGGCGTTTGACCTGAACAAGGACCAGGGGGTTCCCTTTATCTTACATAATATCGATTCTGCGCAATATATTTCGCATAGCAGCTATCACTGAAACATTTTAATGGGTTAGGTTAGGTTAGAACTGCGACCACAACAGAACCGAACTGCTGCCAGTAAAGTAGGTTAGGTTAAAACCGAACTTAATGGGTTAGGTTAGGTTAGAACTGCGACCACAACAGAACCGAACTGCTGCCAGTAAAGTAGGTTAGGTTAAAACCGAACTTAATGGGTTAGGTTAGGTTAGAACTGTGACCACAACAAAACCGAACTGCGGCCAGTAAAGTAGGTTAGGTTAAAACCGAACTTAATGGGTTAGGTTAGGTTAGAACTGCGACCACAACAGAACCGAACTGCTGCCAGTAAAGTAGGTTAGGTTAAAACCGAACTTAATGGGTTAGGTTAGGTTATAACTGTGACCGCAACAGAACCGAACTGCGGCCAGTAAAGTAGGTTAGGTTAAAACCGAACTTAATGGGTTAGGTTAGGTTAGAACTGTAACCACAACAGAACTGAACTGCTGCCAGTAAAGTAGGTTAGGTTAAAACCGAACTTAATGGGTTAGGTTGGGTTAGAACTGCGACCATAACAGAATTGAACTGCTACGAGTCATGTGGTAAGTAGAAATAAAAAAGGAGTAGTTATCGTTTTTCATTTATTTGAGACATGCAAAATACATTAAGGTTCAGCCAATTATGGATTATTCCTTGAAATAATTACACTAATCTTAGAAAAGTTATTATTCCTAATGATTGTTCTTCGTAAGTTGTGCTATGTAAATTTTACTTTCATGGCGTATGAGATTATTCTTTATTATTGTTATACACCAACTGTGTTATCTATTGGAGTTTTATGATCAATGATTTTATAGTCCGTAATTTTATTCATTTTCATCGTTATTCGATCTGAAATTATTCAATTTGAGATTCTACAAAGTAATACGATAGCAATATCAAAACTTATGACGAACAATTTTATGACAATCAATAAGTATGAGCCTCAAAAATAGTACCTTGGAAAATATGATCATTGAAATTATGACTTTCGACAATATGAGTAACAAATAATATGACTAATAGCGGTATTCACAAAAAAAAACGGTACTTAAATTTTCTACGAATCAATATAGACCCGAATTACATACTAGTTTACGCATTTTCTTTCTTAGGGTTATCAAAATAAATGGATATAAAAAGTAAAATACATAAAGTAACCTAGGGTGCAGTCGGCTGCGGGGTAGGGCCCAAGCTACCTACCGCTGATTGGGGTTTCAGAGAGATGCCTGACGATGCTCGCCGTGTCCAGGAGTACCGCCTTCTGAATCTGACTCTTGATCCAGCCATCAGAGTCGCTTGAGGTGTTTGTCAAGGAGAAACGACTATCGAGACATGGTTGTCGAATCAACATATGGCGAAGGCGGTCACCTCGTGAGCTAAGCGATTGACTTAGTAAGTTATCATTATTATATGAAGACTAAGACTATATTTGTCAGTTTCTAACGACTTCGTCTAAAAAAATATGTATTTATTTATTTAGAAAAGGCCTGGCATAGTTATCATCAACTCAAGAACTTAATGAAGGCTACACTAATGAGATATATATATCTGTCTGTTATTCAATTATAACAACGCATAACATTTTAGAGTGTGTGTAAAGTGGATGCAACTATGATCTAGCATGCACTAACTAAATAAATTATCGGGTTATGTAAAATGACTGTTTACTGTCCTGAGGGCAGTACAAATAATGCCAAAAAGTTTAGATGTAAAAATGTCTAAATCGGGGTTTTCTTTTAGAAAATTATCATATTATCACCGCACCAATCACTGCTGGTTTCCTTGCAAATCAACGCTCGTAGCCAGACGTAGCGGCGCACACGCGTCGGTGTCGCCGCTCTACAACCAATACCGTCACGTTGTCCACAAACAATCAATAAATTGCAGTTTTCAAGCGGCTTCCGAATTATTTTATTTTGTGGTTTGAATGATTAAAATTCATCAGCCGTCCATCGATAAGGAAACGTCTAGAACAATTTAATTAATTCGGTGCACTGTGGCATAATCGTGACCTATGGTTCGGAAGCATCGTCAATTTAAATGGGCCGTGCCAGTCAAGCCCCATTAGGCGGCGACTCGGAGTTCACGGAATCCTAGCACTTCTTATGCAGAAGGATCTTAAGTGGATAATTTTAGTTATTTATCCTTTGCATATCGACGTTATTGGAGCTATTGTAATAGGCCAGATATCTGATAGATACAATCAGTTACTGTTTAATAAAAGTAAAAATAAATATACAAGAGAAACATACATTTACTATGATGTCACCGATACAGATAACTTGTCCGATACAGTTAACTTGTTTCCTTTCATTTGGCTTTTGATAGTAGGTACCAAGTATGTATTCAAATTGGGAACAATTACACTAATACAATACAATACAATACAATACAATACAATACAATACAATACAATACAATACAATACAATACAATACAATACAATACAATACAATACAATACAATACAATACAATACAATACAATACAATACAATACAATACAATACAATACAACAATTCACTTTATTGCACACCAATAAAAGTTTACAAAAGGAAACAAGACAGATACAATTTATAATACTGTATATTGGCCTAGATACATTTTAATCAAGTTCAGAAAACTAGGTACCCATTTTTTTTATTACCGACAACGACGTGATACTAATTATCTTTTATATATCATATTATCGCCATCTTTTGAACAGTTAAAGAGGATACAGCTTTCCTTAAGATTTACTTAAATGCTTCTAAAAAGGGCAAGTTTTAGGAAACATCTGTTACACAAAGTTGTGGACTTTGAAACAACTTAGATCACGAGACATAGCTTTTTTATACGCAGGTGACAGGTCTAAAATATATATTTTACACTTTACTAGGGTCTTAAGCCTTCCAATGTAAAAAAAATAACCGTGTAATAATAAATAAATCAGACAACGTCACACCAATATCTAGTCCCTAATTAAGCTCGAGATGGATTGTGTTATGGGTAGACGACGATATAACTACTGAGAACATCCATGACCCAAGCACACATATTCGAGTTTATCACACAAATATTTGCACTAACCGTGATTCGAACCCGGGACCGCCGGCTCGGTAGGCAGGTACGCTACAAAATACGCCAACCGCGTCGTCGTGGCGCGTGTAATTTATAGTTTCAACAGATTTTATGACATTTTGTAATAAAGGGAGGTATGACTTTTTCTTTCCTGGATGAACTAAGTTGTAAATAAAACATACTATCTTAGCAGAATAATATTTTGTATTGCCATTTTGTTCCATGTCCAACATTATGAAACAACCCAACGCCTTACTATTTATTACGTAGATGAAAAACCTCGACTGTCTAGCAACATGCAATACCTAATGGATTACCGAAAGCAATTATTACATTTTATTAGCCATGTCGTCCATAAATAAAAAGGGGATCCTGTCACATAAATTCGCCGACAAATGATAAGGACGGCTGACATTTGTCTCTTCAACTGTCAATAGGTAAACCAGGAAAACCGTGTCGGTTCAGGAAGAGGGGTTATATTTGAATGGTAAGCGTTTTATCGTTTTATATGGTTTGAAAATAAATGTGTTTTATACGCTTGGGTTTAGGTAGGTACTCGTAATTGGACTTTTTGAAGTTTTGTTTTGTTTTTTTTTTCTGTTTCGTTTAATCCTACTTTGAATGTTTTGAATGTTTACTGCTGCTGTTTCATTTCATGTGTTTTTTTAATTCCATAAATAATATTTAATTGATTGATCGCGGTCATAGAGATGAATTCCAAAAAAGAGACGTTATTCTCCAAATGGCATGTTTTCCGGCGGTGATTTTACTTATAAAACTGACCATGTGTTTTTTGTAGGTTAATAGTTTTTTATTTTTTATTTACCTACGTGAAAAAAGCGTGTATATTAAGTATCTAAAATCACCTGAATACAACTTTCGTGTTTATACTCTCCTATTGGTAATATTGGCATTTTATGAAAACAGCAATCTCATCATAGAACACCAAAACGTTTCCACCTCATACCTGCGTCGGACAGTTGATCGATGCGCGCTGAAAGGACCCTGTTTACAGTCAACACGGCGAGTTGACAATTTACATAATACTCAGCTCAGCTACAGTGGAGCGAACGCAACTGTAACTATAACTTGGTTTCACTAAGTTAACACCCAGATTGCGACAGCTATTGATGTAAACTTGTAGCAAACGGGCAATATCTGACATGATCGTAATCTGATGCAGTTTCGTTGTATTATTATACTATACCGGGTGATCAATCCAAGTGGGTCAGTAGGGAAAAGTCACAAACTATAAGAGATAGGGAAATCTTAGGAACCATGGCGTCGATTTTAGATTGAATAAAAACGGCATTATTTATTTTTTATAAATCTCATACATAATTTCATACATAACCTGTTGAAAACCGCTGTTAAGAGTGTTACATTAAGACATGCGATTACTTACAGAATTTTAACCAGTTTAAATTCCCGGTTATATATGAGATTTATAAAAAAATAATAATGCAGTTTATAATAAATCAAAAGTCGACGCCATGGTTCTTAAGAACAGATTTCCCTATCTCTTATAGTTTTCGTTTTCTCCCTACTGGCCCATATGGATTGATCACCTGTATACGCTATATTTTTTTCGTCTTCTTCACATTACACTCGTATATGCGTTCACTGCTGGATTGCCTATTGCATGGATTCCCAATCTGTTCTTGATGCAGCGATCTACTCCAGCGCGGGCCTATGATAGTTGTTTTTATCAAGCGATAAATAAGTGACAAAGCATCCGTCACGTTTTGGCAAAATGCGAGTGTGAGTGACTGATGCTTTTTCACTTATCTATTACAGCAGCAGAAAAAACAGCTTTATATGCAGAGAGGAGAGTTCGTTCATCATCATCATATTTAAGAGCTAGGCTCTCAGGTGGAGTAATTTCCAGTTTTTCTACATTCCGATTTTTCTTTCACTTCTTGAAACAATGAAGCATTTATTTTTTCTTTAACTACTATATAATATAACTTGGACGCCAGTGACGAAGTTACCGCGACAATTTCACGTGAGTGTAAACCGCTTAATACAATCACACTAAATTATAAAGGCGAAAGTTTGAGAGTGTGAGTATTTATATGCATGTTTGTTACTTCTTCACGCTCAATTTTGATTAATTTTAGTATGAAGGTAGCTGACACCCTGTATTAATACATGGGCTACTTTCTATCCCAAAAATAAAGTGTTCCCGTGGGATAAGCGATTAACAATTAAATATGTCTCAAGAAAGTTTTAATAAGATTACGTGTAACACATCCCATCGGCAATCTGTCCTCAACGTTGAAGAAAGGTGCCGTAGAATAAATCAGCGGATCCTCCTCAAGGTAGACCTTATTTACCTAAAGGGGTAAATAAAGGCCGGAGCACACCCTCGCATGATCGATGGCATTGAGCAAGCTTGTCTACATTACGCGATTTGCCTTACAATTCACTTTTGATGGGTATTTCTATAGAGCTGTCATGACCATGACAAATTAAAACTTTCGTGAGTCATTTATTGTATTAAGCGGTTTACACTCACGTAAAATTCTTAGGAATGGCCCGACATGTTTCCGTGCTGCTGTACGGGTAGCAGTCCCTGATGAAGAGCTCTATACGAGTTCGAAACATGTCGGGCCGTTCCTGACAATTTCACGTGAGTGTAAACCACTTAATACAATAATTTAAAGATAAGTATATTAACGTTCTTACCATGGCAGATACTGACCATTTTATTAGTGTCTTATTTTCGACGTACCTAACGAATTGACAGTTATGTAAATAGGATCGGTTTAGCCCTATAGTTGACTGGTAGATAATGTAATTTGGCACTGAGTCCACCATTTGTACCGAATTTTTGTTTTGTGGCATAAAGTTTATGTAAATAAATAAATATGATCACGATTTGGAAAATATCTTCAAATAGCCCAAGTCGCTTTTGAAAAATATTGAATACACAGATACTACATTTTTAAAAATTTATGTAAGTAGAGAGTAAATCGGGAAAAGAGAGCCTCTGTCAAGGAGGACTGTTCAGAATATGTTGTAAGAATCTTTATTTTCTCCTAAAACCTTACGACGCAAACGGTGCAAATGAAGCAAACCTTATTTAAGTACCTACTTCGGTTCAAAACTGGATCGCTACTGTGAAGCCCAATATTCGAGATTCGCACCGTGGCATCCCTTTCGCTCCCCTGGCAAACAATATTTAAATGAGCGTGACGGCCCCATACACATTGTCTTCTCCTATACTGTATACAAAATCCGAGTCACTGGTAGTGAGAACTAGGTTGGATAATGTTCAAGTCATGTCTTAAAAAACAAAACAAAGACGATACGAAGTTCTAATTTCACGGAGGAATTTCAAACATCGGAGTAGCCTGCACCTCTAGCACAACTTTGACTCGCAACTCTTTCTCGCGCGAGATATGCTACCTATCCTTTTCTGAACAGTATCGTGAGAGAGTGACGGGTGATGCTGTCTATAATTGTGCTAGACGGGCTGGTATTATCCGCTCTATAAATATCCGGGGATCTTCCATCCTGAGGGTTCCGAGCGATCGAACCCTTTGTTTTGTTCACTCCGCACACCCAGCCGGAAAATTATGTTAACATTACATTGACATTCTGTTTTTGTATCCTGTGATATCGCAGTCTCTTTCAAATAATAATGATTTATTTTTTCACCCGTTTTCTTTATCTGATTGTTTGTTGAAGGTTTGTGAGAATTGTAAATGTCTGGATTTTGCATTACTTCGTATTTGATCTAAGTATAGTATAACACATATAAAGTACTGCGCTGGTGTAGTAGGTATTCTATACTTACTTCATGTTCCACGAAATAGACAAATGAACGCAGTATCATTTTTATGGGAGTCACTTTATGGATCGGTATATTATCTATATATATATTACGCGAGGCCGATTTTTGTACATCCCATCAGATCTACAGTTATGGTCCGATTTTGATAAATGATATGTCATTGGATTCGTCTCATGCTGGAGATGTGCATAAAACTCTTGGATTTTTAATTTTTTCCTGAAAAAGTACTGAAAAATGGATTTGAAAAAACTACTGTGCGCTAACCACGTGACATTGACCACGTGACCTGTGATCCCTATTTTGACATAAGATGACCAAATAATAATAAGCATGATTTGCTCACAAACCTGTAGTAAGTTGTTCAGTATGATGAAATATTATTTTTGAGTCGGCAACATAATATCCGCAACACTTAAAACACGCACGAAATTACGAATATGCAAAAATAGTTTTACAGTTTGTTGTCAATGAATGACAGTAACCATATTCTGACAACTTTTAATGTATTTTTTATTAGGGGCTATTATGTCAATGATCTAAATTGCCAGGTTGTTTTTCTTTTTAAAATGTTGATATGAAAACTTTTTTCGCATACCTGTTAAAAATGTGGAGGAAAAAGCCGGTTAAGTGCGAGTTGGACTGGTGCTCGCAAGACTAGAAAAACTGACCGTCATTCAAGAAAAGATTATTTTTATAGGCGAGTTTTACAATAAATCAAAGCAGACAAAATGTAGTAAGTACAAATAATTTAAACGTCATTCAAATAAGTAAATTTATAATAAATAAAATAAATATGATTATATAAGTCCATCAAAAAAAAAAACCAAGGAAAATGGCATGAGTTATGGTAAATTAAATGGTATTTTACAAGAAAAAACTTAGTCCTTCCGCTTGAATGTCGACGGGATGGGAAATGTGGTCGAGTTGAGAATATGGACGACTTGACAATGTAGCTAAGTTGGGAATGTATCTACATTGGTAATATGGATGAGTTGGTAAAATGGATGAGTTGGAAATGTGGTCGAGTTGAGAATATGGACGACTTGACAATGTAGCTAAGTTGGGAATGTATCTACATTGGTAATATGGATGAGTTGATAAAATGGACGAGTTGGAAATGTGGTCGAGTTGAGAATATGGACGACTTGACAATGTAGCTAAGTTGGGAATGTATCTACATTGGTAATATGGATGAGTTGGTAAAATGGACGAGTTGGAAATGTGGACGAGTTGAGAATATGGACGAGTTGGCAATGAAGACGACTTGGTAATACGGACGAGTTGGTGATATGGAAGATTTGGCAATAAAGACGAGCTGATAATAAGGACAAGTTGGTATTGTAGACGAGTTGGGTGTATCGTCGAGATGTCATAGGGCAAACGAGCAAACGAATCGCCTGATGGAAACCGATTACCGTCGCCCATAGACACCTGCACACCTGTGGACGAGTTCGCATTATGGACGAGTTGGCAATAAAGACGAGTTGGTAATACGGACAAGTTGGTAATATGGACGAGTTGTCAATGTGGACGAGTTGGGAATATGGACGAGTTGGGTATGTAAATGAGTTGGCAAAATGAACAAGTTGGGAACACGGACGAGTGGGCAATGAAGACGACTTGGTAATACGGACGAGTTGAGAATATGGACGAGTTGGGAATGTGGATCAGTTGGCAAAATGAACAAGTTGGGAATATGGACGAGTTGGCAATAAAGACGGGCTGATAATGAGTTTGTATAGACGAGTTGGGTGTATCGTCGAGTTGGGAATATGGACGAGTTGGAAATGTGGACGACTTGGAATTGTAGACGAGTTGGGCCTATCGACAAGTTGGAAATGTGGACGAGTTGTATTTGTGGACGAGTTAGCAATATGGACGAGTTGGCATTGTTGATGAGTTGGAAATGAAGACGAGTTGGCAATGTAGATGAGTTGGGCGTATGGACGAGTTGGTAATGTGGACGACTTGGCATTGTGGACGAGGTGGGAATATAGATGAGTTGGAAATGTGGACGAGTTGGCATTGTGGACGAGCAAGTAATATGGACGCGTTGGCATTGTGGATGAGTTGGGGATATAAACGAGTTGGCAATGAAGACGAGTTGGTAATACGGACGAGTTGATAATATAGACGAGATTGGCAATAAAGACGAGTTGGTATTGTATACGAGTTGGGTGTATGGACGAGTTGGAAATGTGGACGAGTTAGCAATATGGCTGAGTTGGCATTGTGGACGAGTTGGGAATATGGATGAGTTGGTAATATGGACGAGTTGGCATTGTAGATGAGTTGGGTTTATGGACGAGTGGGCAATGTGGACGATTTGGCATTGAGTACGAGTTGGGAATGTGGACGAGTTGGAAATATGGACGAGTTGGAAATGTAGACGAGTTGTAGTTGTGAACGTGTTGGCATTGTGGACGAGTAAGCAATATGGACGCGTTGGAATTGTGGATGAGTTGGGTATATGGATGAGTTAGCAATATGGTCGAGTTGGCATTGTAGACAAATTGGGAATATGGACGAGTTGCCAATGGAGACGAATTGGTAATATAGACGAGTTGGCAATGCAGATGAGTTGGGTGTATGAACGAGTTGGCAATGTGGACGTGTTGGGTGTGTGGACAAGTTGGCAATTTGACCCAGATGGGAATATAGACGAGCTGACATTGTGGACGAGTTGGCAATGTGGAATAATTACATGTTACCCTAACATGCGAAACTTGATGGTAGAAATAACCTACATATGATGCAAATTTCAAAAAATCGATGCTCTCAAGAATAAATCATATTTGAATTAATGACGTCTGGCTGATCATTATCATTAAAATAAAATTTGACAAATTCTGCTGTCAACAAAACAAATTGATTTTATAAGGCTTCCGTTTTTACCGACTATGGTAAGGAACCCTAAAATTAGGTGTATATCATAGACTTGAGAGTATAGATAGCATCTCCCTCACTCTTCTGTCAGACACTATTTCAATGAGAGGAAAAACGAAAGTTTGAATTTAGAATTCAGGTATTAGGCCTTCAGCTCTAAATTTATTGAACAAAATATGTCTTAATATTCTTTTTTCATTAAGTATACCTAGCGTAAGAATTTCAAACACAATGTGTAATTGTTATTGAATAAATGATTGATGATGATGACATGGCAGCACCCATATTAAGAAAATTTGCACGATCTATTGAATTTCATTAAAAAAACAAGCAGTGATAATAGTGGTTTTTCGTGTATCTATAAACGTTTTATACTCTCTATTTCATACAATTGAGTTTATGTAACATTTTTTTTTATAACTATTTTTTTATATTAGTTGTCCACTTTTTTTATTCTATTCTATTCTATTTTTTAAGTATTTACGGTTATAAATGAATACATAAACAGTTACGCACTACATGATTTCCTTTTTAAAACCTGCGTAGTGAGTGCCCAAATCTGTCCTTTCGATTCATGTGCTATTTCTGGAAATTGATAGAAATCGATCAAATCGATAAATTCTTCTTTCCTGAAGAAAGAACAACAAATTAAAATTCTACCAATCTTATGTTCGGTCCTATGAAAATATGTCATTTTTTTTTTAAGATATGGGATTATTTTTATGAATTAAATTTTTCCATAAAAATAATATGCATTTTATTTGTGAAACAGATCAGCAGATCACATGTCATTATGCACAAGTTATTTTTACAAAAGAGTTGAAAAAGTTGTCACGATGAAGCTGGCAGTTGGCTATCAGGCCTAGCTCTAGCCTGGCATGTTTTAACGTTTTTAAAACATAATTTAAACGTGTTTTTTTACAGTATTTATTCTTCGTTCGCCGAAAACTTCTTATCGATAAAGCAGTTATCTTCTGTAACACTACCGGATTTCCATATTCTAGCGGCGGTTCGACGCCGCAACGGGCCTCTAGTTTTACAAATTTCAAGTAAACTGAGTAAATACTTTTCTACCAAAAACCTTACCTGCTTTTGTTTCCCTCTTAGACATTGGATGAAATGTGTAGGTAATACATACCTATTATATTCTGATCAGCTTAAATAATAAGATTGAGATATAAGTTGCTCTTTATAGTAACTCCGGTAGAATTTTGCATGTATGAGTAGTGAACATATTGAAACTGTAGTTTAACTATCTACATTCTTGTATTATTCAAAACGTTACCTGAAGCAGCCCTTTTACCCTGAAGCATAAAAGCACCCACAAGCCAAAGGACCGAGGGAAGAAACAACCTTAATTTCAGGAATATTATCCAACCATTTTAAATTAAGATTACATACAAAACGTAAAGCAATCTCCAAACTGGCCATTTTCCTGAAGCGGCCAAATTAAAAGAAAACATATTTTTAAAATCCAGTTACTAAGAGCATAAAAGATAATGGGAAAATATTTTTAGACGTATTTCTTATCTGTTGGGTGGGAGAGTCTTCATTTCCGACTCGATTTATAGATTTTAAAAGGTATCGCTGTGAACAGCGATTGGGAACATTTTCTATTACGCTGATGTTATTTTTTCGGTTCGCATTCCTGAATATATTATTCTCTTCGTAAACATCGGATGGGTACAAATTGGGAATGTTAGGAGGCCTTATTCCTTTTCCTTTTTTCGACGGACAGACGAACATGGCGAAACTATAAGGGTTCCTGGTGGACTACGGAAAGGTAGACGTCGCGTTGTATCGAGAAGTGAAAGGACTGGCGTTAAGTAGAACGGACTGGAGAGATCTGCAGACTGCACCGACAAGTAAACTACTACTGTTTACTACTATTTGACGACGTGTTTGGCTCGGTTTGTAGACACCTGCCTACTGAGCCGGCAGTCCCGGGTTCGAATCCCGGCCAGGGCAAATATTTGTGTGATGAACTCGAATATTTGTGCTTGGGTCATGGTTGTTCTATGTATTTAAGTATATATTTATCTATATAAGTATGTATATCGTCGTCTAGTACCCATAACACAAGCCTTCTTGAGCTTAATTTGGGACTAGATCGATTTGTGTGAGGTTGCCCGATATTTATTTATTTATTTATTACTTTTTTATTCGGATGTTTGTCAGTCGCGGAAACTAAATAAATAATATAAAGAGTAAAACTTAAATAATCCGCTACCTAAAGTTCGTCTGGAATTTCTCGCTATTTAGCGATAAGACCACCTGTTGTTTACCTCTGCCTGTTGTTTTAACGTATTTATGTTGTTTTTATCTTTACCATGATGTTTAAGCTGTGCAATAAAGAGTATTTGTATAATGATGATGTTCAGAACTACTTGATTGCTCTCTATGTTATTTAATTTAAAATGATCTAAGCTGTCGAATTGTCGATAGAGTAATTACTAGACATTTGTGTTTATTTATTTAAACTTTACTTCACAATACACAAAAGTACAAATGGTGTACTAAATGCCAAAAGGCATTCTTTTAGTAAAGTTCTTCGTACGTGAAGGTTTTATTTTTCTTTTATTTGCTACATTTATCCGCTTTTCGTGTTTCGTTATTTCCCTTTCCCATCTAATTTCCACTAACCATAACTCCATATTTATATGCTAATATCTCTCGCGAGCGTTTTCCTGTAATTATTAACAGACTAAGAGGATGTTCCCAATGTAGCTGCAGGTTTTATATACTTATGTATTACAAGGTCTTTCGGAAGATGATTTGTAGAATTAACCCTACAAAGCCCATGAAATAATCAAGTTACATAATAACAAAAGCCCTCTGTTCCGAAACAAACAAAGCACATCTATCAAAGTCTAGGAAGTCTAGTGCTCAGGGAAAATTTGATCCGCAATAGTGCGTTACAGTAACGTGTCCTGACATGCTGATTGACTTAAGTCGGACTGACAGTGGCTTCTGGCTGGTCTGACGCGGTAGGTACCTCAACAGATTTTTAGATTAATTAATTTAATATTCAAGATAAAAATTTAAAAGACATTTATGTTCACAATTCAGAGGGTATATAATATATGTTGCATGGAATATTCTCGTTAGTTTTATAAGTCGAAAATTTATAAATTCCTATTTTACCTTAATAAAACTTTCGTGAGTCATATTTAAGTATCGTATTAAGCGGTTTACACTCACGTGAAATTGCAACAACGGCCTGATATGTTTCGAACTCGTATAGAGCTCTTCATTGGGGACCCGTAATGTCGTCACTAAGTTACCGCGCCGAATTTTACCTGTTATTCAGTCCTGGAATAGGCGTTCCCTGGGGAAATATCCACGTACGAGTAGGTAACAGCGACTCGGATTGACGAGCCGTCAATAAGTAACGAGCCACCTGTCTGATAATTAACTTGGCGTCTATAACTGTAATTGGACATGAATAATTATAGCTTCGTCTGGATAGTTGGACATGTTGTCTACCTCTGAATAATCTGTTGTTTTGTAAAACTTTGTAATATAATGACTAATTGACTGAACTTGCGAGCTACACCCTACAAATATCTGCCCTTGCGGGATTCGAAACCGGGACCGCAGGCTCAGTAGGCAGTAGCTATACCATTGTACCAACCGCATCGTCGCATAATAAATTATACTAACCAAACTCGCACACCAAGTCCTCACACCACGGTATATTTCAAGCAACTAATTAGACATATGTATTATTTCCACTTTTTCGTACCGCAATATATCGTAATCGTATTGCGTATTTTTTCAAACAATTTTTCCTTTAAATATCCATACTAATGTTGTAAATGCGAAAGTGTGTCTGTCTGTCTGTTACCTCTTAACGCTTAAACCGCTGAACCAACTTAGATGAAATTTGGTATGGAGATAGTTTGAGACCCGGGAAAGGACATAGGGTACCTTTCATCCCGAATAAATTTAGTGTTCCCGTAGGATGAGCGGGTAACACCGCGGGGCACAGCTAGTTTTATATAAAAGAACCAAGACTGCTTCGCTACGCTTTTGATTAATTTTAATCTTACCTTTTTATTGTCAGCGACAGAGGACAGAGGTCGACAACATTTATAATTCCCGTCAGTTTGAACAATGCAGGGGTCTTTTGTGAAAAATCCTCCAAAGCTTAATTACTCGTCTGTATCAGAGGTGTAATGGCACTATTCTATCTTATCTTATCTTGTATCCGTCGCTGAAAGCAAATCCCACGAAATCCGTGAATAGAAACCTTTGGGATAGGCGCAAGTTACGAGAGCAGCACTGTTTTGCATTTTTCAAAAATGTCACAAATTTCCGTACCAATAAAATATTATTGATACGGAAAAGGAAGAATTAAGAAAAATAGCGCTAACAAAAAGATAAAGGCCACAACTGAATGAAAGCAACGAAGCAGGTATTGATATCAGAATATTGATGTCAGACATACCTATGTCTCAAATAAGATTGGAGTCTGGGAATTTTAACCCCTCAAGAGCACTGTGGTATGTACTAACGTTTTTGTCATTATGTAACTTAGTTAATTAAATGCAAGAGTACAAATTAGATAGGCATTAAGTCTGACAAATCGCTTCGTGGTTAAGATGGTATTTTGGTCCCCACGAACGCGACTTGATCCTTTGCATGGTCCTTCGAGTGTGCGGCTGGTTAGCGCACATCGTATAGTACCCTACCTCTAAGAAATAAGAACAAAACACAAGCGACCGCGTTACCCGATTTGTGAGTCGCATGCATTTATCGCTGCTTCGTAGTAGCTAATTTAAAGAAAGTAATATATCCTAGTCGCCCATCGCAGTCGATAGTCGCGGTCGCTGGTTGCGGTCACGCGTCACGGTCGCCTAGATACTAACTACCGTCTCTAGGTATCCGCTCACGGCTTATGTCTTGGAGGGGCTCGACTTTACAGACAAGACGTCTCGGCCAGAATCTGACGGACAATGGGGATAGAATAGGGACACCGTGCCAGGCGGCTATTGTCGAACTTTGGGGACGCAGGGAATAGTAGTCGGGACAGCCCAGCCTTTCGACGGGACTGAGAAGTATTTAATGATTACGTTACTTTTCTACTTTTCGGCCGCTTGTAAACGCATAGAGTACAGGCGTGATGATTGCGTTTATCACGTGATAAATAAGTGACAAAGCATCTGTCACTGACACTCGTATTTTGTCAAAATGTAACTTATTTAATTAAATGCAAGAGTACAAATTAGATAGTCATAAAATCTGACAGATCGCTTCGTGGTTAAGATGGTATTTTGGTCCTTCGAGTGTGCGGCCCGTTACCGCACATCGTATATTACCCTACCTCTAAGAAATAAGAATAAAACACAAGCGACCGCGTTACGCGATTTGTGAGTCGCTTGCATTTATCGCTGTTTCATAGTAGGTAATTAAAGAAAGTAATAGATCCTAGTCGCCCATCGCAGTCGATAGTCGTGGTCGCTGGTTGCGGTCACGCGTCACGGGCGCCTAGATACGAACTACCATTCTTTTGTATCCGCTCACGGCTTATGTCTTGGAGTGGCTCGACTTTACAGACAAGACGTCTCGGCCAGAATCTGACGGACAATGGGGATAGAATAGGGACACCGTGCCAGGCGGCTATTGTCGAACTTTGGGGACGCAGGGAGTAGTAGTCGGGACAGCCCAGCCTTTCAACGGGACTACTGAGAAGTATTTAATGTTTACGTTACTTTTCTACTTTTCGGCCGCTTGTAAACGCATAGCGTACAGGCGTGATGATTGCGTTTATGACGTGATAAATAAGTGACAAAGCATCTGTCACTGACAATCGCATTTTTTTAAAACGTGACGGATGCTTTGTCACTTATTTATCGCGTGATAAAAGCAGCCATCATATAGGCCCGCAGAAGTGTGGTATCAATATTACCGTACGTACCTACACATTTGTAAATAGTAGTTATACTAGTGGAATATCGTCGGGGATAGTGCAATACCGCGTAAGTAACAAGTGGTATTTGTAAACGGTAAACGGTATTTCATTATCCCCGATGATATGCTATAAGGAGTTTCCACCCATGAAAGTCCGCTGCTGAATATAGGTATACAAAAAACCCAGGATTGGAAACGATACAGTCCACATTACGCCTTCGATTCCGTGGTCTCTATTTGTAAATCTTTACAATACGAATCGGAAGACGCAACGAGGGTCAGCCGCTCACAAGATGAACCGACAACTTTCAGCGTATTTATCTGTAATTTCGACTCTGTGTGTTTTCTCTGGACTATGATGGCGCCATGCCATTGTGCTGGGCGTGAGTAAAAATTGTATTTACGAAGGCATTTGCACTTATTCTTCCATATGGGCTGCATCTCGTGGCTTGAAGTATTCGAGAACCTTCTTGGTTGGGTCGGCTTCCAGCGTCATCATCATTTTCAATCTAGCTCCGTTTGATGCTCGGCCTCTTCTATCTAATGCCATCTGGGATCTTATTTTTTTTGTTTTCAACTGCTACCACTGCTACTGTTCTGTCCTGACGTTCCACGCTACGTTTGCCAAGACTCCAGAACACTTCAAACGTACCCGTTCATAATTCGGCCCCATGTGTCCCCCGGACTATGACGGCGCCGTGCCGTGAATGCTGATAGGCGCGGGTAAAAATCGTATTTACGCCCGTCAAGGCATTTGCGCTAATGCTGCCATATGGAACCGGGCAGTTTATGTGACACTTGATTTTGCGGATATTTTGTGGCCGCAGGCGAAGTTGGACGTTTTCGTAATTCTTCCTGCGAAAACAGCAGGGGTTTACCTAAATATGTTTTGAAATGAGAATAATATCTGTATATAAATGGTTGATGATTTGAAGTGCTATGGTTAAGAAGTATGTATGTGGCCGATTAATGCCGGCCAACTTATGGGTATAGCGCCCTTAAGTGTGATCACGATCAGATGACAAGTGACAGTATAAAAAAGAAATGCTTCCTGTGTATTTAACCAAAGAAAAATAAATGTCAAGGAAATATTAATTGACATTTTCGTAAGTTACAGGCTTTTTGAAAGTTCTGAAAACAGGTATTACACTAATATGATACAGACGATATATAGTTTGTGAGTGTGTTTATGTGTATGTTGGTTACTTCTTCACACTCAAACGGCTGGACCAATTTAGATAAATTTTGGTATAAAACTAGCTGACACCTTGGATTAACACACAGGTTACTTTTTATCTCGAAAAAATGTAGTGTTCCCGTGGGATGAGCGGCTAACACCGCGCGGTGCAGCCTGTTACATCTAAAACAAAGATCTATGTATAGGTAAGTATCAAGAGATTATGTCGGTCTTGTCTTTATTATAAAAACAGGAATTAAAATAGTAAATTGATTCAGTTCAAGAAAAACCATGTTTGTGCAAAGAAGGTATTACATAGATTAATATTATAGTACTGCCTATTTCTAAAGTATACCTTATAGCAGTGTTTCTTAACCTGTGGTCCGCGGACCCCTGGGGTCCGCGAGCATATGTATGGGGGTCCGCAGCCTTATCTATGGACTATTTAACAATCATAAATAAATGCCACCAAAAGTCTCGTAATCGCTACGCACGCCGTGCTATTTATTGCTGCTTTTTTTATTAAGGGGGTCCTTAAAAGTGTGCTTGATATCCTAAGGGGTCCGTGGACAAAAAAAGTCAAGAAACGCTGCCTTATAACGTTTTAAGTGTAAGCCAAACTTCTACAAAAAGAGGGGCTTTCATTACTCGAAATTATACCACATGGTACCACAAGTCAAATATCCTCAACATTTATGACTTGTTCCCGCAAACCAAAGGCCGGTCAACTTAATAAAAACACCGTAGATCTCTCTTTGCACTGATGTAAGGTTATTCGGAGTTCATAAACCCGCTAGAAGCCAGGTTGGCCATTTCGATCACGTCCGCTCGCTATTTATTGGCCATCGTCGTAGGAATGTCTATTGGACGTTTTTCACAACATTAACTCAGAGTGGCTGGACTAATGGAATTCCTGCTAGATTTGGGTCACGCGAGTGTAAAGGATTGTGTACTTGGGTGGCTATTGCTGCATCATTGTCGATGGAATTGTTAACAACGTAGGGTTCGAATGTAAATGATTGGACATTTGTCTGAGCCACAACGAGACGACGAATTGTCGCGGTTTTTTTGCTTACAGGTAGATTGGCGGAAAAGTGACAGATACTTTTTGGTCCCGATATGCAAAGTGCAGTAAGGGTAAAAAAACTTAACTAAAGGACTAGATGTATGTGGTGTGAATAATTGGTATGGTTGTTACGTCAAATTTCAAATATAGAACGCCAATTGCTGTAGGTATAAAGACACGTTACTACTCTCGTAAAGTTTTTCACATTTAGGTACGCTACTTGCTACGCTGCTTAGATTTACTAAAAAATCAAGGAATTTCATTGACTTAAGGGAAGGCTGAGAGTAAAACAACTTTTTACTTTTTTATCATGTAATCGTAAAATCGTAATCTTATTTAAAACTCTCATACCATCAGCACCCCTACCCCTACCATGAGTTATGCCTTGATCACACGTACCGAGACAGTGGGCGAGACAGTGCTCTTGTCCCTGTCACACACAAGACAAACGGGCGAGACAGAGCACTGTCTCGCCCGTTTACTCAGTACGTGTGATCAAGGCATTAACGTGACCGTACTCGCTAGCGACAGTGTAAACAATTTGTATAGAGAATAGTACAGCGCTAGGAAGCTTACAATGTAAAACTACAATTATCCATACAAACCGTTTACCTACGTAGTCGTTATAGCGTCACTGTAAGATTTGTAAGATTCATGGTAAGGCTATAATTTAGTCAATTCCCAGGTCTGATTTTCTTGTAAAGATTTAAGCTCTTTGTCCATCGCTTCGATCCATTTATCTTTTTCAGAACTTTGCAAGACATCTCGGTATGAAGTCGGCTCAGGAACTGATACAGCCTCGTTAATGAACTGCTCAAAATTAAACCTTTCTGGTGGTTTGATTTGGCTTCGATCACGAAGTTGACGCTCGTTTTCTACTGGCGGCATAGCTTCGTCTTCTCGTGTCATAACATGGCCTTACCATGAGTTAACGTGACCGTACTCGCTAACGACAGCGTAGGTAAACAGTTTTTATGGAGAATAGTACAGCACCCCTAGCGGTTACTAGGTAGAACTACAATTCTCCATCATCATCATCATCATCATCATTTCAGCCATAGGACGTCCAATGCTGGACACAGGCCTCCTCAAATGACTTCCACATGGGCCGGATAGAAGCGACCCGCATCCAGCGTGTCCCCGCAACCCTGACCAGGTCATCCGACCACCTTGCGGGTGGCCGTCCTACGCTGCGCTTGCCGGTACGTGGTCTCCACTCGAGAACCTTTCTGCCCCAACGGCCATCGGTTCTTCGAGCTTTGTCCCCTCCCCATTGCCACTTCAGTTTGCTAACCCTGTTTGCTATGTCGGTGACGTTAGTTCGTCTACGAATCTCATCATTCCTGATTTAATTCTCCATACACATTGTTTATAAATCGCTAGCGAACCGACACATGGTAAGGGCACATATGCATATTGAAGGAGATTTTGCAATAAGTATCGTGAGTGCATCGAGTCGCGATAACCCGACGACGTAGCGTAGAACGCTGTCTGTCGCACTTCATTGCGTTCTGGAGGTTTTGATAATTTTCTATACGTACCTATACTATGAAAAAAGATATGTTCTGAGCATCCTGCGATACAAACATGTGTAGTATGCGTATAAGTAACATAAATTGTCTTTTTATCTTCAGGCAGCTGCTGCAGCTTTACAATCCGTCGGAGGAATGGCCTCCTTGTGCATTCTTGGAGTGGATTAGATGGCGAGCTAAATGCTTTGAGAGTTACAAAGATGTCCATCAATTTTAAGTGACTTGGATATCCAATAGAAAATGGATCAAATTGGTTAAATATTTATTTTTAAGCTCGAAGGCAAGGCCAATGTATTATACAACATGATAATGCACTCAAAAGAAGTCCACTTAGAGTTTTTGTTCAATTGAAGGAGCTACCGACTCGTCACGTAGCTAATCAAATGAAGTTGATTGCGGTTTATATCGACGGCAAGTCGCGGAAACGCTGTAAAAGCCAATAGTATACACTGGCGCTTACAGCTTTTCAGATTTTTGCAGTCTACGTTGACGGAGACACGTGGAAACGTCGTAAGCGCCAATGGAATCCATTGGGGCGTGCAGCGTTTCAGCTTTTTGCAGTATCGAGGCAGACGACACTCGATCACGGTCATAATGAAATGAGTCTTCGCACAGACTTGCATTTTTCATTCCGATTTTAGCGAATGCTCAATCCTTTTAATGGCGTTTTGCAAAATTAGTCGCCATTCAGTCGGTTTAATTCGTTCTTTTTTTGTTTGATATCTTTTATTATTATTATTACATACGGGCTGCGCACGAAAGTAACTGATATTCACTTATTTGAAATGTTTCATCTTTATGATTTAAAAGTTTTATCTCTTGGCGGTTTAGTACGGTCCGTTCTACTTAACGCCAGTTCTTTCCCTTCTCGATACGACGCGACGTCTACTTTTTTCGTTATCTGGTCCTCGGCCTTCCTCTTGCTCTCATCCCTCAATTTTTTTAATTCTTCTTGTCATATTTAAATAATGTAAACAATGACAATAGGGAAATGGATGAAATAATTAAAAATCTTGAATTTTTGTTTAAATGTGGGAATAATCCTCCCATTATTTATTTATTTTATTTCAAATGCAATGTATATTGTGAATTGAATAATTAAATGAAATGAAATGAAATTACAAGGTAAATTTAAAAAAATCTGTACCTTAAAAAAAGGGTAAAAAAAAGATGAAAATGTTTAAAAAAAAAAAATTGTTTTTTTCACGCTTTGAAAGAGCATCGTATAGTAACCTAACCGAGGTGATATTTTTTTTTACTTTGCACGGGTACTGCTGTATTCTAGGGGAACAGCACACTGACTAAATCAAAGATAAAGACAATATGTCAAAATATTTGAATCGGAATCTTCCAATCTAAACAGCCACTTGACTTTCATGTAACATCAACCAGTAATTAATACCTACTGATAATAACAACAAACTTACTCAAGACCAATCAACGATAAGACTTAAGGACAGTCTGGCAACTGTCAAAAATCAACAAATCGCAAGAAGGCATTAAGTACCTAAGCATTTCCGAGACATTTAATCTCCTTCAAAAGCAGGCTCAGATAAGGAGGCAAACAAGAAGATTCGTTAGGGGAAACAAGTGACAGGCGCATTAACTAGATCCGTAGATCAGATAAAGGGTTAAGTTATAGAAGGGATCGGAGACGGTGGGAGAAGAATAAATAATATGCAAACGAGATAAATGAAATTGCAGGAAGTGTTAAAAAGAAAAGGGTTTGCTTCAGTAGAATTCAAATGTATATTGTTGGTACCCACAGCAAAATTCATTGTAATTTTTTACCAATTCTTGATAGTCGCTTGAATAAAAAAAAAACTTAATACTCTAAATATAGTTCCACCAAAAACCAAAAAAACTCGCTCAGAACACTTGTCAAAAACTCATTGTTTGTTGGTCAAAATGGCTACTTTGTGTATTATTCATCTGTGTAAGGGAGACTTAACTGTACATGAAAAGTGTCACTCATTTTCACCATTTTGTATAGTTTATATTATGTTTATATAAAAAAAGAGACGCAAATAGGCAATTGTACAGATACATCTTTGGTTACTATTTAAATGTAATCCAAAATCATTTCCTACTATTTAATAATTCATATCTGCCTTATAATCAAATTCCAATCAAATATTCATATATCACTTTCATGTCCATGGTTATGAGCGTGAATTCCATAAAGAAGTAATTTGACAAAATGTTGCATCATAATAGAAAAGTGTTGGTGGTTACGACCTTTTCTCCATACAGGGAGCCACTCCTATGAATGCCCCTCGCTTGAAGTGTGACGCCCTTCGGGATCCATGTCCATTTGCATGACTCATTCATACTATATTAACAAGCTAATGACAGGATTTTTAATGGATTTGATATCAAATGTTAGGGCGACGCCTTTGAACATACAATTTGATTAAAGGGTAGTTGCAAAGAAAAAATGTTTTAGATTAAAAAAAAAAACAGTTTGCATGATTTATTTAGATTGTTTTTCAACCTCAGACACTTGTTGTAGTTCACTTATGTCACCTTCTGCTCGATCTGCCCAAAATTGGGTCCCTGCCGTACCTTCTTCTGTCTCTAAATTGTATAACAATTCGTTTACTTTAAATGCTGTCTGTTTGTGGAACTGCTTACCTATGAGCTTAAGGCGCGCTAAGTCTCTTGTTTCTTTATGAGCTAACCTGAAAGAGCATTATCTATCCCTTTCATAATTCGTGTTTTATTCAACCATTTATTATCTTTTGGCTGAATTTGTAATTTCTTGCGTTGTATTTCTCCTGTATGTTTTATGAGGTGTGCAATAAAGAGTACTTGTATTGTATTATATTGTATTGTGTGTCTGTGTATCTATGTGTGACCGCGACGCAAAGTTTGCTTTTTAACATTCGTCGCTTTCTGAAACGTAACTATTCGAGTGGTCAGTTGACAGATGATTTATCATCAGTCACCATAATCCTGTTTTTAATTACATCTACAAATTATTGAAAACTCCATTTTACACCATGACCATAATTCTTAAATTTCTCAGGAAATGCTTCTCAGTATCCTCATTTTAAATTCATAAGGTATCCTAAGCTTCCTTTATCATAGCATGATTGCAGAGTAAATTTAGCTTTCTGAAAGCTGAGCACTTTGCATGATATTATATTCCATCAGAAAATCGCAATATCAGCCTTTGCAAAATCAGTATAGGGATTGGTAGAAAATAATAAAATATTATGCACTTTATGTCTAATAACTTAATCTAAATCTTAACAGCGGGATGTAGGATTTACATATATGAGCACGCGGCAACAGCCGTAAACCGCCATCTGTGGGTAAATAAAAATGTCCTCTCACGCCGAAATGGCGGAACGGATTTTAACCAATTTTGGTACAGAGATAGTCAACCAAATATGGTAATAGGATTTTACATTTAAAACATTTAATTCGATTTCTTTTGGAATGTGCAGATACATAGAAAAGAAGAATCAGTTGCAGAACTGAATGCTTCAGCAGAAACCGCTACCTATATATAAATAAATATTAAGGGACAATCTTACACAAATCGACCCAAACTAAGCAAAGCTTGTACTATGGGTACTAAACGGTGATATACATAATACATTATATAGATAACATCCATGACCCAGGAGCAAATATTCGAGTTTATCAAATATTCACGTCATAGCCGAGCATAGGTAGTGACCTAGAACTATTGATTGATTTGCAAAGAAAAGCCATCGAAATCACACTAATATTATAAAGGCGAAAGTTTCTGAGTGTGTTTATGTGTACGTTTGTTACTTCTTCACGCTCAAACGGCTGAACCAATTTTGATAAATTTTAGTATGAAGGTAGCTGACACCCTGGATTAACACATAGGCTATTCTGTCCTATCTTGTCCTGGCTATCTGTTTTCATAATTTCGTTTGTCCTCTCATCACGCCTAAACGGCTGGACAAATTTTAAACCAATTTTGGTACAGGGATAGCTGGACATTAAAAGATGGTTATAGGATACTTTTTACCCGCCTACGGCAAAGAAAATACGCAGACGAAGTTGCGGGCACCTCCTAGTAAAATAATAAAGAATGCACTTAAATCCAATGATATTAGCTGTTGCGCGCATCTGTCCTCGCGAGTGCAAATGCAATGTAAATCCCATTAGTTGACCAAACTCGTCGCCGGCTCGGACTCTCAATGTGACACGCAATTTGGGCGCGACGGCCGAGTGGGTCACTTGTGATAACACTGGGTTTTCATCAATTTGTTGATATTAAACTATAGGTTTATGTTGAAATGAAATGAAATAACGTAAATAATTTATTCAGTAAGTAGGCTGTACCAAAATTGGTTAAAGTGTGTCCTGTCGTTTTGGCGTCATGAGAGGACTAAGGAAATTATGAAAAAAGATGGCGCCATGCCAGTGTGCCCATACAAAATAAAAGAAGATCCTGCATCACGCTATTAAGATTCTTCCTGAAATCATCTCCATAGAAAACTGGTTTTTAATACATATATTATCTAGATTTTATAATAGTATAGTTGCACTTAAATCCAATAATATCAGCTTTTGCGCGCATCAGTCCAGCGAGTGCAAATGCAGTGTAAATCCCATTAGTTGACCAAACTCGTCGCCGGCTCGGGCTATCAATATAACACGCAATTTGGGCGCGACGGCCGAGTGGGCCACTTGTGAAAACACTGGGTTTCATCAATTTATTGATAAACTATAGGTAACTAAATATAACCTTTATTTGGAGGATTGCACTGTATACCTTCGAGACGTGGACCATGACACAACGAGACAGAGAAAGGCTTAAGGCACTTGAGATGTGGTGCTGGCGAAGAATGGAGGGAATAAGCTGGATAGAGTCACCAATGAAGAAGTCTTGGAAAGGGTAGAGAAGAAGAGACATATACTACATACCATAGAAACTAGAAGAGGGAAAATGATAGGCCATTTATACGAGACGACGATCTAATACAGAAGATAAAGGAGGGAAGGAGAGGAAGAGATAAAGAAAAGGGTAGACGTCACGGCGTATCGAGAAGTGAAAGAACTGGTGTTAAGTAGAACGGACTGGAGAGAACTGCACCGACAAAACTCTTAAATAATAATGATCATGATGAAACTATAGATACTTTATTGTAATGCTAAGTAGTATCTGAGTTTGTATTTCTTTTTTGTTTAGGCGTGCAATAAATAATATTCCATCCATTCTATAGGTAACTTAAAGGTGTAATGCGATGACCACAATAACAAATCATAGAAAGTAAAATAAACTTCGAATAAGGTTAAAAGTTAACTACATAGTTAAAATCTAATTACAATGTTTCTTTGTGTATATTTTTATTTACCCTTAATGTATTAATAATATATGTAGTTATTAAGCTCTCTGAAATGTTTATTTTCAGCTTGATCATTTTGATTAATTTTGGCATTGGATTACGTATTTAGACAATTTACCTTTGTACATTCACTCATCTCTAACTTACTTGTACCTCGTTACTTTATTTTACATCGTTATTTTATTTACTCACTATTAATTTTCCTCTCATTTTCCGAACATTTTCATTAAGCTCCTTACCTGAAAACAAAAGAAAATTAATGTATAAAAGTTAATAGAGAATAATAAATTGCAAAGGTCAGATAGTACGTTATCTTTAATTGAAAATATTAAAATATCGGCCCGGGGCCAATAATAGGGAGCGCGGAAAATAAGATAAGGCCACGCCTTGGGAGGAGCGGGCAGCAAGAAGCAATTATCTCGTAAAATATCTGAAATGAAAAATAATCGAGTCGCGATATTTTTCAACGGTTAACTTTTTTTTTTGCGTCTACGATTATACCTGATATTTTTGCAGCCAGCCCGTCTAGCACAACTTGGTTTCTCTCTTGTCGCGCGACATAGCATCGCCCGTCACTCTCTCACGGTAGCTACTGTGAAGAAAGAGACGGGTAATATTTCTCGCGCGAGAAAGAGTCGCGTGTCACAGTTGTGCTAGAGGTGCAACTGCTCCTGGCTACCTTTTTTTTCTGGTGCAATATTACGTACACGCATTTTTTACACTTTTTGGATCATCATAATTATTTACGCCGATAGACGTCCACTGCTGGACAAAGGGAGGCCTTTGTCTACAACGATCGGTCTTGCGCCGCCTTCATCCAATTTCTGCCCGAGCTCCTAACCAGGTCGTTGGCCTACCTTGTTGGGGACCTTCCCACGCTGCGTCTTCCGGTCCGCGGTCGCCACTCAATACCCTTTCTGCCCCAACGACCATCGGTTCTACGAACAATCTACAACCTTGATTCTCTTGCGTATTTCATAATTTCGGATTCGACCCCGTAAGGAAACTCCGAGCATAGCTCGCTCTATAACCTTTTTGGATAAGTATTTTTTTTGTCCCGTGATTTAGATAAAATACCTTAAATTTAGAAATAGTTAACACTTAGAAAAAAAGATTTATTTCATATTATTGGTATTCGCAGATAGTTCACGTAAGAATGGACTTCTACCATTAGATTAACAACAAATAACGGCAACGAGCAATAGAAAATTAGTGTCATCCTTGTTGTCAAAGTTTTAAAATGAACATCAATTATTCATAATTATTGTGATTACAATTATATTCAATCTATATTGGCTTGATTATACAAAGATAGTAACTAAACTTTTTATAGTTTAAAAGCGTTATAAGAGGCTCAGAAGTATCACGTTTCGGGTAAAAGAACAACAGAGAACGTAAAGGAATTTCATACAAAATTGAAGGCCTAGGACGGAAAGTAATTATTTTAAAGCATGGCGTCTGAGTTCATGAACAGGCTAAACAGCTGAATTATATTATTTTTGAGTGGTGTTTTTTTTTATTTCATTGCATATGTTTGAGAAAAGCACTATACATGCCTTAGCCGTGAAAAGAGCTTGCCGGCTTCGTATCACGATCCGTCTATACCTATTCACCCGGCAAGCCCTTATTTCCCGGCGTCTGCAAGATGGCGTCTAAGGACACGCTTAGGAAAACGCAAGGCGGTTTAAAAGTGCGAGTACATTGTACTTCTAAGATTAGGCTGTTGTCTCGTAATTAAAAAGCAATATTGTAGGAATTCCGCAGACTAAAGCCTCTGTCTATTCTTGTAATCCCTGAGGCCTATTATAAGCCTTAATTGAACTGGCAATGGTTGGACTAAGGTTAGAAAAATATATTTTCTACGTTGAGAATGTTTAAGTTTGCCGAAACCTTACAAAGGTAACCTAATTTCGGGTGTAAGAATGGTTCGTACTTTCTGCCAGAAGGCAGTGCCAATTATAGCGATAATGATCACACGTTCATTGAAATAAGTCTATTTTATTAGAGTATTAGTCAAAAAAAAATAAAAGTTTTCCTCGCGAGTTTATTTTTAATTAGTAGCTGAAATGAAATGCAAATAGGGGTTATATATTTATCGTATGGCGATTTATGGCACACTTGTTTCGTGTGCATATATTTTTTTACGTATTCACACCCTATTTGCATTTCGCCATTTTCAAAAACATTGAAAACTAAATCGACAAAAAAGTCTAAGTAATTAATACGCCTACTCACAAAATTTCGATCAGCTGAGAAATGCGACTTCTAGGCGAGAACAGCCGGAAATCGGGACTAACGGACATCCAGAGATACAAAAGAATTTAAAACAGCGGAGGCTTATTGTTAGTAATAGGGTCCCCTTTTCACCCTTTAGGTACGGAACCCTAAAAACTCCCAGGTTACATGCCACCGTGTGATATTTCTCTTTCCCGTCGCGGGTTCAAAACCTGCATTCCACCTTCAGTCTCTAATACTCAAATTTTCATCCATTACCAAAGTTAGCTCTCAATTATTCTCCAGCGCAGCGTTAAACTAAAAACTTTAAAGTCACCTGTGAAATTAAATTGAAATCGACACCCTACGCCGTCCCCCTCGCACCCAGTCACATCGATATCTGCATCTCAGGTCCACAGGTGCGTCAACTGAAAGCCATAAATTGTAAACCTCATAATACTCCCCTCGTTTTCCAATTTCAAATAACGTCAGACAATTTTACAAGCTTGTAAGACGGTCGCGGCGATACTTAAATTTTGAATTTTGTTACAACGTTTCTGAGCTCATGTTTCAGTGGCGTGTTGAAATGAGATGGGAGGTTTAGGAATTAGCCGGTGGATATTTCTTTTTTCCCCTAACAACGGTTTGCTACACCCCCTGTTATATATTTTGCTTGCGTTAAGGTAATTTCGCGTCTCATGATCCAATTTGCGTACGGGTAAGAGTTTCTTAGAATGTGAGCGTAATTGATAAATTTGGGGGGTGTGAGGATGTTACAGATTCCCCATCATGTAAGACATGAAAAAAACATTGGCATGGTGTATACTGTATATTGAAGCGTACTCGTATATTAAACACTGAAGAAAGTAGAGTAAGAAAGGGTACAAAGTAGACTGGTGACTACAATAGGAAATAAAGATAAATGTCCGATTAGTAAGAGCTACGGAAATAGGTTTGCAATTTATAGGGTAACGAAACCCCTCTAGTGTGCCATGCTGTGATTAGTAATTGATCCTGGCAGCTGTTCAATGGTGGGGATGACAGTGGTTGGGCAAAAAAGAGGTTGATTTTATTTCTCTTCTAGTGTGCGGCATTCGTTGGATAGGTCTTTGCTAATTTTGTTAGGGTCAAATGTTCCTTAACTCGCTGCTGTTTAGCTAGCTGTCTGGCCAAATGGTGAACTACCTATACGCTTCCAAAGACGATGGCTGGGAGGAATAAACTGAATAATATTCGCTGGTCTTACAGTACTGTACCTACTTAGCTGCAAAAGCTTGTAAGTCAAAAATACATCTTTCCCAAAAAACACAGACTAACCATTTGACAAGGATATGAATGAGCGATCGTTTCATTATACTATAGTAATTAATATGTATACAATGAAAGCAGAAGAAAGTAAAGTACATATAACTTATTTAAACAAAACAGCAGCTCGCAATTAATAAGAAAGCGGCAGGATTTTCAAAGAGAAACAAAACTTTACATAAAAATGGTTCCGCACTTTCAATATTTATGAACCAGACGAAGTGTGAACGAAATATCGTCAAGTGCGGAAGGGAGATAAGTGAAAGGGTTCTCGTAGGGCAAGCGTCAAATTAGATTGGTATGTTCCGATACTTGGCTGATAAATGGGGTGGTGCGCGTGAAATATGCTAAGCTTTTCAATCCACCAGATTTTTCGTGTTTTATTATAGTCGATTACAATAATAGTCATATAAAAGTAGAGGGAATTGAATCCTCGGTGTGAAACTTACGTGAATCTTTTCGTGAATCTATCCGTAACTCACCAAGTGACAGACATCCCTAGTTGAGAAATGAATAAGGAAGAAGTGTAATTTTTGCTTAGGAGCCCTTGAACCTGCTTGTAAGGTGTATTAAGCCTGATAGCGATCACGTCTTAGTTCTGCAGGTTAAGTCGTCCTTGAGCGAAGGTTTTGACCTGACTCAAACGCTGCCGGATAGAATTCCATTCCGACAAAGTATACTTATTTTTCAGAGTTGGATACGCCTAGTTAAATGGTGTATCCTATTTAAATTTTGTCATCTAGAACTTTGAGTGCTGAGCCGCCAACCGTTACTTTGTAATGGAATTTGTCTTTGGAACAGTTTTCTAAACTAAAACTGAACAAAACACGATACATAAAGTCCACTGAAAGTCACAATAAGAGGGGCTACTCCGATGCTCGAAATTCTACCGTCGTATAGTGCCGTCGCTCTTGATCTCCTGTCAAACTATATTTGGGTGAGCGGGACGGCACTATACGACGACGGTCAAATTTCGAACATCGGAGTAGCCCTTAAAGCCCGTAAAAAAGGTGACATTGGCGGTTAAGTAAATTAGTTCCACCCCGAAAGGGCCGTGGCATTGCCAGGGTCAAGAGCTAAGCTATACAGTTCGTTTCCACTGAGCATTCTGCTTGCGGTAAAAGGCAGTATCTTTATATGGAGTTCATAGCAAGATTCGACCTTTTACCGTAGAACGACAGTATACACGTTGGAATTACGTAAGGGTCATTTCGTTTTAATCCCGCTTCATTCTAGGTTACGATGGCTAGACTATGTACTTTTCGAGTAACAACGACTTATCCTTTACGTATTAAAATGGTGGGTTTTATGCCACCAATGTTTGCTTCTCGTTTGGAAAGAATATTTTGGATATTTGTCCGACCCGCTGTCGTTTATATTTGTGCCCAAAATTCACTCCAATCTGTTGCTTCATTGGCATGTGATGGAAGTACAAAATGTAAACATAGTTTCGCGGGTACGGAGATGTGTTTGTGGGTATACTGCTTTCTTTTCATACTACGACAGTGGTAAACAAGCACGCGGCCCGCCTGATGTTAACCAGTTACCGCCGCCTATGGACGCTTGCGATGCCATTGCCAGGAGCATCACTCACGCGTCGCGCGTTGCCCACCCTTTAAGAACTTATCTGCCTTTCTATCTGTTTATTTATGCAAAAATGGAGTAGGTAAGTGGATGTACGATATCATCGCATATGTTTCAAAAATTGGGCAAGTGCGAGCCCGACTCGCGCATAAAGGGTTCCGTACCTATACATATATATAATCTATAACAAGTTTGTTGTATGGGAGCCCCCCTTAAATATTTATTTTATTTTATTTTTGGTATTTGTTGTTATAGCGGCAATAGAAATACATCATCTGTGAAAATTTCAACTGTCTAGCTATCACCGTTGTTGAGATACAGCCTGGTGACAGACGGACGGACGGACGGACGGACGGACGGACGGACGGACAGCGAAGTCTCAGTAATAGGGTCCCGTTTTTACCCTTTGGGTACGGAACCCTAAAAACTACAAAGATCTACTTGGAAGAAGCAAAAATAACTTCCCTATTCAAGGGTGAAATGTTAAGCGCAACAGTATCAGTCTGTAATCATTTAAGAACCACTGTAATATGCAAGCCACATCTAACTTTAAGCCCCAATTCCCGATGCTAAACAAAGAAAATTACTCCCAAATCCCAGTACACAAACTTCACTAAAAGAAACCGCATCGAAATAAATTATTAAATTTTCATTATCAAAGGATCCCTAGAAACAATACGCTTGCAAACCGAATTAGTAATGAGGTGCCTTCGCAATATTTTTATTTTCCCATCGCCAGTGTAATAGGGCCCTTTTCCTTCAGACATTGCATTGCTAGGACCGAAAGGGAGTTTCAGATCCGGGCATTCCTTACAGACGAGCGTGTTAACCCGCTTTACCTCTTTTTCTTAACGCATTCGCTACCGCGTAGCGCTACGGGCTACGCTCGTAGCCGATAACGTGGGAAAAACCGTATGTAGCGAAAACTTACTACGAGCAGAGCGCCCGGCTACCGGGTTGTTGGTGTGGAAAGTGTTAACTTGGGATTGCGCTTGAGTAAAGTCGTGCTTGACGTAAACACTGATAAAAACTGGCCAAGTGCTGACTCGCGCACCGAGGGTACCTACCACAGAGGTTCCACCAGGGTACAAATTTAATACGTATCCCATCTTAACTGGCCGGGTCAAGTTAAGTTTGCACCTGGTATGTGGCGTTTTAATGTTTCATGGCGCCGCATACAAATGAGATGCAAAGTTAACGCAACCGATCACTTAAATATGTATTTTATTCTGTTGTTATTATTTTTTTGTTACAGCGGAACCAGAAATACATCATCTGTGAAAACTTCAACTGTGCTAGTTATCACGGTTCATGTGATACAGCCTGGTGACAGACAGATGGACGAACAGTGTGGTCTTAGTAATGGGGTCCCGTTTTTATCCCTTGGGTACGAAACTCTGAAAATCGGAAATACTGACGCAGTGATTTTCACAATCAGATCCTTAATTCGACTGACATTGGCATATAAACATTTAGTAAACGTTGCTGCTATATATCATAAATCAGAGACATTTGCATTAAATGAGATGGATACGTTATCATTTAAAGGTTCATTACTTATCATGGCAAAATAAAAAATTTCATCGTTAGCAAAAAAGTGGATATTACGAAAGAAGATAGCAATGATATTGATACATCAAACTCTCTCGCTTTTGGCTGTAGGTACTTACACTATCAGTAAGTTTAGCAAATACATATTTTAAATAATATTTGTAAAATACCTACTGATGAGGCGCAATATTTACTGATGGACCTTGGTTGTTCTTATGATAAATACTGAACATTTAGCCTCAGTTTCCGACGTTACGGAATTAAAATGTGTGCATGACTGACGGATTACAGTATTTAATTTAGATAGCCTGCCTCAGATTTAACACCCCGAAGCGGTTGAAACGCCCGTGGCTAAAAAGAAACGCCTTTCAACCGCTCTAAGACTGATACGGCCTTTACGCTCCAAGCGCCAACAGTCCTATAGTGATAAAAACTTATTTCATTGTTAGGCTGAATTAAAAATAAGGTTCCCATTTATTTTCGGATTGTAAATGCTGACGGAGGTCTGAAAGCTAAAGGTTAACTGAATAGAAGAAAGGAACAAAGGTATAAATAAAGTGATAGTAAATGAAAAATATAAAAGTAGAACGTCACCGCGAGCATTCATTCCCTGCAATGTTACCAAAAACAAAAACCAATAAGATGTTCATATCACCCTTACAGTTTATAAAATTATACACTCGCGATTTCTATTGCAAGTTCTATACATATAACGGGTATACTCCAAAATCTATCTAACCATGATGCATCATCATCGTATCCTGACCGATTTCGGCCACGGCGACTGGACGCTAGTTGACGTCTTTTGGCTGAATGAGAGCGCCGCTGACGAGCTCTCAGGTGGCTAACATAGCCAATTTTTTGATGATGCATAAACTTTATTGAAACGTTGGATAATACATATAAATAACTAAAATGAAGTTAGGCCTAGATATTAGTGAAATTCTGTAGGAATAGTCTCTCTTGCTTCAACAATATAATGTTTGCAATTTAATATTTATCGTATTTCATTCACGTTTCCATTATCTAAATACATAGGAATGTTTGCTTTCATGTATACAAATATTTATTTTATTTCAAATATTTCCGTCGAAAACATTTTACGCCGTAAGCCTTGGTTAGTGAATATTATCACGATGCCCTTTTTAACAAAAATAATTAAAAAAGCGGTTCAGTCGTCTTTGAGTAATCGGGGAACATAATACATGATAAAAACAAACATACTGACGAACTGATAACCTAGTCCGTTTTTTCGTCAGTTAAAAACAAATATAAACTCCCAAAACGCAAAGGCTCTCAGCTTAATGGTCGGTACCGACATCAAACACCCACAACAGTTTATTCTTTATTAAAATGATTTTACCTACTGAAATTACCTACAATGTCTGAGTATGACTACAAACATTTTATTTTATCCATCTTTTTTCTTGTTTTTAGTTTAGTTTTGTCTAGACAGATTCTCTTTTTAAGCTGTGTTGCTTCTACCAACTGAATGTGAAAATTCATTTGCTTTTACGGACAAGAGGAGTAATTATTTTGTGGTAAGGTTTATCTCTGTTCATTAGCAGAAAGAGAAAAATGTTACTAAATAAATAGCTATTTCGAAACTTTCAATGTTAATGCACCAAAATCTCATTTTATCTGCGATTAAAATATATGAGAATACAAAAAAAAAAACAAAGAAATCTTAATACACCTTTGACAGAATACGTCGGTATTGCGTATTTGTTGGTATTTCGTTGGTATTTCTGAATTAGAAATATTTACACAATTCGCTAAAAGTTCTTTAAAGTCAAGACAACAAAGCGTCATTTTAATCAGAAAAAAGTTCTTACACAATGGGAAACCTGGAGCCTCGGAACTCTAAATTAAACCGCAAAGGAGAAAAATCTAACACAAAAGACCAAATCCCCCGTAATAGGATTGTGCTTCAAAAGCATTGGAAATCCTATTAAAGCAGATTTCAACTAACAAAAACAAAGCACTTGTAATTTCATTGGCAGTGGAACTGCAGCAGTGGGATTGAATCCGTAATGTTGCTATGTAATATGCAATTAATATTGTAATGGCAAATGGTTAGATAATGGCAAATTATTGGTGGCATTCAAACCATAAAAGGGAACATACTTATTTATGCGCGTATTAAAATACATATAAACGGGTTTACTCACGTTCAAGTCGAGTATCGCTCGACTTGTTTCGAATCGGTTCGCGATTCATCATCTGGAGCTCCAATAAGTCGCTACCAAGTGACTATATTTCAGGGACACCAAACGTACGTTTATTTCAGTATCATAACACATACGCCCAGATTATAACATCTAAATTAATTATAATAAACAAAAGTACAAATTAACGGCTCGCTGATTCCATTTTGGCTCCCCACAGGCGGGCTTTCTCATTTGCGTACCCCATAAGATAAGGAATTAATATGAAAACAATTAGACATCTCCATCAAGCAGTCACAAAGTCATCCCCAGGCACCGTCATTACCCGTCCCATCAAAGCACAGGGACATGACAATTAATCAAAGAACTTGGGAACGATTAATTTCGATGTTCCGGACCAGGTGTCCGCTATAAACAAACGAGCCAACGGGAATGGTTTGAGAACTTCGGACATACAGCCGGTGAGATCTGAAGGCATCTTTGGACTTTACTAGGACGTAATTACGGCCTTTGGCCTGTTGGCAGCACCTATTAGACGAGCTCCACAAGACTCGACTTGATTATTAAGGAAATATTATTTATTAAGTTACACTTTCGATCTTTTATTACAAGGCATTTAATAGGTACCGACACATAGTCTAGTAGTACTTACAACAACGGATCTATCAACAGACGATCGCGATCTTTAAAACCATTTCTGTATACCATGTCAATTTGCCAAATGCTAAAATTCTTGATTCTCGTCTTGATTATTGTTGGATGACAAGTTTGGACTTCGACTGAGCACATATGAATTATGCTTGTGATGTCTTCACCAATAAAATAAAAAATCATTTTTGCTCCGAGATAAATTGTCCCGGCATGTCGTAAATTATTTTGATTCCTAATGTTCGTCGTTCGTCGCCACCCGCACCTGTGTGGACCCAACTAAACTAGGCAATAAGTCACAAGCAATCATTCGAGAAGATCTTAAAGATTGCGATTTGTCTCGAGGGGCGGGCGATTTTTCAAGCAATAGCCCGGGGCGGGGGGCGCCGTGTCCACTGCCTTTGTTGGTCCTTCGAGCCGGATATTGCAGGCTCGCGCGCAGACTGCGATCGAAGCTTTGCAGGGGTTTAATGGGGGTTTAGAGGAAAATGAGGTCGTGTACAAAGATGTATGTGACAAGCTTCTAAGTAGTCATTGTGGAATCCGCTTGGGGTGTAACCTGGGGATTTATAATATGAAGGGACGTGGTCGACTAATTCAGAGCTTACATGTTATAAGAGAAATTATGTAAATATAAACATGTTAGTAAGCTGCTATTTTCAATCCATGTTAGTAATTTTCATGAACAATCTTATAAATAACAGTGAAAGGGAACATCACAATAGCAATTTAAACTGCATAACTTCAAATCCAAAATTAATGTTTTTTCCTTATACAAGGTCGTGCTGTATTTTAGGAGTTTAAAATCTGCATCAAAAATTACGCTGCCCTTATATTTTTTTGAGCAGTATCATAATAATTGTTATCGTGATATTTCAATTAAATAAGAGTTTATTTATTACTGTGTAATGCGACTTAATTGCTTTGTCTCAGAGTTATTTTATCTTTTACATCTTAAACAAAATTGCTCTCTGCTCAGATAGAACAGGAACAAATAAAACAAATCTAGATAATGCAGTAAATGCTTTTATTATCTAACAATATAGTCCAATTTGTGCATTCTCCCCCTTTGCCTTAACAGCAGTAGAGAAATAAAACTGCAATAAAAGGGGAGAGGGGGTATATTGGAATAGCTGGAGGAGATTGTAATGAAACAAATCCTGGAGTAGCATTTTAAATTAAGTACGAGGCCTCACTCTTTGTTTCATCTAGTCTTGAGTCAGTAAAGCAATAAAACTGAGTAACAGCCAGAATATTGCTTGTGTTATAAACATAAGCACAGACTTAAAATGGGAGGGTTACTTCACTCGAACTTCACTCCGCTTGATATATCTATTCTATTAGTGCTGTTACTTTTGTACTCTAAGTGTAAATGTGTTTATTTTTTGATAAATTAAAAGGGTTGCGTGACACAAATGATTCTATTATGAACAGTTTCTAAGAATAAGCTTAATATGTACATACTAAACATTTTGAAATTTGAAGAAAGTTCAAGAGCGATGCGGTCTTTTTGAAACGTTTTAACTTTTTTTTGTTTTTTTAAATATTAGAATGTTTTTTTTTTTTATTTACCAGTACCAAATAAATACGCAGCTCAAAAGCAAAAGCAACTCAAAAACAAAGAGTGCCTAATGTGTTATCTTCCTGAGATATAATGCCACATATGTTGATTTATTGATGTAGCATGGTTAAAGCGCCCCATTCGGTTTTTTCATATATTTTGTTCAAAATCAGATTAATTTTCGATATAACTGCCAAAATAAAGGTAGTCGGTCCTTAATTATGAATTCACTGTATAGAATTTGTCGTTCTGTAGTTATCCCCAAAAACTGGCCTAAGACTAAAATGGCCGCTTTTGACGTTAAACATTTTTGTGGGGTAATACAAAATATTCACAACACCCATCTAAATTGTTTCGGAATATATACCTATTTAGTCCCGTTCTGTCATATGAAACTTAAAGATCGTTTCAGACGTCGGAATAACCCATTTTCTAGACCCACACACCACGCTACATTTATTTGCATTAATATCGGCTTGCACTAAGGTAGAATGCGGAATGATGCCATTGCAACTGGATACGAAACGTGGAAATGGCCCTTGCCTTTGACTTTTACATCTGACTGCCATTTCCTCGGCAGTTTGAGACTATTGTAATCATTTTTATTCACAGAATAATAGAAGGAGAAAATTGCTTCATTCCCGTATATATTTATAATCCAAATTGAGCACATTATTTACATCACAGTATCTATACTATTATAAAATTCTAAACTTTTATTAAAAGTCCACTTTCTATGGAAGATGTGTTAGAAAATAACGCTGGCCATTTTGTTGCAAGATCTTTTTATATTTTGAACTGCTGTCTGGTTAGCTTTTTGCTCGGTGTGTCAACGGTGTGTTTTCTTAGTTTCATGTTTTTACAAAATCGTAATGTTTAATATATTCATAATATTAACTGGGCTCTGCTGCTTTTAATTAATAATAAGATGGCGCGGCGTCATGATAATCTGTTGCACTCTGTTGGTCAGAATTTATTTGTCCTCTCATCACGCCAAAACGGCTGGACGGATTTTAGCTAATTTTGTTACAGGGATAGCTGGACATTCAAAGATAGTAGGATACTTGTTTACCCAATTGCGTTAAACGAAAAAAGTATTTCCTTCCCTTATATGATACCTTCTAGTATGTAGTATCATAAAAATAGAACACAGTTGAACAAAATAAACCATTGTGATAGGAAGTGATGATGGCTATTGATGACAATAAGCAAAAGTGTCATAATAGCAATTTAATACATCGTTTTCAATACAGTAATATAAAACAAACTCACTGTGTCCTTTTGTTTTACCGACCAAATGTTCATCGAATTCTGTTTCAAGGAAAATATTTGGCAGAATAATGAAATATCAAGTTTAATAAAACATTTTGGCTTGATATTCTTTAAGCAAATTACTTGGAATTTCCGAGCAAAGAATTACTGAGTGAAAATTCCAGGCGTGAGCCGTAATAAGAATATGAAATGTAGGCAAATATACAAGCAGTAACTAATGTTTGTACTTACAGAGAATCTCGTTACAGTCTCTTGGTAAGTAAATGGACCAAATCCCAGAGGAAGCTTATAGTTAAGCCTGAAACAGTAACACGACATAACGTGCAAGGAAACAGCAGTCCTCCGTGGACTAAAGGTCTTAACTGAAGAGGATTTCTTTGAAAGATAAACCTTTTTGTGTTGAGTTGAACAGCGTGTAAGGATAACAGGTCTGTAGTCAGAAGGTCTTAACTGAAGAGAATTTATTAGAAAGATAAACCCTTTTGGGTCGAGTCGAATAGTGACCAGCGAGGTCCAGGTAATGATGTAGAGGATTACTTTCGAGCACATGACAGTGACCAGAAGATATATTATGGTCTTAAATTTAATCTTCTTGACGGTGGAGCTAGGTAAGCTGGTTTGCTGGAAAGGTTTGTCAAAATGTTCACTAAAGTTCTAAAATGCACCGTATACGATACTGTATTTATTTTTTTGTTTATTATAAAACGGTACAAACAATTATCTAGTTATTTAGCTTTGGATTTTTGAAATACTGATGATAATCAATGACCAACAGCGTGCTGTACAGTATAGGTAATTGTCACGAGAGCTGAGGTGAATGGATTACACACACATCTACATAAAGCATGTTTGCAAAAAAACTTGTGTAATTAAAAGCACAATTTATTTTCGAAAACTAGGTAAAACAGTAGAAAAATAAGCATGCACGTAAATAAACTAAGTTATTCGATATCTTCATCTGGATCATTAAGATTTCGGTTTTACTTGAGGGTCTCATGATGACCAGCTACTTGGTATTTTAATAGTTTAATTTAGATTATTAACTAGTTGACATTTATTACCCTAACGTTTAGTTAAAAAGCCGTCAACGGCTCACCACTGCCCAGTATCCACGAAGTTTCCCCGTTAAAATATCGCGCATAGCTTGCGTCCATAAATATCGTGATATTGTTGAGACGCGCGCTGAAGAGATTCATCCCGAACAACAAACTATGTACATATTAGCTTTCCTCGGGTTTTCAGTCTGTGCTGTTGGGTCTTATTTTATCTGTGTATTTCAACCAACTTAAAAAAGAAGGAGGTTCTATATATAAAAAAATACTGTTAAGTGACTTTCGAATAGGCTGTACTATTTTTGTACAGGTAATAAATATATCACGTGTCTGTCACGTGGCTAGGCGCGAGCCAGATAGTTTGGAAAAGCTCATTGCAGTTGGTCACGTGGAAGGGAAAAGGGCCCGTGGGAGATCACCGACCCAATGGACCGATGCCGTGAAAGAAGCCTGTCAGGAAACTCTACAGGCGTCAATTCAAGGCGGAAAACCGTGTGGAGTGGAGAGCTTTGGTGCGGAACGGCCTCAAATGGTCACGACCCTCAGGCATGAAGAAGTGAGGAGGAAGAAGAAGAACATAAAAAATGCGTGATCTATCAAAATGCAATTCGCTTTTTATTTACCTATCTCGCTCGCTCTCACTTGATCCAGATAAGAACCGGTCAGTTTACACCCAAGCTCACGGACTGTATAAACATTTTTAGGTTTAATACTATGTGCTAAAATAGAAACCGTGCATGCAGTTTATCCGTATGTATGCCCCTTTATTCGTACGATTGTCTGAAAACTTCTTCAGTTTCGGAGTCAGCTACATAGTTTAATTTAATTTGTATTTTACACTGAGTCCGGGACAGCGATAAAGCTGATAATTTAGTCGCACTGTCCAAGCACAAAACTTAAGCACTGTTGCCAGTATTTTAACTGTAAACGCTTTAACCCTTACATGCATGAAGTATCCAAAATTCGATCACTAAAATTACATATATCGAAATCAACTTAACGTCATTTTGAAACTTTGTCAATGTTGCAAAATTTCAATTGTGATGTCTTTGGTTTTTATATAAAAAATGCAGCATCCTTTTGAATACTGTATTGCTGTATAAGTAAAGTATGTTTGTTATTTCTAGTGGCCTTATATAATGGCGTAAGGTCACTTGGGACTATTGCATAATATAGAGGCAAATGCAACTTTTGATGATAGATGCGCAAGGTTTGAAGACCACACCATACCAAAACGGGGTATTGTTGTCACAACTCCGAAAGTCTCCTATTAACGTTAAGCTAAATTTTCATTTGTCCTTAAGTATTTTATTCCTGATATACGTAATATTTTCCTGATATCGTAATTTTAATCTTGTAATTGTGTATAACTAAAATGACCTGTGATCTGCTTCACCAATAAAATGAGTTTGAGTTTGAGTTATTTTCAGGGTTTTATAAACCTCGTTTAAAAGAACCTAATATTAGGTTAGGATAGATTTGTTTTATTATTATTCTGAAATAGACTCTGGCTACGGAAATATTACCTGAATTTTTGGCGGAGATTTAAAAAATCTTGGGCGCTCACGTTTTGTGTAGTGGGAATTATAGTTTTGATACGAGAAAATATTTTAAATTTTCTGCCCAGACGTAAGTTAAATATGACAAACTAAAACTAACCAGCCCAAGATTTTTGAATTTCCCGCCAAACATTTGAGTAATATTTCAGTAGCCAGACTCTATGAACAGTTTTGAAAAAAAAAATTGTCCTAAAAAAATTGGGCAAGTGCGAGTCCGACTCGCGCATGAAGGGTTCCGTACCATAAAACAAGTTTGTTGTATGGGAGCCCCCCTTATATATTTATTTTATTTTATTCCTATTTGTTGTTATAGCGGCAATAAAAATACATCATCTGTGAAAATTTCAACTGTCTATCTACGTATCACCGTTCTTGAGATAGAGCCTGGTGACAGACGGACAGCGAAGTCTCAGTAATAGGGTCCCGTTTTTACCCATTGGGTACGGAACCCTAAAAAAGAGCGGTGATAGTTACAAAGTGTTGCGGTCGTATGATATCATCAAAAGGCGCATTTGCCTCTATAGACGCAATAGCCCCAGTCGACATGGTAGTTCACTTTAAAATGCTGTTTACGACAGTCGTGCTGTGGCCGCAGCGACACTAGCGTGGTAACGAGGGACACTGAAATAGTTGCGAGATGTAGATGGTACAAACACAAATTTGTTTCGCTATTAGCATTGCTTTGACTATTGGATTGCTTCTTAAGTTTTAGTCGTATAGAAGCAAAGTTGGCAACGTCCACTTTTTTAATGTAGCATTTTGATTTGAATGTATCAATGCATGACGAAGTAACACGACAATAATGCGCAATGCTGGGCATAGGCCTCTCGGATATCTCCACAACTCCCTATGGGCCGTTGCTTGTGGCCAGTTGACTAGAAATGCGTCTAAATCGTCCCGGTACATAGTACGAGTACATTGCAAGTTGAATAAAATAAACGTGCCTATAATACTTGAGGAGTTTATTCGATTTCTCGTGGATTTAATCATTAGATTTTTTACCGACGCGGTTGGCGCAGTGGTTAAGTAACTATAGCTACTGAGACTAGATTGATTTGTGTTAGGTTGTCCTATATTTATTTTATTTTTATTTTTTACCAATTTATGGAACCAACTTGAACATCATTCTTCAATCATCATTTTAAAATTGGTTCGTAAATGACGTAGTTATGACTTATGAGGTAACAAACATTGAAAAATAACATACAACCAAATTGGAAACTTGAATGGGGCTAAATTCGGCATTTTAATGACATGCCTAAATTACCCGTGTTATAGCCAATATGTGGGTCGAGTAGCTAATTACTACTCCGAAGGGCGCTCCTTTCTTCCGCTTTACGACTTCTTGAATGAATGTGTTAAATTTTACAAATAAAACCTATTGATACAAGGATCAAAGCATAAAAAAAATTTAAATGCGGTCCAGCGTGTCCCGGTAATCGCGAGGTACCGGGTTCGATTCCCGGTCTCTCCCGTCAGTTTATGCATTTAAATTTTTCTTTGTGTTTTGATCTTTGTATCAATGGTTTTATATACAAACTAGCTGTGCCCCGCGGTGTTACCCGCTCATGCCACGGGAACACTAAATTTATTCGGGATGAAAAGTATCCTATGTCCTTCCCCGGGACTGAAACTATCTATATACCAAATTTCATCTAAATCGGTTCAGCGGTTTAAGCGTGAAGAGGTAACAGACAGACAGACAGACAGACAGACACACTTTCGCATTTATAATATTATAGTATAGTATAGTATATAGTATAATAGTATATAGTAATTCATATAAAATAGGATTACCGTCCTCCGTCTACGAAGATTTCCTCGACACATCGGTGTGGCCTGTGAACATAAGTGTGTCACCATGGCAGCCCTTTTTGTTCAAAAAGGGACGCAGGTTATCAGACGCCTAACCTGTATTCAACTGGCCCTCAAACTACAGCACTCCGGTTACAAACTGATAACTTTATGACGGTTCACCAAAACATAAACAGACTAAAGAACAAAACATTCAAGTTAGAATGTGAATTACAGTTAAACTGTAAGGCCGACGCCCTTTGTTTATCTGAACATTGGCTAACAAGGAACCAGCTGGAAACGGTGAATATATTGAACTACAAGCTGAGTGCGGGCTTCAGCAGGACCATGAAGAACGGCGGCGGAGTCTGCATCTACTCCAAGTCTTCACATCTCACCCTGGAACGCAAGGAGGTGTCCGACCTAAGCACGGAAACGGTTTTCGAAGCATGCGCGGCAGAGTATGTTGGTGTAGGCGTAATCGTTTTATGTGTTTATAAGCCCCCTCCCCAACCAGGTGAGAACAACAATTTTAAATTATTTATTTCTAAATTAAACCAGTTATTTGAACTTCCAATATTTAAACAATATAAAGTAATAATATTGGGCGATTTTAACATTGACCTCCTATCCAAAACAATGGAAAAAAAGGTCTTGCTAGATTGTATGAAAACTGCAGGAATGAGATCTCTCGTGTCGTTTCCAACTAGAATTTGCAAAACAACAAAAACTTGTATTGATCACGCCTACACCAACATTGTAAAAGAAAATGTACTATCTGTAGAACCGTACGAAATGTTTTTGTCCGATCATAAATGCATAGTACTATGTTTATCACTAACTAAAATTCTACAGCAAAACAATGTAATCTGGAAACGTATATTTTCAAAAATGAACATAGATAACTTTTTATACGCATTACATAACTATGACTGGGATCATATTCTATTTAAGCAAACATGTCCTGACATATTGTTTAATTCTATTCTCGATATTATAATACACATTTTTGACATTAATTTTCCGTTAAGAAAATATCCTGTACGTAATTTATCTAAGGCTTGGATAAGCGAACCGGTTAAGAGTATCCGCAATCAGTTACATAAATTAAAAACTATGGAAGCTAGTACTCCTTTAACGCAGCCAAGCTGTGACTTATTAACGCTTGAAAATAAATACCAATTTGAACTATGTGCAACACGTAAACAATATATAAACAACTTAATATCCAATAGTACAAATATAAGTAAAACATCTTGGCGAGTGATAGCATCTGAGTCGTGTAAGGGTAACACAAAACAAGATGCGCTGGACGTACTGACGAGCGGATCAGCTGAGCCGACGCCGGAGCGCCGCGCCGCCGCCACCGCCGCCGCGCTCAACCGGTTCTACGTCGACGCTAACACGAACACCGGAGCGCTCACCGACGTCCCGGCCGCATTGTGTTATCTCAGTAAGTATGTAAACAAACATGCTAACCTCATTAAGACTGGCCCTATTGATTTGCAATGCGTTGAAAAATGTATACAAAAAATAAAACGCAAAGACTCTAAAGACATTAACGATATGTCTACTCGCTTACTAGACCTAATACCCAAGTTTATTATTAGCATACTGTGTAAACTATTTAACGAATGTATTGAGAACGGCACCTATCCGAGTAATTTAAAGAAAATTAAAATACAGCCAATCTATAAAGGCAAAGGAGACTTAACCTTGTTAAAAAACTATAGGCCAATATCTTTAATACCGATATTCTCTAAAGTCTTTGAACGTCTTTTAAGTGACAGACTAATGTCGCATTTTAATTTAAATAATCTAATAAATAAACAGCAATACGCCTACCAACCTGGCAGATCGACGATCGACGCGGCCCGCGAGGTCGTGACCAGGGTGATCGGCCACCTCGACGCCGCGCGACAGGTGGCCGCCATATTCTGCGACCTGTCGCGCGCTTTCGAGCTGGTCTCTCATCCACTCATCCTGGCCAAGCTGGACCACTATGGGATTACAGGCAACTTTAAAAATATAATTGCGTCCTTCCTAAGGAGCCGCAAGCAGCTGACCTCTGTGTGTGGTACCAGATCGGACTTGTTAGAACTTGGCGAATGCGCCGTACCGCAGGGCTCTGTTATAGGAAATAACCTGTTTTTAATACTTATGAACGATTTCACAACCGCCACCGGCGACGCGGAAATCGTCATGTTCGCCGATGACGGTTGTGTGATTGTCTCAGCTTCCAGTCAACCAGAGCTAAAACTAAAACTTGACAAAGTAATGACAGATGTTGCATCTTGGTTTTCAGCTAACGGCATGATACTAAACGTAGAAAAAACAAATATCATGCAATTTGGCTTAAATGGTAAAAAAGAACACAACTTAAATGTATTATGTAATAACATTCCTGTTCCTCAAGTTGATGAAGTGAAATACCTAGGTCTTATAATTGACTCCGGATTAACATGGAGCCCCCATATTGACTCGCTATGTGATCGTTTGTCGTCCGCCTGTTTCGCGCTCGGCAGGCTGCGCCCAAGTCTACACCCTGCCAATTTAAAAAAAGCCTATTATGGTTATTTTCACTCTCTCTTAACATACGGCATAGATCTTTGGGCAAATGCTGCCGATCGTGAGAGACCATTCAAGCTTCAAAAGCGTGCAATTCGTTGCATAAGTGGAACCCCATGGGATCACCCGGCTCGTGAATTGTTCAAGGAAACCAAAATTCTTACCCTTCCCAGCCTGTACGTCCTCGAAGTAGCCAAGTACGTGAGAGGTAACCTTGAACAATTCCCGACGCGCGGTGACTCACACGACCGCGACACCAGGCGGCGCGGGGAGCTGCGCCCGCCTTGGACACGTCTCGTGAAATCGAAAAAGTGCCTGCACACTATAGGCCCTAAAGTCTATAACAAAATATCCTTAGAAATCAGGAATTCTCCTAGCATGAATTGTTTTGTAAACAAACTTAAGACCAAACTAGCAGTAGACGCGATTTACTCTATTGACGAATTTTTTTTCAAGTAACTGAGTGCACACCCTTAACCGGTTCGCTACCCAACATAAATAATTAATTTATATATAAACTTAGTACCTATAATTATGTTGACATGTAAAACTATGTTTTATCAAAATAAATGAATGAATGAATGAATGTATATAGTATATAGTATAGTATAGTATATAGTATGGAAGTATGGATTAGTATGGATTTTGGTGTGTATCCACATTAAAAAATAATGAGACATTACATGTTTTATAAATTAATAAATAAAACTTCATTCAATAATTCACAACACAAGTTCTGAGTATACAACGGGAACATCCAAACACGATTTAAATAATGTGATTTTTAATACAGTTGCTCAAAAAGTGGTACTTTTCGTAGCTGCAAATCGTGCGAAAAGTTGGTTATTTCGAACTAGTGCTTTTTACTTTTCAAATTTTTTTAATTTTCTGTTGTACTAACACGTCATACCTCATACATCCAAACAAAGGTCAATCACTTTCCGACTTTATTTATTACGTCATGCAGCATTGCAGGTGTATATCTCATAATGATGCTTTAAATATTTAAATTGCATATTGGATCAATCAAAGGGCTATCTATTAAAAAAACTCAAAAACGGTGTTAATAATTTGTTTGTTTGACTATTATTTAATGAGCAAATGAGTATTATGCGTGACCTAAAAAAATTAAAAAGAAAAGTATTGTCACAGATTAGAAAATACAGTATTAAGCGTGACCCACGCGCTGCTTTATAAATTCTTAGAATAATCGCTATTTTTGTGTATTAAATAATATATCTATTTACCTACAATTATATGAAGTGTAAAGAACTAAAAACAGATTCACGATGTTTCTTGTTTGGAATCAATTAAATTACTGTATAACATTATCATATCTCTTCTAAAATATTAAAACTATTTCTTTAGATTTGGCTGAATGATGACAGCCGACGCCATCGTGAAAAAAATATTACAATTAAAAGTAAAACTTTCTTTTTCATTCAAGATTGTTTTAATTATGTGTAAATTACACGTAAGATTTATAAAATAAGAGTTTTTGATAGAAAATGATGGATTCTGATGTTACCAGAATAGATTTAGCACCGCCCTATATACGAGCCAAGGCAAAAATTGCAAGTGAGTGTATTTTACCCGCAAAATCGAAAGAAAAATTACATAGCCGTCTATGAACATTTTATTGGCTGGAAACGAGAAAAAGAGAATTATTAACAACTTGAATGAAACTTTAAACTTACCAGAAAAGGCCTTAAATGCGACCCTTGACAATTGCTCTAAAAATTAATGGGTAATTGCCCCTTTCAATTACCGTTTTAAAGTATTATTGCAATTTTTCGCAAATGTATTAAAAAACGTTGTTTGGTACACGTGTGGAAGTGTCATTTTAACTCGTCCCGAGTCTTGACCCTCGCCTTGCGGCTCAGGCCAAGACTCCTCGGGACTCGTTCAAAATGACATACTTTCCACACTTGTATCAAAAACTACTATGATGTAACAGTGTTTAACTCACAACAGGGCGAATAGTTCGGACTATTTGTTAACCCTTCGAAGTGTCAGGCCATTGTCATCGGTAGCTCCCGCCAGCTTGCTAAGATTAATCTCCACACTCTCACGCCTGTTTGCTTCAACGGCACTACTATCCCCTATAGCCCCAGCGTCAAAGATCTAGGGATTATCTTAGATAGTACTTTGAGTTGGAAGGCGCAGGTTGCCGAAGTTAGTAGGAAAGTTATGGGTTCTTTACATGCTCTGAACAAGCTCAAAAACTTTTTACCCTGTAAAACTAAGATTTTATTAGTTCAGGCGTTAATTTTACCCATAATAGACTACGGTGATGTGTGTTATCCTGACTTAACCGAAGAGCTTATAAATAAGTTGGAGAGACTTCTTAACAACTGCATTCGGTTCATCTTCTGTCTTCGTAAGTATGACCATGTGTCTTCTTACCGCTCTCAGCTGGGCTGGTTTCCTATCCGCGAACGACGTGAAATTCGAATGCTATGCACTCTGTTTTCTGTTCTCAAAAACCCAATATCTCCCGAATATCTCAAAAACTTTTTTCACTATTATGGTGTAACCCGTGACCGTCAATTTCGCTCTTCTGGCAATCTATCTCTCTCCATCCCTCGTCACCGTACTGGTTTTATGTCTAAATCGTTCACCGTCCAAGTTTCCCGTCTCTGGAACCGCCTTCCCCTCAAGATCAAACAAGCTCCGAACAAATGCGCTTTCAAAAAATGTTTGCGTGACCTCTACGCTAGCAGAGTTGTGAATTCTTAGGTTATCTGATTAGTATGTTTCATCTGTATTTATTTATATGTGTATATATTATATGAATATATGTATTTATCTAAATATTTATTTATTAAAACTTGTTTAAGTTAGTTGCACCGCCCACAATTTCTCTGCTTTGCCCGAAGGTTGACTGGTAGAGAATGCCTCATGGCATTAAGTCCGCCTTTTGTACGATAAGTTTTCTTTTGTGCAATAAAGATTAAATAAATAAATAAATAAATAAATAGTGCTGTCATTTGTATGCAACGGTTTGTTTTCGTATGCAAATGGCAGTGTTGTTTTTACACGGCCCTATTCAGGAGATTACATCTGAAAGCTTAAAGACAGGAGGGTAGAATAAATTTTGGTTCGAGGATTTTGGGACGCGACAGTAAAGGTTTCTATCTATCTATCAGCCACAAACGTCCAGTGCTGAACATAGGCACAAAGTGCGATCCCGTACAGACCGCGTCCATTGATTCCCCGCTACCCTCACGAGGTCATCCATTCATCTAGTCGGGGGCCGATCCACACTGCGCTTTCCTATACGTGGTCGCCACTCTAGGACTTTGCTGCCCCAACGGCCGTCCATTCTCCGGGCTACATGTCCTGCCCATTGCCACTTCAGCCGTGCAATCCTGTGAGCTATGTCGGCCGGCTATCTCGGTTTTTCTGCAGATATCCTCATTGCTGATTCTATTGCGCAAAGAAACTGCGAGCATAGCCCTTTCCGGATGTTTGGATGTTCGAATTTCCGACTGTTCCGCTTACAGGCAACATTTCTCCACCGATTTTCACGAAATTTTGTGAGTAGGTTCGTTTTTTTGGTCGAGTCTGTTTTTCGTAAATTTCAGTCAGGTTAACGACATTACGTCTATGCAGGAAGGCGTCATCTTAGCACGGTTCTCTTTTATGACGGACGATAATAAGGTACAAAACCACAAAATAGTATTGTTTTGCTTAAGTGGATTGTACACAACGCCAACCGATTTTATGTCAATTTCGGTGTTTATTACAGTAACCCGTTCAGTTATTCTCGAGACCTATAGGATCTGAGTTTGTTATAGTAATTAGAAACTAGGAGGTGCTCGCAACTTCGTCCACGTATTTTTTCTTTAGACGGATAAAAAGTATCCTATAACCATCTTTGGATGTCCAGCTGTCCCTGTACCGAAATTGGTTAGGCGTAATGCGAGGACAAAGGAAATAAGTTTCTGTCAAAAATGACATTTTAGTGACAAGCTTTTATAGCCGACTGTACTTTTCTTTGGATATCCATCAAATGCTCACTGAGACGATTCTAAAGAGCCCAAACTCGGTAGGATTGCTTTTTCTATTATAGAGTTCCTATGGCCACCTTCCGGCTCCATCATCAGATCAGTCCCATGGTACCATATTATTGTATTGTCATCAAAGTTAAGTAAGTATGCAAAATTTCAGCTCAATCAGATGACGATATCTGCTTCAAAATTGAGTTGCAAGATTCCACCCGAACAAACATACTTAGATACATACCTACATAATACATTGCAAGTTAAATAAAAGCTTGTGAAAACAGACAGCGCCAGGTTGGCACGGCGCCGCACGCTCAAACAAAACAAATGACGATCCTGCATCACATGAACACTCTCCAAAGAAAAATGATTTTCCATATAAGTAAATCTATAATTTTATAATAGTATAGATGTGGATGTATATAAAGGCTTATAATGATAAATTATAATGCGGGAAGCTTCGCTAAGCCCAGGTGGAGAAGAGGCGGCCATTATTAATGAAGGAAGCTTACTCCGGCTTAGGCATATGTCGCTGAGGCGATGCAATGAACACAAGGGTATGGGGATTATACTGAATATGTTTTAATCGTTGCTTGGGTTGATTCTAAGTCATCAAATCTAATTCTCAACATTTCAAATAGTGTTAAATTTCATTACTTTATTATCACAGGACCCTTTTATTTGGTTGTACGCACTAGTATTGAAAATATATAAAAAAAGGTGAAAGCAGCGTCGTCTAAGAATCTGCACTCAAATGACGTCACCTTGTGGAAAAATGACAGTCAGAAGAACAGTGGTACATTTTCCATACTAAATCCGTCTTAGTAATAGTCTGACTGCAAGATTTTCTGCGCTGTGACCAATTACTGGTCGCCTGTTCTTTTAGAAAAAGGAACTTTTCAATTGAATTTTTAATCATAAATTGGGATATTTTCAAATGAAAAATCAAATGATTATACCGGAAAAGGCCTGGTAAAAAAAATAAAATGTTGTCAATTCGAGGATACTAGCGATTATATAACTAGCGACGATACTACCGATTTAACAATGTCTTGCCTTTTTCAAGGCATTGTATCGTTCGAACATTAAGTAAAGTGCATAAGGATTATTTCGATTCGACATAAGGTGTAATTCGGAAATTACAATATGAGCCAGTCACCGCCACCTATGGACGCTTCCGACGCCAGGACCATCATACGCGCATTGTCTAGCTTTAAAGAACCTTTTACTCTCCTCTTGAAGAAAATATATAATTTGCTTATTTTAAACACTAGCTTAGATCATGTTGATATACCTACCTACCTAGCTCGTAACAGTCACCCCGAATAGCAATGCGTTTAATATTTTTCTTTAAGTTTCGGAGTTACACCATATATCGAAATTATCCCAATGCATATCTGTCATATCTTTCCAATAGCTACGCTTAGTAATTAACATCAATATTTTGTCATATGTACGCGATATTCTTCGATTGGAGATTGGATTACCCTCAGGCTTGTTTTTATTTCAAGTAGCAAATAAAAATAATATGGATATCAATCTGAAAAAAAAAACTGATTTAAATTAATCTTTTTGCCTAGTTAACATTGGCCGATGTCGTCCATTAGGCATCACGGTACGCAATCAGCTGATGAGTCGATGATGGATCGGTAATCGCCTAATAGCCGATCGTTCATAACATGGCTGTCATTGCGCCGATCGAGGTGATAACGCATCGCTTCCCAATAATGTAGGGTGACCACGCCGATATTGTGTGGGTATGCTCGGCCTAAATGATACAGATGTAGTGAATAATCATTTTCGATCGTATTTTGTCGGGTAAGCTCGTTTTAATATTTCCATCTCAAATTTTTCACTGAAGTTGATAGAGAAAACATGCTAAAACTTTTCTGACGGAATACGACGGAAAACTATTATTCACTACATCTGTACTTAAAACAGCGGTTTTAAGACCAGTTTAAATAACGAGAAAGATTTCAAGCTCTATAAAAAAGGTCGTAAACGCCAAAGTAAATGTTATTACTTATTACCTTCTGGAAGTTATCGATTATACGCGCCAGATTGAGCGGAATGTTTTAATACAGTATGGCACAAAAACGTATATGTGTAACGTTCGTAGTATAAAGACACCGCGCGGCACTTACGTCATTTCAAAGAAAATTATGAAATTTTGCGATAACTCAAAAACGTCTCGACCGATTTTATTCAATATAGTTTTCATTGAAAGTACTTATAAGGCCTCATTTTTATGAATTATTCCATATTTTTTTGACCCGTGGTTGAAAAGTTAGAAGGGGGACGACGGTTACGACGCTATTTTTGAAATGAAATGAAATGATGGAATGAAATATTTTCGGAGCGGATATTTACAAAACTGCTGACTTTATCAAAAAATGTTGGAGACCCCTATTATTTTTAAAAGACCTATTCAACGACACTTCACACACTAGTTAAAGCGAAAAAAAAATTCATGTACCATTATTAGCTAAAGGAAAAATATTTCACTTGTTATTCACTGAAAGCAGCTTATAAAAAATAAATCAACTGCAGAGAAAAGCAGCAAGCCAAAGTTTAAAGAATTCTCCTCCTCACTGAATTCATTAAAAGGAAAAGAGATGTTAGGATTAAAGTGAAATTAAAAAAGGAACAAAACTAGTCCGCCAAGTTTCCGAGTTGTCTGAGGAACGAAAACCCCGTTTTGAATAAAGGTTAAGTTATTTAATTAAATCCTTTATAACTGTGTTATTGTGGAGTTGTTGGATAGTAACGTTTTTAATCAAAGGAATATCTCAATATTGTAAAAGTTTTACGAGAAATATCCCGGATAATTTAAATCAGTAATTTAAAACAGTACTAGTCTGATTAGCGCACCGAGGGTTCCGTACAAACACTTATCCCATCTTAATTGGCCGAGTTAAGTTAAGTTTGCACCTAGTATATGGCGCCGCTGAGCCATTAAGTGGTACTATCCCACTTAATGGCTCAGCGGCCTAAAGTGAGTCTTGGCCTCGAGTTTGTGCCAGTTGTCCCGATCTACCACCGTTTTCTGCCGGTTTCGGTGTGGTGTCACACAGATCTCATAGACGAGATGATCATAATTATGATGACGGTATGATGATGATAACTACATCTAATTAAATGGATCGATGCACTTACTGACCTATTGAAAATTTCCACTCTGCATAGAGTATTTCACAGTCACAGTATTTTTTTTTTCTATTATTTACTACAGTATAATAAACTTTCAGAATTCGACTTTCAATGTGTGAGTAACCGTCTTGTGATTTAAATATCGAGTCTAAATGTAGTCCAGTTAAGATTCGCATTCGCATCAATTCGAATGAACACATACCTAAGGTTTCGTGCAAACTATCAATAAAATCATTGTCACCCTACCGAAGGGTTACCCTAAATTGCAAGAAGACGGACAGGCGACCCAAGGGTTAATACATCATACCCTATTAGTATAGTGATAACAGCCCTATAGCAGAGATTTCCTCACGGCTAATGACCCTTTATGTGTGAGGGTTTTGGTTTATTTACAATTTTGATTGAATCATGTTTCAACACACAGTCACAGAACACAGTCGAATTTTCGTTTAAAATGTGTTTTATAGAGGAAAATTCCCTGAAATCTTGAAAAAATTATATACCTACTTAATACAAGTTTTTTTAAATGGCGATGATAACTATTCGCGTATTTCTCTAATCAACAACTAGGGCCAGTGCTGCTTCTAATTTAGCTTTCGTGGTCAGTAGTTCACACCATGTACAGCCACCAACAAAAGTCGCTAAACAAAATAAGCTCACAATGACCTGTCACACCCTTATTCTCAAGGTAACCGAATTCGTGTGTATTTCATTTTGAGCACGTGACGTGCGTACCCTTTGCTGCTGACTGTACCATCGCGGTTTGTTAACATCCATTAAAACAGCGGAATGCACAAATAACTAAACATCGGGCAGGTTTAAGCCGCCGCACGCGTGGCCCGCAATCGCGTCGCTCCTGTATGCCGCGGCACGCGCCGCCACTAGAGCGCACTCCGAATTTGACCGAGCGTTTTAAAAATGGAACTGTACAGAGTATTTTGAAATTGACAGGTGACGTAGCAACGGATTAGAATCAGAACTGAAGCACAGAATAAAGCCGTTAGGCGACTAATGTCTATAAGAAAAAAATACGAGGTATAAAAATGTCAAGAAACGCTTTATAAAAATGACGATATGGAAAAATGACAAAGCTGTAAAGTGGTGCGTTAGGATGTGAATATTAGCGTATTCACATAGAGGTCGCTAAGGTGTAAAAATCTTTCAAATAAACAATGCAAAGATCGACACACAAAGCATAAGGAAAAATTCGTCAGGTCTACGTGGAGCGAGGTTAGCGAAGTGGCTAACGCGCTGGACCGGTAATCCAGAGGTACCGGGTTCGATTCCCGGTCCCTTCCACCAGGTAGCTCCTTTTTCAATTTTTCTTTAAGCTTTGATCTTTGTATTCTTGGTTTGGAGAATTGTAGTTCTACAAATTAACCGCTAGGGGCGCTGTACCATTCTCCATACAAATAGAACTGAAGTAAGGTCACAGGTACCATTATCTAAATATCGAAAGGTACTGATGTTACACTACTAAACTAACGCCATCTTCATTATCATCATATCAGCCGATAGACGTCGACTGCGGGACAATGGCCTCCCTATCTGGGGGTTCCCTATGGAACTGTACAGAGTACTTTGAAATTGTCAGGTGAAGAAGCAACGAATCAGAACTGAAGCACAGAATAAAGACACTAAGGAAGCCGCACTCTTTTTGTTCGTCGCTTCTGCAAAATAATTAGCCTACTAGTATCTGATTGGTAATTTTAAATGACGCACAACGTCGTTGGTTGTAGCCCGTTGTGGGTGTGTCATACTCCTAGGGTTGCCTACACCAACAAAACGGAAACCACGGGTCGGTAATTTTACTTGTTTTACACGCTACTTTTATTAAATACTAGCTGTGCCCCGCGGTGTTACCCGCTCATCCCACGGGAACACTAAATTTATTCGGGATGAAAAGTATCCTATGTCCTTCCCTGGGACTGACACTATCTATATACCAAATTTCATCTAAATCGGTTCAGCGGTTTAAGCGTGAAGAGGTAACAGACAGACAGACAGACAGACAGACAGACACACTTTCGCATTTATAATATTAGTATGGATATGGATTCAATACTTAAAAATATTACCCAACCCGATCTTTCTCATGATGGATCTTGGAAGTGCCTACTGGATCTCAGGATTGATTCAAAGCAGATATGTTTGGTTTGAAAATCCATGGTTCAACATCAGGTAAATTTTATGATACTGGCTCTAGATGTTCATTTAGGTGTAAGTGAGTAGAAAAACGAAAGCTTCACATGTCTGCGTTGAACCAATCCTGAGATCTAGTAGGTAAGTGTCCCATCATCATGAATCACCAATTTCATCAATATCAGTTTAGTTTTTGAACGAATGTTTACGGTTACAGCATTCAATGCCATTTAACAAGCTCTGTATGCCTCAACACGAGCCAGCACTCCACGGCACTTCAAATTGCGGCAGCGATTTAAAAATGGAACTGTATAGAGTGGTGTGAGTTGTCAGGTGCAAAACTTGCTGAAACAACCGTTAGATTGCATAATATGCAAAAAGCGAAAACAGCGCACACACAACCAGCTACACCAAACCGCAGAGACACGCACGCACGTGCCCCACGCACCACCACTAAGAACACCAACACCACCACTGCCAGGGACTCCATCAGGAAGCACACCAGGTGGAAGCCCCTGCAGCGGCAGAAACCCGGCGCCCCCGCGTTCAACGTGGCGAGGGCGCTTTACCACTCAAGGGCCCCCATTTGGGAGGCAAAAAGCAGGATAAACCCAGGTGACTCGGACGAGGTGATCGCAGCCGCGGCTGCTGCCCGACAAGGGCATCCACTTGCCCGTCACCAACGAATCCCCCAATCCGAGATCCCTACGGATAAGGTTAGTATTTAAGTTAGTTTTATAATTAGGTTAAGTGTCTTCTCGGCGCCTCATCCGGAAGGACGAGGCGCGCCAGCGCCAAGACAAGCAAAGGGCCCCCATGGACCCGCAGTCATACAAAAATACAAAAAAAAAAAAAAAGCTGTAAACGCCAAGGGAATTCATTGGCGGTTACAGCGTTTACGCTTTTTGCCGTCGATATTGAAAAGAAATGGGAAATGCCAATAGATTCACAATCTGATTAATTTCATTTCACCGAAAGATCTGCAGTAGCGTCTCTCTGAACATCAACCATCCTATTGCGAACGTCAACCCAAATCGTCTGTTAAGCGTGCGAATATGACATTTCCTGCAAATTGGAGATCATTGGGAAAGCCCTTTTCCAACAGTGGACGTCATTTGACAGAGATAATGATGAATGAAGTTTTGAAAATAATGAGGAAGAAAGAAAGACAAATCTATTTACTCCGTTCGTTGGCACTTTAGGTCCGCTACTCATATCATTCCTAGAGCGCCCATCTGTTACTAGTGGTCCATTTGTTTTGTTGCACCCTATTTTGCGTTGCATAAATTGTTCCATTACAACAACATTAAAAAATCTACCTCCTCGCGTGTCGTTTTCCTCATTGCGTCGTGATTCCCCCTTTGCTGGGCCATCATACGTCTGACAGTGTTTCGCCACTCAGATCTGTTCTTGGCTTCATGGAGAGCGCTGTGCATCTTGATATCCAACGATGAGCGGATTTGGCCAGATCCCTAGGTTCCTAGGGCGCTTCCCATCGACCTTGCCAGTGACCATGAACTATTCTAAATTGTGTCCTTCCTTTCTAGCAATATGGCCGAAAAGCTCCATTACTCTACGCAGGTGGAAAGACGAGTTTCGCGAAGAATGGACTCGTTGGTGTGAAAAAAATGTACATAACGAGATAATTCATTTGTTCCGGTCCTAATAAAACAACCCTTAAATAATGGGCATTCTCCAACACATCAATCGATGTGAGCTCGATAAAATATTGACACAGGCCGCCCTAAATACAGGTATTGGTAGATAAGACGCATGGCTGGTGATTTATTATTCAAATTGCCTTCGTGACGGTAAATGGACGAACGCTGATAGAATTCACATTATGTTTCAATAGAAATAATAGGCTATGGACTGATTACATTTAATTTGTTACTGGTAATACTTTCATGCTTATAATCGTATCATTGCTGGCAAAGACCAGCCAGTCGGGAGTGCCACACTGTATATCTATGAGTATAAAAACAAACACTAATGGTTTCTGTATGTACCTATTGTTATTGTTATACATAGGGCCTTATGTATACCTGTGCTAATGCTAACTCGGGAACGTTCTAGGGATGTGATAAAAAAGATGTCGATATATTATAAATACATGTGTGCATAAATACATGTGTCGATATATATAAAAAGAAAATTCTCGATTATTATAAAAAGGTTCGATATCATGCCTGATAATGTGGATATTATCATCTGCGGAAAATATGAAAAAATATTTATTGTACTTATAGCATTTTAACAGTTTTTTTTTTAAATGTTTAATAGTAGCATTTTAACGTCTTTATTTGTTAATTGTTTTTATTTAGAAATGAAGAGAAAATAATATTTAATTGTTGAATAACATTTAAATGTTGACAGTAACATCGATAATAATAATATTCTTTATTGTGCACCACATGAAAAAGATTACTAACAAAGAAATAAAGAAACGTTAAATAGGGTAACAACAGGCGGTGTTATCGCTAAAGAGCGATCTCTTCGAGACAACCTTTGTTTTTGTCGATAAAATATTTGGCTATGAATCGCTTAACTTCGGAAGTTAGCTCAGGTAATCACACTTGCGATTTGCGACCGATTTTTCTATACAAAGAAGCATCGCGGCGAACTCGCTGCGTAACCGCCTTCATACAAAATTCGCTTGCAAATCGCCAGTGTGATAATGATATAAGCCTCATATAAAAAGAGCGCTGTCAATCTTCCTGCGCCGCTGCCTGTATAAATGACAACTACACAATGAGATTACCAGCGTTAATCCAACTACATACCGTCGGTTGACAGCCAAAACTGACTAAGCAACAAATACCTAATTACTTGAAAAAGCTCCTATCTCGGTATCAATTTACCAACTAGATACGAGGTTTTGAAGAGCAGTGACAGAAATTTTAGTAACTTTGTGGTTGTGGTTGTCACACATTAATATTTTCCTTGCAACCTTTTTTCAAAGTAAAACCCAAGTACTCTTCCCTCTACTATTAGGCTGCCATTTATTATTAATAAAAGCGGAACGTTTCTAAGAAAACTCATTAAGTATCCACATACGCCCTTTTAATTCCACGCGGATCCTATTATTGCGCAAAATCGTGGTTTGCGAAAGGGAAATTAATACTTATATCGCACTAATTACAAAAGACGTATGAGTTCATAGGTCTAGTATACACTTGAGCCCTTTTGTAATGAGACGGTACACCAAAAGGGCACGCTTATTGAAAATGGTTGATTCCGTTTTCGTAAGAATATATTAATTTAGGAAGTTTAATTTGGTCTTTGTGGAGTCGGAATCAAAGACGCCCACGGTTCAAGAACCTAGTATAAGTCCCTACTGTGATGCTGATGATACAATTGCTACAAGAACGTATTTAGTGTCAATTGACTTTTTTCTGTTGTCATGGCGACGTCTCCTGGGTAACTCTTTTAAACTACGATTTTCGACGGTTATATTTACCATAACCTAAATAAAAAATTTAGAACACCCCCGACACAAACTGGTCCCTCATTCAATAAGTGATATAGAAAATACAACTAAAACCGAACATAACTACCAAATTTGGAATTCTTAGCTTCAGTATTGGCTGAGGTCCTGTCACTTGTTGAATATCTTGGAAACTACTGGTCCTATTTCCACCAAACATAGCCAAGAACCATTTCGACTCATTCGATAAAAAAAACTGCACTCAAATTCGTCCATCCGTTTGGGAGCTACGAAGCTACAGACAGATACACATATACATGTGCATAAGTTTAACATGTGTAATAGTAGGTACATTACGTAACAAGGGTGGTATTAAACGAGGAATTACAAACGAGTGTCTATTAGAAGCCCGAAGCCGAAGGAAGGCGAGGGCTTTAATGACACGAGTTTGGAATTCCTTTACCACCAGAGACACGTACGACGTTTTTCATCACACTTTGGAGGGAATAAAACAAAAGTATTAAATAGTAGTCAATACCAAAATTACTTACCGCCCTAGGGCGTAATACGGTTTTCTAGCATGTAAACCCTTAAAGTGTGATAAAAATTAATTACTTACCACCCTAGGGCGTAATTTACGACTTACCGCCCGTTTCTCTAGCATGTAAACCCTTGTTTACAAGCAAGTGTGATGAAACATTTATAACACCCCTCTTTTTCGTCGGAAGCTAAAAACAGTTAGAAAACATACATTCTATATTTTCACTCTTGCTCATTTCTCGATTCGTAGTTTCATGTATTACCTGAAACAAAAGAAAGGTCTTATCAGTAACAATTAAATATCATCAATATCAAAACAAATAATTACAGTTCGTTGCGATTTGAGTTGAAGTTAAAACTGAGAGGTTCTTATTTGGATCGCGTAAGAGTGAGCGAGACAGGTTAAAAACTCGAATCACATTCTGCCAGATTTGGTAGAACGTGATTCGAACTTTACTGTAGAAGAAACTTCTTTCTGATTTTCCATAGACAAATAAAAAGTATCCCATCCGTGGTTGCTTAAGCTACTATATCTACCCCGCTATCTATCGCTTTAATAACAAGATCGGCTACGTTAGCCACATGCGAGCACACGACCGCCAACAGAGGAGTTATAGCAGTTGCTGTGGCTGAAAACGGTCAGGAGGATATATATATATATATATATCTACCCCGGCAAATTTCTATTTTAATGAATACTTTTCCATTAACAATACGAAAATGTTGTAAAACGATGCAACTAGAACATTAAAAAACAATCAAAGCGGAGCGGAAACATCCAGTGTACTCCCCAGTCACCCCATTTGCACGTTGCAGGTGTCCAATAAACATTTGTTTGTAGCACAAGTGCAGCAAGCTGCTACTGAAACAAGTGACCGCACACCGAGTGCTAGAAATCGGGTAAAACGCTGGAGCATTGGTACATAGATAGGTATAGGTACACCTTACTCATAAAAGTATTTTTATAGTGCAATGTATTGTGAATAAAATACCTACTAGTGGCCCTGTGATCTGTTACCTCGCAATAATTCTTCGAAATGGCTGATATATATTTTTTTAGCGATATGACCGCCTGTTGTCTATACCGTTATTTATATATTTTACAAGCTTTTGCCCGCGACTACGTCCGCGTGAAACTTGGAAGTATGGAAGCAACCTCGTACAACACGATAGATATCCACCTAATCACCTTAATTAATAAAAGGGATTATCAAAAGCGCCTAAGCAAATGTAAGAGCAATTGTGCTTTTGATCTAATAATTACATTTCCTACAGGGTCATCGATGTCATCATGAATTACTTACTCACTTTTCAATCTTTTTAGGGATAATTTCCAGGATGAAAACTATCCTATGTCCTTCCTCGGATCTTAAACTATCTCCATGCCAAATTTCATCAAAATAGATTCAGCGGTTTAAGCGTGAAGAGGTAACAGACAGACAGACAGACACACTTTCGCATTTATAATATTAGTATGGATTTGTATTGTTTCCTTTTGTACATTTTTATTGGTCTGCAATAAAGTATTGTTGTATTGTCTTGTATATAACTTTTACCCTAGCGCTACACTACTTGCAAACTTGACCGGGGTTGCGAATATGGTAGTGTGGAGAGGCACTCCGCTGCAGAAACTCATACTTCGGCCAACTTCGGGATAGTGTGAAGCCAGGTTTACATTTCGAAGCCCTATCTCCGCCATTTTCAAAAACTCGAAAAACTAACTGGCCAAAAAAAAGTTATATCAATTATTGAACCTGCTCTCAAAATTTTACGAGAATTAGGTGAGAAACGCAGCTAGAACAGACGGAAATCCGGTTAAATGGACATCCGAATATGGAACATCCGGACATAGGAAAGAATTTTTGGCCAAGCTGAAACGGTGACGCTCGCTTCACTCGCTCGATCCTTTATTTTGTAGGTATAAGTAGATTTTATCTAATCTTGTTCTTCATACTGAACTATATCACAGAGCTCTAAAGTCTTAAGATGGTCGTTCTCCTGGGAGTGAAACTAAGCCAAGACTCGTGCCTACGAAATACATTAGACTAAGTGTTTCGTTCCATTAGAACAAGTGTCGTGGTTTGTGACATATGTATATTAATTTGTATGATTCTAGATCCAGCAACGACAAAAGAAGTGTATTTACTTGTTATTTATTAATAACAAGATTTTTCACTTTAGAGAATAATTTTTTTTAGCGAGCTAAAACTGAACGAAGCCGAGCGAAATGAACCAATAAGGAAGTTATAATAATAACCGTCATCAATTAGACAAACAACCGTGTAGCCATATGTTTAGCATACGCATTTCTAACTGCAATGCACAAATCAATTCAATTCCCATCATTTTTAATGCTAAGGTGTAAAGCCTTTCAAATAAACAATGCAAAGATCGACACACAAAGCATAAGGAAAAAATCGAAAGGTTATCTGGCGTTAGGGCGGTGGAGAAGTTAACACGTTGGATCGGTAATCCAGAGTTACAGGGTTCGATTCCCGGTCTCTTCCGTCAGATTACGCATTTCAATTTTCTTTGTGCTTTGATCTTTGTATCAATGGTGCAATGCACAAACCAAAATATAATCCCACTTCTGATTCGATTTAATTTATTTTTCAAACTGGAGCACAGATATGACCTAAACATTTATTTTACGGTAGAAATGAGATAGTAACTACACTTAAATTATTTTGTTCATACGATTGACTAACTGACCTAGTCCGACCTAGAAGATTGGAAAACAGAAAAGCGCCGCGAAAATGCCTGGTGCATTCCCGAGTGACCCCATCCGCACGTACCTATGCAGGTGTCAAATAAACATTCGTTTGCTGCACTAGTGAGGATTGTTCAAGTAGAATCAATGGTGCGGGACTAAAGCGTTCGATTGTTCGGTATAATGTACTCATACTTCACTTACTTGGGGTACTTTTCATCTTCGCAGAAAGCCGCTTAAGAATTGTATTTTATTAGTAGTTTGCTTCTATATTTTTATAATGACACAACATAATGGCTCCATTTCGCCTAATAGTAATCGAAAAGGGAAGCCCAAGTCACAATGGCAAGTGACAAGAAACCAACGGTGTCCTGTCAATTGACGCTGCCATGCTGGTCTGAGAGATGCTTCTTCACGCTTTGTCCCAAGGTCCCATTTTTTACGAAGCAGAACACATATGTGCCAGCAAAGAGTACCTACCACTTTTTAATAGATGTGAAGCATTTATTGCTCATGCATTCCTTGGCACGTGGAACAGTCTCTTACTGTTTTCTAGCAGCCATATTCTAGCAGTAGCTCTAAGAGCTCTTCAATATTAAAACAAGGCTAATTAGGTCTTCATTTTGTGAAGAGAATGACCCAGCGTTGTACGGTACGGACTGAAATCTCGGCAAATACGCGGCCTCCAACATGCGATCGCCAGTCGATCGGATTTTTTAATTTGCGCCGACTGCTCTTTGCAAAGCTCGAGTATGCATGAGGCGGGTTAATCAATTGTGCGGCACGGCTAGCGCAGGTTCGGAACTTGGTTGAGCAGTAATTGCGTCGGCCTGGGATGGATTCAACTGGAATTTCGTCGGCAAAATGGGCGTGGTAAAAGGAAAGCTGTTCCGTTTAACCTTTTGAGCGCCAAGCGTTGAAGCAATTCGTGTTCCCGATGCCAAATCAAAAAATAAAGAAGTACTTCAAAATCGTCAGGGATTGAAAAACACTTGTAGCGGTTTGAATTACAATGTTTTTAATCACTGGAGTTTTGTCGTCACTAAATAACGTTGGCGTCAGTGTCACAATATTCCGAGGTCGTAATACGACTACTGGGGCGTTCAAAGGGTTAATGGACATGGAAATGCTATCAATAACCAAATGTCGTAAAAAAAGACTGGAGATCTTGCTCCACTAATATTTAGCAACCTGACTCTGACTGAAATGAAATGAAAAAGTCAAACAAACTTTAAAAAAATTCCAGAACGGAAATATATATAGACTGACGTGATTTTCTTCAAACATTAAGAACTACTAAGATGATGACGAATAATAGGGAAAAATGGAGAAAATAAACATGCTGCGCTGACCCCAAATAAATATGACAAGGGCCAGGGAATGATGATGATGATTAAGAACCACTAAGAAATCTCATGATAATGGCACCTTTAGGTTTCCTATCCACACCGCGCCTTAAAACGAGGAGGGCCAAACCAAAATAATAAAAAGGATAAGGCATGGAAGAAGAAGAAGAAGGAGGCTGCCTATCCACGAAGCGGAGCAGAGCGGAGATGTGTAAAATGTCACATTCTTAAGATAAGAATAAGAATGGTAATGCACTACTTTTGAGCTGTACAAAGACGCAGCATGATTGCAATCAAAGCTTTTGGAGAAAAAGACTCTTGACACTCTCCATACAAGCTGAAACCTCCGCTTCTGTGGACAGGTAGCCTTAAAATTTAATGACTAGTACAGAATGATTTCAAGCATTCATTCAGCCCTTTGATTTCAGCTTTAATAACTAACTTTGATTTTCATTCGGTATCCTGATTATTTGCAGGAAAACTGAGTATCAACTATCAATCTACTGCATCGAATTTAATTGGAGTTTCGTTCTGATCCAGTGTTATCCGACAAACTACGATCCGGCCTGTTAAAATTAAACTAATAACGAGATATCTTTATCTGAATCCATTTTACAGACAATATTATATTTTTCAGTTGCTACATTGATCGTTCCAATTTCAATTTCGTTTATGGTTATCCCATGGTTTGTGTTATGTTATATTTCATAGCTGATGGAATATGATAATTTCATCATCATTATAATAACCGAAAGATGCCCACTGCTGGACGAAGGCTTCCCTTGAGGTTATCCACAACGATCGATCGTACGCCGCCCTTATTCAACGTATCCCCACGATCGTCATCAGCCACAACTGTCACAAGTCAGCCACTCAAGAACTATCTACCCCGACGGCCATCGGTTCTATGAGAGTATACCTTGTATTCAAATGTAGCTTCGTAACTTTCAGCGCAGAATAAATAATGAGTCATCCATTTTAGCCATGAAATATAAAACGTATCTCAAAGGTACCAAACCCGCTTTCAGCAAATCGCATTCAAAAATCCTTTCAAAACAGTCAAAGAATCCATACTCTCTAAAGACCAGTACCAATGCATCGTGTAGCATAATCGCTGCGAATATCTCCAGCAAAGGCTTTTCAGGCTATTTTACTCGGAAATCAAAAGAATCTATTTCCCCGTGGTCCCTTACTAACTTACGTCTTTCTATATAAAAATCCCAGTTCAAAATATGACCCAAATACTGGACGGTGGAATCGAGAAAGCCTATAAAGGGACCCAAATGGTCCGTGTAATGGAACAGTGGAAATAATTTTTAAATATTATCTTCTTCGGAATGGTTTGGAACACGCTATTGAGTTGCTTAGGGCTTACGTATGTGGTTATTTTATTTGGGAATGTTCTTGTTACGTGGAAATATTATCTGTAGGTAGGGGTCCGATGTTCTGTCTGAAGCGGTTCGCGGTTTCTGCTATTTGAGCGCATATTTATTTGGGAATGTCTTTTTACGACACTGCGAAGAACGAGTGCTATAAGTTAGATTTTTCGCGGGTTATTGTTGTTATGATGCGGCGAGGTTGCAGAAAGTCGGAATCTTTACGGTAGATGGCGCAGCGATGCCACCCAAAGGCATATAATAATGAAGCAACTGATTGAAAATATGATGTTGTCATGGAGACGTGGGTTCAAACCCCGCTCAGAGCATTTTTTTTTTAAAGTTTACTTGAGTATTAACATTTGGTTTACGCTAGCAGTTCTACAGTCATGTTTTGTCAATCTATCGTCTTTTCTGTTATCGAGCAACGGAACTGTACATATTTAGACATGTGACTCTTTGTCGCGCGAGAAATACTACCTGTCACTTTCTTTTCAAAACCGTGGGAGCAAGACAGGAGATTCTGACTCGTGTGACAAATGATGTCGCGGCAAAATATGCGAGCCCTGCTCCTATACCAAAGTAATTCGAGCCATCAAAAATGTAAATTTCAAACTGTCATTACAATGACAGCTCGTCATGAAAGAGTCATTTAGAATTAGCCCGATACGAAACTTTGGCCCCAAGTGTTTAATTACGAAGATAAAGGAGGCTCCTAGAATTTTAATTAATGCCCAAAGGCGACATCAAACTTAAATCCTAAATTCCGTGTTTCACAATCTTTTCGACGAATGTATTTGGGGAACAAAACGAATTACGCCCGTTTTCTTCTAAAAATTTTAGCATGAACTTTCTTGTCCAAAAATTAGCTGCTTATTAGACATCATTTGTTATTTTAGGGCCTAAATGATTACGGCCATAAAGAAACTGTTCGGTGATATTAAAATGTAAGGAAGGTAACCTTTTTGGCATTTTTCATAAAAATACCTTTAGCAACCCGGGCTATTAAGTATAGACTTATATGTAAGTCAGATGTTAAACTAGTATCTCTGTTCGGCGCTATGGTTGACTAGTGGATAATGCCGTTTGGCATTAAGTCCGTCTTTTGTACTATATGGCTGGCATCCACTTCCATGAAAACATCACAACCCTATGTTTGTATGGAAGAAATAACTCTTTAGCAATAAGACAATCTGTTGTCTATTGTTTAATTTATTTTCTATTTGTTTTCTCATGTAAATGTATTTTGGTGTACAAAATTAGTACATACCCAGGGCGGTGAATTCGTGAAAGCCCTAGACGGCAAGTATTTGTCGTCCGAACCGAAGGCGAGGGCCAGAAATATGCGACCTGCGGCTTTACGAATTACCGCCCGTAGCTTATCTAAAGTTTTACGACTGGCCTTCGCCAGGAAGTGAGATTTTCTCCCCTTGTAGCATAAAAGTATCCTATAATATAATTTATTGTATCGTATAATGGGATTCGTTTTTTCCGACTACATATACATAAGTAACAAAGAGGGTTGTGATATCATGAGGAGGGTATTTGCTATTTAACCAGGTATTCGCCCGCGCAACTTGAACGCAAATAGTAGTTTCCAACAAGCGGGCACAAATATTTTACAACATTCATTAGACGTAGTTTACAGCCGTAATTTCACGAGGCATTTGCATCTATTATTTACTTAAACAGGCCTCTGAATGTAATGTGTGATAGCTTTAGGAGGAGTTTCTAGTTTATTTCTTAATGATTTTACGATACAACATCTATAATTTTTATTCAGTTATCCTTTAAGAGCATTTCATACCAACGAGTCCATTCTCTACTATATTAATTTTTCACTAATTCTTACCAAGAAGTGAAGGAGAAAGCCCAAGAAAGAAACCACTGGCGATTGGTACACCGACAAAAGCGCAGCTCTTAAATTGAAGAAGAGAAGATTTTTTGTTCACTATAGTCCGGTGCTTTGCCTTAAGGTTGACTGGTAGAGAATGCCTCATGGCATTAAGTCCGCCTTTAGTACGATTCATTTTCTTTTGTGCAATAAAGATTAAATAAATAAATAGGCAGTGGTACGGTGAATTGCTTTACCACTTAGCATTCAAAAAGGTTAATTTAACCTGCTAACTAAGCGATACTTTCATCCAGCTCGGTTACCACAACAATGCTTCGCATCTCTTGTCGCGCGACATAGCGCTACCCATCACTCTCTCACATTACTGCATAGAAAGAGACGGGTACTTATCTCGCGCGAGAAATAGTCGCGTATGTCAGTTACGCCAGAGGTGCTGGTATGTTTCGTTGGATGACTTTCGACGGTGCCACCTGATCTGACCAGATACGATGTTGGAACTGAAATAAGCTGATGAAACGTAATTTTTGCGTCGTTAAATAGGAAAACCTGAGTTTCTCCATAAAAACTTCCTTCATTACACCAATACAGGTTATACAGGTATTAATTAAAAGTTATCCGCACACCCCCGAACTAAGCTGAAACTCCTCAATATTCCCGCCACGTCCCCAGCTCTTACTCGTTCAAATTACCCGGCCCATCCATAATGGCGTGAAAGGTTTATTTTTAGCGTGTTTTTCACTGTGAAAAAACAGCATTTTAGGGTACCGTACCTAAAAGTGCTAACGGTAATACTTATATTGCTAAGGGTCCGCTGATTGTCCTCCCGAAGACAAAAAAGCCGGTCAAGTGCAAGTCGGTTCCTTAAGCACAGAACATTGCTTTAACGAATATATGAATAGGCATGAATTTTTTTTTGAGGATATCAATCGATTCTATTTTTTATTTGGATCAAATGTCTGCATGTGACTAACTACACTTAGACCGCTCTAAAAGTCAGAAATGACCGTCAAAGTTCAATATTTCTACGGAGCGCTAAAACGGTCCACACAAATGGCTATCTAATCGTTACGTCATTGTATGTTATGGATAAAATTTGTTTGGAGACAATAAGTAATACTTATGCCATTTTCACCGTGATTTTATTTATATAACTACAGTATGCTGTTGAATTTAACATCAGTCCTATTGTACCTATTGTATCACGGTGAAGCTACGAGTAATTCTTGAACAAGAAGGTTAGGCTTGTAAAGTTAACACTTAACACTCAAGCTAAGGTCCGTGCGTGCATGGAGTACTGCTGCCATCTTTGGGAAGGCTTTGCCTTGCACCAGTTAGCTGCCTTGGATTATATTGAAATATAAATTTATAAGGTTTCTCTCTATCTTTATAAACGGTTCATGAGCGTAGGTTACTTTGTAAACTGTTTTTTTAATTTACATATCTGGCCGCTAGGTGGCGCCTCCTTCTTCGCATTTATAACTTGTATGTAACTAAGTCGTGTGCGTATAAAATAAATACGTTTTTATAAGAAATCTTGCTCAATAATTTATTACCAACACCTGAATCAATAGGTTATGGACCCGGAAGAAACGCAAAATAAAAGTCCACTGACAAAATTGAGTGAAGAGCAGAAAATTTTTTCAAGTTAGTTCACGAGAACGTGCCGAACATAACCTCAAAGATGGAGGTTGCAAACTCGATGAAAATTGAAAAATTTGATGGTCGTAATTTCCTGCAATGGAAGTTTCAAGTGAAGTGTGCTCTCAGAGCAAAAGGCTTAGATATAAATATGTTGAAGCCTGAAGATCCCACGAAAATAGCGGAATGGGATAGGAAAGATGGCATGGCGATGTTCATTTTAACGTCTTCAATGGATCTTAACCAGATTTCGTTAATAGAAAACTGCGAAACCGCAAAAGGAGTTATGAACAAATTGGAAGCGATTTATGAACACAAGTCGGAATTTAACAAGATGATGGTACATGAGCAATTCTACCAATATAGCTACTGTTCGAGTGATTCTATGGCACAGCATGTGTCGAAAGTGGAAAGCCTGGCAAAACAATTGCGAGAATCAGGTGAAACAATCAGCGACACTGCAGTCATCACTAAAATATTGACAACATTACCAACATCATATCGTTCACTTCGTCAAGCTTGGCTGTCACTAGACAAAGACAGTCAAACGATTCAAAACTTGACATCAAGACTCATTGATGAAGAAGCAAGCCTTTCTAAAGACCTTACCAGTGAGACGGCTCTTGTGACGAGCAAAGGCTATGTGAAGAATTCAAAAATGAGAGGAAATCCAAGTCAAGCCAACCCGAAGCATAGATTTGTGTGCTACAATTGTAATAAGAGGGGCCATTTTGCAAGAGACTGCAAAGCACCTAAGAAATCTGTTCGCAAGAACCAAGAGCAGCCTGACATGTTAGCGTTTAGTGTTGAAAACAATTCTTCTGAAGTCTGTAGTGAAGATGTATGGATTTTGGATAGTGGAGCCTCGATGCATATGACATACAAGCGTGATTACTTTTGTGAGCTTGAAGAGTACCAGACCCCTAATGTAAATAGAACTGTCAAGCTAGGAAACAAACAAGATATAGAAGTTTGTGGGAAAGGTTCTATATTAATAAACAGATTGGTGGATGGACAATGGGTACAAAGTGCTCTAAGAGATGTATTGTATGTACCTGACCTGAGGAGAAATTTATTTTCGGAGGGTGCAGCAACCAGGAAAGGATACATGATAGTGAAGAACAGACAAGTGCATTATTAATGCTAAATAATACTGTGGTTATGTGTGGTCAATTAAAAGAAAATAATCTTTATGAGTTGAACATTAAGACTGTGAAACAAGAAAGTTGCAATGTGGTACAATCTGACATTAAAGTGTGGCATGAGAGGTTAGGTCATGTGAATATTAAGGAAATTCAAAACATGAGTAAAAATGGTGCGATTCCTGTGACATTGACTGGAAGTGATAATTTTGTTTGTGAAGCATGCCAATATGGCAAACAAGCACGGTTGCCCTTCAATTAAGCATAAAAGTGAAGTGTTCGACTGTTTTAGAAAATATAATGCCATTGTAAACAATAAATTTCTTCATGATGTGCGCACTTTACATACGGATAATGGCCGTGAATATGTGAATCATGAATTTAAAAGGTTCCTAGATGATAAAGGAATTAGTCACGAGTGTACTGCCTCGTACACTCCCCAACAAAATGGAAAAGCAGAACGAGAAATGCGCACAATAATGGAAAGTGCAAGATCTATGCTGTATGCTAAAGATATTCCTTTAAACTTATGGGCTGAGGCTGTAAATTGTGCAGTTTACCTATTAAACAGAACTTCATCCAGCCAAACTCCTAGTGTGTCTCCATATGAACTATGGTTTGGAGATCGACCAAGCCTTCAGCATACCAGAATATTTGGATCAGTTGGATATGTTCACACCCCAAAAGAGAAAAGAAAGAAGTTAGATAAGAAAAGTGTGAAAATGTTGTTGGTTGGGTATGACCAAGAAAACTATAGAATGTATGATCAAGTCACAAGAAAAATTACTGTGTCTAGAGATGTCAAATTTGATGAAAACAGTGTGATACAACAAAGACAAAATTTTACACAGTTAAATATAAATGATGTTGAAAGTGAGAAAAGTGATAACGAGGAACAGCAGGTAGATCCAATGATGGTGCAAAGTGATATGCACCAGGCGGAGATTATTGAAGATTTGTCATCTGATGAGAGTATGCAGAGCGTTAACAATGATTTTGATGAATCATACAGTCCTCCTATACAAGATATCATAGAGGATGAGGGACAACGAAGCAATGTGACACTCCGCCCCCGACCAACTAGAAATTTGGAAGCAAATTTTATTGAAGTAGAGATACCTAAAACCTATGAAGAGGCAGTAAATGCTATGAATCAACAGGAATGGAAGAAAGCTATTAAAGAAGAGCTACAATCACATAAGAATAATAATACATGGACTATAACTGACATGACTGCAAAGAAACCTATTACATGTAAATGGGTGTTCTGTGTTAAAAGGAACAAGGAAGGAGAAATTGAAAGGTTTAAGGCAAGATTATGTGCTCGTGGATTCTCACAAATCAAAGATCTAGATTATACGGAAACATTCTCACCAACTACCAGGTACGATTCCATTAGGTTGTTATTGAGTATAGCTGCCAGAGATGACCTTGAGATCCAGCAGTTTGATGTGAAGACAGCCTTCCTGTATGGCGACCTCTCTGAAGAGATATATATGGAGGTGCCAGAGGGTGTTGAGGCAGAGTCTACTAAAGTATGTAAGTTGAACAAATCTTTATATGGTCTTAAACAAAGCTCGAGATGCTGGAATAAAAAGTTTTGTTCATTTCTAACCACATATGGTTTTAAATTATGTCAATCTGATAACTGTGTCTTTGTGGGATATTTTGACAATGTCAAAGTACTATTAGTCATATATGTTGATGATGGGTTGTTGATGTCAAAAAGTAAGGACATTTTATCTGTAATATTAGAGGATTTAAAAACAAAATTTGATGTTAAAGTTTTAAATTGCAATTCATTTGTGGGCATGGAAATTAATAAAAGCAAGAATTGTGTGTCTGTAAACCAGAAGCATTACATAGAGACTTTAATAAATAAATTTAACATGACAAATGCTAATGGCTGTAGTACACCTGCTGATGTAAACGTACAATTATCGAAAAACATGGATCTTGAAATGTCTAATCATTTTCCATATAGGGAAGCAGTGGGAGCCTTATTGTTTTTATCATCTGTGTCCAGGCCCGATATAGCATATGCAGTTAATATTGTGAGTAGGTATGTAAGCAATCCAGATACTGTCCATGTAAATGCATTAAAGCGAATAATACGTTATTTGATAGATACTAAAGATATGTCAATTTGTTATAACAATGATAGTGACCTAGTAGGGTATTCTGACTCTGATTTTGCAGGGGATGTTGATACTAGGAAGTCAAATACTGGCTACATATTTTTGATGAATGGTGGACCTGTTACATGGGCTTGTAAAAAACAAACCACCGTTGCCATGTCCACAATGGAGGCAGAGTACATGGCCGCTAGTGATGCAGCTAAAGAGATATTGTGGCTTAGACAGTTTTTGTTAGATATAAACGAGCCCCAAGAATCAGTTACATTAAATATAGATAATCAGAGTGCAATTAAGTTGATACATAATCCAGTCTTCCATAAGCGAAGCAAGCATATAGATGTTAAATACCATTTTATAAGAGATTGTGTTCAAAGAAAAATAATTAATATCAAATATGTTCAAAGTTCTTCTCAATTAGCTGATTTTCTCACTAAGGCTTTACCGGCATGCAAATTTAATGCAATTAAGATAAAAATACAAATACAAGTACTCTTTATTGCACACCTCATAAAATATACAGGAGAAATACAATGCAAGAAATTACAATTAAGATAATGTAATGTTCTAGCAGCATATTAGTACTAGTTTTCATACTTATTGTATAGTTTCATATATGTAAGAGTTGTTGGCCACTCAATTGCTTCGAATTTTGAGTTGAACTCTATTTATATAGTAAAATAAGAGCGGTGACAGGTACCCGTAGTTACCAAAAGCAATTGAATGGTTAAGTGTACTATAGATTGGAACCTTATCAATTTAAGTGGGAGTATTGAAATATAAATTTATAAGGTTTCTCTCTATCTTTATAAACGGTTCATGAGCGTAGGTTACTTTGTAAACTGTTTTTTTAATTTACATATCTGGCCGCTAGGTGGCGCCTCCTTCTTCGCATTTATAACTTGTATGTAACTAAGTCGTGTGCGTATAAAATAAATACGTTTTTATAAGAAATCTTGCTCAATAATTTATTACCAACACCTGAATCAATCAGTAGTGTCGAGTCCTAAGACTCATTGGTGATGCTTTGCCGGCTGGGGGCATCTTCTAGAGTCTGGAACATCGCCGCAAAGTTGCCGCTTGTCAGTTTTTCTAACGAATATATTTTGGAGTGTGTGCGCAGGAATTGTACGATTTAATTTTGCCATCCCCGTTTCACCATCGGACAACCAGGCGAGGGGAGCGATTTCACCCTTATGTTGTCGGTTTAACACTTATTCGCACGAAGCAATTTGCTTCATAATTTCTAATGCGAAACGCTATATAATGGAACTTGCTGCCATCGTATGTATTTCCAGAAAATTATATTTAGGCTATTACTGAACCGGCGAGCCACAAGTGGCTACCGCTACATGCTCGACCCCGTAGTCACATACTGTAGCATTACGCTACGGATTAAGGGTTTTTTTTTACTTATCCGTTGTTTATTTAAATTCATCACGGCACAGCGCCATCTGTTACAGATGAGTTGTACTTTTTTTTCTAATGTCTTAGCTTGCATGAATTTTGGTTTCACTTGGTAGATTGCATGCTTTCGGAAATTGTTCGCTCCTTTTCCGTTAGGTGTCGCTATTCTCAATTGTACGAGTTTCGTTCGTTAGTTCGTAGCCTTATTTACTTATAGATTTAGGTCTGGCAAACTGTCATTTTGGTATTTTTAAATTTAAATTTGAATTTCAAAAATTAGATTTCGTTCGTTCTTTGGTTTTCTGTCAAGGAAAAAAATTGGTTGAAGGATTGTCATTAAGATTTTGAGTTCGAGACAAGAAGCATCATTTTAATAAATTACATGAGTATTCGAGTATTTGACCGGAGTACTACAGTTTGTGTCCACGTTTGGTGATCCCATAAGGAGCCCCCCTTATTTTTCTGAGGGCCTGTGCGGTGCAGTTCATGTAACGGCTGCAAGCGGTGCGCCGAGTGCTTGGTTGTCTTGCCGGCCGGCGTGTGTTCCTGTGTGTGCGTCTAGCACGATCTGATTGCGGCTGGGTGCCACAGTGCTCCATCCAGTGCCCGTCTGTCCTGTACGGGTTTGATTTTAACCTACCATCTGATCTACGTCCTACCCTTGAATCTGCTGAAGCTGAGAGTCTGCTGAAGGTTGGTGTCATCGAGGCGCGACTACTGCGCGCTCATCATCGTGCAGTTCGGTGCATTTATACTTTGTTGATACTTAATCCATAGGCAGGCAGGCAGTATTTCTCCTTCTGCTGAATTCTTCGATTTGCTTCAGGGTTTTTTGGTAGGTGGAGACTTCAATGAATTTAATTTATTTTTAACGAACAATAAATAGATTTATTACTGATTTATATAATCTTACATAACAAATAGGTTAGAAAAGTATGCAGTTTGGTAACGAGTTATGTCGTCGAATGAATGTGTCGGCCCAAGGCCTTCCCCTGCGTTGTACCCCGCCGTCGCCGTGGTTGCTCGCGCCGTCGCTAGATGGCGCTAGGCGTTAACATATGCCGCCCGCCTTGGAAGCACCAGCTGCTTCCAACGAAGTGGAGGCTCGTTGATCACGACGTGGCGACATGATGATGATGACGAACAGCTATCATGATCACAGCATCATGACATCAGCTGCGGTTTGCAGCTTCTTCATCAGGGTCGTTGAGCAGTGGGCATATTTTTGAATATGCTCGACGAACAATGCCGGTCGCTGTTTTAATGTCCGCGACTCGGGAGACACCGTCTGTACCGGTGAAAGTGTGCAAAATTCTGCCAAGCCGCCATTTCAATGGAGGCAAATTTTCTTCCTTGATAAGGACGAGTGTGTTGGGCACGATGTCATCTTTGTTAGTCTGCCATTTTGTTCGCGTCTGCAACTCCGATATATATTCTTTGGACCACCTCTGCCAGAATTGCTGTCGCATTAGCTCCACACGGTTGTAACGCTGCAAGCTGTTCGGTGCCTTGGATGTGACGTCATCTACCAGCGGCGCGGTCAAAGGCCGTCCCAGGAGAAAATGTGCGGGGCTAAGAGGACGAAGATCATTGGGGTCTGCAGACAGAGGAGACATGGGTCGGGAGTTCAGGACGGCTTCAATTTGTGCTAAAATCGTGCTGAACTCCTCGTAAGTGAAATGTAAATTGCCTACAACTCGTCGGATATGAAATTTGCAAGATTTTACGCCTGCTTCCCACAAACCACCAAAATGAGGCGTGTAGGGAGGAATAAATGTAAGTTTGATGCTGTCAGCAGCGGCTGAGCTAATTAATGAACTAGAATGCTCGTTTAAGAAATTAGAAAGCTCTTTCATTGCGCCGACAAAGGTTTTTCCATTATCGGAAAATATTTCTAGGGGTTTTCCCCGGCGAGAGATAAACCTTTTTAACGCCAGTAGGTATGCGTCAGTAGTCAGACTCGTAACCAACTCTAAATGTACTGCACGGGTGATAAAACAAACGAATATGCAAATGTAACTTTTTTCTAATTTTGCACCTCTTCCCTTTCGATTTAATATGAACATTGGGCCCGCATAATCGACACCGCAGCGTATAAATGGCCAGCCAGGTTCGAGTCTGGATTGCGGTAAGTTACCCATTATAATCGATAAGGTCTTTCCAGCTACGCGCGTACAGATAACGCATTTGTACACAGTTTGTCTGGCGAGGTTGCGGCCGCGCAGAGGCCACCATTGGTCGCGAATCGTAGACAGCATGAGCTGAGGCCCGGCATGAAGCAAACGTTTGTGTTCATGCCTGAATAGAAGTCGTGAAAAAATGTGTTTACTGCACAGGAGCACAGGGTGCTTTTTATCGAATGAAAATTGTGCGGAATTAAGCAATCGACCACCTACTCTAATTAAATTGTTTTCGTCTATAAATATATTTAGATTTGATATATTACGTGTTGACTTGACAGGTAAATTTTTTAATAACGCATCATGAATTTGTGGAAACGATTGTTGTTGCGAAAATCGCGCTAATGTATTAGTAGACCTATGCAACTCGTCAACCGACAGCGGACCCACCTCACGCCCTGACTTTGTTTTAATACGACTATTATTTATGAATCGAAGAACGTACGCTGCCGTACGGATCATACGATTAAATGACGAATGTCTTTCAAAGGGAAAAAGGTCCTCAGTCGATTGGCAAGCTAAGGAAATTGTGTTTTTTTTTAACTCCGGTAACTCACAGAGATCGATGTTAATATTACTTTGACGCCAGTTATTACTTGTATCCCGTAAAAACAAAGGCCCGTGCCACCATTTGTCGCAGCTGATAAGAGCATCCGCGGTTAACCCCCTCGACAAAATGTCGGCGGGATTGTCACTACCTGCGACATGCTGCCATGGTAAGTCACCAGTGAGATCATTGATTTCAATTACTCTGTTTTGTACAAATGTTTTTAGCGATCGCGGTGGTGTCCGTAACCAACCCAAAACAATAGTCGAGTCGGTCCAGAAGTAAACCTGAGTAAACGATAGTCGCATTGATTTAATAATTTTGTCATATAATTTCGCACCTACTAATGCACCACATAATTCTATCTTCGGCACGCTAATAGGTTTGACTGGAGTTACTTTAGTCTTCGCGCATAATAACCGAACGCTTATCATCGATGGTGAGTCACTAGACCCGCCGTAGGTACGCACATAAGCGCAAGCTCCGTAGGCATCGAGGGATCCGTCAGAAAAAATAGGAAGTTCAATGTGCTGTGTCTGCTCGCCCATAACGTGACGAGGAATGCGTAAATGTTGTAAATGGTGAAGCGTGTTAACGAAGCTTTGCCATTTTATTAGAATGTCCGTGGGCACGGGGTCGTCCCATCCAATTTTGCAAAGCCAAATTCGTTGGAATATAATTTTAGCCAAAATCACGGAGGGCGAGATTATACCCAAAGGGTCAAAAATTTGCGAAATTCCTGACAAAATAGTGCGCTTAGTTACATCGCTCACATCTTTATTATATTTGATTTTATAGTGCAACTCATCAACGTCTTGTAACCACCCCAGCCCGAGCGTTTTAGTGTTATTAATTTCACCTAAGGATAGTTCTTTAGATTGGGGCGCGGAACAGGTTGAAGTATCCCAGTTAAAGGTCCATTTTCTTAACTCTAAACACGCCGATGCAAGCACGTCTGAAACCTTTTCACAAATTGACAGTAAATGATTTTTATCGTCATGGCCCGTAATCAAATCATCGACATAAAAATCGTCGCTAATCACCTGTGCGATTGCGTCATCGTTGCACTCGGCGGCGAGCTGCCTGAGACACCGCATGCTTAAATAAGCCGCAGAGGCCGTTCCGTAAGTTACAGTATGGAGTTGGTATACACTGATCGGAAGCGATGGGTTTTCCCGCCATAAAATTAACTGCAAGCATTGTTGATCCTTTTGAACTAAAATTTGCCTGTAAAATTTAGTAATATCTGCACTTGCTACATACTTAAATTGACGAAAACGCAACAAAATTGAGAAAATATCATTTTGCAATTTTGGCCCGGTTAATTGAATTTCGTTTAATGATTTTTTATTTGATGTTGGGGCACTACCATCAAAAACCACACGTAATTTAGTGGTAGCTTTGTCACTCCTAAAAACCCCATGATGTGGTAGAAAATTATTCGGGGTTGGATACGTATCAACGCGGCTCATGTGACCTAAGTCAATATATTCCTGCATAAAGTCCGAATACAATTGTTTATATTCCGGCGAACATCTATTTAATTTGCGCTCGAGTGCAAGGAACCGGTTCTCGGCCGTAGCATATGAGTCGCCTAGTGCATCAGCTGATTCAGATAACGGGATGCGCACCTCAAACCTGCCCGAATCAGTGCGTTTAGTTGTAGTTTGAAATAAAGTCTCACATAATTGCTCATCCTTTGAGTAATTTGATTTTGGTTGGATTTCTTCCAGCTCAAGAAAGTTTTTTAATTGCATATCTAATGTCTGTGCGTAATTACATTGAACGTGATTAATGCTACCGTCCTTGTCATGTACAGAGCCCGAAATTACCCATCCAAATTTTGTATTTTGCAAATATGGACCATTATTTAAGCGAATGAGTCCATCATTTAATAGGTCCCAGAACCTATCTGCGCCTATTAACAAGTCGATATTAGCGCCGAGATGGAAATCTTGGTCGGCTAGCTTAATGTTTTGGGGAATGTTTAAGTTTACACAGGTACTTAATGTCGGTAATTGAGCTGTGATACGAGGCAAAACAAGACAATTAATGCGCATAATGAAGTCACTTGTTTTGGATCGTAGTTGCAACTCGCACGATTGAGTTGATTGCGTAACTGAATTACCTATGCCTGTGACCTTGACTGTGGACTGTAGTAATGGTATCTGAAGTTTATGGCATAATGATTGGGACACAAAACAATGCTGACTCCCGTTGTCTAAAAGTACACGTATTGTGTGGTATTTATTGTTTTTATCGGCAATCTCAACTAACGCGGTCGATAATAATACTGTGCCTAATAATGAGTGCGTCGTACTATCGTCCTGATTTTGCGTATCAATGTTGTGAGACGCGGTATGTAACGTGGTTGTGCGCGCGGAGCCTGTATCGAACTCGTCCTGCCGCGGCGCCGATTCCGCGACGTGCGCGACCGCCGACGATGTCGATGCGCCGGCGTCGGCGTCACACTCGCTATGAAGTAAACTATTATGCTTGCGATTACATTGTTTACACGGTCCGAACCAACAATCCTTTACGGCGTGTCCCGCGCGTAAACAATTACAACACAGTTTTTTCTCGTCTATGAATTTACATTTATCTTGAGTAGATAAATTAAGGAACGCGCTGCAATTATAAAGTGCATGCGTTGCATTGCACATACTACACGAATATGTGCGCTTCTTATTATTCAAGCTACTGACTTTGGTACTGCTTTTATTTTGAGTAGCAACATAACTATGTGAATGAGTTTGATTCGACGACTGTTTTTTAACGTGAATATCTGCTACCGGCTTATTCTGCGATACCTTAATTGTTTCCAACACGTCGGCCCTGTCTTTAAGAAACTGAATTAAATCCGATAACTTAACCTTAGAGGTTATGTCCGCTTTTAATATGGTACTTTTATACAGCTCCCATTCGCGCTCGGTAGACGAATCTAATTTTGAAACCATAATGAAGACAATTAAGGTATCCCAGGTATCAGTAGGTTCGCCTAACGCCTTAAGGGCACGAATGTTTCGCAAAACAGTATCTATTAATTTACGGATTAATGCCGCCGATTCTTTGTTCAAGGACGGTGCGGAAAACAAAGCTTTGACATGGTTGTGTACGAGTAGCCGGTTATTATTGTACCTATTCTCGAGCAACTCCCAAGCTATGCAGTAGTTATCTGCGCTAAACTCTAAGGATTTTATGACCTGTAATGCGTTACCTGTAAGCGCTGAGCGCAAATAATGTAGTTTTTGTACGTTGTCTAGATCTTTCGCGTTGTGAATAAGCGATAAATAAGTGTCGCGAAACTCGAGCCAATGATCATATGTACCGTCAAAAGATGGCAGCGATATGGTAGGTAATTTTATACTTGATTTATTCGAACTCGAACTATGGGTAGCCTGTTGTTCGTCTAAAATACACCTAGCTTTGGCCACGATTGCGTAATACTGATCCTCAAAGGTTTGTCTCTCGTTTAATTCGGAATCTAATTGAAACTCGGACACTTTTAAATCTAGCGCATCTTGTACATCTGAAAATTGCTGTCCTAATAACTCAATATTTTGCGTACGAACCTTTAGCTCAGCCCTACGAAGATCATTTAATTCGACATTATCTAATGACTGCACGAATTTCGAAAAAAATGTTAATTTGCCCTTAATAACCCCCCTCTTTTTAACTAAATCTCTAATTTCTTCCCCGTCATCTATTGACTGCCTCTTATTCCTAGTCATTTTGGTGGTTTACAGAAAACAAAAGCAAAAACTTACAGTTATCCGAGCCGTGAGCAGCCGACACGCTTTTTGCACGTGGCCGGTAGATCAAAGATGACGCGTGGGCGTACTGGAATTTGGATAAAACACGATTTTAGCACAAACACACTTGGGAATGGATTAGGAAGGATGAAATAGCCTGACCGTTTGTTGCTGATTCCTTGAAGATCGGCGAAGAAGGTCCAATATGTTGATACTTAATCCATAGGCAGGCAGGCAGTATTTCTCCTTCTGCTGAATTCTTCGATTTGCTTCAGGGTTTTTTGGTAGGTGGAGACTTCAATGAATTTAATTTATTTTTAACGAACAATAAATAGATTTATTACTGATTTATATAATCTTACATAACAAATAGGTTAGAAAAGTATGCAGTTTGGTAACGAGTTATGTCGTCGAATGAATGTGTCGGCCCAAGGCCTTCCCCTGCGTTGTACCCCGCCGTCGCCGTGGTTGCTCGCGCCGTCGCTAGATGGCGCTAGGCGTTAACAGAATGGTTTAATTTTATCATAATATTCGGCCAAAACTAATTCAAAATTATTTGAGATTTAATTGTTAGATTTAATTAACTGTATTGAGTTGTGCTCTTAATGTTTGATTAATTTTAATGCGAACAAAGTTTTTTTTGTTCGAAGTTTTCCTCTAAATTCAGAAAGCCTCATTCGTCGGGCATTTATCTCCTTTCACTGCAGTTTCGACCATAATCATTACACCCATCACCCATTCCTCACCCCTCATCTGCCTTCAACAATTCACGCATCAGTTTTAATCGCCAGCCCAGTCAGAATCCTTTCGCAAGAGAGGATTTTGACTGGTTTTCGTCAAATCGCAGTTTAATTTTTTTTAAATTTATCGCGAGTAATTTAATCATTTTGACTCAACCCTAGGAAAACCCAAAGTATAAATTTTATATTGTTTGTTAATTTTACCCGTTAATATCTGTGTGTTTTAATTTCTGTGTTAAACCTGTGCTAAGTGATCTCCGGTGTTATTTATCGTCAAATTATTAATTTTTGTACTAATATTCGACCAATAAACAATAAATTATACGTGTGTCAGTGAAAGTGTTGTTTTTCTCATTTACTTATTTTTCTATCAACTAAATTCACTGCAATACCTACCATCAGGTGATACTGAGGTCAATCGCCGGTCAGTTTGCAAAAAAAGAACCTTGGCCTAAGAGTCCGACTCGCTCTTGGCCGGTTTTTACTTGAAAGCGTGTATTATCGATCGCCCGCACCGTAATGTAAAGCGTCCGTCATTAAAACCCGGCTTTTAACGGGACAACGCTAGTATATCTAAATATCTATAATATATAACACTAGCTTTTCCCCGCGGCTACGCTCGTGCGAGCGAATTTATTTATTTAATCGTATGGCAGGGTTTTACGTCAAATACAGCTTATATATTAAGTTTGAGACACGTAAGCCATTTGAAGGCATCGTCTTTGATCAGGTCTTCGGCAGGACCTCAAGTGTAGCGAGTTAGAGGACACTCTTCGATAATGTGCTGAATGGATTGCACTGTGGACGGATGGCATGTGCTCATATAATTGTTCAACTCCGGTTTAGCCCTCTTATGAATGAATATCCTCATAAATTTTACATAGAAATCTGTGTCTCAGGCATATTAAAACAGATACAAAACGGGTTTACTCAGAAGTCGAATATCGCTCGACATGATTGCCCAAATGCCCACAGTGTTTGATCGCCCGCCTGTCATAGCCTGTCTGCCTGTGTAGGACAGGTGAACGATTAGATGGTAAAAACTAATAAAAAAAAAACCTCGGAAGGAATTGAGTAATATAACATATAACGTGGTTACCCGCGGAGTTCCTGCATTGATTTAACCACCCGCAACTTCAACACATATAAATTAAGCGTACCTTATGTCCACGTCTATTCCCGTCGGCTACACTGTACAACTAAAAAGTGCCACGCACCAACTAAAGTCTTCGGTTCATATGACCTCTTCTAATTGCACGCTGTCCCTCACATTATGCATAACAATGGCACGCGTGCCCGCCGCGTGATGTCATCATTATCGCCGATTATAGCATGCCGGTGATTTTGCCGCTAAAGAGCATATGATAATGATCTACATTATAGTGACATTTTGATAATGGGTTTTTAATCTTATATCTGAAACTGCTATGTGCGCGGCTGCACGCAACTAGACCTTCGTAAGTGGAGAGGCTTTCTCAGACAGACAGAGTCAAATAATAAAATCGTGAAAATACCCGAAAGGCCAAATGCCCATATTTCAAGCAGAAGATATCTAAATAGTAGTTATTAATTACTACAGTACTCTCCTAAATATTTAGATGGCTATTAAGTCAGTTAGTAGGGCTGGCTCTTCTGGCGAAGTCGTACCAATGCAATGGACGACTTCGTTTGTGGCGCAACACAGCAGCACCTGTTGGCAGTCAACAACTGTGCGTTTTTCTAAAAAAAACCTGTCTCGCACGACTGTATTGTGGGATGAATTGTCGCTTACCGTTAGGACCTTCAAACTTCCTAACTAGTGACTTCTCTGGTGCTGCAGGTTTCTATGGGCGGCGGTAATCGCTTTCCATCAGGCGATCCGTTTGCTCTTTTACGACATTAAACAAAAACAAAGACTTGGAACTTCTATTTATGAATCGTAAGCAAATATCGACAATTCGATGCCAACAAAAATGTTTTCCTCACCACGACCTATATATTGTACTAGCCACAGAGAAAGTATGCCCCTATAAGGCGCTGCAGTGATTTTAGCCTGAAACTGTACTGGAACTAGGGCACATAGTTTATAAAAAAGGCTAAGTGCTTCCATTTTACTGAGAATTTATGCTCTTTTTCTGTTGGTGGTCTATATTTAGGTCTATCGGGCTGGTCCCCTGTGGTTTCTTTGAATTAATGACGTTGCAGCATGGTAGATGGGACTGCATATATAATGCGCTTCCCGGACGGGGAGTGATCATTTTGTAGACGAATATTCTAGCTTGAAAATTGATGTTTGTCGTGTGCTAATGGCATACTGGTGTTTCGGAACTGTCTATTATCTAATCATACCTATATATATTATTGTGGAGTAAGTAAGGTAGTTTTTTAAATAGTTGTTTGTAATTGAGCTCATTTTATTAACTATTCAAAAGAAAAAAACAAAGCAGAATAATATATTTTGCATGGAACGTTAATCTTCTAAAATGTGCTTAAAGGCGTTTATGAAAAATGAATTACACTGACAAACACAACATCGCTTTACCTCCACCGATGACAGCCATCAAAAACAAAAGTTATTATGACGCCGAAACAAATAGCACGCCATTTTAATAAAGTAAGGGACATAAATTAACTTTATTAAGTTGGCCCCACGTTGGGCGCCATAAAACGTGCCATCAAACTTTTTGGACATAAAGTCCTAAGAGACGCAATTTTTCAAACAAGACACGTCATTTTATGTAACCGGGGCCTGTATTGATGAAGCGAGACGGCACATAAACATTATAACGAAAGTTTGTTTATTAGAGCGAGAAGCAGGTGGTGATGATGTGGTGCATTTGTTTTGTATAATTTAATAAATTTTGCGTCGATGTGATGGCATCTTTGAAAGCTTTTCTAAGGGTGACGAAGTTCATTCAGTTTTATGGAAAGTTAAATTTGAATGACAGATGAGACGAGGAAGGAAAAGTGACAGCGATTGAATTAAGAAGTTAAATGGAATAATCGATTTGAGGTCGATGAGTAATATGACGTTACGAAGACTATGTAATGTATGTAAATTGTAATCCAAGGTAAATCAGATGATGAATTTTTCAGCAGTTTTATTTTTCAGCAGTTTTAGTTTTATTTCAGCAGGTATTTGAATACTAAGCAAGACACCCTTTACATTTTTTATTTATTGTGTTCAGGTGTGTTACAGTTTCTTTAGGATACTACTTTTACAAAGAATTATTATACAGAGAAAAGTTTGCGAGTGTATGTTTGTTACTTCTTCACGCTCAAACGGCTGAACCAATTTTGATAAAAGTGAGCACGGAGGTAGCAGACACCCTGGATTAACAAATAGGCAAGCCTGTGGGATTAGCGAGTAACACCGGGAGGCGCAGATTTCATTAATATTTCATTTCGAAACACAATTATGTTTTTCGAAAGTTTAAAACGTTGGATCAGTAATCCAAAGATACCGGATTCGAGTCCTAGTGTGGACCACGTATGACCGCAATTTAATTCTTCTTTGCGTGTTGATCTTTTTATCTATATAGCAATTAAATTTCATTTCTAAATCTTTGTCATAATCATAACATACGAAAAGCTATGCCTATAGTACGCGCCACACTTCAACATCACAAACTCGTACATTACGCGCATCATGGGCATCCCGTGGAGAATTCCTTAACTAGTAAACTTTTAGGCGGACAATTTGATACCGTGCGGTTAACTGATTGTCGCATGTAGGTTAGGATTCTATGTAATAATTATAAGTTAGCTCGATCATATATAGCAGTAAAAAATCAGCTTAGAATAAGAAATCATTATGTTCAAAGTCGTATTTCTTTTCTCTTAGTTTTAATTAAGTATAAGATTAATTTCTCTCATTATTGTATAGGATAAGATATGAAGCTTTGGTTAAATATGTAAAACCACCTAACTAAATATATAATGAAACACATAGAAAGCTTCATCAAATAGGTTTAATATTGTAAACAATAGAATTTCCAATAAGAATCTTATATGATAACTTGTCAATCAAAATATGTTCCACCAATGTACATTATGTATTATGAATGTGTATTTACTGAAATAAAGGGATAATGTTGTTCAGATTACATTTACACACCTCATCAAATCACACGTAAGAATTGAGCCACGCCCTTCTTACCCATTGGCCCAATCAAAGCGTAATCCAGCGATCATTTATATGGCCGCTCGATTAACTTGATATCATTCTCTCAGCGGCCTCCGATCAAACCACACTTCACAGCAGCATTATGTGAAACTTACGTCACAGTGTTATTATTTTGGGGAGCTTCCTATACTATCGAAGGGCTCCTTCTTCCCAGTTTAAAGTTAAATTCAATTAAAATCAAGATACAGTCTACTACGTCCCACACTGATGTTGTCTAATTTTTCATCGTAATCACTTTTAACGTAATTGTTATTATATATTTATAACTTTTAAGCCTTGTTTATATTCTACTAGAATTAAAATTAATAAAACCTTAACAAAAGTACACTGAATTAAAACTAAATTTTAAGCTAAGTCCCCTAAGTTGTTGATTATTTGATAAAATTTACATTTACTATATTTACTAATGGTGTCATTTGTAGTATTAATTTATTGTCACTATACAGTGATTTGATTACATTATTTTTACAGTATTTCGTTACGAAATATGGCCAATATTAAGAAGTTAGGGTACAAGACAGAAAATTTGCAAATTGCTGTTCTCTTTAAATAGATACATCATCATCTCATAGAAGTCCACTGCTGGACAAAGGCCTCTCCCAAAGTTCTCCGATTCTCCGAACGTTCGGTCGTGAGCCTCCATCACCCAATTGCGGCCCGCGATCCTAACCAGGTCGTCGATCCACCTTGTTGGGCTCCTTATCCCGCTGCGTCTTCTTGCATTTTCCTTGTTTTATGTTGGTATTGTTAAAAATAATTACATATTTCTGTTTAACCCAGTGGTTGATTGATGTTCAAGCCCCTGATTGGAAATGACAAACCAAGGAAATGGAATTTATCGCTATTCAATACGAGCAGGCGTCCAAACCATTCATATTAAATAGTCACCAGTCTACCCACCCAACTCGACGATAATCAACTTTCTGTACAAGACGCTCGTCGTCATTAAATACTTATAAATATCAAATTTTGGGTTTTAATTAATATATTAAGGCCCCGTTATGTACATTGAGACATAAATTGGTGGTGCTTACATGGGTAAGGGGAACTACGAACAATCAAGAAATATGAAGACAAATTAAAAAGTCAAGATTCGAAGAGTAACCTTATCGGGATCTTCCAGAAGTGCAGTGCAGTGATACAGCTAAAGATCACCTCGCAAGAAGAAGCCATCACCAAAGATAAGTGCCCTTCCTTGACCTTCCTTTTGTCCGTAAAAAAGAAAACGCTAAGAAAAAATCCTTCGAGTTCATTTTGAACTATTAAAATATACTTCCATTTACGCAAATAGCCGTAAAAATTCTTCTAGTTCGTTTGAAATTACTAATATATACTTGCATTTACGTAAATAACAGGATAAACAACAAATAAATGGCATTAAATTCCATACTGTAACTTACGTAGTTAAGTTACATTGCATTCCTTTGTTCTATTCATGTAGGTACTTTTATGACTAGTTAATCTTAACTTTGTATCTTTAAATATCTAAAATGTGGCCCGTGTTATTTATTATACATATTTACGAAATAATACAACAGTAATTTACTTAGTTAAATAATAAAATAGTGTGAAAAACGTAATTTTATAAAGTAAAGGTTAATTTTACTAGTACGTGCTAGTACGAAGTGGTTCTTGCCATCCCATGCCTTCTTATTTCACTTTCATAAGGTTTATTTCGTAGTATTTACATTATTCGCCGACTATTCCAGGATCGTCGCAGCGCAGCCCGGCTAGTACATACCTAAGTTGTTTACAACTTAGCTGAGCGCGCGCAGCCGGCTTCCCATCGGCAGGTACCAGCGAAGTGAGGAACGTGAGATAAGCATTTTTTATCACTTATATAAAATTTTAATTTCATATAGCACTAAAGGTTTGCAATGTAATTAATTATTACGATGCCGGATTCTATTGAGAAACAAAGTACTTTTTCTGGCATTAGTCGTCTAAAAGAATTAACTGTTTCGCGAAGTTCTATTAAAGGACAAATTACTAAATTTAAAGCATATTTAAATGTGCTGAACGATAAAACGGATATGTCAAACATTGAATTAGCCGAGCTTAGTCTGAAAATTAGTAAACTAGAAGGGTTGTCAATTAAGTTTGATAATTTGCAAAATGAGATTGAGGTTCTGAATTCTGACAGTTTGTCTATTGAGCTTGATGAACGGGAGCGGATTGAGCAGAATATTATTACTAATATTGCAATAGCTAAGGGATTATTAGAAAAACACAGTCTGAGTGAAATCGAAAGGCGCAACTCTGCCGCTGGTGAAGCTCATTGCGGTTTCGACCATCAGGATCTAAGTTTTAAGTTGCCACAAATACAAATTTCGAAATTTGATGGTGCCTATTTTCGTTGGCTGGAGTTCCGCGATACATTCGAAAATCTCATTCATAAAAATGATCGTATTAAAGATATACATAAATTTCACTACTTGATTTCCTACTTAGAGGGCGATGCGGCAAGAATTATCTCTAATCTCAAAGTTTCTTCTGCTAATTACGCGGAGGCCTGGAAGCTACTAGGTGAGCTCTATGACAATAAAAGATTGCTGATAAATCATCATTTGAGTTCACTGTTTAACATACAAGCGCACACCCGTGAGTCTGAAAGGGCTTTGCGTTTTTTAGTCGATCACGTGACGAAAAATTTAAGAGCATTGGCCAGTTTAGGCCAAACGACCGACAAGTGGGATATGTTGATAATATTTATGTTGTCGTCTAAATTAGAAAGCCGCACCCTTTTGAAGTGGGAAGAGTACCGTAATACGCTCGATGACGTTCCGACTTTAGATCAATTTCACAGGTTTTTAATTGATCGCGCTGACGTACTTGAGGCCTTGAATCGTAATAAATATGAATCTGGTACTTCAAAGTTTTCACCATCTACTTCACGGCCAAGTCCGCCAGCGCCTAATCATTATAACAATACACACCACCCGAATAAACAAGAAAAACACACTCATGTAAAATCATTTGCAAGCGTTAATCAGAAATCAAAACAATTTGTTAACAGCAACAACAATCAGTATAAACCTGGAACTTCTGTGTGTATTATATGTAGCAACAATCATAAAATTTACGATTGTCCTATTTTTACAGCCAAGAGCATGCAAGATAAGTTAGCCGATGTTGCGAATTATAAGTTATGTGCGAACTGCATTAGACAAGGCCACCCCGTTAGTGAATGCCGTGGGGGCCCTTGCCGCGATTGTAAGCAGAGGCACAACAGTTTGCTGCATGAGCCTAGTCCAAGTATTATAAATAATGCTGCTACGGTTAGTCGTGCGTCGTCTACAGCACTTTGTTCTTTTATTGACAACAAACAAGTACTTCTATCAACGGCGTTAATTGAAGTCTGTAATCCTAAAACTAATCAAAAGGAAAAGGTTCGCGCGCTCCTGGATTGCGGTAGCGAATCCTCTTTCATTACAAAATCGCTAAAAGAAAGATTATCATTAGATTCGAAACCCATAGACTGTGTAAAGGTCATAGGGATCGGAAATAATTGTACGAACAACATCGTCGAAAGGTGTACTGCTCAAATAAACTCATTAAATGACACGTTTAAAGTTGCTTTATCGTGCTTTGTTCTAAAGGAGCTAACAAGCAATATACCAAAATACCCGGTAGATATCCAAAATCTACATATACCAAATCATATCCAGTTAGCGGATCCTGATTTCAACCAACCAGCCGCCATTGAAGTCTTGATTGGGGCGGACATATTCTGGGACATACTGGGTTGTGAACAATACTCTCTGGGTCCTCAAAATCCTAAATTGCGTAATTCAAAATTCGGTTGGTTGATATCGGGACCGGTACTTACAACTAAACAAAATAAAAATAATCAAAATGAAATTAATTGTAATCATGCGCTGATATCCAAATCACAGGAGAATATTGAAGAAATGTTAACAAAATTCTGGGAAATTGAACACGTCCCCAATAAATCAATATTAAATCAAAGTGAAACGGAATGTGAAAAACACTTTCTAGCTCACACTATTCGTCTTGACACAGGCAGATTTTACGTTAAGTTACCTTTGTCCGAATCACCTGAATGTCTCGGGGATTCATATTATCTAGCTAAAAAACGATTTCTTAATTTGGAACGAAAATTCAAGCGAAATCCGACCTTGAAATCCGAATACACTAAATTTATTCATGAGTACGCTGCGTTAGGTCACCTGTCCGAGTCTGCTTTGCTGAAGCCAAATCCAAATTACTTTTTATGTCATCATGCTGTGTTTAAGGACAACAGCGAATCAACTTCACTGAGAGTTGTCTTTGACGGCTCTGCTGCTACTTCCTCTGAGAAGTCTCTAAATGATATACTTATGGTGGGTCCAAATGTGCAGGACTCTCTTTTCTCCATTCTAGTAAGAGCGCGGCAATACAAGTACATTTTGTGTGGTGATATTGAAAAAATGTATTGCCAGGTTCAAGTTTATGATGAAGACCGCAATTTGCAATTAGTGATATGGAGAGAAGATGAGTCTGAACCCCTTAAAACGCTGCGGTTAAATACTCTCACTTACGGTACAGGAAGTGCGAGTTATTTAAGCACGCGATGTTTGTATCAACTCGGGGAGGAACAGCATGATCAGCTCATCAAAACAGTAATTCAGAAGGACTTTTATGTGGACGATTTGATCACTGGATCAAATGATCAAAATGAATTAAGATACATACAACAATCAGTCTCGGAGGCGTTGAAGGCTGGATGTTTTAATTTAAGAAAATATAAGAGCAACTTGCCTTCATTATTTCAAGACTCTAATATAGATATACTCGAACATTTAACAATAAGTGAATCAGCAAGCACTCTCGGACTAGGATGGTGTCCAGTTAGTGACACACTTAATTTTCCAGTAAAGGATCCTCCTCCAAGTGACAAAATAACAAAACGCTATATAATGTCAAACGCATTTAAGATTTTTGACCCTCTTGGAATTTTGTGCGTTTCAACCATTAAGCCAAAAATGCTTTTACAAAAATTGTGGCAGCTAAAAATAGACTGGGACCAACAAGTGCCTGATTCCATTATTAAAGATTGGGAGAAGTTTACGCAAAACTTACCATTCATTCAGGATCTTCGATTAACGAGGCAAGTTCTGTGTGACTCACCAAAAATCGTTGAAATGCACGTGTTCAGTGACGCCTCTCAATTGGCCCTGGGTACCTGTATTTATATGCGGTCTATAGCTCAAAATAATGACGTCACTGTAAGGCTTTTATGCGGTAAATCAAAGGTAGCAGCTTTGAAGCCCACCACGATGCCACGTCAGGAGTTGTGTGCTGCTCTGCTCGCTGCTAAGCTTAGCAGAGCCGTTTTAGATGCACTAAGGTCGAAACCGGATCGTGTGATTCATTGGTGTGACTCGAGTATTGTGCTAGGGTGGTTGCACAAAAAAACTGCCAAGCTAAAATCATTTGTAGCCAATCGTATAAACGAGATCTTAGAAAAGACTGAAGGATCAGTATGGAGGTATGTACCTACTGCCTCAAATCCAGCAGATTTGATATCCAGAGGAGTGGATGCTAGCCAGCTGTCGAAGCTGGATTTGTGGTGGTCTGGGCCTTCATTTTTACTTGAAACGGAATCTAAATGGCCCGTTCTAAATTATTCTAAAGTTGTTGAGTTGCCTGAAATAAAGTCTAATCTTGATAGTATATCCGACCCATTCGTAAATTTTGAAAATTACTCTACACTAAATAAAGTACAACGATCGTTTGCATACGTTAAAAGAATGATATATAATTTAAAAAATCCTCATAATAAACGGACAGGAATTTTAACTGTGGACGAACTGACTGAATCGTTTAATTTTTTGTGCTTAGTTGCGCAAAAGCAGTCATTTGAAAGTGAATATGACATGCTTAGTAAAAATAAATCATTAAGTTCTAAATCAAAAATACTAAAACTTTCGCCATTTTTAGATCAATGTGAATTGATCAGAGTCGGAGGTCGAATCGAGGCGTCGGAGTATCCTTACGAAAAGAAGCATCCAATCTTGCTCCACGCGAATCATCGCTTAACTAAACTCATTTTTGTCTATGAACATTTAAAAAACATGCATGCCCCTCCTCAATTATTGTTATCAATAGTTAAGGAGACGGTGTGGCCGATTAATGGAAGACGTCTTGCTCAGCGTACAGTGAATAATTGCATGCGGTGCAGACGTGCCCGAGGTGATACTTTGACACCTAAAATGGGTAATCTTCCAGCTCAAAGGATAAATCCAGACTTCCCATTTGTGTCGGTTGGTCTAGATTTTGCAGGACCTTTCCACATCTTAAACCGTAAAGGCCGTGGTGCTAAGTTAATTAAATGTTATTTATGCTTGTTCGTTTGTTTACGTTACAAATGCTTGCATTTAGAGGCGGTCAGTGATTTGACAAAAAATGCTTTCATAATGACTCTCAGAAGGTTTATCGCGCGCAGAGGCAAGCCTTCTGAAATTTTCTGTGATAATGGCCGCAACTTTGTTTCTGCAGCCAAGGAAATAGGCAACTTCATAAAAAAATAATCAGGAACCTTTGTCTGACTTTGCAAATCAGGAATATATAAAATTTAAATTCACACCAACTTACGCACCTCACTTCGGCGGTATTTGGGAAGCCGGTGTAAAATCGGCTAAGCACCATATTAAAAGAGTAATTGGCAATAGTCATCTAACATTTGAGGAGATTTCTACGCTATTTGCGCAAGTGGAAGCTATTCTCAATAGTCGCCCCTTGTGCCCTATGTCAACATCCCCTGACGATCTCCTTTCCCTCTCTCCAGGGCACTTCATAATCGGAAGACCGCTTACTGCACTGCCTTCACCTTCTCTGGAGAACCATAAAGAAATATCTCTGCAACGATACGCCCGAATAGAGAAGATTCGCCAGCACTTTTGGCAAAGGTGGCAGAGAGAATACATCTCGGAATTGCAAGAGAGAACGAAGTGGAGAACCAATACTGCCAAGCTGAACATAGGAGATCTGGTTCTGCTGCATGAAGATTACGTACCTCCGCTGTGTTGGAGGCTTGGAAGAGTTACGCGCTTGTTCCCGGGACCAGATGGCGTTACCAGGGTGGCAGATGTGACTACAACGAAAGGCTGCGTTCGTCGACCGCTCGTGCGTCTCTGCCCTTTACCATCAGCTGAAGACCTAATGTGTTGAAAGCTTGTATCTTTCAACGAGGCGGGAAGATGTTCAAGCCCCTGATTGGAAATGACAAACCAAGGAAATGGAATTTATCGCTATTCAATACGAGCAGGCGTCCAAACCATTCATATTAAATAGTCACCAGTCTACCCACCCCACTCGGCGATAATCAACTTTCTGTACAAGACGCTCGTCGTCATTAAATACTTATAAATATCAAATTTTGGGTTTTAATTAATATATTAAGGCCCCGTTATGTACATTGAGACAATTGATATAATTATATTCTGTGCAATAAAATAAATAAATAATTCTATAGAAAACTACCGTGAATCTCAGACATATTAAAATATCTACGTCGTAAAAGTCGAATATCGCTCGACATGTTTCAAACCGGTTCGCGATTTATCGTCAGGAGAACCGAGCACAGTTTCGTCTATTTTGATATATTCCGTTTTGTCCATGCTATTCATAGAAAAATTACAGCTCTACAATATAATATTACATGGAGCATTGTTTAGTTAATTTACCATTAAACACTTATCACATTTACCATTAAACAATAATGACTTTACCAATTAGCTGGTTCTTGTACAACGTACCTGAAACAAATAATAACATTGTTAGCATTAATTAGATACTGATAATATACTGAGAAAATTCTGCGGTATATATTCATTACACATTATTGAAACTATAACAACAATGTGGTTTCAATGTTTAATTAATATACTAGTTAAAGCGGAAAGGGAATTATTGAAATAATATTCGTGGTATAATACGTGAAATGGTTAGGCTACAACATTTCATTTTGTTGTACTTCGAATACAACTTTGAACCGTGTCAATAAGTTCGAAATTATTATATGCCATTTATGGCTTCGTATGCAGTAAACGGTTAATTTGATCCGCAGAATCACAAACTTGTATTATACTTTTATTATTACTCCGCAACTGTTTGGTCCTAAAATCATCCACTTAATAATATCACCAGGTTTGTCTTGTATCGTTATCATCTAACGACCAACGAACCCTCATTATTCCTAAACGAATTTACCTCAAATCACTGAGCTGATTCAACTAAACCAGTACCTCAAACGAAATTACCCGCACCTCAATTTGGCAAATAGGGTCCCTAAATATTTGCCCTCAAGCGCCGACACTCTCCCCGTGAATGGTGACTCCAGACCTGCCCCCCTCGCCCCTCCCGCACCACAAATCGATTTAGGATAAGTGGACAAAAGGGTTATTGTATTTAATCATCAGCACAAGTGCCGTAGTACGGGGAAAGAAAAATCCAAAAAATTCAAAAACTGAGAAAGGCTACAAGTTCCTCAAAGGGCAATGGAGCGAGCTATTCTCGGAGTTTCCTTGCGGGATCGAATCCGAAATGACGAGATACGCAAGAAAACCAAGGTTGTAGATATAGCTCAGACAGTCGCCAAACTTAAGTGAAGTGGGCGGGGTCTCAAAAAGGTGGACCAGCGACCTGGTTAGGATCGCGGGCAGCGCAAGATAGATCGTTGTGGAGAACTTTGGGGAAGGCCTTTGTTCAGCAGTAGACGTCATCGGCAGATATGATGGTAGTGATGACAAAAGCTGAATATTAAGGCGACGGGTAATGCGAAACTAGCGCCACTTACACATTTTTATTATATCTTCTAAACCAGATCAATTTCCAGTAATTTCAATATTTGAGGAACTGAAAACACCTATAGAATTTATTAAATTATTATACACAATTTCTTGTTCTTTAGTTGTCTCTAAAAACTTGCCCAAAACTATTGTGGCCGCTTTTGACGCGAACAAGTTTTGTAGGGTGAACTACACTGAACAAATTGTATATAGTGATTTAATAAATATTAAAGGTGTTTTACTAGCTCCTAGACTTCAGCTATTTCTAAAAAAATATCAGATTATGAAGTTATAAGAAAAAAGTCGAAAGTGGCGCTAGTTTCGCATTACCCGTCGCCTTAAAAGAAAGTCGGTAGTAGGCATCTGATCACATGCGATCCAGTTCTAATTGTTTTTTTACGCTATAATTTTTCCCCTTGGTCGAGGGACACCTGTACCTACTCGTATGTGTCATTTTGGTCGTAACTCTCGTTCCTGTATCGACCCAACACGCCAATAAATGCCACACCTTTATGTGTGGCTTAAATCATCTTTTATAGGTGTATGAGGGTCATGATGATGAAGTTTTGCCCTCTGCTTCGCCCACGGGCAGATACGCATACATATAAAAGAGTAAAACTATAACACGGTTGATTAAGTAACTGGAGGGAAAAGGGTATAAACCTTTGTCTCTTCAATTTAAGAGCTGCCGCTCTTGTTGGTGTCGCAGTCGCCAGCCGTTACTTTCTTGGGTTTTCTCCTTCACTCATTGAGTTTAACCTTTCCTTTTCTTTGCTCAAAGTAATTTCGTCTTGGCCTACCTCTGCCTCGCCTAAAAATATTATAAACCTTTGTTATTGGGTTGAAAAAAAAAAGTCACTTTAGTATTTTTTTAACATCCATTCAAGTTCATATATCAAAAAATTACATATACTAACATAAAGTAGGCACCTCCATCTTTGTGCAGCGCAAAAGATTAGTAGTTTATCACACAAACTCGGAGCCCGAAGCTAACACTTTTGTTCTTCAATGTTCATTAAAGTTCGTTAACTCTCTTCATGTGGTCTCGAACTTCGTCTTGCCGTAAGTCCCTAATGTTGCCACAAAGTACCAAGTCGCATTAACTTATTTGACAATGTCGTTTGACAGTGCATACTTTAGCGCGAGGTACTAAAGGGGAACTGATTTTGGGGATATGTAGTAGGGGTAAAGATCGTCTTTAATTTGCTCATGTTCGAAGCTGTAGGTTATCGATCGGTTTTGTGTAAGCATCACAGTGTCAGTGTCAAGTAATTAATTGAATCAGGCGTTACTTTGCGGAAATCCATATTAATTATGAGTAAAATAAATACTTATGATTAAGTTTATGCTTTTCTAAAATTTTCCTTTTGTGAGGATGTTTAGAGTAGTAGATGTTTAGATGTTTGGTTACTCTATATATAGATAAGTGTTACTCAGTAACACGCAAACTGTCGTCAAATGGATTAATGCGAAGTAACAAATAGTTCTGGGGATGGATAAAAACATAGAATACCTAATTGGTCTTCTTTTGTTTCGAGTGTTTTTAAAATATATATATGACATATATAACCGGGCTTAGTAAATTTCAATCATATAAAAACTATGTCTTTAACATGTAAACAGGAAAAAAAATCTTTACCAATCCACCTACTCTTATTAAGTCCATACCTTTTATTTTTAATATCTAATATGTTACTACACACTGGTATGGCTGACGCTCTAACACACGTAAACGAACCTTATGGTATATAATATACCAGAACTTGGCTTATGCATGGTATATAATATACCAGAACATCATAAACATGCCCACAAAATACATACGTTTCCACTCATCCTCTAATTTCCAGCTACCATTTGAATAAATAAACGACTCCTTTTACAAAACACCTGAGGGTAAACTGTCGTAACTAAATAATTCAGTTGAACGTTACACAGGGCCGGATGAGCGTACACTTCAAAGCTTATCAAACGAAAGAAGCATTGTGAACGACTTGTGGGCCGCAACGAAGTTTTGACCGTTGTCGAATTAAATTAACCGGTGTGCTAAGCCGAGCAGAAGGAACGGGGGTTGTCTTACGAATAAATTACGGACTGATGTGCCGATTGAAAGATTTGAAATTGCGAAACTTGCCATGCGGAAAGATCATGGTGGTTTCTCAAAAGTTGCTACTTACAGACATTAAAACTTTCTTTAAATTCAATTTTAATCTAAATATAGGTATCTATTAGTCTTCCTTTTGCAAAAATAATTTCTATAAAAAATTCCGCAACTAATTCCGAATTTGACCATCTATCACCCACTGTCTTTAATATTTTATTTTAATTACGATTGTGAATACATAAGTTGTGATTGTGAATACCTACATCATAAGTAAAAAAAAACCATTGTTACTTAAAATCTTTACGTGTAAAAACTGTGTAGATACAATAAAGAATAAAGAATTTTGAAGATGCAATAAAGAATTTTGAATTTTGAATTTAGATATAAGGAGACATGCCAAGGTGCTGAAACACTAGCACGAAACAGAAATCCACAAAACTTTTGTATTGACAAATGCCTTTACCAATGAAGCACGAAATCACGGTTGACAGAGCATACCTACATGAGTTAGGGTATAAGTATAGATGAAAATAGACAAATGATTGAAGCTCTCGCGTGAGGAGCAGACATTTGTGCTTGTTTCTTTGATTTTATTTAGCTGTCACCCGCTTGTAATATAATCTTTTGGCAAATTTTGCGGTCAATAAAACCGATATATCAAGACATGCCAACGACCCTTAAATTATTGTGGAATATATTATTCTGTGCAGCTACTCTTGAAAATTCACCCTCTGTGAAGGTCAAACACACAGAGCAAGTTTTAACTGAACCCTCACTTTTATTCAAAATCTAAATGTGTACACAAGTTGAAATGGCATTGGGCTAAATAGGCATACAGAGCTCAGAACCAATGGAGGATGGATGGGTCGAGACGCAACGTTGAGTTATGGGTATAAAAATGAGCTAGCGACCGCATAAGGTCACCGAAAGCCGAAGGCTACAGAAAAGATGCAACCATCTGTCATGGAAATCCTTTGGATTGATCTATGTTTAGCTGCATTCCTAATCTAATCGTCGGTCCTTGCAGCTGTACTTGAGCCATAAATGTTCTCCACCCACAACATTAACAAATCGTAAAGTCACTAAAACTGACAATTTCAAAACTACTACCTATTTAATTCAGTGGTCAAAGTTACGTTTACTGAACCAACAGTACAAAGTAATCATGCACAGAGCGGGATGAAAATGAAACGAAAATACCAGGCAGTAGAAAAGAAAGCAAAACTGTCAGTTGCTGCTCTCATCAAATGATGTCACGGTTGACCACACGTAAATTAAACGTTTGCATTCTGCACAGTGCATCGTCTCCGTACAGTTAAAACCTCGTATTCCTGCCTTTTTCACACACGTTTTTGTCAGAAATGAGTAAAAGAGATGAGGAAAACTTGAAATTTAGTTTTGCTCAGACCGGAGCGTCGACTTTTAATTACTTTTATAATTAAAAGCAACCTGTGCCCGTTGGTAGATTGTATGAATTTGAGGAGTTTACTGAGACGTCACGAAACCACTCTCGGGATGGTTCAAATTTGGACTTTGGCAAGTCGGACGGTGACATCACAAAATCGGCAAGATATGACGTGGAATTTCCTTTCGATATGTCACGTTCGAGTCGACGTTGTGGTTCGATTTGAAATTGTCTTTTGTTTATTGGAGCCATTTTGATTTGTGCCGATCACGAAATTTTGGCTAAAAATAAATGACGGCGTATTGGTATGCTGAAGGGGCATATCGTGAACGCTAGGTTCAATGCTTGATAAACAATGAAGGATTTGTATTATATTTGTGGGAATCCGGTTTGTTCAGGTGACATAACGGAGACAGGGCACGCAAAATGAAAATACATATTCAGTGATCACATTTCCACGTAGGTCAATCAGACATATTGTGGCTAGTGTGCATTTTTAAATTAATTCTGACGAAAAAAAAGGGGTGCTATAAGTATTATAAGTTCAATATTTATGTGTATCTGTGTCTGTGGCATCATAAGTACGAAACGGATTGACCAATGGGAGTGTTTTTTTTTATCGACCTTAAACCTGACATAAGTAGCTAGTCATGTCATCATGAGACCCTCATTCATGATTGATTTAGAAAATAATACTAAAACTGAACATAACTACAAAATTTGGAATCTTAGTTTCAATATTCGCTGAGATCCTGTCACTTGTTCCAATTAAAGCTGAATATCTCGAAAACTACTGGTCCACCAAACAATTGCTAAGAACTATTTTGACGGACAAGTCTTTCGATTTAAAAAAAAACCACACTCAAATTGATCCATGCGTTCGGGAGTTCCAATGCCTCAGACAGACACACAAATACATAGATACACATGTTAAACTTATAACACCCCTCTTTTTCGTCGGGGGTTAAAAAGTCTATTTACAGAATTTGTAGCCGGTTTGATATTAGTAATAAGGCGGACTTGGGCCCAAATCCTTCATATTCGCAGGATCAAAGTTGAGCCAGATTGGAGCCCGCCACACGCCGCCGCCGCCGGCTACACAAAGTTACAAATACAGTTTGCAACATACTATTATTTCCATTTTTGGAGATCGTTATCGTTCCTTTAATTCGTAAATTGTTAAACCTGACACCGTGAAAACACTACTGAAGATTTGAACCCTTTTGAACGTATTATTATGAGCCTATTATGTCCCACTGCTGGGCAAAGGCCTCGTCTTTTTCCATCTGTCGCGGTTTTGAGCTGTATCTGGCCAGCGAAGTCAGCCAAGTGGCTGTATTTTAGGTTGGCCTAAAATTCTTTCGTATGTCAGGATTAGAGGTCGCACTTCTCAACTGATACTCATGAAATTTCGTGAGTAGGTTCGATAAGTAAACACTTGACGCTTCTATTTAAAAAAAAATGGTGGAAATATGGGTGAACAGAATGTTAAAAAAATGCGGCAATTTGATTTTGAAACACCATCTCGAGGTATATACACATACAGTTCACAAAGATAGGTACTAGTATATAGTTACCTTGGTAGAAAACTGTTACTAAATATTTACTACCGCCAGGTGACTATATAATAGGTATTGTTATTTCTAGAAATTGTGTTTATCTGCAACATCAGGTACTTTGGGAACGTAACGAACGATATTATTCGTTATTGGTCTCGGCGGATCCTGTAGTGACCCGTAACTTTTAATTGCCTTATGTATCTCGTTTATGTACCGCAACGTTGGAGGAACGTCTACAAAAAAAGTATTTTTTAGAGTTCTGTAACTCAAAAGCAAAAAACGGCACCCTTATAAGAGCACTTTGTTGCCCGTCCGTCTGTCCGTCTGTCAAAACTCTTTATCTCAGGAACGCGTGGAGGTATAGAGTTAAAATTAACATATACTCAGGTTGATAACTAAATCAAACTTTTAGGTCAACGTAAAAAGAAAGCTACGGCCGTTTATGCCGCAAATAATGTATATTTCAACACTCTCAAGGGAATCAAAATTTATAGGGTATCTCCTGTTGACCTAGAACTACGTGGCACTTGGTCTTATACTACAATTATAGGAAAATATAGATCTGAAAACTACATTTAGTATATATATAAGTGTAGGTTTAAAAGTAAATAGAGCTTTACCCAATATATCCAACAAAAATGAAAATTTTATCTTCGAATTACTTGTAACATAATTCTATATTTATAGCTTTTATAAAGCTTCAATAGTTGCATTATATCTCTATAGTATATAACAACCTAACGGTTAAATTTATAAGCGTCAGAACCCTTTTATACGCAAGGGCGTGGACCTCAATTTTGCTTGATGGCCGGCGATGATGAGGTCAACTTTGGAACGAGGGTGTTTAAAACTTTCTGCACATGGGCCGAAAAGCTATACGAATACAATTTGTGCGAATTTCTATCATTAGCGTACAGTACGGACAACGTTACCCATGACTTTGTTTAAGAAACCACACGCTTTATCTTATATGAAATCAGTGCTGTGTTTGTATGTATGTAAATATTTTTTCGTCCGGATACCGTTGAAGATTTGGCAATGAGTTTCATCGTAGAAATCCATGGGGAAGACCTTTGTCCACCAGTGGATATTATTCAGTAGATATACGTAATTACGTAAAATATTAGGTGGAAAATTGAGATGTTTACACTCAAGTCGCAGAAAATTGAATTTATAAATTAGTTTGACTACCATACCAATGATCTAGAGGCTTTCAACATTGACATAACTATTACCGACTTCTGCTATTCACGCGGCATTAAATGGCAATGCCAAGTTGCCATTTACAAAGCATATCGCTAAACGAATAGTCGCTATAGATATCATCAAAACTGCTTTAACCCACAGGACTAAACTTGAAAACAAGATTTTGAAGTGATGCCCTTCAAATTCACAGCAGTTTTGTAGAGCGGCCGGAAAAATACTTTTTAATACCGTCCCGGTGAATCGCTCGGCTCAATTTCAGCGAATTGATTATATCGACGCTGGAACGACTAATTGACTAACGTGCATTTATGAAACTTTACAGTAGAACAAAAACAAAGTATTTTTTTCGGAAAAAAAATCATAACTTTTTTTCTTTTTGTCATACGATAAAATGATTTATTGACGAGTAGAAGATAATTGCGATGAAAAATTAACTATGATTGCTATTTTTCGAAATAATGTGTATTTTAGAAATAAATTGCACGTTAGCCAATCGGCCTCTAATTGCAAAGCGGGAAAAAGGCTTAACTGCCATTTTTAGCATTGCTTTCAGTACGGGTAGTTAACTAAAGTGAGTGTTAACTTCAAACATTAAACCATAGAAATGCATAACTAGGCTAGTATTACAAAACTGTAACCGAATAAAAGGCATTACTGAACATTTGCTCCATTAAGCAAGTCATGTATAATATCTTAAGAAACACTTGCACTAAAGTAAATCCTTTCTTTAGTTTTGGTGCCATAATGCAAACTAGAATTTATTGTTAAATTTCCGATATGAAGTCTTGAATTGAGTTTAATTTCTGAAAATCTTCCATTTAAGATTAAAATTCGCTTAATAATAGAACATGGCTTCAATATAGACGGGTAGGATTATTTTAAAGGGCTTAAACTCATATAAAAAAATAATTTACTATGATCACGTATGGAGCTTGCTAGTTCGAAATATATGTCGGGCCGTTCCTGAAAAAGTTTATGTTATAAGAAAATCTTATAATAACATTACTTAACCAGAATGGCTATAATTATGTAACAGAATAATATGGAGCATAGAGAAATGGAGCCAATTAAAAAAAAACTTGGCTGCACCAGTTTTATGTTCTTCTGAGGTGCACATTGAAATTTTCGTGCACAAGCCTTCTTTTTATTTCCTATCAAAGTATTAAGCATGATCTTGATAATTTTATTTCGGTTAGTACGAAAGACAGGCATTTTTTTGCTATGTCCAGACATTGCCAATAAATTATCTTGACACTAAATAATAATAATAAGTCCATCAGGTGGCGGGGATGGCCCTCCTTTTTTTATGTCATAGGGAGCAAACGTGCAAACGGATCGCCTGATGGAAAGCTATAACGGTCGTCCATCGCCCATCGCCCACCTGCAACACCAGAGGAGTTACAAGTGCGCTGCCAGCACTTTCAAGTGGGAGTACGCTCTTTTCTTGAAGGTCATATCGCCCGGAAATACCGCAAGCGACATTTCATTTCACAATGCAGTCGTGCGAGTCAAGAAATTTCTAGTAAAACGCACAGTTGTGGACTGCTAGCTATCTAAGTGGTGAGAGTTATATATGTAAGTGATAAAAGATGCAGAGAGAGGCTACATCTCTACGCAGCGCCAAGGAGTCAAGGCGATCTGAAATTCACTGGTAGCCGACGATACGAGTCACTCTCCGTTGAATGCGGTCTAGAGGGAGAAGCTGGTACCATATGTACTTGATCGCCCTAGCCAACAGATAAGAACAGTATTACTGGTCTGCAGGATTTGATAAGGATTGAGTTGAGAGAGGTATTTTCCAAGTTGACAAATTAAGTCCTCAGTGGTTCTGTCTAGCCCTGATTTAGCTCATCACTCTGCTCAAGGATTCTGGACTAGGTTAACCCCCTCTTAGAAGCCGGGAATTCCCGGCTTTTAAGAGGGGGTGAGGTCATTTCTCATCTGCTGTAAATGGACGACCTCAAGCTGTAACTATGCACCAAAACACCACAATATGGTGGAACTACTGGAAGTAACTGAAACCTTCAGTCGCGCCCTTAAACGGAACGGAACGGCGCCATCGGAACGGAACGGAACAAACCTATCTCCGAAGCTGGAACCTACAAGTACCTTGGTATGACACAGTCATTGGGTATTGCGGGCGGAAACATTAGGCAGGCGTTAAAGGACCGTTTTTTTGGTCGTTTGACAAAAGTATTTAACAGTATTTTGTCCGGTGGCGATCAGGCGTGCACTTGTGATACCCCTCCTCACTTCCTCCTTTGGCGCACTAAGGTGGACTCAGACCGAACGAGACGCTCTGAATCCGAGGGTCCGTCAGATGCTCACTACACATCGCATGGGGCAGCCACGCTCACCAGTTGATGAGACTGTACATCTTACGTAAGTGTGGATGCCGTGGCTTTTTAAACGCCAAGGATAACTGCCAGGTGTACAGTCTTAGGAAGTATTTCCTAAACAACGAGTGTGCAATTTATCGCGATGTAGTAGCAGTTGACAAACGCCTCACCGCTCTCTCCTTGACAAACGAAAACTGGCGCAGACCAAAGGTGCTTCACATCGATGACCGCAGTAGTAGTCGTATGTATGGAAGAGCAGGGAGCTACACGGATGGTTCTACAAGGCCCGGGGCCCGATGTAGATCCGCTCGCGTCAATGAACTGGCTACGCTTTGGTTCGGCTGATTTCTACGGGGAAACCGAAGGTTTGATCTGTGCAATTGCGGACGAAGTAATGATGATGAACAACTATCGGAGATATATCCTGCAGAAGGACGGTACGGTCGACATTTGTCGGGTATCCCGCCGTCACATCTTGCTAACGGCGAGTGCTTGCACAGACATAACCAAGTAGCCACGATCATTCACCAGCAATTTGCTCTTCGATATGGTCTTGTGGAGTCTGAGGTGCCATACTACATGTATGCACCGATGCCAGTTCTCGAGACAGGTCGTGCCACGCTCTAGTGGGATAGATCTATCACCACAGACAGGTCTATATTGTAGCCAACAAGCCTGATATCGTGTTGGTAGATCGATCCAAGCACCAGACAGTACTCGTCGACATCACCATCCCGCATGACGAGAACCACTTGGGCTTTGCCCCGCTGCTAGTAGCACCCTAGGTTAATATAAAGTATATTTGTCATTTATTTTGTATATTTTACTTTGGTATACATATATAAAAAGTAAGATAATTTTGTATATTTAATATACTATTTGTACAATTGTTGTATGAAAAACCTGTCCAAAGAAATGTGAAATGAGTGAGTAAGTGGCAAAACTTTATTAATTACATCCCTACATTTGCACAAGTAAGACGGTAGGGACTTACACCCCCGCAACATGCACGCGCAAAAATAACGACCATCGGACGCGTTAATAAAACTCAATACTGCCTACTCACATGTGCTTGTGCACGGTTCGTTTGTTAAAAATAATATTTACAAAAAAGGCGGCTTGCCAATTATTTACCTATTTTGTGAATAAATATCATAATACACATTTATTTAAACTTTAGTGTGTCTTCGTTAATTCACGCAGTCGAAACAGTTTAAACACTATTTAAAACTAACCCGATATTCACGAAAAGTTAAATGAACTCTCGATCAGCAAAATTTGGCACGAAAGTCGACACATCCTTCCTCGAGTAGCTTTGACCGACGACTAACGAGCCGGACCTCTCCTAAGTTCTTGAAAATTTTTACGCTTACCCGCAGTATTTTGTTTTTATGGAGCCCAGAATGAAACGGTTAAACTTCGGATGTAACATTATAATTTTCTAGACTATTAGCGTAAATACCATAAACTTGTGCTTCACCAGTTGGGATAAACAGCTAACGTGCAATACCCACTGTATCACGATTTTAGAAAAAGGTCTAACCTCCACTAAAAGCATTTTTTTGAGCCCAGCAAAATGGTTATTTAGCCAACGGGAATGAAATTTCCGAAAACAAAAACCGCTAAAGGCAAAAAATATTTTACGTTTTAACTAACGGGCATTTTTTTTTAATCTCGACAAAATGCTGGCTCTTTAGGCAAAAGTTTTTTAGTAAATCTACTTTTTCTGAATTGCTAACAAGCCAAAAATGTCCTCCGATCGAGCTCAAACCCAGCTCATTAGACGCAGAAAAATTCGCTGATTTCAACGGTGTATATAACTCCATTTGCCCAAAAATGGCTCGTTAGTCAATTAGTCATTCCAGCGTCGATATGTTTTCTATAAACTGTATATCTAAAGCTGGGAATTTACGTCGGAGTTGTCGTTATCACTCGATGGAAACTTTTAATTGGCATTTGCCAGTTCAGTTTTATGGATAAAATAAAGTTGAAAATGATTATAAAGCTATTTATTGCGATGAAAATTCAATAACATTTGTTACTTTCAGATTGAGCAGGCTTGGGATGGGCTGATGGGTAACAGTTTTGAAAATTTATTAGGTAGGTAAGGTTTAACATGAAGAGTTAATGAAAAATTCGAAAGCGTTGTTTCAATAAGTGTATCGTACTGTATCTAATAATTTCAACTTGAAATCAGTGTAGGAATAGCATTTTTGACAATCATTATTGCCTTCGTATTTCCAAAATTGAGATTAGATATGTCACTTTGAAGCTCATCGCCTTCTCATCGCGTTTTAATGACAGTTCAAAGGCGATATGACTGACAATACATTTATGTAATGGAGATCGAACGGAGATTTGACGTTTGGCGATATCTCAGACGGCACTCTAATTAAATAGCGCCCTGTATTGTAATATGGGCAGATTACAGATTATTTTCTGTCTGTCTGCGTATATACATATGTTACGCAGACAGATTATAATCTGTAATCTGCCTTTTTTTAGAATAAATAAGCCTAGAACGAGAGTCTTCAAACAACCGATTTGCGAAAGATGAAGCCTACAAATCACAAACGGCTTCATCTTTCGCTTGCGTGTCTTATGATTGATTAATAGTAAGGGACGTTTTGATTGTAATATTGTTGCTTTGTTGTCGCGGTTGGCGTAGTTTGTAGTGCACCTGCCTACTGAGCCAGCGGTCCTGGGTTCGAATCCCGGCCGGGGCAAATATTTGTGTGATGAACTCGAGTATTTGTTCCTGGGTCATGGATGTTATCTATGTATGTATTTATATATTTTGTTTATGTATATCGTCATCTAATACCCATAGTACAAGTTCTGCTTAGTTTGCAGTTAGGAACTAGGTAGATTTGTATAAGATTGTCCCTTAATATTTATTTATTTAATATTGACGTTGTGATGTGACAGATATACACGGAAGAAACTAATCCCGTGACGGACCACGGCTTACCAAAACAGGTTTCTCTTTCAAGCGCTGACTAAGTTACAAAAATCAAGCATTTTTCAAGAAAAAATCGTGTTCATCTTCTATTTTATTGGAATTACATCAGACCTACGGCCAAGGGAGTCTTAGTTTGGGGCGTAGCGTGTGTTACTTATTATTATTATTTATTATTAGGAACATTCAACAAAAGCCGGTAAATCAACCGAACATGTTGAAACTTGGCGCGTAAATCACGGTTTTGCGCTAGACAAGTTCAGATAAACAGCCTTTAGAGTATGAAAAGGCGTAAGTTACTGTAATTTTCCTACTGATATACGCCCCTTTAAACGGTAAGGAACAACTAACTAACGAACGTGGGTGTTGTGTGGTTATATGTCGAAAAACGAGCTAAGAGCGTTTGACAAGCATTCTATAAAAGAGACATTTGCAACAATATCGTATATTTATGATATTAATATCAATCAAAGGCCTTTCAGTTTTTTACAGACTATACAAAACAGTTGTATGTAGGAAAACAACGCTTTTCATGGCCATGCAATCTAATACAAGAACGGCACACGCGACCACAGGCTTGGCAGATGTAGGTAACACTGGCCTGCGCGCGGTGAGCAAGGGCCGAGCTGATGTCTTTTGGCACGCTTCTGATAGCAATCGTGCTATAAGGCTATACCTTACCATACGGCGAACACTGATTCCTATGACATCTGTCATCTCAGTACATTTTATAACCTATATAATCGGAAAAATTTACTGTTAAAAAAGGCAACTAAACTAATATTACAATTAGAAGCAGACGCAAAAATGAAAAGGCGAAACGGCATGGAGAATTTCGGAAATCCTTTTCTAAACACAGTTGGCTGCATTGTAAAGGCTTTGGCAGTACTTTAGAGATTAAATACTCATACGAGTGCATCCGAATAAATCAACATCACGTTCCCAAAACTTAATCACTCATCACGATTTAGTTCAAATAAAATTACTCGAAAAAAGAAACTTAAAGTATCGTCCCCCAAGCAAACATCCCGCCAAGAAAATCTAGCTAATAAAATCATCTGGATGTTTAGGCAAATCCAAATTGAATTGGAAACCAGAACGCTGCGCCGTCAGCGTCTGCCCACTTAGAGCTTGTTTACTTCTGACGACAAATTGACCCTCGTTTGCGACGGGAAATTAGTTTCCATTCGATTGCGGTTGGGGTTTTTATTTTTATTTTGAGATACGGTCGGCGTAGGTACTGTAGAAGATTGTATAATATGCATTTTTTTTATTTTAAGAAATGACTTGATCTGTATCAGGTCTGCTTAGCCCTCACTACCACTAGGAGTATAACCCGGTTGTGGGATTATCTCCGCGCCACAGGAGTACTAGAGTGTTCGGGGTTTGTATACATTTAGGCAGTTTGTCTTAAGTCTACGTAAGAAACGGCAGACAATCAATTCCTTGATTGTCTTTCGTTTCTTACGTAGTAACATAGACCTCCTGTTACCAGTGGCTCTGTGGGCTGAAGTCCTCGCGAGTTTAATCCGTTTTTTAACAAACAGTAACACACATTGCTTAACAAACACAATACATAAAATAATTCAGACGTGTGAGACGAACCACGTTATCCACAAATTATATTATCTAAAACTAGAGCGCAAGTAACACTACATAGGTAAGTACACTGAAATTGTGTCATAGTTCGGAAATAACTGTTAATTATAATAACAGAACTTACACTGAAAAGGCATATGATAACTTACAAAGTATCGGCTTAACACAATAGTAAAGTAGTTCTACAACTACTTTACTATTGTGTAGCATTACTTATTCCTGTTGTAACGAAAAAAGAGGGATGTTATAAGTTTATGTGTCTATCTGTGTCATCATACGGCTTACGGGTGGACCGATTTGAGTTCGGTTTTCCATTTTTCTTCTTCCTAAATATGTCGTAAGGTATCCGTGTCGTAGCAGTCCCGTGTAAAGCCTTCGCTCCGCTCGGACAATGGATATTGGCGAATCCGAATGCGCTGCACGTCGCCGCCATGTTTAAAATTAGCGCGGTTTGTTCCTGCCGGAATTAATTGAAAAAGTCTATTAGCAGAGCTTGTTCAAACAATATAAGGACCTGCCTCCGGATTTAAACGAAGGCGGTGGAAGTATAGACCAACAGGGGGTTTTCCAAACCACGCCATATTGCGGATTTTTAGTGGTACTAATTTATTTTACTGGCAACGACAAACTTTTGGTAACTGACGTTGAAAGTCAGTGAATGTCACTAATGTAAACAATGAGGAAACAGGACTTAATATTCCGCAAACTTCAAGTATTTTTTGTATAATAAAGTCAAAACTATACACAGTGAAAGTCAAGTTTTTTTCGATAGAATTCAGTATTTATTTCGCAGGAAGAACGAAAGATTGAGCCGCATTCCGGTAAGCAATGTTTCTAATTTGGTGACAATAAATCCTTGACAAATCGTTATTGACATTTAATAATTCAAATGTATGACGTATACACATTGTTGCCATACGAAATGTCATGCCTATTTAACCCTTACTCGACCTCAACCAAATCTACATATAGTAGGTACATAAACGCCAGAAGAGTTCAACTTTAATACAATGACGTAATCTAAAATTATGCACATGCCAATGACCCGAAGCCCAATATGGCAGGGCTTCCTGCCTGACAATGGCTGCCATGCCGCCATTTAAAGCAAAGAGGAAAATGGGGAAGATGCTTGATAAAAATTTAAGTATAAACAGGTATTGTTCAGAGTACTTTGTGTTGGCGGGTTGAGGATTTATGAGTTAGGAGTTTATTTACGAAAATATCATACCGAGATCATTAGGTGCTATGAACCGCACCATTAGCGGTATATTTTCTCGAGTTCTCTAGAATGAGGTATTTATTGGTTATTGGAATTGGAAATGTTGAATGAATATTTAAATAAATACCTATAAATAAAACGCCCTGTGGCCATGACTGACGTACCGTCCGTGCTGCTGGTCAGGACGAGGGATGTGCTGAGCAGATTCACTCCTGACATGGATCTGACGCCGCTGATGGCTGTGCCGAACAGGAGGTTCAACACTTTTAATGTATTAGGTGAGTCATAATACTGTTGGGTCTTTGTTTCTTCCACAATCTTCCTCTAGATGTCAGAGTCTATTTTTACGTTTTCAGCCCATATCTCCGCCATTTTGATGAAAAAACTGAATTATCTCAAAAAAGTTCGTAAGAATCGGTTAAGAACAGCCAGAAGTCATAAGTCATCCGGACATACGAAATAATTTTTGGCCAGGCTGAAACAGCGACGCTTCGCTCGCTCGGTCAATGAGTAAACAGCATAACACTAGTTCTTAATGAATTCGAGGAACATCATTATTCGCAACTCCGTCATAATTTGTCTTGATATGGACGTCTAATTGATACGGATGGATTTTTTCTGTGGCGTAACCGTGATTACTCTGCTTCATTAATCATCTTGATTATTATTCTGCTTTACTTCCACTTTAGTTTCTAGTACAGAAAAAACAGTAACAGAAATTCTACATCTAAATGATTCGTTGGTAAAATACAATTTTCACCCAAGCTATCTTGTATACAAGGTGGGTCCTGTAACAGGAGCAAAAAATTAAAACATAGATTTTACTCGTCAAACTGAACAACATCGAAGAAAGTTTCTAAAAAAATACTGTTTCTATATGTTAATTATTTCAAACAAAGTAAATAGCATTTTCAATGTACGCCATCCAACATTGACATCGCCTTAGCAATGACATAGCTGTCACTTTACTAAAATATCAAATGTTTCGCAATACATTGCTTCTTTGAATAAACTTTATTTTACAGGTTTACATTATATAAGAGTTATTTTTAAAAGTTGTTTAATAAATGTTGTTCAGTTTGGGGTAGAATATGTTTTAATTTATTGCTCCTGTTACAGGGCATCACTAATAAATATCTGCCTTCCTTATTTGGCAACACAGCATAACTAACCGCGACTGCCACTACTTCGCTTGTAGCACGACAAAGAGTAGCGTATCGCATCTGTTTTACGACATATAGACCCGAAATATCTTTAAAATTACCCACTCCCTTAAAAAAAATAAGTAACTTAATATTAAAGGCATGTTTAAGTTTAATGTCAAGTGTGTAATTTTAAGTAAATATCCTACACATACAAATTTAACACACAACGACAAACAGTTTCAAACCTTACATTGTTGGGTTTAACTTAACTTAGCAAATTGAATTCGGTATCGGAACAATATCATTTATCACCGCAGGGACTAAAGTGATCTCTCATCTATTGTACCTAAACGTAGATAAATCCGCAAAGTTTCAGCCAATATGGAAGTACAGATTAATTAATATAACAGATGAGCTCGATACAGAGGGTCAGACTAACTTTGGAGTAGATAATAGTTCATTCATTAAAATAAAGTGCATCGCCTTACGGAATATTTGCTCTGGTAAGTTAAGTGACATGTTAAAAGTTTTCCGTAGAATATGCATGAAATGTTCTTGAATTTTTTTACATCTCTACGTCATCTTTATATCAGCCTAAAGATGACCTCTGCTGGATTAGGCTTCCCCCAAGACATGGATCAATCGCGCGTCGTCCTCATCCATTAGCCTCTTGCGGTTCTGACCAGGTGGTCGTCGGTCAGTACTTAGTTCAACCTTGTTGGAGGCCTTCCCATTTTTCATCTTCCGACAAACACTCAAAAACCTTTCTGTACCAATGACCATCGAATCTACAAGTAACATTGACTCTAGATCCGTAGATAGTTGTCTGTGCACCGAGGCGGAGATAATGAACCAATCGGGCTACGTCTTTGTATAAAGCCGAAGAAAGTGCATTTATATTTGAGGAAAATGATTGGTCAATTTTACTCAGCTCCGCTCCGCTCCCGTGGACAGGCAACTTTAAGGAGGAGTGGCACTACAATTTAGCGCATAAGCAATAACGATAAAAACACCTGGAGGACATAGAACATCCTACAACTTCTCCAGTCTATGAGCGATAAAAGTAGGGCTTTGATCATTGACTGTTCCCGTACAAAGCTAAGCAAATGTCATACGGATAAGTTTACATGAATGTAATTAGGTGGACGACGAAGACCTGGTTAGGATTGCGAGCAGAAATTGGATGAGGGCGGCGCAAGACCGATCGTTGTGGAGAACTTTGGGGGAGGCCTTTGTCTATGATTTAGACAATCTTACAATAAAGTAGGCACGGATAGATTCTGTCCATAGAGTACTCACTATAATAATAATCAGAGCAGATGGCAGAACTATTTACTTGTCGATCATTGCTTTGTATATAGAAAGGAATGGAGAAAGAGAAAACCTATATTCAGTAGCTTAGTACTCTCAAACCAATATAGGCTATATAAAGAAAAAAAAACAATGTATAAGATTAGGCAACTAATATTACAATTTAGATAGCAGATCAAAAACGAAAAGGCGAAACGGCATGAAAAAAATCAGAAATCCTTTTCTAGAAATGTTCAAATATTCTCAGAAAAGGACTCACAAACTAAAAAAATACCTCTCCTTTCATAAATAATGTTTCTTTATTTGTTCGTTTGAACTAAATTTCAATTTGATTTACCAATGTAATTTGGGGCTTAATGCCCTGTTTAATAGGTTGTTCTGTCGGATGGACTATAAATGTTTCCGTCTCATGCAACTTATCAATATTGTATATTTTCGGTATAGCAGAACCAGAGGTATAGGAAGCATGTCTTACATCAAAAAAATTATAGCGATCAGTAAAATAATATTAGGGATTGATTTACGAGTTGCTTTTTGGTTCGTCTTTACTGACCGGGATGGAAATAGAATTGACATAACATTTGCTTAAACTACTCGTATGCCTCAAGGGGATATTTTGTAAATTTCCGTCTATCTTGTGCAGAAGTTTCTTTTACATTTTAACAAATACAGGAGGTGGCTGAAAGTTATTTTAGGGATGAGGTTGACTCGAATTTAACGAACTTAGAAAGATGATATACTTTCTATTTACATGCAAAACATCCAAATCGTAGGAACTGTTTTGGGAAACCAACGAAACTAAAACCAACCAGACTCTACCTCTAATTAATGTAACGATTTTAGATACAATAACATATAAATCTCATTCATAACACTCATATAAAGGCCCTTGTGTCTATTGCAGACGATTTATGGTGTAATGTTCGGGAGACACCGTTCCTGGTGGCTACCTTATTTTAAACTGATACGAGATCGAGACATTCTACCGCAAGCTTGACAAGAGAAGTGCGCGACAGGTGGTACAGCTAACAGAATAATTGACAAATAACACACTGGTGAAACCACTGGAAATAAATGGTAAAATAAAACGGAACATCATTTTATACTGGAAACTAGTCTGTGTATAATTGTATATTATTGTATGGAAACTTAAACTCACAGACAAACGTAACATATTACCGCATAACGACTGTAACTCCAACTTCGGACAGAGGAATCCAACCAAATACCAAGTGTTTCGACCCGACTCTACATTCCTTGTAATAATATTAACTTAGAGCATCGCATTAACCGTGGACGCTAGAGAATTTGCTCAAACAGAATAAATAAGAACGGGAGCTGAAGAGAAAATTAAAGGACACACTTTGAAATGGTGTAATACTATTTATAATACCTCTGGTACGGACTCTTGGCTCTAAAAAATAGATACATCATAATGCACACATTGCCATTACTAAGGTACTTTTATTGTTCATAATCATGTTCCTTAATTACGAGTATACTACATAATCAGGTACCTATCTAGGATCACGACTAGAAAAAGCTATGACTTGGGATTGTTTTCCGTACCATTCCCGTTTAAGGGGCTCCCTACAGAAATCAGCCAATTTGATGATTTTTACATCGTATCTAGTTTGTGGATTATAGAGTTATAATGTCCTTTTTAATATATAACTATTGTAGTATGGTCTATGCTTAACACTTTGTAGTGACCCGAATTTTGATTTAACGACTGTGTATTTTATAAAAAAATATTCGGTGAAGGACCAAAAATACACTAATCTCGTTTCTACTTTTATCCCCGGTGTATATGTAGAAAATATCTTACATTTTATTGTTCTAAACCATATTCCACAAAATTTATTGTGAAGCTTTTTCAATTTTTCTCAATACTTTTCGAGAAAAACGCAAAAAACCGTTTCCACAACTTTTTCCCCGAAAAAATCGTAAACTTTGACGGCCTGTATCTCAAAGTCAGTGACATGTGAAAGGTACTTGATACGGTATTTTGTTGTGGAAAAACTATGTTATTATGATTAGCTATTTATAATATGGGAAAATCTATCGCAACAGATCGAAGGTCATTGAGAGCGGGGAGCCCCTTAAGGCGGGAAAAAAACTGATAACTTTTTTGAAGCTACTGAAAAATCTGTAACTTTTTGTCTAGGCGTGAGGGGGGCTATCCTTACCTATGAACAGAAATCCACGATTTTGGAAAAAACATCCATTCCCCATTGCTACAACAAAAAAGAAAAACTGATACATAGTCACGGTTTGGCACGACGACGAGCGAAGCGAGGAGAATCTTGGGAATGTAAACGTTATATCAAATGTTATTATATCTAATGAAATTATACTTATTGCTGTTTTATAAGTGAAACATTATATGAATCGTTGTTATATTTAGTAAAATATACGTAAGGTTGTTATATATCATTCATTCGGCACCTATTTTTAACCCCCGACGAAAAAAGAGGGGTGTTATAAGTTTAATGGATAGATGTCATGAGAAACATTAATTTTCATCTCATTATTTAATTCTTTCATACAACAAATGTGCGTTTATATCAAATATTATGTTTAACCAGATTATCCTATACCGAAACTCCATATCTGTTCAATTAAGATAATTGTTGAGTAAACTACAGATTGTTGGTCAATTACCAAATCGCATGTGTTCATTATTGAAAGTGCCTACGGTAATTACACGATGTTATTAATAAATTAATCCCGAGAGCCGTTTGCGATAAACATTAATTGAATGATCGACTAGATAATTCATGTTGTTATGATTCGAAAAAAATAAATAAAGTGGAAACACCACAGGATTTAGAGATATATAAAAGTGAGTTGCATTACAGAAGAAATTTTTAGATAGGTATTTCATATTGAAATGAGAGACATAATCATATAATTGGGTTAAAATTCAATAGCAGCAAAAGTTGAAAAATCTTTTGTTTAAACGTACGAAAAATGTGTGTGAAAAATCTTAATTAAGCCAAAACTACAAACGGAAAGAAACATGTTGCACACGACCTACAGACAACGTTTCCTCGTGCCTATAGAGTTAGCGTCAAAGCCTATTGGCTAATCGTGTTAATTAGAGGGCACACGTGGTTGGAGGGCACTTACCAAGCCAGCTCAAAGGGCAAACTATATGTTTTTTAACCCCCGACGAAAAAAGTGGGGTGTTATAAGTTTAACATGTGTATCTGTGTATCTGTCTGTGGCATCGTAGCTCCCTAATCGATGGACCAATTTGATTGCGGGTTTTTTAAATCGAAAGACATGATCGTTGATATAATAAATAAATAAATATAGTTCAACCTCACACAAATCGATCTAGTCCCAAATTAAACTCAAGAAGGCTTGTGTTATGGGTACTAGACGACGATATACGTACTTATATAGATAAATATACCGGGTGATCAATCCAAATGGGTCAGTAGGGAGAAGTCAGAAACTATAAGCGATAGGGAAATCTGTTCTTAGGAACCATGGCGTCGATTTTAAATGTAATAAGAACTGCATTTTTTTTTTATGAATCTCTTACATAATTTCATACAGAACCCGGTCAAAACAGCGGTTTACAGCGGTAAAGAATGTTACAATACGACATGCGATTACTTACAGAATTTTAACCAGGTTCAATTCCCGGATATCTATGAGATTTATAAAAAAAAATTGAATGCAGTTTGTATTATTTCTAAAATCGACGCCATGGTTCCTAAGAATAGATTTCCCTATCTCTTATAGTTTTCGTTTTTTCCCTACTGACCCATTTGGATTGATCACCCTGTATACTTAAATACATAGACCAACCATGACCCTAGCACAAATATTCGAGTTCATCACACAAATATTTGCCCTGGCCGGGATTAGAACCCGGGACTGCCGGCTCAGTAGGCAGGTGTCTACAAACCGAGCCAAACGCGACGTCAAAACGCGGCGTGATATGGTTCTTAGCTATGTTTGGTGGAAATAGAATGAGTAGTTTCCAATATATTCATCTTCGATTGGAACAAGTAACAAGAACTCAGTCAATATCGAAGCAAAGAATTCCAAATTTAAATTTTGAATTAAGGTTATTTGTATTACATATTTTTCAGCATCCTTACACAGAAAATAAAACTTGTTAATTCACAGCTGAAATTCTTAATGAAGCCTCAAACGGAAACAAACATGTTGCACAAGACCTAGATCTCGTTTCCTCGTGACCTAGAGTTAGCGTCAAAGCCTTCTGGCTAATGGTGGTAATTAGAGGAACGCGGTAATTGAAGGAGGCACTCGGGCGGTCTGTGTGCGGTGGCACAAAGAGCAAAAATATCCATATGAAATGGGCTATAATATATCTCGACGTCTTTAGAATCGGTTCGGGATTCATCATCAGGTGCTCCGATCAGTCGCGGAAGCGGCCAATCGAACATTATCCTAATCCTGAAGAGGAAGTTTTCTATGTATATAACAAAAATATTCACGTTTCGTGAATATATGTTTTGCCTGTGCTTCTTGGGCGCGAGCTATGCTCATCCTGCAACTTCACTCACTTTTTAACCCACGACGAAAAAAGGGGTGTCATAAGTTTAACATGTTTATCTGTGTGTCTGTCTCATAGCTTCCAAAGGGATGGACCAATTTGAGTGTAGTTTTTTTAATTGAAAACTTGCCCGTCGTCATGGTTCTTAGCTAGGTTTGGTGGAAATATAGCACCAGTAGTTTCCAAGAGAATATAATTGGAACAAGTGACAATATTTCAGCCAATATTAAAGCTAAGAACCCCAAATTTTTGTAGTTATGTTCAGTTTTAATAGCATTTTCTATATCACATTATGACCAGCTACTAGCGTCGGTTTTTATTTTTAATTTTAAATTTTGGTTATTATTCCGACGGTCTTGGTTTTACGTCCAATGCCTTCGCGAATACAAACTAATTTCTTAGTTTCAGCATATAAAAGCTTGTCACAAAAATTAAATCTTTGATAAACACTCCTTTCAATCAACGAGCGATTTTGGTCTGAGCGTAACATTTTAATTTCGCTTCCGCTTGTAATCTAGAAGGTTACTCCGATATTCGAACTTCGAATTTCATATCGTGCCGTGCTGCTCGCACAAACATTGTTCGACACAAGATCGAGAGGGATAGCACGGTACAAACTTCGAATTTCAATCTTCAGAGTTGATCCTTCTGTTGCGGACGAAAATAATGAGTAAACTAGTTTGTTTTAAAATTGTACAGCCTTCGGAACGGAGTAAGTGTACGCGTGACAATTAAACAGAGATTTTATGTCCTTGTTTATACTTGTTACATTATACTTGTTTACGAAGGTTTACCATTTGTACTATACGTAGAATCACACGTAAGAAATAACAGTGTATTTGACCTAGTTAGTACTTAGTTAAACGTTCCTAGTTTGTCTCGGGACAAAACATGTACATAGTTAAAGGCTTAATAAAAAGAAAATTACGATCGCGTCTTTTGTGTTACGAAAGTTATTCATATAAGTAAAAGATATGAGTAACTATCGTTACACAAAGGAATGAATTAAGTTTTTATTTTAATTAAAACCCTTAACTATGTACATGTTTTTTGAAAATGACTCCTCAGAATAGTATCATCTTATATTTGTGCTATAAATCTAATAAGATTCATACTTAAATTTCTTTTTTTTTTGTAGTACTTACATTCTTTAATGTGCACCATATTGAAAACGAGTACAATTTAGAAATAATTAAATAAAAAGTAGGGCAACAACAGTTTAACTAATCGCTAAAAAGCGATATCTTCGAGACAACCTTTGGGTAGCCGAAAAAATTAAAGGATACATTTTGAAAAGAGTTCTATTTTTCCATTACTTTGGCAACACTTCGATATTATTCAAGTTGGCATCTAACATCGCTCATTAGGTAAGCTAATGGCGTGTCTCCGTCATACGAGTGACATACGTTTGTCCAAACAAAAAATGGTCATCTCTGTTCCATAAAATTATTGCAATTGTTGAAGCAGACAATTTTATTTTAACTTTTTATTTAACTTTTTTTTTATGTTGTCACCTTCAAATAGCCCCTATTCTATTTATTATTTGAGGACGTAAAAATAGTGTTGCACCTGCCTACTGAGCCAGCGGTCCTGGGATCGAATCCCGGCCAAGGCAATAAATTATTTTTGCGATGAACACGAATATTTGTTCTTGGGTCATCTATAAATTATGTAAATCGTCGTCTAGTTCCCACTACCCTGCCCATAGTACAAGCTTCGTTTGGGACTAGGTCGATTTGTGTAAGATTGCCCTAATATTTATTTATTTAAAATTGATAAGTAAGTGTCGTAGTGCTTAATGATAGCTAATTAATTCACTGAGCATTGTTTTATAAAAAAAATATAAGTACGTCTGTTCGTACAGGTGCAGGCAAACATAAAGTCAACAAGTTTTTATGTCACGCTCGCCTGTCAACAACCCGCTTGGCTTTTTGTCGTTTCATTATCGGGTTTAATTAAGTCTGAAGTATAATTTTATTAATTAATATAGCATCAGCAATATTGACGTATGAAAATAAATTGAAGTTTCTGAATGAACTCGTTGTTTAAATTCGACGTTTCATTAATTTATTTATAGTTATTTATTTGATTTTGTGTTATTTATAAACCCCAGATGAAAAAAGACGGGTGTTATAAGTTTAACACGTGTATCTGTGTATTTGTGTATCTGTGTGTCTATTTGTGAAATTGTAGCTCTCAAACGAATAGACCAATTTGAGTGCGGTTTTTTTTATCAAAAAACTTATCTGTCGAGATGGTTCTTAGCTATGTTTTGTTGAAATGACACTCAGTAGTTTTCAAGATATTCAGCTTCAATTGGAACAAGTGACAAGTAGAATGTTTGTATTGTTGTATAAATAGATGTTATTTCTTTCTTTATGACGCAATAGGCTAGTTGACTCATGTTAAATTGTATTAAACTACTGTTTATTTTTAATTTTCAATTAATAAAATTTAGCTTTTTAGCTCTCACAAAAATACAAGTTTTTTTTTTAGAGCTAGTAAGATCATTATTAACCATTTCAAATATATTTCAAAAATGGGTCGACTAGCCTAATGACTCGGCAAGCCTCGTGACCTAAACGCGGTACTCCGTACTCGACTCTAAGAACCTTCATTGTGCAACGATTGCATAAAAAACATCGACTATGTATGTCGTGAATTACTGTTTTTTCTTCTATTTATTATAATGGTCGTTAATCAGCAATAACGTATAGCAAATTAATTATTTATTATAAGTACCGCTTATCGGCGTCCGGATATTGACTAATAATTGATAATAATACCCGGGAAATGATTATGGGAGATTATTAATAAACCCTCTTGTAATACAAGCTGCGTTTCCAGTACTCGTATCAAGTAATGATCTCAACTTTGCTCAAGTCCAAAAATTAATTTCACCTAACTGTGCTCTTGTTTTTTAGATTGAAGGGTGTTGCTGATAGTCGATTTTGACATTTATTTGACATTCAGTATCCAAACTTGACAGCCACCGACTTGCCTTATTAGTGCCTAACACACTTGCGACTTGCGAGCAAATTTTCTCGCAAATCGCAAGTGTGATAAGGCTCTAACTGTTAAAGTAGTCTTTTAACTTTATTACAAATTTAAATCACATCTCACGTTGTACCAACAATATTTTTATCAAAATGTTCACAGTGCGTACTGTTTTAATACCATCAAACTCATCAAAGTCAAATAGCGCGAGCACATTCGAGCACAATTCCCGTACAAAATGAAGCGGCGCATGAGAGCAGGGTTGAATGCGCGAGACATATCGTGTTACGCGGTCACCGCGCTAGGCCGAGACACACAGGACACAGGGCGCTGTCGGGCTAGCATAGTACCGTGGTGAGATGGTACTGTAGCGCATTTCCGTATAAAGTGCGGCGCATGAGGACAGGGTTGAATGCGCGAGACATTGCGTTACGCGGTCACCGCGCTAGCCTGAGACACACAGGGTACTGACGGGTTAGCACAATACTGTGGCGGGATGGTACTGTAGCACATTTCCGTAGAAAATGCGGCGCATGAGGACAGGGTTGAATGCGCGAGACATCGCGTTACGCGGTCACCGCGCTAGCCTGAGACACACAGGGTACTGTCGGGTTAGCACAATACTGTGGCGGGATGGTACTGTAGCACATTTCCGTAGAAAATGCGGCGCATGAGGACAGGGTTGAATGCGCGAGACATCGCGTTACGCGGTCACCGCGCTAGCCTGAGACACACAGGGTACTGTCGGGTTAGCACAATACTGTGGCGGGATGGTACTGTAGCGCATTTCCGTATAAAGTGCGGCGCATGAGGACAGGGTTGAATGCGCGAGACATCGCGTTACGCGGTCACCGCGCTAGCCTGAGACACACAGGGTACTGTCGGGTTAGCACAATACTGTGGCGGGATGGTACTGTAGCGCATTTCCGTATAAAGTGCGGCGCATGAGGACAGGGTTGAATGCGCGAGACATTGCGTTACGCGGTCACCGCGCTAGCCTGAGACACACAGGGTACTGTCGGGTTAGCACAATACTGTGGCGGGATGGTTCTGTAGCACAGCGCCGTACAGAGTGCGGTGCATGAAGGCAGGTTTGAATGCGCGTGACATTATGTTTGTTTATATTATGCTCAATTCTGCCAAACATACATAATACAAACATTGCGAGTTAAATAAAAGCTTGTGCTTGCGTTGCGAGTGTACCCTGTGTGCCCGAAGCATAAATCGATAACGCAATCGTTGCCGGGTATTATTAATTAGTCGATATCCGGGTGATTGCCGTCAATGGCCGGTGAACGACTAATTTGCCAGATTGCTGGTTAATGGCAATTATATACGGTAAAAAAATACTAAAGGATTCACGTGGTTAAAGTGGAGAAGTACTAGAGTAGTTTCCATTTCGTCGACGACGTCAGGGTCATTAGGGTTCCGTAATCAAAGAATAAAAAATAGTACCTTATTACTAAGACTCCACTGTCAGTCTGTATGTCTGTCACCAGGCTGTATCTCATGAACCGTGATCTGATCTAGACAGCAGAAATTTTCACAGATGATGTATTTCTGTTGCCGCTATAATGATAAACACTAAAAACGGAATATAATAAATTTCAAGTGGGGCGCCCATACAACAAACGTGATCGGTTGCGGCAACTTTGCACCTCTTTTGTATCCGGCGCCAGACCAGGTGCAAACTTAACCCGACCAGTTAAGATGGGAAAAGTGTTTGTACGGAACCCTCGGTGCGCGAGTCCAGCCGCACTTGGCCAGTTCTTTTTTGCATGTTTTTTTAAAGGTTCATCATCCTAAGCGTTACGGATATTACTTCAAGTTTGTTACGATATAAAACCCCTAAAAATAATGCTACTTTTTTCACACGGTTCCTGAAATTTTACTAGAAAATGAGACGCTAAGCGATATTGAAGGAAAACGTAGTATTTTATATGTTTCAAATAAGCATCCTTCAGCTCTCTTGTTTCCTTATCCGGCTTCCTCAACAACGCGGTTAAAGTTCCTCAAAGTTCCTCATAAATAAAATAAAAAAATAAAAAATAAAATATTAAATTTTTAGTATCTTCTTTACTTACACTCGGTTACACAGGAGAAACACTATTACAGACTTCTGACTTCCTACAATTAATTTAATTGGCACTGGATATTGTTTTTTTTGCCCCCAATGACAATGACGTTGGTGCTCTGAAGCAATGAAACCTTAAAACGAATATATTACCGTACCCTGTACCCCTTTAAGGATAAATCATTGGATTATTTTACCCTTTTCTTTTAATAATAATTATTTTTTGCGCCTTCGTTAAACGCGTTTTAAATTTGATTATTATTTGAAGTCTTTCAAATAATTTTTTTCCGAACTGTTAATGAATAAAAAAGTAAAACATTCATCGTATCGTAATCGTAAAAAATAATAATACTATATATTCATCAAGGCAAAGCTCAGTTTTGACATTTACCTTCAGCGCATTCAAAGTCGAGCTTCTGCAAGATCGTATTACCTGTGATATTACTTTGTATACAGGGGAATGTAAAGCATGGTTTCGCCAACCCTTTATATGAGGTAATTGAATTTATGGTTTCTGAAGAGATCTCTGTTAAGGCGTGTTACTATTCGGTAAGTTAACGCAGATAAATGGCTGTTCCGCAACAAAATGATGGTTTAGGTCAAAAGGAGGCGGGTTTAAGGTGGAATTTTGAACTGTGTTTCGGCTACTTGCATAATAGTTTTAGAGATGTTTATGGTGCCTAGATGTAGGCAGTTATTTGTATTTATATTAACTTAAGCTAAACAATGTATGTTTTGATAGTATTGCTAGTTGACGTATTAAAGAAATAGCGATTGAAGGTTAGTAGTTGTTAATAATAATATGTAATGTATTAAAGATAAACTATACCCTGCGCACCTATGATGGTTGCGTTTATCACGTGATAAATAAGTGACAAAGCATTCTGTCTCACACTCGCATTTTATCAAAACGTGACGAATGATTTGATTTGTCATTTATCGTGTGTAACCATCATAGCCCGCTGGTCGGTGAAAGGTCCCTGTAAAATGTGTACGTTCGATTTTTTTTAATGGAATTTGAAAAGCAACGCAAATTGTTAACATTACCTAGCTATTCATTCATAAATTCATAATTATTGAGCTTTGCTTGCAGTTGGGTCAATAGTCACTGAACAGTCAGGTCGTCTGTCCGTCGAGAACTTGATGGTCTTTTGTCGTCTCACTGTCATGTCTAATTTTGAATTTGAATGTGCGTTCCACATATCTCTGTCAATCAGCCAGTCAGTCACTTGGTCTACGTCAAGTCGCCACGGAGGTTGGAAGCCACGACAGCCACTCCCAGCATGAAACCAAGCAGAAGGGTCGAGCAGGAATTTTGTTCTTGGGTTATAGATGGACAGACGGACTACCACAGAGCAACCGCATCTTCCCTATTTCGTATGTCACATGCGACCTTCCCAAATCTCGCCAAGCCGACCGTCAAGCTCTCTTAATGCGCAATAAATAAAAAATCGCCTCTCGGACAACAGGCCAGCGGAATCCCGTCAAAATCCCTTTTATCGCGAAGGGCTTGCTTTAATATTTCATGAGCACACTTTAATGGCGGATTTGTAATAAAAATACACTGGTTTAAGGTCGTCACTCGTTGGCGCGTTAAATTTATAAACTAACTCACGTGGTGCTACCCGCTTACGTGAACACAAATATTTTTCGGGGTGAAAAGTAGCCTATGTATAGGTGCGTCTACGCTAGGCGAACCGAGCACGAGCCGAGCACGAGCCGAGCACGAGCCGAATACAATTCGTCAAGTGTGGACCGACTTACAAGCCTCGAACGAGCGCGCTGCGAGCGTTTCGTTCGTGCTCGTTTGCGTTCCGCCGGTTGTCGGTTTTTTGACGAACACAAAGGGATTTGCTTCGCGCTCGCAGTGCGCTCGTGGACGTGTTTAGTGACAGACGTCGGTCGCTCGAGCCGAGCATCATGGAAACGTGGACCGAAGATGCTTCCTTGCAACTGAATGGATATAGCCTCTTGAAATCTGTTATTTTGTTTTGCAATGTGCGGTCCAATTGAGCGTAGTAAATTCTCAAAGTTTGTCGATGTCATTCGAAGAAAGTTCTTAAATTGGCCAGTTGCTTCTTGACCTCTCAAAATGGTTAGCAAATCTAAATTTTGTTGCTTGGATCTCATTTTATATAGATTTGTAGATCCCCATCGTCTTGGCCTTTTTCCTTTTTTGCTGACTACTGCTATAATAATCGCTGCAACAGCAGCGGCTGCCGCAATATTATTAATATCGTCCATATTCGCCAAGTGCCGCGAGCACACTGCGGAAAACTACGTTCGAGGGAAGTAATCGTTGCAGGCTCGTTGTACGTCCACACTTGACGCCGCGAACGACGAAGCCGAGAACGGCTCCGCTCGTGCTTCGCTCATGCTCGGTTCGCCTAGCGTAGACGCACCTTATAATTCAGAGTGTCAGCTATCTTCATACCAAAATTTATCATCTTTATAATAGTGTGAAGGATAAGTGTGAAGTGCGAGTCCAGTGTTTTAAAAAGTTACCAAAGAGGACGAAGGCCGGTTGGATGCCCCAGGTATCGTTGGATCGATGTCGTCGAGTCAGATCTGCGTGAACTCCAGGCCAGTGACTGGCGGGAAACGCTGCTAGATTGGGACTAGTGGCGCAAACTCGAAGGCCAGACTGGCTTGGGGTCGGGTCGCTGAGCCATTGAGTAGTTTTAAGTACAAAAAATAATTCACACTTTCCCGAAAATCGAACCGCGGCACATGGGACGATCGAGAAGTTTTTGATGTAACTACATGTTGTTGGTCAAAGGGAATATTTTTGAACACGGTATGATTGAATATGAATGAAATATGTGCCCATATTTATAAGGAAGTTGCTACACTGGAAGATTGGCGGCAGAATTTAACACGAAAAAGCGAATACGTTGTCACCGCCCATAATAAGCGGTTAAAGCTTTTTAGCCCGGGATTTACCAGGGAACAAATGTCCCGCAACACATGTCGGGTTGTATGCTTCTCGGCTTCAGTTTAGAGACAATTAATACACATTTATATGATACTAGCTATTGCCTGCGACTACGTCCGCGTGGAACTTGGAAGAATGGAAGCAACCTCGTACAACACGATAGATATCCACCTAATCACCTTAATTAATAAAAGGGATTATTTATTTAAAGCGCCTAAGCAAATGTAAGAGCAATTGTGCTTTTGGTGTAATCATTACATTTCCGACAGGGTCATCAATGTCATCATGAATTACTTACTCACTTTTCAATCTTTTTAGGGATAATTTCCAGGATGAAAACTATCCTATGTCCTTCCTCGGATCTTAAACTATCTCCATGCCAAATTTCATCAAAATCGATTCAGCGGTTTAAGCGTGAAGAGGTAACAGACAGACAGACAGACAGACAGACACACTTTCGCATTTATAATATTAGTATGGATATGGATTTTTGACGACACGGTTGGCGCAGTTTGCAGACACCTGCCTACTGAGCCGGCGGTCCCGGGTTCGAATCCCAGCCGGGGCAAATATTTGTGTGATGAACTCGAATATTTGTTCTTGGGTCATAGATGTTATCTATATATGTATTTATATATTATGTATATCGTCGTCGTACCCATAGTACAAACTTTGCTTAGTTTGGGACTAGGTCGATTTGTGTATGATTGACCCATATTTATTTATATTTTTTATTTATCAACACCAAATTGTACTTAAGTTTGCATAAAGTTAGCATTGCTTTAGGTATAGCAAATAGGTAGAATTCCTAGCAGCAAATACACTTAGTACAAGCGCATATAATTATAGAAAATATTCGACAGTGGTCCCCCACCTGACTTTGCTTACGCCTTACCATCAATTCACATAATTCGAGGATTTTTCGTCGAAAATCACAAGGATGTACAAAGTTCAAGTACATATATCAATCGACTTTGTTGCCTTGATTAGGTACATTTAAGGAGAATGAGAATGGGCAAACATTTGTGTGATGAACTCGGATATTTGTTCCTGAGTCATGAATGTTTTCTATGTTAATATTAAGTATGTATTTTAGACAAGTCAATTATTCTAGACAAGTCTCTATATCGTCGTCTAGTGCCCATAACATCCTACTAGATCTTACTGTGGGGCAGTCCTACTGGGGCTGAATTGATTTGTGTGTGGTTGTCGGATATTTATGTACTTGAACTTGCTTAATTTATTAACAATGCATTAACAAAACTAAGAACTGCTCTAAAAACTTAAAAAGATAGCTTATAAATTTATTCCGGAGTATTAGCCGTAACGTGTTTAATGAACCAATAAAAATGCCGCCTGTATTAAGGTATTAAGGATGCTTCAACTTTGTCCATAAATCTTATAACTTTTATTAAAAGGTCCGCCCGTATTGATGCAAGGTCCGATACAGACAAATGTATATGCATTTCATATTTTGGATACATATATTTGCAGCGATCCTTTACGTACTCAGTCGCTCACTTTATTTGGAAGTTATAATATACCGTGATTTAAATTTGAGTGTTTTCGAACCCGACATGACCTTACCTACTTCAGCAACCACCTATTTTATTATTATTTAAGAGTTTCACTCTTGTCGGTGCAGTTCTCTCCAGTCCGTTCTACTTAACGCCAGTTCTTTGACTTCCCGATACGACCCGACGTCTGCCTTTTTCTTGATCTGGTCCAAATAGCTAATCCTCGGCCTTCCTCTTCCTCTCCTTCCTTCAATTTTCCCTTCCATTATCTTTTGTATTAGATCGTCGTGTCGTATCAAATGACCCATCATTTTCCCTCTTCGAGTTTCTATTGTATGAAGTATATGTCTCTTCTCTTTTACCCTTTCCAATACTTCCTCATTGGTGACTCTTTCTGTCCAGCTTATTCCCTCCAACCTTCGCCAGCACCACATCTCGAACGCCTCAAGCTTTTCTCTGTCCCGTTGTGTCATGGTCCATGTCTCGCAGCCATAAAGTGCAATGCTCCAAATATAAGTTTTAAGTTTTAACCACCTATACAATGAGAAAATTTTCGATATGTTAATGATTTCGGAACAGAATATTTAATATCATTTCGCGAACAGATTTATCACTTTGTAAATGTATGCGTCACTTACCTTATTGTGCTCACTCTCAGTATACTCTCAGGTTATTTATAGGCTTACCTGCAAATAAAAAAAAATGTTTGAATATTTTATCACAAGACGAACATTTCTTTTCCCCCGTCAGTCGCCACTGCTGGTCCTTCCCCAATTAGGTACGTCCTCTTCCAACCGATTTCTACGATCCCGACCAGATCTACTACCAGACCCACGTCTTCCGGTACATGTTCGCGAGTTCAGAACCCTTTGGTACAACGTCTCTTATCATTATCACATAACGTGTATTAAACTTTGGTGTAACATTACATGCTCTTCTTCATCTTCTTTGCTCCTTCCCACTTTAGGTGGGATCGGCTCTCCTAATCCCTCCTAAAGTGGGAAGGAGCAAAGAAAAAAAAGGCATGTAATGCTACATAATATTACATTACAAGTGTAACATTACATGCCTAAAGTTTGTAAATTGATACTTATTTCCTTTATTTAAACAATCACAAGCTGCAAACTCTTTCATAATGGATACCGCACGACAACGACCAGCGTCAAACACAAATTTCAAGTTAAATATTGTAGCGGAATAGGGTAAACGCACCGCGGTGGACATTTAACATGATAATACAAAGGGGAAAAGCAAACAGTGTGACGAAGGTTCCCCTGTCCGACGTTTCGGTTTGTGCAAGAAAAGGATACGCGTTGTGAATATCGTTACTGTTGGCTATTGTCATGTTTAGTCGGTGGAGAGATGGGTTTAGTTTGACTAATAATGTATTTTTGAAAAACTAACAACCCAGTTTGTACGTTACTATTTGAAACTCAGAGTAAGCTGTGCATTGAGAGAATATTATAGTTCCAGAGGATAATGATCTCAGGTATTTTTGAACAAAAAAAAGGCTCCCTTACCGTCATGTTTGTGTGGCACGGTGCATGCATTGCATTCTTCTTCTTAGTCGTACACTCTTGTCAGAGTGATCGTCGTTATGGATTGTCCTCTTTCACATGAATGACGGCCTTTGCCATTTTTCTACATCTCTTTCTGTTTGTGGCACTCCATGCACACTCCGTTAGGGAACATTTAGTCCTGGACTTTATGAGATCCGTCCACCTAGTAGGAGATCGACCGCATGAACGTTGACCTTCCACTCTCTCCTGCGCTACCAATCGCTCCATCGACTTTTCGTTGAGTCCAGTGACATACAAAAAATAAAGACTAAACGGTTGGGAGATTCGAAAAATTTGCACGGTTAGGAAATGTTGATCAAATCATCAGTCGTTTCCAAGACTATGGCCGTGGCGAGCGCGGACGAAACGTCAGAAAATTAGCAACGCAAGGTAATTAATACTTATACCTACGAGATAAGTCCCGTTTTAGTAATAATAATGTGTTCAAAGAGGTTGGTCGCTATACCAACCCAATCATCAAACGATAAAGATGACGACGAAAGAGGCGTACAATCAAGATCACGATACACAGATATTTCAGAGAAGGTACGAAGTACGTACTGATTCAACCTATGCTTGATTAAACCAAATTGAATCATTTGTCTCGACGGGCTCTGCATGTGAAGCAGCGGTACGTCTAAGTCTAAGATTTATACGTTCCTCATATGATTTATAAGGATGTTTGCAGACCTTTTGTTAATTTCGTATATATATTCAGAAATCCTGTGGAATCGTGAGCAATTTAGGAGTTTTGTCGAAAGAAATAAACTGTAGTTTAAGTTTATTGCTGTCAAATTGTAAATTTGTTAATAATTAATATATTTAAGTTTATTTACAATACGTATCATACTAAAGGTACAAAGAAACATGAACAAAAAAAAACACACAGCGCACTTTCTATGACAGTAAGTATATTTATTTACTTATTTATGAATGTCGAGTGCAGTCAAAAGGAATACTCTAAGTGCTGTCTGTGACATAAAGACGTAAAGGATTTCAATTTTAAAATGACATGATAACTTTTTTACGAGCAGTTGTCGTCCGTAGATAAATACATTATCTACATAAATTATTTGAGCTTTAGGAGGGCATTCATTATTTTATTTTAAATTATTTATCTACAATGAGACTGCACAAAATCGGGAGGAGTGGCACCCAATAATGATAATTAATGTACAGAAGTTACACGTGAAAATGATAATAGACAATATAAATTAAATGAACATAACCTAAATTATAAAATTAAATGCTTCCAACGCAAGTAACTGGTCATCATTCATTCAATGAGTGATATAGAAGATGCTACTACAACTGAACATAACTACAAATTTGGAATTTGCTTCAATTGGCTGATATCACTTGGACCAATTAAAGCTGAATATCTTGGAAACTACCGGTTCTATTTCCACCAAACATAGCCAAGAACCATCTCGACGAAAATGTCCTTCGATAAAAAAACGCACTCAAATTGGTCCATCCGTTTTATCGGGGATTAATAGTCATTATGTGCTGTAGAGCATTTATTTATTGGTTATTAAAATATGATTTCAATGCAGATATTTAAATTTAAATCCTGTTTAAATCAAATTGTAGATGGTTCTGCAGCTGTTCAATAAGTGTTTCGTATTCAAATATCAGAGCGTCTTGAACGAAGTTGAGTTTGAAACAAAATGTGTTTTCTATTGCGGAGAAACGATTGTTTCTATTCTATTTTGTCGATTTTACATGCATTTTGTATCGAAAAGTCGTATCGAATACGAATTTAATGAAATAAACCGGAGCGGTATTTACCTATGTCTTGAATGAACAATTGGTTCCATATGGTAAATGATTTCAGCATTTGATAATACCTTTACTTCAACGCCGGAATGCAAATGAGAAGTAAACTCATTATACTCCGTTCTAAACGTTAAGAAAATAATTTCAGTGGTTGTAAAAATGCTCTTTTTTCCAAACTATCTGTACGTCTAGCATGACTGTGATACGCGACTTTTTGTCGCGTGACAAATACCTGTCACTTTCCTTTCAATACCGTACGACACAAGACAGGTGATGATAAGTCACGCGACAAGCGAAGTCGCGACAAGATATGCTAGCCCCCTGCCTGCCTACCACAAACTAGGCTTCGCCACTCTTATGGTGCGACATAGCATCGCCCGTCACTCTCTCACAGTACTGCGAAGAAAGAGATAGATAATACTTCTCATGCGAGAAATAGTCGCGTGTCACAGTTGTGCTAGAGGTGCTTGTCAACATTTTGAAATATCCTATTTTATTGTCTGATAATAGTCACAATTTTGTTAATATTACCTAAATCTAGGGTTTATTTATTTATTTAATCTTTATTCCACAAATGAAAAACAGATCGTACAAAAGGCGGACTTAATGCCATTGGGCATTCTCTACCAGTCAACCATCGGGCAAAGCAGAAAAGTTGTAGGGTTGCCATTTCTAAATTCGCCGAGCCCGGATATAGACTTAAAAAACCCGGACATTTGGCGTAAATCGCATTTTCCCCCGGACGTGTCCGAAAATAAAATAATTATTTAAACACTTGATTTATTTTGCAGTCACTAAAGAGTTCACACTTTTTGAAAACCCCCACGGACGGCCCCCGGACGGCCTTCAAACTAGGACAAATCCGGGGAAACCCGGACGGATGGCAACCCTATCTAATTCTATCCACCAATCATTGTATGGCTTTTAGAGGGATATCAATCAATCGATTCCCTCGAATAAAATTAATTCAAAATAAATAGCATAAGAATTAATTAAGAAATTATTACTATCACAACTTGTTAAATTGGTTCAACTCAGTTTGTACAGTTATTGCTTTCCTAGATCGATCCTTCAGTTTCTAGTAATTAATCTACCTGAAGTATTTCCGATCTAGTTTCTAGTTGGCAAAATAATTATAAACGTGTGCTACATGAAATTGAAAAGCTTGGCGAGCCCGCGGCTCGTTGCTAGCTCGGAACTTTAGCTTGTGAGTTAATAACTAGTGGAAAACAAAGTCTGACGTGGTATTATAGAAAGTATATGTTACATTATTGTAATACAATTATTACTACGATAAGTCACTATCAATCAAAGGCCTTTCAGTCTTTTACAGTATATTCATTACTAGCTGCGCTGCGCCGTGGTACCCGCTCATTCCACGGGAACACTAAATTTTTTGGAATAATAAGTAGCGTATGTGTTGATCCAGATTCCAGGGTGTCAGCTACCTTCATGACAAAATTTATCAAAATTGGTGTGTGTTTACATTATTGTAATAAAATTATGACTATGAATAAGTCATAATAGTAGTTTATGTGACTGTACATAATGAAAGGTATTAAACACGAGTGTGGGTTTATGAAACGAGCCGAAGGCAAGTTTCATAATAACATCACACAAGTGTTTTAATGCCTAATTATGTACAGTTACATACTTTTTTTTTTTTTTTTTTTATGTCATAGGGGGCAAAGGAGCAAAGCGATTACCGTCGCCCATAAACACCTGCAACACCAGAGGAGTCACAAGTGCTTGCCTACCCGGAGGACGAAGATAGAATGCCTCTATGCTAGTAATTTCACCTACACTACTTGATCTAGCCACATATCATAAGCCTCCACGATGCATTCAGGAGTCGCACATTATGACAAATATTACCCGGTAATGGCGGTAATGAAGTTTTCTGGCAACTGTCAGTGTATTTTATTTTTAATTCAGAGACAAACTAGAGTCGGCCCCAACTATCATATTAATCGATATCTTACTTACGTGCGACATTTGTCAAATTTGATTGCTAATTGACAATTCATTTCGAACTAAAGGTCATCTCGACTGATATTAGAATAGAGGTCAAATCAAATTTCTTAGTTTTTCAGAGATGTTCGAAATTTGAATAAATAATATTATCGAAATCGATGTTATTATTTAGCAATAATAAAATTTTTACAGATAAGAAATTTGTTCTAACAGAACAGTCTATTTTTATGGTGGTCATAATGTGCGGTTCTTGAACGCATCATGGAGGGTTTATGATATTTGATAGATAAAACATTTTAAACGGACTTTATCGCTTATATTCATAATTTGAGCCTTCAACGTAAATATATAAATATTCTAGGGATAGAATATTTGTATACATATATATTTTTAAAATTATATATTATACCAGCGTGTGAATAACAGGCCTGTTGATGATTTTACTTGAACAAAGACTCTATTGTAAACTACTTTTTACGATACTTTAGTTTTTACACCGTTTGATGTTAAAGTTTTCCAGTCTTGTGTCTTGCTTGATTCTTGATAAGATGTACAAAGGGATCCCATGCCAGTAGAAATATTTTTCCTTAGAAAAGATATCTATGACATGCTAGGAGATGTAGCTGTGTAGAGGTATCATATAGCGAAAGTAATTGGCAAGAATAGGATGAGCTCAAGACTGAAAAGATTTGGGTCTAATGACGCCCATCAGTGGTTGGATATGAATTGAAAAAAAAAAAAGTGATCATAATTACGTGTAAGAGTCAACGTGGTCATGTCAGTCCCTCAGTGTCATTCCCGAGACACAGATTATATAATACTATACTAGTACAGATTGACGAAGCGGTACAAGGAAATCGAACGACCCTAACTCTGGCTATTCAACTGGCTATTTTCTTTCCCTCGATTATCCAACAGATGGTAGTAGTGAGACTGCGATTTATGCGTCCCGGTCACGCCATCTAATGAAGAAATGGGAACATGATGTGCGTGTTGTCGTGTTCTATAGCCTAACTAGAACATCACATGATCGATAGATGGCGCCTTTTTCTGTTACGCGCGGACGCAAGTCAATGCAGTTCTGCATTCTTGATGTTTTGTGCGCACTGACCTTGAATCGTATCGTCATCTCTTTCAAACGGGCCGTACCTATCTATAAATTATAGTATCTATACCTTTTTTCGTAAGCACGTCAGCAGTCACAAACAAACTACTATTTCTCGGGCGAGATAATTGACTGTATTTTTCTGTGCAGTAATGTGGGAAGTTGAAGGGTTGCGGTATTCGGTCGGAGTCATTATCATCAATAAATGTAACTTTTTTCTAATTTATCCTTACCGGGCCATAACTGTTAAGATCTTAAGCCTTATTTTCGGGTTTATGTTTAAACCTTCAGGGACCTTGTAAAAACTTTATAATGCACAATAATGTTTGGGACCCGTAAAGATAAAGTTAAATTTGACAATAAGAATGACCCTCCACTGCTTTTAATATTAAATAAAAACAAATAGGTACAGGATCATCGTCTGATTTATTTCTTAATAATCATCACATGTCATATTTACACTACTTAACTAAAAAATAGTATTTTATTCTGTTTAAGTACATGATTGTCGCACAATTAAAACGGATCATGATTATATCGCGTACAATTAGTGTTCCAAAGGACTCGAGCCCTTTAGCTCTTTTATTTAAGGCTGGCCTATATTTTGACGCCTAATAGGGCTAAAAGCCTATAAAGCTCTTTAGCCCCCAAGCCACCAGCCTACTCTCAGAGCTCGTAACCTTGTTAAAAGGCTATAAGTTTAAAGGGCTAAAACTGCCTAAACGACTTGTAAAAATAATGAGACTTAAAAATATTTTGGCCTCCGAACTTCAACAGGCTTGGAGGCTAAAATATTTTTGAGCTTATTAAAAAGATTTAATAAACTCGGCGCTCTTATAGTGGGGTGTTTTAAATAAAACAAAAGACGTGAGTATGTTTTCTCAACAATTATATAATTTTTGTATTTGGAACAAGCAAGAAACTGCCATTAACATACGTTTTTCAAAAGTGTATAAACACGTATTTCAATGATATTACTTAACATATTTTTATTTGTTTTATTGCGTTTTGTAAATTTCAATTTTAATTATTATTTTCTGTATGTTGTGTTTTTTCCGCTCATTGATACAATATTCAAACGCAATATTTTACATTATCTGTGAATAGTCTACAGTAGCTACCTCTGATTGGTCGGCGGTCTGACATGCCAACATGACGTCAGAAATAAATAAAAAATGTACTAAGTGATGTGATAGTGGCTCGTTTTGAATTTACTTATGGTGAATTTAATAGCATCGATTATTTCTGTAAAATTAAATTAATTGACTATGTAATTCATGCCATCAAAACAAATAAAAAAATCTCCAATGAGGATTCCGCTCGAAAGTATTATCATCAATGCGGCAAACAGCAACTGACAATTAAAAAAAAACGAAGTCTTAACTGGATTTTATTGAAGATGAATATTATTTAACGAAGAAGGTAACTCGAGAATACTAATACCTACATAATAAGTATATGTAATTTTTAAATTTGCTTTTATTTTCAAATCAATCCTTTTGATTGAATTGTTTTGATATTTAATGAAACATAATATAGAAAACTTTGTATAGAAGAACTAGGTATAAGCACAAAACAGATAGGTATAGAAATCAATCAACATACAAGCGCGCTCGAGCAAACGCATACATAGACTTTGCTCACGGACACGATATCTCGGACCAAATCGGACCAGTGCGAGCGCGAGTGCCATCCGCTTGACACGCGCGTCTGTGAACTATTTTATGCTATAATGGAGCAACGAGCTTCACTTCTGGCCCGTTAGTTTTGAGGTTACGGTATTTAAAATATTTTCGGTGACAAATTTGTAATATACTAATATAACAATGACATAAAAATAAAAATATTGTAGTTATTATTAATTTATATTTCCATTCTTCCCGTTTCATTCTCCACAATATATCAATCAACTATATAGGAGCGCCAGTACCACGATATGTTTTCGAGCATAAGCCATAGTTGACAACCCTAGAGCGACCGCCGACCGCCGGTATGAAAAGTGAAGTAAGTACATACACGTGGTTGACTTCTGTACCTATCTGTTTTGTTGTATAAGTTAACGTACACAAGTAAGTAGCCTTAGCGTAGCCTAGGTCTAAAAAATGGCTACAGCCTTTAAAAAGGCCTAAAGCCCCTTAAAAGGCTAAAATAAAAATAAAAACCCATAGGCTTTTTTTAAGACTAAGGCCTTATTATGATCACTAGCTCTTCGAAACTCAATTCATCAAGCCAGCTCTAAAAAGAGCTCGTGAGGCTTCAAATTCGGGCTAAAAGGGCTCGAGTCCTATGGAACACTACGTACAATCGTACATTACTTTTCAACATACTTGCTCGTAAATCAAGGGTTTTTACATTTGTGTCCTACCGAAATATGATTTTATTTGCCGAAACCGAAATATGATTTTTTCTACAAATTATTGAAAAATGAAATAAATATCTCGCTGGCTTAATTGACGGCGCGAGCGAAGTCTCCGTTTCAGCTTGGCCTACAATTACTTCGTATGTAGAGATATTTGGATGTCAAAATGCTTTCTGGCTGCTCTCCCCTAAAGGTCGTATTTCTTAATTGATTCTCAACCAATTTTGGGAGTAAGTTTGATAAATATAAATATACATATATTTTTGACGTGACAACGTCTAATAAATTGATGAACGCCGGCCGCACATACGAAAAACATGACGTCATTGTAGTAATACTTTAAGATGACGTCATTGTAGCAATACTTTGTAGCGCCGTGGAAGGGAAGGAGAACCACGTGACTGACACAAGCCTACGTCATCATGCTGTTCACAGATTCTCAAACTTTAAATGTAGGAAGAGGGAAGAGGGAAGAGGGAGGAGGGAGGAGGGAAGAGGGAAGAGGGAAGAGGGAACGGTCGGATACAAAGACTATCTATCTATCAGCCACAGACGTCCACTGCTGAACATAGGCCTCCCCCATGATTCGCCACAAAGTGCGATCCTGTGCAGTGCAGACCGCATCCAATGATTTCCCGCTACCCTCACGAGGTCATCCGTCCATCTAGTCGGGGGCCGACCCACGCTGCGCTTTCCTATACGTGGTCGCCACTCTAGGACTTTGCTGCCCCAACGGCCATCCGTTCTCCGGGAAGAAGAGGGAAGAGGGAAGAGGGAACGGTCGGATACAAAGGTATCCGAACCAAAAAAAAAATCTAAAGGTACATTTTCCTATCGTGCAATTTAATAATATTCATATCAATAAATATTCTACCGAGAAAGACGTTGTCACGTAAAATCTTCCTTCGCCCGTAAAACCGACTTTACAGGCAACCATTTTTTTGTTGAGTCAGTTTTCCAAAAGTTAAAGGATATGCGAGTTGAAAACGTAAAAAGAAAACAAATGTCAGCAATTCCAAAACTAACTCGCCAGATCTACATCTCAGGGAGGCACTTGTATTACAGGGTTCTTTAATTCAAAGAAATGTTAATAATATCATATTGTTTAAATAAAATAATTAAAACGGATTATATCGCGTATATTACTAACAGAGAATATAGTTGTAAATACTAACAAACCGCTACTATTTAAAAGCTTTTCTACCCTAAAACTAAATTCAAAGTAAAATTAATTGCCTCCATATAAAATAAACCCACTCTATACAGAGCTCCCTAAACTAAATAATTTTGTATTCCAAAATCAATATACAGACATCAGAATAATTTTACGTTCAGTCTATAGCTCGAGACGTTCCCAGAACAGTAGGATAGGTTAGAAGAACTGCGTCCTCAACAAAAATAAGGTGCTCCCAGAACAGTAGGTTAGGTTAGAATTAATTAAATAAATGCGACAGTTTGGATGCGATTATAAGTGACCCCAATATTTGGAATACCAATTTTATGCCTAAAATACATTCGACTAAACAATGTTATTCCATACAAAAGTTAGACTAAACAATTTCCGGCCATAAAAATATATGTAAAACAATATCAGCCAAACAATTTTCGACTTAAAAAACAATAGACCAAAGATTATAAGGCCATAAAATATGTGCAGAGTGAAGTGAATGTTTATTTAAGTACTATATCATATATTAATTGAATACATAAAGCGATAAACACGTTACTTGTGTTTGGGGCAAGTAGTAATATGTTTGGTATAACAAAAAAAATCACGGCCAACAATTAGTTTTTTGCCTCAGCAAAAATGACTAAAATGGAATGGAAGTAATAATATAAAATATTGGTCACATCTATTTAACAATAATATAGATTATATTATATTTTTATAGCATGTAAGAAAAAGAAATATTAGCTTTATTTATACAATAGTTTGTGATACACTATTTGGTAAGCATATTCATCCGTTTTGGCAAGTATTAAGAATTTATTGGAAGTAATTTATTAACATACTAGAGACCCGCCCCGGCTTCGCACGGGTGCAATGCTGATAAATTATACATATATTATAAACCTTCCTCTTGAATCACTCTATCTATTAAAAAAAACCGCATCAAAATCCGTTGCGTAGTTTTAAAGATTTAAGCATACAAAGGGACATAGGGACAGAGAAAGCGACTTTGTTTTATACTATGTACCTAACATATTTGGTAGGCGTTTAAACACAAGCCCTAACAAACTATGGACTTCTCTGTCTGAAAATAAATGATTTATTTATTTATTATTATTTCAGCCCATAAGTGACACTAGGTCTAAATGAAAATACCCAAAAATAATTAAAATATTAGGAACTAAACTACAATATTTTGAGTAAAATCGAAAAACTAAATCAACGTAACAATACTATAAATTTATCGAACCTATTCTACTCAGAAAAGTTCATGAGAATCGGTTTATTAATGCAACACCCAAACATTTGGATATACAAAAGAATTTTGGACCAAGCTGAAACTGAAACGATTCGTTCCCTCGATCTGTTACTTACAATTATACGGGGAACAAAATACAAGCGTTACTTCACTATTATTATTATTATTATTACTTCACTGATCAGAGTGATTCAGTGGCCGGCGGAGTCGGCGAGCACAGCACGCGAGCGACACCATAATTGCCCCAACGTTAACCGAATGCTGTACGATTCGGCGTTCAGCTATTTTTTGGTGAAACATGATTTTTAGGACGAAATCGAAACTTAGGTTTATACATGCTAGAAGACCGGGCGGCAAGCCATAATTACGCCCTAAGTCATAATTAGCTTAGGTAAGTATTTTTTTATTGGAAATCTTAACGTTTAATTATATGATTAAGACCAAAAAGTTTTGTTTTCAATTTGGATCTCCCATCTAGTGTTTTTTTGTAATTTTACTAAAATCGTGAATTTTTACTTCTAATAACTTATCATATTAATGCTATTATAAAAAAAAAAAACAAGCATTTGATCAACTAATATTGTACAAAAAATCAGTAAGCCACTGTTTCAAAAAAAAATTATAATAAGTTATAAATCAACAAAAAAATATTTTTATCTGCCAAAAGTGCCAAATCAACTTAATTATTGAGCAAAATACATGTTCATAATTAAAGACCAATCAAATTTCTCTAATCACACTTTGCCCCGCCAGCCCAGAATGCAGAACCGAACAAGCTTCCAGAGCTACGTCTTATGACGAGGTTATGGACTTGGCCTCAGAAGTGTTAGGATATGAAGGTACTCCACTCAATGTTGATAGACCATCAACTGACACTGCAGAAGATGAAGTTGACGGTTGTGTGTTTTGCTCACAAACATTGGCTGACGACGACAAAAAATTATCTTCATCTGATTCACAATTCAAATTGGTCCGATAGCTTCCAGCCATAGCGTCCTCTTCTTTGTAATGTGGGTCCTTTTCCAACATCATTTTGCACTTTATTTTCAAAATGATTGATGCACTGATATCTGTTACGCAGTTCATCATGGCTCAAATGTGCAAATGGTCATGCTTCCTAAAACAGAAAATTGAGTATCTTAACATAAATAAAACACAATAATAATTATTATTAGTAGTTAGTTTTTCTATATGAGCAGGTCTAAATCAACATATGTTATAATGGTTAAAGGCTTTAGGATCACTTTTTTCTCTAAAAGAATTCACAATTCATAAACTTGGGAAAAACAAAAAAAAATAGGTTTCCAATCAGGTACATAATATGTGAATACCTAACAATGAATTTGCTAGGAACACAACTTTTTTGTAGCGCGGTCCTGAGAAATATCAATGTACTTAGATAAAATATTTCACATACAAACACCAATAGACTTAACAATGAAGTTTTAACTTCATTCTTTACAAATTGATAAGGCAGTAGACTTTGACATTATCTCAGTGACTTTGTAATTTGTTTTATTTGAATGATGTTCTACTATCTTACAAATTACAATAATTTTGGACTAGGGACTAATTAATTATTCACTTTGTTTCTATATAGAATAAAGGCTGACTATATAAATGTAATTTCTTTATTTCAAATGTTTAGTTCGTCTTAAGGACAACACTTACAAATATACCTAAGTGGACTCGCCTACCTATATGCTTAAGTGGACCTATATACCCGAGTCCCATCCAGGGGACATAGGACATTAAGTCATATACCTGAGTGTGACAATATATAGAAAATAAAAACTTACCGCAATTAGACATTTCGTTTGTTGGTTTTCACTAGATAAGTCGACGTAGGTATTCAGATGCAAACAATGTCTACGAGCGGTTTTGAAGTCATATCTCTATTAGAATCCGCTTCAAGTCCGTGTTACGTGGCGTTGACCAGTTTAAACAACTTAAAGCAAGGTTGCTAAATAAAATCGCATTCAACTTAAACAATAACAGAACAAATCGAATCGCAAGTCAGTGCTGCAAACTCCGACATGTAATAAACAAGGTCCTAAAAATCAGGAGCCAGTCATAAATACCACCAGTAGGGCTAACTCCGATGTTCAAAATTCGACCGTCGTATAGTGCCGTCCCTCTCGATCTTCTGTCGAAGTATATGGGTAAACGGGACAGCACTAATTTTCAAACTAAAAATAACAAAATCCAAAGACAAAATCAGTCGCGTTTCGTTCCACTCACAAATCGGTTGACGATTATCGGATTTCAACGTTGCCAAATGACCGCACACTTATATTAAATATGGTGTATTTACACCACTTTTCAAAAATCAGGAGATTTGCTCGATTCCAAAAAGTAATTCTTCTAAAGTTTCTTAAAAATCATATAAATATATTTATAATCTGACAAATCAGGAGAGTTTGCAGCACTGTCAGAAGTATCGGAACGGTCTGGAAGGAATGGAATGCCCAGTTGACAGATTCATACTGTTGCCAGAACGGATTTACGTTTTCGGAAATTTCGCAAAGTGCATACCTAATCCATAAAGGGACGGTTTTGAACAAAATCGGACGAAATCCAAAAAATTAACAAGATCTAAATGAATACTACCTATGGGATTGGGTACAAGTTATTAATATTGGTTTATTTATCGATATATTCTTTATTTTTCATCTTTTTGAGCGTACATAGCTTAAAATAAACTAGTCCTCCAATCATAATAAGGTCGAGGAGTCTCCATTGCAAAAGTCTTAAAAGAGACGACGATTGTAAACGGGCGCTCAAGGTACGGTTTGGAGTTAAAAAAAGCCGGGAAACTGTAATTGTTTTAGTGGTATGGCCACCCCGTCGTAGGCTGTGTGTGAGCGCAACAATGAGATACACATAAAACGCCATCTAGCGTTACCACTGCAAACAACTACGAATGCTTGGATGCTCAAACATAGCTAACACTTTCGTGTCCTCGGTTGATTATTTATGATTATTGTTTTCTTCTAAATAAGATGATAAATCAGTTTATATTTTACGTTTTGTTTATAAAATATGCTATAGTTTATTTTGATCACGAAAATTCTGCTTAATTTGGCTGATTCATATTTTATTAATTTACAAATGTTAACGGTAGAGCCATCTATTGTTCACTCTCAGTACTAAAAGTAACTTCTTCGGCTTGGGACCCCCTGCCCGAGATCACAAAATAATGCAGTGCAAAAACGACTTGAGAAATTTCGCATCGCTATTTTCTGAACGCTATTAGTATGGGACAAGCAATGGCCGTGTCAACATTTCCGAGAAAAGCTTTTCCGTTAAGTAAATGTTTAAAGAAAATGGACGCAGAAAATTCCATCGGCCCTTATTCTCGTTGAGTTTTTAAATTGTCAATAGAACGATTATTTACTGTAGAGATCATACGAGTATGTTTATCACTTTAGAAGTCAGAAATGTTAGTAATACAACCATGATTATTCTAATATAATACTCAGCTTAGCTAAACAAAAAAAAAACACATAATATTGTCAATGATTGTGTTTTAAAACGTTTCTTACAGATATTTATAAAAAAAAAAACAAAAGTGTGCGTTATGAATGTACCAGTATTTCATAAAGTAATGTGATGTGATGAGATTTTCTACAAAGCAGTATCCAGGAAAATACGAGGTTTTGGAAAGGAATAAACCAAATCCTCTTGCCTTGCCTTTATTTTTTTATATTTTATCACATGATCTTCGTCTTGCAATCCGTTTGCGGTATGAGTACTCTACTTTCATTAAGTTTCTTTAAATATTTACAGCGTCAATGTAAATAAAAACTTCATACCGCTCACAGTACTCTTTACCTCGTAAACAAACTTGGATAAATAGGAATAAGGATTACTCTGTGGTGAGACAAATAAATCGGCCGACAAATCTCCTCGTAATATCGTATACATTCCTGACCCTGCAAAAACAACCTTACGTAATACACAATAAAGCAAAATTTATTCTGAATGGGGAAGACTGTTAAGTCGTTTTTGAGTATATAAATGAAATTGTAAAAGAAGGAACAGCGTAGCCAATAGAATGATATAAGCAAATAGACAGTTCAATTGCTGTGTCTGTCTGGATTTGTCCGGAGATTCAATATTATTTGCGGGTAGCGAAGATAAGTAACCGTAAAAGGAGGAAATAGACAAATGTTTAATGTGTTTTTAATATTTTTTGACGACAGGATACTAAAAAAAAAGACTTGTCAACAGTAGCCTAAATGTTAGCTGCTAGTTATATAAGTCGGAGGACTGACAAACTGAGGGCTACTAGTAACCAAAATTAGCAAAATTTTGGTAACTACTTAAGCATAATTTGGCAATTTCTCAAGTAGTTAAACTAGTTGAGCTATTTCTTTTTCAATGTAGAAGTAAGAAGGAAAAAAATAAGAACCCGCTGTCTTGTTCACGTAGATCTTTCAATTCAGATTTAGCGAACATAATAATAAGTATGGAATAGATGTGACATATAACATACAAGATAGAAATATTGTTAGAAAGGAAAATTGACAAGCGATATAATAAGTCATCTTTACCTATTGCATTAAAAAGTCAACAATAAGAATATATGGAACCCCAAGCATCTTACTTTCTTTTTCTCTTTGACCGTTTTGCTAAATAAGAAAAAGCAAATCAATTCACCGGCAAACAAGTTGTAAACTTAGGCGGGATCCAATACGGGAACGTTAAACAACTTGTACGCTATACAAACAGTGAACTAGAATTGCTTCCACACTCCTTTGTTTTGTATTCTGACGTACTGGAGAAAGAATCCGTTGATAAGGGATGGGGAAATTGGGAAATATTTGGGTACACGAAATTACGTTTTAAGGTAGACATTCTAGTTTTTGACAATAGACGACAGTAGCGAAAATGTATGTAGAAAAAAGAAGATAATATCTTGCTGAAAGCGGTAATTGAACTGGCCATAGATTTAGATTGAAAGAGTTGGTTTATTTATAGTTATTGAATATGCTATAAAATATGCCCTCAATTCATATGCATTGTGATTAAAATACAAACAATACTTTATTGCACACCAATAAAAGTTTACAGAAGGAAACAAGACAAATACAATTACCATCACTAGACGTGAAATTTAAAACTCCTAATCATAAATCTAATCTAGACTTAGAGAGCTGTAGTGAAAATTCATACAACGCAAGACTAAATATTATAAACTAGCTATTTTAGTTCGACTTTATGAAGCTAATAGCTGAAGTTGAAAATTCTATTAAAATGGTAGCGAAGCTAACCGCTAGGCAATAAAACGGGCGTTTTAGATGCAACAGGTCAAAATAATTAAATATACGTACATACCGGTCAAAATCATAACCCTCCTTTACTTCGCCATATTCGGGTAAAAAGGACAAATACATATTACAAATTGCCTAACAAGAATGGCTCTTCATAATTTTGTCGTAGTAAAACAAATTGATATACCTAAACTCAGCCAAGTTTACGTTACAGTAAGGGAAACCACCAAACAGACAAACTAACATACAACATAATTTCACATTAATACATACACAGATCTACATAGATCTGTGTGTATGTATGTATATTATAAATAGTGGCTTATAGGTAACTTGATGAAGTAAATTGTTTTGGATTGGGTGTAAGGTGTACTGTGTGTGTAAGCAATAAGATAAGCCAAATAAACACACAAAAAGAAAAAGGACATTAAAAATCAAGATATAATACAACCAAAACAAAAATTACATCGTAACTTAACAAAACAAAACGTAGAAACCATTAAAAAGAAGAGGCCCGATCGATCGAAGCTCACAGTTTCAGTTTACCCTAATTTGTCTTTGATGTCCGCCAGTAACGAACGTTTTTTCTGCAGCAAGCCTTTTTCCTCCATAATTTGTAGCCCAACACGGCCAACGAGATTAGCAATGCAAAACTTATTTACGCGTCCACTACCTAGTCTAAATTAATGCTGAGCATTCGATGCCGGTCGCCGTAGAAATGTATTCTCTCAAGCATAGACTCATTTACTTCAATAAATTTGTGCTCAAAAGGTTGAGAGACACTGTTTCGGTTGAAGCAGCGTTAATCGCTTACCATGGATACGTGTCACCTGTCCTTGATTATGGTTTGATATTGTGGGGAAACGCAGTGGAAGTGGATAGATAAAAAAAAAAAAAAGTGTGTCAGGGTCATTAGTAGTTCGCGGTGGGATGAAAGTTGCGTACCCCTATTCAAAAACTTAAAATCCTTCCTTTGACATGCCTGTACATAAGATAAATATGTAGCTTTGTAAGATCACAACACTCATTGTTTAAAACACATAATTTCTGATTAAATAAAGCTTGGTGTCGCTCGCTTGTCTTTAACAACTTTTACAACTGATGATACCCTGCCCTATCCAATGGCTTTTTCTACGATTTGCTTCATCTTAAACTGTATACTATTCTTATGCACCCGTTTCTAAAAGTTTCATTGTGCCTATAGTGGTTTCCGTGAGAATTATTTTTAACGCATTTTGGGGAATTTTGATAAATAAAAATTAAATCCGTTATTTTCTCTTTCCATCTCTCACGATACGCTACAAGTGTGATGTTCATAGTAACATTATATCAAATCCTATCACATTGCATTGTGCTCTCTTTCCTTAAATTACTACGAATTAGTATTATTACTATTTACAAATTGTTTTCGGAAACGAGCAAACCTAAAAGAGAGTTAAGCTTCCCAAATAGCACACAAACTGCATACTCGCTATTACAGCTATGTAAGGGCTGTACATTCTGACCAAAAAGAGTCTCCGTTTTCTTAGATTGATTAGAAAGGGACGACACTACAGTATTGCAGTAAGCGCTTATGCAGCCTGTGTGCTACAATTGCTACATGGATGTTGCTTAGCAGCGCGCTGTGCCAAAGGATGAATGATGATAGTATAATATATACATATTTAAAACTGGATATTTGAAACCCATCGACTTAAATGTATAGATGTCAGAAGGGATGACCTGAAAACCCGACCACTTGCGGTATTCTTCTTCTTCTTCGTCGTTCCCTCACTGATGAGGATCGCGACCACATATCTGTTTCCACTCAGTGCGGTTATATGCTGCGTGGACCGCCCGGTGCATGCTGCCGCCCACTGCCTTCTTCACTGTGTCAGACCATCTACGAGTAGTGGTGCCCTACCCTGCGCACGTCTGCCATCAATTTGCCCCATGATAATCTGCTTCTCCAGACAATGCTTTGAGGACCATTTGTGGTAATCAGCTACAATTTTTGCCTATTGTGCGCCTAGTTCTTTAAAAATAAGATAAGCCACATGAGCTGAGAACGGCCGTACAAAAAGAATATACTATATAGATATTTAATATAAACTTTTAAGAAGCATTTGTATGAGCCAGCGAACTACAGAGCCAACACGACCGTAAAACTCCCTTAAAGCGACAGAGCCGGATCGTGAATGTTTTAATGTTGCGTCACTTTATAATTTACTTTTACGAGATGTTTCTTTTTGTTGGACATCAACGGCTTCAATGGCTTTCAGGATTCTTGAACCGAAGGCTGCTTTTAGAGCGCTGCAAAAATATATTTTATTTCTTTGCAGCTTTTTCGTGTAAACTTACTGTTTTATTTAAGACTTGGGCAAAAATTAACACTTTATTTCTTTATTTTAAAGATAACTAAGCAATGTGAATCAAAATTGAAGAAGCATTTAAAATACAACACGATGCCCTAACATGTTCACACAAGCCAAATATTTTCACAGACCGTAGATTAAACGAACACCTTCACATAACGTTCGCATTATCAAGGACATTCAGGATGTCCCCGAACATTAATTCCGTAGTGCGAAGTTGTGAGCATGCACATATTTACTATTCCGCCGGTATCTGGTCCGCATCCGGCTCGAAGGACCAAAATGCGTTATGTTTGGATAAACGGGAAATTAACCTGTACAGGAAATTACTAAGGAGGGGAGACGCTAGAGCAGTATTGATTGTTTGTGTGTGCTGGGTAATTAGATGTGTGTGTGTGTTTGTGTGATTACGAAGGGGGTAGTTACGAATGGTATATTGGACTGCATGCTCCCTTAATGAGAGAGAGAGACGATAATCAACACCACGAAAACCACACCAATAGGTAATGGAAATATACGAGTATGTCTGAATTCTAATTTGCCATAAATATTTTAGTATTTCTTTAAAACTCAATTAATGGATTTTGAACTTTAAGTACATGATATACTGTACCCAGGCAAAGCCGGAGGTAAAAAGCCATTATCATTATACGTGGGAGTTCGCTCACTTCGATAACACCTGAATAGTCCTTGGAATAAAAAAGATTCTTAAGTATTTTTACAGCAAATAACTTCTACGGAATATATCTGAATCTAGGAAAATTTATTTTGTAAGCAAACAGAGCGGGAAAGATAATTCCCAGAAAAACTTTATTGTAACGATCACTTGAATTACTTTGACTCTGAAAAAATATTTGTTCAGAAAGAATTTCGAGTCGGATGGATAATTGGAAATATTTACACAATCAGTGGCTTATTGTTATGTAAAAAAACTGGCCAAGTGCGAGTCTGACTCGCGCACCGAGGGGCGCGCATGTCTCGCTACAATCCGAGAGCGCACCGATTTTGCTTGGACGCGGAAGTTTTTGGCGTGGTTCGCGGTGTGTAGTGAACTGTTCTTGATTTAGAACATTATCAGTAAGTCTTTTCTTATTAAATGTCTCACTGTTCTAATATAAATCCCATCAAAAACATAAATGTTAAATGAGAGCCAAGTTCAATATCGCGTGCAACGTTGTCGACTTCGCCGGCAACAGAATTGAGATTTATGTATATGGATGCCAAGTTCTTTGCCCTAAAGCAGCTACAGATACCGAAACGTCCGGGAGGCTCAAATAATTAATAGACGCGAAATAATCCGTTTAAATTGTTTTATTTAAATGTGCGACAGTCGCGGACACCGACGAAAATTTTAACATGCAACATACTAAAATAAATTTAATGTATGTAACAATTTCTTGTTTCTCAAAACTACTACAATGTTTGCTACTTATTAGTTAATATAAGTTTTTAAATTATAACAAACAATTATTTACTCAATGCATTTATTTTACTTGGGGTGTAATTCATTATCAAGACTTGACTTGGCTTCAGCTTTCTAGGTCACCTGGAAGTGAGTTAGGTTTTTGATTACCAGTCAGTCAGTCAGTGAGTCAGTCAGTGGTAAAAATGCCGTTTTTTGGACTATAATATCTCAATAACTATTTCACCTATATTTATGAAATTTGGGGTTCTAGTTGTTCTAAAAAATCTAAATAGTTTCATTGTTTTATGTTAAATAGATTTGGAGATATTGGGGGGCAAAAGTGGCTCCAAACGGTTCGTGTAAAAAACACACGGCTGCTGCTCGCCAGTTCCTGGGGTGAACTTGGCTGGACACGCTGCCGCGTGTCTAAAAACGAAAATATAAAAACGAGCTTTTCCGAAAAAATATTATGACGAAATTTTATTCAAATGGCTATAAAGATTGGGATAACCGGTTTAATCATATCAGGGCCTTATTCAATTATAACTATTGTACATAAATTATGGTTTTGTATCCAACAAAGGATTAAAAACCTCATGAAACAAGGGGAAAAACTTGTAAGCCTTTCCATGGGGAATAAATCCTACACACTCATAAGACACGGCCAGGTACGTCAAGCCCAAGCCCTCCCGGAATGGGCCGGAGATGCGTCGAGGCCAGAAAAACAGCGATAAAATAATGCACTTACTTGGACGCTATCGCTTACTAGCGATCTCTTCTAAACATCCTCATTCTCTTAGGGTGAATCCAGACTGGCGTTTGCGTCGCGTAATTTCGGTCGCGCCATACATTATGTTGCGTGATCACCTCACACTTATCTTATCTTATCTTATCTTATTAGGAAGGGGTCCTTGCGGATACACTTCGACCCAATGGGATCTTTTGTGTAGTTACCCCCATCGCGCCTACTCAAAGGATTGTTCCACCACCTTCATATATCGGATGATGGAACCAGTTGGTAGTGCCTGGAATTCCTTCGGTTCTGGGTAACCAATACCGAATTCCTTCATTCTGAGTCTGGCGAGGGCATGACATCCACACAGTATGTGCTTCATTGTCTCTGCCTCCTCGCCACACATTCTACAATCTGTATTGTCAGACAGTCCCAACTTGGCCAATAGTCCTTTGACCCCAAAGTGACCAGTAAACACCCCCGTTATGATTCGGAGCTGTCTTTTGCTGTATTCCCATAATTTATTGGTCCAGCCTGATTCTATACATTCCATGAATAGCTTTGAGTGCCTCAAGCCTGCCATTTTCCTCCACTCTTGTTGGTGCTGGTTTTTGGCATAGTCCTTGATGGCTGTTGCTATGGTTCCCTGCGAGAGACCCACACATGGTTCAGGTCCTATGAAACTTGTCGCAGACCCTTTTCTAGCAAGTTCATCTGCAATTTCATTACCGATGAAGCCTTCATGCCCTGGGATCCATACCAGTTGCACCTTATTGTGCCTTCCAAGCTTGTTCAAAGCTAGGACGCCATTATACACAAGTCTAGAATCCACTTTAGGCACACCCAGCGCTTTAAGTGCCGCTTGACTGTCACTGAGTATGTAGATGTGCTTCCCTCTGGTAAGTCTATCTATGTTCTCCTGGGCACAGGCGATTATAGCGTATGTCTCCGCTTGGAAGACAGTCGCATAACCTCCCATACTTGTACTTGCATTGAAGTCTTTTGCATGAATGCCTGCTCCCGTACCTGATCCCATTTTTGATCCATCAGTGTACCAAATAATGTCCTCACCATCTGCTGTAGGTCGCTCGCGACCCTCGGCCCATTCCGCCCTCACACTAGTATGGCGCGAACGAAATTACGCTCGGCTGGCTGCAACTTTAGGGTCACTGACAATGGGAAATGCGATTTCTCTGACATCACGGAAAATAATGTTAAATTGTTTAAAAATACATTTATTTTAATTTCTTTTCTGAGTTAGGAAAAGTAAATGACACAAGAAATAAGCTGTGTGGAGATCTAAAATGTGATCGCGCGCCATCGTAACAAAGGTGCTGTATTATTTATGATATTACTTTTTTGTTGGCTGTGGTGTCAAAGATATATTTATTGACCAAAATGACATTTGAATCTTGGCAAACACGTCGCGTAACGCCAAAAGAGACCGCGACTCACTATAGATTACTATACTGTGAAAAGATTACGGATGCCAGCGATGTGTGAGCGCCAGCTAGCGAACGACGCACGACCCGGTCGCTCTGAAAGTAGTGTGCTTGCGAAACCCGCCAGAAACGGGATTATTTTACAACAGCATGCATAACTAAGATTCGGTTGTCAGTCACATCACCGTGGTCGCATTGTTCCGTATCCCGTGGCGACCACGACCGCTGGGATTCGATTGCCATTTTATGAATTCACCGTATCCGCTTGTTCTCTGGCCACACCCTAACGGCCCTTCCGGATAAACCGGCGAGGCATTTGGGAAATAACTGAGGATTAGAGCATTTCACCCATTACCTGCTCCGCCCTTTGTTCGCCTTACAAGCTGAATCTAATTAGACTGTTTTGATTTTCGGTAGGACCCATAGACGAACAATTTCTACGACGTTGCATGTTGATGATGAATGATGATGTGGTGTAGGGACGCCCGGCTGGAGACAGGCGAGCTGTAGATCACTTGGTTGAGTTCCTTCAGCCCAGTTCCCAGTTGGCACCATTGGTTAGGTACTGTTCCGGCGGCGCTCTCCTTCTTTGCATGTTGCCTTCTTTTGCGAATCTAATCAGACGGTTGAAACCATAGACTAACTAAATTCCACGGCGTCCTTCCTAAATTTAAATTTCGCGTTCCTGTTTAAATTTATACTAATAACTAGCGACCCGCCCCGGCTTCGCACGGGTGCAATGCTGATAAATTACGCATGTATTATACATATAAACCTTTTTCTTGAATCACTCTATCTATAAAAAAAAACCGCATCGTAATCCGTTGGGTAGTTTTAAAGATCTAGGCATACATAGGGACAGACAGACAAACAGCAGGAAGCTACATTATGTAGTGAAGTTTCATGACGTTAGAGTTGGATCGGTGCGCACCGCGTGTCGCGATAATAGCCGATCTTATAAACAGTGCGTCACTTTACACCGGTCCGCCCTCCGCCTCGCGCCTTCATTCGTTCAATGCAGCGCGCAATCGTAGTCAGTCACACGCGTCGGCTGGTGACGTCACCATGACTCAACCAATGGCGTAGCATTTTTCAATGTTAACCAATTCAACCAATGTAGGGTATGATTCTTAACTTCGTCGTCTGCTCTCTTTCATTTTTTATTCTAATTACCCAAGAATAAAAAAAAAACATTGTAAGAAATTGGCCAAGAGCTTGTAGCGTCGTGAGTCATGAAGGTTGCCCGATATTTATTCATTTATACTAGGTCCAAGTACAAGAATAGGTATTAGTCCCGAGCTCGTCTGCTCTCATGCTATCTTCCATTCTTGTGCATAATTGAATGTGTCAGCGTATCACGAATGTGGCAAACAGCGATTTGAATTATTAAGAGGATGCAAACTACCGTGCAATGCAACTACGAGCTACGTTGGTTAGATCTCATTTTACTCCCTCGTGCCGGAAAATATGACATTTATTTGATTTAGCGCTATCTGCAAGCGGTAACGGAATTTTTTACCAGATTTGTAGATGAGATTGAACAGATCGTGGACCGAAATTGCCTTTCAGCTACTGATATCATTTGGCTCTTTCACACTCAAGCATAACGGATTATACCGGTAATAATCATTGTTCACACCACAACATATTCCAGGGGCTCCCTATGGCTATAACGCTGGTAATCCCCTCCCTCCGATAGCATAATCGGGAAGAAAATGACAATTTTCCATTAACCTCCCTACGTGGGTATGAATGCATTCCCCCAATTTGCGGCTCAAATCTCCAAGGGAGTAAATACTGTTATTTAAAACAATTTCCAAACAAAAACAGGCTGTAATTGTAAACTGGGGAAGTTTGGGGTACTTAAACGAGTTCGCGAGTGTTCTCAGAGAATCCCTTGGGTAGTAAAGGCGTAATTACATAAGCAGTTTGGATGCCGCGTTTTCTTACTGATTTCGAGTAATGAAAGGGCAAGATAAGTAACGTTTATTTGATCGTTTTACGAGTCTACGCTGACCCTATTCTGGTTTAATGGGGTTGAAGCGAAACTTGTTTGGAATTTGATATTCGGGGCGTTTTAGAATTGCGGGGTAGTGTTATTAAACATTAATGATGTTTTGCTTAAATGGCAATGAAGGTTTTCACCTTAATTGCTCGAGTTTTACAGAAGCCTGTGTAAAAGTTCGGGTTATCTAAGACGAATACTGATTCGATTTGTATTAAAGTTGAAATGAAATTTGACCATCGTCTAATATCATTAGGTTTCTTTAGGTTTAGATTTAATTAATTTTGAATTTCATTAATTTTTACTAAATAATAATATAACTGTATGGTTACATAAAGAGTTATGAAAAACTCAAGTAATAAAATATAAATAATAACCTATTAATAAAAAACAATTAATTTAATAACGAAATTAATAATGCTTGTATCCAATGTGATAAAAAAGAGTTAAAACTTTGTAAAATACATTATGTTCGTATTATAAATATGTCATGAACCCTGTACTGTAACGTGCCATTATAAAAATTGTTGCTACTGAGGATCGTGACATCCACCATGGATCAGCTTCCTCCGGATGATGTTGCGCCACCTTCCATGGTCCTTGGCCACCTTCAGCACATCGTGGAGTCAAGTGCAGCGTCAGTGTTATTAATAAAGGATTTGTATTTAGATGTCTATTTGAAAGTAATCATCTTAAGAACTTCATCTATTAAGTAATAAAAAATCGGAAAAAAATGTATTCTTTATTCTTTCCCAGTACCTCACAAACTGATGAATGACCTCAGTAAAAGGCTCATTGAGTCTACTGGTGACCGAAGTGCTGGCAGCTTCCTCGCACAACGCATTAGCATTGCAATTCAGCGATGAAATGCTGCCAGCGTCTTCGGGACCAAGCCGCGGGGGCACAGTTTTGTAGATTTATTTTAGGTTAATTTAATTTATTTTAGATTTTAGTTCCTTAGTTTTATAATTGAATTGTATTTAAATTCTATTTCGTAGCAAAGTTAACGTTTAAGCTTCTTTAAGACGCTTTTGTTTCACCGCCTATTAAGTATAGGCTATAACTTAAAGTGGCATTAGTAACAGTTTTGTGGAACAATGTACCTACTTGACATTTGAATAAAAAATAATTAGAAACATCGACGAACTCAAACTTTAAACATAACTATACCATCCTAACCCCAAGCCTACCGCAGCAAGCAAATATAAAATTTTTGTTTTACTCATTTCTAACAAAGTTTACCACAGTCAAAAATCCCGTGAAAAATCGCCGCGTTTCGCCCCCCGTATGCCGCGTCCTAACAACCGCAACAAATGGCTGCGTTTACTTTTAAAACTTCCACCACCCACAACAGCTTTATATAAATGTGCCTTTTATTCCATACAAAACACGGGCGTTTTTGCTGTAAATAGAAACAACTAGATAGGAGTTTGTGAAGACAAATAGACGAAATGACGTCTGTTTACCTGTGACAAAGGAACGTTAAATATTTTATTTTATTTGCTCCCCCCTCTTTATGCCTAATGGCACTCGTATTAAGTTTGTTTGATGTCGTGTGATTTGTTTTAATATGGTACTAGATTATTATTCAGGGTTTAGAAGGGAGAAGTTTACAGTTCTGTTATTAGATTATACATATAAAACTGGAGGACATCTGCTCAAATCAGGCGCTATGTAAAGATTGGTGTCTACTGATATGAATAAATAAAGATAAATAAGGCCACTATAGACATAAGTAGCTGGTCATCATCATCATCATCATCATCATCAGCCTATTCTTGTCCACTGCTGGACATAGGCCTCTCCAACTGCACGCCATTGTAAGCGATCCTCGGCTACTCTCATCCGGCTTTTGCCAGCCACCCTGCACAGATCATCGCTCCACCTAGTCTGAGGGCGTCCCACACTACGCTTGCCGATCCGCGGTCTCCACTCAAGAACACGTTTACCCCACCGGTTATCGGTTCTTCAGCTAATATGGCAGGCCCACTGCCACTTCAAATTGCTAATACGGTCGGTAGTAGCTGGTCATTATGGTTCAATTCGGCTGAGATCTTGTCACTTGTTCCAATTAAAACGGAATATATTGGAAACTACGGGTCCTATTTCCAGTCCTATTTCCATGGAAATAGGACACCAATCATAACTAAAAACCATCTCGACCGACATATCTTTCTATAAAGACCGCACTCAAATAGTCTATCCGTTTGGGAGTTACGATGCCACAGACAGACACACATACAAATGTTAAACTTATCACAACCCTCTTTTTCGTAGGGGGTTATTATTTAATTTTTATCTGGCTGGGCTGTGTATAAATGCAAAAAGGTGTGTTTGTGTTATTACTAGTAAGAGTGGCATAGACCATTGTGTGGTTCGTGCCTCTGTGTAATAAGGATGCTCAATCCGGTTCGAAGGACGAAAATGCCTTTTACAATGCCCGTATATTTTAAAATGCACGGGTCTTGCGCATGTGCTGTCGGAATGTATATTAAAAATATGTCAGGATAGGTTGTGGGCATGATGGATATAGTCTGACCGTACAAATTCAGATTCGGAAATATTAGCAAACTACCTTTCACGACTTGACGCAGCCACAGGATACCTACATCTAGTTTTTTACTATGTATATGAGTAAGTACTAAAGTTATTCAAACAAACTAAATCCTGGCAAACTGTTTACTCTCAGTTGGCATTATTTATCTGAAGCATTCCACTTCGAATTCAACGAGAAATCAATCACATTTCCCTTACCATACTAATCCGTGATTTGATCGGATGATATACTGTTGCCATGGCAATGTGCCTGTACAGCACTCTAAAACGGCTCAAGTGTACTTAGCGTTTAAGGGATATACGTCATTTTGGATTAGACGTGGCTGAATGTTTGCCTTCCATTTCAGCAGACATCAAAGAACTTGTGAATTATCGTCTGAACACATTTAAATCGATTGACGCTCAAAACGCTTGGTTTTGATAAGCCGGGTTTTGTTATCTTTGATTTTTCTAGATGAATAAATTTTTAGGGTTCCGTACCCAAAGGGTAAAAACGGGACCCTATTACTTAGCCTCCGGTGTCCGTCTGTCACCAGGCTGTATCTCATGAACAGTAGACATTTTCACAGATGATGTATTTCTGTTGCCGCTATAACAACAAATACTAAAAACAGAATAAAATAAATATTCAAGTGAAACTCCCATGCTACAAGTAATCGGTTGCGTTAACTTTGCACCTCATTTGTATCCGGCGCCATACATACCAGGTACAAACTTAACCCGGCCAGTTAAGAAGGGATAAGTTGTACAGAACCCTCGGTGCGCGAATTACCTGCACTAAATTGGTGCACTTGGCCGGTTTTTACTACCTAATAAGTGACAAAACTTTCCAGGATGAAATGATTTCGGAGGAGCTTTCTGAAAATAACAAAAGCACAACTTCTAGAACCATTAATTGATTAATTAATTATTATAATATGATTGTAAGTCCTTAGCCGATTTATTTATTGTTTATTATAATGTTCGTAAATTGTAAATTACTTATTTTAATATTGTCTAGATTATGACGATGCAAAGGTGATTCAACGAATCCCTACTTGATTAAATGATGTCTTATCTTATTATTAGGAAGGCTTTAAATATAATATATAAAATTAATTCCCTCCAAATTTCAGAACACCACACGTGCCCCACAGGGGCCGTTTTAGGGCTTAAGTGCCGAAGCTTTAAGCCCTTACTTAAACATAATGCAGCTTATTCGGCCGCCGCCGATCGCCGTCTCGCAAATGGTACCCGTATAAATCTAATACAGCTTTAAAAAACCCTTGCTGAAATACGCTTCAAGGTTTGCTCCTCTTGGTGCCTGTATTTTGGAGATGTAAACTTGTTTATTTTAACCCTCTACGAAAAAAGAGGGGGTTATAAGTTTAACACGTGTATCTGTGTATTTGCGTATCTGTGTGTTTGTTTGTGGCATCGGAGCTCCCAAACAGATGGACCAATTTGAGTGCGGTTGGAAATCGAAAGACTTGTCTGTTGAGATAGCTGTTAGTTAGTTAGTTAGTTGCGCTGGGCATTTTCCGCAAGTCGACATCCAAACGTGCCTATTTTGCGTGAAAAGGGGGGTAGCGCTACTCCAACCACCCCAACTCCTCGACAAACCTTATCAAAGCTTTAATGTTGCTTGTGGCGTCGTGTACGGTACTTTGGGATCCTAGGTACTTCGTCCTGTATGCTTCTACCTGTTTGCAATCTAGTAGAATATGTTTGGTGGTTTCTTCTGCTTCCATGCATGCCCTGCATAGAGGGCTATCTGTTATCCCTAAATTGAAAAGGTGTTTGTTCAGAGTATTATGTCCCGTTATTATTCCTACTATTTTGCGTAGTTGGTTCCTGTGGATTCTCAGCAAGATTGTGGTGAGTTTGTGGTTCCTATGCGGAAGACTTTCTTTTGTCTGTCTACACGTTCCTATGTCTTCCCAGTATTTTTGGTGTTGGTATATTGTATATTGGTTCATTGCCTTGTATATGTAAGATTGTGGTAGGGGTATTATTGGCTCTGGTCCGCATGTTGGTGTCTCTGATCCTTTACGGGCCAGTTCATCCGCTGCATCATTGCCTCTCGAGCCACTGTGTCCCTTTATCCACTGTAATGTTACTTTATTTTTGTCATTGCACACCTCTGTGTTGCTGCGATGACATTCGTCTATTAGAGCAGAGGTACATTTATCACTGTCTAGTGCTTGTAGTACGGATTTGCTGTCTGATAGTATACGTAAGTTTGTGTTTTGAATCTGGCGTCTTTTTATAGCGTTGCAGGTTTCTATTATTCCTACGCATTCTGCCTGGAATACCGTGTTGTGTATACCTAGGGGTTTAGAGATGTGAATACTCAAATCCTCCGAGAATATACCACAGCCCGTTCCATTTTCAGTCTTTGACCCGTCTGTAAAGATTCTCAGGTCCTCTAGGTTTCTAGATAGCTGCTTTTGCAGTAGCAATTTTTGGTGGAAATAGGACCAGTAGTTTCCAAGATATTCAGCTTTAATTGGAACTAGTGAGAAGATCTCAGCCAATATTGAAGCTAAGAATTCCAAATTTTGTAGTTATGTTCAGTTTTAGTAGCATTTTGTATATCACTCATTGAATGAGGGTCTCATGATAACCAGCTTCTTGTGTCGGGGGTGTTTTAATTTTTAATTTTGATAAATGAACATTTTTTTGATGTAATAGCAATAAAACAATACATATTTAATGCCTAGGTATGGGCGAATACAGATTCAGGAGGCCGATCTCAATATAAGAAGATGGTATTAGATAGTATTTAAAAGTCTCCGTTCTTCATGAATAATGACTTCTTAATAAAAATCGTTAGAAAAGCGAAATGTACAAGAGAGCTCATTCGACGTAGAAAAATCTGCGGATTTCAACTATATATAATGAAATGATAAATTTTATTCTGCAAGTAGGCCACAAAGACACTTTTACATGTCTGAGTCTAAAGGTATTTACAAGAGGAGACCGTTGACAAGAAACACCGAAAGAAACTCAACAATCAGTATTTTTTTCAGAAAGCATATTTAACTATTAGTGATATAAACTTAACCTAACATGTACCTGCCTATCTTAATAATTTAGGCTTATACGTAGTTCTTGAAGCAAACATAATTAAACTCTTATTTATTTCTCTCGCCTCCAAGTGTCAAAATACTGCAGTACAGAGAGGACCATTCCCTCCCAGCCCCTCACCCGTCACGGGGACCAGCATTAGCCAAATACGATAAATAAAATCAATCTCCGACGAATACCCCAGCATTGAAATTTCGCACTGAATCTGCGAATTTCATGATATCGACGCTAAAAGTTTAATAGTTTTCTGTTAACTTTACATAATAAAATTCATTGGAAGTTTACTATACGTAATATATGTACTATTATATAGGACCGACAGACACATGCTAGGTTATATTTTTACCAAGGCCATAGATTTACCAAAATAATTAATTATTCAAAAATATCAAGTAATGTGCCTACTAAACCTCAGAAACATCAGTACGCACCAGAGTTTTGTATTCCTTGGTACGCGGTGTAGGTACGCACACAGCAATGACAGGAAACATCGGAATGTGGAATCTGTCTGAAATATCTCGAGGAGATTCCGCATAATTTTGCTTGATGTATTTTTGAATTTGAATACCTTTCATGTTCTTTTAGCTCCGTGAACACTTATCGCATTTGTGATTGAATATTTCACATTTGCAACAAAAATATAAGGAAAAAGTTGATTCTAGTATTTTATAATTATAATTCAATAATAAATGCCCGTCAGAATAATGTGCTTTTCCTTTTCCTTGCAAGAATACTTACTTCAAAAATTTGCAATTAATGAAAATAGTTCATAACTTATAATACCAATGAAACTATATTTGATCATTGAATATATTACAAAACCCACAGTGTTTATGGCATTTTATTTTTAGGTAGCAGCTTCGCTAAAATACGCGGGGAAAACATTTAAAAAAAAAAACCTTCGTCTTTATTTAATTTTTCCATATTATACAAACTTCAAAAATAACAAAAAGTTCAAAAACAATAAAACGAATCAAAAAGCCCGCGCGAATCATTCCCGGCGCAAAAGTGCCCAACACGCTCGCCGCGTTACCGCGCTGTATCGCGATGGTCAGCCTCTGCACCACGAATTATAGCCAGCAATTAAAGTATATACGAGTATACATTAACCTTGTGAAAATATTCAGTTGACCTTAGCCTCGTGGCTTAAAATTTGTTCAGCTGTTTTAGTGCATTATTGCAAAAACAAACATTTCTACAAACTGTGCATATTTTTTGTATGACAAACTAAAGTAAACTTACTTATTCCTGGGCTATACTTATATATAATATATGTATTCATTAGGTAAACATTGATTACGATTGTAACTGTTGTATAAAAATAAGTGTGCCGTTATCTTTGTGAAACTATTTTGATTGTACATAGTATATTACATGTATTATATAGACTGCAAAATGAGACAGCTAGGCATATTCTTGTTTAAACATTATTTCAGTCATAAATCCATCTTTTCCTAACCACGGCAATAAAGGAAACGTAATATTAAAACCGCTTGAGTCGCGAAAAATGTTGTAAGCCAAGCGCCATGTTTCATTATTTTTTAAGTCCTTTTTACTCGTTTCCCTCAGAATTTGCATCAGTTTGTGCGGAAAAAAAGCAAATTAATAGACACAATATAATATAAAATAAAAATAAAATAAAAATAAAATAAAAAAGCCTGTTTATTTCTTGCAAAACTAAAAACATTGTAGAAAACAATCAAATAATTAAATTTACCATTATTGAAATTAAAATTAAACGCACTTTTGAATTTACAATTAATAAAAAATTACATTACAAAATAAAATATTACAAATAAAAAATATGTATAGTCAAATCACAATATTCACAATGTCAAGTTCATTTCAATTATATTATATTATATTGTACTTAATTAATTACTTATTTATAAACAATCGCAAATTCCTAAATTAAACCCTATAAATTTGATTTAAAATTAATTAATAAATTTAAATATTATAATAAATTCAAATTCAAAGATTTCAAATATTGTCATGTTTGCAAGAACCCCTCTTTAGTGAAGGTGAAGGCCTCCTCCAGTGACGACCAGTGATCCCTGTTGGCAGCGTCGAGCATCCAGTCCTTACCAGCGATTAGTGTGATGTCGTCTGTCCATCTCGTCAAGGGTCTTCCTCGCTTTCTGTGGCCTGTAGGTCCCGTCCAAGAAGTTAGTCGTGCAGTCCAGCGGTTGTCCGTCATTCTAGCCACGTGACCGGCCCATCTCCACTTTAATGCCTGAGAGTAGGATAGAGCGTCGGTTACTTTTGTTTTTTGACGAATGATGGAATGTCGCACTTTGTTGATTTTTCTAAGTTTTAGTATGCTTCTCTCCATACTCCGCTGGCAAGTTGTTATTTTGTTTTTAACTCGTCGAGTAAATTTCCAGGTTTGACAGGCATAAGTTAGTGATGGTAGAAGGCAAGTATCTATCACTTTTTTCTTTAGTTTTAATGGCATCTGACTTTTTAGGATTTCTTTGTGACTCCAAAACTTTTTCCACGTATTCGTTACTCTTCTGTCGACTTCTAGGTCATTATTTTGTTTGTGGAAAGAGATTTGCTTTCCTAAATAAACGTAGTTTTCGACATATTCCAGTGGTAAATTGTTGAGAGTTATAGTTGTTTTAGTATCGTTCGTCATCAGTTTCGTCTTGCTGAGGTTTATTTCCAGTCCTACTTCCGCACTTGCTTTTTGTAGGGACTCTATCATGGATGCTAACTCTGCGCTATTTTCTGATAGCAACACGATATCGTCAGCAAATCGTAGATGACTGATGTACTTACCATCTATGTTTAAACCGAACTTGTCCCAGCCAAGCTTACTAATAACTGCTTCGATTACAGCTATGAATATCCGCGGTGACAGGGGGTCACCTTGCCGTACTCCTCTCTTTATTGGTATAGGCGGTCCTGTGGTCTCTAGTTTCACTCTACTTATGCTGTGTTTGTACAAGTTCTTTAAGACATCGATATATTTTTTCTCTACATTTTGTGAAGCCAGAGCCTGCCAGATCGAGGTGTGGTATATCGTGTCGAAAGCCTTCTGGTAGTCAACAAATACTATGTACAACGGTCTGTGGAACAATATAATATAACAATGTTCAATGTTTTTATACATTAAATTTAATAAGAATTTTGACCTGTTGAAGTTAAAAAGATATATATAGAATTTTAACATCACATGTAGAAAATTGGGGCAAAATTTCACATTGGTATCTATCGTATTCTATAAAGAGATATCATCCCTGTTATGGCTACGTTAGCAATTTGCTTTGTTTACCTTTAAATGACATGACACTATTATATCTTATTACAGCTCAAACAGCATAAATTTAAATAAAGTGAACTCAGGTAATTGCGTCTGTGGACGAAAATGCGTCTTTTGATGATATCATAACTTCACTTGTATCTTAGATCCTTTCCGACCGATAAATTTTCTACTCTGCACCCACTTGAAGCATCTCTGTTTGGCCCTATGGTTGACTGGTAGAGAATGCCATTAGGCATTAAGTTCGCCATTTGTACTGACTTTTGTTTTGTGCAATAAAGTTTAAATAAATAAATAAATATAAACGCAACACTTTATAACTAGGTCCACTCTTTTTATATTAATATTGCCGAACTTTAACTTTATTTTTGCAATATATCATCAAAAGACGCATTTGCCTCTATAGACGCAATTAGCACATGTCCGTAATAAGGCTGACATATCGCTCAAATGACTGTACGTCAATGGAATTAGACCCCGTCAGGATATGATTCGGATTTTCGGTTCGTGACTCAAGATGGCCGCATGCGTTTATGTTTCGTTGTTCATTATTTATTAATTTTTGTTGTTCATTGTGTAGTATTAATAGCGTATTGTGCTGTGATCTAACGTATAAGTGAATAGCTAATGAAGAATTCAACTTGAAGCGTTCATAGCCCTTCCCGGGTCAAGGCCCGATAGTCCGTGTGGTTTTTTGTAAATCGCTATCACCTTACAAAAAGCTCAACTCACCGTACAACGTTCTTACAACCTTGAGACTGGCAGAATTGTCACAATGGACAGTAGCCATTTTTTTTTATACAAATTGAATTGAATTGGATATATTTCGATCCGTTGGCGCCATTTGGAGTTAGCGCTCATACATTTCTAGTTAATCGGGCACCGGGTCTATCGTGTGTAGGTGATGAATTGATGATTCCGTATTTCAATGGAGCTCACTGACATTGCTTCATTACCGCTCAAAGAGGAACGGACCGGAATTTTACTTTGTGAACCATTACTATGTGAGATATGTTGAATGAGATGAAAGAGATATTTTTATTTTGTTTTAGTTCACCGTATGATAAGGCTTTGAACGTGGATGTACTGTAACGACGTATATTAACATTGAAACACTGTATTGCATATAAACGACGATTTGACGACGCGTTTGGCTCGGTTTGTAGACACCTGCCTACTGAGCCGGCGGTCCCGGGTTCGAATCCCGGCTGGGGCAAATATTTGTGCTTGGGTCATGGTTGTTCTATGTATTTAAGTATATATTTATGTATATAAGTACGTATATCATTGTCTAGTACCCATAACACAAGCTTTCTTGAGCTTAATTTGGGACTAGATCGATTTGTGTGAGGTTGACCGATATTAAAAAAAAAAAAAGGTGATTGGTCTATTCCGCATGTCCGCTCCACCTCGCTTCAATGAAAACGCACCCTATAACTCTTACTATAAAAACAATGACTGCAATAACGTGAATACGCCTTGGTAGCGGAAAATGTAAGATTTCCATGGTGCGGTGAAGAATGTCCATATTTGTACAATGGCGCGGGGAAATATTTTCTAAGCCTATTTGCATTTCCTTCGCCCCGAGCCAAGATAAGCAGACTTGTATACTGTGAGCTCCAGGAAAATAAAATATTGGTCCTATACGTACATGTATGAAGGTCTCATTCGATTCAGCGGGAGGAATTACATACGAATGACACTTAAATTGTCTAGCTTGTAAAATATTAATCTTTTAAAATATTCCCCCTGCCCATACCTCCCCCAATGGCGGTAGGACCCCAAAATTTTGGCAAGACTCGGCAGATCCTTATTTCTAGTGCCAAGATAAAGTTATAAAACATAGTTTCATTGTCTATATCCGCTTAACTGCCATAATTAGTTTTATTTTACCTGTAGTAAACATGGACTTTTAAAAGCTTTTTTCTATGTCCGCTGTTATTCTATAAAAGTCAAAAAATCTGCTAACTTTATGAGCGAAAAAATAAGTATTCAGTTTCTCGAATGCGCCCCGATTTTGGTGATTAATTGAATTCCCAGCGGCTAAGAGGCCCATAAATGCCGGGGAAATATGCGGAAACAATTCAAGATCACTGGCATAACGGCCTTTTCATAGAGAACATTCGGCATCAAAATAGCTGACAATTTTAGTATGCAATTTGACATATAATGCTAGTAGAGAAATTGCCACTACTTTAAATGCTGACCGTACACTACATAACTCTGATCTTTAATTTGTACTAAGCCAGTATCTTCATTGCCTGTATTTCATGCATCGCGACAAGTATTTTTTCAATTGCAGACGACCAAAATCAATCCTTTGGAAAAAGGTTATGATTATGAAACATGGCGTACGACCGTACGCTAGCTCTTGCTACATCGTAGCAATCGTAGCGCCGTAGCAGGCGCTACGAGTCGACAGCCGTAGCGTTGACCATAACTTAGTGGACATCTCAATGCATTCTATATATATATGTCGGCGGCCGATCGTAAAATTCGCCAGATCACGAAATTCCTAGGCATATCGTGAAACGCCGCCATTTCGTGATTTGGCTAAACGTTGACCAGGCATATCATGATGTGCCTGATAAAATATACGGCAGATCGATTAGAGCAACGCATTCGTCGATATTCCTAGCTATATACCGGGCACATCGTGAAAATCCGGCAGATCACGAAATTCCTAGGCATATCGTGAAACGCCGCCATTTCGTGATTTGGCTAAAACCGCACATTATGAAGCGTTTTTTAGGTATATAAAAAAAAACTAACCTAACCTAACCCGGCCGAGTCGGATCTGCTCTGAAAGGTGATCAGGATTAGATGGTTACGGACGGGTTAGGTTAGGTTAGTTTTTTTTTTATATCCCTAAAAAACGCTCCATAATGTGCGGTTTTAGCCAAATCACGAAATGGCGGCGTTTCACGATATGCCTAGGAATTTCGTGATAGCCAGATCATGAAATGGCGGCCTTTCATGATATGCCTAGGAATTTCAAGATCTGCCTAAATGTCACTAGGCAAATCGTTAAACGTTATGTTTTGAACGATATGGCGGATGTCGTTTAGCCAAATCACGAAATGGCGGCGTTTCACGATATGCCTAGGAATTTCGTGATCTGCCGGATTTTACGATCGGCCGCCGACATATATATATACTAATACTATTATAAAGTTGTAAAAGACTAAATTTATGCACATACCTTTTTAGCCTTTTTACTGACATTGTAACAAGAGCGAAAAAGGTACGTGTACGTTTCCTTGACTGAACATCGACTAAATTCTACAGAACTATATGAAATAGGCTATCTGAAAGTCACTAATTAAATCGTTTTTTTTTTTTTTGGTTGGCACCTGGTTTTTATTTGGACCGTAATCGGGTAATACAACGACATGTTTAAATGCAATAAAGAGACAATACAATGCAGTTGAATATGCAACCATCTCCGTGTACCAAAATTGGTTGAACCCATTTTGCCGTTTTAGTGTGATGGGGCCACCAATAGATCGATAGAATGCGTTATAACCAAATGCTTATATGAAACTAAAACTCATATCGTGGTCTTAAGATTTTTCCGATCACTAGAATCATAACTACTATACAATCTGGTAATATTGTAAAATATTTTTTTCTCCGTGTGATTACGTTCTCTTTCTAAGCGTCATACAGAAAAGTAATGAAACTGTAGTTTAAAAAATATGATATCTTGTCAATTAGTTAAGATTAAAGCGGCGTAGATCGTCAGGAAAACGCGCAACACGAACACAAAAATATTGTGAACAATGCTGCTGACGTTCAGGAAATGCAGAATTTTTGAGGACCTGTTTCAGGAAACAGACGAGACTGGGCCAAATAATTCTACTTATCAACATAATTTTTCGGAACACGTACAGATACGGCACGTCAGCCGCAGAGGCGACGTTGCTCATCAACTATTCACTTAGGGCTGAGGCGGACCGGACAAGTTTATTTGTACCTTTATTGCGATAAATAATTCTGGGGTCACTCGCTCTCTAAAATAGATGGACGATTTAATGAGCAATGGACGTGAATTAAACCCGTATTTGTGTTTTAATATCTCTGAGACTTACGGTAGTTATCTCTGAATGTTTTTGTTTGTACTACTACTGTGTTCGTGTGTTTGCAAATAAATATTTCTTTCTTTCTTTCTTTCTTTCTTTAGTTTTCTATGTAATGTAGGTTCCGTTCCAAAGCAACCTCCTTAAGCAAATTCCACCAGGCGGCGAGGGCAACGACGGACCGGAACAGATGGAGACAGATCATAAAGGCAAAACCAGCCAGTGATCACGATCCTCAATAATGAGGGACCGATTGAAGAGAGTAGGTTCCTTTGGAGAGACGATGAGGTCACGGGAAGCCGTCGCATGAAGGCAGCGCTCGATCAGATGATGTGCAGTAGACGCGATTTACTCTATTGACGAATTTTTTTCAAGTAACTGAGTGCACACCCTTAACCGGTTCGCTACCCAACATAAATAATTAATTTATATATAAACTTAGTACCTATAATTATGTTGACATGTAAAACTATGTTTTATCAAAATAAATGAATGAATGAATGAATGAATGTGGAGAGCGTTGAGAGAGGCCTTTGTCCAGAAGTGGACTGCTTATGGCTAATACGAAGAGGATGATTTCATTTAAGGGTACAGGTACAGGTATTTCATTAAGAAGCCATAGTTTCAAAGGCATTGTGCGCTTTGGAATCACACAGATAACTGTGTGCTTTTGTAATTAAGTATTTCATAGATATTTGCACGTTTTAGAAGATTACTGGAAAACAAAGTACAGTCAACCAATTTGATTCCTAGGCCATTTCGTACCTTGTCACAGTGAAAGTCAATATGAAAGCCGCTTGAAATCTCTCTGACTGTACCTATGAATGTCACTGTTTGGCTATTGATGTTGAAAGCGTATATCCAATGCATTTCTGACTGAGTGGATGAGGCGATGAATACACGTCAATAAATACACCGAGTTCGATTACTGGAGAACGCATAAAGTTTATTTTTATGCTTTGATTTGGAATGCTTTGTTGCAATTTAAAATTCTATTTCAATAAAGCATGGAATTAAAATGTTAATCTCATGTACCTACGCCAAACAGAAAATCCATTCGGATTGAGCAAATACTCGTACACGTCCACCCCGATGAGTGAATAATGATGTTTCGTAACAACAAATTACCTGCCACTGAAAACGGGCATCAAACAGACCTAACCATTTAAACCGTTGCAAATATTGATGTTTAAAAACTTCGTTTCCCCACACCCACACGAAAAGTAACCTTTTGAACAAGGATATAAAGTTAAAATAGGTAGAGGTCTCTCGCTTCACCAGCGCACGCAACTTGTTTAATTTTGGCTACCGTACCTTTGTACCCGAAAATAAAATAAAAAAAGTTTTTGTCTACATTTTCGTAATACAGAGCGATGGGGTGATGTCAAAGGAATTTTTGTCGAAGAGAATTTTTCGTTTTGCCGCGCGGAATTCCGTTTTGGCGAACGGCAAGTTTGTCATTTATATTGAAATTGGTTTCAGCGTTTTGACGTAATTAAAATCGTTCGGCAAATTCTCGAGCTTTGTCTTCAAGATTTGGAGGTTTGTGTTTAAGACTGAAGTTTATGGAAACTGAGTCTGGAAAATGGAGATATGTTGAAGTTTTAAGAGTTCGCGTACAGTTTGCTTTGAAGTTAGAGTTGAAAGTTATCTTTAATCAACACATAACTCGTTTCAACGTTGAAATAGTTTGATCAGGATAACTCAAACACCAATAATAAACTTTAACAGCTTACTGATAAAGTTTATCCTCAGTCTCCGCTACCCAAAGGATGTCTGGAAGACCTCACTATTTAGCGATAAGACCTCCTGTTGTTTACCTCTGTTTGTTTTTGTTTGTTTGTTACCGTGCGAAGCCGGGGCGAGTCGCTAGTATGTAATAAATAAATAAATAATTAAATTAATAAATATCGGACAACCTCGCACAAATCGATCTAACTAGTCCCATATTAAGCTGAAGAAGGCTTGTGTTATGGGTACTAGATGATGACTTAAATACATAGGACAACCATGACCCAAGCACAAATATTCGGTATTCGAACCCCGGACCGCCGGCTCAGTAAGCAGGTGTCTACAAACTGCGCCAAACGCATCGTTTAAAATTGTATTTTAATGTGAATATAGGCTCCATCGCTCTCGAAGTCATACCGTGCTAATGAAAGTCCGATCATTTATCATTTATCATTTATTTATTTATATCAATATAAACTTACAGTGTTTGCACCAAATCGTTTACATGAGACCATTATATTACCTATATCTAAGACACCAAAAAAAGAAAAAAAACAATAAGTATACATTAAAAAAGAAAATAATAATAATGTCATTAAAATAATAATCTCATTCAAATAATTAGAATAACAAATAATCACATTAAGAAATAATATCGATAATATCAATGTCCGGAAATAAACAATGTCATGTCATTAATAAATGGAAAACACTATGCTATTAAATTCCAGCAAAACAATTAATAAAAAGCGAATTAACCTATTAAAATAATATTTAAACTATTGAGGCATTTTCTGCAAAATTCACCAACATTGTCCGCGAAAACATCAACGTCATGACCCTCGACAGCCATCACATTGAACAGGGCCAGTGCTCGGGGCGTAGGCGCATTGTCGGCTTGGCGGGTACGCGCACGCAGCCACGCAAACAGGCGGCGGCGGCGCCGCGGCGGCAGCGCGCTCACGGCGTCCGACACCGTCCGCATTACTGGTACATGCAGGCCCATTCGCTGCAATACGGATGAATTCCTAACTCTGTTGTGTACAACTCCATGGTAATGTACCAACAAAAGTAGTTTCCGCCTCAGTTCTAGTGAGTTGAGCCCCACCATCCCTGAGACAAAACGAGACGGGTAAAGATACGGGTAATAGCCATAAGACCTACTGTACAAATACCTTGCGAACTTTTTTTGTAATTTTTCGATCATGCTAATGTATTTGTACTCGTAGGGATCCCATACTATCGCACCGAATTCGAGTTTACTGCGGACATATGCGTTGTACAATATTACTGCTGTTCTAACATTTCTAAATTGTGAACTCATCCTAATAATAAAGCCTAAGGTTTTAGAAGCGCTTTTACAAATGTTGGTAATGTGCTGTCGGAAATTAATGTGAGCGTCCATGGTCAACCCCAGATCACGAATTCCATCTACTCGTTCCAACTGAACGCCTTGGAGACTGTAGCCGTAAGTGATGGGTGCCCTAGCCCTAGAGTACGTCATGACTTTGCACTTGGATGTATTGAAGTGCAAATGACTACTTATAATACTCCTATATTCAATACTGCTACAAACATTAGCATAAAATATTTGTAGGAGCGTTCGACGATGTCTCCACGGCACTAAGCATTTCACAAATAGATCCGCATTACGAGTCAAGAGTCAACAAGGACTATTCTAGAATATGACAGAATCCCGAATTGCTTTTAAATACGGCGTCGCCTAAATTGGCACTTTCCGATGCAAATTTTAGCTTTCATTTGGAGATGGTGAATCCGATTCGTGATAGTTTTAACAGATTTGAATTCCATTTACGTTTGAATTTATAAATATTTGGTCTATCTTTGATGAGGTGTTATTAAAGGTGAGTCAGTTGTTGAAATATTTAAGTCAGATAGTAGTAAGCGATGATTGATTTAAATGTATCTTTAAGAAAATAAGTTCAATTATTTTAAAACTATAGTGAGACATCTTCAATAATTATAAAACCGTTTAAAAACAGTTTAAACTCACGTAAAAATTGCCAGGAATGGCCCGACATGTTTCGAACTCATATGGAGCTCTTTATCAGGGGCAGCTTTTAATAAATGAAGTTGTGATGAAGAGCTCCATATGAGTTCGAAACATGTCGGACCGTTCCTGACAATTTTTACGTCAGTTTAAACCGGTTTTATAAGTTCAATTATTTTTACATTAATTCGATTGACATTGATTATTGTATAAAACGATATTTAGCTACTTTGGGCTGCATTTAGAGACAGTAACAAGATGTAGTTCAAAACTGGCAAAGCACATCGCTATAAAATACATAAAAGTAGTGTTGTTTCGGACAGATGCAATAAAAACATATCTAATAATATTGCTCCTTGCAAAATATAAATCTTATATTTTTGTTTTATGTCATAGGAGGCAAACGAGCAAATGGATCGTCTGATGGAAAGCGATTACCGTCGCCAATAGACACCTGCAACACCAGAGGAGTCACAAGTGCGTTACCGGCCTTTCAGGTCTCTTCTTGAAGGTTTGAAGGTCGTATCATTAAAATATAACATTTAAATGTATGAAGACGTAACCAGACAATTAAACCTTAAACAAAAACCAGAGACAGCAGAGCCACGTGCCGCTGTCACGCTGATTTACGCAAAAACCCGACCTCATAGTTGACTTTAACAAATAAGTCAGCACAATTACCGTGCGCGGATGATAAATCTTCATTCCACGCTCAATTATTCCGCGCAGAACGCGTATGCCTCAGTGTCAGCGCGGAGATGGGGCTACGAATTGAGCGGAAAGCGAAAAAAAAGGCGAAGAAAGATTGGCGTCCAGCTCAAAGCGGAAGGAAAATAAGCTAAAGCGGGTGTTAACATTCCACTCTCAATGATTTGGCCAAAAACGAGTAGGTTTTAGCGTCAGACTTAATTACGGCAAAGCAGAAAAATATAAGCTGAATAGCGTGACAATTGCGTCTTCATATACCATGCTCAAATCGCGTATGCCAGTAATGCTACGGTAAGGAGACAGAGCCACACCTTGAACAAAAACAGGAGGAAAATAAGTTGAAACGAGTGGCTTTCATTCCATGTCCAAGGATTTATCACAAAATAATTATGTTTGCAACATACGGGCGATGAGAAAAGGGTGATGGATATAATTGGGTAGGTAGTTTATTGTACGTATAACCCATAATCTTCACCGTGATATAGAGAAGAGATGAGCCGCAACAGCACCTCTAAGCAAATCTGTGTTAAGAGACTCTTTCTCGCGCCAGATATTTATCTATCTCTTTCTGTGCAGTACTGAGTGAGAGTGACGGGTGACGCTATGCTGCGCGATAACAGTCGTCAAACATAACTTATGTTTCTACTTCTAGCACAACTGTGGTAGACGAGCTGGAACAAAAAGTGAGAGAAATAGAAGTTGAAACGTAAGAGGTAGCGTTTCTTGAGTAAGGTTAACCTTAACCTTAAAAGCTTAACCTTAGCGCACTCCACTGTCGTCATCGCCTTAGTTGAGGCTCCAGCCTTAGCCCACTCCACTATGACAGCTGCCTTAATGGGCGAAGGTGCCTAAATTGTCCTTTGCGCTTTATTCCATTCTCTTTGCTTTTTATTGTTATTCGTCGTCCCTGCGACGTAAATTATGATACAATAGACACTTAACTCTTCCAGTTATTAATGGTTATGAAGAGTATGAAGCTTCACGGAGTTGTTTTATTACCTGAAACAAACAATATTTTATTTGTAAATAAAATCACAGAGTTTATTAGGATAAGTGAGACCTTCCGTGTGTTTTGTCATGATCTTGGTTTCTCTCGATGTTAGGGCCTTATCACACTTGCGATTTGCGAGCGTATTTTCTATACAAATAAGCGACGCGGCGAACACGCTGCGCGATCGCCTTCATACAAAATACGCTCGCAAATCGCAAGTGTGATAAGGCTCTTATTGACATAACCCGAGGTTTTCGGTGCACGAATGATTTGACTTACTCATACTTATACTTTTTGTTTCTAAATTTGCCGCTAGATGGCACTTTTTAATACAAGTCAACCTCTGCATCGCGGTATCGTTTGGCCGACGCAAAATGTACTAAAGGTTTGAAATTTCTATGCATTGTAACTTGTAGCATGCATTGCATCACAAAGAGCGTTTTATTTCACTGGGTGCAGAGGGCATCCTGGTCGAGGCTCAAACACGGGGTACCTACCTATGCCATTGATGATAACTAACTCCTATCAAAAACGCAAAATACAGTGAGCTTGTAGAGTCAGTCCGGGCAATCATGTCTCTCGAGCATTACCCGGGTAATGAGCCGGGTGCGCCGGCCGGGTAAGCGACAGTAACCCGGATGAGACGGCTCTGCATTATCTATGAGGGTGTAAAAAGCGGAATTCGTCACGACACGTGTCCGCGAAACGTGACGCGTAGCGTTGGCGAAAAAATGGCAATACAGAACCGCTTTTACATGACACTTGCCTGGGAAAGATCTCTATTTTGAGTCAATTTTTTCGTATTAAACAAGAATGAAATACTAGGAATTTAATTTAATGTATTACTTAAGTCTAGCAACTAATAGAATAAACAGGGTCAATTCAAAATACAACAGTAAAAACACAATTGTCTTACGATAAAAAAAAACACAATTATTTGTTCTTCTATAAACATCATGTATTCATTGCACGGTTTTCTTAACCCTTTAGCGACACGTACAAGATTCAGATGATAGTAACCATGAGGGCAAGCATGTATTTCGACCATTACCCGGGTAATCATCCGGGTAAGCGACAGTAACCCGGATGAGAAGGCTGTGCATTATCTATGAGGGTGAAAAAGCGAAATGCGTCACGACACGTGTCCGCGAGACGCGTAGCGTTGGCGAAAAAATTGCAATACAGAAGTGTTTTTATATGACAGCCTGAAGGTAGCAGGCTACTTTTTGCCCCAAAATATTTAGTGTTCCCGTAGCATGCGCGGGTAACACCACGCAGCGCAGCTAGTAAACGTATAAAGCAGGGGAATTACTATTTTGTACTGCTGACAGTACATAACTCGTTGCACTTCTGTTCTAAAGAACTTTCTTTGCAAACGCTACACCTAAGTCTCTTACCTTTTATGGTTCCGTAATGTAATAGAGAACCACAAAGCAGTTACAGGCGCCTAATGAACCCGGCAACGGTTTACGGGTTCCGTGTTTTATCATTGCCCTTTTACAGCCTTTGGTTTAGTGATCAAGGCGTAATGCAGTGTTGCCAAATGACAATTATGAAAATCTGTAGGGTGAGACAAAATTCCGTAGAATTCCGTAGATTGTCGCTTGAAAAATGCGTAGTTCTACATATTTTTTTCCAATGCTTCATTTGACTATACTGAAGCTTAAAATGTTATTAAAAATTAGTAACTTTTGCAAAAACGTAGGTTAAAAAAGCGAGTGTCTCAGAAAAAGTACATTTCGTTTCGTTTATGTCATGTTTTGGTTTTGGTAATAAAGAAAAGTAGTCTGAAATTCCGTAGGTACACCAATAATTTCCGTAGGTCATGGCACAGCCTAAATTCCGTAGATCCACGGATTTTTCCGTAGTTCTGGCAACACTGGCGTAATGTCATCGGATGTATACTGGGAGATATTTTATCTGTGCCGTTATTTCAATCTTTGCTGTCTCGGGATATGACGATAGTAAATAAGTTTATGTCATCGTGGGTCATAAAGTGAAGTAACAACACTACCGTGTTTTAGCTCGTAAATCTATTTTTCACATATATGTACACTTACAGTTTTTATTAGTCACGAAGTAATTAATGTTTTAACAGGATCATTTGCTGATTATATATTTTGTAGAAATACTACATTTTAATCTTATGAATACTTTCGTGAGTTATATTTAATTATTGTATTAAGCGGTTTACACTCACGTGAAACTGTCAGGAACGGCCCGACATGTTTCGAACTTGTATGGAGCTCTTCATCAGGGACTGCTACAACGCGGCAACTTCGTCACTAACGTGCCATGAACCGCGGTAATTTGGTGACTGTTAGGAATGCCTCGTCGGCCGGGTCCTAACACTGACATCTACGATAGCTCAGTTGAAGAACGATAAAAGAAGAAACACAAGGGTAAACGAATCGATATATATTGAACACAAACAATTAACAAAAATAGAGGATCGGAGCGTAAACTAAATTAACACACAAATTAACACAAATTAAAAACGCGAATTTAAACTAAATCTTAACTAATGTAGTCCTTTATCTAACACTGATGAAACTACGAATTACTGACTAACAAGATGGTAATACACTGGATGAAAGAGACTGAACGGAAGTACTGGCGGATCGCTGATCTACGCACTGAGAAACAGAGTGTGGACTCGATGTTTACTGCAGATGTACTTGAGTTGTACTACAAATTTGTGGAAAAATGGGCGCCCTTTTATTTGATCTGTTACATGTCTTAGAGGGACGCCCGCTCTGTTATATTTTACTAATTTCTGATTGAATTACAATATTTATCTTAAATCTAACTTATAGTTAATGACAAGGCTCACTTATAGAACACAAATCTATATGTGGTTTTGATGTGAGTCCCTGATGACGACCTCCATACCTGCCTTTCCTGACAATTTCACGTGTGTGTTCAATGCAATTCAATAAAAAAAAAGTTAATACTTTCCTGTGATTCACTGCAGTGTAAAAGACTCAAATCTACCGAAACCTTAACATTTAAACAAAATTCACAGTGTTAGTACAAAATTACGGACTTAATCCTTAATGGCATTCTCCAACACTCAACCATATATTGTACCAATATTCTGAACGTAATAGTTTGGATATAAAAGCGACCCGTTGTCGTCTGTCCGTCGCAGAAAATTCGAAATAACTCAACAATTTCAAATCAATAAATCAAGACCATGAAAGTCAAGTGTCCATTATGAGAATGAAAACAGTCCACTTCAAAAGAATAATTAATTAATTTAGTCTGTAGTGTATGTGTTGAGAAAAGGCCTCCCCTCATTCTCGCCAGTGGCCTCCGTTTAGAACAAATTCCTGCCAAGCGTTCTCGACTGCGTACAGGTCATCCCGTCATCTCTTTCGGTCTGCTTCTGCTTCGTTAGCCATCCTGCGGTATCCACTCAGTGGATAATTTCAAGAGGTTAAAAGTCCTCCGTCGAATTAGTTAAAGGGGGTGTGACGACCGCGCGGGTGCGTGTGCGTACCTAGTGCAAAGGTTCCCAATCGCTATTCAACGTGGTAACGCGGCTAGTGCGATGGGTACTTTTGGGGACAACTCGAGGGGGACTTTTTGACCAGGCTTAAGCTAGGTTTTTATTTAAATGAAGAGAGGTTAAATGTATTAAAAACTCAAAGGTAACAAACAAACAGTCAATTAACGAACTACAGCGGAGCGGGTTCCGGCAATATCTGGCCAAATCCGGTTCGAATTGGATTGTCTGGCGCCGACTTTTGCATCGGCGTCTATTTTATTACATTGCTTTCCGGCTACTGTGACCATGATGCACACTGGCACTGTGGATAGATACTGAATCCCACTGGTATTTAGAAGGGTAAATTAAATAATTATAATGTTACATTTTTGCAGCTATCCAATTTCCCCTGTCCCTGATGAAGAGCTCCATACGAGTTCGAAACATGTCGGGCCGTTCCTGACAATTTCACGTGAGTGTAAACTGCTTAATACAATAATTTAATTTCATTTCAAATCTTATCGTTTAATTCTCATAAAAACGCAACTACCTAAGTAAGTACTGTTAGCCGTACTTCGGAGCTCGAACTAGCAACACTACGCGCTGTCGGAGATGGCTTCATGATGGCGTACGGATATCTCAATCGCTGTGACTTTCACAAAGGAGCAACGTTTCAAAATCACGTAGATAGTTCGTTCCGCTGTCCTTTTCAAATTCAAATTCAAAATATTAATTTCAGACAATGTCCATAGATAATGTGTCTTTGTCATATCAGATCCATCAACGTCAAATTGTCGTTTGTCAGCTGATAATTGTTACGATTGTGAAAGAAGCACCTGTATTCCCAGAAAATTTCGTGCTCGTGGTTACCCTACCGCTACACGTTATAGGTTTGTCAGAGATGTCGTTTTTCTGTTTTCATCATTTCCGTGCTTTATTAGATTCCCACGATCTACAGACAGTAACAGTTTTATTCCATTACATTATTGGTTAATATGGCATAAGTGAATTTAACCCGTAGGTAATGGAGGAGATCGCTCCTTTTAACCCCCGACGAAAAAAGGGGTGTTATAAGTTTAACATGTGTATCTTTGTACCATAGGGCTGGTCTGATGATGGAGCCGGAAGGTGGCCCTAGAAACTCTGTAATAGATAAAGCACTCCTACTTACAGTGAGCAATTCAAAGAAAAGTACTATCGGTAGAGCGTGTCACAAAAATGTCATTTTGGTAGAAACTTATTATTATTATTTTATTTGCCGACGGGCGCGACCGGCTACGAATCTCATACGTTTCATAAATTGCTTAATGGTAATAAACCAAATGCACATTATGTCTTCTGTCGCATCTATACGACAAAAAAAAACTGAATTTCAATACCGCGAAAAATCTTAATAGCGCGATAGGATTTATATCGGCGCAAGGCGCCAACCGTAAAGCGTCATCTGTCGGTGAAAATGTCTTGTTCCTCTCATCGCATCGAAACGTCTGGACGGATTTAAAACAATTTTAGAACAGGGACAGCTGGCTGGACATTCAAAGATGGATACAGTAATACGTTTTATCCGAGTACGGTAAAGAAAAACTGTTTTACACGGTCGAAGTTGCCCTCTAGTTATTATTTAAAGGTTTTATAACCGAAAAATAGCAGAGACATTTGTAATTATTTAATAACGATCCAAACCTTGGAATTTAATTATATACTGGTTTACAAAGCGTATTCGTTGTACTGTATCAAAGCTTAATAACAATCACAATTTCCGTACAAAAAGCTTTGTCCAATAAACAGTACAATTTAATTAAATAAAGTCCGAAACAAGCTTGATCTATCACAATACAAAAGGCAGTATATTCAAACAAAAATAAAACATTTTATGACCTTTTCTCTTGGGTAGGGAGCACAATGCGGCTTAAATAATGTCCGCCAAAGACCACAATAAACAAGTTTATTTTGGTCACTTTGTGGGAACTTTGTGGAGATACTATTGCAATTACATTAACAACTTGATGGATACAGATTTAATAGTAGGTACATCACAAAATTAGGGCGGAGAATTCGTGGATGTCCCAGATCGTAGGTGTTTGTGGGCGGAACCGAAGGCGAGGGCCATAAATATGCGATCTTGTCGTAAGTTGTATGTCTTGCCTTGGCCAAAAAGTGAGACTTTCTCCGTCGTACATAAATAAGCTATTTTGAAAAGAAACTCCTCAATTACTGAATTCCAATAAAAATAGGTCCGATAGACATCTTAAAAAAAGTCAATACCTCAATAGAAATGTTGCCATACACAGGCATACAGACGCATCGTCTTGTTTAACCTGGCCTTTCGAAAAGAACCTTAGACTACACAGTGCATAAAACGATGGTTTGAGAGAGTAACAGAATAAATGTCTATCATATTTCTCTACAAGATATGCACGTCCAGCATAATTGTGACTCCCGACTTTTCTCCCGAGAAATATTACCTATCTCTTTCTTCGTTGTACTGTGAGAGAGTGACGGACGATGCTAAATATGCTATTATTGTGCTAGACGGAATAGTTAGAGTAAGTTCTTACGACGTGTCTTTCAAAGTGTCATATATTTCTGAAACGTTGCCTGAATTAGATTGTAGTTTCTTTTTGCTATTCGCATGATTAATATTCGCTGTCATTTTCAATTTATCTGTATACTCCTATTTATATATATGTGTATGGCTTTTAATAGCGTATTTTGTTGTACCCTCGGGATCCATACATTTTTGGGTTAAAAAGTAGGTTATGATATCCTAGGCGAAAAATGCATTATCCTGTAAAGCATGACACAATAAATGTATTAAACATTAAATGCATAAATGCATGAAAAATACTCAATTGAGCTTAACGGGCTAGCACCTTAGAATAAATACATCTAGAACGAGTCTTCATACAACAGATTTTCGAAAGATGGAGGCGGTTTTGGTTTTATGTGTGCGTGTCTACGAACCAATCAAAGACGTTGTGACAGATAGCGTACAGTCAACCAATTTGATTTCTAGGCCTCTATAGAACCTTTTCACAATGACAATGATATGAGATTTCAAGCGACTTTCATATTGACGTTCACTGTGACAAGGTACGAAATAGCCTAGGAATCAAATTGGTTGACTGTACACGAATGAAACTAAGCCCGTGACGGGCCGTAGCATACCAACACTGCACTGTGGTCGCGTTCATACAACATATCTCTGAAAATCCACAACATTCAAACTGTAATTTGTTATTGCCCAAGTACTTAGTAATAGCCAGCCTACCAAAAACTATAAATAGTTTTGAAGTAATTGGAGACCATCTTTATTTTTTGACCCTCTGATGTGAACACACTTACACCACGTGATTAACCTTATCAGTGAGTCATTAAAGTGAAAGTTGTTTGTTGACGATTTTCTACCAAGATTTGGGTTTTATCTTTGTGGCTTATTATGGAAATTAATGATAAAGGTATGTTTTCTAATTTTTATTATTATTTACAGTCATTCTCTTCATAATTTTGTATATATATACCTGCTACGAATGACTTAATTTTACACAAAAACATTACTTACCTGTGTTTTCAAATTGAGATTCAACGTAGTTCAGATCCTTTCATAGAAATAATATTATATCTGAAATAAACCTTCAATAATGTAGTATCTGACTCATTTCAGACCAACTGCCCGATTTTGCCCGTTCTTTGATAATATGGCCTCTACGCTTTTCGTAGAGGGAGCTACGAAAAATATCGAATTCTCATAACATTTGTTTGTTTTCTTTCAGGTTCTTTTTTGCAGGTGCAGTTTACAAGAATGCATATATATGAATAATGGAGTAATTTTAAAGGATGAAACAAGGAAAAAACTCAACAAGTATTAGAGGAAATTTTTAAAAATGTGCCGGAAAAATAAAAATCTTCATACTGAGACATTACGTAATCATATTACATAATTCATCACACTGCTGATAGCTTTCTGGACAAAATCAAATAGTACTCGAGAGAATTTAATAAGCTTTAATGTAAAATGGCTGGCTATCCTTGAAACAATTGAAATAGTGCAGATTTCGGAGGCGTCCACCAGTAAAAATCAATTGCTCGAACAAGAAAATTGTACTTCGAAACATCGGCCGCCCACAAAAAGATTTTGGATCTTGCAGTAAGCGACAACAACAAAGAAAATTAGCGCAGCTCCAAAAATTGACGAATCAGCTGTCAGTGCGTTATTGAATACTTCGTCAGTACCAGTAAACATAGTAATAGATGTGAAGTGGATCTAAACGAGCCTTTATCGTTTATAACTCAAAACACTTTTATTCACGGTGCTGAAATAATAGAGGACATGTTGTTCTCCATAGGAGAGCTCTCAGAAGAAGCTGCCGAGTCGACAAATAAAAATATAAAGGCATTCAAGCTTAGAAATACTCGAAAAATATCACGCGAGTTGACCAACCAGGATCTTTTGAATCGTCTTTTATTAAATTCAGATCCATTGATTTCAAGTTAACTCTGAAAAAAAAAACTGTTTTGTCCAAATCTGTAATTAGTCTATTACATTCATAAAGTAGGGTTTAATTTTATAGTCAGTGTTAGTTTTAATTATGTTAAGATATCGGGACTTAAGTAAAAGATTTTATTTTGTATAATGACTTAACCTGCTCGTAACAAGCAGATATTTGTATAGAAATATGACTCTATTGGTAACAATAAAATAATTTGTTTGTATAAATTTATGCATGTTTAATTAAAAAGTGTTAGTTATTAATTTTAAGCATTATAAATAAACCATTAAAATCAAGTAATTTTGACATAAATTTAATTATTTCGTTTTATTTTTTTTATTGCATTTAAAATGATTTTTTTATTATTTCTCATCATTTATTTAATAAATCTTTTAATATTAAACACGAATATATTTTTGTTTTTTCAATATCTTTAATACTTTCGGAGATATCGACTTTTGTCACTGTCTCCATACAAGAAAAACCACAGTGCACTGACTTCACTTTCAAGTGCTGACTAGGTTTCCAGGCGTATATATTCTAAGTTTAGCATTGATTTATTGGCACGTGACTATCACGGATTAACAAAGCAATTGTTATTGTTTTAATTCATATTGGATTTCCGAAAAGTATCGCCTGATTCAAATATTTCTTATTAGCAACAAAATCGTCAACAAAATAACAAGAACTTGTAAAAATCGACGCTAATTATAGTTCTGATTAACGAGATTCATAGATATTCAAGCTGTTGTTAGGCACAATGGCGTCGGTCACGTGAGAGCGTAATTCGCCTCATAAATCTTTGACTTTATAAAACGCTCATGTTGGAGCCATTTGCGTTAACTTATGAGCGTTTGGAATGAAAAATCATAGCGTTATTTAACGCGGAAGCGTTATGGGCGACGTATGGCAAATGTGGGTGTCTGCTATCAGGCCCGCATCTCTCTCGCAGTATAGTTGCGACAATTTTGGTATTCTGCAGTCGTGACTGCTACTACTACTAGGACCTAAAAAAAAAGAAATGTGATATGTGTCCCATTAGTCTTTTGCATCACCTAATCACTATGTGATTTTTAGCATCAACTCCACTACCCAAAGGTTGTCTGGAAGAGATCGCTCTTTAGCGATAACACCGCTTGTTGTCTACCGTTTTTGAATTTGCTTGTATTTGATTTATTGTGTGTTCAAATATATACCAATATATTGAAATGACCCTGTTCTAAGTAGTAACATTGATAATATGTTAAGAAACATGTTTGATCATAGAGAAAAATGACCAAAACAATCATTTTTGATCGGATAATAAGCCCTTACTTTTGACCATAGAAGAAACACTTTTGTTTTTAGGTATGAGCCTTCAAGTTGAGAATGCTCAGAGCATTTTTTTTTTTTTTTTATAACGTCACAACATAGTGGCTCCACTTCGTCTGATGGTAAACAAAAAGGGGAGCCCAAGTCGCAATAGCAACTGACGAGAAACCAACGGTGCCAAGTCAGTTGATACTGCCATGCTGGCCCGAGAGATGCTTCTATTATGCTCTGGCCGGTTAAAGCATGTATGGAGTATAATGTCAAGAGTGACTCCGTCTTTATGGGTAATTCTCACATTTCACGCTTAATTTGGAAGTTTTGATGGACTTTAATTGAGGGCGTAAACCTTGTCATTGCAGTGTTTCTATGGCTGTGTGAAGTAATTAAATGTTTAGAGTACAATGTTGCAAGTGTATGAGCTCACATAAAACGTAGACTTACTTAGATATGAAATAGCAGTTCACACATTACGTTGCTATAAAACGGAATTTGATATGTGACATATTAGATAAGATTTTCTTGATATCAATCCCGTAGGTTGTTTTACAGTTTTTTTTTCTTTAAAATATATTTCGTTCCGTTCCGAAATGCAGCGTTTGCAATAATATTCCCCAAATTTTACAAAAATAAAATTTACCCAATGAAAATAGTTTTGTATGAATAAATTACAAACGAATTCAAAACGAATTCGCGATCGAAATCGTTTATTCGTTTAGTTTAGTATGTAGGCCACAAGGGCACTTTTACTAGTCAGACCGTGAATCTACCGACATTTCCCAAGAGGAGACCGCTGTTGAGAAGAAAGCCGAAAGAAACTCAACAGTAATATTTTTTATGTTATAACTAACAACTTTGGTAAAATTTAAGTCGGAATCCATTTAAATAACCGAACCGCTGAAAAGCATTTTCTCAGGCACAAAAATAAACTATCCCAAAATAGAAGAGTTAAAAATATAACACCAAACAAATTGCCCTGTTAAATCCATACTTAATATTATAAATGCGAAAGTGTGTCTGTCTGTCTGTTACCTCTTCACGCTTAAACCGCTGAATCGATTTTGATGAAATTTGGCATAGAGATAGTTTAAGATCCGAGGAAGGACATAGGATAGTTTTCATCCTGGAAATTATACCTAAAAACATTGAAAAGTGAGTGAACATTTCTGTTGGGGTGTGGTAACCCTGTAGGAAATGTAATTATTAGACCAAAAGCACAATGCTCTTACATTTGCTTAGGCGCTTTTAATAATCCCTTTTATCAAGTTCCACGCGTACGTAGTCGCGGGCAAAAGCTAGTTTTCAATAAATAAAATATTTAATTTCGCTTTGTTCAACGAAAATCTAATTTTAATTCAACCGATTTAGAGTTAATAATCCGATTTCCACTTATTAGTCGAAACTGAACGCAAAGCGGAAAACGTCATTTTAGCTGTCAATTTATTTATTTGAGTTCAGCCTCTATTCATAGCAACCGTCGCTGAAAAGTTGGTTCCTGACTGTGGAATACATTAAAAGTTATGATGGTTGTTGCGTAAATACTCGTATTGCGATTCAATTTCGGTTTGCCCATTTGGAAAAATTAACAATTCGCTAATAGTCTCAATTTTGCATGCAACAGTGAAAAAAAAATGGAAAAAGAATCAATATAAAAAAAAAAACTAACTTTTTTATTGCGCATTTTTTTTTAAGGCAAAATACGATAGTTTTTTTGTTCGGTACACACAATATTTATTTTCATTAACTAATGGTTCTTTATTAAGGCTCTTTATCCGTTCAAAAATGCTGCTGGTTTTAGAAAATTTTCTCCATGATCAAACATGTTTCTTAACATATTATCAATGTTACTACTTTAAATAGGGCTATAGCGATTTATTGGTATTTATTTGAAATTATAGCTATGTTACTTCAAAAAGTTGGTTGAAACTATCAATATATCATAATATGAAAAAAAATATTAAAAGGAATAAGTCGTCTTAAAATTCTTAAATACAGTGGAAAATATGATATCTGAAAAAAAAATAGTAACTTAAGACAAAATTACGCGGTCGTAAAAGTCTAGACCTATAAAGGTTAACTTTTCAAGGACAAACTCTTACACAAATTCCGTTAACTTGTAACTTACAAAGCGGTGTAAAAGCAAATTTGGACACGGTTGTAAAACTTTTACTGAATCTAATATAGCGGCTCCCTTACTCCCGCCGAGTGGATGCATTTTTAATTTTCTCATTATGAACTTTCCCTAGTTACTTGCCGACGGCTGAGCCATACAGGCTTAATAAGCCACATTATAACACCGTGTAAGGTAATATAAGCTGGGGTATTATATAAAGACGAGAGCGGTTTTGTGATAGACGGCTGCTAAGTAATTCAAAGATGCTTGTGAAATACGTAAATCAACCCAGCGAATATGTTTACTTTGTTTTTCTCATTTTCATAAGAAAATAGGCGATGTTTCGCCAAACAAGCAGCTTAGAGCGCTTTACCGGATTTTACATAATTTCCGTTTTCATCAAAAAGGGAATGTTAGTCATATAGGTTAATTGAGGCAGAGAAGAAATTTTTCAACTTTTCGTTTCATTGTAAACATTTGGTTTGCGTTAGCAGACGTTACTGCTTTAATAAAATAATTAATTTCGGTGTAGCACATCGTTACTATCGATTCTCAACATAATTTGAGACGATGGTGCCGATCAGAAAGTCTGAATCTTTACGGTAGATGGCGCTACGATGCCACCCTAAGGCATGCAGAAGCAACTGGTTGAAAAATTCAATGGCTCTCGCATCAGGTTCGGTGGTCCTATAGGTAGGACGCCAGTGTTGACCCGGAAAGCCGTTGGAAACGCAGGTTCGAACCCTGCCTGAACCGTTAAACTTTTCAATTTTTCGCTTCATTCGCTTCAATAATCCAAAAACGCTAATTAAAGAAATAAAACAATTTAAACGGATTATTTCGCGGGTATCATTCATTATTTTGAGTAGCTATAGCTACTCAAAATAATGATATAGTATAGTGAGCTGTATGCTTGCATGATATAAGATATAATGGAGAGATAAAATAACTAATGTAGAAGTACTACAAAGAATGAAAAAGACACAAGAATGTGTATTTACAATTATGAGAAAGAAAACCGCTTACTTTGACATGAAAAATAGAATACAGTTCAAAACATAATAGAAGGTAAAATGGGGGCGAAAAAGGTGAACATGGATGGATAACCTGAGGAGTTGGACGGGAGCTGACTCTGCCATACTGGGTAGAAAAACTACGAATAGAGAAGAGTCCCGGAATGTGGTCGCCGACACCCGTGGAGAATATATCACTCAAATGGCACTCAAAGAAGAAGAAATTCTGTATAGGGAATCCTACCTGACTGCGCCAATAAATCCCCTCGTATTGCTAAGCATACTCTCAAATTATGCTTATCTTCTGCCGGCTCATTGCGCAAGTGAAATATTCAATCTCGTTGTTCGAGTTTTGGGCCTACGATGGTTGCTTTTATCACGCGATAAATAAGTAACAAAGCATCCGTCACGTTTTGACGAGATGCGAGTGTGAATGACAGATGCTTTGACTTATTTATCACGTGATAAACTGTTCCGTTCCGTATAATGAATCCTACCTAACTGCGCCAATAAATCACCTCGTATTGCTAAGTATACTCTCAAATTATGCTTATCTTGTGCCGGCTCATTGCGCAAGTGAAATATTCAATCGCGTTGTACGAGTTTTGGAAGTTGGCGCCGTTCCAAGGTGGTTCTAGCGCCATTCCCAAGCCATGAAACGAGAAGAGAAATTGTAATAATTGTTTATGGATTTATGATTGTTATTTGGTAGTTATGCCGATGCCGTTTCAAAAATAAAGCTCGATTGTTTAACAGTTTTAGTAAGTACAGTTTTAGGGCACGAAGCCGGTATGGGAGTACGGAATACGGTTTCCTCTTAGTAAATAGGTACTTGAAAAAAAAAACTTTGAAAAAAAGGAGAACGTTTTTACATGTCAATTTAGTTTTTTAATCCCGATCCTGATCATACCTAGCCAAAACATATTACGTTCTGTGTCTGATTGATTTTGATTTGAAGTCCAAGCTGAAAGATATAATAAAAAAAACTTTTTCTTTACTAAAATTAATACAATGGGGCCCAGGTGGTCTAAGTAACCTATAAAGGGTACCCTTAAAGCTACATTCAGTCATAATTAGGTTATAGTTAAAGGTGAACGGGTGATATTTAGCACATCCGCCTAAAGGGCTTCTAAATGTTTCGGTTTAACAGCATTAAGACTAAGAATAGTTGTGTTGTAACGTTATGTAAGCCGATTATCCGTTGGTACTTCGTAGAAACTTACAATATATGCCTGCTATGGAAAATAAAACAAAAATGGTACGCACACATAAAAATGTTAAAACATTTCATGTTAAAACATTTAACATTTTAAAGTAACAATCTTATTAAAACTTTCGTGAGATATATTTAACTATTGTATTATTCGGTTTACAATCACGTGAGTGACGGGTAGCAGTCCCTGGTGAAACGCCATACGAGTTTGAAACATGTCGGGCCGTTCCTGACAATTTCACGTGGGTGTACACCGCTTAGTACAATAATTTTAAAGTAAATTGAGCAAATCGCTCAAGTAGACAGATCATTATTTCGGACAATATATATTGATTCTGTCTCCGAGAAACATTGAAATTCAGGCCCTTATCTGGTAAACAGAATAAGGTATTAAGATGGGAAAACAGACTAACATACAGTCTGGCCAAAAAGAGTAGAAATTAAATAGTGGCATACTGTAGTGTCGTCCCTTTCTAAACAATCTAAGAAAACGGGGACGACACTACAGTATTGCCACTTATTAATTTCTACTCTTTTTGGTCGCACTGTAGTTTATTGTCTAATGGGGTAACACAGTTAATCTAGTTGTTGTATTGTGGCAGTCTTCCCTCGGTAAGGGTCTTACCCCACCTTACGTAGATTCAACATCAGAAAATGCCTTATCGCTCATATTTAGAACCTTTTCACTTCCACTGTTTTTAAACATCGTAACAGCCGCACATAGGAATGAGTCCCATTCTTTACTGCGATAAAGTACTTTGAATGGTCTTCGAAGACCTTTGGGGTTGATTCTACTTATCTGTTGCTTTGTTTCTCAATACTTATACATCGAATAAGACTTTCAATTGCGAGGAATTTGAATTAGTCTGGTCCAAATCGTGTGTAAAATTGAAAGTCGATTGGGGGTACGATAACAGAGGGGGTCTTGTTCATTCAAGTACAGTTCAACCCAAGAGCGAAAGAAATGGCACGATATGAACTTAGAATTTCGACCTTCAGAGTAATCCTTTAGTATGCAATGCTTATGCTAAGGTCAGACAGTTCATACCTACTCGCAAATGAAGTAAAATAAAATTTAAAGCGCGATCTCTTGAACTTTGCTTTTAAAATCTTCAAAACACCCCAAAATACCGAAATAGCCCTATTCCGAGGCGAAAACTAATAAAAACGAGTTTAAACCTGTTCCAATAACGCCCGATGGTCCCCGAGGCGTGTTTTACCGTCGTTTTAACCCCTTTATAGTTCTCATTTACCGTTTAAGTGTCGTTTGTATCGTAAACGCGTTTTTATACGCGCATTAACCGGCGGAGCGTACACTTAGAAATAATAAAAGATTGTTGACGCGACAAATCTGTTTTTTATGCTTGACGTAATTATTTGATGGTTTGATGCTGTTTTTAACTAACACTATAAGTATAAATAGTGAGTCATTGAGGAGTTTTCATTAGGAACTTATGACAAGCCTCTTTCAGTGTTTAGCAGTAACACAATGCTTTACTGCGACATAAGGCGCATACTGTTTGTATCAGCAGAGGCCTTATTCCTTTTAAAATGCTGATTGTTTAGACATTTTTCTCTATGATCAAACATGTTTCTTAACATACTATTGATGTTACTTTCTAGAACAGGGCTATTGGGATTTATTGGTATATATTTGAAACCTACAGTTTGAATTTTTCATTGATAATTTTTGTTTCAAAAACTACTCGAAATTGACAAAATTCACGCGGAAAATTAGTTTTTTTAACTTATTTTCGACTGTACGCAATGAAAGCGTGAAATAACTGTGTTACTACCTAGAACTCGGGGAAAAGTATTATTCACTTCAAAAAGTTGGTTGAAATTATCAATATATTTGTCATAATATGAAAAAAATAAATTTTAAAAGGAATAAGGCCTCTTAAAGTAAGTACCGTTTTTCATTTCAATAAACTATGTTCTTATACTTGCAACCGTCTGCCATCCGTCCGGGTTTCCCCGGATTTGTCCTAGTTTGGAGGTGTCCGGGGAAAACCCGGACACTTTTGAGTGAATGAAAATTAAAGCGATTGTTTTCTTACTAATATTATTTTCGGACACGTCCGGGGAAAAAATGCGATTTACGCAAAATGTCCGGGTTTTAAGTCTTTGTCCGGGTTCGGCGAATTTAGAGATACCTAGCACCTCTAATTGCAACTTACCTTACCTCCAGCTGCTGTAATCTTCAACCACAGTCTTCCAATATTACAAACTAATCATATGACAGAATCGGAATAGATTGGAGATCATATATAATTGAAATGATAATGTGAAATATTCGACCGCGGAACAAAATTTAATACAAAATTAAAACCCGCCCTGATATGAGAAAGTTATGTTATAAATTGAATCTTAACAAGGTCCAATAAGTAAAGTTGCATACCTACACTACTTTATCTTCACGAATAATCGAATATTCATGTATGTATGTAAACGCTTTATTGTACACAACAACTGGTTATAAATACATTGATAACAAATGAAATATGTACAAAGGCGAACTTATCCCTATTAGGGATCTCTTCCAGTTAACCTTTGAGCAATTGAAGGAATCATCATTGGATTGGATTGGATTTCATCATCATTGTCATAGATTTTCTTTTATGTAAATATGAAGTACTTAGTACTACCAGTAACTACCGCGGTGGAACGAATGAGGCGGAGGCGCGCGCGAGGTAGTCATAACATTATTACATATTATAATGTTATGAAATAACATCACCTGATTACACTAGTCCATGTCACACCGCCACCGCTGCCTAGTAATGTAGGTCTTTACCTATATTATTAGTATCTGAATTTGTTATAGTAAAATAACAATATGGGTAAAATGAGTTAATGAAGCCCTCGTATGCACAACTAGTATTCAATTAGAAATGTGCCGTCCTCCAGAACGTTAACCGATTTGGAAAAAAATCGTCGAGAACATTTTTCATTTCATTTCATACAAAACGGTAAATGTTCTAATGACCGGCACATCTCTACGTTCAGTATTGACATTATTCTGTAGTATTGAACAGAAGCAATATTGATTCTATTTTTGTGGTGACGCCACACCACATTTCTTATTTTGTACCAGATAAAGGATAAATAAGAAGTAAAAAATTTATGCGATCCACTGCAGTCCAAGTGACTCGAACCCACGACCTCTGTTTAATCGGAACATTGCTCTTCCAACTGAGCTACAGGACCGCTATGCAGACCGTATGAAATACACAACTACAACTATAAAATACACAACTAGTATTTTTAAGCAAATTTTAATACGACAAAATTGTGCCCCAATGTATCGGTATAATTTCACCTCAAGCAAACCTTTTTATTACATTACATTGCACAAAATCCAAAATAATCCGAGTAAAAATAGCCAAGCTGATCGTCAATTAAATTTGGAATCCCTACTCATCCATGCATTATCCGTTCCGAACAGCTAAAAATAAACAATTTTCGTTAAAATCCCGGTACATAGCAAAACACGGGCATTCCCGCTACCTCCAGGCGGTTTGGAAATAAATTACGATATTATTGGGAGTGTTTTTAATGTTTATGTCAGGGAACATGTATTGAGCTTCGGTTATGGTCATGGATAATTTTGCGGTGGAATTGTTTTTGACAGGTCTGTATGCTGCCGTTTTTTTTGTTTTGTAGAAAATATCAATTTATAATCAATCAAAATATAATCAATTATGTCAAAATAATGAACAGCAAATCAAATGTGACATAATTGCTGAACACCATTCCAACAAAAGCTTTGGGCAGTTTTGGAAAGCTGTGAATAAACAGAGCCACAAGCCTGGCCTTCCTGTGAGTATTGCAGGTGCGCATGACCCTAAAGACATAGCCAACCTCTTCCAGCGTCATTTCAGAGTAGAGTCACCGCTGGGGCCATCTTCGCGGGTGTTCAGTGCTGACACCATTTCTCCGGAGGGACCCCTCATTATAACCGCAACAGTAATCAAAGATATGGTTAGAGGGAAGTCGCCGGGGCATGATGGTCTCAGCATTGAACATCTGCAGCACGCTGGTGCACATTTACCTAGGGTTCTTGCAATATTTTATACCATGTGTATAAAACATTCTTACCTACCTGACGACCTCATGCGCACCATTGTTGTTCCGATAGTGAAAAATAAAACTGGGGATGCTAGCGAGATATCAAATTACAGGCCAATATCCTTGGCAACTATAATAGCCAAAGTATTGGACAGTGTGTTGGACGGCCACTTGGATCAGCATTTCCGCCTTAATGATGCACAGTTTGGTTTCAGGCCGGGGCTGTCCACGGAGAGTGCTATCCTGTGCCTTAAACACACTGTCCAATACTATACAAAAGGGAGAACACCGGTATTTGCCTGTTACTTGGATCTGTCGAAGGCCTTCGACCTTGTGTCCTATGATGTCCTTTGGGACAAGATACGCAATGAGACGACCTTACCCAATGAATTAACATCACTTATGAGATATTGGTATAACCACCAAAAAAACAATGTTAGGTGGGCAGGGTACATGTCGGACGAGTATGGGTTGGAGAGCGGGGTGAGGCAGGGGGGGCTTACCTCACCTCGACTCTTTAATCTTTATGTGAATGGGTTAATCGAGAGGCTCAGCAGTACCAGGGTCGGATGCCATGTCGATGGTGTTTGTGTAAACAATATCAGTTACGCTGACGACATGGTGCTGCTGAGCCCTTCGATTGGGGCCCTAAAGAGCCTTCTGGCAATTTGTGAGAGTTATGCGGCGACCCACGGACTCAAATATAACGGCAACGAAAGTGAGCTCATGGTCTTTAAGGCAGGAACCAAAACCTACCCCCTGCCATCTATCACTCTGTCAGGCGTTCCTTTGAAACAAGTTAGCCAGTTCAAATATTTGGGTCACTGGGTTACCGATAATTTGAGTGACAACGTGGACATCGAGCGGGAGCGAAGGTCGTTGGCCGTTAGATGCAATATGTTGGCCCGCAGGTTTGCGCGATGCACAGAAGAAGTGAAGATCACACTATTTAAAGCTTTCTGTGTATCATTCTATACATGCAGCCTGTGGGTCAATTATACGCAGAAAGCGTACAGCGAACTTCGCGTCCAGTACAACAACGCGTTCCAGGTGATGTTGGGGCTGCCACGCTGGTGTAGTGCGTCCGGCATGTTTGCTGAGGCGCGGACTGACGGCTTCGCGGCCGTCATGAGAAAGAGATGCGCCTCGCTACTGTCCCGTCTGCGCGGCAGTCCCAATCGCATCCTGAGCGTGTTTGCCAACCGCTGGGACAGCCCCATGTTAGCCCGGTGGACGAAGATGCACGTTGTCAAGTGTTGATGATGCGGTATGCTAATTTATTTATTGTATTTTTAATTACTAGGTTTTAATTGTAAGTACTAACATTAACTCTTAAGATACTGTATTCATTATTATTAACACACTTGTGTATGGACTCAGTCTGAAATAAAGATATATTATTATTATTATTATAAATTTATGATCTACCTAATACAGGATGATGAATCCAAATTGAATTGTAGGGAGGAAACGAAAACTATAACAGATAGGGAAATTTGTTCTGAGAAACCATGACGCCAATTTTAGATTTAATAAAACTATATTTTTTCCGCTACCTAAAGGTTATCTGGAAGAGATCGCTATTTAGCGATAAGACCGCCTGTTGTTTACCTCTGCCTGTTATTTTAATGTATCTCATGTTGTGTTGTATATTCCTTGATGTTGGAGGTGTGCAATAAAGAGTATTTGTATTGTATTGTATTTTTAGGGTTCCGTACCTCAAAAGGAAAAAACGGAACCCTTATAGGATCACTTTGTTGTCCGTCTGTCCGTCTGTCAAGACCCTTTTTCTCAGGAACGCGTGGAGGTATGAAGCTGAAATTTATATCAATTACTCAGGTCTACTGTCCCTTGAAGCTGTGAAAAAATCAAACTTCTAAGCCAACGCAATCAAAAGATACAGCCGTTTATGCCGCAAATTTTCGACACTTGCAAGGGAATCAAAACCTACAGGGTGCTTCCCGTGAACTTAGAATCTTGAAATTTGGTACGAAGCAACGTCTTATAGCATAGATAAAGGAATAATTACGAAAACCATAATTTTTTTTTTTAATACCTAACTTTGCACCTAATTTATATGGGGCGCTATACATACCAGGTGCAAACTTAACTTAACCACTTAGGGATGGAAAGTGTTTGTACGGAACCCTCGGTGCGCGAGTCCGACTCGCACTTGGCCGGTTTTTATTTTATAATCTCATACATAACTGGGAACCGTCAAATTCTATAAGTAATCGGATGTATCGTATTACGACACGCGGCCCACTCTTTCCTTTATGAAGAGCTCCATATGAGTTCCCAATTTTTGGCTTTCGGCTACACTAAGCAGACTGTCTTAATTTCTTAAGAGCTACGCTACAGTTCGACTAGAAAGCGTAGAAATTGTGTAGTGTCGTCTTGTTTTCTTAGATTGATTAGAAAGGGAGGACACTACAGTATTGCCGCTTTTTAATTTCAACTATTTTATGTCGTACTGTACGCAGCTATCTATACCTTACACTTATGCAGAAATTCACCGCTTTAAAAGGTAACAAAGCTGAGTTAAGTATTCAAATAAATTGAGACAGATTGGGATGAGAGTGCAAACGTTACAAATTTAAATGGAGTTTAAATGGAACTTTTTAAACCCTTCCGGGTATTATACCGGGCTTAAATAAACTCACAAGTGTCCGACCGTGTCGGGCCCTTGAGCGAGCAAGGCTGGGTGTATGTGAGGGTTGGGTCACACAGAGAGAAGGTTTATACACAATTAGAAACCTTGGTTTAAACGTGGGCCGTTCTTTCTAAAGTTTTACACCCCACTTTTTTCAATTTCGATATTTTGGGTATTGTCTACTCAGAATCACGAGCTATATATCGATCTAATTAGGAGAAAAAAACTGTCCCAAAATATTCATAAATTTTGGCACGCTTTACCGCTTATATGGAAATGGTAACGGAATGGAACGAAAAAACATTGGGTTACTTTTTTCTTCTAATTAGATCGAAAGAGCTCGTAATTCTGAGTAGAAAATACCCGAATAATCTAAAATTAAAAAAAGAAGTGGGGTGTACAACTTTAGAACAAATGGCCCACATACAAGATTTTCACACATTACTGTATAACACATTTCAACCAGAGATGTGCGAAGATCCGTAGCGAGGGATGTGTTTTTTTTAACCAATACTTACTTGCCGTGCACCGCTCAGCGCAGCTGATTCTATTAGTTACCAAAAACACATCTCTCGCTACGCACCCTCCCACATCTCTGGTGGAAGCAGCCTAAAGCAGCAAAAATTTGGTTGAAATTATCAATAGTCATAAATGTCATAATATGTTTTTTCAAGGGAATAAGGCCTCTTAACTACCACCCTTCTTGGGGCAACGCTTCATCTTATACAAGTCTAAATTACGCTAGCCTCGCTGCCAGTGTAGCCGGGCCCTTAAACTCGTGTAATGCTACCTTAAATTTAGAACCGGCTTAATTAAATAACTCTGCTGTTAAGTTGGCGTCTTTGTTTCAAAGCTGATGTCGTGTACCTTACGTATGTACGTAACATATGTATACGTCGTACCCCTCCTAATTTGAAAGCAACTTGTAGTGTCTATGTTATTCTATCTCACGAACCGACACGAGCTATATTTAAACGAGTGAAACCAAACCAAATGAACGAGCTCTAATGTTTACGATTTTTTTAAATACATTTCGGTCGAAATCATAAACCTTTTTGCTTTGCCGTAGTCGGGTAAAAATGTAGTCGTGTTTACGTAAGATATTACATTAATGATAACATAAGTTTTTTTTTATTAATGTTGATAAATATATTAAAGGATACTTTAAATAGGTGTGTTTATGTTTAAATTACTTTAATAAATCGGGTTTCTTTGTGAGATAGAAGTACTGAATCTAAGTACAGCTATGGCAAGCCCTGTAACAAGGTGGAGCGACGACATTCGTAGTAGGGCTTCTGTTATCCGGGTTATACGCGGAACCGTAGCTCCGTGTTCTTAGCACCGGCGGTACTAAGACCCCGTACTACACGGACACGTCAAAGACAAGTAGCCGTGTCTGCGTTCGGCTACGGATCGATGGATCTCGGCTCCGCTCGGGTATTGAATGAAAGCTTGTGTCAAACCGAAAAAGTCACGGACGTATCGGATCCGCCTGTAATTAAGTCAATTAAGAAACGCATCTCCGTGTAACACGGAGCTACGTATCTTAATTACACGTATCCTGATTACACGTGCCGGACGGTCCAGATCTCCGTTGCCGTGTTACTCCGCAACGTAAATCCGGCTACGGGTTCACGAAACACGGACACGATCGCAAGCCCTAATTCGTAGGACAGCGGGTGGGTGGCTGAAAATCGCTCAGTGGCGTGCCATGGGAGAGGCCTATGTCCAGCAGTGGACTGATACAGGCTGATGATGATAATGAAAGTGATAGCCAGTACAAATGGTTCGTACAACGAACGGTCGGTTATAATCAAGATTTAATGAAGAATTAATCGCCTATTGATTGCCAGAGTCAGTATTGAATAGAAAGGGACAGGTAGCACGTGCGCCGTGACAAATAATATGACATGACGTGCGTATGACAGTTGTACTAGTGTACTAGCATATTTATATATATATATATATATATATATATATATATATATATGCTAGTAGTTATATATAATATATATGATATATCCAGCCGCGACTTCACTTGTCGTGCGATTCAGCATCACCTGTCTTGCTCGCACAGTATTGAAAGGAAAGTGACAGGTAGTATTTCTCGCGCGATAAAAAGCCGCGTGTCAAAGTTATGCTAGACAGGACTGCGCTCTCTCTATCTAGCCACGCGGATACGCGATGATTTTGCCAGGATCAAAAGAGTGACCCATCTGTAAATTGTACATCTATTCTGTATTTTCTACAACAAAATCCACTCACAATTTCATTGTTTAAATTATTTCCAAGAGCTTAAAGCAAACAGACGGGTACTTTACGGGCTTCCAAAGTCACTTGAATGCGAAAGAAACTTAAACTAGTTACAAGTTTTAAAATAGTTACATACTTATGTAAGTTGTTGTGCGGCGGTACCACGGACTCGAAGTATTAACGATGTCTAATGGGGGTGGTAGTTTGTCAGTTTCGGAATGATATCGGGCCAGAAAATTATGAATAGACGTATATATATATTTCCTGGCATTATTTTTATTGAAGCAGTAACGTTTGCTAGCGTAAACCAAATGTTTATAATGTAAATAACCTGATGCGAGAGCGCTACGATGCTACACTAAGGCATGCAAGAAGCAACTGGTTGAAAGATTCACATGCTCTCGCATCAGGTTCAGTGGTCTAATAGGTAGGACGCCCGTGTTGGCCCGGAAAGCCGTTGGAGTCGCAGGTTCGAACCCCGCCTGAACTATTAGATTTTTTCAATTTTTCGCCTCATTATAAACTTCCTGGCATTTGAAGTCTCGTCGGAGACACGGTACAGAGCGGTCGCATCTGTGCAAGCCATCCCGAACGACCCAAAAACGCCACTTAAATCTTTGAGCCAAAACAATAGCCCCACGCGAAACAATAGTCCGGCCGTCTGTTCGTTCCAACCCCGTCATAAAGTTCAAAATTCTCACCGTGCGTTCGACGTTAAACTTGAAAGATTAGTTTAAACTAACCTCCACCGCGTTCCCTAAATACCTCCAAACCAAAACCATCGGGTTTATACATAGTGCAGTGCGTCTAGATAACAAATAGCCTAAGTAGTGAGTGCAAACCTAGTGCTGGAGGCAGAAACTGCAGAGTAGAGTACAAAATACAGGAGTAACCACGCTGCGCGCTGCATCAATTACTGACGACACAGCGGCCCAAGGAGAACTCGGTGAGCTCTTTCCATTATCACTGCTTACTTAATGTCAATTCGAAATTGAACCATTAAATACCTTAGATATCCGAGTTGAAAAGCTATAAAGATCAGATCAGATAAGCACGTGCCTAACAGACCTCGTCAGGTCCTCGGCAAATTGCACCTCAAAAATTCTCCCGACCTCTTTAAAACCGCCACACTTAGGTTCTATACCTCTATGAAGGATCTGTAATCTAGATGCACTGATCAACTCCAGGCCCTAATAAACTAACAAAGATTACTAAAAGCAGATTTTTATATATAAACTTTACTTCACTAATAATTACATCGCTTATTAAACTGACCGAAGCGCATACATACATAAATAACCTCCACGAACGATGAACAGCTATAGTCGAGTTCGACGTCAGAAACAACGGGGCCAAGAATTCCAATCCAAAAACGCGGTCTTTTTGCTTCGCAAACACCTAGTTAAAACTAAATCCCATGGCTCATTAATTGGCGAAACTAAATCTATCATAAACTGCTACCTATTACCACGCGCCTAACACAACTCCTAAAATACATACACACATTATTATATTATTATACCATCACTTCCAACGCAATTCACAGAATCTCGAAGAAGCTTGGGTTATAAGACATAATCAAACAAAAATATTCTTTGTTACAATACAACCCACTTACAGCAAAGCACATGTTCAGTCCGGCAAACACCCCGTTTTATTGCCAACCAAAGCAGCTCGACATCAAAAAAAAAACCCCTTGTTAGAGCACTACGCAATAGACCATTTTTTTATCTAAAGCGCACCGCTTCTTCGAACGAAACATCATCTGGCGGCCACAAGTCACCAAAGAGAGTCTGCCAAGCCATATAACAATAGCAATTAAGTTGTAGAAAGTTGACGCAAGTTTGAAAGTCAGGATATCGATCACAATAGATAACTACCTAAGTCACACTGGAGCACAAAACAACACAGCCGGTGTGCATTAAAAACAAACACTACACCATATAACAATAAGTAAAATACCAAGCAACACACATAAACACCCCCGACAACACCATCCACTAATAACCTAGACTTTAAGCTCTCCCCACAGCGCGCCTCTAGATAGCAGGACACGACAACAATCTACAAACATGGAAAGCAAAACGGCAATAAAGAATATACCCGGAGATGGTAACTGTCTTCTTCGAGCTATCGCCCACCAAATCAACGACTTATTTGGATTAACGGTTGATTATCAAGCAATCCGCAGAAACCTCGCACGATATGCCGATGTAAACCAACATGACCAAACAATGCGAATGCGAGATCATAAACAATATTGATGTCAACAAGCCAGACCAAAATTAACAAATTAAGAAATATTTAACTTTGCAAGACCAAGATGACGTGGGTGGAGCCGATATACTTAATATCTGCAGCAGAATACTACGGCATCAATGTAATAGTATTTCAAGGCACCCCACTAAAATAAATAACACACTTTACCCCTAAAACACCCAGCGACGCGGTAGGCGCCATGGCCTGGTCCACAGTCACAACCACTACGATTATTTTGAAAACCACCTGAGTGTAAACACGACTAATAACACACAACTCACGCGAGCAGAAATAAACCTAAATACCGGAACGCCAGAGGAGATTGCGACCTAGGCCGCACCACCGGGTTCACAACCCAATATACAGAACTAACGTGGCAACATGGAACGTTAGAGGAGCAGCTAAACCTAAGAAAAATCAGATATTGATACGTTACTAACTAGAATCGAAATCAATACACATCGCACGCTTACAAGAAACTCACCTGAAAACCGGAACTCATGAATCCGATAACTACAAATGGAGTGTAAGCGGAAATAACTCCAACAGAGGTCTGGCCATCCTTATTAGGAAAAATAGCGGGCTTAAAATTAAGTGGACAAAAACCAATTTGAACAACATGGCAGCGTCAATCGACGTTGATAACAAAACAACATTATTCGTCGTCACAACACACTGGTCAAACGAAACATCAGCAGCCACAAACGACTTGTCACGCCTACTCCTATTAATAAAGCTCAAGCCAAAAAACCCGACCCTAATCGTTCTAGGTGACTTCAATGCACACATCGGGTATAAAGATGCAAAAACACTACGCAACTGTCACCGAATGGGTAAAAACCTATACCATCCAAACAGCAAGAGTAATGGGGAAATACTCACTGACCTAATAAGAATCGAGAAATTCCGATTGGAAACGTCATTCGGCCGAAGTAGCTCTAAAGTAACCTGGCAATCAGACAGTAAAAAGTCACAAATAGACCACATAATGACCCAAAACAAGAGCTCATCCAACTTTAGCTTCATCAAAGGCCAGCACACGCCGTTATCAAATCATAAATTCATATGGGGCGAACTGACACCACAAAAATCGAATAAGACCAACATAAACAAAACCTCCCGAGATAAAACCTCAGACGAATCAGAATCCTTCAACTACAAGACATTAGACTACAACATGCTCCAAAATAAAACTACAAAAAAGAAATATCAGAACATCGCACAAGAACTGGCAATGGTACAGAAACGTACAAAAGAAAACCCACTCCAATGGCAAGAAATCACGGAGATAATGAAAACCTCAGCGAAAAGAATAATCAAATTTCATCCAAAGTACTCAAAAGGTTGCAGAGTAGCGCTAGCAAAACTGCAACAAGCAAAATTCAGGAAAACTCTACGCCCAAGTGACGTAACACGAATAAATAACCTCAGAGAATGCAGACGAAATCTACAAATACTTGAATCAACAGAAGACGAAAGGGAATGCAGAATATTCTTTAAGGGGCTAGCAAATACCCATCCGTCAAGGAGGATGAAAATCACCTACGACTTCTACAGACACACGAGCTCAAGGCAAGACAAAAATAAAAAAAACACGTTTATCCCAATGTCCACATGGGAAGAAGAGCTTGCTTAGTCAGAGGGCCCAAGTATTGAGCAAATAAGCGTCGAAGACACAATAGATCAACCGGAGCCCACGCTAGATGAAATAAAGCATATTATTTAAAAGATGCGTAATGGTACGGCCCCTGGAATACATCAAACGGTGACTGAGCTATTTAAAGCAAATCCAGACGAACTCACCAACCAAATATTAACGCAAATGCGGGCAGCGTGGACAACGAATACCCTGCCGGAGACTTGGACACAATCAATCCAAGTACCGCTACCAAAAACAACGAACCTAAAATCTATAAATGACTACAGACGAATCTCTATCTGCAGCACGGGATACAGGATCTACGCTAATCTACTACTACTGAGACTGGATGAAACCATTGACGACCTCGAAAGCTACCAGGCAGTATTTCTGAAAAACAGATCTACCGACGGTCACATGTTTACTCTACGCCGAATTCTAGACGAGGAATGGAGAGCAGGCAAGAAAGCTTTTGTCCTAGCAGTCGACCTAGAAAAAGCATTCGACACAATTGATCTCAACGCCATGAGGGACATATTATGCACGCGAACAAACAAGGCGCTAGCCAATCGTATAGTTAAAGCCGCGATCTACCTGCATCAAGTGGTTTGGACAACAAACCAGGTGGATCAATAAAGGCAAAAGCGTCAAGCAGGGTTGCCCTCTCTAAACGCGACTATTCACCATCGTAATGGACGACGTGTCCAGAACACTAGAAGAAGCAATGCCCTTCGTAAAACTCAACCAAGGCGAGGAAATACAGTTACCGATTATCTTAGCTTTTGCGGACGACGTGATATCGAACGGCCTCCAACAACTAAATCAGATATACGCGAAGGCCAAAACCTTTTTGGAATCAGTGGATCTAAAGGTGAACGAGACAAAAACAAAACTCCTAGTACGAGACCCAATAAACGAAAATAACAGAAACTTCATTAACCTCACCGGGACAACAGTTACTCCAGTGAACGAAATCCGCTACTTGGGTACCTACATAACCTCCTCCCGCAGCATTAAAAATACGATCAACGAACGGTGCAAGCCAGCGATAAGAAATGCAAAAGCAGTCAATATGTACTGGAGGGAAAAACTATAACCAAAAGGATAAAATGCCTTCGACTATGCTACTACGGACACATCCTGCGACGCCCAAGACCCCACTTGCTGCATTCCGCGTACCGGCACAAAGCGCAAAAACTCAAAGTTGGCCGACCCAGCTTTACATGGAAAAACTCGTTGCACCAGGATATGCAATACTACGACATGAACCCCTCTGAGTGGGCAGAACTTGCATCAGACAAGAACAAATACATCACGGCAGCCCAAAAAATCTACCAACTACAAGAAACCGACAGCGAATCAGAGGATGAAAGTCAGACCAACGAACAGGAAACGTAAATACCCCGACGGCTATCCGGTGAACACGACAAGCAAAGACGCCAACGAGAGTACGCGACAACTCACCAACGCTCATCCCCGATGCTCTACCCCACCTCACCTAACTTCCAATATTGGCTCAAGGTTGCATAATCGGCTGATTGTGGTCGACCGGTTGCGGCTAGTCGGCCCTCCTATCCCATCCCAGAGCGTGTCACTCCTTATAAATCTGTGCCCCCTGGTGTATCCGGCTTGTCCGGGTCAGGCTACGACCTGGCTGGGTGTGGTGCCTATGTTCATGTTCATGTTCATTATAAACTTCCTGGCATTTTTAGGGCTTTATAGCTGAAATTTTATTATAGACACACAGGCACTGGTATAGGAGGGACAAATACAGTAATTTGCGAGAAATATCGTTTCTAAAATGAAAAAATACTTTGTTTATCTGTCTGTTATATCTTCAGGCTGAAACCAGTGAATCGCTTCAGGTGAAATTTGGTATGGAGATAGTTTGAGTCCCGGGGAAAGTAATGGATTTTTATTCATTGCAAGTTCTACTCCGAGTGTTTCGCAAGCAAATACTGTTTTTCCATAAAAAAAATATTATCTTCTATATGTGTTGTGGTACGGAATCCTCGTTGTGCGAGTCTGAGTCACAATTAACTTTCTTAATTTAGTATACAAACGAATAATTAACAAAATCGGGTATTATCATGTAAGAAAATAATTGAAATTAACTTTGCATAGTCTCAATAGTCTGAGATATTTATATAGTCGTCAGAGACAAACGTATCAATGAACCTTTGACGATTGGAATTGGAATTACAACCGTTGAAATGTCAATTGTTCCATGATCCAATTGACTTCGAGACCGTTATACACCATTGTGGATAGCGGATAGTCTATATCGGGAGCTAAATTTAATTTAATTGAAAATGGCGACAAGATGGGAGCTTATATTTAGGTTTATGTAGCGCCAAATATAGTAAGCATCGCAATGCTATGTCTTTCGCTCGGTATTTAGCTTTATTTTTGCGGAATCGTGCATAAAAAGTACCCAATGTCAAACAGAGAGTTTCGACATAGGGTAGATATAGGTATAGTTTTGATGATAATTACTTTATATTAGAAATAAAAAGCCAACCAACAACCAATTACTTACACGGTTTGATCCTGAACGTACGCATTGGTATTAAGCGAATTTGAGTAAGTCAGTACCTGAAAACAAGAAAAATAACAATTAAAAAAGTTTAAGTTGTATTTTGCAGGACCTACTCTGTATTAAGTAAAAAAAATCATCAATTTCACTACCCAAAGGTTGTCTGGAAGAGATCGCTTTCTAGCTATAAGACCGCCTGTTGTTTACCGTTATTTAAAAATTGCATTTGCATGTTTCCTTTTGTAAACTTTTCATCATCATCATCATCATCATCATCATCATCAGCCTATTTTTGTCCACTGCTGGACATAGGCCTCTCCAACTGCACGCCATTGTAAGCGATCCTCGGCTACTCTCATCCAGCTTTTGCCAGCCACTCTGCACAGATCATCGCTCCACCTAGTCTGAGGGCGTTCCACACTACGCTTGCCGATCCGCGGTCTCCACTCAAGAACACGTTTACCCCACCGGTTATCGGTTCTTCGGATAATATGGCCAGCCCACTGCCACTTCAAATTGCTAATACGGTGAGCTATGTCGGTAACTTTGGTTCTCTGACGGATCACTTCGTTCCGAATTCGATCCTTCAAAGAAACTCCGAGCATTGCCCTTTCCATAGCTCTCTGAGCGACTTTAAATTTGTGGACCAGCCCAACCGTGAGTGTCCACGTCTCGGCACCGTATGTCATTACGGGTAGGACGCACTGGTTGAAAACTTTCGTCTTCAGACATTGTGGAATTGGCGATGTGAAGACCCGACGAAGTTTGCCATATGCTGCCCAGCCCAGCTGTATTCTTCTATTAGCCTCTCTCTCGAAGTTGTTTTTACCCAACTGCAATATTTGCCCAAGGTAGACGTACTCTTTAACAACCTCGAGAAAGCTGCCCTTGCTCGAGAATGCTTTATTGCAGTGCAATAAAGCATTGTTGTATTGTATCGTTGATACATAATTTTAAATAAAAAAAAATCTAAAGGCTAGTTATTAAATGTTTACAATGAAGCGAAAAATTGAATAATGGCAGGATTCGAACCTGCGTTTCCAACGGTGTTCCGGGCCAACACGGGCGTCCTACCAACTGGACTACCGAACCAAATGTCCGATTTTAAATTTTTCGCTTCTTTGTAAACATTTGGTTTACGTTAGCAGACGTTACTGCTTTAATAAAAATAGCTAATTATTAAAATTAAAATCATGTAAAAAGCTTTGGAAGCGCTTCATGGGAGTTACAATGGTAAGGCATCAGAAGAAGTTCTTATTGTACCTACCCATAAAGAGTCTTTCCCTTTCTCGAGTTTTTAAACTCGCGCGATATAATCTAACTTGTCGCGTTTGGCTGCTTAGACTTGATAAATTACTGTACCCCTGATTAATTTGCCCTGGGCAGTTTCCTGAGTTTTAAACAATTACGCTTATAAATAAAGCATTATACTTTAGTAATTTTCCTAACATCTATAGGGTACTATATATTATAGGGATTTATAAAGTAGATATTTAATCGAAATTGTGTAATTAAAAATAAGTAAAATAGGCTATAGTCATAGTCAATCGGGGTAACTATGACGGTATTCCCTTGATTTGTCTAATAATTTTTTGTCTAATTTCAGTTTGTCTAACAACTTTTACCATAATGAACATTTTATCTAAAGTCAATATGTATGATATTATTTCTCATAATTATTATTTTGTCGAAATTCGTTTTGCCTAAATGATCATTTTCATAACTCTTGTTTTGTCGAATATTACTTTATCTAAAACTCACTTTGTCGATTCTTATTTTGAAAATTGTAGGTTAGGTTAAAGACCGAATACTATGCAACCGACAACTATGACCCTACCGTATAACATATGGCCCATACATACACACTCATCTCATTCATTTTTAATTGCTTTACTGTTACAGCGCATTGATAGTGTTTTCCAATTGCCAAAAAATATTTTATAGCAGTTGACAATAGATTCAACTTTTTTCAGTGTGCATTTTCATCGACATCTTCGCTACAGTCAGTTTCGCTACAGACATTAGGTACCTAAGGACTTTAGATTTTACCGCCGTAAACGTTAAATTTAACTGTCGAAACGAACAATGTAACTCGACACGGCAGTGCATAAATTGCACAGATTTTCCCGTCCGCTGGAACGAAATGGCCGGGAAAATGTTACGACGACGCTTCGGTATTTTATTTCCAATAGATGCAGGACCTGAGGTCACGTGTCGATAATATCGATACAATAGTACATTATTGCAGACGCCAGGATAGAAGCCCTTCTTGCCGGGAGAGTAGGTATAGACTGATAGATGATACGAAGCCGGCAAGCCCTATTCACGACTAAGGCATGGGGCTTTTCTCAAACATATGCAATGAAAACAAAAAATACACCACTAAAAAAATATATAATTCAGCTGTTAGCACGTTCATGAACACAGACGCCGTGTTTAAAAAAAACTTCCCGGCTTTGGCCTTCAACTTTGTATGAAATTCCTTTACAGTTCTCTCGAGTTGTCGAGTTGTTCCGCCCGAAAAGTGATACTTCGAAGCCTGATAAACGCACGTTATGGCGACATTTCATAGCAAGATTGAGATTTTTTTTTTTGTATGTATTTCCATCGACATCCTCGCCACAGTTTAGTTTTACAGACATTATTCGGTACTTATCTACTTTAGATTTTACCGCCGTCGTAGACTAGATTTAACTGTCGAAACACATGTGTCGAGTGAATCTAGCGAACAATGTAACTCGACACGGCAGTGCATAAATTGCACAGATTTTCCCGTCCGCTGGAACGAAATGGCCGGGAAAATGTTACGACGACGCTCAGGTATTTTATTTCCAATAAGTGCAGGATTCCTGAGGTCACGTGTCACAGGGTATCGGTATTTACATTATTAAACGTTAGTAGCGATTTGTCATTAGCCACATACTAATATTATAAATGCGAAAGTGTGTCTGTCTGTCTGTTACTTCACGCTTAAACCGCTGAACCGACTTAGATGAAATTTGGTATGGAGATAGTTTGAGACCCAGGAAAGGACATAGGATACTTTTCATCCCGAATAAATTTAGTGTTCCCGTGGTATGAGCGGGTAACACCGCGGGGCACAGCTAGTAATAAATAAATATCAGACAACCCCACACAAATCGATGTAGTCCCAAATTAAGCTCAAGAAGGCTTATGTTATGGGTACTAGACGACGATATACATACTTATACAGATAAATATATACTTAAATACTTACATAGAACAACCATGACCCAAGCACAAAATATTGGGATTCGAAACCGGGAATGCTGCTCAATCCTTTCTTCTTGCGAAATAAATACCTAATCCTATCGAAAAAAGCTTGACTTTCTTCACTTAGGATAGTTTTGGCTTTTATTATGCAAAAAATATTTGTTTGCGAAATTTAGTCCTATTTTCTCTTTATTTACATCAGTAACAGTCAACGTCAGTTACCAAAAATTTGTCGTTGCCAGTAAAAATAATTGTACCACGGAAAATCCGCAATATAGCGTGGGATGAACCCTGTTGGGCTCTATATAGGTACTTATACCTGAACTCATTGCACAAAGGGCTGTAAAACTACCGATTACTTCCAGTAACAACAATCATAACAAAGACTCCATCCGGGAATATCTGTCTATCAACGCACACTCATCGTCTAGGAATCTAGGTCACACTACACACATCTTTAAGCAAAACAGCTTCAAACCAAACAGCATAAACTAAACACAACTCCCATGTAATACAGCTGAAATTTGAATGATTACATTGTGGGATTCAGGATGTTTTGTTTCTGGGAGTGACTGTCTTATCCTTTAATTGAAGCGCCAATTTAGGGTTAAACGGGCAGTGATGTCAGCTCTGAATAAAATAGGTATGAACAAGAACATGGATTCCGGATAGTGATGGAAGAATTCGTGATTATAAGAATTTACAGTTATAACGCAGACAGGAAGCGGCATCTTCTATACCTAATATTTGTGTAGAATACATGTCATTATTCAACCATGTGTTGATATATGAGTAGGGTTGCCATCCGTCCGGATTTCCCCGGATTTGTCCTAGTTTGGAGGCTGTCCGGGGGCCGTTCAAAAAGTGTCCGGGGAAAACTCGGACACTTTTTACTGAATAAAAAATAAAGCGATTGTTTTCTTAGTAAAATTATTTTCGGACACATCCAGGGAAAAATGCGATTTACGCCAAATGTCCGGGTTTTTTAAGACTTTGTCCGGGTTCTGCGAATTAAGAGATGATAGCCCTATATATGAGGAGGGGGACGTTTACCATTGTATAGTCCTACAGGCGGTTTTCCAACCTACGCTATGTTGCGAATTTTTAGTGGTACCTACTAGTTTATTTTACTGGCAATGACAATTTTTTAGTAGACGTTGAAAGTCGGTGAATGTCACTGATGTAAACAAAGAGGAATAAATATTCCGCAAATTTCAAGCAATGTTTGCCTTATAAAGGCAAAACTATCATCCAGTGCTGAAAGTCAAGTTTTCAGTTTCGGATATACGAAATAATTTTTGGCCAAGCTGAAAAGGGGACGCTCCGCTCGCTCGGTCAATTAATACACGTGAAAGTTATTTTAATACATACCGGATATCTTTATAAAATTCTGCAAGGATTATTAATAGACAACACTATCGTAAAGTTTCATTGCCTCGTAAAATTGTAATGGCCTAATTAACTAAATTGGTATAGACAAATATTAACACGAGTAGCACTCAATATTTTATGTCTTTTTAGAATAACAAATACGCTCTTAATTGAATTTGAACAACATTTTTGGTTCTTTCATAATTTACCTTTGTGTCAATATTTATAAAAATAAAAATGTTGTATTTCCGCATTAAAACAGAATTGATAAAAAGATTAAAAAGATTTCATTTTTTTTTATCAAAGAGATAAGTTATTGACCAAAACACTACATCAGATGAAATAAGAACAAAAATATACTTTTTATCAGTATAAATATTTTCCGCAAATATTACTCATGTCTACTATTTAACTTTAAATAAATCAGAAATCGGTGATGTTCCTCTTTTAAGGACCATATATTGGCAATATTATGTTTAAATAACATGGACCGTTGATATTACAGCCATAGTAAATTGTAAAAGATATAACTATTGTTTATAATCAAGCAAATTGAGTATTGGCGTACTTACCAAAACTTCATTATTCTAATAAACATTCCTTCTATAGTGATGTTCCGAACAAAACTTCAGAATGAAGGGGCAAGGTTATTTTACACTGCATCGGTTGAGTCAGCTCGTCAATTGTAACATCCAAACTATCACACTAATACTACAAAGGCGAAAGTTTGTGTGTATGTTTGTTACTTCTTAACGCTCAAACGGCTGGATCAATTTTGATAAATTTTGGTAGGAGGGTAGCTTACACCCTGGATTAACACATAGGCTACTTTTTATCCCGTGAAATGTAGTGTTCCCGTGGGATAGGCGGGTAACACCGCGTGGCGCAGCTAGTAATAAAATTACTTTGTATAATTTTATTAATGTTATGCTACATTTACGATATTTTACAAAAATCCTACAACTCTGATAAAATTATGATTTAAAGCCTAAAATGAATTTGCGTATTCTGGGAAGCGTTGCTACATCCCATTTCTTGTTTTTATTTTCTATCAGGTGTGACGAAGGTCAAATTTAATACAAGTTAAAAAAAAATGGTCTTCTTCATGGTATCTAAAAGGTCCCTAATGTTCTCGCAAAACTCCTCAACGAAGGGTTAGCCCAAGTTCGTCTGCGGCTTCCAAGACATCCCATAATGAGTTTACGCGGTGCTTCAAGTTTGGCCTGATATATTGAAAACTAGAGGAACTATAGTTTTCTTCGCATATGGAATATGGATATTTAACTGGACTTTTTTATCTAGTGGTTAGAAACGGCAAACATTTGTAATTTTTCAACCCCCATATATCCCCCATTGTAAAGATTCTGAAAAACTGAATCGAAAACCAAAAACCCACTCGCAGAATTTCATGAGAATCGGTAGAGAAATGCGACCTGAGTAGACGGGAACAGCCCGAAATCATGTGGAACATACTAACATCCAAACATCCGGACAAGGGGTGTGAGCGAGATCGCCTCCTAGTGTGGGTAGCTGGGGATAACCCTCGAGGACCTAAAAACCCGAAAGGGTTAAAACCAGCTACCACGGAGCACCCTGGGCGACATCGCTAGTAATATGCCGGTTCTGCCTACATTTTGCTAGCCATGTTGGCAAAGATCTTCTGGCTCTGCCGAGGGCTGTAGGCGACCTCGGTGGACTACATCCGCCTACCTGCGTTTGTCCTGCGCAGTTGAGCGCCGTACGCAGGGATGAAGGAGTCCTGGGGGGTTGAGTCGAGCTTAGCCGGGGTTCGATGCTATTGCGAGACAACACGCCCCCTTTGGTCCGGATTTCAGGCTAAACGGTGGCCCTGCAGCTAGCCACTGCAGGGAAACGGACACGTGTACCGTATGGATGAGGAGGATACGGTCCGCAGGCGAGACGCGGGGGGGTCCTCCGGGAGGACATTGGGGCTCGGCCATGCTGACGGAGCGAGGGCGTGTGGAGCACCTGGGGGAACTTGGATCGTTTTCCCCAGCCACACTGTCTGCAGCTGCTGATGTCGCGCATGAGACCCAACCAACCGCGTCTATATCTCTCGGGTAGTCCTGGTGTTCTAGGAACATCCCCAAAGGTGCGGGCTCCACGGCGGGTGGGAAGCTCGAGAGATGAAGTAAAACACACAAGATCATGGACAAACCCAGATCCCAAACCCCACTGGTGCCGGAGGGGAAACCCAAAGGCGCCCACACATCAGGTGCCAGTGCGGCTGACGCTGTGCCGGGCACCTCGACCCAATCACACCGGGTGGACGGTGCTGTTTCCGCAGTGCTGCCCACTACTACACGTGCCTTCAGGGACGCAACAGCGGCCCAGACAGGCACCACAACATCACACGGCGGCGCTGGTCACACAGTGCCCCCCCACACTACGCATCCTGGCGGTGCCGCCTCTGCGGTGCCTCCACACACATCACACCGTGGCGGTGCTGCCTCCGCAGTGCCTCCACACTCCACACACCGTGGCGGTGCTGCCTCCGCAGCGCACGCACACACCACAACACACCGTGGCGGTGCTGCCTCTGCAGTGCCCCCACACACCACACACCGTGGCGGTGCTGTTCCCACAGTGCCCCCACACAAGACACGCCGTGGCGGTGCTGTTTCCACAGTGCTGTCATGGAAGAAGCAGTCCGCGCAGGGTGGAAAGGCCGCTGGGAAACCGACGGCTTTGAAACCAGGCGCGTTGACAAAACCGACAGGCTCGGCGCAGGCGCAAGGCCGTACCCAGCCCAAAAAACAAGGGAATGACACCAAGGGGGCCGTTTCGGCAACGGAGAAATCCGTAGCGCCGGAGCAGGCACCAGTGGTTGAACTCCCCACAGACGCGACAACCGCGCAGCTCGACGCTGGCTGGACGCTGCAAGTGAGTGCCAAGAGGGGAAGGGCGAAACCCGCCCAGCGGAAAGAACCCGAACCCGAGGGCGGCCTCACGGGCAAAGCCCACAAAAAAAATAAAAAACAGCGTCGCAGGTCCAGGCAGAGGAAGGCTGCGCTGGAGAACCCGACAGCCCCAGTGCCACGGCAACAGCCAGGCGCTCCCAAACAGGGTACGGCGCAGCAGGTCGCTGGTGCCCCAGTAGCCGCTGGTGCCCACCCTAAAGGGAAAGGGGCCAAAAATAAAACAGACGGGGGCAGAAATCCGGGGACTCGAGCCTCAGCCAAGAGGGCGCGCCTAGATGAGACCATATCTCCTCGAGGCGAGCCCAAAAGGCAGAGGATCCAGGCCTCGGACGAAGCCCCAAGGATGGCGTATGCGGAGGCCCTAAAGGCTGACCTGCTGGTAGCTGTAACTACAGCGACCTCAGGACACCTTAGCCCGCAGCTATCCGAGGAGGTCCAACAGCAGCTGCATGCTCTGCTGATGGAAGAAGCCTGCCAGCCCGGCAACAGCCAGTCTTCGGGTCCACTGTTCCGAGGGAAGCCGATTACAACTAACGGCGTCCTGAGGCTGTGGTGCGAGGACCAGGCCACGTTGGCATGGCTCAAGCGCAGTGTAGCTACCATCACTCTCTCCACAGGGGAGAAGGTAGTTGTGCAGCGCCAGAGCGAGGTGCCACGCAGAGTACGCTGCGGGATTCTGTTCCCCGGTATCTGGGAAGATTTTCGCGCTATAGCGCGAACTCTTCGGTACCAGAACGGGTGGGCAGAGATCGACCGCTGGCTACTCCATAAAGTCGACAGACAGGAGACGGAGACGTTTGCTGTCGTCAGCGTACCAGAGACGGTGGTACAGCCCCTCGTGGATCGCGGACGCCGACTCGGCTTCATGCTGGGTTCGGTGTACGTGAAGTTTCAGGGACCACGAGGTAGGTTTGTGGAACGTCCACCAACTGGCGACACCGTCGTCTCTCAAGACGACAAGGAGGCGACAGAATCCGAGCCCATGGACACTGCCGTGGGGACCGAGGCATCCGCTGACGTAGGCGCAGGGAAGCCCGGGTCCCAAACCCCAGAGCAGACCGTCCCCGTCTCCGAGAAGGACGAAGAAGAACTTCTTCGTGACCACTCGGAAAGCGGGGAGGAATGCACGGAGGGGTTAGGCAAGTTAGCCATCGGCGAGGAGGGAGAATGTGGAATGTCGGCGGAGGAGGATGACTCCAATGGCGGTATCCCATTCTCTCAACTGTAGCATCCTACAGGCCAACCTCCACCACAGTGAAACCGCGACGGCTCAGATCCGGAAATGGTTGGAGGTCAATGAAACGGCTATAGTACTGATCCAGGAGCCGTGGGTCAGGAAGGGCACTGTCTGCGGACTCCGCAATCAAGGAGGTAAGCTAACCGTATATACGGGACCGGACAACCCCCGGGCCTGCATTTACATTACTAGAAATATACAAGCGCAACCTTTAACAAGTTTCTGTTCTAGAGACCTGTGTGCTATTAAGGCGCACGGGGCGCAAGACTCCAGCCTGCAGGAGGTAGTCATAGCCTCGGTTTACATGCCAGAGGCGGATGACCCGCCACCACACGATATGACAAGGCTGGTCAACTACTGCGAAGACGCGGGGCTCGAACTCATCGTGGCCACCGACTCGAACGCACATCACGCCCTCTGGGGCATGCAGACAGGTAACGAGAGAGGTAAGAAACTTGTCGAGTACCTATTTACAACAGATCTTAATATACTTAACAAAGGATCGGAACCAACATTCGTAACTAGGCGGAGCAAAACAATCATTGACTTGACATTAGCAACTGATATAGCATCGGAAAACATCTCAAACTGGCAGGTCTCTAAGGAGCTATCCTGCTCGGACCACAGATGGATTCGATTCGATATTCAGGTAAAAACACTTGTAGCCATCCCTAGGCGGAACCCACGCAGAACGCATCGCACCGAGTATGCGACCCGACTAGGCTCAGCCTTGTCGATGATAGAGGTTCCCAACAAACTAGAGGGGGCTGAACAGATAGAAAAGCAGGTAGGAGTCCTTACAGATACCATCATGGATTGCTACCACCATGCATGTCCCCTATCCACCCCCTCAGGCAGCGGCGGGAACGAAGCTAACTGGTGGGGGCCTGAGATGGAGAGGCTCAGGAAAAAGATGAGGAAACAACTAAACAGAGCAATGAATACGGGTACAAACCGAGACTGGGACAACTACAAGAACACCAAGTCCAGGTACAAACAACGGCTCCGGTACAGAAAGTCGTGCTCATGGCGGAACTTTTGTACCAGCATTGAGACATGTACGCAGGCAAACAGGGTAAGAAAGGTACTCTCCAACCAGGCAACTGCAACCTTAGGATCCCTACGTAAGCCAGACAACACACTCACCAGCTCACCGGAGGAGGCGGAACGTACCTTAGTACAGACGCATTTTCCGGGCTGCGAAATAACGCCGCTAGTGAACTGGACGAATGAGGAGACTACACCGACGGAGGAGGAGTGGCAACAAGCATGTGAGGTAATCAGCCCACAAAAAGTACAGTGGGCTATAAACAGCTTTGACTTATACAAATCACCAGGATTGGATGGAGTCTTCCCAGCCCTGCTGAGATGGGGAGGAGAGGAACTCACCCAGATACTGACCATCGTTCTGGCCGCCTGTCTGGCTCACAGGTACGTACCGAGACGATGGAGAGAAGTGAAAGTCATCTTTATACCCAAACCAGGTAAAAGTGACTACTCGGATCCCAAGTCATTCAGACCAATCAGCTTAACCTCTTTTCTGCTTAAAACACTAGAGAGGTTATGTGACAGGGAGCTAAGGGAGAAGGCATTAACTAGTGTACCCCTACACCCTAACCAACATGCCTACAGCCAGGGCAAATCTACAGAATCAGCTCTTCATGCCGTAGTTTTCAAAATAGAAGAGGCCTTTATGAACAAGTCTATGTGCCTAGGCACCTTCATAGATATTGAGGGAGCCTTCGACAAGACCAATTTCACCAGCATAACAGCAGCATTGGTAAGGCACGGTGTTAATGATGTTATAGTACAATGGATAAACAACATGCTGAGCAAGAGGGTCATCCGACTCGGAACCGGCGAGACACAACAGGCACTGGTGGCAAAGGGGTGCCCCCAGGGAGGCGTACTCTCACCACTCCTTTGGAACATGGTGGTGAACGACCTCATCGCCACACTAAATGACAATCACTATTACACAGTAGGTTATGCTGACGACATAGTGATACTGACGAGCGGCAATCACACAGGTACGGTATGTGACGTCACCCGCTCTGCACTGGCCATCGTGGAACGCTGGTGCAACCACAACGAATTGACAGTCAATCCAAAAAAGACTGAACTGGTAATGTTCACCAACAAACGTAATCTGGGCACCTACCGACTGCCTAGACTGTTCAATACAGAGCTCCAATTGTCGACTGAGGTAAAGTATCTAGGGGTAATACTTGATAGCAAGTTGAATTGGAGCAACCATCTCAACAACAAAATTGACAAAGCTACAGTCGCGTTCTGGCAGTGCCGTAGAATGGTAGGTAGAACTTGGGGTCTTAATCCTAAGATCACACTATGGCTATACCAGGCAGTCATCAGACCAATATTAAGCTACGGTGCAGTAGTATGGTGGCCACGAACCAAGCTAACCACCGTCGAAGCTAAACTACAACGACTTCAGAGGTTAGTTTGTATGGCGGCCACGGGATGCATGAGGACTACACCCACTGCAGCCCTGGAAGCTATACTGGGGCTGCCGCCGCTGCATCTCTTCGTTAAACAAGAGGCGGCAGCTACGGCGATACGTCTTAGGAAACTGAACCTCTGGAGATCAGCTAGGGTGCCGCACACCGAAATCCTCTACGAGGCAGTAGGTAAGGAACCGCTGATAGAAGCGGTCACTGACAGGATACCCAAGCAATTCGTCTTCGACAAAAAGTATAAGATACAACTGCATGAGGAACCTGGCGAAGGTCTTAACCCAAGGGAGTTAAGAATCTTCACCGACGGGTCCAAAACAAGGTCAGGCACTGGCTCTGGGGTATTCTCAGAGGACCTAAACATACACATTTCTACACCACTAGGAACCCATAACACAGTCTTCCAGGCAGAATGTATGGGTATCATAATGGCAGCCCATGCAATCATCGCGAGGAAGGTAAAGGACTACCCCATCCGCATACTCTCCGATAGCAGATCAGTTTTACAAGCCCTGCAGAGCTACACAGTAACCTCAGGACTCATACATGAATGTCACCGAGCATTGTCAGAGGTATGTAATAATAATAGCATAACTCTACAGTGGATCAAAGGACACAGCAACTCGCGTGGGAACGACGCAGCTGACGAACTGGCGAGAGGAGGTTCGGAGATGGAAGCAGAGGGACCCGAACCAATCATACCTCTGCCATTCGCCTGGCTGCGCAACACAGTGCGTAAAAACACGAAGATAGAACAGCAACTATACTGGACTAACTTAGGAACCTGCAGGCAGAGCAGAGAGGCCCTTCCGACAATCCACCCCGGGTTGTCACGCAAGCTGAGGCAGCTGAAGAGGCCGCAGCTCCGGCTCATAACTGGAGCGATAACTGGACATGCCCTACTAAACAAGCACTTATTCACCCTAGGTGTTACCGACAGTCCTCTTTGCAGAGCATGCATGGAGGCCGAAGAGACAGCCGCCCACGTCATTCTCGAATGTCCTGGTGTGGCCAGATACCGGGCACAACACCTCGGGTCTCCGAGGTCACTCCCAGAAGTCATCGGCAACATCAAGGGACTGCTAGGCTTTCTGGTAGAGTTGGGTTGGCAAGAGTAGTGCCAGCAACCCTTCACGCAAAATAGGCGCATTGTAAGACGTCGAGTTGCGGAAAACTAGCCCGCTATAACCTATAACCTATATATATAACATCCGGACATCCACACTAATCCATAGTCCATAGTAGGTAATAATATAAATGCGAAAGTGTGTCTGTCTGTCTGTTACCTTTTCACGCTTAAACCGCTGTATCGATTTTGATGAAATTTGGCGAGGAGATAGTTTAAGATCCGAGGAAGGACATAGGATAGTTTTCATCCTGGAAATTATCCCTAAAAAGATTGAAAAGTGAGTAAGTAATTCATGATGACATTGATGACCCTGTAGGAAATGTAATTATTAGACCAAAAGCACAATTGCTCTTACATTTGCTTAGGCACTTTTAATAATCCCTTTTATTAATTAAGGTGATTAGGTGGATATCTATCGTGTTGTACGAGGTTGCTTCCATACTTCAAGTTCCACGCGGACGTAGTCGCGGGCAAAAGCTAGTACGAAATAATTGAAAAAAAAAACGGTGCCTAGTGTGGTCTGAGAGACGGAGATCCAAGCATATCAAGTCATCGCAACGTTCTGCGTCAGAACGATTTAAGAGGCCTTATACATTGTAAAATGTATTTTTTCATAGTATGATTAATAATTTCAACAAATTTTTTAAAGTGAATAATACTTTTCCCTGAGTTCTAGATAGTAACATAGCTATTTCATGCTTTCATTGCGTACAGTCGACAATAACTTGAAAAAAATTGGGCAAGTGCAAGTCCGACTCGCGCATGTAGGGTTCCGTACCATAATCTATAACAAGTTTGTTGTATGGGAGCCCCCCTTAAATATTTATTTTATTTTATTTTTAGTGTTTTTTGTTATAGCGGTAATAGAAATACATCATCTGCGAAAATTTCAACTGTATAGCTATCACCGTTCTTGAGATACACCCTGGTGACAGACGGACGGACGGACAGCGAAGACTCAGTAATAGGGTCCCGTTTTTACCCTTTGGGTACGGAGCCCTAAAAAAAGAGTTGACTTCGTGAATCTTGTCAATTTCACGTAGTTTTTGAAACAAAAATTATCAATGAAAAATTCAAACTGTAGGTTTCAAATATATACCAATGAATCCCAATAGCCCTGTTCTAAGTAGTAACATTGATAATATGTTAAGAAACATGTTTTATTTTAGAGAAAAATGTCTAAAACAATCAGCATTTTTGAACGGATAAGGAGCCTTAACATTAGATTGTTAGCTGGTCGTGCGGTCTGTCATCGTCCTGTGTCGTGGGAAATGTGACTGTGGGCGCCATATTGTCGGCAGTAATCGATCCGGTAATTAAAGTGACGTTCTTCACCCTTCCGCCGCCACGTCGTGACAGAGTAGCGTAAAACATTTTTTATAGTCGGATTTAATTTATTTTTATTTTATACTAGCTTTTGCCCGCGACTACGTCCGCGTGGAACTTGGAAGTATGGAAGCAACCTCGTACAACACGATAGATATCCACCTTATCACCTTAATTAATAAAAGGGATTATTAAAAGCGCCTAAGCAAATGTAAGAGCAATTGTGCTTTTGGTCTAATCATTACATTTCCTACGGGGTCATCAATGTCATCATGAATTACTTACTCACTTTCAATCTTTTGAGGGGTAATTTCCAGGATGAAAATTATCCTATGTCCTTCCTCGGATCTTAAACTATCTCCATGCCAAATTTCATCAAAATCGATTCAGCGGTTTAAGCGTGAAGAGGTAACAGACAGATAGACAGACACACTTTCGCATTTATAATATTAGTATGGATTGGCACAACATAGCGAAATAAATAATTGATTCAGCAAGTAGGCTACAAGGACATATTTACAAGTCAGGGGGTTAAAAGCAACCATCAAACGCTTATTGTGTCATGATCGATTTGCGAGGGAGGTTGTCAGATATTTATTTATTATTATTTCGTTTATTCATATTATTTCGTAGGTTATTTTTTTACAATCAATTTATATAAAAAGTAAAATACAATAAAGTAATTACAAAATATAAATACATTATAAAAGGCCTATTATTATTATAATTCTCACGTAAACACCGCTAGATAGCGTGTATGAACAGGAAATAATAAAATGCCTAACCGACAGATAATACATTGAACAAACAGCTAGGTACATGCATAGTCATTGAGTTGTCTGTTTTATATCAGCAATTAGACAATGAATTCCCATTCACATCTCCTGTACTCCCAACCGTAAAGTACAGTCAGTGACAGAAGCATTATTACTGAGCCGGAAATATAGACGATTCTGAAATTAAAAAATTGGGCAAGTAACGAGTCCGACTCGCGCATAAAGGGTTCCGTAGGTACCATAATCTATAACAAGTTTGTTGTATGGGAGCCCCCTTAAATATTTATTTTATTTTATTTTTAGTATTTGTTGTTATAGCGGCAATATAAATACATCATCTGTGAAAATTTCAACTGTCTAGCTATCACCGTTCTTGAGATACAGCCTGGTGACAGACGGACGGACGGACGGACAGCGAAGTCTCAGTAATAGGGTCCCGTTTTTACCCTTCGGGTACGGAACCCTAAAAAATGACATTACTCTTAAGGTCCGATACTAAAGATTACTCGACGATTCTAAAGTGCTACACATGAATTACAATTTTTCAACGTCAATAAACGTAACACAGCTAAAAAAAGCCAGAAAAAAAATAGCATAATGTCGCTACTCAGATTCTTCGAATTCAAAGAATATGGACGACAGGTGAACGCACAAAAGTTACCTAATCCCCGCATAGATCGATATCAAAATCTCAGGTTGTAATATTTTCCTTTTATCCCCAGAGTCTATTCAATTATCCGCCATCCGACTTTTTTGTGCAATAAAGTTAAATAAATAAATAAAATTATCCTTACTTTGTCGTCGACAGTACCGACAATACGGAAACCAAACGTTAACTTAACCACGACCCATAACGCCAACGTTTACGTTTAACGTTATTGCGAGGTCAATGGCCTCAGATAACTGATGATTATACCCATTAAGCCGCCGTTTGCTCACGCGCTGATAAGGAATAGATTTATTGTTCACAAACATTGACAAGATGAGGTGGGGGACCTGTGAAAGAATAAACATTTTGAAACAGATGACTCAAACTTCAAAATCCGTTTGGGAGGTACGACGCCACAAGCAGACACACAGATACACAGATACCCAAATACACAGATACACAAGTTAAACTTAAAACACCCCTCGGTTTTCGTCGGGGCTTAAAAAGTGAACGCTGTTTTCTGTACTGCCGTTGCTGAACATTAAGCGACGTTTTAAAGCACAGAGTTTTTTGTAAAATGTATAAATCCTTAGAATATGACAAATTAACCTTTAGTACTTTAAGGCTCCAATAGGCTAAGATATTTATTGCAACTTAAATGTCTATTGTTTTTAATTCCAATAGTGAGTTTAAATGTATTACTGAGTGAATACTTGTACACCACGAACATTGCTGTCTAAACCTAGATTTACAATAAAGAAAAAACTGAAGCAACTACTTGAATTAGTACACATTCCAAATTGATCCTGATTTAGAAGTTCTACACTCAATCATCAATATTATGATCAATACACCTCACACAGCACCTGACACACTTCAGCTCACCACAATCGATAGAGAATCGCACGCTCTTTAACCTTTACTTTCATCGTATAGTTACCAAATAGTAATAACTAAAATACTCAAATCATTACCGTTACAAATCCTAAAAAACTTAAGCGCTCGTCAAAACAAAGTGTAAGTGTTTAACAATGCCCATTCAAAATATTTCACACGACCGCAGGAAAACACGGTCAGTAAGACAAAAGTTCAGTGGTCCAACGAAATCAACTCTCAATCAAACGAACGAATGGAACTCAAAGGAATAAATCAATCAGTATGATTGATGTTATCAGTATTAAATTACGCTAATGGCTCTGAGGAAATTATGAACGATCGTAGGAACTTGCAAACAGTCAGAACATTATTATAAATGGACCAGTGTGCTTACTTTGAGAAGAAGACGTATTTGTTTTGGATAATTGGCTAGTCAAGACGTGTTTTACAAGACTGCAAATATTTATCACAATTTCCTGTTCCCAACTCAAGTATGTCACGAAAGCATTCGATTAAGAAAAGAAAAACACACAAACAGTCGAGTACACGGACTGTTGCGATAATACGGTATTTGACTAATGGTAAAAATAATTGGATAATCGAAACCACCAAAAGAATGTATTTTTGGTGATTTCGATTATCAGGTATAAAATACATACATACACGGAACCAAATAAACTACCAGACATTAAATTACACAAAAGCTAAAAAAGGAAACATGTTTTGACGACTGATTTTTGTGACGTCACAAGCCAGTATCTTCATAGAAACTTCATACTAACAGATCGTTTTTGTCATTTCATAATGAGTAGCTGAATTGAGTTGTCGTCATTGTTGTCGTCTTATTGAGAGGGGATAAGAATCGATACAGTTATCTAAACATCACACTAATATTATCACCGTGCCGGCTCATGTGTTTCCTTTCCTCCTTCTTATAACTTGGGACCCTTCAAACGAAGCGTGAAGAAGCATCGCTCGGGCCAGCATGTCAAAGTCAACTGACTTGGCACCGTTGGTTTCTCGTCGGTTGCCATTGCGACTTGGGCTCCCCTTTTTGCTTACCATCAGGCGAAGTGGAGCCACTATGTTGTGCCGTTATAAAATAAAACCGGCCAAGTGCGAGTCGGACTCGCGCACCGAGGGTTCCGTACAAACCAAATCAATTTAATACCTCTACGCGTTTATGAGGAAATGGGTAGTAAGTTTAAAATTATTAAAAAAATATATATTATGTGATGTAACTAAAAATTTATGGTTTTCGTAATTTTTCCTTTATCTATGCTATAAGACGTTGCTTCGTACCAAATTTCAAGATTCTGAGTTCACGGGAAGCACCCTGTAGGTTTTGATTCCCTTGCAAGTGTCGAAAATTTGCGGCATAAACGGCTGTATCTTTTGATTGCGTTGGCTTAGAAGTTTGATTTTTTCACAGCTTCAAGGGACAGTAGACCTGAGTAATTGATATAAATTTCAGCTTCATACCTCCACGCGTTCCTGAGAAAAAGGGTCTTGACAGACGGACGGACGGACGGACAGACGGACAACAAAGTGATCCTATAAGGGTTCCGTTTTTTCCTTTTGAGGTACGGAACCCTAAAAAAAGATTGTGAGTGTGTTTGGATTGGATATTTGTCACTTCTTCACGCTCAAACGGCTGGACCAATATTAATAAAATTCGGCCTGGATAAAGCTGTGACCCTGGCTCGGCTTCGACTATCCCGAACGCGGGTAACACCGCGGGCGCAGCTAGTAAAACAATTTTATCAAATATTTTCTAACTCATCCCATAAAATATGTTAAAGGATCTTAGAATTGTATAGTTCATGCTAGCAAGGGCCAAATTAATTAAATATGTAGCAACCGCATGCTAGTGTTAAATTAAGTAAACGTGAGGAACTTCAATCTGTAGGTACTCGATTAAAGTTATTCAATGTCGATTTTAACTTTTTGAACTCTTAGAGACTGTATACATCTCTAAGAAACACACACTATGACACTCAGAGACTTTATACATCTCTGAGGAAATTAAATTATTTTAAAATATTTTATTGCATGTTGTGACGCCTAGAGACCATTTACATCTCTAAGAAATTTAGGTTTAATAATTATTTCCTATAGTAAATTATTCACGTTGACGCCTAGAGACATTATACATCTCTGTGGAATTAAATTAATGAAGTAATTGTTTTTTATTGCATGTTGTGACACCTAGAGACTTTATACATCTCTGGGTATATTTAATATTTTAAATTGATCGTTAAAATTTTATTTGAATGTTCCTACTTAACATTGATTTGGAGTATCTATACATCTCCTTTACGTGTACCCATGTAATTAGTTATAACACAAATGTAAAGTAATTGTTTCAAGTATTATTTACGAAAAAATTACTTACTGTTGAGTTCTTTAGGCTTTCTTCTCAACAGCGGTCTTCTCTTGCGAAATGCCCGTAGATTCACAATCTGACTTGTAAAAGTGACCTTGTGGCCTACATTCATCAGGATCCTATACGAGTATAACATATAAGCCGTTATATGTTAGAATTTATTCAAAACAGAATACATAAAGGGGTACTAGGTATGTATATTTATAGACTTGACAACAGGCACACTGAAGCGTGTTACGCGAGAAGGTTCTGTTATTTTAGGCTTCTGTGCGGTGCGGTGCGATCAAACGAGTCTGTTATGAAGCCTCCCTTTAGTCCTTTACGCCCTAAACCAGTCTAAAACATCTCTTTGTCGGTACGTCATCTTTGCGATTGTCAGGAATCTATGCTACATCTGATTGCACTCCATTGCTTACGTACATAGGTAATTATTCAATTCAAATATTGTTTAATATTAATAAGTATATTAAAATAAACACATACCAACAATATATTCACAACTAGCTTTTTCCCGCGACTACGTCCGCGTGGAACTTGGAAGTATGGAAGCAACCTCGTACAACACGATAGATATCCACCTAATCACCTTAATTAATAAAAGGGATTATTAAAAGCGCCTAAGCAAATGTAAGAGCAATTGTGCTTTTGGTCTAATCATTACATTTCCTAATACAGGGTCATCAATATCATCATGAATTACTTACTCACTTTTCAATATTTTTAGGGATAATTTCCGGGATGAAAACTATCCTATGTCCTTCCTCCGGTCTTAAACTATCTCCATGCCAAATTTCATCAAAATAGATTCAGCGGTTTAAGCGTGAAGAGGTAACAGACAGACAGACACACTTTCGCATTTATGATATTAGTATGGATGATATTAGTATGGATATGGATACTAAAAACTATAGATAAATATAAAAGAAAGGATAAATAAATTAATAATTTATTTCGAATAATTAACACAAATTGTTAAAGTGGGGTTTAGCCCATATCACAGAATAGGGGAATCAAATCAAATCATTTACGTAACGATAGCAAAACAACATTTCTGCACCTCCCTAATGACGTCCACGACAAAAATAATCTAAATCAACACGTGGTATAAATTTAGTCACGTTCATATTTAGCACTTCGTCGTTGCAACTTATTTGTTTCATTTGTTTGGGAGTAAGTAATGAAAGTATATTCAGTTAAAGCGATAAGGTACTTGAGGCTAGTGAAGTACCGCGGTAATATTCCCGTACCCAGTAACTTTTTGTATAATTCATATTAAGAGCTCTTTTATATGTAGGATTCTAAGTTAAAGAATAAAAAAACATATTATACGTCGTAAAAAAATTAGAATATAAGCAGTAAATAACCAATGTTACCACTAATATTACCTGTAATGTAAGTAATGTTACCTTAACCTGGTCATGTTGGGGAAGTAACTGGAGAGATAGGGCTATTAAAAATTATGCCAAGAGTGACAATTGTAAAGAATTGTAAAAATAAATACTTAATATTTAATACATTTTCAATCTTTGTTTGAATCTCCGATAGTTAGTGAATGCTATTAGTTGCGTAGGTAAAGTTGCTTCAAAAGCTTGTATTGTAATAAATTAATGAAAAAGGCATTTTTATTGCTTCAGGTCGCATTTGTTGTTTAACTGGAGCTGGTTGTACCGGTTAATGCCACCGGTTTATATCTTTAGCAAACCTTTGGGAATATTACTAATACCCATCACTACTTAGGCTATCCAACAACGCCCACCTAAGAAATCAGTATGGATGCGAATGTGTCCCCAATCGCATTATCTGAGGGGGTCACGCATCGAGTTTTGATGAATTTTACATTGATCGGTAATGTTACTGGGAAATTACAGTTTCGGGAATATTACCGGTAACCATCCATCACTAGTTAAGGCCATCCGACGCCCACCTAAGGAATCCGTATGGAAGCGAGTGGGTGCCCAATCGCCTTATCTGGGGGGTGACGCATTGGGTTTTGATAAACAATTTTTTTTTTAAGTTGTTGTGAGTAGCATTACAAGGTTAATGAGACAAAGGAAAATATTACCAGTAGACTAATTTGAAACAACGGGTCAGGGGGGACGGGACTCGAACCCGGTACAATATATACAATACAAGTACTCTTTATTTCACACCTCACAAAACAAACAGGAGAGACACCATGCTAGAAATTACAATTAAAGTGAAACAATAGGCGGTCTTATCTCTTCCAAGTTCCAGCCAGCCTTTGGGTAGTGGAGAAATTGAAAATGAGTGGTGTCATTAGGCGGTATCTTTGGATTATCGCTCCAAAACGACTCAACCCTTCGACCAGAGCTGCACACGCACAACATGTACCATCACCATGATTCACGGGCGATTATTAGAGCTGCATTATGTGACATTGACAAGTGACGCACCGTTCAGCGCGTTCCTATCCAAAGGTACTAGGTTCGATTCCCGGTCCCTTCCACCAGGTTACCCATTTAAATCTTTGAGCTTTGATCTTTGTATCAATGGTTTAATATAAAAATTGTGATGTGTAAAAAATGAAACATATAAATGTATAAGTGACTAGGTTGTCCTTTATATTTGCCTAAGCAAATAGAGCACATCCCTTAATTGGACGTATAGTTGTCTTCGACAGTTAGTTGTCGGGTTGTTTGCGCACACTTTGCAATTATAATATTAACGCCTCATATGAATATTAAGCTAACTAGTAACGTTACGCTAAGCATCTCCACTGAATAAAAAAACATGTTTCATTAATTACATATATATTTTGTGCCACGAACCCTTTCACGAATCCAACTCGCACTTAACCCGCTTTGAGCATTCGCATGCCATTTAAAAGGGATATATTCAATGTTAATTCCGTTATTTCCATTGATTGATTCGAGCACGCAACAGGATTATGCGCAAACGCATCGGATTATGTGCATTCGATCATTCCGATCACTCGGATCCCGTTCCGGTCTGCCGCGACGTAATTCCTGCTACTGGTCATTTGTTTTTAACCGGAGTGACAAAAAATTGGTTCTGTATTTGATACCATAGAAGTGCGCCTATTCGCAGTGATATTTCGCTAGCTCAATATTACAGAGTTCTATGTTCAAGTTTTGACGAATTCAAATTGGAACATTGTCATAATGGTATCTAATTTTAATTACCCTGAAAATTTATAGTAGAGTTGTTAGTCCGCTGTTTTCTAACTGTTACGGACAGCTCTGCAAAACGTCTAATTTTAAGATAATAAATGAATAAATAATTTGATTATTTTAGATATAAGATTTCGCCCGTAAAAGTGGCTAACTTATTGAAATGTGTGTAAAATCCCTTATTATATCGAGCTCCCGTCATGTCTTAGTAAAGACTACATACAGACTTAGAATCAAAACAAAGATGATTCATCATAAACTTTCCATTCGTAGACGAAAACAAATGAGTCATCTCTGTTTACATTAGATGCAAAATTCAGGGATTTTTTTTAGATTAATTTAAAACCTTTGTAGAATCATTTATTATGTTAAATAAATGTAAATTCATTTAATTTGTCCCGGCCGCAACCGTCTGAGAGCACCACAACGCCGAAAATAAGCGAACGCGCAGCGCGCAGCGCCATAAGAGAGATAAGGCAGGTGTATATCTCGGACGGTGCGAGCGAGACGGCCTCTTGCCGGGGACAAAGAAACGATAGGTATTTTCGCATCTCACAGTCTGACGGGAGCTCCCACGACGCAAACATGTATTAAATTTTGTGTATCCGAACAGCGTCAATCCATAACATAAGTTAGTTTTAAGATCAGAAATATGTAACTTGAGTAAATTAATGTATAATGACAGGGCGGGCGTCCCCCTGGACCTAGAGGCAAATTATATAAAAGGACGGCCATTTTTTGTATAGAATCACTTCCAGTTCTTGTTCTCCTGCATAAACCATCTTGTAACAGTTGTAGCGTAGTACCATCGGTCCGCGAGTTAGTTTTGTTAGTATAGCGTAGTACCATCGGTCCGCGATTTAGTGTAAATTCATAGACAGAGACTATATTAGTTAAGTGTTAATTTAAGTGTTTCCGATCCGTTGTTGTTTTTGTTAATTTTCTGTGTAAATATATACCGTTGATTTTTAGTTTGCGTTTTCGTTTCGTCCGTTCGTTTTACCTTAGCCTACAGTCCACTTCGCTCCATAACTCATCCCTGAGTTTCGGAGTGCCCTTGTAGCCGATAGCCGACGGACGCGGTTATCCTCTACACTAACATAATTGTGCGCATCGGGTTACAAGCATGAAATTTCTACTACAGATAGAGTGTTCCTTGGTAATTATTTTCAGATGTGGAGGGAAGTCAGATTCGTCCCCTGTGAGGCGTGAGAGCGGAGTGAATAGGACCAAGTATACCTCTTTTCTTTCTTTATTGCTTGTCAGTTAAGTCTACTAGGACTTGTCTGGTATCGTTTCCGTGTAAAACGGATATCAGAAATTCATTTTTTATCTTATTTTTGTATAGTTCTATATAAAAATATGGGTGTATGGCCGAAAAGGTGAAAATCACAACAAGTTTTTTTATTCAGTGAGGTTAATTAGTTAAATTTCGCAAACATTTTCAAATTATTATTATTATTATTTTAAAAAGCTTATTTAATCTAGTTTCTAAAAATATATGCATATTGGGCACTTCTCATACAAACAGTAGCTTAAAATATATGTTTACGTCGGCGTAACCAACGTAAACCTCCGAACGCATCCTATTTCGCTTCATTAACAACATTAAATAATGATTATTAACAAGCTTTTACATACAATATTTACCAAATACGTCCTAGAAAAACAAATCTATGTAATTAAAACAAAATATTTTTTTGCTAATGTATCTCGAGCACACGGGCTAATCTCAACATCAACAATTTATTTAAGTTACTGTTTGTATGACGAGTGCCCAACATGTATATAGGTTTAGAAACTAGATTAAATTTGCAGTTCTGCAATATTTTTGTTTGTTGTAAATATTCAGGAAATATAACTAATTTATCTCCCTGAATAAAAAAAACTTGTCGTGATTTTTACCATTTCGGAAATACACCCATATTTTTATACGGTACTATGAATAAATAACATAAAAAATAAATTTCTGATATCTGTTTTATACGAAAACGATACCACATATGCCCTAGTAGCGTTAACTGATCAGTAATAAAAAAAGAAAAAGAGGACACCTTTGTCCTATTCACCCCGCTTTCCCGCCGCACAGGGGACGAATCTGACTTCCTTCCACATCTAAAAGTAATCACAACGCTCTATGTGTGGTAGAAATTTCATGCTTGTAACCCGATGCGCACAATTTCGCGGCTTAGCAACTCTACTATTAACATAGAACCCTGTAATATTGGGCCAGCGATTTGCTTGTAAAATTATCACTACTTGAAATCTAAATAACAATATCTAGAAGAAAAAAATATCGGCCAAGTGAGAGTGGGACTCGCGCACGAAGGGTTCCGTACCATTATCTGTAAGTTTGTTGTATGGGAGCCCCCCTTAAATATTTATTTTATTTTATTTTTAGTGCTTGTTGTTATAGTGGCAATAGAAATACATTATCTGTGAAAATTTCAAATGTCTAGCTATCACCGTTCTTGAGATACAGCTTCACTACACTTCTCAATTGCTTCCGCACTGCTGAGGATCGCGACTATTAGGCTGGTTTTAGTGTCGCGCTGACTGTTGGTGCGGATTGCTCCGCGCCGACCAATACATATTAACTTGAGGGAGCGCGGGCGGTCATCCACACGGACCGGACAGCTTCAGTCTGCGCTCCCTGAAGCTAATACACATTGGTCGGTGCGGTGGCAATCCGCACCGTCGGTCAGCGCGACACTAAAACCAGCCTTAATTTTGTCCACCAGTTCCCAAATAGCACATAGTCTGTATAAGCGCTTATAAAGCCCTTACATAATTGTAATAAGCTGAATAAAGGCTGTTTGCTACCGTCGGTCAGCGCGACACTAAAATCAGCCTTAATTTCGTCCACCAGTTCCCAAATAGCAATAGTCTGTATAAGCGCTTATAAAGCCCTTACACAATTGTAATAAGCTGAATAAAGGCTGTTTGCTACCGGGGTCGTCGCCATCGGCTACGTTCAGTTGCTTGACGAAGAGCGCCGCTAACAGTTAAGTCAAGCTATCTTTTGAAGACCATCTTTTTGGCTTCGAGGTTTTACCCTCTATCTTCTCTGTCCATTAACCTCTCCAAGTGCGCTACTGCTATTGAATAACAAATTGTACCTATATTTTTACATAGTCCTACATGGCTCACTCCGCCCACATTCCATCGACAACCCAAGGGTAACGCATGCCATATCATGCTTATATTATACATGCATAATGGCTACTATACTCATGAATATCTAATCCAAACTGTAGGTCAGGAAGCTCTACTTACGGCATGCAAACACACTCCAAGCTACTAAACAAGCTTGACCACGTGGGCGAAACGCGAAACCAAACAAAATAGCACTTCTGTCTCAAATATGCAATCAATTCTAGCCTCCAATCCTTCGTCTTAAAGCTCACGAGGCATTTTCACAGCTGTAATATAACGCAGTCGTTTTATTTACATCTAAGTAAGTAAAAGCCAGTTGATATTGGCTTTAAAGTCGAAGGATTAAAGACAAGACTCGATTTTCATGACAGAATAGAAGTGGTTCTAGGCCGGTATCACACGTGGTGTAAAATTTATTTTTATTGCGTTCGTTCGCTTGGCGGCCTACGTTCATTTACTTTAGCTAATAACCAACTTCTCGGTGATCCAAATAATTGACCGACCGAGCGAAGTGTCTACGTTTCAGCTTGGGCGAAAATTATTTCGTATGTCCAGATGTTTGAATCTTTGTCAGTCCAACACGAACGAAAATGCTGTCAAATATTTCCGGATTCCAGGTTTCCAGATGACCGTTCTGTTCTCATTTGCAGTTAGCATTTATCTACGGGTTCTCGTAATTTTGTGTGCAGCTCCGATCATTATACTTGTTTTATATACTTAATGTTTTTTTTGCCATTTTTTTTAAATGCTCGCGATATCACGTGGGCTCACTGGAGTTTAGTAGCGAAGTTGAGTGTTACAATCAACTGCGCATGTTAATTATCGTAAACTGTGATTTGTAAAACTGTGAAGCTATGGTTAGTTTTGTTCTTGACATTTATCACAAGTCATGTTCGTGACGAAAATTACATTTCATCTTTCGTTTTTGCTAAGAAGGCTAACACGGCTTTTGTTACAGTACAAAAATATCTGAACACGACCCTATTGTCAGGAGCATAAAATTGTGTTCAGATATTTTTGTTCTCGTAAGCGTGTAGATGGAAATGAACTCGACTGTACAATTTATGTTATTTATGCCTAAGTACTTATCCGTTCAAAAAGGTTGACTGTTTTAGACTATTTTCCTCTATGATTAAACATGTTTCTTAAAATATTATCAATGTTACTACTTAGAACAGGGCTATTGCGATTTATTGGTATACATTTGAAACCTAGAATTTGAATTTTTCATTGATAATTTATGTTTCTAAAACTACGTGAAATTGACAAAATTCACGCAGAAAGCTGTTTCTTTTAAATGTTTTTACTTTCGACTGCACGCAATGAAAGCATGAAATAGCTATGTTACTATCTATAACTCAGGGAGATTACTTCTCCACTTAAAAATGAAATATCAATATATTTGTCCTAATATGTTTTTTTTTTAAAGGAATAAGGCCTCTTAATAGTTTTCTCGTGGCGTCTACGTTACAGGTTGTATTTATATCAATTTACACGATTTTAATTATGACAAAAAAAATGGTATGTTAACTGTATAATTGCTGAACAGGAGAGCTTGGGAACAGACCGACCTAACCAGAGAGATCTTAGAATTTTTAGTATACAGAAGTCAGATGGTCTCCCAATTGAGTTATGATTAGATTTTTTTTTATCCAGCAGCAGTGATGGAAAAAGAGTTTTTAGCTCCCACATAAATAAATAATAAATAAATAAATATCAGACAACCTCACACAAATCGATCTAGTCCCAAATTAAGCTCAAGAAGGCTTGTGTTATGGGTACTAGACGACGATATACATAAATGAAAATAAATGATATTTGATTATTATTATTTCGTATATTCATTTAATTTCTTAGGTTAAGTTTTTTTACAATAAATTTATATAAAAAGTAAAATACAACAAAGTAATTTATAAATATAAATACAATATAGCAACTTCTTGCTAAATGATAATTCTAATTCGCTTATAATCCATTTAAATCGTTAAATTTATATTTACGACGTAGTTATAAGAACTTTATTAAGACATAAAACCTTTATATTGCAGAAATTAAATGTAAATAAAGCTATAATTAGCTATAATTATGGTTACACTTCGATTCACCATCAAACTGACATATCAACGTCTAATAACAGTATAGCTAGAGCGAGACGGATTACAAGAACTCTTTTATACATCTCTACATCCCGGATTAAAAAAGAGCGCAAGCGACCGCACTTTTTCAATACAATACATCATTTTGCTACAGTACGAAAAAAGTCTTATGTGCCCTAGGGATTCATATGTAAATACGCCGATCTAGTCTAGTGCGAGAATATACATCTCACCGTTATTTGGTAGCAACGGTACTGCGATTTCACACTTCGAGGATCACGACAGAGTTAAGATATTGTAAGCAGTATCGTAACTGATAGGCCTCCGACTAGGTGGAATTGGGCTACTTCACAAATTGTTGTTCATTTCACGTTCGTGAGCGTTATGGATTATAGGAGAAAAAAATTACCCAATTTTACCCCATACGCTTCTTTTATAAGCACATTAGTGTGGAAGTAACGTAATAGAAAAAAAAATGAACATATTAAGATATTTTTTTTCTCATACTATAATCATTAGAACTTAGGATTCTGAGTTGAAACAATTTAAATTTTCTCTATATTAGTAAAAAAAACCGGCCAAGAGCATGTCGGGCCACGCTCAGTGTAGGGTTCCGTAGTTGCTCATCCTTCACAATAAACTGCTGTTTTAAGCCCGAAGTTTAAGTTAAGAAAGATTTTAAGCTCTATAAAAAGGTCGTAAACGCCCTAGAAACTGTAATCACTTATTACCTTCTGGAGGTCAACTTACGACCTTTTAAAGAAAAAATATGAAATTTGGCGATAACTCAAAAACGGCTCGACCGATTTTGTTCAATATAGTTTTCATTGAAAGTACTTATAAGGCCGCATTAACATGAATTTTTCCATATTTTTTTGACCCGTGGTTGAAAAGTTAGAGGGGGGGGGACACAATTTTTTTTATTTTCGGAGCGAATATTTACAAAACTACTGACTTTATCAAAAAGTAATGTTTGAAAACCCCTATTATTTTCAAGAGACCTATTCAACGACACCCCACACACTAGGGTTGAAACGAAAAAAAAAAATCACCCCCACTTTAGGTGTTCGATAGGTACCCGAAAAAATTTTTTTTTTTAGTTTTTATTTTACCGTTTTGTCGGCGTAATACATACACATACTCATACCAAATTTCAGCTTTCTAGCACCAATGATCACGGAGCTAAGCCGCGGACGGACGGACAGACGGACAGACGGACAGACGGACAGACGGACATGGCGAAACTATAAGGGTTCCTAGTTGACTACGGAACCCTAAAAAGCAAAAACAAGTATAATGAACAACGATTTGTAAAATGCTCAATAACCATAATTATGTTTAAAAGAATAAAATATATTTGAGACGTGATGTTGTATGGCTGACCACCAATGTAATAGTCGTCGAAGTAAATCGTCGAATATAATAGTCGAAGTCGATGAAAGTCAGTAATCCATTCAAAAAATATGGCGTATGCCGTTTACGCATTTTTTACTTGGTTTGAGATAGAAAACAACACGAAGTATATTTTCCAACATAAAGTTCAAATACTGTTTTTAATAATTTCACCGTGAACATGCTATGGGTGTTGAGTTGAAGATTTTAAGTAAAAATCTCATAGGGACCGTACCGTCTACAGATTTATGAAATTGCTATCCGCTACCCATAATTCGACGAGGCAGTGCAATATTCCTAATTTATATATCTATATTTTATAATCTAAATATATCTGGTCTTTATTAAGGCCGTACAATGCTGTTTAAATATTGAAGCTAATAGCCAACAGCTTGATATAATGATGAATTCTATCACATCTTGTACTTGCAGTTACACATAAATAACTGTTAACCAAAGTAAATATAGGTAAGCACCGGAACCACGCTTGTCGATATAATTACTATGATCCGGTGCTGACAACGATTTATAGACGATAAACACAGCAATACACATACAATCTGATTATACTACTTTATTATTAATGTAATTGGATGTAGCATTTTATCGCAGCAAAAGTAAACAACAGGATATTAAAGATAGCAATATTACCCATGTTTATAAATATATAACTAGTTTCACCGCGCGGTGTTACCCGCTTATCCCACGGGAACACTACATTTTTCGGAATTAAAAGTAGCATATGTGTTGCACCTGGTAACAACCAGAGCCGAACGGGCCATAGAAAATCAGGAACTATGCCTGGCGGCTTTTCTGGACGTAGAAGGAGCGTTTGATCGCACCACGTACCAAGCTATCAGTGAAGCAGCTGCAAGACATGGCATAGAACCGACTATCTGCAAATGGATAGGCAACATGTTAAACGCCAGGCTAATAAAGTCGTCTCTGATGGGAGATGAAATACTAGCTACGGCTACAAAAGGGTGTCCCCAGAGTACTCTCACCTACTCTATGGAGTCTGGTGGTAAACTCCCTAATGGAGGAACTAAACAGTGGTCCTATCTATACGGTAGGATATGCAGATGATCTGGTGATTCTCGTAAATGGGAAATTTCCCAGTACGGTATCAGCAATTATGAGTGAAGCACTGAGGAAAGTGGAGAAATGGTGTAACAATCACCAATTATCCATTAACCCAGGCAAAACAGTGGTAATACCATTCACGAGAAAGAGAATTCTTAAGGACATGCAGGAACTAAAACTGTATGGACAGGTACTCGAAATGTCCAGTGAGGTGAAATATCTTGGTGTCATACTAGATAAGGAACTCAATTGGAAAAAGCATGTTGATCACACCATAACAAAGGCTCTCAGAGTATTCGGGATGTGTAGATCAGCGTATGGTAAGACGTGGGGATTAAGTCCAAAGGTACTAAAGTGGATTTATACCATGATGGTACGACCAATCATCCTATATGGCAGCCTAGTATGGTGGCCAAGGACGTTGAGGAGCACATGCAGAGACGCCTTGACGAAGGTGCAAAGAACGGCGTGCATGGCTATAACAGGGGCGTTTAGAACTACGCCAACCGCGGCGCTAGAAATATTGTTAGATCTACAACCGCTACATATAGTGATACAGTCCGAAGCGCGCAAATCACTGCACAGGTTAAAAACAATGGACCTGTGGAGTTACTGCACGCCGAAGACTAAGCACACTAACATGGAAAGTAACAATTTTCTTGACAGAATAACAACCATGAGCTGCGATAAAATGCAGCCTAAGTTTGTATTCAGTAGGAACTTCAAGGTACAAGTTCCAACGAGGGCGGAATGGGCCGAGGGTCGCGAGCCACCTACAGCAGATGGTGAGGACATTATTTGGTACACTGATGGATCAAAAATGGGATCAGGTACGGGAGCAGGCATTCATGCAAAAGACTTCAATGCAAGTACAAGTATGGGAGGTTATGCGACTGTCTTCCAAGCGGAGACATACGCTATAATCGCCTGTGCCCAGGAGAACATAGATAGACTTACCAGAGGGAAGCACATCTACATACTCAGTGACAGTCAAGCGGCACTTAAAGCGCTGGGTGCGCCTAAAGTGGATTCTAGACTTGTGTATAATGGCGTCCTAGCTTTGAACAAGCTTGGAAGGCACAATAAGGTGCAACTGGTATGGATCCCAGGGCATGAAGGCTTCATCGGTAATGAAATTGCAGATGAACTTGCTAGGAAAGGGTTTGCGACAAGTTTCATAGGACCTGAACCATGTGTGGGTCTCTCGCAGGGAACCATAGCAACAGCCATCAAGGACTATGCCAAAAACCAGCACCAACAAGAGTGGAGGAAAATGGCAGGCTTGAGGCACTCAAAGCTATTCATGGAATGTATAGAATCAGGCTGGACCAAGAAATTATGGGAATACAGCAAAAGACAGCTCCGAATCATAACGGGGGTGTTTACTGGTCACTTTGGGGTCAAAGGACTATTGGCCAAGTTGGGACTGTCTGACAATACAGATTGTAGAATGTGTGGCGAGGAGGCAGAGACAATGAAGCACATACTGTGTGGATGTCATGCCCTCGCCAGACTCAGAATGAAGGAATTCGGTATTGGATACCCAGAACCGAAGGAATTCCAGGCACTACCAACTGGTTCCATCATCCGATATATGAAGGTGGTGGAACAATCCTTTGAGTAGGCGCGATGGGGGTAACTACACAAAAGATCCCATTGGGTCGAAGTGTATCCGCAAGGACCCCTTCCTAATAAGATAAGATAAGATAAGCATATGTGTTAATCCAACTAGTCAGCTAGCTACATACACATACATACTTAACAAACATGCACATAAACACACAAACAAACTTTCACCTTTTTAATATTAGTGTGATAAGTGATAACGATGTGCAGGGTTTGCAATAAAATATGTACAACAGTTCCACACATGAATGCTCAATTCTCTCGTCAGCATTAAACAAATTCGGTAATTCAAATTGTTATTAAGCACAAAACTTATAATATGATTAAAGCATTGACAACAAAGGAATCATTCATTGTTATGAATAAAATATCTACACATTCCATCTGTTAATTTATAATCCGTTCAGTTACCAAAACCAAAATGACAATGGTATTCAAAAGGTTTTATTGAATCCCGATTTTCACCGGTTTCACACCACACCTCTAACAAAGTGCATATTTCATTAGACAAGCATTTTCGTTTTCATCTAAAATGTTCAACAGTATATCAATCCCAACGAAATCACTACGAAAACATCCTCAAAATTAGCCAAATAGAGCACATTTTCCAACAATGCAATAGATGAGATAGGATATTTCCAGGGAATACCATTTTCTCTAATGCACAGACAGAAAACGACGTCAAAGTCAGTGCTTGTTTGTTTAGTCCTTTGTAAGACTAATTACAAGGGAAATGTTGAAGAAGCAAAGCGATGTAATTGCAGCATTTAATGAGAAGAAACTGGATTATACGATAGTACAAACGCTGTTGGAAATGTTGAAATGAATAATGATATTAGAGAAATTGTTACCAAGATATTATAAGAATAGGAAACGATGTCGTAAGAAAAGGAACGCATAAATATATGAGACAAAGGCGTTAGAATTACTGGTAAATTGGTTCATGAAACAAATAAGATGAAAAAACGTAATAATGCAAATTATCACTATTTTTAAAGTACTCCTTACACTTAAGTAGTTAAGTAATCCGAATCGGATTATATTAGACCGCTTTTTGATTATTTTTCGTCTCTAAAAAAGCGCAATTTTACTTGTGAGACTCATCAGCAATGCATTTTTTATTACTAACCTTCATAAAACTTTGGTACCAAAGATTAGAGTCACAAAACTTTCAATGAAGAAGCATTTACCTGAAATATAAAGAGAAATATGTTTTAAAATTATGATAACATAACGATATCGTAAATACAAAGGATCTCAAACATAGATAAAATTAAACTTGCGATAAAATCACTTCTGAGTTTGTTGACTAAGAACCTACAATATTCTCCAAAATTCCTTTAATAATAGTTGATAATAACAACGTATAGTTGAATATGAGATAATACTGCATTGAAGTGTGCTTTGAATATTTTCAAACGACAATCAACAGATACAGGGTCACCTGAGGTAATAGCGTTTACAGAGGCAAATGCATAATTTCATGATATCATAGAAACGTAAAACTTTACTAACACCGCTCTCTTGTTTATAATTAGTAGTGCCAAACTTAAGGCAGTGGGCGTTGGGGTATGGGTGGTATTAAAATCATGCGCTTCAATGATATTATCAAAAGACGCATTTGCCTCTTAGACGCAATTATCTCAGGTGACCTTGCAACAAATTTATTTCAAAGTAAAAGGTTAACTACCGTTTGATGACGAAAGTAATGATATCTCCAACCCATTATCTTCGTCCAGTGAGTGCCCGCATATATATACACAAAATTTGCACAAACACTTTTAAAGCATAACCCACATTTTAAACTAAAACGCTTCCCACATGTGGTTAGAATTAAACAATAACTCATATCAACATTAACCTCCCAACCAAGTGCAGACAGCCTAATTATAAACAACGCATTGTGAACGAATCAGGCGCATTCTCATGACTCTCAGTTTCAGACCTTTAAACCGCATTCTTAGACCCCTATTGTCAAATAATTACGAAGAAAAGTGAACCTTGTCTGTTCAAAAACGTTCCGAAATCAAATAGCAAAAAACTCATGTTTGAAGACAATATTTCGCGGGCAGGTACCTGATAATTTTTAGTCAGTTTTTTAAGATCTTAAACGGCTTGAGACTATTCAGTTGAATACAATAGTTTTATCACCGGGTTGTGGGAAGAATTTAGTGAATGGTGAGAAGAAGGCCAAGGCCGAATTTCTTTTTTAGTGAGAAAGTGAAATAAAACTTGACAATGTGGGATCGAGCTTAATGGACTTTGAAAATAGAATGCAGTTTTAGCAGATAATTTAATATTATTGAAGAACCTGCTAAGATTATTTATTTATATTTCCGCCCCAGGTCAAATTGCTAAAGTTCGGGGCGGGGTTCACATTGCGGTTCCTCACGTCGTCGGGAGCTCAAAAACCGCGAATAGGGAATGCAAACCTGGTTATTTTGTCATAGTAAACCCAGTTATAACCGGTTATTTGTATGGTAAAATAACCGGGTTTGCATTCCCTAACCGCGAGCAGTAGGATAATGCAACTATAGTTGCTCTGAATATTTCGATTTAGTAAGTTTAGCATTAGCACAGGCATCAGGTCAAAATCTGTGTCTGTTAGTTGTTAGTCAGATTTCGGGACAGGACTAAAGACGTTTTTTTTTAAGAGTATTTCTGTCGTTGTAGCTGATCTCAAGTTAATAACACCCGTTTATTACGGCTTTATATTTATTTACAAGAATTTTTAATCAAGTTTCCACGATCACGATCAGCCTGAAGTTTAATTTGCTTTGTGCCGCTAATCAAAGTCGCTGGTTTCCATTGAACCGGTTAAATGTTTAATGAAATCATTCGTCAGGCTATGTCAATTAAAAAACGATTTGATTAAAAACAAATTGACACTTATTTAGTGTTTAATGAATTATAATTAATTCGTGACTTCAAACTTAAATGTTATTTTCGTGTCTTTCAATTGTATGTATGTATGTAAACTCTTTATTGTACATTAAAATATACATATACATAGCAAGGACATTAAACTAATGATATGTACAAAGGCGAACTTATCCCTGTAAGGGATTTCTTCCAGTTAACCTTTGAGCAAATGAGAGAGAACAGAGAAGATCCAAGAAGATAGGCAAAACTATAAAAAATGCACAGAGACACTAAATGCTTACGCAAAAAAAAAAAACCGGCCAAGTGCGAGTCGGACTCGCGCACCGAGGGTTCCGTACAAACACTTTCCATCCCTAAGGGCCTTATCACACTTGCGATTTGCGAGCGAGTTTTCTATACAAATAAGCGTCGCGGCGAACTCGCTGCGTGATCGCCGCCATACAAAATTCGCTCGCAAATCGCAAGTGTGATAAGGCACTAAGTGGTTAAGTTAAGTTTGCATCTGGTATGTATAGCGCCCCATATAAATTAGGTGCAAAGTTAGATATTAAAAAAAAAAAATGGTTTTCGTAATTATTCCTTTATCTATGCTATAAGACGTTGCTTCGTACCAAATTTCAAGATTCTGAGTTCACGGGAAGCACCCTGTAGGTTTTGATTCCCTTGCAAGTGTCGAAAATTTGCGGCATAAACGGCTGTATCTTTTGATTGCGTTGGCTTAGAAGTTTGATTTTTTCACAGCTTCAAGGGACAGTAGACCTGAGTAATTGATATAAATTTCAGCTTCATACCTCCACGCGTTCCTGAGAAAAAGGGTCTTGACAGACGGACGGACGGACAGACGGACAACAAAGTGATCCTATAAGGGTTCCGTTTTTTTCCTTTTGAGGTACGGAACCCTAAAAAGACAAAATCTTAAATATACCTACATAAACTTACACATTATGAACATAAATATTATAATATAAAACAAACTAATATATATAATAATAATAATAATAATAAGTATTCAATTTTAACAATAAATACAGCACTCGACGAAATTAGGGTCTAGAAGCCATAACCCTTTTAACTTTTCCTTAAATGATGCCACGGATTGCGATTGCCTGACGGGCACCGGTAATGAGTTCCACAATTTTACAGAGTGAACTGTAAAAGATTTACTAATAAGAGCGTGACTTATTGGACGGGAAGGCGAGAGCGAGATTGGCGCTCGAACGCAAGCGGTGACCACTGCCAGCCGCCATATAGGAGAATCTTACACAGTACTACAGAATTTTGTTTATGTCTTTATTAGGTTTGCCAAACAGGTCCAATACTATACAACATAAAGCAGGTACTAAACATATAAGAATATACTCAATTATAGGAAAACACATGCTCAATAAAAAAATACTTTGTTCTCTAACTTCCCAAATACCCCGGCAACGTGGTCCAGAAAACTCGACTTCAAAACCAAATAATATTTCTCCAAACTTCGCTACCTAAAGTAGAATATTGTTTGGAAAGTTGCGGAGTCAAGTTTTATCATGAGCATGTTGGGGCTTGTATTGTTTTAGTTTCGTATTCAAAATATAAGTTAGGCACTGCAGTCCAAACTTTGCTTCAACGCTCCCGAATAGGCTAAATACGCTTTGGGAACTCGTCACAGGTTTATTTTATTTGTGAACAATGAAAATTTTCAGAGGAAATACTACTGCTCTATTTTTCCCCAGAAATTGAGGTTTTGTTGTCGTCTGTTTCCTACTCTAATACTTAGCCAATCTTTACGAAATTTATGAACTGAATGGGAAGGGAATGTAGTGTGCCGGACCGTTTCCATTTTAGCGCGTATTATCATAAATAAAATTTGTGTATCAGGGTGTCTATTGTTGGCTTAAATCCGCTGCAAACGGACACCTTGTAAACAAATTCTAAAATAATGTGCGCAAAAATCGATTTAGATGTGACGTCCTGGGTAACGTTGTTTGGACCTCATTTGTATCCGACCCCAGAGTTGGTGTTCTTTGTTAATGTCACCTAACTAATACAACTCCCTTATAGGGATAAGTAAGTTCGCCTTACACATATTATATTGTTTTTTGACAATAATGTATGTGCAATGAAGTGTTAAATTAAATACATATGTAGGTACAAACAACTCGAACTGCAAAACCCGATAGACAATAAATCGCTGAAATTTTGTAAGGTTTTATTATTTTTTAATGTGGAATGGAAACACCTAATTTTCTATTGAACCATTGATCCAAAGATCAACACAAAGAAAAATTTAAATGTGTATCCTGGCGGAATAGACCGGTATTCAAACCCGGTACATGAGGGTTACTAGTTCTACTTGTCAACCACTCTACCACCCCAACGCCTGGAGACCTGAAATATGTCAACATCGATTGAATTAAGCCCTGTATATCAAATAATCAACAGGACACTATTTTCGTAGTGTCAAACGGATATAGATAGAAATAACGTCGCCAAATTGTAGCTGAATGTTTTCCACACTGTTTAAGTTTTGTTTCAATATATAAAGTTCTCGACTAATTAGTTTTTGTTTCATTTAAATGCAAAACAGAGTAGCCATTATATTTTATTCTCTGTGTGAACTCTGTTGGATTCAGTTGTGGTAAGCAAATATAGGAATGCGATATAATTCGTTTGAATAATTTTATTCAAATTAGTGGTATGATAATATTCATTGCGTACTGTGAGATATGTTTGTATTTTGGCTATTTATTAATCCATAGGGTGCCGCCTATATCGCATAATTTTTTATATCCGAGATTTATTTAGCTAAACCTGAATCATTCGAATATTCCATCTTTCCGAATCATCATTTGTTCAGATCTTAATATGCATAATATTGTACTGACGATTTCCGTTTGTTCTAACTATAAAAAAATAACTGCTGCTAGAAAAATAACGATCTCAAATGCGAATCGCTGCGATCCTGAACCGAAGCTAACTGCTGCCACAAAACTAGGTTAGGTTAGGATATGACGGCGATCCCGAACAGAAGATACTTGCTGCCACAAAAGTAGGCTAGGTTAGGTTAGAACTGCGATCCTAAACAGAAGATAACTGTTGTCAGAAATGTAGGTTATTGGCATTAAAGACAATTATGACTTAGTGATTTTGTGATATAGAATTATACAAGAACCCTATCTATATCCACCTATCCCACTAACTATAGTTATTTTAGTTAACTAAGCGTAAGTTAAGTTGGCTGAGTCTTGAACAGTTCTCTGAAATCTTCAAAAGCGTATCCAAATCCAAGTCTTTGAGCATCGGAAGTTACAGCAATATGGTATATTTATGTTTCCGAGCGCCATACGATGCGACACTAGACATTGGACTTGGTGGTGTAAAAATAGCAACGAGAAAATCTGTTAGCGGACGGGTTAAAGGATTCATTGTTTCTAAATAAGGATTAGTCTTTGTTTAGAGACACTTTGCAACGCTTGATGATGATAAGTATGACAACTGATAAAAAGAGAATTTTTAGATATTCTTTAAAGCCATGTTGTATTTTTACTAGTGTGGACGCATCTACATATTCAACAGCAACAAAAAGCTGCTTATGCAGTTTGCATACTGCTTAACCTAAAATTACAGAAACATTCTCTGCAAAAGACTAGAGCACGGGATGGAAAGAAGTGTTTTTCTTTTGTAGCTTTATAGGCTAAACAGATTAGGTAATCTTCTTCAAAATTTGAAGCTTACCTATATATGGCTGTTACGAGCTCTATTTAATTTGTAATATAAAGTATGTAAGTGATAAAAACTAGGAACTTCCACTTTAAAACTTTTGAATACGTATCACGTCTCGTTATATTGCAATTTGCAACTGCACTGCCAATTTTAACTTCTAGTTTGATCCAAGAATATACCTACAGATTGGCTTCCAGAAAAAAATATGTCTTTTATCGACTTGGCGGGGGGCACTGTAACTGTAACGTATAAATAAACGTTAAATTTAAAATTGGCAATATCGCATGTTTACAATTAAACTCACTCTTTAAAAGTTCTATCCAAGACAGGTGCTGCTAAGTAAATATTAGCAGAAATGTTTGTTAAGCTCAACCACAACACAATACAAGAAGCCTTAAAATAAATATTTACAGCAACCTCTAAGTATCGTAGAAGTTTGGGCGGCACAAAATTGGCGTCGATCCAGCGACAGGTCGCGGCCTCACCCTCGTAGAGAGCAATCATCCTTGTTTTTTCGCATGTTTTATTATTGAGATACACTCAAGCGGCTCTGAAACTTGTTGTGTCCATGAATTGAAAAAGAATGAAGTTTGAAAACAAAACTCAATACAAATCGATCGTAATTTTGCCATTGTTTCTTATCTCAAGGGCATTTTAAAACAAAATAAGCCGCCACGGTCAGGAGAGCCGAAGCCCGGTCCTGTAGGTATACCGTCTGTTTGATAATGATAACTTTAGGTCGCCTATTGTAGCCTTTGTTTGAGATAATAGACAATACTGCTGTTGACGGCTTTGAGAGGATTCCGTTAGGTACGAGTATTACGTCTAGTAGCGATGGGGGCAAAATAAGATAAGTAGATGGATCTTACGCGGATTTCTGTGCGTATTAAATCTTAAGAGCATTAGGTAAGCTTAGAGCAAATTCATATTTAAGAGCATGTCGGCAAGCATCTTTCAGATGATCTCCCATTAATTTTCTTCGAGATATTTTACTTCGCGTAGGTACATGTCATATAATTATAAGTAATCACGTGAGAACATTATATATGTACATATAATTAGTCTGTTGATTTAGATTGGTGTTTTTGCCAGTGATTGATTGGTAGGGAATGCCTTAAGGCGTTAAGTTCGCCACTTGTGCTCTTTTAATATACCTATTTATATTATAAACTTTAAAATAAATAAGAATATCGATAAGTGCTTTATTATTATATCCACCAACGCATACCAGAATGCCCGGCTCGGCCTCGGGAACCTTTATTGAGATGCCACGACTTTCGGCGGCAAGCGGTGCGGTGAGTGGTTGAGCGAGAGATGCGAGCGCGGCGGCCATACGAGTGAGCGAGACACACGTACCCCGCACCGCTGCCGCTCGCCGCTAAGATCGAAGACTAGGCCCGAACGTAACCGATCGTAAGGCGTATCCACATAGTATTCGTTCGCTAGCGTATTGGTTTCTCACGATCAACGTCCACAAATCTCTTCATATTTGACGCATACATCCAATCCATACTAATTATACTAATACTAATATATACTAATATACTAATTGTACTAATATACTAATTATAGTAATATACTAATACTAATCCATACTATCCATACTTAATATTATAAATGCGAAAGTGTGTCTGTCTGTCTGTCTGTTACCTCTTCACGCTTAAACCGCTGAACCGACTAAGATGAAATTTGGTATGGAGATAGTTTGAGACCCGGGAAAGGACATAGGATACTTTTCATCCCGAATAAATTTAGTATTCCCGTGGGATGAGCGGGTAGCACCGCGGGGCACAGCTAGTAATATTATAAATGCGAAAGTGTGTCTGTCTGTCTGTTACCTCTTCACGCTTAAACCGCTGAACCGACTTAGATGAAATTTGGTATGGAGATAGTATGAGACCCGGGGATGGACATAGGATACTTTTCATCCCGAATAAATTTAGGGTTCCCGTGGGATAAGCGGGTAACACCGCGGGGCACAGCTAGTAAAATATAGTTCCCAGGCGCCTGGTGAAAACCAAACAAAAGATCCTTCTATAATCCTTGTTGTTTAAATCAATGTTACTTTAACTTGAATGAATACCTAAACATTAAAACAGTAACCGCGCGTTCCTCATTACCTAACACGCTTAATGTTAAATAATCATACGAAGCCGCGAGCCGCAAAGCGTATCGAGTTGCGGATCAAGAGTAAATACCAGATAATTGTCTGACCGTGGCCCGAGAGATGTACAAACGGTAACAATTAGTTTAGGATCGGATTTCTAGTGATAATGTGATGTGTTATAATAATACGCTGTTTGAAGAAGTTTGTGTTTTGAAGTCCTGTAATCGCGTTTATTACGCGACAGATAAATGATATAGCATTCGTCACTCACACTCACATCGCGTGATAAACTTGACCATGATGAATTGATTGCGGTACCTACGCTGCAAATCTTGCAATTTCTCGTCGAAAGTTACATTTCGCCGAAAGCATTTTTCTCTGAAACCTTAAACTATTTGGGATTGTTATAAAACAAACGATTGTATTCAAGATTTATGCAAATGGTATTTTTCTCTAACACTGTTGTAATAACTAACTATTGAACGATGAAAATCCACAACTAGGTAACATGAAAGATACACATGTATTTAAAGTAAAGGAAACTGAAATGCGTACCTACCTTTCTGACGTGTTTCAATTTCCTTGACTCTACCTATAAATGCTGAAGTTACACTTAGTACCATTGAAGTAATAGGTAATGTAAATCAAATTTAACAAAATATCCATACAAGACGTAATGAAAGAAAGAATTAAATCGTGGAATCGATTTCACTCGTTCTATTTCTGTCGTATCAAGATCAAACTTAGTCCAAATATTGAAAAACAAGTTAACAGTCCACTGTAGGTATTTTAAATGAACACGGATGGAAAATAAAAACAGCTGTTGCCGGCAGCGCTTGTTTTTCTGGGAAGTAATTGGTCGTTTTTGCGAATGGCAATTCGATTCTTTTTTCGAGGCTTTGATGGATTGACTGGTTTAGTTTGCTCCTGAATCGTTTAGAATTTCTTTATTGTTGACAACTGTTGCTTTCCGGCTATACAGGCTGATCAATCCAAATGGCTCGGTAGGGGGAAAACGAAAACTATAAGATATAGGGAAATCTGTTCTTAGGAACCATGGCATCGATTTTAGATTGAAGGAAAACTCCATTTCTAATTTAATAAATCTCATACATCATTTCATTTGGGTACGGAACCCTAAAAAACAATATTGTTTGAGGGGTAAATTCCGTCACTGGTGACATTGACATGCGTTTAAATGTAATTATAAACTAATGTAAAATATAATTATAATGATAATGATTGAATATTTTTAATGTTAATTATGTGTACCTGTAAAATGTAAAATTTAATATAATGACGTATAAAATGTATTTTTATGAATAAATAATTGAATTGAATTGAATATAATTACAAAGATTTTATTTATACACGGGGTTGCTTGCTCGCTTTGCTGCTCACAACGATAATAACAATTTAGTATAAAGCTAAAATAGCACATAAAAACGCCTTCACAACCGAAACAGAAGCCTTACTCCCAAAGCCTTCAGACACATGTCAGCTAAAGGTTTGACATTCCTTTTCATACGCCCAAATTAAATATCCCATAAATCCACGTTGATTTGCCTTGACAGAACGAGGTAATTAGTAACGTGTGTCAAATTACGGAGGGTTAGGGCTCTGCTGACAAAGATTGATGAAGTGAAGGCATTCGCAATATTAAACCAAGCCTGGGTTACCTGTGACGTCACCGGAACTAATTAGAAGACAATAGGGCATAACCAAAGAGGCTTTAGACTTTGAAATACCCTACCATTTCTCCTAATGGGGAATGAAAGGAAGTTTTCAAAACGCTCGGTTTTTATATAAGTATAAACAATATATACACATTTTCCCAGCACCCGTGTTTATGTAATTATAAGTGTTTCCTGCCGCCCCTGTATACCCGGTATGGTATAAAGTATCACTTCAAAGTGTCAAAAATTCAATAAACATAGTCCCGCTTTTATTACACTTCGATAAGTCACGATTTCATCACGACCATAAAATTCAATGACAGTATCAAATACTATCATCATTAGGAGTCAATCTCTTGTCGGTGTAGCTGAGATGTAGCCGGCATGGTATGTAGCTGTCTCTATCTATCCCTATCCATAACCAACTCCTTGATTTCCCTAAGACATTACGTTTACACTCTCTTTCATTTGTTTTACGTAGCTTATTATGTCTTCCCCGCCTCGCTTTCCTTCAACTTTTCTTTCGATGCTACATCAGCTTATAAAAGCGTCATGTCGTATAAGGTGACCAAACACCTTCCCTCTCCTCTTCTTCTTATGGTGTTCAACAAATTCCATTTTTCTGTCACTCTTTTAAGTACTTCCAACAATTTTTCTCCATCCTACGCCAACTCCACATTTCGAAGGCTTTCAGCCCTATCAAATACTATAATCAGATTGAAAAAAAGAACGAAATCATGCAAAATATACGATTAAAAAAACAACAAGTCAAGGTTCTGAAAGGCGACCCTTTTGACTCAGCAGTTTGCCTCGGTAATGGCCAACCGTGACGCTGATTTTAAGCGGTGCCTTTTTGGATATTGTACAAGGTTTAATAGAAAACATGTTAAAATGTCTAAGGCCTCTGAAAGTCGAAATAATAACGCTTAATAATGTGAACGTTGCGTACGCATAAGTAGATGAGGGCTTGTGCACATATAACGCGAGGTTCGATAGAGGTGAGGAAGGGGAAAAGTCATGACAGATCACGCGGGGGGAGGGAGGGGTAAGGAGACCACACGTGCATTTTTCTACAGTGAACGAACTAAGAAAAAAATCTACCACATGAGTAAGTAGATATTTTTCTCGGTTTCGTTAAAACTTTATCTTCACTTGTTAAATACTTCAAAATAGCGAGTCTATTTTACGAAAATCTGGCGAAATAATAAATACACGTGAGGTTCCGAGGGGGAGGGACAAAGAACCTAACCAAAGATCACCTTGGGCAGTGGCGTGCACAGAGTTTTACGACAGGGTAGACACAAAATTTTGAGAAACTAATAACTTACAGAAATACTGCGGGACAGTTTTTATTCTTCGTCTTCTCAAATATCAAGCAAATCGACCATCTCCAAATATTTTTTTCTATTAACTGATGACCGCAAACAATAAACACCACCACAATTATCACAATTAAAAGAATACACTAAAAGTTTTTATTCGCTTATTTACTACTAGTCACCACTATCACACGTAATAATCAAAACAAACAATTAACAATAATGGCGTCCAAGTATGCAAAACCTATAGGTAGCAAAATACGACAAACTTAAATAGTACCGTTTTTGCGCTAATTAAAGTTACAAAAAAGCGCCTTTTTAAATTCGTTACATAGTCAACATCGGAAGTTCGAATCTACAAATAATAGCTAAGGAGAGAGCGAGACAGGCTACCTGTTCGGGATTTTTCGCTTAACATCGGGCGTCGCGGTATTCGCGCCTCGCTCGCACCGAATGTTGTTCGCCGTGTCTAGTCGCGGGTCGGAACATCCTACTTCCGTAAGGAAGTAAAAGACATGAGACAATGTCTTACTTCTGTATTTGTGTGCGTGAGTTTTGTTATTGTGTGCAATATTTTTATAAGAACGCACACACACGCGGTCCGTGTTACCACGAGGCACACAAATATAAATTTAGACAGAAAATCGCCTGTCTTTACCGCTTACGGCGCGAAGCGGCGCTAGTGCCGCGGAATCGTTCAAGTCAACCTCCACGGAATCGACCAATACGTACGAAATTTTGGCGCACCGACTCGATGGCGCGGATCGCAAATTGATTATTTTTGTACATTTGTTTTATATAATTTTATAAAAAGGTAATGTTTGTAACAATAAATAATATATATCGTTTCTGTAATCAACTAGGGTAGGCAGTGTCTTTTTGTCTTTATAAGGTGCACGCCACTGACCTTGGGGGTCAACAAGTAGCCGAAAATTCCCGCGTGATTTGTCCATACGCTCTACAGTCTACACAATTGGCGAGGACGTTTCTGTTGCAAAAATTTGCACTTTAATTGATACTGAATCTGAAGATACGTCTGAAGTAATTAGAGGTTTAATGGAGTTTCTTTCCAGGGTTGATTAAATACATGTATCCTGTGAATCTCTAAACCTTTGTCGTCTTGGAGTTTGAATTAAAGAACCTTTAAAATTAAATCTAGGATCAGTGGAGCGTTGCAGCGTAATTAATACTCGAGGTATTTAAGCTATATTACGTTTTCGTACAACTGTTTTAATACATTAGAACAGATGAGTAATAGTAAATCAAAATGGACTTTGAGTTATTTCGGTAACAGAAATCGTCGAGAATACGAGGATGGTCAAAGAACTTTTTATCATCACGGCCGAAAGAGATGTATATCAATAGTAAAAATTATTGGTTCGCATCGCCTTTTACGGCAAATTTTTATTTTGCTGTCGATTTAGTTTTTTTCTCAGATTTCAATAAAATTTGGTGAGTTGGTAGAGTTGCTTCTTCTGACCATGGTAAGTCCAATTCCACGATATGTCCTACAAATTTTTCTCCATTGAGTTACACAAAATGTATTACAGAAATTGGCCCATGGCCCAATTTTTATTTTGATGACGAATTATTTATTTTTCATTTCGAGCTCCTCATTTTGTACTACATTTTAGTACAAAATAATTATGTACTTTAGTTAAAAAAAAACCATACATTTTTTGTAACTCAATGGAAAATTTTGTAGGACATATCGTGAAATTGGGCTTACCTTGTTCAGAATAAGCAACTTTACCAACTCACCAAATTTTATTGAAATCTGAGAAAGAAACGAAATCGACAACAAAATAAAAATTTGCCAATTTAATAACTGTATAATAAAACAAAATAAGTACCTAGTATAATATTACTCTCGTAAGTCAGCATTATGTAATGAAACAAATGAACTGATAAATGAAACATGTTAGTTGTGCGGTTTTGCGAACAATTGAAACCCGAAGCTACGCACACGCTACATGTGAGGGGCTTTGTTAAACTAATGACGCTTTGAAGACCAGTCAACGAAGTTCACAACATTTACACAATAAAAAGAGAGGTGTTGTCAAAATCTTTATGTATTAAATTATTATTAAATTAATGACTCGTGGGTTATATTTTGTTAAACTAATCAAATATCAAAATGTAGTGTATGCCAATTTATTGTTTTCATTTCATAAGGTTTTAAAAAGCTAAGTTTTCCTGCATAAAACATAAAGTTAAATATATTTTACAACGATTCTGGCAAAAAATTCCGACGCCGATATTTTTTTCTGACAACTAGTTATATTTTTAATACCATTCTAAAAAAATACAACTGATTGTATAATCAGTTATCTGAAAAATCAAACGTTTATTACTATGCAAACCGTACAAATATAAATCTATAAATGACGGATATAAAAAATTAGTAAGTTATTCCTCGAATACTGGTGTAACTATTGTTCTGCAGCCTATTGTTGTGCAAAAAATGGCCGTGACCGTCAAAATCGTGATCCAATAGGTACATGTGCTTAGCTCGGTGCACGGAAGGTCGTAACTGACGAGAACCTTCTATTGACATACACCCTTACGTATAATTAGAGCTGTTACGCTATTCAGACACGTGTCAAAGCGCGTTGTCGAGGTTGTCTTTACTATGGTTTTGCTTGTGTTGTAGGCTCTATAACTGTGACGTCATCGAACGTTTATATTTTGGCTCAAAAGTCCTACCGTGAAACCGTTCAATTATGCCCTAGCGGGTAAACGTCCCCGCGGTTTTGCTAATGAAGTAATTCAGACATTTTTATTTACTTTGTGCATTAAGGCCAATCGATTTAAAAAAAAAAATGGCCCACGTCTTTCTGTTCAGGGAAATAAAAAAATTGACCGGAAACGTCAATTCCTATGGAACGAAATAGTTGTAACAATTCTAAAGAAGAAATGGGAAATCCCAAACAGTGGCCAGCACGGCTAGCATAACTTTGACACGCTACTCTTTCTCGTGCGAGATATACTACCTCTCTATCTGTACAGTACTATGAGATAGTGACGGATGATGCTATCTCACGCGACATGAGTCGCGTGTCAAAGTTCTGCGAGAAGTACTGGTGTGAAACAAAAACCAAGGGCAAGCGCGTCTTAAATGGGGGTAAGGGGGGTCAAAAATAGTCAAATTACCTAACGACTATTTTGGCCATCCAACGCGAGTGCGATTCATGATCGTTTACTTTATGAGCACCTCAATACTTAGTTCAAAAAAGCTACTTCACTTGCTGTCTTGCTTTCACGATTTTACCTCCGAGACAGAGTTTGATTAGGGAATGCAAACGGGTAATTTTTTGTATAAAAATTACCAGTTTACCGGTAAATTACCGACAATTTTTATATAAAATTTACCGCTTTGAATGTCTTAAGTTTGATACCTTTACCATTATTTATTCTGTAATTTTATATAGCGTAGCGTCGCGAAGTGTGAATAACATTGAATTGAAGATAACTTGTTATGTAAGCGTTGTTAGGTTAGGAATGATTCAATATTACAATGTTATTATAGAGGTTTGAATAATATACTTATGTTATCAGTTTCGGAGTAGTGATGGGTAAGTCATTTAACTATTAATAGATTATTAATACAGGACATCCCTATTACCATTATATTATTTATATTAAAGGTAGGTCAGGTTAGGTAACTTAACCCGGCCAGATAGGATAAGTGTTTGTACGGAACCCTCGGTGCGCAACAAGTCCGACTCGCACTTGGCCGGTTTTTTCAAAATGGCGGAGATATGGGGTTTGAAAACAAGAAATTTCTGCAATTTCGAAACAAACTCGCAAGGTCATTAGTTATTTATTGATCTAGGTTAATCTACTAATGCAACCACATGTATTTCGCGTAGAGGTGTACCGTTTCCGAAAATTTCCGGTAACTTTCAACATTCTGCATGGAAAATGAGGAAAGTTACCGGAAATTTTCGGAAACGGTACAACTCTACGCTAGATAAACGGCACATCTCTAATCCAGCCTGTTTAGTTTTAAGTTAGTTGTAAGTCTCTTTGCGGCGGTGTGTCAGGATTAACCAGTACAAAGGGCCCCTTAGGAACCGCAAGGTAAGGAAAAACAAAAAAAACAGCCTCCTCCAGTTCCAAATCAAGTCTAAGGGATTGGCTACCCTGACGCCCCGAGGCTGTCCGCTTGATGCGAGTAAATCTAATTATAACAGTACCCTTATTAGTGCGTTTCCATGTTAATTAGCTTCCTTTTGTCCTCCGAGTGAGGCTAGAAATACTTAGTGGCGCAGCTCGATGATTGGTCGTCTTGGTGAGACAAGGACTTAACTGTGTATGGTGGTAAAGTGAGATGAACCTTTGTTTTACTGAGAATGGTTCTGAAGGAAAACGCAGTACACGTTGAATAATAGGTACTGACGTTTGTTGTCCCTGACACAGGTGAGAACTGAGAATATAATTATGTTTTATGATACAGAAGCACACGTCCTGCCTGCTGGCTACTTGCTGCTTCTCAGTGCTATTACCTCTCCACGCTTAAACCGCTGAACCAATTTAAATAAAATTTGGTATGGATATAAAAGGGAAAGGACATAGGGTACTTTTCATTGCGGAAATCATCTTTTAAAGGGGTGAAATGGGGGATGAAAGTTAAGCACTATAAAACGCTGAACCAGTCAGTAAAATAGTGCCCGTGTAAGTTCTTATGTACTACATAGATGGCGCTGTCAGGAATGGCGGCCAAATTACTCATTCCATGCAGACGAAATCGCGGGCAATAGCTAGAATGTATATATTTATCGCGTGAGAAATAGTTGCTTTTCATAGTTTTTGCTTGAAGGTCTAGAGTAGAGGTGTACCTCTCTCGAGACATTTACTTCAAAGACATTGGTCGTAATGTGAGTCGGTGTGTCAAGATGGTGACGACTCCGATGAACCGTCAGCTGTTATAACAACAAAACAATTTGTGCTAAACTTTTAATTGATTCATGACGGCTTTTCCGCTTGTGCTTTGTAGTTTTGTAGGTAAACAGTCACAGAACGTAGAAATAAACAAAGCTGTTTTTCCTTTAAATTGAATCATTTGTTGAAGGTAAGGCCATCCATAGTATGTATTCATGAGTTATTAGTAAACGGTTCCATTATTTGGGTTTCCATAAGAACGCGTTGACTAGGTTGTTGGTATAAATAAAGATGCAAACCGTATCTACTGTATGGAAACCCGAAAATATCACTTTTTACTAAACACTGTCACATTTGTTTACAATGAAGCGAAAAAATGACACCCAGGCGTGCAAGAAGAAACTGGTTGAAAAATTCAATGGCTCTCGCATCAGGTTCAGTGGTCTAATAGGCAGGACACCCGTGTTGACCTGGAAAGCCTTTGGAGACACAGGTTCAAACCCTGCCTGAACCATTACTTTTCGCTTCATTGTAAACATTTGGTCTAGCAGACGCTACTGCCATTTGAGCGCCAAAGACGGCTGTGGCCGACACCTAAAAGTCGTGTCACTGACGCCACGTCGGCCACAGCCGTCCAAATTTCAATGACCAAAAACTTTGTAATTCAAACCACTAATAGGTATTTTATATCCCTGTTTATTTTAGAGCACTTCTTAATTGTTTCCTCTGGCTTCATGGGCATGGTCGCTTCACCCCTTGGCGTTCAAAAGGTTAATAATAACTGTCTCATTTAGTAAGTTGAGTGTTTCCGAGTTACTTCACTGAACACAACATATTCTATAGTTAATTTCTATAATTATTATTGATCCAAGCTCCAGTTAATAATAGATTGTTACTTGACACCTTCCCTTGACAGTTGGTAAATTAGATACGTTTCAAGTAATTCGGCATATTGAACATACAGTTGCTATAAATATATCATTATGTATTATACAAATAAGTTACACAGTATTACAGTAATAAAACCGAGGCACTGTGCTACAAAAATACACATAAACAAGAATTAAAACTAGTTAGATTTAGGCGACGTAACGGCGTGGCTCCATTGCATCGTCTGATCTGGGGGCCTATGATGGTTGCGTTTATCACGTGATAAATAAGTGACAAAGCATCTGTCACTCACACTCGCAATATGTCATAACGTGACGGATTCTTTATCACTTATTTATCACGTGATAAAAGCAACCATCATAGGGCCCCTGGTGTAGGATTCGGCAGATTCCTTATTATTACCTACTTGTATATGTACGTATAGCCTATTATAAGTGCATGAAATGAATGATATTTTAGCAATAAAAATGTGATGTAACCGTTATCGATTCGATAAAAAGAACGTAACTGTCGATAAATCACATAATGATAATAAATTACTTTTGTTAGATGCATAGCTGTCCTACGAAGAAAACGTTATGGTACTATTTATACTAAAGGGAATCAAACGAATATCAGAGATTCATTCAAGAGAGATTGCGACAGAACGAATTTGTAAGTATTTTAATTTTTACTTAAAATTGCTGAAACATGTAATACTTTAAATAATTCAATATTAGCTACGTTACTTATGAAAGTGTGGGTTTATCTATGACATAAGAAACGAATTTGGAAAAGAAAATGTACGAGTAATTCACGATCACAAGTTTAAAAAAAAACAAACATATTTTTCATGCAGTGTGCTTTTTTTATTAGAAAAGTATATAAAAAACAAAGCAGACATATTTAAAGACACAATAATATATTTAGCTACGTAGGGTTAAAACGTCAATACCTGGCCACCTTACCTAACATCAGAATTTTCGTACTTCATTACCCTTGATGTATTAGGGGTTTAGTTTAATTGCAATAAGTATAATCAATTTTAATACGTAATTTTACGAAACGTCCGGTTACTGGGGGTGGCATAAACAATTTACCCTATGCTCTTATAAATAACCTAATATCCTTACATGTCACTCATTAGATTATAGGACTTTCCCCATCTCATTAACCGACTTTAAAAAAGGAGGAAGTTCTCAATTCGACCAAAAATTTTTTTTTTTCTATGTATGTTACTCCATATCTCCGAGAATCGTGAACCGATTTTCAATTTTTTTTTTATCGAAAGGGTATAACTCCGAGTTGGTCCCGTTGGCACTAAGTCGGGATCTGATGATGGAATCTTGGAGAAATCGAGGGAACTCTTCAAATGTTATAGGGTTATGTACGGCGCTTTCGGTAATTTATTGATAAAGTCAAGAATTTACAAATACAAATACAAATACAAATACTCTTTATTGCACACCTCCAACATCAAGGAATATACAACACAACATGAGATACATTCATATAACAGGCAGAGGTAAACAACAGGCGGTCTTATCGCTAAATAGCGATCTCTTCCAGACAACCTTTAGGTAGCGGAGTAGTTGAAAAATTAATGTTTGAAATTAGTAGGTGGTGCATAATAATTAAAGGACTAAATGAACGACTACCATAAAAGACAAAGGTAATAAACATACATAAATAAAAATATACAGATATACTTACATAAAATACTTAGACATAATAAATAAATATATTGTAAAGTAATAAATAAAACAAAAACAGTATGAGCCACAAAGTTAAAGGAGCGATTATTATTGCAGTGTACTAAGGAAGAGACAAGTAGTGTTTTTTGACGAGGGTTTTAAATGTTGCAACAGATTGGGCACGCCTTGTATCCAGAGGAAGCGAATTCCACAGTAAAGTAGCCCGGAAAGTGAAAGAACCATTATAAAATTTAGAAGATGAAGGGGGAACAGTAAGAACTAAGTTTTGTGCAGAGCGAACAGAACGCAAATAACTGAAGCGCTCCTTGAGGTAGCGGGGAGTTGTGGGGTTAAATAGTACATTATAAAGAAGAGACAGAATATGGGAGTGACGACGAGAACGGATTGAGAGCCACTTGAGCTGAGACCGGAAGTCGGATACATGGTCATACTTGCGTAACCCAAATATGAACCGAATGCAGATGTTTTGGATACGCTCAAGCTTATTAAGCTTATTAATTTACATTCAGTAAATAGGATTTGGTGTAAGGAAACTGATGATGAACACACATACGAATCACTAAAAAGGAAATAAAAAAAAATTTAACAAAAAAAAGAACAGACTTCAGTAAAACTAAAAAGCCAACAATAACCCGTTCAAGTACAGATTACATTTGACTCACCCTTCGAAGTCGGTGCCAAACCTCGCGTAAACTATAATATGGGAACTGAGTGGTTTGGGATCGACTTCGAAGGGTGAGTCAAATGTAATCTGTACTTGAACGGGTTATTGTTGGCTTTTTAGTTTTACTGAAGTCGGTTCTTTTTTTGTTATTTGGATTACTTACCCGTCTGCAGCGAACAAGGCGATTATGTACCTAGACACCTACCTAACCACCTAGCATTAAAATTTCATGTCCTGTGTCTACTGTCTGCCGTCGCAGCTTCTGTTCTGTATTACAGCGTGCAACTATGACAATTTAGATAACATCTGTGATATTCCTAATGGACCTAGCATATCCGATCCGGGACCTTCGTTAAGTTTACAGGTTTTATTGCGTCTGTTGATTGCTCTTCAACAGAGCTCAACAAATCATATTTAACATCGATTTTCACAATTGTTTGCGTCGTTAAACGCCGATCTTCAATTACGTAAGTTAAATACGATTCCGCGGTTGAATTTTTGGTTTATCTATTTGAAACTGAAAGTTTTCGCCGAATGTTCATTTTGTCCGAAAGCCATTTTCCGAAACTGTTGATTTTCAGAATAACCGTTAAAGAGTCATTTTCAAAAAACATGTACAAGGTTAAGGGCTTTAATTAAAACAAAACTTAATTGATACCTGTGTGTCACGATAGTTACCCATATATTTTGTATGAGTAACTTTCGTGACACGAAAGACGCGATCGTAATTTTGTTTTTATTAAGTCTTTAACTATGTACATGTTTTTTGAAAATGACTAAAACAAATGTCGAACTGATCCATAAACATAAACAACGATGTTTCTAAAATCCTAAAACTATTACGGGATTTAATAAATATACTTTCGGACAAAGAGATGTGATAGGATACCTAATTTTGCGCTTGCTAACTAAGACAACCCTTCACTCTTTGACCTTATTTATTATTACAACAAAATCATTATTTACGGTAAATTGTATTCGACATTAAGTATGTAAAAGCTCTTTGAGACTTAGGCTAAATTATGCCTGCTACCGTAAAGTGACGCTTTTTGGAACCCAATGATTATTTGGCAGTAAGCACTTTTAGGCTGTTTTTTAACATTGTAATATTAGAATAATTGTAATTCATGTTTTCAGGTATAATACATTAAATTTTGTGCCAACTGCTGCAATCGGGAACATATATTAGGGCTTACATCCATATACATTTAATTTACTAAATACCAAAATAGATTCTTGGTTACCAAATAACCTTACCTTACGGTACCTCGGAAGTTTTAGGTGTTAATCCATAGGCCACTTGATTTCGTTTTAATTTGCTACGATGAAAGAAGTGACACGCAAACTGTGGCGTTACTAATTCTTCACCATTATTATAGCTCGACGATTATGGCGAACGTGAACATAATTGTACGATGACATGAAGGTTTTGTCCGGCCCTGGTGATGTCCGTAGTCAATTTATAACAAGGTCCATAGAGTATGCTTACCTAAATAGATAACTTTTCAATCTTATTGTACGCCGATGATTGATGAGAAATTATAGATGTAACACACAAAAAAATGTTGTTAACTAACTAAAAATTTACTGTGTACACAAGACACAAGTAAATTTCAATAGTATGTGACGGTGTTTAGCGGATATATAAAACTGTCATAAGACCCGTCTCATGTATAAAAACCTCATGGCTGTGAAGCCTGGACACTGATCTGGTAGCAGAACAGAAAGTACTTGGGAAGATCTTGGGACCTACCAAGAGGAATGATGGTACGTGTCGGATCGATACTAACGCGTGAACGCCGGAGCCGAACATTATCGAAGAGACGAAGTCCCATTGACTTCCTTTGCTCTGTCACATACAAAGAATGGAAAAGGATCGTGCGACACAAAAAACAAATGGGGCGACCAACCGTTCTCGACCGGTCGTCCCCGGTAACGCTGGGGAGGCGTGGTGATGGTGGATTTGCGTAAGCTTCAACTGGCGAGAAACTGCGCAGGATCGAGACAAGAGGCGTACTCTCGTTTCGGAGACTAAGATCCTGTTCGGGTCACTGAGCTCAGAAATTAGTTAGTCTTTAGACTCTTTAGTAAAAGTTCCCATTGTTCGGGTTTCCATACAGATTTATTATTATTATATAAATTTGTTTGCACCTTTCCACTTATAACATGTCAACGCGTCCTTATTGAAGCTCGACCTTTAACTAACCACTGTTAATACATATAATAACGATAACAAAGTAGCAAAAGTGATATTGCGTCGACAAATTCAAGAGTGAACTCTAAAAATAATCCTGCAAATTCAATAGCCGGACAAGTTTTCAGCGATCGGAAGTTTAGAGCATCGCTCTAAACCCCTATTTGGAACACCGTAAGTTTTCTTAGAGTTCCGTAGTTCTGTCATGACTAACTGTCGCGTTTCCATTCAGCTTGCGGTTAAAAACTTTAGAAATTTACCGACGATTTATGGTTTATGTCAAATGCCACAAGTTATTGCAAAGCAGGTTGTTGAAGGACTTTCTGTATTTGCATCGTCTATGCTATTATAAAATCACTAGGTGAATTTCATTGGCGTAAAACTCTTTTTTGCCCTATTCACGATTTCCCGTAAATAATTTACGTACCTATATAAAATTAATTAATGGTTTGCCATCGTTGGCATTTACCGGACAGTGGCGAAGAAAGTTATGTTACCCCTGTTTCTCTGAAAAGTTGGAGACATTGCACTAGTATTCAAATTATTAATTTAAAAACGCCGTTACCCTAGAAAATAATGTTTGCAAACGCTTAACTGAAATCAGAACTGTTTTGTATTTACAACTATTGCGTACACAAACTTGGAACATAAGCCATACTATTCTGTTTATATTAGACTAGTAAACATGTTAATAAGGTAAATTGTGTACACAATATATTGTTAGTGAGCGGTTTGATTGTTTACCCTTTGGGTACTTGGCAAATACGAGTCAGTACAGTCCACGGACTACCCATTTGATATTGTACAATACTTGGCTGATAAATCCTGAAATACTGCTCTTTCAACTAAAATACGATTTGATACGCATGAAATAGACTATTTGCCATGTTTGATAATCGTATGAGAACCATATTGTCAACTATTGGCTATTGTATTCGACAGAGAACAATTGATTCCTGATCATACAAAGCATAAAATTGATTCACGAAATCTATGCAAATCCAGATTTCGATTGCACATTGAAATCTACTGAACTGATGGCATTATTTGTCGAATTATCCGAAGAAACCGATGCTACGATGCTTTTGAGTTAACTCATTTATTGAGCTATGGTGCATGGTATCAAACATTAAATACCTATATTTTCCAAGCTTATTTTTCCGTAGAGCTAGAGTGAAGTCTTTTTCAAGTCAGACAATAAATAAAAACAAGAAACAGTCGATAATTCAAACAGTAAATGAGTGAGTCTACATACAGAGTTAATTAGTGCTAACATGCCAAATGTATCGACACAGACCTTTGTGTCTCTAGATATCTTGCCATGTAATTTGTACTAAAGATATAATAGACCAAGGGTCTGCACATCTCTGACATGTCGACAATCGCATCAAGTTCAAGCTACATCCAAGAATATCGGGCGGATGATTCGATACACCAAATTGAACTCAATAACCTCCCATATAGACAGCTGTCGGAGCCAAAGCTGGCGGAATCGGAATTTGCCGGTCAATTTCGAAGTTTCATGCAATAGCCGAGGTATATACTTGGGAGCAATTATGATGCTAGCGTCAGATAGTGAATACAATCAATATCCATAGATTTACTGCATAAAAAAATGGATAGGGCTCGTTCTATGAAATCGTTGTAGCGTTTTCATTAATTATAGAAAAAAAAAATATTTAAAACACCCCCGACACAAGTAACTGGTTATCATGAGACCCTCATTCAATGAGTGATATAGAAAATGCTTCTGAAACTGAACCTAACTACAAAATGTGGAATTCTTAGATTCAATATTGGCTGACTTGTCACTTGTTAAAATTAAATCTGAATATCATCCACCAAACATAGCTAAGAACCATCTCGACGGACACGTGCTTCGATAAAAAAAACCGCACTCAAATGAAATTGGTCTATCTGTATGGAAGCTAAGTCTATAGAAAATGCTTCTGAAACTAAACCTAACTACAAAATGTGGAATTCTAAGCTTCAATATTGGCTGACTTGTCACTTGTTAAAATTAAATCTGAATATCATCCACCAAACATAGCTAAGAATCATCTCAACGGACACGTGCTTCGATAAAAAAACCGCACTCAAATGAAATTGGTCTATCTGTATGGAAGCTATGATGCCATAGACAGACACCCAGCTACACAGATGCAAAAGTTAATCTTAAAACACCCCTCCTTTTTCATCGGGGGTTAATAAACAAACTTTACTGTATTGATTCTCGTTGGATTCTTCATCAAGACAACCTTGATGGACACAAGCGTAATAAGAGATCTTGGACATGTTCATATTTCACGTAATTCCTGTAAGACTTTTTATCGTCAATGATATGTTGTAGCTTTTCAACGTACTGATAATATACCTGCTCGCTCGGACTAAGCAACATATCAGGTAAATAAATATAAAATTAATTATAATTTAGATACATTCCTAGGCAACTGGCCGGAAGCAGCAGCCAATAGGGAGTTGTGGAGATCTAACAGAGAGGCCTTTGCCCAGCAGTGGGACACTCCAACGGGCTATTAAAAAAAATATATAATTATGATCAAAGAGCAAACATGTTACAGTCACCGTTATATCCCCGAGGTATTGTTATTTTTAGATCCTCGTAACTTTTTACAGTCATGCAACATGGGGATTCTGTTGTCATTTCAGCGTGGGAGTCACATTTATTAAAAGTCTCTCGTATAATAAATATGATGAATTTAAGGGCCGAGACGATTTAATAAAAACAAGCCAAGCGAAGTGTTGAAGATGGTTGTAGGTTTGACGAATACAACGAATCGACTTAATTTTTTCATAAAGATAAATGTCTATATACTTACCAGATAAGCCAGGCTCACAAAAACTATTTTTTATTTCGGAAAATTATAAGATGCATTTAAGTTGTCGTTCTGCAAAACTGAAAATAGATGCAATAGACAACCGCAAAAATTACTACACCACAAAGTAGGGATGCCCTATATGGCAAAAACTGCCAATGTGGAGCTTTATTCACACCCAATGTAAGACAACTCAAGCCATTAACCAAATTAACCTGATTACTGGGTTTCATGAAGTATCTCCGAGTCTTTTATACCTACCAAAACAGAGTTCGACTACCACTAAATCGTGGCTGGCATGAAGATGAAGTTAATCCTGAACCCTGTACCTCTAGTTGATCGAACGAGCGAAGCGACTCCGCTTCTGCTTGGGAAATAATTCTTTCGTATGTCAGGAGGTCCAGATTTTTCAGCTGCAATAGATTTTGTGAGTAGAATCGATAAGGACTTATTAAATTTGTTCAGTCAGCTCGATCAACATTTTTCAAAATGCGGAGATTTGGGGGTTCAAAAAATTTCAGGCATTTTCACACAGACTGCCGAGGTCTACAGCTCTTAGTTAAATGTTTAGCAGAATAGCGCCTATTTGCTTCAAAGGATTCAAGTTCTCAAACCATTAACACAACATGTAAACTTTACAGCACCAAAGTAATATTACCGCCTTATAATTTTCCTAGTGGCACCTAGTGGTCCATTCACCGAGTAATTTCCCTTTAGGCCTGTACAATGGGCCACTACACTGGTGATAATGAGTTTCTAGGTCAACCCGTATATTACAGGTTACGGGCCCACGTTGTTAACGACTTTGGTAAGGTATTATACGCAACCCCGAATGCGGGTCCAATATTACAGGGTTCTATGTTACACTTTCAGGGTAATTGAAATTAGATTTAATGTCATTATGACAATGTTCAAATTTGAACTCGTATGAAGTCAAGAACCCTGTAATATTGAGCCAGCGACATGTTATTCGAGGTTCATGTAGTTATAAGAAGAAGCTGAATGTATCACTTTAGACACAATCAGTTCCATTATTTGCGCAAATTAATTTAATAATTTCAGCAAAGGTTGTATAAGATATGTTCCCAATTTTGTGTTATTTTAGTAAAATAGCATTTAGTCTAAGAAATTTGACCCCTTCACACGAAGAAGAATTAGAAGAAGTTATTTTGGCATTTATAGTTGGCATCTTGACTGAATATTATTTAGGATGTACAATATATTTCCTGCTGCACATATGCCCGATTGGTGTAAATCATCCAAGAAAAAAAAACGAACGATTCGTTAGATTTTGAGGCTGGCTTGACCATTAATACGGTATCGTAATATCGGTACAGAAATCTTGTTTAATTACTAAATACAGTTATAATGTGCATCTCGTGGTATTAGTTTAAATAATTAAATGATCAGTATTTAATGGGAAACAACTTATTTTCACTGCAATCAAATACCTTATTATTACGGTCACTTTGATGGAACTTAAGGGCTCCTCTACACAATGGGCCATCATGGGCCATGACGGAGCTATACGTTAGAGGAGACAAGCGATATTGCTGTCTTATCCTGTCGTATAGCTGCGTCCCTTATCATGGCCCATGATGGTCCATTGTGAAGAGGAGCCTTTAAGGGTTTACATTACAAAGCAGCAACACGTCTAGCACAACTATGGTTCGCGACTCATGTAGCGTGACATAGCATTACCCGTCAGTCTCTCAGGATGTGCTCAGGATACTCTACAGAAAGGGATAGGTAGCATATCTCGCGCGAGAAAGAGTTGCGTGTCAAAGTCCAGAGGTGCAGCCCGTCCAGCACTATGCTTCGCGAGCTTGTCGCGCGACATAGCGCTACCCGTCACTCTCAAATTACTGCACAGAAAGAGACGGGTAATTATCTCGCGCGAGAAATAGTCGCGTATGACAGTTACGCTAGAGGTGCACGTCGTGACTTCGCTTGTCGCGCGACTCAGCGTCACCTGTCTTGCTCGCACGGTATTGAAAGGAAAATGACAGGTAGTATTTTTCGCGCGACATGGAGTAACGTGTCATAGTTATGGTTACGGTAATAAATTAATAATAGCATGATTGATATCTTTCAGGCGTGTGCTTGTGCATATTCAGTTAAATTAACTTGAAATAAGTATACTTAGTGCAGCACCTATTTATTATTTGTCTCTTTAGCGCATGAAGCAAATAGAACTCTTTTCTAGAAGTGTCTTCACAATACAAAACTAATTGGAAAGCTGTAAACAAATCAGCTGGCCTATGATGATTGGCGATTGCTAAAAACGATAAATAGGTGACAAAGCATCCGTCGCGTTTTGACAAGATGTGAGTGTGAGTGACAGGTGCTTTGTCACTTATTTATTATCACGTGATAAACGCAACCATCCGCTGATCGCTAGAGAGCGGTCTTTAGCAATCCGATTTCTTGACAGTTTTTCATATTTCTTGTGTAAATTTTGGTGTGCAATAAAGCACGTTTGAATATTGCGTAAAGGTTTTATTCTCAGACAGCAGAACCCCAAATGAGGTATGTAGGTTTTGTTCTCCGACAACAGACCCCTACACGAGATATATATTCGACCTACGCAGACAGCGCGCTACCTTCTTGATTGATATACTAGACTCAGGTAGTCTCGGGTGACTCAGAACTTTAAATGGGCAACTGAGGGGGTGGATTCTGGATCCAATCCAATCCAACACGTGCAAACTTGTCACAACGGAATATGGACGAATTTCCAAGCAACATTAGTACAGTCAACCGTGTAGATGTTTATTTGGCAGGGCGCTAAATCTTTTTGGCTAACTGTACATCCGTCGTCATTATTTCTCCATGTTGTCCTTAATCACCTCGCAACTGTAATAGGTATTTCTCTCTTATTAAGCACTCGTTTGTTAGGTTTTTACGTCTTGTTACCGAGATAATAGGATGGTAAACAATAAACAAGTATGCTGTGGTATTGTTTTATTACAAATATTAATACAAGGTAAATTAAGATAAAACAGGCAATTAAGTACTTGTAATAAACTAGAGCAGATAGCTGTGATTAAAGCGAGAGCAATATAGGTTATCTAAGTCGGCTCTAAACGCGGTCTCCTTAGAGACAGCGTGACTACGTAAACAATAGCTGAGGGACCAAAATAAACAACAGGGACCAACCTTCAATAGCCACGACGTGATCACGGATCTGTTGGGCCAACAGCGGATCAGGAACCAGCTCCACAAGGTCATACAGAGCGTATATCGAAGGATGCACGCTCTCAAAACGCTGAATCTCCTGTCTTATAGACAGGGACGTGTTCAAACACGCCTGGGAGTGCTGCCGGTTACACATAGCTCCTCTCGAACTGAACATTTGAATTTGAAACACCACAAAAATTACACCGGGCGATGCATTCTCATTTCAACGCAACGCGAACGATACCGCACATCGCGACGGGAAACTTTCGACACACGTTTTTCAATCAATATTTGTTTTTAACACTGATAGTGCACAGTAAACACTTGTCACAGTGATGATACTGGTTAGAACTGTGATGTAAATAAAGTAAACAACCAATCAACGAGCGACGCGCTAACGGCGCGAGAAATCAACCACCCCGGCGGCGGCCATTAAGCAAACTGGCGTTCAGTGTGCGTCCGTGGGCGAGCTGTCAAAATAGTTAGCTATTAGCGACAGCACCATCTATACCCTTGGCCGCACAACAACTAGACACCGCACGCGCTAGCGTTTCACTTCACTCAAGTAGTGCTGATGTTTTACAATAGATGGCGCGTATTTCTATTTACGTTTGAACAGCAGTAATGAATAGTTTTTACGCTTGAATGGAGTTTGCTTACTCAACTGTGTAAACGAATGTCCATTGATAAACTATATTGGCATACTCATAAATCGGTATTGAATTTTCAGTTGCGCTACACGCTGACCAGATGTGTCATGTATGTTAGAAAAAATCTAATTTCTTAATATTAGAATAACAATTGTTTAGATATAATGAAATAACTGCTGCTATCAATCAAAGGTAAATACTTACAGACTTTCGATCCTCTTGAGCTTTATTATATGTACTTATAGTGTATAGATAAATCGTAAGTGTTGTGTAGGCTGTTAGGAAAGTGCACGAATCGTTTTGATGAGATGGCGGCATGACGGCAGCACGACAGCAGTAAAATTACTTTTTATTTAGGAAACGTGCCTATTGCGATTATTTTGATTAGCACAAAGAGAGCCTACCTAATCATAGTAGTACCTAGCAACTTATGAAACTAAATTAATATTAATGTTGGAGTTCCCAACAGTAGGTAACTAGAAATAAAATTAATTTACCTACTACTTGTAGTATCTAGTGCAGCGGGCCTTTGATAGCTTTTAGCCCTAAGTGACAAAGCATCCGTCACGTTTTGACAAGATGCGAGTGTGAGTGACAGACTGATGCTATATCACTATCACGTGATAAACGCAACCGTCATAGGCCCCCTGCTCTCAATAGTGTCAACACGCCCAATGATTTTGTAAGATTTGTACAGATAGGTACTTGATTAGTTTTGTTACAATGTAACATTCAGGTCAAACTAAACATTGTTAAGTAATAAAAACAGCAGGCTTGCTCGTAAACGGTGTATTATGTAAATGGGAATGTGTAATACAAGAACGTGATTAAATTATCGCTCAGAAACACTTTAGTTCACACTTTCACTGTTTTAGTACCTACTTCGTCAATACAATTGGTACTGGTAGGCATTAATATTAACTGCTAGCTATATTAAATTTCAAATATCTACCCAACTAAATGTCGACGTTATCTTCTATCACTGTATTCACTGTCCAGTACAATTACATTGGTCCTCGCTCGCTTCGCTCGCTCGTCATGATGGCTTATTTTAGCCTCTTGTCAAACAATCTACATTTTGCTTCTTTTTTGTTTTTTTTTTTGTAATGAGACTATTATTTTAATTCATATTGTAACTTATTCGTATTGTTAAGTAACTATCACTTTAAAAAAAAAACAATAATTTCAACCAACTTTTTGAAGCTATTTCATGCTCATTGCGTGAAGTGTCGAAAAAAAACTGTTTTTTGCGAGAATTTTGTCAAATTCCAGTAGTTTCGAAACAAAAGGGATCAATGCAATATTCAAACCGTAAGTTTAAAATTATATACCAATAAATGGCAATAGCTCTGTTCTAAGTAGTAAAATTGATCATATGTTAAGAAACATGTTTGATAATAGTGAAAAATGTCTAAAACCATCAGCATTTTTGAACGGAATAAGGAGCCTTAAAGTGGAAATTAAAAGTACGAGTGAAACTACATCCAACGGTTTTCGCGATCCTGATCAGATCGTTGGTCTGCCTTGAGGCCTAAAGGATGTGCAAAGGTGTGTTTATGTGAAGAACACCTCAAAAGGACCCTGACCCAGTGGCCAGGCCTTGTTCACCCACAGTGGGTGCACGAGAGGAATGATAATCAAGATGGGAAGGAAGTCAGAATGGAAATCAAAGGACGATATACCTACCCACGTAAAAATTAGTAGCTACATACGGGGCCGGAGTCATTCATTGTGTGGTGCCCTAGACCTTTAAAGAAACGCCCGTTGGGACCCAGCCCAGCACCACAAAGCAACAAAACAACTTTCAGCATTTTTGGAAATTCATCCCCGAAAGGGGTTAAAAATGAATAGTGGAACTTTGTATGAGAAACGTGGCCTTTTTTTAGTAAGGAGTGCATTATCTGGCGTGTAGACTCTACATTCAAAACTAGGAATATTGATTTCGGCGTCTAAAACAAGCCAAAACGTATGACGCGATTAATGGATGCTCCATTAATAAGTATCCTATAGGGTCCTGTTTTTACCCTTTGGCTGTGGAACCCTAGAAAGGACATAGAATCCCATACCATGCACAAGCAAGCAAGATGAAATAATTAGATTTTCTCAGTTTGAACATTTAATTTTTTAAATATCACCATTTTACACCATCATCACGGCGCCTTATAGAAAGATAAGCAGATTTATTTGTTTTTATTTTTATTTTTTATGTCGCTGACCGTGATCTGGGAAGCAAATATTATACTGCAGGTGTAACTGTCATGTTAGATATGTTCTCATAAACCATCATTGGTATTTAATGCTTTATATCTTTAGAACATGTACCCAGTGAATATCGCGATATCCAGCAACCAAGAGTTTGTGTTTTAGTGTGGATGTCAACATAAGTTGCAACAGTTCCGCAAATAATTGGTATGTGTTTGGCCAGTTCAAAAAAGATGGAAGAGTACCTTATAGAGCAAATCATTGTAGTTGCAACAACTCCCTACATGTCATCCTTTTGACGTAAACTAATCAATATATTTCGTCTGGGCCTACGATAGATCTTCACGAAACGCATGTAACCAAACTATTCTATGTAAAAAAAAAAAAAACAATAAATTCTGGTATGGGAACACGTATCCGCAAAATTCGATTAATAGCGTAATTTCAAGAATCAAATACATACAATTTTACAAATTTGAAACAATGACATTTCGCCCCCTGCCTGCTATACGGCCACATCTCAAAAAAACATTTTTTCGAGAAATCGCTTGTTAAAGTTTTGGCAGCGTAGTGCGTGGTAGTAAAACGGGGATTACTCCTTGAGTTTTGGGTTAATTCATTGTTAATTTAGCTTTTTTTACTCGAGATGATATACTGCTTCTCATGAATATGTCTTTTTTTTATAAATATGTAATTAATTAGAGTTGTGGCCGTATTGCAGAAACATTTTGTTGAAATTTTGAGATGCGTCCAAAACTGAACAAGAATTATTGGACAATGGCAACATGAAAATATAAATACAAACACCAAAATAGTTAAGATACCTTTGTTAATCAACTTTTGTTACAGTAACAACATCACTGAAAGCGATAAACTCTCTAGATGCAGATAATTTTGCATATAAAAAATGATTACCTGGTACCTTTATCGTCTGTTCAAGGCACTTGTCTCCCCCTTGAGGCCCCATAGTTTTAGCGTGGACTAGGTTCCCGTTGATATTAGTGTAAGTACTGTTTTCCAGAATTCTTCAACTTCTTTACGATATTACCTTTTCATAGTGCAGGATAAGCTTTTCGTTTTCTACTTTTAGGTTTAGCAATACTGGATGAAGTCTGGTTCGAATCAAAGTCCCAATTTATGTTAGTCGGTATTTACAACGAATGTTTAGAACACCTTCTTTACCAAGATGTAGGACGTAGCTCTCACAGTTCTATTTAGACATAGTCTCAGATAATCTAATTCCACCTAAGTTCAACTGCTCAAAAATAATAACCACACTCAATCCGGGTAAGCCAGACGACGAACCAAAGGGTCTACTTAGTTGCGTCTACAAATTTTTGGAGAGGCAATATACAATCAAATCGAATCTATTGTCGACAAAATAATTCCTGTGGAGCAGGCTGGATTCCGTAGTGGTCCGAACTACGTGGATCAGCTAAATATTGCTCACAACACACATAATATAGGCTGAGTTTCAAAGGAGAGAGAAAACCGTGCCAGTATTTTTGACCTCTCAGCTGCATTCGATAGCGTATGTACACAGGAGCTTATCTATAAGCTCTTGACCGTGGTGCAGATGGTGGGACTAATCAACTCTTTGCTCAGCAATAGGGAATAATTTATCGTCTACCTCGGAAGCACTCCGAGCAAACTCAGAAAGCTGAACAATGGACTACCGCAAGGATCGGTCCTGGCCCTGCTCCTGTTTAACCCATATCGTGTGTGTATAGGTTGAACAGGAGTGGGTCAGGACCGATTCCGAACAACAAAGAGTCGGAAATGTATGTATGGTGATGACATCGCCATCACAAACCAGCATGCCAAATTGAAATCTTCGAAGGAAGCTCTTACTCGCAATCTGGAATGACATTTCTGATTAGGCTGCCCCAATGCTAGTAAAACAGAAGTTGTGACATTCCATCCTTGCAACAAAGAAGCAAATTATGAGCCAAATATATGCTTCAGAGAGACTGCGCTTAAATTAAATCCTACACCAAATTACTTGTGTCACTCTAGCTAGAACGCAGTCTTACCTATGCGAAGAAGCTACAGACACCGAATCACATACTCCACAGACTAAAGGGAACTACTTGGGGAGCAACAACTGATGTGCTACTCACTACCAGCCTTAGCCTAGTTTACTCCAAGGCAGACCATTGAGCGCCAGTTTGGCCCAACGCGCACAATGACGTTTATTTCGCTTATATTTAAAGGGATTCATCGTAATAATACTAGAATATAGTACGTTATTTCTATGGGACGCAACTCAAAAAAATATTATAAATTTATGCTATACAGCCACAACTGAAAAGTGGCTGTCTTGCAGGGAGTCAACTGTCAATTTTTGGTCAGATCCATGAGGCCACTTATGGAAAAAAGGCTCTTAAGGACACTTTTTCTTATGGCTCTCGAAATAAGGTCGTAAATTAACCTATTCTGACTACGAATCTGCAATAATCCGAAAAAAAATTTTTTTTGAGATGTGGCCGTATAGCAGGCAGGGGGCGATTTGATTTGACGAACGTCACACGCCCATCTGTCAAGACATGTCAAACCAATGATGCCAGAAGGGCTACTCCGATGTTCAAAATTCGACTGTCGAATAGTGCCATCCCTCTCGATCTCCTATCAAAGTATATTTGAGTCAATGGAATAGCACTATACGACAGTTTCCAACATCGGAGTAGCCCTTCAAGTAGATATCACGTTCCGATACGCACATCATCTGAAAATAGTACGAGCTTTTATTATGTACCCCCCCTCGGTAACTGAGTATAAATAAAGTAATAAATAACTGAGTACGCAAATATAGGATAATCAGCATTAAATAAATAATCCTAATAATATTATAAATGTGAAAGTATTTACGTTCGTTCTTCTTATTTTAAACGATGATTGACGGACGGTCGCCAGTGTTCGGAAATCTTCGTAAACAGCAAATTGTTAAATTGTCTCTTTCTAAAGACCGATGGGCAATATTTATCGCCGAGTACAGTATTAGTGCATAAATAAATTTTTTGTATTACTCGGATCTTAGACTCGGATACTCGACAATACCCGAGAATAATCGACGTGCTTAAGTCATGGGCCTGACACGCTTTGATAGGGAAGGATAGCCTTATTGCGATACTTTTAAAAGGGTAAATAGAAAAGAGTGGCATTTTTTGGCTCTATCACCGACCGAGCATTTTTTCCATACACACTTATATTCATAGCACCAAAAATGATATTGTTTTCAAAATCAACAAAAAGTACCAGTTTTGTTAATGTGCAACTTAGACGCACCCAAATTTTGCAACGGCGGCGCTATTTTGAGAATCACCAAATTAGGGAAGTACATTGTGAAGGGCATGATTTTAACGGGAGAAGCCAAGGGACAAAGTGTATTGTTGATTATGGACCGTCACCGTCTCGAGCCATTTCCGAGCATAGCTTCTTGAATCGAATGGGACTTAGCCTCGGATAACTAATTGAATCGAATGCATTTTGTCCATCACTTTCACCCAATAGCCCAGAACTAAACTACTAACTAGATTCCATTCGAGTATTGAATACCTGAAAGTCTAATTGTATTTTTTTTTCATTGTCAACATCAATTAACTAGTTCTACGCGTACGAAGTCGCGGGCAAAAGCTAGTATAAATATATATGTGAGTGACTGTAGAGCCGAAACTACTTATCCTTGGAACTTCAAATTTCTAGAATAGATCAAGTGTGCAATGGAGGCAAGGAATAAAAGAAGGGATATTTCAAAATTAATCCCCTAAGGGGGTCAAATTGGGGTTAAAAGTTTGTATGGAAATTGTGTAATTTTTGAGTAAGAGTTCGCGAGAAAACTATTTTCAGGATTTTGAAAAAGTCATTATAAAGGGGTTAAATGGGAGGTGAAACTTTGTATGAAGAACTTGGGATTCTTTGAGTAAGAGAGATAATAATTCGTGTATAGATTATTCAATGCGAAATAAGTAAACAACTTTTACCATTTTTGGAAATTCATCCCCGGACGGGGTTAAATGGAAGGAAGTTTGTGTGAGAAACGCGGCCTTTTTGATTAAGAGGTGCATCATCTTACATATGTAGACCCAAAAACTGAGATTATAAATTAAAACTGAGAATATGAAACGTTTTTGAAAATTCAACCCCTATAGGGTAAAGTCGGAGGTAAAAGTTTGTATGAAGAGGTTGGGATTCTTTGAGTAAGAATGTTAATATTTTGTGTATAGATTTGAAAGAAATTTGCTCCAGTTCTGACAAAAACATCCATGAGATATTTTTTTTTTTTTTTTCATTTTCAAGTGACATATTTGAGTTGACTTGAGTAACAACGCAAATGAATACTAAGAGAATAGGAGTGTTGGGTATCGTGCGATCAAAACGCACCTAAATTAGTTCCGGAAAATTAGTCTCCGTCAGGTACTACAATTGTCAATAAAGTTGGACGATTCAGTTTTCTTTAGGTATATAATATTTATTAATTTATGGCACAATACAAATAAAAGTCCAAGTAGGTACATGGAATGTTACTGTTTTCCTTTTTGTAACATTTTGTCACAAAAATTTACAGGATCCTTTATTTTATCGTGTTCTTTACAACAACAAGTAAATTCATTATCAAGACCCAAGTTGAGCCATATACTCCCATATTCCAAACAATTAACAGATGCATTATTTTAACCGACTTCAAAAAAGGAGGAGGGTTCTCAAATTCTACTTAATTGATCTCACAATTTTTAGCCAGATACTTTTAAATACTGTCCACACTACTAAAAAAAGTTTGAGTCACAATACATTTAGAAAGATCTCTGTGGTACTACAACCTACTAAAATGTTTATAACCAATTATTTAAACATTGCAAATGAATGTTACTCAAACAATTTAATTCATACTGGATATACAATTAATGTTGTCTGTCAACTCAATCATGTTATTTTGGAAATCCAAATTTTTCTCCAACAATTATGGATAATTTAGGTATCTCACTAGACATTGATTCAATTCCTGACATTATATGTCATCAACTAGAAACTCCTGAATTGTGTCAGAGTATCCTAACTACTGATTATAACTTTAAAGTGTTAACTCTAAACATCAGAAGCATTAATAAGAATTTTGCGGCCTTTCTTATATTTTTACAAAGATCTCGACTAGTGTTTGATATTTTAATTTTAACAGAATGTAGACTAAATGATACAACAATTATTGAGCAATTACCAGGATATAATTCTTATTACACACAAAATAACATTAATCAAAACGGCGGCGTTGTCACCTACATAAAAGATACATGGTCAGCCTCTGTATCCGAACCAACTCTAGATGAGGCATGTTGCCTAGTGATAGATATAAATAATTATGTTACTATTTTTGGTATATATAGATCTCCGTCCTTTAGAAATACTAAGAAGTTCCTAGACTCCTTAGATCAAAATCTTAAAAATTACAGTAAGACACAACAAATTATATTGGCCGGTGACATCAACATCGACATCCTTTCAGTAGAGTCCACGGAGTATTCCTGTCTGTGCGCGGAACATAGTCTCGAGCCAGCTATAAGCAAACCCACCCGTTTGAGTGCCTGTCTCGACCACATATTTATTAAAACAAAATTCCTGGCTACAGGAATAGTCTGTGGCTCTGAAATTACGGATCATAAAATTGCAATAATTGGACTTTCTACTAACATCACACCTAAGTCACAAAGCCGGATCAAAAGAACTATTGATTATAAAAGTATCGGAGATGAATTAAACTCTATAGATTGGAATATTGTTACCTCGAAAACTGACGTGGATGATGCAGTAGAAACGTTTATGACAATCCTAAATAAAGCCGTTACCAACAATTCAAAAGAAGTTAAAATCAGTAGATCGAAATACGCCATTCAACCATGGATAACACCTGGGCTTTTACGATGTTCCCGACACAAAGATAGACTCCACGCTAAATCGAAACAGTTCCCCAATGACAAAATTCTCCAAATTACGTACTCTCGCTACAGAAATTTTTATAATCAGATAGTTAGAAAACAAAAAATAGAATACGAATCACAAGAATTTCGAGCCAATAGCAAAGACCCAAAAAAGCTTTGGAAATCCATCAAAAATAAGTGTAACTTAAATAAAAACAAAGAAAAGGCGGCTGACCTTACGTCAATTAGTAGTAACCCTAAAAGTTCTCTTGACAAATGTAATGATTTCTTTGCAACTATTGGTGATAACTTAGCTAACAATATACTTAGACAAATTAACGACACCGAAGAGGCTCTGGCCACAAAAGTTACTATTAAAAAATCTTCGCCAAACTCTCTCTTCATGGAACCAACTGATCAACATGAGCTCTATAACATTATTGATAAACTTAAAGTAGAAAGCGCCCCTGGTATAGACTGCATTAGTGCAAGTCTTATTAAATACTGTAGAGATCTTTTATGTACTCCTTTAATTCACATCTACAACCTCAGTTTAAGCACAGGCATTTTTCCGAAATTATGGAAGGTAGCTTCGGTTACTCCGATTTACAAAGACGGACCGAAAGATTCACCCGGGAATTACAGACCAATTTCTCTTCTTAGTATACTCTCAAAAGTTTTGGAAAAAATTGTTAACAAGCGCCTAATAAATTTCATTGAATCCCAAGGACTACTCTCAGATAGACAATTTGGATTCCGGCATCAGAAATCCACCGAAGATGCTGTAGTACTTCTAACCGACTTCATTGCTCAGTACTTGGATGAAGGTTACAGCTGTGTCGGAGTCTTTTTAGACTTGGCAAAGGCCTTCGACACTGTTTCATCCAAGATACTCCTAAAAAAGTTGGAGGGACTGGGTATTAGGGGGATAGCCTTAGAATGGTTCACAAGTTATCTATCTGAGAGACAGCAACTTGTCAAGCTAGGTTCTCACAAAAGCGACCTAAGATCTGTTAATTTCGGAGTCCCGCAAGGGAGTATACTAGGCCCCACACTATTTATCATCTACATGAACGACATTCATGACCTTTTCTTAAAAAACGCTGAAGTTTTGTGTTACGCTGATGACACTGTTGTCCTTTTTCACGGGAAAACTTGGGAGGAAACATATAAGACAACGGAAGAAGGGATGAAATCAATTAACAACTGGTTGATAAATAATCTACTCACTTTAAATAATAATAAAACTAAATATTTGTGTTTCCATAAAACTGCAGCTTCAAGCCCAAAAAGCATAAGCCACATCCAAATTCACACCTGTAACTTGCCCTACACTCAATTATGTAATTGCAATAGAATTCAACGATCCAATAATATAAAATATCTTGGTATAATGATTGACGAAAACCTTAATTTTAAAGATCACATCGCATGTCTTTCTAAAAGAGCAAGAAAAACAATTATCATTGTCAAAAAACTAAGAGATTTAGTACCTAAGGATGTCATGAAAATGGTGTACCTGTCATTATGCCAATCGATGTTATGTTACTGTATCACTGCTTGGGGAGGTGCAGCGAAATCAGTTTTAATAGACGCAGAACGAGCTCAAAGATCTGTAATTAAGGTCATGCTTAAAAAACCCTTCAGGTACCCTACAACTCAATTATATCACGAAGCCCAGGTGTTATCAATCAGAAAGCTTTTCATTCTTAAAACAGGACTAGTCACCCACAATGCTGTATACTCGTCTGACAATAATATCAACTTAATAAACAAACGTAGAATTAAATTACCCCTACCTTCAATCAAAACCTCCTTTGCGAGACGTTTCGGGAAATTCTTGAGACCTTACGTGTACAATTTTATATCAAATTTTTGTAATCTAAAAGAAGCTTCCAAATATAATGCTAAAATTAAAATCACTGACTGGCTGCTCACCTTAGATTATCTGGCAACAGAAAACCTGCTTACTCAAATGTATTCTAACTGTAGGTACCCAAATATCTTAAATTCCGTTTAGAGATCTCATAAATACTGGTGCAATCTAGTGTTAAGTGAAAATGTTACATGCCGATACACAAATAGATTTATGGTTAATTGTATAAGTACAAATTTCTATATGATAAATACAAAGTTATATACTTTAATAAGTTTAATGCAAAGTATTACACACAATGGCACCCCAAGATACAGGCATAGCCTAGTTTGGGGGCCTCTGTTATTTCGTCCTACAATACACTTTTTTGAAGCAATTGAGAAATGTACTGTACTACTGCAGTGCATTTCTCAATTGTCATAAATTTATAAAGCTAGCCTCCAGCAGCGTAGTGGTTTCTCTCTTATATCACAAGACAAAATTTGTCTACAGCGTTTATGCTGGCGGCAAGCTAAATCTTGTTCTATCTTTGGTTGTATTACGTGTTTTGTGTAACTCCGAAAATAATAAAGAATTATTATTATTATTATTATTATTAATTCGACTGTCTTTAGGGTCCCTTACCCAAAGGGTAAAAACGGGACCCTATTACTGGGACTTCGCTGTCCGTCCGTCCGTCCGTCTGTCACCAGGCTGTATCTCAAGAACGGTGATAGCTAGACAGTTGAAATTTTCACAGATGATGTATTTCTATTGCCGCTATAAAAACAAATAAGTACTAAAAATAAAATAAAATAAATATTTAAGGGAGGCTCCCATGCAACAAACTTGTTTTAGATTATGGTACGAAACCCTTCATGCGCGAGTCGGACTCGCACTTGCCCAATTGTTTTTAAGGGGTAAGACTAACAGTTGATCTATGTAGGTATTGCAGGATTGTGGCAGTCTTCGCTCGGTGATAGTCTTAATCTCACCTTACCTTATACTGATACGCACGCATGTTGGATTTACCTCGCCTCTTTTTTCGTCGGGTTAGAAAACAAGTCGGGTTGAAAAGCAAGTAAAAATACTACTACCTAACTCGAAGCATATAGTAAACATACAACAAAGGCGTTAAAACAAAATGGAACTTAACAAAGTTTATATTCGTAATTAAAAGGTATGTTGTCTTTTCATTTCAGTGCAGGCTGCTCGAGCTTTGCGAAACCAATTTAATTTCCCTGTTTACACACCAGATGTTTATTTAACCGACTGCGAACAAGGGAGGTCGGAGTAAATGTGATTTCTAAGCTTCGCTATGTATGACGTACTACTGAGGTAAATACCACTATGTTTACTTTCGCTATGTATTCTATAGATCTTTTACTTCCCCCCTTTCTGCTTTTGTCTATTAACGGATATATAACGACTTTCGGCAGCAAGCGGCGCGGCGAGCGGTTGAGGGAGAGATCCGAGCGCGGCGGCCATACGAGAGACACACGTACCGCGCACCGCAGCCGCTTGCCGCTAATACCGAAGTCGTGGCCGTAATTGTGAGGCCTATTGTATTTGTAGGCAGAGCTTCTATCTTTTATTCTTACTTTGTCCCCTTTAGGAATTCACCCCCTTGTTTTATATTGTTATGTTTTCGTCCCGTAGGATAGGGGCAGGAAGTGGCGACCGCGTATTGGAAGACGCGGCGTGGGAAGGCCACCAACAAGGTGGACCGACAACAAGATTAGTATTGCGGAAAACAATAAGATGATGGCGATGCATGACCGAGCTTTCGGAGAGGCCTTTGTCCAGTAGACTGTATCAGCTGATATGATGATCAAAAGGCCGATGTCATAAATGACAAATTTGGCCCCAGTGTTCACGTGCATCAGTGGCGAGGCGTCCATTGAACCCGATTCCCACCGGCTTGCCCATTTTAGAAAACGTTAAATAAATAAAATAAATAAATAAATATCGGACAACCTCACACAAATCGATCTAGTCCCAAATTAAGCTCAAGAAGGCTTGTGTTATGGGTACTAGACGACGATATATGTACTTTACTTATATACATAGAACAACCATGACCCAAGCACAAATATTCGAGTTCATCACACAAATATTTGCCCCGGCCGGGATTCGAACCCGAGACCGCCGGCTCAGCAGGCAGGTGTCTACAAACCTAATGTTTTTAACGTTGCTTAATGTTTTTGGATAGACAAAAGTAAGCTACGGCGATCCCGGCTTGTCCAGTTTCTTTTTTCTTTGCGGGCCCGAATGGCCCTTTGCACTGGTGGGTACTGTCAGTGTTCATTTGTGATACACTGCCGAGTCGATTCACGCCAAGCCACTAGCGTATATGAGACAATTTCCCACGACAATGACATTTGCGCATGCGTGCGGCTGCTCGTTAGTAGAACGACACGAATGGGAGGTTTCGCGTGTACTTGTAATTAGCAGTCGAAAAACCAGAGGGAAGCAGTCTCAAGAAGGAAAAGCCTGTCCTTTGAATCCTTAAACCCACATATTTATTCTAAACGATAAAGAAGTAGCCTAGTGTGGTATGTAAACCTCACGAGTTTGTTTGGAAATGGCTTAAATGTGTAATTTTTTTACGCTTTCAGTTCCCTTATATTCGACGTGTTGAATACATTCGTAAAATTAAATCGACAAAACAATTCCATATAGGTAGCTACTTTTCAAACTTACTCTCATAAAATTTCATGAGTATCGGTTGAGACGACGTCAACTTGCTTCTACCAGGATAGATCTGTTCATAAAGGAACATTATTTTTGTGTATTGAAGATTTTTTTACAAACAATAAGTGAAATAGGGTTTTTAAGATCACTGAAACGAAAATAAATACATATTTCAATATGTATGTTTTTTTTATATAATTTAATACGAAACACATTCACTCGGGATAAGAAAAAAAGCGAAAGTGTATGGGCGTCTTCTGCGATTTGTCAAAAGCCTTTGACATGGTGGATCACGATATCCTGTTGCAAAAATTGTCTTTTTATGGGGTAAAAGATATTAATCTTATTCGGTCATATTTATGCGATAGAGATCAGACTGTCCAGGTGAACGACGCTAGATCCCAAAGTCGAAAAATTACCAAAGGTGTGCCGCAAGGATCCATTTTAGGGCCTCTCTTATTCATTATATATACCAATGATCTCCCATACTTGATACCCAAAGAACTAAATTGTAATATTGTAGAATATGCTGACGACACATCACTTGTAACGTCACATAATAATGTTGCAGATACTGTTGATAATGTTAAAACTGTTCTTAACTTAATTGAAAAATGGTTTAAGGTTAATAGATTAAAGTTAAATGCAAGTAAGACGCAAATTATGTACTACAGTCTTAGACCTCGGACAGAAAATGTACAAATAGAATATGATGGAGACCGGCTAACTGAGGCTAGTGAGACTAAATTTTTGGGAATAATAATAGATAATGCACTGAAGTGGGACAGGCATGTAGACAATTTATGTAAGAAACTTACGAAAGCTGCTTTCTCTGTAAGAAAAATTAGGGAATTGTGTGGTTACCAGGCTGGTATGACAGTCTATTATGCTTATTTTCACTCCATAATGTCATATGGAATATTAGTATGGGGACACGCAGCAACGGCATCTAGAGCGTTCATATTACAAAAGCGAGCCCTGAGGAATATTTTTAACCTGCCTGCTCGAGAGTCCTGCAGAGATGCATTTAAAGAGGCTGGGATAATGACCCTCTACTCGCTTTTTGTATACAAAAACCTATTATATGCTCGTAAACACCTCAGCAACAACCTAAAATTGAAGGATATTCACAATTATCCCACTCGAAGCAGAAATAAGATCTGTCTTCCGAAAGTCCGCCTAGCTAAGACCAAAAAAAGCTTCATACACTTAAGCCTCAAAATGTATAACCATCTACCTGACACCATTACCTCCATGAATGACATTAATTATAAATTACATTTAAAAAAGACATTAACTCAAAATGTGTTGTATAATATAAAAGATTATTATAATATTGATTTTAAAATTAAAAATTGAAACCTGACATAAATATTGTATAGATTTAGCTAGTAAGCATGCAATGTATTAACCCTAAGACTTATTCTAGAGCATATTGTATGTCAATGGAATAAATGATATTTCAATTTCAATTTCAATTTCAATAAATCAAAATTAAATAAAACGTTGTATAGACCAAAGTAAGGGTCAACCCCATAATTTTTGTAAGTACCTGTTGCAGTACCCTACAGGGTTTCAAATCGGAAACCATGTATAATGTACCATCAGATGGTACATTTACAGATTCTATAAATGTATCTGTAAAAGCAATAAATAAACAGATAAACTGATACATATTTGCGTCGTCATTCGAGCGTTTAATGTTGGTATAATTTCGTATATATGCTTGGCATTACAAGTTTGGCATTCGAAATTACATATTTCTTAGAGATGGGTTACTCGATCATCATGGTGTCAAATTTAGTCCAGCAATCTCGTCAGTCAGTTTTTCGTCATTGACTTTCATCAGTTCGGACTTCAGTCCGTCAGTCCGAGACAGTAATTCTTCATGTCTGTTACATCTGTACCCGTTTTTTCCGTTTTATCCCATCATAATTACCTACTTACAATAAACTATTTCAAAACTGTGACGCACATACATCTCGGGTTACCAAGTTCAGTCGGACGATTCTAAAAATCCTTTAAGTACCTTATCCTGATGTTTATGGCCTGTGTCCGTTTATATGAATTATCCTCCCACTGCAGAAACTACTAGCATGAGCGAAAACGTAAAGTATACTATTAGACGTTATTCTGATTTTATTTATTTCATTATTATCTACATTACACAACAATGTACTGGTAAATTATCCGAGATAATGAAAATCATATATTGTATATAATATATTATCGTAAATAATAAATTAAAAAACAATAATTGATTAATTTTAATAACAACAATATTAGATTACAAATTATCGATTAATAGGCTTCTGACTCCACTTTACATTATCGTGGAAATAATTAAGCACTACGCAAACTAAACAAATTGGTACTATTTCCGGATTCTTTAGGTTTGCGACGCCAACGTCTATTCTATATTTTCTTATGGGGCAATAATATGGGGAAACCAAACTGATAGGAAACCCAATACTTCGAATCTGCCACCAATTTGCCTGCGGAACTGTAAATCCTGCAGCCGACTTGGCCTCACGATGGAGCGGCATCGCGGACGCAATTAGGAAATTCAATCGGAATAGATCTGTTCATCCTGAGACTTGCATTGTTGAAACATTGACCTTCTATTCTAATCTAGCTAAAGGCTTCCATTACAAGAATACATTTTTGTGGAAATATGCACACGAGCTTTGCAAATTGGCGTCACTAGTGCAAGTGTATTATGCCTACGTGCTTTCTATAATGAATTAGGGTGTAATAATATGGGGTTACTAAACAAAGGTGAACGAGTCCTAATACTAAGAATCTGATACCAATTTGATACGGAACTCTAAATCCTGAGCTGACAGATTCAGCCACTAATCACAATGGAGCGGCGTCTCGGACACAATTAGGACGACTTGTTTGTTTGCCGGGATAGATCTGTTCCAGTGTACATCCTGTGACCTGTATTGTTGCAAAGAACATTGAACTTCTGATTGTAAACTTGACAAAGTAAAGCCTGCCTCTTAAGGATGTTATCGTCTGTTGACAACCAAAACTGACTATTATTAATAAAATAATAACTTATAGATCTATAGTATAAGCACTAAGCACCCACAATGAAAAAAAAAATACAACATTGCTGCATTCACAGATAATTTTTGATCAAAAAGTCGTGTACATCGGTTTAAATTTTATTTTTATTGCATGATAGAACAAATTAACATTCTTCAAATCAATCAGGTGCTTAGTACTGAGAGAGGTTTGAATTTGTGTGCAGATTGTTTACCTTGTTTAACTTTGTTGTGTTCACCCCCCGCAGAAATATACGGCGAATGCACCGGTTGGTTTAATCCTCTAAGAAATCCAACGGAATCCGCTTAGGCGTCGAACAAATGCAACAAAACTGGCATATCAACACGTCATCAATCTTTCGCTCCCGTATCACTCGCCAGACAATTGTGGATCGCCTATCATCTAAAGTATCATGTCATCCGAAGCAATCGAGTAGGGCCAGTCGCTAGCGAGCTGCGCGAGCGAACGCGCGTACTAGTGCCGTGTTGTGATATGAGCTGATTAATTTGGAGTCATGTCGAAACTTAAGGTAACGTACTGGATATCTCATACCTGTGTATTTCATCTGCCACAGGCTTCATTGGCTTCCTAGATTAGCAGACCGGTTTTTATAATTTGTATACAGGAAAACGTGATGGAAAACAATAATGATATTTAAATTGCGGATTAAGAATGTTATTCTTGTGTTATTGTGTGTACAGGTGAGAAATGCGTTTAATCGGTGTTTTGTCTCAATTGTACCCCAGTTGGCGAATGATGTCCACTGGGAAACTTCAAAAAATGTGATATAAACAATTTATATGAAAAAATTGTGTGACATGTTTATTTTATTCAGGCTTACCAAAATGTTGATATCACATCGCAGTTATTACAAGGTGAATTTTAGCCAATTGAAGTTTTGTAGAGATCATCATTCGTCGACGACTAATTCGAATTCATTATTTAAATGACGCCTGAAAGTTGAGACAGATAACAGTGCCCATAATTAAAAAAGAGATAAGCGGTAGTAAGAATAGAAGGTAAACTTTAAAACAAACTAACGATAAAAAGTAAATAACAATAAATTTGTATGACGCAGTTTACAATATATCTTTATTACCCTCTTTTTAAACATTTGCTGAAGTTTATTAAGGTTTGGAAAGAAACCTCCTATGAGTACATTAATAACAGCTGAAGCTGGGCATCATTTAGTTATCGTTACTTTTTACTTTGCTACGGTCAGGCAAAAAGACGGCTCATATTATCTTCCGCACGGACGGGCAACGTCTAGTACAAACACACATTTTCGGACAAACAAACACGCTTTTTTATACCTATTAATTCACCTCCAAATACCATACGTCAGTGAGTATTACCTAATGTCTTAAGAGGCCTTGTTCCTTCTAAATATTTTTTTTTTCATATTATGACAAATATATTGATAATTACAACCAAGTTTTTAAAGTGAATAATATTTTTCCCCGAGTTCTAGGTACTAACATAGCTATTTCATGCTTTCATTGCGTGCGGTCAAAAATAAGTTGAAAAAAAAAACTATTTTTCCGCGTGAATTTTGTCAATTTCCAGTAGTTTATGAAACAAAGATTATCAATGAAAAATTCAAACTGTAGGTTTCAAATATATACCAATAGATCCCAATAGCCATGTTCTAGGTAGTAACATAATATAGTTAAGAAACATGTTTGATCATAGAGAAAATGTCTAAAACAATCGGCATTTTAAAAGGAATAAGGCCTCTTAAAAATTTGATATCAAAACTTCCACTGAGTTACGAAAAAAGCACGACATTTGTAGGTTGTAACTAGGGCTGCCGATCTTAGTGCATATATTGGCGCGACGCGGTTGGCGCAGTGGTTAAGCAGCTGCCTACTGAGCCGACGGTCCTGGGTTCGAATCCCAGCAAGGGCCAATATTTGTGTGATGAACTCGAATATTTGTGCCTGGGTAATGGATGTTATTTGTATTTAAGTAGGTATGTATCATCACTATCACGACAGTGATTCCAGAGGAAGGTTTATATGTATGTATAATACATGCATAATTTATCAGCATTGCACCCGTGCGAAGCCGGGGCGGGTCGCTAGTTTATCTATATAAGTAGGTATGGTTATCGTCGTCTAGTGTCCATAACACAAGCCTTCTAGGGCTTACTGTGAGACTAGATTGATTTGTGTGAGGTTTTCCGATAAGCATAAAAAATATATTTGCGGTACATTTGCTATCAAATTGCGGGACTTGGCTATAAAACGCAGGACTTCTTTACAAATTGTTAGGATTTGTAAAGAAGTCCTGCGTGGGTAACTGGTCCTAACTGGGTAAAATAAGTAAGTATATTGGCTGTTACGTCATCATCATCATATTTTGAAAACCATGAAAAAAAAGAAAAAGATGGGCTAAAAAAGAGTGCGCAGTATTCAAATTAATATCATGCCTCTCAAATGACTGAAGATTATTTAAGAAAAACAAGCTTGTTGAAATATAAATGACATAAAAACATGCTTTGAAATGACTGAAGATTACAAATGTCATAGGGGGCAAACGAGCAAACGTATCGCCTGATGGAAAGCGATTACCGTCGCCCATAAACACCTGCAACACCGGAGGAGTCACAAGTGCTTGCCTACCCGGAGGACGAAGATAGAATGCCTCTATGCTAGTAATTTCACCGGCTATCTTACCCCCACACCGGAACACAACAATGCGAACATTGCTGTTTGGCGGTGGGTTAGCAGGCAAGACGCTTATAATCTAGTCTAATCTGAAACCGGACAATCGCGATTCCGGGGTTGTCCATACAAAAAATCCCGGAAGAAAAAAGACTGGTAGCCCTAGCACATGCTCTACGGATCCAGAAGCGGGACATCCCGCAGGGAACCCTACTTGTAACTCAATAGAAGTTTTTATTTGGAAGTAAAACCAAATTTTACTCAAATATGAAATGAAAAATGCCAACAGGGCAAATTTTTATTTTGTTGTCGATTTTTTTTTCTCAGTTTTCAAAAAATTTGGTGAGTTGGTAAAGTTGTTTCTTCTGACCATGGTAAGCCCAATTTCACAATATGTCCTACAAATTTCTTTCCATTGAGTTACACAAAATGTACTACAGAAATTGGCCCATGGGCCAATTTTTATTATGTTGTCGAATTATTTATTTTTCATTTTGTACTAAATTTATACAAAATATGAAATTTAATTTTGTTAAAAATCATCCATACATTTTTTGTAACTCAATGGAAAATTTTGTAGGACATCGTGAAATTGGGCTGACCTTGTTCAGAATAAGCAACTTTACCAACTCACCAAATTTTATTGAAATCTGAAAAAAAAAATCGACAAGAAAATAAAAATTTGCCCAACTAAATATTAAGATACTAACACATATTGTAAAAAAAATCTTTAAATTACTTACCCACATTAGAAGCGCGTTTATTTTTAAATTAACTTATCTTTGACGTCTACGAACGATATTTTATATAAAATTGTGATAAAAGTCAATGTTTCGCCAATAGTGATAGTTAGAGTTCAAAGTTTGAGCACCGTATCGAAAAGGTCTTATAACGATACAATAACATTTGTGATGATTATAAAAAATCTTATAATTGTATGATGCATACCATATTATCCATTGTAAGTATAATATGTTTCTTATTATTATAATATATACATATTGTCTTTCATAAAAATAGAATGCAGCTTAAGATGAAGCTGCCGTACTTAGAATTGGCTAGGTACAATTGTATGATGCATACCATATTATCCATTGTATAATATATTGGCTAGGTACAATTGTATGATGCATACCATATTATCCATTGTATAATATATTGGCTAGGTACAATTGTATGATGCATACCATATTATCCATTGTATAATATATTGGCTAGGTACAATTGTATGATGCAGACCATATTATCCATTGTATAATATATTGGCTAGGTACAATGGTATGATGCATACCATATTATCCATTGTATAATATTTTTCTTATTATTTGATATACATATTGTCTTTCATAAAAATAGAATGCAGCTTCAGATGAAGCTGCCGTACTTAGAATTGGCTAGGTACAATTGTATGATGCATACCATATTATCCATTGTATAATATTTTTCTTATTATTTGATATACATATATTGTCTTTCATAAAAATAGAATGCAGCTTATGAAGCTGCGGTACTTAGAATTGGCTAGGTATAATTCTTCGAAGACTATTAAACAATTTTTTTTGATAGTCTTTGCTGTAAGGATCTAAGATAAGTCTGTAGGTCATCAACTTTTTACTGTGGCTTTTATTTTTTTTATTGGAAACGCATTTGAATCTTTTGAATCGCTGCCCCGTTTCTGAATTTAAAAAGTTACAGTGTCCATCGGCCTCCTTCTCAGTCCTGCCATATCCTGTGTGAAGATGTTTAGATGAAAATAAACACCCTGGGAAGGATATATAAGGGTTGTTTTCAACACGGAAGCATCGACGCTCTTTAATTCTCAGGAACTTCAACATCCCAAGAGCCAAAGAGAGTGAGAGTTGACAATGAGGTCGCTTTTCAAGGAACCCAAACCCAAATATATAGCAATAATGTAAAACTTCGAGGGAGCTCGTTCATTCAACATAAACTTAACATCGAAATGCTCACATAGAAAAAAACGGGAAACGAATAGAAATATCAAATAGCTTGAATCTTTGTTTATAGGTAGGAAGAACCCCCCTCATTCCTAGGATAAATTTACAGATTTTCATGACCTCAGACCCGTTATATAAATTGCGTTGCTATCCCATTTTAATCCTTAGGCAAACAGATTGTTTGTCGATAGCCAAGTCACCGATATTTGGACACTCCATCGAGCTATACTATTGCGAGCCTATAATGTCCCACTGCTGGGGAAAGGGCTCCTCTATTTTTTCCAATCCTCCCATTTTGCGCAGTCTCGGGCCATTGCTTCAAAAAAGAGTCCAACTCATCCCGCCATCGCCGGCGAGGTCTGCCTCGTCTCTGTTTAGAGTTGTCCATCCATCCATCGTGCTACAATGGTAGATAAATAGATAGGTAAAAACTTCATTTCATCCACAACAACAGTAAAATTTAAATGTATGTTCTATGTATATATACGAGCTAAATAATTTTGATAACAAGGAAAAAACAGAACACCTTTGATGAAACACTAGATTGTTTTAAGTATTATTAACGAAAAACTGACTAACTTATGAGTTTCTTTTGGCTTTCTTCTCAACAGCGGTCTCCTCTTGGGAAATGCCGGTAGATTCACAATCTGACTTGTAAAACTACCTTTGTGGCCTACTTACTGAATAAACTATTTAAAGAAAATAAGACTCAAAACTAATTAGGTAAGTATATACGAATGGTCAATTTGATAATCCCTTTTCAGTCTGAGCGTTTGTTGTTCGCATAAAAATTCGATTTTTCACATGATCAATCCAAATTTAGTGCCTATGTGTCATCGGTTTAATGTAGTTCACCGGGCAACCAGTCAAGGGTAACGCCAGCCCAGTAACCACAAGATAATGTAAAGAAAAACTCATGGTTTTCCTTCTTCTTTAGAGCATTGGCTCTTTAAAGTACCTAAGTTTGCAATACATTGTAAAACACTTTACATATTGCCCATCATAGCCACGTAAATGTCTCTTGATGGAACTCCTACTCATACAGGTACTTTAATTATAGAGATTATGACTTATTGTTTGGCATATAAGGCTCCTAATCCGTTCAAAAATGCTGATTGTTATAGACATTTTTCTCTATGATCAACCACATTTCTTAACATATTATCATTATGTTACTACTTAGAACGATTTATTGTTATGTATTTGAAACCTACAGTTTGAATTTTTCACCGATAATTTTTATTAAAAAAACTACTCGAAATTAAAAAAAATCACGCAATGAAAGCGTGAAATCGCTGTTACAGTACTATCGAGAACTCAGTTAGTTGAAAATATCAATGTATTTGTAATACCTAATAAGTTTTTTTTTAAAGGATTAAGACCTCGTAAGCGTCAGCCAGAATCCTGTAATTATAATAACTTATGGGTCCCAATTAGCACATAGGGCGATTGTGCACTACAATGAATTTTACTGTCCGTCAGCCCGATTTTTTACGGTCCGATATGGCACGCCATTCAATGTATATAGTAGTTTGTGCACTATACGTAATTTTACCATCCGACATTTTACTTTTCCCCATTCCGGACCGTTTTTTTCCACCACCACCACCACCAACATCATCACCACCACCACCACCACCGTTACCACTACCACCACCACTACCACCAACACCACCATCATCATCACCACCACCACCATCATCACCACCACCTTTACCACCACCACCTTCATCACCACCACCACCACCACCGTCACCACTACCACCATCACCACCACTACCACCATCATCATCACCACCACCACCATCATCACCACCACCTTCATCACCACCACCACCACCACCATCACCACCAGCACCATCACCAGCATCATCATCACCACTATCACCATCACCACCACTACAGTTGTCGTGTGGTTGTGATAATTTTCTATCTTTATTATGTCATATTTATGTGCAACTAAAACACCAAAACACCAACTAGTGGTTGCAATGCGTCTGAGGCAGCCCTGTGCGTGTTACACACACACATTGACGCTGACATTCAAGTTCAGTTTTTAGTAGGCAGTGTCCGCCCTGTGCCTATACTCACTAAACAACTCACTCGCTCACTCATTGTACAAATACTGTATAAACTTACCTTAACGTTACTGCAAGCATTTCATTTGGTGGTACACCCAGCCTAAATTTTGTACCTTGTCTCTTAAATAAAGAAATAATAAATAAATAAATAAATATCGGACAACCTCACACAAATCAATCTAGTCCCACAGTAAGCTCTAGTAGTAGGCTTGTGTCATGGACACTAGACGACGATAAACATACTTATATAGATAAATACATACTTAAATACAAATAACATCCATGACCCAGGCACAAATATTCGAGCTCATCACACAAATATTTGCCCTTGCCGGGATTCGAACCCAGGACCGCCGGCTCAGTAGGCAGTTGCTTAACCACTGCGCCAGCCGCGTCGCCTCTTGATCCATGTGCTTAAGCGGTATAGCAAAAATCATAACAAACTCATCATTCTTAGTGAAATTACGATTGCGTGGCGTGTAGTTTCAAAGAGAGAGGTAACCAAAAACTGCGCCGCACCTGCGAGTAAAAAGACGGACAAGTGCACAAGCTAAAACCGTTTTTTTCATGTCATATCGACTATGAAAACTCGGACTGCCGGACAGTAAAATTCATTGTAGTGCACAATCGCCCTTACCGTTTTTTTCATGCCATAACGGACCGTAAAAAATCGGACTGACGGACAGTAAAATTCATTGTAGTGCACAATCGCCCATAGGCTACATATTATGAGCTCCTGTATGCAGATTATGCGCTACTTCGGACTACTCTGAGATAAGAAAAGGTCGTGCGTTCGATCCCTACCTAAAATGTAGTGGACCGCGTAAAATTTTGTATTTATAGAAAAAGTCAACCATAACAAGTCTACTATAATAAATGTTGAATGTGTGGACTGTATGATTAAAATAAAACTCCCATGAAGTATAATAATTCCCGCCAGGCAAGCGGGAGACCGTGAGATGTGGTCGCTTCGGAGTGTAGAGTGGTAAGTGAGCTGTATTTTTTTTTTTTTTTTTTTTTTTTTGGTACTGTCCAATAATTAGCTTGGTCAATAAACTGGCCACCTACTAATTTTAATGAAGTTGCAACCTGACCCGAAGAGTCAAGTTGCAGAAAAAAAGACAAAGAGAATGCCTGCCACACAGGACAGGACTTTGAATTTCTCAGAAAAAACCAACCTTCTGCAGGCTACTGCTGAATTTGCCCTCTGCAATACTTCCTGGGCCCAAAGCGAACAGCAATATCGCGCTCCTGGCGAATCTCATAGTCAGGCGCCCGGACCTTAGGTTTTTTGAAAGCCCTCAGAGAGGGTCTATATTTAATAGAAGGATTGCCAACGGCAATCGGCAAGGCGACTGCCTCACCACAGCCAATGTCAAAGTCAATGTCAACGTCTGATGGAATATGATTCAATTTTTTATAATGCAGCAGACGACGGAGACGATCACGTAATTCAGTATCAATCTCCGCCTCCTGTTTGAGTCTAATTGTAATTGGGTCAGGAGGATCCAAAAGAATGTGCTTAGGCCTCCTTAAATTGTTTTTGGGCGGAACAACAGGTTGGTAATTGACCGCACTCCTAATAAGCGGGTTGGGGCTAACAACAGCCTTATCAAAGAAATTTTTTGACAGAGTCTTGAAATGGTCCAACACAGAGGGAACACCCAAATCCGCGTGAATTTGGACATTACGAACAAAACCAGGAAGACCAGAAATCCTCCTCAAACATTTATTCTGCAAGACCTGCAACGTCCGAATTCTCGCAGGCGAGGCCTGTGCAAAGACAGGACACGCATACGAGAAGACCGGACGAATGCAGGTCTTGTATAACGTAAGCTTATTCCTTCTGGAAAGCTTAGACTTTTTAGAAAGGAGACAAGAAAGTCTAGCCATAAAAAAGGCCGCTCGATCTCTTACAGTTTTAATATGTTTGGCAAAAGACAACTTCCTGTCCAGGGTGACCCCTAAATATTTGACATCTGATTTCCAGGGAATAGGGACACCCTGAAGGATGATGTCTTTTGCCAATACCCTAGTTTTAACACCATGCGTGAAAAGAACAGCAGCACTTTTCTGAGGATTTACGTCCATCCTCCACAGCCTGCACCAATGCCCCAAACCATCAGCAGCAGTCTGAAGACGTTTATGAAGAGTTTGAACAAGAGAAGAGGATGTATAAATGGCAGTGTCGTCAGCAAATTGAGCATAACGAACACCAGGAGATCTCGGTAAGTCATTTATGAACAGGGTGAAGAGGGTCGGCGACAAAACCGCACCCTGCGGAACACCCGCTCGAATTGGATGAGCAGTCGAGCAAACTCCCTCCACCCTATACACAAAACTTCTATTTGACAGAAAATCACTAATAATGGCCACAAGCCTGTCCGGCACACCAGCACTGTACAATTTGTACAGTAAGCCATTGTGCCAGACACGGTCGAAGGCCTTGGCAATATCCAGGAAAACCGCACAAGTTGGAATCTTACGACGCCAAGTGGTCATGGCATTCAAGATGTCCTCAGTAATTCTGTGCACCTGCTGAACGCAAGAATGTTCAGCCCTAAAGCCAAACTGTTCATCCGCCAACAGGTGCTCAGAATTAACCACCTTAAGAAGCCTTGACCTAACCAGCTTTTCATACAGTTTGCCAAAAGTACAAAGTAAACTAATAGGCCTATAACTATCAGGCCTATTACGAGGCTTACCAGGCTTATGAATGCCAATGACCACTGCCTGCTTCCAAGTGTCCGGAAACTGGCAATTAGCCAAAGCAGCATTAAAAATAGCCAACAGAATAACAAGAATACACTCTGGAAGCATTCTCACCAGTCTATTAGAAATGCCATCCCTACCTGGCGCTTTCTTAATTTTAGATTTCTTGGATAGTGTAGTTAACTCAGATAGAGTAATGGGCTCTAAGGGAGGGGAAGTAAGATCCAAAGAGACACGCCTGGTAACCTCATCATTAACAAATTTAAAATGGTCAGCATCAAAGGGCTCTGCACTCAGCGAACATTGAGCCTCCAAAGAACTGGCCAAACACTCCGCCTTCTCAAGATCACTGAATGCAGTCCTATCAACACCATTATCCAAAAAGCAAAGTGGAGGAATGTCAGAAACAGTGTCTACTTTAAGGGATCTCGCCAAGTTCCAGTAAGCCTGGTGACCTGGCGAGATACCCGAAAGCAGATTATCCCATTTTAAATTATTATAAAAACGAATTTGCCTTTTCACCTTCTGTTGCAGATTGTTGAGAACTGTTTTATTGGAAGGAGAAGGAAACCTATCATAATCCTTAACCGCCTTGTTTTTGGTTTTAATTAACTGCAAAATATAATTCGGAAGTTTCCAGTGATTAGGATCATCCGCCGTAACCACTTTAGAGTATTCGCCAACCAAGTCACCCAAACCACTAGTCAGAGCAACAATAGCATTTTCCGTATCCTGCCTTGAATTTAAAATAGTCGAAATGTTGGAGAAACGCAAAGCAGTATCCTCCTTTGCAAACACCCTACTCAACTTCTCCCAATTTGTTATGGTTTTCGAAGGCCGGGAATTATCAAAAGAACCTAACTTAACAACTACAGGCCTGTGATCAGAGGAAAGCTGATGATGAACAGCAATAGACTTAAGCTGAAGAGAAACCCCTTTCAGAATCATAATGTCCAAAACATCAGGATTCCTTTCAACATCACCAGGAAAGTGAGTAGCCTCTAAAGGAGGCACAACGTCAATTTTTAAAGAATTAGTAAATCTAAAAAGCCTATAGCCATTTGAATTCGAATAATTACAACCCCAGAGCAAGTGCTTGGAATTAAGGTCACCTGCCAGAATGACAGAAGACCCCAACCCAAACACAGCACTGAGATCAGAATAGTGAAGATCCTTATTTGGAGATAAATACGCCGAAACTAAAATCAAGGGAATGTAACCCGTAAGAGCTAATTGACAGATTGATACCTCTAAAGACTTCAGAGGCAAAGGATCATCAACTCTTATAGGCGAACAATGTAAAGCCCTCCTGTAGTAGATAAGAGTTCCACCCCAAGCACTATCACCACGATCATTTCTAATTAATTTATAATTTGCAATATTGGGATTCCTGTGCGCAGGCTTAAGGTGAGACTCCTGGACAAGAAGAATATCTAAGTTATGTTCTCTAAGGAAAAGAGCAATTTCGTCTTTTTTACCTAAAATTCCATTTGCATTAAAAAAGGCAAACGTCAAATGTTTCGGTTTCACTCTACCGGGCATACTATCCATGAACACCTAAAGATTTTATTGCCAAAATAAGACCCGAGTATTTATTGATCACTGCTAGTCTCCCACCCAGAGTGGATGCACATCTGAAGTCATGGGCAAACCCACTAACTTGATTAAGGTCAATCCTCTCAGCCACATCGCAAACCAGGGCCAAGTCCAAATCAAAGCTCCCCGAGCTAGCAGCAGCGTTAGAATTGAAATGAGGGCGAGAACTCGAAAATTGATTGACAGTATTTTTAGCTGCAGAATGAGACTTATTAGCCGCCACCTTATTATAACTGAGACCAGAAACATGGGAACCCTGCCTAGAACTGACTGGGAAACACTGATTGTCAGAACCACCTGCACGAGAACCCATAGAACCAGAATTTGGATTGTCAACCTGATTACCAACCCGAAGGCCGGCAACAGGATTATGAGACTGTGTAGCAGTCACAGCCTTCAAACGATTGCTAACCCCATGATTAGCTGCATTACCCAAACTCACAGACAAAACATCTTGAGCACCACTCAAATTTCCTTGAACAGGAAGAGGGGTTTGGTTAATATGAGGAGCCAGATCCGACAAATTCGCGACTCTCTGGGAAGAGCCATCCTGTGAGTCGGACCAGACTCGAACCGCCTCCTCCAACTGGACACCATCAGAAACTTTGCTAACAGCTGAACGTCCCCTCTTCCCAGCTCCCAAGGAAGGAAAAGAATGTTGATCATTATTAACAACAGCCTGCTGCTGTTGCTGCTTAGTAAACTGCTTCCGAGCAGCCTTAGACTGCTTCTTTTTCTTCTCTTTATTTTGTTTTGGGGCAGCCGGGCAATTCCAAAAATTTGCAGGGTGAGGGCCACCACAATTACAGCAAGTGGGTGGACCACTTGCTGAGTCCTTCTTCCTAACACACTCGGAGGTATGATGAGGAAGAGGACACTTCACACATCTAGGAGGCAACTTGCAGTTATTATGAGTGTGGCCAAAGTACTGGCAGTTCTTGCATTGAGGGATTCTCCCAGATTTAATTGGATGCTCAACCCTAATCCCACTAAGGCCACAACAGAATTTTAAATTAAACACACCCTTACCAGCAGGAGAGTGCTCCAAGGAAACGAAGACAGCCTCGAAAGGCTCTCTCCTATCCCCTTTACGCATCCTTGTTATGCTCCTAACTGGCAAGTTTTGCTCAACCAAATCATCAAATATTGAGTCGTTATCAATCGCCGTAGGGATGCCCTTGATAACAACGTGGAGCAACTTCTCTGGGTTATAAGTATGAAAGCCCGCGCCCATTAACTCAACCCAAGCCTTATATTGGGAGATGTTGGAGGTAGCTATGGCAATACCCCCCGGCCATCCCACCTTATCATTGTATGAAAAAGCTCTGAAGAGCCCAACACCTAAACGGTTAGCCTCCTTTTTTAAGGATAACCACCTTGCTTTGTCTTTGAGAACCAGCAAAGGAGGACGCCTCTCCTTCCTTGCCATCTCCGCCTGAACATCCATATCCTCCTCCCCAATCACCGGAGGAGGTAAAGGAGCGTCCGACCTAGGACGCTTGGAATGAGCTGGAGAGGGACCACTCGCAGAGTTAATACCCTCAGATCTATTCAGCGAGGACAGTATTCGTCGTTCAAGATCGATGTGCCAGCAAACAAAGTCCGATTAGTCCGTAATCCCAATCACTGGCCGGACGGTGTGTCCGTTCGAATGTTCAATAACGTGGAGCCAAAAAACTTGAAAGTGAAGAACGGCGACCAACCACCGCGATAGCTCCATCCGCATGTTTTCAAGTTCTTCACCAAAACGTGCGGTCTATTTGTGGCAAAACCGCGTTATTGAATGTTTTACTTGATACCGAAAAGCCCGATGTACTAGCTTGCAGTGAAACATGGTGCAGAAAAAATGAAATCGAACAAATTAGGTTATGTAAGTATGAAATGGCAAACGCATACTGTCGCAAGCGCACCGGAGCGCATGGTGGGGTGGCGCTATTCATACGGGACGATATTCGCTATAAACAGCGCAACGACTTACACAACCTATCTGTTCCTTACCATATTGAGATAGCATCGATTGAAATTTTATATTTAAATTTGATTATTATTGTGACATATAGAACCGGTAAAGGCGAATTTGACATATTCATAAATAAATTGGAATGTTTACTGAGTACGGTTACTGCAGAAAATAAAAGGTTCATATTAGTTGGCGATTTAAATGTGGACTTTCTAACCGACAATAACCTGAAGACTAGGCTAAATGACACACTAAACAGCTATGCTTGCGCGAACGTTGTTGGGTTTCCGACCCGTGTGTGTGGCGAGAGTTCTACCTCGATCGACTGCGGCATAGTACCTCGCACCAGTGACGTCACCGCGGCAGCGATACATACACCCATAAGCGACCACAACGCACAGCTGTTTACGTTATCGATGGAACAAATGCAACGCGAAAAGTCAAACTCGTTTGTTGAGCGTAGGCTTATTAACAGCGAATCAATTTGTTCTTTTTATTATGACATTCTAAATTATGATTGGAATTTTATAAATAGCGACTGTGACATAAATATTAAATTTAATAAATTATTACGTATTCTGACATATTATATTGATATTCATTTTCCTTTAAAACGATGCCGATTAAATAATAAACCAAATGTTCCATGGATGACTGACGAAATTATTAAATACATGAATAGCCTTAATGATCTTTCTCATTTTAGACAACAATACCCTGATGATAAAAACATATCCAATATGATTAAGTATTATTCGGACTTAATTAAGAGAAAAGTATTAGAAGCCAGACAGGAGTATACAGGGCAAAGGTTAAAAGATAGTTCGAATCCTTCCAAAGAAATTTGGAAGATTATAAATGAAGAAATCTCGCCAGCGCCATGTAGGAAAGATATTACGCTTAAAGACAGTGACTCCAAAACTATAGGGAAAAACCACGTCCCCGACCATCTGAATTCGCATTTCTTAGGTGTTGCGTCTAAGCTCAATATTGGGGTAAACGAGCAGTGCTCAATGCAGTACCTTACCGACCACGCCCGAACTGCTCATGTGCCGGTTGTTGAGCTGCCCACTGTCACGCGAGCCGACCTTGATCGAGTTCTTAAATCCATGCTCAAGACCAGGAGCACCCTTGACATATATGACATATCTGTTAACATCATCTTATGCATCTGGCCTCTACTCTCGGAAATGCTGCTTACCCTAATCAACGAGATGTTCTCGGAAGGTGTTTATCCCGACGTGCTTAAGTGCACAAGAGTGTGCCCAGTCTACAAAAGTAAAGGGGAAAAGACATCCGTTGATAATTATAGACCGATATCCATAGTACCAAACATCTCAAAAATGATTGAATCGATTTTATCAGAACACATAATGAACCACTTTGAAACAAATGACCTACTGACTGACCGACAGTTTGCGTACCGACGACATATGTCCACCACAACCGCAGCGCAGAAAATGATCGACTGGATCACAACAGGCATTGATGACAGGTACAAGATAGCCGGTATATTTTGTGACTTGTCAAAGGCCTTTGATGTGATTAATCATGAACTACTAGTAAAAAAACTAATGTGCTATGGACTAAAAGGACGCAGTTGTAATCTAGTAGAATCGTTTTTAAAAAACAGAAATCAAACTGTTGAGGTGATGATAGGTGGAAAAAGAATGAGATCAGAGTCTGGCAGCGTGACGATTGGGATCCCACAAGGGTCAGCGCTAGGAAATACCCTATTCCTAGCTTTTATAAATGACCTACCATCTGCCATATCTGAAGGACAAATCGTTTTGTTTGCAGACGACACAACGGTAGTCGTAAAAGCGCGCACGTATGACGAACTAAGCGGGAAAATGAACACGGTCTGTGACCAGCTGAAGAGATGGTTCGCGGCAAACGGTTTGGTGCTCAGTGTAGGAAAATCAAACACCATACTATTTTCCGGCAAACGTGTTCCGAGTTCGAGAATCCAAAGTCCCATTCCAGTGTCTGATGGCTGCAGGTTTCTAGGTTTTACGTTAGACCCCACGTTGAGTTGGAAAAAGCACGTAGACTTGCTATGCGATAGACTGAGCTGTGCCGTGTTTGCTCTTCGTAGACTGAAGCCGCTCGTGTCAAGTTGCGCGTTGAGACAAGCCTACTTTGCTCATTTCCACTCGCTTATGACCTACGGAGTAATCTTATGGGGCAATTCAACTGATGCTGACAGAGTACTGCGAATGCAAAAACGGGCACTACGCACTATGGTGGGCTTAAACCAGCGCCAGTCCTGTAAGGCGCTGTTCTCCGAGCACCGAATAATGACCCACTATTCGCAGTACATATTCGAGGTCATTATGTTCACCCGTAGGCATCTAGCAGACTTCAAGCGAGTGGAAGTGAAGGGTAAGTGTCTCCGCAGCACGGGCCAGCTCCGGACAGTGCCGCGCCGCACCGTGCTACAAGCCAAAAACCCGCGGGTTATAGGGCCAACCTACTACGAGCATCTACCCGCTGACCTCAAAAATGAACGTTCTGAGGAAACGTTTAAACGTAAGCTGAAGAACCTTTTATTGGAAAAGTCGCTGTACTCAGTAAAAGAATATATTGACATTGTTAAATAGATTTTATTGTAATAGTATTTTGACATTCATCGTTTGTTTTATGTAATTTAAATTTTGTTTTAGTTCTTAAGGATTTTGTATTTAAATTATTTCTATTATTTTATTCTTGAAATTTTGACATGTCTTTATTATTTATTTTTGTTTGTAATTTGATTGGTACCATGGTATTGGTACTATAATTTATTTATTTATTTTGATTAGGTATGTATACTATTGTGTACTACCAAGCTAGTTGTTAAGATTTTTTTGTATTTGTATATAATGTAAATTGACGATCACTTTATGATAAGTAATGTAAACTGACATACTCTTATATTTTACAAGAACATTATATTGTGAGACAAATAAACTAAACTAAACTAAACTATTGGAAGAGACAGGGGCTCCTTTGCTTCTCCCCAAAGAACCAGAGGGACTGACATTACCCCTCTTCCTGCTCGATTTAACCGGCTGAAAGCCTTCCTCATCACCGGAGGCGCCTGAGGCGAACTCCATTTCTGATTCTGACGCAGTGTCAGGCAACACACCAGAAGGACCAGCCGAAGGTAAAGATAACGAATTTAATACAGGAGGAGGAGGAACATCTCCCGAGAAGTATTTATGAAGTGTATCCAATTCACTATCTTGCCCTAACAATAATTGGGTGTCAGGAGTAGGTTGGCCCAAATCTAAATGAGTATCGACAGTACTGACAGTACCGGCAATACCAAGTCGACTATTATCACTACAATGTACTACCTCTCCCTCATCTTCGCCACCAGAGGTGACTGAAGACGGTCGAGAAAGAGAAGGCGAGCGCGAGCGCACAGATGATTTCGCCCTAATAAAACCACGCGGATCCCTCCGTATTGGACTAGAGGCAGGACTATCTGTCTCAGAAGGAGACCGCGGCCCGGAGGGCATACTAAGTGAACCTGAATTAGTTCTGTCACACGAAACGTCAGTGCGAGATGATGAATTTAATGACGGGACATGGCCCGAAGTCATAGTCAGTGTCTTATTTACTAACAGGCTAGCGTGAGAGACAGGCGCCTTACCTTGTTCACAGGCACTCAAATCCTCCCTTGTATAAGCCAGGTATTCTTTCATGATGTCCGGATGTGTCTGGACAAGGAAATTCGCCAGCGTGACCGATTTCCTAACACCGCCTTCCATGGTACATAAAAGAACAGCAAAGGAGCAGAAGGTTAGTCACACATAATAATAAGAACAAATGAACTTAAAATAAACACTAAGAATAGGACAACAACAAACGAGTTATTCTTTTCTCGTGCCGAGATAATCTTTTCTCGGTAGAGCAAATAAATCTTTTCATGCACGAGTTGCTTTTTTCTCGTAAAAACTGAGTTAATCTTTTCTCAAGAATTAAATAACATAATATAACATAACATAAACTAAGCTACCACAAGCCACAGTCACAAAAACAGTAAATTGAAAGCGTCAACCGCACTATAACCATGCAATAACATGCACCACTTCCACAATGAATCAAAGCACTTTGAAATTAAACACCAGCAAAATGTAAACATGAGAACATGACATAGACAGCACCGCCCGCATGGGCGGGGCCAAATTAAAATGACACCACCGCACTAGGTAGGCAAAAACGTCACCGCCATAAGAAAATAACACAGCGCTACAGCGCAGGCGTAGCGCAACTTGATTTATTAGAATTAAAAATATAAACAAACAACTGTCATCAGAGACAACCTCACTCGACAGCTGCTATAGACAGAATGGTTATAAAGTGAGCTGTAGCTGGGGGCGCGGGGGTATTTGTGCCCGCGCCACTAGCGCTCGGCGTGAGTGCGCATCAACGCGCTTAAAATTAGGCCACGCCTCCGAGTTGCCTTTTGGGTTTCATTTATTTATAATTAAGAACAACATTACACGTTTTATTTATTAGACACATCACACATTAAAATAGGTAAGTAAAAAACAAGAAAATAAAACGTTTATCTTAATATCTAACATAAACAACATAAGCAACATAAATCAGGTAAATGAGTAATTAAACGGTAGAAAACAAACACTTACGTACTATATTATTACTAAGAGATCGACATACGTGAATTTATACATAATATAGGGTTATTTCCCACAATAAAAGTCTACCATAACAAGTCTACCATAAATAAAGTCTGTCATAAAAAAGTCTACCATTTGCGACTTCCCTTGTCCCCCGGTTCTACGAGCAATATGCCCCGCCCTCTGCCACTTAAGTTCGTATTGTACACATAATATTTCACTGCAATAATCAGTAAAAGTCGCAACAAATATGTTTTATAAGCCACTTCCTACACCGAGCTATTTCGGGCAAATATTCGGCGAGACCGAGCAACAGTAAAATTATATTAATTGATAAAGCCATTTCGAGGTCGCCATAGCTCATTCACCGCTGAAATGCATTTAACAACTATAATATTTCGTCATTTGTTGAGGACTTCAGTTAAATATACTCCTATATTCGTGTATGGAATCTTCGAGAAACTCGGGATAAAAGCAAAACCAAGCAGCTTGATGGTAGAAATCTATTGATAACAACTGAACAACAATATAAATTCAAAAATATTCAAACCTAAACATATATTTTTTTTTTATTATATTTGTGTATTTCATGCATTTATTTGTTTTTCATATTATATATTATTTATATATTATTCCTTTTCCTGCGTTTTGCACCGCTTGATAGATAATAAATTTTCAAGTTCTCCACTACCCAAAGGTTGTTTGTAAGAGATAACTGTTTAGCGATAAGACCGCCTGTTGTTAAACCCTAATTTCTTGCGTTGTATTTGTGCTGTATGTTTTATGAGGTGTGCAATAAAGAGTACTTGTATTGTATTGTAAATATCAATATAAATCCTTCCTTAACAGTTAGCAAAGCAGACAAAAGATGTAACACATCATTACACGTTAATTCTGGCGTTAGTTATGATAAACTGCCGACGATAACATTCATCAGACCATCAGTTAGGCTGACCTGGCCCCCGAATTACATACACATACCTACATATAATCACGCCTTTTTTCCAACGGGTTAGGCAGAGACTACATCTTTCCATTTGCTATAGTCCTGACATACATCTTTCGCTATTAGACATATACATTGACGACGTGGTTGGCGCAGTTAGTTAAGCAACTGCCTACTGAGCCGACGGTCCCGGGTTCGAATCCCGGCAAGGGCAAATATTTGTGTGATGAACACGAATATTTGTGCCTGGGTCATGGATGTTCTATGTATTTAAGTATTTATTTATCTATATAAGTATGTATATCGTCGCCTAGTACCCATAACACAAGCCTTCTTGAGCTTGATTTGGGACTAGGTTGATTTGTGTGAAGTTGTCTGATATTTATTTATTAATATTATTATTATTTATACATATAGAATTAGCGTGTATATCTATTTATTCTCCTAAGATGTCCACAAAGTTCGAGGACTTGCCGACTGGGTTCTTTTTCTTGGTCGGCTTATAGTGAGACACTGGTTTTAATCCGGAAAAGGCTTTTTTTTCACTTTTTATATTTTTGCTTAACATAATAATAGGTATGTTACTTGCCAGACAGGACTAACCGCTACTTTTTGTAAGGATTAGCTGGTATGAAGTTTGCAAGGACAACGAGAATCAGATGTCAAGGTTACAGGTTCCTCGATTGTAGATTTCGGTAATTTTTGGTCACAAGAAAATATTTTGGATTCTATCCGCCTTCTGTTTTTGTTTTAATACTACGACGGTGGTAACATGTCTGCGGCCCGCCTGATGTTAAGCAGTTACCGCCACCGTTGGGTGCTTGCGACGCCAGGAACATCATAAGCGCGTTGTCAGCCCTTTAACAACCTATTTACTCCCCTCTTGAAGAACTGCATACTGTAGCCCCCGGGGAAAACCTCGGCAGGGAGCTCCATCCACATGCGGAGCATTCGCGGTAGGAAATTCCTTGGAACCGCACATTTCTTGATCATTTAGGCTCCAGTGTGTAAGGATGAACAGCCTGCTCATGGCGAGCAGTGCGATGGTAAGAAAGTTGCCGTGGTGGGCATCATTGCAAACAATTCCTCAGAACACATCCCATTATACAGTCAGTAGAACACACGTTGATAGGTACTCTCTGCTCAACGACCTCTAAATTACACATGTACGAATACAATGTATCCACTTAAATAATTAATGCGTATTGTATAAGGTCAGGAATTCTTTTGTTTTATTCGTACGGCCAGCGACAATTATGTAGCTCCTTATTTTCAAGGTTAAAATTGACGTGATCCAGTAGGATTGGATGGGAACCTACTGGTCTACATAGTCCCATCCCATGTTCATGTGAAGCATTTGACTTCAATCGCACCTATTGGGTGACGACGTAGCCATTCGCCAACAAAGGTAGATGCTTACCTAGACAGCGCCTGTTCACGCTCATCCTGAAGAGATATTTGTGTGATGATCTTGAGCATTTGTTGCTGGGTCATGGATGTTATCTATATATTATGTTTATCGTCGTCTAGTATCCATAGAACAATTTGCTTAGTTGCGGACTAGGTCGATTTCTGATGTAAGATTGTCTCTTACTCGTATTATTTATATATTATTTTTGCTTGCACTTCGTTCTGTCTATGACATCGTCTATTGTATAACCCGCGGATGCTCAGGTCCTTCCGTCCTTTCAGTTAGTTAGCCATGTGTATGTTGCGAAGTTTACTTTTATTCGATTGCAATTTGTCATTAACATTTTTTTCCAAGGCCTTCTTTGAATCAGAAGCCCGAGCCGTTTCACAGAGCAGACGCATCGGAACTTCTTCATTATGTTCGTCACTATTTATGTAATTATGTTTTGTTCCCGATTAATTGTTTCTCTTTGTTTCTTTCTTTCTTTCGAACCCTGGGTTGAAATGCACACTAGAAGGTGCCAGCAAATTCTTTCAAGTACTTTTTTTATTTACTGTAGGCGGGTAAAAAGTATCCTATAACCCAGATACCCTTGAAATGTCGACAAACGTTTCACCGAATGCTTCATTTCGTCGAATTTTCATTTCGTCGACAAATTTTTACTCGTAAGTCATAAATTTTTCAGACATTTTGTAAATTATAACCTTTAGATTAGGTTAGGTTAGCTTAGGTTTGTGTTTTAACATTCAAAAATATTTTATGGTTTCAGAAAAAAAATGCTTTCGATGAAATGAAAATTCGACGAAATGAAAATTCGATGAAACGTTTTCAATACAATTTTAGAATTTTATAAGATAACGAGACAACGTTTGTATTGTATGTGAAACTCTAGTTTGAACAAGGACAATTTTATCAGCAGATCTCTGAAAGCAGTCATGCGGGATCAGATGTTTATTGCTCATAATTGATACTTGGACGAACGCCGGTACAATGAAGAACTAAATCTCGCGAGCAGTCTCTCTGTGAAAATTTTAATTGGTCTCTATTATAAACACACTTATTGGATACTAGGAATTGCCCGCCACTTCGTTCGCGTATTTTCTACCATAGGCGGGTAAAAGGTATCCTATAACCATCTTTGGATGTCCAGCTATCCCTGTACCAAAATTGGTTAAAATTTTTCCAGCCGCTTCGGCGTGATGAGACGAAGGAAATTATGAATAATACCAATAGACTGGCAAGGTGCCGCGCGCCCATGTAAAACAAATAACGATCTTGTATTGCGCTATTAAACGGGCCTTATTCCTTTTAAAATTCTGATTGTTTGATCAAACATGTTTCTTAACATATTATTGATGTTACTACCTAGAACAGGGCCATTGGGATTTACCTAACGGTATAATATTTGTTTCAAAAACTACTCGAGATTGACAAAATCCACGCGGAATATTAGATTTTTCAACTTATATTCGACTGCACGCAAAGAAAGCATGAAATAGCTACATATGTTACTATCTAGAACTTGGGAAAAAGTATTATTCACTTCAAAAAGTTCGTTGAAATATGGTTGAAATTATCAATTTACATATATTTGTCATAATATGAAAGAAATCAATTTTAAAAGGAATAAGACAATGGGGTTGAAAATTGTATATAGATTCTTGTTAACCAAAAAACTACCACTTCAGGACTTTATCACTCATGAAATAGTGTTGGAAAGTTGTAGATTATTTTTTGGCTCACTGTACCTCTATATTTGTACACATTTTGTCAATTTAATAAAAGGTTTCGTAAATAAAACGGCTGTGGAGTTCTGTTTGCGTTATCCTCGGCAATTGTCGGACAAACACCCGCGGCCCAGCGCGACATAAGTCAATTTACTATTGATTGTTTTCATTGAATCTCGAGCGGGAGACTAGATTTTTGGTGTGAGTGACGATGATGGTAGTTGCGTAACAGAATTGTGCATAAAATATAAGGTATGGTAAAGCTTACTAATACAACAGCATTATGCTCCAAGGTATATAAACTGACTACACTGTACTGACTGTAGAACGTAGACAGACTGAAAATGTCATTAGAAACTAATTACCTACACTACGAGTATATTATAAAGGCGAAAGTTTGTCAGTGTGTTTATGTGTATGTTTGTTACTTATTCACGCTCAAACGGACCAATTTTGATAAATTTTGGCATGAAGGTTAGGCACCCTGGATTAACAAATAACTTTACTTTAACTTTTTATCCCGAAAAAATGTAGTGTTCCTGTGGAATGAGAAGATAACACCGCGCGGCGCAGCTAGTTAATAATAATAATAATCTAAAACTAAATTAAAAACTCTGCTTTCTATGGAGAACGATCAATATTTCAGGAAAAATCTTACCAGCGCAAAACATCGCCATCTGTTGGTATCATTTTCCTACTCGTTTTTAAATTGATAACCACAAAACTGACGATTTTCCATCAACTTCTATACTAACTATTATAAAATTGTAGGTATCCAAAATCTATGAAGGCAGCATTTGTAAAATTCCTTTGTCACGATCAAGCTGAAATGGCTGGATGGATTTTTAACCAATTTTGGTACAGGTATATAGCTGGACACGCAAAAATGGTTTTGAGATACTTTTTACCCACTTTTGGTAAAGAAAATAAATCTCGGACGAAGTTGTGTGTGATACGTTCAGCTCAGGCCCTGGGCCAATGGCAGGGTGCCCTGGTTTCGATACCAAATGGTCTATATCCTGTGATAGCACCGCGGGGGCAACGGCCAAATTTGACACTTTAACGCGAGAGTTACGACATGGGATAATACTGGTAGATCATGTATCGTAGTAAGACAAGGCACTTTATCTCGTACACAGATTTAGGCTAGCGTCTTTCCTGTGGATGTATGCCTATGCAGTAAATTAAAGATATCAAGGCTTAGTTAAGTTAATGACGTGGAGACGTAATGAGTGGAGACTTCGGACCAGCAAGCGCAGCGTGGGACGTCCACCTACAAGATGGACAGATGACCTTATAAAGGTCGCCGGAAGGCGCTGGATGCAGGTCGCTTCCAACCGGTATATATGGAAGTCCAAAGGAGAGGCCTATGTTCAGCAGTGGACGTCCTATGGCTGAGATGATGAAGTAAATGTGCGCATAAGCAAATAACCGCAGACAACCGGGTTAATTGAAGATGCCTCGCGAGAGCTGCTGTCTACCAGAGGATGGTTGAGGACGAGAACCCAAATGTGGACACCATTGCCGTATCTACGAGCACTCTGTCAAGAGTGAATGACTGATGAGGATGATAAGTAGAATAGGCTAACAACGAACAAAGTTTAAGAAATTTCAGGAAACGTTAGATTATTAAGGTAAATACCACGTAAATACCTAAGGAATATCGCGATAGATCCGTTATAATTTGTGTTAATTATGCATATGTGTACAAACTGTACAAACCGCGAGAGTATAAAGTTTCATATAACTTCACTAACTTCACCATAGACGAGACGCCTTTTGTTTTCTGGGCTATGTATATTTCAGATCATTTCGAGGACGATTTAACATATTACGCAAGTTCGGCCGATGATTTATTTATTTATTTTAATGTAGGTACGTTTTGATAGATTTTACCAAAATTAGACATTACAAGTTGGGAAGGTGCCACAATTACATACATCCCTGAGATATAATCAACATCACACGCCTCAGGGAGAAGTTCATTCCACAACCTTCGAATTTGATAAACACACTCGATTTTGGTAATAGATGTTATTTACGAGCAGTAAACCAGAACGATCAGGTGACAACGCCAACAGCAACAAATGGGCAATTAGCAATGGACACAATGCTGGGCGTGGCTACGCCTGGCGACGGTAATGATATCATTCCTGGGTGTTCGGATTGACTTTACTGGTCATGCTTTATTAGATTTTGTCCTGCAGCTACGACCGTTATTTTTGTTTTTGTCAATTCTGTATTAAAAAAAAATTGGGCAAGTGCGAGTCCGACGCGCGCATGAAGGGTTCCGTACCTATATATATATATAATCTATAACAAGTTTGTTGTATGCGAGCCCCCCTTAAATAATTATTTTATTTTATTTTTAGTATTTGTTGTTATAGCGGCAATAGAAATACATCATCTGTGAAAATTTCAACTGTCTAGCTATCACCGTTCTTGAGATACAGCCTGGTGACAGACGGACGGACGGACGGACGGACAGCGAAGTCTCAGTAATAGGGTCCCGTTTTTACCCTTTGGGTACGGAACCCTAACTAGCTTCGTCGCGTGGAGTTACCCCGCTCTTCCCACGGGAACCCTACATTTTTTCGGGATAAAAAGTAGGTAGCCTATGTGTTAATCCGGGGTATCAGGTACATTCATACCAAAATTTATTAAAATTTGTCCAGCTTGAAAGCAGTTTGAACGTGAAGAAGTAACAAACATACACTTAACACTCAGAAATTTTCACCTTTATAATATTACTAGCTTTTGCCCGCGATTTCGTACGCGTAGAACTCGTCAATTGATATTCTTCAATCTTAACAACATTTCTTTTCTTTAACAAGTTTTAAAAATGAATTGTATTCTTAACCAATTTCAAAAAAAGGAGGAGGTTCTATATTCGACTATATGTGTCCACCAATTGTGGACCGATTCTCAAAATTCTTTTTTTTTGTATACTCCTGAGTTTCATTGTCACCAAGTCGGGATCTGATGATGGGATCCCAGGGAAATCGAGGGCAACCCTCAAATGTTACAGGCACTAACATAGTATTATGAAAACTTCGAAGTCTGCTTATTAGCTTATTAGTTAAAATAGCAAAACAATATTGCAGTGGAAGCCGCAACTTCCTTCTTACCTACTTACCAACAGACACTAATGGACGTTTAACATATAATAATACATAATAATAAGCAATCATTATACACCATTATAGCGCGTAAGTTTTTTCCGCCTTTAAAAATATACTTATGTTGTTATTGCACGGCAAATAACCAAGTTACTAGAATAGAGGAAAATAAAGGAAACTGGAAAATAATGCAAATAATTTTATCCGCACCCATGTTATGAATAGTTTATGCAACTGTTACATAATGAGAGGAATTCAAACACGAATTTGGTTTTATGAAGCTAGCTGAAGGCGAAAGACTGTGTATAATAAAGAGACGCGGAATTATTGTCCCAAAGTACCGAAAGGGTAAAAAACAGAACCCATTTAGTAAGACTCCGCTGTCCGTCCGTTTGTCACCAGGCTGTATCTCATGAACACTGATATTTAGACCGTTGAAATTTTCAAAGATTAGGCATGTATTTTTGTTTCCACTATAACAACAAATACAGAAAACAAAAAAGTTAAAAATTATTCAGTTGTACGGAACCCTCGGTGCGCGAGTCCGAATCACACTTGGCCGATTTTTATTATTATTTTGTTTACATATAAAGAAATTGATACATTCGAAGCGGACAAACCCATAAAAGATTTAACTGCCGCCGTGTTTGCTCAGTTACTTAAATATTTTTAAATAAAATAGTGTTAATAGTGTTAAATAATAAGGATAACGTCTCAGTGCTCGACAATCTTCCAATAATTGACGCCCCAATAGTAAGAAACCCACACAATGTTTTAAGACGTCTCATTATGTAACAGTTTCAAGACTACTAGTAGGTACATTTTATTACTTTGTTAGTGACTTTGTTACCAATAAAATGTAAATTCTTGTCGCCATTGTAAGTTTAATTATGCAAGGTCTCTATGTTTACATGCGACGTAATATCCCTATGTAAATAGCAAGAAAATCACACGAACTTGTGATCTATTCTAGTTTTATGTAAGCGCTACACTACTCACTCACGAAGTTGCCCGAAGTTGGGCGAATACGGTCAATAGGAAGAGAGTTAAGAGGCCTTATTCCTTTTAAAATGCTGATTGTTTAGACACTTTTCTCTATGATGAAACATTTTTCTTAAAATGTTATTGATGTTACTACCTAGAAGAACGCTATTGGGATTTATTGGTATATATTTTAAACCTACAGTTTTAGATTTTCATTGATAATTTTTGTTTCAAAAACTACTCGAAATTGACAAAATTCACGCGGAAAATCAGTTCTTTCAACTTATTTTCGACTGCACGCATTAAAACCATGAAATAGCTACGTGACTACCTAGAACTCGGTGAAAAGTGTTATTCACTTCAAAAAGTTGGTTGAAATTATCAATACATTTGTCATAATAGGAAAAAAATAAATTTTAAAAGGAATCTTAATAGTGATACGATAGGTCAATCAACTTTTTTCTGTTGCTCGTTACCATGGTGATGTCTCCTGGGTCTCTCTCTGAAATGGAGATTCTCGGCGTAATGGAATGGAATAAAAATGGTAGGGTAGGTACTTCCCGATGACCTAGAACTATGGAATTTTGCAAGTAATATCGTCACATACTACAAATACTTATAAAAATCTGAAAACATTTGTAATAAAATCATAAAAATAAAGTCCTTTCCAAATATCACATTTGGAGAACTCGGCTGCGTTAAGTTTGCACCTCGTTTGTATGCGGCGCCATACATTTCAGGTGCAAACTTAACTCAACCAGGCCAATTAAGATGGGATAAGTGAGTTTGTACGGAACCCTCGGTGCGCGAGTCAGACTGGCACTTGGCCGGTTTTTATTTTCTTAACTCTTGTTTTGCTATGATTAGTCCGACCTATGCTTATTAGCTTCGACAAAATGGATATACGCTTTAGGTACAGGTTATGAAAGAAACAAATGAGTTCACAGATATGAATGGCAGTAATTTATAGACTTAAAAGAAAGTGTGTAGATCGTTAAAGATAACGCATGTAAAAATTTAATTTAAAATCAACAATTCTATTGTTGGCGATGTTATGGTGTATTTTATGATTACTTCGTCAAAGTTCAAGACAGTCTATAATGTCGAGACATCGGTATATACTGCTTTCCGTCCCTTGAGTCGCTACCTTTAAGTAAACTTCTATTTCTTGCATAGACAGAAAAAAAAAAAAAAAACTGCAGAATAATATTAACACAAGAATACTTAAAGTTTATGCTTGCCGTGTTGAGCTTTATGTCTAACGAAATAAATTACCGTATAAAGGATATTTGAAACTAATATAATACACATGGCGATCAATCCAAATGGGTCAGTATCGAGAAGTCAGATACTATGAAAGATAGCAAATTATGTTCTAAGTTCTCCGTGGTGTCGAATTTAGATTTGATACTTTGACATATCGTCGGGGATAGTGCAATACCGCGTAAATAACAGCTGTCGATAAAGTTGTCATTTCAATAAAATACTTAGCATGTGTTTGAATATTGATTCGTATCTAACTAGTGAATTGAAAAGTTTTGAGCCTAACCTTTAAAATAAAGACTTGAGTTTTTATATCAATTTTATTTCTCTACATAGTCTCCAAAACGATCTATACACTTTTGCCACCTTGCTTCCAACTTCATTATTCCTTGTAAAAAAAAAAAATCTTCAAGGTGATTGAAATATTCAGTCGCAGCTTCTTGCACCTCAATATCTGTCGAAAATTTCCGTCCTGCCAAGTGTTTTTTTAGGTTCGGGAAAAGATGATAATCAGAAGGGGCCAAGTCCGGCGAATAGGGTGGATGCGGCAACAATTCAAACCCACAGTTATGTATTTGTGCGATAGATTTCGCTGCAGTATGGACAGGAGCATTGTCTTGGTGGAACAACACTTTTTTAGAAATCATACCAGGTCTTTTTATTTTAATTTCTTCATGCAGACGTTGTAAGAGGATGCAATAGTAATCAGCATTTATGGTTTTACCCTTTTCAAGATAATCAACCATGATGACCCCTTTGCAATCCCAAAAACTGAAGCCATTACCTTCTTCGCTGATAAAATGGCCTTAGCTTTTTTAGGAGGTGGAGACCCTGACCTTTTCCATTGTTTGGATTGCACTTTTGACTCCGGTGTATTGTGGTGGACCCAAGTCTCGTCCATAGTTATAAAACGACCAAGAAAATCTTGTGGGTCGCATGGAAACAGATCCAAACAATCCTGTGATACTGTATGGCGGGATGCGTTTATTTTCAGCTGAAAGCAGTCTAGGTACCCACCTTGCAGAAACCTTAGAAAAACCTAGATCCTTAGTGATTATGTTTTGCGCTCGCTCATAGGAAATACCAATTGTCTCCGCTATCTCTGCAACTTTCAACCGCCTGTCATTCATAATCATATCTAGTATTTTATTGATATTTTCATCTGTAGAAGCCGTTATTGGTCTGCCACACCTAGGTTCATCTTCAACTGCTTCTCTGCCGCGTTTGAAATCTGCTACCCATCGTTTTACAGTGGCATATGATGGAGCGGATTCCCCTAAAGTCTGGCACATGTGTTCAAAGATTTGCTTTGGCGTTTAAGCCCTTTTTTGTAAGTATTTTATTACAGAACGGTGCTCAATTTTATCCATTCTAAAGAAAATCGCGAACCTCTTATAATAATTCGATCACAAATTTTGCAATTGTGATAGAAGAAAAACAAAAGATAGTGCATTATGATAAAAAAATATGCAAGTCTTACGTGCCAGTATTATTTTTTTCTTTTAATTTCATTATCAACCTCAGGCTCAAAACTTTTCTATACTTGTTAGTTGTTACTTACGCGGTATTGCACTATCCCCGACGATATATATATTTTTCTCAAATATCCAAGGAAATGTCGTTCTTATGATCGTGGTAATAGAACGCGAAATACGTCTTTGTATAGCAATTGTTGAAGATTCGTTCTAATTTCAAATTAGAGGTCAATAAAGGAATTTCATACAACATTATTGGCCGTGGCCAACAAAGAGATAGTCTTTTGTTTCAGTGGGGTTTATTTATTTTATTGATAATCTATGGCATACTGCCAATAAAAAAAAACGTAGTTTGTGCATGCATATTTACGTTTTGTTTCTTATATTTAACTAGATTATTCAATTAGATTAAAACAGATATTTGATAAAATAAACAAGGAATCACGTTTATTGTTAAAAAATATAACAATATCTAATTAAAAAGGTGTTGTAATTTTTTAATAAATAGAATCATCTTAACATTTGGTGGCAAAAACATTAACCCAAACAGCTTAAAAAAATCAATTTTGAAAAAAGTAAAAAGTTGGCGGGAATAGTAAAAATATATGAGTATATACGTTGAACATTTGTATTATTTCCTTGGATTTATTTGAGAAAAGCACTATACAAGCCTCGGCGCGAACAGGGATTGTCGGCCTCGTATCTCTAGATGGCCTCGTTATCACTCGGCCATCTATTACTACTCGGCCAACAATTCCCTATTTCGCGGCCTCTGCAGTAATGTACTAATACCTTATTAATATAAAAATGAGGATCTAACCTGGTCAAAATTCTGTAAGTAACGTGTGTCGTATTTGTTATTCTAGTTAATTCTGAGAGGTTTATGTATGAGATTGTAAAAAAATGTAATGTAGTTTTTATTTAGGTAATCTAAAATAGACACCATGGTTCCTAAGAACATAAATATTCGAATTGAATGAATTTGAACAGATTACCCTATCTCTTCTAGTTTCTGATTTCTTTCTACTGACCCATTTGAATTGATCACCCTGTATATTCCCATTGCAATAGCTGGAACAAAGGTCCAGCAGTGGACGTTTACAGGTTGATATGACGATGATGATGACAATAAAGGTAATGATCACGAAAATTATTAAAAGATTAATAATGAATGATGGTTACAAAATTCGAAACTTGTATTGAACTATTTCAGGAAAATTCTTAAAAAAGTTTTACGTGGGAGAAGAAGGCACCTTGTAGTTTAAGTAGGTATAATAAACGTCATATAAACGTGCTGCGATTGGCACACAGAGTGTCAACAATAACTTTTATCCGACAGCCTTCACGCTCCCCTGGCGCGCGGTATTAGTTCTGATTGTTGACTGAAACACATTTTCACTTTATATTACATTGGTCAATCATGTAATGACGTTTCGACACCGTTCTGTTGCTAAGAATAAAAATACTTTATAGTTATGCCATGTGATGCATAAACCCATCCCATATTGTAGACATTCTTAGGTATATATTTGACTTCAGTATTTAAATACCTAATAATATATTTATTTATAGTGTGCAAATAAAATTATTCAATACTCTTATTGCATCCTCATAAAATATGCAAGAGAAATACAACGCAAGAAATTACAATTATAGGTAAATAACAGGCGTTCTTATCGCTAAAGAGCGATTGCTTCCAGAGAACCTATTGAAAAATTATTTTTCACCTCACTAGCTCGGAAAGCCCAGTTTGCTTGTTTGATATCTATTGAGAAAATCGCTTTTTATCCACATGTGGAGAAAGAGTTTTGACGTTTCAACGCAGCTAAAGTAAAATTTGACATGAGCTTATTTTCTGAAAAATCCCGTTTAAAATACCTACATGAAAGCTAATTAGACCTTAGTTTTAATAAATGGCAAATTGGTTGATTATTGCAGATATTTTTCAAAGATATAGTACAAACCCTTATTCTTTTTTCCTCGCTGTAGTGAGGTGAAAAGTTTTGTGTTATACACGGGCGAAAAGTTATTTTACGTCTCGTGTATTGAAACACTCGCTACGCTCAGGATTCTATTTTGAACCACTCGCTTCGCTCGTGGTCAATCATAGGATCCTTTCGCTAGCTCGTGTTTCAAATAAACACTCGCGGGTAAAATACAACTTTCCCCCCTTGTATAACAAATAACTATTGTTATTAGGCGGTGCAAAATTAAGAAATGTACGAAAAATAAATACATACCTACTAAAGAAATTCAACAAAGTTGCTTCCTGCTGTATGTCCATATGTATGCTTAGATCTTTAAAACTACGCAACGGATTTTGATACGGTTTTTTTAATAGATAGATCGATTCAAGAGGAAGGTTTATAATATATGTATAATACACGCATAGTATATTTAGTATCAGCACTGCACCCGTGTGAAGCCGGGGTGGGTCGCTAGTTATATATATTTTAGTATTTACTTATATCTCAGATGCTCTGTGTACATGTAGCTCTTTCAATCTTAAGAGAACTTTGGCGAAATTCAAGCCTCACTCAGAACAATATGAAGCCAAATAAAAACAAAGCTACTCAATTCTTATTCTAAATTCCTTTGCGTAAGACAAAGGTGGAGTTGGAAAGTTTTTCCATTACATTTGAGTAAACCCTTGGTAAAAGGACCAAACTTAAAACAAACACCAAGGCACATACAACGTTATCTAACTAAGAGCACGAAAAGGGTCCGACGTAAATGGCTCCATCGGGCTATTGTACTGGTATATAAAAGGGTATAACCGCCATGTTGGTTCTATTAAAGTTTCTCCTTTTGTATTGACAGTTGACCAAGTGAATTTGCACATGAAAAGCATTCAGAAGGATTCGATCGGACTCAATTTATTCTACGGCCCCTTTTGTATGATCGGTATCTGTTATTCAGAAGGATTTTGGGGGCTTTCATGCGTTAAGCTTTCTTTGTAAATTGGGTGATAGACACTTTGGATGGATGGATCTAGGACGATTGACGAAGCATTAAATTTCAATAAACTATGTAAGAAATTAAAATAAACCCCGACTACTGACTGTATAAAAATGCTATTAAAACAGAACTTAGATTCAATATTGGCACTTATTTATCTTATTCTGATTTTAGTACTTGTAGTTATAGCGGCAGCAGAAATACATCATCTGTGAAAATTTCAACTGTCTAACTATCACAGTTCATGAGATACAGCCTGGTGATATACCGACAGACAGACAAATAGCCAAACAGTCGGACAGCCTTAGTAATACGGTCCCGTTTTTTACCGTTTGGGTACGGAACCCTAAAAATCGGAAGTTGCGCTAGTTCGCATTATTTAAGGGAATAACCCATAAAATATAAATTACTCAATATATGAGTATGCGCCATATTGCGGAATTGCACTGGAACTAATTTCTTACACTGGCAATGATTTTATGATAAAATAAATAAATAAATATAGGACAACCTCACACAAATCGATCTAGTCCCAAATTAAGCTCAAGAAGGCTTGTGGTATGGGTAGACGATGATGTCAAAAAGAGTGAACATTGTGTCTCAGTTTCACTCTTATTCTGTATAGCGCCATCTTTTGGCTTGAATCAACATCAACACGTTTCGGACCGGACACACTACAATACAATGTAATTACAATGATTTTACTCTTTATGGGTAACGCGACGCTATTTCCTTTCATTAGCCATTGTTGTTTTTTATAGTGGTACAACAAATAAGTACTGAGTTTACGTTTTTGTATTATGCCAATAGGCCACGGATAACATAAATAGCAGGGCAGTGCAGATTTTACATATTTGAACGTTATAATTTTATATTAGAAACCGATAGTAACCGATTTTAACGAAAGTAAAACCTATTTACGGATTATTATTCGGTTGTCTTGTAGAAATTGATTTTTATTAGGTTTTCGCGATTGTCACACAAAAAAAAACCAAATCGGTTCATAAACATCGAAGTTCTGATTTGAAGTTACTTACTTAGAACATAAAAAAACATACGTATTTATTTGAGCAGATGGTCTTAGATTAACGCATATGTTTTTTTTTAGTTTGTTAGTTTTGAAGTTGGTTAGTTAGTTTGTAATCGCCAAATCAATCCTTTAATAATTCTATTACGAACTAGTCATATGCTTGTACTAGTGCCATCTGTAGACACGATTTAAAACTTGTAGTTCTGCTACTCAACGCTAGATAACGCAAAAGTAAGCCAATGGGTTGAAAGCGTTTGCCGCTAGAGGCGCTACGGCGGCATAATATTCGTCATCTCAATTCTCAAATAATTAAAATAAATGATACTTTAGTGCAAACAATTATACTAATTCAATTAATAATTTATCTAATAATCATCATCATATAAAAAGTTTACTATTTTGTAACATCGTGGCAATAATTTTAGTTCACTTCAATATCCTTTATATGGCGATGGCGCCACTGTCAATTTTTTTTATAGTATGGGACATAATTATTATACTATTATAAAATTCTTGATGTGTACTTAAACCACTTTTCTAATGGAACGCGTCATGATTTCAAGGAAAATCTTTTTAGTGCGATGTAGTATCGCTTGAAAGATTTTTATAGGATAATTTTTACCCGACTATGGTGATGGAAAATCTGGACGCATTCCTGAATGCTTAGCAAGAAAATACAATTCACCAAGACGCCTTACGAGGAAGAGGTAGTGCCTTCGCCTTGCGGTGGGATACATTTAGGCTAAATAAATAAAATTGGGCAAGTGCGAGCCCGACTCGCGCATGAAGGGTTCCGTACCTATACATATACATATATAATCTATAACAAGTTTGTTGTATGGGAGCCCCCCTTAAATATTTATTTTATTTTATTTTTAGTATTTGTTGTTATAGCGGCAATAGAAATACATCACATCATCTGTGAAAATTTCAACTGTCTAGCTATCACCGTTGTTGAGATACAGCCTGGTGACAGACGGACGGACGGACGGACGGACGGACGGACGGACGGACGGACAGCGAAGTCTCAGTAATAGGGTCCCGTTTTTACCCTTTGGGTACGGAACCCTAAAAAACCGGCCAAATGCGAGTCTTACTCGCGCACCGAGGCTTTCGTAAAAACTTTCACTTATCCCATCTTTATTGGCCTGGTTGAGTTAAGTTTGCACCTAAATTGTATGGCGCTGCCTACGAACGAGGTGTAAACTTAACGCAACCGAGTTATCCAAATATGATGTTTGAAAAGGACTATATTTTTCATGATTTTATTACAAATGTATAGTTTTCAGATTTTTATAAGTATTTGTAGTATGTGACGATATTACTTGCCTAATTTTATAGTTCTAGGTCATCGGGAAGTACCCTATCATTTTGATTCCCTTGAGAGTATCGAAATGTACGTTTTTTGCGACATAAACGGCCGTATCTGTTTTTCACGCTAACGTAGAAGTTTGATTTTTTCACACCTTCAAGGGACCGTAGACCTGAGTATATAGTTAATTTCAACTCGGTACCTCCACGTGTTCTCGAGATAAAGGGTCTTTACAGACAGATAGATGGACGAACAACAAAGTGATCCTATAAGGTTTCCGTTTTTTCGATTGACGTACGGAACCCTAAAACAGACGATAGGGAAGGATGCAAAAAAACCGGCCTAGTGCTAGTCGAACTCGCGCACTGTGGGTTCCGTACAAACAATTTCCATATTAACTGGCCGAATTAAGTCAAGTTTGCACCTTGCAGTAGATGTATTTTTTTTTTATAGTTGAAATATTAACGTTAACGACATCTATACTATTATAAAATCCTAAATTTGTATTTAAAATAAATTTTCTATGGAGGGAGGTCATGATTTCAGGAAAAATCTCGATAGCGTGATGCAGCCGGATAGTTGTTTTGTATGGACACGCTTCGCCGTGCCAACCTGGCGCCATCTGTTTTCAAAAAAACCTTTGTCCTCTAATGTAGCCGAAACGGCTGGATAAAAAGTTACCAATTTTGGTACAGGAATAGCTGAACATCCAAAGATGGTTATAGGATACTTTTTATTATGATTAATATTAATATCTGAAAACATAAATTCCATGAAATATTTTCCTTACAATGTGTAACCTTATAATGACAGCGTTTGTGATTTTGAATTTAGAACGACGCGACCTCCGCGTGGCTCTTACGTGTACAAAAACTAAAAAGTATAAATTCGACATAATACCTCCGCGCGGCTCACCGGTATTAACAATAAGGTTAAGGTTGTATGAGGCGTTGAGTTACGGAAACCGTGTTAGTTAGATAGAAAAGATGGCGCCAATTATCGACCAACACAGACGAAAATATGAGTGCAATGTTCGTTGTAAATTGTCTCATGTTCAAAAAAAAACATACATTTCTTTAAAAACACAATTTGCGACAATAGGAACTAATGCTCTTTTATTGAATATGAAATTATATTCTTCTGTAGTTTGTAAGTATTGATATATGAATGTATTTCAGCTATGCAGACGGAATGATGATGCGTAGCTACAACCATAAAAAAGCCCGGAGACGCAATAAAGAATGTTAATGAATAAAACAGATTTTTTTATGCTATTTTATCGAGTGTGATTGAAATAAAAGAATTTCGAATCAATTTAAGTAAATTAAATACATTTCTAAATATATTTTACCAACCAACATTTAGAACATTAGGCGCAAATTTTGGTATTGTTTGTGTTTGGCCTAACTTACTAATAAGGTAGCGAAATGTATAATATACGATATATTTAGCCACAATTCTGCTTCTATGTAGTTTTTTTATATATAAAATCTATTCAAAATAATAAATATAAGTCATTCTTTATTTTTAACGGTGTGTTGAGATTTTGTTCTCAACGACCCAATTTTCCGCTAGATGGCGTTGTTACTTTGTCAAAACCTCCATACTATCAGCTGCATCGCGCTGTTAAGATTTTTCCTGAGTTAATAACACCAGCTCCATACAATGATGCGCCCCTCGACACGGTACCCGAGAGTCGATGCACGTCGTTGCGTGCCTGTGACCACGATTCAGTGTTGCCAGATGAAATTTATGAAAATCCGTAGGGTGAGACATAAAAGTCTGTAGAATTCCGTAGATTGTCGCTTGAAAAATCCGTAGTTCTACAGATTTTTTTTCAATGCATTATTTGACTATATTAAAGCTTAAAATGTTATTAAAAGTTGGTAACTTTTGCAAAAACTTGGGTGGAAAAACAAAAATCTAATATTTTTAAACACCTTGTCCATAGTATATTATAGTTTGGAGTTGGTAAAAAGATGAAAAAACGGACCACTGAGTGAAAGTGCATGATTAGTCCGCGAGTGTTTCAACCAGAATTACAATTAATTCGCAGAAAAAGTACATTCCTTTTCGATTATGTTGGTTTTTTGGTGATAAATAAAAGTAGTCTGAAATTCCGTAGGTTCCCCAATAATTTCCGTAGGTCTGGGCACAAGGCCTAAATTCCGTAGATCTACGGATTTTTCCGTAGTTCTGGCAACGCTGCCACGATTTGGCACAAGCTAGGGTGTAGCTGTGATGGTTAACCTGGACTTCGAGAATTACTACCGAAGTTGTTGAATATTGATCGCATACAAATGTAAGCAGCAGTGTATCAGTTATTGAGAGTTGCTGCTCGACAATGTATGCATTTTGTATTAAAAACAACCATGATTCGAGACAAGACAAAATCATTAAATTTACAATGTAGAAAGGATTTCACCTAGCCGGGATTTGAACCCAGAACCACTAAGAAACTACTGTAATAATAACCGTGTCATCTCATGCGTTTTCCTTTGCTTCCTTATTCATAATACCACGGATAACAAAACAGTGAGGCCATCACGTATCCGTTCAGTGGTGCTGTCGCCATTATTGACGTACGCGATTGAGTTAAGTTGGCACTTAGGAAATTATTATGACAGGTCATATTATTAGTAACATTGTAGATGAAAATAACTTATTGTCATCTTAATAGATGTCGTTAATATATGTTCAGGTAGTACTATGAGCAAATTATTTTTCAAGGTGCTTTGAATAGTTTAAAACAATAAATATTAAAAATGATATCTATACTATTATAAAAACCTAAATTTATACTGAAAATAAATTTTCTATGGGGTCATGATTTCAGGAAAAATATTGATAGCGTGATGCAGCTTGATACTTAGTTGTTTTGTATAGACACGCGTCGCCGTGCCAACCTGGCGCCATCTGTTTTCATAAAATCCTTTGTCCTCTAATCACGCCGAAATGGCTGGACGGATTTTAACCATTTTTGGTACATGGATAGCTGGAAATCCGAAGATGGTTATTCGATAGTTTTTTTCCATCTACGGTAAAGAAAAAATACGCGAATGAAGTCGTGTGCATCTCATAGCGTCATCCATCAGCGTCGTGAGTTTGAATTTAGAAACACGCGTACCCCGCGGGTGGCGGCCTGCGCTACCCACCGGGGGACAATAGCTCTGAGGTTGGACGAGTCGCCGAGTTACGGACACCGGGGCAGTAGATGGCGTTAGTGGTACACGAAATGATCATTTTATGAAACAAAACTGAACACAATTTTGTAATTATTAATTTCGCGATGCAACAATGGGAACTACCACTCTATTATTGCATTTAAATTCATGTATTTACTCAGTAGTTTATAAATATTGACCCTCTTTTCATAAACGTACTGAGACGCGAAGAAAATTTAAAATGAATAAATAAGTTGTTTTTTACTTTCTTGAGAAAATAATCAAAATAAAATTATTTCAAATCAATTTTATCCTTTGACGTATAAATATTTACGGAAAGTTAATGAAATATGATACGCGCATAAGTGCTACCAGTAGCGCCATCTGTGAGCTTTAAACAGTAGTTTTCCCCGAGGTGCCGTCCGCAGCAGAGTTTTCGCAATGGCGAAGTGAGTGGATTGGTCTGTAATTTGTGTATTGTTTTACTAGCTTTTACCCGCTGCGCTCGCGTTATAACATACGTTCACTATATTACTACGTCTACTACGACCTCTTACACAAATTTGAAGTTAATGAGTGATACATTTAAATGTTATTTCTATGTACAATTAATTTCTTTAATTTTAATACAGCTGATGCAAAGTTTAAGTTGACAGCTCGAGGGCCGTTCAGCGTCAGTATGTGTTTAGACAAAATATAAACTATCTCAAACAACGTTTGATTAAACTTTTAAGTATTTCTAAAGAGATGGTGACTAACAGCGACGGGAGGCAATAAGAAAAAACATTATCGTACAACGGAAAAAAGAAAGCAAAGCTGATGAAACTTAAGCAATACGAAGAGATGGTATCGAAAAAAAACGGGGGGCTCGGGGGGCGGAGCCCCCCGCTCTAACAAAATACTACATGCTAAAACTGAAAAATTCAAGTAGCTTTGATGAAAGGCTAAGTTACCTGTAGATATATGGTGATCAAGAAAAAACAAAACCCTAAAAGGCTAACAAGAAAGCAAGTCTCATCAAACTTTTAAGTAACCTGAAAAGATAGTGAACTAAAATGGCTTAGTGCTCGCATTAAGAAAACACAAAATCTTAAAACGGAATCGAGAACGCAAGTCTGATCAAACTTTAAAGGATTCTAAACAGATGGCGACCCAACCAGACGGGAAGCACGAAGAAAAAACAATATCGCACAACGGAAAGAAGAAAGCACGTCTGATGAAACTTTTAATAACACGAAAATATGTTATTGAAAAAAAAATGTATAACATGCTAAAACAGAAAAATAAAGTAAATCTGATGATAGGCTAAGTTACGTGTAGATATGGTGATCAAGAAAACATAAAACCTTCGCTAACGAGAAAGCAAGTCTGCACAACTTTTTGAGTAACCCGAGTAAAGATAGTGAACGATAATGGCACAGTACTCGCATTAATGAAACGGAAACAAGAAAGCAGGTTTGACCAATCGTTTAGGTATTCTAAGGAGATGGTGACTAAAGCAAGACTGATAAAACTTTTAAGCAGCACGAAGAGATGGTATTTAAAAATACGGGGGGCTCGGGGCGCAGAGCACTCAGAAAATGTCATTTGCTAAAACTGAAAAATTCAATAAAATCTGATAAAAGGCTAAGTGACCTGTAGATATGGTGATGAAGAAAACGTAAAACCTTAAAACGCTAACAAGAAAACAAGTCTGATCAAACATAAAAGCAACCTGAAAATATATTGAATTAAAATGGCTTAGTACTCGCATTATAATACACAAATCCATAAAACGGAATTAACAAAGCAAGTCTGATCAAACTTTAAAGAATTCGAAGAAGAAGAAGATGTGGTGACCAAACCAGACGGGAGGCACGAAGAAAAAACAATATTGCACAACGAAAATAAGTAAGCACGACTGATGAAACTTTTAAGTAACACGAAGAGATGGTATTGAAAAGAGAGCCCCCCGCACTTAGAAAATGCAATATGCTAAAACTGAAAATTAAAAGTAAATCTGATCAAGAAAGAAAAGAAAGAAAATACAAAACCTTAAAATGCAAACTAGAAAACAAGTCTGATCAAACTGTTAAGTAACCTGAAAAGAAAGTGAACTAAAATTGCATAGTGCTCGCATTAAGAAAACACAAATCCTTAAAACGGAATCAAGAAAGCATGTCTGATTTAAAGGATTCTAAACAGATGGTGACCAAACCAGACGGGAAGCACAAAGAAAAAACCTCGCCCAACGGAAAGAAGAAAGGAAGACTGATAAAACTTTTAAGTAACACGAAGAGATGGCATTGAAAAAGACGGGGGGTTCGGGGGGTAGAGCCGCCCGCTATTAAAAACATTACATGCTAAAATTGAAAAATTAAAGTAAATCGGTTGAAACGCCTTAGTTACCTGTAGATATGTTGATCAAGAAGACACAAAACTTAAAAACGCTAACGAGAAAGCAATTCTGCTCAACCTTTAAAGTAACGATAGTGAAAAGATAGTGAAAAAAAATGGCATAGTGCTCGCATTAAATATAGAAACAAAACCCTAAAACGGAATCAAGAAAGCAAGTCTGATCAAACTGGGGTTCTAAATGGGGATGGTGACCAAACCATACGGGAGACGCGAAGAAAAAACAATATAACACACGGAAAGAAAAAAGCAAGACTGGTGTAACTTTCAAGTAATCTGAAGAGATAGATAACAAAAATGCAGTAGTGCTCACATTGAGAATACATAAACCTTAAAACGGTGACAGGAAAGCAATTCTGAACAAACGATTAAGTATTCTAAGGAAATGATGACCAAAAAAGCGGGGGCACTAAGCAAGACAATATACCACAACGGAAAGAAGAGAGCATGACTTTATTTAAGTAACCAATTGAGACAGTGCACAAAAATGTCGGAGGCCACGCATTGAGAAAACAAAACAAAAAAGTAGAAATTGAATCTAAAATGAACAAGGAATCATGTCCGTGAAAGCATTCAAATATTCCAAAGATACAGTAAACAAAAAATATGGGGCGCTTGAGTTATTTATACCAAGCCAATGCCAAATGCCAAGTTATGCCAAGTGAACGTATTTTTTTTAACGCGTGCGAAGCCGCGGGCAAAAGCTAGTTGTGAATAATTTTGAAAGACTAAATCGACATAAATAATCTATAAGTATAATATATCGAAGGCTTTAGACGGAGATGGCGGGACGATTTAGATGTATTCCTAGTCAACTTGCCGGAAGCATCTCGTGCTTTAGCCCAGATGTGACACTCAAACAGATTACCTGACTAAAAACAAATATGATGATTGATGATGATTTGGTGTAGGGACGCCCGGCCGGAGACAGGCGGGCTGTCGATCGCTTGGCTGCGTTCATTCAGCCCAATTCCCAGTTGGAGCCAACGGTTACTGTCCCGGCGGCGCTCCCATACAGCCTTCTTCCTCGAATCTTCTTGATCTCCTGCAGAAGGAAAGGACATCTTTAAGGTTAATGTCCCTCAGCTCTTCCTCTTCTAGTTTGTCTTTTCTGAAGATGCTATAGCGTATTATCGCATACATGCCACACTCTGCTATAACATGCTTACTCGTCTCCTCCTGACCACAGTGCGGGCAGTATGGATCACTTACCACACCCATAATGTGTAGGTGCCTGTTGAGGCTATTGTGTCCCGTGATTATACCTGTTAATAATCTGAGATTTTTCTTACCTAGTTCCAGGAGATACCTGGTCCTTTTTCTGTCCATGCCTCCTAGGATCATCTTCGATTGTCGACATTCCGTTGTCTCTCGCCATTGTCTATTGGCCTCTTCCTCCATTAGCCTAGCTATAACTCCTTTTGTGACTTCTGCCGATATTGGCAGTGCAGGTTCGGGTCCTATAAGTTCCCTCTCTGCTCCTAGCCTTGCCATCTCATCTGCCCTTTCATTCCCTGTCACACCCTGATGTCCAGGTACCCATGCTACCGTAATCTTTGTGTGTTCTCCAAGTTTGTTCAGGGCTTCTCTGCATTCCTTTACCAAGGACGAGCTTATCGTCTGTTTGTCTAACGCTTTTAGTGCAGCCTGGCTGTCTGTGTATATAACGACTGATCCCACTTCCTGTGAGCATTCATCTATTATTTGTGCACATCTCATTATGCCGCATACCTCTGCCTGAAATACGCTAGCGTACCTCCCCAGAGGTATGTGTACCTTCTTATCCAGCTTCGGTATCACTATGCCGGCTCCTGCTAGTTTTGTGGATTCCCGCCGAGAACCATCCGTAAAGCAGATAGTCACGGGGTGTTCTACCTCTATTTTCCAGTTGTCCCTGTCTCCTATATGTATCCTATATTTCTTATCGAACATTTCTCGTCTCTTTATAAGGTCGTTGTTCTGGGTAAGCATCCCCATCTTCGAACATGCTTCCCTCTGAATGAGTGCATGTCCCTTGTCCACACAGCTTCCTCTCCATTCCTTGCATGCTTTCATTCTATACCATTGTTCCATGGCCCTCTTCTCCGCTTCTATTTTGAGTGACTTGAGACCGAGCATGATTTCCATTGCTTGCGTGGGCGTTGTCCTCATTGCCCCCGTGATCATAAGACATGCCAGTCTTTGTACTTTTGATAATTCTTTGTGGTATTCTTTTATGTTGGCCTTATGCCACCACACCAGGGCTCCGTATAGTATCCTGGGTAGTATCACTGCCTTGTAAATCCAGTGTACCATGTGTGGTTTCAGGCCCCATTTCCTTCCTACGGCCCTTTTACACTGGTACAGCGTTCTTATGGCCTTGGCCGATTGCTCTCTTATATGTGTTTTATATCTGAGAGAACTGTCTAGCGTTATTCCCAGATATTTTAGCTCCTTGACTACTTCGAGTTCTTTACCATGAATGTTGATAGGCTTCATTTTCTCTATTTTCCTCTTATTGGTAAATAATATTAGTTTAGTTTTGTCGGGGTTTAGGTCCAGTCCTCTGCCCCTACACCATGCTAATATATCCATCACCCCTTTCCTCATTATGTCTCTGACTACATTTAGGGCCACTCCTCGTACAAGTATGACTCCGTCATCGGAGTACGCTTGCACGTATAAACCTCCTTTATTGGTTTCCTCAAGTAGGGAGTCTAGAAGTACGCACCACATCAGTGGCGATAGACATCCTCCTTGTGGAAAGCCTCTTCTCGGTCTTATCCGTCTTACTTCTCCTCCGAGTTTCGCCGTTACCGCCCTTCCTCTGAGCATTTTGCTTATCCAAGACCCGATAGTAGGATTTATCCCGTCTCTCCTTAGACTTTCTTCCACCGCTTCGAAGGTCGCCTTGTCGAAGGCCCCTTCTACGTCGAAGAAACATCCTAGTGCGTAGTGTTTTGCTTCCAGTGATCTCTCGATCCTTATTGTCAAATTGTGTAGAGCCGTTTCCGTGGATTTTCCCGCCATGTAGGCGTGTTGGTTTCCATGTAGTGGCTTTCCACTCTCTCCTATTTGTGTTCTTACGAATGCGTCTATCACTTTCTCCAGTGTTTTCAGTACGAATGATGATAGGCTTATGCTTCTAAATGACTTTGCATCCTGGTATGTCTTTTTCCCTGGCTTTGGTAGAAAGACTGCCCGTACTTCTCTCCATGCTTTCGGGATGTGCCCTAGGGCAATACTGCTTTTGAATACTTCCTTCAGATTCTCTTTTATCAGGTCGTAGCCCTTTTGGAGTAGTCCCGGGATCACACCGTCCGGCCCCGCTGCTTTAAAAGGAGTGAAGGATTTGACTGCCCAGGCTAGTCTCTCCTCCGCTACTACCTCCTCGGCTGTCTTCCAATCCGGTTCAGAGCATCCTGGCAAATCCTCTTCCTCTGTCCTGGCTGCTTCACAATCCGGGAAGTGCGTCTTCAACATCACTTCCAAAATCTCTCCCGGGTCCGTGATCAGGCTATCGCCTGCCTTCAGGCTTCCCAGTTGGCACGCCTTATCGCCTGCTAATAGCTTCACCACCCTTGCCCCCTCCGAGTAGTTATTTATCTCTTCTGTATAATGTCTCCAACCTTCCCGGCTGCATTTCTCCCGCAGCCTGCTGTAGGCGTTCCGAGTTACTTTGTACATGTCCCAGCTCTGAGTATCATTCCTTTTTACAGCTTGTCTCATTGCCCTGCGTGTTTTCTTCCTTTGCTTTTGGAGTTCTTTGTTCCACCATGGTTGTCCTCTGCCAGTCTGAACTGTTTTCTCAGGGCATGCTGTGTGAAACGCCTCTATGATGCTTCGCTCGAGTTCTAATGCAGCCTCTTCCAACTCCTTGATGTCCTTACATCTCCTTGGTTTTGGCGCATTGGTTTTTAGTTCTTCTTCGTATTTTGCCCAGTCTGTTTTTCGTGGGTTCCTTATCCTCAACTTCTCCATATGGTAGTCTAAGTTATAGAGTAGTCTCCTGTGGTCCGACATACTGTCCTCCCTGTCGACTCTCCATCCTTTTATTCTTTCGGTAATTCCTCCCATGGCTATCGTTATATCCAATACCTCTTTTCTTACCCTTGTTACGAACGTGGCGGTGTCCCCCTCGTTCAGTATGTCCAGGTCTTTACTTACTATGAACTCTAGTAATGATTCTCCCCTTCCATTGGTGTCGGTGCTTCCCCACACTTCGTTGTGCGCGTTTGCATCGCATCCTATAATTAGGGGTACTCTCTTACCTTGATACATCTGTACCGCATCTTCTAGCTCCTCTGTCGGTGCACTGCCCTCGCCCGGTAGGTAGCAGGACGCCAGCGCCACTCTCCTCCTCTCCCCGCCCTGAGCGATGAGGCATATTTCCACGACTACTAGGTCTCTGTAACACAAGGTCATAACACAACCCATGTTTTCTACATTGTTACTCACAAAAATGCATGCTCTTGGAGGTAGCTCACCATTCCTTTCGTAGTGGAGAGCCCCCCCCAGATGTCCCAGGCCTGTCACTTTGTTTCTCCATACATAAGGTTCTTGCAGCAAGGCTATTTCAACTTTATTCCTGACAACATATTGTCCTAACTCGGACATTGCATCTTTGCAGTGTTGCAGGTTTACTTGGCATATGCTTATTTGTGTTTGTGTTTTTGTTGTTTGTGTTATTTGTGTGTTTCGTGTAGTGTTCATTATTATTGTGTGTCTGTGTACTCGGTCAACCCCCTATTCAGTGGATGCATCACTGTCGGCATCCATACCCTCCTCTACCGTTCGGATGTCGACAGTTCCTGCCACCGCCTGCTCAGGTGTTGGCGTCTCTTCTGGCGGTGTTACTCCGTCTTTGCTCTGTTCATCGCTGCCAAGTCTGGACGATTGGGCCCTTATTATTCTAGCCCGGATCTTGGTACACGCATAGTAGAGGATCCTGGTCCCCTCAGTCCCCCAGGTTTCCTCCACCTCCTGCGGCACCGACAGGCAGACGCGGGTCCCTGCCTGTTGCCTCTCACTCGATACCAGGGTCCAATCGTCCATCCTCAGCTCCGGCTTGTCCCGGTTCTGGAGCCTCAGGAACCACACGAACTTGTTCACGTCCGTGTGTAAGTCCCCGGGGACCCAGACCTGCACCCTCGTCTTTTGCAGCTTCTTGGCCACCAATTTGTGGCCTCCTACCACCCCGAAGTCCCGGGTCAGAAGCCACTCCCTCGACTCCGTCGTGACCGGCGTCACCAGGAAAAACCCCTCTGCCACCAGTCCCGACGTCGCGAATTGAGGGGTTTCCAACTCGGTCTCCCCTGCTATAAGCTTCATCACCTCCACCTCTATCAGCTCAGTAATCTTCACACGGATGAGTCGCGCCAGAGCCTCGTCCACCAAAACTCCGTCTTCCCGGCACACAGCGACAGCGAGATCTCGGTGCGCTTTGGCCTCCCCCCGTGGTCCCTCTGCCGCTGCCCTGCCCTGATTCTGGCGTTTTGCTGGAGGACGCGCCGACTGCCCCTCATCCGTGCTCTGCCGCTTGAGTTTCAGACCCCGTTTGTTGGGGGCCGGGTCAGCGGGGGGGTTTCCCCCTGATCCACTAGCCTCTCCCCCACCAAACGTGATCTTGGCGAGTTTCTTCCTCTCCTTCCTCGCCTTCTTCTTCAAAAACAAATATTGAACCTATACTTATTTAAACTTACACAATTTTCACATATTACTATCAAAACGGCACTTAATCGCGTTCAAAAAGTGTTTATTTCATTACCTCGACGTGTCGAACGTGATGTGTGTTCATGGTCTCGAAGGGACACGTAACATATAGTTATATTAATTATCGAACCTTACAAGATTTCAATAAAAATATTAGTAAAATATCAAAAACTTTTTAATTATAGACATTTATATTTTTAATTAGGTATATTTTACCAGTAAAAACAAGAGCCTTCAATACTAATACATAAATATTTTTATAATTTGATGGTTTTAATACAAAATACCTAGTCACAAGTAAAGTTCCAGTAGGCTCGTTACAGGTATGCTGGACGATTGTATAAATACGATATGGCATGTATGGCGAAACGTAACGTGACCACCCACCTACCGGAAGGTCATTGACCTGCCGCGGGTCAATGACACCAGGACCAGTTGTCAATGATCTGCTAATCCCACGGACCCAGGCCACAGACTCGGTTAACAGAGAGTTCACACGGGACAAGAAACGCTCAAGACAAAGCGATGTCGTTGGAGCTGCTCAGGATGACTTCATTCACAGTATCTTGACATAATAAATCGTCCACAATCCCAAGTCATTAGCATACAATTTATAAATCGCCACATTCCTAACTCGTCTACATTCTTATCTAGTTAGTTTTTTCTATATTATACATGATTTTTTTCTATATTATTTTTTCTTTGTATACCCTAACCTAACCGCAACTTTTCATATCAATCCACGTATTAAGCGAATAATTTTCTAAATCCCAACCTCTCTCTTAAACTGCAAGCAAAATAAACGAAAATACCGGTCAATTGCGAGTCGGACTCGCGCACCGAGGGTTCCGTACAAACACTTTCCATCCTTAAGTGGTTAAGTTAAGTATGCACCTGGTATGTATAGCGCTCCATACAAATGAGGTGCAAAGTTAACGCAACCAATCCCGTTTGTTGTATGGGAGCCCCCCTTAAATATTTATTTTATTTTATTTTTAGTATTTTTTGTTATAGCGGCAATAGAAATACATCATCTGTGAAAATTTCAACTTCTATTCCCTATCACCTCCTTCTTCTATCACCGTTCTTGAGATACAGCCTGGTGACAGACGGACGGACGGACGAAAAATACTAAAAATCGCTTGATATCGACCACAGTGTCATTTTGTCCTTTGATATGAAATGTTAAATAGACGTGTCACGTTCAGTTGTGTACACAACTGAATATCAAAAAATAACACATCGTATCATAATTAGCAGATATGCGAACAACTCATCAATTTGTAATAAATGGTGTAATAGATTAGTGTGAACCAAGTTACTTGACTGTGATACTGTTCTGCGCAAGTAGTGTAAGTGATATCTATTTGACAGATACTGTAAGGGATATTTTCTATTTGACAGACCAACTACTATGAATTTATGAAGCATGTAATGTCTCATTCTTTTTTAATGTGGGTACACACCACAATTTTCATATTAAGCCATTGATATTTATTAAGCATGTAATGTCTCATTCTTTTTTAATGTGGGTCACACCATCATATTAAGCCATTGATAAAAGATAAAAGCACAAAGAAAATTTTTAATGCGTAACCTGGCGCAAGAGGCAGAAGAGACAGCTTGTTGGATTACGCTGGACCGGTAATCCAGAAGTACCGGGTTCGACTCCTGGTCTCTTCAGCCAGGTTATGCATTTAAATTTGGACTTTTCCGCCAGCATTTCAATTTTAGTGTAGTTTTAGTTGATCTTTGTATCAACAGTTTGAGACCAAATATTGTTTAGTGATCTTTCTGTTTAGTGTTCTGTGCCGAAGCCCATGGGAAGAGCTTTTTATTTGCACAGCCTCGAACTGGCTTTGTCTTTGTTAGTCTATTGGTAAAAAAAACAGCATTATCTGTATAGGTATAGGGTTTGATATTAATTTACTTAATCTATTGATTTTACTTTCTTTGCAGTTATGACTGTATTTTGTAAATCGGGCATTATTTAATTTATTTCGAAGGTATACTTATTGTTTTTCTATTTTGCTTATTATGAATCTATGTTAGATAGGCACTGTAGGTACCTTGAGATTTTGAAGACTTGGATTTTTGCTACGTAATTTTATATCACGTAATGTATAAGTATGTTAGCTTCGTTTATTTATAGTTATAGCTTATATTTAAATTACAATGACTTCTGTCATAAACGTTTAACGCATTAAGGATGCATTTACTGTGAGAATCCAGGCATCATCAAGTCGTGTTAACCAGTTCATTTCAACCACGTGCGTAATTAAAAAACAATTAGTTATTGCTACAGAAAAATAAACAATTAAACGTAATATCCCCGTTAAAATAACGTCATTCGGCCTTTGCTGTAAGACCCTAGTTAGAAAATAACTTTTTGACATTTTAGATTCACATTGCTGAGCCACGTTTTAATTGTATTCAAAAATACTTTCAGGTTGCGTGAGTGTGACGAAGCCGGCGAGAAATTTTATCTTGTAGATGCAGTACGTATAGCATAGGTAACTTTGACACGCGACTCATTGTCGCGCGAGAAATACTGCGCGACGAGCAAGACAGAGAAGATGCTCACTCGCGCGACAAGCGAAGTCGCGGCAAGATATGCTAGCCCTGCAGGTTGATAAAAGTGTGACAAGTATCAACAAATCGATGCTTCGTCACACGTTCGTCATTTTTTGGTTGGTTCGCAGGATCATGGACCATGAGTCACTACGGTGCACTATTTAGTGTAGTGTATTCTATATAAATAATTATCCTAAATATAAAAAAAAATTAAACACTTCCGACACAAGTAGCTGTTCATAATGGGACCATCGTTCAATGAGTGATATAGAAAATGCTACTAAAACTGAACATAACTACACAATTTGGAATTCTTAGCTTCAATATTGGCTGAGATCTTGTCACTTGTTCCAATCAAAGCTGGATATCTTGGAAATTAATGGTCCTGTTTCTACAAAAAACAGCTAAGAAGCATCGTGACGGACATGTATTTTGATAAAAAAAATAGTGCGTGGAGTCCCTCCGCGCGGAAGAAGTGAAACTTCGTAATGTGGAAATGAAAATAGGAAGGGGGGAGAAATTGATGTTTAGTGAACTCATATTGTTGCTTTAAGACAAACTTCTTCACTCTCGCTCTGTCTCTTTCTATTCCCCCTCCCCAGGAGCGTTGAACGTTTAACGCAACAGTGCTTTCCTACCCCCTCCACGGTAGCGTTAAACGTTTAACGCAACCGTTAAACGTTTAACGCAACCTTGTTGGAAGTCGCATTACAAAGTCGCATTAGTCTTCAAAAACACACTCTAATTGGTAAATTCGTTTAAGAGCTATAGATGCCACACACAGACACACAGATACACATGTTAAACTAATAACACCCCTTTCGTCGGGGGTTAAAACACTTTAGATGATGTCACGTTTACCCGTGTATTTTTTTATTCACCGAAGTTGCGTAAAAGCTATCCTTAGTCTCTATAACCATCTTTGGATGTTCAACTATCCCAGTACCAAAATTGGTTAAAATATGTCCAGTTGTTTCGGCGTGATCAGAGGGCAAATACAATCTTACCAACAAATGACGCTGTGCAGCTGGCGCTACGGGAAATAATTGACTAACACCTTTTCATTGAAAACTATTTTTCACTATTATTTTATAATAGTATAGATTACGAAAAGTTCTTTTTCACTTCTCATGCTCTAAAAGTTCAACTTTATGCTGTGCGTAGGCGACATAAAGTCGCTTTTTATGCTCTAGAGCATAAAGTAAAATCGTCGTCGAAGACCAAGGCGATCGGTCCAACAGCCACACGAACAACTTAAAACTTCATAGAATAAACTCTTCATTTTATTTCGTTTCGTTAGTATTCTAAGATCAAGGCAAAGATACCAACAGCCAAAGTACCTACACAATAAAACGTTTTGAAATAAACTTGTAATTTTTATCTACTATTATTTATTACTTTTTAATTTTAGTAAAAGCCATTACTTTAAATATTTCTCATTGCTCTAATGTAACTTGAAATTTTTATTAAATTTGTTTTTAAGTAGGTAATATTTACATGGTGCAGTTTCATTTCCTCGCAATCGAAGTGAAAAGTAGAGTGTGCAACTCGTCCATAAAACGCATTTTACACTCGACTTTATATTCATCCTCGCTCGCAAGCTCGCTCGGATGGATAAACGTCTCGTGTAAAATGGTGCGTTTTATGCGCTTGTTGTACAATCTACTATCTTTTAAGCTTGGCAAAAACAACATGAGAACTATATTTTATTGATTGCCATTGTTTGCTTTCGGTCATCGTCATTAGACGTCTGTCGGTTACTAGGTATATGCGCAATCCCCGTTAATCGTAAAATAAAATGATTACATTAAAATCGATCGTAGCGGCGGCCAATCGAACATTAAGCGATTAATCGGAGCTGCTGATGATGAATCGCGAACAGATTAGAATCATGTCAAGCGATATTCGACTTTTACGACGTAGATAAACCCGTTCTATATGTATTTTAATATATATGAGTTGCGGGAGTCTTCTATAAAAAATAAGTTATTATATCTCATTTTGACCACGGAATCCGGTGCGATATGTCGGTCGAAAGGTGAATGTCTGCGAATTCGACGCGACAGGTTTGTGTTGTTGTTTGCGTGTGTTTGGACTTTCTCGGACTTACCTAGATTTGGAGACGAATGAAGCGAGTAAATAAGCAAAATAATACGTTTATGGTTATTTTATATTCCGTATTAAGACGTAGTTTAAGGACAAACAGAATTGTACGTCGCGTTTTCTTGAAGTGGAATTATTTTTTTTATTGAAAGGACTAATATAATCAAAAAATATTATGTGTAAAATGAAATTAAATAATTTACTCGGTAATTAGGCCACAAGGGCACTTTTACAAGTCCTTATAAGTCCTTTTACAAGTCTTTATAATTATGTATGTATGTAAACTCTTTATTGTACATACATATTATACATAGCAAGGACATTAAACTAATGATATGTACAAAGGCGAACTTATCTCTGTAAGGGATTTCTTCCAGTTAATTATCATAGAATAATTTGTGTCAATGACGATTAAAATCGTGTTTCTCATTTTTCCTGCTTTGATTTATTGTAAAACTCATTCTAAATAACCTCTATTCTTGAATGACGGTCTATTGATTTATTCTTGCGGTTCGTCATTTAAAATAATGATTTATTTTTGAATACTTTATACCCAACTCTGGGTATATTAGTACAAAGAAGGGCTTGCCGAGTAGGTATAGACTGCTGACCGTACGGAGCCTAAGGCATGTATAGTGCTTTTCTCAAACATGCAAAAAAAAAACACCACTCAAAAAAATATAATTCAGCTGTTTAGCCTGTTCATAAACAGAGAGGCCATGTTTATAAAAATACTTCCCGGCCTAGGCCTTTGTATGAAATTCCTTTACAGTTCTCTCGAGTTCTTTCGCCCGAAACGTGATACTTCGAAGCCTGTTAAACGCACGTTAGGACGACATTCCATTGTATGTTTGGAAAAGTATTTTGCTCAAAATGAATTTGGCGAAACGTCTCGTTACTATGTTTTGGTGTTGTATCTACGAGTCATGCGTCAGGAAAATAGACGCGCGGCGCTTCGTTAACAAGTAAACTCGTGCGCTGCGTGGGATCTAGTTAGCGTGCGCGTGAGTGGATTTATACAGCAGTGCGCAAAAACAATGTATTCTGTGCGATCCCTTCCCTATGCTATTGGTTTTGATTTCCTTGACATCATGACAGACGGGCAGACGGACAACCATGTTCTGGCTTATGTTTTTTTCAACCAAATTCGCGTCGAGTTAAGAGGCCTTATACATAAAAAAAAAAAACTTTTTTCATAATATGACAAATATATTGATAATATCAACCAACTTTTTGAAATGAATAATTCCATTCCGTGAATTCTTTGTAGTATATAAATATAACATAGCTATTATCATGCTTCGATTGCGTGCTGTCGAAAATATGTAAGTTGAAAAAAAAATCTGTGGGAATTTTGACAATTTAGAGAAGTTATTGAAACAAAAATTCAAACTGCAGATTTCAAATATATACTATAAATTGCAATAGCCCTGTTCTAACTAGTAACATTGACAATATGTTAAGAAACATGTTCGATCATAGAGGAATTCTTAAGTCAGTGTTTTTGAACGGACGTGGTAGGTAATAAATAGGTCTCTTCTTAAATTTAAGAACTGCGGTCTTGTCGGTGTATTAGTCGCCAGTCATTTATTTCTTGGGCTTTCTCCTTCACTTCTTCGTAAACCATGACTTTTATTTGCTCAAAGTAATTTCGTCTTGGCCTTCCTCTACCTCTCTTTCCCTCGATTTTGCCTTCTGTGATATTTTTGACGAAAAAAATCATGTCTCAGATGCCCTATCATATTTTCTCTTCTTCACAGCTTCAAGGGACCGTAGACCTGAGAATATGGTGTTAATTTCAACTCGATACCTCCACGCGTTCTCGAGATAAAGGGTCTTGAACTTTTGACAAACAGACAGACGGACGGACGGACAACAAAGTGATCCTGGTTCCGTTTATTCCGATTGAGGTACGGAACCCTAAAAATTACCAATATTGGCCCAGCCCTTTGAGCGTGAAGCAGTAACAAACTAACACACTCTCAAACTTTCGCCTTTATAGTATTAGTGTGATAATACGAATATAGCCTCCTTGCCCCATACTACAATGAGCTGCAGAATTGCATGGCCCATTTATGAATGAATTCATTCATGCATTTGTACACAATAACGGTGAACAATCAGCTGGCACTTAAGCACGTTGTCATTTTGATGAATCAACATATTAATACGGTCTCAATATTAACACGTTAACTACGACATGGTATTAAAATAACCTGTTGTTTTCGAACTGCACTTTGGCATTTTCAATTCCAATTGAACATAAGACCTTAGTTACAACTTTGTATTGCACGTACATTTTCAAAGCAGGTGTCTTTTCTAAATTAAACGCGCTAAAACATACCTTAATCTGACGGGGTAAGAGCTTGTCAATACACGTTTCCATCATAATTACATGATACAAAGTAACACTAATATAAACTGGCATTACATGCTATATAATATCGTTAAAGTATATCGGTGAAGTGTGAAGCGGATGCTTCTCCAGGGTTCTTGGCCGTCGTGTAATATTTTCGTAATACTAATTAGTTTTTCATAGAATTATTTTATTTTTTGTCCTGACTATTTGTGTCCCAATGCTGGGCAAAGGCCTCTATTGCGCCACTCATCTCTATTGATAGCATGTTCCCTCCACTCGTTGCTAAATGCATCCAAGTAATCGCGCCATCTTCATTTCGGTCTACCTCTGCTCCGGTAACCTTGCGGTCAGCTCAGCAGCCAATATTTATTTAACAAAGTAAAAACTGACTTTGACGTTAAGAAAATATTCCGAACTGATATATTTTCAGTTAAATATCAATACATTCTTTATGGTATAGCACTATAGTGCTGCCATCAGTTAATCTGTTGCGTTTTGTATCGTATCTGTGTCCTTTTTGAATAAAGTCAGTACGTTTCTTGTCACCGTATCTGCTGTTTTATTAAAACGAACTGCACGAATGACATTGAAACATACACGAATCAGAATAGGAACAATAGCTATTTGAGAAATACTCTCAATTTGATTACTTTGGGACAAACTAGAAGGTAATTGCGGGTCCGAAATACACGCGAAGTTGACCGAAGTTGGGCGAACATACTGTGAGGCATTTCGCTGCGGAAACCCATACAGTCTGACCAAAAAGAGTAGAAATTAAAATGTGGCAATACTGTAGTCTCGTCCCTTTCTAATCAATCTAAGAAAACGGGGATGACACTACAGTATTGCCACTTTTTAATTTCTACTCTTTTTGGTCAGACTGTATTTCGGTAAACTTAGGTCAACTTCTTTTAAAGGCCGCACTTGTTACTCCTCTGGTATTGCAAGTGTCTATGGGAGACGGTAATCGCTTTCTATCAGGCGATCCGTTGGATTGTCTGCCCACTATGACATAAAAAAACTTCACAAGTAGAGCTGAGGGTAAAACCTTCTACTATATGAAGTCGTTTAAAGAAACTGACTTCGACAATAAGCCCCATTACCACACATTCTTGTAGCGAATGCATGAATTAATTTGGCAAATTTTGTAACTGCTATGCGTGTGCCTACAGCAATGAGTTCCATGGATTCCTGGTGGATCCCATCAGCAAATATTAATTCTGACGAAATAGGATGATCGGAAGGGTTCACCCAAAAAATGGTGTCAAAAAACAATAAAGGAATTCTGAGGACCAAACAGAGTTTGCTCAAACATTTCTTTTTACCTTTTCGCTTTCGTATTCAATATTTGGTTTCCGTTAATAAAAGTTTTCTGCCTTTAAAAATATATTCACCTATTTATAATCACTACGTAGTATAAAACAAAGTCGCTTCTTGCTGTCTGTCTGTCCCTATGTATGCTTAGATCTTTAAAACTACGCAACGGATTTTGATGCGTTTTTTTAACAGTGATTCAAGAGGAAGGTTTATATGTGTAATACGTGCGGGCGGGCCTAAAAATGGTGGACCTAAAAAAAGCCTTAAGGCTTTATCTACAAACCAGCGATTAATAAGAAGCCTAGAATAAGTTCCGTTACGTACGGAACCCTAAAAACAAATGGTATTCTGACAATTTTGTGGCCACTGCATTCGCTTGCACAGAGTACTTCAGAGTAGTGCGCCTCGGCCGCCGGCGCGCGCGGTCGTCAACTGTCTGTTGTGTAACGGTTTATTCTTTACGTGATTCGAATTCAAGATTCGAAACAATTTGAATTTGGAACAGTGTCGTGTTATGTTTTGTTATTGGTAAGTGAAATCTTATTGATGCTTGTAATGCTTCTGACTTTAATCGTATGGTCTTTGTGATGTTTTAAAGTTGATCTAAAACTATGACAATGGCCAGTTCCACAGTTCATTTTGACAACATGCATAGTCTGCTGGGGCAACACTTCTGTTTCATAAACCGCTATTAAGTATGTGTATTAAATTTTGTGTAATTTAGCGATCTGCGCAATTTAACTGTAATGACAACTTTGACATGTTGTTAAATTGTAATAATGTACATAGCTACATAGGTACTTACAATTTTAATAAAATAAAAAATACAGTTTATTTAAACGTTCTCTTACAGACATTTCAGTGTTATCGTATAACTATATATCAAGTGTTTTATGTTGACTATAATTATTATCTACCTTAATAAGCAGAACATACTGTTTTGTTTTTTTTTTTATAATGATTAAAGATGTCTGACGATAGTTTTAATAATATTACAGAAAATAATTGTTTTAATCACTGAAAAAACTAGGATCGACTCTTTTATTTCTTTGCAACTTCATAAACAATTGCGATATTTTTTAGTTTTCTTCTTGGAATTTTCGTAAACCAAAAAACAAAATGTCGGTAGACTCTTATGCGATGCGAATATTTTATATAGTTTTTTTTATAGGTTTTTCATATATATAGAACTATCGATAACAAACCAAGTATAATGACAGTTTTCGCAGAAATAATTATTGACAAGCTTTTCCCAGAAAACAACATTACGTAGGTAAATATAAGTATGTAATTCTCAAGGAAAACATATCGGATAAATAAAATTGATATCAATTATGTAATACCAGTTACACAAAAATTAAGTCCTGAAGGTCAGCAGATGCCCCAACCGATTTATTTACTAAAATAAATAAATAAAAATAAATTAATACTAAAAGGCAAAAACTACCACTTACATTATATCACAGACAAATTTACTTCAATCGGCAATAGGATCACTTTGTTGTCCGTCTGTCTGTTCGTCTGTCAAGACCATTTTCTCAGGAACGCGTGGAGGTATCAGGTCTGATCCCTTAGAGTTGTAAAAAAACTTCTAAGTCGACGTAATAAAATAATAGGAGCGTTTATGCTGCGTTTTTTGACGCTGGCAAGGGAATCAAAACCTATAGGTTCCCGTTGGCCTATAAGTATTACCTAGATCATTCTTTAAAAAAATATACGTAATGACAAATATATTCATAATTTCAACTTTTTCCAGTGAATAATACTTTTCCCCGAGTTCTAGGTAGTAACATAGCTATTTCATGCTTTCATTGCGTGCAGTCGAAAATAAGTTGTAAAAACTAATTTTCCTCGTGAGTTTTGTCAAGTTCGAGTAGTTTTTGAAACAAAAATTATCAATGAAAAATTCAAACTGTAGGTTTCAAATATATACCAATAAATCCCAATAGCCCTGTTCTAGAAAGTAACATCAATAATATGTTAAGAAACATTTTTGATCATAGAGAAGTTTTTTAGTAATTTTTCTCTATCAACATTTTAATTCAACAATCAGCATTTTAAAAGGAATAAGGCCTCTTAAAGGCAAGAAGCAAACATCATGTACCTCTAGTTGACCGGGCGAGCGAAGTGAAACAATTCTTTCGTATGTCCTGATGTTTGGATATCCAGATGCTTTTTCGTCTAGAGGTCGTTTCTGGGGTTCCGTACCCAAAGGGTAAAACAGGCTTTATCTCATGAACCGTGATAGCTACGGTTGAAATTTTCACGGATGATGTATTTTTGTTGCCGCTTGATAAAATAATAATAATTTAGGGGGCTCCCATACAAAAATAGAGGTATTTCCATGGTATTTCGTTCGACAGGCATTTTCTCATGAACCGTAATAGATATACCTACAGTTGAATTTTTTACAGAATGTATATTTTTGTTAACGCTGTAACAACATATAATAAAAATAAATATTGCCCCATACAAGGAATGTATTTTTTGCTCGATATTGGTACGGAACCCTTCGTGCGCGAGTCCGACTCGCATTTTGCCGGTTTTTTTGAATGAATTAAACGTTATTTGCCAACATACTCAAAGAGGACAACACATATTTGAAACAAAATCAAATAAAAAACTTTGATGTGTATGCCACGAAAAGCACACCTCAGCATTAATGCTGGCTCGGGAACCAACGCTGGTCTTCTAGGACCACCTACAATTTTAATTTACAACAATAAATATAACTACTTAGTTCATGAGATTGCATTGCGACAAACGGACAGACAACTTACAAAGCCACATCATCAAAGAGGGCCCTTATTGATACGTGATTATTCAATTTGATATGCCAATAAAATTGTTACATTATCATACCTAATTGTTTGCAGAATGCAAATAAATGTCAAGCCGTGACCGACACGTCCAGTTGATAAGAATTGATTTGTGACCGTTCTTTAATAAGTTATTCATGGTTATACATACACGTAGGTACTAAACTTATGTACGATTACACATACCATACTTACATTTATAATATTTATTCATTTAGGTTTTAGAAAATTTCGAGGGTCTACACATTTATACCGTTGCTTAAGAGCTTTTAAATGTTTCTTAACATATTATTTATGGTACAACCTAGAACAGGGCTATTGGAATTTATTGGTATATATTTGAAACCTACAGTTTGAATTTTTCATTGATAATTTTTGTTTCAAAAACTACTCGAAATTGACGAAATTCACGCGGAAAATAAGTTTTTTCAACTTATTTTCGACTGCACGCATTAAAAGTATGAAATAGCTATGTTACTACCTAGAACTCGGGGGAAAGTATTATACACTTCAAAAAGTTGGTTGAAATTATCTATATATTTGTCATAATATGAAAAAATCAATATTAAAAGGAATAAGGCCTCTTAACCTCGATAATTGACAAAATTTCATATTACTTACAGGTGGAAGTTTATATAGAGATCGACAGGGCTTTGTGTTGTGTACGCACAAAAAAACTTTGATTTTATTCTTCTGTATTTAATGAAATATAATAAATACGCAAAATTCTCGCAATCTAAGACAATTAGGCCTGAATAGGGTTTATCATCTTAAGCAAACAGCGAAAAAAATATATATTTGAATTTGGCAATGTCATGTCAACCTCGATGTCATTCCGCATTTTTTTATTTGAAATCGAACTAAAGAAATCGTTCCATTGAGATATAGTTTTGGTGTTGCCACATTTTAAAATGAATAAGTTTTTATAAATTCATAATAAAATAAATAGTTATCTTAGAAAAAATATTTTAAAACAGAGATTACTTCATCTTTCTAAGCAGAATTCAGAAAAGTAATAAAATTGTAGTCTTAACAATATGACGACGCGTTTGGCTCGGTTTGTAGACACCTGCCTACTGAGCCGGCGAATCCCGGCCGGGACAAATATTTGTGCGATGAACTCGAATATTTGTGTTTGGGTCATGGTTGTTCTATGTATTTAAGTATATATTTATCTATATTAGTACGTATATCGTCGTCTATTACCCATAACACAAGCCTTCATGAGCTTAATTTGGGACTAGATCGATTTGTCCGATATAAAAAAAAATGTAATGTCAATTGATTGCGCACTTTAAATAAAGACTATATTTTTTTTCTACTCCAGTACTTTTTTCTGTCACTTAGGTATATAGTTACTAACTCTATTATAAAGACATAAATTATGAAAATTGAATGAAGTGTAAAAGTCTATACTCCCAAAGTCTATAGCCCAATTAAACACACTGCTAAACGATGTTATAATGTCGCCAAAAAAGCATTCCTTAGTACCACAAATTACAAAATTTAGGTCAAGTAGTCTACATATATTTAATATGTTCCAAATCCAAACGAACGTTATATGAAATACATCATGTTACCAATTTAATAAACAGCTGCATACACACAATTTGTAATAAAAAAAAACTTATTGCACTAAGGCATTGCTGCCAATTTAAAAAATAAAGTTTTATCTTATTTTTTAATTTTCTTAGATGTAGTATAGTAAACGTATACCTTTGGGTATGAGTTCATATTTTATTGACAGATGGACGTTTATAAAAAAAAGTTTAGCAATTTTTGTTTCTTTTTTTTTGGTTCCGAGCGGTCCGTGTAATTATTTTCTTTGTTGTTTATTTGTATTTTATTTATTAAATACCGAGTCGTAGAAAAAGTATCGTATGCAACGTTGTATAAGTAAGACAAAAAATGCTAGTGGCATCTTTTCTTACGATACCCATGCCATTTGCGTTTTTTTGACCCCTCTTATTCATGTGTTGCATAAAATACTATTATGCTTTCATTACAGATGTATAGTTTCAGATTTTTCCGTAAGCTTGTAGTATAAGACGGTAATTACTTGCCTTTCACATTTTTAGGTGACACTACTTAAAAAGTTGAAATGTTGTCAATGTTGTCAGTCTAAAATTTTGACAGTTCTACAAAGTAACCGCTAGGGGCGCTGTACTATTCTCCATACAAATTGCTTACGCAGTCGCTAGCGAGTACGGTCACGTCAACTCATGGTAAGGGTACCGTAGATAAACTCCACTGGTTAGTGTTATTGTTGGTCACGTCATGCCTTGTTGTTTCCAAACATGGCCGCCGAAGGAAATCGCAATACGGGCCAAGTTTATTGAGCTGCAGATAAAAGAGAAATGGGAAAGCATCCGTCAATATCAATCATCTCATCATATTTTATGTATGTGTGTTGTTATATAAATAATGAAATAATGATAAAATACTAATTAAATAATGAATTTATTTTTGTATGTCGGCCACGATTACGTGTCTGAGTCTACCGGCATTTCACAAGAGGAGACCACTGTTGCGAAGAAACGCTGAAAGAAACTCAACAGGCAGTCATTTTTTGTTTAATATTTGTGTATGTATACTGTCAACATATGTATGTACATTATTGATTTATGAGGCTTCTTGTCACACTACTTGAATATCCTGCACCAAATGCTAGTTTCAGGCAATAAGAAGGTAAAGATAACTAACTTCGTAGTTGTGTTCAAGTCTAGTATAATTTTTATGCCACTCATTAAAAGGCCTTATTCCTTTTAAAATGCTGATGGTTTTAGACGTTTTTCTCTATGATCAAACATGTTTCTTGTCATAGTATTGGTGTTACTACCTAGAACAGGGCTATTGCAATTTATTGGTATAGGTATATTCGAAACCTACAGTACCCAATGGTAGCGACATAGGGGATATATTATGTACATATACGAGTAGTTTAGGTCCAGATAGTTTTAGTTAGGTTTAATTAGATCATAATTTAAGTTTGTTAAGGATTAGTTATATAATTTTCATTTTATGTTGTTTTTTCTCTAACAAACCTACAGTTTGAATTTTTCATTGATAATTTTTCTTTCAAAAACTATTTACTCGATATTGATAAAATTCACGCGGAAAATTAGTTTTTTCAACTTATTTTCGACTGGACGCAATGAACGCCTGAAATAGCTATGCTTCCCCGAAATGAAATGAAATGAAATATTCTTTATTTGCTTTAAAATATGGTACAATTAGATGTCAGGTTATATTATTAGGTAGTAACCTAGAACTCGGGAAAGTTGCAAAAAGTTGGTTGAAATTACCAATATATTTGTCATAATATAAAAAAAAAAATTTTTTAAAAGGAATAAGGCCTCTTAAATGATGGTCTCATGATGACCAGATATTTGGGCTAGGAGTTTTTTTTATTTTGAATTTAGGTTATTCTAGACCTCGTTTTGATAACAAACGTGATTGAAATTTCAAAACAAGAAGATTATTTGGCCTGTTTTGAAAACCGTATAGCCCAGTCTAGTATTGGCTAATATTACGCCAACTAAAAATATGCTAAGTACCTATTACGATAGTTAGCATATTTTTATTATTTAAAATGTAACAGTGTGCGTCGCAAATACATTTATAAGACCGTTATATAAACCGAATTCATTAGAAGTATAAAAATTAATTACATCCTTAGGAATTTTAATGATCATTCACCACAAAATAATCCACAACGACGGCGGATCGTGAAACTAAAGTTTCCCAGCACTAATTTACGAGAGTGCGTAGACAGTGGCGCCACTATTGGTGGAATGGATAAGTTGGGCGAGACTTTATAATACAAACCTGTCCGTATGGTACTTTTCTCACGGATTACTTAAGGTTAGTACAGACTGGTGTGGTCATCGAAATCATATTAAATTAATATTTAATAATATAACTTACAAAAAAAAAATAAAGTGCCCACGAAGTTATTCACCCTCTTTTGTGCTTCTAGTAAAAAGTATCCTTAAAATAATAATATTGCTTTGCTAATCCGCGATATAATATCACGGTAGGTATAACGGGTTAGCACAAATTAACTGGCACGATAATATATCGCGGATTAGCAAAGCAATATTATTATTTTAATTAATATGGATTTCCGCAAAGTAACGCCTGATTCAATTAATTACTTAAAAAGTATCCTATACACGATGATTTTTAATCGGTGATCAGGAGTAGAAAATTATTAATATCCAGCTATAATTAAACTTAATAGGCGAGGTCTCACGCAATTACCTCAATGTTTAATTAATTAAAAGTTGAAACATAATTAGAACTAATAACCACTAGATACATGGTCATCCTACATAAATGATTGAAGTAGGATACCTACGTCAAGTATCATCGCTTTGGCGGGAAATTTTACGAAATTTTCTACTACTTTGTATAGGTAATGACAATGACAATGACATTAAATTATTACTCGTAAATTGTCATTGCAATTAAATTATAAAAAAGGTTGTAAGCTTACAGATACAAATTAGTTGGGTGACAAGGAATTTAAGAAAAAATTGGTTTCAAAATAAAAAATATCATAGAAAAATAAAAGTTTGTTTTCATGTATAGCCTGACCAGAAATATATGAGGATTGTCAAGAGGGCGCTATTTATAAGATTTATATGGCAACAATTTTGCAACCAATCGTAACCGCACTATAATGACATTAGTTTAAATACCTGTCAGTTCCTATGGTAACCTCGTAAAATCATTTATTGGAATGCACTGTTTTTCGTGTAGTAAACACGTATACACATTATTTATAATATTACGTTCACGACTGTAAATGGTTTTAGGCATTTTCTTTGGATAATTTTAAATATTTGTCTCTTAAAGAAACCACCATGAATGACATTGACATTGTTGACAAACCATCAAAAATCATTGCCAGTGTAAGAAATTAGTTCCAGTGAAATTCCGCAATATGGCGCATCCTCATATATTTCTTAATTACGACTTCAACGTGACCGCCATCATTTACTGAGTTAGAAAAGTTGGTACCTGATCACCGATTTAAAATCATCGTGTATATGTATAACTATCTGTGGATATCTTGCTTTCAGTGTATTGAAAATAGTTAGTTAAAAAAGGCACACCTACGGTCAGCTTTCAGCTTCAAACGTAGCTGAAAATTGTATTACTGGCATTCGTCGAATTACGTACTAAAATAGCCAGCAAATTTTAATGCTGTACATCCAGCATCAAAATTTGCTGGCTATTTTAGTATACATTATACATACAACAAAAGATCGAGTGACCACCTAAGTCAATTTTTTTTTGTAAGTAAATGTACGTACATTTTATATTTACGATTTTAAAGATTAGGTGGAAAAGAAAGTCACAGGGCTTATGAGCGTTTCTAAAATATATCGATACCAATAGACCGGAAGATAGTGACAGAATTTTCTTGGTCATTTGTAACAGTATGGCGGTTCTTCAGGCGTCTTAGTACGCAATGACAAAAAGAAAAATGATGGTCATAGCGCTGGTACCGGCGGCCCAATCGCGTGGGCGTTAGTCGAACTCGTCGGATAAATAACGAGTGTCAAACGATTTGTACCACAAAAAATTTAGTATTTTCCGATAGCCCATAAAAAACATGTAGGCGGTAGTGTCATGCCATACTTCTCCGGTGTGATTTACAGCCCGCCATACCGACGCGAATGCGTTGATTAAAAATAAAAAAATTCAACCATTTGTACCAGGCTAATTTTTGCACAGTTAATTATCGTCGTGCAGACATTTACGAAAATCACCATGCCATACTTTTCCGACGGTTCTAAATGGCCGCCATACCGCCGAAAATCAGCAAATTTTTTTTTTTCGCCAAACGATTTGTAACAGTATTGCATTTGGATTTTTGGAAAGTATTTGGTAAAATGTGACCGTTATTATATTTGCCATACTTCTAGTAGGGGGAAAAAGTGCTGCCATACTTGAAAAACTTATTTATTCGACACGTTTCAAAAATACGACTGTACAATACGTAAAATATTTTTTTACAGCATGGGATCATTATATTCTGTTTGGTTGGATACAATTCTACCTACAAAAAATTATTCCGGATTGTAACCATGGGACGGACGACTGTGAGACTTGAGCCAAGACGTAAAAAAAAAAAAGAAATTTGACGATTTGTACCAGTATGGCATTTGGATTTTTGGAAATTATATGATGCAATGGGACCATTATTATATTTGCCATACTTCTAATAGAGGGAAAAAGGGGCAACATACTTGAAAAACTTGATTTTACAACGGGTTTTCAAGGTGCAAGACATAAAATCATTTGTTACAGTATGGCATCATTGTATTCGGTTCGTTTGGATGAAATTCTACCTAAAAATAATTATCCCACACTGTAACCATGGGGCGGAAGATTGTCACACTCAGGCAAGATATAAATTAATATAAAAATTGGACTAAATTGTTACAGTATGGCATTTCAAATTTTCGAAACTTGAAAATAAAGTATGGTTTGGGAAAATTACACCGTACATGTGAAAAAAAATATATGCAATATCAATATTAATGCAGTTTATTCCGAAAGATTTACAGACTTTCGAGGTCATCTAAGCTGAAATCCCCGGCATGCTCCAACTCGTTTTCGTCGTCCTCGTCGCTGCTTACTGCATCAGTATCTACAAATCATTTAATTTTTTCACACAAGCGCAATACACAATCGCAAATCGTTAACATAAAATTAATTTCTTAAATATTTACCTTCGCCGCCTTCATCTTTCTCTTCTTCATCTTTTTCCTCTTCATCTTGCATGCAACATGGGCACACTATAACGGTCGACTTATTCTAATACATAGAACTCCAATTATTGCTATGTAGTTGTGGGTCGTCTGACAAGTAGCTGCCGTATACCTACGTTGCCAGACATTGTGTCTCACAACACGATGAGCCGAGATCTCTCGAGAAATCGTTCGAGCGGTAGTGGTAGCCGTTCAATATTATACAATATAAACATCTGATTATAAGTCAAGATTGCCGCCACCTAGATCTTTGAAATTTTGTATTTATATTCGTTGAACCTCAAACTTACAGGAAAAAATAGTGCCATACTGATACAAATCGTTCAAAATACGAATAAAATCTTACAATAAAAAAAAATATATTATACACATTCGCCACCTCCCACAGGTATGGCATTATCACACTTCTATTTATCATCATTCTGGAGCTGTTGAAAAAAAAATTTTGGGTGGTACAAATCGTTTGGCGAAAAAAAAAAATTTGCTGATTTTCGGTGGTATGGCGGCCATTTAGAACCGTCGGAAAAGTATGGCATGGTGATTTTCGTAAATGGCTGCACGACGATAATTAACTGTGCAAAAATTAGCCTGGTACAAATGGTTGAATTTTTTTATTTTTAATTAACGCATTCGCGTCGGTATGGCGGGCTGTAAGTCACACCCGAGAAGTATGGCATGACACTACCGCCTACATGTTTTTTATGGGCTATCGGAAAATACTAAATTTTTTGTGATACAAATCGTTTGACACTCGTTATTTGTCCGACGAGTTCGACTAACGCCCACGCGATTGGGCCGCCGGTACCAACGCTATGACCATCATTTTTCTTTTTGTCACCCCTGAAGAACCGCCATACTGTTACAAATGACCAAGAAAATTCTGTCACTATCTCCCGGTCTACAAGGTTCTCTCTTTTTATCTTTACAAAGGTTAAAAATTTTAATTTTAAAGGTGGTTTATGTAAAATGCGACGCAATTAGTTGTCGGGCGCGATATGGTTGTTATACTACCGAAGCCTGTGTGCCTCTGTGATAGTAGCGCGGAGCGCCGTCTCTTTTCGATCAAAAGCGTAAAGTGGAGCCGAGTACGTTGGCGGCTGTGAGCCCATCTTGTGTAGGTATACACTCCGAATACCCAAAAATTCCGATACTTAATTTATCCGAAACCATTCCGAATTTTCATAATACCGAAAGCGCTATCACGATAATTGACTATAAATTCTGGGATTCCGCAATAAAATTAGGTTAGGTTAGGGTTATAATTATAACATGCTGTCCACAGTAGCATGCGCAAGCGATGTGGTGTGATGTGGAGGGAAAACGCGCTGGGTTTCTAATTGGTAAACCGGATATGCACGGGACCCCCACATACCTAACTTGATGTTCAAATATTTTATTAATAAAATACAATCTCATTAGTTAAGTCAAAGCGAAGATCTCAATTACAGTTTAAGTTAGATAAGTGTAAAAATACACATGTTTTTTGTTGCTTCTTTGTTATATTTTAATCTTAGTATTATGTATTGCTCCTAGATAAGTTTAACATTTAAATTTAGTATGTACCCATTGAATAAAAGTTGTGCATGGTAGCCATAGAAATGTAAATTTAGTACAGACCAACTATAACTACATGCTATTATGTTAATGACTATTTACATTTTGTAATCTTGTCGAATAAATAAATAAATAAATAAAAACCTGTTCCGAACCCCCGATCGGACAGGATGCGTTAAGTATATTCCCAGCAACAAAAAAAGTGTTATAAGTTATAATATGCTATCCAAAATATTTTATTAGAACATGTTTTCAAGAATAGAATATTCGGAATAGTGATGCATTCGGAGAAATTAAACTTCGGAGTCTTGCAGTATACATGTGCACTATCCCTTACAGGTGTATGCCGAGGGAATCGCGATGAGTCAACGAACGTGCTCAGTTTTTGCCCGCGCCGTAACACCACATACCTTACTAGGTCATTGCGTTATTTATATTATAATAGATAGTTATGGTGACTCAAACACGTCCATACATAACGTGCCTGAGTCTGACGTATTCATTTGGCTGTGTAAGTAAAAATTAATACATACTATACATAGTCTACAATCCAAGTTTAATTTACGTCTATAAATTATAAATTCAGTCACTGATTGCAATGCAATTGACATTTACGATTATGATTTATGAGTAGAAGTCAATAATTAAAATGCATGTATGTCTACACGTGGAAATTGGCGAAATACCTACCGCTCGCATAAATCAGTAAAAATGTCTACAGTTCATTGACGATCCTTAAGTAAGTGCTCTTGTTCTTTCTGGGAAAGAGGATCTCTCTTCGAGAGAGATAAATACAATAAAAAACCAGTCAAGTGCGAGTCGGGCATTTTTTGTATTGTTTTTTTTATTAGTAGGTACTTTTGTTTTTATAGCGGATTTAATAATAATATTATTCGCAATGATACAAACATTTTAAGTCTATGCCTATTACGGTTCCAAAAAAATACAAACCTACAACTGACGGACAGACGGGCGTAGAAACAAGGTCCCGTTGACACTCTTGGGGCACAAAACCTTTAAATATTTTTTTCTACTCCAGTACTTTTTTCTGTCATTTATATAGTTACTAACTCTAATATAAAGACATAAATTATGAAAGTCTGTAAAAGTCTATACTCTAGTGCCCAAAAAAGCACTGCTAAACGATGTTATAATGTCGCCAAAAAAGCATTACTTAATACCACAGATTACAAAATAAACAGCTGCACACACAATTTGTAATAAAAAAAAAAAACTTATTGTACTAAGGCATTGCTGCCAACTTAAAAAATAAGTTTTATCTTCTGTGCATGGATGTATAGTATAGTGAACGTATACCTTTAGCTATAAGTAATTTTTTTGACAGATGGACATCAATAAAAAAAGTTTATCAGGGACTATTTTTTTTTGTAATTTTCCTGGTTCCGAGCGGGAACATGTTATTATTTTATTTGTTGTATATTTGCATTTTATTTAGTAAATGTCAAGTCATAGAAAAAGTATTTTTTCTACTCCAGTACTTTTTTCTGTCATTTATATAGTTACTAACTCTAATATAAAGACATAAATTATGAAAGTCTGTAAAAGTCTATACTCTACTGCCCAAAAAAACACTGCTAAACGATGTTATAATGTCGCCAAAAAAGCATCACTTAGTACCACAGATTACAAGATAAACAGCTGCATTCACACAATTTGCAATTAAAAAAAAAACTTATTGTACTAAGGCATTGCTAGCTGCCAACTTAAAAAAAAAGTTTTGTCTTCAGTGCATGGATGTTTAGTATAGTGAACGTATACCTTTATGTATAAGTTTATTTTTTTGACAGATGTTTAGTATAGTGAACGTATACCTTTATGTATAAGTTCATATTTTTTTGACAGATGGACGTCAATAAAAAAAAAGTTTATCAGAGACTATTTTTCTTTTAATTTTGTTGATTCCGAGCGGGAATATGTCATTATTTTCTTTGTTGTTTATTTGCATTTTATTTATGAAATGTCGAGTCGTAGAAAAAGTATTGTATGCAACGTTGTATAAGTAGGTCAAAAAACGCTCGTGGCATCTTTCTTTAACCCATGCCACTCGCGTTTTTTGCCCCCTCTTATACAACTGTTGCATAAAATACTATTATTCTACAGTTTTATAAACACTTACTTTGATAACCAGTTAGTTTCCCCACTAAAAACGGGATTAAAAAGTAACCTAACCAACCGCGGGAGGAACTGTCACCACATGTCCAAGTAATTCGAGTATCAGTCCCGGTTCATGTTTCAGATTCGCAACATGATAGGAATTATATACATTCACTATGGGCGTACAACCACCTCTGATAGGCTAACAGATGACTGGTTATCGTTATTGAAATAAAACAATTTAAACGGATTATATCGCGTATATTAATTATTTGGCCTCCATGACGTTTCGGTACCTTTACAGATACCGTTGTCAAAGGTTGACTGAGAAAAAAACAATTTTTCGTTTAATTTTTTTTATTTAAATGTGTGATAGTCGCGGAAACCGAAGGAAATATTATGGTTATCGACATGTTCCAATATTCTCTTGGAAAATCTAATCGTTTTGAAAATTGATAGTTTGAAGGAAAGAGCGTACCACCAGAAAGGCCGGCAATACGCACTTGTGACTCTTCTGTTGTTGCAGGTGGGCGACGGTAATCGCTTTCCATTAGGCGATCTGTTTGCTCGTTTGCCTCCTATAGCATAAAAAAAAATCGACTCGAAAGTCAGTGCGATAGGGCACTTTGAAAGCGTCATTGAATAATATGCTTATGGTATATGTGTACTTAATGATTGGCACCCGAAAATCTTGTCGATATAACTATAGTAGGTGGCATATTCGCACTAGCGAAAAAACTCCTTAAATAAAGAGAAAAAAAAACTATAGTAGCTGTAATGATAGGTAGTATGCTCAAATAAATCACTATACCGAAGAGAATGAGACACTTAAGGCACTGACACATCCCATTATACAGAAAGTAGAACACACACAAGGGAATAACAACAAATACTAAACCTATTATTACTAAAACTCTGTACGAGTATCTCCGTCTGTCACCATCAGGCTGTATCTCATGAACCGTGATAGCTAGACAGTTGAAATTTACACAGATGATGTATTTCCGTTGCTGCTATAACAACAAATACTAAAAAATTTGGCAAGTGCGAGCCCGACTCGCGCATGAAGGGTTCCGTACCTATACATATATATATAATCTTTAACAAGTTTGTTGTATGGGAGCCCCCCTTAAATATTTATTTTATTTTATTTTTAGTATTTGTTGTTATAGCGGCAATAGAAATACATCATCTGTGAAAATTTCAACTGTCTAGCTATCACCGTTGTTGAGATACAGCCTGGTGACAGACGGACGGACGGACGGACGGACGGACGGACGGACAGCGAAGTCTCAGTAATAGGGTCCCGTTTTTACCCTTTGGGTACGGAACCCTAAAAACCGAATAAAATAAATATTTAAAGGGGCTCCCATACAACAAACGTGAACGGTTGCGTTAACTTTGCACCTCATTTGTATCCAGTGCCATACCAGGTGCAAATTTAACTTAACCCGGCCAGTTATGATGGGATAAGTATTTGTACCCTCGGTGCGCGAGTCAGACTCGTACTTGGCCGTTTTATTCTGTGCTATGAATTCGACTCGGGTTCTACTAAGCTCCTCATTTCCTTCGTTTGTAGGACCTTTTAATAGGCTAAAAACATTGTACCACGCACATCACACTAATATCAAAAAGCGAAAATTTGTGAGTGTGTACTCTTTTGTTACTTCTTCACTCAGACGGTTGGACCAATTTTGTCAAATGGTATGAAGGTAGCTGACACCCTGGATTAACACATAGGCTACATTTTATCCTGAAAAATGTACCTAGTGTTTCCGTGGGATAAGCGGGTAACACCGCGCGGCGCAAGTAAATAATTTTCACGCAAGCCATCTGGCATTGTTATCAGCTCTCGTGCCATTAAATTGCTATTTAATGTGCGGGTTAATGGTTTAATAACGGTTAAAAATCGGCAAAAAATACGTTAACTTGATCATCTGCATTCAACTTTGTTTTGTCGGTCAAGTCTTTTAGTTTCCAATTTTAAACATCGTGCATAATTGAACGATAATATATGCCTGTAGACCGTCTGTCGATGGCCGTCTACATATCGCATCTGTCACGTTTACACATAATGCGAGTGTAAGTGACGGATGCTTGTCACTTATTTATCACGTGATAAACTTGTTTTAATACATAGGCGTCTCGTGTTGGTACTGTTGGTATATTAACTTGTCATTTCCTAACAAAATGCACGCAAATGGTGACTAATAAATCGGTGATACAACCGAGACCGCTAATAACGGGTATTTGGTTTGATCCTTACTCAGTACCAAACCAGTTTAGCATTCCTTAGTGTTCATTCGCTTCCAAAAGCTCCAATTAAATCGACCGCAGATTTGGCCTGTAAAGTCTAAATTGTAATGCGACGCGATACAAGTATGATTAAGTTGGCATTATTGGCAATACGACAGTTACGCAAAGAATAATGACGATGCGGTTGGCGCACAAACCGAGCCAAACGCGTCTTCAAAAGAAGAATATATTTGGTTTGAAGCGAAGACAATCAAGTCTACAATGGGAGACTTATTTCATCGAATGTTTAATTTTGCCGAAAAATCATTTCGCAGGTATTTTATTCCTCTGTAATAATATTTTTTATAATTTTTCAAATAGGTAGGTATATCTTTCTATTGATTAGGTTAGGTTAGGTTTGTTTTATAACAATGTCAAATACGAAATGATTTTTCGGCGAAATTAAACATTCGATGAAAAATAATTCTTGGAGTCAATATAGACCAGTCTACAATAGCTGAGGTAGTTTGCGACATGCTAGTTGAAAGCGAGGTGCTGCGAGTGCGTAGCGATTTGCCGCGACGGCTAACGATTTCGCCTGGAGGGCTAACGTTTTCGCCTGGAGGGCTAACAATTTCGCCGCGAGGGCTGACTTTATCGCCGGGAGGGCTAAAGATTTCGCCGCGAGGGCTAACGATTTCGCCGCCAACATTATTCGCATGTTCTCTGTTACACTAGGTTGTCAAATCGTCTTTAATGTTTTAGCCTACGTTAATTACTGGGTCTTCATATTAGGAATTTCGGTAACCGCTTTGACACATAGCTATTTAGTAGTAGCTTGTGCAGTGTTTTTGTAATACTTGTGGGTCATGGACAAGGTTCATGATTTAATAAAAAATCGTAACATAATGATGCACGGGTTCTTTTTTGTGATCAGAATGAGAGCCACAAATATGGCTCTTCTCAATAGAAAAAAAAATGCTAAACGAATTTAGACCAGATCGTATGAACTGACCTATCCATAATCACAAATACCAACAAAGCTTACTCATCCTTGAATTGATTATCATCACAATAGCATTCGTGTACCGCAGACCCCAAATCATTTCACGAAGACCTATTTTCGTTCGGTTTCCATACTTCTTGTAACACATTCCCAAAAGACGTACATTAAAAGGTAACGTTAGGGACTTAAGCCCTTTTGTGTAAGGTCAGGGTAAGGCATGGACCGGCGCGTACGCAGCGGAGTGCGTCCGACCGCGACGGTCGCGTGAAGGACGGTGTATAAAGGAAAAAGCAATTAGTATCATCCGTGGGGAAGATTAAGATTCATTATCATTATCTTGAAATTACCTTTTCCAGATGAAGTACCGGATGGTCAGCCGAGCGTCTAATGCTTAGACTAAGAGGCCTTATTCCTTTTAAAATTTATATTTTTCATATTCTGACAAATATATTGATAAATCCAACCAACTTTTTGAAGTGAATAATAATTTTCCCCGGGTTCTAGGTAGTAACATAGCTATTTCATGCTTTCATTGCGTGCAGTCGAAAATAAGGTGAAAAAACTAATTTTCCGCGTGGATTTTGTCAATTTTGAGTAGTTTTTGAAACAAAAATTTGTCAGGCACACAAAAAGAGCAGTGGTACAATTTCCATACTAAATCCGCCTTAGTAATACTCAATCTCAAAATGTGAAAATGTAAGAATATTAAATTGTTCATACTTTGTTTTCATTAAATTGTTTATTTTGTAATGTTGATAAAAAGCATGCTTAAAAAAAAAGTTGTCAATAGCAATCTTTAATACTTCTTTAATATCTGGTACTAACCTACTAATGACACCTTTTTGTGTCGAATGTCAGTCTGCTTGCCTCTACTAAGTCTATGGCTTGCCTTTGTTTCCATTTTCCAGTCAATTCCTTCGGGGTTCCTGTAATGTCCTAATCCAAAAAAATTGAAAAAATTGTTTCACCTCACCACCAAAGTTTATATTATTCAATATCGCCCACCACTGTGAGACCACAATTTAGTAAAAGGGCAATTTTTTCTAAAGTTGTACACCCCACTTTTTTTTTTAATCTTCGATATTTTGGGTATTTTCTACTCAGAATCACGAGCTCTTTCGATCTAATTAGGAGAAAAAAACTGTCCCAAAATATTCATACATTTTTTGTTTTTCCATTTCGTTACCGCTGTAGTAGGTTATATGGAAATGGTAACGGAATGGAACGAAAAAACTTGGGACAGTTTTTTTCTCCTAATTAGATCGAAAGAGCTCGTGATTCTGAGTAGGAAAAACCCAAAATATCGAAAATTAAAAAAAAAAGTGGGGTGTACAACTTTAGAAAAAATGGCCCAAAAGAGGTGTGAAATATTTGCACATACAAACTTGACATAATTTATGTGGAAACTCCGGGAAAACAATAGGTTCTCTTTTGTCAAATTGACATTTGACAACGTGGTTCTTCGTCGGCTTATTTAGTAATTTACATAAGTTTTTGAATATTTTAATGTAAACGTGTGGCGCTGTTAGCACAAAAGCAAGAGGTAACGTAAATTCAGCGTGAAATCCTTTTCACGTTGATTTACATGAATAATTACATGCTTGAGACATTGTCACCAAGTCGATAGTGTTAATAAGATGAGGCAGGGATGAGTCACAAAATATTTAAATAAAGAGAGAAACATTATTCACCATCTCTTAATAAAGTATCGACCGTTTAATTGATCACTGGGATTAGGTTCATATCTTTTGTTTGGCTTAGTTCGTCCTGCCTGCCACCGTTGTCGTGAGAAACTTTATCGGTACCTCTTGCCGTAGCATCCATTAGGATCTAAACCTTTCTTATAGGTCGTGTCTGTAGACTTCAATGCATATGTGTGACTAGTTCTGCTTTTGTGCTGTTTCTCCAATTGCTTTTGTTGGAATTTCTAAAACAATTTGCAATTTAATATTGGACGTTTTGGGAGAATTTTTACGTCTTGAAGTATTTTTTTTATAATGGAAACCAAGAAACCTGATCTAGTCATTGGAGCCTTTATTTCTAGCTATAAAAGACCTTCCGATGGAGGCAAACCCTCGGGAAGTTGATGAATACCCTAATATTCATCAACTTCCCGAGGGTTGGCCGAGTCCCATTGCTCCAATGTGCTGTAATTAACCACATAACCCAGCTCCTTTCAAAGGCACCAATGACTAGATCAGGTTTTTTAGTTTTCGGAAACAACACATGCCGTTCCTTTCCGAAAAATTTCGGAGTTTCCTCATTTCTCATACAAAGTGTGGAAAGTTTCTGGAAATTATCGGAGATCTCTAATTGCAAGAATATGGTAATTTAACATAGCATTCTTTTATTTCCAGACGATGCTCAAAATCGGCGGCGGTGCTGTGCTCATAGCGGCGATAGTCGCGGTGTTCGTGGTGGCCACGCAGGGACGAGACCCCGACCTGGAGGCATCAGAACATGAGGGCCGAGAATACATCTTGCAGCTGGACAAGGCTTCAGGTTTGAGGAGAAACCGCGCGGCGTTAGCAGAGTGGGCCTACACTTCCAATATCACTAAGGAAAATGAGGAGAAGAAGGTAAACTTGACAGCTTCTTTAGAATTCTGCTGGTTTGATGAACGCACATGCAATGTATCTGGAATATTGCACATTCAAAACACTGGTCGTTTTAGTGACCTGACTAGTAGATATTAAAATAAAAAATGAGTAAAAAAGTTTTTTAAGTTAAACGGTTTTATTGAAAATGTACTAAAGGGTAAAAAATAATTCGGTAGGTCCTAGGTACCATGACATCACCCTACTCGCCTCATCAATCTAGGGCACTGATCAGACAAAAAATAAAATCGTTGGGCGCGCGTAACCTGCGTAGATATGTAAATTTCACACGCCCAACGATTTTATTTTTTGTCTGATCAGTGCCCTAGATTGATGAGGCGAGTAGGGTGATGTCATGGTACCTAGGACCTACCGAATTATTTTTTACCCTTTAGTACATTTTCAATAAAACCGTTTAACTTAAAAAACTTTTTTACTCATTTTTTATTTTCAAGTTTTTAGTTTTTAATGGTTACATACGTACTTCTGATTATTTTTAATTCATTCAGTGCCTCATTATTACAAGGGTTTTTTATAGCCCAGTAATTTTTACACTAATAAAGGGTATACGCCAGTAAACGTTGCTCTGCCTGGGTCAGCGATTCAATCACGTCTGGTATAGAACCTGGATCCAGATTATTCCAGAAAGCATTTGATGGTGCTATTGTTTTATTACTGGTGACATATGTTTGGCAGCGGGATCATAAAAGTAACGTTGAGTATTGTACGTACTGTATGTACTTGATTAGGATACGAGTGGCAACGCTGGTGCAAATTTCACAAACGTGACTGAACAAAGTATTAATAGCATTTTCGAACATTTGCAGATGATTCCCCATGATTCAGATGATTGCAGGGTATGCTCCCGTTGGTTATTTTACCTGACTTTGCGTTGCTCAGGTGTTTCGGACGCTACCAGTTCTCTTTGTCTCTTACGTTGGCCTGTTATCCTGGCCTCATATTGCTCAGGTGTTTCGGACGCTACCAGTTCTCTTTGTCTCTCACGTTGGCCTGTTATCCTGGCCTCATATTGCTCAGGTGTTTTGAACGCTACCAGTTCTCTTTTTTTTTTTTTTTTTTTTTATGTCATAGGGGGCAAACGAGCAAACGTATCGCCTGATGGAAAGCGATTACCGTCGCCCATAAACACCTGCAACACCAGAGGAGTCACAAGTGCTTGCCTACCCGGAGGACGAAGATAGAATGCCTCTATGCTAGTAATTTCACCGGCTATCTTACCCCCACACCGGAACACAACAATGCGAACATTGCTGTTTGGCGGTGGGTTAGCAGGCAAGACGGTAGTAACAATCCGGACGGACCCTGCACGAGGCCCTACTACTCCAAAATTCTCTTTGTCTGTCACGTTGGCCTGTTATCCTGGCCTCATATTGTTTGTATTGAGTAGTTGCTTAAATGTCATCATTCATATTACTGTTAAGTATTGACTGCTCTAAACTCTACGATCCACTATGCAGCTTTCGACTTGCCCTTTCATTTGATATCCATCACCCTTAGTGAAACAATTAATTAATCTGGAATTTCCGGCAGCCATCTTAGGTTTTAAATTTGTCAAAGCATATAACAGTATTCTATTACTCAAGCCCTTCGTTTTGATACCCATATTGAAGGGGTAGTGAAAAGAAATCACCTGCCATGTTGTTGGCGGCCATATTGGATTTTCATTTATTTTTCATAGTGTAATCTATTCTACTAGTCAAAACCTTTAATTTGATACCCATATGGAAATCTGGCATTTCTGGCGGCCATCTTAGATTTTAAATTTGTCAAAACATATTATATAGTATTCTATTATTCAAGCCCTTTCTTTTGATACCCATATTGAAGGGGTAGTGAAAAAAAATCACCTACCATCTTGTTGGCGGCCATATTCGATTTTCATTCATTTTTCATAGTGTAATCTATATGTAATAGTCAAGACCTTTTATTTGATACCCATATTGGAGGGGTTATGAAAAGAAAAATGAACCTGCCAGTTTTTGGCGGCCATATTGGATTTTCATTTTATTTTCATAAATAACTCTATTCTACTAATCTAGCCCTTTCATTTGATACCCATATTAAGGAAGTAGCGATAAAATATGTAATCCGCCATTTTGTAGCGGCGGCCATCTTGGATTTACAATAATACCGAATGTATTAAATTATATTGTCACCAAAACTAAAGATCTGTACCAAATTTCAGATCAATACGTCAACAGGAAGGGGGTCAAATTTCAATTACTAGATTTGACCCAAATAAATAAATAAACAAACGGGGCAAGCTAAATAAAACCGTTTAATAATAATATTAATTGAAATTTACACGATTTTCAGATATTATTATTACAACATAACGGGACTTAATTACGTTCAAAAACCTCGACTTTTCAATTGTGATGTTACGATAATAGTCTCGAAGGGATAGAATAGGTGGCATCAACGTCTTCTAGATATTTAAAGAAATTCGTTGTAAATTCTTATATGCCTTCATATTTCATTTAATAAAATAAAAGTTGTAATCATGAGTTGGCTGAGTTGAATGTTGAATAATATAATAACTTCCCGTTATCCTAAGATTGCCGTTTATAATCAGAATTTCCTGAGGTTTTTTTACGACTGGAGTGTTAGAAATTTATAAGTAGGTGCCGTCTTCACTTTAGCAAGTCGCTAGATCACGATAGCTTTCTTGTATTATTAATCCGAGGTTTCATAAAAATTTTAAGAATAGAAGCCAAATATTACGCTTGATTTAGTGCATAATCAACACAATACCTACCTACGTTGCATCAACATGACTAACCTTTTCTTAAATCACCGTTGGCAAACCGTGTCAATATCCACAAGCTAAATTAGGATCTTGGCCTACATTTCTCTTTCCTCATCATTGCAAGTGAGTTTTGAAATTATATAGCTTTTGACAAAACTCTATGACCTAGACTTACTTGATGCGATATTAGATAGATGTGTATGAATGTATGTGATACGTAAGTAAGTAAGTAAGTAAACACTTTATTGCACACAAAAACAGTTAAACACACTCTACTCTAAATAGCATATAGGTACAAAGGCGAACTTATCCCTATAAGGGATACGTTATACTTAGTCATAACTCTAAAATATTTACCGGATCAGAAGAAAACATTTTATTAATCACTTACTGAACACGTCTGATAATGGAGACGAAAAGAGGCCATGGGCCAAGGTAGTCTACTTCGATTGTCTTTCGCTGGTCTATCGATTTTTTTTGTCAAATTAGTATTGACGAGCAGTTGACGTTAAAGCAAAAATAGTCAACAATAAAAGCCTGAATCCGAAATACCTCTGGCCAAAGCAGCAAGAAGTAAAGACATGAAAAAAAACCTGAATCAAATCGATATTTTTTAACCATAATTTATATTAATTCCAGATACAACTGCAACTAGAGATCTCAAAGCAAGAGAAAGCAGCATGGGAGGAGACGAAGATGTACAAATGGCAGGAGTTCCAAGACGTGACTCTGCGGAGGATGTTCAAGAAGTACAGTCAGCTGGGTGTCGCCGCACTGCCTGATGACGACTACAAGATGCTGATGAAGTCTGTGTCGGACATGGAGTCCAACTATGCCACGTCGAAGATCTGCTCGTATAAGAATGCGTCGAAGTGTGATTTAGCATTAGAACCTGGTAAGTGAGATAAAACTCGATAACCTTGTAAAGTGCAGTCTATAAAGTTCTTTCGCTAGATGCAATAATGTCTTTATGTGTTAGTTATGTAAGTTGGGCTTTCTTATCCCGACTACGGTGAAACACACGTTGAAATCTGTAAGTAAAGTTAGGCTAGATACGCTCCGCGGTGTTACCCGCTCATCCCACAGGAACACTAAATTTTTCGAGATAAAAAGTGGTCTATGTGTTAATACAGGATGTCCATCATAGGTACCAAAATTTATCAAAACTGTTCCATCTGTTTGAGCGTGAAAAAGTAACAAACATATAAACAGACAAACACAGAAACACACTCACAAACTTTCGGCCTTTTATTATATTCGTGTGATTAATCATTTTGTACATGATTAGTGAATCTATACACAATACATAGAACAATGCTTAAGGGTCCTTATCCGTTCAAATGCTGATTGTTTTGGACATTTTTCTCTATGATTGAATATGTTTCTTAACATATTATCAATGTTAATACTTAGAACAGGGCCATTGCAATTTATTGGTATACATTTGAAGCCCACAGTTTGAAGTTTTCATTGATAATTTTTGCTTCAAAAACTACTCGATTCACAAAATTCACGCAGAAAACAGTTTTTTTTTCGACTGCACGTAATGAACGCATGAAATACTTAGCTATGCTTCTTTCCAGAACCCAAGGAAATGTATTATACACTTCAAAAAGTTTGAAATATCAATATATTTGTCATAATTTGAAAAGGAAATAATTTTAAAGGAATAAGGCCTCTTAATAATGCAAAATATTTGCTTTGCAGAGATCACGGAGATCTTCGCGAAGAGTCAGAATGTCTCACAGCTAGAGCACACGTGGGTGGAGTGGCACAAGGCGGCCGGCGCACGCGCAAAGGAGAACTTCACACAGTACGTGCGGTACAGCAACGAGGCTGCCAAGCTCAACGGTAAGACAATCTTTATTATCAATATTTATTATTATTATATTGCATATATTTATTACTTTTATTAGTTAATGTTTAATATAATAATTATACGTTTGTAATTATATGTATATTTATGTATCTTATGGTTTTACTTACATTTTGGATATTTGAGCGTTTTCATTTGTTTGTTTGTCTATCACTTCATATTGTCTAGTTTTCTATCTCATTTGCTCAAAGGTTAACTGGAAGAAATCCCTTGTAGGGAGTGGTCCCTTATAGGGAGTCGCTCTTGTACACATGTATTGTTTTTGAGTTATTGACAATATTGTTTTATGTGCAATAAAGTGTTTACTACATACATACATACAATCCTAAGACTGTGTGTCTTATCAGCGGAGCTGTGTAAATTGAACCAATCACATTCCTTAGATTCAGATTGAAATGCACTTCTTTTAGGCTTCACAAAGACGCAGCCTGATTGGTTAATTATCTTCGCTCCGTTTCAGTGAGGTTGCCTGTCCACTGAAACCACACGTGATTCCAGTGGACAGATATATTGGTCCCAAACAGGGACAAACTACAACACAGTAATTGTTTTGGGTCGGTTCCTTTACACGATGGAATAGACAAGGATCTGGTGGTGGAACATTGCGATTAGCCGGCGACTGCCCAAGACGTAGTAGAGTCATCATCATCATCATCATCTCAGCCATAGGACGTCCACTGCTGAACATAGGCCTCCCCTTTGGACTTCCATATATACCGGTTGGAAGCGACCTGCATCCAGCGCCTTCCGGCGACCTTTATAAGGTCATCTGTCCATCTTGTAGGTGGACGTCCTACGCTGCGCTTGCTGGTCCGAGGTCTCCACTCGAGCACTTTACGGCCCCATCGGCCATCTGCTCTGCGTGCTATGTGGCCTGCCCATTGCCACTTCAACTCGTAGTAGAGTACCTACGAGTAATTTTTATCGAAAGCTCATTTTGAGTCGCTGCGTCATCAGAATAACTAAATTGATCTATTACACTCTTTGTAGGGCATTTGTGATGAACTGTATTTACTGCCAGGTATGCCTGCCATTATCAGTAAATTTTTACAACTTTCTGTCATTCTCAGGCAAGTTTTGACCTACTTCACTTGATGGGGTCCATTGCAAGGGTTAACAACGTTATTTAATTCGATTACACTTTAGTGGTGTGTGAACCATTTTTTTTTTTTTTTAATACATTAGCTAAGTACAGTGATGCCAGATAGTTACTAAGCTTGAGTTCTACCGGTAGAATGTGGCAAAATATTACGTTTTGGTAGAAAGTATTTCACATGGGGCTTCTAAACAGGCTACATTTTGCTGCAATTTGTGGCTCGACCATTATTTGCATCTTTCTCGATCTAGCATCGGGTGTTAGAGAAGGACGACCATAGTTGCCGGTCACAAATTGCAGAAAAATATGGCCCATGTAGAAAACCCATTAGCAGCATAAGTAGGTAAAATGCTACTTATGCTGTGTAAGGAAAAAAAAAGTTAATTACATTCTAACTTAAAACACTGCTAATTTCTTCGTTTGTATTTTTAAGGTTACAAAGACGTTGCGGAATGGTGGCAGTCAGAATACGAAGTAAGCGACTTTGAAGAGCAACTGGCCAAGCTGTGGGATGACGTGAAACCCCTGTACCAACAGATGCACGCGTACGTCAGGAAGCAGCTAAGAGACAAGTACGGACCTGAAGTGGTGTCCGCTAAGGGACCTATCCCTGCGCATTTATTAGGTAAAGACATCTCTATTAATATGTTGTAAAAATATTGTTTCAATATTGCTGGATATTGGTACAGTTTGAACGACCAATGTGCTAAAATAGAAAATATAAAACTCAATGGACCAGTAAATGGCTTGTTAAAGACGTCACTAATCAAAGATGTCAACAATTATTCAATTACTAGCTGTGCCACACGGTGTAACTCGCACATCCCTTGGGAACACTACCTTTCGGCATAAAAAGCCTATGTGTCAGTACAGGGTGTCAGTTACCTTCATACCAAAATTTATCAAAAGACCGTAAAGAAGTAACAAACATACACATTTATAAACACACACAAACTTCCGCTTTTATAATTATAACTCTTTACTTTTTAAATCCATTAAATCTATGGTGAATCATGTATTTGAACTCCTAAAAATATTTTCAGGTAACATGTGGGCCCAAACTTGGAACAACATCGAATCATTCACTCGCCCCTATCCGGATAAGAAAGAGATAGACATTACGCAAGCGATGAAGGATCAGAACTACACTGCTCTCAAAATGTTCCAAATGTCAGATGAATTCTTCAGGTCATTGAATCTGACCGCGATGCCAGAGAAATTCTGGAAGAACTCAATAATTGAAAAGCCTTCGGACAGAGAAATTGTTTGTCATGCGTCCGCTTGGGACTTCTATGATGGAGAAGACTTCAGGTATTAGACATTAGATGTGAAAATTGCTACATATTTTGAGTATCATGCATGAAAATATTTTGTTTTGCTTCATCATGGCGGTGGTGGTTGTTTAGATTAGCTAAGTAAACATTTAAACCAAATGGATTTTTTTAGCAATTCAAAAGGTTCAAGGTTAAGCCTTTTTTATCAGCGTTTAGATGAAAACTTGTGTTTTGTTTCAAATTCTGCACGCATTTTTCTAAATTATCTGAATTCTTCTAATATCTGGCTTAATTTCAAGGATCAAACAGTGCACAACAGTAGATTACGAATATTTCCACACAACACACCACGAAATGGGTCACATACAGTACTTCCTTCAATACAGACATCAGCCGTTCGTTTTCCGCGATGGAGCTAACCCAGGTAATTGACTTTTAGTTTTTTATAGGATCAAAATGTGCTCAAGAATCGATTCTGGGACGTTCAGAACAGTTCATCATGAGATGGGACATGTGCAGTATTACCTACAGTATGTCGACCAGCCAATAGTTTTCAGAGAAGGCGCCAATCCAGGTGATTTGTGTAGGAGTGTGTTTGGTCCAATGTGTGGTTAATTCAATTTTACTAATTTAATAGACATGTTTTGTGCATAACCTGGAGCGGGAAAAACTTTGTTTTTAGAGCAGTAAATTAAGTAATCTTCTGTGTGTTAACTTCCTATAAAAAATTGTTACTAAATTGCCTATCACCTATCACCAAAACTTTTAAGTATAAACTACAAATTAATTGATACTAATGATAGTCTTTAGCGATAAGACCGCCTATTGTCTACCATTGTTTAATTTAAGATTTTTCATGTAATATTTTTCTTGTTGGTGTGCAATAAAGTATTGTTGTTGTTGTTGCTGTTGATACTAAAATCTGCAAACAAGAACAGAAAGAAAAAAGTGAAAGAATTTGAGACAGTTCATTTTACATTTCAGGATTCCATGAAGCAGTTGGTGACACGATAGCTTTGTCAGTGTCTTCTCCCAAGCATTTGCGCAAGGTTGGCCTCATCAACGGCGAGGATGCGGAAGACGAACAAACTGAAATCAATCAGCTGTATAAAATGGTAATTTCATACTCATGTCATCCTCTTATCATTATCAATATTGTTTTACGGCTGGCTATTTTCTTGAACAACTGTTTTAGAATCTGTATCTTCCTGGTCTATCTTATAATCCTTTGATAATCGGAAATTTATATCTTCTTTATGCGATATAAATAAACATGACAGAGCATATCGCCCTAAGTATTTTGTCTCTTTAGTTTTTACATTTGTAGAAATCTAATATTTCTCAAATTCCGATTCCAGGGCATCGACAAAATAGTCTTCTTGCCATTCGCCTACACCCTCGATTTGTTCCGTTACGGTGTGTTCCGAGGGACGACGACGCCTGAAAACTACAACTGCCACTACTGGCGTTTGAGGGAGAGTCTTCAGGGTGTGGAGCCTCCAGTCTCCAGGTCTGAGGAGGACTTTGACGCCGCAGCCAAGTACCACGTGTCTGCTGATGTGGAGTATGCTAGGTGAGTTGTCTCAATAAAGTCTTGTCTTACTCAGAATGTCATCTCATGAAACCACGCGCCACGCTTTTTATTTGTTGTATAAGTAAATTGCAAATTAACTTGAAACGCAGTTCAGTTTTCTCGAAATAAAAATCATCGTCATCATAATCGGCCGAATGGCGTCCATCGTAAGATAAAAATACCTATCTTCCAAACATATATACTCTTGCACCGTTCTCATTCAACGATTATATTATACACTGTCGACTAAGCAAGCACTAATCATTTAGCGACTAAGCAAGTGAATGATTAATTTGAAACTACGACTAATACTTTTAGCTCAACCAAAGTTACTCTACTCCTGGTTCTATCAATTTCCATTAAATAGGAATAGAGAAATACGGGTTACACTATATTGCACCATAAACGAAGACGCGCTCATTGACCAATTCAATAAACAGGTAGTGATTTATTTTTGGTAACCGGGCGGCAGATACGAATCATTTTATAATTTTCCGTTTCAGGTACTACGTGTCTTTCATCATCCAATTCCAGTTCCACAGAGCCCTGTGCGAGCTGGCGGGCGAGTACTCGCCCACCAAGAAGCTAGTCGACTGTGATATTTTCCAGAGCGTTGCTGCTGGAAATGCATTATCGTAAGTTTATGTTTCTTTAAACTTCCCTAAATGTGACAACGAGTACTCTTTATGTACCATAGTATTTTCTCGGAAATGTTCGAGTTTGCCCACTTACCTACTCTTTTAACTTCAGTGAAAAAGTTAAGATTTAAATATACTAGCTTGGTGGGTAACATACGATGACAAAACTGACGTTAGCGTCACTAGATTTGTATTAGCTTCTTTGATTCTGAAAAAACGCAACGCAATTTCCATACGCGATTACGATAAATATTTAGCTGGTTTTATTACCGTCGGCTACTCTTTAAGCATTGGTTATTTTGACACTGCCCATATCAGGTCCTTTTCTTTTAGCTCTATCAGAATATGAAATTGTATATGTCTTGAGTGCCATGCGCAAAAGTTTAGTCATCCTGCAGTTGTATAATAGGCGGAGCACTAATTTCATGTTCTTCATTCCGTCACAACTTGTAAATGTTTAACTCTTAGGCTGTCTGTCCATTACAGCTGATTTGAGCAGTGTATAAGGGACCCATCATATTCCTCAGAAAATGTATTTATTTGGGCTTCACAAAGACGTTAGCTTCGTTGGTTCATTTTCTCTGCTCTGCTTCAGTGGTCAGGCACTTTCCACTTAGATCAAAGCTCAAAGAAAAATTAACGCGCTGGACCGGAAATCCCCCTGCGTGTTACCAAGTCTCTTCCACCAGGTTACGCTTTTCAACTATTCTATGTGCTTTGATCTTTGTATCAATGGTTTAATAATATTTCTGTTTTTCCCTTACAGAAACATGCTCAAGATGGGTTCCTCACATCCGTGGCCCGACGCGATGGAAGCGCTGACAGGGCAGCGGCAGATGAAGGCTGACGGTTTACTAGAATACTTTAAGCCCCTGCACGACTGGCTGAAAGCAGAGAACCAGCGGACCAGCGAGTACGTCGGCTGGGAGCCTAGCAAGATTCGTGAGTCATATTATCACTATTATTTTATTAATACTTATCTTGTTCTGTATTCATACCTTTTCACCCAGTCTAAAGCGCGGGGCACGAAACACATTCCTTGATTTACTACGGTCTTGTAAAGTGTCGGTCACCGTATCTTACGTTATATAGAGTTACCAAAAACTGATACAATTCTATTAGTATACACACGTTTTGCTCTACGGTTTACCTAGCAAAATTCTAAATATTAACAAACCTGATTACTTTTGTTCTGCGTGACTTTTACGGTTAATTAAGAAATAACGGCCACAATTACTGTGCCTGGCACAGTGTGCCATCGAGGAATACTCGAGGAAAGAAGTCTGTACTTTTTATAGATAGTAGATAATAGCCATCTATTATCTAATATCTATAAAAAGTACACAAATAACAGTTTCTTGAAGCGCTTTATCTTTTAGATGATATATTATCGTAGTGCGGATCCAAACTTGTAATTTTTCTGTGACTGTGCTGAATGAGCTTTTGTCACGCTAATTATTTATTATTCTTCTCTCCAGAATACTGCACAGAAGAGCAGACCGCCGCGCTGCAGTCCGCGCAGAAGGACGAGCACGGCTCGTGACGCGCCCGGTACTTACTGCGATAGGCTAATTTATCTTAGAGCTCTGCCTTACCGGGACGCCATGCGACATCGACCAGAACCTCTAGGACACCTGTCACATGCTACTCTTTCTCTCTCCCTTTGTCTCTATCTTCATAGTACTGTAAGAGTGACGGCCGATGCTATGTTGCGCGACAAGAGTCCCGAAGCCAAGTCGTACTAGACGGACAGGTGATGGTTCAGGACTTCGTTAATGAGGGGGCAATTTTTATAATTTTAGGCTAAAGGCAATCTCCTTCGCCCCTTCTGTATCCGCGCTTGTAAAATATAGTAGCCAAGCTGGAGATGCTTCTGCAAGTGAGTTAGCTTCCATGAATTCCAATATGATTTGTTTGGATACGACAGTTGGTGACGGCGCGTATGGCGTCCCGGTGAGGCCGGTGACTTAGGCGACACAGTATTCATAATAAACGTTTTTAAGTTCATCTGGTTTTTATTGTGAACCCTTGGTATTTATGATGTAATCTAATGATCATCATTGAAATATTTAACACCTTATCGTACATCTCTTGCCATAACGGGGACTAGTGTACTAAAGGCGTTTGTTAAAAGATTGGCGAATTTCTGTAAAGAGTTATTGCCACCGATTTTTGAATAATTAATAACAGTGGGTAATATAAAATCCTTTATATTATGAAAAGCCTGACCAAAAATATATGAGGATGCGCCATATCGCAGAATTTCACTGGAACCAATTTCTTGCACTGGCAATGATTTTATGATGGTTTGTCAATAATGTCAATGTCATTCGTGCAGGATTCTCTAAATGACAAATATTTTAAATTATCCAAAGGAAATGCCGAAAACCATTAGCAGTCGTGAACGTGAGATTATAAATTTATAAATAAAGTGTAGGTACACGTGTTTACTACACGAAAAAGAGTCAGGAAAAGAGTGCATTCCATTAAATGATATTACGAGGTTACCATAGTGGAACTGACAGGTATTTAAATTAATGTCATTATAGTGAGTTGAGTTTGGTTGCAAAATTGTTGCCATGTAAATCTCATTGACGACGACGACGAATTATTGATTACTAGCTTTTGCCCGCGACTACGTCCGCGTGGAACTTGGAAGTATGGAAGCAACCTCGTACAACACGATAGATATCCACCTAATCACCTTAAATAATAAAAGGGATTATTAAAAGCGCCTAAGCAAATGTAAGAGCAATTGTGCTTTTGGTCTAATCATTACATTTACTACAGGGTCATCGATGTCATCATGAATTACTTACTCACTTTTCAATCTTTTTAGAGATAATTTCCAGGATAAAAGGTATCCGCTATGTCCTTCCTTCCTCGGATCTTAAACTATCTCCATGCCAAATTTCATCAAAATCAATTCAGTTGTTTAAGCGTGAAGAGGTAACAGACAGACAGACACACTTTCGCATTTATAATATTAGTATGGAAGTATGGATTTGACCAGCGGTTGGCGCAGTTTGCAGACACCTGCCTACTGAGCCGGCGGTCCCGGGTTCATATCCCGGCCGGGGCAAATATTTGTGTGATGAACTCGAATATTTGTTCTTGGGTCATGGATGTTATCTTTATTACATGTATTTAAAGCCTGACCAGAAATATATGAGGATTGTCAAGAGGGCGCAACTTATAAGATTTACATGGCAATAATTTAGCAACCAATCGCAACCCACTATAATGACATTAGTTTTAAATACCTGTCAGTTCCACTATGTTAACCTCGTAATATCATTTAATGGAATGCACTCTTTTCCTGACTGTTTTTCGTGTAGTAACACATGTACAATTTATTTATAATCTTACGTTCACAATTGTGAATGGTTTTCGGCATTTTCTTTGGATAATTTTAAATATTTGTCTTTTAAAGAAATCAACACGGATGACATTGACATTGTTGACAAACCATCATAAAATCATTGCCAGTGTAAGAAATTAGTTCCAGTGAAATTCCGCAATATGGCGCATCCTCATATAATTCTGGTCAGGCTTTATATATTATGTATATCGTCGTCTAGTACCCATAGTACAAGCTTTGCTTAGTTTGGGACTAGGTCGATTTGTGTATGATTGTCCCATTATATTTATTATTTAATATTTATTTATAAATAGCGCACTCTTGACAACCGTCATATATTTCTGGTCAGGCTTTAGTATTGGGTGTACGAATGCAGCGCCTTCGTTCTCGAGAGAGAACTGACAACATACCATCATTATGTAATGTTACATTTTTCCTGAAGTATAAGTATACAAGAAACTACTTACAACACAAGCATTCAATCAATTTCACGAAATGGTCTCACATATTTATACTTTATTACTTACTACATTGACTCAACGACTCAAAATGGATTCTAGCCTCCGACACCAAGGAACTCCATCTTCTTCTATCCATTCTCTTCTTGAGGTAACTCCCGCCATTCCGGTCGATGGGACTTGTTTTTGATGACTTGGTCACCCCACTGATATCGGGGTCGTCCACGTTTCCCGCGTGGCTGTCCGGTATACGCTCTCTTCACTGCTCGATCCTCTTCATGCGGCCAAGCCGGCGGAGTCTAGCCGATTTGATTTCACCGATAATGTTGGGTTCAGCCACAAGATCACTGGAAAGCAAGAGCAGAAGTGAAAAATCATTTTATTTTTAGGTTTTAAGTTCAAAAATGTCGATTACTATGGAACACTTTGACCAGATCTGATCTCTTCATACAATTTTTTTTTCAAATAATAAAAAAATATAGGAACCGTCAAATAAATGCGGTAACGTTGCCTTTGTGGCTACAACTTTGCCTGTGGAAGAATAATCACTTTATTTATATGCGATTAAGTCCCCTTTTGTAATTGATTTAAACTTACACGATTTTCAGATTTGTTAACATTTTACCTGTCTCTGGATTGCCGGTCCAGCGGGATTAACCTGTCACTCTCTCGCTTGCTCGTTCACTGCTGTAAAATAGTTCGTTAAGATGTTAATGTATTCACATAGAGGTCGCTAAGGTGTAAAGCCTTTCAAATAAACAATGCAAAGATCGACAAAAAAAGCATAAGGAAAAATTCGAAGGGTTGCCTGACGGTAAGGGTGGTGAACCTCGGACCCGCTGGAACGGCAATCCAGAGGTTTCGATTCTTGGATCTTCCACCAGGTTACGCATTTTAATTTTTCTTTTAGTTTCGGTCTTTGTATCAATGGTTTAATTTTACCTGTCTGTTTACAACAAGCTATTCTTATATCTAGTGAAAATGTAGTCGCATATTCGATAGTACAAGATGATATTAAACCCTATAGATTACAGCAATGTGGTTTATCGAGATGCTTACGATAAAGGCCACTTGAACTCGTCTCGGTTATCGGCCGTTCCAGTCGATTCGAGACCAATCTAAGGTAAGTACGGCATCATTATTTTGTTATACTTAAAAATTAAAGGCCACGATTTTCATTTCACACGTTCACTGGGTTCTAGAGACCCTGTACTGGAACGAACGTGTTTAAATATTTGAGAATGCATTTCTACAGCTATTTTTGTAACCGTAAAAAATTAGTTTTGGGAGAACATTTTGTCGGATTTGGGATTAAAGAATTGACGGAACTTCAATATTGGTGGTATGAAGGCACAAATAAAGTAATTTGGTCGTTTTCTAGGCAAACTTATGCGTTGATAAAAATGTGCCGATTGCGATTTGTGTATGATGAAGTTCTTTTTCATTAAAAGAATCTTTTTCATTCAATTTGTACTTGGCTTTTACTTCCAAAAAAACTCCAAATGCAGTTATTTTACTATTTTCCTAATCTCTTCAACTGTTATATTAGGTAATTTTATTAATGTTGAGCATGTTATTATTTTCAAAATGTTCAGGCCTTTGTTACATTATTCTTTGTAGCGTGCGGCCATCTAGCGTGATTTGGTTACGCTTAGAACAGCATTGAAATGTATTCAAACCTTGTTAAGTTTGGATGGGTCGTGATTGTGCATCAGTGAACCATCACAAACATGTTTAGTGCATAAATGTATCTACTAGACTACCGAAGGATCGGACATTACGCCAAATATTATAATTACTACGCCAAATTTCATGACAGATAATATCAAGCATTTGTTCAGTTTCTAAATTTCACGGCTCAACAGCAGATATATATTTTTTGCGACGCTTTATACATTGAATTTCAACATTTTATTTTATATTATAATACGGATTCGGAATAACATACCTACTGCACCAGAAAGACATCTTTGACGAACGAAAAGAGCACAAAGAAGAAATTAAACAAAAAACCTGACGAAAGATACCGAGAATCAGTATCGAGTCATCAGTAATCAATCAGGTTCAACTTATCAACTATCCCACCACCCCAACGCTAGGAGACATTTTGGGTGAGCATTGAGCTTCGCATTGTTTATTTAGAAATCTTTACAGCAATGGTTCATTACAAATATGTAATGTTTCCACATTAAAAATAATGTAACATTACATGTTTCACAAAATCGTATTGTTTTGTTTTATGATTTGTACCATTGATTAGTACCGACATTTACTTGATATTAATTACATAATATCGCTCTAGTGCATAACGTCATCCATCATTGGCTTCGGCTCTCCGACAAAAGACTTCAAAATCTTCACAAGCATGACAGACAGACCGGCGAACTAATTCATTTACATACAAATGTATCTATATACAGACACAATGTTTTCAGTAATCGAACGTTCGCGGACTTGTTTACGTGTTTTAAGTATTTTTCGTGAAAATGCCGTGTGGATATTTCAGTGAAACAGCGAAGAGGGTTTTGTTTGTAAGAATTTTCTTTTTTTTTTACCAGTTGCATAAAGATACGTTAGAGCTAACGTTCCATTAGCTTCGGTAAGGCTAAGGCTGCCTGTCCACTGGAGTGAAGCGGAGCATTGTATGCTGGCCTTATATTCCTTTGAAATTTTACATAATTATCATGACAAATATATTGATAATTTCAAACAACTTTTTAAAGTGAATAATACTTTTCCTATTTCATGCTTTCATTGCGTGCAGTAGAAAATAAGTAAAAAAAAAAAACTGTTTTCTGCGTGAATTTTGTCCGTTGACAGTTTTTGTAGATCAGTAATTTTTGAAACGAAAATTATCAATGAAAAATTTAAACTGTAGGTTGCAAATATACACCAATAAATCGCAACAGCCCGGTTCTAAGCAAGTAACATTGATAATATGTTGAGAAACATGTTTGATCATAGAGAAAAATGTCTAAAACAATCAGCATTTTTGAACGAATAGGGACCATGATCCAATTTCTAGGGCTGATATGTCGAATAATTGGACTCTTCGTGAGTGAGGGTCAGGGTGTGGTGACCGACGCTTTGGTGCAGGTGCTCGTTCTACTGTAGTTGGAGATGGTCCTTGACATCTCAATCCCTATAAAAACTTCTTGCTAGATACAAGTACACCTAACCTGATTTTGCTAAAGGGATCCATACTATCGATAAAGTTGGTCAAATACTAAGTACAGTAGTTACTTAAGGTAGCAAAGCAACTTTGATAAATTTCCATTAATATAAATCAATGGAATGGTGAAAGTAACGATTTGCGTATAGGACCAACTGCTACTAAGTCAATTCGCTGTTAGTCCGGATTTTAGGACAAATTGCGTATTGGACCAAACGCTAATCGGACAAACAGCGACCTGGACCAAATGCGAGCCAGACGAAACGGCTAACAAATCAGAAAAATAATAAGTCCTTTTAAAAAAACAGTCCTCTTATCATATCTAAATCAATCCATATCCATCCATACTAATATTATAAATGCGAAAGTGTGTCTGTCTGTCTGTCTGTTACCTCTTCACGCTTAAACCGCTTAACCGATTTAGATGAAATTTGGTATATAGATAGTTTCAGTCCCGGGGAAGGACATAGGATACTTTTCATCCCGAATAAATTTAGTGTTCCCGTGGGATGAGCGGGTAAAACCGCGGGGCACAGCTAGTTTGGTTATAATACAATGTTACTAGACTGAGTAGACAAGTGATTATCCTAACCAAAAAGTATGATTCGTTTTTAATATCACAACATTATTATATACATATAAAATAACTTTTTGAGCGATCGTGTGATGGATTGGATATGTACCCGTAATTAAGCGGATAAGTATATATGTATTAATTGCAGTTATTCAAGCTGCATTATCCAACAGGGATGACGACTGGAGATAAATTCTACAGCATAGTGTAGTTACACGAACAAAATTCACTCAATATGTCATGAAACCCAGAAAAAGACACAATTTTTTTTTTTTTTTTTAAATATGTGTCTTCAAAGGTACGCAAAATTTATGTTTTTTTTTAACTCGAAAGAAATTCTGACATTGTTTTCAGAATCCTCATAATTTACAAAACAATAATTGTATGACAACCATGAACTTCAACGTACTTTTTCACGGTGAAAATTGGCAAATTACTTATTGTTTCCATACAAATATTGGTACCCGACCCACAAATGACGTCACATGTAGGTGGCCATTTGTATGGAGCGTTTTTAGCGCTCCGTAGGAATGTTGAACTTTGACGGTAATTTCTGACTTTAAGAGCAGTCACAGTGTAGTTAGTCCTATATAAACATTTGGGTTGAAAATCCAGGGTTCATTATTAGGTCAATTTTATAAAACAGACTAAGAGTTCAATGAGGTTAATCGAAATGTGACAACCGCACATGTTTGCGTTGAAGCAATCTTGAGATCCAGTAGACATTTTCAAGGTCCATCATCAGGACAATTTTATGATACTGGCTCTAGATGTTCATTACGAGTGTAGAAAAACGAAAGTCACACATGTCTACGATGAACCAATCGTGAGATCTAGTAGGTAAGAGACCATCAAATCCTGACTAAATGAACCTTAGTTGCATACTTATTTGAATAAAAAAATCAATTTGACATTTCGCGGAGAAATTAGGTGAACTTATGAACAAAAAAATTCAATACGAACAAACACTGATTCTTCTTTTTGAAGTTGGTTAAAAATAATGAAGAATCATAAAAATATTTATATGCGTGCGCCCCGCTTCGTACCTGCCGACCCTAGCCGAATAAAGGCGGAGCGATGAGCGGGCCGGGTCACAATTGTGACTCGAAATTTGTAGGTATATTTCTTGACACGCGGCGCGCAGTGAATACCCCTTGCCCAAGTCTAGCTATAATTATTGTCATTATAAGTGTATTAGCCAAAATGTTTCGATATCTCTTTATAAAGCATAATAAAAAAGCCCATCATTCTAATCGCAACCAACAATGTTGCAGTACGTCAGGAAATTTCCAATTTTTCCTACTTCATTAACAATAATAATATTATCATTCGCTGGTGGTGTGACCGCGGAACCATTTGTCAATCTTCTAAGCAATACGGAATGCACCAAACCTGATTTACCGTACGCAGAATACTCTCCCTTCGTCTACAACTATGAGTTATACAATGTGAGTAATGGAGTTACAAATGTACGAGGAAATATTACAATCAAAGAAGATATTAAACTCGAAACCTTGAAATGGACTGTGCGATTCGGCGTCGAAGTAGGAAACCGAATCATTTGGAAATACGCGAAGAGGAATATAGATTGCAAAAATCCATATACGAAGATGATTTTGGACCTGTTTCACGTAAAATATGAGAAAATTTGTACAGTGAAGAAAGGCGTCATCTTTGTTAATGGTATAAAGTACTCTTCAGCCTTTATTGCTCAGATCAAACACATACCACAAATAAATTGCGGGACTGTAGCAACTTATATTGACATCCACACTAAAACACTAACTCTTGGTTGCTGGTTAACGCGATTTTCAATGGGTACATGTTCTAAAGATATAAAGCATTAAATACCTAAATATGGCAGCTGCAGTATAATATTTACTTCTAAGATAGTCTATGACATAAGCTTATCTCTCTCTAAGGCGGATCATGACCATGATGTCAAAATGGCGTTATATTTAAAAATAAATGTTCAAACCGAATAAATCGAATTATTTCCCCTTACTTGCTTGTTCATGATAATATGGGTTTCCAAGTTCTTTTTAGGGTTCCACAGCCAAAGGGTAAAAACGGGACCCTATTACTAACTCCACTGTCCGTCCGTCTGTCTGTCTGTCACCAGGCTGTATCTCATGAACCGTGATAGCTAGACAGATGATGTATTTCAGTTGACGCTATAAGAACAAATACTAAAAACAGAATAAAATAAATATTTCAGTTGTGCTTCCATACAATAAACGTTATTTTATTTGCCGTTTTTGTATTTGATTTTACGGAACCCTTCGTGCGCGAGTCTGACTCGCACTTGGCCGCTTTTATTTACATTTGTGCACTTACACATTATTCAAGTTGGCAATTTGGTTTAATGGGAACTTGACACTTGTATGCATCTGTCATTTTCCAGAGGATCAACTGAAGAAATGAAATGAAATAATTTATTCAGTAAGTAGTCCACAAAGGCACTTACTATTTTTTTAATCGTTGTCATGGCGATAAACTAGAATATACTTATTATTTTTTTAATCGTTGTCATGGCGATAAACTAGAATTGCCTCTTATTAAAGGCTTCACTTTTGGAGCGCTAGTACTTAACCTATCTACATAATTTCTATGTTTATTTTACATGTTTTTTGATTTTCTATGTACACGTTTCAAGGCGAAACAATAACTCCATAGAGCGTCTCGTAGTCCAAGGTAAAGTGGAGGGAACCAGATCACGTGGAAGATCACCCATGCGATAGACCGACCAGATCAAATCGGCTGTGGGCGGACCTTTGCATGAGTGCACCAGAATGTCTGTGAATCGCGAGAAATGGCGCTATATCATACAGCGAACAATATCTGCCTCTAATAGTACTACGAGTTGATCACGACCGCTCTGTAAAGAGTGAAACGACTAAGAAGAATCCACACGTAAGGTACCAAAGGAAATAAAGTTAAATCTATGTTGACGTGCACTCATAGTTAGCTCACATAATTTTTACCACTACCTATGTACAATACAGTCAACGACAAACATATATGTTTACACTTTCTAACGATATACAAGGCGAAAAATTAAATGTAGTATAACTAAGACCTAGCTCGATAATACCATAACATAATATCAATCCATAACAAAAAAAATGCATAAGTACTATGCCAAATTTCAACTCAATCGGAAAGTTAGAACTAGTACATAAAGTATCAAAATTACTTATAGAGGACCCACCTACTAAATTGTATAAATCATAGACAATTGGTAATACCGCAAGGAAATATCTGTCAACATTATTTGGCTAGCCAGCCCCTATAGAAACAATAGAATAACGTCATCTGTCTAGCTATCACGGATCATGAGATACAGCCTGATGACAGACAGACAAGACGGACGGACAGTGGAGTCTTAGTAATAGGGTCCAGGGTTTTTACCCTTTGGCTGTGGAACCCTAAAAAGAACATGGAATCCCATATCATGCACAAGCAAGCAAGCTGAAATAATATATTTATTATGGGTCAAAAATAAAATTTACAAATAACAAATTTATGAAATTAAAACTAAAAATTAAACTAATATTAAAATATATTTATAAAACTAAGACCTTTCGGTAGGGTGCCCATGACGCAGGCAGCATTCCCACGCTGTATGGCTATGGAAAGCCTTTGCGCGAGAAAACTGCCCGCGCGAGGGTCCCCCGTTGCCTCCCTCAGAAGCTTGCTGAGCTCCCTGTGGAGTCCACGCGCACCCTGGCCCCACGGACCAAGTGTCTCGACGCCAAAAGCGATGAAGTCGTATTGGGCGCCGAGACAGCTGTATTTACTGATTTTGATCCGCTCCCGCGCGTCCGCCGCCGCGCCCGCCCGCCTACTCGTGGCCGGGAGGTAGGATGCCGCTAGTGTGTCTGTGCACGTCGCGTCCCACACCAGCGCGCGCCCCATCCTCCACGGTATTAAGTACATCCCATCGGGGCGCTTGCCGTCATCCCGTACAATCTGAGGCTCGAGGGCAGCTGGGACGTTGACGCTGACGAGCGCCCTTCTAAGGATGTCATTGAGAGCGGCATGGCGAGAGCGGCGGCCGGCGCCCGAAGAGCAGACGAGACCGTGGTGACCGAGGCGACTCGCGTTGGCTCCACAGGCGGTGCAGGCATGTTCCTCGCACACGTCTGCACCAAGTCGGAGACCTGCCGCTATGCGTAGGGTGTTGGGGTCAATATACGTACCAGCGTTTGGACAAGGGTAGGCGTGTAACCAGTGTCCAGATTCTGGCCGGGACACTGCCAGCAGCCTCGCCCTGTCTCTGCCAGATGAATTGAGAATTATTGATTCGAGAATTGCGTCAGAAGCTAGTGTCCCAGGCCCTTTGTTTTTTGGGTGCATCCGGTAAAATTGGGTTCGGTCCAGCCAGCCACGCGTTCTTAGCTTCAGCCAAGCATGCGATCTCGCAGTTTGCAGCCATATCGGCTTTAAGGATTTTACCTGCGAGATCGGAGGTGCTATGGATTGAAGATAAGAACGCCGGCAGAGCAATAGAACATATTGTACGGGTACCCAACCCACCGTTCCTTATTGGTAAAGAAGCTTGGGTCCACGCCTGCTCGCTAAGACTGATATTAAGGATTGATTCAATTTGGAATTTTAAAGTTAGGTCAATGGATCGAACTAGGATGGGAAATTTCCATATAGGGCAACAGCGAAGCAGGTACGTAAATTTTGGAACGAGTAAGCAGAATTTCAAGATAAATAGGGCCGAATGGCTAGAAATTTTGGCTAGGCGGTCCGAGTGGTTATTAAATTTTGAAAATGAATTAGTTAGCAGAGGAGGGATAGCCTCATCGAAGATAGGTGAGCCGAGGAGGTACAGACTGTTCTTAGATAAAATTTTGATATTAGGTGCCAGAATATTAAAATTTTGATGAATTTGAAAAGCCAAGGATGTGTTTACTTTTTGTGAAATATATAGCTCACATTTATCAAAATTAAGATCCAAACCAATTGAATTGAATTTAATTTTTAGTTCGCTTAGATCTTTAAGGACAGTCTGCCAGTCTCCGCCAAGGGCGCCGTCGTCGAGGTACCACACGTTCAATTTCGAATTTAAATTATGAATTATCGAATTTATAGCCAAACTGAATATGGCTGGATCGAGAGGGTCACCCTGCTGACAGCCCACAGCCGAAAGGATCTCATCATTTTTATGCATTAATTTAGAAGGGCAAAGGTAACATTGGAGTAAAAAGTTGTATATTTCTGGGACATGTACTTTAATTTCATTCAGCAGGGCATCCCTGTTGACCGAATTGAATGCGTTTTTAACATCTATTTTAAGGAGAACTTCACACTGGTCGTCTTCTACGAAGGTGCGTGTTGCATGGACCGCCGCCTCGCAACCTCCGCGGGTACCAAATCCGACCTGTACAGGTTCAAATATATTTTGCAATTTATTGCGCGTGAGCCGAACGCAAACTTTGGCTGCCAAGCGCCGAAACGTTGAGCCCACGGCGATGGGACGAATGCCTCCATCCTTCTTTTTGAGCGCGATTAAGTTAGCTCCGTAAAGAATTGGCGTGACGTCCTGGCAAACATCTCCCACGATCATAAAATTCACTAGTTTAGTGAGGCTAGCAGTTAAGTGTTCGCCAGCTACTCCTGAGCCATGACTGGTGAGATCTATGAGGTGCTGTGGAGAGATGCCGTCCAGTCCGGACGCCGATCCTTTTGGGAAGGAAGAGAGGGCTGCTAATATGTCTCTCTCAGTGGCTTGGAGACAGGCGGTTGGGTCAGAAGAAGGATCGACAAAAATGGGGGTAGAAGGGCCTGGGGGGTGTTTTAAATGTAAAGCGGCAGCAGTCTCCGGTGTGTCAGGTGCAATTGTGTCATCCGAGAATAAAAGGCGTGTTGCGCCTTTAAGATCCCCGTCGTAAATCTTCTCCTCGACCTTTTTATAAAGGTTATAATTACTGGGTCTAGAAGACAAGGATGGTGTTGCAAGGGTAGGGGAAGACACGTTGCTTTTAATTTTTTGGCAGAGAGAAATGTTCGCGTCGGTTTTTTTCGAAACATGTAGAATTTTGAAAGGAAAAGTGAGTAGGTCGCGCCAAGACGTTTCGTTGTTATCACGTATGCAAGAGGTGATAGAACTGGACAGGGCCTCGGCCACTGTGGACCGGGCCCCGCGCGGTATTCGTTTGATTAATGGAGTTGATAGTTTGAGCTTGCCGAGGAGAGAATTTAAAGGAAGTGTATGTGATGTCGATGAGGTACTGGGGGTTTGGGAGCTTGTGTGGGGTAAGATGGAAAGAATACGTACCTGATGAGTGCGACTCTGGTGAATATGTAGGCCCTTAGTTGATTGGAAGGGTTTGTTGCACACTACACAACACTGCATTTACAGGTAGGCAACAGGGGAAATGCTTACACTTACTAATAACATTACAAGGATATAGGAACTAATAATTTAAACTGTACAGTTATATAAAAAGACTAGCTTGTGCCCGCGGCTTCGCTCGCGTTAAGAAGTATTATTATTAATTATGTATAGTTTTTGCGGCTTTACTTTTGTTTAGCGTGTGTAAAAAATAGGGCCTACAAAACTTCTTTGTACACAATATTCTTGACTAATCTGTCATTAGGCGCTAAAACTATCAAGCTACTGGGTGAACTTACTCGAGAGCAAGCAACATAAAACTGTCCATGAGAGAAGCAATGTTCTCTCAAGTCAATACCCGCAAATTTGAGAGTTTTCCCCTGAGACTTGCTATTCAAGATTGGTTTAATGATTCTAAGCCATGTTATAAGTTACGTCATGTTCTATTGTAAGATATTGAGGTTATCTTCGTTGATGAATAAAAAATGTATTATTCTGAGCCAGATAAACGTAATTCAGAATTCTGAAATGACTTATTATTGAAAAGCTTGAATGTATTTATTACGGATGCAAGAAGTTTCCCGATCATTACTCATCCCGTCCCAACGCGCCGCCCGCCTATAGGTACCGATTGACGACGATCGAGATGCCACCAAATACTACTTTTTTAATCTATTAGGATAACACGGGTCTCCATCCATACCTCAAAAGCAAAAAAAAGAACCCCCTTATAGGATCACGTGTAGCTGTCTTTCAGTCCGTCTGTTACAATCGATTTGCTGCAAAACTACTGGACCTATTAAATTGCAATTTGGCGCAAATGCTTTCAAGAATTTTCATGACCACAAATAAAATTTCAAAATCGGTGGCATTTTCGTAATTAACGTCCCAACAAACCATAAAAATTACACCCGTACTCATATTTAGTTATTTCAACCCCATCGCACCCCAAAAGGCGACCCGACCCGATAAACCATTAAAGCATTACCAATGGTTTTTCAGACTTTGTCACCACATTTCTCCCTTTTAGGGGTTGAATTAAAAAAAACCTGAAACACGTGTTTACTCATTTATTGTTAGAAATACTCCTGTGAAGTTTCGAATAAAATAGTCTAACTAATCTTGTTTCCCCATACAAACTCTGGAACCCCATTTCACCCCTTTAGGGGGTGAGTTTTGAAAAATCCTTTCTTAGTGCACCGCTTCACCTTATAAGGAACCTACGTGCCAAATTTGAACTCTCTAGAACCAGCGGTTTAGTATTTAGACATTTCAATCCCATTTCACCCCAACAGGGGAGATGGTAACTCACGTTGGATTTTAAAATCGTTGTGGTTTTCGTAATCAGCGACCTGATAAACCATAAAAATAATACCCATGCTGATTTTCAGACTTTGTCACCACATTTCTCCCTTATAGGGGTTGAATTTTCAAAAAACCTGAAACACGTGTTTATTCATTTATCGTTAGAAATACTCCTGTAAAGTTTCGAATAAAATAGTCTAACTAATCTTCTTTCGCCATACAATCTTTGGACCCCCATTTCACCTCTTTAGGGGGTAAATTTTGGAAAATCCTTTCTTAGTGCACCCCTACACCTTATAAGGAACCTACGTGCCAAATTTGAACTCTCTAGAACCAGCGGTTTATTATTTAGACATTTCAACCCCATTTCACCTCAACAGGGGAGATGGTAATTCACGTCCGCCACGTTGGATTTTAAAATCGTTGCGGTTTTCGTAATCAGCGACCCGATAAACCATAAAAACAATACCCATATTGATTTTCAGACTTTGTCACCACATTTCTCCCTTTTAGGGGTTGAATTTTCAAAAACCTGAAACACGTGTTTACTCATTTATCGTTAGAAATACCCCTGTGAAGTTTCAAATAAAATAATAATAACCAATCTTATTTCCCCATACAAACTTTGGAACCCCATTTCACCCCTTTAGGGGGTGAGTTTTGAAAAATCCTTTCTTAGCGGATGCCTACGTCATAACATCTACCTGCATGCCAAATTTCAGCCCGATCCGTCCAGTGGTTTGGGCTGTGCGTTGATAGATCACTATGTCAGTCAGTCAGTCACCTTTGAGTTTTATATATATAGATAAAGGTAAATTTAAGTAAATATAGAAATATGTCACGGCAGAACGGCAGCGTTTATTAGTTGTCACGGAGCCGGTGTCACTGGTGACGGTTGCCCGGGCGCCGCGTCGGCACGGCAACTGCGGCGTCCCTGGCGTCCTTAGTTACTCGTAAAACGGATACTTAAATGCTGAAATCTTTTTAATAGATTCGTGAAAGAAGAATTTCATTTAATTTTTGCGTCGAGATTTAAGTCCGACTCTTCTCCGGTGGATCGGTAAAATGTAATTGGCTCAGGCACCTTATACCATGCTTAGTAGCATATCGTAGCGACCAAGTGGTAAAGGATATAACCAAATAAAATTTCAGAGATACTTTCAATTTAAAGAAGTAAATATTTTACTGCTGTCTTTAGTGTATGTACTCGTAAACCATCATTGGTATTTAATGCGTCATATTTTTAGGACATGTACCCAGTGAATATCGCGTTATCCAGCAACCAATAGTTAGTGTTTTAGTGTGGATGTTGAAATAAACTGCGACAGTCCCGCAAATAATTGGTTTTATGTGTTTGATCTGAGCAATAAAGGCGGAAGAGTACCTCATACCATTAAAAAAGATGACGCCTATATCTAAGTGTAGTTAGTCCAATATAAAGATTTGATTCCAATAAAAAATTTACTCGATCAACATCCTCAAAAAAAAAAACATCTTGCCTATGCATAAAAAAGACCACTCCCTATGTAGCAGAGGCTGGCCAACTGTTTTCTTCTCATGTACATTATTAACTACCCTCTGCTTGTTATATTGCGTAAGGCCCCAGAGCTGGTGCTTACCTCTGCCAGAGAATCTCTCAGACTACGAGTATACAAAGAGGTAACGCCGCCAGCATACTGGGGACCATGCCGCAGGCGAACCTTTTAGATGGGGTATTTTTTTGGACCCTTTTTCATTTTTATTATATTATAGGTTATTTTGAGTAAGATTTTGTATTTTTTTCCTATTTAATGAAATAATTAATAAAAGTAAAAAAAAGCAAACGACAAATTTAGTGTGATTGGTATATATATGTATACAATAGAGCAGTCTGTGGTGCGAGTCCAACTTGGTACTATAATAGTATAGGTAGGTTGATTTATATTGTTTACGTTCAAAGTACCTAGTCTACATTTATAGCTAAAATTATTGTCATTATAAGTGTATTAGCCAAAATGTTTCGATATCTCTTTATAAAGCATAATAAAAAAGCCCATCATTCTAATCGTAAACAACAATGGTGCAGTACGTCAGTAAATTTCCAATATTTCCGATTTCATTAACAATAATATTATCATTCGCTGGTGGTGTGACCGCAGAACCATTTGTCAATCTTCTAAGCAATACGGAATGCACCAAACCTGATTTACCGTACGCAGAATACTCTCCCTTCGTCTACAACTATGAGTTATACAATGTGAGTAATGGAGTTACAAATTTAAGAGGAAATATTACAATCAAAGAAGATATTAAATTCGAAACCTTGAAATGGACTATGCGATTCGGCGTCGAAGTAGGAAATCAAATCATTTGGAAATACGCGAAGAGGAATATAGATTGCAAAAATCCGTATACGAAGATGATTTTGGACCTGTATCACGTAAAATATGAGAAAATTTGTACAGTGAAGGAAGGCGTCATCTTTGTTAATGGTATAAAGTACTCTTCCGCCTTTATTGCTCAGATCAAACACATACCACAAATAAATTGCGGGACTGTAGCAACTTATATTGACATCCACACTAAAACACTAACTCTTGGTTGCTGGTTAACGCGATTTTCAATGGGTACATGTTCTAAAGATATAAAGCATTAAATACCTAAATATGGCAGCTGCAGTATAATATTTACTTCTAAGATAGTCTATGACATAAGCTTATCTCTCTCTAAGGCGGATCATGACCATGATGTCAAAATGGCGTTATATTTAAAAATAAATGTTCAAACCGAATAAATCGAATTATTTCCCCTTACTTGCTTGTTCATGATAATATGGGTTTCCAAGTTCTTTTTAGGGTTCCACAGCCAAAGGGTAAAAACGGGACCCTATTACTAACTCCACTGTCCGTCCGTCTGCCTGTCTGTCACCAGGCTGTATCTCATGAACCGGGATAGCTAGACAGATGATGTATTTCAGTTGACGCTATAAGAACAAATACTAAAAACAGAATAAAATAAATATTTCAGTGGTGCTTCCATACAATAAACGTTATTTTATTTGCCGTTTTTGTATTTGATTTTACGGAACCCTTCGTGCGCGAGTCTGACTCGCACTTGGCCGCTTTTATTTACATTTGTGCACTTACACATTATTCAAGTTGGCAATTTGGTTTAATGGGAACTTGACACTTGTATGCATCTGTCATTTTCCAGAGGATCAACTGAAGAAATGAAATGAAATAATTTATTCAGTAAGTACTCCACAAAGGCACTTACTATTTTTTTAATCGTTGTCATGGCGATAAACTAGAATATATTTATTATTTTTTTAATCGTTGTCATGGCGATAAACTAGAATTGCCTCTTATTAAAGGCTTCACTTTTGGAGCGCTAGTACTTAACCTATCTACATAATTTCTATGTTTATTTTACATGTTTTTTGATTTTCTATGTACACGTTTCAAGGCGAAACAATAACTCCATAGAGCGTCTCCTCGTCCAAGGTAAAGTGGAGGGAACCAGATCACGTGGAAGATCACCCATGCGATAGACCGACCAGATCAAATCGGCTGTGGGCGGACCTATGCATGAGTGCACCAGAAAGTCTGTGAATCGCGAGAAATGGCGCTATATCATACAGCGAACAATATCTGCCTCTAATAGTACTACGAGTTGATCACGACCGCTCTGTAAAGAGTGAAACGACTAAGAAGAATCCACACGTAAGGTACCAAAGGAAATAAAGTTAAATCTATGTTGACGTGCACTCATAGTTAGCTCACATAATTTTTACCACTACCTATGTACGTACCAGTCAACGACAAACGTATATGTTTACACTTTCTAACGATATACAAGGCGAAAAATTAAATGTAGTATAACTAAGACCTAGCTCGATAATACCATAACATAATATCAATCCATAACAAAAAAAATGCATAAGTACTATGCCAAATTTCAACTCAATCGGAAAGCTAGAACTAGTACATAAAGTATCAAAATTACTTATAGAGGACCCACCTACTAAATTGTATAAATCATAGACAATTGGTAATACCGCAAGGAAATATCTGTCAACATTATTTGGCTAGCCAGTCCCTATAGAAACAATAGAATAACGTCATCTGTCTAGCTATCACGGATCATGAGATACAGCCTGATGACAGACAGACAAGACGGACGGACAGTGGAGTCTTAGTAATAGGGTCCAGGGTTTTTACCCTTTGGCTGTGGAACCCTAAAAAGAACATGGAATCCCATATCATGCACAAGCAAGGAAGCTGGAATAAATTAGATTTTGTTTGTACATTTCATTTTTGAAATATAACGCCAATTTGACATCATCATCACGCTGCCAGATATAAGCTTATATCGATGACCGTGAGCTGGGAAGTAAATATTTTACTGTTGTCATATTAGTGTATGTTCTCGTAAACCAATTGGTATTTAATGCTTCATATTTTTAGAACATGTACCCAGTGAATATCGCGTTATCCAGCAACCAAGAGTTAGCGTTTTAGTGTGGATGTCGAAATAAACTGCGACAGTCCCGCAAATAACCAATTATTTGCTTGATCTGAGCAATAAAGGCGGAAGAGTACCTCATACCATTAAAAAAGATGACGCCTTTCTTCACTGTACAATAAAATTGTTCTCATATTTTACGTCAAACAGTTCCAAAATCTGTTTCGTATATGTTTGCAGTCTAGATTCCTCTTTATGTATCTCCAAATGATTTGATTTCCAATTTCGATGCCGAATCGCATTGTCGATTTCAAGGTTTCTCCCATCATATCTTCTTTGATTGTAATATTTCCTCTTAAATTTGTTACTCCGTTACTCATATTGTATAATTCATAGTACCAGACGAAGGGAGAGTATAGTGCGTAGGGTAAATCAGGTTTGGTGCCATTCCGTATTGCTTAGAAGATTGAAAAATGGTTCCGCTGTCGTCACACTATCAGTGAATGATATTGATATGGTTATTGTTAATGAAATCGGAGATTTTGGAAATTTACTGACGTACTGCAACATTGTTGGTTACATTTAAAATGATGGGCTTTTTAATTATACTATACGTATAAATATATATATATATAAACATTTTGGCTAATACACTTATAATGACAATAATTATAGCTATAAATTTTATTTATTATAGTATATAAATATAATAGGTATATAAATCACACAAATATTTGCCCTGTCCGGGATTCGAACCCGGGACCGCCGGCTCAGTAGGCAACACATAAGAACATTGTAACATTGATAATATGTTGAGAAACATGTTTGATCATAGAGAAAAATGTCTAAAACAATCAGTATTTTTGAACGAATAGGGACTGTTGAGAATTGATAGGTTTTTACCCACTGGCCACACAATCAGTTAGTTCATTTTTCTTTCACGGCGCTGCGAGCGCGCGCGCTGTCGCCAGCGGACGCGAGCCGGGGCCAGTTGGTAATATTGGTTTTTAACGTAACGGCTCTTGAACATTATAACCTCCGTGGTTTGGGAGATATTTTGGAAGTTTTACGCTTTAACGGAAAGTGTTGAAATACGGCACAATTCCTTGTACGGTGGGCTGCTTCGGGCGCCCCAAGGATTGTTATTTAGAGTGATATAAGGACTACTACAGTGTGAATTGTGTTTGGCGTGTTTGCTGACGAGATCGGGGCGGCGGCGGCGCAGACCGGGACGTCGTTTATTGGTGCAAGTAAACATACATACACTTTACACAAAACAGAAACACAACCTTGCAGCCAGGAAGATATTCGGCTGAACTCCAGGTTAGCAAAGTAGATCAAGTTAGGTTAAGTACATAGGGCGCGTATCGCGTTCCATTGTTTCGCGCTAGGCAAGATTGCTTTGGTAATTTGTTCTTACATGGGCCCGGGATAAATTCAATTTGTGTCTGGCGCAAACAAATTTTGGTAGCAGAGCGTGGTTCATATCCACAGAAAAGATATTCGATTCATTTACGTAGAAATAAAGTAATTTAGTTGCATCGAAATCATAATTGAAATTTGACGGTGGATTGCGCTTGTTTCGCATTCCAATCTATTAACGTTAAGTTGTATTTGCGTAATTAAGAGTAACTAAATTATAAGAATATTAGTTATTACTTTCAATTGAAATGTTAGTTGAGTGAATAAAGTAAATATAGTTGCGTTTCGATACGGAGAAACGTATTAATAAGTAATTAATAATTGGGGTTCCGCTGAACTATTATTCACTCAAAATACATTTAATTTAAAATAAATTTAGTGTTGTTTGCCGTTGCGTAATATATTGGTGTTGGGTGAATAACTTTGAAGTTGTCGCGTTTGGTACGAAAAATAAAAACGGATTGTTATTGTCGAAAATCGGGGTTCCACGGACAAAATTATTCACCCAAATTTATTAATTTATTTTTAAAAAATTATTTTATTGATCCGCGTTATCGAGGTTGGTACCATGGCTCCATCAGTAGTTAAAACGGTCGCGTCAAGGGTCGAATCGGAATTAAGATGGTTTTCATTAGTCGTTACGTTAATTGGTCGTACGGATCGCGAGGACGCATTATTGTCACGCGCGCGACAGGTAGATGAAAGATATGACGCGGTATTGAAATTGCATGCCGAATATTTGGCCCGTATTGACGAAGAGGAGACCGGGGAAAGTCGGACCCAGGCTGTTGAAGTGGTGCAACGCAATGTAGACCAGTGCGGTGATATGGTGATGAGTATCATCCAAGCGGCAGCGGATATCGAGCGCGCCCGAAAAGGGGATGTTGGGGTAAGGCGTGCACCCAGTGGTGTGGCACTAATGGCGCCGTTGCCACCAGTGAATGTCCCGGAATTTGGTGGTGAATATGCCGACTGGCCGAGGTTTCGCGACATTTTTAACAGCGTGGTGCACTCGCGCACGGATTTGACCCCCGCGTATAAAATGGCGCAGTTGATGGGGAGATTACGCGGTGAGCCTCACGATATTTTGACTCATTTGGAGATTACGGATTCCAGTTACGAGACGGCATGGGGCCTATTAATTGACCGATATGATAATCGGCGATTAATTATTGATGGGCTCATCGAAAAAATATTTAGTATATCGAAGGTCACTAATGTACACGAAATACGGTCGAAAATCCTTAATCCCGTCACGGTGGCGGTGAATACGCTGGAGCGACTCAAGTTGTCACTAGGGGACAACAAGTACATTGTTGTGAACCGGGTTTTGCGCAAGTTACCTAGCGAGGTGGTGGCGCGGTTTGAGCAGTCACATGGGGGTGATTCATCGAGTCACCTCCCAACATTTGACGAATTGAGGGCGTTCCTGGAGGGTGAGTGCAGGCGGGCGGATTGCCAAGGGGCAACCACGCCGCAACCCCCCACGTCACCCCGGCGTACGGTTGGGCCCAAACCGGTGGAGCCCCGTCGGGGAGGACAGCGGTACAACGCCCTTCAATCGGAAGTGTGCCCCTTCTGCCGGAAGGGGGGACACGCGATCATCGCGTGCGCGGATTTTGAAGCACAGCGGGTGCAGAGGCGCAGGGGGGTGGTCAAGCAGCGAAACTTGTGCTTCCGCTGCCTAGGCGCACACTATGTGCGTGAATGCAGTAAGACCACCAACTGCCGAGTATGTGGAGGAGCCCATCATGAACTTCTCTGCCTGGCTGAGAGTGGGGAGCGGTACGGGGCCTCATCGGGAGGCCATCCTCCCTCTCCTAAGCCAGCCTTGGGCGGACGGTCGCCCCCCCACCGGGGAGGGGGGTCACCCAGAGACCAGCGGTCGCCCCCTCCTCGGAGAGGGGGGTCACCCAGAGACCAGCGGTCGCTCCCTCCTCGGGGAGGGGAGTCATCGAGGACTCCGGAGTACCGCCGGATGCCGCAGTCTCCTCCGCGGGGGGGGGATCGGCGCCGAGATTCGGGCGGGTGCCCGGAGATGACCCATGGGGAGTCGGGTTACGCGACTTACTCGGCCGCGCTGGGGGGCAGGTTGCCGCCCCCGAGTAGTCGCTTCTCCCCACCACTCGCAGAGCGCCCACGTTTGATGGCGCGTCCGCCGCAGATGGGACGGATGCCGATGGGTTATTACCAGCCGGCGCGCATGGCACCGATGGGTCGCGGTGTGTACTACCCGGGGTGGGACCCATACCTGGGCCAGGGGCCCTCTCCCCCTCCAGCAGAAGGGGAGGGAGGTGCCCCCTGCTAGCAATTAGCAGTCTGTTCATCCGTCGTGCCCACCCCACCAGTGACGGTATTATTACCGACGGCTAAGATTACCGTCAGGGGTACGGATGGACGGCCAGTGCCAGTGAGGTCACTCCTGGATTCGGGGGCACAAGGTTGTATCGTGTCCAGCCGCCTAGTGGCCAGGCTGGGCCTCAGGTTGGAGCCATCACGGGATGGCGCAATAGGTATAGGTGGCAATCAGGTGCCTGACATCAGGGGTCAGACGGACCTCCTGTTTGAGATGGGTGACTCGGCATCGATCACGCGGGTGAAGGCCACGGCTATTGTTTTAGATGAAGTGGTCGGGGTTCTTCCTTCGGTACGGTTACCGCTGGCGGTAACGAAGCTGACCAAGGGATTGGAGTTGGTCGACCCTCACTTCGCAATTCCCGGACGGGTGGACGTCTTACTTGGAACTGACGTCCTCGGGAAGCTGCTGCGGAGCGGTAAGCGGGAGCTGCAACCAAACGGGTTGGTGGCCGTGAGTACCGCAGGTGGGTACGCATTATTGGGCCCAGTACGGGGACCACAGGACGCAACGGATTATAGCAACATATACTACGGCAGCGTGTTATCGGAGGTCCTGCAAAGGTTCTGGGCAACAGAAGAGCCACCCACAGCTCCCAGGACAAGCCCACTGGACGAGGAGTGCGAGACATTTTATCAGTGCAACACGGTGCGTCTCCCTTCGGGCAGATTTATGTCACGGCTGCCGTTTCTATCGACGCGACCTCCGCTGGGGAGCTCCAGGGGCCTGGCTGAGAAACGGATGATGGCCATGGAAAGGCGCATGAAACGGGACTCCAACTTTCGGCGAAAGTATGTTGAGTTCATGCGTGAATATTTGGCTTTGGGTCACATGTCGGTATCCAGGGTAGACTGGCGTCGTGAGGAGCACTACGTATTGCCTCATCATGCAGTCCTGAAGACACCTGACTCCAAGATCAGGGTCGTGTTCGACGGGAGCGCGGCGACATCTAACGGGGTGTCCCTGAATCAATGCCTGCACGCTGGTCCTAAGTTGACCAGAGACATTGCAGACATTCTAACGGACTTCAGAAGACACCAAGTTGTCTTCGTTACGGATGTGAGGATGATGTTTCGCCAAACGGAGATCCATCCGGACGACCGTCGGTTCCAGCTGATATTGTGGCGAGAGAGCCCAGAAGAACCGATGATCACGTATGAGCTGAACACGAACACGTACGGATTAAAGCCCAGCCCGTATGTAGCGATGCGGACGCTACGAGAGCTGGCTGACCAGGAACGGCTGCGCTTCCCTCGCGCAGCTGCAGTCATCGACCGGGATGTCTACGTGGATGACATTTGTACGGGCACGGACAGCATTGAGCAAGCGCTCATCCTAAGGGATGAATTGGTGGCGCTCATGGCCTCCGGTGGCTACGAACTCAGGAAGTGGCTGTCAAACTGCCCAGAGGTGCTGGCAGGACTACCAGCTGAGCACCAACAAGACCCGCATTTGTTTGAGGACTCGGATAATCCTCATGCGTTGGCAATTTTGGGGGTCCAGTACCGACCGACTCAGGATGTCTTTACTTATAATTGTGAGGCCGAATTGCTGTCGAAGACCTGGACCAAGCGATCAGTCCTTTCGACTATCGCACGAACGTTCGACCCAAATGGTTGGATCTCTCCGGTCACGTTTATGGCAAAGTTCTTCATGCAGAAGCTTTGGTTGGCCCAACTAGGCTGGGATGAGCAGCTCACGGACGAGCTGCTGCACGAGTGGACGGCATTCGTGACCACATTGCCGCATATTAAAGAAATTGAGATCCCGCGCAAACTGCTCCCTCAGGCGGGAGCCAGGGTGACCCTGCATGGGTTCTGCGATGCTTCTGAGAAAGGGTACGCGGCCGCGGTCTACCTGAGAACAGGTGAGACTGCTGGCGAGGGCGTTGTACGCTTGGTCATGGCCAAGAGCAAGGTTGCGCCTGTTCGGACCCGGTGGACGATTCCGAAGATGGAATTGGCGGGTGCCGCGCTCCTGACCCGCCTCCTAAACCATGTGGCGCAGAACCTGCGTGGCACGGTGGATCTGAATGACACGGTTTACGCATGGACGGACAGCCAGATCGTGTTGTGCTGGCTGCAGACTTCGGTCCATACGCTTGAGGTATTTGTGGCCAACCGAGTGTCACAGATAAATAACTCGGAGACTCCTCTGGTCTGGAGACATGTTCCAGGTGAAGTTAACCCGGCAGACTGCTCGAGTCGCGGCTGCCCGGCGCCTGCTCTGGTTGAGCATTCTCTCTGGTGGGGGCCTCAATGGCTGGAGCGGCCACATACGGAGTGGCCTTTCAATGACTGCGGACGCCAGCCACTACCCCCTGACCAGGGTCTGAGAGTCAATGTGACTACAGTGGAGTCTGTGGCAGTGGACCACACTCTTTTGGAACGGTATAGCTCACTAGGGAAGCTACTTCGAGTCACGGGATGGATAATGCGGTTTTTCCATAATTGTCGAAGCCCTGCGGCACAGCGCAACCTGTCACCTGTAATGGGACCTGAGGAGCAGCAAAGGGCTCTCTCACGTTGGGTGGGGGTCATTCAGGGGAATGAGTTCCAGGATGAACTTAGGATCTTGCGGACTGGCGTGGGCAGAATGAAGAAGAGCCTTGTCCCCCTCAACCCGTTTATTGATGAGCACGGAATGCTCCGGGTGGGAGGCCGACTACGGAATGCCGAATTGCCGTATTCAGCGCGGCATCCTTTAATTCTTCCCAAGAAGGGAGCTCTGGTGGAGCTGTTGGTTTGGGACCGTCACATCAGGAATTCACATGCAGGCTGCAACACACTGCTGGGCATTTTGCAGCGGGAGTTCTGGATTTTGTCGGCACGGAGAGTGATACGGAGCGTTGTGTTTCGATGCTTGCCTTGTTACCGGCTCAAGGCAGCCACAATGCAGCCACAAATGGGAGATCTCCCGCCCGACCGAGTTACGGAAGCTCGGCCGTTTGCTGGTGTGGGGACAGACTTCGCGGGGCCTTTCATGGTCAAGACATCACGCCTTCGCAACGCGAAGTCGGTTAAGGCATATTTGTGCGTCTTCGTGTGTCTGGCGACCAAGGCCGTTCATTTGGAAATGGTAGCTGATCTCTCTACGGAGGCCTTTTTGGCAGCGCTGGACCGATTCGTTTCTCGACGAGGGATACCGGCCTTGATCCGGTCGGATTGTGGTACCAACTTCAAGGGCGCCGATCGTTGTCTAAAGGAAATTGTATTATTTTTAAGTCAATATGAGCGAGAGATCGGCACGGCCATCGCCAGTCGGGGCATTTCGTGGTATTTCAGTCCACCTGGATGCCCCCACTGGGGTGGAATATTTGAGGCAGTGGTTAAGTCTGCCAAGACTCATTTGTATCGGGTCATCGGCTCAACGATCCTCTCCTTTGAGGAATTGTCAACGGTGTTCTGCAAAATTGAGGCAGTTTTAAATTCGCGCCCCTTGTGTCCGTTGAGCGCTGACCCGAATGACCTGGAGGCCATTACCCCAGGTCATTTTTTGATTGGCCAACCACTTAACGCCTTGCCGGAGTATCCGTATACGGATGTTAAGTTGTATAGGTTGTCACGGTATCAGATGTTGCAGCAAATGACTCAAAATTTTTGGAAGCGATGGTCGCTTGAGTATTTGCACATTCTTCAGCAACGCGTTAAGTGGACGGACAGGACGACCCCACCGTGCGTTGGAGACCTCGTACTGGTTAAGGATGCTAACCTATCACCGTTGTGTTGGCGACGGGGGCGTATCGTTAACTTGATAGCGGGCAAGGATGGGTCTCCACGGATCGCTGATGTACAAGTGAGGGACTCGATCCTCAGACGGGCGGTTTCAACGCTATCCCGACTACCGGGAGTTTGAGCGGACCGACGACGGGTCGGTCCGGGGCGGGTGGTTGTTGAGAATTGATAGGTTTTTACCCACTGGCCACACAATCAGTTAGTTCATTTTTCTTTCACGGCGCTGCGAGCGCGCGCGCTGTCGCCAGCGGACGCGAGCCGGGGCCAGTTGGTAATATTGGTTTTTAACGTAACGGCTCTTGAACATTATAACCTCCGTGGTTTGGGAGATATTTTGGAAGTTTTACGCTTTAACGGAAAGTGTTGAAATACGGCACAATTCCTTGTACGGTGGGCTGCTTCGGGCGCCCCAAGGATTGTTATTTAGAGTGATATAAGGACTACTACAGTGTGAATTGTGTTTGGCGTGTTTGCTGACGAGATCGGGGCGGCGGCGGCGCAGACCGGGACGTCGTTTATTGGTGCAAGTAAACATACATACACTTTACACAAAACAGAAACACAACCTTGCAGCCAGGAAGATATTCGGCTGAACTCCAGGTTAGCAAAGTAGATCAAGTTAGGTTAAGTACATAGGGCGCGTATCGCGTTCCATTGTTTCGCGCTAGGCAAGATTGCTTTGGTAATTTGTTCTTACATGGGCCCGGGATAAATTCAATTTGTGTCTGGCGCAAACAGGGACCATGATCCAATTTCTAGGGCTAATATGTGGAATAATTGGACTCTTCGTGAGTGAGGGTCAGGGTGTGGTGACCGACGCTTTGGTGCAGGTGCTCGTTCTACTGTAGTTGGTCATTGACATCTCAAACCCTATGAAAACTTCTTGCTAGATACAAGTACACCTAACCTGATTTTACTGAAGGGATCCACACTAGTTAGTCAATTCGCTGTTGGTCCAGATTTTAGGACAAATTGCGTATTGGACCAAACGCTAATCAGACAAACAGCGACCTGGACCAAATGCGAGCCAGACGTAACGACTAACAAATAAAAAAAAAGAATAAGTCCTTTTAAAAAGACAGTCCTCATATCATATCTAAATCAATTTGGTTATAATACAATGTTACTAGACTGAGTAGACAAGTGATTATCCTAACCAAAAAGTATGATTAGTTTTTAATATCACAACATTATTATACATATAAAATAACTTTTTGAGCGATCGCATCATGGATATGTACCCGTAATTAAGCGGATAAGTATATAATATTAATTGTAGTTATTCGAGCTACACTAACCAATAGGGATGACGACTGATGATAAATTCTACAGGATACTGTATTTATATGAAAAAAATTAACTCAATATGTCATGAAACATCGTTTTTTTTTTAATTGTGACTTAAGAGCTCGCGCAGACAAAGAGCGGTCAGAGTTCAGTTTGAGTTCCACGTTCTAGTGACCGTTGACCGCTCAAGAGTTCCGACGCACACAAGTGGTGTTCAAATTCTCGCGTTCTGGTTTCGTTTATGACTTTGTACATGCAACATGTCACGCCGCTATGTCTGAGGTTGCAAATACGGAAAAGTTAATTGAATTAGTTTGGGAAAGGAGTTCATTATACGATTTAAGTGACGTAGACTATAAAAACCGTGACAAAAAAGCAGAAGCTTGGCTTCAAGTTGCCACAGCAATGGGATTTGGAGAGAGCAAGAGAAATCTCTTTTTAGAAGCTACTAAGCTCAACAAGAACAATAATTCTTCATCGGAAGATGAACTTTCTTGTGACATGTTGCATGTACAAAGACACAAACAAACCATAACGCGAGAATTTGAACGCCACTTGTGTGCGTCGGAACTCTTGAGCGGTCAACGGTCACTAGAACGTGGAACTCAAACTGAACTGTGACCGCTCCCTGTCTGCGCGAGCTCTAAACGCACTTTTTCATGGTGAAAATGGCAAATTACTTATCGTCTCCATACAAATATTGGTACCCAACCTACAAATGATGTCACATGTAAGTGGCCATTTGTATTGAGCGTTTTAGCACTCCGTAGGAATGTTGAACTTTGACGGTTATTTCTGACTTTTATAGCAGTTGAAGTGTAGGTAGTCCTATCTAAATATTTGATTCCAATGAAAAATAGGATCGATTGATCTCCTTAAAAAAAATCGTCATGCCTATTGATCTTGTAATATATCTATTAAAAAATCTTCTAAAAAAGACCACTTCCTAAGTAGCAGAGGCTGGCCAACTGCCAAATTCTACATCTCGATGTACATTGTTTAACTGAACCTTGCTATACTTGTTAGGTACCTATATTGCGTAAGAAAATGAAAATGAAAATGAAAATGATTTATTTGAATAACAATTGTTACAAGTCGATTTATACATAATTTTTATAAATTACATGTACCTATATGTCCAATTTCGTATCATTTAAAATACACACACTATAATACTAGTGGTAGATTAAAAAAATCCTTATAGTCGTAAAAAAAATTTTCATGAAGCCATTTTTTTAGTTGTACTTTGAAACTTGTGGTGGTAGTTGCATTTGTTACATTTTCAGGTAGCCGGTTGTACACTATCGGTCCCAAGCTATAAATGCATTTTTTGGTTTTAGCTAATTGGTGTGGCGCTGCTACGAGCCTATTAAGGTTTTTGTTGCTGCGTAAGGGGTATCTGGAGTTAATACCCTTGCGTTTAAACATGTCCAGGTTGTCGTGCGTAAACGTTGCCACCTGGTATACGAGTAGGCACGGTAGAGGTAAAATATGGAACTCCTGGAATAGTTCTCGGGCCGGAGCGTCCTTCGGCCTGCCTGCCATAGCTCCCAGACCCCAGAGCTGGTGCTTACCTCTACCAGAGAATCTCTCTGACTATGCAATGTGGTAACGCCGCCAGACCTTTTAGATGAGGTATTCTTTATATGACACTTTTCTGTTTTTTGTATCATAGGTTATTTAGAGTAAGGTTTTATAAATTTTTTCTATATAATTAAATAATGTACAAAAAAATTGGGCAAGTGCGAGTCCGACTCGCGCATGAAGGGTTCCGTAGCATAAAACAAGTTTGTTGTATGGGAGCCCCCCTAAATATTTATTTTATTTTATTTTTAGTATTTGTTGAAATAGCGGCAATAGAAATACATCATCTGTGAAAATTTCAACTGTCTAGCTGTCACCGTTTTTGAGATACAGCCTGGTGACAGACGGACGGACGGACGGACGGACGGACAGCGAAGTCTCAGTAATAGGGTCCCGTTTTTACCCTTTGGGTACGGAGCCCTGAAAAAAACCAATGTCAAATTAAGTGTGATTGGTATATACAAAAGAGTAGTCTCTGGTGCAAGCCCAACTTCGTACTATAATAGTATAGGTAGGTCGATTGTTAACGTTTAAAGTACCTAAGTCTAGATTTATAGGTAAAATTATTGTCATTATAAGTGTATTAGGCAAAATGTTTATATATATCTTTATAAAGCATAATAAATGAGTCCATCATTTTAATCGTAACCAACAATGTTGCAGTACGTCAGTACTTTTCCAATATTTCCAATTTCATTAACAATAATATTATCATTCGCTGGTGGTGTGACCGCGGAATCATTTGTCAATCTTCTAAGTTGTACGGAATGCACCAAACCGGATTTACCGTACGCAGAATACTCTCCCTTCGTCTACAACCATGAGTTATACAATCAAAGTAATGGAGTTACAAATGTACGAGGAAATATTACATTCAAAGAAGATATTAAAGGAGGAACCTTGAAATCGACTATGCGATTCGGCATTGAAGTAGGAAATCGAATCATTTGGAAATACGCGAAGAGGAATATAGATTGCAAAAATCCGTATTCGAAGATGATTGTGGACCTGTTTCACATAAAATATGATAACAATTGTACAGTGAAGAAAGGCGTCATATTTGTAAATGGTATAAAGTACTCTTCCGCCTTTATTGCTCAGATCAAACACATACCACAAATAAATTGCGGGACTGTAGCAACTTATGTTGACGTCCACACTAAAACTCAAACTCTTGGTTGCTGGATAATGCGGTTTTCAATGGGTACATGTTCTAAAAATGTAAAGCATTAAATACCTAAATATGTCAGCTGCAGTATAATATTTACTTCTAAGATAGTCAATGACATAAGCTTATCGCTCTCTAAGGCGGTGTGATAATGATGTCAAAATGGCGTTATATTTAAAAAAATAAATGCTCAAACCGAATAAATCTAATTATTTCACCTTACTTGCTTGTTTATGATCATATGGGTTTCCAAGTTCTTGTTAGGGTTTTTACAGCCATACGGTAAAAACGGGACCCTATTACTAACTCCACTGTACGTCCGTCTGGTCTGTCTGTCACCAGGCTTTATCTCATGAACCGTGATAGCTAGACAGATGATGTATTTCTGTTGCCACTATAACAACAAATACTAAAAACAGAATAACATAAATATTTAAGTAGTGGTGCTCCCATACAATAAACTTTATTTTATTTGCCGTTTTTGTATTTGATTTTACGGAACCCTTCATGCGCGAGTCCGACTCGCACTTGGCCGGTTTTATTTACATTTGTGCACTTACACATTAGTCAAGATGGCAATTTGGTTTAATGGGGACTTGACACTTGTATGCATCTGTCATTTTCCAGAGGATCAACTGAAGAAATTAAATAAAATGAAATGAAATAATTTATTCAGTAACGTAGTCCACAAGGGCACTTTTACTATTTTTTTAATCGTTGGCATGGCGATAAACTAGAATTGATTCTTATCATTTTTTTAATCGTTGTCATGCCGATAAACTAGAATTGACTTTTTTTTTTTGGCATGTATTTAAATAGATATCTGTATATTCCCTTTTTCGATCAAAATATTTGAAAGTTTCACCAAAAATACTGACTTGCACACTAATTATACACACTAAATAATGCGAATTAAATATACTATTTAAAGGTATTTGCAAAACTATTTTACTGGATATAAAAAAAATAAAACAAACCTAACCTAATATTTTCTTCGGTTTCCGCGACTGTCACACATTTAAATAAAACAATTTAAACGGATTATATCGCGTATATTAATTATTTGAGCCTCCCTGACGTTACGTCTGGTAGTTAAATTATATAATATAAAATTGCAAATTTTAAGATGAAAGAAAGATCTAAGGCTTAAAGAAATCTTTCTTTATAAATAATTTTGAAGATTATTAGTTTAATTTAACTTAAAACCTTAAAAATAAAATAAAGTTCTAGTAATTATACCTACTAAAGAAATTATTCCTAAAAAATTAATTGTATGAAAAAAAATATTTTTAATTTTAAATCATTTTAACTTTAAATAATTAAATATTATTGAGGAGTAAATAATACGAATATAATATAAAAGTATAATTCATCTTATTATAATAAAAATAAATGTTAAAATAAAAAAATCATTTTTTTATATAAAATTAATTATTATTCATTTAGGAAAAAATCCAATAAATGGGGGTAAACCTCCTAACCTCCGTTTAAATTGTTTTATTTAAATGTGTGACAGTCGCGGAAACCGAAGAAAATATTATGTACACCAGTACGGACTGGATGTAGCAAACCAACTCAGGCGGTATGAAAACCTCAGGACGGGACTCGCACGAGCTAGAAGTTCATTGAATTTCCTTAAAAGCTGCCGTGATGAAGATCTTATTCCTACATGCGTGAAGATAGCACCGAAGAAGGACATTTTCGGTAGTGATCGCATTCTCCGCCAGGCGAGTATAAAGTTATTGTGCAAACTAATCCATAATACCCGTTACTCAGCACATAAATTAGAACAACAGATTAAGGAAAAGAGTGATGAATTGAATTGAAATGTGATTTCAAAGAAATTGTTGAACAAGGCAATAGACGTTATGCGTCGAAATTTGAATGTTGTACGCGTAAGAAAACTGCTAAGTTTGACAGATTGAAGTCGAAGCGCAGTGGAAACGGAACGTGTCGTGGAAGTAACGGAACGGACCTGTCAAATCAGAACCAAACGTCTGGTCGCAATAACACTGCAAAGATCGTGAAAAATATCTCCGACAAAGAACTTTCCGCCGCTCAGATAGCAGTTTTGGAAAAAGGCTTGAATTATGTTATTGCTCCGCGTACTATCCCGTTCGAAGATATTATAGTCGGCGTAGAAGATTGTCTGGTGAAAAATTAAATGCGAAAGGAAGATTTGGAGGCAATACGCCAAGACGTTTCGTCTGTTTTGCGAAAGGCAAAGCCACCGAAAGTTAACTTAGCAAAAACTGAATTTCACGCGCTCAAGACCTTGCGTGAGGACCCAGACCTAACCATTCTTCGAGCTGACAAAGGAAATGCAACGGTTGTCATGAACACCAATGACTACAATCAAAAAATAACAGCTTTACTGTCGGATGTATCAACATAATATAAGCCTGTGAAACGTGATCCAACTGCGAAAGTGTTAAAATCTACAACTGAGCTAATAAGCAAGCGCTCTGAGAGCCTTAAGCTAGATGTCAAAAGTTTAGTTCCCTCCTGCCCGTTGCCACCAAAGTTGTACGGTTTGCCAAAAATACACAAACAAGATGCACCTTTACGCCCTATAGTGAGTCAAATCGATGCTCCCACCTATCGCTTGGCTCAGTACCTAGCTGGGGTTCTTTCTTCGTTGCGGGGAAAGACGCAGGCATACACACAGGATTCATACCATTTTATCACTGAAATTAAAGATCAGATACTAACTGATGATGAAATTATGGTTAGTTTTGATGTCCAGTCCCTCTTTACATGCCTACCAGTACAGGATTGCATCAATATTGTGAGGAGGAGGCTACGTGAACAGAATATGGCAATGGAATATGCTGAATTATTAGAACACTGCCTTACATCTGGCTATATGCTATGGAACGGTGAATTCTACGTGCAAGTGGATGGTGTGGCTATGGGGTCTCCAGTATCTCCTGTTGTCGCCGATATCTTCATGGAGGACTTCGAGGAGAGAGCACTCTCATCGTCACCTGTCAAGCCGAGGATCTTTAAAAGATACGTAGATGATACCTTTACTATTTTACCTAAATCTAGTGTTTCAGTTTTCCTAGGCCATTTAAACTCCATTCATGAGAAAATAAAGTTTACAATGGAGTTAGAAAATGAGAATTCACTAGCCTTCTTAGATGTCAGTGTGTTGAGAAGGTCTGATAATACAATAGGTCATACTGTTTATAGGAAGCCTACTCACACTGATAGGTATTTAAATGGCAAATCACATCACCATCCTAGTCAACTTGCTACAGTGGGTAAATCTTTGTTTCAGAGAGCCAAGGGAATCTGTGACGACCAACATTTGACTGATGAACTACAGCATGTCAAGCGTGCGCTTTGGGCCAATGGGCTCAAGATACCACGCCTCAACCAGAAACCCCGTGTGAAGACTCCTACAGTCGAGCGTAAACCTGCGATCCTGCCATATGTGAAAGGGGTCACGGATAGGATTGGAAACATCTTGAAACGGGCTTCCATTAAAACATATTTCAAGCCGATGAAGAAGATGTCTCAATACCTGAGGCCCGTGAAGTGTAGCATCCCTCTGCAGAGTGCTGGTGTTTACAAGCTGGACTGCGAGTGTGGTCTGTCATACATTGGCCAAACGAAACGTAGTATAGCTACACGGGTTAAGGAGCATGTAGCCGATGTCAAGCACCGTCGTTGCAACAGGTCTGCAGTCTGCGAGCATGTCATGGACAATCCAAACCATTCAATTAAGTTTGATAACACTTCAATCCTTGCCAGAGAGAAACGATATTTTCCCAGAATGTTGCGCAAGGCTATTGAAATCAAAAAATATCCCAATTTCAATAGAGAAGATGGTTTGTCATTACCACCGGCTTGGGATCCTGTTGTACATCTTATCAAGGATCAAGCAAGACACAAGACTGGAAACCTTGGGCCTCGAACGGTGTAAAACAAATTAGTGTTAAAAGTAGTATATGTAGAGTTTTTGTTTAAAAGTATTTTATAGTAATAAATAAGGCAATCTGGGAGTTTTCTTTGGCGGTTCTTTCTCCTCAGTAAGCCTTTAGTGAACCGCTGGTAGATATTTTAAATAAATAATAAATGCCCTTCTGGCACATGTGTAACTGTCTTTACACATTAGGCCCATCTGGCATGTATGAACACCTTTATTTTAAATTAATATTTGCAAAATGGGTAGTTTGCACAAATGTAACTTTGACAGAGAAAAATTATGTTTTTCTCAGTCAACCTTTGACAACGGTATCTGTAAAGGTACTGAAACGTCAGGGAGGCTCAAATAATTAATATACGCGATATAATCCGTTTAAATTGTTTTATTTAAACCTAACCTAACCAAGCCGAGTCGGATCTTAGTGTGCAGTGCGAGGATAATTAGTGTGCAAATCAGTATTTTTGGTGAAAATTTCAAATATATCCGATGTACGAACCATATTTTTGGTGTGAATTCGGTTAAAAAGGTCATTCTCGTTTTGTATGATGTTTAAGTTTTTTTTGTAGGACATGTTCGGTTAATCTATTGTTTTTTTTGCACAGCATTCGTTTTTCTGGTATACATTCAGTTAATTAGTGGAGTCTAGTGTGCTGAAAATATATATAGATGTGCAATTAAATATATCCCTTTTTTTATCGTTGTCATGGCGATAAACTAGAATTGACTCTTATTAATTTTCTAATCTTTGTCATGGCGATAAACTAGAATTGACTCTTATTATTTTTTTAAGGCTTATTATTTTCGCGGCGACAGAAAAATTGAAGAGCAGCAAACTATTTGCAACTAAAATAATAACTTGTCAGCGATTAAACATTTTGGCAATCATTTATATTAAATGAGCTTTAAACTAAGGATATTTTAAAATTCAAATAATGGCAGCTACTTTAAGGTAGCAGAAATAATAAACAAGATTACTGAAATCATAGGTGAGGTACTATAAATAATGACTTGGCGACTAATATTAGCAGAAGGATAACAAACTTTATATTAGTGGCAACTACAGGTCTCCATCTAAAAAAGCATTTTGGGCTTTGATTTGCTGGCAGCTTTAATATTAAAATGGGTACTATATAAAAGTAATGGGGAGTTATTTTTTTAGTTTTCGAAACCATAATTTAATGAAAACGGCGTAAAGCGTTTTTTAGGTAAAAATGTTTTGCCCATACAAAACACGCTTATTTTAGTCCGAATCTAGCTAAAACACGCTACGCTAAAATAAGCATTGCATTATCATAAGACTTGCCTCAGAACCGAAGCTGTCAACCCCGATTCCACGTGGTCTTGTCTGCCCTACCCCTAGAGTGTATATAAAAAGCCGGAGGCGCGGAGGGAGAGCAGCCCTCGCCCGCCGTGACAAAGCTCGGGAGCCGTGCGGAGCGGAGCGGCTGAGGCTGGTCGCCGAAGGCGACCAACAAGCCGAAGCTGCGGAACGGAGTACGGGCGACCGTGCTTTGCCACGCAAGGGCGGAAGGGCTGCACTTCCCGCAGCGCCGGAGCTAAGGCAGAGTCTGACACAATATCCAAAAAAATATTGTCGGTTTTAGGAGTCCATATCTCGGTAATTATTAAGTTTAGAAAAAAGTTGTCCATACAAAACACGTTTATTTTAACGTATTCTATACGATAGAATCATAAAAAATAGGTGTCAATATGACATCACACCTGACGAAAAATTGACCAAAATCAGAGCCACTATATAAAACTATAGACCAAAATTATTATTTATACATGCAATTTTCAACTTTGATTAAAGCTCTTAAATTGTCGCACAAAGTATTTTTTTTATGACCTTGATTTATTTTATATGTAATCTCCATTGAACAATTAGAGTAGGCCATTTTCAACTTTTTATCCGCTGTCATGTTTCCGCTTAATTAGTTAATTCAGTCGCCAAAACAATAACTCGATGCTAGTTTATATTGAAACAAAGCCGAAAATTGATTACTTAGCTGCTACTTTTTACTTTAATAGTCTCCGCAATTAGTCGCCAACTTATTATTTTTGCTATCCCCTTTAATTTTTTATAAATCCCTAAATCTGATTAATTTGTCGCCGCGTTAAATACATGCCTTTTTTTAATCGTTGTCATGCCGATAAAGAAGCGGTGGTAGCCTAGTGGTTAGGGCATGCGACTTTCAATCCGGAGGTCGCGGGTTCGAACCCGGCCCGTACCAATGAGTTTTTCGGAACTTATGTACGGAATGTCATTTGATATTTACCACTCGCTTTTCGGTGAAGGAAAACATCGTGAGGAAACCACCTAAGCCCAATAAGGCCTAGTTTCCCCTCTGGGTTGGAAGGTCAGATGGCAGTCGCTTGCGTAAAAACTAGTGCCTACGCCACATCTTGGGATTTAGGTAGCCCACCCCGATTGAGAATTCATGCTCTACAAAGATATGGGACAAAGGCTAGGAGGATGAGGATGTTGTCATGCCGATAAACTAGAATTGACTCTTATTTATTTTCTAATCGTTGTCATGGCGATAAACTAGAGTTGACTCTTATTATTTTTTTAATCGTTGTCATGGCGATAAACTAGAATTGACTCTTATTATTTTTTTAATCGTTGTCATGCCGATAAACTAGAATTTCCTCTTATAAAAGGCTTTACTTTTGGAGCGCTACTACTTAACCTATCTACATAATTTAAACTTAAAATAGTTATTTGTGCAACAAGAGAGCAAAGTTGTTTTTTGTTATGAGTGCTGATTATGAGTCCCGAGCAAGTGAAGGATTCTACGTTTGAATCACGAGCGTAGTGAGTGATTCTATGTTAGAATCCTGAGTGTAGCGAGGGACTCAACAGCACGAGATGCAAAAAACTTTGCTCTCGAGTAGCACACACAACTTTTCACCTCATCAGCGAGAACATATTCGACATTTTGTGCTTTTTCTTCCAACGTATGTTTATAGTCTTTGTTGCTGATTTCAATAATATTATTAATCAGAAAATAGATGTGCTGCTTAAAAAGGAATAACAATACAATTTAATTGAAATTATAATCAACCAACCAACGCGGTTATTGTCATTAGGTATTTGATCAAATTGGGAGATTTAGCAGATACATGACGTGTTTATTTATAAATATGTAGGTAAATATTATATTATGAGATTTTGTTTATAAATTGATTAATATTTTTACTCGTAAAACACCAAACAAAATAAATGCAAAAGAAAATAACAATTACAATATGAACTCGATATTTTTTAATGTACGTTTCGAATATGCATCTATGATAAATGGTGAAATTATAAATTATTATTATTATATTTACAATAAGTAATACCTAAGTTGAAAATTATTTGAGCAATGATCTATTGTTTTATATAAAAGGCACAATAATTTTAATATTCGGTCGTTAAATAAAAGTATAATAAAGAAAAAAAAATACGTTGCAATTAAAACTTTTTCGGGTGTTTTTAATGAATTTTTTGGTATAGCGCGTATCCGAACTGTTCTCAATCGAGGTCGGATTCGAAAATTGAATTTCAAATTGATAAGTTTCTATCCCTCTCTTTTATATACATATGAAAGAAACAGAGTGCATCGAGATTCAAATGATTAGAATTTTATAATTAACCTTTGGCTGAAGAATGACAAGTCGTGGTCAGATATTGAAAAAATTAAAAAGCTACTTTCTACTCACGCTCGAAACAAAATCGCATTTTGTTCACTGTTATCTGACGGCAAAATCGCCATGTTTGAGCTGGTGAGGTGAAAATATCATTGTTAAATGCAATATTTTGGCGTATACAATACATAGTGGGTTTACTTTGCGCCAAGTATGAGTCTGACTCGCCCACCGAGGGTTCCGAACAAATACTTATCCCATCTTAACTGGCCGGGTCCCTTTTTTTACCCTTTGGGTACGGAACCCTAAAAACGGCAAATCACGTTTGTTGTATGGGAGCACTAGTTAAATATTTATATTTGTTCTTATCTAATGTTTCAAAGTTTTGTCGGGAAATTTACAAAATTGGCGGCTGGTCACACTCCGTGTAGTAAGAATTGTAGTTTTGATATAAGAAAATATTTTTGATTTTCTATGCCACTTTAATAGTTATTCCAGACCTGCTGGACAGGGTATTATTTTTATAGAAAATGTATATATTATTTTATTTTTATTTTTCTAAGTAACTCCTTATACTTTCTTTTATATTTATCTATAGTTTTTAGTGTTGTAAATATACTTTTAAGTCATTTTATAGAAAAAACCGGCCAAGAGCATGTCGGGCCACGCTCAGTGTAGGGTTCCGTAGTTACTCATCCTTCACAAGAGACGGGCTTAAAACAGCGGTTTTAAGCCCGAGGTTTAAGTTACGAGAAAGATTTCAAGTTCTGTAAAAAGGTTGTAAACGCCAAACTAACTGTAATTACTTATTACCTTCTGGAAGTCAACTTACGTCCTTTAAAAGAAAATTATGAAATTTTGCGATAAGTCAAAAACGGATGGACCTATTTTGATCAGTATAGTTATCATTGAAAGTACTTATAAGGCCTCATTTTCATGAATTTTTCCATCTTTTTTTGACCCGTGGTTGAAAAGTTAGAGGGGGGACACCCCCACTTTAGGTGTTCGAGAGGTACCCGAAAATAATTTTTTTTTTAGTTTTTATTTTACCGTTTTGTCGGCCTGATTCATGAGGACGGAGCTAAGCCGCGGACGGACGGACAGACGGACAACAGACAGAGGGACAGACAGACATGGCGAAACTATAAGGGTTCCTAGTTGACTACGGAACCCTAAAAATGTTCGCCGACAGTCGTAGAAAAAATATTTATTAAAGTAAGTATGTTATTCATGATACAATTTTTATTCACGAGCGAGGCACCGAGTGAATGATTAAATAACGACGAGTCGGAAATCATTTTACACACGAGTTTTAAACAAAACTTTAGAAAATAGAAAATACTTTAGTACTTAAAACGACTGCTTGCATTGGAACGAAATTATTTTGATTTGATTTATTCAGCAAGAGGCATTTGTTAACATTTTTAACTTTCTTCAATACCTAACATTTTACGGATTTAAGTTTAATGATTAGTCACTTGAACTCGACATTATATTAGCAGATTTGCACAGATCACTCGAAGTAAACGAGACATGAACAAAAAATTGCGAGGTTATTCGTAGATTTCGATCGACATATGCAAAAAATAAATAAAATAAAAAATAAAAATCTGTTTATTACCAAAATTAACACAAGTATTTCAGTACAGTAAGAAAGAATACACAAATGCTGGTACAATTTGCATGAACAAAAAGAAAATAACACATTTTTAATATTTAGTGCACATTTTTGGTAATGGGTACCAGTCTCAGCATGTGCTAGGCCAGTAGCCCAGCGCTGGTTTTCAGACTGGCCCCTTTGACAGAGTTGACGAAAACATGCACATGTGCAAAAACCATTTTTAGGGTTCCGTACCCAAAGGGTAAAAACGGGACCCTATACTGAGAATTCGCTGTCCGTCCGTCCGCCCGTCTGTCACCAGGCTGCATCTCAAGAACGGTGATAGTTAGACAGTTGAAATTTTCACAGATGATATATTTCTATTGCCGCTATAACAACAAATACTAAAAATAAAATAAATATTTAAGGGGCGCTCCCATACAACAAACTTTGTTATAGATTAGTACGAAACCCTTCATGCGCGAGTCGGACTCGCACTTGCCCAATTTTTTGAGTTATTTTATATGCCTCTATGTCCAAATGGCATCACGAGCGTGTGTACATTCAGCCAACGCTATTCAAAGCTCTTTTATAAATCAAATTCTGTAGAATCTAATGTTATTAAGAACGTTTAAGTGATTAATGAAGTATTGGTTGTATTATAATAATCGGTTAAATAAAAAATAATCGGACTAATTTATCATTTTTTTAATTAAACCTCTTTGCGTCGGGACACAGCTAAAAAAAGAAACGTAAAAAGCAGTGGTGTTGTAAAGTAGGTACTACCTTATGTACAGTTTGATAGCATATAAAACGCTCTTTTCCAGTACATGCATTGTAAAAGTCCTTTGAAATATAATATAAATAGTAGGTACTGAAGCCTCAAATTAGTGAACGCAAGGCCATGACAGAATATCCCAAAAATGCACTCATTATTAATTATGATTATGATGTATGTATGACTGAATTGATGTAGCTCAGTTTATAGAGACATTATTATTTTTATTTATTTATTACAACTTTATTGCACAAAGAAGTCAGTACAAATGGCGAACTTAATGCCAAATGGCATTTTCTACCAGTCAACCATAGGGACAAATAGGCGCCGAGCTCGAATACTATTGCAGATTAAATTAGATGCTTAGGCCCACTTGAACCAAAACTTCGAGTTAAATATATAACTCAGTGTTTACTAGCTCAGGCCCACTTGCACCACGCTGGGTTAGCAAAATTAACTCGGAGTTAAATGCTACTCTAGGGTTAAGTAATTAGTACGGCTTGCACCACCGAGAGTTAGAAGTAAACCTTGAATTAAAAATTTAATTTTTTAACCCGCCGATGTGTGAGGGTTAAAGTCATTAACCCTGGGTTAGTAGTGTTAAACAAGTATCAAAATCGACTTGACGTATAGCTTAGGTTATGTTATGTTGTTATGTTTTGTCCAGGATAATGATAATTGAATAGAATGTTGTCTGATGATGATTTATTTATTGAAAAACAGGTTACATAACATTACAGTTTACACCAATGCGTCATGAACCGAACAATGTTTATTTTGACGGCGAAACGGCGTGGCCCCGTTGTTCTGACATCTCGGGTGTTGGATTTGGTAGGTTGCCCCGGAACCTACGAAACACGACACCTTTCGACCAGAAATCAGCACACGCGATGGTCTCCTGGAGCGGCGGCGGCACGCGCAATACAAACGAGCTGAAGTGCACGTAGTGGCGCGAATGCAACTAGAACATCCTCAGCGAGTAGCCGGTTTTCTGGCGAACATACTGCGTCACTTCTTCAGCGGTGGCAGTGTGATGCAGGCGCGACACGTACAGCGCCTAGCTCGGTGTGGAGACCCGCAGACCACAACCAACCGGTTCTGCAGTACCACACTGACTCTTGCGTGTCTTACGCTCTCTTGACACCGTTGTGAAACCCATGATGAAGAGATCATCAAATACATTCGTTCGGACTTTTACAATAGAAAAATTGCAGAAAAGGATCATTTTTATTCGTAAAGAGACAATGCTTTTTCGACGGGTTTTTGTTTTCAAGTTTATGCTTAAACTTCGCTACTAAATCACAAAGCAGTAATCTGTCGCTATTTGTAAAATTTGGGGCACGTAAACGAGATTTGTTTTCCATTTTAACAGTTTAAAACAAAATATTAAAATATAGAAAGCAGACACAACTCGCGCAAAAACAATAATGACGCCTGACTGACATTTAATACAGATATATAATACGCTAAAAAATGAAATGTCATTCCAAATCTGACATAGTGGAATAGACTTATGCAAAGTACTGTAGAGTGACAGAGAGCACAACACTTAAATCATTCATCACTTATTCTATCACATTTGGTCGGATATGAATAGAGCGAATGAATGTTACATTAACCTCGGGTTAGTTAACTCGGACTTAATTTCTATTTCTCATTGCGAGTAAAAATTATCCTTTTCTGCAATTTCTCTATTGTGAAAGTCCGAACTAATGCATTTGATGATCTCTTCATCATCATCAGACAACAAGTATTCAATTATCATTGTCCTGGACAAAACATAACACCATAACATAACCTAAGCTATACGTCAAGTCGATTTTGATACTTGTTTGACACTACTAACCCAGGGTTAATGACTTTAACCCTCACACTTTGGCGGGTTAAAAAAATTAATTTTTGACGTGACAACGTCTTAAATTAGGTTGCGGCTCGCAGTCACTCATGAAAAAGTGTAACGCCCGCTCACGTCTGTTACGAGGGCCGGTTGTCCCGCTAAAACTCGAGAACGGCTGAACCGATTTGGCTAATTTCAGTATTGAAATATTCGTGGAAGTCAAGGGAAGGTTTAAACGGTGAGAAAATATTGAATAAATGAGTGGAAAATAATAAAAACGATAATTTTATATTCCCATACAAATACAAACTGTTCGTACTTACCTGTCAAACATATGATGTTTGTTCCGTCGGTTCGGTATTTTTAAAATAATTACATGTAGATCTAGACTAAATAAGGGTCTGGAATCGACAACATACATGCATAATAGTCTGATTATCGCATATTTAGATTTAAAACATGTAAAATAATGACACTATAATGACATTAATGACACATGTGATGGGTGCGTTCAGAAAGTAACACTTAAAATGTTGTTAGGGAAATTGTAAATGGATATGATACAAATAAATAGTCTACCGAGAAAAAGACTTCCTTCGCCCGTAAAACCGACTTTACAGGCAACCATTTTTTTTAACTCAAGGTTTACTTCTAACTCTCGGTGGTGCAAGACGTACTAATTACTTAACCCTAGAGTAGCATTTAACTCCGAGTTAATTTTGCTAACCCAGCGTGGTGCAAGTGGGCCTTAGAGTCATACAGATGAGTTTGAGAATAGTCTGTATTAGAGAATGAGACGTAACGGTTCGAGAAAAGGTAGGTAGTGCTCCGCTCCTTTATTATTCGCCTTAGCGAGGGCACTACCGTTCCCCCAAATACTTTTATCACTAGTGACTAGGGACTCTAAGCTGAAATTGCTGAAATTCAATATTTATAACGTCTTCAACCCCCTATGTCTTCGCCATTAAAAACATCGAGTAAAGATATAAAAAGATAGACGTTAATGATACGTGACAAACTAGTCCAGTGATTACTGCCTTGACATTATTGTTCAGAACATCTTTTTTAGCATCTTACTTTTGCTTAAACAACTATAAATATGAGGAACGTATTGTTGGTCAGCTATTTAAACATTGTCGTCAGCGGTCTTCATTTCACATTGTCAGTTGTGATTCTATTTTCTACAAATAAGAATTGTTATTGCATTATTAAATATTAGTCATTCGCGTAATTCAAAACTCTTGAACATCAATGGAAATTCATTTACGTCACTCTAGGCCGTAAATGGGATATTCTGGCCGCAACGCGGGGAGAAAATCTCACTTCTTGGCCAAGGCAAGACGTAAAACTTTAGAGAAACCGCGGGCGGTAATTCAGAAAGCCTCAGATCGCATATTTATGCTGCGATCTGGGACATTTACGAATTCACCACCTGCATGTAATGGATTATTATAAACCTAGATTGTAATGAAACGCTATAAATCCAACTAAAAAGCCGTGCATACGTCGGGTATACATGAGATGTTCAATGTTCATCTTGTTTCATTTTAGTTGAGCCCAGACTTAATTCGCAAACGATAGAAAATTTAAAAGTTGTCCTGTACCTGGTATTTTGATTTAATATATCTAAGAAATCGCTGTATCCCTAGATGGTCCTCAAAATCGTGGGGGAGCTAGCCCTGGTCGGGGCCATAGCCTCAGTATTCATAGTGGCCGCCCAGGGTCGGGCGGCGGAGCGGGCTGCCGAGGAAGCGGCAGGCCGGGACTACATGAGGAGACTGGACGAGCTGACCTCCAAGTTGAAGAACAGACTGACCATCGCCAATTGGGACTATGAGACCAATATTACGAAACAGAGTGAGGAGCATATGGTGAGTGGACGATACTGTTTAAGCTTCACAATGACAAATAAAATAATACTTTGTCTGAAAGTATAAATTAAACACGTTTTGATGAAAGATTTGTTTTGGATCATTCTGCCGTGCTAAGCTAAAAGGTGACCTTTTTGTATGGAGCTCCATATTAAAAGGTCACCTTTTTAACTTAGCATGGCAGATTTATGTCCATATAAACCTATTTACACTTTCGGATGAGTGACACTAACGAATTTTCAATGCTTCTGACACAGATAGCCAAATTTTTGACCTTGAAAATGTCTTACATGAAAATATCGGTACTTATTGTCTTGTTTCTCGTTATGAGCAACAGCCGCTTTGTACTTCCTCTGCCAGCGTTATTGAGGATTTACTTGTAACGAAATATATATTTTGTTGTCAAACATAGCAATCATGACATCAGATGACTATCCCATTTCTAGATAAGTTGTAAGTTACCTTCATAGATTCTTCTAATTTTGGGGCCAAGAGAAGCTCTTTCATGAAGTCATTTAATGGCTATCGTTGTTGTAATATTTTAGGGCAAAGGACATTGGGTACTTTCTTCCCCAGTAACGGACACAAACGAAACCAAATAAAGTTTTTAGATAATGTTACGGGCTTTACGACTGTGTATTTTTTTTTCCCATAACTAATGGGAAAGCTGAGAAAATGAGATTTTTATACTTACCACAGCAATAAGGTTTTCATTGGGTACTTTCTTCCCCACTAACGGACACAAACGAAACCAATAGATAATGTTACGGGCTTTACCACTATGTATTTTTTTTCCCATAACTAATGGGAAAGCTGAGAAAATGAGATTTTTATACTTACCACAGCAATAAGGTTTTCATTGGGTACTTTCTTCCCCACTAACGGACACAAAGGAAACCAATAGATAATGTTACGGGCTTTACCACTGTGTATTTTTTTCCCATAACTAATGGCAATAAGGTTTTCATTGTGGTATAAACAAAGAAAACCTTATTGCTCGCGGCGAACGATGAGTCCTATTCAAATTCAAAATATTTATTTCAGACAATGTCCTATGACACCTGTCATCTCAGTAGGTACATTTTTCCGATTATAAGTTATAAAAGGTTCTGCGAGGGGTATACAAACATCGAAAGCTGCCTGCCGCTGGTAGCTACTGAAGTCGCTTTCTGGCGGTTATTGGAGGACTTCTCGCTGGAGATCGGCGTCGACTACTTCCGCGTTGTCCTCCAGGGCATCGGTGAACCAGCTAAATCATAACTACCCACATGACGAGTTCGCTCCTTGGGGTCTCCGTCGTTTGTCGTCGTGATTTGTGCGTTATTTGAACCTTCCTGGTTATCTTTTGCGTTTTTAATGATTACCGACTGCCTTGGCATCCTTTGTACTGGACTGTTACGATTTTGCGTTTGATTGGACCTTTGTTGAAATGGAAAACCCAAATCGTTGTGTTGTTTGTGCTCGATCTGTGCTACGGCGCAGAAAACATAACCTTTCTCCGGCGTTCTTTGAGAGAAATAGAGGTCAGGTGGCATTCATATTACAAGAAATAGCACCACGAGAGGTATGTACACTATGCATCCATTTTTTTATAACTACTTTTCTAGTTTTTATAAGTACGTTGTATAATTGTAGCCATGACATTTTAATCTATTATTTAATATTTTATGCAGGAGTTACAAGAGAATATTATAGTTTGTAGATGTTCTATCTCACAGAAGTAGTTTCTGTTGAGTAGTATCTCATAAAAATAAGAATCGCACTGTGGTCGGCAATGACGCGATGGGGGCGGGCGGTGCGGCGCTGTCGGGGCCTGCGAGCCATTTCCGGTCTATTTTTATCTAACTATTCAACTTATAGCAAAAAAAAAAAATCCGTCTTTTCAGATCGCATTTAATGGAGCAAGATCTATATGCCATCCTTGCATGCAGAGAGCTCATCGTGCTGTACAAGCTCAACCACAACCTGAGCAACCACAACCTGAGCAGCCACAACCTGAGCAACCACAACCTCTCGCTCCAGCTATACCCTTGGGTTTTTTCAATCTTGGCGCCCATTCACGTTGTGCCAATACGGCAAGGCGCTGTCTGTTTGACAATTGCCGAATCGCACCAACAAATGCGGTGCCTAATTACATTAAACTCCTAATGTTACGAGACAATAATTTTTACATTCCTTATCGTGCTCGAGTCTGTAATGTGCACTTAGGAAATAACGTATGGGAAGAACTATTGTTGCAAGGAAATCACCAAGAATTTAGCAGTGATTATATGCTAGACATTATTAACATTTATAAATGGGGCCTAGAAAGGAAACAAGATTTTGAAAACTTAGACAGCTTTGATGACGATGAATTCCATTTTTGGACATCTTTAACAAAACATCAATTCAACAACATTTTAGATCAAACACCATCTTTACGAGTAAGATCACGAAAACCTGCTACAGTTTTAGGCATATATCTTGCAAAAATAAGGACTGGAGAACCAAATGAGCGATTGGCAACATTGTTTAAAATGACTAGAAAAACTTTGGAGAAAAAACTTAGATTAGCGAGACAATGTCTAACAGAAGACTTCGTCCCTCTTCATATTGGGATTAATCATTTAACCAGAGAGGAAGTTGTAGCAAAGAATCTTACAATTCCAAATGTTTTTTTTGGAACTGAAGGTCAAAACGCTGTGATTGTTTTAGATGGAACATACATCTATCTGCAAAAAAGCATGAACTTTTTATTTCAAAGAAAGACTTATAGTCTTCATAAATACAGGAATCTATTGAAACCTTTTTTAATAGTATGTTCAAATGGACATATAATCGACGTTTATGGCCCATACGCAGCAACAACATCCGATGCGACAATTCTACGTCACCTACTGTCAATTGAATCTGAATCTGGACTGCACTGGTATTTCCGACCAGAAGACTCATTTATTCTCGATAGAGGTTTTCGTGACGCCATACCTTTCGTAGAAGAGTGTGGATTTGAAGCACACATGCCACCCACCAGTAGATTTGGCCAACAGTTAACCACCATTGAAGCAAATAAATCTAGATTAGTTACAATATGCCGGTGGGTGGTAGAAGCAATAAACGGAAGGTTCAAAAGAGACTTTAAAATATTTCGACAGAGCTATTTTAATGTCACGATGCAGAATATGATGATAGATTTTAAGATTTGTGCCGCTATTATAAATGCCACTCAAATGCCTTATGAAGACAACGAAAGGGCTCAAGAATATATCAATATTATAAGAGAAAAACTAAATGTGGAAAATGATTTGGCGAATTACATTATAAATAATAATATTAACCGCCAAAGAGCTGTTTTTATAAGAATGGAAGCGGACCATCCTAACCTAGCTGATTTCCCCAGATTGACATTCGAAGAACTTTTGAACCTAACCTTGGGAATCTATCATTTAAAACTGGCCCGTTCCTATTGCCATGAGCATTTAAGAAATACCAATGTTTATTCAATTGAAGTGCATCGACATCCAGAAATGATAGAAAATACCACTCTCATAAGAGGCCGGATCCAATCAAGACATGTGCGTTTGAGACAATACTATACATATATTTTAATTGATCCCACGCGAAATGGATACGAAGGATTGCAGGGATACTATTGCTCGTGTATTCATGGACGGCGAACAGTAGGTTGTTGTGCACATATCGCAAGCATGATATATTATCTCTCTTGGGCTAGACACGAAGAAAATGTTAACCTTATGCCAGCTGCCTTTTTGGATGATATTATAATAATAGATTATGACCAATAATAAACTACCATTTTTGTTTATTTTCTTTCAATTGTTTATGTCCTCTTTGAGTGCTGCAGAGCACGCGCATATTAAGGCGGGCTGCAACATAAAATACTCGACAGCGATTTCTGCGCTGGGGGCCGGCCCGTAGTAGCCCGCCCAAAATGTGCGCGTCCTCTAACTTGACAAGACTATAAACCACAAGCTGATGAGTCTGCCACTTCGACTGCTATCTATACCAAGCTAGTCATCAAATAACACTAAATATATCTACATACAGAACTAAACATTTACATTCAGTACAATATTAAAGTAATACGATCACCGGACCTGAATTATTAATGTAATTATATTTCGGTATTCCCATACGCCACAATAATGCCCCTTTGCTTATCAAATCTAGAAGATTAAAGCTTTCAATTGAGGTATGTTTCAGCTTTGTCCGCCGTGGGGAAATTTTTCATAGTAAAGTACCCAATGTCCTTTATCCTCCCAGTACGAATCAATGATAAATTATCGACATTGGTCAGTTGATGTAATTTGTATACATTAATTCCCATTCTTTCAGGTGTGAAATATCTATTCAGACAGAAAGTCCATTTAAAGGCACATCATGTAATTCATGTTTAAATGCAACTTATATTTTATTACAGTTGCAAGTCGCCTTGGACGTGGCAGAAGAAGAGAAAGAAAACTGGAAAGAGACGATGACTTACTTATGGCGAGAGTTTGAAGACGAGGACCTGAAGCGGATGTTCACAAAATACACCAAACTGGGTACATCAGCGTTGCCCGAGGATTTGAATCAGAGATTGATACAAGCCATCAGCAACATGCAGTCCACATACGCAAAGGCAACGATTTGTGACTACACGATAAAGACGAAGTGCGATCTTCATGTGGAGCCTGGTAAATTTTCCTGTTTTGGATACATTTAGTCAATTTGTTATTGTTCCTTAGGGGGATTTTCTTACCAAAACTTTAAGGACCACCTACTTCAACTTCGAAGTAAAATCTCGTGTGCTATCAAATTTTAATGCTTATATAGAAGACATTTAGTTTACGCCAGCAGACGTTACTGCTTTAATACAAGTTGATTGGTTTGGGTGTAGCACATTGTTACTATCGATTTCTCAACATAATTTGAGACGATGGTGCCGAACATTAAAAGGCATAATCTAGGCATTTTTTTTTTTACTTAGAGACTGTATACATCTCTAATAAACTTAGTGTACTGAATAATGACGCTCAGAGACCTTATACATCTCTGTGGAATAAAATTTAACTATTATCATATTATTATTATCCTTATTTATTTTTCTTTTTTGTATATTGTGACGCCTAGAGACCTTATACATCTCTAAGAAATTTACACATCTCTGTGGAATTAAATTAATTACGTAATTTTATTTTATTGAATTTTGTGACACCTAGAGACTTTATACATCTCTGGGTATATTTAATATTTTCAATTGATCGTTAAAAAATAATATTTTAATATTCCTACCTAACATTGATTTGGAGTATCTATATATCTCCTATACGTGTACGCATGTAATTATTAGTTATAACTTATAACACTAATGTAATGTAATTGTTCTAAGTATTATTTACGAAAAAATGACTTACTGTTGAGTTTCTTTCGGCTTTCTTCTCAACAGCGGTCTCCTCTTGCGAAATGCCGGTAGATTCACAATTTGACTTGTAAAAGTGCCCTTGTGGCCTACTTACTGTATAAATTATTTCAGTTCATTTCATATCATAGATGGTAACTGGCATTGTACAATGCTGCCCTAACCTAAGTCATGTAGAAATGATGCAACTGGTTAAAAAATTCGAATCTTTGGTAGCATAATTGGCAATGCACCCATCTGGTCCGGAAAGCCGGTTTTTGGGAGGACGTGGGTTTAAATCCCGCTGAAATGGTTTTTTTTTTTCTATTTTCTGCGCTACTAGCATAGGTTACTGCTTTGATAAAAATTGATGTCTACTTGTGACCACGCTATTTAGTCAGGTACTTTATTATTGCTATTGAACTTAATATTGTTGCGTATTAAGAAAAGAGTTCTGATTTTCTGTTGGTTTTTAATATACATCGTAGATTAATTTAATACATTTCAGACGTAACAGATATATTCACCAATAGTGACAATCCTGAAGAGCTGAAGTACGCGTGGGTTGAGTGGCACAGAGCCGCCGGCGCACCTTCTAAAGGAAACTTTACGGAGTATGTGCAAATGGACAATGAGGCCGCTCATCTTAATGGTAAAATATTAATTATAGTTGTGGAGAACTTTGGGAAGGCCTTTGTCCAGCAGTGGACGTCTATCGGCCGATATTATGATGATGATTAATTATAGCAACAATTTATATATTTATTATTATTTTGATGAAATATGTCGTTCAGTAAGTATACAAATCTATATTGAACTGAAAAAGAAAACTCATGAGGAACAATCGTAACTTCCAGTAATGTTTCCAGTCAGGCTTCTCAATGTAATTGATCGTCTTGTCGGTTCTTTGGCGGACTCGAACTTGACACACACAAGTCTAATTTGATATAGTTCTAGTTAGGCATTGAGTAGCGGGGTATATTATCGTCCACAGAGGGTTCCTTTGAATTATCATCTCCATTGTCTGGGAGCCACACAATATATTGTTTTTAGTCTGATCTACGAAAAAAATACTTACTGTTGACTTTCGGCTTTCTTTTCAACAACGATCTCTTCTTGGGAAATAGAGATACATTCACAATCTGACTTGTAAAAGTACCCTCGTGGTCTACTTACTGAATAATTATTTAATTTCATTCAATTTCACACGATATATTAAAATTCATGGTCTAAAAATCCAATTATCCCAGGATACGACAGCGTAGCAGAGTGGTGGCTGAGCAAATACGAGACCTCAGACAGCGAGGAGCAGTTCGCCTCACTCTGGGCCCAGATCAAGCCTCTGTACCAGCAGATCCACGCCTACGTGAGAGGCAAGCTGAGGGCTAAATATGGAGAGAACTTGGTGTCGGCGCGTGGACCCATACCCGCCCATCTATTAGGTAAACTTATTCAATAGCCTAAGTATCAAAATAATAACCATTGATAAAAGATTGTGGTGTGTTTGCATCCACATAAAAAAATGAGTTTCATAAATGTATGTCTCTTTGATAAGAAGATTGGTGGTGGTGATTGATTGGTGGTGATCTTTGTATCAATGGTTACAACCATACATTTTCAAGCTATGCACTACCAGGTTATCTGGAATTGATCGCTTTTCCGATAAGACCGCTTGTTGTTTATCTCGAATTGTAATTTTGCATTGTATCCATCCTGTTTGTTTTGTAAGGTGTGCAATGAAGAGTACTTGTACTCTATTGTATAGCATATTGTTAAATGAAACACAATAAAGGTTATTGACTTCTGTTGTTATGCAGATTTTAATTGCTTTGATTATAATTGCACGTTTTTATTTTTCAGGAAATATTTGGGCTCAGACATGGAATAATATTGAAAAATTCTCCATGCCCTACCCTGATAAGCCTGACGTAGATGTCACTGCTGCGCTGATTGAACAAGTACTTACTATTTGTATTCAAGTTGATAATATTTTTTTAGTCTTACAACTCCAAAGTCTAACTAACTGTTCCTATCTTTCAGAAATACACTCCATACAAGATCTTTAAGACCGCCGAAGAATTCTTCACATCAATCAACCTAAAGGGCTTACCTGATTTGTTCTGGGATAAGTCCATTATCGAGAAACCTGATGATGGCAGAGACATGCTTTGTCATGCCTCGGCTTGGGACTTCTTTGACGGAGAAGATTTCAGGTATGTCACACTACTTTTTGCCATGTACGTTTTTATGCTCTATTTAAATCTGTGTTACCTGAGTTAGGTAAGAGGGGAAAGCATATAAGGCATAGGATGAACAAATATTGTAACGATGTTAATGATGATGATGAATGTGAAGTTAAAATTAAACTCCAATCACTTTTTAAACTTATTTTTAAAATTGAATTACAGGATAAGGCAATGCACGACAGTCACAAGCGCTTTCTTCAAGACGACCCACCACGAACTTGGTCACATCCAGTATTATCTGCAATACAAAGATCAACCAGTTATTTACAGGGACGGAGCCAATCCAGGTAATTGTCACGCGACTTCCTTACTAATCCTATCCCTTTGTGGTGTTTAACTTGCCCTACCATATGTTATCCATAAAAAAACTTTTCAAATTGCAGCCTTCATCATCATGATATTTAACGTTTACAAGTCTTCATTTCATTATAACGCGTAGTATCACAGTTGAAAATTGTGACATAGTTTAGTAACTTATGTTTTTATTATTTTTATATGTATGTTAGATTTAAGGTATGTATATGTGGGCCACCGATGCTTGAAATAATTGTTTTCATTCATCATCTAGGTTTATTTTATATTTCAGGTTTCCATGAAGCAATTGGTGACGTCATCGCCCTATCGGTATCTACGCCTAAACATCTTCGAGTCATGGGTTTGCTCACAGATGATACTGACGATGAGGAGTCTGAAATTAATCAGTTATACAAAATGGTAAGTTACCTTCTATTAGCCCTTTTGTACAGTTTTGCTGTAACTGTAGTTAAAAGCTGCACGCAGTGAGTTTCTGAATTAAAAAAACTTGTATGAGTAGAAAATATTTTTTTTCTGCTTTACTTTACGTACTTCAAAAACGCTCATTTCGAAATAAATTATTCAGAGAATTGCGTCTGAATCTGCATTGGTTTCAATTACCATTACCATTAGACCTTTCACTTGCTTGGCAATTATTATTCCTTTATCCATACTAATATTATAAATGCTAAAGTGTGTCTGTCTGTCTGTCTGTTACCTCTTCACGCTTAAACCGCTGAACCGACTTTGATGAAATTTGGTATGGAGATAGTTTGAGACCCGGGAAAGGACATAGGATACTTTTCATCCCGAATAAATTTTGTGTTCCCGTGGGATGAGCGGGTAACACCGCGGGGCACAGCTAGTATGAGTATATGAGTCTTTCTTTATTGTTTACTAGCGACCCGCCTTGGCTCCGCACGGGTGCAATGCTGATAAATTATGCATGTATTATACATACAACCCTTCCTCTCAAAAATCGCATCAAAATCCGTTGCGTGGTTTTAAAGATTGAAGCATACATAGGGACAGACAGACAGACAGACAGACAGCAGGAAGTGACTTTATTTTATACTATGTAGTGATAATACACAACCTTAATATCCCTCTTTCAGGGTTTAGAGAAGATAGTGTTCCTCCCTTTCGCTTACCTCCTCGACTTGTTCCGCTACGCCGTCTTCCGCGGGTTCACGAGTCCTCGGGACTACAACTGCCACTTCTGGCAACTGAGGGAGGCACTACAGGGAGTGGAGCCTCCTGTGATGAGGACTGAGGATGACTTCGACCCGGCTGCTAAATACCACATTGCTGCTGATGTTGAGTACATGAGGTATGAGATAGATCCTATAATGGAAATAGCATCATAAGATGGTGTTCCGGATGGTAACAAGGAAATTAGAAAAAAAATCTTTTAAAATTAACTGTTTGATGCAGTTTTAACAATATTTTGAAATGTGTCTGTGTCGGTTGGCGAAAGAAATGCAAGTGCGTGAGTTCCAAAATGTGTCGCGACTGTGTGAACGGCTATGATTGGCTGGTAACTATATGATGCGATATCTAAGCGATATGCTTGAACGCGGCTCGACACAATGGAAAATGTGTCATATTCATATATAGTGTAATTAAGGTCTATAATTCATTATAACTATAAAATGGTGAACGCTGCGGCGTGAACAGATGGTATTCCAAAATAGGGTAGAATAAAAAATAAGTGCAGTACTTTTTCAATTTCGTTGAAAGTCTGAACCTTGATATAATTGCTAGATATTTTAATGAAATAGGGCAAAAAGACTTACCCGCCTGAGATAAAATAGTATTCATCGTCCTTGGATGGTACAACATCCAGAGGAGTCGCCCATCCGTTGATGACGTTGACGTTGTGTATTTCCAGAAAATTTTAATTTGGGTCTCTTCAGGTCTTACCTTGAAAAGTTCAAGAAACTCTTAAGTGAATAGGCTATTACTGAACCGGTGAGCTACATCTTCGACCCCGTAGTCACTTACCATCAGGTGTTACTGAGGTCACTCGCCTGCCAGTTTGTGAATAAAAAAAACCTTTGAGTAAGTATTATGTTGACTCCTATAACCGTTTATTCTTTATTCCAGATACTACATCTCGTATATCATCCAGTTCCAGCTTCACCGAGCGTTGTGCCAGATGGCTGGAGAATACGTGCCGGGAGATCCCAACAAACTTCTGTCCAAATGTGATATTTACAATAGCACAGCCGCTGGTGAAGCTTTGGGGTAAGCGTTGACGTATTAACTTATATGAGAAAAAAAAACCTTACATATTTAACTTCTAATAGTTCTTAAAAGGTGTAGCATAGTATAAAGATGCGAGACGATTTTTTTTATATTTTTTAGATAACGTTTTTTGCCTCCGCATCGCTGTAAAGAATTAAAAAAATGTGGAAATAAGTCCAATGTTCAAAAAAACCCTGAGACGGAATTATTAGCCTTAACTATCACAAGATTAAAAAACATTATTAAGAGGGTATAAATTTATTAAATTAACAATAAGAGTTATTCAGAAACTATTATTATAAAACCCATTCATATTACTATTTTGCCTAATTTTGGCATGATTTTTCTAGAGGTTAAATTTGAAAGAAACAGGCCTTCCTTTAAATGAATAACTATGTATCTAATGAGAATAACTATAGTAAACATCATATATCATTTTAAATGCGGTTAGAGTTTTGAAAAATTTGGGTCTAGTATAGGTTTTTAGGAAACTTCAACGACCTTGCGGAGGCAAAAAACCTATTCCGATTGCTATCGTGTAGAACTAAATCTTAATTGTAATCCACTAGAGCAAGTTTTTATTTATTACTATTAGAATATTTGATTCCAAAAAAAAATATTTTGATCCACTCTAGTATTCACGGCCAGCGACGCATTCCATTTCTATTTTTCGTCTATGGGCGACGGTAATCGCTTTCCATTAGGCGATCCGATTGCTCGTTTGCCCCGTTGCTCGTTTGCTGGTTATTGCTTTGCTAATCCGCGATATAATATCGTGGCAGTAAATTTGTGCTGACCCGTTATACTTATTTGCGTATTTTTTCATGCATTTGTGCATTTAATGGTAACACCCTCCCACAACGACATACAAGTTTGTTCCTAGGCCAAAGCCCTCAGGCAATGAATGCGTTAATCTATACTATTAGAAAATTCTAGATTTGTAATGAAAATCAGTTATCTACGGAGAGGGGTCATCATTTTAGGAAAAATCTTGATAGCAAGGTCGTCATTTGTTTCGTATGGGCGCTCGACGCCGTGCCAACCTGACGCCATCTGTTTTCATCACTTCCTTTGTCCTCACATCACGCCGAAACGGCGGGACAAATTACCAATATTGGTACAGGGATAGTTGGACATCCAAAGATGGTTCTAGGATATTTTTATCCGTCTACGGTAAAGAAAAACGCGGATTAAGTCGCGGGCCCTCCTAGTTAGTATAATTTTCGTTCGCATTCAGCGGTATAACCCTTAAAGTCGCAAAATAAAAAAAAACCCCGTGTTCGAACCTCAGTGCCGTCACAACGAGGAAAAAAATCAGTTTAACTAAAAAATGCAAAAAGATGGTCAAAAAATGTGTATATCGGGCTATACATCCATACATTAAGGGTATGAAACAAACTTTGAGCCTGAATAGGAACTAATAATAATAACGCTGAGTGCTCCAGGGGGATCCTGACGGGGGGTGATGGGTCGGGGCCTCCGCCTCTGTCTTGCCTTAACCGGCCGGGCAGAGTGGAGTCGCGAGTGTTGCGGCTCGGGGGCGGATGTGGAAACGTAAGGGGTTAGTTGGCTTCGGTTTAAAGCCCAGTATTACACCTCTCCGCCCTTAGCCTTCCGCACTGGTGTTGTCCTTAGGCCACTCTATGTGTCGCTTTTTATGGGGGCCCATCTAGCGGGAGGCGAGTCATCGTCTACCAGTTTTTTTTGCTATGAGACACTTTTCATGGTAGACGTCCGGCTGTCTCAAACAATAGCCCAGTAGTTAGTCCATCGCATTTCATGTAATAGCCTAGTACCATGTTTAGACTCCATACAACCACAATAGTTCTTACATCTAGCGGGTGCTGTCTCTGTGTGCGTCCCATGACACAGGCAGGGGAAGCATCCGCATGGTGTACCCCTTACATTTCATTAAATTGTCGAAAGGGCCTCTGCTCGTTGGCTTCGGCTCCGTCCACGCCTCCCAAAGGTCCGGGACACTATTGTCCCGTGAGCGGGTGCGACATACAGGAATAACGCTGTAATATTAAAGATTCTTATCCTTCTTCAGTAAAATGCTACAAATGGGTTCCTCTCGTCCGTGGCCGGATGCGATGCAGGTGCTAACCGGACAGCGCAATATGGACGCCAGCGGACTTTTAGAGTACTTCCAACCCTTGTATGACTGGCTGAAGAAGGAGAACGAACGTACCGGAGAATTCATTGGATGGGAGGCGAGTTCTGTCCGTAAGTATAGCTGATACAGCCTTCACACTGTACTGAATACCATCATCATCATATCAGCTGACAGACGTCCGCTGCTGGACAAAGGACTCCTAAGTTCTCCACAACGATCGGTGTTGCGTCGCCCTTATCCAATTTCTGTCCGCAATTATAACCAGACCGTCGGTCCACCTTGTTGGGGGCCTTCCCACGCAGTCTCGTCCGGTCTGCGGTCGCCTTTTTAGGGTTCCGTAGCCAAATGGCAAAAACGGAACCCTTATAGATTCGTCATGTCTGTCTGTCTGTCCGTCTGTCCATCCGCATGTCACAACCATTTTTTTCCGAAACTATAAGAGCTATACTGTTGAAACTTGGTAGGTAGATGTATTCTATGAACCGCATTAAGATTTTGATGCAAAAATAAAAAAATAATAATAAATATTGGGGGCTCCCCATACCTAGAACTGAAACTCAAAAAATTTTTTTTCATCAAACACATACGTGTGGGATGGATAGGTATTCAAAAATGATATAGAGGTTTCTAAAATATTTTTTTTTGTAAACCGAATATTTTGCGTGACAGACGCTTCCAAAGTGGAAAAAAGTTGGTCCCCCCCCCTCTAACTTCTAAAATAAGAAAATGAAAAATCTAAAAAAAACATATGATGTACATTACTATAAAAACTACCTACGAAAATAGTTTTGAACGAGATCTAGTAAGTAGTTTTTTTTTATACCTAACTTTGCACCTAATTTATATGGGGCGCTATACATACCAGGTGCAAACTTAACTTAACCACTTAGGGATGGAAAGTGTTTGTACGGAACCCTCGGTGCGCGAGTACGACTCGAACTTGGCCGGTTTTTGCCCCAACGGCCATCGGTTCTATGAGCAATGTGCCCCGCCTACTGCCACTTAAGTTTGGCGACTGCTTCATGATCATATTATTTATTTAATCTTTAATACACAAAAAAGGGTTCCGTACCCAAAGGGTAAAAACGGGACCCTATTACTGAGACTTCGCTGTCCGTCCGTCCGTCTGTCACCAGGCTGTATCTCAAGAACAGTGATAGCTAGACAGTTGAAATTTTCACAGGTGATGTATTTCTATTGCCGCTATAACAACAAATACTAAAAATAAAATAAAATAAATATTTAAGGGAAGCTCCCATATAACAAACTTATAGATAATGGTATGGAACCCTTCGTGCGCGAGACCCACTCGCACTTGGCCGATATTTTTTTGTACTTAAATGAGCTGGAATGACCAATGTCCTTATATCCTTGTGCCTAAGATAGTTTACAAACGAACGGCACAGGATTTTGGTGCTTATTGTTATTAGACAGCCTGTTTTATGTATTTTTTAATAATATTCCAGAATACTGCACAGAAGAACAATTGATGGCAATGGAGAACTCAGACTTCGAGAAGAACTTAAACACGCTCGCTGAAAAGTAAGTCAATAAAATATATCAAGGGACAATCTTACACAAATCGACCTAGTCCCAAACTAAGCAAATCTTGTACTATAGATGACGATATACATCATTTATATAAATAGATATAACTAACTAAAATAAAAGGCTAAAACAGATTAAATTTAATATTAAAAAAGACTTAAATCGGACCCCTTTGTCATAGTGCCGAAGACGCTGGCAGCATTTCCTCGCTGTACAGCAACGCTAATGCGTTGAACGAGGAAGCTGCCAGCTCTTCGGTCCCCCGTGATGTCGAACAGTCTTTTAGAAATTTGCCTAAACAGTTGATGTGCACTGGGCCCCCACGGACCAAGGGTCTCAACTCCAAATGGAACAAAATCGTATAGATATATATATATATATAACATAGAAACAAAATATTCGAGTTCATCTCAAAAATATGGCCCCGGCCGGGATTCGAACCCAGGACCACCGGCTCAGTAGGTGCACCACTAAACATCAAACAACACCTACTTAATTGACTTATACGTACGACTTTTGACGAATTTCTACAATGTAGGTTGAGGTGAAGATCAATATGCACTACATGACGCATCTGTACCTTGAACATTACTACATGTGGTACTAGTACATTCACGCAAGAAAGTGGTCTAACACTTTCGGACTTTAATACCTACTTATGAAAGAGTCGAAAAGCGTATTTTTGTCTGACTGTACGTATAATGTTGCATGCTATTATGAAGCCTCAATCGTTTGAATACTTAATTATTTATTGAACTAACTAAATATACATATTGTATTATTCAACTAAATCTATAACTTAACTATGTCTAAAAATTACATCCTTTACGGGTACTCCACCACTTTGTCAGCGTGACTTTTATGTATATCCATTCCAAAATGCAGCTTCCTAAAACGAACAAACTGACCTAAGCTGCGGACAGACGGACGGACAGACATGGTGAAACTATAAGGGTTCCTTGTTGACTACGGAACACTAAAAATGGGCCCCGTGGCATTGTACGAACGTGATGAACTCGAATGTTTGTTCCTGGGTCATGGATGTTATCTATACAGGGTGGGTGGATTTCTAAAGACTGGTCTGACAGGATAGTGTCATTTGAGTGATCTACAATCGACCTATTATAAATTGTAAAGCTGAATTTAAAAGTTAAAAAACGACATCAAACTAAAATATTTTAACCAGTGACAGCCCTGCTAATTCAAGGGTTTTAGGTACATATTTACATTTTAAATCACCTGTCCTCCTGTACAGCTGTCTTTAACTAAAGCTATTTTTACCCTAATGTTTAACAAACTGTATCTCAAAAATGGATAGAAATATTTACATAGTTCATGGGTGAAAAATGAAGTACCTACTCGGTCTGAACAATTCCCTGTTTGCTTAAAAGTCCCTCGATCCGTTCCACCCTGTTTATTTATTTATTACTATGTATATATCGTCGTCTAGTACCCATAGTACAAGCTTTGCTTAGTTTGGAAATAGGCCGATTTGTGTAAGATTGTCCCTTAATATTAATTATTATTATAATTTATAATTTAAGTAACTTAACTAGATACGGTATATTTGTATAGAATCTTTTTTATCGATTCTTATTTTTTATGTGGTAATACCACATTTTTTATTTTTATAAATAATGACACAAAGGTAAATTAAGAAAGAAAAATTGAATGCGATCTACTACAATCGAAGCGGGGTTTGAACCCGCGACCTCTGCGTTTCCGGCGCATTGCTCTCCCAACTGAGCTATCCGATCGCTACGTCAATCACACCAAATCTTTCATCCCTTAATTCTTTACGCCACTGGAGCGCCCTGTGCGTCATATATGTTTTTGAAATGCTTATGCGCATTAGCCATACCCTAGGATGTGCGTTTTTTTTTTTACACACACGATTCTTCTTTTTTAATTTCTTCTTCTTTCTTTCTTAATTTACCTTTGTGTCATTATTTATAGATACGGTATGTCTGAAAATAAATCTAAGTACTTACTAAAGTATTAAGTGGACGATTTTAGTAGTGTGGATTCCCAAACAGTAATTATCAAATGTATATACCTAACGATAGATGTGATTGATTGGCTTTATAAATAAAGATTGGTCTTGATACAAACGATATTATTTTAAATATGTAGTTTTTTCTACAATTTTCGCTGACGTATTTTTTCTGTTATCATGATATTTTTTCTTTTCTCTTTCAGCTCGAAGTAAAGCATCAGGATACGGAACTTATTTATTATCATTGTAAATAGATTGCACTTAAGTTATGAAGCAATAAAATTTAAGAAATCAGGACGATCAAATTTTATTGACATAGGGTATGTACCACCAAGTGTGTCTATACTCAATTATCTTTTTGCGAGCCGCTGATCTTTGTATCAATGCGTCAATAAAAAAATGTTTCACAAAGGACCATGCGCCAAATTAGACCAAGAACCAACAGAGATGAGAGTTAAGTCATTAGATAGATATTTCAATATACTTAACTTTTTACTATGGGCACCATGCAGAGCCTAATATTCCTGTTTAACATAAGTTACATGTGGTGGAAAATGGAACTAACTCACTCATACTTCACAGTGATGAATGCGTAGATAGTGGTGCCAGAATCATAATGCATACACTACTGGCGCCACTATCTATATGGATCTTGTCCTCTGTCTATATGGATCTTGTTATTAAGTATGCATTTTTAGTTCCGATTTATGCCACATCATAGTTATCATGGGGTTTGTAGTTACAAATACGAATATCTCAGATCTGCAATGGAATCCAGCTAAACATTAAGCTGATATTTATACCTATCTAATAACTTAGGCCTCATCTCTGCTGGTTCTTGGTCCAGCCTCCAAATAAGTTTTTATAGTAAGACTCATTTGTTGAGAGACTTAAAGAAGAAACCTATGCTGTATCACTACATAGTATAAAACAAAGTCGCTTTCTCTGTCCCTATGTCCCTTTGTATCCTTAAATCTTTAAAACTAAGTACGCAACGGATTTTGATGCGTTTTTTTAATAGATAGAGTGATTCAAGAGGAAGGTTTATATGTATAATACATGCATAATTTATCAGCGAGGGTCTACAACCAGTGTGTACTCCCAGTAATGGCATACGCATGCGAAACGTGGACGCTAACCGCTGGAAGAATCCACCGTCTAAAGGTGGCACAGCGAGCTATGGAGCGCTCAATGCTCGGAATCTCTCTGCGAGATAGAATACGAAACGAGGACATTCGCCAACGCACGAAAGTGACCGACATCGGAAAAAGAGTTGCGCAATTGAAGTGGCAATGGGCTGGTCATATATGTCGCAGAGACGATGACAGATGGAGTCAGCGAGCGCTAAACTGGAGGCCGCGAACGGGTGGCAGAAGCGTTGGAAGACCGCAAGCCAGATGGTCGGACGACATTAAAAAGACGGCAGGGCCGACCTGGAGTAGGATCGCCGCATCAAGATCGGTTTGGAAATCCATGCAAGAGGCATATGTCCAGCAGTGGACGCATATATGCTGAGAAGAAGAAGAAGAAGAAGAATTTATCAGCATTGCACCCGTGCGAAGCTGGGGCGGGTCGCTAGTTAGGTATAAATTCTAAAAGATAATTTACTCCTTCGTCCATCAGGTGGGTATTTTCTATTGTCACTTCGCTGTCCTAAATGCGTTTCAATGGCAGGATGTGACACAACGCCGACAAAGCCGTGACCGGTCCGCGGAATGACTAGACTTGCACGAAATCATTGTTTCGTGTGGAAACTCATTGAAATAGCTTAAGACACTCATAGGTCACTTCCGAGGACCTAGAAATAATAAAAAAATTAATATCAAACAATTAATTAATTTCAAAATAACAAAAAAGAAAAGACAAAGCGACAGTAAATGAAAAACTTGAACACTACTTACGACTATGTACAAATAACCTAAAATTAAAATAAACTAAATCAAATTTAAAACCGGCCAAGAGCATGTCGGGCCATGCTCAGTGTAGGGTTCCGTAGTTGCTCATCCTTCACAATAGACTTAAATTAAGAGAAAGATTTCAAGCTCTATAAAAAGGTCGTAAACGCCAAAGTAACTGTAATTACTTATTACCTTCTGGAATTCAACTTACATCCTTTTAAGAAAATTATGAAATTTTGCGATAGCTTAAAAACGGCTTCAACGATTTTGTTCAATATAGTTTTCATTGAAAGTATTTATAAGGCCTCATTTTCATGAATTTTTCCATAATTTTTTGACCCATGGTTGAAAAGTTAGAGGTGGGGACACTATTTTTTTTATTTTCGAAGCGAATATTTTGAAAACTGCTGGCTTTATCAAAAAATAATGTTTGGAGACCCCTATTATTTTTAAAAGACCTATTCAAAGACATCCCACACATTAGTGGTTAAACGAAAAAAGAAAATCACCCCCACTGTAGGTGTTCGAGAGGTAGGTACCCGAAAAAAATTTTTTTTTTTAGTTTTTATTTTACCGTTTCGTCGGCGTAATACATACACATACTCATACCAAATTTCAGCTTCCTAGTACTAAATGATCACGGAGCTAAGCCGCGGACGGACAGATGGAAATGGTTCAACTTTGGCATGGTACCGAAAATGCTGGCAGCATTTACTCGCTGAACATCTATGCTGATACGCTGTGCGAGGAAGCTGTTAGCTCTTCGGTCTCCAGTGGTCTCTTTTTAAACCTTTAAATATCTACGTATCATTCTACTTAATGGCAAGTTAACGCCTTTATAATATTACACTTACATTATAAAGGCGAAAGTTTGTGTTTGTTTGATCTTCATGCTCAAACGGCTGGACTATTTTTTATAAATTTTTGTATGAAAGTGGTTGATACCCTGAATTAACACATAGGCTACTTTTCATCCCGAAAAGTGTATTGTACCTGTGGGATGAACGGGCGGAGCTAGTTCTAAATAAATCATAATAAATGTGTCGGTGGCTCTGATTTTTCTAAAAAGTTTTGTGTTAAAAATAAATAGATGTCGTTGTCGAAAAAAATTAAAATCAATAAACTTCTTTGCTCGGCACACCCTTCTCTGCTGCAGTAAAACACGTGTGATCAGTTTATGTAATACGAAAAAAAGAAGATTGGAAAGATCTAGGTGATATATTACACAAAATATCTTAAACCAACCCAGAAGTTTCCGAACTCTTGAGTAATTCTCCTCCTTGAGTAAACCTCTTTTTGAGCAACACACAGCGACGAGTATGTGTATTCAAAATACAATAGCAACCGGCATTATTTGTATGAGTGATTTTTTAAGTAGGTATATTAAGGTATTTTTTGGCAAAACATAAAAAAAACTCTTGCTTACACTTAGGTACGCTACGTTTTCTGCCCACAAACTGCTATTCCGTTAGGAAGATATTCAAAATGTTATTGTTTTCAGAAGAATAAATAAATTTGGTTCTTATTGAGGTTGGTGCTTATTGTAATGGGAAGAATTCTGTCAAATTCTTGGCCAGTTTTCAGTCTCCACAAAGAATGACGTCACTGGCAATGAATTAAAGGGACTACAACTACATAGATTAATGAACTCGGGTGAGTGACGAATAATATAGGAAAAATAATCTGATCATACTGGTATCTTGCGGTTTCACCACGAGGTAGGTGGTCTACCGCAAATCATTATCTAATGCATAAATAGTGACTTAAAAACGCAGAGAATAATTAGCATGTGTTGGGTGCCAGTGACTGACCTGACAAAGAAAACCACATATCGTTAGCAAAAAAGTGAACAATAAAAATTCTTACTGCTTTTTACTAACAAAATTCTAATCTAAATACATAAACAATGACATCATCTTTTTTTCTATACGTTAAATTGTATTTTTTGCGAGTTCTATATTTTCCGCTCTATTTATCCGTCTGTACAAACTTAACATTACTCTTCAGATTCGATATATAACTCTTATCGAGTACACTTAAGATTTACAGTTAAAGGTAACGGTGGTAAGATCAACATCTTACCGTGAACTGGTCATTACCACTCGCAACAGCGACGATGGTCATTTTGGACATCAGGTGTGGGCGTGGTGGCAATGTGACAAATTGTTATTTTTTTAACAACAAAAAAGCCCTAATTGTGTAATGTGTACAGACAAAAGTGACGGAAGCGAGTATGAGTGGTTAATAGTTTCTTGTCTGTGGTTTCACGGTTGATTTTGTCCATCAATTCGTCTTTGTTGCAAATTGTCCATCAATTCATGTTTAATCTTATTAAAACTTTCGTGAGACATATTTTAATTATTGTATTAAGCGGTTTCCACTTACGTGAAATTTTCATGAAAGGCCAGACATGTTCCGAGCTCCTATGGAGCTCCTTATCACAATTTCACGTGAGTGTAAACCGCTTATACAATTCATGTTTGTTGGTCCCAAATACCATGAATCAGTAGACAAATACATATTTTCACTACACATTCTCTGGTATCGGTAACCTATCGCTACTTCGAAATATTGTTTCCCCGCTGTATCGTTTCGCCGAATTTTCATTTGCCCCTAAGCAATTTTTCCTGAGACCCATAATATTTTCAGGATTTTATTAACGTCGTTGTGGGAAATAACCCTATATTATGTATAAATTCACGTATGTCGATCTCTTAGTAATAATATAGTACGTAAGTGTTTGTTTTCTACCGTTTAATTACTCATTTACCTGATTTATGTTGCTTATGTTGTTTATGATAGATATTAAGATAAACGTTTTATTTTCTTGTTTTTTACTTACCTATTTAATGTGATATGTCTAATAAATAAAACGTGTAATGTTGTTCTTAATTATAAATAAATGAAACCCAAAAGGCAACTCGGAGGCGTGGCCTAATTTTAAGCGCGTTGATGCGCACTCACGCCGAGCGCTAGTGGCGCGGGCACAAATACCCCCGCGCCCCCAGCTACAGCTCACTTACCACTCTACACTCCGAAGCGACCACATCTCACGGTCTCCCGCTTGCCTGGCGGGAATTATTATACTTCATGGGAGTTTTATTTTAATCATACAGTCCAAACTCAACAATGGTACTTCGAGATCCGGATCAATAAAGAAGAAGCAGCATCATACGTCTAAAGAAGCCTCAAGAAAGAAGTCTCAAGATTGCAGTCTAATATAGAAGAGATTCCTGTCTATTATGAAGAGATTCCTGTGAAGAAAGAAGTCTCAAGAAAGAAATCTCAAGATTGTAGTCCAATAAGAAGAGACTCCTCCAAGTACGAAGCCTCAAGATTCCTGTTTACGAAGAGCTCCTGCCCATTTAGAAGATCACCTCAAGAGCCTGCGCGTCGTGCACCTTACTGCGAGCTACGGTTCCCCGTGCGGCGTGCATCATACTGTCTCTTGTGGCCTTAGGGCAACTGTCTCACTAGGGAAGAGCTTGCTCGACCCCGGGAACTTTTGAGAGGCTTCGGCTTCGGTTCCTAAAACTTTCGGCGACTTTAGTCGTATGGTCTGGCTTGGTCCAGTTCCGCCAGCTTTAGCTGGGGCTTGCATTTCTGCACCTAACGGTGACAAACGCAGACTTGTTTGAGCAACCTTTGCGTGGAGGTGATCACGTGAAGAAAGAAGAAAAGAAGAAAGAAAAAAGAAGAAAACGTAGGGAATTAGGTTCTCGAGCGTTACAGTGACGTCAATCTCCAGTAACGCTCGCGTAGGTGTTAAATTCAGTGCTTCCCCCCCCGCGTCCCGCGCACCGTTATCATGTCGACCAATGAAGAGGTTGTGCGCGTCCTCCGTTCGCGAAGTGTTCGTACGGACGAAGCGACACCGTCTCCCGGGTTGACAACAAGTGATAGTACAAATACGTGGAGCAAAGGCACCAGCGGTGGTGGTATAGGTAGCAGTGGCACAGTGAACGCACCGGCACATCCCGCGAACGTTATTCAGTTAGAAGGCGCCGCGCCGCCAGCAGGCCCCCCAGTGAATTACGATTCAGATCCGAATCTGGACGTTCCGTTACATGAACGTCCCCCTCAGCACGATCTACCTAGGCATAGTAGGAGTGCATCGGGCACTGTGGTAGGCGCGCCCTTAGGCAGTGTTAATCCTCAGTTATCCGTTTTAATGGCCGAATTAGAATTACATAACGCAGAATTAGAGCAGGCGAAACGAGCGTCAATGGCGGCGAAGAATCGCTTGGAAATTGCACGTATTGAGGCATCCAACAATTCACATGTGCCATTGACAATCGAACCGACTGCTAGGGACACGCGTGTGTTAGGTTGGGTACAGCAACAACAGCGTTTAGACTGTCCGATGCCGGCAATAGGGCCCAGTTTCGCGCCGCGCGAAGCCCCAGTAGAACGCGAACGTACTGTTTTCGCGAATAGGGACTTCGAATTGTTATCTAACAATTTAGTCAGCGCCGTCAATCGCAGTAAAAGCACGCCGGTCATTCAACGACACGTGCCCGAGTTGACGCCGTTCGACGGCAACATAGCCGAATGGATAGCATTTCGGTCAGAATTCGACGATAGTTCGCCTCTATTCTCAGACGTAAGCAACATAGGCAGGCTACGTAGAGCATTGCGCGGAGAAGCCCGGCTGGCTGTAAAATCCATTATGTACACCGTGTCGAACCCGTACGAAATAATAGAGGCATTAGAACGGCATTTTGGCGATCCCGAGGAGATCGTATTGGCGGAAATGCATAACGTAAAACGCATGCCGCGTTTAGCTGAAGATAATAGCAACATTACCGCATTCGCGGGAACTGTCGCTAACGTAGTATCCACTATTAAAGCACTCCGCCAAAACGAGTTCCTTTACGCGCCGGAATTAGTAAATAAAATCATTGACAAGATGAATCTGATAGTTCGATATGAATGGAATAAATATAGAATCAATAATAAATCCGTGCCGGGTCTTGTGGCTATGTCACAGTTTTTGAATGACATAAGTGTTGCTACGAGAAAAACCCATAGTAGACAGCGAGTTAGGCAGCCGGTTAATCTCGTGAACGAGATCTCTCACGGCCCCGCCCCGCGCATGCGCGGTGAGGGAGCGAGAGAGCGCCGCCCGTCCCACTCGCACGTATCGAATTTTAATTACGACTCATCAGATTCAGATTGCGATGATTATCTCCCACATACCGTGGCGCAGGTTAACACTAGGCCGAATAATAATAAAAATAACTTCTCTAATAACAAAAAAAAACCCCAACGGCCGCGTATGATGGAATCCCAGCGCAATACACAGACGAATTCCCCACCTATGAATGGCATTAAATGCGTATTGTGCAACGGTGAGCACTCAATAAGTAAATGCGCAGATTTTGTGAAAATGTCAGTAGAAAAAAGATGGGAAGCCGTCAAAACACATAAGTTGTGTTTTCGTTGCTTGGATTCCAATCATAAGCGCCCCGTTAAATGCAAGTACACACCTTGCGGTTTTAATCAATGCGAATCAGGGCATCATAAAATGTTACACGGATTGATACTTAACTCGACTCCTTCGCGCAGTACTAACGGGATAGTTAACCATTTGCGTAGCGCGAATACCTACCTGAAAATCATCCCAGTAGAGCTGTCGGGCCCATTAGGCACCATACAAACGACCGCCCTCCTGGATGACGGTAGCTCCATATCTCTAATAGAGAGACATGTCGCTGACGCAATAGCTCCGCGAGAGAAAACAGAAATCCTTGCGATAGAGGGCGTTGGTGGGAATTCGATATCGGATAAGGAGTCCTGCAAAATAAGTTTTTCCATCCGTGGCGCATGCAATAGGCATTTAGAAAAAATGTCTGCATACACAATAAATAGGCTCAATCTCGCGACGCAAGAGGTATCGCGTGATATAGTAAATAAATGCGAACATTTGCGCGAAATTGAAGACGAAATATGTTACGACAAGGCGGCTCCTACCATGATTATAGGGCAAGATCACTGGCATTTACTGGTCTCTCGTCGCATTTTAAGCGGGGACATAGGCCTCCCAGTGGCTTCCCTAACCCAAATTGGATGGGTACTCCATGGTAGCCATGACGTCCCCCGTAACCGCGCATTCGTCGTAAACCACTTGCGTCCCGTGAAAGTGAGCGAAAATGAGATAGCTGACATGATTAAAGAACATTTCAGTATCGAGTCACTAGGTGTAGAAAACCGTCCGCCCAAGTCCGACCCTGAGCAACGCGCGTTAGAATTGTTAGACGCGACTTGCAAACCGTTGTTAAACGAGAGTAGGTATCAGGCCGGACTTTTATGGAAGTCGGATGACGAGTCCTTACCTAGTAACAAGTCACAGGCGTTGAAGCGATTACACTCTCTCGAAAATAAATTGAGTAAAGACGCGAATTTAAAGTCTGAATACGAAAAGCAAGTAAATAAATTGCTTATTAAAGGCTACGCAGAGAGAATGGAATCGCCACCGCCCGAGGACGCTAAGAGGTCCTGGTACCTGCCCCATTTTCCGGTGTATCATGCTCAGAAGGGCACTATGCGAATGGTTTTCGACGCAGCTAGTAGATCATTCGGAAAATGTTTAAATGACGCGCTCCTCCCAGGTCCGGACCTGTTGCAATCGTTATTCGGCGTACTGTTACGTTTCCGCGAAGGAAAAATTGCAGTAATTGCGGACATTAGGGAAATGTTCCTTCAGATCGAAGTGTTAGAGCGAGACAGGGATAGTCTACGTTTCCTATGGAGGGAGGGAGACGGACAGAGCGAGCCTTCAGAATTTAGAATGAAACGATTAGTTTTCGGCTCAAACTCTAGCCCGGCCACCGCCCTGTATGTTAAAAATAGGAACGCAGACTATCACAAGGACACGTACCCTAAAGCCGCCGAATATACAATAAATAACGCTTATATGGATGATTTTCTGATAGCAATGGACGAAAACGAAGTCGAGGCAAAACAAATAGTTAATGACGTAATAAATTTGAACGCCAAAGCCTCATTCGAATTAAAAGGCTTCGCTTCGAGTCATCCATTTGTGCTGTCAGATATCACGGATAAAAGCTCTAAGTCTGAAACGGTCATAGGCGGTAGTAACGCAGAAAGAACCCTAGGTCTTATATGGAATCACGAACGCGATACCCTAGGTTTTAACATAAATCTGCGTAACACGCCGCAGGAGGTCCTAGAGGGTAAAAAGCTGCCCACCAAAAGGCAGGTGACTAGTAGCGTAATGGCTCTTTTTGACCCTCATGGATTCACCTCTCCCGTGTCGGCCCTAGGCAAGGTCCTCATCCAGGACACCTGGAGAACAGGAATAGGATGGGACGACACGATATTGCCCGAATCGGTTCCCGCATGGAATAGCTATATACAAAATATACAGCAGCTAAAAGGGCTAGAACTAGAGCGTTATGTCCCGGCCAGCAATAGGCAGGGCTCCTTACATATTTTTTGCGACGCTAGCGAAAAAATATATGCAACCGCGGTATATTTCGTGAGCGATAGCCCAGTAGGCAGGACATCGCGGCTAGTAGCGGCCAAAGCGCGTGCGAGTCCGTTAAAGATTATATCTATACCTAGACTAGAGCTACAGAGCTGCGTATTAGGATGCAGGCTAGCTAAGTCCATTAAGGAGCAAACTAGTTACGAAATAAAGAGCTGCCACTACTGGTCAGACTCGCGCACCGTTCTGTCATGGATAAAATCGGACCCGCGATCGTATAAAAGCTTCGTAGCGTTTCGTTTAGCCGAGATTGAGGACAGTACAAAGCCTACGGAATGGAGGTGGGTCCCAAGCTCGGAAAACGTTGCGGACGACGCTACTAAGGGCGTCCCCTTACAGTTCAATAAGGACCACAGATGGTTCAGCGGCCCCGAATTTATCCTAAAGAGCGAAAATAATTGGCCGATAGACAAGTCAGAGCGCAGCACGCTGCCCGCGACCGGGGAAGAGCGTCCCATTAAAAAGGTCGTAACCGCCATTAGCGATAGGTCACTTACGTCGTTTCCGTCCTTACCGCTAGTAGAGCGTTTTTCGAAATACTCGCGGTTAATTAGGGCCACTGCTACCGTACTGCTAGCCGCCGAGGCATTTAAAGCCAAATTGCTCAAAATGAAAACAGAAACGGATATAAAAAATGATCACTTGAAAATCGCTGAATTATTGAATATTCAACGAAGTCAACGGGCGTCATTCAGCGAGGAGATAAAGCACTTGGAGGCTGGGCGAAATTTACCGAAGAAGTCGGCGCTCAGCAAGTTAGCCGTGAAAATGGACAGCCACGGAACCCTGCTGCTAGATGGGCGAATTGATCGAGATACTGCTACGCCGATTCTCCACGCGAAAGAAGATTTCACCCGATTGCTGATACAACACTATCACGTGACTTTCAACCACGGTAACCACTTCACCGTGATGAATGAAATCACTCAAAGATATCACGTGATAGGGCTGAGAGGCGCACTGAGATACATATGCAATCGATGCCAATGGTGTCGGACCCGTAGGGGGTTACCCTCAAAGGCCCCCTTAGGCGACTTACCTAAAGAAAGGCTCATGGCTAATCAACCCGCATTTACAGCCACTGCATGCGACCTCTTCGGGCCAATGACCGTCACGGTCGGACGACGACACGAAAAGAGATGGGGAGCTTTGTACACATGCCTAACTACCCGGGCCGTACACCTCGAACTCGTGAGCTCCCTCTCCTCCTCGTCCATGATCATGTCACTAAGAAGAATGATGGCTCGGCGCGGAACTCCGACCGTAATATACTCGGACAACGCTACCAATTTCGTGGGCTCCGAACGTGAAATAGCAGACGCTCTCCGCAACATAGAGACGGACATGCAGCAGTTCGCCGAGCACAAGCAGATCGTGTGGAAGAAAATCCCGCCTGGCAACCCCTCCGCCGGCGGGGCATGGGAACGACTCGTAGGCTCCGTCAAAACTGCGCTACGAGTAACCCTCAAAGAAAAGCATCCTCATGACGAGGTGCTGCACACGCTACTGCTGGAAGCCGAGCACATTGTCAACTCCAGACCACTTACGCCGGTCGTGCTGAACAATGAAGAAGCACTTACCCCTAACCATTTTCTCCTGGGTCGCTCCAACGCTATGTCGCCCTTTGGCGCTTTCTCGGACGTCGTATTGACCTCGAACTCCTGGAAGACAGCGCAGCGCTTAGCCGACCATTTTTGGCAGCGTTGGATCAAGGAATACCGTCCTACTCTGAGAGCTAGACCAAGCCAATCCGCACACGCAAACGTAAAAGAAGGCGATATCGTGCTCATAGTCGATAGCACAATGCCACGCGGAACTTGGCCTAGAGGCGAGGTGATAAAGACATATCCAGGACCCGACGGCAACGTGAGAGTAACAGAAGTACGCACAGCCGCAGGATCCATACGTCGCCCAGCCTCCAGACTCATCGTTATTTCCTAAAAAACTCGGAGACGGTGTTCGCACACGGGGGGAAGACTGTGGGAAATAACCCTATATTATGTATAAATTCACGTATGTCGATCTCTTAGTAATAATATAGTACGTAAGTGTTTGTTTTCTACCGTTTAATTACTCATTTACCTGATTTATGTTGCTTATGTTGTTTATGATAGATATTAAGATAAACGTTTTATTTTCTTGTTTTTTACTTACCTATTTAATGTGATATGTCTAATAAATAAAACGTGTAATGTTGTTCTTAATTATAAATAAATGAAACCCAAAAGGCAACTCGGAGGCGTGGCCTAATTTTAAGCGCGTTGATGCGCACTCACGCCGAGCGCTAGTGGCGCGGGCACAAATACCCCCGCGCCCCCAGCTACAGCTCACTTACCACTCTACACTCCGAAGCGACCACATCTCACGGTCTCCCGCTTGCCTGGCGGGAATTATTATACTTCATGGGAGTTTTATTTTAATCATACAGTCCAAACTCAACAGTCGTTGTAAAGAACCCGTTAGGTTAGGTTTGTTTTATAATTGTTGTGAAATATTAATAGTTTTGGAGCTTTCGGGCAAATGAAAATTCGGCGAAACGTTACAGCGGGGAAACAAAAATTCGGGATTATGATAGGTAACCCTGGCCATTAAAAAAACACACCATACAATACTGTCACTGTCACTGAGGTCCAATTACCTCATACTCAGATGTAAATACTCAGCTGCTAGGGGTGTGCCGTTGTCGAGACCGTTCTCCGATAGGTATTGGAAATGTTCTCAAGAACGTTCTTTCTCCATACAAATTCAAAGTCAAAGTCAAAGTCAAAATATTCTTTATTCAAGTAGGCCTAGCTACAAGCACTTTCGAATCGTCAGTTACAGAGAGCAGAGTAATTTATTGATAGAATTATTACTAAAAATAACATAAAAAACAACGGCTTTCCGGGCCAACACTGGCGTCCTCCCAATTGGACCACCGAATCAGATGTCAGAGTCATTGAATCATCCGAATCATTAAATTTTTCAATTTTCGCTTCATTTGTAAACATTTAGTTTACGTTAGCAGACGTTACTGCTTTAATAATAATAAAAAAAAAAAACAACGTTATAAAAATAAAAGAAAAATCCCAAAAAAAAAGAAAAATAGGGAAACATGCTCGAGAATTTACATCTCTATACTCAGCTAAGTTTTAAGGTGAGATACAACAAACGACGGGGTAGCTCTTTTGACCACAGACAATGAAAATTTGCAACTAATTCATAAGACATACCAACATCAAAGCTTAAAGCTGTCCAAATAAGATTCTTGCACGTATCTACGAGTACGAGTAGTACCTACACAGATAGGTACCTAGTATTTTAACATTATTCTTCGGAGGTCAATAACCAAACTATTCCTTCCGTCCATGTTCTTGGCTAAACACTCTAATCAGTCCACTTAGACCTGTAGGGCAAAATATGCCGTGTCAAGGTTCGTGTTCAATGCTTCTGTTTTGAAATTTAGCACACCGCGTGTTTGTTCTGCTGTTGATAATGTAACGCCCACTTTTTCTAGAGTCATCTTACATGTGAAAGCTGAAGTGTGTAGATGCAACAACAATTAAGACTGCACCGAGCAAAATGTGAAAAATAAGCAGTTGCCGTTAAGTAGACAACGTCAACACTAGTTGTTTAATTCACTTCTAAATTATATATTTAGCACTTCGAAGAATGTGTTGACAACTTCTCCGTGGAAAAATTATAAGATTATTAATATTTTACCCTAAAAAACTAACTAAAGTTGGACGAAAATTGTAAAATCGTAAGCAGGCGTTAAGTGTTTTTTTATACTTTAACAATGGAAATCTATAAATAAAAAATGTGGTATTACCACATAAAAAATATAGAATCGATAAAAAGATTCTATACAAATAAATGGAAATCTATTCTGATTTTCAGTTCAAAAGTTTGGTATTAAAGGTCCAGATTTATCAAACAGTGCTTTTAATTCTCTATACATTTTTACTATGGCGGCCGCGCGCCGATCTCAATACGTATTCCCCGCGCTCTATGGTTTAGGCGCGTTATCGGCTAACGCTTGGCGCATTATTGCTTCATTGTTAAACATTTCTGTTATTCAAATCTCTTTGTATCTATGAATTCACCACATTTTTAAATCCCTGACGAAAAAAGAGGGGAGTTATAAGTTTTACATGTGTATTTGTGAATCTGTGTGTCTGTCTGTGGCATCGTAGCTCCAAAAATGAATAGATCAATTTGAGTGCGGTTTCTTCTAATCGAAATACTTGTCCGTCGAGATGGATATCTATGTTTGGCATAGCTATGTTTGGTGGACATTGGACCAGTAGTTTCCAAGATATTCAGCTTTAATTGGAATAAGTGACAAGATCTCAGCCAATATTGAAGCTAAAAATTCTAAATTTTGTTATTATGTTCAGTTTTAGTAGGATTTTCTATATCACTCATTGAATGAGGGTCATCATGACTAGGTATTTGTGTCAGGAGTGTTTTTTTTTTATAAATCACAATTTAGTTTTTAAATCAAACCGATCAGTGGAACTTACAGTACAGTACAGGAATGCTGAATGAGACATATAACAATTTTATCCTACGGCCTAATATACTGAACAAAGTACGTGACAAATCTTACTTAGTTTCACTTGTTCCAGCGTCTGCCTGTCTGTCTATTTGTAACAAAGCTTGCAAGTTAAATTTAACAACTTGCCGATTTCCCATAGAGCTGAAGTTTTGCTATGATCGTAGTTGCTGCGCCGCGCAGTGTTACCCGCTCATCCCACGGGAACACTAATTTTTTTCGGGATAAATAGTAGTATGTGTTAATCCAGGGTGTTAGCTACCTTCATACCAAAATTTATCAAAATTGGTCCAGCCATTACGAGCGTGAAGAAGTAACAAACACATAAATACACTCACAAACTTTCGCCTTCATAATATTAGTGTGATGGATTATATGAATAACATGTTGATTGATTCTTTAATTTTTTTAGCAATTAATGTATAAGGATTATTTGGAATAACATGCAATTTAAGAGGCCTTATTCCTTTTAAAATGCTGATTGTTTAGACATTTTTATCTATGATTAAACGTGTTTCTTAACATATCATTGATGTCACTACCTAGAGCAGCGCTATTGGGATGTATTGGTATATATTTGAAATCTACAGTTTGAATTTTTCATTGATAATTTTTGTTTCAAAAACTACTCGAAATTGAAAATTTTCACGCGGAAAATTAGTTTTTACAACTTATTTTCGACTGCACGCAATGAAAGCATGAAATAGCTATGTTACTACCTAGAACTCGGGGAAAAGTATTATTTACTTTAAAAAGTTGGTTGAAATTATCAATATATATATTTGTCATATTATAAAAAAAAAATTAAAAGGAATTGTGAAGATACGGATGAAAGCACGAACGCACTTTTTAAATAGTAGTATGTGTTAATCCAGGGTGTTAGCTACCTTCATACCAAAATTTATCAAAATTGGTCCAGCCATTACGAGCGTGAAGAAGTAACAAACACATAAATACACTCACAAACTTTCGCCTTCATAATATTAGTGTGATGGATTATATGAATAACATGTTGATTGATTCTTTAATTTTTTTAGCAATTAATGTATAAGGATTATTTGGAATAACATGCAATTTAAGAGGCCTTATTCCTTTTAAAATGCTGATTGTTTAGACATTTTTATCTATGATTAAACGTGTTTCTTAACATATCATTGATGTCACTACCTAGAGCAGCGCTATTGGGATGTATTGGTATATATTTGAAATCTACAGTTTGAATTTTTCATTGATAATTTTTGTTTCAAAAACTACTCGAAATTGAAAATTTTCACGCGGAAAATTAGTTTTTACAACTTATTTTCGACTGCACGCAATGAAAGCATGAAATAGCTATGTTACTACCTAGAACTCGGGGAAAAGTATTATTTACTTTAAAAAGTTGGTTGAAATTATCAATATATATATTTGCAGTCATCGCTTGCAGCGTAACGGTAGCAACGTGTTACGCGCTAACGATATCATTCATAGTACACAATAAAGAAATTCGAAATGGCTAAGTGTGCAAAGTGTAACAAAATAGTAAACAAAAAATCACCAGGTCTGCAGTGTAACAAGTGCAGCAAGTGGGTCCATGGATCCTGTGCCAATCTATCCACGGAACAGCTAAATACTTTATTTACAATGGAATCAGCTGACTGGAAATGTCGCACTTGTACTGGAAGCACTAAGCCCAAACGATTGTCGTTCATCATGCCTGATGCTGAGGAAGACGAGAACACCGACACGGAGATCCCACAAGCCCCAAAGAATACAGAAAAAATGCTCAGTGAGATCCGTCGTGAAGTCCGTGAGGTAGTTCGCTCAGAACTACAAAGTGTGTTACAATTTTACTCCGACAAGATTGACGACTACGAGCTAAAAGTAATAGAATTCGAAAAACAATGCGTAGGACTAAAAAATACCTGTAAAAATCTCCTATTACAAAACGAAGTGCTTGAACAAAAAGTAAATGCGTTAGAACAAAGCCTTGTCAACAACAACCTGGAAATTGCTGGCATTCCAAGTACCGAACATGAAGACCTTATGAATATAGCTAAAAAAATCTGTCATAAAATAAAACAAAACCCCCAAGATATTATTAACGTGTACCGAAAACAATCTAAACGTAGTGCCGCTGCCGCCACCCCTACTTCTACCGCCACTAACACCGAAACAAGTGAATCCGGAGATATCGGAGCACCAAGTTCCGCCCCCGCAAGCCAGCGTGCGCCGGAGCCCATTGTTGTCACGCTCCGAGAAGGCCGTCGTAACTCTTGGCTGGACGCCGCGAAAGCAATTAGCGTGTGCAGCAAAGACGACCTAGGAATGGATCACGAGACAAAAATCATCCTGCGTGAGGCCCTAACGTCTTTTACGGCTTTCCTGAGGTGGACTGCCAAAACAACCCTCAAGGACACTGGTCTCTACAAGTACGTGTGGTGCAAAAACGGTGTGGTTCGCGCCCGCAGAATGGACAAAGGAAAAGCCCATATCATTCGATCAACGAACGACATAAACCGCCTTGCCAACGATGCCGATGCGTGAACAAAGCGGTATACATAAGCCAACCTACCTACATACGTAAATAAAAATGGATGATATATCTTCCTCAATTATCGAACTAAATTGCAAGACCTGGAATGAATTCGTTGAGAGCATCTCATGTGTACAAAACTCAATTATCACGCTTCACGTTAACATCAGATCCATGATTAAAAACTTCTCGCAATTGGAGCTCATCGTCACAAGCAGCAAACGAACTGTACACGTTATAGTAGTCACCGAGGCTAACATTGCGCACGACTGTGTAGGACTGTTCGAGCTCGACGATTATGAACTTTTTACAGAATTACGAACTGATAGGAAAGGTGGTGGTATCATGATGTATGTGCATAAAAGTGTTAGTTTTGACAGGTGTCCGTTATCAACTTACAACTTTGAATGTATTTTGGGTGAAATAACGACTAACTTTAACCTAAAAATTAATATCTGTGCAATATATAGACCGCCAAACCTAAATAAAACATTGTTTGTATCTGAACTATCAAAAATCATAACGCCCTCAAATACTAGATCTAATTACGTCATCATTGGAGATATCAATATTGATCTTAAAAGACCAAATCCAACATTAAATCATTACCTAAACAAACTAAGTGAAAAAGGGTTAGAACCTGGCATCAGTCAATACACGCGCATTGAGTCCAGACGAAACAGTATAACTAAGTCGTGCATTGATCATGTGTTTATTCGCTGTGCTCCGACGACGAACGGCTACGGGCGCGATCGACAGGTAAAAACCGTGGTGGTAAACAATGCTCTTGCCGACCACTACATAACTGGATTCGCAATCGTAGATAGTTCGCCCGCCACGGCGCAGCCAAATTACGATCTTAAGATAGACAACAAACGGGTGTTTTCAGAACTGCGTGCCGTTGACTGGAGCCAGGGTCTAAACTACGAAAACCCAAATGACATACTTGAGTTTATCACTAATAAATTTTCATCAATATATGGTGCATGCAAATTTAAAACCAAAACAAATCCCAGCAAAAGAAAGTGTGTAAATTGGGTAAATAGTAATGTAATAAAAATGTGTCATAAACGAGACGAACTGTTCAAAATATGGCATCAGGATCAAAATAACGCGCAAAATAGACTCATTTACAATAAATATAGAAACAAAACAAATAAATATATAAATAATTTAAAAAATAACGCTATTAAAAAAGATATTAACGACAACTTTAAAAATCAGAAAAAGGTTTGGGAAATCGTAAACAGGTTATGCGGAAAAATATCAAAATCAATAGATGACATAATAATTAAAAGTTTTAAAAATATTAATATCGACCTACTCGTAAATAAATTTGCACTTGATTTTAAAGATAACGCAAACTCCCTACGTACCTCCTGTGATGAGTTAATCTTATCACAAGATTCGTACGTACGGAACCCTACAGTATCATTAGGTACATATTAATAAAGCAACGGAAGACAAAGTTTTCTCAATAATTAAGCACTTAAACATAAAAAAAAAGTCCCGGCATTGATGGAATCCGTGTCGCCGATATCCAATCCGTAAACAAAGAAATAACTCCCGTGATGACGCATTTAATAAATTCATGTATCAAAACCTCATTATTCCCCGATAAATTAAAAGTTGGCACCATCAGACCCATATATAAAAAAGGTAACCACTCCGATACAAATAACTACCGGCCTATCACGATATTGTCGTGCATAGATAAAATAATAGAAAAATTTTTTGGACATCATATACATAATTTTCTGGCTAAAAATAACATAATTAATGACAAACAGTATGGTTTCCAGAAGGGTAAAAATACTTCTCAATTACTTTGTAAGTTCACAAATGAAGTTAATGCATACCTAAATGACAAAAAACATGTACTTGTTATATTTATTGACTTCAGCAAGGCATTCGATACCCTCCAATATAATGTTCTGTATTCTAAGCTTCTGCGAGGTGGTATACAGGGTCCACTGTTAGAATTCATAAAAAACTACCACACGAACCGATGCACAACAGTAAAAATCAATAATACATATAGCGACATGATACCTACTGACCGAGGAACGGCACAGGGGTCAATCTTCGGACCGACCGAATATCTTTTATACGTAAATGACATGTGCAATATATTCTCCAGTGGTTCCGTATACCAGTTCGCAGACGATACCTGTCTTGTGGCCGCCGATGCTGACATTACTGTTGCCGAAACAACAATACAAACTAACTTCAACTTGCTGTGTGCGTGGGCCCACGATGTGGGCTTGGTAATTAATTACGATAAAACGAAATGTATGCACATTCACTCATCTCATAAAAAGTGTAATACTAAACCCAACATTGTGGCTCACAGCCACCAGTGCCTACACCACAACACACTAAGTATGTGTGAGTGTGGGCATCTGCAACAGGTAAACAATCACACGTACCTCGGCCTAATCATAGACAATAAATTTAACTGGGCACCCCATATAAACTACGTATGCAATAAACTACGATCTGTGTTGTCTAAATTATCCCTACTAAAACATAAATTACCTTTCAGTACTCGTAGAATGATATACATGTCATTAGCCGAATCAATTATATCCTATAGCCTAAGCAGCTACGGCCGTACTTATAAAACATACTTAGATAACATATATAAGCTACAACTGTCTATTATAAAAACGATTGTACCTAACTCCATAAGACGTAAACATAAATATGACGAAAACGAGTTATTTAAATACTGTCAAATTATTAATGTTTACGATAAATTTAAAATGATGCTACTTTGTGACGAAATCTTAAATTTACCTAATCTAAAAAACAGATGTACTTCATTAAGACTAAGGAGTGAACTGCGCTCAACGAAATATGTACTACCACCGTATAACAATTCTTATGGTAAACGAAAGTGGGAATATCTTTTGCCTTATATACTAAATGATTGGCCAAAAGAAGTGTGTCAAGATTTATTTAACAATATGGATAAATGTAAACAAACATTAAAAAATATGCTCATGCCATCTTGTAAGGAGCGTCCGGGTTGCTTGTCACCGGGACGTTGTGGGGCGGGGGAGGGAGAGGTAACATGACGTCGCCGGCCCCACCACCGTCATGCCGCGCCGTTGCTGGTGGCGGCCAGCCCGGACGTACTCCATTAAATATTCCGTTTCTTCTCCTCATTTTTTAAATAAATATAATTCAACCTAGGATTGACTTGACCAAACTGGAACAAGACCTAATACCCAGATATAAAGGGACAAAATTACATAGAAATTTTACATTAATCCTAAGAGTATATCTTGGTCCATATTGGCCAAATCAACCTTATTTGTAAGGTGATAAAGTCGGGTGTACGGTTTGCTATGATAATGATAAATAGTTTAAGTATAAAATATTAAGATAGGCTGTAAGCGAGAGATAACGCGGTGGCAGATAAACCGTGCGCGGTTTTCGCCCACCGTATATTATGTAATAGGTCATAAGTTTCTTGTTTTAAATAAATTGAAAAAAAAAAAAAAAAAAAAAAAAATGTAAAGAACATTTATTTGAGAGAAAAAATATAGAGACCTAATGACAACAGTGTTTTTTCATATCGGCAGTTACTAAGGCAACCGAACTACGTCACACTCCCAAGCGAGAAAAGCCGGAAGGCTACTTAGTCTAGCTTATCGCAGTACAAAATCAAAAAGGTGCTTCGGCAACTTTCTGATTCTTTTTGACCGTGCCTCAGTCTGTCCAGTATCTCTTAAACGGTCTAGTCCCTCAGTTACGTTTATAGTCGAGTCAAATGGCCTGTCATGAAGTTCCAATGGAAAAATGCGCTGTACAGGTCTTACCTTTATTCCAGACGAAGTTCGTACTTGCACCACTCTAGCGACGCCATCAGCGCCAGTGCATACATCTTCGACGACAGCTAACGGCCACGTTACCCGCTTACCTTCAGTTTCCATAAGAACAATATCACCTATTTGAAGCGGCTCTTGGCTGTGCTTGATCTGCTCGCGCTTTTGTATTAATAAAGCTATATACTCATCTCTAAAGCGTTTTCTTAAATCGTCACGTAATTTTTGACAATAGCGATGCCTTACGTTTAACGCTTTATTATCGACTTCATCGAAATCAGCTGAATGGTGGCATGTCAATGGTTGAATAAACATTGAGGGCGTCAATGGTTGTATGTCCTTGTGACCACCAACATATGTAAGGGGTCTGCTGTTGATCACAGCTTCGCAATCACAGAGGACTGTTTGCAGCTCAGTTAGTGAGATAGACGCTTTCCCGAGCACCCTGCGGAGGATTTGTTTTAGGAATCCAATCAACCGCTCATAGAACCCTCCCCACCAAGGAGCAGCCGGAGGCAAAAAATTCCATTTTATTCTCGTGATTGACGAAAATCGTTGAATTTCGTCCCAGTCCAGGGATCTGAATGCATTATCTAGGCCCCTAAAATTGGTTGCGTTGTCAGTAAATAACTGCTCCACTCGGCCTCGTCTTGCCACAAATCGTCTCAGCGCCATCAAAAACTCTCCTGTTGAGAGTGACTCCACAACTTCTAAGTGCACAGCACGGTAGGTGGCGCACGTAAACAGCACGATCCAGGCTTTGGCTCCCGAGCGCAATATTAGAGGACCAGCCAGATCCGCGCCTGAAAATTAGAACGCAGCAGCAGCCTCCATTCGTTCCTTTGGTAATACACCGGTGGGCGCTTGACATCGTTTAGCTTTAAATCTTTTGCATCTTATGCATCGATGTATAACGTTACGTACAACTTTCCTGACGCCTATAATCCAAAACGTCTGACGTAAACTGCTTAGCAAAGTCTGCGCACCGGCATGCTTCAACTCGATGTGTCTTCGCTCCACAAGACGTCTAACTATTGTGTCTGCTCCTGGGAGAATTATAGGAAACTTGAAGTTATAATCTTCACTTCCAAGGGACAGCTTTGTATTCAGACGTATGATGTTTTTATCATCGATGAAGGTTTGAATATTCTGATTACTGACTGAGTCCTTGTATTTTTGTTGTATAAGCCGTATCAGTACGTTCTCGGCATATTCAAACTCATCGTACGTAAGCTCGTTTGAGACTGGTTTTTTCTTGAAGCGCAACATCCAACAAATCATTCTTACTATTTTTATGTAACTCGAGAAGTACGTTAATCGGTCTAAGAATGAATCTTCTTCAACGAGCATCGTAAGAGTACCAGATTTCTTTCGTTCACTATCGACTTCTGAGCTGTCCAGTATGATATTTGCAACAGGCCAGCTATCTTCGTCCAACCGCAACCATGCTGGACCTTCCCACCATCGACTCTCGAGGAGTCCTTTCGGATCTATACCCCTGGAAGGCAAATCAGCAGGATTTAAGTGACCTGGTACGTGCCGCCAAGCAGAAGCAGGACTCAATCCTCTTATCTCCTTCACTCGATTGGATACAAATACGCTCCAAGGCCCGTCGCTCTTTATCCATGTTAGTACAACGCTAGAGTCTGTCCAGTAATACACGGCACAGTTCGGTAAGGCCAACGACTCAATTGCTGTTATAGACAGTCTACTAGCGAGCGTCGCAGCAATCAGCTCTAACCTGGGAATAGTAATTTTATCCACAGGTGTTACTCTTGACTTTCCCAGTAAAAGGCTTACGTCAACGTTTTCGCCGTGTTTTGATCGTAAAAATATGCAGGCTGAATAGGCATCTTTACTTGAGTCGCAAAACACGTGTAACGAGTTTTCACATTCCACTATGGGCATATTTGTCAGTCGCCTGGAAATAATGCAATTATTGATGACATCGGCTTGTTCCAACCATCTTCTAAAATCCTTAGCCAAATCTTTGGGTAATTCTTCGTCCCATGTCAGCTTCCTCGACCACGATTTTTGCATGATCATCTTTGGCACTATGGTCGTGGCACAGGTGACACCGATGGGATCGAACACCCGTTGCGCTATGGACAGTAATGTTCTTTTTGTTAGCTTGATGTCAATCTTATTAAAATTAACATGACATTGTAGGGTGTCCTCTTTTACGTTCCACAAAACGCCTAATATAGACGTGATTCCTACATTTTTATCTACAATAACAGGACTTGTGATCCAGCCTCTGAGGTCAAACATACCTTCAAGCATTACTTCCTTTGATTCAGCCATGAACTTCTCTAAATCCTCCTCTGACTCCAAGCTCGTGACGCAGTTATCTACGTAAAACGATTTCTTCAATTTCGTCGCTGTCTCTTTATAACGTTCCGAGCAATTATCTAGGTGGTGGTTGATGGTAGCAACAAGATGAAAAGGGCTCGATGTCACTCCAAATACCACACGTCTGTGACGATAGGTGATCATCTTTCTCTCTTCTTCGTCGATCTTGGACCACCACAAAAACCGAAGATAATCTCGATCTTCCGGCGCAAGCGAAATTTGAAGAAACGCCTTCGCTATATCAGCTGTCACTCCGATCTTGTTCTTCCTGAAATTAATCAAGAGGTTAGGGATTCGTTCAAGTAGGTTCACGCCTTTTTCGAGACACGAATTTAAGGAAATGCCATTCCTGTCCTTAGCCGATGCGTCAAAAACTGGCCGAATTTTAGTTGTCAAACTTGACTCTTTGATGACCGCATGATGTGGCATATAGTGGCCTTGGACAGACTGGTCAGGTGCCTCTTCGATAATGTTTAGCTGTAACCACTCACGAAATACATTGTCGTAATCATTGAACTTACCTAGTTGTTTCAGACGGTTCATGGTGCTTTCCATCCTCTTCCTGGCAAGGTCATAATTTGTTTGTGGACGAGGAACATCACGCCATGGCAAACTCACCTCATAACGACCTTCTTCATTGACCTTTATATTTTCCTCGAAGGTTGTAAGTATTTGTTGATCACGTGCGGCCTTAGCCGCTTGTACCGCGGGATCATTTATACCTATTGCCTCCAAACTCCACAAATCTGTAAGATCAATTTTGGTTAAACAGTGAAGAGTCGTTGTCGAGTTTGTTATGGAACTGTAAACCCCAATAACAGGACCCTGTATAGTCCACCCCATTTTTGTCCGTACGGCAGTCAAGTTATTCTCTAGTTGTATCAAGTCACCAGTCAAAAGCAAACCAGAGAAGTCAGCACCAATCAATAAACTTACTTCATCAGGAGAGTCGGTCGAGTCATATAAACGAATGCCTTTTATACGTAGTTGCTCTAGTATTACAGGAGATCTTATTTTAGGTAAAAAACCACAAATATTTGTTTGTTCTACAACAGATAAATTCATAGAAAAGTTGTTTTCAATGTTCTTGACGCATATGTCAAACACTTGACATTCTTCTTTTTTCGTCTCGAACCCGCCGAACAAACAATGAGTCATTACCTCTTTCGACGTAGGTTTCATGCCAAGTTTCTGTATCAAATCCTTTTTGATATAGGATCTTTGCGCGCCACTGTCAATCATCGCTCTGATACAGACCTCTTTCTTGCCATGTACAATTTTTACCGCCAAAGTTTGCAATAAGGTCGTTTTTGTAGACTTTTGTTGGCATGACAAGTTGCTCGATGTCTCCGAGTGTTTATTGCTGCTGTCTTGACCCGCCGCCATATCTGCGCACATCATTGTAAAATGTCTTTTTTTGCAGAATAGACATTTGGGAAAACTTTTGCATTTCTTTGCAATATGATTGCTCTTTAAGCAAATTAAGCAAGCTTTCTTACTTTTAATAAATTCTACACGCTCCTTCAGTGACATTTTGGCTGCTTTGTAGCACTCTACGGCTGAATGGGTGTCCTTGCTGCACCAAATGCATGATAATACGCCTTGCTTGCTGGAACCTTCTTTGTCACGCTTAGCTTCTGTCATGAAGCAGGCAGTAGGTGGCTTCGGCTCAACTAGGGTCATCTCATCCAACTCACGCCTAGCTAACTGGATCCGTTCTTCTGATTCTACCTCTTGCCTCAGGAACTTCATCAGCTCAGATAGGTCTCTGGTGGTTGGTTGGCTCCGGTGCCAAGCACGTAGTACGCTTTCTGGCAATGCCGACTCAATCATGGGGAACAGCATTGAAGCATACTTATCCTTTGTAACGCCCAGTGTTTCTAGTGCTTGTAAATGTGTCTGAAGATTGTCGTATAGAACCGGCAAGTCCTTTGCCTCCCCTTTGCGCTGCATCAAGGAAAGCAAACCTCTGACATATGTCTCAATGAGAACGTCATCTCTAGCAAATCTTGCCTTTAAAGCTTCGACTGCCTTTCGGTAGTTCTCGGCACACGGTGGGTAACTTTCGACGAGTTGTCGCGCGCTGCTGTTCGGGGTCATCGATTGAAGCAGATATTGAAACTTATCGCAGGAATCCATGTCTGCGTCTTCGTGTATCTTTTTAAATTGGCCCCAGAATAACAGCCAAGACTTAACATTCCCGTCAAACTTTGTCAACTCCAGTTTGGGCAGAGTAGGCAGTTGATGATTGCATGATTTCGGCTTCATGCTGGATTCTTCTGAGTGAGAAGATGCGTTGCTGGTGTGGGGTAGAGTTTTTGGAAACAACGATCTGATCTTGTGCCATCTCAACTTGTAGGAGACGGCCTTATCTTGATCCGCCTGGTACGAAGCTTCATCGAAGTTTTCGTCCGCACACCATAGGTCCCGTATTGTCGCCTCCGCTTCAAAAAGATTGGAGGCGGCTTCCGACAATAGATCGAATGTTGGGCCGGCGGTTTCATCTTTGAGTTCGACGGCCTTTTCTATCTTATCGGCGAGACAGGTAAACTCCCTCCTATATTGCGTCCGCTTACGCTTCCAAGGTTCCATCTCCTTATCACGGTCGCCAGATGTGAAGATACGGATGAAAGCACGAACGCACTTTTTAAATGTAAAGAACATTTATTTGAGAGAAAAAATATAGAGACCTAATGACAACAGTGTTTTTTCATATCGGCAGTTACTAAGGCAACCGAACTACGTCACAGGAATAATGCCTCTTTTTGCCAGCTGTATGCACTAAACAAATTACCTGCTGTAAGTCTAGATTCCAACCACTTGACCTTCCATTTCGCAATCGGCGAGCACTCGTGCGAGCGACGAGTGGCTTTATAGCGCGTATTATGTATTATGCGGCGAATTCAATGTAATACGATTGTGCCGACGGTCAAGTTCACCTGGCACGACAAAAGGCTTAAGCTCGTTTCGTATTATTACGCTATAAGTCAGTTACTTAAGAAGTAGTGCATGCATCATCATCATACCGGGTGGGCCCTGTAACAGGAGCAATAAATTAAAACATAGATTCGTCCCTTAAATCTAAACAACATTTGTTAAGCAACTTCTGAAAATAACGTGTATTAAATGACATTTTGTAGAAGACAGCTATGTCAATGCTCAGGGAATGTCAACGTTGGACGACATACATTGAAAATACAATTTAATTTGTTTGAAATATTTTTTTTTTTTTTTTTAAGTTGCTGAACAAATGTTGTTCAGTTTAACGAGTAAAATCTATGTTTTAATTTTTTGCTTATGTTACAGGCATTTAAGAGCTAGGCTTATCACCGCAAAGTTGCCAATTTGTCAGTTTTCTATCGGATATATTTTGGAGTACTTATGTGCGCAGGAATAGCACCATTTAATTCCACCATCCCCGATTCACCATCGGACAACCAGGCAGGGCAAGCGATTTCGCCCTTAATGTTGTCAGTTTACCCCCTATTCGCACGAAGCGATTTGCTTCATCATTTCTAATGCGAACCGTTTAGGAATGGAACTCGCTGACATCGTGTGTATTTCTAGAAAAATTTAATTTGGGTCTCTTCAAGGTAAGAGTGAATAGGCTATTACTGAACCGGCGAGCTACATCCTCGACCCCGTAGTCACTTTAGGTGATAGGCACTGAGGTCCATCGCCGGTCAGTTTATGAAAAAAAGGCTCGGTAGAGTAATTTCCAGCTTATTACACACTCCGCTTTTTCTTTTACTTCTTTATATGATGAAACATTTATTTTTTGTAAATTTTGGGAAACTGACTAGGACTAGTCAGTAAGTAATCGATTTTTGCGCAACGATGTCTTATTTTATTCATAACTTGATAACATTGGTAATACCTAGTTCCCAGGAATTAAAGCAGAATCATGATGATCTTTAACCTAATATGAATAATAATTCTTATTCACATAGCTTACCTACATAAATGGAACAAAACAAGTAATTTAACTCACCTTCATAACCTATATATATTACGTACCGTACAACTACGAGTATGACTCCATATTTCATTTAATAAAGTAGGTATTAAGTATTCAAGGAGTGGCATACTAACATCATAATAAATAAATCTGTTGGAACGGCCGTGCCGTGTTGTGATGTTTTGAAACTATCATATGTTAAATTCTGCTCACATATTGTCCTACATATCGTGTGAATCTGTTTGTTTTACCTGAAAATGATAGAAACATGTACCTAAAGTAAGGCGGGGTAAATATTGACACCGGGAGAAGACTGCCACAGTCGACGTCCTAATAGTCCTATATCTAGACCCCGCTATCGGAGATACAATTTGATAGCTGTCAAGATCATAGGGATGGGTAAAAATATGTATGATGTCGATATCGATACTCTTATTTTTTTTGTACAATTAGTTTTATATGTATACCATTATTTAGACTAAAAACTAACATGTTTTTTGGGATCCATGACAATCATGGTGATCATGTAGATTGATGCTGTCAGCCTATTATAAAGATCATTTCGCTAAGACTATAGGTATGCATGTCAAATGCCAAGGTTGTGCCCATCCCAGTCTCTGTTGAAAACTCGGTACTCGAAGTTGTTGACTCATACATCTGCCTAGGACAAGTGGTCCAATTAGGTAGGTCCAACTTCGAGAAAGAGGTCAACCGCCGAATCCAACTCGGCTGGGCAGCGTTCGGGAAACTACGCAATGTCTTTTCGTCCGATATACCTCAGTGCTTCAAGATTCAGATTCAGATTCAGATTCATTTATTTCATGTGAAAATAACTGTATACATTTGCATTAAATATTCAAAAATATAAGTATTCACATCATGATCGTCAAAATAAAAATATAATAATAAAACTTAACTACAACAATGTCAAGCACAAGAAATGATAACCATAATAATAATAATCAATATGATCTCCCAATAAGGATCGTCAGTGATGTCATTAAACTAAAACAAAGCAAACAATCTAAATACACAGAAAATAATAATCAGATGACATCTCCTAATAATACAAAATAAAATCATCGTCGCAATACAAAATAAAATAAAATAGGTACCAAATCAAATGTCAATAACAAATATACAAATAATAATTAGAAGTTTAGTTCCATGTACTCACTCACGGAGTACAGAGGGTTTTCCAACAAAATGTCTCTCAGTCGACGCCGAAATATTTCGTAAGATGGTTCATTTCGTAGGTTTTCAGGTAAATGCTCATAGTAAGTTGGGCCAATGACCCGTGGGTTTTTGCCTGAAAGCGCCATGCGACGAGGCACGGTTCTGAGTCGCCCGGTAGTGCGGAGGTGTTTACCTTCAACATGGACGCGCGCAAACTGAGAGATATTAGTTCTTACAAATAGAAGTAAGTCGAAAAGATATTGTGAGTAGTGCGTCATTATGCGTTGCGATATAAAAAGCTTTTTACAGGGGTGCCTAGGTGTAGCTCCGACAAGAGTGCGAATAGCTCGTTTTTGCATTATTAGAACCCTTTTTGCATCAGTGGAGTTACCCCAAATAAGTGTTCCATATGACATGAGGGAGTGGAAATGAGCAAAGTATACTTGTTTTAACGCGTCTCCCGAGATTAGTGGTGCTAATTTTCGAAGCGCAAAGACAGCACTACTCAACCTACCACAAAGATTGTCGACATGGCACTTCCAGTTCAGGTTTGAGTCAAGCGTGAAACCAAGGAACTTACTCTCATCGGACAATGGCATTGGACAGGTGGCCATGCACGGAGGCACTTGAACCTTTCGACCAGAAAAGAGCATCGTATTTGATTTGCTAACATTCAGCAAAAGCCCATTTGCTGAGAACCAGATCTGCAACTGCTCACAAGCCTCAGCAACTTTTACACTGAGCTGCTCGTATGTCTTCGCAGAAACCAACACGGTCGTGTCATCCGCAAATAATACCGACAAACCAGCAGTAATGCTTGATGGTAGGTCATTAATGAATAAAAGAAACAGAGTATTTCCCAATGCAGATCCCTGGGGAATACCGACACTGACAAATCCCGTATCAGACTGTATCATTTTGCCGTCTGCCGGTACTTTCACGACTTGTTGACTCGTGACAAGACGAAAGTCTTCAACCAATGTGTGTTACCAGTGATGACTTACGGCACCGAAACGTGGTCTTTCACTATCGGCCTCATCTCAAAGTCGCTCAACGAGCAATGGAGAGGGCTATGCTCGGGGTGTCTCTACGTGATCGAATCAGAAATGAGGAAATCCGTAGACGAACTAAAGTGACCCATATAGCTCACCGAATTAGCAAGTTGAAGTGGCAATGGGCAGGCCACATAGCACGCAGAGCAGATGGCCGATGGGGCCGAAAAGTGCTCGAGTGGAGACCTCGGACAAGCAAGCGCAGCGTAGGACGTCCACCTACAAGATGGACAGATGACCTTATAAAGGTCGCCGGAAGGCGCTGGATGCAGGTCGCTTCCAACCGGTATATATGGAAGTCCAAAGGGGAGGCCTATGTTCAGCAGTGGACGTCCTATGGCTGAGATGATGATGATGATGATGATGACTTAGCCCACTCGGCAAGCCTCGTGACCTAAACGCGGTAGTCGACTTTAAGAACCTTAATTGTGCAACGATTGCATAAAATACTATTCCGGACCACGTATGAGTGCAATAAAAAAAAACTTGTGTGTATCTGATTGAGATTAAAAATTGAGTTGCAAGATTCCACCCCAACAAAATATATACCTACAACAAACATGTATCAGTGGTTCAATTTAAACATAGCAGTTATGTATTGTATTTTAAATAAAAGCTTGTAAAATTGCAAAAAATCGTATATAACATAACGAAATTCAGACCAAATAAGAATACGGAAATCATCATCACGTAATGGTTATTTTCAAATCAATCTGTTATCAATTTGGGAAAGCCGGTTCAGCAGTGGACGTCCTATGGCTGAGATGATGATGATAGGTATATATTAATACAAGCTTTTGCCCGCGACTACGTCCGCGTGGAACTTAGAAGTATGGAAGCAACCTCGTACAACACGATAGATATCCGCCTAAGCACCTTACTTAATAAAAGGGATTATTAAGAGCGCCTAAGCAAATGTAAGAGCAATTGTGCTTTTGGTCTAATAATTACATTTTCGACAGGGTCATCAATGTCATCATGAATTACTTACTCACTTTAAAATCTTTTTAGGGATAATTTCCAGGATGAAAACTATCCTATATCCTTCCTCGGATCTTAAACTATCTCCATGCCAAATTTCATCAAAATCGATTCAGCGGTTTAAGCGTGAAGAGGTAACAGACAGACAGACAGACAGACAGACACACTTTCGCATTTATAATATACTAGCTGTGCCCCGCGGTGTTACCCGCTCATACCACGGGAACACTAAATTTATTCGGGATGAAAAGTATCCTATGTCCTTTCCCGGGTCTCAAACTATCTACATACCAAATTTCATCTCAGTCGGTTCAGCGGTTTAAGCGTGAAGAGGTAACAGACAGACAGACAGACAGACAGACAGATACACTTTCGCATTTATAATATTAGTATGGAAGTATGGATTAGTATGGATTAGTATATATTAGTATGGAAGTATGGATACTTATTGATTATGTCTATCAACTTAACAACAAAAAAAGATATAGTTCCTTGTAATGCTTATTTTTAACAGTTAATTAGGTAAAATATTAACACAATATAAACTTGACTGTATGTAATAAAAATATACTTTAACGCTCATAATACAATTATATAGGTATGTATAATGTTATCTTTGTTTACATGATTCTTGTCTATGTATGGCCTTCCGGAGCACAAAGGGCAAGGAACACGAGTAAAGACAACAATAGGCAGGCACCCCCGATAAAATCTGGTAAAATAATTAACTTCAAATAGGTATGCCTAAAAAACGATTAAATAAAATAGTTAATTAATAACGTCTGTTATAAATAATCAACGGAACTCTGAAACGAGACAAAGCTAGCAAACATTTATAAATTCATTCGTTCATTAGCAGTATTCACTGGCTGATTTGTAATTTTGCTGCTGTGACATCAATTAATGAGCTTCGTTCGTGAAACTGGTTTACTTTTGCTGTATAAGTCGAATATCGGTCGACAATTTTCGAATCGGTTCGCGATTCATCATCAGGAGCGCCGATCAGTCGTGGTGGCAGCTAATGAAAAAAGAATGAATCGCGAGCCGATCCGGCACATGTGGAGCGATATTCGACTTATATGACGTGAGTAAGCCCGTTTCATATGCGTTTTAAAAACATTTTTGATATCGTGTCGCCTAACTAAACGAGAACGTTCATTTTGCAACACGAGGAAAGGTAACCCACAGACAATATATGCGTATAGCACAGTATAATTAAGCGCACATATACACATTTACGTATATTTACCGTGGGAATTAGTCACAAGTGGTACAATGGGAAAATTGCGTATCGCATGTCAAGACGCCTTGTGTGATTGTAGAGCTGGTGAATACCCCGTACCTTATTTGAAATCATTAAGGTTTATTTAAAACCTGCTTGATTTAAGAACAATAAAATAAAATAAAGTGAAATAAAACGTTAAATTGAAATATTTTTGTGGTGTTAAATCTAATGATCTCATCAGCTGACAATGATGCTCTCAAAAGGCTAATTTTCTACTCTGCAAGTTTGCACCCACTTGAAACACCCCTGTTTGGCCCTATGGTTGACTGGTAGAGAATCCCATTTGACTTATACATTACTTTTATTTTGTGCAATAAAGCTTCACAGGTACAAATTCCTTTATCGGGCGTCAGGTACTGGAGTGATTTTTTTGTACTTTTTTTATTACTTACCTAAATAGTAAAAGAAGAGGAGAGGAGGCCTTTAACCAGCAGTAGACGTTTTTCGGCTGACGAAATAATAAAAGATACCGTGAGGAAAATATGGTGAAACATAAAGTGTAGCAATGAGTAGATCTTTACACATTTTCAGAAACATCTGCAATTCTGCAGTATATTCTAGAAATAATATGCCACGAGTTAGTTACTTTTGATAAAAACAATTTCATATCGTAAGGAATATGTAGTTGCTTCATAAGCGGTAATAGCATCTCTATATGTATAGCCAAGTTTCTCGACGCATGTAGCGACGCGGGCGCAGCGGTAGATGGAGCGATAATGTTCAATAATAACACGGCTGCCGCCGTACGTACGGCACAAGTGTTTATTTGACAATTACGAAAATTGCTCACCTTCGGGATATTAATTGCGGATTAGTTTTACCAAAAAATGTCGACAATTCAATGTCAATAATCAGGGCCGTAACAAGGCAATGTAGGCAACTGCCAACGCTCCAGGTCTACAAGGAGACTTACATACCTAGTCATCTTCACCTGGTCCTGACAAGAATATGAATGGTGGTGATGTTGGCCAAACATAGGTAACAGTTGTGCAATCCATTGCAATCTCAAGAAATGTCATTGACAACCCCTACTTAGCTAAGCAGGGGCAGTTATTATTTTGTAAGTTTCTACGTCTTTTGTACGTGCTAGGGTCGTCACTGGTTGTCATACGATTTTGCTCGCATTTTACGATCCCTGCCTATAACAATAGGTAGAGGATAGGGAATGCTCCCATTTCTGATTTTGTATGGCAATATCCGGGAATTCCCGATTCCGGTACTGGATTTGTATAGAAAAATACTAGCAGGAGCACATCCTAAATAGGGATGACTATTAATTTATACATACCTAGAGTTAGCCACAAATTGAATATAGATGCAATTTTTACAAAAGCGATGCTGGTGTTGACGAATGTAGTTTATGAACCGCGTTGAAAACATTTTCGTCGATTAATGGATTCTCCAACGTTCTAACCCCGGTTTAGAATATAAACGATTGATAAACCATAAACGATTAATAAAGCATAAACAGATTTTTTCAAAATGTGTCCTTAGTTGACTGCAGATTATTTTTCAAAAAACTATTTGCTCAACAATGGTAAGGACTTCAACGGCTGCTTAAGGCTGTGTCCACAAAAAAGGAGCGAAGAAAATAAACCAATCGGAATGCATCATTGCGTGGTCCAAAATAAGTGCATTTAAATCTAAGGAATGTTTTGGTCCGTTTTACACATATCAGCTCCGCTACGCTTCTGTGGACAGACAACCTTATCCTTCGCCTCATCATGGCCATACTCTCACCCTGGCTCCAGACTACTCGCGGAGCTGACCGAAGCTGACCGAAGTTGGCCGAAGTTGGCCGAAGTTGGCCGAAGTTGGCCGAAGTTGGCCGAAGTATGGGTTTCCGCAGCCAAGTGCCTCTCTACACTACCATATTCGCCTAAGTTCGGCTTCGATCAACTTCGTGAGTAGTGTGGAGCCGCAATCAAAGAAACCGCTGTGCAAGAGATAGCTAAGCACTTGGTCCGGGTTTAAAAACCGGCCTTATTCCTATAAAAAAAAATGTTTGTGTTATGACAAAGATTTAGATTTATTTATTTCATAATAACAAATTGTATTATAAATTATCGTAAGTTAATTTACATGAATCTTGATATTATGATCGTCAATAGGAACATAAAAGTAGATAATAATCATTCAATTAAGTCAAATACACTATCATAATATAACTACAACAATAATAATAGAATCATAAAAAATATACTTAGTGATAATTTCAATTAACTTTTTGAAGTGATTAATACTTTTCCCTGGGTTCTAGAAAGTAACGTAATTATTTCATGCTTTCGTTGCGTGCAGTCGAAAATAAGTAAAAAAAAACCGTTTTCTGCGTGAATTCAGTCAATTTCGAGTAGTTTTTGAAACAAAAACTAACAATGAAAAATTAAAACAGTAGACCTCAAATATATACCAATAATTTTCAATAGCCCCGTTCTAAGTAGTAACATTGATTATAATTATATTTAGAAACATGTTTGATCATTGAGAAAAACGCTAAAACAATCAGCATTTTTGAACGGATAAGGAGCCTTCTGACACACGGGACACACCTATATCTTTCGTCGAAGTGTCAAAGCAGGTCACGCCGCGGTCACAAACCGTCACGCCGTGGTCACGCCCTATTTCTTATCCTTATCAATACTTTCACTTCGTTCATTCTTCAGTTGTCAGTACGGTTATCTAATGTTATGTTTAGGTCGTGCTAGTTTATCTTTCTGCCTGCCTTAGACTATAACTACTTATCTTTATTATGGTCGCCTAATAATGACAATGCCCTCAGAAAGAAGAAAAACGTGTCCTTATTAGGTACATACATAGACTGCTTAGATTTTAATTCTTACTTTTCGCTTTGCAGTACTTTTTACCTGACTACTGCACACATGCTTTTCATTCCGAAAATAAAAACAGTTCCCGTGGAATATTAAAAACTAGGATTGCCGAATAGGGCCATAAGAAAAACCTATTAGGAATCCCATACCTACCCCACCCACACTTCGCTTTACATTCTTAATTATAGTCTTCGGAGAATAAAAGTTTATTTCAAATTAATTATTTCAAGTTTATTTTAAAAAAAAACATATGTACAGTATGAAATAAAATAGAGATAAAATAAATACTTAATAAACTACTAATACTATAGGAAAAATCAATGGATGGACACCCCTTCCAGAAGCTCAGCTTTAAGCATGGAATCCATTACACTGGCGGTGTTACATCTCTGTAAGTCTGTAACTGCAAGGCCGATCCTTATTCATTCACAGAATACATGGTGCATGCACAGTACTATTTATTTATTTATTATATGTAGGAACAGTAACAAGTTACAAACCAACAGTTTATGCCTTAATTACATATTATACATACATAATATCATCATTTGTTTGCAACTCAACAAGAACTGTTCACATCATTTTCAGATTACAGTTCTAAATAAAAAGCGGAAGTAACTACATTAAACTTACACTAATTACTATACTAAATAATTATTCGCATTTAAGGACCTGTGCCACTGTGGCTTTAAACGTATAAAACGTCATTGAAAATATGTCGCATTTTTGGCAAATACTATTAAATGTGTGACGCATTCGGACAATTGGGTTATTCGCCGAGACATTATTATTAGTTACAACATTGGCAAACAATCGAGGGTGGCGGACTGGTCTCGTACAACATTTTAGTTTAAATTCATGAATGATAATTTGCATCTACAACAGAGTTTACAATTTTGAATAGGAGGCTGATATCTGCAACTTTTCTCCTATGTTCTAAGGTATTAATTTGAAAGAAATTCAATCGATCGTTGTAAGTGGGGAGGGATTGACGATTACCCATTTTCATACAAACATATTTGAGTGCGCGAGTTTGGACCGATTCTATTCTCCCAAAACACCGACCGATTATACAAAATATAGCCATAGCAAGAAGATTCACTACGGATTAAACTTACACTACCTGTGTGACTTCATGCGAGGGTTGTTCACACAAAAGGTGCGCGGACGCACTCACGGGTCACACCTCACTTGCGCAACGTTAAGTGCGTTATTCAACCTCATTTGCATGTGGAAACTATGTCCCAAGGGATGACTGCTCTTTGCATACAAGTACCGGATATGACATACATAATCAAAAGTACCTATACCTTATATAGGTATACTTGGCTCACCACAGAACGCTATATACAGGTGCTAAACTGTTGATGAAGTATCAAATATAATTATTATCTTTCCATCTCATTTCTGTTATTTTTTTGTCATCTCTGCTACTGGTTGCCTGGAAAAAACCGCTTTTTAGCGATACTGCCTAATGCCATTAACCAGTGGCTTCTTGCATGCCTTAGGGTGGCATCGTAACGCCATCTACCGTAAAAATTCGTTCGTTTTGTTTTGTTGAGTGCTCTTATTACAATTATGATGATTGATGCTATACTCATATCGCTTCGTGATAAAATTAGTGCGCATTTTTTTGTTGTTTATAGTGTGTGCACGGATGCACGCATAATATATGTAACTCGAGTTTTAGGAGTAGACAGTCTCTTTAGTGTCTGGCCCTGCAAAATATATGATGCAGCGGTCTATTAGTGTATTAATATGAAAATACTTGTGACTGACTCCTGTTTCAAATGTATCACCAATGTTGAACATTTGTTTGGAACGGACATGTTGACTGTGTCTGATTCCACTTAGTTTAAAATCTTATTTTTTTATGTAACCAATGGATAACTGTTATTGGCCCTCTGTTATTTAACTAACTTTATATCATATCTATATTTACGGCTGTTGTTATCCTGAATACCAATAAATAAATAAATAAATAAAATTCAGACTAGATGATCGGCCCATCGTCTCAAATATTATGTTGAGTATCGATACTATTACACCCAAACTAACTTTAACTTTAACTTTTTTTTGCTTCATTGTAAACATAGTAATGGTAGCTTAATAAGGTCCGGCCCACTAAAGTTTTAGAAATAATCAAGGAAACATTATAGACGTGGAACTTACTTTTTTGGCCAGTTTAAATAGTTGATAAACTTGATAAAAACTAATTCATCAGATTACCACAGTAATCGTGACCCATGAAATTACATGAAACCCCCAATTAACAACTTTATTAAGTACAATGCCACGGATGTGCTGGTAATTAATATTTACCACGCTTTATGTTCTATTCTATTCGTTTTGTGCCAACGTTCTTATCATTTTCAATGTCAGCATGTTAAAGCGTTTTTAGCGAAGCTTTTAATAACTGTGTAGGTAAATTTTTCGCTTCTAGAGTTGTATACATTAGGCACATACTTTCTTTGAATTTTGTGGTTGATTATACTGTTTATCATTTTTAATTATTAAATCAGTAACGTTTGCTAGCGTATACCAAATATTTCAATGCCGTTGGAGACGCTGGTTCGAACCCTGCCTGAACATTTTTTTTTTAATTCACTTAATTGTTAACACATACTGTATATCATTAAAAACATACAATATAAGTACAGGCAAGCACCTTGGTACCATATTTGAAATTAAACAAAATTACATACAACCAATAAGTCACAGTTAGCAACATATCTGTCTCGCCCAATGGTTGAGAATGTCCTATGAAGGCCCTATGCCATTAAGTCCGCCTTTTGTACGATTTGTATTTCATTTGTGCAATAAAGATTAAATGCATATAATAAAGCAATAAGCTCAAAGGAATTTGTATTTTTATCGTTATGCATTAGATGTTTCTGTAAGGAAAATAATCATTATTTTAACCATTCATTTCTCGCATTTACGTTTAATATTTAATGGTATAGGAATAGGTTATTTTAATTAAATGAATATTTTAACACTATTACGCATTGTTTCCCTTAACCTAATAAAACCTTTTACCGAGCCGAGTGCGTAGATCCCGAATGATAAAACAATGAACAATATATTTATATATAATTATTTTCCCTTGAAAATAGTCACGCATAATCTTGTTTCGCACACAGTTAACCCCCCAATTTATTGCCCTGTCATACCTGATTAGCTTTAACAATTAAGCCAAGCCATCGCGGCCTCGTCCTTCTCGGCGGCTCGCAGCGCGCGCAGCCAGCCAGTTGCCGTCGCGACACCTCCCCAGCACCACGCGAGCCACCATGGCTTGTGCTCAGAAGAAACGCACCACTACGTGGTTCCAAGTCAAACTAGTCCTATTCCTCATACAAGTAGCTACAGGTGATCCTCAGTTGGACTTGCCGCCGCTATCCCAAGTTTCTACGCAAAGGAATTTTGGTTACGGACTTCTTTCAAGCACCCCTGGGAATAATTTTCAATATAGCACCGCTCGGCCGGTATCGAGCACTCCTGGAGTTTATCCTGTATCATCCACGCCTTATGATAACCCGAGGATAAGTCCAGATATAAACAACAACGGTTATCCAAGCGTTGATTATAATAATCGAAGGAATCCCAGTTCGACAGGGCGTCCTTATGACAACGATGACAGGATTGATGTCAATAATGACCCGAATTTCAGAAGGAACGATCCAGGTTTCACTAGGAATGATCCTAATTATGTTGGAGTGAATCCTTATGATATTAGAGGGAACGGGATAGATGATAGAGTGGAGAGAGTGAACATACAGCAGGTTCGAGAGTTCTTAGCTCAAGCTGATGATCAGGCTTCGAAGGAGTGTACGAACAACGTTGCTGCTCAGTGGAACTTTGAAACAGAAGTCAATGATGCAACTCAACATGCGGCCGTGAGTACAGTTTTTATTGATTTCATATCATGCGTTTGCTTATTAGGATTATATTAATTGAATGGCATGTGAGTGGGTTGCTAAAGTTTCGCGCGCTCAGTTAAACGGCTTTTGTCATATTATTGTGATCGGAAGATAACTTTTTGTTTGCATACGATTTGTTACGATTAGAGAAAGATGGGACCAACTTTTAATTTTTATTTGAAATCCTGTATTTTGTAAGTTTCTGCATACCATTTTTACAACAGAAACTTTTATGCGTTTGATTTTTGTAATTTTGGTTCGCCATAAAAATATATAATGTTTGTGTGTTGTGGCGAAACATTAAACATGTTCATGAGAAACCCACCATGAGAACACCCATGATGTTTCTATTTCTAAGGCTGTCAATTTTAACCTTCGAGGTGAATATCGACAACTTGTTAAGATTCTTTAACTGTACAATAAAATAATAAAAGGAATGTTTGTGCCATGTTCATGGATAGTCATTATCACTAACGACGTTTTGTTGTTGCGATTATCATCTAATAAACAATGCACGATACAAACGCATGAAACTGACGTGACTTTAATGTAGGCCTGAGAACTTTACCCTGGCCAACTACCGCTATTACTGTCTTGCTATTAAAATAATAATTGAAAGGAAGTTTTTACGTCACCGTAGGCCGAAAGTGGGATTTTCTGCACTAATGTGGGGAGAACATCTCACTTTATGGCCAAGGCAAGACGTAAAACTCTAGACAAACCACGGGCGGTAATTCGTAAAGCCCCAGATCGTATATTAATGGCACAAATATGTACCTGCGATCTGGGATATTCACGAATTCAACGCCCTAGGTATGTAATGTAATGTACTTTACATACACGTATACTATAATTAATGTACTCTGCTTTGTGAGCTTTAAATAATGTCTAAAGCTTGCCTAAAGAAGTATTTAGGCAAGCTGGACCCGTATTCAATAATAATAATAAATTCATATTAGACCTCACACAAATCAACCTAGTCCCAAAGTCCTAGAACAAATCTTCGAGCTTATCACGCATATGCCTTTCCCGAGCGGGATTTGAACCCAGGACCGCCGGCTCTACAGGCAGCGCACTATCACACTGCGCCAACTGCGCCATACAGATTTGGTTTTCTTTTGTTTGTGACAATGAAGGTTGTACAAACGCCCTTAAATAGATATTTGATCGCGTCACTATTGTTCAATATTTTATTGGATTTATACTCCAAACTCTGGCCCTGCCCGAGGCCTTGCCTCAATGCCAATTCGAAAAACCAACTCGAAAAGGGAAAATTGGTTATATAAATTTGCTCTCCAGGTATCTATTGGCTATTCATTCAGTACACGAGGGGGTTGATGGGATACGGTACAAAAAACTGTTGAGTTTATTTCGGCGTTTCTTCTCAACAGTGGTCTCCTCTTGTGAGCTTCCGGTAGACTCAGACATGTAAAAGTGCCCTTGAGGCCTACTTGCAGAATAAAGTTCATTATTTCATTTCAAAACAAAGGTAAAAGGAGCGACTCGCGCACGAACGGTTTTCATACATGTTAAGAATGCGAAAACAGAGACATAATGACAGACGAACAGACATGTAGGGGAGGCTTAGTAATACTCTCCCCTGGAATCCCCATTGGCACCATTTGCGTTCGGAAACCTATAAATGTTACTGCGGAAAGAGATTTTGAAGTCAATTGAATGAGGCCCTTTGTAAAACAAAAACCCGTGTTTTGGGGACGAGCGACATAAACGAAACTAAAGTGTAAGTACCTACCCTACCTAATACAATCGCCGACAAACCATACAACTATACATTTAAGTGGAAAGTTTCCGGGTCCCAAGTTCCCAACTCCCACGCAACAATGGTCGAGCTCTCGAGTTCCTCCAAGTCTTCACCTGTTTTTCTGATAAGAGAGTGCCGTATTGTCTAAGCCGAACTGCTGACGCAAAAGAGCATAACTTGGTAGGAAATACTTGTTACTTAATACCTTTTGTGTTTTGAAGGTAGTGTATTGGTGTCATATTGGTTTTAAAAACAAAAGAGATTATATCAATAGTTCGTTTTATGTTACTTAAGACCTTTTGTACGTGAAGGGATATAATGTCTTATTGTCTAATATAATTGCTTAAGCTTTATTAGTTGCTTTCGTCATATCCTATCATTGGCATTGTGGAAAGCGAACTTTATGATTATACTTAGTGAATAACAATACTTCATTCATAATAAACCATCGGCGGAGAACTATTCCTATTTCTGTTTCAGAGGTAGGTACTAGGTTCTAAAATTTTATAAGAAAAATGACTTGCGTGTCTCTAATAGACCTGTGCCTGTCCTAAATATCAACACTATACTCCTACTTTAGCAAAACACTTTATTCACTTTTAAATAACAACTTATAATTTAAAATGTCACTTAATGCGATTCGAATTGTAAAAAATCTCACAAGTCGTATCACATACTTCAATCTGCACACATTCAAAACATGTCTACTTTACCTATTGACCTTTAAATGAAAAGTTGAAAAAACTAATTGAATGCTGCTCGAATAGCAAAATCTTGAAGCTATAACATACTTAGCATAAGTCAATGTCAACCAAGAAAAAACAAAATTAAAAAACCGGCCAAGAGCATGTCGGGCCACGCTCAGTGTAGGGTTCCGTAGTTGCTCATCCTTCACAATAGACTTAAGTTACGAGAAAGATTTCAAGCTCTATAAAAAGGTCGTAAACGCCATAGTAACTGTAATTACTTATTACCTCCTGGAAGTCAACTTACGTCCTTTTAAGACAATTATGAAATTTTGCGATAACTCAAAAACGGCTCGACTGATTTTGTTCAATATAGTTTTCATTGAAAGTACTTATAAGGCCTCATGTTGATGGAATTTTTCCATAAGTTTTTGACCCGTGGTTGAAAAGTTAGAGGGGGCGGACGCTATTTTTTTTATTTTCGGAGCGAATATTTACAAAACTGCTGACTTTATCAAAAAATAATGTTCGGAGACCCCTATTATTTTTAAAAGACCTATTTAACGACACCCCACAAAATAGTGTTGAAATGACAGACAGACAGACAGACAGACGGACAGATGGACATGGCGAAACTATAAGGGTTCCTAGTTCACTACGGAACCCTAAAAAAATAGATTAAAAAATCGATCCTACTTCTGACCTATAGACAATAACAAAAGGTCAAATGACAAAAACAGAAGACAGCCGTGTAACCTATTTCAAGTAGCTACTTATGTGGTTTGTTTCCCACGATATGGGTCAGTCACAAGAAACAAATTAATATCGATAAACATCTGTGTGTCATGCCCCGTGATACATAAACGTGGTAGGTATCGATGTTGGTAATTATTGGCACTTATATTAAATAGGGTCATTTAGGAAGTAGTAATAGTAAATCGGTGGGAAAAAACCAGTTTGAACATAGAACAATATATTTTAATAAAGTAAATATAAGTTATCTATATATCGATACCTTAGTTCACACTCGTACTAATTTCAATGTTTTTGCCAATGAAATTTAAACCACATAGAGTTGTGCACTAATGTCCTAATAGCAGCGGATTTTTTCCGAAAAGTTAGTACGATTGTACACTAAGGTATCGATATTTTAATTCGGATTTTCCCAAGCGGCGCGGCGTTGACAACTTGCCGATTGAGAACATTTCGTTTTTCCGGGATCAAAAGTAGTATCAATGTACGGGCCAGTACTTATCCATTTCAATTTTTTTATCGGCCTATCTATTTATTAAATGTAAAAGTAAAAAAATAATGATCTGCGTATTGAATATATTTTCGAAAAGAGAAATATAATAAGATCATTATAATATGTAGGCTATTTCGAGGTCACTGAATAGATAAGTTAATTTTTATTTATTTCCGTGTCTTTATTTGTATATCATGTATGTATATGTAGGTAATTTAATAATATACATATTTAAAGTAAAGTTTTGAACTATATGAAGTAAACAAGCACCCTAGACATGAAATAATAGTTATAGTATAGTGTACCGTTTTCTTACCTGCGATTAACCCAAAAAAGAGGTTATGACTTTTCCTTCCGGACACACAAGTCCCTGACACTTTTTTAGTACTTACCTAACAGGATAGAGATTTCGTTTAGGCGCCTACTAAAGTAGCATGGCAAAATCTTCTCCGATACAGCGAACTCGGACATCAAAATGTAACTTTATCACAACTTTACTGTGGTAAGGTTGTCTGGATGAGATCCCTCTTTAGCGATAAAATCGCCTGTTGTTTACCTCTAATTGATTTATTGCGTTTTTTTTGCGTTATAGGTATTTCTCCTGTATGTAGAGAGTTTTTCTATGGAATGATCGTTACTCTAATACTTTTATACGTATTAGGTAATGCAAAGTTGGAATGCCCTCTTTTTTTTTTTTTATATATTAATTAAGGAGCTTTGATCATTTTTATGAACATGCCAGCTCCAGCAGGCCTAATACACAAAATCATTCATCTAAAAGAAATGGATAAATAAAATCATAAACCATATAAACTTAAAAATAACATGTACACGAAAACAACTAAATTTGTATACACTATTTAGATAAAAAAAAAAACTGTATACAAATTTTGCCGGTTCCGATAAGGGTTCCGCCAATATTGAATTAAACACTCCTACGTGAATAGAATCACCCCCCCAGTCCCGAAGTAATATCTGCCTTTTAGCTCGAGTCCGGACACATTCCATTAAAAAGTGTTGCACATCTTCAACTACTCCACACTCTTCACAATTCGGCGAGGCTGTTTTCTTCATAAGATGTGCAAACTTATTCAATGGAACATGTCCGGACCTAAGCCTGAAAGCTCGAACAACAGTTGCCCTACACAACTTGGCGTGATCAAACCAGGGAATACGAGGAGGCTCCGACTGGATAGTCTTATACCAAATCCCCTTAACGCGAGATCGATCATCAAAATATTCTTTCCAAATAGTAAAAGACTTTGTTCTGTATCGTGCGACTACCTCTGAAAAGTCGGGCGCAATATTAATCTCCAGTCCCTCAGAAGCAGCCGTCCCGGCCAGTCGATCAGCCTCCTCGTTGCCTGCCAAACCAATATGTGACGGAACCCACTGCAATTTCAAACTCTTTCCAGAACTCTGAATACAATAAATTTGTTCCAAGATTTTATAAGCCAAAGAAAAGCACCGTTCACCTGAGCCACATCGAGCTATGTGTTGAAGAGAGCTGTCAGTAAGGATCACCACATTAGAATAATTCAGCGTGCTCACATAAAACAAAGCCTCAGATATTGCACACAGTTCTGCAGACATTATAGATAAACCAGGAGAAATTTTAAACTGTGCCTTGTGACCGGTAAATGGATCAAAAAACGCGAGGAGGATAACACAAGGAAAAACAAATTACTTGGTTAAGAAGAGTCAGAAGGAGCTGAAAAAGTGAAAGAAAAGAGAAATAGACCAAAATCGTAAAAGAAAAAAAGTTTGATTACTTTTACGACACAACACAGAAGGCAATAGAGAGAAATTTTAAGACGAAGAGAAGGATGCGAATCCTTGTCAGTTATGTGATGGAAGTGGATATTGTTACTTCAAGTGAATACGGAAATTGCAAATTTACCATTAAAATATGAAGCTGGATTTATATTCTATGGTGCGAATTTTCTCAAACAAATTTCCAAACCATTGACGCTTGGAAACAAGTTACTAAACCAACAGAATGATGATTAGTTAATCCAAAGCTTACCGCATATCCTCTGCCATTGTTGAGGGCGGATGTCACGCTCGGCTCAATAGTCCGATTCAGAATCAGGCTTTTGTAACTATGGTGACGGACATCAAATGTACTTGCAGTAGGTACTAACGCACCTTCGTTATCTAATCATTAGGACGCCACTGCCAAAGTGTCACGTATAAGTTGAGTGCTTTTGACCCGTTTGACCGGAGAGCCAGATTCCAGAATCTTAGGAGACTGATTGGTGATGTCTTGCCGTTTGAAATCAAAGTTTGGAACATTGTCGGAAAACAATAATTTATAGAGTATATTTGGGCGAATGTTTCGATGATTGATGAACTAATCTCACTTTTTCCAATCGAAATACGTACTTGCGTGATTCGAGTGCAATATATAACTTTGGTAAATTTGGGCTTACAATAGCTGTTCTCAATGTTAAATATATTATCCATTTTTACAACCCTTTACTAGACTTGTTACTGCTTTCTTTAAAATGGGTAGCTAAAAAGAGCTCGAACGAAACTAAAATAAAACATGGTTAAATGAAATTTAACAAATTAAAATCGGTTTACAAACTCTTTCCTTTCTTAGCTACGCATAACGTTCCATAGAAATTTTGAGATAGGTATCTTGTGCAGTTGACTTTTCTTGAGTGAGGCATCTTATATCTTAAAGTCTTTTTACAGATATTTATCCCAGACGTATCTGACCAATCAATCATTGGAAATAAAATCACATCCCATTCAAAATGGCTTCCGCAGCAGTGTCGCAGGCTACGTGGCCATAGAACAATAAGATAATTCATTAGCCAAGGCTGCGTACTCATTGTATGGGCCATTATGCAGGATAAGACTGGTTTTAATAGGTCTGTGACCATAGAAGTGTTAATTGTTGGTTTGTTTTTGGTGGTCTGGTCTTCGTGAGGTCTTGGCCGGTGTCATCACCAAATTTTTAAGTCATGTCATGACATGTTTACGTCTTGGCATAAGTACGACTAGAACGAGAGTCTTCACACAACAGATTTCGGAAAGATGAAGCCGTTTTTGGTTTTATGTGTGCGTGTCTACGAACCAATCATAGAGACGTGTTGCTTGTGAGCTTGACGTTGTGACGGATGTGCACACGGACGAAACTTAGCCCGCGGCTAACCAAAACTGGCTTCACTTTCAAGCGCTAACTAGGTTTTTAGGCGAATTTATTCTAAGGTGGTAAGTCTACTGTTTTCGTTCAAATGTTCATTTTATTTGGCGATTTTTCCTCGTAGACTGCTCAGCTCCTTAGCACATCTTTCTGTGAAATGCACATCTTTACCAATTTTTGATACGATCTTCTCCTCGTACCACTCACTGGTGGATGCGCAACTTATCTAAGACGTCTAGTTGCCTGAAAGTAGAGATATAGATTATATGCATGATCGAACTTCTCTTATATGTATAGTCAATGACTGTGATCGCGTTCTCGATTCGATTAAATTGTATATATACACTGTTTTCCACGTCGAAGGCCCAAACGATGGTCAGACCAGATTTCCGAACAGCTTGACCTTACTGTCAGCACCTCACTTCATCAAGCGACAACTGGTTGACAAGATTAAAAGTCACGATCCTCAGCAGTGAGGGAGAGATTGATAAGAAGAAGAAGAAAGTGTAGGTACCACACCCAATGGTCTCTGACTTCGAAATCTTGATATTATGTACCTAACTTAAAAAGATCAATAGACATGAGAATATTAGGATTGTCGCTAGTCGGAAGACGTGGCGTGGGAAGTCCTCAATGATAATTGACTGATGTACTGGTAAAAATCACGGGTGCTCTAATGATTTTTGGAGGAGGCATACAATCATCAATGTATTGAATTAAACTTGCTTACATTCACTGACGTATGAGGAAACATCGGATTTGATACATCAAATTTTGCACCCAAAAAAACATAAAAAAAATATAACAGCAATGTGGACAAAAGGATCAGTAAAAAATTTAATGATATGAAACATGGCCAATAGAAACGTGACGACAATGGTCTAGTTTTTTACATTATGTTTACTATATTTTATAAAGTAAAGAGCTTGTAGATTTTTTGCTATGGTATTGCTCGTGAATAGTATTTTTTTTGAAGTTGATTAAGGATGCACTAAATAATTGACTAGGTTTTGTAGTTAATTCGTTTGAAGATTGGCATTACGCATTAATAATAACGTCATAACAACAGTCGAGATAACGTGCGGTGACGTTGACTCGCACGACAAGCGAAGTTGCGGCAAGATGCTAGCCCGCTCCACAGGTTTGCAGCTGTATCTGACGATTTTGGCATAACCTAATATTTTATTATTAATAATAATAATAATATAATTTATTTATTTCAGGCATCAAAGGCCCATAGATAAATACCTTACAATCTAACATACATATTAAATATTAAAATAATAAAAACATAAGTAACTAAACTAGGTCACATTTTTCAACAGCGACGTGTTACGCGTATTATTATGCGTTATTGACCGCAATTCCGAAATTGTAAGTATTAACCTTACAAGACTTATAATAATCCTGAAAAGATACCTCTTTCAGGGAAAAGCAAAAGTTACGGCTTCAACAATTATGCCAAATGACAATGATGACTATCAATTTTATGCAACCCAATATAGGGAAATCAGGATGGATAGGGATAGATGGAGACAGTTAGGTACTACATCAGCTACACCGACAAGAATTAGTTTCTTAAATTTATGATGAAATCTCTTTTGACCGAAAACCCTATTGCCAACGTATTGCTGGCAATTCATCACCAAAGGCGCCGCCGACCATAGTGGTACAAATACTACCTGATTTGTACCTACCACGATGTCACCGGAGTTCACTCGTATTCTTTATGAGCTGTACTAATAATAGAGCTATTGTCTGTGACATAATGATCCATTACGTGATTCACAACTGCAGTACAACACGCAATCGTACTTCTAGTACTACAATTTATTAGTCATATTTTTGACGTCAGTCACTGTGAAATTGTAGCATTATAATAAAATATCGAAGTATAAAACCTAGGCTATTGTAGGTCGAATTAAATGATCTGATGTGATGATGTAGTTGGCTTGGTCAGAAATAAGCCTGTATCAATGTTCATTTTATAGCTCTGTCCACAGTCCCATTTGGTTGATATATGGGTCCTGGCTTGTACCATTTCCATTTTTCACGTGCAAATTCGAGAAACATGAGAGCGTGTTATAAATACTATGCTTCCTTTTGTGCAGACTGTACCTACATGCAAATCAAAATTTAAGGTCTCTCTTCTATTACCTACATGTTCTGCTAATTGACTACCATTAGAAAACCGATCCTGACCTTAACCTGCCAATCACGCTAACGTCTTAATACAATACACCTGTACCGACTACACTCAAGCAACTACAACAATGCCACTGTAGAACTTTTACACACTAACACACCAATACCACCCAGTACAGTGTTTCTAAAAGTCAAAAGGTATTAATTTTTACTGCGATACGGTTCCACAATGGCCTAGAAATTAAATTAGCTACTTCTTTTCTGAATGAAGGAAGGTCGAAGGTCGATGGATTTGACTAGTGTATCAATTTCTGTTTGGTCTGATGCCGTTTTAACGCCGTATATGTGATTGACGCAAGTGAAATTTTAACTTTATATTCAATAGAATAAGAGTATATTTAGATCTAGCACTCGAATCGATACGGCCTTTAGAAAGTAATTTCTATGTGCTGCAGACCACTTTATAGATTGTTTTAAAAGCTGGCTTGATATCCAAAGCATAAGATCCACAATGTTTAAATTCAAGGATAGAATAACTTTGTAACTCTGTTTGTGTTTACTCGCAAATGAGTTGTCTAAGACAGAATGCAGAACTGTGCTCATTGACAAGCGATGAATGGCGTTGTATGCGACTGTACTGCTCCTTACACAAAAGAGCCTAAGTACCGTATTATGACTATGAACACTATGACGGTTAAGACGTTATGACAATTAGAAGAAGCAGAGCAGCCTTTTAAGACAAAAGATCGTATCGTATCTTGAAAAAATATGGCTGTTAAGCCGTTTTAATAATAGGAGTGCTTTGTGTTTTCGTTCGTAAACTTGAACTCGTTACGTGTTGTGAATCGGTTAGCACTTTTGTTGGCCGTTTTGTTCTTTAAGTGCTTTTTGTCAAGTTGGTTACTGTTTTTTGTACGTTATTTGAAAAAGGTAAAGATTAACAGTTGTATGCAATTGTTTGCCTTTTGTGGGTATTGAAAAATACCTTCAATAAATGCGTGCGTCAATTATTTGTTTACCTAGGTTGTCAAAAGTTACACTAAATTGGGGTAACTTTGTCCCATTCGTATACGAGTAACATTACCCCAGGCCCACACTATCGTACTGCCAGTATTAATTTTACTGCTACAACGCAAATATAGTGTATTTAAAATGCAATAAAATAATATATGTAGATATTTTTAGGGTTCCGTACCTCAATCGGCAAAAACAAATCCGTATAGGATGGACTCTGTTGTCTCTGACTGTCTGTCCGTCTGTTAAAACATTTTTCTCAGAAACCCGTGAAGGTATCAAGCTCTCAGCTGAAATTATATTAAATACGCAGGTCTGGTAGCTGAAGCTGAGGAAATTATTGTATTACCTTGCCATTAAATCAAAATCTTGGAAGTAATTTTTAATCTACAGGGGTGTTATATCAAATCTGCTCCAAGGTGGGCTTAATATAAATTAGACACGTTGATGTCTAAATCTTATACCAATACTAATCAAGATATACGCGCAAGCGCATAGCATAGCTCATACTTGATCAACTTAGTCGGAGGCAGTGTCAGACATGGAGTTGTGGAAGTCAAAGGGAGAGGCCTTTGCCCAGCAGTGGGACACTCCTATAGGCTCGCCATGGCAGGCTGTATGTCACATAGGCCTTGGTCTCCTATTAGAAGCTGTACGCAGCATGCAGCATTTTTCCATACTAATAACACAATGCTTGGTATGGAAAGACGCTGTAAGCTGCGTATAGCGTGTAATAGGAGACCAAGGCCTATGTGACATACAGGGCAGCGCCAGTCTCACTCTGTCGACCACTTTTCTCGAAGCTAAATGAAATACTTAGACAGTTTGACAACTGTCAAAGCCAAGCCCAAATCACACATTCACACATTTCGTCTTCATTGCGCAGGCGCGTGGGAATGTCCTTAGCCACAATGGCGCCGTATGAGAATTAATGGCCGCTTCATTATGCTGCGGCATTGAAGGATTGTTGGTGTTTACCCTGTTGCAGGGAAGGACGCATGTAGCCCTTTGCCTGCGTGACATTACTTCATATCGAATTTCGTGGCTTACTGCCTTGCACAAAGCGGAGCGGAAAAGCAAACTTTTCTTTTCCTCAAACATTAACTTTTGGTTAAAGTGTGCCTGTGTCTTTATAAATAATAAATAAATAAATAAATTTTATAAATATCAGACAACCTCACACAAATCGATCTAGTCCCAAATTAAGCTCAAGAAGACTTGTGTTATGGGTACTAGACGACGATATTATATACTTATATAGATAAAAATATATACTTAAATACATAGGAACAACCATGACCCAAGTACAAATATTCGAGTTCATCACACAAATATTTGCCCTGGCCGGGATTCGAACCCGGGACCGCTGCTCAGTAGGCAGGTGCTTGCAAACTGAGCCCTTTATTATGCTTCGGTATTGAAGGATTGTTGGTGTTAACCCTCGTGGAGGGAAAAACGCAATTGGTTACGTGACATTACTTTACGGCGAAACTCAAAACATTGATTCGCACAAACGGAAACTTTCTTCCTCAAACAATATACATAACTTGGATATCTTTAAAAGAGTCAAAAGGCACTATCTACGTCTATGCAGTGCTTTGGCTGTGTGACATTATAATTATTGTAAAATTCTAACTTCGAAAGAAAGTTTTCATTGCATTTGCATTCTTTCTTTCAAATCCTTTCTCCCGTTAGAGGAAAGGATGAGTCCTTTGTGGTAATGAACCTTTTTATTGTGAAAATTATCTTCACCTACTATTTATATACTTTTAAAGGGTCATCGAGAGTTCAAAAAGCTCCCCACGAGTCCTTTCCTGTTCCTCTGTTGAAAAAAAACAGACCACGAGGGTTATGAATCCTCTAGTTTTAACCTTACTTTACAAAACTCCAGAGTTAAGAAGATGCGGTTATCTCCGTAAATGTCTCCGCACTTCCCTTCAAACTTTTCTCCTATGAAAGAACGTTTGAGAGCATAATATTATGATTGCAGTTCCTTGATTGTTTAACATTATCTCTTACCGAATCTTCAAAGTCCAGATGACGAATGTCTTCTTCCTACCTCATTTCCCTATAATAGCATTTAAATTCTTCGAGAATTTAGTTAAACATATTTATTACATTTTATAGATAAAGCATCACATAAACCTACAGAAATTTAAATACTAACTATAAACTAAGAACTTAACTAACTAAAATAAAAGGCTAAAACAGAATAAATTTAATATTAAAAAAGACTTAAAAAATCGGACCCCTTTGGCATAGTCCCGAAGACGCTGGCAGCATTTCCTCGCTGTATAGCAACGCTAATGCGTCTTTAGTTAAATAAATGAATTATTTGGTATATCGTCATGCTTTCTTTCTTAAACATGTTCCGAATCGCATTATAGCAGCATATTTCAGCACTAACAAAGACTGCATCTTGTGAGACGTCTATAGTTTATTTCGCGGCCCTGGCTCAATGAATAATTCTAGCGACCTTACTCAGTACGGAAGAAATCCAAATCATACAATCCACACAAAATTATCCCATTGACACAAAAAGTGTTACCATTGTGACACGAATGCTTGCAAATACGTGGTTTAATAATATTAATGGTATAAACAGTTTAAACAGTCTCAGACTGCGCCGTGGGAAACTGTTATATAATTTGTGTGAATGACGGTAAGGTTAGTCTTAACAAGATAAGTGGAATCTCGGTATAAGCATTGAAGGTATTGTATAAGGAACTAAAGGTAAATATTGTTATGTAGTAGATAAATAATTCTAGGTTATCAACTTATAAAATATATTGGTTGAGGATGAAGCAAAAAAGTGCATATTTTTCTAGAAGTTTTGGGTTGAAGTTGATTTTTAATAAGCATAAGTACCTTGAGGCTTCGCATAATAGCACTGTAGAAAAAAGTTAAATTCATGTGTGTCACAATTTTAAAAACTTATCAAGGTCATGATATGGTCAGTATCCACACTAAAGCTGCCTGTTCACTAGAGCAGGGCGGAGATGTTTAAAATGGACCAATCACCTTCCAACTTAAGCGGAGCGGAGAGAATAAACCAATGAAAAAAAAAAAAAACTGTCTTCGTGAAGTCCAAAAGAAGTGCATTTAAATCTGAAGAATGTGATAGGTCCATTTTATACAGCTCCACTTCAGTGGACATGTAGTCTTACCCCAGCACTGAAGGACTTTTCGCCGCTGACCCTTGACTCATTTCAATCTATCACAGATTCAGATTTAACAGACTTTAAAAAGGAGACTAAGAACCGTTAGGAGAAGTATTTTTAAATTTTATTTATGTTTCATGAAAATCCGAAGACTATTGATTATTATTAACGTTATCTGGAAGAGATCGCTCTTTAGCGATAAGACCGCCTTTTGTCTACCACCCCTATTTGTAAATTTAAGTTTTTTTTGTGTTTGTATTCCTTTCGTGTCGAGGTGTGCAATAAAGATTTATCTATTGTTGGGCCGGTTTCAATTTTTTCTTGTTTTATTCGTTATATTTATTTCCGTTGCCAGAATGTCACTCCTGGGCATAATAATTTAAGCCTCAATAACAACTAAAACAGCTGTAATTACCTAAAGTTATTTCAATCTCAGCCAAAGCTGTATTTAAGACCGCTCTGTAAATATCCAATTAATTTGTTTTTTCTCTGGCCAGAGCCTGAGACGAGACGTCACGGTTATTAAACAAAAGATTGAGTTTTAATTGATAATTTAATGCATTAACCAGCTATTTGTATGCGTAAACCGGCATTTATGAGACAATAGTTGTTAATGGATGCTGGAAAACCATGAGAACATGATGTCAGCAGTGACTCTAACTTTAAACATATTATTAGTATGCTATTAGATCTGTATCAGAGATATCTGAGAGAGATATCTCATATAATTCCCAAACTACTTCCATACAAAACATGAACTGTGAGCATGATGAAAAAATAAGTTTTTATGAAAAATATTTTCGAGACAATGTTTTTATTGTTGACTGAATTTTTATACAAAAGCTTTTTGTTCGTTAAGGGCAATGAAATGAGCTCAAAGCAGATGGGTATCTTGTACAACTTATGTAAACAAAGTATGGCCACTTTTCGACACCATGTTACACTTGTCCTAGAAAGGCATTAAATTATATTATTTAAAAAATATAGTGATCGGCTTATAGTGAACCGCTGGTATATTTTTTATATAAAATAATTATAATATCATAAACGTCTCGTGTAAAAATAAATGTTGCGTCATATGCACTTGTTGTACAATCTACTATTTGGCTCTTGCGAGTTATTATTTATAATACAGGTGGGACTTAGTAAACCATATTTTGAGCCTTTTTTCGGTTTCAGCCAAGATGCTAGCTGACGAAGCGACTACCATTGATTACCAAAACGTTAAATTGGGATTAAAACAGCTGTCACTTCTTAAACGTTTTCGTGTTTGTATAATTGCCTGATTCCATCCCATTTTCATTGGGGTCGAACAATACTTAGTTCCCTCTAGTTGTTTTTGTAACTTGATTGTCAGTATCCAGCTATTTATTTGTGTCTTGATGACTGATCACAATCGTCGTCCACTCACGATAGTCATCTTTAACGTCATGACTCACACTGTATCACATTGATGATTATCTGACTCATGGTGATCAAAACAACTTAATCACTGAAAAAAACTTAATTACATTGTTTAATGCAAGTGCTATCCATCTTGATATGATTCATTTTCTTGCTTACTTAATCTGCCTTAAAATCATTGTCTTAGGACGGTCATATTGGTCATCATCATCAATCAAAGAGATAACTTGAAGTTTAGATGACATTTTAACATTATGAGTTTTTGTATCCTTGAGCGCAGAGATAATTGAATCATCAATTGTGTAACCCCACATATATGAATTATGTTTAGTTGATTAGGATTACCTTTTGCCTTCGCTCCGGAAAAGTGCCGATTATAGGATCACATTAATTGACTACCATACAAAAACTGTAGTAGTTTAAAAATAAATATCATCTAATGAATGCAATGTAATGTAAAAATGTGTCCATGCACATACCTAACTCGAGCTTAAGTAAATTGAATTACGGTATCTGGACATCGATCTATAAATTTGGTGCAACGAAAGAGTGAACTTGACTCTCTAGCAAATCAATTGTCGTAAAAGTAGACTTGCTTTTGACAGAAACCTTCGCTACTCCCCAACAATACCAAGTAATCCTCACCTCCATATTGAGGTGTCATAAACGGCCACCATTTCTGGCAGGGTTTTGTCACAGCTTGACACGTACACTGATGACTGTCAAGCGTCATTCGTCACGGCCAGACATTGTTAAGATGGCCCTGACATCGTAGTAGCAGATATCATGTTTTTGTTGTTAATTGTAACAGCCATGCAAAAAACCTTCTAATTTACCTGCATAATATTTTAACTGTAAAGGGAAAACAAGCACAAATAAACAACGACAACAACGTGCCAATGACATATTATTGTAACATGCTCTTAATATGGTTGATTATGAGTAGACCTAAGAAGGCTATAACATCGTAAGCAAATGGACTAACATTGCACTTGCAAATCATCAGAATCTCCATTGGGATATACCAATATGTTACGACCTATTTTAATATAGAAACCAATTCTGGTTATACATTATTCGTAAACCGCAGGAAACACCTGTGAAAAGTTATCCGAATTTATGTTTTCGACGTTCATTTGTCTTTGGCGTTTTGCAATACAAGAAATGTCCAATAGTGACGTCACCACAATCACGCAAATGCATCTAATCGGGAAACGGATGAATATCAAGGATAGTTTTATAGATTTGGCATTTAAATATTTTTATAGAAAAATGGCGTCTTAATTTTTTTTGGATAACCCGATTCAGTAGTGAAAAGTAGGTATACATCATATAGGCGGAATTGGTCAATGTTAAACACATAATTATGTACATGTTTCTTAAAATACTGTAATAATAATGTACTGTGGATTATATCAATAAAATTTAAGATTGGTGTCGTGCGACCGATTGAGTGAAAACTTTATATGAAGTTTTATATATTTATTGACATACTTATATTTAAAAAGTAGGTGTCCTATTTATAAGATAATATTGTATGTTCACTCATGTGAATTGTTTTTTTTTTCAGTTGGATGCTCAACAGCGCTACACGCTCTTCCAACGAGGCTTATGGGAGACAGCTCAGCAAATCCCACGAGGAGCAATCAGAGACCTCCCCACATACAGGCAGCTGCGTCTGCTGTCTATCATCGGACCGGCAGCGTTGCCTCCTGACCAGCTAGACAGGGTAAGGAATCATAGCTCTTTCAACAAGGCTTGTTCGAGATAACTTTCCAAATTCCACGAGGAGCGATCAGAGACTTCCCCACCTACAGGGAGTTGCATCCACTGTCCATTATCGCCTCGGCTGCTTTGCCACCTGACTAGTTGGACAGGGTAAGGGATAATTCTTCCAACGAGGTTTGCGGGAGACGGTACAGCAAAGCCCACGAGGAGCGATCAGAGACTTACCCTTATAGTTATAGACAGTTGCATCTACTCACTATCATATGACCGGCGGTATTGCTCCAGACCAGAATTAGACAGGATAAGGAATAATTGATAAGGACCTGGTGGTGAGCATCATTGGTCAAATTTAAGGATATAATACTGATATAAAACGTATAATTCTTTGGTGTTCACGTTTCAAACTTACTTCAGTATATATTCTGCCTAATGTATAGGTAACTGGTTTTAATTATTCACATAATATTTCCAGTACAATCGTATCATCAATGACATGCTGGCCGTCTACAACAACGCAGAGATCTGCGCCTACAACGAGCCCTTCAAATGCGGTCTCCACCTGCAGCCAGAGCTCCAGCACATCATGTCGCACTCCAGGGATTGGGATGAGCTGCAGCATGTCTGGACTGAGTGGAGGAGGAACACTGGCAGGAGGATCAGAGACCTGTACGAGCAGTTGGTTGAGCTGACGAACCAGGCAGCGAGGCTTAACAGTAAGTTTTTTGTCAATTATATAACAGAGATTGGGAGGTTTGGGATTATTTCCAGTACGTTTGGGTGGAGTTGAGGAGGATGAACTGGTAGGACTATCAGACTTAATTATGTATGACCTCTAAGTTGAACATGTGAACCAGGCTTTAAGACTCTGATATTTTATAATTATGTTCATATTTAGTTTTGCTATGGTTTTTCTTGTAGGCATACTTTCGTTGATAACAAAAACGTTTATTTTCCAGATTTCACTGACGCTTCGGCGTATTGGATGTTCCCTTACGAGTCACAGAACCTGAGGCAGGAAGTTGATGAAGTTTGGGAACAGGTAAGAGTTCGTCAGTGTCTTTTATAAAAAACATTTTCGTTTAAAAGGGTTACCCAGAATTAATATAAATAAATCAACAATGTTATCTTATCATATTATGAATTCCTATGATGTTTAATAAATGATTATGTGCGATTATCTAGATCAAGGACCGAACCTAAGATAATCATTCAGATTCTATTACCCTTTTGGGCCAAAACAATCGGATAACATTTGAACTGCAACCCAGCTGCAAAATTGCAGTTCTGGCGCAGTTGGCGTAACTGCATCCAAACTGCAAACCAACTATGTAGTGCATTTGCAGCAGCTGAGTTGCAAATCAAATGCTGTCGGTCCCTTTCGGCCCTTTTGGATTATTTATTTATTGAATTATTTAAATTGTATTGCTCAATACAAAAAAGTACAAATGGCGGAAATGGCTTATTGCAATTATTGACAGTGACAGCATTTGATTGTCGTTGCGTTCAGGTTAATGCAATCTGAACGCGATCAGTATTCATACGTGCTATGCTGTGGCGCCATCTATGGTCCCACCGGAAGATCGGCGCTGGCTCTCGGGCTAGCATTGTGCTAAGGTGGAACCTTTTCGAGTCAATTCATAATTATTAGTATTAAACCTAGTTCATAGCTTTTTTGTTTGTCACTATATATGTAATATTAATATACACAGTTTTCTTTCTTTCGTTGCCTTGATTTATATCTGAAATACCAATATTTTTTTAGATCAAACCCCTGTACGAGGTCCTCCATGCATACGTCCGCCGCCGTCTCCGTGAGGCTTACGGTCCGGAACGGATATCTCGCTCAGCCCCAATTCCGGCTCACATCTTGGGAGATATGTGGGGACAGAGCTGGGCAGGCATCGTGCCTGTTACTCTACCATACCCCGGAAAAAACCTGGTCGATATTACTCCAGAGATGAACCAACAGGTACGTGCAATTGCTTATTATTTTATATTTCTAGGTCAAGCAAATCATATCTTGCAAGAATTTACCTAGACTTTTGAATAAGCGTTTGATAAATAATTGTTTTATTTTCCAGGGCTACACCCCACTGACGATGTTCCAACTGGCCGAGGAGTTCTTCGTGTCTATGAACATGTCAGCGATGCCACCAGATTTCTGGCAGCTCAGCTTGATCGAGCAGCCCCCAGACCGCCACATCCACTGCCAACCGTCCGCCTGGGACTTTTGCAACCGACACGACTACCGGTACATGGTTTTCCTTCTTATCTTCAAACTCATCTTCTCTTATCTTCAAGTTGAAGGGATTGTGACTGTCAAACGAACAATAGGTTGCTGTTTTTGTTGTAATTAAGACTATTTCTGTTTAATTTATATATATATATATTACGTATTATGTATTATATTGACTGTTTGCCTATCTCTCTCTATTTTGGTTTTTTTTTTGCATTTTCATGTGTAAGTATTATTGTTAAATCATCCTCCTTCGTATTGTACATGTTGCTTTGGTTGTCTACCGTTTACATTTGTGTTTAGCACTCATTTACTCAAGGGTTAACTGGAAGAGATCCCTTAAAGGGATAAGTTCGCCTTTGTACATGTATTTCTTTTGTTTTGATGTATTTCTGTTTTTGTGTACAATAAAGTGTTTACATACATACATACATACTCATTAGCCGCTGCAACGTCCTCTTTGTTGTAAGAAGCCGAGTTTGCGTTGATTAAAGTTTGTTCACTTCTTGAAGATAAACATGTACCTAGTTCCCCTTAACATCTACCATGTTTCTGAACTAGGGTACGACTAGAGAACCAGAAACAGTACTCGACAGGTATTTTGTAAGTTTAAGTCAGAAATAAAGTTTTCCTAAAACCTCATTAACATTATAAAATTTATTTAGGTTGAGTGGGAAACGGAAAATTATTTATTTTGTTTTTTGTACGCAACATTACAAAACAAATGCAACTCAGTACCGTTTAAATTTTATAAAATCTTCATAAAGGGATATTTCAATGTATTCATAGCATAACATTGTGCTTTCCAGCATCAAGATGTGCTCCCACGTGGACATGAAAGACCTCATCACGGCGCACCATGAGATGGCGCACATCCAGTACTTCCTCGCATACAGGAACCAGCCCAAGGTGTTCAGGGATGGAGCCAATCCAGGTCGGTACATTTGATGGCATCTTCTTAAAGCTTCAAGCTTGTACTGTATTGCAAAGAGGAAAGACGTGAACTTAGTTTGTTATTTATTTTAAACGGAACAAAATAAATTCAAAAAAGAAATTAATCTTTAGGAATGGGATAGTCCTTTAAGTAGGTGCGGTTTTGCGGATGAGATGAGAATTATTCCTTAATAAACTCTCTCGCAGGTTGAATACGTATAACCTTACATCTAAATTAATAAGAAAAAAGATTATCTTCGGCTTCCGCGACTGTCACACATTTTAAATAAAAAAAAATAAACGGATTATGTCGCGGGTATTTATTTCCGATGTTTCGGCAAATATTACTGTTTGCTTCACACCTTTAACAACTTTTAAAACTAGTTTGGCTCTCATAATATTGCAAGTCTTACATAGTATGTTTTCCCATGCTTAAACTGATGAGTACTACAGTTTTATATCTGTCTTTACAAGCTGTACGCAGCCTACACTTAACCACCATAAATAAACATTAACAAGAAAGCGGAAAGCAACATTGCGTATGTTATTCCCACAGGCGTTGTAATCGCGATCAGAATAATTGTATTGTTTACTCTTTTTAACTTACATGAAATATAAAAAAGAATAGGTGAATATATAAACTTTTCTCTCTCGCTTCTTTCAAAATAAGCTTTTAATTCCTGAGTTGGCAGTTTGGACGGAACTCGGTAGTAATGATGACTATTCAGTGCCGAGCAAGGCATACCGAGTGGAGTTCTAGGGATCATATTATGATAATCATGCTAAAGATGCATGTCGATTGCAATCATGCAAAATAATTTTACAACGCCTTTAGACGGGAACGAATAAAAGGCGCCGAATAATAATTGACTTTACCCCGATTTACGGGTACAATCGGTGCTGATGATAATTTAAAATTATTTTAGTGAAAAACTGAAGCAAACAGCAAAACAATTTATCTCAACATTTAGCGTATCTTTAGTAACAGTAATACCGCTACAAGGACTGCCCCTGCAGCATTCTTCACCGCGTCGTTGCAAAGATCGTGGTCGCAGGTGCAATAGGTTACAAAAACATCTCCGATTCCTGATTTCCGTTGGCAGGCCGTCTCGCCAGGATTGTCCGTGATGTAGCCGCACTTTCGGACAACGCGGACCTTGCCGTATACTGAAAGATAATAATAACCAATATAGTTATTTTACATATACCAGGAATTCTACTAGATAACTTTTATCCTAATACACCAGTACGACGCTGGGCTCTAGTTCAAAGAAACTTTGTGATTATTCAATCGAGCAATTCTCGGTAATATAACGGCAAAGAAAATTGACACGTTTCCACTTTTACTATTCGAATTACATTAAGTGACATCCACAAGTAGACGCTTTAAATTAAACATAGTAAAGAAGACATTGAAGAATTGGATCTCGCGATATTTTAGGGACAAAAGTCACAGTACGGGCTTCTTCTTCTTGAAGTACTCTTATTCGTTTAGAGAATCATAATATCGTATATAACACCCAAACTTTATGTTGTTTTAATAACGTCTGACTCCGAGTTTCATGCTAGGATATAAAAATCGCAATTTAAAATGTCTTGTTTTTAATCATGATGGCAAGGCAGATGATAGTTTCACTGACGTTTAAGTGGTCAGGAGAGTCCCTCAGAGAGCGGTTGACGACGATCAGACTGAATAAATCTAACTCCTCGTCATAGCTTGGGTCGAATGCACTGTTGCAGTCATAGCAGAAGATTTGAGAGGCTGGAATATGACACAAAACGCAAAGCTAATAGTACTTACTTTCTATCTTGATGGCGCGGCAGATGGTAGATTCACAGACGTTCAAGTGGTCAGGAGGGTCCCTCAAAGAAGAAATGATGACGATCAAACTGAAGAGATCTAACTTCTCGTCACATTATGGGTCGAATGCACTATTGCAGTCGTAGCACAAGGTTGGAAAGGCTGGAATATGACACAAAACGCAAAGCTAATAGTACTTACTTTCCATCTTGATGGCGCGACAGATGGTAGGTTCACTGACGTTCAAGTGTTCAGGAGGGTCCCTCAGGGAGCAGTTGACGACGCCCAGACTGAAGGGATCGAACTCCTCGCCACATCGTGGGTCGAACGCGCTGTTGCAGTCGTAACAGAAGATTGAAGAGGCTGAAGTTAGAAAAATAGTGCCTTTAGTAGCTTTTTAATTTTCATTCGTTAATAATATCAATTAAATTCATAACATGATCCATGTTGGTCGAAATAAAGTATATTATTATTATATTATTATTATATAACTATTTAGCTATTCAGTTAAAAAAGTATTTTAGTCTACTTCAAAAAACAAGATATCAAAAATATTACCAATATTTTTATAATTGTAAGTAAAACTAATGATACAATCAATTTTTTCACACACAAACGTAAACATAAAACAATGTATGACAGCTATATACTTAAATGCAGTATTTAAGGACTATATTGTAAAAGCATGTTTTCCCATACACTTAGTGATCATGCGCGCGAATGTGAAATCACAAATCTGCTACTTTATCTATGTAGCGTTTTTAACGTTAGGTAGAGACGTCTCAATTTGACTCTGATTTATGTAGTTATTAAATCTCAATTAATGGGTACCATTTATTGTTTGAGGCAAGTCTCCAATTTGATTTAAGAGTTCTCTTGTCGGTGTAGCAATCACCAGCCGTTTCTTTCTTGGGCTTTCTCCTTCACTTCTTGGTAAGACATGACTTTAAAAACCTTTTTTGCTCAAGGTAATAGAAGAGGAAATACGAGTATAAAGTAATAGATAGGGCAGATGCCCTAGCAGATGCTAAGACATAACTGTTTCCTCAAAAATATTATAGAAAGAAAAATCGAGGGAAAGTGAGGTAGAGACAAGCTAAGACGAGATTTAAGCGTTACCAGGTTAGATTGAAATTTGCGGTAAGTATTGCTTATATTCCGTATTGTGATTTCAATCTATCAGTGACAAAAATAACACAGCTGTATTGTGATTTAAACCTTTAAATCAAAAGCTGTTTAGTATTCGATACTAGGAGTAGGTCACATCGGCATGTTACCCGAGACGTGTGACCCGAACGAAGCCATACACGGCTCGGACGGAAGCTATCGCCACGCGTCGTTGAACTTGGCTCAGTTTCTACACCAATCCATGAGTGAATTAGGTCTTCTAACATTAGAATGAAATATACAAATTGTGGCGTTTTTTTCGAGAAGTTTTACGTGTGTATACAGGGTGATTCAGGAGTCATGAGCAGGAGATATACGGGTGATCGGGAGGGCCAGACTGAGCAACTTAGTATGGAATCAGTCACGAAATCGTGTTTTTTTATAAAATAGTTAATTGCATACAAACTGTAACATACTGCATACATTTAAGTATGTATTTTCTTGTATCCAATACAGAAAAGAGAACAGAAAGGGAGCATCTCTTTCTGTTTCATGATTAAAGTAACTCATGTTAATTTTTCATATACAAAATGAACTTTGACTTAAGGTTTGAATTTCTTTTTCTTTCATTACTTGTTATGTTTTAAAAAACTGTTAAATAAAAATTCGAATTATTATAGACAGACAGTCACTTATTGATTGAAGTTATATGCTACTAAATTAAATGTACATATTTGTAGGTCGAGTGACATAATATCGCATATTACTATACAATTAATACGCAATACCTGTGATCGTAATCAGAACTACTCCATGATCGAAATTCGCAGTTTGTATCGTGCCATCCTTTTTAATCACGTGTCAATCAATATTTGGATGAGCGGGACGGCACGATAAGTTCGAATTCCGAACATCGAAGTAACCTTCCGGAGGTCAAGATATTAAGAACATGTAATACGGTCAAATCAAAACCCGCCATGTTCTATGTATAACATTTTTGTGCTTTAATTTCTCGTTTTACAGTTGTTAATAATTATTATATTGGTGTAATATTAGTTAGTTGCGCTGGGCATTTTCCGCAAGTCGACATCCTATGGTGTAATATTAATATTACGTAGTAAATATAGAAATACATTAGTAGTTTTTAAAAATTGTACCTATGTGTAAATAGTTATATAGTAATCTCACCTCATCTTTGGTCTTTGACGACGCGTTTGGCTCGGTTTGTAGACACCTGCTGAGCCGGCGGTCCCGGGTTCGAATCCCGGCCGGGGCAAATATTTGTGTGATGAACTCGAATATTTGTGCTTGGGTCACGGTTGTTCTATGTATTTAAGTATATATTTATCTATATAAGTATGTATATCGTCGTCTAGTACCCATAACAGAAGCCTTCTTGAGCTTAATTTGGGACCAGATCGATTTGTGTGGGGTTGTCCGATATTTATTATTATTTATTATTTTATTTATTTATTTATCTGTTTTAATTGGGAAAATCACACTAATATGGCAATAGTTTGTGATGTGTTCATGTGTATGTTAATTACTTCATCACGCTCAAACGGTTGGACCAATTTTGATAAATTTTGGTATGATGGTAGTTGACACCTTTTATTAACATAAAGGCTACTTTTTATCTCGAAAAGAAATAGTGTTCCCGTGGGATGTGCGCGTAACACCGCGGGGCGCAGCTGGTGGACAAATAAAAAAAGAAGACTCTTACCATACTGAACACAATGCACTAAAGCCACAAGAACCACTTGAACCATAGGCTTCATGGTACAGCCTTGCCCCTCTGCCGGCCGACTCTGGTTTGGATTACTGTCGCTATGACGAGGATAATTCAATTATGGGGCTTTGTCGTCCATTGTGGTGCGATGCGGACGCTAGACTTTGGCATTTAATGGGGTGTTGGATCTGTTGAATCAAACCACATATGTAGTTCTATAAATCAAAAATGGTCCATATGTCAGAAAAAAGGTTTTTTTTTTTATATGTGACTTCAATATGGTACGCAAATATTTTACGTTTCTTTTAATCCAAAAGTCATTTTGACATTGTTTTCAGATTCCTCATATCGTAATTTAACAAAACAATAATTGTACGAGAGCCATGGATTTAAACGCACAAAAAACATTGGCTTTACGATCTTAATCAATGTTCCAACGGAATTCAGTGTTAAGAAAGCATTCTTAAGCTACGGTAGCGTCAGTAATCGATTTTAACATTAGGCAGTCGCAAGCAACTATTAATATGGAATTTTCTAAACTAGTGAGTTTGAAATCAAGACCATCAATCAAATAACCTATAAATACTTATTAGGGCCTAACATTCTAAGAAGTCGCCAATTAAATTAAAATAAGGGCTAATAACCTAAGTAAATTCAAAATTTAAAAACAAAATACATATATTCAATGAGTGATATAGAAAGTGCTACTAAAACTGAACATAACTAGATTTTTTTAATTAAATGTTTACAATGTAGCAAAAAATTGAAAAATTTAATGGTTCGGACAGGATTCCCGTGCTGGCCCGGATTTTTTTGGTTTACGTTAGCAGACGTTACTGCTTTAATAAACAATAATTAAATTTGAAATTCTTAGTTTCAATTTTGGCTTAGATCTTGTCACCTGTTCCAATTAAAGCTACATATCTTGGGAACTCTTATTTCCACCAAACATAGCTAAGAACCATCTCGACGGACAAGTCTTTTGATTAAAAAATCGCACTCTAACTGGCCCATCCATTTGGAAGCTAAGATGCCACAGACAGATACACATGTTAAACTTATAACACCCCTCTTTTTCATAGGGGGTTAAAAATTAAAAAAAATCTTTCGTTTCACCCGCAGCAAGCATGCTCGATTTGGAGACGCTTTGCAATCTTCACATGGGATCTATTGACGACATTTTTTATTTGACGACACGTTTGCCGCAGTTTGTAAGCACTTGCCTACTGAGCCGGCGGTCCCGGGTTCAAATCCCGGCCAGAGCAAATATTTGTGTGATGAACTCGAATATTTGTGCTTGGGTCATGGTTGTTCTATGTATTTAAGTATATATTTATCTATATAAGTATATATATCGTCGTCTAGTACCCATAACACAAGCCTTCTTGAGCTAAATTTGGGACTAGATCGTGTGTGAGGTTGTCTGATATGTAATTATGTATGTATGTATTTATTGCATAATATTCTGTTACTACTAGACTATGCCTTTATCGCGCACTCACAATTCAATGTCATATAACAATTTAAATAATTTAATAGGCATAGCCTAGTGCGGAGTCATCTGTCAATTATGTACTATGTAAACACAGTTCCGTACTTCAGTTGTTGTTTTATAAGTGTAAGTTATTTTGGTACTAATTGTGCAATAAATATTTTTTTATCTTATCTAGACTGCGGTGTCTGCGTAACCTTCCTTTTTTAACCCTTAACATGTGTTTCTGTGTCTCTGTCTGTGGATTTGTAGCCCCTAAACGGATGGACCAATTTCAGTGCGGCTTCTTAATCGAAAGACATGTCCGTCGGGATAGTTCTTAGCTATGTTTGGTGGAAATAGGACCAGTAGTTACCCAGATATTCAGCTTTAATTGGAACACGTGACTAGATCTCAGCCAATACTGAAGCTAAGAATTCCAAATTTTGTATTTATTTTTGCCAATATTGAAGCTAGGAATTCCAAATTTTGTAATCATCAGGAATCGTGAAATGCGGACAGAATTGATTGAAATGACGTATGACAATCAGTGACGATCCTAGTACTTCAATGAATTTTGCACTCATCCCACGTAGCACAAATGCTATATAAGAGCTTGTACATATACAATTTATAGAATCTTTTTATCGATTCAATTTTTATGTGGAAAACCACATTTTTATTTTTATTAATAATGACACAAAGGTAAATTACGAAAGAAAAATTTAATGTGATCTACTCCAATCTAAGCAGGACGTGAACTTGCGACCTCTACGTCTCCAGCCTATTGCTCTCCCAACTGAGCTATTAGATCGTTACGTCAATCACACGTATGACGCAGAGCGCGCTCCAGTAGCGTAAGAATTATGGAATGAAAGATTTGGTGTGATTTACGTAACGATCTAATAGCTCAGTTGGGAGAGCAATACCCCGGAAACATAGAGGTCGCTGGTTCGAGTCCTGCTTAGATTGTAGTAGATCACATTATTCTTTTTTTCGTAATTTACCTTTGTGTCATCATGTCATATTACCAAGAGCTTGTACACAGCCCTTATTCAGTTTCAGCTGTGTAAAGGCTTTATAAGCGCTTTAACAGCCTAGCTACTTGGGATTTTACAAACCCTGGTAATCATACCCATAATATTGTATGTCTGATGTAGAATAACGTATTGCAATTTGTAACTCGTTCTACTAATTCCTTATTCAGTACAAGCTAGTGCTAGAATGTTGGATAACCTAGGCGATTCCTACATACCGCATTATGTAACTGAGATTATACATTTTACTATTAGTTTCTACGAAACTGATCATTGGTACTGGATGGCGTGATATTATGAGTAGCATGAGGCAATGGTATGTTTTCATCGTGTTTAATGTACGACTGTACGTGTCGGTCCGACCCAGGGATAGTGGCGTTACAAACAGCTTTCATATGGCAATAATGTGCATACGTCATATATTTGCTTTATTAAACGTCAGTAGCTATTTGTCAAGGATTTGTCATTACCCAAATTAAAAGCATTGTTTACCGGAATGCTGCTCAATCCGTCGTTCTTCTTGCGAAAAAAATACTGAATCCTATTGAAAAAAGCTTGACTTTCATCACTGTGGATAGTTTGGCTTTATTATGCAAGAAATACTTTTTTGCGGTATATGTAGTCCCACGGAGTATTCTTATGGTCTGTGTTTAGTCCTGTTTCCTCTTTGTCACAACAGTGAAATTCTCCGACTTTCAACGTCAGTTACCGAAAATTTGCCGTTGCCAGTAAAATAAATTAGAACCACTAAAAATCCGCAATATAGCGTGGGATGTATAACCTGTAGGGCTATACCTTGTACAGATGTAGTGAATAATAGTTTTCCATCATATTTTGTCAGAAAAGTTCGTTTTAGCATGTTTTATCTATCAACTTCGGTAAAAAGGTGAGATGGAAATATTAAAACGAGCTTACCCCATAAAATGCGATGGAAAACTATTCATTACATCTGTATGAAACTAGGCCCTAATTCCACATACATCTATCTGATATCTCTGACAAGAGATCTCCGAAGTGGAAATAAGTACACGCTGTATATCGGAACTTCGCTAACCCCGTCGCGTTAAGTCTGCCCCTCATTTATATGCGACGCCCTAGATATCAGGCAAAATAAGCAACAAACAGAAACACAGTTTGAATGACGGTTAAAGGCAACATACCTTAGATATACCTGAGACATTTCTTATTTGATGATATCTCAAAGTACACTTAAATTAAAAACGTTGTTTCAACTCACTTCGGTTCCTAAACTCTTCGGTCTCCCCTACTATTTTTCTTGTTCTTTATACATTGAATTGACGATCTTAGTTTATCTTCTGTCCCACGTTACACATTGGTTTCAGATTATGCATAATTTGAGTCGACTTCTATCACGACATCCATATAAGTACCTATACTGCTTTGTGTACATACTCTATAAACGTAGAATATTCGAGACTACATCTAGGTGTTGTTTCACACATAATAAACGCCGAAACTTGTTGCGACATGTGGAACGTGCGTATTAGGAAACTGAGACAGTATGCAGCTATTTCGTGTAACATGCTTCGCTAAATTGTAATGCAACTAAATAATTATACTTTTATAAGTTGCTAGTGTACAGTTATTTGATTTAAACAGAGCCATTTTATTAGTTCATGAAACCAATGGTGCATAAAAACATCGACGCTTCACTTCTTCATCACGCGTTTAACTTTAATGTGTGTTCGCGTGTATAGGTCTGGTCTGGTATCGAAATCAATATAGCATAAAAATATTTGATTTCAAACAAAAAAGGCAAAGTAACAGTAAATATGCTCGGAGTTTCTTTGCATGATATAATCAGAAATGAGGATATCCGCAGAAGAAACAAGTTAACCGACATAGCTCACAGGATTGCAGGGTTGAAGTGGCAATGAGCAGGCTATGTAGCCCGGAGAATGGATGACCGTTGGGGCAGCAAAGTCCTAGATTGGCGACCACGTATAAGAGAGCGCAGCGTGAGTCTGCCCCCGACTGGATGGACGGATGACCTCGTTAGGGTAGCGGGGAATCAATTAATGCGGTCTGGACGAGATCTCACTTTGTGGTGAGCTATGTGGGAGGCCTATGTTCAGCAGCGGGCGTCTGTGGCTGATAGATAGAACAGAAAATAAAAAGTTAAACTAAATAATAACCGAATATGCTTGGCTGTAACAACAATCCATTGATTGATTGGTTTGATATTATAAAATATAATGTATTTTCGACGCACTTAAAAAAAAATACGATTAACTTGGAGCAAGATTAGCGGATCATGTTTTTTAGGGTTCCGTACCCAAAGGGTAAAAACGGGACCCTATTACTGAGACTTCGCTGTCCGTCCGTCCGTCCGTCCGTCCGTCTGTCACCAGGCTGTATCTCAAGAACGGTGATAGCTAGACAGTTGAAATTTTCACAGATGATGTATTTCTATTGCCGCTATAACAACAAATACTAAAAATAAAATAAAATAAATATTTAAGGGGGGCTCCTATACAACAAACTTGTTATAGATTATATATATATGTGTAGCTATAGGTACGGAACCCTTCATGCGCGAGTCGGGCTCGCACTTGCCCAATTTTTTAGTCTTAATTTCAATAAGTTATTGATTACAAATTATCCCAAATATTAAAATATATATGTTAGTGCAGCTGATGGTGGAATTATTTTATTGATGCAAAATAGGCATAAAAAATGTGCATAGCATATATAAGTCATTTTCTCAATGAACTAAAAATGTGTTGCAGAATATCAAAGCAGTATCGGCGCACTGCAATTGGTAGCGCGCAGTATAGAAAGTTCACGGAAATTAATACGAACGATTACGATAGCGTTACACAACTCCCGCGCATCTCGCGAGTGCGCCCGCGCAGCGCGCTGAGCTGAAATAGATGACTGGATGTGGCATTGTTGACTAAATAACTTATTTTTTTGAGAGAGCTGTTATATAAATAAATAAATACTAAGGGACAATCATGTTATATTTGAATAATTTTATTAAAGAAAGATCAATCAAAAGGGTAGATATACAAAATATAAATTCTGCACGTCGCATTCTTTATATTTAACGTTCTTATCTTCGATATAAAAACCCGCGAAACAATATTTCATAATGCGATGACACTTAATATGAAACACCTATACCTAATATTAAAAGCTATCGTGAGACATCATTAATAAACATCAAAACGGTTTAAACTCACGTAAAAGTTGTCATGAAAGTGTTTAACAAAACATGTTTCGAACATGTTTCGAACTCATGTGGAGCTCTTCATCAGGGACGGCTATCCTTCCTGCTACTCGTCTATAACAGCTCACTCGGGCCGTTCCTGCCAATATTTATGTGAGTTTAAACCGTTTTGATAACTATTATGGAACATCTAACCTGTAAATTATATGATTACTTTTCTCGTCAGTGATTTTTCTTACGTAGACATAGTTTATAGATTTTCCTTGACTTCGTTTGAGAAGAGCACTAAGTACCGCGGCACAAATAAAAATTGCCTAAATTAACTTAAAGGTGGCAAAATCATATCACTATTTGCACCGATTGTACTTTTAATTTTGTATTTTATGCAATAAGGATTAAATAAAGATTAAATAATATAAGAAAAATAAATAACTTCCTTCATAAAAGGCGGCCATACCTACAACGGAACAATAGCCGAATTTTCAATCCTTGTGATTATAATAAGAACAAGCTAAAATGGTTCAGAATGGCACCACTATACTCCTCTTTTGCTGCGTCTGTAGTCATTTAAGAGGCCTTTTTTCTTTTGAAATTCCGATTGTTTTAAAAACTTGGTTGAAATTATACATATATTTGTCAGAATATGAAATAAAATAAAATAAAAGGAATAAGGCCTCATAATGTCTCTTCCAGGGCCACTATCCGCTCTAGAGCGAAGGCGGTCAAGTTCAGGGCGCCCGCGCAACCCGCACTGACGCGCTACTTTTGGTCACCGTTATGTTTTGACACAACTTTAATGGCGGCCGAATCTACAGACTTATTCGTTCTTTGGCGGCAATGAGTCTTTATTTATTTATAATCAGACGTGTAAGATACGCACTAATTTCTGGATATTTGTATCATCTCCGCTATCCTAAGGTTTTCCATATCCATTATACATACCCTAGTTTAGTTAAGGTCCAACTGTGTTATTTCTCTTGTTGATGTGTACGCAATGAAGAATAATATAATCACTTTATTTTACAGAAAACAGTCACACAACAAAATTATTATGACAACTGAACATATTATTTTATGAAAAGACTTTGACTACCCTTGTAGCATTTTCAAATGATGAGACGTACTTGTATAATCAGTTTAAATCTTCACTACTGTCACTAACAGTCAAACATTGGTTACAATAATGATCGATGGTCTACTTGTCGTCAATTTCTTCAACCGTCTGCTTGTGACAGCAGGTTTCTACGAGTACTATTTCCCCACTAAACTAAATTTCTGCTTCAGGGAACGAATTCCAACAAGTTGGTCCCTTGGTTCAGACCAAGGGACCAGCTTTGACATTCTGCAACATGATAGGGAACGATTATGTTTCTTTGCAAAGGAAAGCCCATTCACATGATCACGAAGTCGCGGTCCTCAGTCATGAGCATAAGAAACGACAAAGCACAAAATTTCTGGAAAGATAATCCTTAACTGGATAGTCAGTCAATGAGAATATTAATTATGATCTGCTCTATCATTTCCTGGCTTTTATTTCCCTCCTTTTATTTTTTCTCTTTCGCTTTTAAACGTTTCATATGGCTAACTAATCAAAAAAGTTTACGGAATCACCCATCGATCCACCTGAATTAGTCTATGATTGATTTAAGAGCGACAGACCGACATATATTTGTATTAGGACTAAGTGAGACGTGACTGATGATTTAATATGGATGTAAGATGTCTTGTTACGAATACATCCATAAATTAGTAAAGAGCAGTTTAATTGAAGTGTATTTTAAAACTTGTACATCGTGTTGTTGTTAAATGAACATAATATTAGGACTTTTATGTTTATGTCGATTACTTTCGGTTTAGAAGTGGATGGCCGACTAGTCTTCCTATTGGAAATGGTTATTCATGTGTCGACCTGGTTAGGATCGTAGACAGAAATCGGATAAGAGCGGTGCAAGACCGGTCGTTGTGGAGAACTTTGGAGGAGGCCTTTGTCCAGCAGTGGATGTCTATCGGCAGTGGATGTTTCATGTGTCGAATCCTAAAACCGTTGTCTAATTTTTTAGTTCCTACCGAGAAAGCAAGCATTCCATCGTATCATTTATATCTACTTTGCTCAGAATCAGCATGTCAATATCAATTTTAATCGATTTAAACCCCGGTAAAAGTCCGAATAGTATTTCCAGATCTGGGACAATATCGGTAAAACGTGGGTAAAACGTTCTAGTGGACATATTTATAAAACAGTTTGTACGTAATCATATTACTTACCTTCATAACATGACAGTGCCCGTTTGCGGAGCAAGAATCGAGACCACAACGACTCTGCCCGGCGGTCTAAAGCAGATTGTCGTTGAAGTACTCTGTCGCAGTCACTTTGTAATCCTACAGCGGTTTGACTATATGAAAATGGTGAAAGTGACAAGGTAGTAAGTTGTTCGTCCAATTATGCCAGTACCGACCGGTAAATCCAGTGATTATGGAAGTAACGTAACCGATCATGGTTTCGGTGAAGAAAAAACTGATAAAATTGCAAGTGTTAAGATTGACAGGTGCACGTAATCTTACGAGCAATTTTTTTATAATCTCAGTAATTTTTTTAAAGATATAATTTAATCAATTGACACTAGAAATTGAAATTCCGTTGGAAGAAGAGTCAAATGTTGAAATCGAAATTAAATAATGAAGACTTTACTTTAGCTTTAACCAATTGTGTTGGTGATTTTTCTACTACGCCTACATCTACTATTGTTACGTCTTGTCACCAATATATTGGTAAACTTCAATTGAAAGTTGCTAGATTTCAATAACTCGTACTTATTTTTTTGGTTTCTTCTTGGACGACAATTCTCTTCCACTTCCTTCCACAAACCAATTCCTTCTACGTTTCAATTTCATCTCTATATATCACTTAGTCAATCACAAAACCAATCAGCCACTCAAGATAAAAATACGATCATTGCTCGTAAACCAGAGAGACCCGTTTAGGAACGAATTGTGTAACATAGTAACCGTATTAGTTTCCGCGCTCGGTCCTTCCGCGCGCCGCTTTCTCTCGCTTTGTTTACGTGCCTGAGATAATGCGATAGGGATATATTTGTATAAACATTGCATTATGATCGGTTAAATGAATAAGGTGTTTTAATTTATACCGTACCGATCTCTTTCTTTCTTGATTTTACCATGAATGGTAAAAGCAACTATGATTATTTTGTTTCGAGATTTAGTAGAATCTATATCTTTGGGGTCTTCGACCGGATTTGGACAATAATTATCATTTTCTTTACATGGTCAATAAAATGATGGATATACAAACAAACGTTATTGCTTATTTAATTTCATCTTTGCTTATTTTTCTCAAAGATAAAATTTGTGACCCGCTCTTAAATATTCTGTTTCCTACGTGGGGAAATAAAACTTCCTCAGCGAGATGATCGTCATGATTATCTCACAAATTAAATGAAGGTTAGTGAATTGTTAATGTCTATTTCATTGTCTTATTTAGTAGTATTATTATCAATTTGATCTTACAAGGATATCTTTCTATTATTATTGTTTTTCTCACTTGGACAATCCTTTGCGCAGTGTTTGACCTTGTGTTATCACAAGGGAAAATCTATCATTTCCTTATTGAAATATAAATATAATTGTTATTAAATCTTTTCGGAACTGATAGAGTAAAGGAAGATCACTTCATGATCTCCCAGAAAATATTGATTAGAAATTGTATTTGTATAATAGGTTTCATAAAACATAAAGTGCTATCGTATTCGCATTTGTGAAACTTAACAACAACCTGTAACCCGTACATTATATGTCTTAATACCAGTTAATAGCTGCCTTTGGACTTTCACTCTTCAGTGCACTATATTTTGACTGATTCATTTCTAAATGTCACATATTCCATGTTGGAGACTTCACGATAAACTAATATTAAAACTTAATGTTAAGATATTTCGGTAGTCTTAGTTCACAGGAAATAAGAGCTTAAGTTATTATGAATTGAGTGGATTTGGCGTCCTTATACTAATTGGTGTAACTAGGCCGTGACAGCAAACAGCTATTCTACGCATGCGTCAAGACAATGGCGCCAATTTTATTGTTTCATTTATTATCTTAAAGGTTTACGAAATATCGTGGCGTAATTTCACGTTTGAAATCGGAGTAATGTTTGGTTTGTTGAAGCTTATTTTTGAATGGCTGAAAATAAAGGACTAATCTTTTTAGATGTGATTTAAACACTGTTAACGACCAAACTGCGCATGTCTGCGCATCGCAATATACACGACGGAAATTTAATATTATCGATCATTAAAGTAACTTCCCCAATATACGTACCTACACCTATGTATGGAAAAGAGCATTATTAAAATTTCAATATTTCAATCATCGTGTGAATCAGCATAACTGGTAGAACTCGTCTTTAAGTAACGCATCATCGACCGGCGTGTAACCATCTAATATGATGTGTAATGATGCATACGAATAGATCTTTATTTTTTATTTTATTTATTTATTTATTGGTATTCAGGATCTTGTATTGCCTTGTCTGTTACTTCAAACAGGATCGGTTTTTCATTAAATTTTGCTATTTTCTACTCTCTTTAAAAGCCTTGTTCTTCTTAACCACCCCTAGCAGAAATCGTGATAGTCATGGAGATGAAGTGTGATGAATCAAAACAGTGACAAAGATTATGAAAGAATTAGGGACAGTGAACTGAATTTTCCTTAAACATTTATCAGTCAATTTCTTTCTCAGGTTTCCATGAAGCCATCGGCGAGGCGATAGCTCTGTCAGTCTCATCTCCCCGCCATCTGCAGACCCTGGGTCTGGTGCAGCGCTCAGTGCAGGACACGGCTCATGACACCAACTACCTGTTCACACAAGCCATGGACAAGTTGGCGTTCCTGCCATTTGCGTTATCCATGGATCGATGGCGCTGGGACGTGTTCACTGGAAACGTGAGGAAGGAGCAGTATAACTGCCATTGGTGGAGTCTGAGGTTTGTGATTCTGATTATTTGACTTTCCTTCTTTTTTCCTGTCCATGACGACCCTTGTTGGTTTAACACTTCATGGCTGATACACCGCATGACACAACCGCGTTCCTGCCTTTCACGTTGTCCATGGATCTATCGTAATTTGTACAATATATGAATATATTATATAGTTCAGTCTAACTGGGTTTTTAATGGACTATAAAATATTTTATGTCATATGTTTATTTGATAGGTTCTGTAATAAGTAATAACAAATTAATTGGCCATATCGTAATCATTATAGTTATTTCCGGATATTACAATATTATAAAGGCGAAAGTTTGTGAGTGTATTTGTGTGTTTATGTGTTTGTATGTGTGTTACTTCTTCACGCTCAAACGGCTGGACCAATTCCGATAAATTTTGGTATGAAGGTAGCTGACACCCTGGATCAACACATAGGCTACTTTTTATCCCGAAAAATTGAAGTGTTCCAATGGGATGAGCGGATAATACTAGTTTATTAAATATACGGACATAATTATTATAAAAGAAATCACTCAACACGCTCTATCATTCGCATATACTGCAATCAAACTTCCAGTAATAACAGGTAAAGGTAAATCACCCACGTGGAGCAATCACTCAGCCGCACGGTATCACGGTAATGTCGGGATGGCCAGCCCAAGGCGTAGCCTGGGTAGCCATTTAAATCATAATCCATTGGATAACCGTGCGTAAGAGTTGTAACCACACTTTCTGCTTTAACATGATAGTCTCGTTATCTAGTTTCTATTCATATGCTATACATACCTATAATACTATAGTAGATATTGTTAACCTGTAATCACAAAATGAGTTCCGTATAATAAAGGCAGGTATGACTGCATTGTCAATATCCAGCAGTGGACTGTTAAAAGGTGATGAGATGAGGTGGGAAAAAAACACACTTGATCAAAATATCGCACACCCCTCAAATCAAAAGATTCTTTATTACCTCCAAAACTTAACATGCATCAAAGTATGAAACATAGTACGTAATGTCTTATTATTTTTATTGAGTTTATGCCACATTTTTTTATTAAGCCATTGATACATACAGTAAAGATCATAGCACAAAGAAAAATTCAAAATTTTCCCGGTTTCTACTGCCAGGTTACGCATTGCAATTGTTCTTTGTGCTTCGATCTCTGTACCAATGGTTGAACATGCATCTACAACAAAGTCTAACATGCATCTATGTAAATCCTGAAATCCCGATAATGGAATAGAAATGGTCACCAGAATCCAGAGTTAACTCATTATATGACATAATACGCACGCCCGAGCGCTTCCAATAATTAGCGGACGCTTGTAGGTCGCTCGTGCTATTTCAATAAGATTGATGCAGTTTTGTTCGCATAGGGGGCTGTAATGATGGTCCAGTTGATTGATGGCTTGATACGGTTTAGATTACGATGGAAAAGTAAGCAGGTATTAGTATGTATGATACGAAACCTTGCGTAAGGCTGGGTGTTAAGTAAGTTGTACATTGAAATTGAAGTAATAGTTATATGTAGTTATAATCAATTACGAAAATAAATTGAATCAAAGGTGGAAAGGTCAATGTAGTGACATTTCACGAACTATGTAAGTTACTTCAATGAGAGAAACGAAGTTTCTATTAGAACCAAATCATGCAATAAGATCACAAATAAGGGCTAGTTAACTTTCGTCAGTTATATCAATTGCTAGAATATTCTTTCCGTCGGCTCTTCAGCTAGATGCCTACGCAATATTGCGGTATTTTAAATGATTCAGATAATAATTCCGATAAATAAGGTGCTATGTTTGGTGACAATGTTGATGCTGATGCTGACTTTGACGCTGATGATGATAAACATATTGATGATTCTAACCATGTTATGTTGTGACAGGGAGCAGTACCAGGGCATCAAGCCACCAGTTCTCCGCTCCGAGTTGGACTTCGATCCTGGTTCCAAGTACCACATTCCCGCCAACATCCCCTACATCAGGTTAGTGCCTTTTTCATATTTTTTCCAGCACATCTAGCTAAAACCGAACAAACTGAGAAAGAAGGCAGCGGAAAACCCACAGATTTTGTAAGTAGTGACACGCTCTGCGGTGGGAGAAGAAGAAGGGCGAGTCGATCGATCATACATAAAACAAGTTTTATGGAGCTCGAATCCAAAACCATAAAAAGACACTAAAGTTGCACATAATATAACTAGATTATCAGTACACTACACCGTGACATTCATTCATCTGTTTCAACAAAACAAATGAAATAAGTTTCTGAGAGGATTGTTTTGATCTTGAGTCTTGCTTATCTTCTTTCTTGCGAACTGAGTACGTTACCAGTCAGCTTTGTACATAATTTTTAACGCTGTGGTATGCTCATACCTTGATCTTCTTCTTATACCATTATTTGGGGTCGGGTCTCTTCACTTTTCTGCGCTAGATCATGCGATCTTAAGTTGTCTCTTCAGGCAATAGGGCTTTTTGGGGTCTCTTTCTACGTTTTTCCACCAGGTGCATGGTGGGCGGCCTCCTCTAACTTAACGATTAAATATGCTCATGTACTTAATAATTATAAATTATGAAAATTTATTCGTGCGAATGTACGACGTAACTTCATTAATAGTTTTTGTCTAACGTGAGTGATATAAGAGACTGCATAATGATAACTGGTAATTTAATTAGATTATTTTTAGATAGCGATGCTGGAATGTTATATATAGTCTATAAATAAACTCAAAGTAACGCCCCATGAGCATATAACCGTACTTTATGTCTTGACTTGAGTGCCTGAGAGCAAACAAAGGACAACAAACGTCACGATGTAAAGGAAGATGCATGAAATGTACGCAGAAAACGTTATTTACTTCGTATTTATTTACCCTACTGCGTCAAAGAAAGAAAGAAAGAAAGCAACATATTTATTCGTGACGTGACTATAGAATATAATTACAAATAGTGTCAAAAATGATGAATGAAATGAAATAAAACAATACAAACTATACTACTACGGCTGTGCCACGAAAAGGTCCCACCTCAGCATGATACTAGCCCAAGAGCCAGCGCTGATCTTTCGGTGGGACCATAGGTGTCAAAACTACTTTTGACGGTTGTGTTTTATTGCATATTTTATTAGAAGGATAGTAACAAATGAGGTGCCCTAAGATTTGTCTTAGTTGTGGGAGTGACATCAATACTATTATAAACTTCTAAATATTATAATAAATCTTTATTCAAAAATAATACAAAATGTCAATGTAATCAGTCACTTAACCTAACACAACCTAAATAAGTATCTATTAACTTCTAAATTGTAAAATACATACGGAACGGGTTTACTCACGTCCTAGAAGTCGAATATACCTCGACATGTTTCGAATCGGTTCACGATTCATCGTCAGGAGAACCGATTCAAAACAAGTCGTGCGACCGTTTCGTACGTATTTCTAAAATTGTATTAAAAATCAGTTTTTTTACGGAGATGGGCCATTCTGGAAAACTCTCGCTAGCCGTACAGCCATAAAATAAAAATAAATATTAAGGGACAATCATACACAAATCGACCTAGTCCCAAACTAAGCAAAGCTTGTACTATGGGTACTAGACGACGATATACATAATAATATATAAATACATATATAGATAACATCCATGACCCAAGAACAAAAATTTGCACAAATATTTGCCCCGGCCGGGATTCGAACCCGGGACCGCCGTCTCAGTAGGCAGGTGTTTACAAACCGAGCCAAACGCGTCGTCTTTGTCGTCGAACTTTGTCGGCTCATCACGCCGTAACGTCTAGAAAGATTTTTACCAATTTTGGTACACTGATAAATAGATGGACTTCCAAAGATGGGGTTATGAGATATTTTTTTCCTGACTACGGAAAATAAAATGTTTTGAGAGGACGAAGTTGCTGCATCTTCTAGAAGGCTTATAATTTTACGACTCACTTGTAATCTGAGCACTACAAGAATAATATGAGCATTACACATAAATCATTGTTTTAATTCCTTTATCCTCAGAAATAAACTTTTCAATTACGTTAAATTTCATTGATATTATCCGAGATAAGCATAAATCAATTTATAATTCCCATTCCAACACACCACTATGCAAGCCTATGCTTAAAAGTTACGTAAATATTATATAACATCCTTATATTTAGTAATATTGAGCCTAGCGGTAACTTATGTATGTGTGTAGTGTGTATGCATAATTGTACCGCCAATTCTGAAACGTCGTAACTTTCGAGGAGTTGGAACTGCGCTTATGTTTTTTTCTAGTTGAGTATAATTGAGGCAACTAACATGCAACGTTTTCGCTCCCACGGTTTTTACGGTCTGACAAAATGCAAGATTAATTTCTATTAATTCTATACATTTTTATTGTTTATAGTTTCATTTGAAGTTATGTTTAGAATCGTTTATAGATTGATCTGGAAGGAGTTGTTGTTTGCCACTTTTACAAGAGCTTTGGAAAAAATTGTGGCCTACTTGCAGAATAAAGTTCATTATTTCATTAATGTATAAATAGTATGGAAAAAATTACCGATAAAGATAGTACTTTCAAAAGCCTTAGTGAAAAATACTTACAATAGGTACCTACCTACATAATTATGTAGTTCGTTCAATTACCTACGTTCACGCTCACGCTAGATCTAAATTCGAAATAATCAAAGTTCAAAATCTTTGTAATAATAAAAACAAAAAAAAAGGTTGAAGTATTTAAGAGGAATGGTATTTTTCAGAAGTTTAACCACGTTTTCAAATCAGACAGTACGGTGGTTATCTAAGTATCGGATACGTAGATAAATAATGCATGAGGTTATGCATATGTAGTGCAAAGTATAATGATTACGTATAATGTAATTTTGGTGGTTACTGTAACATGTCATTATGTCTTATCTATGTGTCTACAACCAGAGATTAAAGCAGTGATTATGTCAGTTTGTATTGTTTTTGTAGAAAACTAAAGACTAGTCATAATTGCTGCAAAAATGATCTTGCGTTCTTTTGATTGAGCGATGTCATGATACATTACTAAGTACGAGTGAGTACCTTTTATATGATAAATAAATGAAAGATAAAGTTTAAAAGTATATCACGTTTTTAATACTCTCCGCACTATTTACATAAACCAGTCGCAAAAACTAAACAATACTTAGCTGAGAACTAAACACAAATTAACATTTACAAGCTAAACAATAAAGAGATCAGTTCTTAATGATGGTGCTCTTGGTGCTCGTGGTGTTCATGGTGGTCATGGTGCTCCGAGCCACCGAAGTCGTAGTGCTCATGACCGTGTCCTTCTCCAAGGCTCTCTCCAAGACCCTCGTGCTGTTCATGGTGCTCGTGGTGAGTCTCGTGATGATGCTCATGTTCCTGAATGACGGGAACTCCGACCTTCACTTGGTGAGGAACGTGTTTCTCCACGTAGTGGGGGACGTGCTTCTCAAGGTGCACAGGCACGGGCCTGTCAACTGGAACATGCACGGGGATAGGCACCTTCTTCTCCACGGGGTATGGGATGAGCTTCTCAACGGGGTAAGGCGCGGGGTATGGGACCTTTACAGTGTAGGGCACGGGCTTCTCAACGTGGACGGGGACTGGGTTGTCAACGTGCACCTTCACGGGGTAAGGCACCTTCTTTTCAACAGGGTAAGGCACCTTCTTCTCAACAGTGTAAGGCACTGGCTTATCTACGTGGACGGGCACTGGGCGGTCGACGTGCACCTCGACGGGGTAGTGGACGATCTTCTCAACTGGGTAAGGCACGTTAACCTTGACAGGAACCTTCACTGGGTAGTGGACTTCCTTCTCGACCGGGTACGGCTGGGGCACGTGGACCTTCACTGGGTAGGGCACGTGTTTCTCGACCGGGTAGGGCACCTTTTCGTAAACCTTAACGGGCACGGGCCTGTCAACGTGCACCTTCACGGGGTAAGGCACTTCCTTCTCAACTGGGTAAGGCTTCTTGATGTACTCAGGTACTTTGACGATTTCCTTAACCGGGTAGTGGACGGTTTTCACGACTGGGTACGGCTGGGGTACGTGTACTTTGACCGGGTAGTGGACGGTCTTCTCTACGGGGACCGGGATGTGTTTCTCCACGGGGTAGGGCACTGGCACTTTCTTGACGGTGGTGATGGTCTTGTGGATCTCGTGGTGTTCGTGGCCATGGCTCTCGATCTCGTGGCCATGTCCATGGCTCTCATGACCCCCAAAGTCATGAGACTGACCCCCAAAGTCGTGCCAGCCGAAATCGGACAGTCCCCGTTTGTCCTGTTTCTTACCCTCCACCGACTGTTCAGCCTTTTTCTCCGCCTTCTCCTCTGCCGTGGCTAGGCTGATGGCCACGGCCAAGATTAGGGTAGATTTCTGGAATCCAAAAAATAAAACATAGTTAGGTACTTATTTGGTTTTAACGAAATATTGAACGTTCGCAAAGCTTTGCTATTTGGAATCATTATAGTGTTATATACTGCCCTTGATAGTATTGTTTTAAAAAAAAACTATATTTTTTATCATGCAAGTACGCATCTCATGTAAAACAATGTTCACAACACATATTATTCTTTGGTATTTTTGGTTTGTGCTAGAAAATGAATCTATTGAATTTTCTAATTTAATCTTCTATAATAAAATTGATTATTTCATAATTTGATCTAGTATAGTACTTGTTGGAAAAATCTTGAATGATTATTAAAAGAGAACTTCTCAAATAAATCGAATTAAAAATCCTCAGACTACTTGCGTAATTTTTGACAGTTTATGTCATTTAAAAATGTCAACTTTTTTATAAAGCAGACGTTAAATCTCTAATACCAAGTATCAGAAATAGCGTTACACAAATTCGCACTGTTTCCAAAACATCACAAATTCGTCGCAAACTTGAATTTAGAACTCAAACAAAACACTATTCCAATTTCAAATCTCGAACGTCACAGCACTTCACTTCACTTTTTTCTTAAACTTTTTAATTTCTTACTAACCAGTATTCTCATGTTCGCTTTGCCTGTTTGCAGCGAATGCCTCGGTGGAATGTGTCGAGGCTTCGGCTCACCGCCAATTTATACTGGGTGCAACTTGCTCTGAGATCAATGTTGGAAATACTTTCGCTAGCGATTTCGTACGCGTGGTGGTTTTTTTTTTTCAATAATATTAGGGCGGTTTTTCGTCAAACTTGTTTGAGGATGGTTAAGAAATTAGCTTGGCTAATGTGATCTACATTACGGTGACGAAAACTATTAATTTATCAAGCAATCGATGCGATTGATCTTTAATTCAATGTTTTAGTGCTTTGATCGACAAATACCAATGTTTATACTTCTTTTATCGAAGGATGGATTCAATATTTTGTTTTAGTAAAAGGACTAGTTTTACTATTTTTAATGTTCAACTTTTTGGCCATTCATTTATACAATCTTTTAAATATCTGTAAAAAGGAAAATGACAATAATGAGTAAAAATACTTCATTTGAAATGACAAATTTTCTTTTGATTCTGTCTTAAGAGGCCTTATACATTTTAAAATATACTTTTTTCATATTATTATTGATAATTTCAACCAACTTTTTAAAGTGAATAATACTTTTCCCTGAGTTCTATATAGTAACTTAACTATTTCATGCTTTCATTGCGTGCAGTCGAAAATAACTTGAAAGAAACAGTTTTCTGTCTGAATTTAGTCAATTTCGGGTAGTTTTTGAAACAAAATTTATTAATGAAAAATTCAAACTGTAGTTCTGTTCTAACTAGTATCATTGATTATGTTAACTAACATGTTTGATCATGTTAATAGATAAAAATGTCTAAAACAATCAGCATTTTTAACGGATAACGAGGCTTAAGGTTATGCTGTATACAAGGAATCTAAAATTAGCATCAAAAATTACTTGGCCCTCATATGCGTCAGATATGATCCGAAATCATTATTTATATAATAGACACGTTATACATTCTAGGGTTAGTTCATTGGGTCGCGAGATTAGGTCAGTGTGGTCGCAAGCCAGGTCAATGAACTTCGAAGGATGACGTAGATCTTGTTTCTATCGCGAGTATTTTGTTTTGACTTCGTTTTATACAGTTATATAGTTTAACGGTAACACATTCAAAGAAGTATCCTAGCGTTTTATTTTTTTGAAAATTACTTGAACTAGACAGCCTTCTCTATATCTGAGTGGGACTACTCCCACTCCCACTAGTATATACCGCTCTTTCACACTTGTCGCCCCAGACTTTCATGACCGTGAGTTTTTTTTATTTCTGCAACAAAGTCCTGATTCACGGACTCTACTCAAATATTTTAGTCCTGACTAGTCTATCTGTGCCCAGAAAAATTATAAATTTAGTAAACTGTTTGTATTAATTGAACTTTTATTTCACAAAAGACTTATCATACAAAAAAAAAACGAAATAATCGTACAAAAGGCGAACTAAATGCCATGAGGCATTCTCTATGAGCCACCCTTGGGGCAAAGCCAATTTTTAAGCAAGTCTCTCTATAAAAAGAAACTGTGGGGAAGCGAGTCAAGGGAAGAGCAAGAGCAAGAACAAGTGACATGTGTTATTACCTGTCAATTGTCACAGTTGTGGAATAGGGACCTAAAGTGAAATTAGGGCAAATTTTTATTTTGTAGTCGTTTTTTTTGTCTCAGATTTCAATAAAATTTGGTGAGTTGGTAATGTTGCTTCTTCTGACCATGGTAAGCCCAATTTCACGATATGTCCTACAAAATTTTCTCCATTGAGTTACACAAAATGTATTATATTAGAGAAATTGATCCACGGACCAATTTTTATTTTGCTGTCGAATTCTTCGTTTTTCATATCGAGCTCCTCATTTTGTACTAAATTTTAGTACAAAACACGAAATTTAGTTAAAAAATCGAAAATTTTGTAGGACATATCGTGAAATTGGGATTACCTTGTTCAGAATAAGGGAATCGAACCTGGTACCTCTGGATTACAGGTCCAACGAGTCAACCTCTCCACTACCCTAACGCCAGATAACCTTTCGAATTGTTCCTTAATTATGCTTTGTGTGTCGATCTTTGCATTGTATAAAGGCTTTGACACCTTAAGCGACCTCTATGTGAATACGTTAATATTCACATCTTACCGCACTACTTTACAGCGGTGAACGAGCAAGCGAGAGAGGGCGCTGTTATTTTATAAATTTATGAAACATGGAATGTCTCATGTTTTTTACGACTAGCTTTTACTTTAAATTAAAGAAATTCGTTTATTTTAGAAACAGCTATATGTGCAGTTTCTTTTTTAAGTGTGTTAGGGGCGACTTTTTATTTCATTTGGAAATTACTGAATATCTTATCTTAACATAAAATATGATAAAGTACGAGTGCCGAGTGGTTTGCTTTAGGATATCACTTCCTTGATATGCAGGGCAGAACTAACCTTAAACTCTGGCAACTGGCACTTTTGTCGAAGCTTAATGAAATACTTAGACAGTTTACATCGACTCGACATAAAATAGTGTGAAATTCTTACCGCACTACTTTACAGCAGTGTACGAGCAAGCGAGAGAGGGCACTGTTATTTATAAATTTATAAAATAAAAAGATGGCGAAATGCTCATTAGCACATGTGAAAAGCTCATGGAAAAAGTAACTGACGATTGTTCCATTGAACATATAAATAACAAACATATAAATAAACGCTAATATGAAGCAATGCGATCACAAAAACGGGATTAATTTAACGATGTATCCATACATAAGTCGTGTCAATAATGTATGATTTGACATTTTATTAATTGATTGCCTTCAGACGTTTTATTCTTATTACATCAGACGTTTATTGAGATAATTAAATAAATCATATTTATACGCAAACAAACCCATTTAATCGTAATACTCGTCCTAAGGTTCAGCAGTGTCATGGTCAGTAAACTATATATGTACATTTTTTCTTATATTTATTTATTCAAACTTTATTGCTCAAAACAAAAGTCAGTACAAATTGCGAATTTAATGCTGAATGGCATTCTCTACCAGTCAACGATAGGGCCAAACAGAGATCTTTCAAGTGGGTACAGACTTGCAGAATAGAAAATTAATCATTCTGAGAGCGTTTACGCGTTTGCTCCGACACGAAGGGTGGTATTATAATTTTTTTGTATTTGTCTGTCATTGAACTGATTTCAGTCATTCTTTTTGATATGCATGAGATCATAGTACTAGCCTACGTATAGACTAGTAGCCTACGTATGTGTGTCGAATTTAAACACATTGAAAGATTTGTTGACGGATAGATTTGGCATTAGGTGCGACATTTGTTCTGACTTGTTTTGTGCAATAAAGTTTCAATAAATAAAGATGTTCATGGCAAAAGATTTTACCCTACTTAAATTGCATTACTTACTTCCCGTCACTAATCAGAGTCCCTTGATCTCGACTTGCTTAAAACGCAATACATCAACAATATCAACAAATAGGTACGTTGTCATTCGGAAGAAAACATTAAGACAACAAAACGTTTTAATTTGTTTTCTCGACGATTGACATTTTTTTTTCTGATATTTTATACCATCACATTTTTGTACCAGTCTCTTATATGGTTCATACCATAATGTTTTTACACTAATATTATAAACGCAAAAGTTTGTGAGTGTGTTTGTGTGTATGTATGTTAATTCACGCTCAAACGGCTAGACCAATTTTGGCAAAATTTCGTATGGTGGTAGCTGACACCTTGGATTAACACATAGGCTACTTTTCATCCCGAAAAAATGTAGTATTCCCGTCGGATGTGCAGGTAATATCGCGGGGCGCTGCTAGGTCAGACATACTTATTACTCCAAATTGATAGAAAATAAAAGCTTCAAAGCTCTTCAAGAGACTTCTTAAAAAAATCAATAGTACAGAAAACCACATCCTTATTAGAAGCCGGTCCAAAAATTTATTCGCAAACCCTCGCCGCTGTCATGACCGAACGCAGCTTATAATTAAGAATCGCGAACCGTTTCTAAACTATCGAGCGATAATCGATTTGAACGACGTTAGTAAACTGTTTCGTATGTATTTGAATATCATCATATGAGTTGAAATACATCCAGTGCTGGTCCAAGGCCTTCCCATGTTTAGTTTAGTTTAGTTTAGTTTATTTATCACAACATTACAAATTTCTTATAAATACAAGTACATGTCAGTTTATATTACTCTTCGGAATGTGATCGTTAAACAAAAATGATATTCGTAAATCAATACAATAAACATTAAATAAATGAATGTCTGAATAAAAATAATTTGTAAGTACACAATAGTGTAGTTACGATCAATATATCGATATAATTCTAATACCTACCAAAAAAGTGTGTAGGTACACATCAAAATAAAAATTAATTCTATGTCATGTTTACAAGTAAAAAAATTAATCCAGTAATGTTAAATTAATATTAATGAGCTAACACAATACAGAATTCATTGGATGTCAGTATTATAATTAGAAATACAATGTTAATAAAATTAAGGTAAAATATAAAATATAGTAACAATCTGATTATTGACAAATTAAACACTCAAATTATATTGACATATTCATTAACTGAGTAAAGGCACTTTTCCACGAACAACTTCTTGAGCTGGCATTTGAACGCTACATCACACCGTTCATTTTTTAATTGGTCTGGCAAGAGCTCATAATAAGTTGGTCCTATAACCCGCGGGTTCTTTGCATGTAGCACGGTGCGTCGCGGTACTGTCCGTAGACGTCCCGTACTACGAAGGCATTTGCCCGTCACTTCCACTCGCTTAAACTCTGACAAGTGCATTCTTGTGAACATTAAGACCTCAAAAAGGTAATGCGAATAGTGGGTCATTATTCGGAGTTCGGTAAATAATTCCCTACACGATTGACGCTGGTTTACACCTGCCATTGTTCTTAATGCCCGTTTTTGTATTCGCATAACCCTGTCGGCGTCAGTAGAATTGCCCCAAAGAATAACACCGTAGGTCATAAGCGAGTGAAAATGAGCAAAGTAAGCCTGTCTCAGTGCATCACTGGACACTAACGGCTTTAATTTGCGTAGAGCAAATACAGCACTGCCAAGCCTAATACACAGTGAGTCCACGTGTTGCTTCCAACTTAAGGTGGAGTCTAACGTAAGACCTAGAAACCGGCATTGGTCGCTCATTGGAATAGGACACTGAATACTCGCGCCCGGTACGCGCCTGCCAGAGAACATCATAACGTTGGACTTGCTGGTGTTGAGTATCAGTCCGTTTGCTGTGAACCATTTTTTGAGCTGGTCGCATGCTGCGACGATTTTTACGCTAAGTTGCTCATAGGTACGAGCACTTACTACAACCGTCGTGTCATCAGCAAACAGAACTATTTGTCCTTCCGTTACAGCTGCTGGCAGGTAATTTATAAACGCCAGGAAGAGAGTATTTCCGAGCGCGGATCCCTGTGGTATCCCGACCGTCACGCTACCTGGCCCAGACCGCAATCTTTTTCCACCTGACGTTACCTCTACTGTCTGAGTTCGGTTTTTTAAAAAAGATAGCAGTAGGTCACTTCCCCGTCCCTGTAGGCCGTATTGTGATATTTTTTTAATAAGTAGGTCATGACTTATGACATCGAAGGCTTTAGAGAGATCACAGAATATGCCAGCTATTTTAAATTTGTCGTCAATGCCTGTAGTAATGTAGTCAACCATTGACTGCGCTGCATTGACAGTAGACCTGTGTTGACGGTAAGCGAACTGTCTGTTGGTCAGTAAGTCGTTGATCTCGAGGTGATGCATGGATCTCCTTATACCATGGGTAAGGCCTCTGCACAGCAGGGACCGTCATTCATTCAGCCGAGGTGATGAGCTAGCTATGATGGCAACGTGAAAACGTTCTCCAATAAGGTAGACCACATCACAAGAAATCGGATCAGATGATAACGGCTTATGAATTACAAGTCAACTTGGAGATCCTTAGAAACCTTTGTCAACCAATGGAGCTTTCAGGAGTTTCAGGATGTCCCAAATTATATTTTCGTATCGTGCTGTCACACTCGTTCAAATGTGGTTTGACAGAAGATCGAGAGGGATGGCATGGTTCGAAGAACGAATTTCGATCTTCGGAGTAACTCTTCAGCTAAACATGATGACAAGGAAAGAAAAAAAAGAAATTGACGACGCAGTTAACGCAGTGGTAAATCAGCTGCCTACTGAGCCGGCGGTCCTGACTTCGAATCCCGGCAAGGGCAAATATTTGTCTGGGTCATGGATGTGATTTGTATTTTAAGTATGTATTTATCTATATAAGTATGTTGATCGTCGTCTAGGGGCCATAACACAAGCCTACTAGAGCTTACTGTGGGACTAGATCGTGAGGTTGTCCGATATTTATTTTTATTTAGCTAATTAAAGATAAACTGATTTTGGCATCCATTTATCGGATTATTGAATCCTTCGGGAAGCAGTTATAGAGAGAGAGAGATCTAACAGGAAAGCCGTTCAAAGGACACTGTTTTCTGATACATTCCTAAACAGTGATGCACTATAAACATTAAGAGGCCTTATTCCTTTTAAATTTTATTTTTTTCGTATTACGACTAATATATTGATAATTTCAACCAACTTTTTGAAGTGAATAATACTTTTCCCCGAGTTCTAGGAAGTAACGTAGCTATTTTATGCTTTTATTGCGTGCAGTCAAAAATAAGTTGAAAAAACTAATTTTCCGCGTGAATTTTGTCAATTTCGAGTACTTTTTGAAACAAAAATTATGAATGAAAAATTCAAACTATAGGTTTCAAATATATATCAATAAACCCCAATAGCCCTGTTCTAGGAAGTAACATCAACAATATGTTAAGAAACATGTTCGATAATAGAGAAAAATGCCTAAACAATCAGCATTTTAAAAGGAATAAGGCCTCTTAACGATTATACATCACAGATGTAATCGCGCACGCTCCGAATTGCAGTAATGCAATGCACGGTAATAACTTAATGAGACCAACGATAGTTGCAGTGCGGTGTGGTAAACACCGCCTTAATTAAGGAAGCTTGTTTTGACATTTATCTACTTACATGTATACCTATTATGTATATAATGTGCTCGTAGAACAGATAGTCCCGCATATTGAAAGACGATCCTAACCAGATCGTCAACCTACAGGGTCCTCCCTACGACCCTGTAGGTTGACGATCTGGTTAGGATCGCCGGTAACCGCAGATGAGAGAAGGGTCACGGTGACCGGTCTTGCACTTTCCCAAGTCAAAGACATCCCGCGGTCCTCTAAGATCGCCATCACACTATATTATAGTAAGGACTGTGATGTGTAAAATCTACAAACTGATAACCACAGTTTTACAAAACAAACACGCGTAAAACATGCGAAATTAATAAACGCCTGCGAAAATTACTAGTATTTATGGAAAAATATGCACAGAAACCCGGTATTAAAGGTTATTGACCTTCACTTATGCGTTACCTGCTGCGTTATGCAAATCCATCTACTCGCTTTACGCAGAACATAATTCAATTTTGTGCCACAGATTAGGAGGCCTTATTCCTTTTTTTCATGTTTCGAAAAATATATTGATAATTTCAACCAACTTTTTAAAGTGAATAACACATTTCCCTGAGTTCTAAAAAGTAACATAGCTATTTCATGCTTTCATTGCTTGCAGTCAAAAGTAAGTAAAAAAAAAAAGGTTTTTTGTGTGAATTTTGACAATTTTTGAAACAAAAATTATCAATGACAAATTCAAATTGTATGTTTCAAATATAAAAAAAATCGATTGAGCCCTGTTATAAGTAGTAACATTGATAATATATTAAGAAACATGTTTGATCATAGCGAAAAATTACTAAAACAATTAACATTTTGAAGGAATAAAGAGCGGAATATGATGATAAAAATAAAAACTCAACAAGGTTTTATTTCTACGGCTTCACTTGCGTGGTAAATGTTGGAATAATACATATTCTTCGTTAACTAATTGGATACTAATTATCAAAATAAATAGTAGCATTTTTAGTTATAATCTCAGAAATATAAATATTTACCTTAGAATATATTCTTCCTTACAAATATTTTGACAAGATAGAAATAATAACGTTGATATTGCACATATTATTATAATAGAAGTAAAACAACAGGTTGTCTTATCGCTAAAGAGCGATTTTTTCCAGATAACCATTCGGTATGTAGCGGAAATTACATATTCATATTTCTGGGGCATATGTCATAGTCATTCAATATATTATTTATAATATAAGAACACCTGACGTAATCACAACCCGTAGCAGCATTCGTAAAAAACAAACGAAAGTAGATTTTTTACTGCTTTCTTGACCCAGTAATTGTTTCAATCGAAGGTCATCGAAATGAAAGAATGACTGCAAAATTATAGGTCTAACGTACTCGAATCGTATATCTGTCTCTTTCGGATTTGATACAGATGAGAGAGGTCTGTATAGCGTATGTGCTCTTGTGAGTGCAATATTGCGCTCAATTAGTAAAGACCTTGGTTTCCGTTTTAATTTGAGATAGTTTTGCAACGTAACTGCAATAACACGCGTTGAATGGGATGAGTTCAGATAATATTAATTGCTTGTCCTTATCCCGTTACCTTTGAGGTAATAGGCATGTTTTTAAACTTTCAATTCACTGCTACTTCCTTAACAATACAATACTTTATTGCACATCAATAAAAGTTTACAAAAGGAAACAAGACAAATACAATTATGAGCCATATTAAGTTAAGAGGATATATCACTCCTAATTTTTTCATACAAATTGGGGTTTTGATTTCGACTGTCCTCCAAAATTAACCCAATTGTAACGAAATTTCGACAACTGAATGGGAAGGAAATGTTCCGTGTTGAACCGTTTCCATTTCTGCGCTTATTATTATATGTACCTATTACAAACGGTTCCCCCTGTTTTGGCATAATATTTTTAGTCATAATTTTGCATGGCATAATCTATGTAGGCATAATTGACTTTCCGCATAATCTGTTTTGGCATAATCAAGGTTCGCATAGTTTGATAAGGCAGATATTCATTTGTCATAATTTATTTGCGCATATTTTTGTTTGTCCGAATCATGTCTACACATAAAATAAATAGGCATATTTTCATTTGTCATAATTTATTTGTCCGAATCATGTCTATGCATATAAAATAAATAGGCATATTTTCATCACTCCGAAAATTTAATTTACTAACGATCCGACAACCACTAGACGAAGCCCTTCGCGGAGCTTCTATTTTCGCTCTAAGGAACAAAAGGTAACGAACGAACCTACCTAAGTATTTGTAGGCATGAGTGTGGGTGTGCTAGCATTTCGTTTTTGCGAGGGACGCAGTTCTAACCTAACCTAACCTACTTTTCTGCTAGCATTTCGTCTTTGCGAGGATTGCAATTCTAACCTAACCTAACCTACTTTTCTGCTAGCAGTTCGTTTTTGCGAGGGACGCAGTTCTAACCTAACCTACTTTTCTGTTAGCAGTTTGTTTTTTTGAGGGACGAAGTTCTAACCTAACCTACTTTTCTGCTAGCAGTTCGTTTTTGCGAGGGACGAAGTTCTAACCTAACCTAACCTACTTTTCTGCTAGCAGTTCGTTTTTGCGAGGGACGTAGTTCTAACATAACCTAACCTAACCTACTTTTATGCTAGCAGTTCGTTTTTTTGAGGGACGCAATTCTAACCTAACCTAGTTTTCTGCTAGCTGATCGTTTTTGCGAGGGATGCAGTTCTAACCTAACCGGCTTTTCTTGTAGCAATTTAAGTATGCCAAGATAGATTCGGACAATAGATAATATGCCAAATACCATTATGCTAAACCAAATTATTCGTAAATATAATCGGCCTAAACAATAGTATGCGAATACAATTTCGGGCAAACACATTTTCGGTAAGTTAGAACTTATGCCAAATAAGGTTTCTGCCAAATTACCATTCGTCGAAAACTTAATATGCCAAGTTTGTTATGCTAAAACAGTTTCGGACAAACAAAATTATGCGACATAGAGGGAACCCATTACAAACTTCTAGATTTAACGATATTAGTTGTCAATATGATGAATGTTCTAGTCATAACTGGATATTCGATCAATATAGAACCCGATTTCCTCCAGAAAACATGGCAAAAGTCGCAAATATTTACGTACTTTATGATCACGAAAAAAACAATGCCTACACAAATCAGGGACCTAACTCGAGAATGCCGTTTGAGAGATCGCAAAACGTCAAAACACTATTAGATAACAGCGATATCGCCTTTGAACTGTCATTAAAATGCAATGAGCTTCAAGTGACATATCTCATCTCAATTTTGGAAATACGAAGGCGATAATGATTGTCAAAAATTATATTCATGCATACACTGAGAAAAAAAATTGATTACATTAATCAAAATTTTGATTGTTTTAACAAAGTAACTTAATGTATAGGGAGCAGATAAAGTTAACTGATTGCAGCAATCAAGTTGAAATGATTGAAAAAGGTAATAAAGTAACTTTGTAAATCCAGTCATGACTTCAATATAAAAATCATGTTTGTTGACTACTATAATCAAGAAATCCTTAATAAAACCCATCAACGTCTTTACAGATACAATTAAAGAAAATGTTTGATGAAATCAAGTAAAATGATTAAATCAATCAAGTCTACTTTATGAAATATATATAGTGCACGATTCAATTAATCAAGTCTACTTTATGAAATGTATATAGTGCACGATTAAATAAATCAAGTCTCCTATATGGAATTTATATAGTGCACGATTAAATCAATCAAGTGTACTTTATGAAATATATATAGTGCACGATTCAATTAATCAAGTCTACTTTATGAAATGTGTATAGTGCACGATTAAATCAATCAAGTGTACTTTATGACATATATATAGTGCACGATTCAATTAATCAAGTCTACTTTAAGAAATGTATGTAATTTACCAAAAAAGCCACAGTAGGGCTAATCCCGTTCGTAAGGACCATGTACAAAATGCACTCTGGTCTCGAAGGGATAGAATCAAACACCGAGATTGATAACAATTCAACGTATGTTTAATTCTTTGGACTATATGCACTCCACACATATCGACAAAATAACAATAATAATTTACAGTACTTATGCATTCTATGGTAAACAAACGTTGGCGCGATGTACAATTCACGCTCTACGGTACAGCGCCATCTACCAGACAATTAAGACAACTAACTATTTAATAACAACTTAAACACGCATGATTAGTTGAAATAAGTTGATTATTTAATTCAATCTCGTTTATGTTTGATGCAATTAATTGTTTTTAATTGAATTAATGTTTTAACTTAATTCGCGTGTTTAAGTTCAATGATACCATTAATAAACTGACTTAATAGATTCAAACAATTTCATAATTGACTTAATAATTTTAGTTAAATACATTGCTGAATTGAAATAAGTTGATTATTTAATTTAATCTCCTGCCTGTTTGATGTAATTAATTGCATTTAATTGAATTTATGATTTTACTTGATTCGTGTGATTAAGTTCAATAATTAACTTGATAACTTTAGTCAAGTACATTGTTTAATTTTATTAAGCGCATGATTAATTGAAATAAGTTGATTATTTAATTCAATCTCGTTTATGTTTGATGCAATTAATTGCTTTTAATTGAATTAATGATTCAAGTTAATTCGTGTGATTAAGTTCAATGATACCGTTAATAAACTGACTTACTAGATTCAAATAACTCCATGTTTCGATGAATAAAGTAAATGATTAAATTAAAAGTAATTAAGAAGTTGATCAAATGAAACATTGTTACTTAACTAAACCCTTCAATCAATTTAACTTTGTTGTAGTTATAAAGTATACCTTGTGTATATGATCAATTATATAATTAATTCAATCATATTTTTTCTAATCAAGCAAAAAGTCGACTTGATTAAATCACTTTTTTCTCAGTGTATGAATTTCTGTTTTGAAAGAAACGTAACTGACTAATTTCACGCACTACACGGTCAAGTTAAAGTATGCGCCTGTTTTTTATTCCGTCATATACAAAGGAAACGCAAATTAGGCGTGACCGGATTGACGAAGTTGCGACGTCCTAGGGATATTGCCACTTGTCTTCAAGTAGGGACACGTCAAAAGTGACGAATGGCGATGAAATGGAGAGATCTCCATCATTTCTCTAAAATTGGTCGAATTACCCCCCAGGCCTTTGTATATTCTTCTGACTTTGTCCTTGACTGTAAAATTAAAATTGCGAATAAAATACACATGATCGAATTGAACTTTAATGATAATATCGGCTTCATAACTCTCTAAAGTCCTACCGCGCTGTCAGAAGTCCGGTGCCTAATTTAATAATACAACAGTCACCAAAATATTATAACATAACCAGTTTACACAGTAATTATACGGTTAGTGATTTGAAATATAAGCCACGTAAACCATAATTAATTGATAATCACAACCAAAACGTAACATGTTCGGATGCAGTCGTGATAAACGTAATACTTAATCTTCACATCCAAAAGTCTTAAAATACTTAGTCAATTCATTAAAAAAGCAACTGTACTAAGAGCAAGTTAGGAACGAAATTTCAAAGGGGATTATAAAAATGTGGAAGTATTGCTGAAACAGAAGGTGGTCTGTGCACTACTTAACATATTGGTAAGCAATTGATTAAATTTATTGCAATTCCTCACAATAAACTATTAACCGTGTTTATTGCATACGCGTAATCGTATATTTATACAAACAAATATACGTAAATAATGGCTTTCTTCTGTTTCCGTGATTAACACTAATTTAAATAAAACAATATGACAAGTTGCTTTCCAAGTTATTCCGTCGCCATATTGCGGATTTTTAGTGGTAGGTACTCATTTATTTTACTGGAAAGGCAGAACTTTTTGTTTTTAAGTGATTAAAGTCATGAAATGTCGCTGATGTAGGTAAACAAACACGAAACGCCATAAAGCTAAAACTATAAGCGGAGGCGGTATATGTGTTTGGGGTGAGAGGCTGTTTGTGTATGTGTATGTTACCATTTTTCTGGAAGACTACTGGACCGATTACGATGCAATAATTTCAAAGCAGGTTCTTATATACCGGGTGTGGCCTGTAATAGGAGCAATAAATTAAAACATAGATTCTACTCTTCAAACTGAACAACATGTGTTCAACAACTTCAAAAAAAAAGTTAGTTTTCAGATTTTTATTATTTGAAACAAATTAAATAGTATTTTCAATGTCCGTCGTCCAACATTGACTTTCCCTGAGCATTGACATAGCTGTCACACTACTAATATCGGACATTTCGCAATACATTCTTTTTTGTCTAAACATTATTCTACAAAATATCATTTAATACACGTTATTTTCAGAAGTCGCTTAACAAATGTTGTTCAGTTTCAAGCGAAGAATCTATGTTTTAATTTATTGCTCCTATTACAGCCCACACCAAGTATTATGTTTAACAGTTGTAGACTACCAAACAGCACTGCAATAGCCAGGATGTTTATCATTTTTAGGGCTTTTACGATTGCCTATTTTAATATGCGGCGTGGGTTTCTCATTCATTTTTTGATTTTAGATTATATATGAATGAACTTGCAGAGGGAAAGTAACCAAAAGTGATGCTCATTATCCATTCTAGGAATGGATTCGCTGATTAATTGGAAGACATATATTCAAACCACTTAGATACTCTCTCCGCTCTGATAAAGTTAATAAGCATTATATAACATACAAGTACGTATATTACATATGCTATTACAACCACTACCTAAAAAATGTAATGATAATGAATTGACTAATTTGTTGTTGTTATAATTATTTTCCGTTTAACGCAAATGTTCTGACTTGTTTTACTTAATGAATGCAATGTAAGATCATAATTACATAACACAGTTTCGACAAAGTTTGCTCATGTGAAGTTGAACAACAACAACCATGAATGTAACCGCAAGCGCTCCTCCGAATGTCAATGTTACAAAACAAATGAAGACATAGTAGATTTCCGTGCGTCAGATAATGTGTACACTTATACGACGCGGTTGGCTCAGTTTGTAGAGATCTGCCTACTGAGCTGGCGGTCCTGGGTTCGAATCCCGGCAAGGGCAAATATTTGTGTGATGAACTCGAATATTTGTGCTTTAAGTATATATTGATCTATATATCTATGTATATCGTCGTCTAGTACCCATACACAAGCCTTCTTGAGCTTAATTTGGGACTAGATCGATTTGTGTGAGGTTGTCTGATATTTATATCTATATTATACGTTTCTATGTACGTTTCTGTCCTGATCTAGTGAATAAAGTTTTATTATAGCTTTCATATTCCTATCTCAACTTTTTCATCATAGTTTATAGAGAAATCAAGGTAAAACATTTTTTTTTGGCAAAATATGATTTGAAAACATATAAATGGCCTATGATGGTTGCGTTTATCACGCGATAAATGAGTGACAAAGCATTTGTCACTCACACTCGCATTTTGTCAAAACGTGACGGATGCTTTGTCACTCATTTATCACGTGATAAACGCAACCATCATAGGCCCCATGCAGGCTGCATATCTTGCCGCGACTTCGCTTGTCGCGCGACTCAGTGTCACCTGTCTCGCTCGCACGGTATTGAAAGGAAAGGGACAGGTAGTCGCGCGACAAAGAGTCGCGTGACATACAAGTTACGATAGACGTGCTGGACTCATGTTTTAGCGCTAAGTTTGTCAACGGGGTACTACTGTCTGCCCATTCTCGTAAACGACAATCAAATTTTTTCTGTTACTCGTTGCCCTGGTGATGTCCCCTGGATCACTTAAAACTATGATTAACATTACGATTTCGGCGCCTATATTTATCAAAAACTTTCTAATTGAGTTGCAACAGTTATATTCTTATTCTTACGTAAACTATGTCCTGACAATACTTGTAATATATATTATCAACACTTTTATAAGAAGTTTAGTAGTTCCCTTGGCCACGGGACAGAATAACAACAGGAAAAAAGCTCATTTCTCCTCAGCAAGCCTTATAGTGAACCGCTGGTAGATATTTTTAAATAAAGTAATTACTAATTAATGCCCTTCTGGTACTTAAGTGCCTTATCACGCTTGCGATTTGCGAGCGAATTTTGTATAGCGGCGATCACGCAGCGAGTTCGCCGCGACGCTTATTTGTATAGAAAACTCGCTCGCAAATCGCAAGTGTGATAAGGCCCTAAGTGTGTGTCTGTCTTTACACATTAGGCCCACCTGGCATGTATGAACACCTTTATTTTTAATTTGTTTCATTCATTCATACTTTTAAAATGGGTAGTTTGCACAAATGTAACTTTGACAGAGAAAAATTGTGTTTCACTCAATCAACCTTTGACGACGGTAACTGTAAAGCTACAGAAACGTCAGGGAGGCTCAGATAATTAATATACGCGATATAATCCGTTTAAACAAATATGTTCCGACCCACGGTATCTTGTTTCTCCGCTTATTTTACATTCACTCCGGTAGTTAAGAGGCAGCTACTTTATCGATATTTGTCGGCGTATCACGTCTTGTTTTGGGTAAACGGAGATTTTGCAATATTGGCGAATTCTAAATGGTTTGTTTTGCACTTTTACGTAATTCGTAAGAAGAGAGTTAGGGTGTATGTGATGGTTATTGGTTGTACATACAAGACATCGGTATTTTTAGGGTTCCGTACCCAAAGGGTAAAAACGGGACCCTATTACTGAGACTTCGCTGTCCGTCCGTCCGTCCGTCCGTCTGTCACCAGGCTGTATCTCAAGAACGGTGAAAGCTATACAGTTGAAATTTTCACAGATGATGTATTTCTATTGCCGCTATAACAACAAATACTAAAAATAAAATAAAATAAATATTTAAGGGGGGCTCCCTTACAACAAACGGGATTGGTTGCGTTAACTTTGCACCTCATTTGTATGGGGCGCTTTACATACCAGGTGCAAACTTAACTTAACCACTTAAGGATGGAAAGTGTTTGTACGGAACCCTCGGTGCGCGAGTCCGACTCGCACTTGACCAGTTTTTTTTCTCTACCACAGAAGGTAAAAAGTATCCATAACCATCTTAGGATGTGCACCTATACCAACATTTATTAAAATAAAATTTGTCCAGCCTCTTGGGCGTGATGAGAGGGCAAAAGCAATTATGACCAACAGATGGCACCTCTTGGTCATAATTACTACCTTTCAACCTTTAGGTAGCAAGATTTAAAATTTGTGTCGATCGTGTGTCCGTCTAATTCAATAACCCAACGACTACGCCTAAACGGTTATATTGAAATGTTACTTTTGTACCGTTTCTAGAGCACTCTATTTTAAGCCGATTGCGTTAAGTTTTACTGCTCTAGCGAAGGAAATGGCCGTGTCTCAACCTACTGGCAGATGCATGATTTCATAAAGCTAATGCTCTCACATTAGCGATTTGCCCAAGCGCCGATAAAATGAGGAGCCTGAGGGCACGGTGGGGTCGCCAGTGCGAGCGATGATAGCGAATACTTCTTTTTCCTCGTTTCATTAGCCCGCCTATGTATGTGGGCTATGTGTCACTATTGGAAGATGGTAAATATAAATTATTGTTACCATTTCCGAACAAAAGCTTAAAAATCGATATAAATGTCAATAGTTGTTCTAATTTGGCCACTTGTAGCGCTCTGAACCGTTAGCTCTCGATTTCACCTCATCAGCTGTTCTCTTGTACTTACTGTAAATTTTTAACTGCAATTACTTTACCATATAGTTTTAATTTATTCTATTCGGAGTTTAATTTATTAATTTTGTAATTGCATACAATAGACTTTGTATAGATATATTGATTTTAAAAGAAAGAGAACAGAGACATAAGTGAGTAAAATCATTTACATTTTATTATTTTCAGGGGATTTGAAATGACACCCTTATAGGATTGCTTCGTTGTTCGTCCGTCTCTCCATCTGTCTGTCTGTCAAGAGAAAGGACTCAAAACCTATAGAGTACTTCCCGTTGACCAAGAATCCCGAAACTTGGCAAGAATTTTCACTTTTTTCTCTTATCGTACCTTTTGCCAAATTTCATGACTTCTGTTCATCAGGAAGGTTGTGATTTCCTACAGACAAACATAAGAAAGGACAACAGAGTGATCCAAGGTTTCCGTTTCTTCTTTTGACGTGCGGAACTCTAAAAAGCCTAGTATCGCTGTCACTGCGACCACACTCAGTTAAACCTAACGTAACTTGCACAACGCTTCCATTTCTCGAACAGTCTCGAACTGACTTGATACATTTCTGACGGTGGCTACCCCACAGCACGGTTCTACTTCAACGTAACCACCATACAGTGTAGAACCTTGTCGTAGTGAGACTGTGAGTAAAGCAAGTTATGATCTGATCACTCTAGACCAGGCAAGGTTATATGTGCCATATTAATGTTTTGAGTTTAGGACCTTTTTGAAGTTACTTAGGTATATAAAACAGTGGACTCAGACATATATATTTTATAGACTGATATATTATCTTATCTCCAGCAATTTCAATAAAAAGTGCCCTTAGGGTTTTATTACATGTCATGTTACATGGTTGGTCAGCAGCCTGAAAATCTGGCGGTTATGGGTTCGTATCCTAGCAAGATTAGAGCAAGTGCATTGATAAACACGAATATATTTGCGGCGTCTTGGGGGTTTTTGTGTATTAAGTATTACATTTATCTTTATATGAACATCTTTATTTCGTGCCCTTAACACAAACTTACCAACATAATAATATGCTTGAGCTTAATTGACCGAGCGAGAGAAGCGTCACCGTTTCAACTTGGGCAACAATTATTTCGTATCGTGTCCATGTCTGACTGTTCTCCCCTACGGCTCGCAGTTCTCAACCAATTCTCATGAAATTTTAAGTGATCATGTCAGTCTAGTAAAAAAAATACATAAGTTTAAGATTCAGTGATAATACGAATGATTACAGAGTAGTTGGAGCCGCAATCGAGCCAGATCACAAGTAATCATTACTTTGCATAAACAGTTACGTCGCTTATGCAAAACGTTACGATTACAGCTAAACGCTCTTAATAAATTAAGCCATGTACTCGTAACTAGGTGTGGGTGGATATTGCTCAAATTACTGGCTAATTGATGGTTGGTGAATAATTGTATCAATCTTAGAAGTAACTTGATGTGGCACCCGTCAAAGTGACGATCATAATAACTAACGCCTTCGGTTTCCGCTATTGAAATAAAATAATTTATTCAGTAAGTAGGCCACAAGGGCACTTTTACAAGTCTCTACCGGCATATCTAAAGAGGAGACCGCTGTTGAGAAGAAAGCCGGAAGAAACTCAACAGTAAGTCACGTTTTCGTAAGTCACTTATTTACCTAACAACTTTGTACACATATCCTATAACCTTTTGTAGATATCCAGCTACTCGTGTACGAAAATTAGAGTCGGACTCGCGCACCGGGAACCCTCGGTGCGCGAGTCCGACTTTTTAAGGCGGATTTAGTATGGAAATAGTACCACTGCTCATTTTGTAGGTTGCTACTGACAATTTTCCACAATGTAACGTCATTTGAGTGCTGATTCATAGACGACGCTGCTTTCACCTTTTTTTGAATATTTTCAAAACTATTCCTTATAATATAGACTACACATATATTTGGGTTGTGTGATAATAAAGTTATGAAATAAGTTTAAACTTAACACTATTTGAAAATGTAAATTGTTGTCAATTGTTAAGGGCATTTTTACTTAGTGTGCTGAACAAACATTTGGTAGAACACTAAGGGCTTGTGTTGAGGTATTTAAGAAGATTGTTTGGTCACAACAATCAGTGAAATTAAAATGTATCTTTGATCTACTTGTCCCACATTTATCCTATAAGATCTTTCCAGTCCTGGGATAGCAATACTTTTAGGAACCTTCAAACTGTTCAGTCTTCAGTCATCGCTTCGAAAGTTACAAATATTATCCAGCACATTAGGCAAATTAGAATTTCGTTTTTAATTTTAAATAAGCTATTTCAAATGGTCATGAGAGATTTCCGCAGTTTTGATGAAACTGTACTAATTAAGTATATTAGCATGTAACCAAGAGTGGTTGCAAATTCTGGTCAAGGTTGAAACCATTTGTTGCTCTGACCCACGGTTTAGAATTTCAAATTAACTGTGAACGGCATTTTATTATGAATATTGAATAATCGATAATGTATTAATTTTATTCCATGTCAACAGATCCATGAGGCTTTAAGATCTTTGACAGATATTTCTTTGATAAAATAGCATAATTAGTTTCCTTGAAAAAATAAAGTAAAACATCCAATACACTACAAATAGGTACTTTTTACAAGCTTTTTACAAGCTTTTATTTAGCTTGCATGGTATGTTTAAAGTATGTATGTTCGGGTGAAATCTTGCAACTCAATCTTGAAGCAGATATCGTCAACCGATTGAGCTAAAATTTTGCATACTTACTTAACTTTGATAATAATAATAATAATAAATGTTCTTTATTTACAGGTATACACCCAATATCAAATTACAATACAATACAGCAATTTTAAAAATTATGTAAAATAAAAATTATAAAAAAGTGTGTAAAAGATGTGTAAAAATAACAAAATAAACGTAAATTTAACCTAGTTCTCAACTAGGCCGTCACATGCACAAAAATATATAGCTATTTATTTTTTGTTTCCGTCGCGGTGCACGGAAACCCAATACTTATAAATAGGATTGTCCAAACACCCAGACAGCGCACGTAGAATGCTGTTGTTAGACGAACGCAGACGGCTCCAGAAGGAAGCAATACGTGTCCGCATGATGGCAAAAAAGTCAGGAACTCTGGCCTCGGCAAACATGCTCGATGCACTGCAGTATCTCGGCAGTTTCATAAGAATACGGTATGCGTCATTATACTGCACTCTAATTTTGCTCATTGCGCGTTTAGTGAATCTGCTCCACAGTTGACACGTATAGAAACATAAACAATATGCTCTAAACAGTGTCAGTTTCACTTCATCACTGCAACGCGCAAATCTGCGGGCTATCATGTTGCACCGTACGGCCAGAGCCCTGCGCTCCCGTTCGATGTCTTCATCATCAAGCATTCTCTCCGTGAGCATATGTCCGAGGTATTTGAACCTTTCCACTCTTTCCACAAGCGCCCCATCCAACCACACTGGCGAAACATTAGCCGGACCTCTTCCTGCCTTGAAAACTACCATTTTGGTCTTCTGCACGTTATACTTAAGGCCATGGCTGCAGGCATATTGCTCACAGATAGCCAGTAATTTTCGCATGCCCCTGATAGATGGGCTGAGAAGCACCATGTCATCGGCATAACTAAAATTATTAGTACATGTAGTGCCAATGTGGCAGCCCACTCTAGTGCTTCTCAGCTCAACAATCAGGTCATTTACGTATAGACTAAAGAGGTCCGGCGATGTCAGCCCACCTTGGCGAACGCCACATTCTAATATATAATTATTAGAGGTTGTGTCGCCCCATCTCACACAGTTCACCTGGTTTTCATACCAGTATCTCAACAGATTCACAATTTTCGGCGGTACTTTGGATGCAGCGAGTTTCTCCCATAGCAACTTTAAGTTAACTAGGTCAAAAGCTCGGCTAAGGTCAAGGAAACAGGCGTATACAGATGAGTTCCGGGACACATAGTAATTAACCGTACTCTTAAGGCTGAAAATCGCCGAATCTGTTGAGAGTCCGGGACGAAAACCGAACTGCGCATCATCTATGCATATATTGCGCTGCAAATCTGGGTGGATCAATCTTTCAAGTATTTTTCCTAAAATCGTACCAAGCGAGATCGGTCTATAATTTTTAATATTTGAAAGATCTCCCGTTTTGTTTTTAGGGATCGGAACTACCACGGTTTTAATTAACTTTTCTGGCAAATATCCATTGTTTATACAAATATTATATAACTCTGACAATCGAATAAATATCTGATCTCCGGCATAAAATATGTGCTCTACACTCAGTCCATCAAAACCCGGAGACTTGCCGCGTTTCATGCTTCTAACCACCTTAGCCACATCAGCAGGAGTGAGTTGACAACGGTCCACTGTCTCCGCCCGCATGCCATGCACTGGGGGATCGGAGTGTGAGTCTACAGCAGCACGAGCTGGGAGCGACTTAACACTGAAATGCTGCGAGAACAACTCAGCAATTTCTTTGGTATTATGAACACCTTCGACGCTAACAGGAACACAGGACTTGGGATTCAGCTTCTTTGTGTCCTTCCAAAACTTACTAAAGTTTCTGTCAGCGCGATGAGTGGCTAGTATTTCCATACGTATCCTGTCCTCGTTATTCTGGCACCATTTCAGTTTGTTTTTGAATGTTTTGCGACTCCCGACCATGTTGTTATATATCTGACCAGCACATGGTCTCCCGTTAGTGTCCCACCAGTTGTAGCATTGCTTAGCCCATTCATGGCTGGCTTTTACGTGATAGTTCCATCCCAGGACCTTGGTTGGTTTCCGAGTACCGCGACGAACACTTGCACTCAATATGGCTGCGTTCTGTAGTGAGGATACAATTTTGTCATAAAATATGTCAATAAGATATAAATGACGTTTACATGCATACTGCAAACAGTCATTACAACACGCAGCAGGACTGCCAATTTCAATAGATCTTAACCTAGTATCACAGTGCATCGCGTAAGTGTTAATTTGACTTAAGTCTTTTGTACCCCAACGGACGCCACTAGGTAAGTTAATACTATTATCTATGTCTTGCTTGTTGGAAATCACACTCATTTCACACGTCACAAATAATGGAAGGTGATCGGACCAGTACACGCTATGATGGTCCACTCGCACATTTGTAATAGTACTCCGTGCTGCTCGAGTTGTAACACAGTGATCTAGCCATCGTTTTGAAAGATGAGCATCACTCACAAATGTGTAGGTATCGTCATCTAGCACTTCTATATCCGCACATACTAGCGAGTGATCTGCACAAAAAGCCCGAAGCTCCTCCCCAAACCTCGAACCAGGGTGAGCGTTGTAGTCGCCCAGTACGTAGACAGCTTCTGCATCACTGTCAGCTATAGTAGCCGCAACACTGGCAAGGCAATCTGTAAAATCAGTCAGATTTTCTTCCTTGTCGACTGGTAAGTATACACTGAAGACAAGGACGTGACTATTCTCCAAACTAATTTGTACCGTTGATGACAATACAATAATATGGTACCATGGGGCTGATCTGATGATGGAGCCGGAAGGTGGCCATAGGAACTCTATAATAGAAAAAGCAATCCTACCGAACTTGGGCTCTTTAGAATTGTCTCAGTGAGCATTTGATGGATATCTAAAGAAAAGTACAGTCGGCTATAAAAGCTTGCCACTAAAATGTAATTTTTACAGAGACTTATTATACATAGATAGACAGGCGTAGATAGACATAGATAGTAAACAACAGGCGGTCTCAACACTAAATACTTAGAAGTATTATGAATATTCGGAAAAAATAACCCCTTTCGTAATACCAATTTTTGTTTGACGCACTTGGTTATTAATTATCGGAAAGTTTGTTTTTATGGACCGTGCGTTTTGGAGGTGATAATTTGAATCAGTATATATTTAATTAACATTATCAACGGCTTTAAAAATCCAAGTTGTCACCACTCTTGTATTTTAAATGCATTAGTCCAGTCCGATTGGGCTGCTTCTTCTGCTTGCGACTGCGATGCGAAGTGCAATCCATTCAGCACATTATCGAAGAGTGTCTTCTAACTCGCTACACTGGAGGTCCTGTCGAAGACCTGATCAACCTCAACGACGATTCCATCAAATGGCTAACGAGTCCCAAACTTAATATATAAGCTGTATTCGATTGATGGCAGAGTTGTACACTCTGCCATACAATAAAAAAAAAATTAGTCCATTTCCCTATTGATAACACCGTTTAAAACTAAAAGGCCATAAGTAAGTTGTGTTTTCACAACATATAAGCCTTTATCAATACTATTAAGTAAGTGTAGTCCATGACAGATGTAAGGAGTAGAAAAGAACATAATAAGCAGTAAACAGTCGGATTATCGAGCTAGTAATGCCGAGAAAAACGTGTGCACCTCCGTCAGAATACGAACACGTAATTGCGGCATCACGACAGTGATGGCGGATTTTCGTGTTGCGTTTATCGACTGTCAACAAAATTATTTTATTAAAATACATATTTTACAAATGTTACGTTTTATTTCTAAATTTAAAACATAGTATTAATTAATAAAACATTTTTGTTATTCAAATTTACAGAGAAATGTTTAATTATTTTATCGTAAAAATTTTTGACAGACTTCCGACGCGCTGTGTACCGATACTTGTTTTTATATATTTATTGGAAATTGTTGACTTCTTAAACTTAATATGATTAGGAAAATGAGATCAAGCATTTAATAATATTTCCTCTTAAATTTGCGAAGTCCAATGTTAATATCTTATAAGCGAGGAATATAAAAGCAATATAGCCGAATAACCTCAAGATAAATATGACTCATCTGTATGGAATTTAAATATGAATCTGATAATAAGTTTATTATCAGAAATTACTTGAAATACGAACCCTACAATAAACATTAAACAGTCACACGTTGAAAAACTGCATAGCAACAATGGTTTTGTAATGTGCGACTACTCATTCATTCAGATTATACAAATTAAGACGCGATGAATTATAATTATCGTGCGGATATGTAATAATCAATGGTAGAATCAATTTCCATAAATTATCCAAATTACTTTTGATGGTAGAATCCAACGAATTAACATTCCTCACATTATGCATTAGCAAAGTGCACATAACCGGGATTATCACACTCGCGCAGATAACGAATTACGCGGCGCATAGACAGAGTGACGTCACTAGCGTTACGCAACGTGATCGCCGGTCTTCCGTCGATTTAATTGTACAGCACTAGTGCGAACAAGGTACTGGCGGACACGTAAGTGTTCAAGTGGAATCAATTATTATCATTATTTATTGAGATTTGTTGTATGGTGAATGAAAGTAGTACTTATGTCAGGGCACCGCCTGTACAGTGTACATTGATAATTTTACGTGACAATAACGCAAACATAACTAAAATATACTAAAGTAAACATTATAAGAAAATATAGTTTATGAATCTATATTTGTGTATTATTATTATTAAACTATGTTAGAGTAGCTGGTGAATAACAATAAACAAGCACTCCTGGCATGTAGCACTGTATTCGATTGTATTTTACAGCGTGGCCAAGAAGGATATTAAAATATGACATGGGACACCTTTGTAGGGGTATTCAAAATCGACTTAAAAGGAACGCACTTCATTTTCGGCCACCATGTATTTAAGAACGATTATAGGGGTAAGCATAGGCACTTTTTACCCTACTACGCTACGTAAAAAAGAGGTGGTTATGCATTTTCCTCTTCACAATCAAAGTTGTGGTCACCTTTGAGTACTTATAAGCATAAAAACATGGGGGAATAGTTGACACACAAACCCACGAACATACATACCGGTCAAAGTCATAACCCTCCTGTTTGTTTTACCGTAGTCGGGTAAAAAAAGACTTCATTCATTATAAACGGACAGCGCTTGCGCACGCCATTGTATCGGGGCAGACTCCGGCGCAGCACTTCCCCGTTTTTTATCGATCATCGTACGACATTTCCCACATCGCTGTTTACAGCGTTTACCATGTTCCTTATTCTGGATTTGATATAGTAACCCAGTTAACCCGTCGTTGAGATAGCAGGGAGTTGCAGGATGAAAAAGTAGACTTTAATGAAGAGCAAGAATATGAGAGTTACGACGAAAACGGATAACGGACACCATAAAACTTTAGTAAACAATTTAAAACACTTATGGTCAATTGAATTTAGTCTGAGTGTTGCAACTGCTACCGTTAGCAGAATAATCCGCTTTATTGCCCCGTTACTTTTACAAGTCAATGACAAATAAGTAAAACAGTTGTGAAATATATAAAGTTAAAACATATGAGGAAACAGATATTATAGTTAGGTTAATCTTATTCTCTAAGAATGATTTGCGTATGTAAAGAGGCCTTATTCCTTTTAAAATGTAAATGGTTTTAGACATTTTTCTCTATGATCAAACAAGTTTCTTAAACATATTATTGATGTTACTACCTAGAACAGGGCTATTGGGATTTATTAGTACATATTTGAAACCTACAGTTTGAATTTTTCATTGATAATTTTTGTTTCAAAAACCACTCGAAATTGACAAAATTCACGCGGAATTTCTTTTTTTCAACTTATTTTCGACTGTACGCAATGAAAGCATGAAATAGCTATGTTACTACCCAGAGCTCAGCCAAAAGTATTATTCACTTCAAAAAGTTGGTTGAAATTATCAATATATTTGTCATAATATGAAAAAATAAATTTTAAAAGGAATAAGGCCTCTTAAGACAGGGAATTCGAGAATGCCGTTTGAGTAAACGCCAAACGTCAAATCTCTATTAGGTAACAGTGATATCGCCATTGAACTGTCATTAAAATGCGACGAGCTTCAAGTGACATATCTCATCTCAATTTTTGGGAATACGAACACGATAATGATTGTCAAAAATGCTATTCATGCATATGATTTCTGTTTTGAACGAAACGTAACTGACTAATTTCACGCACTACGCGGTCAATTTAAAGTATGCGCCTGTTATTTATGCCGTCATATACAAAGGGAACGCAAATTTATCGCGTCCGAATTGACGAACTTGCGATGTTTTAGGGATAATCGCCACTTGTCAAGTAGGCACACGTCAAAAGTGACGGATGGTGATGAAATGGAGAGATCTCCATTATCTCTCTAAAATTGGTCGAATACCCCCCAGGTTTTAAAATTTTAAAAGCAATTTATTAATGACTTGCTGCGCCTTGCGGTGTTACCCGCTCACCCTGTGGTAACGCTACATTTTTCAGGATAAAAAATGGCGTATGTGTTAATCCATGGTGACAGCTGAAACAAAAAAGACAATATTATACTAAATAAAAAAATGGGTACTCAAAAAAACAGCTTGCGAATGTCTCCAGCGACGATCTGGTCAAATCGCAGGAAGCGGTTATATAAGGGCGACGCACGTACAGTCAGCGCATGATCATGCTGTGGACACAGCATTAACCAACCTTACTATTATTGTGGACCCCTGATGCCCCACTGCTTTGCAAAGGCTATTTCTGGCTTTTCCTTTATAAAGGTGTCTAGCTCGTCCCGCCAGCGCCGATGAGGTCTACCAAGTCTCTATTTCAGGCTGCTGGGCTTCCACTCTACGTTATATGTCCTAAATAAGATCGAAGTAAGCTATAAAACATATACAGTAAGTATATGTTTTAAAACATATACAGTAATGTTTTATAGCTTATAAATAATCTAGCTTACATATTAAGATACCTACAAAACGGGTATATGCACGTCGTAGTCGTCTCGTCGTCGGGTATATTGCTCGACATCTTTCGAATCGGTACGCGATGATGATAATTTGGTGTAGGGACGCCCGGCCGGAGACAGATGGACTGTCGATCGCCTGGCTGCGTTAATTCAGCCCAATTCCCAATTGAAGGCAACGATTACTGTTTCGGCGGCGCTTCTATACAGCCTTCTTCCTCATTTTTTTCATTCTGCAGAAGGAAAGGACATATCTAAGGTTAATGTTCAGATATTTCTGATTCTGGTACGCGTTTCATCATCAGGGGCCCTATGATGGTTGCGTTTATCACGTGATAGATAAGTGTCAAAGCATCCGTCACGTTTTGACCAATTGCGAGTGCAAGGGACAGATGCTTTGTCACTTATTTATCACGAGATAAACGCAACCATCATAGGCCCCCAGGAGAGCCGATCAGTCGCGGCGGCGGCTAACCTAGTTGTAAAATCTAGCTTTCTTTGTCAACTGATTGAATATTCCTCAAGCATTAATCATAGCCGTCAGTCCGCTCGCGTCTACAATTCATTTTATGACGTTGTAAAACAGCCCGTTTGCAACGGTCGATGGCATGGTTTCCTTTATGTTGTAATCAAGTAATAATTTCGCAAGTTGCAGTTATCTTGATCCTTAATCATTTACAGATTCTAACCGATTACAAGTCTACTTTGATGATAACGGTCGAAAAAATATCATATCAATGCAAGGCAAAACCATGGTAATGAAAAATTAATGTCCTTTAGTAGATTCTTATAGCAAAGGACTATCGAAATAAAATATAATTTTAAAGTCTACCAAAAAAATTACCAAATGTATCATGTTTTACCCCGTTAACGTACCTAGTTTCTCATATAATTAGTAATAACGTTTAGGTAATAAGTATAAACGATTATTATCATAATAGCACTTAAAAAGGGCCAATAGCATCGAACTAGGTGCGTAATTCTGGCAATTTGGTCAAATTGGTGCGTAAATAGCATTCCAATCGCGAAGCAGGCCGTTCCATGGTTTAGTTCGTTTAATGGTCTGAGTTTATTGCTAATTATTAGGCAAGTCTGTGTGTGGATTTGTATCTATTTGATATGCTTCAAGTATCGTTGCGTGGAGATCATGTATTGGAACAGGGGTCGGCAACCTTTTAGCAGACAAGGATTGGGAGGACAATACAGGCTGATCAATCCAAATGGGTCAGTAGGAAAAAAACGAAAACTATAAGAGATAGGGAAATCCGTTCATAAGCATTCATTTTTTTTCTAAATCTCATACATAACCGGGGAGTTGAACCTGGTTAAAATTCTATAAGTAATCGCATGCCATAAATCATAAATCATAAATCATAAATCATAAATCATAAATCATTTATTGTCATATTGTGCATTCATAAAAGTTGGTACATAATACTGTAATATTGTAACATTCTTTACGGCAGTTTTGACCAGGTTATGTTTGGAATTGTGCTAGTTGACCCATTTTTGAATTATATCTGAAATGGTTAATGGTTACCTAATGGTCTTACTAAATTTAAAAAAAAATGTATTGTATTTTTGTGATAGCTTTAAAGCCAAATTTTATTAATAAGTAATTGTGAATAGAAGTTTCATGAACAGACAAAAACGTCGACTACCATTTTTTTCATTTAGCTTATCTATGGCGTGACGTAGAGTTAGAATACCGAGTAAATAAACAGAAGGGCAACGAATCTGAATCGCGAGGGACGGCACTATTCGACGGTCGAATTTCGAACATCGATCGGAGTAGCCCTTCAGTTTTCTTTACGAGACCGGTGCGGTGACGTCACTATCATGGGCGAAAATGGCGGACAGCGTTTTAAGCTTTTTAAAATACAGAATAAAAACCATATTTTCAAATTCAATTTTTTCAGCCATCTTCAACTTTTATGAACTGAAAAATATGTATTTAGGTTTCCTATGCTATATAGTGAATATTGTATGAAATAAATATTAGTTTAATATAATTTAACACATAAATTCACATAGTCAAGTCCCGCACCAAAAGTCACAGGAAAGCCGTAGTTATATTGCCTACACGAACCATATTGTATAACCGTAGGCGCTACGGTTTTTTACGCTTGCTACGAATCCGCGTAGCAGAAGCTACGCTGATATTTTAAATTATTGTACAAACATTCAGTATGTACCAAAAATACGTTTCTGTGCATAAAAAAATGCACTATTTAACAATAAATAAAAAAAAGTTTTTTTTTTATTGTATTCGTATGCTTTAAAAAATAATAATATTTCCATGAGTAAATATTTATGTATGTTATTTTTTTCAGGTAAGCAATAAAATCAATATGGCGTAATCGGTAAGTTTTGACAATAGCGCATGGCGGCTAAACTTGGAACTTATTCGTATGCCTGCGCGCGAGTGGCCGAGCTTGGACCATTCACTTTTTATAAGGTTGGGTCAGTTGGTATGTAGTTGCTTAAGTTATGCATAGATGGCGCGTGAACGAAAGCTAAGGTATAAGTAAATGGTTTTCTTTTTTAATATTTTGACTTTAATCTTGTTGAAACTATTTACTTAGTTATTAATGCGCGTAGATTAGAATTTACCTTATTATTCTATGATTGGTAAAAGTTATTTGATAACAATAAAAATATATATACCTAAGCGAATAAAAAAAATAAAAATATATTAATTTAAACTACTTATTTTCAGTTGAAATACAAACTTTCCTTTGTCTGCCTGAATTTTTTCACTTGCTATAAAAACAGGTTATGTTACCTTTGCCTAAAAATCTATAACCACCTCAAATGCATAAAATGTTAAGTAAATATCATAAAAAGGGTTCGTAAAATGCGAGCAAAATTCTTTGAAGTGCTAGCGGCCGTCACTGCTGGTTGTACGTTATTTCAATCGATTATGCTCGCATTTTTCGATCCCTGATCATAAAGTTACAATAAAATGCGATTACTGCAGTTGAGATGCTGAACGCGTTCGTTTAATTATTCATCACTTAAAATAGCTTACCGGCAGTCATTTATACTCTTATAAAAAACTAAAATTGTGTTGAAATACAGTTTTCTATAGAGAGGAGACATTATTTGAAGAATCTTTTGCTTCTAGTTCTCAGTGGAATGAAAATTCGGAGAGTAACAAATAATATTAGCGCCATTTAATAGACTGTCTCAACAAATACCTAAAACAATACGTAGTAAAATAACAGACTATTTATCTTGAGTTTTTCACACGCTATTAAACGATACTAACTATTATACAGCAGCTATACAATCTGGCCACAAAAATCCTTAGAACCCTACCACAGCAACCTCACTTCGACAATAATACGACAAACGAATATAATTCCCCTAAAACATACTGCGAAAAAGCCTCCAGACATTCAGTAGCTGTACTATAATACAATAAACAATGAAAATTATCATTTCGAAATATCACACTTAAATAAACATTAACACTTAATATAACGACTCTGGTTAAGTTTAATTAGCAAATTCGCTAATTTGGCCGTTTCAAGTGTTGTTACAGCAATGTAACGACATAATAACACATAGCAGTAGCCGGTGGCCTCGATGGAAGAGGTGCGAGGCCGGGAAAGTGTAATGAAGACGGTAAAATGCATATTACTTTATGCTATAAGTTGGAAGTGCCCTCAACTTCGTCTGCGTATTTTTATCTTTACCGTAGATGGGTAAAAAGTATCCTATAACCATTTTTGGATGTCTAGCTATCATTGTACCAACACTGGTTAAAATTAGTCCAGCTGTGTCGGCGTGATGAGAGGATAGAGGCAATTAGGACCAACAGATGGCGCCATATGGCATGGCGGCGCGCGCTCATATGAAACAAATGACGAACCTCCATCACGCTATTATTTTTTTTCGGGAAATCATATCCCCTCTCCATGAAAAACTGATTTTCAATATAAATCTAGAACTTTACTGAAGTATAGAAGTACTCTTATGTACCTATATAGCGCTGGATATGAAACGTCAAGAGCGTAAGGCGCGACCGAAGCCTTCTTATGCCTACACTTACAATGTCCGTGGTGAGCTCCACTGCCCGAGCTGTGGCCGGATTTTCACCAAGCTGGGTTTTGCGAGTCATATCCGCGCCCATCGTCGTAGGAGTCCTACGAGCCCTACAACTTGAAGTCGCTGTCATCGGACCCGATGAAGAGGACATCATCATGTACCTATAAGTTTTTGTTACAAAGTACGCATGTCTTTTTTCCAAAAAAACATATTTTTGAGGCTCTCTTTTATTGTTGACTGTACTCTTTTTGACAACACGTCAACTGCTCGTTGAAGTCTGTGACGGGATGCTTCGCAGAGCGCATATAGATGCAGTAGAGCGCAAGAAAACGACTAAAAGATTGATAAATGTTACATAGCAAATTTTATTAGTACTGTATATAGAAAAGTCTAATAGTGAAGTGTCATAAATTTGTCATGAGTTTTTATGACACAGAATAAGAGAAAACTACCCATTCAAATACATACAGCCAGCTATTAATATAAACATTAAAACCTAATAAAATCAATCTAACAAATCCAAACTCAATGTCCAAAGTCTGCGTTAAGTAGTCTGTAGATCATAATTATGGCCATTTTTCACCTTATCATAAACTTGATTTCTATTATAATATGGTATCATAATATAGCAAATCCACCGAAATACAAAATATTCAGAATTTGATTATTTTATTAATCATTACAAATTACAAACCAGAAAATAAATAATGGGTCGCAACTTTTGAATAAACGCTCGTAACATACGTAAATCATGTACGAGAAAAAAGCCCTCGTAAATAAAGCCCCAATAACATCAGCAATGAATCAATTAATATTCATGTCCATCAAATACAATTTAAAACAAAAAATAATGAAAATTTAGTTCACATAAGTATCTCAATTGTATATAAACCTTCTAAGAAGTTCTGCAGAAGATAAAAAGCAGGTAATTAATTCGAAGATAAACCTTAAATTGTTGATCTATTGAAATAATAAAAGGTATATATGTTAAAGCAATTTCAACCGACATATTTGATAACAAATTTCATAACCTCATACCAAAGTATATCAATGTAGTGAGAAACGGTTAAAGATGCATCTTACCATTACAACCGGTCTGAGTTACCCACTAACCTCATTTCCTTCAAGGCCACGAAAGCGAACAAGAAATGACACGAAATGATAGCGAAAGTAACGAGAGTGCGAGTGAAATGAAATCGAGAGTAAGACGAAATGAAAACGAAAGTAATACGAAATGATATGATCATTTAGCGAAGAATTATGCAATCACGTTTAGGAAGTTATAAGTATGTTGATGATTTAATTTGGTAATTTAATTAATTTAACATTATGTAAAATATACTTAAATCTCATTTTGAGGATATTGACATATCAAATGCGCGAATATGTTTGTCTAGTTTTTCAAAAATCTTTTCTTGAGATGACTTTGTGAACATTAATTCGTAATGTTGTTTATTAGTTATGAAAACTATGATCATTTTGTAGTTCATCGGACCATTGTATAGTATGTTTGCCCTTAACCTAATTATTATTGTTTATGTTTACTAGGTAAACTCGGTAGTAAAATCAGTCAAACGGTAAATGGTGAGAAATATCTGATGCTGCATGCAAGTCCCACGCTCATCACGTCTTGTAAAGTTGTAATAGTTACATTACACACCTAGAGCTGTGAGTTCGTGAATGTCCCAAATTGCAGGTCATTGTATCCATACTAAAATATTATAAATGCGAAAGTGTGTCTGTCTGTCTGTTACCTCTTCACGCTTAAACCGCTGAATCGATTTTGATGAAATTTGGCATGGAGATAGTTTAAGATCCAAGGAAGGACATATGATAGTTTTCATCCTGGAAATTATACCTAAAAATATTGAAAGTAAGTGAACATTTCTGTTGGGGTGCGGTGACCCTGTAGGAAAAGTAATTATTAGACCAAAAGCACAATTAGAATAGAATTGAATAGAATAGAATAGAATATATTTATTTGTCAAACATAGGTACAAAGCAGTTGTTACATTAGACAGAAGTTCTCTATGTCTTGCCACTAGGCGTACAAATTTGTGGGTTAAGTATTCGACCCTAATATAAGTTCAAACCAAGGAAATAAATTAAAATTAATACAATGTCAGCAGGTAGAAAATAAAAAATATGATAATACTAGAATTTAAAACAATATTAACTAAATTATATAAAACAATTACAAATCAATGTCATTAAGAAACTCTTGCGTATTATAGTAACACTTTTCGACCAATAATGATGTTAGCTGTTTTTTAAACTTATCTAAATTCAAGTCCCTGATACTAGGTGGAATTTTATTGTATATTTGGGGTGCCATCCCCAAAATGCTTTTTCGCACTAATGCAGTCTTACAGTCTTTACTGCGTAACATGTTTTGATATTGCGACCGAATAGGTAGCTTGCGTGTGTTATTAATTTTATTAAATAAACTAGGATTACACTTAACGAATATTGCTATTTCTAAAATATACAAACAGGGCAATGTCAAAATATTGAGTGACTTGAAATAAGGGCTGCAACTATCCGTTACGTTCAAGCCACACATAGCTCTTATGCACCTTTTTTGTGCTTTAAATGCTATCTCCTTATCTACAGAATTGCCCCAGAATATCAATCCATATCTTAAGGTTGACATTACGAGACCGTGGTAAGCTACCAGTAAGGCATTAGTGTTAATAGTTTTCGAAAGTTTATAAAGAGCAAACGCCGATTTGCTTAACTTTTTACAAATTTCATTAATATGATACTTCCATGTCAATTGGCTGTCTATCCAAAGTCCTAGAAACTTCGTGACTCCTACAGTTTCAATGTGACTTCCCTGATAATTTACATTAAATTCCTTATATTTAATTCGCTGATAAAAATTCATTATGTTAGTTTTTGTCAAATTAATTACTAAGTTATTATTATTCAGCCATATTATCACGTCATTTACTGCATTATTTATGTCATCTTCATACTTACTAAAGTTATCACATTTTATAATTGATGTGCTGTCATCAGCAAACAGAATCATAGGATGACAAACTGCTTTAGGTAAATCGTTGATGTACACTAAAAAGAGCAGAGGACCAAGTACACTCCCTTGTGGTACTCCATACTTTACACAACGTGCATCAGACTGAAATGTTTGAGACATCTTACTTGTCTGGCATACTCTAGTGACTTCTGTGTATTGCAAACGGTTGGTGAGATAGGAATCAATGAGTTTTTGGACGTTACCTCGAATTCCGTAACAATCTAGCTTACCTAATAGCGTCCTATGATCTACACAGTCAAAGGCTTTTGTCATGTCTGTAAACACAGCACATATGGGTATTTTTTTGTCAACACTTTCTAATACATTATTAATTAAGTCAAATATAGCCATATTTATATTTATATTTTTTCTAAAACCCTTCTGTTCTTTACATAGCAGTGCCTTTTTATCAAAATATGTATAGAGGCAGTTGTATATATATTTCTCAAAAACCTTAGAGAATATAGAGACAAGAGCTATAGGTCGGTAGTTTTGAGGATTTTCTTTATCACCTTTTTTAAATACAGGTTTTATAATCGATGTTTTTAACTTGTCCGGGTAGATGCCTTCTGTAATGCAGAGATTTATAATATGACATAAATGTTTCGCTATCGTTTCGTTAACGTGTTTAATTACTATAGTGGAAACATTGTCATAACCCACACTTGCTGTGTTCTTTAGCGACTGTATGATTAATATTATTTCAGGCACTGTTGCGGGTGCCATGAACATAGATTTTGAATTATTGTCAATATTGTATTTAGTGCTGTATTTTTTTGGCAGGTTATTCACATATTGTATAAAATGTTCATTAATGGTATTGGCTATGTCCTTGGGATCTGTTATAATACTTCCATTCGAATTTAGCTGTAAGATCTGTTCTTTTGGATTATTCGCTTTGGTGGAATTGATGATCTGCCAGGTGGCCTTCATTTTATTTTGAGCAACATTAATCATGTGGTTGTTTTGTGCCTTTTTAGTCAATTTAATAATTTTTCTATATTTAGCAGAGTAATTTTTAAATATTTTTTTATTAGCTACTGTAGGCATACGTCGATATTGCCAGAGAAGTCGTCTTTGGTTTTTACTGCAGACTTTTATGCCTTTTGTTAACCACTTTAATTTTGTATTAGACCTTATTGTCACAAATTTTACTGGAAAGCACAAGTTGTATAGCAAAAGGAAATCCTCTATAAAGTGATTGTAGGCTTTATTAGGATCTTGTGTTGTATATACTTCGGCAAATGATAAGCTTTCTAAATAATGTTTAAACTTTTCTAAATTTTCTTGCGAATAATCTCTTTTTTTTACGCGCCAACAATTGATGTTACAAGTTTTAATGGCTGGAAGTGTTAAAACTTGTGCTGTGTGATCAGACAAACCAAAATCAAGTACCTTACTACTATGGTTATTCTTTAAATTATGTGCAAAGTTGTCAATACATGTTTTGCTAGACAGTCTCGTAGGCTGTCTTATTTCTAAATTCAAATTAAAACTTAAGAGGAAATATTCAAATTGAGATGATATAAAACTTTTTTTCATTATGTCGATGTTAAAGTCACCGCAAATAATGATTTTCTTATTACTATTAATACATATTTTTTTCAAGATCATGTCTAATTTTTCATAAAATATACTTAAATTACTATAACTAGGAGTCCTATACATGCAAACTATCACTATTTTTTGAACTGTTAGTTCAATAGCACAACACTCAAATATCCCTGCTATTGAATGTCTTGCAACGGCTGGTAATTCCTTAAACTCATGTCCTGACTTTACCAGTATACATGCACCGCCACGTTTATTTTCTCGAGTAAAACATGCTGCAAGCCGATAGTTTGGAACTGTCAACAGTTCTTCGTGGCCGGTCATTATAAAATGCTCAGTGACACATATGATATCTACATCAATATTTTGCGTTTTTAGGTCATTTATATGAACAACGAGCAGGTCAGTTTTATTTATAAGACCAGCGATATTTTGGTGTAGAACATGGATTGTTTTAGTGACGAAAAAACTCTTGCTCTCAACAATTGCTCTTACATTTGCTTAGGCGCTTTTAATAATCCCTTTTATCAAGTTCCACGCGTACGTAGTCGCGGGCAAAAGCTAGTTTGCCATAAATATGCGTCTGGGACTTTACGAATTACCGCCCGTGATTTATCTAAAGCTTTACGTCTTGCCTTGACCAGGAAGTGAGGTTTTCTCCCCGGGCAGTAAATCCTACTTACGGCCTAGGGTGACATAAAATATGATTCAGTCGACTTGTGATCAGCTATCACCGCTAATATCTATTTAACCGATGTGCTCTAATTCCATTTAATGTCAACTTGCCAAAATCACTAAATCTCTCGAATAGCAGCAATCAAATTATATCATAAATATCTCGTCCATATATGTTCGTGCTATTGTCGATCTATCGCTCAAGTATATTTCAATGTCAGTCGTATGAGGTCCAAGTTCGTCATCAAGTATGTGATAAGTTATGAGCATGTCAAAAGGCCGACCCGGTCGGCTCAGAAGCCTAACTTTCTCAGACATTTTCATAATGAGGCGTGACGAAATTTTCTTATTTATTTTGTGTTCATTTCATCATTAAGAACCACGGTTCTTAACACGTGAAAAGGCGCGGTATCTTAATTGATGGACCAAGTTCAAAGTTCAGTTGTAGGTTAATCGGCCAACTTAGGGCAAATTCGACCGATGTATAACCTTTCAAGAGATATATACATTTTTGCAATTCGATCTAAAGTGGTGATATTTTAGACAGTATAAAATATGAATATAGCCCAAGGGCTATATAGTACCTACATGGTACAAGTACCATGTACAAAATGACTAAATGTGGCCACATTATTATAGTCTTGTTTATAATGATATAAAAAAATGAGTCTTTTTTTAAGTTATGGATTCAATTGTAATATTTTTCTCGTTGGGGCGCAATAAAAAAATGTTGTATGGTATCGTATTTGGGAAGTATCTAAGGATGAAACTTTCAAAGAACTAGGTATACCTACTCTGTTGAAGTTTGATGAACATGAAACTAGAAAATTGAAAGTACTCCAAAGTAGCAGCTTTAAATTATGTATTATTTTTAACCGCATTTTGAAATCAGACATCGCGAAACCGCGAATTACTTAACAATGTATTCAAACATAGATTAATGATGTTATCTCACTAACGATATCAACCTTCGAGTTAAAACGGTACTAAATAATTACAAACCATCAAAATCTGCAACGCAAACACGCATTGCAAAACCAAAGTGTATCATTAAAATCATTGTTTCATTGAGCGCTATCATTAATACTCGGCCAATCATTAATTGTCGGGCAATCGTTGGCCGATAACCGATGGTTTGAAATTCGAATGTGTCAATGACCCCGAGGTCGGCCATTGTTGTGGAAAGACAGTATATACATACATACTCGAATTAGTCGCACAAGTTGGCACAGTGTTTGAGGACCAATTTATACGTATGCATTACACTGCTGGTTTGCAATACATTACGAGTTAAATTGCTGGATCTAATGCAGCAATGTAATGCTACTCCTACGTGAATTCACGTCCATTAGACCGTAAGTTTTTATCTCTGTAGTTTTGCTCGTTGAGCTCTTTTGACTGCCAAGAACAATTTACTAACTATTTTCCTGCGAAACATAGATGGCTGATTATTGTCAAAGTAACTTGTCGCTTTTGAAAAATATGTTTTCACCTCACTCGCTCGGAAAACCTCCGTTTATAGACCGAAATCTGCGTGCAAAAGTCTATTTTATCCGCTAGCGTGCAAAAGTCATTTGAATTTCGAACACGAAGATTTTGATTCTCTGTGGTGCATGTAACTTTTTATATTTAAGACTCTTTCAACGCGTGACTGATTTCATCAGTCGATAAATCTTCGAATAACCAATCAACGCACGCTAATAAAGGGCGATCTGGTCAGGCCAGCTAAAATCATATGTACGTTTAAATACTTCTTTAAAAAAAAATACACCTACAATATCACGTCCAGAAACCTGGTTTGTGGTTACAGATTTTTAAGTTTTTATTTTTTCTACACTTTATTTTATGTTGAATATGTTTATATCGATGGCAAAAAGCGAGAACGTAGTAACCGCCACTTGGTCAAAAAAAATTTTTTTGCATATTCGGAATCAGCGAATTTTTCTGCGTCGACTGGTCTGGGTCCCATGGCTCTACGACGCTTAGAAAAAACTGGACTACGTTGCAAAACGAATGTATTTTTTTGACGATGCCCACATCTAATTGCTGTAAACACCCAAATAGTAGCAATTTTCTAAACGAGTACATTTACGCTAATTTTGTTCTTTCATAAATCAAAGGGTGTGCCGGTTACAGCGTTGCCGAAATTTTGTTCCGTGGCGGTTGCAGCATTTATGCATGTAGCGAAAAAATTACGAACCAAGCTTACTGCAATTATCCTAAAATAAATTATCTATGATTGACGCTTACTACATTTCATTCGAAAATGAATTAACAGCAAGCTACAGTAACGACATTTGAAACACAACGTGAAGTGGGTAGTGCTTGAAGATACAGCAATAAAAATGTGCGCTCGCGGCGATGTGGCTCGTGAATACGACCAGTGATTTAGTCTATCGGCGATCGCCGGAGCGAGTGGGTGTGCGTAGTCTGTGTACATGCCTTTTTTGGATGTAAAAATATGTTGCGGGTTTAATGGAAAATATGAATAATGGGATAAAACATAAGTAGCATATTTATTTGCTTTATTAATATGGAAAGGACAGCAAAAATGTTTTTATTACATTTTGTTGGAAGAAAATAACGATGTTGGGGCGCGGGACGCGGCAGCTTTGAGAGTTCCGTGCCTCAATCGCCAAAAACTAAACTTAAATAGGATCACTTTTGTGCCTGTCTATCTATTTGTCGAGACCTTTTTCTCAGGAACGCGTGGAGGTATAAAGCTGGAATTAACATCAAATATCATCAAAGGTCTGCTTATCTTCAGCTTCAAGGCAATCAAAAGATACGAGCAAACGCTCGCATGATGATTAAAAAAAAATGAAAAAAATATTTACTTTTTTCGGCTTTCTTCTCGACAGCGGCCTCCTCTTGTGAAATGCCGATAAATTCAGATTCAGACATGTAAAGTGGCCTACTTACAGAATAGGTATACCTACATTTCAATTTTGATTTCGATTTAAAATAATGATTTTTTTTTAATTAGTATAATATGTATATGGATAAGCGGTGGTAGCCTAGTGGTTAGGGCATGTGACTTTCAATTCGGAGGTCGCGGGTTCGAACCCGGCCCGTACCAATGAGTTTCTCGGAACTTATGTACGGAATGTCATTTGATATTTACCACTCGCTTTTCGGTGAAGGAAAACATCGTGAGGAAACCACCTAAGCCCAATAAGGCCTAGTTTCCCCTCTGGGTTGGAAGGTCAGATGGCAGTCGCTTGCGTAAAAACTAGTGCCTACGCCACATCTTGGGATTTAGGTAGCCGACCCCGATTGAGAATTCATTCTCTAAAAATGGGACAAAGGCTAGGAGGATGATGATAGTATAATATGTATATCTAGTTTACGGTTGTTATCGCTAGAAGAAAGTTTTGCTGTAATCTACTACGTTTCACTACAACCATTAAGAGTTAATTGGTCTAACCCCTAAAAATCTGACTCAAGCCGGATCAAACTAGTTTGGGGTGTCACGTCCGCATTTTTATTGTCCAAGGGCTAGAATCAGGATAAGCACTAAATTTGTTGAGCTGCGGTTGATAAACAACTGTACGGTATTTAAAAATTTACCGGTTAACTGGTGCCTGATTCGATTAATATTTTCACAATAACCATACGCATGGCATAATCGGGCAACCTCACACAAATTAATCAAGTACCACAGTAAGTTCTAGGAGTCTTGTGTTCTGGACACAAGTGAACATACTGGTAAAGATAAATACATACTTAAATACAAATAACATCCATGACCCAGGCACAAATATATTATTCGACAAATATTCGAGTTCATCACACAAATATTTGCCCTTGCCGGGATTCGAACCCAGGACCGTCGGCTCAGTAGGCAGCTGCTTAAACCACTGCGACAACTGTCGTGATTCGTTTTATCACGGACATAAATATACAGCTTTGCGGCTGCTTGAGCTACATCAGCTGTGTTCTTAATTCTGTCAGTTAGTTTTTCGCCCAGAATACTGCGTTCCATGGCTCTTTGACAAACCTTGAGGGTGGACTTCTGAACTTTTGTCAAAGACCAAGTCTGCGCTCCGTAGGTCAGGATTGGAAGAATGCACATGTCCATCAGTCACTATTGCACTAATTTTCATTACTTTAGAGGAGCGATTTTTGAGTTAATTATGACAAACATTTTGAGGAGTGTTATTATTATAAAACAATGCATTTTAGAGTGGAATTTTTAGTATTTTTTTAATAACAGTTATTTTAATTATGTTATTATGAAAACGAATTCCATTGGAATGCAATTTTTAGGTTCCTATTTTAATGTCAATTGATATTCTGCCTAAGAAAAATGACTCCGAGTTTTTATTTAAATAAATAATAACAATTTTAACTTGTACGGTACCATAGTAATATAACGTCTAGTTATTTAAGTTAAATATTAATGGTTCAGTGAGATTAGTTCAAAGAAATATTTTTATAATTGCGGTGATAGTTGTGTTCAAACAATTGTTTAAGAATTATGTTGAAAACTTATATAATAAGAAATACTTACATTCAAAACATCTTTTATAGTTAGTGGGTTTAATAGGTAGTGAGTTTTATATCGATAAAAGTTACTTAAAAGACAATTGAATGCCAAAACTGAAGATAAAATGTAGAGAGTTTTAAAGTTTTCACGGGAATATTAAACCTCATTACCTATAATATTTAGTTTTAGCGGATAACAATATTATAGTCTGATTAACCCTAAGAATATTTATGTTTGTTTTTAGCACGTACAGTACAAGGTTGTGATTTTATAATATGAGAGATTTTATTAGCCTTTTGAAATGTTACAATCAACGGAGCGGTTTTAAGTAACTTTCGTAATGTTTTTATACAGAGAAATTGAGACTAGATAGTATTTGATATGTTAAGACGGTAATTGTTGCTTCTGAGCTTTTAATTTGTAAGAAACCTGCATTTAAAATTTGGAAACATTTTAAAAAAGTATGTTGATAAAAGTTGATTGATACTTAAGTCGTTTTATTTTCACAGTTTCTTTTTGCCGGTGGACACTTACCACATTTCAGTTAGTCCTATAAAGAACGTAATGACATTTACGTCAAAATTATTGAATCTTAAAATAAATATGCATCTGGTTACAGCATTTATACTTTATGGAAATAATACTCGTTTCACCATTTTAGTACATTTACTTCTGGCGTTTACAGCGTTTTCGCGTAACGAAAAAAAAAGTTCAATTGTCGTAACCGCCACTAAGTCGTAAACCAGTCTTTTTTGTTAAATATTAAATATGCCAGTTGAAAGAAAACTATAAGTTATGAATTAGGTCCAAATATCAAGCACTTTCGTTCATAAATGAAAGAGTTATGATTTTTTTTTCTCGAAATCGAAAAGTTTTTTGGCTCTGGTGTAAAGTTTGCATTTTGGCGGTTACTACGTTCTCGCTTTTTGCCATCGATATATATTATTAGTAAGTATTTCAGTTTCATTTACATATTTTGACTAGTAAATATATTAAATACAACACAAATTTTAATATTTATTGTTATAAAAGTTGGAACATAAGAGTGTAATTTCTGAACGCACCCGAGAAAAAAATAATAATTAAAAAGTTGGAAGTTTTCACAATTCACGTAAACAACGTAAATTGGTTCTGTGGAGAATACATACTGTTGTCTTACTTTATAGAAATGTGGAAAACAAGAAAGTTAAGCCCAATTTGGAGTATTTATTCAATGCTAAAAGCCTGCATTAAAACGAAAAAGGATTTGTTATAAATATTTGGAGACAATAAGTAATTTACCGAAACTATTGGCGTTTTTAAAGAAGATATCGTCCAATAACTTCCAAAGCAAATGTTATGGAAAGAGATACTTCCGAGTGGCCAACTAATCCTTCCCAGAATGCCATTCTCCCACATTCACAAGTCACAACGAATGATGTCAAGTAGTTTCAAATACAAATATATTATAACAGTGCTTAAGAAAAACTCAACGATAAAATATACACGACGATGATACAAATTACGGCCATATTTTTAATATGTGTGTGCTTCTCCCGTATTTATTTGATTTGGATTTGAGTGTGTTAATGTTTTAAATTTGATGTGCTAAGTAGAAGGCAAAATTAAATATGATTATATTTATGTTTTAGGTAATTGTTTTTCTTGAATCTTGCATTTTCCTCGCTGTAGTGAGGTGAAAAGTTGTGTGTTCCACATGGCTGCAAAATTATTTAGCTTCTCGTGTCTTGAAAGCTTCGCTACGCTCAGGAATCTATCTTTGAACCATTCGCTTCGCTCATGGTTCAATCTTAGATTCCTTCGCTCACTCAGCTTTCAACTTCAACACTCGCGCCAAATAACAACTTTGCAGCTTTGCATAACAAATAACTATTAATATATAAATTAAAATACCAGTTTAGGTAAATCTAATAAAGGTGGAATGCATGCTGCTGATAATAAATTACTTAATTTACCATTTTAACAATATTATAATCGCAATAAACATTAGTATTGCGTATCGAAAATATCTAAATAATGTATTTCGTTTCGTTAAAATAAATCTACGAAATAGATTCTTGAAATATTGTAAAATTCATAATTCGTAGATTCGTTTTTCAAGGCTTAAAGAAGGAAATTTTTTTCGGGATAAAAGCAACAGGTCCCAAAATCATGCTCTCTTCAAGTCAAAGAAAATACTGAAGACTAGGAGGGTAAATTAATTTGTAACTGTAATAATCCAGTGTTAAATGGAATATATACAATTTATATTCAACTACCAGACATCTGTGTATAATCTATTTCAGGCTTTCGCTATCATTTCCGAAACATAATATACCATTCATCGATGTGGTATAACTAACGTAAGTGAATATTGTATAAGGATTAAACTGGGCTAATACGGTAGCGGCCACTAAACGAGCGATAATAACCTGGCTATTTTAATTTACAACGAAATCGGGCTTTGGCTTTTTTCAACCAAACTGGAATAAGACTTACTTGGGGAGTAAGAGTCAGAATACTGTATTAAATTTGTCATTAATTAAATAAATAAACCCTAGTCCATGTTAATAAATGTTTAACTTATTAAAGCAGTAACGTCCGCTTGCGTAAACTAAATGCAGATGTAGAAACAAAGAATTGAAAAACAATTTTTTTAGCGGGATTTTAATTTTCTTCACGGCTTTCCAGGCCAAACGGGTGCATTACCAATTTCGCTATCAAAGCCACTTGCCAAAGCATCGAATTTTTTAACTAGTTGCTTAATTTCTAGTTACATGCCTTAGGGCGGGATCGTAGCGCCATCTACCGAAAAGATTATGTCTTTATGTTCTGCACTATCGCCTCAAATTATGTTGAGTAATCGATAGTAACAATGTACTGTACCCAAACTAATCATTTTTTAACGTCTACTAGCGTAAATGAAATGCTTATATAGAAACCAAGAAGGAGCGAGGTTTTTATTTTTTATATGCATAATAAAGACTTAATCTATGTTGGTTACTTCAATCATTTAGTCGTATAAGAGACACGCCTGCCAATAAAATCCAATATAAACTAGTAAAATACTAAAGTAGTAAAATACTGAACTAGTAAAACACTAAACTAGTAAAAAACTAAACTAGTAAAATACTAAACTAGTAAAATATTATTATTATTTATTGTGTATTTTTTACTTTTATTTGTAAGTGTTAGTTATAAATATGAGTGATCCTTCTTCATCCTTGCGCTGTCCCCATTGTCCCAACTCAACTCGAACTTTTTCCCCTCATGGACTTAAAGTGCATATAGGGCGCATGCATAAACATTTTCCCCAAGTCATCCCCTCCAACCCTAGACTGTCGGTTTCACAGCAAGCTCATGGCAACAACCCCATTCATCTAGATTTTGGTGATCTAGCTACGTTAAAGCAGTCAGTACGTGTGTTACGGTATATCCCCAAAGGGGCGCGAAACTTGGCAGCGGGCAAATTGAGCGACCTCATTGATAAGTGTATCGACTCCAATGGCACTCTCGAATGGTTTGGTTTATTATCTTTTGCCTATTCCGCACTCAAATCGCCTGAAGCGTCGGCCACGGGCAATTTAACCACGAAAGTTAAGAGAAATATTAACTCTGCTTCTTTTGATATCAGTGGGAACATCGGTGCAGAGACCACGCCTTTGAGATCACACTCCATACTGAAGACAATTGAGCGTAAAGTGCTTATGTCGGATGAGGGCGTGGCGCCGTCGAGCCCTGAGACTTTAGCTACGCTGCAGTCAAAGCATCCAGCCCCGTCCCGGCCGCTGGTACTTCCACCGGAACCTGACATATCTATTTCTGCCTTAACTGTTAAGCCGGAGGAAGTGGTGCAGGCACTCAGCTCTTTCAACAATAGCTCGGCCGCCGGTTTTGATGGTATCCGCCCTGTTAATCTTAAGGAGCTTACGTCTGCATCTGCGGGAGACGCCGGTTTTCGGCTCCTGGAACATCTGGCCAAGCTTTGTAATTTTTTGCTCAGTGGTCAATTAAACCCTGAAGTTTGTCCCTATATTTATGGTGCTTCCTTATGTGCGCTGTCAAAAAAAGACGGTGGTATAAGACCCATTGCCATAGGCAGCGCTTTCCGCCGCTTAACGGCAAAGCTAGGATGCCGTGCAGTGAGAGAAGAAATGGCAGCTTATCTGCAACCTTGCCAATTAGGGTTTGGCACAAGATTGGGCTGCGAGGCTGCAATTCACGCTACGCGGGCTTTTTCGGTAGATACCAAAAACTCAGAATGCGTTTTAATTAAAATTGATTTAAAAAACGCATTTAACTCAGTGGAGCGTGATGTTTTACTGTCCGAAGTGAAGGATAAAGTGCCATCACTCTACCCCTTCCTTTTCCAAGTATATTCTTCCGCTTCTAATCTTTTTTACAATGGTTCTCTTGTTCTTTCCCAAGTTGGTGCACAGCAGGGGGATCCGCTAGGCCCTTTAGTTTTTTGTCTGGCCATACAAAAGGTAATTTCAGAGGTTAAATCCCCATTGAATATCTGGTACCTAGATGACGGTACCCTAGGTGGTAAACCTGAAGAAGTGGAACAAGACTTGCTTATGCTCCTGCCTCGTTTAAAAGCTCTGGGTTTAGATATAAATTTCAGCAAATGTGAATTTTTTCCCTGCAGTACCAACTCACACGATTCTTTCCCCTTATTCAGTGCTCTGCTCCCCGGACTGAAAGTGTTGTCGGCGAGATCTTTCAACCTCTTGGGGTCCCCAATATTCCCAGAAGCCATTCCTGAAGCCTTCGAGGAGAGAAAGCTGCTTCTGCTGATGGCTGCGCAGAGGTTGAATGAACTTTCTGCTCACGTAGCCCTCGTTATGTTGCGAGTTTGCTTTGCCGTGCCTAAGCTGACATATTTCTTGCGCACCGTACCAGCCTGGCTGCACCCTGTCCAGACAGACTCCTTTGACTTCGTGTTGAAGGAGAGTTTGGAAAAGGTGCTGAACGTCTCCCTTAACCAAGGTCAGTGGGACCAGGCTTCTTTGCCGATTCGAACTGGTGGTTTGGGCGTGCGTCGCGCGCGAGATGTGAGCCTCCCGGCCTTCTTAGCCTCGGCGTGTGGGGTGGTGGACCTTGTCACTCAAATTTTATCTTTAGATGGTGACAAGGCTATCATTCCTTACGCCTCCGATGCTTTGACGGCCTGGACGGCTCTTAATCCCGGCGTAGCCATACCCGTAGAATTGTTCCGTCAGCGTCTATGGGATGACATAGGGGTCAAGCGAGTTTTTGACGGATTATTAGAGAGCTCTGTAGGCGTGGACAAGGCTAGGCTGACCGCCATGTCGAGGCCGGAGACCGGGGCGTGGCTTCATGCATACCCCTCCCCGCATTTAGGTACCCTACTCGACAATGACTCGATGCGGATAGCCGTTGCTCTCCGCCTGGGCTGCGATGTTTGCGAACGTCACGTGTGCATCTGCGGGACCATGGTAGAGAGAAACGGTCACCACGCATTGAGCTGTTGTCGGTGTGCAGGGAGGTTTCCCCGACATCACGCCATTAACGACATCACGAGGAGAGCACTTGTTTCTGCCAGGGTTCCATGTGTTCTGGAACCACCAGGCCTTAGCAGATCAGATGGTAAAAGGCCTGATGGTCTGACCTTAGTGCCCTGGCAGCAAGGTCGCTGCCTGCTCTGGGACGCTACATGCGTTAGTACTTTCGCGGCTTCGCACGTTACCCGTACCATGCGGGCAGCAGGTGCAGCGGCTGAGCTGGCGGCGCTGCGCAAACACCAAAAGTACTCGGGACTCTCAAACTACATGTTCGTTCCACTTGCGGTGGAGACTTCCGGAGTTTGGTGTGCGGAGGGGAAAACCTTTTTAATGGAGCTGGGGCGGCGCATGGCACAAGCAGGTCTCGATCCTCGTTCCGGGTCCTTCTTGATGCAAAGGTTGTCCATCGCTATTCAACGTGGCAACGCGGCGAGCGTGATGGGCACCTTTGCTTCAGGAGGAACGCGGGACGGTTTTTAGCCTAGCTCTCTTTTTTGTTATTAGGTTATATGTATTTTTATTTTTTAGGAATGTTAAGTTTTAGTTTTAGTATTTAGAATATTATGTAGATTGAATATTAAATTATTTATCATTTAAAAAAAAAAAAAAAAAAAAGTAAAATACTAAACTAGTAAAATACTAAACTAGTAAAATACTATACTAGTAAAGTGCGTAGAAGAAAGACCAACCCCGCTGTTTCCCTGGCCCGACCGTCGAGGCGCACTCACCGAGCGTGGAGTCACACATCGGTGCAGAAGTGTGACGGGCTTGAAAGTGTTGCACCACGGACGGACATCGGCTATCAGATTGTCTGTTTGTTCAACCGATTGTTAGGACGGTGGGCATTCCTGAAGTGGCCAAGGACAAAGTACACAACACAGGTTCGACATTCCCTTTAGACTGGTAGTTCAAATCAAAATTTTCAAGTCTAACGGCATTTTGTGAGCCATTTTGGCAACATGACTTTTCTGATGTAAAAAAGCCTGCTGATTTCGATTCTGGATGTTGCCAAGCCGAATTTTGCCCCCCTCCCCCCATTTCCCCCCTTTTTACCTCAAAATATGCCCCTAATCACGGTTTTTACGGTTTTATACAAAAAGTATTACAGCTAGAAAAAAAATGTCAAAGACAAGAATGATCTCTATAAAATTTCCTATAACATGGTGTATAAACTTTTTTAGTAGGCCTTATGGTTTGTGAGCAATATCTTCCCGAACTTCATGGACTGGTAGAAAATTCTAAATATCGGCTTCCTTTACCGTGCTAACGGCATTTTGGGATCCATTTTGGCAACATGACTTTTCCGATGTAAAAAAGCCTGCTGAATTCGGTTCTGAATGTTGCCAAGCCGAATTTTGCCCCCCTCCCCCCTTTTCCCCCCTTTTTGACCTCAAAATATATCCCTAATCACGATTTTTACGGTTTTATACAAAAAGTTTTACAGCTAGAAAAAAAGTGTCAAAGACAAGAATGATCTCTATAAAATTTCCTATAACATGGTGTATAATTTTTTTTAGTAGGCCTTATGGTTTGTGAGCAATATCTTTCCGAACTTCATTATTTTTTTAAAAATTGATAAACTTGGTCGAGGCAGTGAAATGCACTTATTTTAGGATAATTTGTATCGCACAGGATCCAGCCGCTCTGCAGCGCTTGACGCTGACATCCAGTTTGCATGCTGCTTATTATCTGTCAAGACTCACGAGACTTTCAGTCATAAGCAGTCGTCAGATTTACACGCAGAACCGTACCCAAGTCGGGCTAAAAGGGCCGTAGAAAATAAAAATGCTTTGCTTCTGAACATGAAATCCTTCGAAATGCTCAGTTCTACGCCAGATTCTCCAGAAACGGGCCTTAGAAAGGCAGTTGCCCAGGATCTTGCAGCAAAAAACAATAAAGTGTCACTTCTCACTGCCAAGCAGCTCCTTAAAAATGACTCAATACCTTCAAACTAGGTTGGGCTCGCAGTTTTTATCCCGCGAACGCGCGAGCGGGACTAATGTCGTCGTAGTGCGAGGATTTGCAGACGAGACTAAGGTTCAAGCGTCACCAACTGAGGTCGATACCTCAACATACGTGCTATTCATGAGGAATCCGACACTCGATATGGGCTCCACACTGTGCATAGCCCACCCAGAAGACAGGTTATTAGTGTCGTTGTTGCTTATCATTCATCATCATGACAAAATTAAGGGACTGCTTTAGGACGTTAAAATATTCTGGCGTTTTACTCAGGCACTGGCGATTCGAACGGCTTTATTGCAGGTAACAAAATAATTAAATTGATCATTTGCGTTTCTAAAACATTTACCTAGACACTCCTTTGATTAAAAGTATTCCGTTTTCCGATATCGAAAGCACTGTGAACTACTCAATGAGATAGACATACACCCCATGAGCGAAAGGCTGAGAAGTTCCTGTCCCTGCTGTACAAGTCGAGTATGTGACGATGCAGGCTATGCTTTGTTTGGCACCACTCCAGCGCCTGAGCGTTTGCCCCCCCCATCAGACGCAAATATGGTAGATTTTGAACGACCTGCCTTGTACAGGTCTTGAAGGTCGGACCTTAGTTCATTTTGAACTTTGCGTTGTAGCTTGTAGACCTGCACCCCTAGCACAACTGTCGCAAACGGCCATTTCTGGCGTGAGATAATTGCCTGTCTCTTTCTGTGCAGTAATGTAAGAGGGTCACGGGTAGCGCTATGTCGCGCGACAAGAGTCGCAAAGCATAGTTGTGCTAGCTAGACGGGCTGCTGTTGGTGAGCCTTTCGGAAACAAATTTCGTTACTTAGAGTGAGCCAAGCTGCTTAGCAGTGTGAATTGGCACTTTATTTTTTTCTGTTGCAAGATCCTGGGTAACTGCATTTCTAAGGCACATTTCTGGAGGATCTGGCGTAGAACTGAGCATTTCGAAGGATTTCATGTTCAGAAGCAAAGCATTTTTATTTTCTACGGCCCTTTTAGACCGACTTGGGTACGGTTCTGCGTGTAAATCTGACGACTGCTTATGACTGAAAGTCTCGTGAGTCTTGACAGATAATAAGCAGCATGCAAACTGGATGTCAGCGTCAAGCGCTGCAGAGCAGCTGGATCCTGTGCGATACCAATTATCCTAAAATAAGTGCATTTCTATGCCTCGACCAAGTTTATCAATTTTTAAAAAAATAATAAAGTTCGGGAAGATATTTCTCACAAACCATAAGGCCTACTAAAAAAAATTATACACCATGTTATAGGAAATTTTATAGAGATCATTCTTGTCTTTGACACTTTTTTTCTAGCTGTAAAACTTTTTGTATAAAACCGTAAAAATCGTGATTAGGGACATATTTTGAGGTCAAAAGGGGGGGGGGGGGGGGGGGGGGGGGGGGCAAAATTCGGCTTGGCAACATTCAGAACCGAATTCAGCAGGCTTTTTACATCGGAAAAGTCATGTTGCCAAAATGGATCCCAAAATGCCGTTAGCACGGTAAAGGAAGCCGATATTTAGAATTTTCTACCAGTCTATGAAGTTCGGGAAGATATTGCTTACACACCATAAGGCCTACTAAAAAAGTTTATACACCATGTTATAGGAAATTTTATAGAGATCATTCTTGTCTTTGACATTTTTTTTCTAGCTGTAATACTTTTTGTATAAAACCGTAAAAACCGTGATTAGGGGCATATTTTGAGGTAAAAGGGGGGGAAATGGGGGGAGGGGGGCAAAATTCGGCTTGGCAACATCCAGAATCGAATTCAGCAGGCTTTTTTACATCAGAAAAGTCATGTTGCCAAAATGGCTCACAAAATGCCGTTAGGACGGTAAAGGAAGCCGATATTCGGATTTTTCTACCAGTCTACTTCGGTTTGCTAGTTTGAAAATATTTGAGCACCCACATTAATCTTACTAGTTTTTAAAAAAACATAAGTGACTTCGTCTTACCTTTCCCTTTTTCTAAAGGTTGGCATTCCTGAAGTTACCGAGACCCAAGTCGTTCCCTTAAAAAAAAATAGGCAATGATTTTTTTTAATGATTCTTATTACTCTTCTAGAAAACATGGGCGAATTTTCATCTGTTTCTCCTCTTAGAAGTTTGACGTCATATTATGATTGGCTACGGTAACTGGCTACTTATTTTTAAGTTTATAATTTTATTAAGAGTAATTTTTGTAAAGTAATACTCACAGAGAAGGAAACGGAAATTTAATGTCGGTATGTTGACCAATTTTCACGGAAATGGTACGTTGTGGGATTTGTTATAAATACTTATTTGTAATTAAACTTTATTGTACCGGCACCATATTGTTTATTTGCCTTTAATTTCCGACGTCTGTTTCGTGTAATTATGTGCAAGAATCGCGATAAAATACGTGTTACAGTATGAGTATTAATTATATTATTTGTTAAATTGTATAAAATGCTGATGTTGATAATTATGCTGCTGTAATTAGAAAGATCGGGCTTGTCGTATCAAAATCTTGAGTAACCCCTCTTGGCACGATCTATTGTATTTTTTGTTTTATGCTTTGTACTTGCACTTTTATAACAATCAAAATTAAAAAAATTGGGCAAGTGCGAGTCCGACTCGCTCATGAAGGGTTCCGTACCATAATCTATAACAAGTTTGTTGTATGGGAGCCCCCCTTAAATATTTGTTTAGTTTATTCTTAGTATCTTTTGTTATAGTGGCAATAGAAATACATCATCTGTGAACATTTCAACTGTCTAGCTAGCTATCACCGTTCTTGAAATACAGCCTGGTGACAGACGGACGGACGGACGGACGGACGGATGGACGGATGGACGGACGGACGGACGGACAGCGAAGTCTCAGTAATAGGGTCCCGTTTTTACCCTTTGGGTACGGAACCCTAAAAACCGCACTCAAATGGATCCATCCGTTTGAGAGCTACGATGCCACAAACAGACACTCACAGATACACATGTTAAACTTATAACACACCTCGGGGTTAAAAATTAGTTTTCTTTCAATTAACAATTTTACAGAGTAAGCAGTTGTTTAAAGGGACCGAGTTCATGTTCCCTCTATCTAGATTTAGGCACTGTCAAGTATCAGAATATCATTGGGAAAGACTAGAGATAAACCTTAATAGACCGTTTCGCCACAGAAGCATGTACGATTGAAGATTACGATTACTTCCAAAGCTTTGCGTAACTCAGTCAATTATCAAAAGAGCATAAATGCTTACTAAAATTGCCAAAACATTGTACCTTATGCAATGATATGTTAGGTTTGATTTTAGAGACATGGCGTATTGGTAGTTATTTTCTTTGAAAAGACGCCCTATACTGTTACTCGCATTCCAGCAAATTCGATCCGTGATTGAATGCAATAGTGACCTTCACTGCTCTTACTATCTAAATAACAATGGAGACCGTACTATGATAATAATCGGTGTTGTTGGTTATTACTACTTCATTCATGTTCAAAAACAAACTGCAAACAAGCCTGAAGCCTCACCTCATGTACATGTTTTTTTTAAACTGGTCAAGTGCGAGTCCGACTCGCGCAACGAGGGTTCCGTACAAACTGGCCTTAACTGTACTTGACTGGCCTGGTATGTATAGCGCCGCATACAAATGAGGTGCACGTTTTGGACACTTAAATATTTATATTATTCAGTTTTTAGTATTTTTGTTATAGCGGCAACATATATAATAATAATAATAAATACATATTAAGGGGAAATTTTACACAAATCGACCTAGTCCCAAACTAAGCAACGCTTGTACTACGGGTACTAGACGACGATATACATAATATATAAATACATATATAGATAACATCCTAGACCAAGGCACAAATACTCGTGTTTATCACACAAATATTTGCCCTTGCCGGGATTCGAACCCAGGACCCTCGGCTCAGTAGCTGCCTAGATAGATAGATTTTTTATTTGTAATAATCATACATTGTCAATCTAAGCTATAACACAATCATAGCCATTATTATTATTACATATAGAATAAATTAAATTCAGTAGGTATTCTTATTTTACATTTGGTATACATATATGTCAAGTACCAACAAGTCAAGTGTTACAAATAATTTAATTTATATTAATAATTGAGATTAAGTAGGTAGTTAATTATATTGAATAAGATGTCAAAATGATGGTAAGATTTTAAAGTTAAAAATTAGAAAATAATTATTATAAAATTTCAATAAAAATATTATTATTTAGTCATCCAAGAACTCATTTATAGAGTAATAAGCCTTCTTAGTGCATAACATTTTCAGTTTATGGGTGAACGCGCGCTCATTTGGTGAAGCCCTAATCTCTTCAGGCAGTTTGTTATAAATACGCGCTCCCATAATGCCCAGAGATTTACCTGTCTTTTGTAGTCTGTGTGCAGGAACGGCAAGCCCTGGTTTCCTTCTGGCAGAGTAGCTCTTGCTGATAGGGAATTTGCTCAAGTTCTTCCTCACATATTTACTGACTTCAAATATGTAGAGAGAAGGCACTGTCATCACCCCCAGGTCGACAAAGAGCTGTTGTGCCGGCTCATCTTGAGGAACACGGCACATGAGGCGGATCACCTTTTTTTGGAGAATGAACGGACGGTCCCTATCTGCTGCCAGTCCCCAAAGGTCGATGCCACATATTAAGTGTGTGTGGAAATAAGCATAATATGCAGTCAGGAGGTTTTGCACTGTCAGTGTTTGCCTTAGGCGAGATATGGCATAGTAGGCAGAGTTCAGCTTAGCACATAATGTATTAATGTGCTCAGACCACTGCAGACTACTATCGAAAGTGAAACCAACATAGCGAGCATATGGTACAGATTCTATTTGATTTCCGCTAACCGACAGTTTCAGTTTAGGTTGCGTTTTACATTTCAGAGAGAATTGGAGAAGGTTGGTCTTTTCAATATTCAATTGCATTCCGTTTGCATTAAACCAGTGCAGCAATTTGAGGATGGTATTCTCGACAGTATATTGCAATTGAAGATAATCGCCCGCATGTACAACAGCACAGATATCGTCTGCGTACATGATGAATTCCACTTCCGAGCTTTGGAATGGCAGATCATTCATAAGTAATGAAAAAATGGTATTCCCTACATTCGAGCCCTGGGGGACAGACCTGTCTCCGATCGAACCGAGCTCTGATCTGTCGCCTTCCACATCCACCACCTGGCAACGGTTAGCTAGAAAGGACTGAAAGACTTCCAAGGCCACACCTCGCACGCCATAGTATTCGAGTTTCGCTGCTATCAACTTATGATCCACCAAGTCAAAGGCACGGGAGAGATCAAAGAAAACCGCTGCAACATATCTTTTCGATTCAAGGTTATTAAGGACGATTTGTACCAACTTGCGCGCTGCTCCCACTGTAGATCGACCAATCCGGTAGGCATACTGCTGGCTACAAAGTGCATCGTTGGCGCTGAGAAATTTATCAAGCCTATTACATAAACCCGTTTCAAAAATCTTAGAGATTGCCGGTACCAAAGAAATTGGACGGTAATTCTTTATGGTTTTCTTGCAACCTCTCCCTTTATATACCGGTGTCACTCTGATCAACTTTAGCGATTCAGGATAACAGCCATCAGACATGGAAGCATTAAATTGTTCACATATACTAGCAAGAAAGTTAAGCGGTAACCTCTGTAGAATCGATGTTGGGAAGCCATAGAAATCTTTCGTTCCCTTAGGTTTAATTTTCCTAACTATTTCGATCACCTCCTGAGGCATGAATGGTGCCATAAACATGCTAGAAGCTTGCGGTGGACAGGTGGCACGGAGCAATAGCATCGCCCCCGATAAGCGTGGGCGTAGCAGCGTGTCCCGCACCACACTCAGGTAGTGTTGGTTGAGCGCGTCTGCCAGCTCGCGGCTGGAGCCGCGCTCGCCGCACACCGCGCGCCGCAGCACACCGAGATGATCTCCACCTGCTCGGCCTTATTGGTCTCAGTTTTGATTACATCCCACAAAGCCAAGGATTTATTTAAGCTTGATTCTATGGCACCATTCATGAATGTTCTTCGGGTTCTGCTTAGTAAGGAGTTGTACTTGCACTTATAATCGTTTATAAATGCAAGTAGGTCCTTGTTGTCCGGGCAGAACCTCGAATACATCCCTAACAAGTACTTTGCTTTGCTTTACCACTGTGCCAACCACGTCGTGTTTGTTACTTCTTCACGCTGAAACGGCTGGACCAATTTTGATAAAATTAGTGATACCTTGAATTGACAATTAGGCTACCTATCCCATTAAAATGTAGTTCCTGTGGGATTAGCGGGCAACACCGCGGGGCGCAGATATTATTCCATAAATAAATAAATATCGGACAACCTCACACAAATCAATCTAGTCCCACAGTAAGCTCTAGTAGGCTTGTGTTATGGACACTAGACGACGATAAACATACTTATATACCTAAATAAATACATACTTAAATACAAATAACATCCATGACCCAGGCACAAATATTCGAGTTCATCACACAAATATTTGCCCTTGCCGGGATTCGAACCCAGGCCCGTCGGCTCAGTAGGCAGTTGCTTAACCACTGCGCCAACCGCGTCATCAAAGTCCATGAATAATGCAACTTAATATCGGTCACTATTTATCAAAATAACATCTTTATCTAGTTTTTGTAAGCTTCGAGAATATCCGAAGTTCTAAATTAAGTCATAGGTTTTAATACCCATTTATTATATTGCTTACGCATCGTATGTAATCGTGTTCATGGTTACAACAGTAACATCAATCTTTTACAGCCTACTTGGAACAATGTGCAACGTCCATTGCTGTTTACAATTACAAAACCGATTTTAATGGCCGCCATAAAACATATCCCGTCATAATCGCATTCTCTTAATACTTGGGTAATTTGTGATTCCATATTTTCGTAACACGCATCCTTCGCGGTGCGCCGGCGCAGCGGCGTCAGAACTCTGTCGCAAACAAGACTAAATCACCATCTAGCCATATTTTGTAACCGCCATTTACTACTAAATGGCACTTTGTCACTAACTCACCATTTTATGCGTTATGACGTGTTATTTAAGTTTTTAATGTGCTATTGAAATTCCGGACGTTGAAACTAAAGCACTTAATTGTATGTAAAGATAGTAAATATTGCGCAAAACAAAGATCGTAGTACGTTTATTGTCAAGAGACCGTTGCGCCATGTGCCTCGGACCCGCGATGCTGATCTGGGTCATATTATGCCATTTCGCAAAGCTACCATGCTAATAATAAGTTTTTTTATTACTCATAATGCGTGTTTTGACGCATCATTATTAACTACTAAATCTCTACGGTGGGAATAAAACAATGCTCTATTATTATTTTTTGGCTAAGCCAAATTTTATTACACTTCAGTTCGTATAAAAAATACTTTTCACAAAATGAGAAGAAGGAAATACTATAAAATAACAGGTACATCAACTCAGGACTAAAAAAACATAACACCGATCAGGCTAAGCTTAAACAAAAATCACAACAAACAAAAAATAGTCTAAAAGAGAGTATTTCAGTGCGTTTGCGTGCGCGGGTCGAGCGGCGGTACCTCCAAGGATCTAGTAGGGACCACTATCCTTCTGAGGGCGCGCCCCTCGGCCCGCGTGCGTCATTACAGTGCTAAGCTTAAAATTTACATATCACATTCAGATTTCTGCTTCCTGCAGCCTCTAGTAGCTACCATGATGCCCATATTCGTGACCATGACCATGAACGACAACCGGGACGTGCACCTTCACGGGGTAGGGGACGGGCTTCTCGATGTGCACGGGCACGTGCTTCTCGATGTGGACTGGGTACGGCCTGTCGACGGGCACGTTCACTGGGTAGGGCACGTGCTTCTCCACTGGGTACGGGATGTGCTTCTCGACGGGGTAGGGCGCTGGCACGTGCACCTTCACGGGGTAGGGCACGGGCTTCTCAACGTGGACGGGTACGGGGCGGTCGACGGGGACCTTGACGGGGTAGGGCACGGGCTTCTCAACTGGGTAGGGGACAGGCTTCTCTACCGGGTACGGGACGGGTTTGGGCACATGTACGGGATAAGGCCTGTCAACGTGCACCTTGTATGGGACGTGCACGATCTTCTCAACCGGGTAGGGAGCGGGTACATGGACTGGCACCTTCACTGGGTATGGGACCTTCTTTTCTACGGGGTAGGGAGCGGGCACTGGGACCTTGACGGGCACATGGATGTGCTTCTCTACTGGGTAGGGCTGGGGAACGTACACCTTGACGGGAACGGGCCTGTCGACGGGCACGTGCACGGGGTAGGGGACCTTCTTTTCGACGGGGTAGGGTTGGGGAACGTGGTAGGGCACTTTGACGATCTCCTTGACGGGGTAGGGCACGTGTTTCACGACCGGGTAGGGTTCCGGGACATGGACCTTAACGGGGTAGGGTACCTTCTTTTCGACGGGGTAGGGAATGTGCTTCTCAACGGGGTAAGGTACGGGGACGTTCTTTACGACGGTAATGGTTTTGTGAACTTCCCCGTGCCCATGTCCGAAGTCGTGTACATAGCCACCGCCGATATCGCCTTCGAATCCACCGTGGCCGTATCCCAGTCCTATGTCGAAGAGTCCTCGTTTCTCGTGCTTCTTGTCGTCGGCCGCCGCCTCTTTGTTGTCGGTCACTGCCACTTCTTTTTCTGCTTTCTTCGCCTCTTCCGCGTGCGAAAGGGCCAGAAGAGCCACCAGACTGGCGGCCACGAGCTGCAACAAACATTCACTTATGTTAATGCGCAATTAGAATTTACGAGCGGTGAATGGCGCGAACGTCTAACAATGATATTTACAAGATCGTGAAACTCCGCCTAATAGGGTACGTAGCTAAAAGTAACTGCCATATGACAAAACAAATAAAAGTAGTCACAACCCGGCGGATCGTGAGTGTGTGATAGTGAATTGAAAGTATCGCGTAATTAATAGTACTAGTCTGCCAAATGATTCTAGTTCGATATCCAGTTACAGACACAAAGCCATTCCGGGTTGCGTAACCGACAACTAGAACAAGGAATTTTGCTCCCGAGCACTTCCTAATTTCGTCACTGGCACTCGACACCGTTCTAGACACTGACACTTTTAGAATTATTAATTTAAATTGTGAATGGAACACACCATGAGCTTCATGATGCTGCGTGTGGCGGTTGCACTGAAGTGAAGTCCTGAATGCGAATGATGCGTGCTGGTCGTGGCTTCGCTATATATACGACGAAGCGACGGAGCGCGTAAAAAATCCACCGCTGGTTTGTAGGACTATGTTATACTTTCGCTTTTGAGGGGGTTCGCTCGGACCGTGCTCCATATCGTAGTGTTAGAATTTAATGTGATTTTAATTAGGTTTGTCTTGACAATACGGCTGGCGGTATTGAAATTGTAATTAACGAATTGTTTTTTTTTGTATCGTTAATTAAATTGATTGAATTTGGTCATTGCTGTCTTGCAACTCTCTCACCGACTTCTTCTTATTTTATTAAACAATATTTTAATTAAATATTATAAATAAAATGAAAATTACTTTGGCGTATCTTTATATTGCGAAACCAAACATTTTTTTTCATTTGAATACAATTATGTAAATAGAAACAGGTTGTCGAATTCAAAATTACGTAGTGCCGTAAAATATACATATTTTGTTATTAAACTATTTTTAAACCATACGATTTTAGTATTTCTATACAACGACATGCTTGTAAAACATATTTATGATTAATACAGTCAGTATCGTCATCAACGACAAAAAAAAAACTATCACAATGAAGTATGTAGTCAAACTGTAGACCTCAATGAGTCTATATTTCGATACTTCTGGCTGAAATATATATTTCGTTACGTTTTCAACCTTTCATTCCAGTATATAAAAAAAAGGCTTACTTAATTTTTTTTTCTGCATTTGTCTTTAACTACGCAGTAACTAAACGCATTATAAATAAAGCGCAATATCTTAGAAAATACCCAATGTTTATTTTGTAATAATATGTAAAACCTAGTTATATTTAATCAAAAGCACAGCAAAATAACGAAAATAAAAAATTTACTTAACCTTATTAAATATTTACAGAAAAAAATTCAACGTGATCACAAAATTTCATGCGAATTTGTGAAAAATGCGAACCTTTTGGGAAACAAACACAGACATTCAAAATTAATTAACTCGCTACCGTCGCTCGGTCAATTTGAAAAAAATATATATTTAATTATTGAATCTGCTCACAAAATTTCACGAGAATCGAAATAAGATTGCGGCCTTTAGGGGCGAACAGCCGGAAATGTGGACATCCGGAATTCGGAAATATGAAAGAATTTTGTGCCAAGAAAAACGGAAACGCTTTCGCTTGCCCGGTCACCCGGAGCTTATTTATTTTAAATTACCTATCAATAAAACTTTACGAATAATTTTCACTCTTCCTAAAATATTACTTCACGGTTTGTCAAAATTAAATATTTAAATATCATTCATACGTTCATTGAGTCAAATATACATTTCACCATTCGTCAACAAATAGTATTGGAGTCTTGCGAAGTGTTTGTAATTACATGTACCGCTAAAGTAATAAACTCATTCAAAATGAAACTAATCATATGAAATAGGCTTATTTTATGTCATTGTCACATAAAAAACTTTTGATATCGTTGCCAATAACAATGATGTTCGTTAAACTCATTACGAAAATCAATATCAGTGCAATTCTTCTTTGACGACGTAGTTGGTGCAGTTGTAAACCAGCTGGGTACTGAGCCGACGGTCCTAGGTTCGAACCTCGGCAGGGGCAAATTTTTGAACATCTTGTGATTAAAAAGAGTTGTTTAGAATGTGTTAAGCTTGTTGTTTTGCTTAAAAAGTGTCCAACCAGAATTTTTTAATGATAGCTAGTGATAAAACAATTGAACTTTAATAAAACAAAATCAGTAACGAGTGTTACCACCCCTGGCCATGTCTGGCATACTGTAGGTATATAACGTTTCTGATATCCATTTATGGAATTTCCTCCCAAGCACAAGCAGCCACTAAAGCGGTTTTCAGCTCACTAAGGTTTTGTGATGTGTCCTCTTCACCCGCCTTTAACATGTCAAATACATGCTCTATTGGGTTCATATCAGGCCTTCGGGCTGGCCATTGAATTCTTCGAATTTCAACGTCAGAAGGATATCAGACTGCTTGAGCGACTTATGCTGGTGTCAGTGACATGTTGGATAGCTTTTTGTGATTAAAATAACGCCATGTACTATCAACTGTGAGAAGATAATTTGACAAAAACTGCAATTCATACACATACGGTCGTAAAATCTCAAGCAACTCTCCTACAGAATCTGTACAGTTTTGTACGATATTGACATTATTTAGAAACACAAAAAAAATCTCGGACATGCAAAAAAGAAGTTTTTATGAATAATGTTCCACCATGGGGGAATTCGGAGGAAAAATGCCCTTTCATATTTGGGTTAAATTCCGTACCGCTAAGTGTATAATAGGTACACCCCTTAAATAGATCTATATAATTATATCACTGTCAATCGCACTTGACCCTGGATATTTTCATTCCTTACAACATTCCAGCCATCTTTTGAAATAAACGTTGCATTAATCCTTCTACTTTCGAAAGATGTCTCAAGGAAATCGCAATGTAGATCATAAATCACAGAATAATCGCGGCCGGTGTAGAATCTTATCCTATATTTGGTCTAAATACCTAGACTCGTTCGTCGCTGGTTGTCCAATGGCAGTTTGTACTATTTTTTGTACTGTTTCAATTAGATTACGTATTCGCTGTATCAATAGGTACACGGGTCTTAGCAATGATAAACTGGGTATGTTACTATTACCATTAATTATTTAACTTAATTAATTAACTTTAAGGGACAGTTTCTCGTTAAGGGACAAAGTCCGGAACGAGATTATCCGACAAAAAACCAAAGTCACTGACGTAGTTCAGAAGTGTAGCAGACTGAAGTGGCAGTGGGCTGGTCACATCTGTCGCAGAACCGATGATCGGTGGAGTAGACGGGTTCTCGAGTGGAGACCACGACTCGGCAAGCGTAGTGTAGGACGCCCTCCGGCCAGATGGACCGACGACCTGAAAAAAGTGGCTGGTGGTGACTGGATGGCGAAAACGGGAGATCGGGCCATGTGGCGAACCCTGGGGGAGGCTTACGTCCAGCAGTGGACTGCAATAGGCTGAAATGATGATGATGATGAATTAACTTTAAGTAAGTTTCATGTATTATTTTTTACTTTTGTTCGTACTTTACACAAATTCGGCGACGCGGTTGGTGCAGTTTGTAATGCACCTGCCTACTGAGCCGGTGGTCCTGGGTTCGAATCCCGGCAAGGGCAAATATTTGTGTGAAGAACTCGAATATTTTGTGCCTGGGTCATGGATATAATTTGTATTGAAGTATGTGTTTATCTAGCTATATAAGTATGTTTATCGTCGTCTAGTGTCCATACAACCTACTAGAGGTTACTGTGGAACTAGATCGATTCGTGTGAGGTTGATATTTATTTATTTTGTTTATTTATTATTTATTTTTAGATGGTGCCAGTTTCCATAATAATAAATCCGGTGTCTTAGTAATTTTTCTTATTCTACAAATCAGAGACTATAGATTACTACTAGACTATTTTCTCTTCATCTCATTAGACGATCATGTAGGGACTGAAAAAATATGATTTCATAATTAGGCATTGTACTCAAATCATTTTAAGTATAGGCTTAGAATTTAGAACATAAATTGTACTAAATATCCTGCGTGAAACATGCACTCATATTTTAATGTTTTCCTGTCATTAAAGATAATTAAGTAGGTATGTACATAATTCTTGAGTAGCAACATTAAATGTAAAATTAAGTATACATATATGATCGTACTCATCGTTTTTTAACTCTCGGTATTAGTATATACAATTGATTTTAGTTGTGTTTGTAAATATGACACAATTGGGTCGATTTTTGCGAATAACTTATTAGTGCGTGCGCTGTCAGAATGAAATTCGCGTTTTATACTTGTCTCGCTCGCTCTTACGCAATCCAGATAAGAACCTCTCAGTTTTTACTCAAACCCGAATCGCAATTGGAGAAGCTCACGATATACACATATGCAATTATGCATTACCTTTAGTATGTTTTTGCAATAAAATACCAAATATTAACGTAAAGGACGAATCATGATTGATAATTAAAATGCCAATGTAGTTTATTACACAAAGCTGCCTTTTATTTTTATATTTAAATCTAAAGCTTAAGTTTAATATGTTTGTCTCTCCCTCTTCTTTATTCAAAGCTCATCCAAAATAACACTGTTATTTTACTCATATAATTTCATAATATATTCTATTAAATCTAAAATCGACGCCATGGTTCCTAAGAACAGATTTTCCCATCTCTTATAGTTTTCGTTTTCTCCCTACTGACCCATTTGGATTTATCACCCTGTATATGAATTAAATAAAAATGTCGATCGAAATAAATAGCAAAAGTTAGGTACTTACAATAAAACATAATGACGGTACTCATACCCAATATGTCGTTAAAACCCTTTGAAATATTAGTTTCGTTATTTAATATTACGGCAGTACCCAGTATAATTTTATTAATCGTCATATATTTGCAATTATCTAATTAAGTACATCACACACGTAACTAAATTCTTGAAACCGATGACTAGTTACAATAAACAGCGTAAACCGGTGTCAAAAACTAGTATGAACTTCTTTCCGTGAAGTGGCTGTAGGTTCCTTTCACTGGATTTATTTATACACACTAAATTGACTCAAGGATCGATATAGAAAAAATATAAAAAAAGGATATGTAATTGGTGTTAATTTATCTTATTTTACGCTGAACTTGCCGTTTAGTCAAACTTTAACTCGTTATAAAGACAAATGATTGAAAACTAGCTTAAATTTAATAAAGGCCATATTCGGCTTACCATAGTGAATTGGCGCTTACATTAAATGGACTGTTTTTTTCTTAAAACCACTTCTAATGGAGCATAAAATATTTATGCTGAGTGTCTACATCCTAATTGTTACAGTTTTGACTTATAATTTTTTAATTTTCTTTTTTTAGGGATATACGAGCGATTCGTCTTAAACTTTGAAATTATGTTCTTTATTTACCTTTACACCACCACTAAAAAAACAAATATTGGTTATCATAGAAAAAAATATATGAATATAATATTTTTTTTTTTCCTGGTTGTGAAGTAGTTTTCACACAACGTTTTTTATTTCTCATAATGGACCATTCTTTGGACTACTATTCGACTAAATATCAAAATTTTCCAAGCGTCCGCCCAACATTCGTCTGCTTGTCCGGATTCAGATTTCCTTTATGTTCAGATTTCCGACCTTTCTCGCCTACAGGTCAACCAATTCTCGTGATTTTGAGCAGTTAAGATATTTAATTGTATAGATTTTTTTGTCGATTCATTTTTACGAAATTTTTCAAAATGTTGAAGTTATAAGGGTTGAAAAGTAGAGTAAAGAAAAAACGAATTTCAGCCATTTTGAAACAACCTCGCCATGTTTACAGCTCACTGTGTGTCTGCGTGTGGCGTCGTAGGTGCCTAACTTATGGTCCAATTGGCACGCAATTTTTTTACTTGTTGATAGTTCTTAGGTTTGGGGAAAATAACCGCAGCCGTTTCCAAATTTAAGCTTTACATAAACAAGTGATAGGACTTCAGGCAATATTGAAGGTAAGAATTCCTAACTTTGTGGTTACAAATCAAATACTCTTTATTGGACACCCGAAATACACAGGAACAAACAAAAGCATGTGATATACAATAAAACAAACATCTTCAGGTTGAGTAGCATTTTAATGTCACTCATTAAGTTTTGAGTCAAAGGTTATTTTTTATATTAGAATGTAGGTTATTATGTGATTAGTTTTTTAAGTAATATTTTCATTAAAACGAGGAAATTGGTTTGAGATTAGTGTAAAGATTCTTGGCAATAAATTATAGAAAGCGCTTCGCAACCAGTTCAGAGCCTGTGGAACACATTACGTTGGGTTTGGTTCAATTTGTTGTAACCGTGGCTACGCAAAATATGTCAGTTATATAACCGTTTTATCGGGAAACTAGTTAGCTTACTTAAACTATTGATCAACATTACAATATATTTTACTTATTGATCTTACTTTATAGCAGTGTTTTTCAAACTTTTTGGTATCAAAGCCCTTAAGAGGCCATATTCCTTTTAAAATTTATTTTTCACATATTATGACAGATATATTAATAATTTCAACGAACTTTTCGAAGTGAATAATACTTTTCCCTGAGTTCTAGATAGCAACACACCTATTTCATGTTTTCATTGCGTGCAGCCGAAAATAAGTTGACAAAACGAGTTTTCTACGTGAATTCTGTCAATATCATGGACATAGAGCACTTACATTAAAGCTCCTTGGTCAGTATCGAGTAGTTTTTGAAATACTCGTAAAAATTATCTTGTCAATGAAAAATTCAAGCTGTAGGCTTCAAATATAAACCAATAGATCTTAATAGCCCTGTTCTAAGTAGTAATATTGATAATAATTATGTTACGAAACATGTTTTATCATAGAGTCTTTAATTATTATTATAGAAGAATACACATATTGTAGCAATTCTTCTTATACATGGACATTGGACGTGAGTCAAGGAGGCTGATATAATAGGTCCCGGTACTGAGCTCTTTGATGTCTTTTACTGGTATCTGAACGATGACTAAAATACTGTGGATTATTCTTAACTAGTAGACAAGCGGCTTTTATGTATAGACACGGAAGTGGGCGTATATTGAATTTCTTATTAAGGTTTACAGGTCTCCAGGCACCAAGCATTATCCAAAGCACAAACACACCTTTTTTGAAGTCTGAAGGCTCTCTCAATGTCTACGAAGATACCCCACACTAGCAACCCGTAACTTAATACCGATGGCACGTAGGCATGATATACCGTGAGCGCTGCTTCGACTGATACAGTTTTTCTTAGTCGCTTTAGGGCAAACACGAACCGATCAGTTTTTTACATACGTGGTCGACATGGTGTTTCCAATTTTAATTTTTGACAATATCTAGGCCTAAAAATGTAACGATGTCGACTGAATCCTTTTGAATTGTTATAAACTATTTCTAAAGGCTGTAGACTAGCATTATAGTGACCAAATTGCATAGCCATTGCCTTTGTTATATTAATTTTAAGATTATTGTTTTTCAACCAGCCAATGGCGTCCGATAACATTTTATTAGCTTTTATCTCAAGCTTATTCTGGTTTTTGCTGTCGCTTTTTACTATCAGGGTAGTGTCGTCGGCAAAGATAATCTAATCTTGTTTATAAAATGTGGCATATCATTAATGGCGAGTATAAATAGCAATGGTCCAAGAATAGGCGTGCGGACATTTTTTTTTTGAGGATGTCAGCCGATTCTATTTTTTATTGGTATCAAATATTTATATGGGACTAATTACACTTAGACTGCTCTAAAAGTCAGAAATGACCGTCAAAGTTCAACATTCCTACAGAGAACTAAAAACGCTCCATACAAAAGGCCTACCTGCATAATTATGACGTCAGCTGTGGATCGGGTACCAGTATTTGTATGGAGAAAATAAGTAATTTGCCAGAAAAAGTGCGTTTAAGTTTATGGATGTCATACAATTGTTATTTTGTTAAGTTATGAGGAATCTAGAATCAATTTCAAATTTTTTCTTGGGTAAAAAAATAACTCATAAAATTTTCGTTTCTTTGAAGTCGCATATTTCGTAAAATATTTTTTAATTTTTTTTCTTTGTATCATGACATATTGAGCGAATTATATTCATAATAACTACCCTATGTTGTATAATTCAACATCAGTCGCATCCCCTATCCTATCCCCTTGAGGAACACCAGTTCCATTGATAAAAATTCCGACCTAAGAATTATCTTAGGCTATTGTGTCTGTTACAATAGCCTAAGAATTATCTTATTCTTTCCATATTTTTGAAATATATCAGTCGTTATTAAATCACCTGTAACAGACAATACCCTAAGAATTTTCTTAGGCTATTGTGTTTCTTACAATAGCCTAAGAATTGTCTTAGGCTATTGTGTTTTGACCTACAGATGATCTAAGTAACGACTGATTTATTTCAAATATGGAAAGAATAAGATAATTCTTAGGCTATTGTAACAGAAACATCTAAATCCATATAATCTAAATAACGACTGATATATTTCAAAAATCAAAACATGAGACACGCATGCGAGATGATGAGATGCGCAAAAGAACCAAGGTTGTGTATACATACAAGGTGGGTCCTGTAACAGGAGCAAAAAATTAAAACATAGATTTTACTCGTCAAACTGCACAACATCTGTTCAGACACTTAAAAAATATACAAAGTAAACAGCGTTTTCAATGTACTCCGTCCAACATTGACATCGCCTTAGCAATTGACATAACTGTCACTTTAAATATCAAATGTTTCGTAATACATTGCTTAATTGAATAAACTTTATTTTACAGGTATACGTTATAATATAAATGAGTTATTTTTAAAAGTTGTTTAATAAATAATGTTCAGTTTGAGGGGTAGAATCCATGATTTAATTTATTGCTCCTGTTACAGGGCCCACCTGGTATAGCTCAGCCTGTCGCCAAGCTTAAGTGGCCGTGGGCGGGGCAGAAAGGTTCTAGGTTTCATACATGTCTGTATCTGTATTTAAAACTCAACGATTAATAGAACCAAGGTAACCGACATAGCTCACAGGATTGCACTGCACGGTGGTAGAGACAATGGGCAGGCCTTGTAGCCCGGAGAACGGATGGACGCCGTCGTTGGCAGCTATAGCGAGGCCTATGTTCAGCAGTCTGTGGCTGATAGATTGATGTTAAAAGCAAAATTAACCCTTTTCATCCGACTTCAAAAAAGGAGGTTCGCAATTCAACTTTTTGTTTGTTTTTAGGGTTCCGTAGTCAACTAGGAACCCTTATAGTTTCGCCATGTCCTTCTGTCCGTCTGTCCGTCTGTCCGTCCGCGGCTTAGCTTCGTGATCATTAGTACTAGAAAGCTGAAATTTGGTATGAGTATGTGTATGTATCACGCCGACAAAACAGTAAAATAAAAAAAAATAAAAAATGTTATTTTCGGGTACCTCTCCAACACCTAAAGTGGGGGTGAATTTTTTTTTTCATGTCAACACTAGTGTGGGCGTGTCGTTGAATAGGTCTTTTAAAAATAATAAGGGTCTTCAAACATAATTTTTTGATAAAGTCAGCAGTTTTGTAAACATTCGCTCCGAAAATAAAAAAATTGCGTCCCCCCCCTCTAACTTTTCAACCACGGGTCAAAAAATTATGGAAAAATTCATGAAAATGAGGCCTTATAAGTACTTTCAATGAAAACTATATTCATTAAAATCGGGTGAGCCGTTTTTGAATTATCGCAAAATTTCATATATTTTTTTAAAAGGACGTTAGTTGACTTCCAGAAGGTAATAAGTAATTAAAGCTACATTGGCGTATACGACCTTTTTATAGAGCTTGAAATCTTAGTCGTAACTTAAACCTCGTGACAGTCTATTGTGAAGGATGAGCAACTACGGAACCCTACACTGAGCATGGCCCGACATGCTCTTGGCCAGTTTTTATTAGTAAGCTTCTCCGCGCTAATGTATTTCATACCTCTTCCTATTTTTTACTATATAATGACATGAATACAATCTTCAATTGTTCAAAGGTTAACTGGAAGATCTCTTCCAATAAGAAAATTAAGAAAATTAAGTCAATAAGAAAATTAACACGCAAGGAAAATAAAACATGTACAAAGGCGAACTTATTCTTATTAGCCCTAATAAGAATAAGTTCGCCTTTGTACATGTTTTATTTTCCAGTTGTTGCATACAATAAAGTGTTTAGTACATACATTTTCACAACCGGGCATGAAGTTAAAGCTTGTGTGTTAATTTTCTTATTGACATAATTTCGTGTAATCCAAGAAAGCTCAGCGGGCGTTATTTATAACGCTCACTGTCTCATGTAATTTATTGGCCATATTTAATATTATCAGTCAAAATAGCTAAACGAGTAGGTAAACGTGTCAACCTGGAAGTGAACTATAAGGAGATTTTGCGGCACCGATTGAATACCGCCAAAGACGCCGTAAATATTAGAACCGTCCATTTTACTCGCCATTTTACCGAGCCGGTTACAACACAGCTTTTGTACCGTTTATGGCACTGGGAACATTATACTTTGAATATTCTCACTAGGACATTGTAGACCCGCAGGCGATCGTTAGAAACCAACGTCGTCGAGTAATGAATCGGGCAGGTTAAGACCGCGTAAACACCAAACAGTGAGCACATTGGTCGTAGAATCGATGTACGTTGAGGCAGAATGGTTCTTCAGTGGCGACCGCGTACCGGAAGACGCAGCATGGAAGGCCCCCAACAAGGTGGACTGATGATGCAATTGGATGTGGGTGGCGCAAGACCGATCTTTGTGGAGAGCATTGGGGTAGGCCTTTGTCCAGCAGTGGATGCCTATCGGCTGATATTAAGATGACTGTGTTTGATAGTGTTTGTTCCTCATTGACTACAGCTTATACGGTGCATGCAGATTTAGGGCAAGCACTCAGTTTAAAAAGGTTTCAAAACATCAAACTGAATCCCAAGACACAGGCTGCGCTTATACGGCTTAAGTCAGAGTTTAAGGCTACCTATGCACTTTAGCATAGTGACGCTTTATAGAGTGGACCAAGCACATGTCTCGAATTTAAATGCACTTCTTTTGGGCTTCACAAAGACGCAGCCTGATTTGTTCATTATCTCTGCTCAGCTTCAGTGGACAGGGCAGCCTTAATGACTGTATACTAGGAAGCTACAGCCTGTTTGCTATTTGTGTTTTAGACAAATACGTGTGCGCCTGTGTTCTCAATATGGGCAATTTCAGGTTCGTACCTCCTGGTCTAAAACAGGTTTAATAATTAACTAATATCCTTACTCAAGGATTGCGGCAACGTCTTTCTAATACCTAACCGTTGGTCGAGCCAGTTTAGGTACTGTCAGATCTTTCGTTATCACTTCTTCGCCTTATTTGTATAACGTGGACGTGGCTCAAAAGAGCCGTATACCATTGAATCTTAATGGTTATACTCAGAAGAAAAGCTGTCATGTATCCATCTGCTATCCGGACCGACACGGCCATCCTGTCCACGACAGCGGTGCGGCGAGCGACGTTCATAACGTAAGAGTAAGCGAGACATCACGCTCGGACCTTCCGCTTCCACCTTTGGGAGCCACTGGCCGCTCCGATGATCACGCGAAGCCATGGCCGGACAGTTACGCGCCGCAAGCTGGACTTTTTTTTTGTAGTCAGTCGTAGCGATGCGTACGCCTAAAGGCCAATTGTACGGCATTTCACGCAAACAAGCAATAAAATCGTTACGTCTTTTAGCTGATGACGGTGATTAACATATTCTCAAGCAGCTTTTGCGAATACAACAGAGAGAACCTTCCGTATAGTATTGAATTCTGTGACTAAACTACGGAAATACTTTGCTCAAGCGTCACACTCTTCAACTAACTGCTTCATTACTTATATACTACTTAGGGAGTCTCGTCTCTATTTAATCTGCATATTATTCAGAATATTCATTAATCGGTCTAACTGAATAAATAGGTAAGCAATCGATGTTGCTACGTTTAATCAGAAGCTTTCCAAGCGGCACTTAAGTAAAGTATGGAAACTGATGAATATCATTCGCACACCGTGTATTCAGAATCAAATTAATTTGCAAAACTCACTTTATGTTACTATTCATGAAATCCGGACAAAGGAGAGGAAATAAAATTAAAATAAAATAAAATTCATTTATTTCGCGCAACATAGACTCATATTTTAAAAGTAGCTGAGCTTTAGCAGCTTGCAATAAGCTTACATAAATCGGTCTAACCCCAAAAGCAATGCTACCATTGCTACTAGACGACGTAATACAAGTAGTTATATAGAAAACATCCATAATCATATGGAGGATTCGAACCGGGATTCAAACCCAAGATGGCTAGCTTTCCAGCTTTGTAGTCGTGTTGTCAAAAATAGCAGGAGTAGAGGAGTAAAATCTTTACCAAAGCTCAAAGTGACTACGAAATAATTTTAATAAATGAATAAAAGGCCAATACTTATAAAAATACTTTAAACTAACTTAAAGAGTCGGCAAGCAGCACGGATAGCTACCCCTGATGAAGACCTGAGTTGGAAACATGTCGGGCCGTTCCTGACAATTTTTACGTGAGTTTAAACCGTTTTTATAATTATTAAAGATATCACGATAGTCTAAAACGTCGTTAAGGAATTCCCATACACGCCATAAATCATTAATTCATTCTAAATTACGCAGAATCTTAAAAAATGCCGAGTTATGTGACACAATCACGGGGCTGAGACAAATTGACAAAATTAATGTAATGAAGCCATAGTTCAAGGGTTCATCGACATAACATCGCCCGTCACTCTCTCACAGTACAGCGAAGAAAGAGATAGGTAATTCTCGCGCGAGAAAGAGTCACAGTTGTGCTATAGGTGCTGGTGGCGCCTCATTTGCATACATATATCATTCCGCGTACGCCTCATCTGCATACAGATGTCTATCGAAATTAGTTATATATTGTTAGCAGCCGTAATCTTTATGAAATAAATATTATAAAGAGCATCATATCTATACTGTTCTAGATTGGTATTGAAAATCACTTTTCTATGGAGGGGTCATGATTTCAGGAAAATCTTAAGAGGCCTTATTCCTTTTAAATGCTGATTGTTTTAGACATTTTTCTCTATGATCAAGCATGTTTCTTAACATACTATTGATGTTACTACCTAGAACAGGGCTATTGGGATTTATTGGTATATATTTGAAACCTACAGTTTGAATTTTTCATTGATAATTTTTGTTTCAAAAAGTACTCGAAATTGACAAAATTCACGCAGAAAATTAGTTTTTTTCAATGAAAACATGAAAAAGCTATGTTACTACCTAGAACTCGGGGAAAAGTATTAATCACTTCAAAAAAATTGGTTGAAATTATCAATATATTTCTCATAATATGAAAAAAAAAATTGAAAAGGAATAAGGCCTCTTAATAGCGTGATGCAAGATCGTCATTTGTTTTGTATGGGCGCGCGAAGGCGCCATCTATTTTCATAATTTCATATTAAAATTGAGTCATATAGAACCAACAAGTTAGCAACATTCATGTTTTTTAATGTAGCAGTTATAGTTAAAATAACTTACTTATACGATTTTCAGCCATATCGGATGTTGCTGACTTTGCTTCTATATGTTTCAATTGTATTGAAAATATATTTTTCTACGGAGGGGATTTGGAGAAAAATCTTAGCGCGATGCAGGAAATGTCGATACTTAAGTATAAAAGAAATATAGTGCATTACATACCTAGGGCGGTGAATTCGTTAATGTCTCAGATCGCAGGTGTTTGTGATCTGAGCGAAGGTGAGGGCCATAAATATGCGACCTAGGGCTTTCCGTATTGCCGCCCGTGGCTTCTCTAAAGTTTTACGTCAGCCTTGGCCAGGAAATGACAATGTCTTCCCGCGCAGCGGTCAGAAAACGCCACTTACAGCATAGGTTGACGTAAAAATAGTTATAAAAGCTTATTTTATTATATTTAGTTCATCCTTCGCTTGAGACATCTCACACAAATGTCCATTATGTCACATTATACCCTATCTCCGAGTCTTTGACAAGTTCAACGAACCTACATTTTGTTTTGCATTAAATATCACAATCACCATCATATCGCTCGCTATTCCAGTTTTATGACATTAAATGCCTTTATATCCTGTATCGGAACTTTCATAATGAAGTTCATGCCTTTAATGCCAAGGTGAACGTTCACAATCACGATACTGAGTCTAACCCGCACTAACATTTCTACATCTTGATAAATAACTTTGTAATTCGCCTGAACAATACCCAAAATGTTATTGTACAGAATAATTATGATAGATGGTTGTGTAAGCTAACCTTGGTAGAAATGAATAGGAAATTTAGCAATGTCGCCAGTGAGAGATGTCCACACGCCGTATGTGGAGCAAAACGGACTGACGGGAGAGGGCACGGTGTGAGGTAGCAGCGATTGTTAGAAAGATGAGAAAATAACATACGTTCAAGAAGCCATAAGGCTCCTTTTAAAAATATATATATTATGATAAATATATTGATAATTTCAACCAAATTTTTTAAGTGAATAATACTTTTCCCCGAGTTCTAGGCAGTAACATAGCTTTCATGCTTTCATTGCGTGCAGTCTAAAAGTTGAAAAGAAAAATCCGCCTGAATTTTGTCAATGTTAAGTAGTTTTTGAAATAAAAATTATCAATGAAAAGTTCAAACTGTAGGTTTCAAATATATACCAATAACTCGAAATAGCCCTGGTCTAGGTAGGAACATCAATAATATGGAAACATGTTTGATCATAAAGAAAATGTCAAAAACAATCAGCATTTTAAGAGGAATAAGGGTTCTTAATATGGTGACGACTGATGTTAAATCTTACAGCATACTGTAGTTATATGAATAAAATAAGCTCAATATGTTACGAAAAAACAAAAAAAAAATTTTTTTTTTCAGTGTCTTCAAAGGTAGGTACGCAAATTTTATGCTTATTTAAAATCCAAAATAAATTTGAAATTGTTTTCAGAATAGAATCCTCATAATTTACTAAAACAATAATTGCATGACATTTATGAACTTAAACGCACTTTTGGTGAAAATGGCAAATTACTTACTGTCTCCATACAAATATTGGTACCCATAACATATAACATGACGTCACGTTTAGTATGGAGCGTTTTAGCGCTCTGTAGGAATGTTGATTTTTGACTGTCATTTCTGACTTTTAGAGCTGTCTAAGTGTAGTTAGCCCCGTAGGTATAGACATTTGATCCCTATAAAAAAAAATTAAAAGTGACATTCTCAAAATCAACATTAGACAAAACGATGTCCTCCGGCCAGATGGAGCGATGATATACTTACGCAAGGAACTGATGAAACGAAGTGCTGAAAAAGAAAGACTATCTCCTATTGAATAAATATCATCATGCAGGGTCATCATTATCATTATCATCCTGGTGTTAAGTACCAGCGAGCGCCAGGTTCCGCCTTCCGTATCTTTGCCTTCCACTTTGTCTGGTGTTTTGCATGCTCAAATCATCATACATAGGAGTTAGAAACTATGAGAGATAGCTAAATCTGTTTCCCTGCGTCTTATAGTTTCTGTGGGACGGCCCTCGGCCCAGGGAGCCGATGGATGCGCTCTGCACAGGATAGCACCTTGTAGGGAGCTATGGAGGCCTATGTTCAGCTGTGGACGTCTGTGGCTGATAGTTTTTTTGCCGCTACTGTAGATATAGTTTCTCGGTTCTCCGTACTTATACAATAAATAAATACTTGACCCATTTGGATTGATCATTCTGTACCTATTATGATTTTGAGGATCCGTATAAATATTTATATTCCTGAATCGCTTATATCTTTGCTTTTGCGCCGATCAGATTGGTAAACACGAATAAGTAGCCATGGTTTGAGATGAATTTAATTGTTACCTATAATTCATTACCGTCGTCGGGCAATTCTCTATTGCATGCTGCTTTATATGTAATAATAAACATCTTACTTTATACCGTTGTCTGTTGTAATTGTAAGATTATTACGAGTAAACTAAGTATCATGTTTACTTAAAGACTTGCGGTTGCCTGAAGTAAATTATTGTACCATAAAATAGTATTAAAGAAAACACAAATATTTAAATCAATTTTTAAAGACTGTTCACAACAGGCAATGCCTTTGCTAAGAGGCTTTCACTTCGAATCAAACAGTTTAGTGTAGTAAATACGTATTATAATATAATTATTATCGCCATTATACTCGTAGTACTACATGTATTTTTCCTAGTCAAGTTGCATTTAGTCGTGATATCTCTTCATTTCAAACGTCAAATTAAGTTTAGGAAACACCGTAGTCACTGTTGTAGAAGTGGTACAGGATAATGTAGAATTACCTAGTACTTAAAAAGTAAGCCAAATAAGATATTATGATAATAAGGTGACAAAATGTAAGCAAGAAAACCTCGTTTTATTAAACAGATAATAAAATGATCTCCAAAAGACTTGAAATGGAGATACAGCTTTGCACAGTATTAAAATTCAATTCAATCCGTGTATTGCAATAATATAGTATTACATTAGGTGATACAGGTATATACAGTGTTGCTTATATGTTCTACCAAAGAAGGCATGCACAAAATAATAAAACAATAATTATTCCAATTATTGATACCTACTATTTTAGCACACCTATTGTCTAAGATTTCTAAAGAATTATATAAAATCGTTAAAATAGGTATTAAAAGAAGGTGAACTTGAAAGTGATTTGTAACGATGGGGTGGCATCATCACGACGAAAGCTCTTTTTCATTAACAAAGATAAAATATATAATTATGCATATATTGTTACCTACATAATTCAGAATAAGTAATGTGTGCGCATTTTAATCCAATTTGACAGGTTACAAAATTCAAAATGGCGGCGCGTTACCAAATGTTCTCATTTTTATTGCGAATCTCGTGATTAGCGACAGATCGCGAACTCGTTGATATAATTTATCTCCGTGTTGCGCAACTGATGTATGTAAGAGGTGCAGACGTACCCTTTCACGAGCAGCTACCGGAACTCTAGTAATTATAGAAACCAAATCTAATGGTAGACTAGAGTTAGATGGCTGGGTAATTAAGATAATGTCTACGACGTGGTTGGCTTTGAGGAAGTGCAGGTGCTAAAGCTGGTAGTCCAAAATCAAAACGTTTATTCTGTAAGTAGGCCACTCACATATCTGAATGTGAATCTAGCGGCATTTCATTAAGAGGCCTTATTCCTTTTAAAATGGTGATCGTTTTAGACATTTCTCTATATGATCAAACATGTTTCTTTTCATTTTATTGGTGTTACTACCTAGAACAGGGCTATTGGGATTTATTGGTATATATTTGAAACCTACAGTTTGAATTTTTCATTGATAATTTTTGTTTCGAAAACTACTCGAAATTGACAAAATTCACGCTGAAAATTAGTTTTTTCAACTTATTTTCGACTGCAAAGCTCTAAAAGTCAGAAATGACTGTCAAAGTTCAACATTCCTACCGAGGACTAAAAACGCTCCATCCATTTGGCCTGCCTACACATGACGTCATCTCATCTATGAACTCACATATTTAAAAAAAAAATATATTTTTTTTTTCTTTGTATCATAACATATATTGAACTAATTTTATTTATATAACTACACTTTGTTGTATAATTCAACATCAGCCCCCTATTATAGTATGTGTTAGTACAAAATGTATCATGACCATGTATCTTTCCGCTACTGTTCTTAATAATCGTACCACTTACTACTCAAGGACGCCTCAGTGTTGGTACACTACAAATAGGGCTGCCATCCGTCCGGGTTGCCCCGGATAAGTCCTAGTAACCCGGACTTTTTACGTGAAGAAAAGAACGATTGTTTTTTAATAATATTATTTTCGGACACGTCCGGGGGAAACTGCGATTTACGACAAATTTCCGGATTTTCTAGTCTTCGTCCGTGTTCGGCAAATTTAGAGATGGCAGCCCAAACTACAGACAATAACTTACGTCGACTCACGTACTTACTACCTTCCTTATGTTTGCGCTAAAGCGTAACCTCCTTTCTTCGCGTATCAAAATTGCCGACCTTGGCTCGCAATAGAATAACGATATAATTAATAACGAAAAATTGGTAATGCGATATTTCGCCAGACCTTAAAGTACGTTCTGTCAAAAAGAGTGCGCTTGTTTACTATTTTTGATTCATACTTTGTACACTACTTTCCTAAAGATGAGGGTAGTGTAATATTTTACCTAGTCAGAATTTACGGATAATAACTTTGATATGATAACATCCTGTGACCGAAATGTCAATGTCATCGTGTCCATCGAGAAAAGAATCGTCATTTGAAAATCCAATAAAAAATTGCGTAAGTTTGCCCTTGAAATTCGCTCAAATGTAGGCCAATATAACATTTAAGTACACTCACATAGTATTGCAAAAATTTAGTTTATTTCATCACTTAAATTTTTCGGATGTCAGTTAATCTGACAAATTGATCGAGAAAATAATCCAATAAACGATGATTCTGTACGAATGAAGAATATTGTAAGAGCAGTTTATTTTCCTTAAAAGTGAATTTAATACCGTTTAATACGATTTGCAGTAATTCTGTGTCATTCTGCGTCGTGATTCACCCATCTTGTGCTTAAGTTGCGTAACATATTATGCACTTTGCGACCAATTTGAGAGCCCGAAAAGAGCAAAAACCATATGACATTTGCAATTTTGGAGGAGTCTGTTATTTACGTTAAGAGATGTGTTAATGGTTGCCATACAAAGGTATCATTATCTTTTTGAAAGGAAAGAATTATTTTTGTAAATACGGTAACTTTAATGTTTACTATGAAATATTGACAGTAAAACTATATCTTTAATAAGATTTGTTTGTTTACAGTAATTAATTGTCAAATATTATAATATTTATGCTACAATAGCTTCCATTTTGCTTCATGGTCCTTAATATGTACATTAAACTGCATTTAATATCAATTTTCATGAAAAGTCAGTCACTGTAAAAAAAATCTCGATAGAACGGCTCATGAATATGTTGTATGGTACATCAGATTTGGAGATAAAACGACAGATGTTAAGCAAAAACTGCGAAATGTCACTTTTATCAAGCACTTACCGTAACGCAATTGTGTAGCCGGATTAAGTCTTATTAATGTGTTGTCAGAAAGGAAAGAATTATGCATCTTGTCATACAAGCATCCTACTATAATAAGATTAATAAGTGCAAACGTTGTTGGATGTTTATTACTCAATAACGCGTAAACCGTTCATTCTTTGGAATCACATAAGATAGATCAGTGGGTCTATGATGGTTGCGTTTATCACGCGATAAATAAGTGACAAAGCATCCGTCACGTTGTGACAATATGCGAATGTGAGTGACAGATGCTCTAAACTTTAATTACCACGTGATAAACGCAACCATCATAGGCCCGCTGGTCATTGAATTAGGACATAGGATATTTAATTCCCGATAACGTAGACGAAGCCATGTATACACAATATATCTAATATTATTACTTGTTTCTACTACACAATGTGATATTACATGTTTCTAAAGTGACTTCATTTTCACGTCGTATTCCTTTGTTACAAAACTGTTTTAGAGTTTTTTTTTATTATATCTCACTTATAAATATAGCATTATGTTAGTATTATTTCATGTTAACCCTGAAAGCTAAAAAGCTTTCAGGTTTCAAAAAAAATCTTGAAAATTATAATAAACATTGCATGGCTACGTACGATATTATAGTGGCCAATGGAGACCCATTTCAAGTATTAGCATAGTACAGCAACTCTAGCACAACTGTGTACGCGACTCTATCGTGCGCGAGATATCTATTTCTTTTTGAGCAGTACTGTGAGAGAGTGACAGGCAACGCTATGCCGCGTGAAAAGACTCGCAAAGCATAGTTGTGCTAGACGGGCAAGAATTAATTTATTAACAACAAATTGGCAATGAATGTTTTAGAGTTTCTCTCTTTTTGGTCGAACGTAGTGTTGCCCTATTACAGTTGAACTGCGCGGGTACCTATTAATTTGTACTTTGTTTTATTTCTCTCGTCAATCATACTCGTATATGCAATATTGAAGCGGATGGCGCAGTGGTAGTGGAACTGCCCACTGAGCCGACAGTCCTGGGTTCGCATCCCGGCAAGGGTAAATATTTGTGTGTTGAACTCGAATATTTGAAATGAAATGAAATGAAATGAAATGAAATGAAATGAAATGAAATGAAATGAAATGAAATGAAATGAAATGTTCTTTATTGCACGATTATGGAAAATTCACATTGGTGAAGATGTTACAATTTTCGTAGAGTCGCATAATCTACCCATTAGAGCATGCAATAGTGGGTTGAAATTGTAAATTAAATATTACACAATCATTTTAATTCTGAGCAATATAGACAATGGCTTAAATAATTATAATAATACGTTGTGACAGCACATTAACAATATATAAATTTGATTATTAAACTTGTCATGCATTTTATTCAGCTTAATGTTTAAGTCATAACTATTGTACAAAAATAATAATTAATTACATATTTTCAATGTCAAAAGTGATTTTATCTACTTAAATAATGATTAACTAACAGTATTATTAAATTTCAGGTCACATTCAAAATATTCATTTAAATTATAAAAACAATTCTGGGCTAGAATTTTTTTTAATGTTGTTTTAAATTTGATTCCCGTCATCATTTTAATTTGATTAGGCAGGTGATTATAGATCTTAATACTATTAAAATACATTCCCCTGCGTACCATAACTAACTTTGAACTTGGTACCTGTAGGTTCAACAGATACTTATTTCTTACTGGTCTTGTGGCTTCTTTTAAATGAAATTCTGACGGATTATTTTTGATGAAAAGGCAGCATTGTAAAATATAGACGCAGGTCAGTGTTAGGATTCCTTGGCTTTTAAATACACCTCTGCATGACTCATCGTCCTTTAGTCTAAAGATAGTCCGTAGACACCTCTTTTGTAAAATGAAAGTTGATGGAGCATTTACGGAGTTTCCCCAATATATTATTCCGTAGTTTAATGCCGAGTAGATGTAACCGTAATAAGCTAACATTGCCGTCTTTGTATCTGCTTTACTAACAAGCATCTGCAACCCATAACAAAAACCTCTTATTTTGCTGTTTAGCATTTCTATGTGGTGCTTCCAGTTAAGATGTGTATCAATAACTACCCCTAAAAACTTGTACGAAGTCACCTCTTCAATCTCAGTGCCATTGTAGTTTATATTTAACTCTAGTGATTTAGCCTGATGCGGTCTGAATTGCATGTATTTAGTTTTTGTTAGATTTATACTGAGGTTGAGTGTAGTTAGCCACTGCACAATGTTCTCCAGCGTACTGTTAACATTTAATTGGTATTCTGACTTACTTAGTCCCTTACCCAGGATGAGCACAGATGCATCATCTGCATAAAGAGCACTAAGGTGTGGATTAATTTTCGCGAACTCATTTATGTATATAAGAAAAAACAGTGGTCCTAGGATGCTGCCCTGTGGTACTCCTATCTTGTTCTCTTCAAACAGCGAAAGCTTTGATTTGTAACACTTATCTCGTTCATCGAAATATCTTATTTTTCAATGTTCTGGATTATGTTCTTTGTTATGGATGTGTTCTATGTGTTTAAGTATATATTTATATATCGTCGTTCAATGCAAGGTTTCTAGTTTACTGATGAACTGGACTTATTTATGTTGATTTCATGTTTTTTCGATATGAGTGTATAACGTAGGAAAATCATACTAGAGCCGTTTCAAAAATGTTTTTTTTGTATAATTTCTTTATTCAAGATTACGGTAATATACACTAGCTCTAAACTTAATACTGCGTTAAAAAGAGCGTTGCACCTCAACTACAAGCTTTATTAAAAAATATGCTAAACAAGTGCAAAATGCTAAAATTATGACTGAAAGATCTAGATCAGTACTTGCAACATTTCTCCAATTACTGTTGTTAACTAGTAACTCATTCTATAATTAGACGGACAATAAAAATAATAAACAGTACATAACCACACTTCGTTTGGCCAATGGAAAATAGCTCGTGTTCCTTCGAGCGGAGGCAATGAAGTACCTATTCAAATGATGTGTTGTCTATTGGTAAATAGTTTGTAAGTCTGTGTATTCAGATTTATGCCCGACAAATTGCGTTTTGGCCCACGCCATATTGCCGATCTTTAGAGGTACTAATTATTTTTACGCCACACTAGGCCGTAAGAGGAATTTAGTGACCGCTACGCGGGGACAAAATCTCACTTCCTCCCCAAGGCAAGACGTAAAACTTTAGACAAACCACGGGTGGTAATTAGTAAAGCCCTAGATCGCTTATTTACGATCCACCTGCGCTCTGGGACATTCACGGCTTCCTCGTCCTAGGTATGTACTCGTAAAGAACTATATTATTTGTTTTCGTTATGGGTTTGTAATAGGTATGGTGGGTACGGAGCGAATATAATTGTTAATGAGGTAACTTAGAAACGAATTGGCAAGATCTTGGATAGGTGGCAATATCGAATATTGAATTAAAACCTAGATTCAGTTCGCAAAATACTGCAACGCCCGATTTTTTAATTTTGGAATATTTATGTAATATCTACTCAAGTGGATCTGTAACAATCTGGTGGTTCCGAGTAAACATAACATTTCAAAAGACATTATTGAGTCGTTTTCAATAAACATGCTGCAAAAAGAGGTTATACAGCCTTTATTAAGCTTATTTCAGCTGTATAAGCGCTTATATAGACTATGTGATACTTGGGTAAAGGCTTAATAAAAACAAAACTACAGTCGCATCCTTTGTGTAATAAAAGTTAGTCATACAAAAGATACTTTCGTTACACAAAGGCAGCAATTTCGTTTTGTTTTAACTAATAGCCCAAGTCATATAATATTTTCTTAAATTGATTTCGATTAGAATACATTGTTATATGGTGAGTTAATGTATTTTTTTGGGTATAGTTCCGTTCCATAGTTAAGTGCTATAATAGTTAAAAAATATTTGTTTCTCCAACAGTTATTTACTTTTCGGGAAATATTCAAGGCTCATGTACAGTCGCCATCATATATATCGTAGCATGTAAGGTATTCATAAATATCTGAACACGACTCTTATTGACCGGGCGTTACAGTACATGTTCACATATTTATGAACGCCTTATATGCTGCGATATATCTGATGGCGAGTGTACTACGCAATCGCCTTATCTTCATTGTAAAGTACATTTTATCAATTATAAATAGAAATATTATTGCTGCTAAAAAATGTTGACCGATTTTATATTTCAGAAATAAAACATTGCTAAGTACATGTTTTTTGAAAGCGGCTCAATAATTGTTAATTAGTATAATATGTTATTTAAATTATTTGCGTAGTCATATAATTGCATTGTATCTGTACCATGCGAGTATGGCTGCCATCCTTCCGGGTTTTCCCGGATTTTTCCTAGTTTGGAAGCCGTCCGGGCAGGTTTTCAATAAGTGTCCGGTAAAAACCCGGACACTTTTTATGTGAATTAAAAAAAAACGATTGTTTTTTTAATATTTTTTTTTCGGACACGTCCGGGGAAAAAAGCGATTCATGCCAAATGACCGAATTTATTAAGCCTTTGTCCGGGTTCAGTTAATTTAGGAATGGCAGGTCTACATGCGAGATAAGTTCATTCGCAACCAAGCAGCGGCTACCTTTGTTTATAAATAAATCAATAAATATGAATATCGGACAACCTCACACAAATCGATCTTGTCCCAAATTAAGCTCAAGAAGGCTTGTGTTATGGGTACTAGACGACGATATACCTACTTATATAGATAAATATATACTTAAATACATAGAACAACCATGACCCAAGCACAAATACATTCATACATTTTGTTTACATTCGGCCCTCTCTCGGTGATAGCGTGAACTAGCTACACAATACATTCTAAGCCTTCACTTCACTACATTGATCCAATAAAGGTACCGTGGTTCTTGATTGCTTTTCTACTATAACAGATGGCACTGTTCCTTAATGTCTTATTAGATTGTCTGCGGAATAATACAAGTGTTTATTAGTTTAATTTCTTAAACTTATTTTCATTAGAATACATTGTATGTTATTTTTAATGTATTGTTATGGTGAGATGTTTTTTTTTTGTATGTAGTTTGTTCCATATAGTAAGTGAATGTTATAGTTAAAAAATTGGGCAAGTGCGAGCCCGACTCGCGCATGAAGGGTTCCGTACCTATACATATATATAATCTATAACAAGTTTGTTGTATGGGAGCCCCCCTTAAATATTTATTTTATTTAATTTTTAGTATTTGTTGTTATAGCGGCAATAGAAATACATCATCTGTGAAAATTTCAACTGTCTAGCTATCACCGTTGTTGAGATGCAGCCTGGTGACAGACGGACGGACGGACGGACGGACGGACGGCGAAGTCTCAGTAATAGGGTCCCGTTTTTACCCTTTGGGTACGGAACCCTAAAAAGGGCAAGTGCGAGTCCGACTCGCGCATGAAGGGTTCCGTACCATAATTTCAACTCAACGTTTCTGTTTAGCCTTATGGTTGACTGGTAGAGAATGCCTTGTGGCATTAAGTCCGCCATTTGTACTATTTTGATCTGTGCAATAAATTTTAAATAAATAAAAAATTTATAACAAGTTTGTTGTATGGGAGCCCCCCTTAAATATTTATTTTATTTTATTTCTAGTATTTGTTGTTATAGCGGCGATAGAAATACATCATCTGTGAAAATTTCAACTGCCTAGCTATCACCGTTCTTGAGATACAGGCTGGTGACAGACGGACGGCCGGACGGACAGCGAAGTCTCAGTAATAGGGTCCCGTTTTTACCCTTTGGGTACGGAACCCTAAAAATATTTGTTTCTCCAACAGCAAATATTGCCAAAAATCATGATTCGCTTATGGAATTATTTACTTTTCGGGAAAAATTAAAGGCTCGTACAAAATCGCCTTATCTACTTGTCAAGTACATTTTATCAATTGTATGAAAAATGTAAACCGATTTTATATTTCAGAAATAAAACATTGCTAGTAAATATGAATAAAACGTAAACCAATTACATAATTATAATTTCCTTAAGGTTTAGGTACTTAATAATATATACTTTTAATTTCGTGTTTTTTTTCTTTGTTAAAAGTATATTAAAAGTCAAAAAGGGGTTTAAATTCTTACTAAACACTACGGCATTATGAAACAATTTTTAAAGAGGTGTTAATTAGGTACAGTCCACCAATTTAATCCTGGGACTATATATAGAACTCTTTCACATTAAGACAACGAACTTCGACGCAGTGTTTCTTTCGTTAAAAATGTGTTGATTCTAAGATACTGCGATAAGGTGCCATAGTGGCGTAGGGTTAAAAGTGGTTGAGAGTACACATCTGGCCATTACCTTGATATTAAAATATTTTGAATATTCGCGCAAAAGCAAGAGATGGCACGAGTCAAAATATTTCGAAAGCTTATGCGTATGTATTTATTCGCAGTAAAATGTTTTGAAATGTTATCAGATCAAGAAAAATCTTACTACACTTGAGGACATGCAGACAGGTTTTTTTGCATTTTGAATAATTTTTTTGATTGCAGAAATATTGAGTAAGAACAGCGTTTTTGAAGTACTGACGTTCTTACTTATTCTTACTGATGTAAAAAATGTATTGCTATAAAATTATATTTGAATGTATTGCTATAAAATTATATTTGAATATAGGTAATATAACATGAAACGGTACCTACCTCGTAATTTTCCTAATACAATTAACGGCATAATATTTCATTTTCATTTCATATTTCAGTAATGACTCGATGAAATTCTAGTTGTTTACTTTTACATAAATACTAAAAAGTTTTTGTAATATAACTACTGCATGTTTATTTTTGCTAAGATTTTGATTTGATATACTCATACGTTTAGATGTAAGGATGCAATGACAATGCATAGAGCCTTCACAATAATTACATCATAGGTCGTTATCAAAGGTATTGTAAGTTACCGAATATGACTTCCTATAGCCACACACGTTTCTGACTGTCTTAAGTACTTTTATGACTCATTATGCCACACTATGGTGCCATAACGTCTAATATTAAAAACTGCAATCATTAATAACCGTGTGACTACAGACTGTCAACCGACCGCGAGAAAAACTCCAAACAGTGCAATGTAATAGCAGTAACAGATTCTAATTATTTTTTTGCTACACTATATTAGTCCTGGCGTGTACGAGTGTGTGAGTCTGGCAACAATAGGACAATGAGGCTTTGTTGTGTATGTAGTAATGTACAGTGGGTATATAGGGTAATTCTGTTGATGCATTGAATGATAGACGTGGAAAAATCTGGACGGGTAATTAATAATGTTTTTGTTCGATAATTTGGCCTCCCGAGAGTTTTAATTAAATTAAAGAAACACAAAAACGTTTTGTTGGTTTAACTATTAGGTTTATTAGCTTCAAATTTATTTCGCTTCTTCTACTTCCTTTTATGGTCCAAATTTTCACTTATTTCTCGTCAATGTACTTAAATATGTCATGTAGTTGGATCCAAACTTACTCAATAAAAATACTAATTTAAATAAACACATACATTTTATTGACTATCGATTGCTTACAACACACTCATGGTAATAAAATATAACACAGATAAGATTTTTCACCATATTTATAAAGTGATTATCCGACACCAAGCATTAAAAAAATATTTTTAAATCCATTTCAGTAGATGCACTGGAAAAAATAGCCTGTGAATCCTACTGACATTTCAGTAAGCCTAACTGCAAAAACAGTTAAGCTTACTGACATAACAGTTTCAGTAAGCCAACAGTAGGAATCAATCGCTATTTTTTTCAGTGTGCCATCTTTTATGAGCTTTGTAGCATCTAACTATCTATACATATTATAATGAAAATGAAGTGCGCCGGAGCTTTACCTTGCTGTTGATTAAATACTCGTAACCTAAATAACGCATCTACCGAGTAGTTGTTCAGACAACAGGTGATAGAAAAATCAGCTCAATCATAGCTTGTTAACATGTTCGTTTACTACCTAATTATTAACTATTTGACGGAGTTGATAAGATAAGGGTTAAAAGTTTATATGACGTGTGTTTGACATCTCATAATCATGCCGTTTCATTCAGATTATAATTCTTATGTTCATATGCCGCCAGTATAACTAAGTATTATAACTATATTATAACAAAACGGGAGTTAATCGCTCTAAAAAAAGTGCTTATTCAATTACCTCGACGTTTCGAACGTGATGTTACGTGACCATAATTAACACTTTTTGAGCGCGATTCGCAATTTTTGAGAAATCAATATAGTATAACTACATATTATATGCCAAATTAAGCCAAATCAAAATAAACTTGGTAATAGGAGTCTGCGATATTTTTTTTAGAGAAACTCCATAATATTTTTTCTTTAATTTTTGTTTTGTTAATTTTTTTATAATGGATTGTTTTCTATACCGAAGTAAGCATGTCTTTTAGTGGTTTGGGACTTGGGTACTACTTACGTTATAAATGAAAGGGGCTCCTTTGTAAAATAGCTTTTTCTAATATATTAAGCAGGTGAGAGATCTGCTGTAGTCTTTGACTTACCATTAAAAAAAGGGAATTTACCTTGAATGAACATTAGAAACTTGATCGTTTTTATTTAACTTGACGAGTAAAAGTGCCTTGAAGAATTGTAAGAGCAAATATATGGATAAGAATTATGCGTGTGTTTTTTTATCTAATCGATAAAAACTACAGAATACATTGGTGTACGGGTTAGAAATGGATCTATATTGACTGACTGACAGTTTATAGATTTTTATTAGACATTCTCGGTTAGAAATATTTTGCCGATTAGAATTATGTTCAAAATATGTTTGGGCTTACTTACGAGCTATTTACGCAATGCGGAGCATATAAAGTTTTGATTGCTCTTTCATGTCCTAAAAAGTAAATATAAATATTACTTATATACCTAAGTAGCAGCGACAGCACCTATTAGGTAGCATACCGTGGTTCTAAAACCCAAGGAGTAGCTAATTGTCTTTTTTAGGGTTCCGTACCCAAAGGGTAAAAACGGGACCCTATTACTGAGACTTCGCTGTCCGTCCGTCCGTCCGTCTGTCACCAGGCTGTATCTCAAGAACGGTGATAGCTAGACAGCTGAAATTTTCACAGATGATGTATTTCTATTGCCGCTATAACAAAAAATACTAAAAATAAAATAAAATAAATATTTAAGGGGGGCTCCCATACAACAAACTTGTTATAGATTATGGTGCGGAACCCTTCATGCGCGAGTCGGACTCGCACTTGCCCAATTTTTTTTCAATGTCGATACCATAATTTGTGCTTTTTTTCTATTTAGTGTAAGTACACTAAAATTAAGTAATTTTAGTGGGTACTTAGTATAAAATATATTACCAAACCCACCGTAAAGAGTTAGTTACTCATATCTTTGCTGCCTGTACCCGTAATATCCAGATGGAGAAAAATAAAAAGTCGTTCTTTAGGGTGACTAAATAATATTTTTTTTAGTATTAAATGAGTTTAGTAATTATGTAATAGCATAAATGATGGTATCTAATATAACGCCAAAATATCCTAACCTTACTGGTTATACAAGATGTAAGGGAGCTTTAGTATTTGCTTCGGAAGCAAACAGTAACTCGTGACAGGTCAAAACAACTTATAAATCAACCTAGTTGATGTGCAAATTAAGTACCTACATCATAACAGCATCCTTTCAATCTTTCACACCGCATGGTGTAACGTTCTCAAGCCACAATCTTACCATAAAATGGCCTTATAATAGCCATAAGTGCTATAACAAGTCCATAACAAGGTTACTAAACTTACGGCAGACGTTGCTCCACTTCGACCTTATTGCGCATGAGTCGAATTTGAGTAAAACGGCGTAATTTCATAGTTCTATCGTTGGCGCATACGTCGTTTTTAACGGGAAAGTAGAACATGCCGCGTCACTGGCTGACGACTACTTGGGAAATGTTGAGAAAATTTTAGGTCATATATGAGTTGTTTACATGTTGTATAAATAAGGCTGAGCTCTCGATTAATGTAAAAAAAAAAATTGTGATAATCAAAAACTGGCACATTTAGCAAAAAAATACCTAAAATTAATGTTTGTCGGACTTTAAAAATATATGTTTGACATTTAGAAAAGGATACTAGTTAGTTATTAAATATGGACAACAGCTAACTGCATAAGAGTTTGTTTTTAAATTTGTTTCTTGGAAGAGTAATATGAAATTACAGTCATCTGTAATTATCGTACTGTGAATCTAATATTGCCGTTTTCTATAAAATGTTGCAGTAATAATATGTCTTGTTGTATAAATGTGATTATAAAGTGTTTTGAAATGTGGTGTAACTAGTTATTGAATTATAGCCTGTTGACTTGATTTATAGCAAATTAAGAAAAGGATATTGCCTAATTTCCAATACCCACGTAAATATTTTAGATTGATCGAAATAGTTGAGTTATTAAGAGGTCGTATTAACGCCATATACGTGTATTAATAACTTTGAGTGCGTTGCAAAATTTGAAATTTAGTTTGCGGAATTTCTGACATCATTTTGAACAAATACTTGTGACTGACGCCAAGACATTTTTTGCTATAATATGGTTTCCCAGCAATAAAATTCTAAGTAGGTACCTACTTTTGTAAGTGTGTAGGTATATTGTGTCTTATTACAATCATTATTTTGCGACTTTTTCATAAATGTACAGTATTTAATAAAGTTATCTTGACTTCATATACTTCGTGATCATTGTTTATTTTCTCAATTTGTGTTTAACAATGCACGGTCGTTCCGTTCATTCAAAATATTATACAATCACTTGCCGGAGCGTGAAGGTCAAGTCTCGACAATTTTATCTTTACACTAGCTTCCTTATACTAAAATACAAACACAGGCATTTTTCTCAATTTTTTATTTTCTGTTTTTTTCTTATTTTACAGTCAACTTAACCTAGAAATGGTAACCTTTTATCACTACCTACACGTACGCCCATACGACGTCATAAATATACAAAAGATTGAATTTTGTTGCTGCTGTCCCGGCCGTGCTGGCGAGCGCTGATGGGCCTTAACCTAGAGCGAGCACTTAGTGCTCGTAGTATGAGCCTCCGAAGCTGAGGTGACTGCTGTGGTCGTTGTGGTCGTGGGAGTTGTAGTAGACGGGTACCTTTACGGGCACGGGGTATGGCTTCTCAACAGCGACGGGGACGTGCTTCTCGACGTGCACGGGGTAGGGCCTATCGACCGGCACCTGAACGGGGTAGGCCACGGGCTTCTCGACCGCGTATGGGACGTGCTTGTAGACGGGGTAAGGCTCAGGCACTGGGACCTTCACGGGGACGGGGTAGGGCTTCTCGACCGGCACGGGGTAGGGCCTGTCGACTGGCACATGGACGGGATAAGCTACTGGCTTCTCAACTGGAACAGCAACAGGCACGGGCTTCTCGACGGGGTAGGGAGCGGGCACGTGCACGGGGTAAGGCCTGTCGACGGGCACCTTAACGGGGTAACCGACGTGCTTGATGACGGGGTAGGGCTGCGGGACGGGCACTTTCACTTCAACGGGGTATGGCACGTGTTTCTCCACGGGGTAGGGCTGGGGCACGGGCACCTTAACTGGGTAAGGGATGTGCTTCTCGACGGGGTAGGGCTGGGGCACGAGCACCTTGACGGGGTAAGGCCTGTCGACCGGAACGTGGACGGGGTAGGGCACCTTCTTCTCGACAGGGTACGGAGCGGGGACGTGGACTGGGACCTTAACGTACTCCTTCACGTGATAGGGCACGTGTTTGATGACCTCGTATGGCTGGGGCACGGGAACCTTGACGGGGTATGGCACATGCTTCTCTACGGGGTATGGCACGGGTCTGTCGACCGGGTAGGCGACGGGCACTCCCTTGACCAGGGTGATGGTTCTGGTGACATCGTGGTGCTCTCCCAGAGGGATGCCGTAGCCGTGGTGGGCGATGGCACCCTCGTCGACGAAGTTGTAAGCGCCACCGTGTCCATGAGCATTGCCGATGTACCCGATGTCAAGGCCGCTGATGCCGTATCCGTAACCGAGGTTCAGGAGACCACGTTTGTCCAACTTCTTGTCCAAAGGCTCTGCCTTTTTCTCTGTTGTCTTCTTCTCACTGGCAGCAGCTGCTGCTACCAGCAGGAAAACTAAACAGGCCTGTAAAGAAAGAAAGAGTTTTAATTTCTGCTCATTGTAAGTATTTATGGTGTGTTTTATGAACGTTAAATGGTCGTAACATGCTTATTGCTCGTATTAATGACCAGTTATCTGACTTAATGTATCGTTTACATTAGATAAATGCTTGAGTAACGGCTAGGTACCCGTAATGCGTTTCATTCAAAAAAAAAAACGAGGAAAGTGCACATCGTAACTAGTTTCCTTGTAATAATACAACAAAAACCGTCTAACTTGTGAATCCGTACGCATTCGTTACAGGCGTTTAACTCGATAGTAAAGGTATTGAACACCAGCGGAACCTTGCATTTAACGACGCGTTTAATTCAACAATGATTTTACGCATTCTCAAATTCAAATTAGTGACGAAATAATCGCTGAAGATGCAGATAGTGTTAAACGCTGTAGCTGCATAAAGGCCGAATAAACGCGCAGACCATGACTAAATCACGAATAAAACAGTAGTATAAAATGCACGCATCATTAATTTCTTCAAATGGTAAATACATTACACGGATAATTATTACAAACACGCATCTTCATTGTCAACGAATTAAACAAAAAGCGTGAACAAGTCATTTATTAGCTGTTAAATCTCCGTTTTACAACATGTTTGACTAGATATGATTGAAGCAAGCATTTGCCATGTAAATATTGAAGTTTGTTTTGTATTGTTTGCGTTTGCACTAATTCGCAACTTGTCGTGAGTCAGCGCACACATGATTGCAGTGGCGCGAAGTTTGTCATGTCTTGCGCATGTCACTGCGCATCCCGCGCTTGAAACCAAAATGACTTAACCGTACAACGATCCCTATACTCATACGGCATTATAGATAACTTTGACCGTATTGCGATGCTCTCTCATGGGGAAAATAGGGAAATTTGATACTGTAACCGGTAAATGATATGAATTAATTATGTCATGTTGCACCACGTGTCGCGAAGTGTATAATTTTGTTGCAAAACTTTTGTTGTATTTTCACGGGGAAATGTATGAAAATTACAATCGAAATTTCAATGTTACGTCACTTTAAAGTTTAGCTGTAGTTGAGTTGGAAAACTTGTACTATTTGATCCTTTATCCATGTTAAGCACATGCACAGTCAATGACATAATAGTTGTGATATTGCAAACAAACAAGTTTACCACGGTCATAAAGACGAGTCAATTTTGAGAGTCATCTGACAGTGGCCTGGTTACTCTTCCTAATATACATATTGGTACTATGTTATCCAATTTCGCATCGCGTCTTACACAATCGATAACCTTGTCAGTGACATGGCTTCGTAATACTATTTTTATTTATAATCATGAATTGATTAACGTTGCCACATTTAATTTAGAATAATTATGCTACTTCATATGAATTTGGATAAGATGAAATGAAAGGTAGTATGGTGTTTAGAGTAATTATGTAACGTAATTCGAAAAATTTAAGGAGTAAACCAAACCTTCAGAAGGTTCCTTTGCCGTGACGACAGGTCAACTCCATATTTTATTAAGGTTATTGTATTAAATAGTATCCGGAAGCGATGGAGTTTTAAAACAGCAATCGAGGTCACTATAAGCAACTATAAATTTACGTAGGGATACTGTATCTGTTTACCGAGAGTCAAATCCTCACGATTATTCCGATTTCACGGCAAAATGTTTGACTGAACACAATTGCCATTCCCATTGTCTTCCAAATTGACAGCTACGTTTCAAGACAGTTGACATTAGAAGGCTCGTTGGGCAACGCTCCCACCGCCGGCGTCACGACATGGGATTTACTTTATCTGTGCCTTTCTTATCGCATCTATCTGACTTCGTTCAGGGTAATCACATGATCTGAAGACTTAGAACATTAGTAGTGTTTAGTACATTCAATAGCTGAGTTAGGTGGCGTTACAGCTCTATATAGGCGTTTAATGAACATTGATAACGTATTTTATATTAAAAACCTGTTGCATAATAACTACCGTTATGGTTGCGTTAATGAAATTTAAATAAGTAGGTAGTGACAAGTCTAGTCATTCAGGTATATTAGTATGTCACTGGTTATTCCTTATACATAAATCTGAATTAATTACAAACTAGGATTAAATAGGCTGGTAGTATTTGATATGCATGTTTCTGCGACAAAGTTTTATTTAATGTAATTTTGTATGCTTTGGTCGTATATCCGTATCCGTAGAATCCTAATCGTGTTCAAAAAACGTAACAATACGTAATCAGCTGCCTGTATCACTTTTATGTGACTGATCCGTTATTCTAAATTCGGAATTTGTATCACATACAAAGTGAAAACTGCTCGTAAATCTTTAACGATAGTGAAAATCGTTTGTGATGCTTTAGACACGGCGCTGACATCAGATTATGAGTTTCCTTATAAAATCGTAATAAAATATGTCATTTTTATTCAAAACACATTTTTATTTGGTTTATCTAATCCACGAATGTATCATGAATTCTTTGCGAGTCTTTTCTTTCCTTTAGAGGAGATTCTTACGATATCTATAAATATAATAAAATATGTTACATTAAAATATACTTGGCCTTTTGCTTGCTTTGAATCTATGAATTTAGTTCATTCATTAATTGTGAATATTAAATAAATAAAAAGTTACCTATTTCAGCATTTTAGTTAAATTGAAAATGTCCATTGTCCATTTAAATACACAATAATGAACTTTGAGCTCTTGATTTTACTTCACATATTTTTAAAATCGATGGTATTAGAATCGTGAATCAGATAAAACAATAAATTCACATGGACAAGGAATTCGATTCCGAATGAACGAGGCCGCCGCCGTGGGATAATGTTTCTCACAGTGTCGCAATGGCTATATTATACTTACCTAAGCCTTATAATACGCTACTAGCTTGTTACATTTACATATCTGCATTTAATTACGGCAAAAACTATATAAATTAACTGTAATTGTATGTATTTATATTGCAATTAGCATCGTTCGAGCTTTGAAATTATATCATATTCAATTTTTAACAAATGGTGTTGAGAATGACCGCTATTTTGATGCTATAATAGGGTAAACTTGACACTATATTATCAGCGCGTAAAAATAATATCGGAATCGGATCTACAATTAATTTATTTTCGAGCAAAATAGGCGCATTGTAAGATGTCGAGTTGCGGAAAACTAGCCCGCGACAACCTATATACTTTATATTAACCAAATTTTTGCATTAATTGTGATATTCGGAGTAAAAATGCCCTTTATTTTTTAACAGTGGCCTATTGTTTGTGTCAATCATCATCTTCGTCAATTACAAGAAATAAAACCGAGTAGAAAACAAGTTATTTTATCTTCTAACACTATTATGTATATCTTTACTATTTTGTAAACAAACTCGAAAATAAAGCCATACGATAATAATAATTAATTATGTATCAATCCGGTTTCCAATTACAATATTTCCTAGGCCTAGAATATTTTATTCCGCTCATTCGTAAGAAAATTGCGTGTTTTTCTTGCTAACTCGGCTAGACTAGACCAGGCAAATAAACTTCCCAATTAAGGAGTACTAACCGCCTCTTCGTCACAGTTGTAATTTGTATTTTATTACACGTAATTTACAGTTGCTATTCCTTAGAAGCCTTTCTAGGATTTGCTGTTTTTGCTGTCTGTTTGCTTCGTTCAGTCTAATGACTTGAGCCTTTTAAGGTGAGCAGGGTGATTCAGGATACTGCATCGATACGCGTTTTGAGATTTCGTAATTGCGTTCCAAGCTAGCTATTTTTAGTTGTCACGTCGGCTGCTAGTTAACCAAATTGGCTGTATTTTAATGAGTTTTAAAGGGCACTATTTGGTTATATAATTATCGTATTTAATCAATGAAAAATTAAACATGCACGGAACGACTGAGTACAGTAAAATAGATGCTATTTAGCAATCTGACTATCTGAAATATTATTATTTTGCGCGAGACAAAGATATTTTTTCTGAAATAAATTGAGCAATAAGTAAATTCAGATCGACTACTCAAAATGTCAAACCAAAAGTAGGGACAGATTTGTAATAATTGTCCCTGTGGACTTCTTACTGAGATTCATTATTTCAAAGAGTTTCTTCTAATGAACTGGCATTATATCCTCAAGTACCTGCCGCAACCGAACCCTTGTTATCCAACTATCAGGTTGGGTAGCTTCTCGGGTAGCGCTCATGTAACAGTCGTAAGAGCAACCTTTTGCTTCCCTGAACCTCGGTCAAACCCGTCTTAGAGAAAACTATTGTGACGCAATAGTTCTGCTAATTCGCTGCGAATCTGATAACTATGCCGCGGTTCTGATAATTTGCGAGTACCGTTTTAGGGTGCAGGCGCTTCTTTTGTAAAGTATAGGTTTGACGACGCGTTTGGCTCGGTTTGTAGACACCTGCCTACTGAGCCGGCGGTCCCGGGTTCGAATCCCGGCCAGGGCAAATATTTGTGTGATGAACTCGAATATTTGTGCTTGGGTCATGGTTGTTCTATGTATTTAAGTATATATTTATCTATATAAGTACGTATATCGTCGTCTAGTACCCATAACACAAGCCTTCTTGAGCTTAATTTCGTATTAGATCGATTTGTGTGAGGTTGTCCGATATTTATTTATTTATAGGCGCACCAATTGATCTTATTTTAACCCATAAGCTGTGGAAAGCCCTCTTGATGCCGCGTGGTTAGGCCCGTTTTTACAGTTTCTTGTTCTGCTCATTTACGCAAAAGAGACTTGCACTCGTGATTTTTCCGTATTTTCACATACGAAGGGTTAATATTATTTTGTCGGTGAATTTGATTTGATGTGACGAGGTGGGATATTGTTTGGACTTGGACCGATTAGATATTTCTGCAGTTCTGATAATTATTGTTTTTGCAGATACGATTTTATATAAATGTGTCTCTTCGATGGTTTAAAATTAAAGGGTCTTTGTCATAAGATGTGTTTTGATTCAGAAGCGAAGAGAATAGCGACAATTTTTAGCAATAAAAAAAAAGGTTTTTTTTAGGTAAATGTTATTCTTAACATTTTCGTTCCTTAGTCCAATTTTATACGTTAATTCAGTATCGTAGTAGAATCAGCTAGTTTTAAGTTTGACCTTTGTTAGATTTAAGTTCTAAATAGTTACAAAGTTGACAAGTTAATGCCCTTTTGTTTGAAACGAGCAATATGTACCTGACCTTCTATTAGAATGGTTCTGCTAATGTGTGACTTGGGTGTGCTTTGGTAAAGGATCTTTGTTTTAAATGGGACACACGCAAATTTCTATGGTAACTTTGTTTTGTGGAATTCTAATAACTTGATTGTAAAGAGATTTTAATGCGAATGTGTTAGTAATTATAATGACGATTCTAATAATAGTCGCGTATTGGTCACTTGCTTTCGTTATGTCCACGCTTTTCTTTGTGTTGTTTAGTAATAGCTAACACTTTAGTAGGTACATTTCGTGATTCTAGGCGAAAATGACTTCATCACATCCCGTTTAGCATTTTTTTTAGAAAACAACGACACAACAAAAATGCGTGCGGTCATCTCGTTACTAGAACACTTAGGGCACAACTCAACGATCACTTCAGGACTGAAATGCTAATAAAAAAAATGAGTTGTGAGTTTTCGAGTAACGATTGGAACCAACTTTAACTTTCAGACGCAATAGCTTAGGTTCGACAGAGAACTATCGAAATAAAACTACCACAGATCCAAAAGGGTTAAAGTTCACGCACGTCACTTTTGTTTTCGGAGCAATCCTTGTCTTTGGGACACTTTGAAGTCACTTTGCACTAATCACTTCACTAGCACGCACTCACCGCTGTTTTCATTGTGCCTCTTGTATGTGTTTCGAGTCAGGAATGACTGGATGTAGTTTGATCGGTGGTCTGTGTTTTTATACTTGGTTATTTGGAGGCACTTTCGCTATGGCCCCCGCTTTGGCGGCGGGAAAAACGCTCTTGCGCCGCGTGTGTGCGAGTCCTTGTATTTGGCCGGCGGTTCGCCAGGGGGCAGACGCGTCGTCCGTTGTTTTAAAAATAATAATATTTTGAATTTCGAATTTGAAGTTAACGGTCGCGCTTGTTTGTTTATCTTTGAGTTTATAACCGCGATTGCTTTTTATTTTATCTTTTTCGTTTTGTGTCGTATTTAACTTTTAAAATCAAACAATTTAAACAATGTAAAATTAATTAAAAGTTTTATTTAAAACAAACATTAATAATCTCACGATTGAGATCAAAAACAAACGTTTTAGACATATAATTGCAGGATGTAACATAATATATGGAATATCCTTGTAATCAATATTATCTAGTATTCTGATATGACCCAGATATTGATCGGTAAATGTATTCATTTCTGTTTCCTTAGGGCACTATTACATAAGGTAACTTATTACAACTTCAAATGCATTGAACGTAACAAGTGTCAGCATTTAATTTTAAACTTAGTTAAGACTAAGTTATGATTTTTACGTGAGTTTAAACCGTATTTATAATTATTAGAGGTGTTTCACGATAGTTTTAATAATATTAGTCATGAGAGGCATGTATTACCTATGTATACATTTTTTATTTCTTTCAAATTTAATTAAACCGAAAACAATTCATCTAAAGTTATTGTCTGATTTGCGTAAAACAAATCTTATACTTATGTACTCTAACATAATGTTATTTATTCATGATAAGTAATCATACTTCAGTTCCGAATGTCATCTACATAAGTATTTAATCAAAGTAATGGTGCGTAATAATATTCGTGTAATCATAATGCATAATAAGTTCTCAATGTAGTTCTCAATCACAGTAATCATATCGGTTGTACTTAAAATCATATATTTCCGAAAAAATAATAAAATGGTCAAACAATTTGCAATTAATCTTACTTCGGGGTACGTTCGTATTGCTTTCAGTACCTACAATAACACCAAACAGGAACGTACAGTTAGCTTATTAGATCGCTCTTTAGCGATATAAACGCCTGTTGTTTACCTCTAATTGTAATTTCTTGCTTTGTATTTCTCCTGTATGTTTCATGAGATGTGCAATAATGAGTTCTTGTATAGTATTTTATTGTATTACGTATAATCTATCATTTTTAGATATAAATAGTTCTGCTACATCAACTTATAATTGTGTGATAAAATATATAATGTAGGTTGCTCTTAAATCATAACATGTAGTGAAAAATTACATTACATACTACCTAATATACCTAGGGCGGCGAATTGGTGAATATCCCCGCAGGTGCATAAATATGCGATCTGGGGCTTTACTAATTACCGCCCGTGGTTTGATTAAAGTTTTACAACTTGCCTTGGCCAGGAGGCCTATGTTGGTTGCATTTATCTCCTAAGAAATTCTCACTCACACTCGCATTTTGGGAAAACGTGACGGATGCTTTGTCACTTATATATCGCGTGTTAAAAGCAACCATCACAGGAAAAGTGATATTTTCTTTCTAGAGCAGTAAATCCCACTAACGGCTTAGGGTGACGTAAAGTATATATTTATTTATTATTAAAAAAAAATAAAAAAAGATTTTTTTAAACTTTATTGCACAAAAGAAGAACTTAACGTACAAAAGGCGGACTTAATGCCATGGGGCATTGTCTACCAGTCAACCTTAGGGCAAAGCAGATAAAATTGTAGGCGGTGCATCTAAACAACATAATTACATATAATTAAAATACCCATAATAGGTACATACATATAGATAATATACATATATAAATAGATACAAACATAAATATATACGACAATGAAACAAACCAAGCAGATATACTACACTGATAGACATATGTAATTGTTTGATCATAGTGATTACAGTACATACAAACAGTGGATTAACATACATGCTCTTCGACATACTCGTATGTACGCGCTACTCTATTTTTTGCGGTCCATTAGATAACATATATTTCGACTACGAGTATAGCGTGTGAGGTGCCGGACATTGCATAGTATGCAATATAATTACAAGACTTGCAATCTAACATTAGGAAGATATAAAAATATCCTGTCTATACCTTAAAAACAACAATCTCTAATCTACATTCTCGCAAGAAATATTCGTTTTAAAACCATTCATAGAGATATTTTTTTCGCACGTAATTAATTGAACACTTTTTGAAAACGATTAAGTCCCGTTTTGTTATAATCACATTTTTTCGTCGCAACTTTTGTCATTTGCATCGTATTTACTTGGGTGTAATTTCCGAGTTCTTGTACTTTATCGCAGTTATTTCTGTACATTTGAAAGTGCTTTTGTGTCCTGCCAGGAAACGTTTTTTGCTCGTTTTGCCAAGTCCTTGTCGCCTACGCGGACATTGACGTATAATTAGCTGTTTTTTTTATTAATTATATACATAATCTTTGTTTCTGTTAATTTTAATAACTTAAACTTATATGTGCTGTATAATGTTGCATAATTTTGTTGTTACCATGTTAAACTTAACTTTAAGGGCATTGCTTAGTATACGATATTAACTTTTAAGTAGCTCGGATAATGACAAGTGTGAATGTATTTTTGTAGGACAAGTAGGTGACTCAAGTACAGAATTCAATACTAAGTTATACGTAACTAAATGCGCCGCGCGGTGTTACCCGCTCATCCCACGGGACACTATATTTCGGGATTAAAAGTAGCCTATGTGATAATCCAAGGTGTCAGCTACCTTCATACCAAAATTTATCAAAATTGGTCCAGACGTTTGAGCGTGAAGAAGTAACAAACATACACACAAACTTTCGCCTTTATAATACTTATTAGTGTGATAGACATACCTAATTATCATATTATGTGATAACAGCAAAGAGACTATTATGTCACTCGTCTATTGTAACCGTAAACCGATAACGCGGCGGTTTACGTAAAGTTCACTCTCGGTTTCAGCAGAGGTCAAGTTTACCGGCAATCTGAGATTATCTTTTATCCGATTTGTTATATCGCTATACTAAACAAACAGAATTAGACTTGAACTCAATCGATCGTCTTCAGTAATCCGATCTGACCCAGTAGTAGCATAAAACAGATAACAACGTTTTTTTGTAGTAATATTAGACACGGATGAAATGTCAAAGTCTTACCAAGTCTTTAAGTGTGGGAGGGACCTTTTCGTCCCCATACCAAGAATGGTTAATTACAATTTAATTGCCACAGCGAAGGTGTTGAACAAATATAATTACTTATACCTATGCTCTGTTTTGTAAAGCAGAGCACTAGTATCCGAATATTTAATGGACAGAAACACAATGTGAATTTATATTTTCAATTTCAATCTCATTATTCAATTTTAAATTTTAGTTTCATTATTTAAATTTTAATTTATTTAAATATACTCCTGATACACCTACATATACTTAAGTTCAATGTAACATCCACAAACCTATGTTTACAAATAAATTATTTGACTTTTACTTTCACTTTGTCTTTGCTTTTGACTAACTTTGACTTTGTGACTGATAGTTAATAGATGTTTCCAGCATGGACCGTTTGACAGGCGTAGGCAGGCGTTAAGGTAAAGTTAGGCATCAACTAACAGCACAATGGTGATTTCAGATCTGAAACTATAATTTCTCATTATTATGAGCAATATTGAAATTGCAAGCATTCATAGAAATCTTAACAAAATGTTTACAATCCTTATTAAGTCTTGTACCTACGGAACGGCGGCAGTTTTTTGACCCGTCGAATGCAATAATACAACAATTATATCACTTTATTGTCCAATAAACGGCGTAAACGTTCAAGTGCGCGTTTCAGCCGAGTTCAAGGTCATCGGAACCGGTCGCATGTCCGGATCGCAATTGTCGCCTTTCCAATTTGGTCGGCGATTTGCGATCCGATTTAGATTAAGAACGTTCTTAAGTTATTTATATCAAAGTTTCAATGTTCCAATATTTGATACTCTAATTCCAATAATTGACATTGACACTTTGTTGTTATCTGCATACGTCACGTCACAAGCTTCCATTGGCGACGGTAACTGCTTAACATCAGGCGAGCCCCATGCTTGTTTGTCACTGTCGTAGTATAAAAGTCTATATACTGGATTATATGCTCGGACTTCACGATTTTTTCATTTCAGGTCCTAATACATACTTAGTTTTGTAAGATTAGCACTCATTGCGCAATTTAAGCTGAGTAACTTATAATGCAAGTAGCTTTAAATCAACTACAACAGTAGCGACGTAATAATAGTCTAACGCCATTTTCAACTCATTACACCTATTTTATTAACTTGGACAAAGCCAATTGATGTCTTATGTTTATGTGGTTAGAACTTACGAAAGGCAGAAGTACAATTCTTGGTTCTCTACAATGACATTTGGAATAGTCCGACTAATTTTCTCATTATCGGATAAAGAGCAAGGTCAACGACCGGTAACTTGAACTTACAGTATTGTAATACATAATTTTCGGTCTGCTTATGTTTTTAGGGTTCTGTACCCAAAGGGTAAAAAGCGGGATCATATTACTAAGACTCCGCTGTCCGTCCGTATGTCTGTCTGTCGGTCCGTCTGTCACCAGGCTGTATCTCATGAACCATTTCTGTTGCCGCTATAACAAAAAATAGGTACTAAAAAACAGAATAAAAGAAATAAGGGCAACAAACGTGATCGGTTGCGTTAACTTTGCACCTCATTTGTATCCGGCGCCATACATACCAGGTGCGCGAGTCAGACTTGCACTTGGTCGGTTTTTAGGGTTCCGTACCCAAAGGGTAAAAACGGGACCCTATTACTGAGACTTCGCTGTCCGTCCGTCCGTCCGTCCGTCCGTCCGTCCCTCCGTCCGTCTGTCACCAGGCTGTATCTCAAGAACGGTGATAGCTAGACAGTTGAAATTTTCACAGATGATGTATTATATATGATATCTATTGCCGCTATAACAAAAAATACTAAAAATAAAATAAAATAAATATTTAAGGGGGGCTCCCATACAACAAACTTGTTACAGATTATATATATAGGTACGGAACCCTTCATGCGCGAGTCAGACTCGCACTTGCCCAATTTTTTATTCACTTACATGTCCCGTTTCAATAAAAGACGTCGAATGTAGGTCCGGTATATTTTTTCTCGATATGTAATGAAATTGATAATATTATGTTTCTTATTAGGTTTCGAAGATTTGCGGCGAGACGAGAAGTGAATAATGAAATTTCAGGCCTAGGCTTACAAAGCGACCTTTTGTTTCACTACCAATTTGCGACACAAATCATGGCGTTTTTTGCATAATTTGAAAAAGCACTTTACGTACGTATAAACGTGAAAAGGGATTGTCAGCCCCGTAAAACTATGTGGCTTATCTACGTTCGGTCATTTATACCTCATCTTAAAAAGAGTCAAACTCCTGACGGTATAGCTGAATGAGAAATATGTAGCTGTCTCCACCCAACTCTATCCATAGCCATCTATACCTACTCGTCTATTTTCACGTTCTCTCTCGATCTTCTCAATGTTAAGTGACAATGAGGATATAGTTGTATTTAAATTTCTCTTAATTTGCGTATTAGTTAATTTAAACCACAATCGTGACTACAAGTAGCAAAACTCATTAAGTTAAACGAAAATAAGCAATGTTTTTGTTTTGGTCTGCGATGTGGGTCAATGCAAAGGCCAATTATAATCACAAACGGACCAAATGATTAAAGTAATAATAATAAAATATGCGTTAATAATACAATTACAGCCACAGAATACCATAAAGGTCGGCAAAGGCCGCCTGTGAACAGACGAAATAATACTATTAAGAGGCCTTATACATTTTAAAATGTTTTTTTTTTCATATTATGACAAATATATTGGTCATTTCAACCAACTTTTTGAAGTGAAAATTATTCTTCCCTGAGTTCTAGATAGTGGTATAGCTATTTCAAGTTTGTCAATTCCGAATAGTTTTTGAAATAAAAATTATCAATAAAAAATTCAAACTGTAGATTTTAAATATTTATCAATGTATTGCAATAGCCCTGTTCTAACTAGTAACATTGATAATATGTTAAAAACTATGTTTGATCATAGATTTCGTTCTTATGTTCAGTTTTAGCAGTATTTGCTATATCGGTCATTAAAAGAGGTTGACCAGCTTCCAGGCCATGTAGTCCGGAGAATGGACGGCCGTTGGGGCAGCAAAGTCCTAGAGTGGCGACCACGTATAGGAAAACGCAGCGTGGGTCGGTCCCAGGGTAGCGGGGAATCAATGGATGCGGTCTGCACATGCAGGATCGCACTTTGTGGCGAGTCGTGGGGGAGGCCTATGTTCAGCAGTGGACGTCTGTGGCTGATAGATAGATAGAGATAGACCAGTTTCTTGTCTCGGGGATTTAACTTTTCAATTTAGTTTATTTAACTCTTGTTTGCAAATAACCACACATTACTTCACTAAGTTTGAACGGCCGGAAAAGAACCAGGTATCCTTCACGAAAATAAATCCTTTATGTCAATCCGTTTCCATATCTCAATCAGTGTGATTTCTATCCGATTGCTAAACTGTCATCGGAAGGCCGTGAGAGCCGTCAATTTGACCAATGTCGGATAAACAGGTTCTGTTGATAAGATACTAATGACGGTTAATTATGGTTGCGCTAGTTTCTGATAGTAAATATTTTCTAACGGTTTAATTAATAATTAGTTCAAGGGAAATGTGTGTTAAAGTAAACAAATCAAGTTTTCAATCGCTTACCAATAAAATAGTACATTACGTAATAAGGGTAGTAAACGAGGAATTACAAACGAGTGTCTACTAGAAGCCTGAAACCGAAGGCAAGGGCTTTAATGACACGAGTTTGGAATTCCTTTACACCAAAGTTACGTACGACGTTTTTCATCACACTTTGCAGGAACCGCTTACCGCCCGCTTTTCTAGCATGTAAACATTTGTTTACGAGCAAGTGTGTTGAAAAGTACAATACTTACCTCGGGCGGTAAATTAGTGAATGTCCCAGATTCATTTTCGGTTTGGGCCACAAATATAATATGAGGCTTTACTAATTACTAAACGTGGTTTGTCTAAAGTTTTACGTCTTGCCTTGGCCAGAAAGTGAGATCTTGTTCCCGTATAGTGGACAGTAAACCCGACTTACTGCCCAGGGTGACGTAAATGTATTTTGGTTAGCTTCTTGACTTATGTTATGTATTTCATGGATGACTAACATTATTTTTTGAAGTAAGTAAACGTTAATTGGTGAGCTGACAATAGCGCTTTTCACTAGTTAATAATATTCGACTAAATATCGTATCACAAGTCAAAGAACGATTAAAACGCTTCTCAGCCTTACCCTTATAATATACCTGAAGGCTTATTTTCACCATTCATTATTTTATTCTATCAAAACAACGCGTTTTCATGAATGATCTGCGCAACGGACCTTGAACCGAAACAAAGTGCGATAATTGTGCACATTAGACCCTGTGAAATTTTGTAAAAGATAGTTTGAGTTTAGTAGCAAGGCGACTTGAGCAATTGTTTTCAAATACACTGCAATGTCATTATCATCCACCTACGCGGTGTGGAAATGGTGGAAATGTCAGGTTTTATTGTTTTACTTACGTTTGGTGTTGCTATAGCAGCAAGAGACACTTCATTCCTGATATCTAGTGGTTAGACATTTTCGAGTAGTCTAGTTAAGGGTCATATATTTTTGGTGTTTGTAAGCTTTTATCCTGCTAGTACTCAGCGAGGGGAGCCACTTCCCACGTTTTGCTATAAAAGCACTTATACGGCCTTTATATACCTAGCTTAAATTAGAGTCAAAATGTCTACATAAGCTTTTGTACAACCTGTTCGCTACCTGGGTTCATCCTTGTTGTCAGTTTACCACTTGCACGAAGCGATTTCCTTTGCGAACCGCTAAGGAATGGAACTCGCTCCCATCGTGTGTATTTCCTGAAAATTATAACTTGAGTCTCTTCAAGACAATAGTGAATAGGCTGTTGCTGAACCAGTGAGCTACATCTTAGACCCCGTAGTCACTTGGTACTAAGGTCAATCACTGGTCAGTTTATGAATAAAAAATTTTTTTATGACCGTGTGGTGAAGATGCTTGGGTGATAGGTACTCAGTAAAGCGTAAAACCTGGAACAGAGATAGATCAATATATGAATTACTATTAAAACGTAACATTTCCAGTAACGACGCCATGATTATGAATTTATGATATCTTCATATTTATATTTGTATGAAATCTTGTCAACTATTTTATATTATATTAGTTGATTTCAATCGTAATATGTTTTTTTATTTGGGTTTGCCTAAACGAATATTATAATTTTTCTATAATTTATAATACAATTCTTAATAACTATTTGAAAACAAATATACTTACCTACGACCCGACTTAAACTTTATCATTACAAATATAATTAATAGTTTCTTAATTCAATATTATTAATCTTATCCTTTAATAGATGTGTCATTAATGAAACGTTAATAGTTTTAACAATAATTACTAAAGTTCAAGATCTCAGGAACAATAAACGCTCACCTCATCTTTCAATTTCAAGTTCAGTAGTTACATTATCACCACTAGCACAGCTTTAACAAGCGAATCTGCGTCGCGCCAGAAATATTACCTAGGTACTGTCTGACTAAAAAGAGTAGAAATTAAAAAGTCGCAATACTATAGTGTCGTTCGTTTCTAATCAATCTAAAAATACGGGGATGACACTACAGTATTGCCACTTTTTAATTTCTACTCTTTTTGGTCAGACTGTACCTATGTCTTTCTTCGCTGTACTGTGAGAGAGTCGCGGGCGATGCCTTGTCGCGCGACAAGAGTCGCGAAACTTAGTTGTACTTGACTTTTTTTCATATTATTACAAACATATTGATAATTTCAACCAACTTTTTGAAGTGAGTAATACTTTTTCCCGAGTCCCAAAAAACCATGCTTTCATTTATTTATTTATTTACTTATTGAATCACATAAAATGTAACATGACAGTTCATACACCAAAGCGTTCCACGGATTCTTAAGCTTAATACTTAACTAAAACCTAACTAACTTACAACTACAAGATAATTATCCTTCTTTTCTAGCACGCGTGCAGTCGAAAATAAGTTGAGAAAACTAATTTTCCGCGTGATTTTTTTTTTTAAGTTTTAATAGTTTTTGAAACAAAAGTTATCAATGAAAAATTCAAACTGTAGGTTTCAATTATATATACCTACCAATAAATCCCAATAGCCCTGTTCTGGGCAGTAACATCAATAATATGTTAAGAAACATGTTTGATCATTGGGAAAAATTACAAAAACAATCAGCATTTTAAACGGAATAAGGCCTCTTAATTTTTCTACACAAGTATGCTGATGTGTTCTTCGGTGGACCATAGTTGTTTGTGTTAACAGTTTATGATTTAAGCTTTAATTTATGTATTAATTAATTTGGCGATTTTGTTCACAGGTAATTAACTACGCAGTGTGAGACTTGTAAGTGTTAAGTTATGAAAAGCTATGAAGTTGATTTTTTTAAGAGAATCATCAGATCTTTAAAATTATATGTATCAAAGTGATAATAATGTTTGACTACTCTTCAAATGAGTATTAAAATGCAACAGCAACGCACCAACCGCCGACGGAAAAGCAATCGACGATCGACGGACATGAAAGAAAAAATAGGTTTCTCGATCAATTTTTTAGGATTTGTATTCTTTATTGCGCTAAAAATTACATTTATTAATTTTAAAATTAAATTACAAATTACACTTACGTACAATTTGAACTTCTACTTTTATGAACTGATAAATATATATTAGGTTTCCTATATCAAATACATACGAAATAAACATTAGTTTAATACAATTTAACATGAGTCAACTAGCCTATTGTAACAAGCATAATGTTTACTTAATTGGTACGTATTTTTATAAATTACCAATCACGATGAACATTTTCTTCACCTGTCCCATAATGAGATTTAAAAACATATTACAACACAGCCCAAATCCTGATAATTTATTGTCAATATCTGCCTAATTAAATTACATATTACGTGTCTCCTGCGCAACTTTAAGACACTTTACTGTGAAATTTCATATCACCAATTACTTAAATTTCGATTCAGAACGCAACTACCTCAAAATATCTTTAATTTTATTATAAAGTTGAACCTTATCATTAAAGAGGAATAGATGGCATTGCAATGATACATTTGTGTGAAGATGAAACGTTGTGAAAGTTATTTAGTTGATCTTTTAAATTATTTACGTCGGTTCGATTACCGTACGTGATTGGGACACAGGCCGTCAGATGCTTCGAAATGTTATCGATTATTTTATGATTCTAGTTTATTGATACTTGAACTGTTTCTTGTTGACATACATTTCTTAAATGTATGTTTGTATGTTAACATTTTATTGTACGCAAAACATGATATACATTTAAAAGAAAAAGTATGTACAAAGGCGAACTTATGCCTCTTAGAGATCTCTTCCGGTTAACCTTTAAGTAAATGAGCGATAAATACAAACATTGATATGTTTTTTGTCCACACAACGCATCATGTACTATGTGCTGCAATGCATGGCCCATTTATGAATGTCTTCATTCATAAATGGGTAATGCAATTCTGCAGCTCATTGTACAGATTATGATCGGAAAATTCAGATATTACCCTAAATCTAAAACTTTTAAGATTTCCAAGCTCAATTATTAATAAACGAAAATTGTCTAAGAAAATCTCACTTTTAGATGAGGGTTGTGTTTCAATGTTCTTCAAATGTTTTGATTTGATGTTGATATTTACAAATACGAAATGAAAATTAAATCGAAATGTGTACCTACATATTTATATATCATTTTCATAGTACAAGAATTCCACAATATTTAAGAAAATAATTTTGTTAAGGCTTAGCTAACTATAAAACCCAAAGTTCAAAGATCCTGTTGATGGACACCGACTATCCAGAAGAGATCAGTCGAAGGGATTTTAGGATCTTGTGTTGTTTCGTTTCCAAAAGTTTTTCTATTTATGTCAGATATCGAAAACTTTGGTGTGCAAAAAAGCATACCTGTAATTCAATGAAATACGAACCAAATACACACAATACTATGATTGAAACAGCTGCACAATAATATTACATTTGTTTCTTTGACAACCTGCAATCATTATCAACAGAACATTAATAGTTTCACAACCTCTCATCTCGTTTAATTAATGATTCTGACACATCATTCAACAAGGTTGGATTTTGAAAACAAAAGTCATTAAAATACAGCGACATAATTTTCTCAAGCTCTTACATCTCGATCAAGTTACCTTTAAACATCAACTTAATATCTTGGAAAATAAGGTTGTGATTTCAGTCGTACAAACTATTAAGATACCTAAATGTCTGGTTACTATTATCGATACTAGCAGATCACCTTGAATCTCTTTCTAGTCAATTTATGGAACATTTCTAAATTATCTCGTTATCATTAAAATTAAATCATTATTAACTATATTCACGGTATTTAAGATATGGTCAAGGTGATCTTTGTAGATAGAATGTAAAGAAATTCACATTCTTTATTGAAATATTTTACAAATTTAAATAAGTAATGTCTATCTGAAGGACACTGATAAAGAGCTGCTGTATTTCATAATATCAAAATTCATGTAAATTAACTTAGTATAATTTATAATATAATTTGTTATTATGAAATAAATAAATCTAATCTGAACTAGGTACTCTTAGGCATCCACGGATGGTTATACAGGGTGTTTGGTACATCGTTTGTTAAATTAAAATGGGGGATAGAAGGGGTCACTTGCTGCCTCCTACGCGGACTAAGTAACGCACAAATATTATCGTACTTAATTATTATTTTTTAATCGTGTATTAATAAAATTGAGTTTGAGATTGAACAATTTCTAGTATATTATATTTCAGAGAAGAATCGTAACTGCCCCGTCCACATCTAATTTGAACCCTGAAAAGTGCCACCAATGCGTGTATCTACACCAATGTTTGAATAATCCCGGATTTTTCATAATATTATGGAATGAATTGTTGCTTGCGGTATTTCCGGACCGATACGACCTTCTAACCTTCAAGAGAAGAGCGTACTCCCACCTGAAAGACCGGCAACGCACTTGTGACTCCTCTAGTGCAGGTGTCTATGGGCGACGGTAATCGCTTTCCATCAAGCGATCTGTTTGCTCGTTTGCCCCCTGACCTAAAAAAAATATATTAAAGAATTAAATACCGCTTCAAAAGATATGACATATGAAGAGCTATAGAGACCTATAGAGAGTTTGATGTGATTCTTGTTTAAACATCTTGGTCGTTCCCTCATGGCTGAGGATCGCGAGCAACGGTAATGTCCCTCCACTTGGCGCGGTCAAGGGTCAAATTATGGAGAAAGCGACCAGCGTAGAATTTTTGTCAAAGTGACTTAAGTCTTAATCAATGAATGAGTTTGGTCGCTTTTAGCGTTATGAAAAAAAATCTTTGGTCGCTTTCTGCATAACTATGGTAAATGGGCTGCCCTCTGCATGAAACCACAAGCACATTTCATAGTGTACGCCATCTTGTCTGGACCTCTGGAACGCTTGCCTTCGATTTGGCCCAGAACCCTTACCATAAGCAACTACAGCGACTGTACCTATCGCTAGCGACTGCGTAAACAATTTGTATGGAGAATTGTAGTTCTACATAGTAACCGCTAGGGGCGCTGTACATTCTCCATATATAGGTACTAGCTTTTTCCCGCGACTACGTACGCGTGGAACTTGATAAAAGGGATTATTAAAAGCGCCTAAGCAAATGTAAGAGCAATTGTGCTTTTGGTCTAATAATTACATTTCCTACAGGGTCACCGCACCCCAACAGAAATGTTCACTAACTTTTCAATCTTTTTAGGTATAATTTCCGGGATAAAAACTATCCTATGTCCTTCCTCGTATCTTAAGCTATCTCTATGCCAAATTTCATCAAAATCGATTCAGCGGTTTAAGCGTGAAGAGGTAACAGACAGACAGACACACTTTCGCATTTATAATATTAGTATGGATATGTATCGTATGCTATCGCTAGCGAGGACGGTCATGTTAACTTATGGTAAGGGTAGTATGATATTCCCTTCGAGATTATGCTGGTTATAACGCATGTTTGAATGTGTAAACATAATGTTTATTAAATCACTATGGTATCCCGGATATATTTATTTATTTAAACTTTATTGCACACAATACACAGGTAAAAGTACAAATGGCGGACTTAATGCCATTAAGGCATTCTCTACCAGACATATAGTGATACTTTATGGAACTAATCATTGAATAGTCCTCTCCTCTGTTGAATAGTAGATAAACGGAAATGATAACCTTTAAAGATAGGTTAAATATTTGAAATTCCTTCTCAGCAAAACATGCGCCATTTAAGTGATCTAAATAGCCATTAAAGTCCAGTTTAATGCATTTGAGCATTCATTAGGTAAATTATTAGGAAGTTTAGTTTTGGCAAAATGTAAAGATGGTGATCTCATTTTAACTATTTTTATTGAACAGCTTCTTTGATGGTCAACTACCAACTACGTTAAAAAACTAACTATCCTTGATCCTAAATTTAGCCTGAAATAGTGAAATAGTGACGACACGTTTGGCTCGGTTGGTAGACACCTGCCTACTGAGTCGGCGGTCCCGGGTTCGAATCCCGGCCGGGGCAAATATTTGTGCAAAATATTTGTTCTTGGGTCATGGATGTTATCTATATATGTATTTATATATTATGTATATCGTCGTCTAGTACCCATAGTACAAGCTTTGCTTAGTTTGGGACTAGGTCGATTTGTGTATGATTTGTCCCTTAATATTTATTTATTTTATTATTATTTATATTAAATGTAAATTGTTATTTTTGGAAGCATAATGTTAAAATGATCAACTACGCGACGTTGAGCACTACGAAAGCCCTATGCTAAAGTACCTACTTTATGCCATCCTAGGTCGTAAGTGAGGTTTACTGGCCGCTCTCTCACTTCCTGGCCAAAACAAGTCGGTTCGGGCTAGGGTTGCCAGACCGAATGACTATTATCGGGAGAAACAACTTTTTTTCGGGATTTTGTGACTTTGGTCGGGAGAAACAAAAATTTTATCACATTAAAGTAATATTAAGAACAACAATTAAGATTCTTGTGAAATGCATACATAAATAAATACTAACAACAAAAAATTAAATGATTTTCTCACCATCATAATTTTATCTATAAGTAATCGACAAAAATGTAAAAAGATTATTTATTGTTTACCTTTCCCATTCTATTCCAAAAATTTCGTAATGATTGGTCAAGTTTTGGTGGAGGAAACAGTAGAGAGCGAATCCTCGATTTGTATAACCCAGTTACGTGAAGTTTGGACCTCATTTGTATACTACCCCACGACACAATGCAATGTTCGCATTGTTGCGTTCCGGTGTGGGGGTAAGATAGCCGGTGAAATTACTAGCTGCCTCTATGCTAGTAATTTCGCCGGCGTTCTATCTTCGTCCTCCGGGTAGGCAAGCACTTGTGACTCCTCTGGTGTTGCAGGTGTTTATGGGCGACGGTAATCACTTTCCATCAGGCGATACGTTTGCTCGTTTGCCCCTATGACATAAAAAAAAAAAAAAAAAAACACCATAATTGCCAGCTGCAAGCTAAATGTATTGTATGAAAAAAATAGCAGTGGTATTTCCTTTTAAAATTATAGTTTTATAAAATGAAGTTATTTTTCGCGAGATTTTTTATTTTGTCGGGAGTCGGGAAAACATATCTCGACCATCTAGCAACCCTAGTTCGGGACACAAACACCTGCGATCTGGGACATTAAAACCGCATTGACAGTAGTAAAACAAAAGTGAATACTGAAAATATAGAACAAACTGGCATTTTGAAGTAGTAAGTAAGTTACTAAGAATAGATTTTCCGTAGAATTGTATGTGGCACTGAGGAACGTAGCATTTCTTCCAAAGTACTCCTTGTTTTTTTGGTTTGCTGACTTTTTTAATTGTCTCATGGCTCCTCCCGTTTCAAATATTTCGAACATTACATGCTGAAGAGCCACAAAAAAACCCCTACAATAACGGTTACTTTTGAGTGTACCGCAGAAGAAAATGCTGTAATGTGATTATTTCCAACTGAACGTTACAATGAAAACAAACAATTTTTTTTAAACAGTGACACGTCAACGACCTTTATCCACACATCGATAATTACAATTAACACTATTAAACCAACCAGCGCGTAATTGTTCCGCGTGACAGCACATACAGCGAATATCTTTGACACACTTGGTTCAGGTTTGCGCTGATGGGAGGATTTGCGACACTGGAATGCGATCGTAATGGCCGCGTTAAGAAACTGAATGTTACAGAACGTTTGTGATATGATGCGTTATTATAAAGGAATGACGCTTTATTGCACGCGTTTTGAGAATCTCTTCAGATAGGCGCTGCGCACGTACGAGTAGTAGACCACCAATAGACATACGATTTAAACGGATCAAATTATATTAATTATTTTAGCCTCCCTGACGTTTCGGTACCTTTACAGATACCGTTGTCAAAGGTTGAGTCAACCTTTTATTTAAATGTGTGACAGTCGCGGAAACCGAAGTAAATATTATTTTTCTCAATAATCAAATATGTTTCTTAACATATTCTCAATCTTACTACTTACTTAGAACAGGCCTATTTCAATTTATTGGTATATATTTGAAGCCGACAGCTTGAATTTTTCATTGATAATTTTTGTTTCATAAACTACTCGAAATTGACAAAATTTACGCAGAAACCTGGTTTTTCAACATATTTTCGACTGCACGTAAAGAAAGCATGAAATAGCTATGTTACTATCTAGAACTCAAGAAAAGTATTATTCACTTCAAAAAAATGGTTGAAACTATCAGTATATTTGTCATAAAATGAAAAAAAAACAGAAAGGTTCTTAAGTGGCGACCGCAGATCGGAAGATGCAGCGTGGGAAGGCCTCCAATAAAGTGAACCGACGACCTGGTTAGGATCGCGGACAGACATTGGATAAGGGCGGCGCAAGACCGACCGTTGTGGAGAACTTTGTGAAGGCCTTTGTCCCGCAGTACATACAATACCTACTTAACAATACTTTATTGCACACCAATAAAATATTACAAAAGGAAACAAGACAAAAACAATTTATAAATAACGATGATGACGATGAATAAAGTTTAAATAAATAAATAAATAGCAATTGAGAGTATCAAAATAAACCAATTACTATTAAAGCATCTAGTGTGAAAGGCTATAATACGTGGTGATGACAACATAAATACAAACTTGTAACATTTAACCGAATTAATAAACATAGATCTAAGCGACCTGAGGCATAATAAAAGCTCATCTTATTTAACGGTTATACTCTTGTTATTTATATCGCTATAACCCTTGTTATATCTTTGTTTTAATAATTATTTACTGCTTAATAAAGTAATATTAGTTCCCTCGTTTTCCATTTCAGACTAATCATCGCAAAACTTGGTTTAAGAAAAATGTTAATGGACTCACAAACTTTTGGCCAATTTTGGTTGCGGGTGGTTGTGGTTTTAAATATTATTAAAAAAATCAAATATAAAAAATATTGTTCCTTTCCATTTCAGTTGTATTTTACGGTCATTCCGAACTATGTTCATCACTAATGTCACTGAATGTTTGAACTCATTAGCGATATTTACAGTTCATCACGAATGCTTAAACTTATATTCATATACATGAATTATGAATGAACATGAATGTATTTTGCGATAATTAGTCCAAACTGGGAACTGCCGAAACTAATATTACTTTATTAAACTCATACCTATACTTAGTTATTGATAATTATTCAATTACATGTCATTATTATTTTATTAGGCAGTAAATAAATATTTAAAACAAAGATAGCATCATATATAAATCTCACTAATGAGTTTAAACATTAGCGATAAACATAGCTCGGACTAAATTATCGCAAATATGCGCATGTAATCATGTAGTACTTACACATATAGTATAAACATTGCTTAGTTCGAGTCTAAGTCGATTTGTAGAATAAGAAAAATAATATAAATTAAAAATAAAAACAAATAATAAGAATTATTTATTGCAAAACTGTGTCCATAGTTAGGTAGACAAAGACATAATTCGTTCCAACAGTTACCTGTTTCACGGTAAATATACGATAGAGCATTTCTCAAAAAGTTTGTTCACAATTAAGACAGAAAATTAAAGTCAATATAATTTTCCTATTTTGTTACCAATTATTTATGTATTTTACTTTAATTTTCTGTCTTAATTGTGTACAAACTTTTTGAGAAGTGCTTAATAGTTGATAGTATAGTACAGTCCGACAAGATAATGTAGAATTTAAAAAGTGGCAATACTGTAGTGTCGTCCCGTTTCATCATCATCATCATCATCATATCGGCCGATAGACGTCCACTGCTGGACAAAGCTCTTCCCCAAAGTTTTCCACAACGATCGATCTTGCGCCTCCCTCATCCATTTTCTACCCGCGATTGTAACCAGGTCGTCGGTCCACCTTGTTGGGGGCCTCCCAACGCTGTGTCTTCCGGTCCGCGGTTGCCACTCAAGAACCCTTCTGCCCCAACGGCCATCTTCGAGCAAAGTGACTGTCTGAGCTATATCTACAACCTTGGTTCTCTTGCGTATCTCATCGTTTCGAATTCAATCCCGCAAGGAAACTCCGAGCATAGCTCGCTCCATTGCCCTTTGAGTAACTTTGAACCTTCTTATGAGGCCCATTGTTACCGACCACGTTTCAGTACCGTATGTCATCACTGGCAACACACATTGGTTAAAAACCTTCGTCTTAAGACACTGCGGTATTTGGGACGAGAAGATATTCCGCAGCTTCCCGAACGCTGCCCATCGTCCCGTTTACTTAGATTGATTAAACACTACAGTATTGCCGTGCCATTCTTGAATTTCTACACTTTCTTGTCGGACCATAATAATGTTATATTAGTAGGTAGTAGCAAGATGAAAAAATGGCCGCTCAGCCTAGTGAAGGATAAACTTCATTCATGTCCTGTAACGATTAGTGCTGTAATTAAGTAGTGGCTCATTTCACTGCCAAGTAAACTGGTCCTAAACTGTCAAGTTCTTATAAAAACAATCCTGGAAACTGTGCAACACGGCCCTCATAACTCTTCAAAAGAAAAACGTCACAAATACCTATGAAATTAATATGTACTTAGTTCATTTTCGTCGATGGCGACATATTTAGCAACCGTATGGCATTTTAACGCGCAGTTTCCTCCGAATCAGGGTTCCGACGTGTCGCAACACCATTAGAGACACGCACTTGATGTCAGGTGCAGGTTCAGTCGCCAAACGCATGGTGCATCCGAATGGCACAGCACTTTGAGGTAATCAACGTACCCTTAGAAGTGAAGTTTGGCTGGAATCCTGGGTGATATATTCAAGTATATCAAATACTTTTTTAAGACAAAAGAACAGCGCCTAGCAGGAGACGAGACAGCGACACAATATTATCATCTAACTCCGTTCAGAATAATTGTAGATCTGGAATTAATACCAATGGGGTGGGTACCCCATCCCCACCAAGTCTGCTTCTTATCTCTCAGAGGCGTTGTTTAAAACGTTTTATTGAGCAAAGAAAGACTGTATTAATTTAGTTTTTCGAAAGGAATAAGTACAAAGGTTCAAAGGTAAGTAATCAGGTTCTATAGATATCGTGCCATTTTTACCACGACTTTACCCACCAGATTTCAGATTCTATATTGGTAAATGTCCATATCAATTACAAGTCAATTTCATATTTTTTATTACAGCTACCTATTACTTTACACACCATTACCTTACCTATCACTTTTAAATTACATTACAATTTATCTACTCCTAGTAATCGTTAGACGACACGGTTGTCGCAGTGGTAATGCACCTGCCTACTGAGCCGGCGGTCCCGGCAATGGCAAATATTTGTGTGATGAACTCAAATATTTGTGCCTGGGTCATAGATGTTATTTGTATTTAAGTATAACTATGTTTATTATCGTCTAATGTCCATAACACAAGCCTCCTAGAGCTTACTGTGGGACTACATCAATTTTTGCGAGGTTTTCCAATATTTGTATATAAAAAATGCGTCCCACCATTTCCATTTACCCTTCATAGTAAAAAAAAAAACTTATTATTGGGGCTAGCATATCATGACGCGACTTCGCTTGTCGCGCGACTTAGCGTCACCGGTCTTGCTCGCACAGTATTGACAGGAAAGTGACAGGTAGTATTTGTCGCGTGTCACAGTTATGCTAGACGTGATGTAGTTGTATGTGGTAAAGACCGTTCATACGTAAGGTTAAGCGAATGCCCACTGTCATCTCGCTCTAGATAAGTAAAAGTACGAAGGACACGACATCGACCGGATGCTTGCTGCAACCGGCCAGATTATGTTCTATGACTCACTGTGTTGGCAGTCCAATGTAATTACCTGCTCTATGCTTTAATGTGTTAATATCAAAATATTGAAATCCTATATACACGAGGTATTACGATAGCTCCAAGTGGGCATTTTCTCGACCGTATCACGGACTTACCTCTAGGTCACTTCACCGGCTCAATATTTACAGGGTCCATTGATTTATTTCAATTATAACAACGCATTCTTTCCTATTTCGGCCACACAATGGCAGAGACGAAGAAAATCTCGAAAAACTGATCGTGTTGAGAACACCGAAGGCAAAAGATTGTGCGGTCGGCCAAACCAACAATATGGACCGATCAAGTAAAAGACTCATCGACCTCTAAATTCTAATCGGTTGTAAGAGACGAGCTGAACAGAAACTGGTGAAGGCAGATCATCCGCGCCAGATGCAACCCTGAAGCTGACCACAATCCTCAGACATGACCCATCTGTGGAGCAATTTCCATATTTTTCTATCTTCATCTTTGTTATTGATTTCCTGACACGACACGCTGTTTCTTCTAGATTTCGTCTCTTTCCTTGATCTTCGTTAAAGATATGAAGACAAATTTTAACTACCCGGAAAACTTAACATAACCCTGGAATATTGAAGCGACGACTGAATATTTCCGCTTGTCGAATCTTGAATGTTACGTCTAGCGAAACTGAACGACATTAATCTCAATGAAAAAGAAAAACTTAACAGTTACTTTAAATATAGAACATGTCTAAAATAGACTTAACGTGGTGGAGATATTTTGTTTAATCTTCTTTAGGATAACAATGGTAAATCTCTGAAAATATCTATGTTTAAAATTTGCTCGTGTGTACGTATACATTATGCAAAACGACATGCTTTTAGTCAAAAAGGTAGGTTGTGTGTTTCCCATAAATAACTGCTAGATTGTGACAGTGTAATATGTAGGAAACATAAATTTCGGACATCGATAGCCCACGATAGATAAATAGACTACCGTGCGAGCAAAACCGTGGGAAGAGCGAGTCACGTGTTAATAGGAAAACGGTTTCGTAACTTAGATAATCAGTCAGTATTGATGCAAATATCAGCTGGTAGCATTTTTGATTGACCTGATAACCTATCGGCTTTTGGCCTGCTTGTCTTATTGAGAAGTTGGTTGGATTCTTTTTATGTACATCGTCATACAGTAGCAAACGGTAGCCGTACAAGTATCCTTGGTTCTTTTCAATTCAATAATTAAGTCACTATCTAAGTAAATAGTTCATTAAAAATAGAGTGAAAATAAAAAGTTAAGTCACTATTTACTTAGATAGTGACTTAACTTTTTATTTTCATTAAAAATAGAGTGAAAATAGAAAGTCAACTTTTGGCAATTCCTTTCAATTTTGGCGTGTTGATAAATAGTGGCATTAGATAATAAATTTCAATTTTTTTGAAAAACTATGCGTATGAGGAGTATACATTCGGTGCAATTGAAAAAAATCCAAAACATGTGAGTTTTTTAATGAAAAAAGTGGTACATAAAACAATTTAAACATGGCTAATAGCAATTTCGAAATATTCATCATCATTTGTATGAAAATATGATACAGGTAAACAAAAATTATAACCCTAATGCGAATATATCATTACAAAAGAAACAATGCACAGGTGAACCTTTGGAGTAATTAGACGGATTTAAACTGGAAACTGCTGACTACCATCGCGATTGGCATCGCAAGGCAGTAGGAGAAAAAAGTTTAAGAATTAATCTTCTAACTTTTTAAATTAGCTCTCAGTTAACATACAATAATGCACTCAAACAAAAATCACAGACTTCAAAATTAGCAAAGATTAAAACGCAATTTTTACTGGACTGTAAGCATACTCCACCAACATGAGACTCAATCCAAAAGTTTTGAATGAATGAATGAATGAAAATCATTTATTATCGAGAATTCAAGTGTGTACAGTTAGGTGACATTTCATCGAATCATGAAACATGTGAATTCTGCCTCATATAGGCGTGCAACATTTAATATCTTTTATGAATTTGTGCTTTAAATAAATTTAGTGGTAATATTTTAATATCATTCGGCAATTTATTAAATATTTCTAGTGACATAAAATATGCATAGTTTCTTACAATTTTTAAGTTATATGCAGGGACACGTAAATGGATTCGCAAGTACGATTCAAAATCATAAAGCTGCTGCTAAATTCCTTTAAAATATGTTCCCCAGTAGGTCATATAACAAGAAATGGTTGCCTCACATTTACATTGATAGGGTGTACCATTACTTTTACAGTCATATTAAACGTCATAACAGTCATAATACTGTAGACATACGAGCACGAATTTTAAACGTGTTTCTTTGTCACGCAACGCAAACATTGTGTTTATGATTTACCAATAGGTATAACATATTCCTTTAGATTGTTTTAATACTGTAAATATTCTAGAATTTGTCCGCGTAACCTTCTTTTTTATTGCAGTTATAAGATACTTAATCTTATAACTAACCTATTCTCTGTTCGTTTGAGGCCCGTGAAGAGCAGCATCCCTCTGCAGAGTGCTGGTGTTTACAAGCTGGATTGCGAGTGCGGTCTGTCATACATTGGCCAAACGAAATGTAGTATAGCTATACAGGTAGCATGTAGCAGATGTCAAACACCATCGTTGCAACAGGTCTGCATTCTGCGAGCAGGTCATGGGCATGAAGAAAACGTAATCAATAAAATATACTTATTACTTTTTGCAAGTCAACGATTTTTCTCCAATCAATAGATTCCACGGAATCTTATCATGCCAACACCACAAACCCTTGTACTTCAGAATATTGTAACTGGTTCAATCTGAGTGGTATTTTATTCGTACTGGTAGGAATGTTAGTATTAATTTATGGAGAGAAAAATATGCCAGCATTTGCTTTGAATGCGGAAAACAGGTCACCTTGGCTTACCTTCTATGGGCTTAAAGTCAAGCTTTTCAATTGAGTTCAGATGCAAAATAGGTGCTAGTTAGTTCCGGGAAAATTCTTAGCCACAAAGGTTTTTGAAAAGGTTGGAATTGTATGTACAACATTCTTTGTACATAAGTCCAACGTCACACACACTCGCCTTTTGTAAATTTTGACGGATACTTTGTCAATTATTTATCGCGCGATAAAAGCAAACTATCACAGGCCCGCTGATGCACTTTCAGTACAAATACCGCCAGTTGCTTACCTGTAATTGTAATTTTCTCGCGTTGCATTTATCCTGCATATTTTGTGAAGTGAGGTTGAGAGTACTTATATTGTAATGAAGCATTCGATAAAACGTTCGTCTGATAAAAGAAGGGGACCCCGTTATGTTGCCAAGATCGCTAAGCCTTCTTAGTGTGCCATAACTACGTCTTAAGTATTATACTGTCGCCAAGTCAATAATAAAACTTACAAATTAATCCCTTTATTCCCGAACATATTAAGTTCCCTACAACTTTGGGAGCTAAGAGGTCTAGGAACGCATGGATACGGCATTACATAACCACCAACCACCATTCACAGTGATAATTATATTGTTGAGGTGCATGTCATTCACAGACATTATCTGTCCCTTGCTATGAGAGGAGAGAGGCGCGCTCTTCAAATAAGTCCGGCTATGATTCCGGTACTGCGTGGATACGCCATAATGCTGCCATCCTTGTAGGTCACCTTTATGCACAACTATCTTTTGACCACGGCTTTGTTCGCGTTGGTATCACTCAAAATTCCGAAGTGTCATTTATCCGAAACCAGCAATATTTTGAATTTTCAAAATTCCCAAAGTGAAATATAACGCGAAAGGATAATTTTTTCCATTGATCATATACTATTCGCGAAAAATAATAAGTTGACAACAATTTTAAGCTCAATGTCGTTAGTTTTTTTTTTTAATTAGACACAAAACGAAAATAAACGTTATGTCATATTTTTTGAGTTATGAGTCATTTTCAAAGAACATATTGTCCATAGTTAAGGGCTTTAATTAAAACAAAACTTAATTGATTCCTTTGTGTTACGATAGTTATCCATATTTTGTATGAGTAACATTCGTAACACAAAAAAAGCGATCGCAATTTTGTTTTTATCAACTCTTTAACCATGTACATGTTTTTTGAAAATGTATCTTATTACAGTTTTGAATAAATATATTATAATAAATAAATAATAGAATTATTGGTAATCTCAGAAAAAATATTAAAACAGTGTTGACGTCCTCTTTCTAAGCGGAATACAGAAAAGTAATAAAATTTTAGTCTTAAAAATATGAAATGTTGTGAATTGTAAGTACGTATATACGTATACTGTTTAAACAATCTACTCCCCCGATAGGTCATCAGGTACCTATAATAGCCAATATGTAAAATAATTCTAAGTACCATATCCAAATTTCATACATCCACGCGTAGTATGACGTCAATGTCACTTTTTGCATCGATATCGATAATGCATCAATACATTAATCTAAAACGATCTGAGTCAAATCCAATGTCATCACAATCTCGATCTTAGCGTCAAGCATCCGTAACGTAAGTAAGGCAATGTTGGCTACCGTTTATGCTCACCAGATGGCGCCACTGTCGAACGAGGTCGGATCAAAACTGCAAAATGCACACATTGCAGACCTAAATGCCACATTTTGTTTTCAGCAGCCCCTTTTTTGTTAACGTCTCAATTACCTAATTGATTGTTATAAGATTGAATATTTACCCCATTTTCTTAATTTTGTCTGCATTTATATTTATAGACTGCAATAGGTAATGCCCCACTTCGTGGGGCTCCATCGACATAAGGCGTATGTTGCTTAATGCTGCTGAAAATATATGTGACTGAAAAAATAATCTATTGGTATAATAAGCGAAAAAAATAAACGTGACTATTATAAAAAAATCGCTACATGAAGAAAGACGAATAATAAAATTGGCGATCATGAAAAAACGCGATGCGAAAATTCGCTACTATGAAAAAACGATTTTGTGAAAATTATCGAACAAATCGATACTACAGCACAATATTTACAATAGTCATTAACGACTTGTTAGTATTAAGTTCTATGAAGATACTGGCTTGTGACGTCATAAAAATCATTAGTCAAAACACGTCTTTTTAGTTTTTCTTCAATTAAATATATTTTTAATTATAATGACCGAAAGTTAGTGGTAGTTTATTTGGTTCCGTATATTTTTGAATCAGTATTTTGTTGTTTTAATGATACATTTATGCTCACTATTATCAAATACCGTATTGCAGGTACCCTACAGTCATCAATTAAATTCAAATAGAGTCTTAAACTATTTTTAATTGTCTTTTCACAACACATGTATACCTAGATATATGATGAAATATACTTTGAATATGGGTCAGGGTTGTCAAACGGATATCGGTATTAATGACATCCTTGTTTGCAGTGTGAACTGGTTTGCGAAATCTGTAAAAAATACCGGTAATTTGCTGAGTGATTAGAATGTTTTGTTTGAGAGTATTTAGAGGTCTTTTAGTGCAATGCTGTTCATGATATATACGGTTATGTACATTCGTATTGTCTATGTAAATGTTATATATTTATCAACCCTTAATTAAATGGAAGTGGGGGTTAAATACGTATTCGTAAGTTTAACGTGAGTCATCATAGCTCTTAAATGAATGAACTGATTTGACTTTGTTTTTAAAAGATTATTACGTGCTATCAAAATATACTTCCTGGCGGTTTGTAGACCGTCAACTTTTTCAAGGCGTTTCAAAGGCTTTTTCATCGTTTCGGCGACTGATTTGCGAGTTAGTTCCAATCAAATATAAAATATTCCTACTAATTATGCGTTCGTTACAAACCATTGTTCTTACATGATTTTCCATCACCGGGCATCCATTCGTGGGGAGTGGCTCCAACCTATCTTCGGGTAATCGTATCTAGATAGGGATCTAATTAGAATAAAACATTGCTATGCTATACACGTATTTGAGCAAAACATAGCAGGGACACATTTCCGAATACCAGACGATATATATATATATATATAAACCGATTTCTGCTAGTCCTAGTTTCAAATTCTGAGACAAATTTTGACACTGACAAATCAAATTTTAAAGCTAACTAGAACATATTGCTAAAGCGGACACGTATCGGATATACCCATATCACTAGAACGTCAAATTTTGCCCTTCGTAAAATTAAATTATCACCAGAGATTGGAGAGATGAGCTTCATATACATGGTGTCCTGTCTTTAATGGTCAACCTTATAAACCCTGATATTATAACCACCTTAGAATGGTCTACAATAGCAATATTTTTTTACTTTATTACAAGTCTCACGGTTTTTGAGGATATCGGACAATCTATATTATTTTAATGATTGGGACCTTGTTTCACTGTAATGATTTTTTCATTCTTCTTGTTGTTAAATATTCTTTAGACAAATATAAATAGTGATGCTAACTACCAAGTTTTAGAACTTTATGATAGGTACAATATTTTTTTAGTAATGCAATCCGTTTCTGTCTAAAAATATTAACAAGATTAATCCCCTGCAGTGTAAAAAATAAATTAAAATATCGGAGATTAGAAGGTTGTCCATTAAATATAGTACACCGTGTATTGACGCCCATCTGTTCAATCTGATTATCACTTAGACTTGATTGCTCTACATTACGCACTGAGCCGCAAAAGCTCGTTCAACCCAGCGGCTATCGTTTCGTGGTCAGTCACTTAAACCTACGTCACATATAATTCCATTACTTTTAAACCTGTATTTCACAAAGCAGGAACAATCATTAAGTGTTATGACCATAGCAAATGTCATCGACCCGGCACGATATGTCAAGGATCGAGGAGACACGCCTTCGCAAATGTCGATGAATAGTGCACATTAATGCCAATACGATAATGCTTTTATGGATACTGAATAGAGAATTATAGGCTACACTATTTTTTTCCCGCGGCTCTGCTCGAGTTGAAGAATGAAAATAGCTCGTGTAATGTTCCAGCCCGCTAAGTAAATACAACTTAACCAAATGTATGTATGTCCCCGTGCAGAGTTTACCACTCCTTATTTTTTCATACAAATCGAGGGCGATATGGCACCGATTCCAAAAGAAGATTCAAATGTAATTTGTACATGAGCAGGTTATTTTTGGCTTTTTTGATATATTTGAATAAAACAATTTAAACGGATTATGTCGCGTATATTAACCGCGTTTATTTTGTTTTTCTCAGTCAACCTTTGACAACGGTATCTGTAAAAGGTACCGAAACGTCAGGGTGGCTCAAATAGTTAATATACGCGATATAATCCTTTTAAATTGTTTTATTTAAATGTGTGACAGCTGCAGAAACCGAAGAAAATATAATTTTTTTAATATATTTTTTAGCTTTTTAGTGATTTAAATAAAATCCATAGGTATAGCGGGTGGGTGATCATGGAATGGAGGTCTAGTTTGCATGCATCTCGTTTAAATTATCCCCTAACTCCTAACCGTTAAGGAGTTATACCTTCCATCATCAGCTCAGCATAGGATGATGACTATAAGGCGCAAAATAAAAAGTAGTTCAAGATTATAAAATTGTTCATGAAGAACGTTATAATGGCGGAGAAACGTACATACATAATATACAGGTCAAATTGAGAACCTTTTATAAAGTCGGTTAAAAATGCGTTCTTTTCGTAATGCGTTACGAAAATTTTGAGGACCATGAAAAGTCTAAATCCTTGTAACTTCCTTATGACTGCGATTTCGTCAGCGTGTCGATCACGAGGATATATTTCGTTGCACAAGAAATAAAAACCATATTTTAGTAAGGTTTTATGTCACAGCAGCTGTATTTAACCTTAATGTCTTAATTTATGTCACAAATTTGAGCGACATCATCGCCGTGTATTACAATCGTAGGCTTTAAATATTTCATAAATGTTGTAAGTTTGTTGCTAGTTACCAACCCGTTACTAAAAATGACGTATGATATTAAAAGAAAGGGTCTATATTTACTCCTAGAATTATTTTTCGTCAAATATTCCATTTCACCGAAAAATTATTTTGTATAAACCATTCTTCTTTGAAACCTATTTGAGATTGTTATAAAACAAACCTAATCAATAGGATGATACTTGCACGAATTATGAAAAATTTATAACAGAGGAATAAAAATTCTGCGAAACATTCGACGAAATAAGTTTCTAGGAGTCAAAGGGAGCCCTAAAAGATTAATCTGACCAGCTTTGTCTTTCTATGTAATAAACTCATAAAATAAACGTGGTTATTGTACCGGCTTGACTGGTGGAAATTCGTGGTTCGTGCCAAATAAAAACCAGTTTATTACTTAAAAATGTAATAATTAAAATTATGATGTTGTCCGATATATCAAATGCATAACGTTTCATTATCTATTGAGTAGGTGACAGGGGCTCGTTTTGAAAGCAGGTTATAATTATTGCCTGTTCACGTAAATTATTAGGTTTACTTTCCGTATTTTTATTATGAAACCATATTTGTTTACAATCAAGCGAAAAATTTAAAAATGTAGTGGTTCAGGCGGGGTTTGAACCGGCGTCTCCAACGGCTTTCCGGGCCAACACAGGCGTCCTACCTATTGGACCACTGAACCTGATGCGAGAGCCATTGATCATTTCAACCAGTTGCCACCCATATCCAGTTGCCAGTTGAAACCATATTACATTGATGGTTTGGGTGTGACCAGGATTTCTAGAATTGGAGTTCAAAATGTTCTATCATAAATTATAATAATGAACACTGTATATTTACATTAGTGCATGATTCAAGGGAGTAAAAGCTTAAGGATTTACAAATCGGAGCGACTTTGTTAGCGTGTGGACAGGCGCTGTAGCGGAGCGGAGTGGAGCTATGTAAGATGGACCAATCAAATTAATCAAAATTCAATTCTTTTGGGCTTTTCAAAGACGCAGTCTGATTGGTCCATTTTCCCCGCCCCGCTTCAGTGGACGGGCAGCCTTAGAGATTTGAATAACTACGGCTTATAAAAAACTATTCAGCTTATATGAAAATAATTTACAAATGCTTATAAAAGTAACTAAACACAGTTATGAAATACCTCAAAATTACATTTCAATGCAAAATAAAATAACGTAACACAATTTCCTAGTAACAACCTTGAACTAATGACGACAAAATTCGTACAAACGACGCCCCATGTCAGATCACATCACTTGACCAACCTTTAATGTTGCATCTGAAGCTTACTTTACTTTAGAGCTATCCTGAGTCACGGGACCACCAAATTGTAACACTGCATCTGAAGCTTACCCTAAACTACCTCCTGGGACGCGCGCCAACTGAAATGTATCTACGCCTAAACTAAAGGAACAGGTCCCACGCCTGCTTCACCTTCGACTCCTACTCCTACAACGAAGCCCTAAGAAAACCCTACTACAATTACCTAAGAATATCTTAACAGTAGCTCCCAGTCTTATATGTCCTACAACTAAACAAATCTAAATATGAAAGGATCTTTATACAATTGAGCTGAACATTTCTTAAAAATGAATGGCCAAAATAAGTGATCGGTATAACCGTTAATCCAGTCAGTAGGTATTTATGCTCTACAAAAGGTGGCGTAGAAAATGTTTTGAAACAATATTGTTTAGGTATGACAGGTTAATAAAAATCCAAGTTCTCGACCTTGAAGGACCCAGGCGTTAGCCGCCATCTTGAATTAAAGGTGCCAAAATTAGGTATATTTTAAATAACTTCTCAATTGTTTACTAAATCACAAAAGTGTCTATGAGAGGTATAAAGAAGACAAAATTATTTACATTTTTTGCATACATGTTAATTCTGTAAGTCTTAAAGGTAAGAAGTTACAAGCGACGGAAATAATAATACTTACAAAAATCATTAATATCGTTTTAATTTTGTTTAAAAATTGTAAAGCTATTTTTTAATTCTTTTTGATGGCCCGGGCTGGTTAATGGTGCCTTCTTCATTATCGTCGCTGAAATTTTCTGTTTCATTGTCTGTATTTTTAGTTTCCAACCATGAAATTTCGTCGTCATCACAGTCTTCCTTATCTATCTGAATCTCTACTGCATTTTCACACAGCTGACCACTACAGAATCCACAAACAATAGAGCATTTTAATCCAGCTTTTCTGCAACTACATGTTTTGCTGCATCCTTTTTTACAGTGGCAAGAAATTACACTTAAAAGCGTCTGGGGTGCTGCTTTCTCTGTCGTTGTTATTGGAGTGAGCCTATTGGTGTCATATTTCCAGCCCCAGTCTACTGGTTTTTTTTATTCCGTACCATTTTTGGACTTGGTGGTATGTCCTAAACGCATGATACCGTGCACTCGTGCAGCGTCCTTTGTCGGCGGCAAAGAAGCAAGATTAAATTTACTTTTTATTGATGACTTTACGAATCGTTTATATCGGATATCTTCTAAGGATTCCTTATCCATGTCCCCTCAGTACAAAGTTACTAGAAAGCGTGCTCCAGCGTCTTCGATTTCTTCTGGTCTTGCTTCTTTATCTTTGTAGACGCCAAATTATTTTTTGTAAATATTATTGTATCTGTCGCTTGTAACTTTTTACCTATAAGACTTACAGAATAATCATGTATGCAAAAAATGTAGGCAATTTTGTCTTCTTTGAACCCTTCATAGACACTTTTGTGATTTAGTAAACAATTGAGAAGTTAATTAAAATATACCTAATTTTGGCACCTTTAATTCAAGATGGCGGCTAACGCCTGGGTCCTTCAAGGTCGAGAACTTGGATTTTTATTAACCTGCCATACCTAAACAATATTGTGTCAAAACATTTTCCACGCCACCTTTTGTAGAGCAAAGGCTTTTACAGTTCCCCACAGACTGACCTACGTTGTGAACGTCTAGATTGTGCAGGACCCAACGTTGAAGTAGTAACTCAGGCTTTTTAAAGAGAAATTTAACCGTGATATGTCGCTAAGTGTTTCCATACCTATATACTGTGCTATGCTTCTATGTATTTCCAAATAAATGTGTATTCTCTTAATTATTTAATGCAAGCTTCTCGTATCCTACTGCTACCTAGGTTCCTTATACTAATTAAATTTCTAACTTAATTTAATGTTATCTATCCTCATAATATAAACTTATTACTTCCCAAGAAGTCCAGCCAACAAGAATATCCATAGTTCCTATAGCAAGATTCAATATGAAATATTATAAATACTCTTATAAAAATATTATTTAATTCTATAAAATTCATGTAATCCATAGTTAGGTATAGTTTTACTAGATTACTCCATGTAACAATAAAGATCAGTATGTGAATCAAACCAAATATTATTAGGATTCCGAAATGAAGGGTAATTTAGTTTTTAAAATTGCATGTTCTTACTCCAGGATGATTAGAAATCAAATGTCTATGTACAATATGAAACTATACTTCATTACCAATCTATAAATAGATGGAAGTTACAGAATCTATGAAATTTTATTATGAATTTAATTAATCTTAAGTTTTCATATTTGACAAAAATTAAGTAATTTTGTTATTATAATCTAATCTGGGAAGATGGTATACAACCCTTAAATAAGTTAAAGTAGGGCAATCTGAGGTGGATTAGACCTATACAATAAGTATTAAGCTGCTATAATCACCACAATAAAAAAAAACTAGTAAGGACTAGATTATAGTATAATGGAGAAGGTATCTTTATTGTGTATAAAAAAAATATATATATTTTTTTAATAATCCCCTACCACCCTGAGTGCGCGGAGAATGTCACTGAACGCTTTACCTATCTATTCCTGAGAAGCAAATCGAATTAAAGCGTTCAGCTAGAGGATGGGGAACTCCGCACCTATTCTAAACTGAACAAACCACTTTGGAATCTCACTGCAACCTTGCTTGGTGACCTAATATAAGGCAAGGTATCAGAGGATTCATCTTTTGAGGAAGCCTTTTTGCGCAGGCTTCTTTACGTTAACTACACAAGGCCTATTTTAAGGATTTTACCTACCTATTTAACTAGTTAAATATATGTAATGGTTGTAAAACTATTATAATTCAGAAAAATAAAGTTATAATTGTATTTGTAAGAAGTCTAATACACTACTCTTTCCTAGTAGGTTTGAACCCTTCTAATGAGTTCTAGAACTTGGTTTTCGTTTGACCATATTCATAAATGTAGTATATCCTTGAAATCATGAAGACTATTGTGCCCGTTCGGAGTATCTTTCAACTCTCGACTGACTCATTCTGACAATGGAAATTACTTTCAACTCTTGTGATATAAATTCATTTAGTTCTGAGATCTGTGATGTAAATACGGGAACGAATAACTTTCATTAATGTCATCCATAAGTCCCCGGCTTCTTTTAGCAATTTACACTTCAGATACTCCAAATCCAGCCTTAGGAATGCTTTGTTTTTCCATACTATACGATGATCCACAATTTCCTTATCAAAATTATAACAAAGTTTAAAATTATTTCTGTTCATTGAAAAGGCGAATATCAACTACCAACTGATTCTTTACTTCAGTGATGCCAATCTATCACTTAAACTATACCAAAAGTACATTACTTTAATTCATAATCGGTAAATTTTAACTAATTATTCCTATAATTATTGTTGGTAAGTTAAAGATGCTAAATATCTAGTTGGCCTAAATAACAGGTTCGTCTATTCCATTCCGTCTATTCTATTCTTTACAAACTGATACAAGATTTTGTTCTTCCCTTGCTAGCTTCCCGGATTATAAACACTTAAAAAAATAATAGTTCAACCTCTTAACCACTACACCTGACAAGATTAAAATAATTTGAATAAATGTTATGCTAGTTAATGACGATTGACCGATTGCTCGGTAGGTAAAGATCCCCGTCCTAATGTTCCTATTAAGGTGTACCTATCGCTAAACCCTGTTTCCTAGCTAATACAAAGAACACTAGAGACCTAGGTCTCATATTTATATTTAAACGTGTATGGGGGCCTAACTAAGCTAAACTGTAAGTTCGGGAGATTAGCCCGAGGATGTGGCTAACATCAGTGTATTTAAGCCCCCCCCATGCGGCTGAAGAGACGCCGGAAGCATGGAGTAGCTCGCCCTAATACGTGTATATAAGCAGATATATAAATATATAGTTTATGAGACCGAGCCTGGAGGTCCGTTTGGCTTCAGCGAGCGTGGAAAGGCCCGCATGTCCATCACGTGTGGTCTTCGCTTTCACCAAACAAAACTATCCACACTCGTAGGCTGTTCACTGCACTTATATATGGCTAGTGTCCGAGTCGCCTAACTCGGATAAAACTAGAAGAGTCCGAAAGATATTCGTTTAACAGCCGCAAGGTTAAATATCTTTCACCTGGTAACCATGTACCAAAACACTATTTCTGGCATGTGACTAAGCTTAATATCCTTTAAAACAACAGAAACCCCACTAAATCTCAATAGGCAAGTATAGTTTCAGAGACAATCAAAACCCCAATAGAAATTCCCCTTAGAATTAATTTTAATACCTTAACTGCCAGAAAGTAATGTTACTCTGACGAAGTTCCAAACAAAAAGAATCCCCTTCTACTAAGCCCTTGCCTATTTATAACCAATAGCTCGAGACATTCGACAGCTTTGACAGCTTCGACAGCTTCGACAGCTTCGACAGCTTCGACAGCTTCGGGAGACTCGGGACACTCGGGACACGTCACGTGACCTAGCCCCCGCCCTCTAAATGTTGTATATGGGATTTCGATTCTTATTCAGTCTAAATAAATCTCAACTCCTCTGTTGTCAATTTTGTGAATAGCAGCTTGCTATTTTTAAAATGGTAGAATGTTTAGTTATAGGAATGGTTTTATTTGCTTCCGCAACCATTCACACTATTACTCATATTTTGCATTTGTATTGCCTATATCTACTAAATGATAATTTTAGTATTAGCTTGATGACGTATGATGCTAATATGTCTTAAATTCGATGATGATAATGATGATGTGAGTATCACGATGATGATATATGTTTATATGATGGCGGGCACATGACGAGATCATGTGAATCGCCACAAACCCGTTACATGGCTGCCGGCGGTGCCAGCTATAATTTCGACATTGTTACTAAAGTGATAAGGCATACAGGTATATCATGTGAGATGAACCAGTGGTTACGTAAATATCTCGGTTGGTTTGTGATGACACTGCCCGTGAATTTCGTTCGCTTGTTTAGTTACAAGTAAAAGGAAATTAGTATATTTATAAGTAGTTCATTTGTTTATGTTTATTTCAGAGATAGTCTAGATCCTCTTCGATATATATTTCTTTCTCATACATTCTTACGTTTGTACAATTAGCATGTAAAATTATGCTATAACCATTTGTGCATGCCCAGTTACTAGTGTGCAAAAATAGTTGGTCCAGCCTTGAGCCCTTTGTTTCCCAGAAACTTATTTCGTCGATTTTTTTTTTCACCGAGAAATCTTTTCACAGAACTTTATTCTTCTGTAGTCATACATTTTTCATAATTCTAGCAAAAATCATCATATTGATTAGGTGAGGTTAGGTTTGTTTTATAACAATCTCAAATAGATATACGATACTATTCTTCGGCGAAATGAATAAATCGACGAAAAATAATTCTAGGAGTCAATATAGACACGGTCTAGCCGTTTAGGCTTGTTAAGCAAGTGTGTAAAAACATACAGACACAAACAAAAAAACATATAAATTCCAAAAGAAATCGATTCCGTGATCAATCTATTTCACTATACAGAAATTTTTCTGTTTTTTATTTTATAAAAAGAGCTGCTTAATGTCATTGCCAAGTTTTCATTTAAATGTAAATAATAAACATCGCTAAATTAGTCATATAATGGCGTCATCTCAGACATCTGTCATTAAAATTTTCGACATAAGCTCCCCGTGACAAAGAATCAGTTGGATTTCCCTGATGCTAGCTCGGGGCCCGATCATTTGAGTAGTTGTTTTACAACACAGATGTAATCACAATGTTTTACTTGTATTACACATTTCGCGTTACGAAAACTAAATTGGCGTATTGTTTGTATTTGAACCCTGGACCGTGCGAACTCGTGGCATCACACCCGTAACAGTATCATTTACGTAACACGGTATAGCCAACGTGTGTAAAGTACACCCATTCATAAATATAGTATGTATATCGTCGTCTAGTACCCATAACACAAGCCTTCTTGAGCTTAATTAATAAAGATATATTTATTTATTTATTCGTAGCAATAGATTATTCATCAGTCACTCTCATAAGTACTTGTTACTAATTTAAAAATGTTTATGACGATAGAACATTTATGAACATATCACTTTATAAAAGGCCAAGTGCTTGTCGGACTCGCGCACGAAGGGTGCCGTACCATCAAATAAAAAAACGCCAAAAAAATCACGTATTTGTTATAGCGGCAACAGAAATACATATAATTTTATGTGGTAAAACAGAAACTTTTACAAACACGTTACCGAATACTCCATTTCATTGAATTTTCATTTAATAGACATTTTTTTCCTCGGAAGTCATACATTTTTCAGAAATCTTGAAAAAACCTATAGATTAGGTTAGGTTAGTTTTGGTTTGTGTTGTAACATTCCAAAATATTTTATGGATTCAGAATAAAAAAAATCCTTTCGATGAAATTATATTTCTATGAAATGAAAATTCAACGAGACATTTCTTTATAAACCAAAGGATAAACCTGATAAAACAATACATGCAAAGAAATGTTAGAAAGTGTTAGAAGAAAAGACGACTCGTGTTGTTTCGGCTGTACAGTCTGTGAGCTCTTAGATTGCGATTCGGGTTTCGGTGAAAACTGAGAGGTTCTTGTCTGAGTCCCGTAAGAGCGAGCGGGACAAGTATAAACAACGAATCGTATTCTGACAACCTCACGCACTATAAAGTCTGACCAAAAAGAGTAGAAATTAAAAAGTGTCCCCGTTTTCTTAAATTGATTAGAAAGAGACGAAACCACAGTATTGCCACTTTTTTAATTTCTACTCTTTTTGGTCAGACTCTATTATTTGAAGAATAAATAACCTGCCATATGATATTGCATTACATATATTATGCTTGATACGCACAAAAGAAGTCCATTCTGACCATATCATTTATAATATCAGTTTTGTAATTTACAAGCAGAATCATCTCATTTTGAAACCTGACCTCCGCCGCTATTTCATCTTTGATTAAACGTTACTAAATGCGTTGTGAAAACCGGCCTACATTAAAACGGGAATCCGATTCGACTTTTACAGCGTACGACTGGTATCCGACACGATTTTTAAATTTATCAAGAAAATTATAAACAATTTTTAAATAAAATAATCATTTTAATACAATTATTATATATGTCTCACGATAGTTTTAACAAGATTAAGTATTTAACTTGTCATTCAGTATTATGACGACGTACAAAATGTTTCTGCCCCTTCTTAATTAAGACGACTGTGATCTTGAGGTGTAAGTATGACTATTTTCAGTAAATGCAATGTCATTGTATTTCGTATTCGTTTCTCACATAAAATGTTAATTACAAGTATATTTTAACTACAAACTTCCTGACTTTATGTAATTTCGATTGTTTGTTAAATAACGGCTATTTGCACTTTATCTCAAACTTGATATTTTATTCTATTAGCATATTATTGGCCAATTTTACACAGATCGCAATATATTATACTCGTAATCGCAAATAGTAAGACAGGTACTGAATATATAAGTTGCTTAAACTAATATTACTCCTGCAACACTAAAAGTGCATTGCGGTTGTTCAATTTGTAACATAATTTTGACGGTTTGTATTTTTCCTTATGGTAACAATTGTTACGTGAGTTTAAACCGTTTTTATATTTTTTTGTATTTTTTCTTATAGTTTATAGTTGTTTATCAAAGCAATTAGTCAAGAAGCAACCGGTCAATCGTTTTTAAATATAGCAAATTTTAAAATATAAACTAGAACATTCTTTCTTTTCTTCTCGTGACATAAAATAACACTTTTTATTGTATCGTATCGTAAACTGTAAAAACCGCAAGCGTCACACATAACAAGTAAAATTAACTTATTTGGGTCTAAAGACGTACATCGTACAGGTAACTTGTACAGTAACCCAATAAATTGGTTACAACTCTTGATCTTTAATACTCATAAATTAGAGTCGAAAAGTAGCGGACTTCATCACTGACTGTACCCATTGCGAACACCTCAAACTGGCTTAATCACTTTTTTTAATGCTTTAATTTCACTTAATGCCGTAACGCTGTGAACCTGCTTTCGGACAACATTTTTATTTAGACACATCTAAAGACCAGTTGGCTGGAGTCATTATTCCGTCCTTAAAAAGTCAAACGTACTCCAAAATATGGTAAATTACATAACTGACATATTTCAGTTGCACCACTCTAAATGGAGCTTCGTACTTCGTATCAAAGTGTGTTGCCAGTGATGACATACGGCACTGAAACGTGGTCGCTTACAATGGGCCTCATAAGAAGGCTCAAATTTACTCAAAGGGCAATGGAGCGAGCTATGCTCGGAGTTTCTTTGCGGGATCGAATCTGAAATGATGCGATACGCAAGAGAACCCAGGTTGTAGATATAGATCAGACAGTCGCCAAACTTAAGTGGCAGTGGGCGGGGCACATTGCGCGTAGAATCGATGGCCGTTGGGGTAGAAAGGTCCTTGAGTGGCGACCGCGAAGCGGAAGACACAGTGTCAGAAGGCCCCCAAAAAGGTGGTCCGACGACCTGGTTAGAGTCGCGGGCAGAAATTGGATGAGTGCGGCGCAAGCTCGATCGTTATGGAGAACTTTTGGGGAAGCCTTTGTCCAGCAGTGGACGTCTATCGGCTGATGATGAAATGGAGCTTCAAGAAGCGAGTAACCATTGTAGTTGTAGAACGCAAGCTAATTGGTAATTTGCAAATTAAAGGTTTTAAAGTTGTTTCCCATCACAATAGTTGAAACAAATTAATGTTTTATACTTTAAAATATGCATGTTATAAAAATAAAATAAAAACGGGTTTAAAGGCTTTTTTTATTAAAATTAACATCCTCTTAAAAATCGCCTCAAGTAAATGAAAAATACTTGATACCTATAAGGTAAATTTCCCAATGTTTGATACCCCTTTTCCGATATTCACTCTATTTGTAATCTCCACGTAATATTACCATGAATTAAGGTTGAGTTACAAACATAGTATCAAGCACCAAGGTATTTACCCTACAGCGTCAGCAACACAAGTACCCTATAAACTAGAAAGGGCTCCAAGGCCGGAGCGACCCGCCACGAATGTCACCGATTGTAATAATTATTAATAATTGTACCACTATTAACACTGGCGATTTGTATGATTGGATCTACGCTTGTTTGGAAATATTATTTGTAACAATCATTTATCATTAGTTACCGTTTTAAGTTATTGTTTGACGCCATAACATTTCAACGTACTTTGGAGTTTTGCTGAATGAATGGCACAAATGACTACGTTGAAACAAAATTTGAGTACTTCATGAGTTTGAATTAATTCAGGTCTGTATAAACCTAGTAATTAAAATAAATCATCCGATGTCTATTAAGTAATATGCACTGCTTTTGTACAGGGATTAATATTTGGAAATACATTCACGTTATATTTAAACAAAACTATATAGGTAAGTCCAAAAACTCGATTATTATTATTATTTAAGAGTTTCACTCTTGTCGGTGCAGTTCTCTCCAGTCCGTTCTACTTAACGCCAGTTCTTTGACTTCCCGATACGACCCGACGTCTGCCTTTTTCTTGATCTGGTCCAAATAGTTAATCCTCGGCCTTCCTCTTCCTCTCCTTCCTTCAATTTTCCCTTCCATTATCTTTTGTATTAGATCGTCGTGTCGTATCAAATGACCCATCATTTTCCCTCTTCGAGTTTCTATTGTATGAAGTATATGTCTCTTCTCTTTTACCCTTTCCAATACTTCCTCATTGCTGACTCTTTCTGTCCAGCTTATTCCCTCCATCCTTCGCCAGCACCACATCTCGAACGCCTCAAGCTTTTCTCTGTCCCGTTGTGTCATGGTCCATGTCTCGCAGCCATAAAGTGCAATGCTCCAAACATAAGTTTTAATAAAACGTTTTCTTATAGATTTGGCCATTTTTGACTTAAAAATATGTTTCTTACTGTGAAAAGCGTTTTTAGCTATTGCTATTCTGGTTTTAATATCTGTAGTGCATCTCGAGTCTTCTGTTATTATACTACCTAAATATTGAAATTGTTGGACTTGCTGTAGTACTGTGTTATTTATTTTAATTTCATGTATTTCTCTGTGTTTAGATATTATTAGTGTCTTGGTTTTATTTAAATTTATCTTTAAATCGAAGTCTCGGAAAGTTGTGTCCATTACGTTTAAAATTGTCTCCAACTGTGTGCTGTTTTCCGCTAGTACTGCTATATCATCTGCAAACCTAATAAATGTAATTCTATTTCCGTTAAATTTAACACCTTCTGTTGTATTTTCTATAATTTTATCAATTGCACTTTGAATGAATAAGTTGAATATGAGCGGCGAGAGTGAACACCCCTGTCTGACTCCTTGTCGGATCTTAGCCTTTCCCTTCTCGTCCCCTACTTGTATGATTGTTTCTTGGTTATGATAAAGTTCATATATTATTCTCATGTCTCGATAATCAAGTCCTGCGTCTTTTAAGGCTTTCATCATTTTCTTCCAGTTTACTTTATCAAAAGCTTTTTCTAGGTCTATGAATGCTATGTGTGTATTAAGACCAATGTCTAATCGCCTGTCTACAATCATTCGAAGTGCTAAAATGGCTTCTCTAGTACCTTTATTCTGTCTGAAGCCGTATTGGTCTTCTCCTAGAAGGGTTTCTATTTTAGGTCTAATTCTATTTTGAATGATCTTTAACAAAATTTTGGATGCTTGCGAAATAAGGCTGAGCGTTCGATGCTCTTCACATTTTAATGTCTTGGGTTTCTTTGGAAGGGGTATAGTTTTACTTATTTGAAAATCCTTTGGTATAGTTCCAGTCTTGTGCATATCCTTAACAATGTCATATATTTCATTTAATAATAGGTCATTCGAGTATTTAATTAGTTCGATGTAAATATTATCACTACCAGCAGCTTTTCTATTTCCTATGCTATTTATTGCTTTATCAAATTCTTCTCTCATAATCACAGGTCCCTTTTTGTCTTCGTCTTCCTCTGACTCCTGTCCTATGTCATCTATATGTAATCCTTCCCCATCATATAGAAGTTCTATGTATCTTTTCCATCTTTCCATTATGAGTTTGTTATCCAATAGTAATTCGTTGTTTTCATTTAGTATTGCAGTGCTTCTAGTTTTATTTGCTTTGTTTAAATTCTTAATACTGTTGTACGCTTTGTCGATTTGCCCTTTATTCATATGTTTTTCTATGTTTTCACATTCATTTTCTATATATTGTTGCTCGCTTTTTCTACATTCTAGTGTTATTTTATTTGTAAGCTTTTTGTATTCCGCAACACTGCTTGCATCATTTTTATTTCTTAAACTTCTTCTTTTTACCATTAAATCTATTACATCATTATTCATCCATTTCTTTCTAGGCTTAATTTTACCTTTCTCGAGACACTCTGTAGCGCTATTATTTATAATGTCACGTATATTATTCCATCTGTTCTCTATGCATTTACTCTCTTCTGGATTAATACTTTTCTTATATGTTTCTAACTTATCTCCTATACTATTACTATATTGCACATGAGTATTGCTTTCCTTTAATTTATTGAGATCTATCGTTTTGGGTTTATTATTTCTTTTGGTTTTACTTAAATCTAAATTAATTTTGCTTACAAGTAGATTATGATCGGTGTTGAGATCAGCACCCGGGTATGTTTTACATGCTGTAGCATATTTCTTGTATCTTTTCTTTACTATGATGTAGTCTAGTTGATATCGTGCTATATCTCCGGGCATTTTCCAAGTATACAGCCTTCTCTTTGGTTGTTTAAATAATGTATTCAATATTGTCATGTCATTCTCCTTACAAAATTGTATTAATCTCTCTCCTCTAGAATTTCTGTTCCCGAGACCAAAATCCCCCATTACATCTTCTACTCTACCCTCCCCGACAACGGCATTGAAGTCTCCCATTACAATTAGGTTATCCTTTTCCTTTAGTGAATTTGTTATTGTATCTATTTGTTCATATATTTCTTCTATTTCTTCATCTGTGTAATTTCCCGTTGGCATGTATACTTGTATTATCACTAAATTGGATGACGATGAGATCTTTATCTTAACTACTGTAATTCTGTCACTGTGGTGGATAGTGTTGTCGACTAGATTACCAAAGGTTTTATTTAAGATTATTGCAGTTCCATTACTTCCTTTCTTTTCTCCTGTATAAATTACTCTATATGTATCACTCCAGTAATCTCCAGTAAAAACTCGATAAGTTACTCAAAACCCCAAACACGTCCTCGTTACGTATACAAACAAACCAACATTAGGATGCAATGTTCATCCAACTAACCATAAAAACTTTGCCACTACTAAGCCTCAACTTCTTTGAACAAAAGTCCACATTCGCTTGACGTATGTTCTCTTTTAGTTGGTTCTTCTATAAGGTCCGTTCCTCATTTCCTATTCATCTGGAAGGTGTTTTTCGCAATTTAGGAAGCCGAGGCACCTTTTTAGCTACCGGAATGTGCAGTTGCGGTCAAATTTTAATGAACATTGGGACGTGGGTGTTCAACAGAATTTGGGTAGATTAAATACCTATGTATCTAAATTGATAGCATGTTTAGATGGCTGCCATCTATTCAAGATCCATATAATAAGGATCAAGTTTTAAATACATTTATACTTTATCAAATTTTCTTAACCAATTTCACAATTGCTTAGTTTAGTAAAAACAAAGAAGCCGTCGGTGTTAGCGGTAATGAAGTGTAGCGTTCCGGCGTGCTAATTTATTTTCCAAAACGCTAGTAATATCTTGATATTTTACAAAATATTGGTAAACAATGCTTTCTTTAGTCGAAAAAACATGTCAGACTAACATGTTTATACTAGCGACCCGTCCCGGGTTCCCACGTGTGCAATGCTGATAAGTTATTGTATTATACATATTTATAAACCTTTCTCTTGAATCACTCTTTCTATTTAAAAAAAAAACGGATCAACATTCGCTGCGTAATTTTAAAGATTTAAGCATACATAGGGACAGACATACGGAAGCGACTTTGTTTTATACTATGTAGTGATTTTACGTCACCCTAGGCCGTAAGTGCGATTTTCTGCCCTCTACGGACGGAAATCTCACTTCCCGGCCAGGGCAAAACGTACAACTGTAGATAAGCGGTAATTCATAAAGGCCCAGATCGTAGATTTATGGCACTCATTTGGGACAATCACGAATTCACCACCTAGATTTGTAATGTTCTAATAATACAGAAGGAAATAAGTAAATTTATCACACCAATATATCCATAATAATTATATTGCCGATTGCGAGTTTTGGAATCTAGATCTAGAATACTAACCACGATGCAACGAGGCTTGCTATAACACTAGGACTAGGTGCTAACTAGTTGCATCAGTGTTACATAACAGAACCAGTTTTAACACCTATTTCCAGGCCATGAATTCTTGATGGACCAAAACTTTAAATTGATTATGTCAGTCGAACGCTGGTGCTCCTAATGACTACTTTGCATGATGGTTCTACTTCAATAGTGGAAATAAAAATGATTTTGACTTGGTCGATTAGCTTGAAGAATTAGCCGTAACTCGTGGTGCTCTTGATTTATATATACGTGCACCTAAGGGTGAAGACCGAAATTACGCGACTGAAATTACGCTCTTCTGGCTTCACTCTAAAGTAAAACTAAGTTTAGGTTAAAGATAACAGGCTAATTCTGAGTATTCCTGACTACTGGAGCGAAGCGTAGCGGAGCTATCCGTTTTCTCGGAGCGATCAGTCACAAGAGCACGGCAAAGAGATGCATGCAAACAAGACCTCCCCGATCACCCCGCTATATGTATTTCATTTGAATTACTAAAAAGAAAAAAAAATACAAAAAAGAACCAACTTTTAAAAAACTGAAAAGCCAATAATAATCCGTTTATGTACAGATTACATTTGAATCACCTTTTAAAGTCGGTGCTAAACCTCACGTAAATTTCAAAAATACTCGTAAATACCAAATAATTGAGTGGTTTGACATGAACATGAACGGACAATTTTTGACTAATTCAGTGGTTACCACATTAAAAAAATGAGACATTATGTTTCATAAATTTACGGGTCTTATTTGTTAATGTTTACTCTTACTTTGCACTGTAATCCTCCAAAGCGTGCACTGTTTATTCATTGAATGCCCTAATACGTGTACGATTACCGCCAATCGTGCCAGCCATTGACAGACAGGATTTCCTTAGTGAATGAAATCTGTGAGTATAATCCTGTATTGGGCTTCTTTTATGGCCAGCTGACAGAGTTGCGTAAATTGCAGACTGTAGATCCAGGTCAGTGTGGAAAATAGGAATTTTTAATTTTTATTTATTTGGCTTAGGAGATCAATAAACATCTTCAAAATAATGTCATCATCCTATTCTACGATGATAATCTTGACGACGCGTTTGGCTCGGTTTGTAGACACCTGCCTACTGAGCCGGCGCGGCGGTCCCGGGTTCGAATCCCGGCCAGGGCAAATATTTGTGTGATGAACTCGAATATTTGTGCTTGCGTCATGGTTGTTCTATGTATTTAAGTATATATTTATCTATATAAGTATGTATATCGTCATCTAGTAACCATAACACAAGCCTTCTTGAGCTTAATTTGGGACTAGATCGATTTGTGTGAGGTTGTCCGATATTTATTTATTATTTATTTATTATAAAAGTAGCATCAACTATAAAGCTTTCATTGAGGCGCCACACTACTCGCAAAGTTGGGCGAATACACGTCAGTGTGGCTCTCCACAAGACTCATACTTCGGCCGACTTCGCCTCGGTCAACTACGGTCACTGTAGACAACTCAGAATTCAGAGGTCAGAAGAAATACTACTGAATTAGGTAATAGTCATAATGAGTATTAATATCTTCTCTTTACAGCCATGTCGGTCAAGACACACCTTTTGACCCCTCGTTTGCTATTAACCTCCAGAACTTGATATTGTGATTTCATCTTGATTAGTTTGGTCATAATGTACCTACGGTCAACATCAAAAGTAGCTAACAACTTTACTATTGGTTTATGTCAAATTGCACACTAAAATTGACAAATTGCATATTCAAATTTACCAATTACATACTAAAATTGTCAAATTGCATACTAGAATTGTCAAATTGCATACTAAAATTGTCAAATTGCTTACTAAAATTGTCAGCTGCTTTTGTAGGTAACTGTACATAAGCAGCTAGTGTCAAATTCGATATTTATAGTAGTATTTCTGTAATGTCTGGGACACCATTAAATGAGGACTTGGCGAAAATCAATAAAAGTAAACGTTTCTAAAGTCGATTCTCATAATTAGCTGAACGTCCAGTGTAGTTTGATCCTTGTTCAGGAACACCTAAGACTACTTCCTGTGTCAATAGGTATGTAGGGACCTAGTAATTTTTCTGTGTAAAAAATATTTTAGAAAAACCATGGTGAGTAAAAATTAAAAGAGTTGCGTTTATAGATCCTTATAGCGAAAACTATCGGATGAAAATATAATTAAATTGTCTTCCAAAAACTGTACAGAGCCTATTTATACCAAGAACGTACCTATACAAAACAACAACAAATAAATGATCTCTCTCTCTCTCTCTCTCTCTACCTGAGTGCAGTAGATAATTATAAAAAGTCATTAAGATAAAATATTTTAATATCAGTGACAACCCTACTAATTCAAAGGTTTCATTTACATTTTAAATTGACACCTGTCTAACTTAAGCGATGTTCAAAAGATGCTAGGGTTGATAGGTATGTGCAGATTTTTACACTAATGTTTAACAAACTGTATCTCCAAAATGGATAGAAATATTGACATAGTTCATAGGTGAAAAATTAAGTAGATACTCAGTCTGAACAATTACCTGTTTGCTTAAAAGTCCTTCGATCTGTTCCACCCTGAGGTGAATTATCTTATGTGCCCCGCCTCATCATAATATTTTTTCGTGTTAAAGTTAATAGTACATTACGTAACAAGGGTGGTAAACGAGGAATTACAAACGAGTGTCTATTAGAAGCCCGAAGCCGAAGGCGAGGGCTTTAATGATACGAGTTTGGAATTCCGTTACCACCAGAGTTACGTACGGCGTTTTTCATCACACTTTGGAGGAAATAAAATAAAAGTAGTAGTAGTCAATATCAAAATTTCTTACCGCCCTAGGGCGTAATATACGACTTACCGCCCTAGGGTGTAATATACGATTTACCGCCCGGTTTTCTAGCATGTAAACCCTTAAAGTGTGATAAAAATTACTTATCGCCCTAGGGCGTAATCGACGTCTTACCGCCCACTTTTCTAGCATGTAAACCCTTGTTTACGAGCAAGTGTGATGAAAAGTATTTAATCATAATATCGGTACGACATCGACACTAGCCGGCGACACAAATCGCGTCGAATCCGGCATAACGGCATTACAGCCGTCGCCGTAAATCAGCGCGCGTGAGATCGCAACGCGTCTCGCGTTTAACGCTAGCTAACCGGGATAGGGTTGGGGCTCAGTCGCGGCGGGTAATTTGAATGTTTTTGTTTTTTAGGGTTCCGTACCCAAAGGGTAAAAACGGGACCCTATTACTCAGACTTCGCTGTCCTTCCGTCTGTCCGTCCGTCCGTCCGTCCGTCACCAGGCTGTATCTCAAGAACGGTGATAGACAGTTGAAATTTTCACGGATGATGTATTTCTATTGCCGCTATAACAACAAATACTAAAAATAAAATAAAAATTTAAGGGGGGCTCCCATACAACAAACTTGTTATAAATTATGGTACAGAACCCTTCATGCGCGAGTCGGACTCGCAGTTGCCCAATTTTTTAACAAGGTTTTACAATTCCGTAAAACTGATTCGACAAAAAAAAATATTTAATCATCGGAGCTATTAACAAAAATTCATACGAATCGGTTGAGAAATGTGGCCTGTTGGCGAGAACAGCGAGAAATCCGAACATACGGGCTTAGGAAGAAATTTTGGTGAACCCTCTGTTACAGCTTTACCAAAATTTATTTCGTACGTTTCGTCAATTACTTGATAATAATATTATTCCGGTAGGAAATTGATCATTGGTTCATGGGGATCTTTATTTTGTCATCAAAGTTACGTACATTTTATTTTCAGTTTAATCGGCGCAGGGGGTCAATATTAACTTTTAAATATTTAACTACTCCCAGACAATTAAATTAAAGCTTGAGTTTTTAGAACACTTTCAGGGTAGAAATTTTATCGAATATTCTGAAATGCTAAGTTTTAAATCTTCAGACATTTCGACAAAAACATCTCCACAAATGTGGTGCGGAACATCCGCTCGTTTTTAGATACGAGTAAGATACGAATTTCCGTAAAACACTTTGTGAATTGGAAAAATTATATACAAACTAGCTGTGCCCCGCGGTGTTACCCACTCATACCACGGGAACACTAAATTTATTCGGGATGAAAAATATCCTATGTCCTTTCCCGGGTCTCAAACTATCTCCATACCAAATTTCATCTAAGTCGGTTCAGCGGTTTAAGCGTGAAGAGGTAACAGACGGACAGACACACTTTCGCATTTATAATTTCAATTATGGATGACACAGTAAATATGTCTAGTCACTACAATTCCTTACTCTCGTCGTGACAAATCGACTTCATTACCAAATTTTAAAAGCCACCCTTATCGCAAGTTAGTAACAAGAGCAACTAACGCAAGTTGTAGTAGCGCTGGCTTTCGAGCTAGCATCATGCCGAGATGGGACTTGTTCGTGGCACAACCATAATTATAATTGCTTATTCTTTTATTATTTTTGTCACACTAATTTAATGTTTTATGCTCATGAATAAATATATTTCCTTCTTTCTAACTTCCCGCTAACACTGGAACCCCACATGCTCTATTACACCGCATTACCAAATAACTTACGATATAAAATAATCCAACGAACCCATTCACACTGGTTTGTGAGGTAACCTGAATGACTGATTGATGATCCAGAGTATGATTTGATTTATAGCTTATTAGCGGGGTTCCAGTATTAGCGTATTTATAGTCACGGATACTATGCTTCCTTGGTATGTAGGACGGAGCATTTATCAATATACTATTGGTCGATTCGCATTGACTACAATAGACATTAAATATACCAATAATTTATCTGTTACGTGAACCAAACTTACCCACGCTCATATTGTTTACGCAATTCTAGGATATTTTAATTAGATGCATGTTTTGAATACTGTTAGAAGACTAAACTGACTTAGGGCTTGTGCAGAAATCACGTGAGGTTTTTCGGCTACTTTTTGACCCCCTCTGGTGATATTTGGTGAGGTTCTTTGCTAACCCCCCTTACTACCGTGTATTTTTTTCCGCCAGAATTTCGTAAAATGAATCGCTATTTTTAAGTATTTAACAAGTGAAGATTTATTTTTAACGAAACCGAGAAAAATTATTGATTTTTTCTTAGTCTTCGTTGTAAAAAAATGCACTTTAGGTCTCCTCTCCCCTCCCTCCCCCAACGTGATCTATCGTGATTTTTTCGTGAACTATCGAACCTCACGTGATTTGTGCACAAGCCCTTATGGAAATGAGACGTGGTCATTCACAATGGGACTCATAAGACTGCTTAGAGTCACGCAACGTGAAATGGAAAGGGCTATGAAAAGGGCCATGTAGCCCGGAGAATGGATGGGGCAGAAAAGTTCTAAAGTGGCGACTACGTATAGGAAGGCGCATGGGACGGCCCCGATGGACGGATGACCTTGTGAGGGTAGCGGGGAGTGAAAGGATGTGGTCTGCACGGGATCGCACTGTGTGTGACAGATAGATACCTAGAAGACTAAACTGCAACTTTTCGGATTAAGGATTAGATTAGGTAAATATGAGAGGAATAGTGTTGAAATACACTTTATCTACACCCATCTTGTTAAATTCATATAACAAGTTCAGATATTACAGGTAAGGACCTACATTACTTGGCAGCGACCAAAATCAGAGATTTAATTTCATAACAGTACCGCAGCCGGCCGGCCGGCAACGCACTTGTGACTCCTCTGGTGTTGCAGGTGTCTGTGGGCGACGTTAATCGCTTTCCATCAGGCGATTCGTTTGCTCGTTTGCCCCCCATGACATTAAAAAAAAAAAAAGCCACCGCGAGGTCACCATTACAGTATCAATTTTGATCAAAATTTATACTATAATGGTGAATTTTGATAAATATTTATACTGTAGGTAATGGTGACCTCCCCCCGCCACGGGAGTCACCTCACGTGTTCCTCTGTTCCGCGGACTGACTGGCAAGACTGAGTGTAGATAAAGTAGTGTGTAGATAAAGTTGTGTATGTAACTGTACTTAATTAGGTCTTAAAACACTCGTGTGAAAACCACATTCGTATTTTAAGACCTCTCATTATTGTAGTAGTTGCATAAACTACTATTCAACATCAATATTGCTTTATACGAACAGCCGTCTTGAAATCAATATTAAAATTATTAAGTAGCATTGTCATCCAAAAATAACGGATTTTAACCAATATATTAGTACACGGTTAGCTTAACATAGAAAGAGGTTACAGGACACCCAGTATGTTATAATTTAATTCGTGGTATTGTGAATGAACGTGTAATGTTTTTGTTGTTTAGTAATTACATCTTAGCTTTACGATCCATAAGTATTTATGGGTGGCATTAGGAAATTGCCTCGATTCATCTCAGCCCTTTAATGGTTCGCCGTAACGAATGCTTATTGATGGTTTTTATTACTCATTAACCCCATGATTGCGTTTTAAGATTCAGAACTGGATATTCTGGTCCACTGCTTTCCTCACTACATCATTACAGCAGACACGGGTACTAGACGACGATATAGTTACATAATACATAAATACATACATAGATAACATCCGACCGCGAAATAAATATTCGAGTTTATCACACAAATACTTGCCCTTGCCGGGATTCAAACCCAGGACCGCCTGCTCAGTAGGCATCTGCCCTGCCCACTCCAGCTATCTACCAACTGTCTAATGTATTATTCTACCTATACAATCATGATCATTAATTTTCTGTTAAAAATGTAAATGTATTGGTGCAAACAAACTCAATGTTTACTTGTGGTACCATTAGGCACCATTTATTGTAACTTTTTTGAAGCAGGTGAAAAAGGGCATTATTAACTCGTTTATAGTTTTCAACTGCCTGATTTTCGTTGACACATTTTGTAGAAATCCTAGGCCGCTAAGGAAAAGCTTGAAATCCTAATGAAATGTACAGGAATTTCGATTCACGATTGTGATGCAGAAGTGCAGAACAGATGCTCAAATAATGACCCAAATAAGCAACTATTTATGTGCCATAATAATTTCCTATAATGCTATTCTCTCCGCAAGTTCTCCGACTAACTTGATGTTCTCTTTTTCCTCAGATACTTCGTCAGCACGGTTCTCCAGTTCCAGATCCACCGAGCGCTGTGTGAGCGGACGGGACAGTACATCCCTGGAGACGAGACCAGGCCGCTCCATAAATGCGACATCTACAGGAACCCAGAGGCTGGCAGGATTCTAACGTAAGTCCCATAGCTATTAACGCAGTTCTAGATCCACCGAGCGCTGTGCGACTAGACGGGACAGTACATCCCTGGAGACGAGACCAGGCCGCTTCATAAATGCGACATCTACAGGAGCCCAGAGGCTGGCAGGATTCTAACGTAAGTCCCATAGCTATTAACGCAGTTCCAAATCCACCGAGCGCTGTGCGAGCGGGCGGGACAGAACATACCTGGAGACGAGACCAGGCCGCTCCATAAATGCGACATCTACAGGAACCCAGAGGCTAGCAGGATTCTAATGTAAGTCCCAAATACTTTAAGGCATCTCCACGGTCCGGATCTACGCAAATGTTTTAGTGCATCGAAGATTCTTCGTAATCATAATGATGCGTCATTCAAGCTCTTTTAAAGAAACAGTTGACTGCGCCATGTATTTTTTTTTCGTAGTACTAAGCATAAATCTATACATATAAACGGACAAGTCCTGACTGACTGACTGACTGACTGACTGACTCACTCATCAACGTAGAGCCGAAACTACTGAACCTAAGAACTTCAAATTTCTAGAATAGATCAAGTATACGATGCAAGCAAGCACTAAGAAGGGATTTTTCGAAACTCATCCCTTAAGGGTGTCAAATCGGGGTTGAAAGTTTGTATGAAACTTACGTAATTTTTGAATTAGAGTAATAAAACTTTGTGTATAGATTTTCGATCTAAAAACAAAAAAACTAATTTCAGGATTTTTGAAAACTCATTCTTTAAAGGGGTTAAATAGGGGGTGAAAGTTTGTATGAGGAACTTGGAATTATTTGAGTAAGAGTGGTAATATTTCGTGTACAGCTCTTTCTATACAAAATAAGAAAACAAGTTTCAGCATTTCTGGAAATTCATCCCCGAAAGGGGTTAAATGCACAATGAAACTTTGTAAGAAAGACGTGGTCTATTTGGGTAAGGGGTGCATTATTTTACGTGTAGACTGATCATCAATAACTGAAAACATGTATTTTAGCGTTTTTGAAAATTCAACCCCTAATGGGGTAAAGTAGGAGGTGAAAATTTGTATGAAGAGCTTGGGAGTCTTTGAGTAGGAGTGGTAATATTTCGTCTATAGGTTCCTCTATGCAAAGTAAGAAGACAAGTTTTAGCATTTTTGGAAATTCATCCCTGAAAGGGGTAAAATAGATAGTGAAACTTTATTTGAAAATCGAGCCTTTTTGAGGAAGAGGTGCATTATCTTGTGTGTACACTGATCATCAAAAACTAAGAACACGTATTTCAGCGTTTTTGAAAATTCAACCCCTCATTGGGTAAAGAGGGAGGTTAGTTTCAATGAAGACCTTGAGGTTCTTTGAGTAACATTACGTGTATAGATTCTTGTATGCAAAGTAAGAAAACAAGTTTCAGCACATTTGGAAATTCATCCCCGGAGGGGGTTAAATGGAAATAGAACTTTGTATGAGAATCGGGCCTTTTTTGAGTAAGAGGTGCACTATTTTGCGGGTAGACTATTCATCAAAAACTGAGCATATTGATTTCAGCGTTTTTGAAAATTCAACTCCTAATGGGATACGCTCAAAGGTGACAGTTTGTATACAGAGCTTGGAATTTTTTGAGTAAGAGTGATAATATTTCGGGCATAGGTTACCTAATCATAATACAAAAAACTTTTCACCATAAATGAAGTTAAAAAGTATGAGATGCATTTTTTAATATTCATCCCCTAAGCATGTGAAATTGAAGGTGACAAAATTTTCATGTTATGAATAAGAGGTATGCGGGTTTTTTTGTAGAATATTCACTAAACATTGAGAAAATAAACTTAAGTTTTTATGGAAATTCATCTCCAAAATGGGTCTAATGGTAGGCGAAAGTTTGGTTGAGAAAAGATGAGATTGTTTTCGTAAGTTTGGTCATATACCTATTGTCTGAGTAAAGGGGGAAGATGAAAGTTCTTGTGAGGAATATTTTCGTGTATAAACTCTGTATTCATTTTTGGAAAGTTATCTCCTGAAGAGGTTAAAAACTTTACTCCTGAAGAGGTTAAAATCTTTATATGCGAAACGTAGGATTGAGTGACAAAACTTCGTGTAAAAAAATTGCATTTTTAGGGTTCCGTAGGTACCTCAAAAGGAAAAACGCAACCCTCAAAGGATCACTTAGTTGTCTGTCCGTCTATCAAATAAAATGGGAATTAAAATCATATAAGTACTCAGGGCTGTAATCCTTTGAAGTCGTTAAAAAAACAAACATTAAGTTATAACGTAAAAAAAGATCCGGCTGATGTTTACCTATGCCACAACAAACGTCAATACTCTCAAGGGAATCAAATTTTATAATGTACTTAGGTATTTTCAGTTGAACTAAAACTATGAATTTGGCAAGTAATTACGTGTCTTACTCTCTTACTACGAGTACTTATAGGGAGTAATCTAAAACTATACATTACTAATAAAGAAAAGTAGTCTGTATTTAAAGTACGTAAAACAGTTTTCCAACGGTGACGTTGAATTTGCCACTTAGTATATTTTATCTTTTCCTTAGTAATGTCGTAATGTGCAGTGATTTCATAGTTCGCAAGGAACCCTCTGTGCGCGAGTCCAACTCGCACTTGACCGGGGATTTGTATTATCTGAGAACACTGATTTAAACGTTACAGGAAATTCCTACCCTTAAGAGGCCTTATTCCTTTAAAAAAATATATATATATTATGACAAATGATATTGAAAATTTCAACCAACTTTTTGAAGTAAATAATACTTTTCCCCGAGTTCTAGGTAGTAACATAGTCATTTCATGCTTTCATTGCGTGCAGTCGAAATAAGTTGAAAAAACTAATTTTCCGCGTGAATTTTGTCAATTTCGAGTAGTTTTTGAAACAAAAATTATTACTGAAAAGCTCAAACTGTAGGTTTCAAATATATACCAATAAATCCCAATAGCCCTGTTCTAGGTAGTAACATATAATATGTTAAGAAACATGTTTGATCATAGAGAAATATGTCTAAAACAATCAGCATTTTAAAAGGAATAAGTCCTCTTAAGGTGATTAAACTTTTGACTATGATTTTGTTCGGTTCATCGGAAAATTAACTGCCCCATGTGTAACGACGACGTGATCTAGAAATATATAAATCTACTATCCAAAAATTTATGTATACGCGCAGATTTCTATTAGTTGTATTATTTTAAGACACAACAAAGCGGGTAGAAAGTTGCACAAATAACGTTTCCAGACCCTGTGCGGGCGAAGCCGCGGGCAAAAGCTAGTTAACAATAAAATAGAGTATAGCATTTACGCACAAGGACAAAACATGTCTTTGATCTTATAAGACATACATCGCGCGGGAAAACCTATTCCCACATAAAATGATAATGAAAAAGAACAATACAAATTCCGACAAAATGACAGAACAATTAACAATAAAAATAGAGCATAGTACTACTGGCCTTGGCTCAGAACGGACACTGGGCCAGACAATTGTTATTAGAGATTAGATCGCTAGGAAATAATGCAATAATGTTCGTGATCGCATTATCGTAAATTTAATTGTGTTTTAGGGGAACAGTGGCGAATTCAATATCCGGTTCGAAGGTGTTAAGGCAATGATGCGGTACAACTTAATCTTTGCTTTAAAATATTGAACAATAAAATTATGATTGATGCGGTATGAATTGTTTACAGACGAGAATTTGTAAGTTACTTAAAATAGAATAATGTATAAGGATTTAACTGGTGCTGGGCAGGTCATGTCATAAGAGGGAACGAAAAATGGTGCAAGCTAGTAACAGAGTTGTACCCAAGGGAAGGTCAGAGAAAGAGAGGGAGACCACAAAAGATATGGGAGGATGATATATGTCAGGTGGCAGGAAAAATATGGCACAGAGTCGCACGCGACAGGCACGACTGGAAGAGGCTTGAGGTGGCCTTTGCCTTGGATTAAGTATACCTATATGTAGTGAAATTAAGGGCAATCTTACACAAATCGACCTTGTCCCAAACTAAGCAAAGCTTGTACTATGTGTACTAGATGACGATGTATTTACTTAACAATATACATACATCTATAGATAACATCCATGACCCAGGAACAAATATTGGTGTTCATCACACAAATATATGCCCTGGCCGGGATTCGAACCTAGGACCGCTGGCTCAGTAATGTTATTTAGTAAAAAGAACAATAAAAAACTGATTTTTTCGTAACTAGTCTGGTACCTGTGTGTGTAATGAATGGCCGATAAATATCTGTGAAGCGGTCGACAATGGTAGGCGTAATCTGTTGTCAATTCCTAACAGAGAATTAAGGTCTTAAGTAATTCTGATTCATTTTATATTGAACCACCAATTTAATGTACTACTACCAATAAATACCTGGCTCAAATGCAGTAGTCTTGTTCACTAGGACAATACTCGTATTACTAAACATCAACGCTGCGGTTATTACGCAAATACGAATTAATTTTAGTCCATCAAGGTTCTATATAGTAGTCTAAGATTCATTGGTCGACTGTAATGTTGGTATCGCAATGTGCATTGCACATAATTTCTAGATAATATCAGGCGCTCATTCGAGATACAAGGGAAAAACTAGGTCACTCTGACACAGGAAACACTTCATGCAATTGTGTTGACGTAGTTAAATCTTAGTTAGATAGTCTAGTCATTCGTTTGACAGTCCAATTATTGAACTTATCCAGCATATAACAAACTCGACTGGCTGTCAACCATACCTAGAGTTGCAAGGCTTATTATTAAAACTATCGTGACATATCTTTAATAATTATAAAAACGGTTTAAACTCACGTAAAAATTTACAGGAACGGCCCGACATGTTCCAAACTCGTATTATAGAGCTCTTCATCAGGGGCTGTAATCCGTGCTGCTATGGGACTCGCGACCACAGGGGGCAATGGACCGCGATTTTTACGTGCTGCTAGACTTAATCTGTTGGGGCAAATTCTTTGAGTAGCTTGAACGAGGGAACCAATAATCTGGACAGGATTGCGGAAAAACCTTGTATGAGAGCGACGCACGAACAGTCACTATAGAGAACCTACGGGAAGCCTTTGTCTAGCAGTGGAAGGATTTCGCTTTACTTTTCCATGTTGTCTTGTCCCTGATATCATTTTCGGATACTTGAAACTTAATTCTTAAATACTACCACCGTTTTGTTTTGGGTCTATCTTGGCTTGGAGATGGTAATCTCTAAGATCAGAGTAAATAGAAACATTTGCTTTTATTCAGAAATTGATCAATAGGATTCGGATAGGTAATCACTACATAATATAAAACAAAGTCGCTTCCAGCTGTCTGTCTGTCTGTCCTTATGTAGGTACCTATGCTTAGATCTTTAAAACTACGCAATGGATTTTGATGCGGTTTTTTTTAATAGATAATCCCCAGAGTGATTCAAGAGGAGGGTTTATATGTTAAATACATACATAATATAGCATTGCACCAGTGCGAAGCCGGAGCAGGCTAGTAATGTTATATGAATATGACTCTAATTATGACTATCATCTTAGTGACAGATAGATATGTAGATACCTAGTAGATAGCATTGTGGAAGTCATGATCATGACATTGTAAAGTAAATATCTACTTGAGGCTATTCTTAAAAGCTTTCTCGAATTGTTCGAAATCTTCCGACCTTGATTCAAGGCGATACAATTACAAAGAAATAAAATAATAAGAACCATACAATTATGGACAATACTTATTGGCTTGGACTTAAAGTACAATACTTTTAGTGATTGATAAAATGGGCTAACTCTAAGAATTGAGCAATGCGATATATTAAATTATACAATTGTACTGTTATTGTTGATGATTAAAATAAATCATATTACTAAAATAAATTGCACAAACTTTGATTGACAGAATACGGCCAACTACTAACATGTACCAAACCGGAATTCCAATGTCCGAAACAAGTCAAATATAGACCAAAACCCCAAATAACCTAGACCTTGTAAAAGTTTAACCAAATCGGATTTGGTCAAAAGGTCGATTAACCGACGAAGTACAGTTCGATTCGAAAGTGAGTTTATAGCTTGTTCTCTGATTAAATAAGTAATATACGAATTTGAGCACAATTTGAATTAAATTAAAATACTTTTATCTTTGGATGTAGTAGTATGTAGTAGTAAGTACTGTACAGGTAGAGAATAGAGTAGTTTCTTAACAGTTGCCATTGTGAATTGGGCTCCCTTTTTGCTTACCTTCAGACGAACTGCAGTATGTTATAGCAATAATATATATATATATTATATATTGATGATGACTGGTCTCAACAACAAATGCACTAAAATGCTCTTCGTCGTTATCATCATCATCAGCCAAAAGACCTCCACCTCTGGAACAGCCCTCACCCAAAGATTAAATGAATAAATAACCAGATGATCTGCATCAAGACAGGTCCTGCTTCATCCGCACCACCAAGGTCTATCGACCTTCACCTGGTTATCAGCTCATCCCACGGGAACACTAAATTTATTCGGGATGAAAAGTATCCTATGTCCTTTCCCGGGTCTCAAACTATCTCCATACCAAATTTCATCTAAGTCGGTTCAGCGGTTTAAGCGTGAAGAGGCAACAGACAGACAGACAGACAGACAGACAGACAGACAGACAGACAGACAGACAGACAGACACACTTTCGCATTTATAATATTAAGTATGGATTGCTAAAATAATCCATTGATACAGAGATCAAATCTCAAAGAAAAATTGAAATGCCAGAGGTACCGGGTTCGATTCCCATTCTCGTCCACGGGTTACGCATTTAAATTTTTCTACGTGCTTTTATCGTTGTATAAATGGTTTAATATAAAAATTGCGGTGAGTTCCCATATAAAAAAATTGTGCATGTGCGAGTCCGACTCACGCATGAAGGGTTCCGTACCATAATCTATAACAAGTTTGTTGTAGCCGCCTTAATTTTTATTTTTTTTGTATTTGCTGCTATAGAGGCAATAGAAATACATCATCCTTGAAAACATCAACTGTCTAGCTATCACCGTTCTTGAGATACAGCCTGGTGACAGACGGACGGACAGCGAAGTCTCAGTAATAGGGTCCCGTTTTACCCTTTGGGTACGGAACCCTAAAAATTAACCATTACATGTTTCATAAATTGTTATAATTATGTTTGCGTGAGTGTAGAACAATTTTACTACTGGCTTATGTCAGTACTAAAATTGTCAAGTACTTATGACGCTGACTGTACCACAATTGAAAGTAGTCTCTTTGGTAAGGACGAATGTGTTTTGACCAATTTAAGCACACGTGCAGGAAGCTATTTATTACTGTGACGCATTTTGTCGGTTTCCGATACAGTCACTTTTATTAAAATTACGAGTACAACACTACCGTTGACGGCTTTTGCTTGCAGTTTAATTTTGTTACTTACAAAGGAAGCAAAGCAATTTAATTTAAATACGTACTATATTTTTATTGAAAATCAGTTTTCTTTGCGATGCAGGATTGTCTCTTGTTTTGTATGCATCCCAGCCTGGCACCTTCTGTAATCTGACTGACTATCATTTCACCCCATGCCCCATTGCGCAGGTCCAACTCTCGCTTTGTCTGCTAGTTACTTTTATTTGAAGCTACGAATTCATTTATAATGTATCTCATTAAACCCACAATCTAATACAACAGCTCATTTTAATTCATCGTTAAAGTTAAAACTATTATTAAATAATACACAAAACTAAGCTCGAAACTCATTAATTTCAATAATCGATCATACGAAATTAATTTAAAAATGCCCTCACGTTCAACAAGCGAGCTAACATTACAGTTGATAAAAAAGGGCTTACAAAATGTAAGAAAACCGCGAAACTTACGACGTTCTAAATCCGGTGACCACCTTCAATAATCAAGCTAATGCTCTTCTTTTCACAAAAGAGCTTGTCAGTAGTAACAAACCATGTGAGTTAGGACGTTTTATAATTGTCAAGTTACTAATACAACCACGATTTGCTATAAAAGGGCGTATCAATATTAAAAAATATATGTAACTTAAGACTTTTTGTAGACGAGACATCTCACCCGCATCCAGCAGTTAAGCCAACTACTTATTTCCGTGTAGACGGTGCCAATTGTGCATTCTATGCTTTATTTTTATTCACCAGCTGCAGGATTTTGAAACGTATGCCTTGGTAGTTTGGTTGGGGATTGTTTGATATGTGGTGGTGGTAATTATTCGTCCTGTAAATTGAGGTATTTGGCAGTGCAACGCCTGAACGCGGTTTAAATTGACTGGATCAATTAATGCGTTTTGAATTTGGAACGGAACTGCTGAATATACCTACGCGTTACAAGGTTCTTCCACTGCGTTACTCCCGCGGCAAATACAAAATTAATTCATTATCATCATCATTATCATATCAGCCGATAGAAGTCCACTGCTGGACAAAGACCTCTCCCCCAAAGTTCTCCACATCGATCGGTCTCGCGTCACTCTTGCGCCGCCCTCGTCCAATTTCTGTCCGCGATCCTAACCAGGTCGGTCCACCTTGTTGGGGGTCTTCCCATGCGTATTCCGGTCCGCGGTCGGCACTCAAGAACCTTTCTGCCCCAACAGCCATCGGTTCTACGAGCAGAGTGCTCCGCCCACTGCCACTTAAGTTTGGCGACTGAATTTCCAGTTGTATGTATGTATGAATGGTATGTATGTAAACACTTTATTGTACACAACAACTGGTTATAAATACATTGATAACAAATGAAATATGTACAAAGGCAAATATGTGCAAAGTTGTCCTAGGTCTCTCAAGCCCTTGTTCTCCTTATTGAGGGAAGGAGCTAATTTAATATTTTATTCTGTTTTAAAAAATAATTTACGAACAAATTGTTTTCTTTTTTCTATCGTACAGTTGCAGTCCTAAAACGCAGTAATTTTAAAGCTCGTTTGCGCAGGCGCTGCTCACGATGCATTTGTTAACCGTTACATAATAGGTATGCACTGCACTTGCACACTGAAGCACACATCAAAAGACAGATAGTCAAATATCCAGTTTAAATGGAATACCGACAATGTTCGGTCCAGTTGTTTGTAGTATATTATACACCTAGGGTGGAAAATTAGTGAACGTCCCATATCGCAGGTTTGTTAAAGGAAAACAGAACGACTGGTAGTGTGGCAGTGGGCTGGTAGTGCTTTATTCTGGTTTTACAATATTTTACATCCGACATCTAAGAAATCTGTCACAAGAACAATTAATTCATTCTATGTCAAGCATGTCATGTGTAATATGATTAATTTAATGTAGCCAGTACATTATGCTACCTCCAATATTTGAGGCCCAAACCATGCCCAAACCAAAGGTGAGGGCCATAAATATGCGATCTGGGTGTATAGGAATTACCGCCCGTGGTTTGTCTAAAGTTTAGTCTAGTATTTTTATACCTAAACTTTTGCATAAGATAGGAACTTAAAAGAACGCAGAATATCGTTATTTAACAGTATAAAGTATCATTACGTGATGAGTCGACGCGTAACATTCGGAATGCGGTTTTCAAGATTGAATGGGACCAGTGACACCAGTCTAAGGAAACCAATTGCAGTATCTAAGACTCGCGTATATACTTACAAGGAAAACATTGCCTATGTACATAAATTTACACCAATTGACCCAAAATAAGTTCAAGCTGACTTGCAATTCTTAATTTTTGATGAATTGAAGAAATGTAAGTGTCATATCATATCTAATGTAATAATTGACGAGGCATGCTCTATCTTATTGACATCATTGTGTATAACAAAATGTTAAATGTATGAGTGTGGTAGTAAATATTACTATTCTATTCTTGTCCCCCAAACAAAGTGGACTGAGGATGGTGGGTGACCAATAAGTAAGAATATCATCTGTATTAAGACTAAACAAACTGGTGAAAAAAATCCCTTATATCTAGTTTTTTTTTCCGCCTAATTTCTATTTGATTATTGAAAAATGTTTCCAGTTTCTAAGATACGATATGTTTCAAGTTTCATCCTCCTATTATGACTTGATTATGCTGTTTTTACTTTGACCACTGAAAGCGGAAAACTCAAAATATTTACACAAACACTTTTATCAAACAAACATCCTCAATTCCTCATGCCCTTAACAGGAATACTTGATACAAAAATATACGATTCCGTATACACATTATAGAAAGCAATTCACTCCACAAACGTGACTGTTTCTCATTCCTAATTACTTGTTACTAAACTAAAACACCTATAGCTTACTAGCTTGGAGTCTACTGACTACAGCTAAACACTTCCACATTTACAAAGTCATATCTCAGCCAACAAATAGGTTAGAAAAACAACTCTAACAGGGCCCTAACGAGGATTAAAATTCAGTAAAACACAGAAATAGTTATAATAGAAAAGTGGATTGAAGATATCAGTCGATTTGGTTGCGAAAATGGTGCACTAGGTAGATAAAATGTACTTTTATGTAGTGTCACATTTGCATTGAGATATGGGAATTGTAGTAGATGTCACCGTTTTTATTCACGCCGGCCATATGAACTTGTAAATAAAGTAGCTGCACTAGATATCATTTTAGTCGACGTTCCTAATTACGTTTCAGTGTTTTGCTGTCCTCGAGAAATAAACGCAAAACTTCTCGATTATTTGAGCCTATTTTTTGCTCAACTACATCATTCGTTTATAAACTCTGTTTGCTTTGGTAACATTTGTTTTCTATTTTCTGAATTGTAATTTAAATAGAAATATGTACATAATTGAGTTTTTGATATCTTTTATTGTCAGCGATTTACCCTTTGCTTCAGTCTTCTTGTGCGCATTTTTGTGTCATATTCACCTTATCTGTCATATTCTGTTTTTTTTTTTTTATTATGTCTTATGAAAGTAAGATGTTTGTTTTGGTAATAACACACTGACACAGTCCTTCGGCTTTCGGCTCAGACTACATAGCGCAATCGTATCATAATTAACTATTTATGACCTAGGTATGCGGCATCTTAGCCCCTCCATCCAGTATCAGGACAGTTACATAACAGTAAGATGCGTATCTGTTTTATAACCAGCATCTGCTCGTAAACAAATTGCTTCTGAACGGGGCATCGCTACTATAATTACGAGTACTATGGGCGCTTCTTGCGATGGATTGAAGTTCATTTTGGACCAGCAGGGTTTAGAGGAAAAAGATTATTAGTAGAAATTTGTGGAGATCTAATTTAATTGAGAACTTGATAGTCATAGTTAAATGAATAAAAAAGCCTTTTATTCCATGCAAACAAACTCATTACAATTTACAACGAGATCATTCCAATTATTCCATTTTGCAACTATTCAATAATTTAATTAATTTTTTTCAATAATTTATTATTATATTCATATTTCTTTTAATTACTAGCTTTACTTTAGTCATAGTTATAAATATACAATTATTCTGCCTGTTGTTCACCTGTGTTTATTCTTTTACTGTATACCTATCTGTTATGTATACCTCAAGGCATGCAATAAAGAGGAATAACAGGACGAAATGACGAATGATAGGGAAGAATGTAAGAAAAGAGCATGCTGTGCCGACCCCAAATAAATGGGCAAGATACCTAAATGATGATAAAAAAAGAGCATAGGTAGTATTGTATTATATTGTATCCTTCAATAAATGTACTACGGGCTTATTTTAAAAATAATAGGTAAAAGAATAAGAGCAACTGTTATTTTAATACGGAAACGTATTGGATATTAAATTGAAGAAAACCAAAAATTGTGTGATTCAATTTGAACCAAAGCATAATTATCCAAGAAAGAATTTTATAGACGAATTGTATTACAAAGCGAACTCAAAAATGTCAGCTATAATAAGTAAGTAATTACTCGAGAGTCACTCCAGGATGATTATCATCATCATAGGATCAGTTCAAGAATGATATCGGTTCTTGCTATTGTTATGGCTACTGTGCAAGAGCAAGATGCACATCCATTTTTTATAATATTTTTATTGTATTTTCTCCTTTTATTCTGGACTTTTCCTTTTATTGACGTATTGTCAGTTCATTACATAGCCCAAGCTTTATTGGGATAATGTTATTAAAACTGGGATCTGTGAGAAATCGCATAAAATTGGTAACAAATTTGTCTTCAAAGTTTACCATTACCTCACAAGTCCAATAATCCCTATGTAAATGTATACCAGCTCCAGTTACATAAGTGCTTGCGTAACTTCTAGACCGAACAAAGCCTGCGCCTGGGAGCTATTGATACGTTACATAAACCTTTGCCCAATCGCGGTATTATACATCAAAAGGATGTATCTAAGTTAGAATCTTATAGAGAGATACATCTTTTTGGCTTTAAACAGCAACAGCTACAGTGCCAACGTCAAAAGGATGTATCTGAGTAGAACTTACCAGAAAGATAGGACTTTTTGGGTTTAGATGTCAAAGTAGCTCGGGTTGCAGTATCGGGTTCCGGACGTGTCAATTTGGACATGGTTGAGGCGGTGTGAGGGTTACATGTACGGTTACGAGTATAGGGAAGTTTGGGACTTTGAGCTACGAGTCTACATTCGATATCGAATGTTGCAGAATGGATAAGTTACGTCAGTGGTTCTAGTTTTAGATTGGAGACATTTAGTTTATTTGCGGTAAGTGTATTCAGAAATGACTAAAGAGTCTTAAGGCAAAGTAATGGTAACATGATATCTTTGTTTCTCAGATACAGCAAAAGTTTGTTTCATTTTATTTCCCCCTTGTTTACCAGGAACATCAATTTGTGATTGAAAGGAGTATAGACATCTGTACTGACTTCTCAGGGTCTCTTTACTACTAAGTATTTGCTAGAAAAATTGAAAGTAAATTCCCGATTTTTAGCCAGACCTATTTCAGTCATTCCCTTAATGATATCTTCAGTATTATATTTTGTAATCAGCTTCTATTAAAGACAACTTCATTTTAATACCTAACCATGTCGTGACTCGCGACTTTCTATATCCCACGCCATGGATTCCGAGCTATTACACCCATTAGCACTTAACTAACAAATAAGTTACCTGCTTATTACCTTACCTTAGCCTATGAAGCCACAACATGACCTTCAAGCTTGAAGCGCAACACAATAATTTAGTAGTAGGTACAGTTAATTATATTGCCCTGAATATTGGCTCTGTTTGCCCATATTACTGCGTTAAATGATCCACGCATAATGGTTGCAACAGCGCAGGTAGTAATTTAACTTGCGATATGCCTAGTGTGCCTAAAGCGGTACTTGGTCAGACAGTTCTGGCATTCGGTGCTACAACTGACCAGGAAATGTCCGTTTTCGAGCTTCACCCTATCTTTACTAATATCTGTTGGAAACTGCTAATAAAATTAATTATGGTTAATCAGGCTTTCGGAGTTTCTTATGCAATCTAAAGCATAATTTTAATGAAAGGATCTACTACGCTTCTGCCACGACTTACGTATGGAAAATTTATGATTTTATATTGATAATCAGTTTTGTATGTAAAGTGATACAGATTTCAAGATGGCCTACGGTTTGTAAAGGTGCGCGGGGCCAGCTGTGCAACACCATCTGGTGGTTACAATTTCTTTCTCCTCTCATCACGCCGTAACGGCAGGACGGATTTTAACCAATTTGGGTATACCCGATTACGGCCAATAAAAACGGTTGCGTGGACGAAGTTGGTACACGACGTGGATACAACTACGTCATTCTAATATTGATAGTTATTTTTTTACAAAACGATGGAAACCAAAAATCTGATAAAACAAGATAAACTTTAATTTCTTCATGACGAAGAAATTTACGACAAAGGAAAAAATATGATTGATGTTGGCGAGTTTGAAGTTGAAGGGACTGAATAAAATCATTTTCTCAGATTGGTTTATTTACTTAGGACGGACGCACTTGAGTGATCGAAACTGCTTAACCAAACCCTTTACAAAAAACATCTCGATATTATTCTAATATCGAATATAATTTTGGGATATTGTATCGAAACAAAAAGATCCAAATCGCATCACCCGTAACCAAATATCCATTGCTACGTGATCGACCACTTTTACGCTACATAACCCATCACAATCCCCAATGGAAAAAAGAAGTAACAACACAACATTTTCATATAATCGTACTACCTTTTGATTTCATCAGAAGCCTTTACGTGCATCCTGGGACAATTTAAGCCGGGTTATAGCACAAACGGCACAGTTAGGCTTTATTAAAACTGGGGTCTCAACATCTTTGTATTCCTGTCTTTAGAAACCCGATATCTCGACCCAGTTTGGCGTTTTATGCATGCCGTTATAAGGCTATTGTTGCGTTGTGCCGCAGGGGACAGTTTTGGGGTACACGCAGTTGGTGTCTCTTGTTTCAATGGATGGCATACCTTCGTACATCTTTTGTCTTGATACTCTGGAATGTAAGAAAACATATATTGCACTACGTTTGTTTTTTATTTATACATTTAATTAGATCTCCACATCTCATTATTGAATTCACGGTTTGAAATCATTATACTTAAACTTATATAAAAAATGCCCATGAGTACTAAAATGTTGCTTATCGGAATTTCCACATAAATAATTAATTATTGTGGAGAAGAGGAACTCGTACTTTGTTTCTCAAAGGTTTAGTAGAAGAGATTGTTCTTTACCGATAAACCAATCAATTTTCTACCAATTTTCCAACGGCTTCAAATGTGTATTTTTTTAGCTAATTTGAATGGATAAAACACGTCTTTATTCATAGTATTAACACAGCAACATATTGTAACAATCATAAACTGTCCCAAAGTAATTTCAGCTTAATACAGCTTATATACTTATTATTTTATCTTCGTACCATATTATATTTCAAAATGTCCTTGTTTCTTTCCAGACGGCTCATGGAACGCGGTTCCTCTGTACCCTGGACCCAAGTCCTGCAGGAGAGCATCGGAGAGTCCCGACTCAGCGGAGAGGCCCTACGGGACTACTTTAGGCCCCTCGAGGAGTGGCTGCGAAGCGAGAACCTGAGGACTGGGGAATATCAGGGCTGGAGCTACGACGGAGACTATTGCAAATTCAGGTGAGTTCAGACCAATTCGAGTCAATCCGATTTATCAAAGTGGCCTTTAGGAACACTTGACTATACAAGATCAATTTTATTTTTATTATCTAAATAAACAATTCTAGACTGTTGCAAATATTTTAATTGGTATAGCTAGCTATACAGCTTTATCAGGAGTTCGGTCATCTTTACGAATTGTATCGAAGATACTATTACCAATTCTGCAACCCTTATTACATGTATGCCTTCGCTTAGGACTGACGTTTGAATTGATTCGCTTTCTTCTCCATCTTTATTGACCTGTGTTTTTTTCTTGTAATGTGCTCGATACTTCTCACATTATCTGACTTTTGACGTCTCTATTTCCAGTATCGAGACAGCAGGTCTGCAAGTATACGGCGGGTTCTACAACGCAGCCAGCCGCCACGACGTGACCCACTTCACCGCTCTGCTGCTTGGCTCCTTCCTCATCACTGTGCTCATTCGGTGGTGATCGACATTTAGTTCTAATGTTCATCACTTCAGCCTTTAATACAAAAATGTTGTAGTTACTTGAGTGAAATTGGCATACGATACAATTATTGTGTCATCCAAGGTGAGCTAGTACTCTGGTCTCAGGTGTATTGCTCTCTTCTTTTCTTATTATTCTTCAGCCGACAAGCGTTTAGCGAGGAGTCAACACTCAACATTGTGTTATGTAGTAAGCCGTAAGGTGGGGCTATTTGGAATCCAAGGTTTATTTGGTAGAATCCAAATTCAACGTTTAAAGCTCTAATATATTATCGCATTGTCATAGTTGGAACAGATGTACAAGAAACCTAATATTTTCTGATAGAAAAATCTGTATTTTGCTTAGCACCAAATAAACTCTTTTGTTTAAAATATCCTCGCTTTAATCTGTGTTCTTTGTGTTGACTGTTTTTGTGACAGATGGTATAATATTCGAATCGATACATGAATTTTAATCTTGAAATCGAATTTTAATCTTTTTCTGATCGGCTAATCGTAGTAAACATACCTACGTATATGTACCTACGTACATTCAGTATCAATGCATTTCATACTTATTTGATACTTACACACATTTTACGTGCTTTTTGACATTTTAATGGCAAATCATCTCCTGTTTCGTAAAAAACGTTAAGTTATTTTTTTTATGTATGAAAATCTAGATTTAGTTCACGTAACGTCATGCAGAAGACGTAGTTATTTTATATATAAAAAATGTCTCAGGGTTATAATATGTACATAATAGTATGTAGTCCAGTTATTTTGTAAATATCTTTAATATTAACACGAGATTTTATAACATTACAATTTATTGTGATAGTAATAGTGTTGAATAAAAGTAATACTAAATTTCATTGTTTTATTGCCCATTTTAGAATGATTCATTTGTATATGGCCATACATACGACAAACAATGCATAAACTTGTGAGGAATGTACCTACATAAAATATTGGTGGATCTTCTTTTTAATATATTCAAAGCATTGTGTATCGTATGTATGAATAGGGTAGGAATATTTGGTAACGTATGTACAGGAAAGAAGTGTGGTGGTATGGTTGAGACGTTATGGAGCCATACTCATAGCTATTTACAGATTCATATGCATATTAAGTAATAGTAAAAGGCCTAACATGTCTTGCCGCGACGAGCATTACCTGCCCACGTAGGACACAGAAGAGCTTATATAGCCATTATACGATATATTTTAGCTGTGTAAGGGCTGCATGTGTGCTACTTGGGTGGCTTGCTAGAAGGTGTGAGAGTAGAGATGTGTAGCTCGCGAGTGAGTGATTCAAAAGAGCTATAATCATTTGGTTTAGCTCACTAGCTCTTTCGCTCACTGAAGATTCAAGTAGCTCAGTATCTCATCTATCATCTCAGTATTACTCGCTCACTCTCGCATTTTTCTCGTTGTTTCGTCTTTTAAATCTAGATTGTCTCTAGTTCTCTATTCACTCGTGAACGATATAGTCTAAAGATCTACTGAGCTAAATGAGCTAAATGAGTGATACATATCTCGGTGAACTAAAGACACATATCACTCTTTTCACTTTAGTGACACATTGTGCGCATCTCTATGTGAGAGGTACCGAAGTAATGAACTCTTTTACCTTCCCCGCTTCCCACCCGCTTCCCCTTCGGAACTGAGACATGGTCGATCACAATGGGACTCATGAGACGGAGACTCACGCAACGTGCAATGGAAAGGGCAATGCTCGGAGTTTCTTTCCGCGATAGAATCAGAAATGAGGATATCAAGGTAACTGACATAGTTCACAGGATTGCACGGTTGAAGTGGCAATGGGCAGGCCATATAGCCCGGAGAATGGACGGCCGTTGGGGCAGCAGTCCTAGAATGGCGACCACGTATAGGAAAGCGCAGCGTGGGTCGACCCCCGACTAGATGGAAGGATGACCTCGTGAGGGTAGCTGGGAATCAATGGATGCGGTCTGCACAGGATCGCACTTTGTGGCGATTCATGGAGGAGGCCTATGTACAGCAGTGGACGTCTGTGGCTGATAGATAGATAGATTTACCTTCCCCCACCTACTTACCGGCTAGAACCAAGATTGCACCTAGTATCTACGACGCTGTAAAGAAACTAGGTGCACACTTAACTTGACCGGGTGCCCCCCGCAAAATGGCGTCATTATATCTTTCACCAAATCCTCTGCCGATGGATACGATCTAATCCTCTGGGCGGGCTGGGTGATTGATTGCATGAGAGTGAATAAATTGGATTAGTTTTTACGAGCCCTCGCTTTCATTGGATGCGGGTCAAGGAATATCTCACTGTGGGACCATTTGGGATGAAATAATTATAGGTGAGAAACATTACACCAATAATCATACTTGGTAATGTTAGAAGATTGCTGAGAATCTCACAGAGAGGGTGCGTAATGATAATGAGCATACCCCGTGGTTTTGGTGGTAGGACGACAGTAAAGTGTCAAATCATTCGTGCCCCGCAAACGACGGGGTATGGTAATGAGTCGGTAGTTACGAAAATAATGCACATAACTATTAATTAAAGCAACTGTTACATAATGAGAGGTCTTAAAACACGAGTGTGGTTTTATGAAACGAGCCGAAGGCGAGTAAATAAAATACTGTATAGTTGTTTGCTAAAATATTTAAACTTTCTATAATTTGCAATTTGATATTATTACTTTACTATGTACCCCTCCTCCGCACAAACAACTTATACAACAAACTCAATATATATCCTCATAATTTATCTATGTTCAATGAACATCAATTAAGTAAACAATCAATAAACTCACTCATTACGCTCGTACGTTTAAGCGTCACGTTTCAATAGCGACGCAAACATAAACATCACTAATTGCTCTTTTAATAAAATGCTCCCAAAGTAAACAGACAGACAGATATGCTCGGCAAATAATTCGGGCCAAAATAAACTAGTGTGTTTAATATTGACCTTCGCTTTCATTACTATGTGGCCATATTAACAGCGATTTAGTGGCATCTAGTTATACAAACGTTTTAAGTAGGTAGATATTATTGTATACTATTCGGAAATGCAGTAGTTGGTATTAACAGTATAAAATATCTGTCGGAACTCTAACTCGATACGCATAGAAATCAGAGTATGAAAAACAAATCACATGTATTCTTGTTAAATTCTCACTAGTAACTCGGTCCTCGAACTCACTTTTGCTTACTTGCCTCTGCAACAATGTACCGTAGATAGGCTACTTTGTTTCATGGGGTAACATTGATCATCAATTTTAAGCATGAATATACAGGGTTTTAAAGCGTTCAAAATGATTGTATTCCTGTCAAATTGCCTACCTAAAGTCTAATATGGGCGTTCAAAAACAAGCTTCTTATAATATATTGCTAAATACTGCCGTCCTACGTCAAAAAGTCGTATCTTTGTATGGGTTTCATAGTAAGATACGGCTTTTTACCGTAGCACGGCAGAATATTGCCACAAAGCTAGACTTTTGTGGAATATTCTGCCGTGCTACGGTAAAAAGCCGTATCTTACTATGAAACCCACGTACTAGGTATAAAGAGAAATTAAACGCACTCTACTGCATTCTAAGTGTGAATCGAACTAACGCCTCTGTTATACCGGAACCAGCATCCAAAATTTCCGTTAGACAATAAGACCGCTTCGCTCATAGTAATAAAAAACATGTGTTAACACACCCCACATTTAAATAGTAGATACTTAATTAAATTATTTTCATATAAAAATTATGTTGATTTTGTAAAGCTTTATATAGTTTAAAAACTAGTGACCATTGATCAATGTAACCCCGCGGATCAAAGTAACCCCTATCCACTGTTGTTGTTGTTGTCCCTAAAACAACTTAACCGGAGATTAAAAGTTACACGTGAACAGCATAATCAGGTTTTATTCAAATAAGTGTTGTCCAACCCAGGACGTTTTCCGACTAACAATTTAACCGTTATAAACTGATTAGCGATTACTCAGGGTCTTGGTTCGATAACCTTCTGAATTGTCTCAAGTTCTGCGTAACTTGAGTCATATAAATAGGTATGAATTACCCTGTCATATAAGTGCACATTGAATTGAATTGCTTAATTTTCCTTGAACGTTGAATTTGTTGCCTACCAATTTTATACAGGTTTTCATTTCCCTTTTTATACGTCGACAGTTTTATTGTTTCTAGTGTTACTTTTTCCGTAAAGTGTGTTGGTTAAAAAAAGAGAGATTCAGATTACGAATACGTGCCTTTTGTTCGGGCAGTCGCATGATCCGTCCTTCGCGTCGCCATCCATTTTTATTTTATGGTAAATGGCTGATCTTTTATTCCCAACTTTTACGTAAGAATAAACAAAAGAATGTAGTAGGTGTCATAAATGTTGGTAACAGCCAGCAACATTATTTATTCATCGAATCCTCCAACTTCGTAGCCCGCCGATAACGATAACTACTATCCCTGCGCGCCAACATAATCCAACGGGAGCAAATAGCTGATATAGGGGCGGAAGCGGCGGCCCGCGGCAGTGTGTCGCCGCCCTTACGGGAGTGTGTTAGGATTAGGACTCCTTCACGTTCCTGGCGCCCTGGTAGTTTCGAGCGGCGTGTGTGCCACGTGTGACTGCGAATAGGTTTGTGTGGGTCATATGTTAGGGTGCTATAACGATACTAGAGCTTAATCTACTACGTGCATGTGTTAAAGTAAAAAAGATATCCTTTGCGTGGGGTTGTGTGTCCAACAGTGATCATAGCATTAAGTCCGCCATTTGTGCCTACGTTTTTTAAATGCGCAATGAAGTTTAAGAACATAAATGAATAATTATTTTAGGTGACCATCAAAAAAACAAAATAGACTTGGAAGATTAATTTTACCACGAAAGACAACACAAAACACGCAAACTGAACAATTGAAAAAAAAATCTGTCTTAAAGAACCGCATTTTCTTTGTTATTTCCAGCAGGAGACGTTCAAATTCAAACCAATATTCTTGCGGCGACAACATAAAATGGCAATAAAATTATACTATATTTCCGCTTCAAACTACGTTACACAAGCCTCCCCATATTACAACCACTCTTATACGACTTTACCAACTTATCTTTACCGCTGACATTGTCGCCACTGTCTAAAAGTATCCTAAAACTTGTAAGGAGGGAATTTAATACCAATTTCACCCACTGGTAAAGATAAATTTGTGTGCACACTAACGCATCGGTTGCAAGCGCGCACCCCTCGCGACAACGTGTCGCCTGCTTTATTGGATGGCTTTGGCTTCTCATATTTATGATAGCCTGGTACTCGTGTGTGGAGAAAACTATCCGGAGAAATTCAGTAGGTAGTTGAGAAACTATCATGTGTGTTATCAAAATTACGTAAAGGCAGGCAGTTTAAGATTTGCGTGCATTTAAATCCGCCAGATTTTGTTTTAACTACCTATGATTTATCCTTAATACCATGATTTCAAATGATGTAAAGACCAGATAGTTTTAAATTAGTTAGTGATTCCTAAATTATCTAATAAAAAATGCATAAAAATCAATCTATTTTAAAGTTTTTTATTGGCAAAGTAGCAGTTGAGGTATACATATTGATCAGATTTAAATATTCACAAAGTTCCAATGAATGAAAATAGTTCTGCCTTCTCCCCAATCCATTCAACCCTTAATGAACCCGACAGTCCCGAGCCGCTCTCCCAGTCGTCTCCCAGCCGCAGTCGGGAACGCGCTCCTCCGCACGCTGCGCCCCTGGTACCTCTGATCACAGTGTGTGCGTGTTTTTGTGTGTTTTCCAAGAGTGTGTTGACTAATAAATGACTTATAAGGTAATAAAAAAAACACGATTTTTAAAAGTTCTAGTAAAAATAAAAAAGCGGTAAGTTACAAAAGAGTAAAAGCGGAGATTATCTTTCAAACTTCGACCTACCTATGATTAATGGTCCTTTAGATAAAGTTTTTTCATGAAAACCCGAAATATTCAAACTGGAATTGATCAAACTGGCTAACTTTATCTTACACTTACTTAGTATTATGTACATATTACTTAATAATAACATGGAGAAAATTAGTCGGTCCACTAGTTTCAGAAGTCCTCCCAAGTGGATACACATTCATCCATCCATACGTGCTTTCCCGCCATACGCTTACTTAAGCTTTTACTTGGTTCTTTTAGATATATATTTTCGTAAACAGAAATTGGCTTTTTACTTATGACAATTTTTATTACAATTTATACTGTTTTTTAACATCTTGTTTCCATTCTTTTGGCCTGGGATATATGTAATATTTGGAAGTTACTATTTGTTTTTGGAATTCCATGATAAGAACTATGCAATGAAGCTAGGGACAAGCCTAAAATCTAAATTTCTATAGCCAGATAGGTTAGGTAAGAAGGTTCATTTCATACCCTCTCCGAAACTTTAAAAAATATACCTATAAGTAAATAAATATCAGACTACTTCACATAAATCGTGGTAGTCCCACAGTCAACTAGACGACGATATACTTAAAATGAATTCCTAAATACACAAAAACATCAATGACCCAGGAACAAATATTCGAGTTCATCACATAAATATCTGCCCTTGCCGGAATGCGAACCCAGGACCGCCGGCTCAGGAGACAGCTGCATCACCACTGAGCCAACCGTGTCGTTGAAACAAATATCCATGAAACTTTTCAGTTCCCGGAGACTAAGTAGCACTGAGCAAATTAATTAAATGAAATGAAAATCGTTCATTTCGAGTAACAAGTCAAGTCATATTAGTTTTTAGTACAAATCTATATCTAAAGTGTTAGTAGAAGTTTACAAAAACTTACACAGCAGACACGCAAAGCCGGGAGAGCAATCAAGTTGACAATTATAGTTTCATATCGCAAAAGCAACATGGCGGATAATTCGTTTAACACACAACATCTGTCCTTTCGGCCACTTGATGTACTAATAGGCTTAATTACCCTATACGGGGCGGACATACTCACATTTAAATGCCACATTCTGTGGTCAAACATGGGGCAGGCAATAATTATAATTTAAATGATTTAAGAATACCTACTTAATTTGTGTGAAATAATTTAAATTGCCAAAAAGATGTCAGATTATCTAATCGTAAGTACAAAAAAAAACCGCCAGGTGCGAGTCGGACTCGCGCACCGAGGGTTCCGTATAAACACTTCCCATCTTAACTGACCGGGTTAAGTTAAGTTTGCACCTGATATGTTTGGCGTCGCATACAATTGTGGTGCAAAGTTAACGCAACCGATCACGTTTGTTGTATGGGAGCCCCACTCAAATATTTATTTTATTCTGATTTTAGTATGTTTTGCTATAGCAGCAACAGAAATACATCATCTGTGAAAATTTGAACTGTCTATCTATCACGGTTCATGAGATACAACCTGGTGACAGACGGACAGACAGACAGATGGACAGCGGAGTCTTAGTAATAGGGTCCCGTTTTTTACCCTTTGAGTACAGAACCCTAAAAAAGAAGTTTACTTCGACCGGACTCCCCGGCCTCAAAATTTTACGTTTGCCAACTATTACAAAACAGCGGCCATACTACCCGATTTATTGTTATCGCACTCAATAAATTCAACTAATCATTGCAGCAATACATGCATTCAATTGAATGAATTACGCGCTAATTAATTGTGGTATCGAAGTGGATCACATCCTTTGCGGGTGTCGCTATCACCGCCCTAGAATGTGCTTTATACTATTTATCGCAATATTTGAGCATTGTTTGATAAATAATTTAAAGTGGTGTTGAAACTATTTGTAATCGTATGCATGTTTATGTACAGTCAACCAATTTGATTCCTAGGCCATTTCGTACCTTGTCACAGTGAACGTCAATATGTACGCCGCTTCAAATCTCATATCATTCTCATTGTGACAAGGTTCTATAGTGGCCTAGTAATCAAATTGGTTGACTGTACGGCGGTGATAATGTAACCAAAATTTTCGTGAGATAGAAAAATGAAAATTTGGGGAAACGTTACAGATGGGAAACAATGCTTAAGAGTTGAGATAGGATATACCATTTCCAACTCGTACGGATCTCTTAATTTTTAGGGTTCCGTAGCCAAAGGGTAAAAATGGGACCCTATTACTGAGATTTCGCTGTCCGTCCGTCCGTCCGTCCGCCTGTCACCAGGCTGTATCTCAAGAACGGTGATAGCTAGACAGTTGAAATTTTCACAGATGATGTATTTCTATTGCCGCTATAACAACAAATACTAAAAATAAGATAAAATATTTACAACTATTAACAATTTTTTTAAAGTTATCGAATTCAGGATAAAATACCATCTGATGCCATGAAAAAATATTTAATAAGGAACCTTCGGTGAGCTTGAGTATTCTATCAGTGATTATATCGAATGCCTATAAGGGTTCTGTTTTTTTCCTTTGGAATCCTAAAATTAACTTCGCCTTTGCAAATAACAAGAGTATATCTCAGACGAATCATGGACTACTACGGATAGTAAACCGTAAAAAAGTTGGTTGTTTATTTGGTCATTTCGATCTGAATAAATAGATATTATTAAGATTGAACATATTATAGACTGGCTGGATATGATAGTTCCAGTCAATTGCGTGTGACAGACCAACGGAAGAGCGTTGTTTGGACCCCCCCATTACGGAGTTTTTGTAAATGCTCACTGACAAAACATGTGGACCTTTGTGGCTAGGGATTGATTGATAACTGGGCAGGGCTTTGTTGATAAAGGGAGGATGCAGCTAGTAAAGTTTTGACAGACGCTGGTTTGGGAGAAAAATGTTCGACAGTAGTAAATAAAAAGTGGTTACCTAAATCTATTGTTGCGCTGGGCAAAAATCGGGTTTGGTTAAATATGACTTGTGTTGTAGGAAACACGCTCTGTTCGAAGACTTTCGTCTTCAGGCATTGGGGAATTTTCGACGAGAAGATAATGACGCAGCTTCCCGAACGCTGCCCAGCCGAATTGAATTCGATAATTGACCTTCTTCTCAAAGTTGGATTTAGCTAGCTGGACAATTTGTCCCAGGTTAAGTATTTTGTCGTACTTAATAAAAATCTGCGTTAATATGGTCTTATAAAAAGTGGTACACTTCTGTTTTTAGTTTTTACTAAATTGTGGCAGTTCTAACAGATTTTGTGAAAATATGACCGCCAAAATCGTTCCAGGAGAATTCCATTCTAGCTACCTCCGTGATATTTTTGTAATATTATGAATTTTAGTTCATTATGTCTTTTACCATCGTAAAATCCCATATCTGCATCTGCTAAGAGTACTGAGTACGACCTTTTTATTGTCCTGTATCAAGTGTCGTCAAAACGCTACTTGTCTCCAGCTATCTCTGACCATTGAACTTGTAATCTTTTTATTCACACTGAGTTACTTGAGTGTAAAGGAAACACTTAACAATCTATTTTCATCGCGTCCATTCATACGCACAATTCTTGCATTTACAACAATGACCTTTAGAATATCCATCTGAATAATTCGCACTTAAAGGGTCATCGCGCTATAATGGTATAGGTTACGTTTTTTTAAATTGTGTTCGTGTTTATTTCTTTGTAGCACTCTCTCTCTCTCTCTCTCCCTCTCTTCCGGGCTGTGTGCCATTTGGTGGCTTTCTTATTTTCCTCCTCCACTACGCCCTATCCATGACGTTCTCTTCGGAAACATTGCATCTACTTATGTCCGCAAGCAACACATTTGGTTTAAGGTCCCCATCTGGATCTTTTTTCCGCGGACGGACAATTCGAGCACTTGATTCCTCCTAAGTAGCTTCTCTTGACATGTTTACACCACCTCATCCTAGTTTCCTGCAGCTTATCACGCTAACTCCCAGGCTACCTCGCACCTGTTCATTGTGGATCTTGTCCAGCCCGGTAACGCCGCACATCCAACTCAGCATCCGGATTCAGTAACATGGTAATTTTTATAGCACCGAAAAATTTAAATACTCCTACGAGTAGTAATACCGTACGTCCGGATGTTTCGATATCCAGTTGTCCAGATTTCCAGCTTTAATCGCCTGCAGCTCGCATTTCTCACCCGATTCTGATATATAATGTTGTGGCTATTAAAACAAAACATTGGCTTGCAAAGGACCTACACTCAACAAAGAGTGCTACAACCTTTAGGTTAAAGAAGGACATAAATTGACATATATTTTTTAACTACGCTAGAAATTTGATCAGCCCTATCAGTAAGCAGCTTTCGTCAATTCAGAAAGAGGTCGTCGCCTCGATTGATACCGTCAATCGGCGCATCCTGCCCCGCGCATGCGAAACGAGGGGCGCGCGCGCAGCTAACCAAACTCGTCTAGTTTGGATACTCGATAAAATAAATGGGTTATTATTCTAGCGTCGGTCCGTATCACTTTCATGAACACCTTTGCGTAGAAAAGCCTGGATGTTAATACAATTTCATGTTTTTTGTTGAAGTCTGGTATCTATATCAAATCGCTTGAAAAACCCTGAGCATCTCCAGACACTTCGACAAAACTGTGTCCGAGAAAAGTAAAGCGGTCGAAACGCTCGTATCATCATCATCAGCCTGTTTCAGTCCACTGCTGGACATAGGCCTCTCCCATGGCACGCCACTGAGCTCGATTTTCAGCTCTCGTCCTCCAGTTACTACCCGCTGTCCTACGAATGTCGTCCCTCCACCTTGTTACAAGGCGCCCTACACTACGTTTACCGATTCGTGGCCTCCACTCCAATCCCTAGCTCGTATCATGAAAGATATTATCGCAACTAAACCGGACTTCATGGCTTATCACCATCATCATATCAGCCGCAACACGTCCACTGATGGACAAAGAACTCTAAAAAGTTGTCCACAAATATCGATCAAGCGCCGCCCTATACAACTTCCCTCGATTCTCACAAAATCATCAGTTTTCCTTGTTGAGGGCCTTCCCACTTTCCCACCCTACATATCCCAGTACGTTGTTGCCGCTAAAGAACCCTTTTTGGGTTAACAGTCATCATATCTACAAACAATGTGCCCCTAACCATTGCCATTTAAGTTTGGCAACAATTTGTGGCTCATCTCGTTCATGGCCTTAATATGATTTATTATAATACCTTGCGTCTTCGCAAAAGTAAGCCCTACGTCAATCATTCACCGAATTTACATTATGCAATAACTAAATCTTAAATTTCAATTACATATTTATACAAGTACCTATTCCACATTACTACCAACGCTAAATATAAGCAAACTTCTGAATATTATGACAAACCCCAGTCCTTACAATAGTGCTCTGCATTGACTTTGTAATTTTATTTTAAAACCGACACCAAAGGTTTCCCGTAAATTGAGCGATACAATCTCCTAGGGAATGGATTTGACCTTTTTGGGCGAAATACTTTTATCCATCTCAATTTACCCGCATTGAGAAAATGACTTTGTTAATTCGAATCTCATCGAGAAAGATCCCAACAAATTACATTCAGGCCTGATTACATGATTTGTATAATGGATAATGGCTCCTTCGGCGAGTTCTTTGCTAGTTCAGTTTACTTAGCTACTCTTCATTGTTATTTTTTACCTAGATGTTTTCTCTTGTTCTATTAAAAAACGCATTAACTTATAATAATAGCATAGTTTCATATCGCACACAAACAGGCGTATATAAATTAGTTTGTATATGTGATTATACATTTTCATTAACTTTGCAAGATTTTCTAATACAATTTACTCAATGTACTTGCAATTGCAGAATTTATATCACTTTTTATTTTCCAATATATCTACAGAACGGAACAGAAACCAACAAATATAAAACACATTCATAATTTATTGGACATCTTCAAACGTTAATTTATTACAGCCCTAAAGTAACCCCTTTAAAAGCAATAAATCCCCAAACTCTTTTATTGCCCTCATTAACATCTAAGTGAACGAATTAATCTATTCCAACACCATCAAAAGTAAATTCATCATATCATTCCTTCACTTAGAAACCATTCAGGCAGAATACAGTCAAGGATACCATACAAGTGTCCATCACAACCAAATGATCATATGTGCTGATAGAATATGTTACTCATGGGTTTCTTTGCTCCTAAAAGAGACGTGTGTTGTCCATACAAAAAGAGCATAAGTGATGAGCGTGTTCTATCAACATATGCCCTTTTACCTCATCAGAATAATGAGGTCAACTAACTTACTGTTAGGGCAGGGGTGGCTTAATTGTCTAAGGAGACAATAACTCAGTTTTGTAGGGGATCTTCGGCGTTTCAGAAAATTTAATTTGTCATCTTTTCATCCCGTATCTTGCCTACGGGTAGGCCCAATCATATTAAATTGGTTGAAAGATTCCATAGGAGTGATATTAAAAGAAACGAGGGGTCTGTCGGTGGCATCATAGCTTCCACACAGATAGACCAATTTCAGTGCAGTTTTTTTAATCGAAAGACTTATCCATGGAGGTGTTTCTTGACTATGTTTCGTGGAAATAGGACCACTAGTTTCCAAGATATTCAGCTTTAATTGGAGCAAGTGACAAGAGGTTGAACCTAAGAAATCCAAATTATGTAGTTATGTTCAGTTTTACTCTTAGTCGAATTTCCTATATGGCTCATTGAATGAGGGTCTCATGATGGTCAGCTACTTGTGTCAATTTAAATTTTTTAACTTATGTGTTTCTAACTTAAGTACAATCTCGACAAAGAGCATCTAAAAGATTCCTACTATTCATGATCATCATTTAAATTATGTTAATGATAATGAAAATATAGTAAGACAATAGCGAGCATTATTAAGAAGAAAGTAGAAACAACGTAGAGAATTACAATAGAAGGAAAGAAGGAAGGTAAAAGAAACTAATAGCAGTAGTTGCTGGGCAGGAAAGTTATTGAGGACCCTATTTCAGCATAAATAGATAGTGGCGAAGAAAATAGAAAATTTTCTCATGATGGTTGCCGATATCTGTTGAGCTACGGCACAAGTATAGGTAACCCAAGCAGCATACAAGCTGCATACGCGCATATACAGCCCTAATACAACGAATTTAAGCTGAATAAAGGCTGTATAAGTAGTTCTGTGCTACTTGAACTAGACTGAACTAAAGAAAGATAACCATTGTTATTCAAAAGGCCTTTCAATTATTGGTTGCATGTAGCTTTCTATCAAGCGGTGTGTTTGCTAGTTGTTAGAATAAAAATATAAGATAAACGGGAGAAAAGTCTCAAGAAAGAAGAACAGTGACTTACTTACTAAGAAATATTAACAACGCCGTTTATTCCTATCCAATTATGAAAAAAACTGATAGAGAGTTAAGTTGTTGATAGTTTAGCAATATGCTTCATTCCAAAATAGAATATAAGTACATCAAATAAAACAAAACCTCATTTTGTCGGTATTCTTGAATTCTTCTTCTAATTCAAACAAGAGCGTTTGAATATAAAACGTATTCTACTTCCAATTAACCTCATTTACATAATAATTAATACACACTGTCTTCAATTTCCAAGCTCTGTTATTGCATAACGGGAGCCTAAAAGGAAGTGTCCTCAATTGATAATTAAAACGCCGCCGGCCGCTCTGTTAAATCCATACAGTTTTACAGCACGCATATTGAGATGCGGAGCTTGCATTCTTTAACGACAATTATGTTGGATAGATTGTCCTTTAAATAGTAGTTTATGCAACTGTTACATAATGAGAGGTCTTAAAATACGAGTGTGGTTTTATGAAATGAACCGAAGGCGAGTTTCGTAATAGGATCACACGCGTGTTTTAAGGCCTACTTATGTACCGTTAGTCCGTTACACAAATATTTACAATATATTATAGATCTTTATTATGTATTAGGTACTCGGTAATACCCGCGGAGCGTAGGAATGAAGGAGGTGGTGGCAATCGTGGGCGGGGTCACTAAAAAATCATATTTTATCGTAATGTTATGAAATAACATCACTGATTTTGCTCCTGCATACCGCACCGCCGTCGCTGTATCGTAATTTTGGTCTTTACCTATTGTATCTAAACTTTTTATTTAACAATATGGCTGTGGATAAGCATTAATCTACTTGGGTAATTTGTAGAAATCGCGTATATTAGATACCTAATGGAAAATTATCAGGAAAAAATTCGCATCGGTAGGGGACACGTACATATATGGAAATGATTTATGCGACTTGAGACTATAAGGAAAAATGACGATGTATAAAAATGTCTACTGGTCTTATTTTGTCTCAGTATAATATTGACCGGGTATATGTATGTCCATGTATAAAAATGTCGCTTCGATAATTGGTGAAAAATATAACTGACAATGAGTAAAATTGTCGAAGTATAAAAATGACTACTTTAGCGATTAATAAGATTTTTAACCGACTTCAAAAAAGGTTGAGATTTTAGACTCGGTACATAATATATTCTTATCAAGGACGTAATGGATGTATACCTATGCTTTAGACCGGTTATGGTGGCGTCCTTTGGGTCCCAATTCAAGCAGTGGACATCTCAACCAACAATTATGATAATGTACTGACATAACCCGATTTCTGTAAAACCGTGGCCAAAATACGCTTAGTTTCGTTATGTCTTTCCGTCGGTCCGTCCGTACCTCCGTCCCTTCGTCTTGGCAGTTGTTTATTACGACGTTTTCATGTACGGTGGTACGGAACCCTTCGTATAAGCCCCGTTCCGTTTTACCAGCTGTATACGGTGCACCTGGATTTGGGATCAGACATGGACACAAATAACGTTGTCCCTATAGCGTATGGTTTGTTGCCGAACAAAAGCCAAAATACATACGTCAGATTTTTCCAACTACTAAAAGAAAAACTAAATATTAATATAAAAAAATTTAAAAGTGACTACGAGATATCAACAATGAACGCAGTGAAGGAAGTCTTTCCAGAGGCAGAAGTTTATGGATGTTTTTTTCATTTTCAAAAAGCAATAAAAAAAAAGGCTGAGGACTTCGGTCTCAACAATACGAGAGACGGAAGGAGTGTAACCCGACTGATAGCTAATCTGCCCTTACTACCGGCCGAAATGATGTACGAGGGATGGAGGTCAATTTTAGAAATAGCCCCAAATAGTGATGGAATGTCTCAATTCAAGCAATATTTTTTAAAATATTGGCTAAACAAATACCCAGCGGAGACTCTGAGTTGTTCGTCGAATAAACATCGAACTACGAATTTGCTTGAAGGGTGGCACAGGAGACTTAAATGTAAGTTTCAACAACGGCCAACACTGTTGGAATTTATCTACAAAGTGAAGAAGGAAGCTATCCACTATGATTATATCATAAGAAATAGTTTGTTTTTTTCGTCGAAAAAAAATAGACGCAACACTGACATTCTTTTCGACAAAACTTACGAAAAGTATTTGATCCAAGTGATCATAGAAGATATGTCGCCGCTGGAGTTAATCAAAAAAGTAGTATACTTCAGACTAAAATATAATAAGTAGATATGTGAAAAATCCGAAATACTGTGTATCGTCGGGTGACAAGCAAAACTCACGTAGTGTCTCATACTTTCCAGTGGTGACTCGGCATCGTACGGAATTCAAACTCATATAAAAAAATATATATGAGAAATTTACAAATTTGTACACTAATTTTAAAAAAATGTACTACAAGTACTTTCGAAAAAGCAATAATCAATCTGTCCTTTCTCGTAAGTACGTGTAGTAATTTTTTTTAATAAGCATACAATTTCGTACATTTCTTGGACATTTTTAATATGTGTTTGAAATCCGTTCGATACCATGTCACCGCTAGAAAGTATGACACCATTTAAGTACTATCACAAGTTTATAGCCAGTGATCCATATATCCAAGGTTGATTTTTGTTTAATATGTTTTTTTCTAATTACTGAGTTTTGCTTGTCACCTGACGGTATTTAGATATTAAGAGTAAACGGAGCGATTTTTTTAAACTTGCCCATAATTATCAGTTAGAAATAAAAACACACTGTTTTAAACAACAGATTTGTTTTATTATTCGAATTCACTTTTTATTCTAAGCAAGTTAGTTGGTAGCATTCTTGCCACATAAGATGGAACTACATAATTACTCAAGATAAGGGCCGAAACAGACGGATTGCATTCCGACTGCTAAAGTGCAGTTTGGATGCCGTTATATCAACTGCAATAGAACTGCATTCAAACTGCACTTTTGCAGTCGGAATGCAATCCGTCTGTTGTTTCGGCCCCTTATGAAGTGTAAGTAGACATTTTTATACGTTGTCATTTTTCATTTTAGACCAAACTTCCTATAATTGTGGACATTTTTATACTGTGATAGTAGACATTTTTATACATCGGTTATATTAGACTAAGACGTTTGTATACCTTGGCTTTATAATACTCAGACGAATTTATTTTTAGAAAGTAGTCATTTTTATACATCGTCATTTTTCCTTATAGTCTCAAGTCGCATAAATCTCTACTACAATCGAAGCGGGGTTTGAACCCGCGACCTCTGCGTTTCCGGCGCATTGCTCTCCCAACTGAGCTATCCGACCGCTACGTCAGTCACACCAAATCTTTCATCCCTTAATCCTTTACGCTACTGGAGCGCCCTTTGCGTCATATATGTTTTTTGAAATGCTTATTGCGCATTAGCCATACCCTAGGATGTGCGTTTTACACTATAGATGTAAAGGCACTAATGTCAGCAAATATATTTAAACTTACTAACTATACTAATAACCAACTCAGTCTGGTGAAATGGTTACAAATCGTTTCTAAAAAAAACATCTTTCTAAATTAGTCGATCCATTTACCGTAACCTAATTTATTTTGCCACATTAACAAACGTCCAAACATCGTCATAATGATGCAATTTTACCTGACAGTGATTAAACTAATTGTTGACAGGCTATTGAACAGTGAGCTCCAGACAATGTCAACGTGACCAACCAGGATGGATTGGCAACAGTGAACGATGACAGTGGCAAGTGCGCGGACTATAAAAACTGGAGCATGGTGCGCGATCAGTGTTTTGGTGTTGACGGTGATGGTGGTGGGCGTGGCCGGCTTGAATGGAGATCACGTGTGCATGGTGCAACAGAAGTAAGTATTTTTTTATAATGGCACAACACAATGGCTCTACTTCGTCTGATGGTAAGCAAAAAGGGGAGGCAAAGTCGCAATGGCAACTGACAAAAAATAAACGGTGCCATGTCAGTTGACACTGCTATGCCGGCCCGAGAGGTGCTTCTTTGCGCTTCGTTTGGAGGGTCCCATGTTATAAGGAAGAAATGAGCCGGCAAAGAGTTCCATTTTTTTATAGTTATATAGCGGCAGATAAAGGAATTGCCAAACTTCTTGGTACTAATATGCATTCATTATTAGTGATTTATATTGTTCTTGTAAACTTTAAATACTTTTACTTACTAACTTTTAGTTTCTTTCTATTTAGCAAAATGATAAGTTGTTATTACTTAATGTTATTATGGACCTTAAGAAAACTAAGCGCATGTTGATACAGGACTAAACATTAAATAAATTAGTTCTCATTACGTCGCCGCAAATGAAACTTCACCTTTCGTCCCATGACCTATTTCATCCACACCCATATTAAAATAGCAAACAGGCTGCAAAAGCACTTATACAGCCCTTATACAGCTGAAATTAGAGTTATAATAGCTGTATAGGGTCTTATACAGCATGTTCGCTACTTAGCAGATACACCCCATGACGTATTTAATTCATCCACAGATACAACATAACCAAGCGTGTGAAGTACCGCGCGCCGATGTCAGTGCGCACCTACGAGTGGTGCTTCTCCATGCCGCCGCGGTGCTCCAAGTGGACCACAGAGATGCGTGACCTCACCAGGCTAGAGGTAAATTTTTTTATGACATAGGAAACAAACGAGCGCATAGATCGCTTTTTGATAAGCGATTAATATTACCACGGGAGACCTGACTGACCGTGACTTGGTGATCCCATCGTTAATGTTACTCAGTGTGACCATCCTCATCAGTCCCACTCATGACTTTTGAATCACCTTGGTCATCATCATACTGCTGCTTTTATCAGAACTAAATTATTTATTGCCGGAGCAGCATGTTTTTTCTTCTAACTTACCGATTCCCCCCGTCATCGCGTTGCTTACTTTCACCAAATCATATTATCTTCGGCCTTCCCTTTATTTATTTTTAAACATTATTCTTCACGACATCAAAAATCAAAGTTGTTTGAATTTTCATTATTAACTGCAGTTTTTTACCTTCATCTTTCACCTATTTGAGTTATCGTTATTAATTGTCAACTCAACATTGCAAACTAATTAAAATTATTAGTATTATAGTATATTTCAGACCAATGTCAGTTTCGGTATCCATCATATCATAAATCTCACTTGAGTTATGAATATTGCAATGTATTCGTACAAGTCATACAAATCTTATACTTAATATTGTCCTCACACGAATGATTTGTAGTTTCACAGACTGTGTGAAGGTTATTTTAATAAGTTTGTTATATCCGCTTATATATTTACTTGAGAAAACAACAAATATCCAAGCATCAAAATCATCTTTTGTTTTTTTTCTCCACTAACTCATTTTGAATAGGAAAATAATTATAACCCCTATTTTTTTCAATAGGAAAATAATTATAACCCCTATTTATATGTAAGTAATATCTTGAATGGGCGAATGAAGACTAGTTCGACCGTAACTTTCGTTGGCCATGCCTATTTCAGTAGATTAAATGCAAACGCATAATACAAATGAGATTCTGTGCAACATCTCCGCTTTCACTCTTTCCTAAGAAATACGAATAACACAAAGGACATGCTGCCATTTTATCTTCAACAGTCTGTACAGTGCAATATTTATTAAGTTGGTTATTAAATCAATCATGAACTGTTTGTAATTACAATAAGTCTGTTCTTTACATTCAAGTTAATTTCATCCGCTGAACCTTATCGAAACGGAAATTAAATAGCAACAGCAAATGCAACCACTTTTCAATTCAAACCATAACTTTATAGTCAGTAATCGTCTTAGCGATTACTTGAATATGATTCTAAGGTCAATTCAACATCCTTGACGGGATCTAGATCAAAGTAAAGTGACTGTCAACACTGCTTCATAATCACGAAGTTGCCAGTCCTTTGTTTTTAAGCGGTTTTGTTTAAATAAATGGATTTGCTATGGTGTCACGTTTGACCTCAGAAACCAGTCACTTTCATACATATTTATATTGAGATTACGCGAATTGTTAAAATGCAAACAAAATTGATGAACCAAACATCCAACTCAAAATAGGTGAATTTAACGTGTGTAGTGTACCTATATAGCTTTAACACGCTCGGAGGTAGAGATATGCCGTTCTCGAGAATGTGTCCCGATTCGTATGGGGAAAGAACGTTCTTGAGAACATTTTCCATATAAATCGAGAATCTTTCTCGATTCTGGGAGAGTCTAGGAGAACGGACAGCTCTGCTCGGAGAAAAGAGCGTGTCGGAAAGCGCAGCGTGTGTCGGCCCCCGACTAGGTGGACAGATGGCCTCGTTAGGGTTGCAGGGAGACGATGGTGGCGTTCTGCACAGGGTCGCACCTTGTGGCGAGCTGAGAGGGAGCCCAATGTTCAGCAGTGGATGTCTTTTGGCTGGTGTGGAGCTTTTTGATGACGAATATTTGTGCCTGGGTCATGGATGTTCTATGTATTTAAGTATTTATTTATCTATATAAGTATGTATATATCGTTGCCTAGTACCCATTAGATATGAGCGCCGCGCCGGCGCGCCGCCGCCGCCGCCAATTCGAGTCGGCGCGCCGCCGCCGTGTGAAATACGCGGCGCGCCGGCGCAACAAGTTGCGATTTGCTTTCTCGCTTGCACTCGTCACGTATCCCACCCGCGGCCGCGTTCGTTCGCACGATGGCTTCAGTTGAGCGTGGAGATGTACCGTTTCTGAAAATTTCCGGGAACTTTCCTAATTTTGTATGAGAAATGAGGAGTTTCCGGAAATTTTCGGAAACGGCACATCACTAGTCGAGCGTAGAGTATATTTCATGTAAATATTCAGTCGAGTCAATTATTTTGCCGAGTGAAGGCGTGTTATTTTTTTTTGACCCGCGTCGGGACAATATGGTCAAGTTCGATTGCTATTGATGTTTACAAAACGAAAATAAAAGACCATGAAAAATCATTCCACGAAACACACACAAAGCTTTTGCTGGACAGAATTTGGCCAACTATCGTTAAAGCTAAATGGAAAAAGAAGGACTGTGTTAAGTTAGTGTATTAAAAATATGATTGTTAATACAGGGTGCTTTGGGGGAATCCAAATAATTTTACCAGCGCATTCCCAAGTATCTGTAGAAAATAAAATGTACTAAGTTGAACTCTGCTTGGTTTTCGAGATTTTAGTAATTTTTGTTCTAAAACATCTCCAGTGTAAATCATCTTCATCCTTTCGATGTTGGGAGACCGTCACATTATCTGACAGACCTTGACTATTGAAAACCGTTCCCGTTATGATCATTGTTCATGTGTCAATTTCTCACGGCACCCTTGTGATATTTAGCCCTGTGGAGTATTTTTCTTCAGCTGTTATAAAGGTTGTCTGTCTGAAGTAGACGCTGCAATTTAGATGTCTAGTGCAATTATTATTTGTAACGAGACGCCCGTTAAAATCGTCCACAACAACGACGTATTATATGACTAAAGACATTGTCTAAAGTAGTGACACAAAACAAGTCGAAGGGTATTTTTTAGTGACAGTCTGTATCATAATCATAATCCATGGAGTTTGATAGCAAACTTATTAAAAGAGAGTGTAGGCCGCAATTAGAGAGTATCATGAGTAAGGAGTTTGGATCACATATTTAAGTAAAGCCTGCTTTGTAAAAAGAAATTGCCCAAAAAGAAATCTCTTTATGACATTGACAGAAAGTCATCTTTTAATGAAAAGATATAACAATAACAAAGATTACCAGCTCTTCCTAAAGTATTGTTTTATTGGTGAAGTAAAGGTAATTTATTTATTATGTATGGAAACATAAAAAAAGTTAATAATCATATTTCGACATAGGTTCATATACATTTTTTTACACCTTACGGCATCAGGAATCTGCTGGTAAAATTATTTGGACTCGTCGCGAGGACCCTGTATACTCGGTTCCTTTATTAAAATAAATAAAACTTTCTTTATAGTAACAAAAAAAATGGCTTTTTTTACAAATTGCCCCCTAATAAAAATCGAAAGCTCAAGGTCACGCCGCCGTGACGCCGCCGCCGCCGCGGAATTTTGCCTATCACGCCGCCGCCGCGGATTTGGCCATCGGCGCTCATATCTAGTACCCATAACACAAGCCTTCTTGAGCTTAATTTGGGACTAGACTAGGTTGATTTGTGTGAGGTTGTCTGATATTTTTTTGATGCACTATAAACTAAGAGGACCCAACGTTTGACAAACAGTTGGACTTACATTAATTAGAACACAAAATGTTGTTACACCATTAACTGATTGATAAAAATTACAATAACAGATATTTGAAAAGCACGAACAGAGTACAGTGTGTTACAGATCTAAATAGACGAAAACAACATTTAATAATGAAAATGCCTTATCTTTAGGTATTAACTTAAAAAAAGGTGGTGTTTTCCTCAATAGTGTTTTCCGAGCAAGATAAAGCTCCTTTCATAGATGACCATTCAACATTTCCTCAAGGTAGCTTCTTGAAAAAGGTTCCATCTCTTTCCACCTTCCCAATTCCAATCTTCCACAGTTAATAAAAGGGTTGAAATTGTATTTGCAGACTGAGGAGCGAACGGCGGAGGTGGCGGTTTGCTGCCCCGGCTACAAGATGAAGGACGTGTCCTGCGTGCCGGTATGCCCGTTCGGGAGGACCGGAACCGGATGCTCGGAGGGTAGATTTTTTACCTGCATTTATGTCTTAGCTTGGTTTGGCATTGATAATGTTGAAGATGGGTACTTTTGTCGATGAAATTGCCTTTCTTTCACAAAGAATTATTAAAAGTTTAAATAATTTGTTTTTCATGGCATGAGAAAAAGTGGTTTTGAGAAATATGATGCCCACTTTTTATAATCACATATTTATCTACAAAGATAGTTTCCCTGGGCTCCCCTTGCACAAGCTATTATGGAAGGAATGAATTATTGATGTTGTTACGTTCATTATAAATTTTATTCAATTTGTTCATTGTTTACAATCTTAGCTTCCAAATTGATTACCTAGAACATCATAAACTTAATCACTGACTTTAATGCTAGGATATACATAAACTGTTTCCGTTATATCTACACCATAAAATCCAAATAGGTTTTAAATCTGCGATTGCATGTATAAATAAATACTAATATCTACTTAACTCCTTAAGCACCTAGGTAATAACACGCTATAAAAATTTAATGACTAACTAAGGCATCTACTTAGTCTGTGAATATCTTAATAAATCAACTACATATTATCTTTACAATAATGTTCAACGAAAATATTCTCAAGATCGTAAGAAGTAAGATAACCCAAAGACAAAAAGCATTTTGCAATCGAAAAAAAAACTTGAACTTTTTGTCTCCTAAATTCAAAGCAAATTATTCGTGAATCATAATTCCAAAACATTTCAGAGTGTCCAAAAACCAAGTGGGGTCCGAATTGCGTAAATGAATGCAAAAGATGTACGGAACACGGCTCTTGTTCACCACTAACGGGAGAATGTCGGTGCCGGGATGGATGGCAAGGTGAGAGGTGGGTTGCCACTCATGTATTTTTTCTAGGGTTTTTAGTCCCGGGAAATTTTAGTATGGAGAGCCAGCCTGAGGGAAGTTTCGGACTTTCAGGATTCTCCATAATAAAATTCTCCTGAACTGTAAGGCCCTAAATTTTACTATTGTGTTAGGCTAGCTACCAAAGATAGTACCTACAGAACTAGTGGAAGACGTTGATATAAACTTTATTTCAAATCTATAGCTGAAATAACACAAAAACGTTTTGTTATGGAGTAGTGACTTTTCCCTGTAGCCTGCAATGGGATAATTATGTACAGAGGTGAAAAATGGCTCCTGGCTAAATAAACGCCACTTTCCATTTTGTGAAATGAATAGAAAACAAATCGAGTTAAATGAAATTTGTAACACAAACAAGTTTAGTCAGTCAACCATTTTTTTCAGATGTGAAATAAGCAGGAGCACTCCCTCAACAGTTGAAGAATTAACATATACCAAACCAATAACTATACCTACTTCACGCACTGACTATGAAAGCACCACTTTCAGCACTGTTGGAATAACAACAACAAAAGCTCCAACGAGCACAACAGAAGCACCAACGAGCACAACAATAGCTCTAACGAGCTCAACAATAACTATTCTAAATACAGCAAAAACAATTCCAACTACAACAATGACAACAACTACTGAGGCTGTGAAAGTTTCAACAGCAGCTCCAACGGTTCCAACAACTGTACCTACAGCCCCAAAGCCTACTACTACAACCACAACTCCAAAATCTATTACTACGACTACAACAGTGGAACCCATAGCAACGACTTTAATGACTAATGTTCCAACATCAACGGTAGAAACGACTTTGCAGTCTTCAAAAATGGCTACCATAGAGGCGAAGAAACCACAAGTAATGCAGATAACAACTGCTAAAGATTTTAATTGGAATAATTTAACCTTGACTACGCCTTGGACCTTATCGACTTACAAATCTGTGGTTCCCATACAACAATTACTGAGTACGGTTAGTCCTGTTTTTATAACTCCGGTTATTACTACAGAACCCAATATTGAAATTATTACAGCTTCTACTAGAGCAACTACAACTAGAAAAACAAATCCAACAACCGTACTTCCTGTATTAACAACAGAATTGGCTAAAAATACAGAAATATCAACCACGACTTTGAAGGCTAAACCTAACTTAATTACGGACTCGTCACTAAAAGAAGCAACCAGAAGACCAGAAACAACTATTAAAATATATCCTACAACAATCAAGTTTAAACCTAAAGAAATATGGATAAGACCAGCACAAAAAGGTGAATTATTAGTTGAGAAAGTAAAACCAAATTCTGAAGCACCAAAACACAAAAGTGCAACTAAAAACGAAGTCACAATAAATACAACACCGAGAACTATAATGGTATCAATAATACCGACATCATTGTCTTATGCTACGTTCAAAAAGATAGCTTTGACAACATCATCGTACTTTACAAATAGAAATGTAACTGGGAAACATGCAGCAGAAACATTTACGAGGTCGATGTCTCCATCAACATCTGCACCAGTCAAACCATCCAGCACTTCCACCACATTGAAACCTTTCCAAAACGTCACTGTATCTAAACCACAAACACCCTTCACGAAGGAATCAAAAAGTAATGCCACTAACAGCATGAGCACGATTGCTATTAAACAGAATTCTTCTTATTTAACAACTATCTTTTCAACTAATTCAACGCAGAGGCCTCGGATCTATAAAATACCTTCCACTAAAACGTATACTTTGCCAATCAAGCCATCCACTTTAACGACAATGGAAAACGTGACGGAAAATCCAAATTACGCGACAGTCAAAAGAACAGATACTATCGCAGTCAAAGCTATTACGAATACAGTGACTAAAGCTGTAGAGAAAATTAACGATACTAAAAAAATAACGCCAATTAGACCTAGTACTAATACAGAAGAACCGGAAGGTGAAGAGACTTTTCATATTTTGACAGAGCCGGAGCATATCACAGCCGTGATGGGCGAGAAAGGGACAGAGCGATCGTCCGTTGATTTGATATCGGTGATAAGTATAGCTGGGGGGGTGATGATGACTGTGATCACAGTTGCTGTGGTGATTGTGATGCTGGAGCGGTGCAAGCGGCCGCGGTTTGAGGACGCGAAGATGAACAATATCAGGATGCAAGTGATGATTGACAATGATGATGGGCCACCGCCGTATGTGAGGAGCATTTTTAATACACCATTACCGGGTGAGTTATTTTTTATTTAAATAATTCTCTTGCACATAGTCGTTAAAATAAATAGATTACTGGGCACTTGCTTTCATATTAACTTGCAATTTGATGAAGTAATAAATAAAATAACTTCTAGCGACATCATCGTTAAATTGAATGAACGTGTTAATTTCATACTCGTAGATATTAGTTAGCATTAAATGATACAGATATCAGTGAGCCATTTTTCTATATTTGTACAGTCGCCATCAGATATATCGCAGCATATAAGGCGTTCATAAATATCTGAACACGACTCTTATTGAATACGCGTTATGCACATATGTTCAGATATTTATGAACGCCTTATATGCTGCGATATATCTGATGGTGTCTGTACACCCCTACTTTTTATGCAGATTTTGGATGTTTAAGGTTTTCTACTCAGAATCACGAGCTTCTTCGATCTAATTAGGAGAAAAAAATGTGTCCTAAAATAGTAGTCATATATTTTTTATTTTCCATTCCGTTACCGCTATAGTAGGTTATATAGAAATGGTAACAGAATGGAATGAATATTGGGACTAGAGATGTGCCTTTTCCGAAAATTTCCGGAAACTTTCAAAATTTTGTATGGGAAATGAGGAAAGTTTCCGGAAATTTTCGGAAACGGCACATCTGTAATTGGGACACATTTTTACCTGCAATTAGATCGAAAGAGCTCGTGGTTCTGAGTAGAAAATATATTAAGGTAATAAGATGTAACATAAGATAGTAAGAGAGTATTTCGCTTAAGATCACATCGGCCCATTAGCTCAGTTGGTTAGAGCGTCGTGCTAATAACGCGAAGGTCGCGGGTTCGATCCCCTCATGGGCCACTTCTCTTTTTGCTTTTTTTCCTGTTGTCAATTTACAGTTATGTATTTTCTTTTTTAGATCCACCAAGAACGGACAAATGCCATTACCAACCAATTTCTACTTTGGACCGTAATTTGAAACAATTTATGAGACCAGTGGTTGTTCAAACGATTTCTCCTATGATGTTGGAAAACTTTAGAGGTAAAAACAATAACAAATACGTTTCTATTTACTTATGTATAAATTAAAATATGTCAATAATATTTTTTCTGTGCTGTTCAGGAATTCTGGAATGCCATTACGACCACTTGCCTAGAAGAAGTGTGGAGTTCCAAGCATTGCAATCGCGTTCTTCTGTGGCGCCATCTCTGGGCGATAGTGATCAACTACGCCAACAGCGACCTGACTCGCTCGCTGAGTCCACTATCGAAGCGCTGAAATGTGAAGCAAAATTAGACGTAATTGATAATAGTACGTCTGAACCATTGTATGCTGAGATACCTTGTTGGAGACCGCCTTCAGAACATGCAATTGAGATCGTCAATTTAAACGGGGAAGCTGTGACTGAGTTATGACTTAGTGCTACCAATTTTGCAAGCCAGTGTCGCTACTTGCCGTTAGATGGCGCTAAACTTTAAAAATTAAAGTTATCCCAAAGATTTTATTTAAAGTAATTAATGAATGTTTTATGTGGTTGTTTTGTGAAAAATAAATGAGTGTGTGATTTATAGTTTAACGATGTGAAATTTGATGTTTTAAAACAGTAATCGTAATAAAGTATGAGAAATGAGAAAAGCTGTATGTTATAAAATACCCTTAATAGTATTAACTGTTAGCAGAGGAATTCTATGCAAATATAATTTACCAAGTTACCATTCTTACTTAAAGTCAAAAGAGAGTAATGAGTTTTAACTCCCAATGTAGAAACAGTTAGCTTTCGCTAAACATTTAGCTATAATGGTCAGGCCACAAATTGCTGCAAAACATGCCCGATTTGGAAGCCCTATAACACTAAACTTATAAGACGTGTACATCGGAAACATTTTTCTCTGGCCGCCTTTACACCTGTAAACCCTAATATGTTTGAAATTGTTATTAACCTATCCTAATGAAAAGAGTTATGGCGGGATGACCTGATACATTTAGTAACGAGTGGAGGGAGCATGCAGCCGATAGAGACCAGTGGCGCAAGAGAGGTGAGGCCTTTGCTCAGCAGTGGGACACAATTATAGGCTAGTGAAAAAAATAATGAAAAGTATGATATTTTCAAAAGTAGAGATATACCTAAGTAATGAAAAATCGATAAAATGTTACAATCGACGAAACCAGCCACTTGTAAGACAGTGAAGAGGTCTTGAATGTTGAACGAATACATACAAAAAACAGTAAGGCTCGTTCTAAAAAGATCTACTAACGCGAAAGATGACGCCATATAGGCAATTAGATATATACAGTCATGCTTGTTGTACGTTTAGCACAAAACAAAACAACGGCGTTTGGACTCATACTGTCTGATACTGAGGTCTGATATGATGCTTAGGAACTATATTACAGACTGACACAAAAGAGTAGCAATTAAAAAGTGGCAATACTGTCCTGTCGTCCCTTTCTAATCAATCTAAGAAAACGGGGACGTCGATACAGTATTGCCACTTTTTAATTTCTACTCTTTTATGTCAGACTGTATACAAGAATTGTAAACTGTCAGTACAGTAAACATCAATAGCTGAGATTACTGTATGCAATTTCACATGAGCCAGGAGAAAAAATATTTGTATTTTTGTATGTTTTCAAACTCCCAAAAATTCAAAAAACTGAATTGAGAAAAATGTAGGTACATAATTAACCAACCTACATACAAATTTTCACGAGAATCGGTTGAGAAATGCGACCTCTAGGCGAGAACAACCAGAAATCCGCTCAAACGGACGTCCGAACATACGAAAGAATTTTAGGGCAAGCTGCGAATCCCGACTCCCGGCAAGATCTACGATTATGAAATAGTAAGTAGTTGATAATGTGGCCAGCAGAGCTGCAATCTTGCACAGGCGATCTTTTGTCGCGTGACAATGTCTACCTGTCACTTTCCTTACACTACGGTGCGAACAAGACGGGTACACTACAAAACTCCGACATTTTATTTGTCCGAATGCATCACTATTCTGAATTTTCATAATTCCGAAAACCATGTTGAAGACGCGTTTGGCGCAGTGGTTAAGCAAGCCTACTGAGCCGACGGTCCTGGGTTCGAATCCGGGCAAGGGCAAATATTTTTGTGATGAACTCGAATATTTCTGCCTGGGTCATGGATGGTATACCTATGTATTTAAGTATGTATTTATCTATATAAGTATGTTTATCATCGTCTAGTGTCCATAACACAAGCCTACTAGAGCTTACTGTGGGACTAGATTGATTTGTGTGAGGTTGTCCGATATTTATTTATATTTATTTATTATTTATTTATGTTCTGGTGAAATATTTTGACTTTTTTAGGGTTCTGTACCCAAAGGGTAAAAACGGGACCCTATTACTGAGACTTCGCTGTCCGTCCGTCCGTCTGTCACCAGGCTGTATCTCTAGAACGGTGATAGCGAGACAGTTGAAATTTTCACAGATGATGTATTTCCATTGCCGCTATAACAACAAATACTAAAAATAAAATAATATAAATATTTAAGGGGGGCTACCATACACCAAACGGGATTGGTTGCGTTAACTTTACACCTCATTTGTATGGGGCGCTATACATACCAGGTGCAAACTTAACTTAACCACTTAAGGATGGAAAGTGTTTATACGGAACCCTCGGTGCGCGAGTCCGACTCGCACTTGACCGGTTTTTTTTATGATAACATATAACCCTAACCTAACCTAATTAAATTGTGTCACTACCAATCCACAGCAAGTATCGTTTGGCGTGATAGCGCTTTTTCGGTTATGAAAATTCGGTATTATGATGGGTTCGGATAGATGAAACTTTGAAATTTTTGAAATCTCTTTCTAAGTGGTGATGCCAGAAAGTGACGGGTGACGCTATGTCGCGCGACAAGAGGCATACAGGGTGGCCCATTTAGATCGATCTGTATGGGAGTCTGAAACTATAAGACATACGAAGATCTGTTCTTAGGAACCATGTCATTGATTTTAATAACAAGAAAAACTGCATTCATACATTTAGAAAAATACTGTACTCTGCTCGGGAATCGAACCCGGACGTTTTGAAAAATAACATTTAGGTACATTATTTCTACTTAGATTTTCATCTATAGTTGTGCTAGAAAGGCAGTACTACCTTCTATAGAAACTTTCAAAAAATCGAACAGTTAACAAACTACTATTGTATCCATTAAAAATAACGAATTAATGATACATTACATCTTTCACAAACTTAATCATACTAGAACTGTTATGTTATATTATTCTTACTTAATCCATGCCCCACTTCATGATTAATATTTGACACCAGATCAGTCCTTGACCAGAGGACATCCGAATAGCAGATAATACAACTACCGGCCCAGGGGAAGAACGTCGTAAGTATCTTCAAAAGCCTTATCGACTTGTGACCTTCCATCCTAACATGGTTTAGTGTGCAAACATGATTGCACTATCGCTTCCACCTATGACGACATCGATTCGCCGAAACGGGGTTCAGTAGCGATAATTTAAGAGGAAATAACAAGCGAGATACTGTGATTTCTTGGAATTATACTTACTCGTATCTCGTATGTAGATGAGCAGTGCGTTGACTTGAGATTAGAGATCCTTGTAATCATACCTACTCTACTTTCAACTTTATTTTAAGTGTAAACATTGCATATTACTATTATAAACAATATGACAGGTACAATATTTACTTCTCAGTCACTCAGTCCTATCTGTCTTTTTCCGGAGATCAGTTAAGTAACCTATCTATGGCCCTGCAAGAGGTTGTACAATCCACGCCATATTGCGGATTTTCAGTGGTACAAAATTATTAAACAACAAATTTTTGGTAACTGACGTTGGAAAGAGTTAGGCGACTATGTCTATAAGGAACAATTACGAAGTATAAAAATGACAAGAAACGCTTTATAAAAATGATCGGTGAATGTCCAGGAGGAGAGGAAACAGGACTAACTATTCCGCAAATTTCAAGTATTTTTTGCATAATAAAGCCACAACTAACCACAGTGATGAAAGTCAAGTTTTTTCAATAGGATTCAGTATTTATTTCGCAAGAAGAACGAAGGATTGAGCAGCTTTCCAGTAAACAAGGTTTTGAATTCTGATAATGATAATTCCTTAACTGACGTTTAATAATGCAAATATGACGTACGTATGCACATTATTGCCATATCAAAGCTGTTTGTAGCGCCTCTATCCCTGGGCAGGACCGACGCTTGCTAGGCTATACTTATAAAATATCATTGATTATAAAGTCCAAAGTTTGTGAGTGTATTTATGCGTGTTTATGTTTGTTACATCTTCACGCCCAAACGTCTGGACCAATTTGAATAAATTTTAGTATGAAGGTAGCTGACACTCTGGATTAATACAGACGCTACTTTTATCCCGTTAAAATGCCCGTGGGATGTGCCGGTAACTCCGCGGGGCGCAGCCAATGTAACGATAAAACAAACAATCAATTCTGTGACTGAATGCGGACACATTTATTAACACCAGACATTGTAAAATCTCATTACCTCAATGTACTTGACGACACGTTTGGCTCGGTTTGTAGACACCTGCCTACTGAGCCGGCGGTCCCGGGTTCGAATCCCGGCCAAGGCAAATATTTGTGTGATGAACTCGAATATTTGTGCTTGGGTCATGGTTGTTCTATGTATTTAAGTATATATTTATCTATATAAGTACTTATATCGTCGTCTAGTACCCATAACACAAGCCTTCTTGAGCTTAATTTGGGACTAGATCGATTTGTGTGAGGTTGTCCGATATTTTTTTTTTTTTTTTTTTAAATTGGTATATATATCTATATGGTAATTGGACTTGAAGATTAATCGCAACACTTTATGCGTCCACGGATAAGCCTTACCTAGACATAATCGAGTTATGGCGTCCCGCAAGGTCAATGCATTAGTCATACTCACCTAATTGCCCTTCGTATACCTTACTTAGATATACCTACTAATATATATTACATTTCAAGAATGAAATGTCTGTACATAGAAAAAGTAAGAGTAGGCCAAACGTTTACGAAGGGCTCCGTACCAATATCGAGCAAAAAACACGTTCTTTTGTATGGGCCCTTTAATTTTTACTTATTTTTTATTGTTATTATTTGTTGTTATAGTAGCGGTAAATCCTTCTGTGAAAATTTCAACTGTCAACGAAAATTCAAAAAACTCCTATTTTCGTATGCGAGCCCCCCTTAATTATTATTATTTAATCATGAAAGGTATCTGTTGCTATAGCCCGGCAACTGGCTATCTATCACGGTTTATGAGATACAGCCTGGTGACAGACGGACAGACGGACGGACAGCGGAGGTTTAGTAATAGGGTCTGTGTCTGACTACGATGAAAAACAGACCTATAATTTCGGAGCAGCCGAAGTCACGGGCACCTTCTTGTTAACGTAAATGCATTGCATTATCAGCGGTATCTTTTGATATCTTGATAATTATTGGTAAACAAACTGGTTTCACAATTTATGACGTATAATCCAGCATTTCTCAAAGGATAATCCCAATAAAAAAACAATGTTTGCAAATGGTTGGACATATGAAAAATTAAACATTTCATGTAATTTTATTCCTTCTTCTTTTACGTACTTGTTTTTAGGGTTCCGAACCCAAAGGGTAAAAAGGGGCGGATGGGGGGTTATATCAATTTTTCCTGGTTACGAAGGTACCTATTTTTTTCTTGGTTTGTAACCAGATTACCAACGAAGACATCGATTGTTATTGACATGTCTTACGTAACCGGGTTACGAACTAAGAATTATTAATGCTTCGTTACAAAACTTGGTTCCGAAAGTGGACGAAGCGAATTTTTTACACTTTCACCACCACATTTAAGCCATATAAACAAATTCGTAAACTTCCAATAAATTACCATTAGATTGCGTACTCTTTGTCTCGAAATAAGTTTTCCAAGCGGCGAAGCGTCGATCCAAGAATCAGTGACGGAGTTGCCGCGGCGGTGTACGGGTAGCCATCACTGATGAAGAGCTCCATACGAGTTCGAAACATGTCGGGCCGTTCCTGTGACAATTTCACTTGAGTGTAAACCGCTTAATACAATAATTATGGAGGATTACACAAACTATATACGTATTAAGTCACATTCGTGTACCGGACTATGATAAGACCTGTCCTCACCTATGGAAGCGAAACGTGGGCAATGACCCAAAGACATGTCCAAGCCGTCCACGTAGCCGAAATGAAGATGCTGAGGTGGATGTCTGGTGTTTCGAGGATTGACAAGATCCGAAATGAATATATTCGTGGCAGCCTCGGAGTACGGGACATCACCGATAAGCTCCAGGAGAATCGGCTTCGTTGGTTTGGGCATGTCAAAAGAAGACCCGTAGAGTACGTCGGCAATAGAGCACTCAGTCTTGCCTTGCCGGGTTCTCGGCGAAGAGGTAGACCCAAGTTACGGTGGCTCGATGTCGTTCGTAAAGACCTGAACGACTGCGGTTTGGAAGAACACGATGTCCAGGATAGAGCGAAGTGGAAGAGAAAATGTAGGAAAGCGGACCCTGTCGCAAGACGGGACCAACGCTAGGAGGATGATGATGATAAGTCACATTTGCAAAACTTTACAGTCCCTACAGGCAATTGAAATTGTGAAGTGTATGGTGTACGTAGTAACCTCAATTAAAAATATAAAATACCCCCGACGCGAGTCGCTGGTCATCATATGGCCCTCACTCAATGAGTGATTTAAAAAATACCTACTGCTAAAAATTTACATAACTACAAAATTTGGAAATCTTAGCTATATTGTCTGAGAGCCTGTCACTTATCGGTCACTTGTCGGATCAATAGAACGATCTGGACGATATGAACCAACTCGAAGGACAAATCTTTCGATTAAAAAAACTACACTCAAATTGATCTATCCGTTTGGGAGCTACGATGCTACAGACAGACACACAGATACACACTCCTCTTTATTTTTCGGGGGTTAAAAATATATCGAAAAAAAATCGAGACAGCGAGTTTTATTCCCGTCTTATTAAGATGAACTAGGTCATCTACAAAAAGAAAAATGAACTTACCCAGTTTTCCCCTTAGCCCTTAGGACTTAATAATCCGGGCACACTAAGGACCAATACAATTAAGATGTGTTAAATGTACCCAGTCCGACCCTACCTAGATGCACCAGTTTGATTTTTTACTATGGACACCAAGCTGGATTCTATATAAATTTTTCAGTTTTACACAAATTACAATCCTTCTACTGCCATTTAGCGATGCACTATAATTCTGGCGCCACTATCTACGCATTGGTCACTGTCAGTATGAGTCAGTTAGTTCAATTTTTCGCCACACGTGCCTTATTTCAAACCGGAATATCTCAGCTCTGCAATGGAATTCAGCTTGGTGCCCATAATAAAAAATGAAGTATATTTAAATATCTATTTAAGGACTTCTCACTTTTAATGGCAATTCTAATACCTATCTAAAATTTTCACTTGTCTTCTGACATAAAATTGTACGCCGCGTTGCGGTTGATTGTGATGTACCCTACAGGCCGACCAAAAAGAGTAGAAATTAAAAAGTGGCAATACTATAGGGTCGTCCCTTTCTAATCAATCTAAGATAACGGGGACGGCACTACAGTATTGCCACTTTTTAATTTCTACTCTTTTGGTCCAACTGTAACTTGACAAAGACCTTTATAACTAACTCACAATCTTACAATAAATGATTTCAATTTCAATGATCTAACTCATCTCTGTTGGTTCTTGGTCCAATTTGACGTATGGTCCATAATGACAAACCCGAGATGATACTCGATAACTGTCTACGGAACCATGTAATGTATAATACACGCGAAACTTATCAGATCCGTAGCTTACTGCCGACCATCCAGTGCGGAGGCAAGCGTCGCGGAGACAAGTCCAACATAAGGTAGGCCAAGTGCACGTTACGTCATACCTTATTATTAGCGTGTGTGATCTCATTGCGTAAATAAAAACATTAGGACGGAACCTACGATTCCATTGTATGGTAAAAGTTTGTTTACTATTCGTAAAATTTACGACATTTATAATTTTCAAACAGTGTAAAGTTTAAACTAATTTCATTACTTTATTATCACAGAACTCAAAACTATTATTTTGATTTGATTATACGGACTAGTTATGAAAATATTCAAAAAAAAGGTGAACGCAGCGTCGCCTAATGACGTCACGTGGAAAATGATAGTCGCAAACTACGAAAAGAACAGTGGTACTCGTACAATTTCTATACTAAATCCAACTGTAACATTTTCTGCGCTGTGACTGGATTTTTTAATCTTAAATTGGGAAATGTTAAATATGGTAATATTAAATTTTTCATTATATCGGGAAAAAATTGTCAATTGCGCCGATGTGTTATTTGACGATCTATAGCCGGGTACGGACGAACGAACAAAAGCATTCATCGAACACTTTGTTCGCACGTGTGTACCGCTAACGAACATCACAATACGTATGTCGATTCATACGATTTCGTGTTCGATCTTCGTGTTTACTATTTTGTTTGTTCGTTCGTTCGTTCGTACACGAACACGACATAAAGTTATTAGGAAATAAATTGTGTTTAAATGTGAAAATCAATTGTGATCAACTTTAATATTGTGGTATAATTTTGTATAAAAATTGTTTATTTAATTTAATATTCATAACTTTTTTTCTGAAAAAAAAAAAACCTCAAGTTCAAGAAATATTAACGAGTGCAAAGTTTAGATAGTAAAATAAGCTTAGAAACCTCTAATTTCCTACCAATCTAATCTAAGTTTACATAAACATTTTATTTTATTTTAATGAATTTAGTGCAGAGGAAAAAGAAAACATTGGAATTTCGAAAAACGAATACATTATTGCTCTGATAATTCCCGTTTTATGTTGCTAGTAGATTATATTATAATTGGTTCATAATTAAGTGCATTCAGATAATGTTTTGGTGGCAACAAGATAAATTTCAGTTGGTACTCCAATTTCACAAGATAACGATTGTTTGTAAACAATTCATATTGAATCATGGAAACGTAATAATGTAAGGAATAGGTTGGTTTGCGTATTCGTGGTTTTTATCAAATTCAAACCGGTTTTTTTTTTTGTTCTAGTACTAAATATTTTTTATAACACGATGGTGGCAAACAAGCATGCCTGCGGCCGGCCTAATCTTAAGCGGTTACCGCAGCCTGAAGATAATAGGCTTGGTAGGTAAAATTTTTGGCCGACCATTAAAATGTATTTTATTTCGATAGACCTTGCTGTAAGGATCTACGCAAATCATTTAGTCATTATTTTTTTTAATTGTCAATTTGACAGTTTCAATAATAGAGGTGAGTGAATGGATGGTTGGCACTTGACAATGTCAAAACGTTGAAATTTTAAGAGGCCTTATTCCTTTTAAAATTTATTTTTTTCATATTATGACAAATATATTGATAATTTCAACCAACTTTTTGAAGTGAATAATACTTTTCCCCGAGTTCTAGGTAGTAACATAGTTATTTCACGCTTTCATTGCGTACAGTCGAAAATAAGTTAAAAAAACTAATTTTCCGCGTGAATTTTGTCAATTTCGAGTAGTTTTTGAAACAAAAATTATCAATGAAAAATTCAAACTGTAGGTTTCAAATATATACCAATAAATCCCAATAGCCCTGTTCTAGAAAGTAACATCAATAGTATGTTAAGAAACATGTTTGATCATAGAGAAAAATGTCCAAACAATCAGCATTTTAAAAGGAATAAGGCCTCTTAACACAAGTCAGTGTAAACCATTAAAATTTTGACATGTGTCAACCATCGACTAGTTTTTTTTAATTAAGTTTCGAAGGCAACGATCCCTTCAGCCACTATTATTGAGAATTGTCAAATTTCCAATTTAAAAACCATTTTGAAAAAACCACGGTAAAGAAAAATTAATGACCTTCAGCTTGTAGATCCGTAGAAACCGTAGAAAAAAAAATCATGGTCATCCAAAAATTGTACCAAGTACCAAGTCTATTGCAACCACTTCACACATGGGACTCACATGCGCGTTGCTGACCCTTTAAAAAACCTGTACCTACACTCCTTTTTTGAAGAACTACATTTGTATAAGTATTTCATATAAAATATGTGGACTATACCAAGTTTTAGGTTAATCCTTCCTTTGCTGTCTAAATGAGAGAAAATACATATCTCTTCAGATTTGTACCCAAAATAACTCCTGCTATTTAACTAAATACCAGAATAAACTACTGAAGATAGCAAAGATGAAAGAAACCGTTTTCCTCATAATTTATATTCGAGTTTGATTTTCCTTCTATTCTGGGCCGGCACCTTAATAATTGACCATGTTATTCCTCAACCTTGAAATCTAACCAAAACTGAACTGTATGTAAAAGTAAAAGTAAGAGAAATTAGTAAACATTACAAGAAAAAAAGTAATATTGTGTAGTATAATATAGCAACTGTATTAATAACTTGGCAGGAAAAATAATAACTTGGTGTCCCTGGGCGACTAATTATTATTTTAGATGCCAAGTAAATAATGAAGAACAATTTGAACATCATTTTTATTAAATAGCTGCCCGGAAAGTAATGCGCCTTGCTCTTGCTTCGTGAACGATCAAGAAACTGAGAATAAAAAACAGTGTTTACAATGAAGCGAAAAATTAAAAATTGAATGGTTCAGGCAGGGTTCGTACCTGCGTCTCCAACGGCTTTCCGGGACAACACGGGCACCTATTGGACCATTGAACCTGATGCGAGAGCTATTGAATTTTTCAACCTGTTGCTTCTGCATGCCTTAGGGTGGCATCAATATCGCAGTTACGAATCCTGAACCATAGAATTTTTAAATTTTTCGCTTACTTGTAAACATTCGGTCTACGTTAGCAGACGTTACTGCTTTAAAATAAAAAGAAAGAAGATTAGGATGAGAATGATCGAATGGTGTAAAAAGAAACTGATCTTAAAATTATGAATTTGTATGTTGTACCTAATACAATTTCTGTAACAGATCACAATGCGTGTCGTACTATTGGTGAGCGCGCTGCTCATCGGTAGTTCTGCCGACAATCCCAAAGATGAGGTCCAGATGATGAACCTGAACATCAAGTCCGTGAAGGGAGGGGGCGGCGGCTACTACAGGGGTGGAGAGAATTTCAACAGGTGATATATTATTAAATGACTTATTGTTAAGCTCCTTTAGGCTTTTCTTTTTCTTTTTACTATATAGTCCTCCTCATCGATTTCAATAACGGGGACTCAAATTTTTTTTCATCAAACATCTATGGATAGGTCTTCAAAAATGATATCGAGGTTTCTAAAATATATATTTTTTTAATCCGAATAGTTTGCGTGACAGACGCTTCCAAAGTGGAAAAAAGTTGCGCCCCCCCCCCCCCTCTAACTTCTAAAATAAGATATGAAAAATCTAAAAAAAACATATGATGTACATTACTATAAAAACTACCAACGAAAATTGTTTTGAACGAGATCTAGTAAGTAGTTTTTTTAATACCTAACTTTGCACCTAATTTATATGGGGCGCTATACATACCAGGTGCAAACTTAACTTAACCACTTAGGGATGGAAAGTGTTTGTACGGAACCCTCGGTGCGCGAGTCCGACTCGCACTTGGCCGGTTTTTTATACTATGACGGTGGCAAACAAGCATGCGTCCCGCCTGATGTTAAGCAGTTACCACCGCCTGTGGACGCTTAGGGTGCGTTCAGACATGGCGGGAACCGCGCGATTATAGAATCGCATGGAAATCGCGCGGGTCTTATTTATATGAGTTAGTTAGTAATCGTTCAGACATAACCGCGCGGTTAATCAAGCCGCGCGGTTACCGCAACCCAACCGCCAGAAAATAGAATCGCGCTGCTCCCGCGCGTTTCTATTACTATGGAGTCTTTACTTCGCGTTCAGTTGCGTTGCGGATACCGCGCGGTGAGCACGTCACTGCTCGTGAGTTCGCCATGGATCGTTTCGACACTGAACTATTTATTGATGAGATTGCCTGATCAGTTCAATTAGTTCATCAAAAGATTTTATTGACATTCTCAAATAGTTAAAAAATTTGTTATCATACATTCTTAATTTGGGATATAACGTTACGAACTGACCATGTACTAGTCGGTCACGTAATATTGGATGCACCCAATACCGCCTTTTTCTTTTCTTTTTTTTAAGGAGCAACCACAGTAAACACACTTCTTCGTCGACCTCCATTTTGAAACTGACGCCGCACGAAATCGCATACTAACCGCGCGTGTCTGAATAGCATCACAATTTAGCGGTTTCAAACCGCGCGATTCGTAAACGCACGATTCCCGCATGTCTGAACGCACCCTTACGACGCCAGAAGCATCACACGCGCGTTTCCGACTCTTGAAGAACCGCATACTGTAGACCCCGGTGAAAAGCTCGGCAGGCTCATTCCACATGCGGAGCGTTCTCGGAAGGAAATTCCTTTGGAAAAACAACAACAACAGTGTTCTCTAAGAAAATACCAGTAGACATTCTGTCTTAATTTGTATCAGTACTCTTATAGCCTACTACAGGAGAAAATATTTCATCTTTATTAACAACAACAACATCATTGTAGACGATTTGATGAGTCAAAAGGATAAACATAGAGACATAAAATGGGTGATTCAAACACAACATTGCAAAATTGTAATTCAACAGGCGTACTCAGTACATGGTCAGTTGTCACGTGCGACTTGTTATGGTAAAACGTGGAAAATTCTGAGATTAACTCAACTCAACCGTAGCATATTTTGTCTGAAAGTAGTATGGACATACGAATATCCTTAGCTTATACTTTTTAACAAGTTGCCGGACATAGGAGAGTTTCGTCACAATGCGAACTTCGCGTCATTTGTGGTGAGGGTGCCTACTATCAAGCTGTCGACCTTCCTGCAGGAGGAATTGTGGCCGAAAGGTGTCGTGTTCCGGCAAATCAGCGGACGGTTACCCGACACCCAGAAGTTACTTTACTTACGTTACAGAAGTTAGTTAGTTTATGATTATTTTATATTGTTGTGTTATTTGACATGTATGTTAGTTTTAAGGAATATCTATGGGCCACAGTTGCCTGGAAATAAATGATATTTATAAAATTGCATGCTGCGGCACAAACAAAGCTAACAAATAAATCTAATGTTTACAATGAAGCGAAAAATTTAAAAATTTAATGGTTCGGACAGGATTCGAAGCTGCGTCTCCAACGGCTTTCCGGGCCAACACGGGTGTCCTACCAACTGGACCACCGAACCAGATGTCAGAACCATTTAATCTTTCAACCAGTTACTTCGACATGCCTTAGGGTGGCATCGTAGCGCCATCTACCGTAAAGATTTAGACTTTATAGTCGGCACCATCGTCTCAAATTATGTTGAGAATCGATAGTAACGATGTTCTACACCCAAATTAAATTAAATTTTGTTTTATGTTAGCAGACGTTACTACTTTAATAAAAAAATAACTCCTACAAATCTATTCAAAAACGGTACAAGGCACTTATTTGCCTTTATACAAAAACTATGAGTAATGTTCGGCTGTAGACCCAGCGGCAGTTTTGCGAAGATAAAATTAGCCGTCCACAGACGTGGTGCCGTATCACGAGAGTCCTAATTTACCGTCGGAAAAGTGCCAAACTTGGACTTTATCGTACGAATAATCTCAAAAGTACCTATATCCCGCTTTTTTTATGGCTTTCACTTCTAGCTGGTTTGGCCAGAGGTATTTCGCCAGAGTCAACGTTAAGACATATCCCACATGAGGAGAATGGTCGGTGAAATTTTGGTTTTTGTGGGAGGATGTATTACGTAGGGATCCTTAAACGAAAAACACGTGTGTTATTTGAAACTAATCGGTGGTGGCATAAGTTGTGCATCATCAGTGACAATTGTACTGAAGGATGTGTTTGAACAAATAACAGTCCAGTTTCCTTATCAGTTTTGTTTCGATGCTAGGAATCGTCTATCTTATACGTTCCTTGTTTCACTTTACTATTGCAAGCTCCGATTAATTTTGTCAGCGTATTCATTCCTGACGAATTTCAAAGATTAAAATGTCGTATTTTCAAAGAAACAGTTCGCCTTGTTATTAAAGACGAACGAGTGTAGTTATTGTAATAGATTTTTTAAAAACATAAATGCGTTTAAGTACGTTGTTTGTGTTTTTTGCAGATTTTACCAACGATTATATAATATATATATTTTTTTTTTAATAATTACCTCATAATTACGCTGGTACAATTGGTTTGATTCCTTGTAGGTCCAATCCATTTAACTGTGATTTTATAACAGGCCACCCCCACCCGATATTACCGACATTATGTATTTTTTTTTTGTATTATTGGTCTCTACTCTCCGCACAAAAAGAGCGCAAGTTTTTATTTGCGAACGGCATGATTCCTAAATAAAATATTTTCCTCAAGCTAACGAAGCAGCAGGAAAAATCCAAATCTGTACGATGGTATAAAATAATGATATGTAGTTAGCTACAGTTAACGTCAAAAGGTTCACTCATTTTCATTGCTAAACGGGTACATCTTTACCGCAAGACTTACACTAAGTTCGACTGTACACTAAAAAAAATATTTGTTAACAGTAGCCCAAATTTTAACTGCTAGTTACATAAATCAAAGGACTGACAAACTGGGGGCTACTAGTAACCAAAATAAGTTGTCTAAAATTAGCATAATTTGGATTTTTGAGACGATTATTTAGAAAATTATTTGCATCTTGAGAGATGTCCTGATATCGAAACTTCTCGTTGCAGGTTCTTCAACAACACCCAGCAACAGCACGGCTACGGGCGGGTCAACCACACCGCTGCTATCAACCGTGAGATCGGCGTTTGCTACATAGAGGTTCCGTAAGTACAATTATACTTTAATTTGAATTAAATTATGATTGTCAAGTTAAATATGTTGTGTCTTAAGTTTAAAACTATGTATGTGCAGCTATTCGTAGTAGTTTATTATGGTTTATTCACCACTTCTTGTTTGTGGAAGAGCGGTGTCTCCTGCGACAAATAAAATTACTTGCTTAATAATAAGGAGGCTCCAACCTTGGCTATTGTTAAATATTTTATACTTAACCTAATAAACTTTATTCATTTTAACCCTTAACCACCTACCTCCCGTCTCACAGACTCTTTCAAACCTAAAATTGTTTACATACCTATGTGCGAGCAACCTACAAACGTTTGTGTCCTTGTACCTTCTCCCCTCCTGCCTCAGTGCCGCGTCGTCGATCGACAAGGTCGGTCGTGTACGCATTTAATTTTGGTGAGGATATTACTGTGTCCGTCCGTCTCTGAGACGGGTGGTAGGTGGATACGTATTTTTTCGTAAGGGTCTCGGAGACGGGTGGTAGGTGGTTACGTGACTACCCAAGCAGCACATTAGTGAATTTTGCAGCTTATCTTACAGCTTTAAGTTCTAAATGAGTGGTTTAACAGTGTTTGATGCAACTTATAGCTCTAAACACAACTCAAAACTGTATATGAGTTCATCCTATCACTTGTAGTTGCATAGGAACGTTTTTTGTTTCTACTTTGTTACTTATGGTGGGATAAAGTCGATTTTGCTACTTAAAGTTGCATGCAGGTTCAAATAGTCACTCAATAAGAAGCAATAGTGCTATATAAGGCCTTAAAATCACTTATAAGCAACTTTTACATATAAGTGGCAACATACCCTTATTTGGAACTAAAAGTTCCAAATGACTAGTACAATAGCGAATTATATCACCAATAGTGGCTAAAGGGATAATTTTACGGCTCTTTTGGAACCAAAAAATATTGCAACTTTAAGGCCTAAGAAGTACCTTATTGCCACTCCAACGCATAAATAGGTCTCAATAGGAGATTCTTAGAACCAAAAGCAGTTATTTTCACTTATTTCAAACCACTAACGAACTAAAAGTTCTATTATAGTTCCTATTGCGCCTTGTCAAAATATATTTAATAGTTGCACTGCTTTGCCACTCGCAAGATACAAATAAGTGATTATTAGACCTAATAGTTCCAAATAAGGAACAAATAAGTGAAAATAAACACTGTAAGATCTTTCTTGTTTCGCCATGTTTACAAATGGAAGCCAATGAAAATTAATTATTTTGACCAGAATTTTATCACACTCACGCATAATCACAGACTTTTGATAGTTTTGACGATGTTACTTTAACATTGTAGGTAACCTACAATCATTAGGTCAGGTTTTTAACAGTTTTATTTCTTATCAGTATCTATTCCTTATTTAATTTAGCACTCTCTTTTTTAATATTCCTGATCAAATGAAAGGCCCGTCGAAATTTACAAAGAAAACATACTATAGTTTCACAGTAACAAAAAATTCGCAAGAATTTCGTGCTTATTTCAATGCTTGTATAAAACAGACGTATAAATCCAAAATAAATATGGCAGATCACGTATTACACACAACACAATTTGACAGTTGCAGTTGCCTCGCCACTCAAAGATAATTTGGCGACTCATTTATCACTCATTGAGCGAACTGAAATGTTTTCATTCGTTCACTGCGCATAACTTTTACCCTTAGTTCTAATTGCCACTTAAGGTGATTGTGAGATCTCTTATGGACGCATAACTTTCACCCATAGTTCTAATTACCACTTAAGGTAATTGTGAGAGCTCTTATGGATTCTATTTAGCACCAAAAATAGGCTGCAATTTTTCTCCTTTTGGTTCTATATAGGTGGCATAAGGGTTATTGCCACCTATATAGCACTTAGTCATGGTGGTAAATTTCACTTAAGCATCTAATTAGATATGATATACGAGCTATTTAGACCCAGTTGTGCTACTTGGGTAATGCATACTTTTTTTCTTTACTTAGCCGACCGCTTAGTCAGTTTAGTAGTGATTGGAAGTACGGAAAACCTGTTCTACTTGTGACCCGAAGAAAAAACGGGAACCAGTACGTATGTTTCTAATGCAAAAAAACGATTGGCCTAGAATGTGCAAACAAACTTATATTCACTGCCGCGAAAAAATCGAATAAATTAGTGGTCTGCAATTTTATAAAAATATTACCTTTATTTTAACGAAATTTATTGATTTAGCATTGTTAATTATTGAATAATTAGAAATAATTACTTAGATCTGTATATAAAGTCAACATTTTTGTTGATCTCACCTTCCAAAGGATATATAGTTCCTTAAGTAGAAATAAGGACTGTTGCAATATGTTTACAGCAAAAAAATGTTTTGTTAATATTTCCAGAATGATTAATAGCTTAATAAATATTTTAATATGTCTATATTGCCATTATTATTTTAAATTTCCCATCTGATCTATAAAATTTAACATATGAGGCCGACATTATGTATCCGTCCTGGGGACGGGAGGTAGGTGTTTGTGTGACTAAAGAAGCAGGTAGGTAGTTAAGGGTTAATTTTCAAGTACAAGATCTCATTTTATATTATTTTCTATTACTAAGTAAAACTTCCACAATGTCTTTCAAAATTGTCGTCCATTTTTAGGGTTCCGTACCCAAAAGGTAAAAACGGGACCCTATCACTAAGATTCCACTGCCCGTCTGTCTGTCTGTCACCAGGCTGTATCTCATGAACCGAGACAGTTGAAATTGAAACTGAAATTTTCACAGATGATGCATTTCTGTTGCCGATACAAGAACAAATAGTACAAAACGGAATAAAGTAAATATTTAAGTTGGGGGTGATGTTTTTGCCGTTTTTTTATTTGATGGTACGAAACCTTTCATGCGCGCACTCGCACTTGGCCTATTTTTGGTTTTACCATAGTTAAGTAAGATTGTTACTTGTGCTTCAAATATGTGTCCTCTGTCTTTGCACTGGGCGTGATTGAAATTAATTTTAAAACATGTTTTTTTACAGATTTATCATCATGTTCCAACCCTGATATGTATACTACAGAACGTAACTCCTCTACGACCTTCTTTTCTTCTCTTTCAGAACTGCGACGCTTGTGCGAGACCCAAAACATGTACCAGCCGGCAATGGTGTAAGTAACATTGATAAGGACTATACATTATTTTCAAATCCATAAAATTGTAATAATAGAGACCGAAGGCTTCATGGTGGCGATCCAAGACCAGGTAATAGAATGTAGGAATTATCAACGATACATTATAAAATCTGTAACTGGAGACATATGCAGAAAATGCAATAGTTGTCCCGAAACCATCGCTAACATATTAAAGGTTCATGTAAATCAATAGCCCAGACTGATTATAAGCATAGACATGACCAAGTAGCGAATATTATCCACCAGACTTGCCCGCCAATTGAACTTAATAACCTCTACAGAACCCTATTACAAATATAAGCCTGAGAGTGTACTAGACAACTCCACAATTAAATTATACTTTGACCGAGCAATTTTGACTGACCGAACGACACACTACAATAGACCTGACATAACTTTAGTAAATAAGACAACAAAAACTGCCTTCTTAATAGACATAGCTGTACCTAATACACACAATTTACAAACTACAATAGCTGAAAAATTAACTAAATATATCGAACTCAAAGACGAAATAACCCGAATCTGGCACGTACAAAAAGTAACCATAGTACCTATTGTCCTTTCTGCTACCGGCGTGATACCAAGGCAGTTACATCAATCTTTGAAGATACTAAATTTCCCACCATTTACATACACCCTCCTTCAGAAAGCTATTATCCTTAATATATAAGATAGTTAGGAATATATGTCGGATAGTTAGGAATTTTTTGCAAACCGATCAGGAGCATCCCGTAATAGCTCCATCCACTCTAATCACACAGAACTTTTCTCAGCAAACAATACAGACCGCGGCAGGATTTAACAATCTACAAATAACTGGTATGCACTTGGCTTAGTTAGGCCCGTGTATAGCAGTATACCGGTGATTATAAAGCCGAGAAAAATAAAATAAAAAGCAACATAATAATAATACTCTTTATTGTGCACCACGAAATATACATAAAGATTACACAAAGAAATTGCAAAAAACAAATCAGTAGGTAACAACAGGCGGTCTTATCGCTAAAAATCGATTCATATTTTATTAATTAAAGTTGTGTATTATTTATACATGTTTGTAAGTTTTTGGTATTTACTAGAAGGTACAATTTTGCGCCACCAAATCTATAGAAATTTGACGCGAACAAGAGCAGAACCGATCGATTTAGTTCGAACTCAAAACCAGATTGTATTTTCTAGTTGTATATTGTAGTTTCTAAATGGAAATTATAATCCGACTTCGAAGAAGGCTACGAAATTTAAAATCTTTAGTCCCATTATCTCGTAACTAGATTTAGTAGCTTAATTTGAAATGGGAAAATAATTCTTATTCAAAACTTTGAGATGGGTCTAAAGGGATCGAAGTCTCTAAGTCTAAAACTAAAGCCATAATCCATAATCTTGCAGTCGCGCCCTGATCTCAGCCGCATCCGCTCCTGCTGCGCCGGATACATCCGGAACATCCACAACTTCCACATCTGTGATCCGGTCTGCACCAAGGAGTGCGTCAACGCCCTCTGCACCGCCCCAGAAACGTGTACTTGTTTCCCTGATCACGTGAAGAACTTGGGGGGCTTCTGCGTGGCTACTTGCCCGATTGGCTGCCAGAATGGACATTGTGCTGGGGGAGAGTGTCTGTGTAAAGAGGGATTCAAATTGGACGTGAATGGGAGATTCTGTGTGCCGTATTGCCGGGACAATTGTGGTGGAGTAGGTAAGAGTAATTTCATTTTATTAACCAGATGACTGACTTGACTGATTTGTTCCTGTTACTTACACACATGTACAACTTTCACCAAATGCGATGATGCATTCAACTCCTGTTTCAATGAAAAAATTGTGAGCAATGTATGAGGAAGGTTAAAAGAAACCGTGGGTATGTAAGTTGTGACATTATGCTAATGATAATTGTTTACATACCAAAATTTAAAAAATGTGTCCAAAACCAATAAGCACCTACTTAAATTACTCTAAGTCTTACTGAAAACTCAACAGTCATCAGCTACCATGATGATTGTAACACGTTTTGAATAGCTTCACAGATACTTTGAAATGTTTTTTTTTGATTTCAGGTAACTGCACAGCACCAAACACTTGCGTCTGCAAGCCCGGCTATTCTTCAACCCCTGACGGCTCCTGTAGGCCTGGCGCTGGTCCATCTGGGTCATACGCACAACCTGGTGCAACTGGCCAAATCGGATCCCACCTAACACCTGGTGCGGCTCAAACCGGATCATATCCTCAACCTGGTTCAATTGCCGGATCGCCTCAACCGTGTGGAAGCTGCCTCAACGGCTATTGTGTGGGAACAGAATGTCGCTGCCGACCAGGATATTTGGCCTACAGAGGGGAATGTAAAGCGTTGTGCAATCCGTAAGTTTTTTTCTAAAGAATGCAATCCTCCGTAGCTAGATTGATTTTGTTCTTTATTTTACAAATTGAGCTGCGCGTGAAGGGCATTATCTGCTTCTTGTGCATTGTATGAGTCAAAGTCAAATAAAACTCTTTTAACAAAGTTACTCATAATCAATATTTTCCTTACATACATTTTTTTGATAAAATATAAGCATTAGACATGTTTGCGAGAAATTAAAGATGGAAACAACATACATCTCTAATAGTACTGATAAAACAGAAAAGGAATGTCTTTATCGCTTGTGAAATATTAATAATAATATGAACATTCTTAAATTACAGAAATTGCGGCCCTACCTTAGAATGCGTGGCTCCCAACTTATGCGGCCCAAAATCAAATACAACACAATCACACAGTCCTAATTTCTATCCAAACAGTCCCCAATATCCACATCCTAATCAATCCAATACTACATACCAAAATCCAAATCAATACCCAAATGGCCAATATCCACAAAATCAAAATCAATACCCATATCCAAACGGTCAAAATCCCAACCAATACCCTCACCAGAATGGCCAAAATCCTAATCAGTATCCAGGAAATCATCTACAAAATAGCACTAACCAACAATATCCCGGTCAATATCAACCAAATCCGATTTACGCGCCATATCCTGGTCAACAAAATCAATACCCAGGCCAGCCAAACCCGTACCCACATAACACATACCCTAACCAACCAAATGGAACCACTTATTCAAACCACGGACAATATCCCCAACACCCTGGCCAACAGCATATTTATCCGGATCTTCCTTCAAATACTTATCCTAATAATCCTCAAACGAACCAAGGAACATCTAATGGAACGGGCCAGGTATTCTACCAGAACCCTCAGTATAATCCTCTTGGGAATTTAACCTTCAACTTGCAAGGTAGACCAGATCAGGCCTCAGGGCAAAATCAAAATGTAACTCAAGGACAACAGCATATTGGTGAAGGACAATTTTCCCAAGGACAATATAGTCATGGACAAAATACCCAAGGCCAATTTAGCCAGGGACAATATGAACAAGGTCAATATGGCCAAGGGCAATACAGTCAAGGTCAATATGGCCAAAATCTACACAGCCAAGGACAGTATGACCAAGGTCATCAAAATCAAGGACAATATGGCCAAGGTCAATACAACCAAGGACAATACGGTCATGGCCAACAAAATCAAGGACAATATGGACAGGGTCAATACGGCCAAGGACAATATTACCAAGGACCTGGGTCTTATGACCAACAAAACACACTTATTACAGACAATGGTGCACAATGCGAACAACCTTGTCAGAATGGACGCTGTGTGGGACTAAACACGTGTCAATGCTTCACTGGATACTATCTGGACCCTACAGATACTACTGGCATTAGGTATGTGCTTTTGTTATTCAGGTATTTTTTCATTTACTCCAATATATTAACTTTTGTATTCGCCTGTTTGCTTTATTTTAACATATTTTGATTATAATGTATGGAAACAATGTTCTTCAATAAAGATCTATTTATTATTTACCATTTAAATACGTCTATTATTAGTGTTTTATCACCTTACATTTATTTTTACATTACATTTTTTTTATTTAATGGGACTACTAGCTCACTTACTTCTCTAACCTTTTCATATCTCAACTGTAACTACTCGCTACACTAACTCTAAAGATTCCTTAAATATTCTCTAAAGGAATTGGCATTTGTTACTCTATTTTTCTCTTCGATGAACATCTTACATGTCATGTAAATTACGTATCTCGTACTTTTAATAGGTATTTTTCATTAGGCATTTTTGTGACTTCTAAGTATTTATCATTTCTAATACTAATTACAACATTCTTTATATTACAGTACTGTTTAAAAACAAGTTTAATAGTTTTCACAACGTTTTAAACATTCTTTCCAACAAGGCTTTTTTATCTATTGCTAATAAATATAAAGAGAGAATAAAAGGCCTAAGGGGAACAACTGGCTAAGTCACATTTGTAAAATTTTAGAGTACAGAAGATTTTTAGGTTATCTTTAATAATATAGTACCTACACCTCGGATTTTATACGAGCACATGTTTTCATGAACCAAATCTTACTATATATAAATAGCTATCACCGTTCTTGAGACACAGCCTGGTGACAGACAGACGTACGGACAGACGGACGGACAGCGAAGTCTCAGTAATAGGGTCCCGTTTTTACCCTATGGGTACGGAACCCTAAAAAACAAGAAGATTGAAGATGTCAAATCCTTTATCAGCCATAAAGGATTTGACAACGGCAATCTTGTTATTTTTTTTACGCCTAAGTAAAAATATAGCAAAAATTCGGGATCCCAGCGAGTTTTACCCCTGAGAAATTGTATAGTTGTAGACTAACAAAAATCAATTTGGAAATAAATGGACTTAGCCAGTTTTACACCTTCATTAATTATTTTGATATAAAATCATCATTTAAAAGCATGCTATAAAAATATCAAAATCGGAACTACTTTGTCTTCCAACGATAATTTACGATTTTGTTCGGATTTGTATCAACAATGTTCTCGCTTTCAGGTGTGTCCCTCATTGTCCCGGTGGCTGCCCCAACGGCTACTGCTCGTCCCCGAACAACTGCCTGTGTAACGAGGGCTACCAGAAGGACTTCAGTGTCAAGGGACGTTCAGGGTGTATAAAGCGAGTCAGGCGATCTGTTGAAGAGAAGCCAGCTGTGCCTGTGGCTGATCTTTTAGTATTTGAAATTCCTGATGATGAAGATTTTCAACAATAGATATATAGGGAATACGTGTATAATTATTGCATTGCAATTGACGTAAAGAAACCACCGTGTCGACGACAACAACGTATATGATTCTAATTGAAAAATTACAATTTTACAGGAGAGCCAAAAAACCGAATCGTAGAACTAGAATCATTATATATTTTTTCGTATTAAAGATAATGAACTGAAATTTGGAACACATGATTATAATTATATTTTATTGCTTATTTTATTTTCATATAATTCAATTTAATGGTAGTTTTCGAGAAAATGCAGATAGACCACTAGATTATTTCATAAATATTTGCTAACCGTTGTGTATAAAGTTCTATCTACCACTTAGAACATTATACTAGGTTAAAATTTTGTCCAAAAACTGCGTAAGCAGGTCTATGTGGGACTTAGAATTTTATACTTGGTTATAGTTTTCTATAAAATCAACGTATGCAGGTCTATCAGGTACTTAGAATATTATACTTGGTAATAAAAGTGTTCGACTCACTGTAAAACGTTCTATGTGTGAATTCAGTCATCAAATTTTAATCACGTATTTTGATTATTTTTTAAAAATATATTACATAGCTCTAATGCACTATTTTTTATTTTATTTTTGGTTGTATAAACATTGTGTAAAAATGTGCTGAATTATAATTTTGACACATTTTGCAGATAGAATCATATTCGACATTTGATATAGCTTAATAATCATTATGTAGAAAGTTCTATATCAAATTAAAAGAATATTAGGTGTAATATTTATTTAATATAAAATGTAAACATATTGTACATAATTATACATTTTACAAAGGGTTACTAGAACCTTACATCTCAGTCCTAATCACGGAATGGATTGGAAAAAAGGAGCAACGTATATAACATTGTTCTTAATTACTTATTTGTTTAGTCATAGTATTGTTTATATGTATAATCGAGAATTGAAAATTAATATGATTTTCGTATTCAGTGTTCATTTTAAGATACACTTGTTGGAAGACTGTACTTGAAGTCTTTGACTATTTTGTCGAGATCTTCTAGGTTCTCCGCCGTAACTAGTATTGACAACGATACCATCAGATGAGAGGAGGTTGGTCAGGTCTTCGCCATTGATGGTAATTATTTATGTCCGTACTTAAACTAAATGCTTGGATATATTTATGATAAGCAGCTGTGAACACTTTAGGTATAGATATTGCGTCTCCGTGTCTCAGGCTACGCTGTAATTGGATAGGTTTCGATTTCTGGTCTTAGAAACGAACCTTTGTCGTCGCGCTTTAGTATAAATATTAAAGACCTCAGCACCTCAATATACTGATTGATAGACGTTTGCACACCAATGGAGAGGCTACAGCACCATCCATGTTGTACTTGAATCGAGAGCCTTCTTATAATACAAAGATGCTAAGTATAACGGCTGCTAGCTGATATACTGCCCAGTCTTCTGTATTATAAACTGTAGCATATGGACGTTGTCTACGGTACTGAAGTTTTGCGGTAACCGGCTTGTTCAGGAGGCTGAGTCATGTGCGACACGGTCCATGATGAGTGTCTCGACAGCATGTTATACACATGACTCACAAATGAAATGGGGATGTAATTTCTAAGAAGAGTCTTTTAAACGTCGTTAAAGAAGAGTAGTACCACACTTCTGGGACATGTTTGAGTTTTGCCTCGAGTAAGATTAAATTGCTTCGGAAGGGGCTTTAATTGCCAGTTTATCACCTGATTTCAGAATCTCAGATGTAGCTCCATCATTATCCACTGCTCAGCTATTTGATAGCAATACTAATTTCGTATAGGCTATCAATCCGGGATTTATTCAGAGTATTGTGGGGTTAACCTGGCGCAAGGAACTGTATGTAGAACATCTCAACCTCACCAAAAAACAAATACTATTGGATTAAGGAATAAAATCTGTTGCATGAGAGAGTCTTTGATAGTAAATAACATCATCAGGGGAATGCACAATATATCGGGTCTTTCTTTTATGAGTTGAAAAGCTCAATGAAGAGTATTTTTGTTTCTTTCTAAGGCATAAGTCCCAATCTCATCGTGGGTCGTCCCAATCACAAGTAAAGAACTTAGATTCCATGGTTGGGATAGTTTCGACGGTTTAATAAACTGACTAAGAGCTAGACAACAAGCTATATGCAATTGAGACCGATAAAGACAACTTAAATAATTATAGCGTTAGATAATGACGACTATAACGAACTTTCTCGATCGTGATCGATTCTCAGGAATAAGAGATCGACTAGATTTCATCCCAGTCTTTTTACGTGGCTTACTAATACAGCATTCAATTTGGCTCTCCAACTCGTTCATACTTTTAAGATGGACCTTAAAAGTATGATCATACGGTTCCCTATTTTCAGCTGCATTATAATCAGAGCCATTAACAAAACATGGGATTTGATTTTTTGACTGACTAAACATATTTGTATATGTGGAATGCGTGTCTTTGTCTCCTCAAACGCAGTTCCTCGCACGATCCTTAGAGGTGGGTGTGAAAATCAAATACCATGCATATTAAAGCAACATAGATTAAAGCTTTCTTTACCACTATGAGCATATTTTCAAACGTGAAAGCTATATTAGTGGTGCAAAGTAAATAGTGATCGAAATAAGGATTACGTGCTTACCACGAAACCGCCCACATAAGAAAAAATAAACCTTAATCTGCGATAGTTATGATTACCTAACTATTGCAGATTATGATTACATAACACAATATAACTTTTAAAACTTAAATTAGCACTTGCAATGACAGATACTACACTATTTGAGTGTGTCCAAAAACAATTTGAAAATGTAAATAGTGCTAAGTAACTGATTAAATAACGTAAACAATTCTAAGTGGTACATAGAATTACGTACTTTGTTTCACTACAGCACTGATAATGACGAATACAGTTCTAAGTGGCAGATAGACCTGTACACGTAGTTCTCTTAAATGATACTTTACATGTATGTAGGACTATGTGTCACATCGAACACTTTACATCTTTTTTTTAAATAATAACTCAAAAAAATAAAGTAAACGCAAAAATAAATATTACCTACCTCCATTTATTGTGGCTGATTTATTTAGATCTGTTTCGACGCAACCCAGACCCGATTTGCGCTCCTGATTTAGATTCCAACCATCTCACTCGTTTCCCCGTCATAATTTAACTAACATATTTTTTTAGTAAATTGGTCGATTGAATGAATTCAACAAACGTCGTAACTAAAACTGTGAATTAAGACAAAAGCAAGGTAGTAACATGTTAATATTCTCTAGGAAACGATCGAAGCATTCACGACCGTTGACTTGCCGATCGGCCGCGTACTGAGTGCTATGTGGTAAATAGCGCTCTGTGTGCGCGAGTGAGTGAGATATCATTCATTGTGTACGGTTCGATGTGGCACTTAGAATGGTGTTCGTGTTAGTATACACATTTTTGATACAGATGGAACTGTATGCGTCATTCATAAAATCTATACTAAGCGACTTTTTAAGAAAATGTTTATACTAGGCGATAGGTTTCGACTTCTAGATCATTATGCTGCAGCTGGTGTAGTTCGAACCTTTTAGCACTTAGCACCTTGTACGTTGTTGCCGTCGGTGTTGAAGTACATGATTTGAGATTTTATCTGATAATGGTGCCATATTTTTTTACTATTGTAATGATAATTTTTTCTTTTTTAATGGCACTAAAAAACTGATTTAATTTGAAGTAGCTGTCGAAGAATCTCATTTAATAATAAATGTGTTTTCAATAATTTCTTTATGTGTTTTGAACTGATACAATTTCTATTCAATGCTTTAATCGAGGTGATGTGATACATAATAGTATAGTGAATTAATTTAAAATAACAAATGATACTATGATGTACTTTCATGTTACTTAATGCTATTTTAAAATTCAACTTCTAGATTTATGGTTACCTATGTTATATGATTTTTATAAAATTATAAGCCATGTTGGAAGTGACTCACAATAATTTAATATTCATTATTCAAGATATTTCTCAAAGCTTAGGTACTTATTTTATGCATTACAGAAAAATTATCTTTCGATACTCAATCATAATTTAAGCGATCCAGTTAAATAAATATTTAATATTTTCAAAGCTTTTCTTGCTCTTGCAGGATGAGGGTTTTTTTTTAATAAAATGTAAAAGCAAACTGAATTTTATACAAACATTTATAAAGAAAGAAGGGTCCACAACTGCAGTAAATAAAAATCACAACCAACCAAGCAACCATCTCAATTGGCTACTTTAAAAGAATCTTCTTTAACAAGACCAGCACGTCTAGCATAACTTTGACACGCGACTCATGTCGCGCGAGATAGCATCATCCGTCACTATCTCATAGTACTGTACAGATAGAGACAGGTAGTATATCTCGCGCGAGAAAGAGTCGCGTGTCAAAGTTATGCTAGCCATGCAGAGAACCAACACTTACGTATACAGTAAGTCCTGTTATGGTTACAACTCGCCAATTGGATTGAAACCTGAAAGAAAAAAAAACTGAAAAGATCTGAAAAATAAATAGTGGTCTAGTCTTAAATGATATTAAAAATGATTGTATTATACGTCAAAAAGTGTCAATTTAAAATAATGTGAGTCAAGATTTAATCATAAATGGGAATTGCATCTTTTGACTATTGTCAAAAGAAGGTGTTTCTTAAGCTTACCAGTTTTTTACTTCCTGTATCTGGCTTTTAGTTGCAAAGTTTTTTTCAAATGGAATATCTAATTTACATACTATACGTTTGCATTTAGAATGATCTTCATTGCAATCTTTACCACCAATAGTCACCCGAGAGATTTTCAGTGGTTCATCACACGTACATTTACCCGGTGCCAGACAGTTTCCTTTACAATTATCGCAATCAGGTATACAATTTGTTACATTATTTTTATCAATTTTGTATCCCAGTAAACATTTGCACACATTAGGTGCTACACAGGAACCATTCCTACAATTGTCGCATTGTGGTATACACATTGGAACTTTCTCTGTATTAAATGTGTAGCCTTTTTCACATTTGCATTTATTTGGTGCCACACAAGTTCCATTACCACATTCAAAGTCACATTGTGGTACATACATTGGTGTTTGTTCTTTATCAAACTTATAACCTTCTGCACACTTACATTCATTAGGTGCTATGCAAGTGACATTGCCACATTCGTAATCACATTGCGGGATACACATTGGATTTTGCTCTTTATCAAATTTGTAACCTTCAGTACACTTACATTCATTTGGTGCTACGCATGTCCCATTCCCACATTTATAATGACATTGTGGTACACACATTGGGGATTTGTTTTCATCGAATTTGTAACCTTCAGCACACACACATTCATTTGGTGCTACGCAAGTCCCATTTCCACATTTATAATGACATTGTGGTACACACATTGGAGATTTGTTTTTATCGAATTTGTAACCCTCAGCACACACACATTCATTTGGTGCTACGCAAGTCCCATTCCCACATTCATAATGACATTGTGGTACACACATTGGAGATTTGTTTTCATCGAATTGGTAACCTTCAGCACATTTACATTCATTTGGTGCTACGCAAGTCCCATTCCCACATTCATAATGACATTGTGGCACACACATTGGAGATTTGTTTTCATCGAATGTGTAACCTTCGGCACACTTACATTCATTTGGTGCTACGCAAGTCCCATTCCCACATTCATAATGACATTGTAGCACACACATTGGAAATTTGTTTTCATCGAATTTGTAACCTTCAGCACACTCACATTCATTTGGTGCTACGCAAGTCCCATTCCCACATTCATAATGACATTGTGGCACACACATTGGAGATTTGTTTTCATCGGATGTGTAACCTTCAGCACACTTACATTCGTTTGGTGCTACGCAAGTTCCATTCCCACATTCATAATGACATTGTGGTACACACATTGGAGACTTGTTTTCATCAAATTGGTAACCTTCAGCACACTCACATACATTTGGTGCTACGCAAGTCCCATTCCCACATTCGTAATGACATTGTGGTACACACATTGGAGATGTGTTTTCATCGAACGTGTAACCTTTAGCACACTTACATTCGTTTGGTGCTACGCAAGTCCCGTTCCCACATTCAGTTTCACATTGCGGTATACATTCGTCTACAAGTTTGGACCAGCCTTCATCGCAAGTACATGTTTCTGGAGCAGTACAGGTTCCATGCAAGCAACCTTTAGAACAACGCAGGTTACAAGTGTAATTATTCAATTTATCGAAGCCAGAGTAACATTCACAGCTATTGGGAGCGATGCAGGTGCCATTGATGCAACCTTCACTGCAATTTGGTTGACATATATAAAATATAAGTAATACGTCGAATTCTCAAGATAGATTAATATTGAACGAGGCAGCTCGTAAGAAATCATAAATATTTTTATTATAACCTTTAACAACCACCTTTGTTACTCGCAGGTGCTTTACAGTAAGACTGTATTTTACATAGGAATATGCAGATAATAATATTATCATTAGTATCAATTTCTACATAGTATCAAGTTAACGTGACCATTGGAAAAGGGTGAAGGTGACTTCCAAGATTTAAATTTAAATCACTTATTATTTGGTAAAAAGGGAAACTATATACGTACCATTTACAAATATGTAGCCGTTTTCACAGTCGCAAGTATTGGGGGCCGTGCAAGTCCCATGGCCACAGTCACCACATATAGGGAGGCAGATGTGTGGCACATCAGTGGCTCTGTAGCCTGTTTTACAATCACACTTGTTGGGCGATATGCATCTTCCGTTCTTGCAAGCCGGTTTACATATGGGCTCGCAAATTATACCAAAGTGACTGTAATTTTATTCAAATTAAATAAAAACCAAATTCCACCAGGCGGTGAGAGCAACGATGGATCGGAACCGATGGAGACAGATCAAAAGGCTAAACCAGCCTGCGATCACGATCCTTAGTAATGAACTAATGAGGGACAGATTGAAGAAAAAGTAATTTTATAATTACCTAGTCCTTATGCAGCTTATCCCAAATAGTAAGCTGACGATAAGTTAGGTAATCGTACGCTTACCCAGCAACAAAACTTTCATGTTGCATCTTTTCGGAAGCATATCTTTGATATCATGCGATGTGAACGTGTGAACCGTTCGTGTGATTGATTGTGGAGATATAATTACAATTTATGAGGGACTAATATTCCTTAAATCGACATCCTTATACGATGACATACATAGGTAATGAACATTTAATACAGGAAGGAAATAAATATTCTGAAAATATTTTCCCATGCCGGGATTCGAAGCCGTGACGTAGCGAAGCTGCATAACTAAGTATGGCGTCAACCACATTGGCAATAAGAAAAACCCGATAAAAAAAAAATTAAAACACCTCCGACACAATTAGCTGTTTTAATGTTTGATGTAGAAAATGCTACTAAAACTGAACATAAAAACAAATTTGGAATTCCTATATTTGCTTAGAGCCAGTCCCTTATTCCACTAAAAGCTGAATATCTTGGAGACGAGAGCTCCGATTTTCATCAAACAAAGCTAAGAACTTTTCGACAAACCAGGCTTTCGATTAAAAAAACGCACTCAAATCAGTTCACCCGTATGGCCGCTACGATGCCACAGACAGACACACAGATACACATGTTAAACTTATAACACCTCTCTTTTTTCGTCGGGGGTTAATTAAAAAGAGCTTACTCGTGTACATGTACACTGCCTTTGTCCACCCTTATGTAGCCTTTGCAGCAGACCGGCTCATATTTTCTAGTTAAGTCCTGTTACAACAAATAATGAGGTTTAGAACATAGGTTATGGTTAATTATCTGATATGAATGAATATTCCACTGACATATTTAACAAATGTACCATGGAAGAAAATGCTTGAAAATATTATATTATTAAGTAGTCATAAGAAACGACTTCAAAATGTCCTGTGGTTGTTTAGCGATTTTTTATCCATTCTGAACTAATTTTCAACATTAGTAGAGTTGCTAAGCCGCGGAATTGTGCGCATCGGGTTACAACCATGAAATTTCTACCTCAGAGATAGAGCGTTCCGCGGTGATTATTTTCAGATGTGGAGGGAAGTCAGATTCGTCCCCTGCGTGGCGGGAGAGCGGAGTGAATAGGACCAAGTAACTAGTTTTTTTTTCTTTTTTTTATTACTGATCAGTTAAGGCTATTAGGGCTTGTGCGGTATCGTTTTCATGTAAAACAATTCATTTTTTATGTTATTTATTTATTAGTTTTATAAAAAAAATCGGGTATTGGTAAAAATAGGTAAAAAACAGAACAAGAGTTTTTTATTCAGAACGATAAATTAGTTATATATCTTGCATGTTTGCAATTAGAGTGTTCTGCGGTGATTATTTTCAGATGTGGAGGGAAATCAGATTCGTCGCCTGAGCGGCGGGAAAGCGGGTTGAATAAATAGGACGAAGGAGTCCTATTTTTCTTTTTTTTTATAGTTAACGCTACTACGGCTTGTGTAGTATCGTTTTCGTGTAAAACAGTTATCAGCAATTCATATTTTATGTTATTTATGCCTAGTACCATATAAATATATGGGGGTAGTGCCGCAAATGGTAAAAATCACAACAATTTTATTTTATTTTGGGAGTTAAATTAGTTATATAGTACAAAATAACATAAAAAAATAATTTATGATATTTATTTTACACGCAAACGATACCAGACAAGTCCTAGTGGACTTAACTGACCTGCAATAAGGAAAGAAAAAAAGGTATACTTGGTACTATTCACCCCGCTCTCCCGCCTCACAGGGGACGAATCTGACTTCCCTCCACATCTGAAAATAATCACCGGGGAACACCATCTGTGGTAAAAATTTCATGCTTGTAACCCGATGGGCACAATTATTTTAGAAAACAGCGGACTAACAACTCTACTACATATCAAGAAAGAATCTAAGATATTTTTTGCCGAGAATTGAAATCGTTTTGATAAATTTTCAATATGCTTGTTATAACATGGCACTGAAACTAGATATTTGATAAATACATTAAAAAAATACATACAGTAGAACATAGAACCTCCTTCTTTTTTGGAAGTCAGTTAAAAATCATACTCACATTACGTTTCTTACATATTTCGCTGGCTCCATAATTAAAAATAAGTATCCACACTACAAGAAAACTTTTCAATACCATTTTGTAATTTTTTTCTAAAATAGATGCTTGAGTACACCTACACAACGTATAGCTAAAACAAACAGAAGTTTTGTTCAAAGTTCTGGCTATATCTATATGCTCGTAGACTTTAATGATTATTTATTTTAGCGTAAGGAAACGTAGAAGTCCAAAAAAACACTCAATTCTTGGCACTTTCCTGGGAAATCTAGTCTACACGCGTCATGAGAATGTCTAAGGAAAACTACATTTGGATTTACAAGAATTGCGTTAGTAATGTATTTAAATTATTTTGACTTGTTCGTTTTATTTGTTAATTTTAATGAACATGACTACACACTACCCGAATACAGTAACAAATTTATTATGCACCAACACCGTTGCAAGCCCCAAGATTCGAGGCCAGTATCCTGGTCATTCTCATTCCTATAAATAAATTAGGTGATGAACGGCAACAACAAAATAATATGTTCTTGTTTTAATTATACCTTTTTTAATTATATCATATTAAACATTAACAGGACAATGCTAACAATACATTACATACCTAGGACGGTAAATTAGCGAATATCACTCAGGTGTTCATATTAATAAATATGTGATCTGGGGCTTCACTAATTACCGCCCGTGATTTGTCTAAAGTTTTGCGTCTTGCCTTGGCCAAGAAGTGAGATTTTCTCCCCGTGTAGCGGGCAGAAACTCCCACTTACGCCCTAGGGACACATAATAGTACATTACATACCTAGGGCGCTGAAATCGTGAATATCCCAGATCGCAGGTGTACAGGTGCAGATGCAATCTGGGGCTTTGCGAATTACCGCCCGTGGTTTGTCTAGGGTCAGGTAAAATACATTAATGTATGAAGATTAACATTAAAACAAAGTAATACGGACTTAGCATAGTTTCGTTACAGTACTAAAATAAATGGTGTATTGTCGTCCCTTTCTAATCAATTTAAGAAAACGCGACGACACTAATGTATTGCCAGTTTTTAATTTCTACACTTTCTTGGATCTTTTTAGAATTTAGTACTGAGCTTAATGTTTCTCATAATTTTAAGCTGACTTTATAAGTATCGTTTTTGTTTTGAGAATATATTAATAAAACCGACTTCAGTTATATAAACACTTTATTGTTCATTCCACATCATTTGAGTCAGAATTCTCTCTCCTTTTTAAAATAGCTGATAGCCGCATCTCTCCATTCGGGATTTGTTCTGGACTACCTTCCTCTTTGTTTTTATCATCTGGTGAAGGAAAATTCTTTACTTCTTAAATCATAACAACCATAAATTTTACACAAAAGTTCCTGTATGATGTAAGCGGTAATAAAATATTCAGTCTACCAAATGTTTACTTTATCATTTGATTGATTAACCTGGGGCCTGTGATAGTGGCGATTATCACGTGATAAATAAGGGACAAAGCATCTGTCACTCACACTCGTATTTTGTCAAAACGTGACGGATGCTTTGTCACTTATTTATCGCGTGATAAAAGCAACCGTAATAGGGCCGCTGGTTGTAATGTAGCTTTAAGGATTTTTAATACGACTAGTCAAGTATACCTTCGACTACATAACTGCCTCCTTTACACCACTTCATTATTGGTCTTCGGAAAATCACAAGTGAACCAAGAATGATAGCCAAAATTATGACAACTATAGCTATTACAGCATACTTCCATTTTGATTGCATCCTGGAAAACAATAATACAATTTACAGAGAATAAAGTTAAAAAAATAACTATTATTATTATTGTGAGCATCTTTTGTCCCACTATTGGGCAAAGGACACCACCCTCTTCTTCCAATTTTCCTTATTTTGGGCGGTTCTGGTCATTCCTTTAAAATGGAGTCTAGTACAAAGCCACGATGGTAAAAAAATATAAATCAGTAGGTAAGTAAGATCTCTTTGAGACATAAATACAACGTTGATAGGTAGTTGTTCTCAAAATTTTGCAATGAAACGTGTTTTGTTTTTAAATAGATATTATTCCTTAGCACTCACCAATGTTCGTTTCCTTGTATTTGATTTTCCATATCTGTATCTAGATATATCGAACCATTGATAACCATACCGTCCTCATATTCATAACTTTCCGGGTAATCACTTTGTTTCGTAGTTTCTTTATTACTCATGGTGTTCCTCAATTTAATCGTATCATTCATTTCGATATCATCGTACCCGTAAGATATATTTAGTTGAGTAGTTTTTACCGTAGCATCAATTTTACAAACAATGCTTGTGCATTTTTCAAAATTATCGTCACATTCTTCGCCTTCAGCATTGATCCGCGTAGCTTTGAATGGTTCATAGCACTCGCATTTGCCAGGTGCAACACAGTTTCCTTCACAACTCCCACAATCAGGTACACAATTTGTAAATTCATTCAGATCTATTTTATATCCCAATAGACACTTGCACACATTAGGCGCTATGCATGTACCATTCCCGCAATCAACGTCGCATTGTGGTATACAGACTGAATTACTTTGATCCAGTTTATAGCCTGCATTACATTCACACCTATTAGGTGCTACACATGATCCGTTACCGCATTCGATTGCACAATTAGGCACGCATATTGGTACTTTACTTTTGTCAACCTTGTAGCCTGGCTCGCATTCACAAATATTTGGTGCAACACAAGTACCATTTCCACAGGCGATATCACAATTGGCCACACATATTGGATTATTTTCACTGTCAACTTTATATCCTACATTACATTCACAATAATTAGGTGCTTTACAAGACCCATTACCACAATCAACTTCACAATATGGCATACAAATTGGTACTTCACTTTTGTCAACCTTGTAGCCTGTCTGACATTCACAAACATTAGGTGCGACACAAGTTCCATTTCCACAAGCTACATCACATTTAGGTTTACATTTTGGATTGCTTCCTTCATTAGCTTCATAACCTTTATTACATTCGCAATTATTAGGTGCTATACAAAACCCATTTCCACATTCGACTTCACAATGCGGGACACATACTGGTACTTTATTTTTACCAACTTTGAAACCTTCTTCACATTTGCAAGTATTAGTTGCGGTACAAGTCCCATTTCCACAAGCTACATCACATTGCGGCACACATATTGGATTGGTTTCTTTATCAACTTTATATCCTTCATTACATTCACAATTATTCGGTTTTGTACATGACCCATTACCACATTCAACATCACATTGGGGTACACATACTGGACTACTTGTTTCATTAACTTTGTATCCTACTTTACATTCACAATCATTAGGTGCCATGCACGTACCATTACCACACGGTACATCACACTTCGGTACACATTCGCCTGCAGATTCTTGCCAGCCTTCATCGCAGGTACAAACTTCAGGTGCGGTACAAGTGCCATGCCAGCATCCTCGGGAGCAGTACGGCGTACAAAGATTACCGTCCGTCTTTCGGAAACCGTCGTGACATTGGCAAGTACCTGGAGCAACGCAAGCGCTGTTGACGCACGGCTCTGTGCATATAGGTTGGCATGTCGTGCCTGAAACGGTAACATTAGATAACATGAACCAATTGATAATATGATTTAGAAATAAACTAAATAATTCGCACTTGCTTTTATACGCCGACGATGCAAAGATCTTTAAAGTTATTCGGAGTACAGATGATTGTGAATCTCTGCAAAAAGACCTGAATGATCTTGAGGATTTTTGCGCATCAAATACCTAGTTTATTCTTAAATGCAGATAAATGTTCCTTTATCACCTTTAGTAGAAAAAAGACTAATATAAATTTCAATTATAAATTATGTAATAAAGAACTTTCTCGCGTTGAACATATTGGGGATCTCGGTGTAATTATGGACTCAAAACTGACCTTTATCCCACACATTGACGATATATTAAATAAATCATATAAGCAGTTGGGATTTATATTGCGTGTAGGTAAACCATTTCAGAGAATCTTAACTTATAAGGTGCTTTTTAATTGTTACGTGCGTAGTAGACTTGAATTTGCTAGTGCTGTTTGGAACCCTCTTTTTAATATCCACAGTGATAGGATTGAAAAAGTGCAGAAAAAGTTTGTTAAAGCGATTGAGTTTCGTATTGACAATAGATATTCAGATGATGACACTGCCATGAAAAAGCATAATATTACTTCCCTGAGTCTTCGGCGTGAGCGTTCTGGTGTATTAATTCTTTATAAAATTGTTAATAACATTATTAATGTACCTACTCTACTAGAATCTGTCTCGCTTAGAGTACCGAGACGTTGTGAGCGTGCTTGTCGTAAGAAACCCTTGTTTTGTATTTCCCGTAGCCGGACATCTTACGTGAGAAATAGTTTTGTTAGAAGGGCCTGCAGGTTGTATAACGATAAATTTATACATTTGGATATTCTTGGACAAAGTCTTTATAGTTTCAGAAGGCAAACTTCACAGTGCATCGCAGAATGCGAATAGGTTATATTGGTATACATTAGGTTAGATTGTATTGTACCTATTTCGTTTTGCATTGTAATTTGTACAAATAACTTTTTAACTGTGTCAATTGGGTAGATTATTCTAGTTTATAAGATATATCTTCGTTCAGGAAACTAAGTCTTCAATTTGCAAAGTTTACTGTATCACCTACAACCATGTAAGACTGTTTGTTTCTAATAAAAAAAAAAAACGAACGAGAACGAAAGAACGATACTAAAACAGGTTTGTAATTTGAAGCGTAGGTACCCAGTTCGAAAAGGTTTTGGTCTAGTTCATATGTGAAATTATTGCGCAGTGTACGAAATGTATTTACTAAAATTTTTGGCCATCAGGCAACTACTGTTATGGATTGAGTAGCCAAAGTCGCATTTGCACTTGTTCGGTCCGAGGCAGCTCCAGTGGGCGCAGTTGATACAAATGGGCAGGCACTTGTCAGGGCTGTCGCGAACCTTAGTATAGCTATCTTCGCACAGGCACCTACCGTTCTGAATCGAGTAGCCAAAGTCGCATTTGCACTTATTCGGTTCGACGCAGCTCCCGTGCTCGCAGTTGTCACAAGTGGGCAAGCACTTGTGAGGGCTGTCCGGAGCCTTCGTGTAGCCATTGTTGCACTGGCACGAGCCGGGTGACACGCAACTGCCGTTCTCACAAGCTGGCATGCATATTGGAGAGCATTTAATACTGAAAGTCAAAATAAAAAACTATTTTAATATGGAGCTGGGGCGGCGCTTGGCACAAGCAGGTCTCGATCCTCGTTCCAGGTCCTTCTTGATGCAAAGGTTGTCTATCGCTATTCAACGTGGCAACGCGGCGAGCGTGATGGGCACCTTTGCTTCAGGAGGAATGCGGGACGGTTTTTAGCCTAGCTCTCTTTTTTGTTATTAGGTTATATGTATTTTTATTTTTTAGGAATGTTAAGTTTTAGTTTTAGTATTTAGAATATTATAAAGAAATGTATAGTTACTGGTTGATGATTAAAGTAAATCATATATTTTAATATGTATTATTTTTATTATAGCAGTAACGTCTGCTAACGTAAACCAAATGTTTACAATGAAGCGAAAAGTGGCGCTACGATGCCACCCTAAGGCATGTAGAAGCAACTGGATGAAAAATTCAATTGCTCTCGTATCGGTTTCGGTGGTCCAAAACTGTTTTGTTACTGACTATATTTTTTTATCTTTTTAACATAAAACATCAACTGCTCGTAGAGAATAATCTAATGACTCAAAACTCTGAGTCTATGTAAATATCTACACCGAAGCTCCTATGATCGCCATCCGACTCCATCATCATAATGTAGGCATTGCAGCATCCTGGGAAAACCTCAATAGGAAGCTCATTCCACTATTTAGAATAGGCTATTAAGCTCATTGTACTATTTATAATAAGTTTCAATTTAACTCTAAAAATTGTATCGTCGATGCAACAAGAAATCTAAACATTGGTTAAAAGAACTTACTCATAAAGAGAGCCGCTATCAATTCTTATATATCCGGCGCAGCACGTGGGTACATTCACAATCTCTTGGATCTGCAAAAAACAGTGTTTACTTAAATAAATAAAGTGTTCTCAATCCAATAAAAATTAGAATACGTTTTAATAATAATAATAATAAGGCATTTATTTCAGATAACGAGATCCATACAAAGTGTTAGTGAACATTTTAACTTAATAGTAATCTATATTAGTAAAATGACGACGTATGTCTAAGAAAAATATTACAAAATAAATAAAATAAAATAAATGTCAGCAGCAGCGCAAATTAATAATCGTAATAATTGTAAAAATACTAAGCCTAAAATGAACACAACAATCATAAAATGTCAATAATTAATTAAAATAAAATAGTTTTGATTTTAATATTTTTAAGTTATTAGCGACAGATTATGAAGGCAGTTTCGACCTTTTATACGTCGTCAATCATGAATCAGATAAATAATTTAAAAAAACTTGGTTAATTTGTCCTTCATATACATCATGTCTGACATACACATGTATCATACATATATTTCGTTTAGTACATCCCTGAGCTTCACACAGGTATGGTTTTGCCCGAAGAGTGAAATTCGAAGTTTGTACTCCATTCCTCTCGATCTCGTGTCAAACTATATTTGAGTAAGCGGATCAGACCGATTCGAAATTCTAATTTTGCTCATCGAATGGTCGAAGCTCGACCCTCCAAGAACGACTCGCAGCGCCTTTCCCTATTTTTAGGGTTCCGTACTCAAAGGGTAAAAAACAGGACCCTATTACTAAGACTACGTTGTCCGTTGGTGTGTGTCTGTCTGTCTTTCTGTCACCAGGTTGTATCTCATGAATCGTGATAGCTAGAAAAAGTTGGAATTTTCACAGATGATATATTTCTGTTGCCGCTATAACAACAAATACTACAAACAGAATAAAATAAATATTTAAGTGGGGCTCCCATACAACAAACGTGATTCATTGCGTTAGCTTTGCACCACATTTGTATCCGGTGCCATACATACCAGGTGCAAACGTAACTTAACCGGCCAGTTAGGATGGGAAGTGTTTGTACGGAACCCTCAGTGCGCGAGTCCAACTCGCACTTGGCCGGTTTTTTACTTCATTAATTGAAGCCAAAGATCCCAAAGTTCTTTGTTTTATTTTCATGTACTTACTTTGACAGGCCTCGAACCGGTGGCGTATCGTCTCCTGGTTTCATAAACTACTTTTCCATACCATTTTCTTCGAGAATATCTGTCTTCGTACGAATACTGATACGTCTCTGAACCCCATTTAGTGACTCTGTGCAGGAAAATATAATAAATACAGGAGTAAAGAAACAGAACAGAGACTACGCTTCAAAGTCTTCAAACAACCGCGCTGTCGTAGGTACACTACTACAAGGGCTTCTCCAAGCGGAGTAGCACGTCTGGCACCAGCAGTGCAAAGGGTCCGTCGGACCCGCAAGCTACCATGGAAAAAAAAACTACTACAATCATGCAGTGCACGTGTGTGTGTCTACTAGCCGCTGCGTCGCGTACACGCCGCAACTGGATACAAGAGGTTTACGCGCGCTCGGCCAGTAGACAAACTGAGGGCCGTGCAACCGTTGTCGTATTTGTTTCGCGCTCCTTCGGTTATATTAACCACCCCCGACGTAATAATATACTAAGTTCTGAATTTAAACCGATATAAAACGAGGTAGGTATCATTAAGGAGTTCTGCTGGTCAGCTCATCTAGCACAACTGTCATAGGTACGCGACTATTTCTAGCGCGAGATAATTCCCCGTCTCTTTCAGTGCAGTAATGTGAGAGAGTGACGGGTAGCGCTATGTCGCGCGACAAGAGACGCGAAGCATAGTTGTGCTAGGCGGGCTGGTCATTTGACTAAAATAACTAATCGCAATATTGTTAAACGATGTATATGATTCGCTATCGTTTGCTCGAATTTTATATGCCGTAATCATCATAATCGTACCACTTGCCATAATATAAATAAATAAAATAAATAAATAAATATCAGACAACCTCACAGTCCTCACACAAATCAACCTAGTCCCAAATTAAGCTCAAGAAGGCTTGTGTTATGGGTACTAGGCAACGATATACATACTTATATAGATAAATAAATACTTAAATACATAGAACATCCATGACCCAGGCACAAATATTCGTGTTTATCACACAAATATTTGCCCTTGCCGGGATTCGAACCCGCGACCGTCGGCTCAGTAGGCAGTTGCTTAACACGTTCAATGCGAAGCTTCATTTTGCGAACTCGCTCTCAGTGCGTTACAACCCATGAGAGTCCTGTATTGAACTTTCTCGCTGTGCGGTACATGTCATTTACAGCCTGTAAGAAGGGTTTTATATTTTACCTAAAATGTCTTTACCAAATACATATATATAACAATGTTTAGTCTAATAATGAGTCTACCTTATACTGTCTTCGCCGAAGTAGATGACTGTTCGTTGAGATTTTATAGACGAATTAATTAACAGGTCAAAATTGACTTGTAACGCACCGCCAGACCTAGCACAGATGAAAATGTCGATGATTTAGTAGTGATGGGAAAGATAAATCAAATAAATATATCGAAACATTTTTTTTTATATTTGTTACAAAACGAGCTTTTCTAAGGTATTTTTTACGTAACTTACACACAAGAATGTGTTTCTTTAAAAGAATCTAAACACATTTTTATTACACTCTACACACACAGTAAAAACTTTCTTTATTCACCTTCTTGTCTACTTCACGGCTAATCATTGTCTGTCGTAGGCATATCTATTCAGTTATTTATTGATAAATCGCTCAAAGATCCAGTCACTTGCATTTTCGGAATATAATATATTTTCCAGCATAGAATATGTGCAACCAGATGATGGGCTCATGTAAGTACATTTTTGTGATGCGTTTGAGGGTATTTCAATTTCATTTTCCGTACTTAGGTACATGAACCGCTGACGATGGTTGATGGTTGCCATTTGGGGACGTGGAGGTTCCAATATGCGAACTTTAGATGCTGCGAAACCGTTAAGTTACTTAATGACTTTACGCGGTGGTTGTCCAACATTCTTCGAGACCGCTTTTTAGACGCATTCATGTTTACGTATAAACAGAAACAAACGTGTGTACTAATAGCAGGGTAACAACACTAGTGCACTCTGCACTTACCTGCAGTGCTATACAAGGCTCTACACTACAGGTCATATATGCCCTGTTCCGCACTGAATAACAAAAGTTTTAATCTGGTGCGAACAGGTCATATGTGACCTGTTAATTAATTTATATGTTGTCGAGTAGATCGTAAAATGACGAATCTAGATGTATACTTGACTATATATAAAAATATTAATATCACAACATATAACACCAGTGCAAAGTCGCGTATGTCGGTCGCCGCACCAGGCGAAAGTTCAGAACAGGGTCAAAATGACCTGTTTCGCAGTGAACGTGTTAACCACTGCGCCAACCGCGTCGTCAAATATAATTATAATATATAAATATTAAATTATTATAAATATTAATTTGCCATAGATTTTTCTTTGTAAGCTAAAAATTTTCGGGGGAGTTATAGAACAAACTTAACCTAATCTAAATATTTCTACATGTATAGTAGGTATTTTAAAAAATCCGAGGGGGTTATGACTTATGATTTATTAAATAAAAAGTTTATGGCAAATAAAATTCGGGCAAGGTATCCTGATTTAGACAATATGACGAGAAGAGTTTTACGAGAGAGAATTTAACGCGTACCTACTCTGAATTTGTTTTCAGTCGTGATGGAATATTTACTATTTAAGAAGTCGGCGTAATGTGATAAAACTGACAAATTATCGCTTTTTAGTACCCTGAATTTCTGCGCAAGGAACAGACAGACAAACGGATATGGTGAAACTATAAGGGCTCCTAGTTTGACTACGGAACTCTACAAACGTCTACCCAGATTGTATGAATATTAAGAGGCCTTATTTCTTTTAAAATGCTGCTTGTTTTAGACATTTTTGTCCATGATCAAACATGTTCCTTAAAATATTATTGATGTTACTACCTAGAACAGGGCTATTGGAATTTATTGGTATATATTTGAAACCTACAGTTTAAATTTTTCATTGATAATTTTTGTTTCAAAAACTACTCGGAATTGCCAAAATTCACGCGGAAAATTAGTTTATTCATTCTGCACGCAATGAAAGCATGGAATAGCTATGTTACTACCTAGAACTGAAACATCACTTCGAAAAGTTGTTTGACATTATCAATATATTTATCATAATATTAAAAAAAAATTAAAAGTAATATGGACTCTTAACGTCAAAGTCAAATTTTTACTTACACATTTCGTTTTGTACATATTTGACCATTAATGAAATTTGAACACATACACAGCAAGAATACACTTTTTAACAAGATTTTATTTGTCATTTTACTAAAGGTTCTTTCGTTTATTGTCAGATGTGCCAATGTAATGTTATAAACAAGGACTGGCATGGAAATATCTTTCAGCCGCTAGGGAGTCCATACGATTGATCAACAGTAGATTGTCCCCATGAGTAAAAATATGGAATTCCTATATATATATGGAGTATGAGTATATATATTGACATGAAGGTAAATTATGAAAGAAAAATGTAAAGCGATTTACTACACAGATAGCTCAGTTGGGAGAGCACTACGCCGGAAACGTAAGGGCGCAGGTTGAAGTCCTGCTTACATTGATAGATCGCTTACATTTTTCTTTCATAATTTACCTTCAATCGTCGTCAATATTTATCCATCAATTTATTTCGATAGTGTCTTAATACCTTGTCAAAGACCTGGGTATTATTTTGGACCAGACCTTATCTTGGGTGCCTCAGGTGAATGACGTTAGCAGGAAGATGTTTGCAGTGAGCTCTCTTAGAAGACTCCGTAATTTTCTTCCAATGCCATCAAAATTGCGCTGAGCCGAACCTTCTTCCGATCTTAAATTATGCTGATATCTCCTATCCTGATCTCACAGAAGAACAACTTAATAAACTTGAGCGTATTCAGAACATTTGCATCAGGTTCATATTTGGGTTACGTAAATATGACCATGTCTCCAGTTTCCGTTCGCACAGCTCAAGTGGCTTCCTATCCGCTTTCGTCGTAACTCTCACATTCTCTCTCTTCTTTACAATATACTTTTTCACCCCGCAACTCCCTGCTACCCCAAGGAGCGTTTCAGTTACCTTCGTTTTATTAGATCCTCTCAAAATTTTATTCCGGCTGTCCCTTCTTCTTCTTCCAAATTCTATAACAGAACATTTACCTTTCAGGCTACTCCACAATAGAGTAGGGGAGCGTGGGGGAATTGGAGCCTACTAAGGCAAAAGTTCAATATAAGGCAAATGTATGGGTATTTTTGGATCTTTTTAATAGAAACTAAATCCTTAGCTATTTGACTATCATTTAATTACAGCATCACCGTTACATTATTTGGCATTTGGCGACAGATAAACTTTTTTCAAAAAAACAGAATCGCTCCCATTACCCGACGTTGCGGGAAATGAGAGCCTATAGATACCCATATGTGTAATGGGAGCTACTTAATTATTGAGTCAGCCTCAAAACATTAACTGTCAGCCTAAAATCTCATATTCATATAAATATTATCATAAACGTATGCGTAAATTAATTAACTTTAAGGATCCAAACAATAATAGCCTAATAATGTAATAAGCTCTGATTACCCGAATACCACCATCTTGAAATTTCATAAAATAATATTCCGAATCTAGCTTGTAATGAAATGATATGAATAGATACTCAAAATTGATAACATTAGCTATTAAATAAAAAACAGGTTTCATTATAACAAACATATTACTTCAACTTAAGCTGGCCGTTGAAATATCGTATTTTTTATAAGCGCGGAGCAAAAAACCGATAAGCGTCCGTGGTAACGTAATGCGTGGCACTGGCGAGCCGAGCGAGCCAGGGGAACACGGCCGCACTGTGATGAAAACGCCCGAGCGGTAAATGAGTGAATATGAGCTATAGTTTTGTCTCTAGTCGCACCGCTCCTATTACCCGCCGGTCCCCATTACCCCAGGTTCCCCTAACTCTCTCCCTGTCGAATTGAAACGTTATCAATCCGTTGCTGCTTTCAAAACACACCTTAAAGAGCACTACTTGTCTCTCCTTTAATACTTTGGCATTGTGACTGACATAGTCTGTGGTTCGTTACACAAAATATTATTTTAAATTAAGGTTTAAATAAGTTTTATGTATATTTTCATGACATATTTCAATATATATTATTACAGGTTTCAGTAGTTTTTAGTAAAAAAAAAAGTAGTTTTCTTGATTACTTTTTGCATCGCCTACTCATTTCATTTCATTTATTAATCCGCTACCCAAAGGTTGTCTGGAAGAGATCGCTTTTTAGCGGTAATGATGGTATCTGTATTTGTATTTCTTTCTTTTTGAGGTGTGCAATAAAGAGTATTCTATTCTATTGAGTAATTCATGCATTATCGGTTTTTCAAAGAAACTGTACGTAATGATTTTGTAACAAACATACATTATTTTCTTTTTTTTTTTTTTTTTTTTTCTACTTATAAACAGGAAACCGAATAATAACATACATCATTAAGTATGTATAATTTTGTATATGCCAATTATTAACATACTAATTGTAAAGGTTGAAAATATTTTCGGTTTCAGCCATACCTACAAGGCAAAATGTCCCAGAAAATAATTAAAAGCATGTGCCTACAAAATTAATTATCAGTAACGTTAATGACACATCGCTACATCCGCAATAGGTATACTGTCATCGATAAAATAATTTATTTTATAGTTGATTCTTACTTGGGTAAGGCTCAGGAGCGTTTAAAGTGCTCATTCCCAATATTCCCAATTCCACGATATTTAGACGAATATCATCTTATTTTTGGATTTTTAAACACCATTTGCAAAAGGCGCATATCTATTTGATATGAGCTGACCAATTTACGCTTTTTTAGGCAAAAATAATGTTTATCTACTTACCATAAGTCAAAGAGCATTCAAAACGCTCGTGAGCCATACCCACTTACCGACATCACTTGAATTCGGTGGCGGGGCTTCCTTAAAACTCGGTTGGTCCCGGCTTACCTTATTTTAAAGAATCTACATCCTACACTACTTCCCTAGTAGCGAAAGTAAGTCTTCTTCTTCTTCTTAATTGCTCCCTCACTGATGAGGATCATGACTCTTAATCTTGTCAACCAGTTGTCGCCATCGGCTACGTTAAGTTGCTTGATGAAGTGCAGCGCTGACAGGTTAAGCTGTTCGGATATCTGGTCTGACCATCATTTGGGACTTCGGCCTCGAGGTTCTTACCCTCGAGCTTCTTATCCCGTCACCATTAACCTCTCCAAGTTATCTGGACTCCTACGCGCTTCATGACCAAAGTATAGCACAACGTGTTGTAAGCAAAAAGACGACAAGCGCTGTGCTTTCTCGAGTTTGAGTTTTTTTTATTACAGAGACGTTTGTCATGATAAATTTTTAAGAGTAAAACTCTTGTCGGTGTAGCTGATGAAGTATGTAGTTTTCTGCCTCTAACTCTATCTATAGCCACTTCCTTGACTTCCCTATACGACATGACGTCTATATTCTTTTTAATTTGTTTAATGTAACTTATTCTTGGCCTTCCTCTTCCTCGCTTCCCCTCGATCTTTCCTTCAATGATGTTATTTACAAAAACACCATGTCGTATAAGGTCGCCTAACATTTTCCCTCTCCTATTGTCGATAATTTTCAGCAAATTCCTTTTTTCTTCCACTCTTTCAAGCACATCTTCATTGGTAACTTTTTCCATCTAACTGATCTTCCCCATCCTTCGCCAGCACCACATTTCAAATGCATCCAGCGCCTCGCGTACCGTGTACCTCAAGTTAGATGACACCAAGCCACAGCTTTACTTACGAGACCTTATTCCTTTTAATATTTTTTTTATTGTGACACATATTCATAATTTCAATATTTTTTTGAAGTGTAATGATACTTTTTCCCGATTTCTAGGTAGTGACATTGCTATTTCATGCTTTCATTGCGTGCAGTTGAAAATAAGTTGAAAAAACTAATTTTCCGCGTGAATTTTGTCAATTTCGAGTAGTTTCCGAAACAAAAATTATCAATAAAAAGTTCAAACTGTAGGCTTCAAATATATACCAGTAAATCCCAATAGCCCTGTTCTAGGTAGTAACATAACATACAATAATATTTATATTTATGTTAAGACACCATGTTTGATCATAGAGAAAAATGTCTAAAACAATCAGAATTTTAAAAGGAATAAGGCCTCTTACCATCTCAACTTGCTACTAAAGTACAGATGTTATAGGTACCACTAACGCCACCGTACAACTACGCAACTATAGTTACCTGGCAAAAGTAAAATGGTATTAGTATCATTTTTTGTTTGTCACTATTTATGTAATTATGTTTTGTTCCCGAATTCTTTCTTTCTTTCTTTCTTTCTTTCTTTCTTTCTTTCTATTATTCTATTTTGACCCGCTAGTGCACTTGTCCCGATTTACCTCATTTAGATTCAGCATAACTCGTATTCTCATTAATGAGGGTGCTGGGTGGTTAAATAGAATTGTCATCATTTTAAATTTTCAAATAGTGTTAAGTTTCAATTAATTTCATTACTTTATTATTAAAGAACCTAAAACTATTATTTTTACTAAGTTATACGGATTCTTCTTCTTCGTAGTCGTGCACTCTTGGCAGAGTGGTCGTGGTCATGGTTAGGTCGATTCTTTCGCCACCGCTTCTCTTGTGATGCGCCGCCATGTAGTTCTATGTTTGGCGGAGTGAGAATTCTCGTTTATGCCGCATTGTGTCACAGATTTGATGCGGTTATACGGATTAGTTATGAAAATATTTAAAAAGTTCGTTCAGGCGCAAGTCCATGCGTGTCTGAGAAAAAAGACAAAAGACGAGCGTGAAACGCCTGTCTTCTTGAATGGTGTTTGTAAGCGGCCAGTGCTGAACCATGGAGGTTTGTCGCGTTACAACTTTAATTTTCAGGAGTGTGAGTGAGTAGGGTGCGTTGTATACCATACTCTTCTATGTTATAGTCAAACTGTCAAAATAAAACGTCTGTATATTAAAGACTTACAACCACTTAACAAAAAATAAGTGTAATAGGCCATTAGAAGTTAATAAATCCTTACATTTTTGTCTGGGTGGTATGCGTATTCCCTTTCACTTTTTAAATTTCATTCCTTCATTAATTCTTCTTCTTTGCTTCATTCCTTAAGTCCTTTATAAACAAATGAGCAGTTTCAAACCTTAGCAAAGCACATTGCGATTTTTGTAGGGCACTCACTATCAAGCATAGTAGCTTAGTACCAAAAAAAAATGTATGTAAACCTCTATAGTTGAATTGCCTTAGTCATAATACATACTGGCCTGCAACAACAGAAAAGACAATTGGCACGCAGGAAAAGACAATATTTTGGCGTATTTTCAATAAGTGTTAGTTTGACATAATTTGCTCTTAAAATTTCGGACGACTGAAGGGATCGCTGCAACTAAATCATGTTGTATTATTATTATTATTTCTTGATATTTGTTTTGCATATTTACAGTTTTGTAGCTAAAATTCTTAATTGTGTGATTGCAAAATGTATGTAAATAACTGTGAAAAATGCGATAGAGTGAGTAGTGATGTGCTGCTAATTATTATATTAAGTTGGAAATAAGAAAAAGTATAATCTATTTTTTTTTATGTGACAGTTTATTCGGTAAAGAAGATACACAGTTTTTTTTTCTTTGGAGATTCTTAGATATAAATTACCTAACTACTTAAAAATATTTCCATATTATTATATTATCTCACCTAAAAAACAAGGCAACTGTGGAAGAAACTATTATATTAAATGTAATTAAGTTTAAGATTATTTCTATGTTAGTAAATTCTGAAATAAGTTAATGTAATATTAAATGCATAATACTTCACTTCAGAACCAAACTCACAGACTTAATCACAAACAATTTTTAACAATCTTTATATAAAAATAATATAGAACATCGAAAACCAGTCACAATAGTCAAAATCAGTCACATAGGTTGCCAGTACACAAAATGAAATAAAAAAAAAACTGAAACAGCCAATCAACTATTTTCTATGATTTTTACTTTATTACATCAATATAAGATAACAACGTTCTTTCAGTAACAATTTGCCGCTTGTAACATAATGGAGACCAAAATTAAGGTTTAATAATCCTTCGTGCAACATATTTCATTATAGTATTATGCGGTTTACACTTAAGCCGCGTGGCTGTACGGGTAGCAGTCCCTGATGAAGAGCTCCATACGAGTTCGAAACATGTCGGGCCGTTCCTGACACTTTCATATGAGTGTAAACCGCTTAATACAATTATTGAAATTAAGGTTATATTGGTCGTTTCATAACATGCTGAAGCAACTTACCCATTTAAAAGGTAGGTACTTATTCTACAAATTAATTTAATTTATGGTTATCACATTATCTACATTATCCACATTATTTTTATTTCATAAAAAACACAAGATATTAATAAAAACAATAAACAATAAACTAATATATAACTAAGACTAAGTATATGCTAAAAACCTAAAATATTTACAAATAAAAAAATTGCCCTAAATCGCTGTCGCTCGGAAGTGTGCCCAGAAGGCTGGCCGCATTGCCACGCTGGATGGCAATGCTTATTCGCTGGGCAAAATAGTGGCCAGCCCTCTGGTCATGGGTTGCGTCAATGAGGCGCATCGACAATTCTTTGAAGAGTCGACGCGCACTTGGCCCCCACGGCCCCAGAGTTTCAACCCCAAACGCCGCAAATATGTAACTGCTACCGAGAGCAGCATATTTACGACGTTTGAGGCTTTCCGCAGACGCAGCCGCCGCGCCAGCACCATTCTTGGTACCTGGAATATGAGACGGTGCCAGGGTGTCTACACACGTAGCATCCCACACCAGCGGCCGACCCATACTCCAAGGCACCAAAGTCATTCCGTCAGGCCTTTTTCCGTCGTCCCTAGCCAAACCGCTGGGCTCTAGGACTGCCGGCACCTTGGCGCTAACAAAGGCCCTCCGGATGACGTCATTGATACTAGCGTGGCGAGATATTCTACCTGCACTCCGGTGGCATGAGAGGCCGTGGTGGCCAAGGCCATCGACCAAAGCTCCGAAATTTAAAAGAAATAGGTTATTTTAGTATGCTATTATGTCAACGCTTAACTCAAATGCAAGCCGTATAGTTCTTATATACAGAGTGTGAGCTGTGAGAATGCGATTCGCGTTTTATACCTGTCTCGGTCGCTCTTACGCGATAAGAACCTCTCAGTTTTTACCGAAACTCAAATCGCATCTGAGAGCTCATGGACTGTGATAACTAATTAGTTTATTTTCTCTAAATAATTTCAACGATGAGGATACAATTTTGCATGTAGGAAAAGTTTCCCCTCCTTTCGGTCGGTTCGGGTAAAAAGAAAACATATTTCATCCACAGGCCAAAATACAATACAGTCCAGGTTCTCCAACTTTACATAATAATATAATACAATTATTAAGTATCACGCGATATGGTTTAGAGGAGTAGCTTCAGGAACATTTGGCTCCGGTAAAACTGAAAAAAGAAACACAGTATTGAACAAATTGTTTTTACATGAATTCAGCCTCTTAATTTCCTTTCCGGGTTTTATACTGAATTGGGAACATTAAGTTTTAGAAAGGTATTTTTTTAACTACTAATCATTACTATTTTTTGTGACTGACAATAATAGAAAAGGACAAAAAGACACCGTGCGTGCGGTCTGTCAAATCATGGCCCCTCCAATCGTAAAATATATTTTATGTACCTACCTATATTAAGGTTTAATTTTGTGTGCACACTTATTCTGAGTTCATACTCCTGATGTCTTACATAATAGCTACATGGGACCAAGGTAACGTTGTATACCTTCGGAATGTGATCACTGATCAAATGTCACATATGACTTAGAAATAAACTTGTCATAGATTCTAAATCCAAATAACGTATACTTACTATGAGTTAAATGTACCTTATATAATAAACTTTCTAAAACCTAATGTTCTCAATTCAAGATCATTGATAATTAAAGATTCAAATATATGCACTGAAACAACTTCATAATGTATTTGGATTGCTCTAAAAAAGAAAAAGTAATCAAATCATCCCCATTTTCATCAAAAATTCATAACTTTACGTGAGAAGATAGTAATATATTTCTTTTTTTTGGCAATTCTTGTCAACCTTATTTTAATGTGTATTAAATATCCAGTGAAAATGCAATGCTGCCAGCCTTCTGGGCACGCTGCCAATAGACGGCGATTTGGGCCAAATTTTTTATCTATAGTCTATTTTTAAGTCTAGTTTTTAATTTTTATTTAAGGTTTTATGTTAATTATTATCTACTATCAGTAGTCTTATTGCCTAATAAACCACATTAAAGTTTATTGTAATATCCAGTCATTATTATTATTATATAAATAAATATTTGTCCTCTCATCACTCCGAAACGAGATAGCTGAACATCAAAGATGGTTATACTTAGGATACTTTTCACTCGAGTACGGTACAGAAAAGTGTTTGACGCGGACGACTCTAGTCTTACATAAAAACCGGCCAAGTGCGAGTCGGACTCGCGCACGAAGGTTTCCGTACCAATATCGAGCAATAAACACGGTCTTTGTACGGGACTCCCTTTAAATGCTTTTTTTTTATTATTTGTTGTTATAGCGGTAACAAAAATATGCATTCTGTGCAACTTTCAACTGTCTACCTATTATACGGTTCATGAAAAAATGCCCGTCGAACTAAATATCATGGAAAACCCCCTATTTTTGTATGGGAACCCTTAATTATTATTATTTTATCATTATTAGTATATGTTGTTATAGCGGCAACAGAAATACATAATCTGTGAACATTTCAGCTGTCTCACTATCACGGTTCATGAGATACAGGTGACAGATGAACTGGCGGACGGACAACGGAGTAGTAATAGTGGTAACAGGGTCCCGTTTTTACCCTTCGGGTACGGAATTCTAAAAATATTCACTTACCATAACTGTTGGATTTGTGTAGCCTATATACAATGCGAGTGGCCCCAATGATAAGACCAGCTATGGCCAGAGAAGACAGCAAGATTCCGAGGACGCCCATGGGCATGCTGGTACCACTTGTATCATGAACACTGGCAACCGATTCAGCCCCTCTGAAAAAAAAAATAGTTTTAATACCATTATTAGCTCTATCTATATAGAGCATTTACGAAGATGGCCGTGGCTGGCCGTGGCTCAAAAATATGAACTTATATCTAAAGGTATACGTTCACTATAGTATACATCCATGCACAAAAGATAAAACTATTTTTTCAAGTTGGCAGCAATGCCTTAGTACAAAAAGTATTTTTTTAAATTGCAAATTGTGTGAATGCAGCTGTTTATATCGTAATCTGTGGTACTAAGTAATGCTTTTTGGCGACATTATAACATCGGTTAGCAGTGTTTTTTTGGGCAGTAGAGTATAGACTTTTACAGACTTTCATAATTTATGTCTTTATATTAGAGTTAGTAACTATATAAATGTCAGAAAAAAGTACTGGAGTAGAGAAATGTATTTGTCACCCCTGTTTATTAGACACTTAACTCATCTGTCATAGATCAGAGATCTAAGATCACTGGGTGACTACTAAAACTCACTTAAATATTTAAACTATTAATACAAAGATCAAAGCTTAAAGAAAAATTTAAAAAAGAGCTACCTTGTGGAAGAGGCCGGGAATCGAACCCGGTACCTAAAATGTTATATCACTAAAATGTTTGTCACTGCTCTTCAAAACCTCGTGTCTAGTTTGTAGCTTAATTACTGAGATACGAACTTTGATTTAAATAGGTATTTGTTACTTAGTGAGTTTTGGTTGTCAACGGACGAGATGTAAGAGGCATTGGCCTTGTCTTGGCTTGTCTATATAGACGACATTGGTCGTCTATATAGAGCTAAACGATTTTAACGATTCAGTTATATAATTTTGAAAGCTTTTATAAATGTATTTGTCGCCCCATTATTTACTAACAATGCTCTTTATCAAACCTACAGGCTGTTTTTGTATTCTTTTTTTGCGACAAGAATCATATACATAATACATTTTTACGCCGATAGAGGCAGAATATGACGCACTAATTATTGTAAGTCGACCATCATTTTGTACCATGTTCTAAGAAATAAACAGATTATTATTATTTGTATGTCGCACCCTTTCACGGGACAATGGTGTCCCGGACCTTTGGGAGGCGTGCACGGAGCCGAAGCCAACGAGCAGAGGCCCTTTCGACAATTTAATGAAATGTAAGGGGTACACCATGCGGATGCTTCCCCTGCCTGTGTCATGGGACGCACACAGAGACAGCACCCGCTAGATGTAAGAACTATTGTGGTTGTATGGAGTCTAAACATGTTACTAGGCTATTACATGTAATGCGATGGACTAACTACTGGGCTATTGTTTGAGACGGCCGGACGTCTACCAGGAAAAATGTCTCATAGCAAAAAAGGCACTGGTAGACGATGACTCGCCTCCCGCTAGATGGGCCCCCATAAAAAGCGACACATAGAGTGGCCTAAGAGCAACACCAGCGCGGAAGGCTAAGGGCGGAGAGGTGTAATACTGGGCTTTAAACCGCAGCCAACTAACCCCTTACGTTTCCACATCCGCCCCCGAGCCGAAACTCTCGCGACTCCACTCTGGCACAGCCGGTTATTATTATTAGAGCTTCGAAAAATATTTACAGCTACAAGTATTCTTATTAGGAATGTTGAAGAATAAGCGACACTTATTTTAATGAATTAAATAACTTCAACTTCGTAAGGATATATCCTTATATATATTTTATACATGCTGTCCTTAAGAATATGTACTTACGTTGGTTTTGCTGGAGTGCCTGTGTTTTCTTTTTCCACGGGATTTGGGGCTACATCATGCTCACTCGCTTTGGCTGTGGAATTCTTGACTGTTACAGTTTTATAGTGCTTATTTTTTATGCCGTTCATAGGTGTCTCAGTTTCATTGTGTTCAATCTTCTTAACTTTTATAATACCGTAGTTACTATCTGTAGATGTATCGTTCGTGTGTATCACATTTGCGTCGAGTTTGGCTTTCGTTCCTACTGCCTCAGTCGTATCGTGATTCATCCCACTACCTGTGTCGTTTTTGGATGTCACATTTACATTATAACCATTCTTCATTTCTTCTATCTCAGTTGAGTTGTTATAGTCGTCATTATATATATATGTATCGGTTGTGGATATTATAACTACATCGTATCCACTCTTCGGATTTGGGGCTACATCATTCTTACTCGCTTTGGCTGTGGAATTCTCTTCTGTTACACTTTTATCGTGCTTATTTTCTATGCTATCCACTGTGTCGTTCATAGGTGTCTCAGTTTCATCCTGTTCACTCTTCGTAGTGTCGTAGTTACTATCTGTAGTACTATCTGTACTATCTGTATCACTCACTGCCTCTTTTGACACAATTGCCCCAGGATCACTTTCCGTGACTGTATCGTCCTTAGCTGTCCGAATTACTTTTTTATCACTGCTCATGGTTGTGACATAATCCACTTCCATAGTTGATTTGTAATCACTTTCTGCAAAGGGGATATTCTCTGTTGTCACAATTTTTTCAAGATTTTCAGTTGTAACCTCATCACCGCGTTCTGTGTTTGTGACATCCTTCGCATTCACAGTTCCATCATAATTACTCGTTGTCTCTCCTACATCGGTGGCATCGTGGTCACTTTCCTTGGCTGTGGGGCTTACTGCTGTCGGAGTTCCCATGTCAGGGGAAATGGGGCCAACATTTCGTTTTACGCGTACGTACCTATAAAAATAGTTTTTTTTTTTATTTAAACGAGTATGCTTTACATAGCCATTTTTTTATTCTATCGCACATCAATCAACCATGTTTTACTTGGCTTGTTTTACTTACGTGTCAATGATTTGATACATAAATTGACCTAACAATATAGATTGGGACTGATGGTTGGCTGGAGATGGACAAAAATGTATATAAACAGGAATAGAAAGAAATAACGTAAGGGACGAAAGACGAGTTTCCAAAAACGATAAACGTTTAGATACAATTTGGTTTTTATAAAAAAAAACTCATCAATTCTAGCAATATATTATATTATAACTTCATACCCGGACCTGCTGTGTTTTATACGCCTTCCAAAGTCAGTCCCGATGTATAATTATTTATATGATATTGGAACTACCGATATCATAAATATCCTGATATCGGGAGTCCCGATATATAATTATATATCTTGTTCATAAGTTCATTAGACATTACACAAATATTTGCCTATAGCAGTTCGTATATCAATTTAGCTAAATGAGTAAAAGAGGAAAAAAATACACCTACGTAAATATAGCTTTTACTAAAACCCTAGATTTTTCCTGTTATTGAAATTGAAACAATGTTTTATGTATAAAAATAAATATAACGTATATATAGGTACATCATTAATAGGTACCTATCCATCTATTTCCTGTAGCTATTTACAGGTTTTTATATATTTCAAAGGTAGCCCAGGCTGGGATATTTTAAATTGAATTTTTCAGTTTTAGATGCCTATAGAATTTTAGTTCTGAATAGGTATAGGTATTGTTTTACTGAAACGACAAATGAATTGTATATACTAATTTAACCTGCTCACAAAATGTTCATGGAAATTGGATGAGAAATGCCACTCTGTGTGAGAACAGCATAGCCAACCAAACCTCCGGACATACAAAAGAATTTTGCGCCAAGTTGAAACAAAGACCCGAATAGCAAACAAGCTGCAGAAGCGCTTATACAGCCCGTATACTGCTAATTTAAGCTGAATAAAGTCTGTATAAGCGCGTCTGTAGCTTTTTGCTACTTGGAATAGGTTAATGGTTGTGCAAAATATCGTAATTTCTGACTACTCACCCCGCGTCTTTGCAAATCTCGTTCACATCTAATTGTAGCTGTCTGAAAATAAACATTTTATCATTAACTATAGGAGATCCTAAGATATAGCTCAGACTGTTCTGTTGCCAAACTTGTCCTTTTTTTTTCATATTATTTATTTATTTATTTATTTAATCTTTATTGCACAAAAGAAAACTTATCGTACAAAAGGCGGACTTAATGCCATGAGGCATTCTCTACCAGTCAACCTTCGGGCAAAGCAGATAAATTGTGGGCGGTGCAACTAACTTAAACAAGTTTTAATAAATAATATTTAGATAAATACATATATCATATAATATATACACATATAAATAAATACAGATGAAGATACTAATCAGATAACCTAAGAATTCACAACTCTGCTAGCGTAGAGGTCACGCAAACATTTTTTGAAAGCGCATTTGTTCGGAGCTTGTTTGATCTTGAGGGGAAGGCGGTTCCAGAGACGGGAAACTTGGACGGTGAACGATTTGGACATAAAACCAGTACGGTGACGAGGGATAGAGAGAGACAGATTGCCAGAAGAGCGAAATTGACGGTCACGGGTTACACCATAATAGTGAAAGAAGTTTTTGAGATATTCGGGAGATATTGGATTTTTGAGAACAGAAAACAGAGTGCACAGCATTCGAATTTCACGTCGTTCGCAGATAGGAACCCAGCCCAGCTGAGAGCGGTAAGAAGACACATGGTCATACTTACGAAGACAGAAGATGAACCGAATGCAGTTGTTGAGAAGTCTCTCCAATTTATTCATAAGCTCTACGGTTAAGTCTGGATAACACACATCACCGTAGTCTATTATGGGTAAAATTAACGCCTGAACTAATAAAATCTTAGTTTTACTGGGTAAAAAGTTTTTGAGCTTGTTCAGAGCATGTATTATGACAAATATATTGATGATTTCAACCAACTTCTCGAGTAAATAATACTGTTCCCTGAGCTTTAAAAAGTAACATAACTATTTCATGCTTTCATCGCGTAGAGTCGAAAATAATAAACATAAATATGTTTTCTGCGTGAATTTTGCCAAATTCGAGTAGATTTTGAAACGAAAATTATCAATGAAAAATTCAAACTGTAGGTTTCAAATATATACCAATAAATCGCAATAGCCTTGTTCTAAGTAGTAACATTGATAATATGTTAAGAAACGTGTTTGATCATAGAGAATATATCTAAAAACCATCATCATTTTTGAACAGATAGGGAGCCTTAGGAGGCAGTGGGCGGGCACATTGATTCTAAAATTGATGTTCATTGGGACAGAAAGGTTCTTGAGTGACAACCGCTTACTGGAAGGCGCAGCGTGGAATGACCCTCAACATCGACGTGTATCGACGATCTGGCTAGGATCGCGGGAAGCAGGATGAAGGCCACACACGACCGAACATTGTAGAGACCTTTGGGGGAGGCCTTTGATGACAATAAATGGGATGTGTAACGGTCGCTACAACAACTTATGATATAATATTGATCGATATTAGGATCAATAATAAACGAATGATATAATAACATTTGGTATAATTCACACGGCATAACAGCATATGGTAAAATGATCATTTGATGTAATACGATTAAAGGCTCAATACACACTTAAACTGCTCAAACAAATTATTAAACTGTAATAGAGACATTTTTAGGTACGACGACGACCGAAGCTAGGTTAGTTAGGCGTAGGTTATCTTGCGAACATAAACGTTATATATCGAAAGTCTTTTATAATAATTGAAATAATTATACTTACCCAATGAAATTATGCTTATTGTTGTTATTTCAAACGAAACATTATATCAAACGTTGTTATATCTAGTGAATTACACATAAATGCTGATATGTATATAACATTATGTACAAAAATAGAAGATATTTACAATATATGTCGCAACGGAAAAAATATATTAAAAAATTACTTACCCATCTTCAATCTTTTTGACCATGATACTGTATCCAGGTGCTGGTTCAGCTAGCTGTAAATTCAATGATAATCACAAATAAATACAACAATACGATGTATCATAAGGAGTTTCTTTGAATAACTTCATCGTATAAATTTATGAAACATGTAATGGCATTTTTTTTTAATGTACACACCACAATTTTTATATTAAACCATTGATACAAAGATCAAAGCTCAAAGACATTTTTAAAATTAATATAGTTCAGGGGGCCTATCCGACCCCCCTAGGCCGAGGTATAGCTGGATCAACGGAGTCCAGAAATACTTGTGCCAGCTTCAAGGGGCCGATTTCGATTGGCGACAAGCAGCACAAGATAGAGTAGGGTGGCGTAGCTTGGTGTCGGAGGCCAAGATCCACTTCGGGTCACTGAGCCAGCGAAGTAAGTAAGTAAGTAAGGGGGCCTTTAAATAGGCCGTTATCGATTGCGTTTATCACACGATAAATAAGTGACAAAGCATCTGTCACTCACACATAGGCCCTCAGATGTAACAACTAAAACCTCTCCTTTATTAAGTCTATTAATAATTATTCCTTGTTCAAAATTGAGAAAGGTTAATAAAACTATGTAATTAAGTGGCCTTATAGTAGAGTTGTTAGTCCGCTGTTTTCTAACATAATTGTGCGCATCGGGTTACAAGCATGAAATTTCTACCACAGATAGAGTGTTCCACGGTGATTATTTTCAAATGTGGAGGGAAGTCAGATTCGTCCCCTGTGAGGCGGGAGAGCGGAGTGAATAGGGCCAAGTATCCCTCTTTTCTTTCTTTATTGCTGGTCAGTTAAGTCTACCAGGACGTGTTTGGTATCGTTTCCGTGTAAAACAAATATCAGAAATTAATTTTTTATGTTATTTTTGTACAGTTCTATATAAAAATATGGGAGTATGGCCGAAAAGGTAAAAATCACAACAAGTTTTTTTATTCAGTGAGGTAAATTAGTTCAATTTCGTGAACATTTTCAAATTATTACTATTATTTTAAAAAGCTCATTTAATCTAGTTTCTAAAAATATATGCATGTTGGGCACTTCTCATACAAACAGTAGCTTAAAATATATCTTTACGTCGGCGTAACCAACGTAAATCTCCGAACGCATCCTATTTCCCTTCATTAAATACATTAAATAATGATTATTAACATGCTTTAACATTTATTATATACGTCCTAGAAAAACAAATTAATGTAATTAAAACAAAATATTTTTTGCTAATGTATCACGAGCACACGGGCTAATCTCAACATCAACAATTTATTTAAGTTACTGTTTGTATGAAGAGTGCCCAATATGTATATATTTTTAGAAACTAGATTAAATTTGCTATTTTGCAGTATTTTTTTTAGTTGTAAATATTCAGGAAATATAACTTATTTATCTCCCTGAATAAAAAAAACTTGTTGTGATTTTTACAATTTCGGAAAAACAACCATATTTTTATATGGTACTATGAATAAATAACATGAAAAATGAATTTCTGATATATGTTTTACACGAAAACGATACCACACAAGTCCTAGTAGCGTTATCTGATCAGTAATATAAAAAGAAAAAGAGGACTCCTTTGTCCTATTCTACCCGCTTTCCCGCCGCACAGGGGACGAATCTGACTTCCCTCCACATCTGAAAATAATCACCGCAGAATACTCTATCTGTGGTAGAAATTTCGTGGTTGTATCCCGATGTACACAATTTCGCGACTTAGCAAAATGTACTAGAACACGCAGGCTAAGCTTAACATCGACATTTTTTTCAAGGTATTTTTTGTATGAGATGTGCCCAATATGTATACATTTTTAAAAACAACATTAAATTTGCTGTTTAGTAATATTTTTTTAAATTGTAAATATTCAAGATAGATAACTAATGTACCGTTCTGAATAAAAAAAACTTGTTGTGACTTTTACCTTTTCGGCAATAAACCCAAATTTTTATATGAAACTATTCTTAACTAACATAAAAAATTAATAGCTGATATCTATTTTACACGAAAACGATGTCGCACAAGCCCTAATAGCCTTAACTGATCAGAAATAAAAAAAAGAAAAAGAGCAGTCCTTGGTCCTCTTCACCCCGCTCTCCCACCACACAGGGGACGAATCTGACTTCCCTCCACATCTGAAAATAATCACCGTGGAAAGCTCTATGTGTGGTAGAAATTTCATGCTTGTAACCCGATGCGCACAATTTCGCGGCTTATCAACTCTACTATTATTCCTTTTAAAATACTGATTGTTTTAGACATGTTTCTCTATGATCTATGTTTCTTAACATATTATTGCTTCATGCTTCTACCTAGAACAGGGCTATTAGGATTTTCTGGTATATTTTTGAAACCAAGAGTATGAATTTTTCATAGGTAATTTTTGTTTAAAAAACTGCTCGAAATTGACAAAATTCACGCGGAGAATTAGTTTGTTCAACTTATTTTCGACGAAAGCATGAAATAGCTATGATACAACCTAGAACTCGGCGAAAAGTATTATTCACTTCAAAAAGTTGGTTGAAATTATCAATATATTCGTCACATTATGAAAAAAAAAAAGGAATTAGGCCTCTTAAGTTAATTAATAATTATTCCTTGTTCAAAATTGAGAAACGTTAATAAAATAATGTAATAAAAAACTTACATTTATTACTCCAATGCAAAAACCCGCCAATACTATTATCCACATTTTAGGTCGTCCGAGCACTTCAGTAGCGCGACTTGACAGATGTAGGTACGTTACGTTATGCGGTTCGAAGTAAAGTGACCTACGCCCGCTTCCAGTTATTTACCTATACTGAGTATAATAATATTAATAAATAACCACTACGCTTTGTACTATAGAGTACGCACCCTTACCACGAGTTAAGACTGCGCCGAGCGTTAGCGACTGAACCATAGATCGCGGGGAATGAGTATTTAGATCGGCGCGCGGCCGCCATAGTAAAAATGTATGGAGAATTAAAAGCACTTTTTGATAAATCTGGACCTTTAATCATAATCATAATCATTCATAATCATAATCATTTATTGCTTGAAATAATGGTCGCATAGATTTTAAATATAAATAACAGTACCTACATACATGCAATACACATGGTTGAAAAGTCAGCACAGTGACTAATAATAATAAACCAATGACAATAATACTAGGCACATGCATTACTTTCCATTATAAATTAAGTCCATACAAAAATCACGCACCAAATACTGAAATATATCTTACAATTTGAATTCTACGGTCTTTCAAGGCGGCATACGGCATACCTAGTCATAATGTTTATAGTAAATACCAAACAATCATTGAAATTTTTGATGCGGACAAATTGTAATATAAACATTCCATTCATCTTTTTTTTACTGTAAATCAGAATAGATTTCCTTTGTTAAAGTATTAAAAAACACTTAACGCCTGCTTACGATTTTACACTTTTCGTCCAACTTCACTTAGTTTTCTAGGGTAAAATATTAATAATCTTATATTTTTCCACGGAGAAGTTGTAAACACATTCTTCGAAGTACTAAATATAAAGTTTAGAAATGGATATGACGACGAAAATTGCGTAGATAGAGTATTATGTAGGTAGCTAACTAACGCTTGAGCTTGGTTTGCTCAGTGCCCCAAACATGGTCTTAGCCTCCGAAACGAGAGTAACGCCACTTGTGCCGATCCTGCGCAGTTTCAGATCCACCTCCACTACGTCTCTACGGCGGCACCTGGGACGACCGGCCGGTTGGTTGCCCCAGGTATGCTCTTATTGCCGCGCGATCCTCTTCCATTCTTTGTAGGTGACCGAGCCAACGAAGTCTATTGGACTTTGTCTCTCCGATAATATTCGACTCGGCCACCAGCTCCTCAATCTCGGCGTTAGTTCAGAACCACCACGTACCATCATTCCTCTTAGTAGGCTCCAGGATCTTCCCAAGCACTTTTGCATTCTGCTACCGGGACCTGACTTTCCTCTTTAAGGGTCAGTGTCCAAGCTTCACAGCTATACATGAGGATGGGTCTTATCTTATGACAGTTTTATATGTCCGTATTTTTGTATTCTTGTTGAGAAGCTTGGACACTAAGAGTTTATGTACCTAGGTAGCTACTAAAAACAAATAATAGAACAATACTTGATAAGCTATTCATATTATGAATTTACTCGTGGCTGAACACAGAGAGCATAAACCATAAATGGCTACACTCCAGTTTTGTTAATTATGACATTAATTAATTACATTATATACTGACAATACCTAAGTTACTTTTGACCTTATTCCTAATTATTGCCTTATTTGACTTTGTTATTTTCAGTGTTATTTTTATCGTTGTAATTCTTGTATTTTGACAATCCATTTATGAGCTTCTTTGACATTTTTATCTGTTTGTTTAAAATTTTGACATGTAATTATTTTATCTGTTTTATTATTAATTCCGCTGTTTTCACTATCAATTTCATCACATTCTATCTGTTAATATTAATATATATGACGATCATAGTATAAGTGCATGTAAATTGACTTAGTGTAATTTATATTGACATTTTATATTATGAAATAATTAAATCTAAATCTAAATCTAAATCACTCTTTAATATCGCATAAACCCTTGCCTTGATCACTGATATATAACATCAGTGATCAAGGCAAGGGCATAATTTGTATGTGTTAGTAAAGTAAATATATACGTATGGGGATATTAAGGATAGCCGGCATTATATTTTATCTAAAAAAATAATGTTGTATATGTAATGGAATTATTGAATATACTTGGTTAATTAAGGACAATTGGAAATGTATGTCGATTATGTTCCAGGAAAAAGGGAACTTCCGCAAGGGAATTCTGCATGGTTATGATTAAAATTAATTGCTGGAAATAACAAAAATATCGACAACCATCGTTCAAAATATAAGTCATGGGATATTTGGAAGACTACAATGGAGATGATGACTCATGTTCAATTCTACTGTTGTTATATATTTACACAAAAGTAGGTCATGAAATAAACAAAAAAAATTAAACGACTTAGAAATAGCAGACTCCAAGAAACTATAGATTTGTAAAACAGTCAAATAAAAATAAAATTAAAAATTTGAAAAACCCCCGACATGACCACCTGTAAAAGAAAGAAATAAAATGTACGAAATTTGCCTTTAAAATGAACAGTAGAAAAAGAATCCAAGCTTCGTTGCGTCGGGGGACCGCTAAGTACCTAAATGAAAAGAAATATATTTATCAAAGCAAAATTGCAACTAGGTACCTATGCATTTGGGCTTCCCACTTACGATTTTCAGTAAGTACATTGCATTTCATTTACTTAGCGGTCCCCCGATGCAACGAAGCTTGGATTCTTTTTCTACTGTTCATTTTAAAGGCAAATTTCGTACATTTTATTTCTTTCTTTTTACAGGTGGTCATGTCGGGGGTTTTTAAAATTTTTAATTTTATTTTTATTTCATATTTTTTAAACAAACAGAAGTTTCGCCCCGGAATTTTCTTCTTTTAACACTATTTTTGTTTTATACCGTTTAAGGTCCAGGGTTTCCATTCTTTCGTTGAGCTTGATCCTTGACTATATGTAGGTAGGTACAACAGGATCCCAAGCCAGTGGTAACGAATGCCGTCTTCTCTAAGATTGAAATTAGGATATATTTTAATTGCAATAGCCTTAAGCAACATTCTTGGAAAAAATAGTTACTTACAGTCAAACTAATTAATGCTTATGATAACAAAAAGGTGAAGTTATAAGCCAAGACAATCAAAATATATACTTTAAATGCACTGGATGAGTCGAAAGAACCTGCTACTATGGCCTAAAACAAAACCAAGTTTCTATTCTACAGGATCCAAATAGTATTTATGGGTGGCTTACTTAGCTCCATAATAATTGCAGTTGATGCTAGGTAACTTGACTTAGTTTTGAAATACCTAATCACCCTACACCATGGGATATTCCGATAAAAAAATTACATCCCCACTTATTTCACGTGTAGTGAAGGTACACAAAAAAGTATTTTAACATTTATTCTACCACTTTGTCTCTGGGCTAAGCTGCTGACAGACGTACAGACGGACGGACAGACATGGTGAAACTATAAGGTTTCCTTGTTGACTACATAATCCTAAAAAGCTGTTATTCACTTAGGCAAGAGTACATACTTTTGCTAAAGCTTACGTGTCATTTAGTCACGTTAAAATCTCGCAGGGTCAATCAAAGGAACCTGTTCAATAGTCCTAATGACAATTCAGCTTTAGCAGAATTGCGAAACTTAGAAACAGTGACCCAGTACTGTGACAGAAATTATAATATGTTTTTTTTTGTCAAAAAAGTTTTTCTGAGACTCAGTTTTATTATCGACTGTACTTTCGTACACAAACGATAATTGCTCATCAAGAACAATCAGACGAGCCTAAACACCATGGTTTTATCTTGTGCTGTTTAGGAGTTCCTACCATCTTCAGCTCCAAGGTAGCAAATTATTGTACTGTAAAAATTGTATTAAATTGTTGATTACGCTAATAAAACTTTACTTTTAACCAATATTTGAAATGCTTGGCTTAGATCCATTCACAATTAGATGGTTATCATGAGATCTTCATTCAGAGAGCGATATAGAAAATGCTAATAATACTTACTTAACATTTAACCAAAATTTGGAATCCTTAGCTTCAATATTGGCTGAGATCCATTAACAACTACCTAGTCATCATGAGACTTTCATTTAGTAAGTGATATAGAAAATGCTAATAATGCTTAACATTTAACCAAAATTTGGAATCCTTAGCTTCAATATTGGCTGAGATCCATTAACAATTAACTGGTCATCATGAGACCTTCATTTAGTAAATGACATAGAAAATGCTAATAATACTTAACATTTAACCAAAATTTGGAATCCCTAGCTTCAATATTGGCTTAGATCCATTTACAACTAGCTGGTCATCCTGAGACCTTCATTTAGTAAGTGATATAGAAAATGCTAATAATACTTAACATTTAACAAAAATTTTGAATCCTTAGCTTCAATATTGGCTGAGATCCATTAACAAGTAACTGGTCATCATGAGACCTTCATTTAGTAAGTGACATAGAAAATGCTAATAATACTTAACATTTAACCAAAATTTGGAATCCCTAGCTTCAATATTGGCTTATATCCATTTACAACTACCTGGGGGCCTATGATGGTTGCATTCATTATGTCATTTAAAAATCGGTAGAACTTGACAAATTTAAGCCGTGTCTTAAGAGTGGCCTACGATGGTGCACATCGTTATAAATTTCGTTGATAAATAAGTGATAAATAAACGACGTATAAAATGATACCTTAGTTCACACTCGTACTAATTACAACTTTTTTGTCAGTGAAATTTAAACCATAATGTTGTGCACCAACGTCCTAATTGCAACCACTTTTTCCGAAAAGTTAGTACCAGTGTGAACTAAGGTATCGACACAGATAATATAATACTATAAGATCAGTTTGAGTGTAATGTTCGGCTCTGGAACAAACTTGATTTAATTTTAAAATAAGCGAAAAAACGTCTCAAGCTTGAGTGCCAAAATTGCCACAGCCGGTGTTACCGTTACCGTTTGATGCCGCTGGTTATGTTTTTCGGAACTTACTATTTATGTTAATGAGTAACTAGACATATTCATAATTTAACATCTCTTTTTATTCATTTATTTTTAGTTTTCCGAAGAACCGTGAGCAAAAATTTGTGGACAAATGCAGATTCTCTAGAACGCAGAGAACAGCAGTAGTTCCCACAGTATCTTCGCGGATCTGTAGCGTTCATTTTAATGATGATGATTATTATCAAACCAATGCCGGATTTATTCAACTAAAACGCAATGTGGTACCAATTTGTATGTGTGCTTTATTGTCTCGTCATTCATTTAAATTTGTTAAGTCTTAAAAAAAAGAAAATAAATTATAAAGTATAAAATCAAAATTTACTTTGATTTCAGATTTTGCGACATTTAAGTTGCATTTGATAGTGATTATAAAAAAAAATACGCTGTTAACACATTTAGTAGTAAATCACAAAAGTGACATTATTTTAAATGAATGAAAAAAACTAATAAGAGGTACAGTAATATACTTCCTAAAATATATTAGGTTTGACAACTAGCCATTTTCGTGCGCCGCGCATGGACTTTGACACTTACTTTAGCCAATGAAAACTTTAACCAATCACAACAACTTCTAAGACGAGGGATGACTTCGTATAGATAGGCTAATATTTAAAACTGTTGGCAGGACAAATTCTTGTAGAGGGGATGGTTGTCAGTCAAATATTGGGACCGTTTTTGCAAGCCAAAAGATCCCGATATAGAACGACCTACACCGAGATGTTTATTTGATGAAATTTATTTTATATTTAATTTAATATGTCAATAAATATATTGCATATGGGTTGCCTAACAAATTTTAGTCCAGGGTATGTTTAATTAATAATTAAAAAAAAAATTAAACACTTTACCGGTTTGGTTATTATTAGATAAATTCTATACCAATCGAAAGTATGAAGCCCATAGAATATGCAAACGTTAGGTTGCCTATTCTTTTCCCGTCACAACTATCGGGTAGCCAGGTATAAACAGGTAAATCTATACCTACTAGCATTTTGCAACGGTCTGATTATTGAATTGAAATTAAATAAAATTAAGATTATTTTATTTTGAATTTATCTAATAATCAAACCGGTGAAATGTTTAAATTTATATTTTATTTAATTTTTAACAAAACATACCCTGGACTAAAATTTGTTAGGCAACCCATATGCAATATATTTATTGACATATTAAATTAAATATAAAATACATTTCATCAAATTAACATCTCGGTGAAGGTCGTTCTATATTGGGATCCTCTACTAATAAGCATTTCAAGATTATAAAAAAACCTGTTTTACCAAAAACTGACTATTTGCTGCGTAATTTTTAAGTGACGTGACCTGGCAACACCGCATGGCTGTCGCTGTGATTTGTAAAAATCAAGGAATATAATACTCGCAAGGAGAAGAACGGTAACTACGTACAAAAAAATAGCCAATCCTTTTTTTTAATACTACTTTGGCGCTAGTAGTGTTAAAAAAAAGGTAGTAGAGCTGTGAACTAAGTGACAGCGGGCTTTTTTGGCGGAGTTTTCAAATATGCCATATTCCATTCTCGGCTTCATAATAATAATAATAAGCCATATTGAAAGTGTTTTTAACAAACTTTTTATTTTAAGTGCATGTATATTCAGGTTAAATCTTGCAAATCATTTGTCAACTACTTCTCAATATATGAGATTGAGCTGAAATGTAATAGTTTTATAAAAAAACACAACACAATGAATTACTTTTAAATGGTAGCCTTTATTCATTTAATATCCTAAGCAAGAACTTTTACAAAATGTCTAAAAAGTTTACTACATAGGTGCACTATTATTGCATTGTTTTTAATAATATATTCTGTTGTTCTTGGAACAGAATACTTGCTCAGGCGGTTTTTGCAACTGTCAGTTTAATGGGAATCTGTAGTGAAAAAAAAAAGAAAAAAAAAAGAGTTTTGGTTGGTTAGAGTCGGGACGCCTCCTGCGGACTCGCTGGCGACAGCCCAACTCTAACGTGTACCAGTTCACTACATTACTTCACTTACTTTGTTAATAAAAATACCTAGATAGATTCAGAGGAGATGTATGAACCTTTGACGTACGAGAGTCCTCTTGGTGATGCTTAAGTATCCTGTTATTCCTGTTGGTTTGTCTGACGGGGAGATAAATTGTGAAAATCAAGTTATAAATTACACATCGCTTTATTAACTGACAATACAGCGCAAACCGACAATTGGTATGACGCGACGGTCGCCCACGATGGGTTTTAGGTTATGCGAGGCACATGTTTACGCGAAAGTGTTCCGGTGAACCACTGACTCTAATTTCTACTTGGCCAAATAGATAAAAAAAGGCGTGCACGGCGGCGCTGGTGACGGACCCGGTGGCGGGCGGTGCTAAAATAATTTTGGTCGGCTCTCGGACTATGATAGTCGGGCTTCCCTACTATATTGTTATATTACCATGCTGTATAACCACTTAAGATAGGCTACTTATACGAATAGCTTAGCTAGGCTTAAACCTATGACTTAAGTTACTCTAAGTTTACCTACAAATTATATTTATAATTGGAGTGGTACTTGTCATGTACCAATGACTTAAAAGTTAAACTATACAAGCGCACCTGTATGTGGTGGCATGACTTAGTTTGGGTTATGCGAAAGTGTCGTCACACTGCATGAAAATTCAAATATGTACCAGCTGGTTGAAATAGGAGAAATCCTCTTAAGTTCCTAGAAAAAAAAACTTAAAAAAGCTTATTTCTCAGGAAATAATGAACCAATTTTGGTCCGGTTTGCGTGGCCTGGATCCAAGGGTTATGCAGGTGTACTCTAAGTTTACCTACAAATTATATTTATAATTGGAGTGGTACTTGTCATGTACCAATGACTTAAAAGTTAAACTATACAAGCGCACCTGTATGTGGTGGCATGACTTAGTTTGGGTTATGCGAAAGTGTCGTCACACTGCATGAAAATTCAAATATGTACCAGCTGGTTGAAATAGGAGAAATCCTCTTAAGTTCCTAGAAAAAAAAACTTAAAAAAGCTTATTTCTCAGGAAATAATGAACCAATTTTGGTCCGGTTTGCGTGGCCTGGATCCAAGGGTTATGCAGGTGTACACGAATTTTAGCTTTTGTCAAAAAAACTAAGTTTGACAAATTTTGTCAAATGACAAAGTGTACAAAAATTGTTCTAAAAAAGTCTAATCCAATACATTGTCTAATGGCATACACCTTGAAAAATGGTTTATAGCCTGTCGCAATGTTAACGGTGCTATTTAAGGACCGTTGAATTTGTCATAATTGGGTATAAATAGGGTTTTATGGCACAAACAGAACTGATGTTCTGTTTGTGTCATATTACTGTTACATGAGAGCTTCATGTTTTCTAAATTGAATACATTTGACAATCCAAATTCATGGACGAAATCCATACCTAATATGAAACTATCCGCAACAGATGGTATTACAGTAAATGCAATTTTAAGAGATTTGTTTCCGAAGTTAACTGGTAGTGGCATATTACCAATTACCTTAACAACGGAGCCGTTAGCACAACTTGCAGAAGAATCTATAGGATATAACTGTTGACCTAACTTCTCTAATTGTTTATGTTGGTTGTTACCTTACAAAAAAAGAAATAGTTCTAAAATTATACAATTAAATTACCAATACTGCCACTTATCAATAGTGTGCAGTTGGAAATAATGGGCTGTGTCTATGCTGACTTTTCATAGAACAAGCAGCAAAATAATAAAAAATTTAATTTCTATCGCTTGGCCGGAAACTTAAATACTCAAACTTGAATTTACAAATTAATTACAAATGTTTCAGTTTTTAAATCAAATAAGTATAATAACAATGTCAAACTGTTACAGAATATCTAGCCAATGATAGTGCAAAAGATTAAATTATGAAATTTTTCCTTACAATTTTTTGTGCGAAAGAATAAATTATTTTTCCAAATTAAATCTTTAACACCATAATCTTATCACCATAGACACCAACAGGATAATATACTGTTAAATAGCTTCGGGCGCTATTAATGTAGTGAAAAAAAAAGAAAGAAAAAGGTTTTGGGTTGGTTAGTCCCGCGGACTCGCTGGCGACAGCCCAACTCTAACGTACCAGTTCACTACATAACTTCACTTACTTTGTTAATAAAAATACCTAGATAGATTCAGAGGAGAGGTATGAACCTTTGAAGTACAAGAGTCCTCTTGGTGATGCTTATATATCCTGTTGGTATGTCTGGCGGGGAGATAAATTGTGAAAATCAAGTTATAAATTACACATCGCTTTATTAACTGACAATACAGCGCAAACCGACAATTGGTACGACGCGACAGTCACCCACGATGGGCTATAGGTTATGCGAGGCACATGTTTACGCGAAAGTGTTCCGGTGAACCACTGACTCTAATTTCTACTTGGCCAAATAGATAAAAAAGGCGTTCACGCACTTACGGGAATGGACGAAGCGGCGACAGCGCGGCGGCGCGGGCGGTGCTCCCCGGCCCCGGGCCGACGGTCAGACTACGGGGTAACCTGGCGTGGCCCTGAGGGTGAAGGCGGCCGACAACTGGCCGTGGAACCCCGTGAAGCCCTTGGAATCGCCAGCCTGGCGCGGCGAACAGGCCAGCCTCCGAGCCGGGTTCCTTTACTCGGAGTCCTGCGGGCGGCGGCTAGTGGCGGCTGGCTTACCAGCACGCCATGAGGTTGAAGTCCGAAGCGGGCGGTGAAATCGCCGTCTCACGCTCCAGCAGAGAACACGAAGGCTATCACAGCGGACTAACCTCTTCACAAAAATGTTACAAGGAATTATGAGGTTAAGCCTCTTCTGAACACACACAAATCAGAAAATATCTTCTATCCACGTTTTTACATTAACCTTCTCTAAAGTCCCTATCGAAAAAAAATATGTACCGTTAACGTTATCCAGTCCAGTCCAGACACTGACGTTAATCCTTTTTTTAATCATTCCGGTCTGCATCGGCTTCCTAGCGTTTGAGCGAATGTACACACTTCCTGTATTTGCTTAATAGTTGTTGAGAGTGTCAATCGGGTATCAGGTGTCAGTTTTGACAGCTGACGGCTGCTAATTACAGGTTATGTTACTTGCAAGAAATTGAAATTACATCTGAATAATGTGTTGGGGATGTTTACAGTGTCCCGGGATTGTGTGGCTTAATAGTGGCCAAGAAGCAACGTAAGTTTTATGTAGCAACGCTACAAATCTTGGAAACCTTATTCCTTTTGTACAGAGAACTCAAGGATTCTAGTGAAGACCGGTCGTGCTTTGGCCAACAATATGTGGCCCAAAATGTAGCCCTGAAATAGGAAATTACATTTTAACAAGTTAAATATTATTTAAAACAAACAAACAAAAACTGTGATTTAAAAACATACACAGGTAACCTACAGTTTGTTTGTTTTTAAAATGTCTTTATTGAAAAACAATGTTACTATAGGTTATTAGTTAACATATTCCACGCTTGGTTATTTCCACGCTTGTATTGTTGACTTTCTTACACAAACTTAGTTAAAAGTCAAGCTAATAAAAGCGAGTTAAAATACTCCTTATTGTGCACGTGTAATCACAATTTTTACTTACCCAGAAGGAAGTACTCCCCAATGCGTCCGTCATAGAGCCGTTTCATCTCCTCCTTTATATTGCTATAATGAAATATAAAGGAGTCGTGCACTCATCCGGGGTATCTGGCATGTACCGCTATTATCTGGCAGTTTTCGTCAGCGATCTGAAAAAAAAAAAACACTGTCAAAGATTTGATAGATTTGGCGCCAATTTATGAATATCAAGCTGTGTATGTATCTATGTAACCTGCAACTCCCCGCTACCTTAAAGATCGTTTTAGTTACCTGACATCTGCAAGGTCCGCTCAAAATTGTATACTCACTGTTCCGGCATCGAAGTCAAAATTTTATTCTAATTCTTTTACTGTGCAAGCTATTTTACTGTGGAACTCGCTTCCGCTGGATCTTAGACAAGCTAAAACTTTGGCAATTTTTAAATATAAACTTAAAGATCACTATTTATCTCTACCGTAGCCTAATCCTTTAATAAGTCTATGCTGTCATTTTTCATTATAAGTCTAATGTTGCTGTGATATTCTTTTCATTCTTCCTTTTTGTATGTATGTATATGTAGGTTGTCTGGAAGAGATCGCTCTTTAGCGATAAGACCGCCTATATTGTCTACCATTATTTAATTTATGATTTCTCATGTAATATTTTTCTTGTTGGTCTGCAATAAAGAATTGTTGTATTGTATTGTATGTATGTAAACATTTCATTGTACATAAAAGTAAATAAAAATGAATAAAAAACCTGCACACATACAAAGGCGAACTTATCCCTACAACTACAAGGGACTTTATTCCAGTCATTTTATGAGAGAAAAATGTAAAATAATAATATTGCTACATCAATCTCACCTTCTATTTACTGCCTCTGTAAATTGACCTATGTAATGGCTTACAGTCGACTGGGCAATTGAAAGGCCATGATCCTGCCCGGACCCACGCTGATAATTGCCATCAGCCAATAAGTGTAAAGATGTTAGCACCTACAATACAATAAAAGAAATTAGTTGTTTTGAGCATATTCTGTCTACAGCCTTTTATTTTAGAATGATTGGGTTCTAATATTAATATTAGAATGAAAAAAAATTATTACAACATTTTTTTGTTGTATTTAGAAAGTTGTAAGTATTAGGTACAAACTAAAACCAGTTAAAAGTTATTTATACTAATGTATCTTTTTAGGGTTCCATACCCAAAGGGTAAAAACGGGACCCTATTTCTGAGACTTCGCTGTCCGTCCGTCTGTCACCAGGCTGTATCTCAAGAACGGTGATAGCTAGACAGTTGAAATTTTCACAGATGATGTATTTCTATTGCCGCTATAACAACAAATACAAAAAATAAAATAAAATAAATATATACAACCCCATACTCCTCCCATACAACAAACTTGTTATAGATTACGGTACGGAACCCTTCATGCGCGAGTCGGACTCGCACTTGCCCAGTTTTTAAATAATTCAGGTTGAGTTTGTTCTAAATATTAAGATACTTATACAGCTACTCATATTGATTACTTGATATATCTACTCTATTAAACAACAAAACATAATATATGTATGGTTACCTTGGTGTGAACTGGCAAACCGTCAGCGTGGTGAAGATCGACTTCAAGGTGCCATCTCCTTGCGCACTCTGTATATGTGACGAAACTCTTCGTCTGGCATCTCAAACGGGTTGGACATGTCCCTTATTATGCGTCTATTTAGCTTCCGCCGATGCTTTTCGGCATGCAACGCCAATTGCAAGTAAAAAAAAAAAATCGTTCCACGTACTCACGTATAATCACAATTTAGCAAGTAATTAATGTTATATACGTTAAAATAATTAATACTAACGCTTGATTTCCGACAAATGTGATGAGTTCGTTTCTAAATTTTCTAATTCTAACACCTTTACGTCACGTTTTGACGGTTGCATTCATTATGTCATTTAAATAGTGACACAATTTTAAGATAAATCGTCAAATTTAAGATTTGGCTTAAGATGGTGCACGGCACGATAAATTTCGTGGTAAGATAAGTAGATAAACAATAAATAACGACAGCTTGATTGTTTGTGTCTGAGTTTTAAAAATATACGAGTTAACCTGTAAAAACGGCTCAAGTTTGAGGGTCAAACACATTCTCTTGTCTTTTTTTTTTTTATTTATTTCATGACCATGGAATCAGTGTCCTTCAGTCAAAAACATAAAATATTGTTGATCATTTACATTACAATTTAAACAACGAATTAATAATTTGACAGCAACTATCAAGTATCACATAACATATTGATACTTTTCCAAGTATACAATACACACAGATATAGTTATAAATGGAAATAATGAAAACAACACAGCATATTAATACATAAACAAACAAATAAACTATTTACAATTAATTGAAACATAAATAATAAAAAAAATTCTACAGTATTGAGTATAAATTTATATACAGGAATGAAAAATACTACATTGGATAATATATCCTGAACGCGGCGGGGAACACTTATTAAATTTTCTTTAGCAATGTCACTAATCTCACTGACAAGACAAGTGTCAACTCAACCTTTGAATTCCAAACGTTGGACACTGGAAAATGATATGATTTATGTCTGCGTTTTCTTTAAAGCAATATGTACAGGTATCTTCCGCAACGATTTTCATCCTGTACATATGCGCTGGGACCAGGCAATGACCAAACCGCAAGCGGTTAATTATCGTTATGAACTTTCGGCCGGTGTACCTAAAACGATTGTACCACGGAGTTGTTGGTAAGTCCGGCTGTAATTCAGCATACCATTTCCCCTTATTCTCGGTAATAATGTTCCAGTAATCCTTCCACAAACTCTTTGATCGATTTTTAAATTCATGGTAATAATCCGTGAAAGGCACTCTAAAAGATTGGGTGTGGTCTTCGTGGTGATCTTGTCGTGTTGCCTGATCCACAATCTCGTTTCTGGCTATGCCACTGTGTGAGGGAACCCATAAGAATTCTATACATTTCCCAATCATTTGTAGCTTATCCTTAATTCTATACAATATATAATTCTGTTTATAAACTAGATTACAATTACATAAAGCAGATAAAACACTTTTAGAATCACTTATTACTAATATATTTACACTATTTACATTGGTATTTACATATGTCAAAGCAGCTAAAATAGCCCATGCTTCTGCCGTAAAAATACTGCAAGTGTTTGGTAACAGATTTGGTTATTTTCTGTTGTGGATCATAGAATGCTGCTTTGACATGATCGCTCTTGGAGCCATCAGTATATATAGTGTAAAATTCCGTTTTTTCGTTTAAAAATTCTAGAAAGTCATATTTATTTCAGACAGTTTCTAAATGACATTTAATATCAAGAAAATTAAGTAATGTGTTATATGGGCATTTGTAAATAGGCCACTTGCTATTGATGTAAATATCTCTGGTCAGGTTTTTTATGTATGTTATTATTGTTGTTATTTCAGGCAATGTACCAGAAATAAGAGTATTCGCCGAGATGTTGGCTGTTCCAGCTAACTGTGAGACTTCTGCTGGATATAAAACATTACTAAGGACAGTTACATTGTTACAAGACAACTCCTTCAAGCAAAATCTCAGCGAACTGTTTACAGCAAGCCGCAAGGACAATGGAGGTATGCAATTTTCAATTTCCATAAAAACAATGGGTGCGCATGGCTCCACTAATTATTCTCAGACCCATATGTTGTATCACATCCAATTTCCTTAATAATGTGTTACTAACATTCATATAAGCTAAAGAGCTATAATCAAAATGACTTCTGACTATACTTTTATACAGCATACAGAGTGTTTTTGGATCTCATCCCCAAAAAGTTCCAGCTAAACTCCTCAAGATATTTATGCCCTTCATGGCATTTTGACATATATAGTTAATATGCTTATCGAATTTTAGTTTGTCGTCTATTATGACACCTAAAAATTTATGATGATTGGCAACAGGAATTGCATCATTATTATAACTAACTTTTATTCTAGAGTGTACAAATGAATCTTTACTAAATATTAAAGCTTTACTCTTTTCTGAACTTATGTCTAGTTTTAAAATGTTGTTATAATAATGATGCGATTGCGCTAATGCAGTATTTGTACTGTTAACAGCTATATCTAAATTTTGGTTTATGCTGTATAAAAGCAAGTCATCTGCAAATTGCAATATTTTGACCTGTGATGTATCTACAAAATTATGGTCTGAGATGTGTATAAATTATACAACAGAGGTGACAGTGTTGCTCCTTGCATTGTTCCTTTATTCACAAGCCTAGGTCCATGTAGCTTATTGTTCAATTTGACAAACAGGGTTCTATTATATAGAAATTTAAAAATCCAGTGTAAAATATTTCTTGGTAAGCCCAATTCATGCAGGACATTTATTAGGCATTCAATATTAACATTGTCAAAGGCACCTTTAACATCTAAAAATACACAAATAGCATTAGAATGACTTAGCTTTGCCATTTTAAGTTCTGATATTAGAGATACAAAGCTTTCAGAGCAACTTCTGCCTTTTCTAAAACCAAATTGGATGTCGGGTAATTTGTCCTTTGTTTCAGCAAAATAGTCTAGGCGTAACTTTAACATGTTCTCAAACAGTTTACCTATACATGACGAGAGAGAGATAGGTCTATATGTTGAGGGATTATTTGCAACTTTGTTTGGCTTTAAGATGGGAATAACACACTGAGTTTTCCATGAGTCTGGTATGACTAAATTATTCCAAAGTTTATTTTAAATGTTTAATAATATTTCTTGTGCGTTAGGATGTAATTGTTTGATTAACATGTATGGTATGCTGTCCAACCCTGGTGTTGTATCCTTCCTACTTTTGAGAGCTATGTGGAATTCATTCAATGTAAATGGTCTATTGAGAAAGGAGTTACTATCATTTTCCACAGATTGATCCATAATATCATTCAAATTATGTTCATTCAACTGTGATGAGTCTGCTATGTTGTCTAAAAAGCTTGGTATCCAGTCATCATTCAAATATCTGTTATGAGAAGAACCTATCCTTCTGAACCTTTTCATGTAGTTCCATATTCTAGAAATAGGTGTCATTCTGTTAAAGCTAGTACATAGGTTGTGCCATGCATCAATATTTTCCTCTTTTAATATCCTTTTATTTTGAGCATCTAATTTTTTGTAATGTATAAAATTAGGAATACTTGGTGATTTCCTATACTCTTTGAGAGCCTCCTTAGACATTTTAACAGCATCATCACATGTTTGGTTCCACCAAGGTGCAGGTTTTCTCATAACTTTTAAAGTTTGCTTTGGCGTTTGTTTGGGAATTGTTTCTGCTCTAATATCATACAAAATATTTACAAATAAGTTATATAAATCAATAGGTTCCGCACCATGTATATCTAAATGTGAGAACCAGGATTCAGATAGTTCTTGATATTTGGACCAGTCTGCTTTATTATAAATGTATTTTTCTTCCACAGGACGCACTTCATATATAGAAGGCTTCACATTTATAACAACAACAGTTGGATAATGATAACTGCCCATCGGGTCGTCATGGACACGCCATTCACAGAGAGGAGCTAATGTGGGACTGACCAAAGCTAAATCTATGGCAGATGGATTTCTGTTTGGATACTGAACAGTTGTGGCTTTACCATCGTTTAAAATACACAAGTCAAAATTATCAATTAGATTATATAAACTGTTACCTCTATTATTGTTAGCCATACATCCAAATAGGATATGATGAGCATTGAAATCTCCCATTATAAGGCATGGCTTAGGGACTTCAAGTAAAACCTTTCTCATTTTGTCAGTAGCAAATATTCAATTTACCCATTTCAGTGTCTACTGATATGCAAATATTTTGAATAGATTCGTAAAAAGTTGTACTTACAAGACTATATTTTAAGTTTTGTTTTATTAATATACCTACTCCATTATGTTCATTGACTGAATTTTTGTGTATCAAATTATAAGGTGTAAAATCAGGAATTGTACTAGTTATAATGTTATTAAAACTATCGTGAGACATCTTTACTAATTATAAAAACGGTATAAACTCACGTAAAAATTGTCAGGAACGGCCCGACATGTTTCGAACTCATTTGGAGCTCTTCATCAGGGGTAGCTATCCGTGCTGCTACGCGACTCGCGACCCAAATGAGTTCGAAACATGTCGGGCCGTTCCTGACAATTTTTACGTGAGTTTATACCGTTTTTATAATTAGTAAATTGTACTAGTTGTTTTAAGCCAGGTTTCATTTAGCAGACAAATATCAATATGTTGTTCAGAAAGGAATGTTTTGAGTAAGGCCTTTTTGCTCTGTAAGCTCTGTATGTTATATTGTTAAATGTGTATCCATTATGTGATTAAATTAGCTAAAAGTATATCCTTAATTCTTTTATTAGTAATCGGAGTGTTACTGTTATCATTGCCAAGCATAATAAGTGATTTAACGAGAGCATTAATAATGATTTCATTATTTAAAATTTGCTCAGCATTATGTTTAGTTATGTTTACATCAATAGTTTTAGTTGGTTTCAAATTTGGGAATATTTTTGGGTCGGAGATAGCTGGGACACTCACCACAGTGGCATAGGAATGGTTCGGCTTTAAATACTTGCTCTTTTTCTCTTCAATCTTTTTCTGTTTTACTGGACAATCCCTTGATATAGCCAAGTGATTGCCATTACAGTTAATACACATTACTTCTTCAACGTCGCATTCTTTATAGGAGTGTTGTCCGGCGCACGAAGAACACATTGTTATTGATAGTCACCCATTTATGCCTGCATAATGATTAGTCTGAATAAACAACACTTTATATTTATGCTTTTTTTTTATTTTTTCATCCGCCAGAAGAGATATACTTTACGAGCAAAATAATAAAGTTACTGTGCAAACCTTACCCTAAGCAAATGGCAAGCATTGAGTGATTGTTGGTAATATGTCATGTGAGTCGGCTGCCAAGCAAAGGGATTCCTAAATCTGTAATATCTACATACAGTCAAAAGTGGGTAGCGCGGCGATGAGATTGCGTTGTGCACCAGCCTCTGCGGTGACGCCTGGCAAGACGCCGATGTATGGATGGAAGACGTAAGAGACTACTGAGTCGGCGGTCCCGGGTTCGAATCCTGGCCGGGGCAAATATTTGTGCAAATATTTGTTCTTGGGTCATGGATGTTATCTATATATGTATTTTATATATTATGTATATCGTCGTCTAGTACCCATAGTACAAGCTTTGCTTAGTTTGGGACTAGGTCGATTTGTGTATGATTGTCCCTTAATATTTATTTATTTATTTTATTTATATCGACACCGTGCTAGCTATACATATAGCTATATGTCGTCTACTGCAAAGCAACATTTGCTTTGTCGCTCATGTGACGACGTCTTTGAGAAATAAAATAATAACACAAAAAATAACAGAAATAAATATTTATTATTCTCTTTTTTTTTTTGCTCTATTTGCTTGCGGGCCCAAAGGGTCCCTTTGCACTGCTGGGACAATTTATTATTCTCAAGTGTCTGCCGCTATATAAGCAGACAGAGACAGTACGTAGATCCATCTCGAGATCATTACATAAGTGCCATCTTCTTCTCACGCGATCCAAGTACATATGTAATGTGACGAAATTCATCGTCAGGAAATCCGAAAGGGTTGCAGAAGTCCATTATGGTGATACGGTGTATTTTTCTTCTACATCTTCTAAGCTTCTCTGCATAATTATACTGCGACTTGATGATAGTCACAGCGGACCATTCTGCAAGTAATTAGTGACAAATGAGTAATATAATAACAATTTAGCAAGTAATTAATGTTATATGCATTGAAATAATCAATACTCACGCTTGGTTTTCTTAAAAAGTGAAGATTTTATATTAAATTTCCTTTGTCACTACCTTATTAGCTCGACGACAAACTAAATCAATTTTCAGTCAGATTATCACGCTTTGACATTGACATGTGACATAAACTGAACAACCATCGTAGGAAATTTTATGATTTATCTTGGATTGATCTATGTCACGTGCCACCATCTTAGGTTTTATGGATAAATACTATGACGTTCATCTATCGTGTGATAAACTTAACCATCATAGCATTAACACAACGGTAACCTATGTATACCGGGCTGTCAAAGTTGGATGCTTTGTTATAAAGTGGACGACCATCGTAGGAAATTTATGCATATATCATATATCTCGTGATGTCACGTCAGAATGTCAGTTTACCGTGCAACCATCTTAGGAAATATTGACAAAAGCGTTATCACTTATTTATCCCGTGATAAACGCAACCATCATAGGCCCCCTGGTCATCATGAGACCTTCATTTAGTAAGTGATATAGAAAATGCTAATAATACTTAACATTTAACCAAAATTTGAAATCCTTAGCTTCAATATTGGCTGAGATCTTGTCACTTGTTCCAATGAAAGCTGAATACCTTGGAAAATATTGGTCCTATTTCCACCAAACATAGCTAAGAACCATCTCGACGGAAAAATATTTCGATTAAAAAAAACCGCACTTAAATTGGTCCATCCGCTTGGGCGCTACGATGCCAAAGACAGATACACAGATACACAGATACACAGATACACAGATACACAGATACACAGATACACATGTTAAACTTATAACACCCCTCTTTTTTCGTCGGGGGTTAATAAAACAAGACAAGAAAGGATAAATTTAAAACTAGAATTTGAAATATTTTTATTAGTTATTAATTTTCCTGTGTCTTTCGTATTAGAATAGAATTGTTGAAATTGAAAATGTGCGTGTGTTCAAAGGTAGAGAAATTATACGTTTTAGTTTTTAATCCAAAAGCAAATTTGAAGTTCAATTTAAAGATCTTTATTTCTCAAAATGAATAACATTAATTCACTTACATGAGAAAACAATACATACATAATAATGTTCTTAAATAAACTGAAATAAGCTAAGTAATACGGATATATGTATACTAGCTAGTAAGCAACAATAACAAACAACTGTTCGGGTACACGTTAAATGCATGCGGTATTATACAAAACAAAATATCTCTGCATGAAATTGTGATAAGAATCCTCATAATCCAACAAAACAATAGTTGTATAACAACCATGGCTCTTAAGTTCGCGCAGCAGATTATTCGTATTTCCATACAGATATTATTGGTACCTTCACTCGAAGATGACATAACAAGTATGTGGTCATTTGTATGGAGCGTTTTACCGCTCCGAAGGGGCCTTATTCCTTTTAAAATGCTGATTGTTTTAGACATTTTTCTCTATGATCAAACATGTTTCCTAACATATTGTTGATGTTACTTCCTAGAACAGGGCTATTGGGATTTATTGGTATATATTTAAAACCTACAGTTTAAATTTTTCATTGATAATTTTTGTTTCAAAAACTACTCGAAATTTACAAAATTCACGCGGAAAATTAGTTTTTCAACTTATTTTCGACTGCACGCAATTAAAGCATTAAAATTATTAATATATTTGTCATAATATGAAAAAATATAAAGGAATAAGGCCTCTTTAGTACGCGCACTTTTTTACAGCCAAAATAGCAAATTAGTCGTATTTCTTTACCTTCACTCGAAGATGACGTCACAAGTTCATGGACATTTGTATGGAGCGTTTTATAGCTCCGCTCCGTAAGAACTAAACGGCAATTTCTGACTTTTAGAGCAGTCTAAGACTCATTTGATCCCAAAAAAATTGACTGATTTTTTTTCTTTTTTTTTTAGGCGTCGTCGCCATGCCTATTGTCGCTTTGTTGTGTGACCCGACTACGGTATGGATCGTATGTTCCACCGTAGCTCTTAAACTAGCTTCGATTTTGTTAAACTGGTTATAAATTAATCATTATCACACTAATATTAGAAAGGCGAAAGTTTGTGAGTGTGTTAATGTATATGTTTAATACTTCTTCTCGCTCAAACGGACCTATTTCGGTATGAAGGTAGCTGATACCCTAGATTAACACATAGGCTACTTTTCATCCCGAAAAATGAAGTGTTCCCGTGGGATGAGCGGGTAACACCGCGCGGCGCAGCTTGTTATATTATAATTCCATTGAAATAGGACTCATAACGCGGCTAAGAGTCACGCAACGTGCAATGGAAAGGGCTATGCTCGGAGTTTCTTTGCGTGATAGAATCAGAATTGAGGATATCCACAGAAGAACCAAGGCAGCCGACATAGCTCACAGGATTGCAGGGTTGAAGTGGCAATGGGCAGGCCATGTAACCCGAAGAATGGATGGCCGTTGGGTAGCAAAGTTCAAGGGTGGCGACCACGTATATGAAAGCGCAGCGTGGGACGGCCCCCGACTAGATAGACGGAAGACCTCGTGAGGGTAGCGGGAAGTCAAATAACAAAAATATAATTTTGCACCACACTTGTTTTCTAATAAATGAAAAAACAAAATAAAATTATACAACCCTTCTGATTGATTTTTTTTATATTCACAATAGTGTTGAATTATAAAATAGAATAATGGTTTATTGTTTAACGGGGGCAATAACAACAACTCATGATTTGTTTTATTATTTATACGATGTACCTGTATTGTTTAACGGCGTCAATATATGAGTTGTTTTATTATTTATACGGTGTACCTGTATAAACGATACATTATGTGTTTTAAATTTACTATTGACAACATTAAGTTCTACTGAGGTATCATGTTATATTTTATGTCGATAGTACCACAGGCGCGACAACGGCATATTGGTGTAACTCGGGCGTCGGTGACCTTGAAATGCCGCATCTACGCGTAGGATTGGCGGTTTAGCTACCGTAATAGTTATTTGTGCAACAAGAGAGCAAAGTTGTTTTTTGTTATGAGTGCTGATTTTGAGTCCCGAGCAAGCGAAGGATTCTACGTTTGAATCACGAGCGTAGCGAGTGATTCTATGTTAGAATCCTGAGTGTAGCGAGGGACTCAACAGCACGAGATGCAAAAAACTTTGCTCTCGTGTAGCACACACAACTTTTCACCTCATCAGCGAGAACATATGCGACATTTTGTGTTTTTTCTTCCAACGTATGTTTATAGTCTTTGTTGCTGATTTCAATAATATTATTAATCAGAAAATAGATAAGTGCTGCTTAAAAAGGAATAACAATATAATTTAATTGAAATTATAATCAACCAACCAACACGGTTATTGCCATTATTTGATCAAATTGGAAGATTTAGCAGATACATGACGTGTTTATTTATAAATACATTATTATATTACGAGATTTTGTTTATACATTGATTAATATTTTTACTCCTAAAACACCAAAAAAAATATATGCAAAAGAAAATAACAATTACAATATGAACTCGATATTTTTTAAGGTACGTTTCGAATATGCATCTATGATAAATGGCGAAATTATAAATTATATTTTACAATAAGTAAATATAATTTACAATAAGTAATAAGGTGAAAAATCTTATTATATTTGAGCAATGATCAATTGTTTTATATAAAAGGCACAATCATTTTAATTTTCGGTCGTTAAATAAAAATATAATAAAGAAAAAAAAATACGTTGCAATTAAAACTTTTTCGGGTGTTTTTAATGAATTTTTTGGTATAACGCGTATCCGAACTGTTCTCAATCGAGGTCGGATTCGAAAATCGAATTTCAAATTGATAAGTTTCTATCCCTCTCTTTTATATACATATGAAAGAAACAGAGTGCATCGAGATTCAAATGATTAGAATTTTATAATTAACCTTTGGCTGAAGAATGTCAATTCGTGGTCAGATATTGAAAAAATTAAAAAGCTACTTTCTACTCACGCTCGAAACAAAATCGCATTTTGTTCACTGTTATCTGACAGCAAAATCGCCATGTTGGAGGTGGTGAGGTGAAAATAATAATTACTTAATGAAAGATGTTTATTTATTTAAGGTTTAAAATATATTTAGTATAATAGTGTTCACATATGTTATAAATTGCTTACTTTAATATATTTTCTGTTTTTGCGACTTACTTTAAATCAAGCTTTTAAATAATGATTGTCTATGGAAATGAAAAAAATAGAATTTGCCAAAGAAATATGGTACGTTTTGTTAACGCATCGATTTTGTTCTAGATTGAATTAAAAGGACATACATTTATGTAATTTGTTTTTAATCAATGGAAATAGAATTATAGGGATCTCTTTTGCACGCTTGAAGTGAGAAAAGGAGGGATGTACTGTTGCGGCGACGTGGATTGCTTGTGCGCGCATAGCCTAACAAGGTGTGCTGGTGCGATGTCATAAATTTGGTTGATATGGTCAAGAGAATTTATAATTATAGTATTTTGGCGTACTACTCGTATCGGTGCGACCCTTCGACTCGGCATTCATATGAATGCCTTTCCCCACCTCGCGCGCCCCGCGTTCGCCCCCGCTCGCCCCTCGACACGCATACATAGCCGCGAGTTTTGTTACTGCACACAAGTGTCGCTGTCGTTTCTTTTTACGTTAGTATATGAGCTGTGAGTACTTTCCATGTAACTATCAGTGCAGTGTCAAAATTCAAACTGTCATTTGGTGTTAGTAAATTACGTAATAAAAAAATAGAAAAAATAAAAAAGAAGTGTTTAGGACTTAGAATAATTTAAGAAAAAATTGGGATTTGACAATACAATATTAATTTTTGAAAAACGCTAAAATGTATAAAAACATACATATTCTTTGATAGTACCTACACAATATTTGGATTCAGAATTTACGATTAGTTTATTTTTACGTCGTATAGTTTTTTCGATTACATCTTTTAAAACCTTGATTTGACATGTGGTCACATTCCGAAGGTATACATTGTCAGGACTACTTTTGAATTTTCTTTAATAATTCCTTGTAAACCTAGGCAATTTTGTAATCCTTCGGAAAATTACCAAATGTCACGTAGAAGTTTTAAAACAATGATATCTAAAAAAGCTATACGACTTACAAATAAAGTAATCGTGAATTCGGAGTCCCAATAACGTACACTATCGGGAGAAGTATCATATGAATAAGAAAGTTCTAATAAGAAAGCATATCAAACGTACATAAATTGTGATAAACCGTCAGGCTATCTTGTAGTTTCTATTTTATTCTTACACTTTTCCTCACTTATATCTTAAAATACACTTTTAATATGTTTTCTTGTAGAACTACGTATAGTTAAGTTCATATCATTGTAATAGTTAAGTACTTATGCTTTCTGAAAAAATGACTTGCTGTTGAGTTTCTTTCGGAGTTTCTTCTCAACAACGGTCTCCTCTTGTGAAATGCCGCCAGACTCAGACATGTAAAAGTGCTCTTGTGGCCTACTTGCAGAATAAAGTTCATTATTTCATTATTTCATTAATACCTTTGCAGAACTTAATGCTCCCAATCAGATCGCCAACCGAAAGACTAACCCACTCGGACTTATGCTACCAGACTTAGTAACTTAGATTCATTGCTATTTAATAATCAACAATAACAATATATATATTTATATATATATTGTATAATATGTATGTGTATTGTAATGCATATGTGTGTATGTATATTGTTAATACATATATATCAAACTTATTGACTTTTGTCTCGTTTTATGTTTTTAGACACGGCTTTTTATGATCCTGCACCAACTGCTAGTTTCTGTTTGGCCCTATTATGGATAACTGGTAGAGAATGCCTTATGGCATTAAGTCCGCCATTTGTACTTTTACTTTTGTATTTTGTGCAATAAAGTTTAAATAAATAATTAAATAAACAATAGTACAGAAATTATAATTCAATTAGAAACTAAGAAATTAACTTACGAAACTATATGCTAAAACGGAGTAAATATTTAAAAAAGACTGAATAAAATTGACCCATTTTGGCATGGTCCCGAAGACGCTGGGAGCATTTCCTCGCCGAATAGCAACGTGAATAATGTTTACAATTGTTTCAACTTATTTATACAACTTCTCCCTCTAATGGAAGGCTCAATAATGAGCATGACAACTTAAAATTTGTGTAGTTGACCCTTTTAAAAAATCTTCTTGTTTCAATCACGGGATGCGGTGCAAAGGAATATCTCCAACAGTGTTTTGATCCAATGAAGCTGAAAAAGAGAATCTGTTTAGTTTTATACAATGGTATAATAAATTAAGAGTTTAAAACACATTCGACACAAGAAGCTAGTCACCCTGAGACCATCATTCAATGAGAGATAGCAAGTACAACTAAAACTGAATGTAACTACAAAATTTTAACTTTTAGCTTCAATATTGGATCACTTCTTGTTTTCGTCTCACCTTTCACTGTTCCAATTAAAGCGGCATTTCCACCAAACATAGTTAAGAACCATCTGGAGAAGCATGTCTTTCGATTAAATAGAACCGCACTCAAATTGGTTCAACCGTTAGGGAGCTACAATTATTATTATTCGTATGGCATGTTATTTCAGATAACAAAAGAAACAATTCATTTAACTATAAGTAATTACAAATCCAATTTCAGTGACGTCAGCCATTTTCTAGCCTCGTCACTCAGGACGATCAGGGAGCTACAATGCCACAGACTTACACAGATATACATGTAAAACGTATACCACCCCTCTTTTTTCGACGGGGATTAAAAACAGAACTGAATATTCGCGCTTTTCAATCGCGTTATTCAATGCACATAGTGAATATCACGAAGAACACACCCACTCCCTCGAATTGTAGCCCCTTGCCAAACAAGCTACTACGAGCGGCTCTGTGAGATTATTTTGAAATGGTTGATATTTGTTTTTTTTTTCTCAAAACTGACTCGATGAAAAATGTAAGTATATACTTATCGAACCCACTCACAAAATTTCATGAGTATCGGTTGAAAAATGTGACCTTGGTGAGAACAGCCGGAAATCTGAACATCCGGACATACCGAAGAATTTTGGTCGAAGCTGAAATAGAGACGCCTCGCTCGCTCGGACAATTTAATCAACTAGCGCCCTTTAATATTCACACCTATAAAAATTGGTTTCGCTCATTGAAAGAACCGGCCAAGTGCGAGGTGGACTTGCGCACGAAGGGTTCCGTAAATCCGTACCACCAAATAAAAAAACGGCAAAAAAATCGCGAGAAAAATATTAATTTTATTCCGTTTTTTGTATTTGTTGTTCTAGCGGCAACAGAAATACATCATCTGTCAAATTTTCAACTGTCTAGCTATCACGATTAATGAGATACAGCCTCGTGACAGTCAGGCAGACGGACAGTGGAGTCTAAGTAATAGGGTCCCGGTTTTAACCCTAAAAAGTGCAAAGCGAATTTCACCATAATAGATATGAACTTACCAAAGCCAGGTCTGTGTTTCTTATACCTACACCTTGTAGCCAATCCCAGCAATGGCCGCCGAGACAACAACTACAGTTAGGCTCGTCATTACAATACCAACGGTGCTCATGGTAGTACTACTTTCAGCTTTACTGACGACGGGCGTAGATTTTCTGAAAAATACGACTAGTTTATCATCCGTTTTTAATAGATCTATTGAAATAATGAACTTGAATAGAGACCAACTTTAAGAAATTTAAATTATATTATTACATCTCTAAGAAATTTAAATTTAATTGTGCTTTTGTAGCATCAGTTATTTATTTTGCCGCCTTATACATCTTAAGAGAATGAAATGATTGAATTCATTTTATATATGGCATGTCGAGACGCTAGAGACCTTCTACTTCTACATCTCTGAAAAGTTCACTTTATATTACATAATTATTACTGTGAACATAGATTTGGAGAAATCTCCTTTACATGTATCAATTACCTAGTTATAATATAATTGTAATAGTTTTAAGTATAATTTACGAAGAATTATTTACTGTTGAGTTTATTTCGCTTTCGTCTCAACAGCGGTCTCCTCTTGTGAATTTCCGGTAGATTCAGATTCGGACATGTGAAAGTGCCCTTGTGGCCTGCTTGCAGAATAAATGTTTTAATTTTGATATTCTTTAAGGAGGCCAGGCCACGTTTACATGTCTTAGTCTAAGATCCGAAGCTATATCGATCTTCACCGAGCTTATAATAGAATGAAATATATTTTATAATCAATTTAGTATATCAGAAAATATATTAAAAATGGGTTTGCTAAAAATATCCTGGACTATTTGTAATTATTAAAAAAAAATATATATATTAAATGTTGCAACATCGAGATAATAAGATTTTTTTTATCCTGAGTTGAAGTATAAATTTAATTTATTCCATTATCAAATCAAGTGAAAGTAACTGGCATCGACATACCTGTTTATACCTGGCAACCCAGTAGTTCGTCCAGGTAAATAATAGGCAACCCAACGGCTGCACATTTATACTTTAACTCAGAAAGAATATATAATTTTTTGATACTTAAAAATAGCCTGTCTAGTAGATTTTTAGCAAACCCATTATTAATATATTTTCTAATAGGGTAAATCGCCAATTACTGGCCACCGTTCAATAACTGGCCACCTCATACTAAAAATTAACTCTGTCTACCTACAAACTGAACTCATTTTAGTATAACGTGGCCAGTTATTGAAGGTTGGCCAGTAATTAATACCTTATACTAAAATGAATTATGTTTGTTGGTGAACAGTAGGGTGGTCCACGGTTGTACGGGAAAAATTCAAACTGTAGTTACTGGTAGCGCCACCCCTCAAAATTGTTACACATATAATGGTAATTAATTTTTATTATGAGGTGGCCAGTTATTGAACGGTGGCCAGTAATTGGCGATTTACCCTATATGAAATTAATTATAAAATATGTTTCATTTAATTATCAGCTCGGTGAAGGTCAATTTAGGTTCGGATCTTCTACGAGTCTACCGGCATTTTACAAGGGTACACCACTGTTGAGAAAAAATGCCGAATGAAACTCAACCGTATGATGGAAGCCACTGCTTGGTAGTAAAAAAGTTACCGTAATTAAATCAACAGGGACCTAATTTTACATCCGAAGCATTTGCGGCAGGAGGTAGGTAAAATCTAAAAGATCCTTACGTGTCCGAAACAAAAAATCTATTTATGATAATCTAACGGTAGTCTCATGCAAAATCCACACGGATGCTAAAAATCCTAATGCATAAATTACAGTTGCCTGATAAGGATTACGTCTTAAGAGACCTTGTTCCTTTTTTTTCACATTATGACAAATATGTTGATAACTTAAACCAATTTTTTGAAGTGTTAATTTGTAAAAATAAAAAATAAAATTGGGAAAAAATAATATTTTTCCCCGATTTCTAGGTAGTAACATAGCTATATTTTCATGTTTTTAATGCGTGCAGTCGAAAATAAGTAAAAAAAAAATGAATTTTGACAATTTCGAGTAGTTTTCGAAACAATAATTGTCAATGAAAAATTCAAGCTATAGGTTTCAAATTTCAATAAATCGCAAAAGCCCTGTTCTAGGTAATAACATCAATAATATGTTAAGAAACATATTGGATCATAGAGAAAAACGTCTAAAACAATCAGCATTTTAAAAGGAATAAGGCCTCTTAAATCAATTATAAACAGACATAATTATTTTAATAATAAACTTACGGTGTATTTGTGTCTGGAAGTTCTTTATTTTTATCATTTGTAACACTTTCTTTGTGCTGATTCTTCTTCTTTATGTTACTACCGCTCTCCTGCACCGCATTTTGGTTTGTCTTTTTGGCGTTATCTATAGGTTTGGCGAAACCGTACCGGGTTTCATCTGTGGATTTTTTTTCGTTTTTTATAGGTTGATCGATATGACTCTCATGAGTGGCATTTTCCTCATGTTCTTTAGTTTTTTTGGTACAGCTCTCACTTGTGGCATTATTTTCCTTTACTGCAGGTTGGTTGGTACGGCTCACATCTGTGGCATTCTTTTCATTTTCTGCAGGTTGGTTGGTACGGTTCCCATCTGTAGCATTCTTTTCATTTACTGCAGGTTGGTTGGTACGGTTTCCATCTGTAGCATTTTTTCCATTTTCTGCAGGTTGGTTGGTACGGTTTCCATCTGTAGCATTCTTTTCATTTTTTGCAGGTTGGTCAGTACGGTTCCCATCTGTAGCATTCCTTTCATTTACTGCAGGTTGGTTGGTACGGCTCCCATCTGTAGCATTCTTTTCATTTATTGCAGGTTGGTTGGTACGGTTCCCATCTGTAGCATTCTTTTCATTTACTGCAGGTTGGTTAGTACGGTTCCCATCTGTAGAATTATTTTCATTTTCTGCAGGTTGGTTGGTACGGTTCCCATCTGTAGCATTTTTTTCATTATCTGCCGGTTGGTTAGTACGGTTCCCATCTGTAGCATTTTTTTCATTATCTGCCGGTTGGTTAGTACGGTTCCCATCTGTAGCATTCTTTTCATTATCTGCAGGTTGGTTGGTACGGTTCCCATCTGCAGCATTCTTTTCATTTTCTGCAGGTTGGTTGGTACGGTTCCCATCTGTAGCATTTTTTTCATTATCTGCCGGTTGGTTAGTACGGTTCCCATCTGTAGCATTTTTTTCATTATCTGCCGGTTGGTTAGTACGGTTCCCATCTGTAGCATTCTTTTCATTATCTGCAGGTTGGTTGGTACGGTTCCCATCTGCAGCATTCTTTTCATTTTCTGCAGGTTGGTCGGTACGGTTCCCATCTGGAGCATTCTTTTCATTTACTGCAGGTTGGTTGGCACGGCTCCCATCTGTAGCATTCTTTTCATTTACTGCAGGTTGGTTGGTACGGTTCCCATCTGTAGCATTCTTTTCAATATCTGCAGGTTGTTTGGTACGGTTCCCATCGGTAGCATTAATTTCATTATCTGCAGGTTGGTTGGTAGGGTTCCCATCTGTGGAATTTTTTTCATTTTCTGCAGATTGGTTGGTACGGTTTCCATCTGTAGCATTCTTTTCATTATCTGCAGGTTGGTTGGTAGGGTTCCCATCTGTAGCATTTTTTTCATTTTCTGCTGTTTGGTTGGTACGGTTCCCATCTGTAGCATTATTTTCAATATCTGCAGGTTGTTTGGTACGGTTCCCATCGGTAGCATTAATTTCATTATCTGCAGGTTGGTTGGTACGGTTCCCGTCTGTAGCATTCTTTTTATTTACTGCAGGTTGGTTGGTACGGTTCCCATCTGTGACATTCTTTTCATTTTCTGCAGGTTGGTTGGTAACATTTTTCTCGTTGTTTGTGGTTTTGATAGTGCTGCTCTCGTTCTGTGTTTTCGTGGTAGCACTCTCAGTGGATGTTTTCATTGAGGTGAGGTCTACAGGGTCAGGTTTCAGGTTTGTATCTGCTTTAAAACACCTGAAAGAATATTGTGTGTATTATAAACAAGATCGAGCTATTATCACGTATCATACACGCGATACAACTTGATGATATGATAATAGAAGAGATATTATTCTATCAGCAGAGTGATATTTGTTGCTCAAGAACGTCACAATGACTGGTCACGCTTTACTCACGTTTAGACGTGACTTGACGTGTGCGTTAGTCTTAGAGTTTAGCGTTAGCGCCTGACTGTAGTTAGGTTTAGTTAGTGAGTCTTTCAGTATGTTGTCCATTCGATATCGGCTCTGTTTATGCTAATATTTTTTTCGAAGATCGAAATATCACAGTCCAGCCCCTCATCTATTCTAGGTAGAAAAACTGAAAACTAACTCGGTTTTATGAAGAACCTGCCCTAGCACAACTAGGCCTCGCGTTTCTTGTCGCACGACATAGCATCGCCCGTCACTCTCTTACAGTACTGCGAAGAAAGAGATAGGTAATACTTCTCGCGCGAGAAAGAGTCGCTTGTCACAGTTGTGTTACTTGTGTTGGAGATGCTGCAGTGTTATATATAGACGACAATACACAAATTTATCCTTTTACGGATCGATAAAATATAAGTTACTTTTATTAATAGAACAATAGCTATTGACATATTTTTTTTTTCCTTTCAAATCTATCAACTTCTAAATTAAAAGATATTTTAGATTAGGTTGTGATAGGTAAAGTTAAGTTAGACACTGTAATAGTTTCAGAAAACTTGTTATTTTTAAACAGTACTTACATAAGGTCAACCACAGGTCCACTATTACATTAGATTAAAATTAATTTAATTTAATTGAATACTACATCATTAATTTTGAAGTCGCCGAGGCAATAGGTTTTAAAAACCTATTTTATCTGACTAGGAATATCCTGTTTATAAAGTTAATTAACAAATGGAACGATAACGGACGAGGTGTAACGTAAAAGAGCAGTAGGTACCACTTTTCATGAACATTGACGGCGGTCCTAGGCCAGGGCAAATATTTGTGTGATGAACTCCCTTTTTCTTCCCAAATCCCTTTTTCTTCCAGAACTTGACGTTTTGGGCTCACCCTACTCAGACTCGATAGCATTTTTAAAGTCTCTTCTTCATTTTTCACTCCCATAATGTAGTTTTTTTTTAATTATTAATATTAGCACATACTTTAACAGTGTGTTTAAAGTGCGCCAAACTGTGAAACAGTTTGTTGGCGTCGCGTTCTGACACTAAAATTATTGTGCACAGTGATGCTTACTTACTAAATACAAACATTCAATATAAAAACGAAGACTTTGTCACCATACCAATGTAGATTCTAGAACGTTGCAATAGTTTACATCCTTTTACTAATGGATGGTAAATGAAGTCTGCGTTGGTACCTACGACATACGAAATTATTATAAGTGCAAGATACAAATCTGGAGTAGGTACATTTAGTAATTATCATGTAGTATTTTTTTCAATTTACTTTTTAAACTTCCAATTTTAAATTTTTCCTCCTCAAGGAATAAAGGGTATTTGTTATATATTTTAGGAATAAGGTACTCTTTGGTTCTTTTAGCGTAATAATTTTTGATGTCCATGATAAAAACTATTATTTAGATGTCCTTCTCTGAATTCAAATGATCTTATCTCCGTACCAACTCATGTAAAAAGGTGTATCGATTTAAGTGCGAAGAGCTAACAGACAGGCAGGCAAACAGAGTAACTACCGCATTTAATAATATGAATTAAAAACTATCTATGAACACAGGTCTTCATTTTTCAGATAAAAAAAATCATGCGTTTTTCGGTGTATAATTTAATTTACGTCATCCTATGCTGTAAAACCTATCCTGGCCAAGACATGACTTAAAACTTCGGACAAAGCACGGGCGGTAATTCGTAAAGCCCCAGATCGCATATTTATGGTCCTCACCTTCGGTTTGGGCTACAAACACCAGCAGTCTGAGACATTCACGAATTCACTTCCCTAAGTATGTAAATACGAGTAAAATATCTTTGAAATATAGTTTGATTGATAACTTGCTGAAGGTAGTACCGCCCACAATTTATCTGCTTTGCCCGAAGATTAACTGGTGGAGAACGCCTCAGCATTAAGTCCGCCTTTTGTACGATACGTTTTATTTTGTGCAATAAAGATAAAATTAATAAATAATATAACAACTTCAAGTATAATTTTAGCTGATTTACTTACCCGACATTGTTCGTTCCAGTACTGTTTGCAAGAGCGGGTTGCGGTACCTGCGATAATAATGATAATATTAATAATTACGTTATGAAATGAATTCATTTATTCAGTAAGAAGGCCATAAGGGCACTATTACAAGTCTTGATTGTGAATCTACCGGCATTTCCCAAGAGGAGACCGCTGTTGATAAGAAAGCCGAAAGAAACAAACCGTAAGTATTTTTTTCGTAAATTAATGCTTAAAAAATTGGGCAAATGCGAGTCCGACTCGCGCATGAAGGATTCCGTACCATAAAACAAGTTTGTTGTAGGGGAGACCCCTTAAATATTTATTTTATTTTATTTTTAGTATCTGTTGTTATAGCGGCAATAGAAATACATCATCTGTGAAAACTTCAACTTAGCTATCACCGTTCTTGAGATACAGCCTGGTGACAGACGGATGGACGGACGGACAGCGAAGTCTCAGTAATAGGGTCCCGTTTTTACCCTTTGGGTACGGAACCCTAAAGATTAGTAAATGTCTTTTGACGACATTACTGGTATAATGATCATTTGATATAATAAAGTCTCAGTACTCACTCAAACTACTAAAACAAAAAGAAGTAAAACTGTTTTAGAGTCATGGTTAGGTACGACGACGAGCGAAGCGAGGTAGGTTATCTTGCGAAAATAAACGTTACATTAAATGTATTTTAAACTAATTGAAATTATACCTAGTTAAATTATGCTCATTGTGGTGACATCAACTGAAACATTATCTTATTATCTTTAATAATTATAAAAATGGCCTCGAATTTATACTTGGGGACTCCCTTTAATTAGATACGTTTTTCCTTATATCTAGTTAATTTTAAATAAATTATTTTTATATATTTTTTATTAAAATACTTGCATGTATAGCTCCGGTGCAGAATACCACTACAACTATGACCCACATTTTTGGGGCCCACTTGTGACTTTAAAAGTAAATGACCTGAGTGTTTCGTGGTTCAACCCAGAGTGCCCTGGAACTTGCGATCGAATACGGAAAAAGCCTAGCATTGTTTCCTGTACTGTACATTATCAAATTACTCTTATTTATCTTGAGGAAATATTTTGGTGTTCACTCATAGAACGCTATCGGAATCGAAGTCAACCATAACCACTATAATAGGCCTGTGTTATGGAAACCAGACGACGATAAACGATAGGTGCGATAGGAAACTTATATCGATAAATAGGTACATACTTAAAAACAAATAGCACCCATTCATTACACACAAATATTTAGACACAAATATTCGCCGTTTATGTATTTTAATATTTTAATACTTCAAACTTTTTATCGGGTAGGTACCTCTCAAACACAAAAGTGGGGGTGATTTTTTTTCCGTTTGAACGCTAGTGTGTGGGGTGTCGTTGAATAGGTCTTTTAAAAATATTAGGGGTCTCCAAACATTATTTTTTGATAAAGTCAGCAGTTTTGTAAATATTCGATCCGAAAAATAAAAAAATAGCGTCCCCCCTGTAACTTTTCAACCACGGGTCAAAAAATTATGGAAAAATTCACAAAAATTAGGCCTTATAAGTACTTTTAATGAAATTTATATTGAATAAAATCGCTCGAGCCGTTTTTGAGTTATCGCAAAATTTCATAATTTTCTTTAAAATGACGTAAGTGCCGTACGGTGTCCTTATACTTCGAACGTTACACATATTAGTTAAGTTCCATACTGCATTAACACATTCCGCTCAATCTGGCGCGTATAATCGATAACTTCCAGAAGGTAATAAGTAATTACAGTTACTTTGGCGCTTACGGCCTTTTTTATAGAGCTTGAAATCTTTCTCGTGTTTTAAGCCCGTCTAATTGTGAAGGTTGGGCAACTGTGGAACCCTACACTGAGCGTGGCCCGACATGCTCTTGGCTGGTTTTTCGTAATTTACAGCACCCCAGAAACATCAAACCTAAGATACTTATACTTACCTACTGATGATACATATTTATAAATGTAGGTAGTGTTGTGTTTAACGATATAATTACCTAGGTATCTTATTTCACGGGTGAATCGTTTGCGACATCACAATATTTTAAGACGGAGAGCCATCTTGATTTTAAATACAAGAGGGGGATGCGAAATCATTATCTTTCATGGATTAAATTTTTATTTAAACCTATTAAGTATTTAATATAACTAAGGTATTTGTGGGCGTCCACATTTAACTTACAGCTTAGATACTCTCTTTAAACAACTGATAAAGACAACAGAATATATTGGCCTCGCACTTGCTATAAAGCGGTGGGGACTGGGGATCGTGCGTGTAAACGCACCATACTAGGGTATGGCTAATGCGCATAAGCATTTTAAACAAATATGACACAGAGGCCGCTCCAGTAGCGAAGAATTATGGAATCAAAGGTTTGGTGTGATTGACGTAACGATGTGATAGCACTGATAGCTCAGTTGGTAGAGCACTACGCCGGAAACGTAGGGTCGCAGGTTCGAGTCCTGCTTACATTGCAGTGGATCACTTTACATCTTTCTTTCATAATTTAGCTTTGTGTCAATATTTATAAGAATAATTGGTTTTCGTTCAATGAAAAAACATTCTCCTATTTTCTACCTGCGGAATCCTAAACCTGCTTATGTTTCGAAGTTGTTTCTAGTTTTTTCCACGATTATTAATGTAATAATTGTGTAGATTGTAATCGTTATAAATTAATTTCCTAGCTATTTTCCTGTACAGTCAGCGTCTAATAGTAGCAGTCAAAATGGCCAAATATATGGTAACACAACCTTACGTCTATACAAATAAAGATCTGTTCCGATATAGTTGGCCACCTTGACTGCTACTAGTTATCTGACGCTGACTGTACATTTAAGGTTTCATTTTATTTAACGGAATAATATTTTACTCATTGGCATTCCAATGTAATCGGTACAGGAAATGAAATAGTAAAGATTCCGGGAATGATGTCCTCTAGTGAATATTTTAGCCATCATTTGTAATATTTGACTCAAACACATGCCAAAAAGAAGTCTCTGGTTATTATAGTATAAAAACCCGTCATAGCGTCAATTGAATCGTAAAGGTTAAAAAAACATAATTTATTTTTACCCAAGAATTAATTGACATTAAAAAAGATTTTTTCACAAATCAGTAGTTAAATTTAACCGAAGTTACAGCTTCAGTTAACTAAGTTGGTTGGTTCATTGATTGCAGGCACAACAGCCTGCGAAGCTTGTGGTCTCGTGTTAAAATAATTTTCTCAAACATGCTATGAAATGTCTACATAACGTGCGTTACAGGCATCACGTTTCGGGCGGAAGAACTCGTGAGAACTGTAAAGGAATTTCATACAAAATTGAAGCCCTAGGCTATGAAGTAATGTTTTTTTAAACATGGCGTCTGTGTTCATGAACAGGCTAAACGGCTGAATTATATTTTTTTGAGTGGTGTATTTTTTTATTTCATTGCATATGTTTGAGAAAAGCACTATATACCTACATGCCTTAGCCGTGAAAAGGGCGTGCCGGCTTCGTATCACTATCCGTCTATACGTACTTACCCGGCAAGCCCTTCTTTCGCGGCGTCTGCAGTAATGTACTAATTCCTGGGTCTTGGGTTTTTTTTATGCATTAAAGTATACTCTAACACGTTGCGGTTTTGGCCTGGGATAGTGGCGCTACAAACGACATTCATATGGCTATAATGTGCGTACGTCATGTATACGCATTATAATAATGTCAGTAGCGATTAGTCACCAACCAAATTCAAAACATTGTTTACTGGAATGCTGCTAAATCTTTCGTTCTTCTTTTGAACTAAATACTGAATCGTGTTAATCAAAACTTAACTTTCATCACTTATCTTATGTTAGCCGACTTTTTGAACGCACGGCGTATGTTGGCAACACTGGGTATTGTGAATGGCCGTTGTGATAACAAAACGACTTGTGATATTTAATAAATTGGACGGGGTTTGACTCCCGCCAGTCTTTGAGAGTTTCGGAAATTCATTGCATTCTGCTTTCTTTAACTTCAAGGTTCATTATATATTACATACATAGAATTCTAACACCTATCGGATGTAGGCGTACTTACTGATGGGATGCCTCCATAATAGTGTGGATATGCGTTCAGACTCGTGCCATTTTTGAAATAATTTTGACTTTGATATTTTGAACAAGATCCATTTTGGTCTTGATCCATGAATGATATTGCAGATAAAGATAACTTATTTCTCCGTTGGTACGCCACTGAACTGATAACAATTTGAACACTTATTCGTAGCAATAAGTATGGAGCATTTTCAGCGTTCAGTAGGTATGCCGAGCTCTGACTATAATTTCTGGTTTAGCAATCTATCTGTATTTTATGAAACATGTAATGTCTCATTTGTTTTTACCCTTTTTAGGGTTCCGTACCCAAAGGGTAAAAACGGGACCCTATTACTGAGACTTCGCTGTCCGTCCGTCTGTCACCAGGCTGTATCTCAAGAACGGTGATAGCTAGACAGTTGAAATTTTCACAGATGATGTATTTCTATTGCCGCTATAACAACAAATACAAATATATAAAAATAAAAATAAAATAAAATAAATATTTCAGGGGGGCTCCCATACAACAAACTTGTTATAGATTTTATATATATATGCGCATGAAGGGTTCCGTACCTATATATATAGTTAATTTTTGTGGCTTAAAGTTGTTGTGCATCACCTACTCAATTCTAACTCCTGTTGTTCTACTCCGCTACCTAAAGGTTGTCTGGAAGAGATCGCTATTTAGCGATAAGACCGCCTGTTGTTTACCTCTGTCATTTTTTTACTGTATATCTCTTATGTTTTGTATCCCTGTGTATATTTGAGGTGTGCAATAAAGTGGATTTGTTGTTGTTGTTGTTGTTAATAGTTTAATCTATCTGTAGTTTATCCTAAATTATCCCCACGAAAAAAAACGGTGTCCGTTTATACAGTCTGACCAAAAGAGTAGAAATTAAAAAGTGGCAATACTGTAGTGTCATCCCCGTTATCTTAGATTGATTAGAAAGGGAGAACACAAACTCTGTAACACCGACAAACGTTTCAGCGATTGTTTGATTTCATCGAATGTTCATTGCGTCAACAATGTTGTTCTCTTGAATTAATACGCTTTTCATTTTTATTTTTATTTTATGAGTAAATGCATTCAATAAAATGATACATCGAAAAATTGATAATTTTTGACGACTAAACCCAAATAGTACGCACCTGGATACATAGTCACCATGTAGGCTCAGTATTACAGGGTTCTATGGTTGACTTTTGACGAGTTCAAACTTGAATATTGTCATAAAGACATTAAGTCTAATTTTAACTACCCTGAAAATGTAACATATTGGGCCAGCGATTTGTGTGCCACGGGTTGGCGACGAGTGATCTATGGGACGGCGAGTCGTGATGGGATATGCCCAGATACTCTAATAAAAAAAGACTTAAAATGAATTAATGAATAAATACATATTCATTTGCATTAATCATGGTACAATGGGTCTTAATATATATTCACGTAGTCTGTTTCACACGATTAGCCACCTAGTGGCGTGCAATATTTTGCTTAAATTAAAAGTCGAATATGTTTCTTAATATATTATTGATGTTACTACCTACAACAGGGCTATAGGGATTTATTGGTATATATTTGAAACCTAGTTTGAATTTTTCATTGATAATTTTTATTTCAAAGACTAATCGAAATTGACAAAATACACGCGGAAAATTAGTTTTATAAACTTATTTTCAACATCTTCTTCTTCTTCTTCTTCATGTGCCATCTCCATCCCGGAGGTCGGCGACCATTTTCAACTGCACGCAATAAAAGCATGAAATAGCTACAATGTTACTACCTACCTAGAAAAGTACTTCACCCAAAAGGTAGTTGTGATTATCAATATATTTGTAATAATATGAAAAAATAATAATTATAAAAGGAATCAGGCCTCATTATGGTATTTTATTTACTTTGACTTTGTGTTTTTCATAATAACAATAGTGTCCAACGGACGCCGCGGTCAGAAGCGCAGCTGTGACGCCGAGCACCGTCAGGATGATGTCTCCCGTCGACTTCGAGCCGGGCTCACGCTTGTCGCCACTGGAACAGTAGGTAAACGGATTAAATAATAGTTTAAAGACACTATCCACCGCTCTCTTGCCACCGTTAACGTGCCGGCGTTACTGGGAGTATCGGCCATCGGGCAAGGGACGATGGCATGGGATTCTTGCCCCCGAATACAATTTTGTACCGGATGGGGCCGCAACCTTCATAATAAGTACCTACACCAAAAGGTCAGCCGAAACCCCTGTCCTTCGAAGAGCTGGCAGCTTCCTCGCACAACGTATCAGCATAGTTTTCAGCGAAAAAAATGCTGCCAGCATTTTCGGTACCATACCTCAGTGGAGCAATTTCCTGAGTTTGTTTTAGTTTATTTTAGTTTTAGCTTTTCTGTACATAGTTGTTAGTAGTGTTTAGTTTAAGTTTATATTTACTGTTTCTTTGTTTTTCCTTTGTTTGTGTTGTAATAAATATATACTTGATAATAGTACAAGTTCAGAAAACTAGAGTCAGCCGTAGATATATCGGTAGTTTTTCGGTCTTACCATGGTTCTTGAAACAGACCAAGGTTATTCCGGAGAGCTTGCAAAACTTGGAACTTTTGGCCGCATAGCAGAGAAAAGGTGTATGTAAATAATAATAATAATTTATTTATTTCAGGCATCAAAGGCCCATAGATAAATACCTTACAATCTAACATACATATTAAATATTAAAATAATAAAAACATAAGTAACTAAACTAGGTCACATTTTTCAACAGCGATGTGTTACGCGTGTTCGATGTGTCAGGTAGCCGTCCACGGAAACGCCGGAACATGACACCCTTCGGCCAGTACTCTTCCTTTGTGAAGGTCGCTAGTTGGTCCGTCGGAACTCTTAGCACGAAGGAATTAAAACTCACGTCGTGGCGACATAGATATGTCCCTGAGATGAGCTTTTAAGGAAGCTCAGAGTCACTCAGCGAGCTATGGAAAGAGCTATGCTCGGGATTTGTCTACGAGATCGAATCAGAAATGAGGAGATTCGTAGACGAACCAAGGTCATCGACATAGCAAACCGGGTAAGCAAGCTGAAGTGGCAATGGGCGGGGCACATAGCTCGAAGGACCGATGGCCGTTGGGGCAGAAAAGTTCTCGAGTGGAGACCACGTACCGGCAAGCGCAGTGTAGGACGACCACCCGCAAGGTGGTCGGACGACCTGGTTAGAGTTGCGGGGACTCGCTGGATGCGGGTCGCTGCTATCCGGCCCATGTGGAAATCTATTGAGGAGGCCTGTGTCCAGCGGTGGGCGTCCTGTGGTTGAGATGATGAAAGGACATGACAATGCGATAGGCCGATACAATAACATCTGCAACCGCATCGAGCATACTGCGAGCCCAAGATCGGACAGCTCTACTCAGTGGACCAAAGAACTAATAACTTGATGACAAAGTTTTGCTTGTTATTGTAGAAACTACATTATAGTCTCTAGGGTCTGACTGCGACTAATTGTGTATTGTCCACAAAAAAGATGCAACTACTTTCATCAGTCTACTTACTTACGCCAAGGATCCTTGATTGACCATTTTAGAGCTTTCGAATTTAGCTCGTCTTTGTTGGCCTTAAGCTCGTCCTTATGAATAAACCTGTTGAAAAAAATGTAATGTCAATATGACAAGATTTCATTACTTAGCCATTTATTAGCACTCTTTCTGTATTGTTTCCTACGTACCCGGCACTTCTGCATACTTGGTCCGTATTTATTAGAATCCTGTAAGTAAAGAAATAGATTAATTCAAGCTAAATGCGTGACATAAAAACCGCACAAGTACGAGTCGGGCTCGCGGACCAAGGATTCCGTACAAACACTTATCCTATCTTAACTGGCCGGGTTAGACACAGACAGACAGACGGACGAACAGCGGAGTCTTAGTAATAGTGTCCATATATTTAAACCTTCCTCTTAAATCACTCTATCTTTTGAAAGAAACCGCATCAAAATCCGTGGCGTATAATATTTTCTTCGGTTTCCGCGACTGTCACACATTTAAATAAAACAATTTAAACGGATTATATCGCGTATATTAATTATTTGAGCCTCCCTGATGTTTCGGTACCTTTAAAGATACCGTTGTCAAAGGTTGACTGAGGTAGTTTACACAAATGTAACTTTGACAGAGAAAAATTGTGTTTTATTTAAATCCGTGGCGTCGTGTTAAAGAACTAAGCATACATATTAGAGACAGACAGACAGCAGGAAGTGACTTTGTTTTATAATATGTTTTTTTTTATTTTATTTTTTTATTTTTGTTATGTCATAGGGGGCAAACGAGCAAACGTATCGCCTGATGGAAAGCGATTACCGTCGCCCATAAACACCTGCAACACCAGAGGAGTCACAAGTGCTTGCCTACCCGGAGGACGAAGATAGAATGCCTCTATGCTAGTAATTTCACCGGCTATCTTACCCCCACACCGGAACACAACAATGCGAACATTGCTGTTTGGCGGTGGGTTAGCAGGCAAGACGGTAGTAACAATCCGGACGGACCCTGCACGAGGCCTTACTTCTCTAAAAGTGTAGTTGTAGTGATTACACCATGCACACAGCATGAAACTTTAGTACAAATTCTACCAAATTTCAAGAATAACTTACTTATTTCCATCTAAATTTGCAGACACTGAATTATCTGAAGCAGCACTTGTGATCTGAAATAAAATTTTCATTATACATTTTTCCTGCAAGTACTGACTGCGAAAAAAAAATCGTAACATACTTTTCCTTTTCCATAGTTTAATTATGTAATACAAGATTGAATAGCAGAAGTAATTCTGACTGTAGGTACAGACCTACATAATAGGATTGTTGACTAATGTTGAATTATACAACATACTGTATACCTATATGAATAAAATTTGCTCCATATGTCATGAAACAAAAAAAAATTGAAATCTGTGACGTGAAAGGTAATTTTTTTTAAATCAGAACTACAGAATCCTCATAATTCATTAAATCAATAATTGTAGGATGACCATGAATATAAACTTTTTCACGGTGAAAATGGCAAATTACCTACTAATTTTCTCTATACAAATATTGGTCCCCAACCCACACCACCAGAACCACAGACAACCCACAGAATGACCTCACAATGTAAGTCGCCATTTGTATGGAACGTTTTTAGCGCTCTCTGCCGCAAAATTTATCATCACCTTGAGAAGAAATACCGCAATATGATACTCAACAGCAAATAATGTTGCTCTGAAGTACTTCGACGCGACGCGACTTCGATATTTTTTAGATTTTTACAAATTCGAACGATCGAGTAGGAAAGTAAACTAAAGTAACTACTGCATATGAAAAGTATCGATAATTGGGCTCATCGATATAGGCGATCCCTTGCTGCTAACAGAGGTCATTAAATTTTGTATATTCAGAAGTCAGCCCGTCTAGCACAACTAGGCTTCACGACTTGTCGCGCGACATAGCATTAGTCCAGTAAAAATTGCGTTTTAACCTTTGCAAATTGTAAAGTCTTTGATTTTTGTTTGAGTGCATTATTGATGTTAAGTGGAAGCTAAATTTAAAAATTTAGAAGATTTACTATCATGTTTTTTTTTACTTTTTCTCCTACCGCCTGGCGAGATGGTTTTCAGTTTAAATCTGTCTAATAGTAATAACTCCGTAGGTTCACCTGTGTAATGTTACTTACGTAAAAATATATAAGCAACATGTATTGCATCAACTGTGGTAGGGTTATATTTTTTTTAAATTTTTAATATTTTCACATCTGATTATTTTGAAATTGCTATTAATCATATTTAGATAGTTTTATGTACCAAATCATTACCATATAAAATTACGTATTGTCTTTATCTCATAAAAAAAACGCAAAATTTTAGGAAATTTTTCAGTTGTAACGAATGCATAAGCACAGCTTTTCTAAAATTTTGAAAATAAATTTCTAAAATTACAATTTATCAATACGTCAAAATTGAAAGATATTAGAATTGCCAAAGGTTGACTTACTATTTAACCCCCGACGAAAAAAGAGGGGTGTTATAAGTTTAACATGTGTATCTGTGTATCTGTGTATCTGTGTATCTGTGTATCTGTCTGTGGCATCGTAGCGCCCAAGCGGATGGACCAATTTAAGTGCGGTTTTTTTTAATCGAAATATTTTTCCGTCGAGATGGTTCTTAGCTATGTTTGGTGGAAATAGGACCAATATTTTCCAAGGTATTCAGCTTTCATTGGAACAAGTGACAAGATCTCAGCCAATATTGAAGCTAAGGATTTCAAATTTTGGTTAAATGTTAAGTATTATTAGCATTTTCTATATCACTTACTAAATGAAGGTCTCATGATGACCAGGTAGTTGTAAATGGATATAAGCCAATATTGAAGCTAGGGATTCCAAATTTTGGTTAAATGTTAAGTATTATTAGCATTTTCTATGTCACTTACTAAATGAAGGTCTCATGATGACCAGTTACTTGTTAATGGATCTCAGCCAATATTGAAGCTAAGGATTCAAAATTTTTGTTAAATGTTAAGTATTATTAGCATTTTCTATATCACTTACTAAATGAAGGTCTCAGGATGACCAGCTAGTTGTAAATGGATCTAAGCCAATATTGAAGCTAGGGATTCCAAATTTTGGTTAAATGTTAAGTATTATTAGCATTTTCTATGTCATTTACTAAATGAAGGTCTCATGATGACCAGTTAATTGTTAATGGATCTCAGCCAATATTGAAGCTAAGGATTCCAAATTTTGGTTAAATGTTAAGCATTATTAGCATTTTCTATATCACTTACTAAATGAAAGTCTCATGATGACTAGGTAGTTGTTAATGGATCTCAGCCAATATTGAAGCTAAGGATTCCAAATTTTGGTTAAATGTTAAGTAAGTATTATTAGCATTTTCTATATCGCTCTCTGAATGAAGATCTCATGATAACCATCTAATTGTGAATGGATCTAAGCCAAGCATTTCAAATATTGGTTAAAAGTAAAGTTTTATTAGCGTAATCAACAATTTAATACAATTTTTACAGTACAATAATTTGCTACCTTGGAGCTGAAGATGGTAGGAACTCCTAAACAGCACAAGATAAAACCATGGTGTTTAGGCTCGTCTGATTGTTCTTGATGAGCAATTATCGTTTGTGTACGAAAGTACAGTCGATAATAAAACTGAGTCTCAGAAAAACTTTTTTGACAAAAAAAAACATATTATAATTTCTGTCACAGTACTGGGTCACTGTTTCTAAGTTTCGCAATTCTGCTAAAGCTGAATTGTCATTAGGACTATTGAACAGGTTCCTTTGATTGACCCTGCGAGATTTTAACGTGACTAAATGACACGTAAGCTTTAGCAAAAGTATGTACTCTTGCCTAAGTGAATAACAGCTTTTTAGGATTATGTAGTCAACAAGGAAACCTTATAGTTTCACCATGTCTGTCCGTCCGTCTGTACGTCTGTCAGCAGCTTAGCCCAGAGACAAAGTGGTAGAATAAATGTTAAAATACTTTTTTGTGTACCTTCACTACACGTGAAATAAGTGGGGATGTAATTTTTTTATCGGAATATCCCATGGTGTAGGGTGATTAGGTATTTCAAAACTAAGTCAAGTTACCTAGCATCAACTACAATTATTATGGAGCTAAGTAAGCCACCCATAAATACTATTTGGATCCTGTAGAATAGAAACTTGGTTTTGTTTTAGGCCATAGTAGCAGGTTCTTTCGACTCATCCAGTGCATTTAAAGTATATATTTTGATTGTCTTGGCTTATAACTTCACCTTTTTGTTATTATAAGCATTAATTAGTTTGACTGTAACTATTTTTTCCAAGAATGTTGCTTAAGGCTATTGCAATTAAAATATATCCTAATTTCAATCTTAGAGAAGACGGCATTCGTTACCACTGGCTTGGGATCCTGTTGTACCTACCTACATATAGTCAAGGATCAAGCTCAACGAAAGAATGGAAACCCTGGACCTTAAACGGTATAAAACAAAAATAGTGTTAAAAGAAGAAAATTCCGGGGCGAAAATTCTGTTTGTTTAAAAAATATGAAATAAAAATAAAATTAAAAATTTGAAAAACCCCCGACATGACCACCTGTAAAAAGAAAGAAATAAAATGTACGAAATTTGCCTTTAACATGAACAGTAGAAAAAGAATCCAAGCTTCGTTGCATCGGGGGACCGCTAAGTAAATGAAATGCAATGTACTTACTGAAAATCGTAAGTGGGAAGCCCAAATGCATAGGTACCTAGTTGCAATTTTGCTTTGATAAATATATTTCTTTTCATTTAGGTACTTAGCGGTCCCCCGACGCAACGAAGCTTGGATTCTTTTTCTACTGTTCATTTTAAAGGCAAATTTCGTACATTTTATTTCTTTCTTTTACAGGTGGTCATGTCGGGGGTTATTCAAATTTTTAATTTTATTTTTTACTCTATGTTTACTGGACTACATCGCACGTAACTCTCTCACAGTACTTCGAAGAAAAAATAAGGTTGTATTATGCGCGCGAGAAAGAGTCACGTGTCACAGTTGCGCTAAAGGTGCTGATTATAATTATGACATAATCTGAAACAAACTTACCAGAACTCCCAGAGCTATGACGAAGAGGTAACCTGTGTACATGTTTGTGAAATTTTGATTTCTAATAATATGACACATTCAATACATTAATTACAAATTACAACCACCTCTGGGCAGGTCACGGATGCAAATAATATTTTTCCTGGATTCTTAAAATAATTAAAACAAGCATTGTCCTGTATTGCGTATGCCTAAAAATATGTAGTAACGACATTATTATTATATCGTCCATGACTTCACGTTTGGTAGCCAAGGCCAAAGTAAAATACGTACCTACTTTTTCAGCAGATTGAATTAGGCTACAGTTTCAGCCATCTTAGGAGGTGGGCAGATAAAAAATGTAGGCTGGCGGTTGCGGGTCATACGCGCGAGGTCAGAAAACAAATTGAATGAATACTTCTCGTCGTTGTATTCTAATGTGTTACATTGTTAATGAATATATAAATTAAAGCAATCAAGTTATTTGTAATGGGTTAAATGAAAATCAAAAATCAAACACAGTTTTCTTTATTTGGTCGAAATATTCGAATACAAGAAATAAGTAATACAATAATTTAGGTAGTCCTTTTTAATGGTTGTCTTCGTTAGTATTATCTTATAGTTCCCTAACCTACACAATTAGGCAAAAACTACGAGAGTTTTGGAGTCAACGTCATTAAAATTTATTCTCGTAAATAAATAATGAATAAAGCTACTGATACAGTATGGTAATGAAAATGTTTTATTTTCTTATATTGCAATTTCTGGCATAGATCTCTATACTTACGAGATAATATCAATTTATCAGTAAACTTATCATGTTTGTTTATGATGGTTGCGTTTATCACGTGATAAATAAGTGATAAAGCATCGGTAACTCACACTCGTTTGTCAAAACGTGACGTATGCTTTGTCACTTATTTATCGCGTGATACAAGCAACCATCAAAGGCCGGCAGAATAAAGGTACAATTCCAACACCTACCGAACGCAGGCGTACTTATCTTTATGGAGGGGCTTCATACTTATATAGTGTGGATATGCGTTCACTCTTGGTATTTTTTGATATAATTTCGAAAATATGAGCCATTTTCTTTGATATATTGACCTCCACTTGTTCAATAACTTATTTCTCCGTTCGTTTGGTACGTCACGGAACTGATAACAATTTGAACACTTATTCGTACCAATAATATTTTCAGCGCTCAGTAGGTATACCGAGCTCTGCTACATTCATTTGACCCCTACAAAACAAATGGTGTCCCTTTTTAACACCGACAAACGTTTCAGTGATTGTTTCAAGTCATCGAATTTTCATTTCATCAACAATTATTTTCATCTGGAGGAAAATTGTATCCGGTGTTAATTAACTTAACTTTGGTTTTATAAAACAACCCCAATTATTTTATGGCTATGGAGAAAAATGCTTCCAATGAATGATACATGGCTTTTTTTTTTTTAACATACGAGTTGAACTGTATCTGGGCTAAGCCTTTAATACAAAGATCAAAGCTTAAAGAAAAACTGAATAAGGCCAGGAACACCTGACGAATTTTTCTTTATGCTTTGTGTGTCGATCTTTGCATCGTTTTATTTGAAAGGTTTTTACACCTTAACTAGGGTAGCGAAATGGTTAACACGCTGGACTGGCAATCCAGAGGTACCGGGTTCGATTCCCGGTCTCTTCCACCAGATAGCTCCTTTTTCAATTTTTCTTTAAGCTTTGATCTTTGTATTAAAGGCTTAGATAAAAAAATGTGGTGTTGAGACATTACATGTTTCATACATTTATGTATCTGGGCTGTTTAGCCTTCACTACCAGTGAATCGGACTTTGTGTGGGAGTATAACCTGCTAATGGGATGGGAAAAAATGTAACGTTTGTCGACTAAACTAGGTAAACCCAACTCAATTAGTACTGCACATAGTGCACATGCACCCGGACTTTAAATAGTCACCATGTGTTTGCCACAGGTTGGCGACGAGTGATCTTACCATGGGATATACCCAACGGTCAGATATTCTAATAAAAGAAGATATCTTAAAATCTCATATTCATTAAGATTCGTTTATTATTTAATTGACTTTGTGTTTTGTATAACAATAGTTTCCAACAAATGCCACGGTCAGAAGCGCAGCTGCGACGCCGAGCACCGTCAGGATGATGTCTGCCGTCGACATCGAGCTGGGCTCACGCTTGTCGCCACTGAAACAGTAGGTAAACGGATTAGATATTAGTTAATAACGACATTATCCACCGCTCTTTTACCACCGTTAACGTGCCGGCGTTACTGGAGCCATCGGGCATCGCCTGGGACGATGGCAAGAGACCGGACGGGATGTCCTTGGTTCCGTGGAGGCTGGGACGTGTGCTTGGGATGCCACCACACCACCACGGAATATCTGGCAGAGCGGGTGCGGCTACTGACGCGGCCGAAAAACTAAAGAGCACCAAATATAGGGGTCTTGGCCCCGAATACAATTTTGTACCGGATGGGGTCGAGATGTAGGTCCATGAGGTCACAGCGCCCGCAACCAAAAGGCCAGTAGAGACCCCTGAGGACCGAAGAGCTCGCAGCTTCCTCGCACAACGTATCAGCATAGCTTTCAGCGAGAAATTGCTGCCAGCATTTTCGGTACCATGCCGCAGGGGAGCAATTTCCTGGGTTTGATTTATTCTATTTTAATTTAAGCTGTTTGTACATAGTTGTTGGTAGTATTAAGTTTAATTTTATATTTATTATTTCTTTGTTTTCCCTTGTTTTGTGTTGAAATAAATATATACTTGATAATAGTACATGTGCAGAAAACCAGAGGACACGTTAGATTCCAGCGGTAGAGAGCCTTCCCCACCGTCAGGTCTATCGCCAGTTTCTTCGGTCTGACCATGGTTCTTGAAACTGACCAAGGTTGCTCCGGAGAGCTTGGAAATCTTTAAAACTATTGTCCGCATGGCAGGAAAGAGGTGAAGAGGACATGACAACGCGATAAGCCGATACAATAACATCTGCAACTGCATACTGCGAGCCATAGATCGGACAGCTTGCTGAGCGATGGTCGTTAGGGCCTATGGTCTCGTTTACGGACTCGGACCAAAAAACTAACTTGATGAAAATGTTTTGCTTGTTATTGTAGAAACGACATTATAAGTTGAGTCTAAAGACTGGGACTTATGCATAGTCCATAAAAAGGATGCAACTACTTTCATCAGTATTATAGTCTACTTACGCCAAGGATCCTTGGTTGACGATTTTAGCGCTTTTGACTTTTGGGTTGTCTTTTTTAACCTTAAAGTCGTCCTTATGAACAAACCTGTTGAAAATATGAAATGTCAAAAAAACATGATTTCATCACTAAGCCATATATAAGCAAACTTGTTGAATAGTTTCACGTACCCTGCACTTCTGCATACTTGGTCCGTGTTTATTAGAATCCTGTAAGTAATAAAAATATTAATTCAAGCTAAATTCGAGATCTAACATATAGTACATTTCAGAGGCCGCGAAATAGGGGATTGTTGGCCGAGAAGTAATAGATGGCCAAATGATATCGAGGCCATCTAGAGATACGAGGAATTTATTTGAAAAAATCAATTTATTTTTTTAAGCTGTTCGGGTTAATGTTTTTGCCACCAAATGTTAAGAGGACTCTTTTTATAAAAAAATTTCAAGACCTTATTAATAAGATATTGTTATATATTTTTTACAATAAACGTGATTCCTTGTTTATTTTATTGAATATCTGTTTTAATCTAATTGAATAATCTAGTTAAATGTAAGAAATAAAACGTAAATAAACATGTGCAAACTACTTTTTTTTTATTGTCAGTATGCCATAGATTATCAATAAAAGAAATAAACCCCACTGAAACAAAAGACAATATCATTGTTGGCCACGGCCATAATGTTGTATGAAAATCTTCAACAAGTGCTATACAAAGACGTATTTCGCGTTCTATTACCACGACCATAAGAACGACATTTCCTTGGATGTTTGAGAAAAATATATTGTGGAACTTGTGTTCATCTCAATATTCTCCTAAATATTTGTATGCCTATTCTGAAGAAAGAGCTTACAGGATAGTACTCTGCAGGTCTCAGGAGCATCGAATTTTATTTCATAGAAATTTCATTTCATCGAAAGCATTTTTTTTGTGAAACCATTAAATATTTTGGAATGTAAATGCAAACCTAACCTATATAGGTTGACATTTTCAACATTTCTGAAAATGATGGCTTCCGAGGATAAATGTGTCTATGAAATAAATTTCGATGTTAGAAAAGAAGAAGAACCCCAGTGTAACAAATATTGAAAGTTGCCTATTCAAAATTATATTTTTTGGCTTCACATTGCACCATTGATTCTATGAACATTAGTACAAATTTTGTTACGCGGGTAGGTTAGGTCAAACCTTTAAACGTCAATTTAGGTGCTTTAGAAGCGTTTTCAGCAGGCTGAAAAGTAATTTCAGGCCGTTTCAGGAGTTGCTCTGTCACATATCAAAAGATCAAAATTTCACCCAAGTTGCCGTCGTTTTCAGGCGCCAGAAACATGTTTTCAGTCCGTTTCAGGTGGCCTGAACTGCAACTATTAGATGACGCCATAATCGAAAACCCTTTTTAGGCGTTTTCAGGACCCCTTATGGCCCATATAGGCCTCTGAAGCACAAATCAGTATATGGAGAAATTTCCAGTAGGAGTGACAGAGAGCACGATTAAAAAGAGATAGCTATCTTCGGAACATTCGAGACGTGTGTGAGAGAGATAGCATTACTAGTAAGAGGTCTAGCTATCTAACAAAAACAACTTACTTATTTCCATCTAAATTCGCAGAAACGGAATTATCTGAAGCAGCACTTGTAATCTGGAATAACAATTTTATGAACAGACATAAACTCCGTCCGCCATGTTTTCCTTTAGATTATCTATGGGGTGACGTAGAATACCGAGTAAATAAACAGAAGGGCTATTCCGATGAGCCGTCCCACTCACTCAAATATACTTTGACAGGAGATCGAGAGGGACGGCACTATTTGGAGTCTTCGTAGTAGCCCTTCAGTTTTTTTTACGGTACCGGTGACGTCACTATCATGAGCGAAAATGGCGGACAGCGTTTTAAGCATTTTAAAATACAGAATAAAAACCATATTTTCAATCACTTTTTTTCAGCCATATTCAACTTATGAACTGAAAAATATATGTTTAAGTTTCCTATGCTAAATACTATATGAAATAAACATTAGTTTAATACAATTTAATATGAGTCAACTAGCGTATTATTATGAAGTCGACCAAACTTTATTCCGAGAATAACGCTTACCTTCAGATAGAAATGTCAAACTATTATGGGGCTTTGACATCACCATCCGAGCGCAAGCGATATCTTGGACTAAAAATTCGGTCGAATCCAGCCTGCTAAGGCTACGTATAAAATTGATAGCGGCCTTGAGAAGAAACGCCGTAATATACTCAACAGCAAATAATGTTGCTCTGAAGTAAGCAGCAGGCTTAACACATCTTGCCGCGACTTCGTTTGTCATGCGACTCAACATCACCTTTCTTGCTCACACGGTATTGCATGGGAAGAGACAGGCGATGTTTGTCACGCGCTAATAAGTCACAGACTATCGATAGTGTTTTTATATTATATTATTATATTACCAGAACTCGGAATATAAAGGGCAAAAGTTAATGACAGCTGGTAGCAGCTAGGGATCGCCTATATCGATAACCTCAACTATCGATGCTTTTCCCATCTACTAGTTTGAGTGTGTATTTTCATGTACCTATGTACCCTTCTGGAAACGATTATAAAGTTCACACAGAGCATATTTTAAATGATCGCTAGATTATGAATACCATTGCACTATGAACCAGTTATTATTATCTCTTTATAACCGTTTGTAGATAATAAGATAGAAATAGCTTACTGCTATATCTATATAATACGTATTACCTTTTTTTTTCATAAACATAGATATATCTTTTATTAATAATAATTAACATAAAACCTTAATAAAAATTAAAAACTAGACTTAAAAATAAACTATAGACAAAAAATTTGGCCCAAATCGCCGTCTATTGGCAGCGGGCCCAGAAGGCTGGCAGCATTGCCGCGTTGAATGGCAATGCTGATCCGCTGTGCGAGATATGAACCAGCCCTCAGGTCACGCGTCAACTCGACTAACCTGCGGCTACACTCTTTAAAGACCCTGTTACTACTTATTTAAAATTGACATGTAAAATCTAAAGTTTAGTTTTGAGCTTTTAAGATAATTGCAATACCCTGACACTGCGTCATGTATTGACTGACATGTATGTTAACACCCTACTGTACCTATTCATGACAGCAATAAACGAATACGAATAAACACTAATTTTATAATAAAAAGAGTACAAATTGTCAATTTCGTCAGAATAAGGAAAAAAACTGAGTGAAAGTTCAAAAACCTTTTAAAACAAAGATAAAACAGAATTATGTTGCTATATCATTTCATTTGTATACTTTCATTATTTGTTTATTTTTACAAACAAAACTTGGAACGATAGAGTAGGAAAGTAAACTGAAGTAACTAGTACATAGGAAAAGCATCGATAAGTGGGTTAATCGATATAGGTAGGGCTGCCATCCATTCGGGTTTCCCCGGATTTGTCCTAGTTTGGAGGTCGACCGGGGTCCATCCGGGGGGGTTTCCAAAAAATTTCCGGGGAAAACCGGGATACCTTTCATGTGAATGAAAAGTAAAGCAAATGATTTTTGAATGATATTGTTTTCGGACATGTCCGGGGAAAAAATGCGATTTACTCCAAATGTCCGGGTTTTTTTTAGTTTTTGTTCGGGTTCGGCGAATTTGGAGATGGCAGCCCTAGATATAGGTGATCCCTAGATGCTAGTAGCTGTCATGAATTAAATTGCCTTTATATTCAGAGGATTTTTATTTTAGAGGTCTTTTGTTTTACGACATAAACTGAAACAAACTTACCAGAACTCCCAAAATTATAACGAAGAGCGAACTTGTGTACATGTTTGTCAAATTTTGTTTTCTAATAATATGATACATTCAATACATTAGTTATGAATTACAACCACCTCTGGGCAGGTCACGGAGGCGAATAATAAATTTTCCTGGATTCTTAAAATAATTAAAACAAGCATTGTCCTGTACTGCGTATGTCTAAAAATATGTATTAACTACATTGTTATTATACTGTCCATGACTTCATGTATGGTAGCCAATACCATAAAATACTTACCTACTTATTCAGCATTAAATTAAGGAACAGTTTCAGCCATCTTAGGAGGCAAGCGGATAAAAAATGTAGGCGGTAGCGGGTACAACGCGCGAGGTCAAAAAACAAATTTGACTAATTTTATCTTAAGTTATCCTATGTTAACATTTTGTAACGATTAAATGAATACTTTCTCATCGGTGTATTATAATCCATACTAATATTATAAATGCGAAAGTGTCTGTCTTTCTGTCTGTTACCTCTTCACTCTTAAACCGCTGAACCGATTTAGATGAAATTTGGTATATAGATAGTTTAATTCCCGGGGAAGGACATTGGATACTTTTCATCCCGAATAAATTTAGTGTTCCCGTGGGATGAGCGGGTTACACCGCGGGGCACAGCTAGTGTGTATATAAGTTAGACATTTAATAAGTATATTACAAACAGAACGTAGGGGAGAGTAACCTATATTGAACCGGCGCTTAAATTGGACCACTTCTGTATTTCTACCAAATAACACAATTTATTTACACTGGCAACAAAAAATGAAGCGACGACAGCGCCATAATCATCAGTCCACCAATTTGGTGGACTGTCGTCGCTTCATTTTTTGTAATAAATTGTGTTATTTGGTACAAAAACAGAAGTGGTCCAATTTAAGCGCCGGTTCAATATAGGTTACTCTCCCCTACATTGCTAGTGAATAAATAAATCAAGGCAATCAATTTATTTGTAATGGGTTAAATCAAAGTCAAAAATAAAACTCAGTTTTTCTTTATTTGGTCGAAATATTCGAATACAACAAATAACTAATACAATAATATAGGTAGTCTTTTTAATGGTTGTCTTCGTTAGCATTCTTTTTTACTTTCCTAACCTACACAAATAGGCAAAAACTACGAGTTCTGGAGTCATAACGTCATTAAAAATAAATAGTGAGCATCAAAGTTTAATTCCTTCACATTAGTATAACTTCAAAAAACTTAGTATTTTACCGCAATGCAGTTTTATTTTTACGTAAAACACTTATTTTCGTAAATAAATAATGAATAAAGCAACCGATACAGTATGATAGGGCTCTTTATTATTTTGTAATTTTTGGTATGGATTTGTATACTTCACGAGTTAATATATCAATTTATCAGTAAACTTATCAAATGTTTGCTTATTGACGTATCTGGTCTTAACAGTCCAGGGGGCTTATGATTAGGGCTGCCATCCGTCTGGGTTTCCCCGGATTTGTCCTAGTTTGGAGGACGTCCGGGGGCCGTCCGGGGGGTTTTCAATAAGTGTCCGGGGAAATCCCGGACGCTTTTTATGTGAATGAAAAATAAAGCGACTGTTTTTTGATTCTATTATTTTCGGACACGTCCGGGGAAAAAAGCGATTTACGACAAATGTCCGGGTTTTTTAAGTCCTTGTCCGGGATCAGCGAATTCAGAGATGGCAGCCCTACTTATGATGGTTGCGTTTATCACGTGGTAAATAAGTGATAAAGCATCTGCCACTCACGATTTTGTCAAATCGTGACACATGATGCTATGTCACTTATTTATCGCGTGATAAAATCAACCATCATAGGCCCGCAGATGTCTTTTATTTTTTATTTTCCAATGATCGCTAGTGAAATATACGTTAACATAACTTGTAAGACAAATAATTAACAGCTCTTTAATTTCTCTAATAAGTAGAAAGATAACGACTCCGGATCAAATCACGAAATCATCCCTATAACCTAAAATTGAGTATCTTTGGTAAGGACCGAAACTAGTAGCGAAAACAGTATTTTTTTTTTGGGTACCTATATGTTTCCAAAAAGTTTAGATATTGCCTGGAAACAATATTAAAAAACTTACATTTACTAAATGTTTCCATTATGGAAAATTCCCTGTATGTTTTATTTTTTAATTAACATTACTAAAATCTTAGAACGTTCCACAATTTTTGGATTGGTCCCATTCAGTCATCATATCTTTATCGATATCGATATATAGCAAATTTTGTCAAGGTGCCATAAAAGTTATCGGTACCCGAAATCGTCGATAATCGAAATAATTGATCACTAAAAGGTTAAAAGAAAGCTAGTAATAGTTCATTACATACCCAGGGCGGTGTATTCTTGAATTTCCCAGATCTCAGGTGTTATAAGCGATCTGGGGCATTACGAATTACCACCCTTGGTTTTTTATATATTTGTATAGAATCTTTTTTTTTTTTTTATCGATTCTTATTTTTAATGTGGTAATACCACATTTTTATTTTTATAAATAATGACACAAAGGTAAATTAAGAAAGAAAAATTGAATGCGATCTACTACAATCGAAGCGGGGTTTGAACCCGCGGACCTCTGCGTTTCCGGCGCATTGCTCTTCCAACTGAGCTATCCGATCGCTACGTCAATCACACCAAATCTTTCATCCCTTAATTCTTTACGCTACTGGAGCGCCCTCTGCGTCATATATGTTTTTGAAATGCTTATGCGCATTAGCCATACCCTAGGATGTGCGTTTTTACACACACAATCCCCAATCCCCATTGCTTTACAGCAAGTGTGAAGACTGCGAGAGAGATGACGCTATTCTAAATATTTGTATAGAATCTTTTTTTTTTTTGGTTTGTCTAAAGTTTTACATCAAACAAGGTACCTAACCCAACACAGAACCTACCCGAGCCAGAGCTAAGTATCTTATACTGGCACAGTAGATAAGTTTTCGGTTCCTGACTGCCTTAAAACTGAAGTGATTGTATCGAATTGCTCTAAACAACGTTAGTTCCTGTCTCCAGAAGGCCATCGCTGGGTTCCTCTTCCTCTTCGGGCAGATCTTCCTCGCGGACCAGCGTGTTCGGGATGGTGTAGGCCACACTGCCAAAAGGACCTGTGGATGATATAAAAAGTTTACAATAAGTTAATGATTACGAGAAAGCTACTGAACTTAAAATTTCATCGATTTATGAAACAGGTCTCATTACTTTTATTTTTAATGTAACACACCGCATTGAACTATTGTAACAAAGATCAAAGCACAAAGAAAAATGTAAATGCGTAACCTGGGGGAAGAGACTGGGAGTCGAACCCGGTATCGCTGGATTACCGGTCTTCAACGTGTTAACCCTAACGCGTTAGGGTGATGGAGATGGTGGGGAAGGGTTCCCTCTATGTCGCATACTTTTGTTTGTCCGAAACTGTTTTAGCATAACAGACTTGGCATATTAAGTCTTCGACGAATGGTAATGTCGCAGAAACCTTATTTGGCATAAGTTCTAAATTACCGAAAATGTGTTTGTCCGAAATTGTATTCGCATACCATTGTTTAGGCCGATTATATTTACGAATAATTTGGTTTAGCATAATGGTATTTAGCATATTATCTTTTGACCGAATCTATCTTGGCATACTTAAATTGCTACAAGATAAGCGGGTTAGGTAAGGTTAGAAGTGCATCCCTTGCAAAAACGATCAGCTAGCAGAAAAGTAGTTTACGTTAGGTAAGAACTGTATCCCTCACAAAGAGGAACTGCTAGCAGAAAAGTAGGTTAGGTTAGAACTGCGTCACTCGCAAAAACGATCAGCTAGCAGAAAAGTAGGTTAGGTTAGGTTAGAACTGTATCCCTCACAAAGAGGAACTGCTTTCAGAAAAGTAGGTTAGGTTAGGTTAGAATTGCGTCCCTCGCGAAACGATCAGCTAGCAGAAAAGTAGGTTAGGTTAGGTTAGAACTGCATCCCTCAAAAAAACGAACTGTAAAGTAGGTTAGGTTAGGTTAGAATTGCGTCCCTCGCAAAACGATCAGCTAGCAGAAAAGTAGGTTAAGTTAGGTTAGAACTGCATCCTTCAAAAAAACTAACTGCTATCAGAAAAGTAGGTTACGTTAGGTTAGAACTGCGTTCCTCGCAAAAACTAACTGCTAGCAGAAAATTAGGTTAGGTTAGGTTAGAACTGCATCCCTCACAAAGAGGAACTGCTTTCAGAAAAGTAGGTTAGGTAAGGTTAGAATTGCGTCCCTCGCAAAACGATCAGCTAGCAGAAAAGTAGGTTAGGTTAGGTTAGAACTGCGTCCCTCGTAAAAACGATCAGACAGCATAAAAGTAGGTTAGGTTAGGTTAGAACTGCATCCCTCACAAAGAGGAACTGCTTTCAGAAAAGTAGATTAGGTAAGGTTAGAATTGCGTCCCTCGCAAAACGATCACCTAGCAGAAAAGTAGGTTAGGTTAGGTTAGAACTGCATCCCTCAAAAAAAACGAACTGTAAAGTAGGTTAGGTTAGGTTAGAATTGCGTCCCTCGCAAAACGATCAGCTAGCAGAAAAGTAGGTTAAGTTAGGTTAGAACTGCATCCCTCAAAAAAACGAACTGCTATCAGAAAAGTAGATTAGGTAAGGTTAGAATTGCGTCCCTCGCAAAACGATCAGCTAGCAGAAAAGTAGGTTAGGTTAGGTTAGAACTGCATCCCTCAAAAAAAACGAACTGTAAAGTAGGTTAGGTTAGGTTAGAATTGCGTCCCTCGCAAAACGATCAGCTAGCAGAAAAGTAGGTTAAGTTAGGTTAGAACTGCATCCCTCAAAAAAACGAACTGCTATCAGAAAAGTAGGTTAGGTTAGGTTAGAACTGCGTTCCTCGCAAAAACGAAATGCTAGCACACCCACACTCTTCCCTACAAATACTTGGGTAGGTTCGTTCGTTACCTTTTATCCCTTAGAGCGGAAATAGAAGCCCGCGAAGCGGGGCTTCAGATACTGGTTCTACGATCGTTAGTAAATTAAATTTTCGGAGTGGTGAAAATATGCCTATTCATTTTATGCGTAGACATGATTCGGACAAACAAAAATATGCGCAAATAAATTATGACAAATGAAAATATGCCTATTTATTTTATGTGTAGATATGATTCGGACGAACAAAAATATGCGCAAATAAATTATGACAAACGAATATCTGCGTTATCAAACTATGCGAACCTCGATTATGCCAAAACAGTTTATGCGCAAAGTCAATTATGCCTATATAGATTATGCCATGCAAAATTATGACTAAAAGCTTTATGCCAAAACAGGGGGAACCGGTGGGGAATCCCCACCATCTCCCCACTGGGGATGGGCGAGTTCGATAATCGATCTCTTCCGCCATTTCAATTTTTCTTTGTGCTTTGATCTTTGTAGGTATCAATGATTTAAGACTTAGTTCGTCATTAAATGTTTATATTAAAGCAAAAAATTGGAAAATTTCATGTCTTCGTGTCTTTCCGGGCCAGACGGGTGAATTACCAATAATTCTATCAAAGCCACTATATAAAGCATCGACATTTTTATCCAGTTGCTCATTTTTAGGGTTCCGTACCCAAAGGGTAAAAACGGGACCCTATTACTGAGACTTCGCTGTCCGTCCGTCCATCCGTCCGTCCGTCCGTCCGTCCGTCCGTCCGTCCGTCCGTCCGTCCGTCCGTCCGTCTGTCACCAGGCTGTATCTCAACAACGGTGATAGCTAGACAGTTGAAATTTTCACAGATGATGTATTTCTATTGCCGCTATAACAACAAATACTAAAAATAAAATAAAATAAATATTTAAGGGGGGCTCCCATACAACAAACTTGTTATAGATTATATATATGTATAGGTACGGAACCCTTCATGCGCGAGTCGGGCTCGCACTTGCCCAATTTTTTATATGCCTTAGAGTAGCATCGCAGATTGGATTTTAAACATTTGGTATACGCTGGCAGACGTCATACGTTAAAAAAATACTTCATTAGTTTAACACAATTTCATAGATGTACTAGAATAAGAATAAGAATAAGAATAATTTATTTGCATAGAATAAGTGGGTACAGTGAATTGTCAACAGGTGAACATAGACATTAGGCGGCTTATTCTGCTATATGTACTATTAATACTAGCATGCAAATATATATTTCCTCCAAATTAATTACAGCGTACTCTGAAGCAAAAATTCTTTGACATCATAGTAGCTTTTCTCCAGTAAATAATTTGTCAGGCTATTTTTGAATTTATTTATAGGAAGTTCCTTAATGGTTTTCGGTAACTTATTAAACAGTTTTAAACACATTGCATAGCATTGCTTCATATACAGTGCAGTTCTAGGAACGTGGTCATGCACAAGACGCCCCGTGTTTCTTGTGCAATTTGGAAACACGTCTTTGGCTGTCTTAAACAAATACATTTGTCTTTTTACAAAAATGCAGCTTTCAAGAATATACAGACATGGAAAGGGTAGAATCTTTAATTTTTTAAACATTGGCTTACATGATTTGCCATAAGCTGCATCACATATGGCTCGAATACATTTTTTTTGAGCAATGAACACTCTATTAGAGCTTGTACAATTTCCCCATAGTATTAAACCGTATCTTAAATTAGAGCTGATATATCCATGATACGCTGCTAAAGTGGCTTGCAAACCTGATATGCGCTTTAATCGACGTAAAACGTACGCAAACCTGTTTATTTTACAACATACTTTTTCGACTTGTTTCTGCCAGTCTAAGTATTTGTCCATTTTTAATCCTAGGAATGTTACATCGTCTCTTTCGTGTATAATATTATTTTTATGTTGTAAACTTAATTGTTGCTTTTTACCTCGTTTCGTACTAAAATGGACAAAATTCGTTTTATCCAAATTAATGTTCAAATTATGTCTCTCCAGCCATTCGATCACCGTTTCTAACGTCGTGTTTACTTTACGTTCATGTTTTTTTATACAGTCAGCTTTATTTGAAGTTACAATTATCGAAATATCGTCAGCAAAGAGAACGCATTTTTCAGTTATTGCATCACAAATATCATTTATATAAATAATAAATAGTAGTGGACCAAGCACACTTCCCTGAGGAACACCGAAGTTATTATAATGAGATTCCGATGTATAGTGAATTTCCTCATTTCTATTATTCACTGCGGCAATATCGACAACTTGCTGTCTTCCTAGCAGGTATGTTTGGAACCACCTCAATGCGGGTCCTCTTACCCCATATTTCTCCAGTTTTCCCAATAGCAAAGAGTGATTAACAAAATCGAACGCCTTAGACATGTCTAAAAATACGGCAGTAGTGTGGTTTTTGACGTCAAGACTCTTTGCAACATATTGCACTAAAGAAAAACCAGCAAGTGTCGTGGATTTATTCTTTTGGAACCCATTTTGTTCTTCTTTGATGATATTGTGTTTATTAAAAAAACTCATTATACGCGTATGCATGCACTTTTCAAATATCTTGGACAAGATAGGTATTAGAGTTACAGGACGATAATTACTCATATCTAGTTTATCTTTACTTTTATACATTGGCTTTACTATGGACATTTTTAATATTTCTGGAAAACACCCGTTTTCGAAAGATTGATTTACTAAGTGTGTAATAATCGTTACTAATTGCAATTTACAACCTTTTATAATACTGGTGCTTATTTCATCAAATCCAACTGCATTTGTGTTGTTAAGTGACATGATTATGTTACTAATTTCAATTTCAGAAAACGGTCTTAGAAATATACTATTTTGTATACTTTTTTGCTTATCACCAGAGTATGTAACATGTGTTTTCATTTTATTTGTTAACTCTATATAGTATTTATTAAAGTACGATGCTATTTGGAGGGGGGTTCTAATTATTTTGTTGTTTAATTTTATTTTCTCAATATAAACTGGTTCTTTTGTGTTGTCTGTTTCTGTTTTAATCAATTTCCATGAAGCTCTACACTTATTTTTACTATTCATAATATATTTACTGTTGGTTATATATCGTGACCTATTTATGCATTTTTTTAATAGTTTCGTATATTGGTAGTATTGGCGTTTATTCTGTTCACCATGTCCGTTCTTATAATAATTTACTCTCAGCTGCCTTTTTTTTTTGCAGCTGATTCGAATGCCATTCGAAATCCATTTTGGTGTCTCATGTTTTATAATATTGACTTTTATTCGCTGAACTGGAAAACAGAGCTTGTAAAATAAGGTCAATAATTCGTGAAATGTGTTGAATGCAACGTTAAAATCATTTTCAAAGTACACTTCAGAAAATGACAAACTCTCAAGACATTGCTGAAATTTTATTATATTTTGTGAGCAATAGTCTCTTTTAAATTTATAAATTGATTTAGATTTTACTATATTTGAGTTTATTTTGAAGCTAAGCATTTGAGCAGTATCATGATCGGATAGTCCCAAAGGTAGAATAGTAGCAGTTGCTTTCTTAACGTTACTCATTATGTTGTCTATACATGTTTTTCCTCTAGTTGGTCTTTTTATGTGTAATGTAAGATTAGAAAGTGCCTAGGTACAAACTTCGTCTGCGCGAAACCATTTCCGGATGTCCATAAACCAAAAAATATTAAAGTCGATTGTCTATCTGGTAAACGACGGATTGATTGGTCGAGATGTTATGCCTTGATAAACGGGCGAGACAGTAATATGTTTCTCGGCCGAGACAGTGATGTAAGCGAGTAGCTGTTTACACATGTTTTGAAATTAGCACAGTCAGTTCAGTTCTATTAAGACTTTCGGACATGATGGATCGTAAAAAAATCGCCGAGTGGTGAGACAGTGCACGCGCGTTCAGACCTGCCGAGTGAGCGAGCGAGACAGTGCGGGGTAGCGGGAGGGTAGACACTCGGCCTAGTAGATAGAACGGGAGCCGAGCTACTGTCTTGCCGCTTTGTTCGGCCGAGCTTTCGGCGCTATGTTTATACGCACCGAGAGCACTGTCTCGCCCGTTTTTCGGTACGTGTGATCAAGGCATTAGGATGTTACTCAATTGGAGATTCGGGGATTCCCTACCGTTGTCTGCCGCCTTCTGCGGGAACTCCGTCCTGTGGCGCCAGGCGCGCGCCAGGGAGCCCAGCACGAGCACCACGAGTAGCGCGCCCACCGCGCCCGCCACCCACCACGTCATCTGGAGACTCGCCAGCCTGCGAACAGATAGAACATACCTACTTGTATACACGATGATTTTTAATCGGTGATCAGGAGTAGAAAAATATTAATAATTAGCTAAAATTAAACTTCATACGCGAGGTCTCGCGCAATTACCTCATTGTTTAATTAATTAAAAGTTAAAACATAATTTAAAACTAATGACCACTAGATACATGGTCATCCTACATAAATTATTGAAGTACGATACCTACGTCAAGGTGTCATCGCTTTGGCGGGAAATTTTACGAAATTTTCTACGACTTTGTTTATGTAATGACTAATGACAATGACAAGTTATTACTCATAAATTGTCATTCCCATTAAATTATTAAAGAGGTTGTTAGCACACCGATACAGATTATTTCGGTGACAAGGAATTTAAGACAAAATTGGTTTCAAAATATAAATTATCATAGAAAAATAAAAGTTTGTTTTCATGTAATTACGACTTCAACGTGACCGCCATCAAATTACTGAGTTAGAAAAGTTGGTACCTGATCACCGATTAAAAACCATCGTGTATATGTAAAAATGCATGGCCTGACCAGAAACCGAGTAACTGACTCCTTCTTACATTGTGTTTACTTTATGTAGGTATGTATATAGGTATTTTCTTGTTTTATTTATTTCAGTTAATCATGTACTAATATTTAATAAGTCTTGTTGTGTTACTAACTTAATATGGATCGTTCAGGTCTGAAATAAACGATTTTTATTTTATTTTTTATTTATTTTATTTTTATTGTACCTGACTAGTTTAAGGGACACAGTTCTAATAAGAAAGCTTATCAAACGTACATAAATTGTGATAAACCGTCATACTTTCTTGTAGTTTCTATTCTATTCTAACACTTTTCCTCATTTATATCTTAGAATACACTTTTAATATGTTTCTTCGAGAACTACGTATAGTTAAGTTCATATTACTGTAATAGTTAAGTACTTATCCTTTCTGAAAAAAATACTAACTAGTTTATTTTGGCGTTTCTTCTCAACAGTGGTCTCCTCTTGTGAAATGCCGGTAGACTCAGACATGTAAAAGTGCCCGTGGCCTACTTGCAGAATAAAGTTCATTATTTCATTATATTTCAAAATCCATATTTTAATCACTATAACAGAAACTTAATGACCGGTACTTGATCAGGCACATCATCCCATCGCTCAGGGGGACTATGATGGTTGCGTTTATCACGTGATAAATAAGTGACAATGCATCTGTCAGTCACACCCACATCTTGTCACAACGTGGCGGATGCTTTGTCACTTAGGTATTTATCGCGTGATAAAGCAACCATCATAGGCCCTCAGATGTCCCAACCATGTGTGATACTGATAAGATAACCTAAAGTGTAAATTCACAAGGGCTGGCACTGACAAATTTACAGAAAGTCACACATTTTCTTAAAAAAAGAAATGTTATAAATAAAATACAACAAAATAAGAAATAACGGCATAAAAAAAACTATGGTCCGAAAAGGTCCCACTTCAGCATGATGCTAGTTCGGGAGCCAGAGCTGAACTTCCGGAGGGACCAAAGGTGGCGTCACGGAGATTATAAATAAAAAAAAATTAGGAGTAGGTAAATTACGCGAATTTAGTAAAAATAATCTTTTCACACTTACCCTGTAGTGGTAGGAGCCATGATACCCGACTGTTCAGCACTGGAAATAAAAATGATAAAAATTTAATGCCATGATCAGCACAATGTTGTTACGTTGTTATGGCTGAAATCCGGGACACTAATACTACGGAAGACACCTTCGTACAAACTTGTACTCTGTGTACGCAATAGTTATTGTTAAGATTTTTTTTTCACCATAATGTGCGTACTAAATAATCATACTACAGATGTTTAATGGAAAGGAATTTCGTATGACATGCCTTGCATATTTCATTATAACTTTGGTTGTTCTAAATAATTAAGTTGTACGGTTGGATTAGATAAAGTCTAACTTGCTTGCATTATAAGCGAAGTAATTCAAAGAATATCTTGATGTTTTAATACTTACAGTTTTGTCATAACGCAGGTTTCATTCTCCAGTTTCATGTCGTGTTCGCATTCGCACACCCCTTCTAAACTGCAGGTACCACCGTTACACACACAAGGTACGTAGCAGATAAAAGGATGCGTTACATTTTGGGTGTAGCCATTATCGCAACTGCATTGATTCGGACCAGAGCAACGCCCATTGATGCATCTCTCTTCACATCTCGGTTCACAATCTTTGTCTTTAAGAGTGTAGCCTTCACTACATTCGCATTTGCCGGGAGCAGAGCAGACTCCATGCACACATGATTCGCATTTAGGAACGCATATTTCCTTATATGCACCCTTAGTTTTATACCCTTCAAAGCATTCACAAGTATTCGGAGCTACACAAGACGCGTTGACGCAGGGAGTTTCACAGATGGGCTTGCATTGGTCATCCTTGAACTCGTACCCAGAATTACAGGTGCACACGTTAGGCGCTGAGCAGAAGCCGTTGCTACAATCACTTTTGCATTCAGGTACGCAGATCTCCTTAGGCATATTTTTAATTTCGTATCCTTCAAAACATTTACAAGTATTTGGTGCTACGCACTCTGCATTAACACAGGATGTTACGCAAATAGGTGTGCACTTATCATCTTTGAATTCGTATCCATGATCGCAGGTACAGATGTTAGGTGCTGAGCAGAAGCCATTTCTGCAATCGCTTTTGCACTGAGGCGTGCATTGGTCGTTTTTCATAGCATAGCCTTTGAGACATTCGCAAACGTCCGGACTGACGCATTCTCCGTTGGTGCACTTGGTACACCGGGCGACACATGTGAAGTTGTCGTCTTTGAGTGAGTAACCGTCGTTGCATGTACATTGGTTGTTTGCTGTGCAGACTCCGTTGATGCAAGGGTTGTCGCAGACAGGAGGCAGGCACCTGTTGGGGATGGATGCGTTGTTGAAGATGAGCGGGGGGTCGCAGATGCACACGTTGGGCGCGACGCATTTGCCCCCTTCGCACTCGTCCTCGCAGACAGGCACGCACTTGTCAGTTTCGACATCGTAATCGTAGGAATCGCAGCATATTTCAACTGGCACCTTTTCCACCTGAAAAATAAATGAATCGCTTGAATGTCAGACACTGATTAAATATTTAGTTTATAACCGTCAACTCAAGCAAAACATCTGCAGTTTGTTGCAGGAGTGGCAGCATCGAGACTGTGGTAATCTCAACGATGTTATTTTTAAAACATACTTTGATTACAAGTTAACAGAAATTAAATGCTACGGCCGATATTACGAAGATGAAATTAGCAAAATGGTTTTATTATAACGAACGTCTCAAAAAGCAAAGATTTCTTGACTGGGCAAGATTTGAGTTGTATTTTGATTTAATTTAAACAGACATCACTATTATAATAGACTAACTACATAACTTAGCTACTGTGATAAAAAATGAGTCAGAATAGTATTGTTTCCGCGATTAAATGGGTAGCAATTAGGACTCATGATTTTCATGCCGCCATTTAATGAACAGCGATAGGATATCAGAGGAGCCATTATTATTAATTAATACTGAGTCACTGTTATTCGTGGCCTACACAAAATATTTACTGTCAAAGCTTTACCGACTGATTTATACTCTGAAGGTAGTCTACCTTATAAATTAGTGAAACATGTAAAGTCTCATTTTTAATGTGGATACACCACATTTTTTATAGGTATTGATACAAAGATCAAAGCGCAAAGATTTTTTTAATGCGTAACTCGGTGGAAGAGACCGTGAATCGAACACGTTACCTCTGGATTACCGGTCCCGCGTTTAACCTTTCTGCCACCCTAACGCCAGATAACCTTTCGATTTTTTCCTTATGCTTTGTGTGTCGATCTTTGCATTGTGCATTGTTTATTTGACCCTTCCTTATTTATTAATATCTATACACCTCTAAACCTCTAAAATCCTATAAAATAATGTATCTATAAAGAGAGGTCATGCCTAGGCAAAAATCTTAACAACGAGACGAGATTCGCATGCGCTTGGTATGATACTGTTTGGTATGAAAATTGCTTACAGATCTATCTGAATATTTAGTACGCTTATCACACCAAAACGGCTGCATAGATTTAAATAAAATAAAAAACATTTTTTCTAGGAAAGCGGAATATCTACGAGTAATAGAGAAGAATGGAGAAAGAAAACATGCTGCGCCGACCCCAAATAAATGGGATAAGGGCAAGGAATGATGATGATGATGATTTTGATGATGAAAGCGGGATATCTAAAGATGTGGATAAATGTTGTGGCAGGAACTTCATTCTTGAAAACCCGGATAAAGCTGTGGGAAAATGCTAGCGTAAATCTATGCAAACTTGCGATTTGAAAAAAACATTCTGCAATTTTATTAGTGATGTTTTGTGACAAATGCAGATATAAAATATTTATTTTGCGAAAAATGAGGTATATATGATTGTTATATTTAATAAAGTTGAGTGTGATTGTAGTAAAGTAACTTAAATATTTCTCTTACTCTATAAGTATATTATTATTATCTTACCACAACAGTTTTCTTCTTTTGTGGGCATATTTTTCCTCTTCCGCAAGGCACCTTCACATCGATGATTTTTAATTTCGTTTTACTGAAAAGAGACAAGGGCTTGATTATTTCAATACATAAGTATCAGAAATTAGAAAGTATTTTAAACGCACACGCACTATGAGTTCATATATATAATATAAATTATGATATTATGAAAACTATTCATCATAATGTAAGATTAATATGAGTCCCGAACTCACAAATTAAAGCTTGTAACGCACTTCAAAAATAAGGGTAAGTACAAAGTACAGTCAACGAATTAGATTTCTAGGCCACTATAGAACCTTGTCACAGTGACCATGATATGAGATTTCAAGCTGCTTTCATATTGACGTTCACTGTGACAAGGTACGAAATGGCCTAGGAATCAAATTGGTTGACTGTACATTGTTTACATTGAAACTAAAAATTTAAAAAAAACAGGCGTGGTTCGAACTCGCGTTTCCAACGGCTTGCCGGGCCGTTTACACGGGCGTTTTACCTATTAAACCACCGAACCGATGTGCCATTAAATTTTTCAACCAGGGTGGCATCGTAGCTCCATCTACCGTAAATATTCTGACGTTATAGTCGGCACCATCGTCTCAAATTATGTTGAAAATCGGTAGATTTGCACCGAAACCAATTAATTTATACTTTAATAGAATTTAAGGCTACATCCGTCAACATTTTATATTACGTGAACGGACCCTGAAACAATCCTGTACCGTACCCATCGTTGAAGAAGGTTTTTGCTAGTTATTGCGGGTCAATGACCGCACGCGGTCAGGAAAGGGACACTTTTGGCCCGCAAAATAACAATGCATAGAACGCCCTTGGGGCAACACCGTATTTGAAATGGCCATGGTCATTGACCAAAATGATCTTCTTTACATTTTAAGTTCTATTGCTATAATGAAAATCCACATAATTAGTCTTTTATTAAATTCTAAGATTAGATGAATAATAAATGTGGCATTTCCACAAAAGAAAACAGAATTATCAAAATTCTGCCAATATTGACAATAGCGCCATCTCTCTCGCCGCTCTAGCACTTTCTGGGGAGGCAATAAGGGCAGGGGTGTCGCGTAAACGCATGTCCTGAAAGTATGGACCGGGCCACATCACCACGGTACGGCACCAGCCACCGTGTAAGGGCCAAAACATAATGACAAGACACAAGACACGACATCGCATCGTCGTACGTCGCGCCGTCCTGCCATGATGCGATATCGTGTCGTGGAAATGCATAAATCCAAAATGAACTTTATCTTCATGCGACAAGATACAAAATTTAAATTCAATTTACAATCTCACGACGTCGCATCGTGGCACGGTGCCGTCTGAGGTGCCGTGTTCGGCGCACCGATCGTTTTCGTTTCGCTGTTGTTTAGTTCGCACGTTAATTCAGTGAATAAAGGATTTTGACCTTACAAACGGTCCGGTAGTTTTGAATTTTTGATATATTGTCTAGGATGGTTAGTCAGTGTTTAAAATGCAAATAATAATAATAATAATAAACTTTATTTATTCAGACAACGAGATCCACATTTTGTTAGTATTTTACTTATAACTATGTTAGTATTCAAACTTAGCTAACGACATTGTATTTTTAATTAAGTGTTGCATTATTGAGCACTCACCTCTTAAAGCAATGGTCTTCAGGAGGCTGTTTGAGCTGCCACGTATTCTGATCAAAAGAGATGCCATCTTTTTACGCAGTACAGCAGAAAAACTGTCCACTCGAGCTTCAGCAAACATGGCGGACGCGCTGCAGAATCGTGGCAGTCCCAACAGCGCCCTGAAGGCGTTATTATATTGGACGCGCAGAGAGCTGAGCGACCGTTGCGAACAGTTCACCCACAGAGCACCCGAGTACAGCGACGTGCAGTATGCTCTAAAAAGAGTTATTTTGACTGCAGCCGTACACCGAGCGAATCTGCGAGCCAGCATGTTCGCTCGAACCGCCAGCGCCCTGCGTTCCCGCTCGACATCCACATCGTCCTTGAAGTTGTCAGACAAATAGTGGCCTAGATATTTGAACTGGCTGACTCTGCTGACTGGAGCCCCGTTTAACAAGACCGGAAGTGATACATCCGGGGCTTCCATGCCTGGAGCCCTAAAATGCACAATTCCCCCCCCCCCCCCCCCCCCGCGCCCGCCGCCATATTGAAAAAACCGGCCCTCCATATTTTTGCTCATATCTTCCTTTAGGAGCATTTTAGCTAGAAGAAAGCTTCGACAATGTTATAGAGAGTTAAATTTACTACATTTTCCATTTTATATTTTGTTTCTAGGACAGATAGTAACGGAGATATGCACATTTAAAAAGACTTAAGAAATTGCAATTTCTGGATTATATCTTCGTTTAGGAGCATTTTAGCTAGAACAGTGCTTGGGCAATTTTGTAGAGAATTAAATTTACTATAATTTACATTTCAAATTTTGTTTCTTATAGTACTTTAGTCTCTATTCACCGTATTACGTGTACCTATGCAGATAAAGTTGCTTAATAAATTGTTTGATGCGTCAAAAAAACAATCAACAATCAGGGGGCATGTTATAGTTGCGTTTATCACATGATAAGTGACAAAGCATCCGTCACTCACATTCGCATTTTTTCAAAACGTGGCGGTTGCTTGTGATAAAAGCAACCATCATAGGCGCCCAGCAGGATTCACAAGGAAGTGGGACGCGATCTAGGAAAACCAAACGTGTTGTGTGATCTGTTATTTATTTATGTATATTATTAAATTTGAGGAACACGTACGGAAAATTACGAAGGAAAATTTTTGCGTGGGCTCTTTTTCGACGCGGGTTAATAAGTTTTATTGTAGACTGTACTTTTCTATGAATAATGAATGCATTAGTTCCTGTGACCAACACTCGGCTCAATCATCAGATCAAATTGTCATAATATTGCATTGTTACATAAGAATAAATTATGAACGAAATTTTTTATGTGATCCAATGCAATATACCTAAGCAGGAATCGAACGTGCGACCATACGTTCTCCCAACTGAGCTTTCACACCGTTACAATAATATTAAAATTACCCAAGACTGCAAACCGTAATACTGTTTTAAGAAAGAGGCTCTTAGAAAATTAAAATAATAAGTAAAAGTTACCTTGCGATCTTCACACACACTCCCGGTTCTCCCTGCTTCATTGCATCAGTCCACTCCACCATTAACACCAAAGTCAACAATATCCAAAAGAGATGCATCACGAAACATTCAATAATACACAAAACACAACACTACAATCTTAATTTAAAAGAAGCTGGCCACAACAATTCAAACAAAAAAAAAAAAACAAAATATAATCAGTGCTGGCCGCTAACAGTCTCAATTAAAAAAAAACAGTGCCTCGGTCAAATGACTGAATGATAATGGCACGGCCTCGCCAATGCCTCGATTGCGATATCACTTCCTCCGCCCACAGAACACCTAAGGATTCAAAATTAACGGTTCACAGTTTTACGCAAAATCTGTCTCAAAAGGTGACATCTTTGTGCTTTACTAGTTTGCGGTCAGCTTTGAAAAATTAAAAGATTTCTTCTTCAGTATCTCCCAAATAGACTATTTAAAAATCAATAATGTTTATATATGAAAAAAATATACAAATTTCAAGTAATAATGTGTCATGGTGTATGTAAATCTCATAAATTATGTCGAATAAGCACAAGCTAAGTGACGATCATTCTCGCATATGTGGATCAATTTTTGGAGTCACTTAATGATGCAACTACATAACTTGGTCTTAAAGTATCAGGCCTAATATCGTCGTATTTTGAAAGAACCGTACGGTTAGAGTTTAAAAAAACATTGTAAGGTTTTCGTCATATTTCATTTGTGAAAAATGTTTGAACATTCGCTATAGCCCACGATAAACTAAGCACCGTAAATGCGTTGTTTACGACTGTCCGGCAGTCGATGGAATACCGAACGGGTCGCCTGGAGAATTAATAGCGCACGGGCTAAGTACAGGATGTTGGATATATTCATTGAACAATGGTGCCGATTTCGATCTGTTTGGCTCAAGTTGGCAGTCTGTTCTCAAATCGACGCAAGGAAATATTTTGCGGGTTTTCTGCTGTTCTAACACAACTGCGTTACGCGACTCTTTCTAGCGCGACAAATATTACCAATGTCTTTCCATTCAGCAACTCCATATCTTTCTATGGATTACTGTGTGAGGATGACGGGCGACGCTATGTGACGCGACAAGAGTTGCGTAGCATAGTTGTGCTACGTCTGGGCTGGTCTAGCATAACCACGACTACGCTTGTTACATGGTACAGTTTCTCGCATTCAGTGCAAAAGAGATAGGTAATATTTGACCGCAACAGAGTCGTGTGTTACTATTAAACTAGAAGTACGGCACTAGTGGTCTATGTATCCTCTCCCGAAAAACATTCTTCGTTTTAGTGTGCTCCTTTGTTGATTTATTGGGGTGTTAGTTTATACTTTTTTCGTGACACCATTCAATCTTGCATCGATACCTCTTAATGCCAACAAGCTTGTTTGAATGAGAATCGCAATTAAACTCAAAGTAAATATGGAATATGCCCAGGCGTTCCCTGTTGGCCTGACGCCCTTTTGGCGCGCCAACGAGTTTCATGTATGGGAAAAGTTCGCGGTATTCTAATTTGCGTCTATTTGGCACGGTTTATATTAAATATCGAGCGTAGACAGTTCGGATTAATAAAGCCCACGTATATCTCTGCAAATATTGAGGAAAAATAGATGTAGTTGGCCACTATAGAAACAGATTAGATAAACATTTTGTACACAAAAATTTACGTTTCGGCGCTGCAATCAGTTCCAATAATTGGTTCTTCCGTGAGTAAACTTTAATTTATCATATTTTATAAAGAAATATAAGATAAGTGCAGAAATTTGGATGTTAACCTATAAATATTCCTGATCGTTTTGATTGCACACTGATTTTTCAGTTCTCTGTCGACCGACTCCAATTATTTGTAACCTAAACAAATATAACTATTTATTTTCTGATAAAACTTGCTTATGGTTGAGTTCGGAAGAACCTTCTCTTTTATTTCGCCGATTGCATTCAGGAGCTCGTAGTCATAGTAAAATTAAACTCAACACTCTGCAGTACACGTGCGGATGTACTGCAGATATAGATGCGGCACTACGATTACTGTGAAGAAAATATTTAGCACGAATATAAAGGTATCGATAAAAAAAACTAATCTTATGTAGGCTATCCGATAGTCGGACAAAACTGTAAAAAAAATCTATAAAACTGTCGCGAGTGAAAGACGAGCTCACGCTTGTAAGCAAAATTTACTTTACTTGTGCCATTATGGCACCATCTTATTGTTACGCCGGTAGGTTAGGTCAAAAACTTTGAACGTCAATTTCAGTGCTTTAGAGGCGTTTTCAGCAGGCTGAAAAGTCATTTCAGGCCGTTTCAGAAGTTGCTCAATCACATATCTAAAGATCGAAATTTCACCCAAGTTGCCGTCGTTTTCAGGCGCCTGAAACATGTTTTCAGTCCGTTTCAGGGCACCCTCTATCAGATGACGCCATAACCTGAAAACCCGTTTTCAGGCGTTTTCAGGACCCCTTATGGGCCTCTGAAGCACAAATCGTTATATGGCGAAATATCCCGTAGGAGTGACAGAGATAGCACTAGTAGAATGAGATAGCTATACTCGGAACATTCGAGAAGTGTGTGACAGAGATAGGACTACTAGAAAGAGATAGCTATACTCGGAACATTCGAGAAGGGAGTGACAGAGAGTGCACCATTAGAGAGAGACATATATGGCCTCGAATGTTCTCGGCCCTCACACTGGACCTTACTAGAATATTCGCGATATGTGTGGACAATGCGTCCAGAACGGTTCCGTGGGATATATAAGGCGCCGACGGCCGGCGTGAGTTAGTTACATTTTAACTGCGATCGAATGCTAGTACAAGGATAATCGGAGAGAAAGACTCTTGAGTGATTAGTGCGCTTTAAGTACAGTTCGTGTGAATAGCGAGTGCGTTATTTGTGTAATAGTGTTTGTGTTAATTAGTGGATTTTAAGTACAGTTCGTGTGAATTGTAAGTGCGTAATTTCGGTAATAAAGTGTGTGTTTTCATTTGTGGATTAATTTGTGCTTTTCTATCAAATACGAACCCCACGCTCGTAACATTTGGTGTCAGAAGTGGGATAGAAAATGCCGTTAATGCCACGAGAAACCGAGCCGAAAGGAGTGACGACGCGAAGCCAAACTTCTGGACCTGGAGATTCTACGCCTGGTTCCTCGGATTCACCTGCTCAACCTGCACAGGGAGTGGACCTCAACGCCATCTTTGTCCTCCTAAAAGAACAGTCGAGGAAACAGGACGAACAGGTGAGGAAACAGGACGAACAGGCGAGGAAACAGGACGAACAGGCGAAGAAACAGGACGAACAAGCGAGAATGCTCCGTGAGGTACACGAGTCCATGACACAATGGAAGAATGAAATGCTTGAGATACAGGAAAAACTGTCCGACATGGACATAAAATTGGAAAGTCGAGTCCATGAGGTCGATGAAAAGGTGGAAACTGTCAAGGAGGACGTCGAAGCCTATAAGAACCGCCTCCAGAAATTAGAAGTTAAAGTGGCTAGTGGTACGAGCACCTGTGTACCCGTCGAATCGGTGGCTGGAGGTGGCAGGTTCAAAGTGCCCCCTTTTGATGGTACTTCATCGTGGACCGCCTATAAGCTGCAGTTTGAGTCCGTTTCCCAGGCTAATGGCTGGAGTAAGGAGCAAGCCAGGACAGCACTGACGTTGGCGCTGCGCGACGAGGCCCTTACCATACTCGAAGCTTTGGGGAACGACCGGACGTACGACCGCCTTCTGGAAGCCTTGGAGGCACGTTACGGCGACAGTCACCTGGAGCACGTATACCGAGCCCAGTTAAAGGATAGGACGCAAGGACGTAACGAGTCCTTACAACAGTGGGCCTTGGAAATCGAGAAGTTGGTTAGGAAGGCCTATCAACGTACGTCAGCATCCTTTGTGGACAGTATGCTAGTGCAGGCCTTCATCGATGGGATCCGGGATCTGGAAGTGAGGGCAGCCGTGCGATTGGGACATCACGGCAGCCTGAAAGATGCCGTAGCCCACGCTCTCGAGGTGGAAGCTGTACGACAGGACTCATCCAGGCCTTTCAGGGTGCGAGAAGTGTCGACTACGAAGCCGGTAGATTCTCGCCGCGAATTCGGGCCACGTTGTTACCAATGTGGAGAACGTGGTCACCTGCAGTCAGGCTGTCCGAAAAGGAATAGAAGGGACAGAGACCCCGCTCCAATGGCGAGGGCAATAGGCTCTGTGGAGTCAGAGCCCCAACAGGGAAACGAATAAAAGCCAGGACTATGGGACGAGTGCTGGCTGGTGGTCGAAATGTCCCAATTATGATCTCACAGGCGAACGACGGGAATAGTCTGGTCGTCAAAGGAGAAATTGGTGGAATACCATGTCTCCTTACTATAGACACCGGAGCTTCTCGGACGGTGATCAGCTCACGGCTACTGAAACACCTGACCGGAGATCATCTAGTCCGACCTAGGCATCTCCAGCTGCAGACCGCTACCGGCCAGTACATTTCCGTCCAAGGAGAGCGAGGGTTGGCTGTGAAAATAGGTGAAAAAGAATACTGGCATAAAGTGATCGTTGCTAACATCGTGGACGACTGCATTATTGGTTTGGATTTTATGAGGAGATATGACTGTAAAATCGACTTGAAGGTTGGAGTTCTAAAGTTTGGAGTTGATGAGATTCCAATACAAGGTGGAGTAAATGGAAATGTCTACTGTACCAGGAGAACCATTCTTCAACCAAGGTCGCAGGTTTTAGTTCCAGTGAAATTGCCGAACTCCACAAGGCCGCAATCTCACCGCTGTGTGGTGGTGGAGAGGTTGGATGCTGATAAACCGTGGATAACAGCCCGTACAATGGTAACCACGGCATCTACAGCATTTGTAAGGATCCTTAATCCAAGTGACACGGAATGCGTCCTCAATAAAGGAACGCTGGTCGGATCATGCGAAGAGATTTCTTGGATAAGAGGCTGTAGGGAATCTGAGGTAAGCGTGAAACCTGGGCATGTTAAGCCTTCAGTGGATGTTGAAAAATTACTAAATGACTCCAGGGAGCACCTTACCGAGGATCAATTCCTTAAGGCGCGTAGCTTACTGCTACGATATCGCAACGCCTTTTCTTCGCATGACGATGACATTGGAAGAACTGGAGTGGTTCAGCATGAGATCGACACTGGGGAAACTATGCCTATCCGACAGCGCCCTCGGAGAGTTCCAGTAGCTCGGGAGAAGGAGGTTGAGGGCATGATCGAGGAAATGCAAAGAAGCGGCGTTATTGAACCTTCAACAAGCCCGTGGTGTTCTCCCGTAGTTTTGGTTAAGAAGAAGGACGGCACCATGAGATTCTGTATTGACTACCGTCGACTTAATGATGTGACCAAGAAGGACAGCTACCCACTTCCTCGAATCGACGACACCTTAGACACGTTGAACGGAATGAAATGGTTTTCAACGTTGGATCTGAAAAGTGGCTATTGGCAAGTCGAAATCAAGGACAAGGATAAAGAGAAGACGGCCTTCTCTACTGGCAAGGGACTCTGGCAGTTCAATGTTATGCCATTTGGACTGTGTAATGCACCAGCCACATTTGAGAGATTAATGGAACAAATATTAGCTGGACTTCTAGGAGAAACTTGTTTGGTCTATTTGGATGACATCATTATCGTTGGTAGAGACTTCGATGATCACTTGAATAAATTGGAGCAGGTGCTAGCTAAACTACGAGGGGCAAATTTAAAACTCAGTCCGAAGAAATGCTCGTTTTTCAAACGTAAAGTGAATTACTTGGGACACGTGATTTCGAAGGACGGCATTCAAACAGATCCTGAGAAGATTAGCGCCGTGAAGGATTGGCCGACGCCAAAAGACAAGACTGCAGTACGTGCCTTCTTGGGGCTTTGCTCATACTACAGACGTTTTGTAAAGAACTTCTCGGATATAGCAAAGCCTTTGCATCAACTAACGGAAGAAAAACGATCATTTGACTGGAACGAACAATGTGAGTCAAGTTTCAACGAGCTTAAAGGAAGACTTTGTGAAACGCCAATTTTGGGGTATCCAGACCCGGAAGTGGATTTCATTGTGGACACAGATGCTAGCAACACTGGTATTGGAGGTGTCTTGTCGCAAAAGAAAGGAGACAACGAAGTTGTGATTGCATATTTCAGTAAGTCACTGTCGAAACCAGAGAGGAATTACTGTGTCACTCGGAGGGAATTGCTAGCAGTTTTCAAGACGTTACAGCATTTCAGCAAATACCTGCTGGGAAGGAAGTTTCGTATCAGAACTGACCATGCTGCTTTAAAGTGGTTGCTAGAATTTAAAAATCGCGAGGGACAAGTGGCAAGATGGATTGAACAACTGCAGGAGTATGATTTCATCATCGAACACCGTAGTGGAAAATCGCATGGAAATGCTGACGCCCTATCACGAAGACCTTGTGCGGACGACTGTAAACATTGCTCAAGACAAGAAGACAAGGAATGTGTTCGAATGATAAGAACTGATACGGTTAGCGACGAGTGGAATGATGAAATCATGCAGCAAGCGCAACAAGAGGACCCTGACGTGAGACCCATTTTTGATTGGATTAATGCTGGTGCGCCTAAACCAAGATGGTGTGATGTAGCTCCAATGAGTGCAGTAACGAAAAGCTACTGGGCACAATGGGATAGCTTGGTTATGCATAATGGCGTTCTATGTAGAAAATGGGAATCAACAAATGGGAAGGATGCCCACCTGCAAGTCGTTGTCCCAAAGAAAAGGGTGAAAGATGTTTTGAGAAGCTTTCACGATGGAGCATCCGGTGGACACCTTGGAGTAAAAAGGACCCTAATGAAAATTCGGCAACGCTTTTATTGGATTCACTGCCGAGAAGATGTTGAAAATTGGTGTAAACGATGCACTAACTGCGCATCAGTCAAGGGACCGCATACCCGTAGCCGAGGAACACTCAAGTTGTACAACGTTGGAGCCCCTTGGGAAAGGGTTGCATTAGACGTCGCAGGACCATTCCCAGCATCTGACTCCGGAAACAAGTACATTCTTGTCGTGATGGATTACTTCACGAAGTGGCCTGAAGTATTTGCGATTCCTAACCAAGAAGCTGTCACCATAGCGGAAAAGCTAGTGAACGAAGTGTTTTGTCGCTTTGGAGTGCCACTCGAAATCCACAGTGATCAAGGACGAAACTTCGAATCTGCGGTCTTTCAGGAGACTTGTCGCATAATGGGAATTCATAAGACGAGGACCACGGCGTATCATCCACAGTCAGATGGAATGGTTGAGAGATTTAACCAGACACTGGAGAGACATCTAGCCAAGGTCGTTGAGAGCCATCAAAAAGATTGGGATCGGCATATCCCCCTCTTCCTGTTGTCTTATAGGTCGGCAACTCACGAAAGTACGGCGGTTACTCCATCGTATGCGAATTTTGGAAGGGAACTCCGTTTGCCTGCAGATCTACTGACTGGACGTCCGCCTGATACACCAAGGACCATCACGGAATATGCAAGTGATTTGCGGGATCGGATTGATGATGTTCACAGCCTGGTACGTGAACACGGGCTCCACGCTAGCATAAAGATGAAAACCCGATATGACCGGAAGTCTTATCAAGTGGGTTTTGAGGAAGGTTCGTTGGTGTGGCTACATAACCCTATGCGACGAGTAGGAAAGTCCCCGAAACTATCTCCGAATTGGGAAGGGCCTTACAAGGTAGTCACCAAAATAAACGACGTCACGTATCGAATCCAGCGGAATCCTCGTAGCCCGAGCAAGATTGTTCATGTTGACCGGCTGGCCAGATACCACGGAAATAATGATGCTCGGGACGAGCATGTCTTAGGAGGGGGTAGTGTTACGCCGGTAGGTTAGGTCAAAAACTTTGAACGTCAATTTCAGTGCTTTAGAGGCGTTTTCAGCAGGCTGAAAAGTCATTTCAGGCCGTTTCAGAAGTTGCTCAATCACATATCTAAAGATCGAAATTTCACCCAAGTTGCCGTCGTTTTCAGGCGCCTGAAACATGTTTTCAGTCCGTTTCAGGGCACCCTCTATCAGATGACGCCATAACCTGAAAACCCGTTTTCAGGCGTTTTCAGGACCCCTTATGGGCCTCTGAAGCACAAATCGTTATATGGCGAAATATCCCGTAGGAGTGACAGAGATAGCACTAGTAGAATGAGATAGCTATACTCGGAACATTCGAGAAGTGTGTGACAGAGATAGGACTACTAGAAAGAGATAGCTATACTCGGAACATTCGAGAAGGGAGTGACAGAGAGTGCACCATTAGAGAGAGACATATATGGCCTCGAATGTTCTCGGCCCTCACACTGGACCTTACTAGAATATTCGCGATATGTGTGGACAATGCGTCCAGAACGGTTCCGTGGGATATATAAGGCGCCGACGGCCGGCGTGAGTTAGTTACATTTTAACTGCGATCGAATGCTAGTACAAGGATAATCGGAGAGAAAGACTCTTGAGTGATTAGTGCGCTTTAAGTACAGTTCGTGTGAATAGCGAGTGCGTTATTTGTGTAATAGTGTTTGTGTTAATTAGTGGATTTTAAGTACAGTTCGTGTGAATTGTAAGTGCGTAATTTCGGTAATAAAGTGTGTGTTTTCATTTGTGGATTAATTTGTGCTTTTCTATCAAATACGAACCCCACGCTCGTAACATTATCATTTCAATAGCGACCTACCTAGTCAGTACTCATATAGCTCGAGTTAAGTTATTAATTTTATTATATAATATTTTTTTCTGTAATAAACTTCAACTTAATAAATAACAAAAAATTGATTGAGTAATTTAATAACATGTCCTAAATACTGTACCTATACAGAAAATGAAGTAGGTCCAAACATCATCGTCAAATGCTTTTCAAGTTTTTTTTGGACTATACATACATTGTCATGTAGCAAAGTCAAAGTCAAAGTCATTTATTCTGCTTAAAACGTGGTACATAAGATGTTCAGACAGGTAAATAGAGAAACACACATTTCACCAGTAACTGGCATGCAAAATGGACACATGAAACAATAGACTTTACATATAGTCATTATCTCAAATGACAATATTACTTACAATACAATGTCAATATTCATTATTCAAAATAAAAGTAAGATAATTTATAATACACAACACTCAAGCTTTATAGTAATCAAAAAAATCATTTACGCAGTAGAAACATTCTTGAATAAGCCATTTTTTTAATCTAATTTTAGATAAAGTAAGCGGCAATTCCTTAACAACACTTTCCAAGGTTATGCAAGCCAATATGAGAACGGTACATGCTAACACAGGCTTGGCAAACGTAAGAAACGGCCTGCCCGCGGCGAGCAAGGACCGAGCTGATGTGAAAACAACAACTTGCCAAAAACAGAATGTGTCTTACAGAAATGTGTTGAAACAAAAATATGTCTAATCGAAGTTCGAAAAAGAATGGAATAAATCCCAGTTAGTAACGATTATGTGATGTGCCTTATCTACCCTTTATCACGTCTCTGCACAATCCCAGTGTCGTACATATAGGTTTTTTTATGGATATCCGCCGGTTTAGTCATGCAGCGTGCGAACAAGATACGAACGCCATTTTCTTTCATGCCATAATGTATGAATATGAATGCCAAGTATCATGCAGATACATTTGCACTCTTGAAATAATAGGAGAAGTATGTGACACTAAAATTTATAACTTTCGGCTCATAAATAGATAGCAGAGATATTAAGCGAATGAATATCAAATTTATGCGAAACATTTAATCGGATTTTCCCCAAAAGTTTGAACGCTTTGGGGGTTTCCGCATTAATAATGATTTCGGAAGTTTAGTCACTCGAATGATCAAATATCAAACAGTATATACATACAAGGCATGGGTGTGTATGACAACACTATGTACCTATGGCACATTTTGTACAATTATTTCGTTACGTATGTACATCGCAAGACTGAAGACAGGTGGAGCCACAAAGTATCCGATTCGATACAGAAGCTATACCACTTATTATAGAATTTAAACTTTATATGACAACGACAGAAGTGTATGAAATGTGCCATAGGTACTATAGGCTGCGCAATTCTGCAGCTCATTGCACATGGCAGGACTGAAGACAGATGTTGCCACAAAGTAAGTTGGAGACCTAAGCCTATCTAATGGAGACAATCGAATTGGATACAGAAGCCGGGCCCGGCAAAGCCCGAGATGAGCTGATGATAGCCAATGTGAACGAAAGATAGATAACATTTGGAAGGTTGCAAATTGTGGTTCGATTAGCGCAGGACCTGGCAAAATGACGTGAAACTGAAGAGGCATTTACTCAATAGTGGGTGGATATAGCCCGATTATGATGATGGAGATCTAAAGATACTGACTACGAAGTATTCTAAACGAGAAAGAGTATTTATCTATAGCAACACTTACATTTGCCAAAGCGATAGAGTAGCAACAGAAAACAATATTAAAACTTAGGTACTGACAATAGTAACAAAAAACAAACAAAGACACCGTTGTGAATTCATTGAGTGAACAATGGAACACGTCAACTATAATTAGGTAAGGGTGTAAATGAGAACAATACTGAGAATTGCGTAAGTCATTTTATGTAGGCTATCAGATAGTAGGCACTAAACTGTAAAAAAGAGCTCACGCTTGTAAGCAAAATTCACTTCACCTGTGCCAATTTGGTACCATCTATCATGTATTTTGAAAACTACCTACTTTATAAAGTCTTCGATGAAGTCAGTACCCATTAATACCATTATAGCTCGATTATATTATGTAGTTGTTAATTTTATTTTGTTACAAATATTTTTTTTCGTAATAAACTACAACATAATAAAATAGACTAAGTACATTCGCAGTCTTGCTTATGCCAATAGATGGTGGATATAGCACTGGATATAGCCCGATATGATGATGATGGTGATCGAAAGATACTGGCTACAAAGTATTCTAAACGAGAAAGAGTATTTATTTATAGCAACATTTACATCTATCATTACAGTTTCCCAAAGCGATAGAGTAGCAACACAAAACAATATTAAAACATAGGTACTAACAATATTAACATAAAACAAACAAAGACACCGTTGTGAATTCATTGAGTTAACAATGGAACACGTCAACTGTAAGTAGGTAGGGGTGTAAATGAGAACAATACTGAGAATTGCGTAAGGTTTTCGATGGTTTGCCCCCTTGCAGTGTAACAGATTAAGGTAATTTGGATTAAGGTAGAATTTCACACCAGGTAATTTTTACCCCAGGAAAATGCACAGTTCCCTAAGAACAAGCAACATACATCTGCTACAGCTAAAGAAAACAAGAGATTGTTTGCTAACTGCGCACTAAAAATACAAAGCGTGGTACATTTGGGCACTCGTGAATTAATAGCGAATTTTGTGCACGTATTTAGCAGCTATAACGGATCGGAAATAAATTAGCCAATTTTATGGGACAGCAATTAACTCCGTCGCATACTAACCTAAAGTAATAAAACATGACATGCAACCTAGTGGTCCGAAAGATGACCGTCGGCAACTCTTGATTCGCTATCGATTTACCACACATTTCTATGGAAACAAGTTAGAGTATTTTTTCTCTAATTAATTGCATTTTTATTAGGTAAAACTTGTCCTCATACATTCGAGGATTTGCAAAAATATATGTTTAAAGTGTAAATTATGTTTATATTTATTATATCTAATTAAATTTACGAGAACAACCTGTACATGTGCACGTGTTGTTATCACAACTAATATTATTGTACCGCGCTTTACATGCATGAAGATTTACCCCAACGCCGGTATTATTACATTATATTATTACATGCATATTACAAGTATAACAAAACGGCCTATTTTATTGGGAAAACTGGAGCACTTAAGTCTTTCTGTATTCAAGAGAATAAACAACCGAATGAGGAAACCAGGCATCTTTGTTCTGTTCCTTAGATTGATTCTTCTTCTCTTCTTTGGCGGTACACTCTTGCCAGAGTGGTCGTGGCTGTTACGTCGTTGATTTTGTGGCCTGCCTTACAATGCGACGCCATTCTTCTCGTACTGCTGCCCTCCTGGTACATTCGTGTAGAGGACCGTTGACGGCGGTTTTTACTTGATCCGTCTACCTCATCGGTGGTCTTCTGCGTGGTCTGGTTCCCTCGACTTTGCCTTGTACCACCAGGCGCTCTCTAGATTTATTCAGGAAGTCATTATTATCTCGATTCAAAGAGTAGACCTTTTAACCCGGCGGCGTTAGAAAGTTGACCACTAAATAAACCATCGGCCCCTATTTTAATCATGCGGCTGCCATGTTTAGATATATCTTAGCAAATATACTACAATGATGCCAGGCTGGTTTGATGGTGAACATAACGCTCCGCATGTGGAATGAACTCCCTGCCGAGGTTTTCCCCGGGGGCTACGTATTCGGTTCTTCAAGAGGGGAGTAAATAGGTTCTTAAAGAGTTGGCAACGCGCGTGTGATGTTCCTGGCATCGTAAGCGTCCATAGGTGACGGTAACTGCTTGACATCAGGCGGACCGCATAGTTGTTTGCCACCATCGTAGTATAAAAAAAACAGCCACCGTTGGACGCTTGCAACTCCAGAAGCATCTGAAGCTCCGCTCTTGAAGAATTCGTATTGTAGCTCATTGGAAAAACCTGAATTTGAGCTCCCAAACCGTTTGCGGAATGTTGATGATAAGAAATCACTTTTAAACCACAACCGCAAAGTCGGCATCACTGCCACGTAGCCATACAAGTTATACAGGACATCACACTAATATTATAAAGTCGAAAATGTGTGAGTGTGTTTTTGCGTATGTTTGTTACGATTGGCGTATCTAAGATTATTTTTCAGGTGGGGCCTGGGTGGGGCCTGGCCATGGCCTATGAGTTGAAGTCATGAATTTCTATGGGTAACCCATAATTTTGGGATGGGCACTAGACCATATTGGGGTGGGCACGGCCCCCCTAAATACGCCAATTGTTACTTTTTCAAGCTCAAACGGCTGGACCAATTTTGATAAATTTTGGTATAAAATTAGCTGACATCCTGGAGTGTCCTGTGGGATGAGCAGGTAACACCGCGCAGCGCAGCTAGTTCTAAAGAGTTAAAAAAATCCTCTGAAATTTCCGGATAGTTTCAGAAGAATTTTAGGCAAGTTTCTATAAAGAAAACATATGACGGACAATAGCCCTACTACTAGGACTCCTCTGTCTGTCCGTATGCTTGTATCTTTCCAACCGTAATAGGTAGAGAATTGAAGTTTACTCATCATAATTGCACTAATACTATGACCGCTATAACAAATACTGAAAATAAATATAGTAAAAAGTTCAAAATTAAAGCCGGTCTATTGAGTTAATTACCATCATACAGCTTAAAACATTCTGCATCTGATGGACTAAACAAATTAGCAGTAAATAAAAAGAGGTGATCTCAATATGTCTAAAAACCGGCCAAGAGCATGTCGGGCCACGCTCAGTGTAGGGTTCCGTAGTTGCTCATCCATCACAATAAACTGCTGTTTTAAGCCCGAGGTTTACGTTAAGAAAGATTTTAAGCTCTATAAAAAGGTCGTAAACGCCCTAGAAACTGTAATCACTTATTACCTTCTGGAAGTCAACTCAAAAACGGCTAGACCGATTTTGTTCAATATAGTTTTCATTGAAAGTACTTATAAGGCCTCATTAACATGAATTTTTCCGATTTTTTTTGACCCGTGGTTGAAAAGTTAGAGGGGGCGGGACACTATTTTTTTTGTTTTTGGAGTGAATATTTACAAAACTGCTGACTATCAAAAAATAATGCTAGAAGACCCCTATTATTTTTACAAGACCTATTCAACGACACCCCACACACCAGTGTTGAAAAGAAAAAAAAAAAATCACCCCCACTTTAGGTGTTCGACAGGTACCTACCTACCCGAAAAAAAATTTTTTTTTTTTTTTTCAATTTTATTTTACCGTTCTGTCGGCGTTATACATACACATACTCATACCAAATTTCCGCTTTCTAGTACTAATGATCACGGAGCTAAGCCGCGGACGGACGGACGGACGGACGGACGGACAGACGGACATGGCGAAACTATAAGGGTTCCCAGTTGACTACGGAACCCTAAAAAAAGGGCAGAATGTACGTTACCTGCCGATAAAATAGGTTTAATAGTTAGTGAAAAACATACGAAAATGTTCACATACATACATTGTTAACTCTCGTAAAATGTCATAATAGACACGTTAATGAATGATAATGTTTTTTTAATAATAATAATAATAATCTTGCTCGTCGACATCACCATCCCACATGACGAGAACCTCGTGAAAGCCGAGGTGACCGCCATGTGGGATGTTGACTCGACGATCATTGTCCCGATAGTCGTTTCGGCGAACGGTCTTATAGCGAAGAGTCTCGACAAACATCTTAAGAGACTCTCGCTAGATGGCTGGATCAAGGGCCAGATACAGAAGGCGGTACTCCTGGACACGGCGCGCATTGTCAGGAGGTTCCTCTCTCTGCAGCCCTAACCACCGGTAGCCTGGGCCCTGCCCCGCTGCCGGCGGCACCCTAGGTTAGGTTTTTTATAATGTGTTTATATATTTTGTAATTTCTTTATTGTATTTTACTTTTTATATACATATATTGTAAAAACCTAACCTAAGATAAGAAATAAATAAAGGAATAATAATGTGTTTATTTCTTAGAACATGGTACAAATGATGGTCGAGATACAATTAGTGCGTCATATTCTGCCTCTATCGGCGTAGAAATGTTAGAATAAATTAATTTACAAATACAATTGTTATACAATATTGAGGTCACATAGAAAAATAATGTTTATTGATAATTTAGAAACTCATTAATTGAATAAAAACACATGTCAAGCAACCAATCAAATATTTTTTTTCGAAATTTACTTAAATCTAGTACTTTTATGTCATTTGGAATCTTATTATACAATTTAATAGCCATGATATATACATTTTTACCAAATAATTTATTTTTTTGTCTAGGAACATACAGTTTGTTCGAATATCTTCCATTTGTTTTTTTAAGTACGGCATCGTGTAGAGGAAATAAATCCGGGTGTTTCCTAACAAATTTAGCTAGCTCATATATGTACAAGCAAGGTAAGGGAAGAATCTTTAGATCCTTGAATAAAGGTGTGCAATGGGCTAGATATTCAGCGCCAGCTACAGCTCGAATACACTTCTTTTGAGTTACAAATGCTCTCTGTATATCAATCGAGTTGCCCCAAATGATCAGTCCGTAATGTAACACAGATGATACATATCCATGATACGCAGAGAGGGCGGCCTCTCTAGATGTTAGAATTCTAAGCCTTCGTAGCGCAAACACAAATCTGTCCAATCTGCTGCATACGCTATCAATGTGCAGTTTCCAGTTCAGATGCTTGTCTACTTGTTTTACATAAACTAATAAAGGGTGGGCCCTGTAACAGGAGCAATAAATTAAAACATAGATTCGTCCCTTGAAACTAAACAACATTTGTTAAGCAACTTCTGAAAATAACGTGTATTAAATGACATTTTGTAGAATAAGGTTTAGACAAAGAAGCAATGTATTGCGAAATGTCCGATATTAGTAGAGTGACAGCTATGTCAATGCTCAGGGAATGTCAACGTTGGACGACATACATTGAAAATACTATTTACTTTGTTTGAAATAATAAAATTTTGAAAACTGTTTTTTTTTTAAGTTGCTGAACAATTGTTGTTCAGTTTAACGAGTAAAATCAATGTTTTAATTTTTTGCTTATGTTGCAGGGCCCACGTTGTATAATTAACTCTCGTGTTATTAATTAAGTACCAAACAGTTATCAAAACGGAAGCTATAAACTAGGCAGCATGGTAATTTTCCGTTAGTATATATTGTTTTGTAACATTAGAAACGTGGTTCTATTGTACCATACCTACTCAAGAGTAAACAGGAATATACGTTATAAAATAATCAACTACATTAACAATTATTATTCTATTATAAATATGAAATAAAACGTGCTTATTGAAAAGCCACTATATATCAAAGAAACAAGGCTTAGGATGCATACTCAATAAATAATTGTTGTGAAAAATTGCTTTGTAAAATTTCCGATGGAGCTGCATACGGCCTTAAGGATAAATAGAGTACGCACCATAAGGACACACCATACCCGATCACAATTTGATCAGAAACGCGATTGACCAATTTTTAACCCCCAGCGAAAATGACCCAGTAGCACACGGGCTGTAGAGGCGCTTATACAGCACTTATACAACTGTAATAAGCTGAATAACGGTTGTAAACTCTTATGTCATTTGCTACGTGGAGAGGGGCGTTTGGGGATGTATCTTCTTAGCGCATGATCCTATTTTCTTTTATTTCAAAGTTCACTTGATTTATGAACAAATAAACTATATTATACATACAAAAGTTAATCAACCACAGGATTAGTCTGAAAACAAAGAGCGCAGTGCGTTTTGTATAAAAACAATCAATAAAATGACATGTAAAAAATAAAATAGCCCAATAATTGCGCTTCCAATTTGATTCCTAATTTTGCTGCTAAATATAGGTTTCAGTCCGTAAGCGCCCTAAGAACTGCAGTTATGCATAACCTAGGTTATAGCTTTTTCCTGCATTAGAGTTGCTGGCAAATAAGTTACTCATTGATAATGTAAATATTACATTTCCTACTGTATTTTTCCCTTCACGATCTATATATTTATATGTGCTATAATAATATAAATAAAATTGCATTAGGGTAGGTAGAGAGAACTATTTCTATAAGTCTGTTTTACCACAGAATAGATAATAGTACAAGTACAGAAGGCACACTACTTTGATCTTTACAAAAACCGCTTTTTTTAGCCAAAAAAATATGATTTATGGCCCTTCTAAAGTCGTCGTCCCCAGCGCAAGCCAAACGGAACGTTAAAGCTGCGTGCCAACGGTGAAAATGAATTGGCTCGCTTGCCGCGTCGCCGAGAGCGAGGGCTGTCAACGACTAAAAATAAAAATGTATTTCCTATTTATTTCTTGCATTCAATATAGAGAGCAATATATTTATATTCTTCATACATTATATTAATTATTTCATTATTCAACTATAAAGTAATCAATCTCAGAATTTGGACGAATTGAATCCACCACCAGGCTGCAAAACATTTTAGCTTTATTTTTAAACATTTTAATACGTATAATATAATAAAATAATGCAACGAATGCGTTACCTTAACATGCAATTAAATTCTTGAGCTTCATTTTGTTTTTGCTTAGTTGTCCGATATTTATTTATTTATTCATATATATATTCATCACTACACACCTAGTATAAAACAAAGTCGTTTCCTCGTCTGTCTGTCTGCCCCTATGTATGCTTCGATCTTTAAAAATACGCACGGACGCACCGTGCCGTGCCGTGCGAAGCCGGGCGGGTCGCTAGTAACAAATAAAACATGTACAAAGGCGAACTTATCCCTATTAGGGATCACTTCCAATACATTTCTTTTAACTCATTATTTATATATTTTATATACTTACTTATCAAACTATCACTCAATCGTTTATTCATTACTAGTAATTTTACAAACTTCATATCAAATATTATTATAAAAACCTCTATGATTGTTGATTTAGTAGTAGACATACTTATTTTACTAGAATTTAAATTGACAAATATCAGTAAATAATCAATTCAAAATTACATAAGTACTTAACAATTAAAATTGATCTGAGTAACCAGTGTTAAATATGGAAGTAGATACACCTGCAATATGTTTTTTTATTATTATTCAGTAACTACTTATTATATATTTGTATAGAATCTTTTTATCGATTCATATTTTTTTATGTGGTAATACCACATTTTTTATTTTTATAAATAATGACACAAAGGTAAATTAAGAAAGAAAAATTGAATGCGATCTACTACAATCGAAGCGGGATCATTGTTCCTACAACCCGCTGCGATACAATATCTTTTCGCTGTCTTTTTACTCATTCAAACACTTTATATTATAATATAACACTGGTATCAACAGATGAATGAGGAACGTTCACTTGTGACGTACATAAATCGGAAGAGCGTGCGCGCGAATTTCGTGTACGTGCGTTCCGAGACACAGCATGGCAGCCACTGAATAGTCCCCATGCATGAGGCCACCGGCATGTACTTGTAGCGGGAAAAGTTTATCGCGGAGTGCGCCCCGCCTGGTTTTACGTATTATGTAGCGTTCGTTGCCTGGTACATTGTATCTCCAAAACAACCTTCCGACCTTGTTAGGGTTCCGTACGCAAAGGGTAAAAAACGGGACCCTATTATATAAGACTCCACTGTGCGTCTGTCGGTCTATCTATCACCAGGCTGTATCTCATGAACCGTGATACTTGACAATTGACATTTTCACAGATGATGTCAGTATTTTTGTTGCCGCTATAACAACAAATACTAAAAACAGAATAAAAATAATATTTAAGTGGGTCTCCCATATAACAAACGTGATCAGTTGAGTTAACTTTGCACCTTATTGGTATCTGGCGCCATACATACCAAGTGAAAACTTAACCCGTTAAGTTAAGATGGGATAAGTGTTTGTACGGAACCCTCGGTGCGCGAGTCCGATGCGCACTTGGCCGGCGAGCTTAAGTCGCAGCGATTAATGTGTTATGAAAAAAATAGCGCGAGAAACCAACAACGTTTGGGATTACAGTAGCGCTGAGGGTCCAGACTAACCAAAGACGGGCTTTGTTTTATGTCTCTCTGTAACATAAACTGGCGCCAATGCCCTAAGACAAGGACCCTTACATAAGCTGTATAAGACACAGGAGGGAGCGTGAAGCGGAGGCGTTTTTATTACTTGGAGTTTATAAGTTCCACTTTGAACCTGATTCGACGAAGCTTTGCGATACTTTCAAGAAATAAATGAATAAATATTAAGGGACAATCTTACACAAATCGACCTAGTCCCAAACTAAGTCAAGCTGGTACTATGGGCACTAGACGACGATATACATAATACATATATATTTAAATAATATCAGACGACGCAACAGAGCCACGCTGTTACGTCGCCTAAATCAAACTAGATTTAAGTTTTTTTTTGTAATGTAATTTTGTAGTTCACAGTGCCTTGGTTTAATTACTGTAATGATGTGTAACTAATTTAATCAATTAATAATCACACAAATATTTGCCCTGGCCGGGAGTTGAACCCAGGATCGCCGGATCAGTAGGCAGGTGCACTACAAACTGCGCCAACCACGTCGTCCAACATATCTTCAATTTAGCAATATCTTGGCTTTATCTCAGTTTTTGCTATTTGAGCTACATTCCATTAATAGTATAAATCGCTAAAATATTGTTCAGATCGATCGCATAGATGTCAGTGTCAAACATGGTATTAAGGCTCTGTATTAGTGTATGGAGATACATAGAGAAGCCAAATCCTTATGCTCATTCAAAACTTCATCCAATATTAAACAAACGGTTTAGATATTCATCTATTAAAGTTTATTAAAAAACTACACGCTCTGAAAACCTTAAAATAAAACTAAAAACTATGCCTATTGGTCCAATATATTACTGAAATTATTCATTTTAGAAAACGTGACAAAATCTTGTCTCCTTATCGTTACAGACTACGAACGAACTATTAATAACAATCAATAAGTAAAGGATAAACCTTATCATTGGCACTACAAAATGTTGGCGCATTTTGGCTTCGCAGAAAACTATTATTCTCCCGCCGCTCTATCTTTGCACCACCACCAGAACATTGCCATCGCGGCGTGTCATTCAGCGAATGACGTCACGAGTGCAGAGTGTGGACAATGTTTACATTAATGTGACAGTTAATAAATTAAGTATCGGTCGTTAGTGCACAGACTCAGATGCGTCATTTCTAATTGGATTTAAAGGCCTAAGTCTACGATACAGCTTTTAGTAACCATTATTTGCAAGGTTGTACTTACGCCGCCCGTACCTGACGGTATCTTTCGATCGTGACCCGATCATCAGTCCACCTTATATGAGGCATCTCCCAGAACACGGTCGCCACTCAAGAACCTTTGCACTCCAACTGATATCTTATGAAAACAATCAGACTGCTTCATCCTAAAACGCTCTCGCTTGCCGCTACTGCCCCTCCTTTACACCATAAGGTACATTAGCTTTGCTCGCGCGGTCGTGACGTCACGAGCGATTGTTAACGGTAATGAAACGAATTAATTAAGCATCGATCATTAAGAGTATGTGTCGCGGGTTAACTAACGAGTTATCACTTAAATTAGCCGGATTAGGCGCATTAGTAACGAACCAAAACGGGAAAACGGGCTTTTAAGGGATAATACGTAAAATTAAATTGGATTTCGTATTTGTTGTCTTTACATATAGGTTTTTGTTGATTTAGTTAACTTAATACATTCCCAGAAACTACCTAAAGTATTTTTATCAAGTTAATTCATGGGCATTGGTTTGGTAGTTATAAATTTTCAAAATTGTTGCAAATATACAATTAAAATTACAAATAGTTTACGGTTTCAGAGAACAATGCTTTCTTCGAAATGACACTTCTGCGAAATAAAATGAAACATTCGATGAAAAATTATTCTGTGAATCGTTCTAATTATTATGTACTAGCTGTGCCTCGCGGTGTTACCCGCACATCCCACGGGAACACTAAATTTATTTGGGATGAAAAGTATCCTATGTCCTTTCCCGGGTCTCAAACTATCTCCATACCAAATTTCATCTAAGTCGGTTCAGCGGTTTAAGCGTGAAGAGGTAACAGACAGACAGACACACTTTCGCATTTATAATATTATAGTATGGACTAGCTTTTGCCCGCGACTACGTCCGCGTGGAACTTGGAAGTATGGAAGCAACCTCGTACAATACAACACGATAGATATCCACCTAATCACCTTAATTAATAAAAGGGATTATTTAAAGCGCCTAAGCAAATGTAAGAGCAATTGTGCTTTTGGTCTAATCATTACATTTCCGACAGGGTCATCAATGTCATCATGAATTACTTACTCACTTTTCAATCTTTTTAGGGATAATTTCCAGGATGAAAACTATCCTATGTCCTTCCTCGGATCTTAAACTATCTCCATGCCAAAATTCATCAAAATCGATTCAGCGGTTTAAGCGTGAAGAGGTAACAGACAGACAGACACACTTTCGCATTTATAATATTAGCATGGATAGCATGGATATGGATATCGTCGTCTAGTACCCATAGTACAAGCTTTGCTTAGTTTGAGACTAGGTCGATTTGTGTAAGATCCTAATATTTATTTATTTATTTATAGTCAAAGAAATTAAGGATACGACAGCTTGTGCTAAATATAGCAGAGAGTATCTGTTTGATGCCTACAATAGCTTTCGAATCTAGTAAACTATAATGATGCTTAGAATAACTGGAGTAACCTTAGCAAACCAACATATTGATCAATAAAAAAAGCCTAAGCCTTCCCAGAATTTAAAGATGTCTTCGAACAAAATTGGACAATTTAGGTTGGCAAAGCTGCCGATGGAATGGGGACAAAGAACAATCGCGCATACGAATGAATTGTAATGGCAAGTAATCTATCAGAGGGGCTACTCCGACTACTGCCGTCCCTCTCACCCAAATATAGACGGCACTATACGACGATCGAATTCCGAAGATCGGAGTAGGCCAGGTCTCTGTTTTCCTCCTTCGGTTAGCCAAAAATGACGTAAGGAATATGTATGTAAATTGATAATAATGAACAGGAAATATTTCATTCCCTACCTATCTCGAGTTTGCGTGCGAATGAATCCATACCGCAGTTGAGAAAACAGTAGAAATTCTACCCATGTGCAATGTTTATGCATAACCCAATGCCGAGGCCACATGCTTGCCAATCCTTGCCTAGGTTGCAGGACGCAGTTATATGTTAGAGTGAGACGGAACTACATCGTGCTCTCTCTAACATATCAATCAAAGACTCGCATCAGGTTCAGTGGTCCAATAGATAGGACGCCCGGAAAGCCGTTGGATACTAGGTTCGAACCCCGTCTGAACCATTAAAGGTTAAAATTCTTCGCTTCGTTGTAAGCATTTGGTATAGGTACGCTATCAGACGTAACTGCTTTAAAATAAATAAGATTTTAGTGATAGCTAAGCATCCCAAATGTATGAAACAGCTGATTTCTTTCCGTACTCGTATATCTGTGAGCAAAACGTAGAAATCTCGAACGCCTATTTGTACATATTTTACCGACACTTTATTGAATCCGTTTTTTTCGTCAATCTGGAACAGTAACTTAACAAGTAGGTGCTTATATATAAACTAGCATTGAAATCAGTTCCATAAATCGGGGTTTATAAATAAATATTAAGCGAGAAACTAACACAAATCAACCTAGTCCCAAACAAGCAAAGCTTGTGGATACTAGACGACGATACGATCATCCATGACCCCAAATATTCGTTTCTATCACACAAATATTTGCCCTGGCTGGGGTTCGAACCCAGGTGTCCCAGGACCGCCGGCTTAGTAGGCAGGTATACTACAAACTGCCCCAACCGCCGTCGTCATATAAACAGGTTAACACCAGGGTAAACACTACAGAACCTTTCAATAACCTCACAGCAATGTTTTTCGTGTAACGAATTGCTTTTAAATACTATAAGGAGTATGTATTATAAAAAGTTAATTAGGTAGGAGTATAATTTAACCAATTAGCCAAATACTCTTATTTTGATGAAGATAACCATTTATGGTCAGCAAAGAATTCTAAATCAGTTTGCAATATTTTTATCTGTCTTTCTTTCTAATCCTACTCCTAATATAATAATTATAAAATAATTCTGGGTGGGCTAACCCCCTTAACTGTTAGTCCTGAATTATGTATACAAGTATTTAAATAACGATCCTTTGATATCGCCCAGTGCCCGCCGTATAGAGATGCATCAATCACTGGAGACGTCACTGATCAGAACGGAAAAGTAATAAGTACTTTAGAGTCCTAGGCTTTTAATTTCTTTTAACTCTAAGCGCTAGAAGATGAAGACGCCCGCAGCTCAGAAAATTAAGGGCGTAAGTGTTCATGGCGGTATTAGCGTCTAATACCTTTTACATTTGAATGCTTAAGGGTCTGGACGGCCAGCCAAAGTGATAACTGTGATAACCTTGCTGTTTGTATATTTAGATGCTCAGGAAACTTACAATATCTCAATGGTTCCTGACCCCAGTGGCGCCAAATGAATGAACGAGCAGTGCTGCAGACAATCATTGACAAAATAAAGGAGGTAGCTTCGTTTTTACGCTTAAACGCATAGATAAACAAATAAAAAAAACAATGACCAGTTTTTCCATGTAATTGTTCATTACGTTAAGTGATTAAGTGGCAATATAATATACGTATCCGTCCATTATTAATGATACCAACATAATGTATAGAACAATTTATGGTTATTGATCACGAAGAACTCGAATCCGAAATTGTAACTCTTGGTCTGATAATGCAGAAGGGTAAGGGCCCCTGCAATACCCCCATAGTTACATGGCTTTGTAGTAATCGGGTTTCTGGTAGATTTTTACTTCATCCTCCCGATAAATTATTACACAGGGCCCGCCTAAGGCAAGACGCCGCACTAATGTAATGGCATCGTAGCGTCGGGTAAAAACCGTAAGTCATCCATGATATTATTTATGAATCATTTAAGTGAGTTCTGTAGATTCTTGCTTGGAGCCCCCGAGCATTTTTGGAGGGTGGTCCCCTTAACAGAGGATGAGGCAAACTACCCACAGCTTACACCAGTGCCAGTTGCAGATAAAAGTAGGGGGTCAAATTTCTCTGCAGCTTACTGTACAAAGATGCTCTTAAGCCTTATAATAGGTAAGACAGTGGGATTCAATGGTTGCTACACCACTGCTATATATGCACAGTACATGAGTACAGTGTATGACAAAAGGATCAAGGATTTCTAAATTGTAAAAGAACGAACTTTTTACTTACGTAGCCATCACCAAGCAGGTTCCATTAGCCCGGCACTCCCCAGCACAGCTCCTCTGACACAGCGTCGCACTCTTCCTCGTGTAGCCCTCATCACACGAGCACACGCCAGGAGCCGAACACCATCCGTTGACACACCTCTCCTTACACACCGGCTTACAACTCCCATTCACAAGACTGTAGCCGGGATTGCATTCACAAACTTCAGGAGACACGCATGAACCGTTGATGCAGTCCTTACACCTCGGTACACAGGTCTGAGATGAGTTCAGCTCGAATCCTTCTGTACAGTTAGGAGCGCAATGCGTGGAATTGAGAGTCACATATCCTTCATTGCAGACGCATGTGTTGTTGACGGTACACTGGCTGTTTATACACGGATGGTCGCATATAGGGGCGAGGCATTTGTTCCTGGTGGTTGGGTCGAGGTAGAGGTGGGACGCGCAGTGGCAGACGTCCGGGTCAACGCAGGTGCCGTTGACGCAGCCGGTGCTGCAGACAGGTGCGCAGGAGTCGGTGTCGGCGGTGTACACGAAGCCGTTACAACACATGAGCCGGTTGGTCACTACGGTGTATTTCTGGAAGAAGGGAAATGATCGAGTAAGTAATAGGAATAAAATAAGTAACGAAATGGAATTAGAGAAATCATAAATTCTGATAGAGTATGAAGATAATTCAAATAGAAGACACAGGGCTATTCGACCCAGACTGAGATGATGAACTGATGTCCAGATGATGCTGGTTTTAGTTTATACAATACCACAACCATTCATTGAGATCAAGTGAATAACACAGACCTTGTGATATGAGTCTTGCATCCAATGGACACAGGACCACACAGACCGAGAGTCCATTGGATGCAAGACCAACGATGTCCTCAGAGAAGGTATGAAGGAAGAGAACGTATTCTGGGTGTTGGCGCTGATGATGACGTACCTGTTGCCGGGTCTGCTTGACGGTGCATTTCTTCTTGCCGCACCACTTGGAGAGCGCGACTATCACTGTCTTCGGCCTCGTCTTCACTTGCCTGGAATTCAAAAGGGCATTCGTTTACTACACATTTTAACAGTGATTCACAGATATCGCACAATATCAGTAATTTTAGGAATACTCGGAATTACTCGCATGCAAAGTTGATCTTCTATTTTTTATATCAGCCACAGACGTCCACTATCCTGTGCAGACCGTATTCATCAACTCTCTGCGATCCTAACGAGGTCAGCGGTCAAAGTAGAATGGCAAAAGTGGAGTAGTATTTCAGGCAATGAAATTCATTGGCGTATATATTAGGGGGGGTGGCCGGGTAGGCCGTGCCCACCCTAGTATGGTCTAGTGCCCACCCCAGGATTTTGGGTTACCGATAGAAATTCATGGTTTCATCTCATATGTCATGGCCAGGCCCACCCACAGCCCCCCCCCCCCCCCCCCCCGAAAAATAATGTTAGATATGCCAATCTATATATTATCATGCAGACATCAACTTAATTTCTTGACACCGTATGGGCAAGACGGTCCGTTGGACTTATTTTCGTTACTCTATGAAACGGCCAAGCCATACTTTTGAAACCAAGGTGTAGGGTTAGTAAACTTAGGGCTTCGGGGCTTGAAGCCAGTTGATGCCATACTTTTTAAACCAAGGTGGTAGGGTTAGTAGAGTCAGGGCTTAGGGGCTTGGCTTTTCCTGGGATCTGATAACTTTTTATAGCGAAAGCGTTATGAGCATGTGAGTTTTGGCCGCCAATTTTACATGAAATGTTTCTGGTGGGATAAAATTATACTGAACACAAGACTTTGAAACGGGCACTGGAAACCACACCTGTACATTTCTGGAGTAGGTATTGTTCTATATACTAGGCTTAACTGTTTTGCATATCAAATCACTACATAGTATAAAACAAAGTCGCTTCTAATGTCTAGATAGAGTAATTCAAGAGAAAGATCTTGCTATTGCTGTTGAATGGTAATAAAAACATTTCAAATGTTCATGTCGTATCTATTAGGTACTAGTCATACATAAGAACAAAATACTAAAAATAAAAAGTTTTTTTTTTTTCATCATTTCAAGCTACGAAATCTTTTGCGCGCAAATCCGATTCGCACTTAGCCGGTTTTTGAGTTAATAAAAATAGATATGTACAGGTAATAATCGGAAGTATGTGCTAAAATCCACGCAACTTTAATTAAATGCACAACTCATATTTCATTAAATAAAATGTTATTAAGAAAATACACTTTCTGTATTCGACCATTCCCACCCAAATCTTTGACCACCCAAACGAATAGAACACCATTCATTGATATTACAATCACACATGAACATTATAGAAACCCAATTTTTCTGGACAATCGGGCGGATGTGCTAAATCCACGCAGCTTCCGCCCGCGGCCATCGCGAACTCATTTAAATATCATACATACTTAATATCGTATCATACATGCATTTAATATCGAAGAATCGCTATTGTGCCCGTGACTCATGCATGCTTAATGAGTTGCTTTTTAGGGTTCCGCAGCCAAAGGGTGCTAACATTATAACTAAGCCTCCACTGTTTGTCTGTTTATCCGTCGGTTAGAGGGGTGTATCTTTCCAACCTTAATATGTAGAGATTTAAAATTTACGCATAATGTGTGGGTACGGCCGCTAAAACAACAAAACCGCAAAAAGTGTTTTTTTTTCTGGGATTTTCAATTTTTTTACCTATCGGTTGAATGGTAATAATTAAACACTTTTTTGCATAGAGTATGTACTGTTACTATGGCCACTATAACACATACCTACTCTTCTTTGTCGATCCCTGTTCCCGTTAATCAACAACAAATACTAAAAATAAAAAAAATCCTAAAATATATGGACATTTAATACTTCGGTTCATACTCTAGTGCAAGTCACTGGATTATGAACCTTCGTGACACATATTGGGTCCAGCCTGGAATCTCTGACATATCACAACAAAAACATTAAATAAATGAAATAAATAAATATCGGACAACCTCACACAAATCGATCTAGTCCCAAATTAAGCTCAAGAAGGCTCGTGTTATGGGTTCTAGACGACGATATACGTGTGTACTTATATAGATAAATTTGTGTTTTTTTTTTATAGTCTCCAACGTTATACTCGTAGACCCTGCACCAACTCAATGTTTCTGTTTAGCCCTATGGTTGACTGGTAGAGAATGCTTTGTGGCATTAAGTCCGCCATTTGTACTAGTTTGATCTGTGCAATAAAGTTTAAATAAATAAAAATAAATAAATATATTACTTAAATACATAGAACAACCATGACCCAAGCACAAATATTCGAGTTCATCACACAAATATTTGCCCTGGCCGGGATTCGAACCCGGGACCGCCGGCTCAGTAGGCAGGTGTCTACAAACCGAGCCAAACGCGTCGTCAAATTCGATGGGACGGAACCCATCGTGAGCGAGTTTGACTTGCACTTGGCCAATTTTTTGTCACTGAGCTACGTGCATGTTCTTACGTGACGCTATCACAGCATATACGTAGGTGGGATCGGAGGGTGTGCAGTGGGGTGAATGACCGTCGCTCTTAAGGCTCCTTATCCGTTCAAAAATGCTGATTGTTTTAAACATCTTTCTCTATGATCAAACGTGTTTCCTAACATATTATCAATGTTACTACTTAGAACTGGGCCATTGCAATTCATTGGTCTATATATATACCTACAGTTCGAATTATTCATTGATAATTTTTGTTTCAAAAACTACTCGAGTTTGACAAAATGTTTTTTTTTTACTTATTTTCGACTGCACTCAATGAAAGCATGAATTAGCTATGTTACTTTCTAGAACTCAGAAAAAAGTATTGTTCACGTCAAAAAGTTGAAATTATCAACATATTTGTCACAATATGAAAAAAATATTTTTAAAAGGAATAAGGCCTCTTAACCTATGTCAAAAAACGGTTCCCGATTCTTCGGGATGTGTCAGAAAAAACTGAAATGTATGTTACTATGAGTAAAATAGAGTCAGTTTGTATGGTTTGACCCAGTTCCCTTTAGGACCATGAACTTCACTTCTCATAAAGTTGAATTCTCAATATGTTGAAATTCCCATTTCCATGGAAGTCAGCGTGGTCTGACTTTAGCTACACAACTTAAAATAGGTATACATGTTACCCATGGGATCGTTAGAAAAACATCAAAAACTAAATAAACAAATGTAATTTTATAATTTCAAATCCATGTACTCGCTTGCAGAATAAAATGGATTTTCCAATAAAAAGTTTCTCAATTTTCATGAGGTTAGGATCTAATTATGGAATCTGGAAGAAATTGAGGGGCTCTTCAGAAAGTTTAGGCACACTTATCGTGATTTGCGTATTCTTTAGTAACTTGAACAATTGTTGTCGGAAAGCATTATTTCTCTTCGTTCATGTCGGTATTGCTACGCATAAAGTAAATATTTAATAACTTCTTGTCAAAACTGTGTAATTCTTTAGCGCCAGATAAACTGAAATTGTCAAACGTAAAATTGTGTCAACCTACGAGACAGGCTGAGCCTAGTGTAGGGAACACGGCTACTTCTGCTGAGGTGTTTAAACAATACCAAACAGTGTTCATTGAGTGCTTATTTTCTAACTATATATGGTAGTTAATTTGTAAAAATGCCACTGTATCCTAATAAACAATTTGTTTTTCTATTTGGTTATTTTTGTTAAAATATTATTGTATATTCGACAATATTTATGACCACAGGGCACAGGGCAAGCATATCTTGCCGGGACTTCGCTTGTCGCGCGACTCATCATCTGTATATACATCTCCTTTACGTACTATGTAATTAATTAGAAAGCTATATCGTTTGATATTTTCCAGATTTTAGCAGAACGGGTTTTAGCAGTAGGGTTAGGCCTGTTCTCTAACGAAGTTTTTCACTTTGAAGCTGTTTCCCCCCTATTATTTACCTCTATTTGTAATGTTATTTGTATGTTTACTTATATTTCTTTTTTGTTGAGGTGTGTGTATTCCCAAACGGTTAATTTTCTGAACCGAAAATAAATCTTTATGAATATCTAGAGGTATATTTCAGTATATTTTTCAGAAAAAATTTCACAGATAAGAAATACTTACGTGTGTTTTGAAACACAAACACCCTTATCGGTCGCTTTCAAACCGTCGACGTATCCAAACCCGAAGCAGACAAACAAAAAACAAAACACAACACAACACCGCATTTTAAATTTAGAATACTAGAGCTCATTTAAAATTTCGAATTTGATATTCCAAATTCAAATGTCACGTTTCTAAAGATCGGATTGATACACTCTTCTCTGCAATTTTTGTTTTATTACAGTCCCGATTGACACTTTTTTTTTAAACAACAAACCTAAAAAGTTTGTTCTATTTTAAAAATATTTTTTTTAATTAAAGGTCCGATTCACACCCTCATGTCAACACGACTGATGCTAAATGGTACGTCTGCTATCTCCTAAAGATATTCAAACGCATAACGACCCTCATTACGCATTTCGAGCACGCAATTATAGTTCCTGTCCGTTTAAAGTTAAATGCGTAATTTGCCCATAATGATTTATTTAAAACAACATCACAGATTATATAATACACAACATGAATGTTTTCACAGGGTTTTGGCGAACAATTAAGCTTTTGTCAATTGCGTTAACAAGCTTTGACCCGATAAGGAAATTAAGCAATTAGAAGGATAGATTTCAAAATATTCGATGGGATGAATGATACTCTAAGATTTTTGTTTTTTATTAATCCCTGAATTAAGTTAAGTAAGGGAAAAATATTATTTTAATTATACTAGTAGGTAGGTAGATTAGTAGTCATGTAGTTCCACACGTCTAATAATTATGCAGAAAAACTTGACAAATGGGATCAGAAATGGAGAACGATCAGAAGTAAAAGTGCTTCTTTCATCGCTTTTTTATCTAACTATACGTAAATGACCCTTCATTTCACAGTGCATAGCCGGATATAACTACTATACATAATATTTTCTTTTCTTTTTCTTGTATTTTTAATTTAACCTGTTTTTTAGGGTTCCGTACCTCAAAAGGAAAAAACGGAACCCTTATAGGATCACTTTGTTGTCCGTCTGTCCGTCTGTCAAGACCCTTTTTCTCAGGAACGCGTGGAGGTATGAAGCTGAAATTTATATCAATTACTCAGGTCTACTGTCCCTTGAAGCTGTGAAAAAATCAAACTTCTAAGCCAACGCAATCAAAAGATACAGCCGTTTATGCCGCAAATTTTCGACACTTGCAAGGGAATCAAAACCTACAGGGTGCTTCCCGTGAACTCAGAATCTTGAAATTTGGTACGAAGCAACGTCTTATAGCATAGATAAAGGAATAATTACGAAAACCATAAATTTTTTTTTTAATACCTATACAGCCGTTTATGCCGCAAATTTTCGACACTTGCAAGGGAATCAAAACCTACAGGGTGCTTCCCGTGAACTCAGAATCTTGAAATTTGGTACGAAGCAACGTCTTATAGCATAGATAAAGGAATAATTACGAAAACCATAATTTTTTTTTTAATACCTAACTTTGCACCTAATTTAATGGGGCGCTATACATACCAGGTGCAAACTTAACTTAACCACTTAGGGATGGAAAGTGTTTGTACGGAACCCTCGGTGCGCGAGTCCGACTCGCACTTGGCCGGTTTTTTATTTACTATTTTTAATGGCACCGAGGTTTGAACCTGTTTTGGCTGGGTTTCTTTTTGTTTTACGACGTAAATAGTTTTTCTATTAAATTATGATAGTAATTAACTTAAATAGTACCGGGCGTATGCGTCATTAATGTTATTATTATAATAGTTATATTACCGTATTCGTAGTAAAGGAGTCAATCAATCACAACCCGTACAGACAGATAATAACGCTGCGTTTCTCGATCACTTTATCGAACAGCTTTAAAGGTTGTTTTTCAATGTATCAGCCGCTAGTCTCGTTTGTGTGTGTTGCCGGCCCTTTGTTAGTTTTATCTGCAGCTTCCCCGCTCTGGGCATCATTGTAAAAGTTAAATGAGATAGTTCGAAAGGTTGGCCGTGGTTCCATAAAATGACGAAAAAAAACAGATTTTTCACATACATTATTTGGTTTTCGTTGGGGCTGAAAGGTTCTTGAGTGGCAACCGTGGACCGGAAGACGCAGCGTGGGAAGGCCTCAACACGGTGGGCCCTCAGAAATGGACAGGATCGCGGACGATGTACTGAAGAGCATTGGGCGAGGCCTTCGTCCAGCAGTGAACGTCTATCGGCTGATATGATGATGATGATGATGATGATGAATTAAACAAATACTAAAAAATAGGAAGCGGTTGTGTTATTGAATTTTGTGACATCATAATGAAGAGTTTCCTATAATTTTGATAAAAAATGCTCGTTTTGATTTTTTTTTTTAATATAGCAGACCTGCTAATTAGACTTGACTCACTGGCATCATTAATGTGTATGTAACTTAATTAGGATATTAAATATAGAAGTACTTTCCTTTGACACGATAATCCTATAATAATTAACTAATTAAGAAAAATGTTGGCGTCATTTTTTTTTCTCAAAAAGGTATGGTCTATGCATCGTTAAAAAGGTACTTTACCGACATAAAAGAGTAGAAATTAAAAAAGCAACACTGTAGTGACGTCCGTTTCAATCTAAGAAAGCGGGGTCGAAACTACAGTATTGCTACTTTTTTTTGTCAAACTGCAACTCGCACGAACAAAGAACTCTGGCCTACACTAATGGCGCAGTTGACCGAAGTTCCTAAATACTATCATACTAGCTTTTGCCCGCGACTACGTCCGCGTGGAACTTGGAAGTATGGAAGCAACCTCGTACAATACAACACGATAGATATCCACCTAATCACCTTAATTAATATAAGGGATTATTAAAAGCGCCTAAGCAAATGTAAGAGCAATTGTGCTTTTGGTCTAATCATTACATTTCCTACAGGGTCATCAATGTCATCATGAATTACATTAATTACTCACTTTTCAATCTTTTTAGGGATAATTTCCAGGATGAAAACTATCCTATGTCCTTCCTCGGATCTTAAACTATCTCCATGCCAAATTTCATCAAAATCGATTCAGCGGTTTAAGCGTGAAGAGGTAACAGACAGACAGACACACTTTCGCATTTATAATACTAGCTGTGCCCCGCGGTGTTACCCGCTCATCCCACGGGAACACTAAATTTTTTCGGGATGAAAAGTATCCTATGTCCTTTCCCGGGTCTCAAACTATCTCCATACCAAATTTCATCTAAGTCGGTTCATCGGTTTAAGCGTGAAGAGGTAACAGACAGACAGACAGACACACTTTCGCATTTATAATATTATACAGGGTGGGCCCTGTAACTAAAGCAAAAAATTAAAACAGAGATACCTTAAAGTATCCACAGTTATTGCAAAGTGGTCCTAATGTTCCAAAGTTCCTAAATTACGAGAAATATTCACTTAAAGTTAAGATTTCCCATGAATGAGTTTTCACATTGCGATATTGTCGTTTAACGGTCGTAAGATATCTTGGTACCGGGCATTTTGACAGTTTCTCACATACGTTAATGTGAATTATTTTTTAAAAGGAAAATTAACAAAGGTAATTATTATTGCAAATCTCCGTAAAGGACACCGGTTTGATTTAATGATTTAAAAATGTTTGTAACTTTATGGTACGTTGACAATGTCAAGTTCGCAAAACGTATTATCACAAATTCAAAATGCCAAGAATAAATTACGATTCACACGAATTGTGTGACATGATTTTAATTTACGGAGAAACCAGAGGTAACGCACACCGAGCTCTAATGCTGTACTGCGAACGATATCCCGATCGAAGGCATCCAGCCAACGGCCGAGTCATCACCAACGCCGTGCAACGCGTGCGGGACAACGTGCCTGTGACTGGAGCAGTACAACCGGCACAGGGCCCGGGTGCGGCATTTAATGTAAGATTGGCATTAGAACAAAGAATAATGCGTCATTTTCGGCAACGACCAACGACCAGCACCAGAAAAGCAGGTCTTATGTTTGGAGTTAATCACCGAATAATACAAAAAGTCTTAAAACGAAGAAAACATCACCCTTATAAATTTCAAAAAGTACAAGCAATGTTACCACGAGACTACCCAGTGCGATTTGCATATTGTGACTGGTTTTTGAGACAAGACCAAGAACACTTGAACTTTGTGCGTAATGTGATATGGACGGATGAATCTACTTTTACAAATAATGGAAAATGGAACCCAAAAAATACACATTACTGGAGTAGTAACAACCCTCTTCTTATGAGACAAACGGGTCACCAGTACCGCTTTTCCCTAAACGTTTGGGCGGCCATTCATGGACACACTATAATTGGTCCAGTTTTTATTGACGGTACCTTAAATACAGCACGTTTCATGCGATTAATTGACGGGACCGTGTTAGACTACTTTAATAATTTACCCGAGGACGTTAAAAATGAAACGTGGTTTCAACTCGATGGTGCACCAGCGCACTCTGTAGTGCCAGTCCGACAAAGACTAACTCAAATATTTGGTCATAGATGGATTGGTCGGTTTGGTCCCCGAAGATGGCCGGCGAGATCTCCCGACCTTACATGTTTGGATTTTTATCTTTGGGGAGCTATTAAAGATGACGTATATTCAGCAGAGGTAGACACGGTCGAGATGTTGAGGATTAGAATTGTTGAGGCATTTGAAAGGATTCGAGAAGTTGATCTTGACATAGTGCACCGTAACACACTTTTGCGTTATGAGGCGTGCAGAACAGGAAACGGTCAGCACATAGAAAATTTGTTTCATTAGATCAAGGAACGGACGAAGACTGAAACGATTTATTTTATTTTCTCAAACATGCAATGAAATGTTGTCATAGCGTGCGTTATAATTGGCTTCGAAGTATCACGTTTCGGGCGGAACAACTCGAGAGAACTGTTAAGGAATTTCATCCAAAATTGAAGGCCTAGGCAGGAAAGTATTTTTTTTTAGGCATGGCGTCTGTGTTCATGAACTAGCTAAACAGCTGAATTATATTTCTTTTGAGTGTTTTATTTTTTATTTCATTTCATATGTTTGAGAAAACCACTATACATGAAAAGGGCTTGCCGGCTTCGTATCACTTCTGCCTACGGACCTTCTCCTCCGCCTCGCTACGAACCGTTTTTTCTGGCGTCTGCAGTAATGTACTATTTCTAGTGTTGGTTATGTTACAAATATTTACTAAATATGATTACAATATTTTCGCTTTTTTAATCGTTTTGTCTTTCAGTATCATGTGAGTGTAACACTCGAGACAAGTGGGCATGAATTATGAATTCTTGAATTGGTAGAGATAATGCAATTTCATAATAGACTTTTTATTGGTCTCTTACTAAACAGTTTGTTTAGACTATTTTCTACTGTGGTGTGTACCTTTGATCATTATTTAATATCATAGGTACTCAAAAAATAATTCCATTGCAATTTTGTATGAAGTCTGAACCAAGAACCAACAGAGATGCGAGTTAAGTCATTAGATAGGTATTAATATCTGCTTATTTTTTTACGATGGACACTAAGCTGGATTGCACTGCAGATCTGACATATTCGTGTTTCTAGTTAAGATGTGGCAAAAATCGGAACTACCTTTTTATTACATACAAACAGTAATACTCAAATATGCGTGTAGGTGTGTATTTATCAGTTTTACTCAAATTGTACTGTTATGTGTACAATAATGTCAATAATACATTACAACCGGAGTTGGGTAAAAAATAGTTTGAATAAGAATCCACTTCAGGCCCATTTGGTGATGCACTATAATTCTTGGGCCACTATCTATGTATTAGTCATTGTCAGTATGCGTTAGTTAATACCATTTCCTACCACATGCGCCTTATTTCAAACAGGAAGATCTCTGCTCTGCAATGGAATCCAGCCTCCAGCCATCTTCCAGTCCGCTAACCTATGGCCATGGAACTAGCAAGTACTGCACCTGTAATGCTCGTTGCTACGAATCGTAGCAATAGGATCGTTGTATCGTAGCCTACGATACAACGATCCGAGTGAGTTAGGCACCAAAGAGACAATGTTTCTGGCTTTGCTGGGGTAACCAATTGTTTAGCAACAAAAAGATAGTCATCGCTTATTCATCGCGTGCTCATCGTTACTACATTTTATTATAATCGAAAAATTAGGAGATTGAGAGTTTTTTGTTGCCGACATAGTTAGTAGCTTTAATTTATTTTATTTATTAGTACAATGACTTATACTTTGACAGAAAGAAAATGTATTGAAAGTGTAGTGGAAGTCCCATCGTTGAAGGCAAAGTGGGCTTAAACAATAACACGGTTCCAGTACCTACGACTTATTTACACCCTTACACCAAAGCCTCGAACATAGATAAAATACTCTAGTACTGGTGACAATCGCTTAGTATCTACTTGCTAAAATACCTCTCAGCGAACTTCTTAATTAAACTAATAAAATAATATGTCCAGATATTTGGATGGCCGTTTGTTCGGGTTTCCGATTGTTCTCGCTTAGAGGTCGCATTTATCAACCGAATCTTATGAAATCTTGTAAGTTGGTTGTACCGGTGAAAACGTAAATAATTACAAATTTCAACCATTTCGTAAAAACCACCTGTTTTCAGTTCATTTCACCGAAGGACAGGACCCTCATTCAGATGATGCCATAACCTGAAAACCCGTTTTCAGGCGTTATCAGTACCCCTTCTGGGCCTCGGAAGTAGGTACACATCAATATATGGCAAAATTTCCAGTAGGAGTGACATAGATAGTACTATAGAAAAAGATAGCTATACTTAGAACATTCGAGAAGTGTTTGAGAGAGATAGCACTAATGGAAAGAGATGCAGTGCGAACAAAGTGATAATCTGAGCGACGGACTTTCAATTGATAAGTACGTTTAACGTTTTTAAGTACAGTTTGAGTGAATTGTGAGTGTGTAATTTCGTAACAAAGTGTGTGTTTTAATTAGTGGATTAATTGTGTTTTTCTATCTAATACGAACCCCACGCTCGTAACAATATCTACTATCTGAAAGATTACATTAAAACCATTAAATGTTTAACTTTAACAACCCTTTATACTTAGTTATCTTAAAATTCGAGAAAACATCATAAATACCATAGAAATGAATTATTTTGTTGAAATGTATTGTAATTACGCAATATTACAGTGGCGTCATAAAGTGGGTAGATAAAGCAGTGTATGTAACTGTACATAATAATGCATTAAAACACTCATGTGATGTTATTATGAACCCACACTCGTTTAATACCCTTCATTATGTACAGTCACATAAACTACTATTTATGTAGTTACTGATTTTATAGTGTATAAAACATTTGTTAGTTTTTTTTGATGGTGCGAAAGAAACTTTAGCAAATAAAATATTAAGTTGTGTGAAGTTTTAAGCATTAATTTTTAAACTACCAATCACTACTATTTTTGTGACTGGCATTAATACACTGACTCCGTGCATGCGGTTTCTGTTCCGGATCGTTGCCCCTTCAGTTGTAAATTTTATTTTTTATCATTACATTAAGGTTTTATTTTGCGTGCACACTTATTCAGAGTGTACACTCCTGTCTACACATTAGCTCCATGCCTATGGCTATTATTTTATTCAACCTTCACAGACATTCACACAATTGCGAACTTTTTGTTATTGGTTGTTTACTCTAATGTACGTCAAGTTGATAAATGAAAGTTATGCAAAAAGACAACAATTAAATAAATTAAACGTACGTGAAATATGTACACGATATTATGAAAGAAGAGCGATGGAAGAGCGAATACAATTTAAAAACCGAGTTTTGTGTTAGATACTGCGAACAATTGTCCTCATGTTAAATAATAGCCACGGTACTATCAACGCAAAGCAACGAAAGTTCGGCCACCAAACATGGTTCTGTTTGTGGCCGCGGGTGTGCAGCCAGATTATCACTGAAATTCTTTGATAATTTTGAAAAGATACACACTCAGTATGTTGTGTAAGTACACATGCCGCGTCGGAACGGAATCAAATGGATCACAAGTCGTATCACTGCAGTTGTGGTCGAGAAAAATAAACATCTTTACAACCTGTTAAAAAGGCAATTGACCTTGTGAAGTGGTTACCCAGTGATTTTATTTAGTGCACTTATTTTGTTGGAACTTCTTAATAAAAAGTTTAAAGTTTGTAAGTATTTGGTTTATTTATTTCATCGTTTTGGCCCTACACCTTAAACCAACTTGATAAGAACATTGTTACGTCGTGTTGAAGGAAGTGATATGTAATTCAACTGCAAACGTATTAATAATAATGATGTATTCAATAGGTTTTATAATATTATTAAAAACGTTCGTAAATGTCACTGTCAAGTATGCGACTGGGCACAATGTCTGTAGTACATTGCTGGCTCGATTAATTTTGTTAGAAAATTACAGTAAATTTATTTTTCATTTTAATTAATTGATACCATTTGGACTTCATTACTGATTGGTTATAGGATGTATATTTTAATTTTTCGCTCTTGTTACAGGGCCCACCCTGTATAGTATAGTATATAGTATATGGTATATAGTATATAGTATATAGTATATAGTATATAGTATATAGTATATAGTATATAGTATATAGTATATAGTATATAGTATATAGTATATAGTATATAGTATATAGTATATAGTATATAGTATATAGTATATAGTATATAGTATATAGTATGGATTCGCCCAACCTCGGTCAACTTCAGTCATGATACAGAATCTCGCGTAAACATAACACTCCGGCTCTACGTCAACGGGAACAGGACTCGGTCGACTTCGCGAGTAGTATTACCCTACTGTTTTGGGAGTGCCTTATTTTTGTTAGGGACCCAGTTCTAAACTAACCTAACCTACTATTCTGGGAGCGACTTAATGTTTGTCGGGAACACAGTTCTAACCTAACTTAACCTACTGTTCTGGGAGCGCCTTATTTTTGTTAGGGACGCAGTTCTAACCTAACCTAACCTTCTGTTCTGGGAGTGCCTTATTTTGTTGGGGACGCAGTTCTAACCTAACCTAACCTACTGTTCTGGGAGCGCCTTATAATAAATAATATTATATATATAAATAATAAATGAATATTTTATAATTTATTTATTATACCAAACATTTTCGGCCAAACAATTTTAGAATACAAAATTTTAGACCAAGCGAAGGGCACCCCCATTTAACATTTATGTTTTTGATGGGATACTAATTAAAATTATTTAAAGTGTCATAATAATTTGATGTGGTTAGTTGACGTTTGAGGTAAAATTAACGTTTAAAGAAAATCCGCAATACGAAATGAATAATCACACTACAATGTATGGAAACTATAGGAAACCTTTAGTTTCGTTTAATTACAGTGTCTAGAGGACGTGTTAATTAAAAATATAAAATAAAAAAATATAATGTTTAGCAATATGAAGAGGATTTTGTGCTTATGTTTTGCTGTTTCTATGGTATGTACCTTTGGCAATAGGACGATGCGGTTGGCGCAGTGAGTTTTCGGTGATTTTAATTTTATTTTCTATTAATATTTATTATTATTTATTTTGAGCCCACTGCTTGGCAAAGGTCTCCCTCTCTTTCATCCAATCGTCCCTATTTAAGGATATTATACTATTTTTATTTGAATAAAACCGAAAAAGAAGACGTGTATTCATCTTAATAAATAACGTCACAAGTCAGTATCTTCATAGAAACTTCATACTAACAGAACGTTTTTGACATGTCATAAAGAGTAGCTGATATACCGGAATTACGTTATTATCTTACTTTAATATTCTCATTATCTGTTGAGCCCCTTTCAGTCTGATTTCGGCCGAGCCATATGTAATGTATACCTACATAATGTAGGTATACATGCACCGCTTATTTCCTTTTTTAAGACATGACTGAAACTGTATAAAGGCTGGTTAGCCCTCACTACCTGTAGGTAGTTGAACTCTGTGTGGGAGTATAACCCGCTAATGGGATTAGCTCCGCCTCACAGTAGACATGCACCGCGCTTCTCAAAGTAAATGAAGAATACGAGGCACGGAGAACCAACTGGTCACTGTACAATACAACAATATGTAGTTAAACACCAGTAAAAGTTTACAAAAGGAAAGAAAACAAATACAATTTATAAATAAGGGCAGACAACAGGCAAGAGCTTAATTTAGGCCTAGATCGATTTGTGTACGTTTGAGCGATATTTATTATTTATTTCATTTACTGGTCGATATAATGACGCCGACATAAAGAGAAAGATAGATAAACAAGGATTTCAAAAACTATTGAATCATACGTGTCCTGGTAACGTTCCTAAATTATATTGTTTACTAGCGACCCGCCCCGGCTTCGCACGGCTGAAATTATACATATAAACCTTTCTCTTGAATCACTCTATCTATTAAAAAAAACCGCATCAAAATCCGTTGCGTAGTTTTAAAGATTTAAGCATACAAAGTAGTGATAGTGATGTTCTAAATTGTTAATTACGTCAATGAAAAGAGTTTGTTCCACGACTTTTCTATACATATTAAATATTTATAAAACTAAATTTAACAAATACTTTTTTTTTTGCAGATTCCACTTTACGAATTTTCAGAGCCGGACTGTATGGAACCACAATTATTACTGGAAACATCTTGCGATAACGACAATGTGACTTCACTAGCAATGTTAGTGATTATATTATAATACGTTAAATAAGGCACTTTATTCACATTAAAATATATAATCGCGGTGGCTCAGTGGCCAGAGTACTGCTCTGCATAAGCAGATGTCATGGGTCCGATCCCCACGGGCATATCTTTTACCTCTTTATCAATATTAATTGAAAATCCAAAAATCTAATCAAAATATTTTTATTTGCTTCAGTACAGTATACAAAGATGAGAAGCAGAACACTGTAAGTGCAATGTTAAGTACATGAACTTACAGTGTATGCTTCTCAGGTATGATCATCATCATCATCATCATCTCAGCCATAGGACGTCCACTGCTGAACATAGGCCTCCCCTTTGGACTTCCATATATACCGGTTGGAAGCGACCTGCATCCAGCGCCTTCCGGCGACCTTTATAAGGTCATCTTTTTATAAGGTGCAGGTATGATAGGGTGCACAAATTGGCAGTGGGATCTTAACCTACACGTTCACTTTACAAAGGAATTCAGACGTGAGTTGTCTTTTCAAAGTTTGAAGCAGTTATCGTTAAATTGGAATCGGTACACAAACTGCAAAGGTTACCTTTGCTGTATTTGGGGAGTGTTTTGTAACAAATGTCACGTACCTAATGCTTTGTTTTGAAACAATTAACGTATCGACGTCAATAGCATTAAAAAATATACATCTGAATCTACTGAAAAGCCAACACTCAGTTCAATAAAACTACTTCGTGCTTCGACACATTGCGACGTTGTATCTAGAAAATCTGTTACGTGCATCGTAAAAATTCTCGTTACCACGTCGTGTACTAATATATAAGAAATCAAATACAATCAAATTAAAAAACGGTAGACTACTGGCGGTTTTATTCCTAAAGAGACAGACAGAGAACCTTTGGGTAGTGAAATTAATGCTAAGAAATCACATAGTGAGTGATGATGCAAAAGGCAAATGGATAAGTACGGTGGAATGGGAAATTGTGGTAGCATCGAGCAGTTTTGATTATAGAGTCATTTTGGTTTGAAGATGGATACAAATTTCAAAACCACATAACTGCTTTGGCTCTGCCACCCGAAATGAGTTTTGGCTTGCAACACACTCTTGTGTCTCACGCCATCTTGCTCGATCCTGCGCCACTGCCTGCCAGCTGTCGCCTGCTTCCAGCTCGCGCAGATCCGCCTATACCATCCAAAGTAGCACACATGCTGTAAAAGGAGCTTATACAGCCCTTACAAAGCTGATACAAGCCGTATAAGGGATGTATAAGCTCTTATGCAGCCTGTGTGCGACGTGGGATATCCTTCCAACGATACTTAGGGCGACCGACCGGACGTCATCCTTTCTTGACTTGTCGATCGTTCCCCATTCTCGCGACGTAACCAATCCCACGAAAACCACCATATGGGTCATTGTCAGTTCAAAAAACAAAATTTGTCTCTCCGGTGGTCAAAAGTTAAGAGCTTTGTATGAATCTAGGTTATTTTGCTATTACATCGGATTATAGAACACGTTCTTTATTCTCACAGACATTTTATCAGAAAATTAGGCCCTGTGAATTTCCACGGAAAGACTCGAACCTAAATCGGACAATGACCCATATCTATTGTATTTAGACTCGTTTGATTCATTTTGGTTACTGGGTTACTCATATAATTTAGAATTTATTGACAAAAACATTGTTTCAAACTGAAATATGATTTCAGGTATACTTTCATGAAAAAACCAACTGAAATTGCCATATCTGACGGCTGTGATATTTCGTTCGATGAGCCCTTACAATTTAACGACTCATTTTACATCGAATGCGATACTGAAGGAATAGATTGCGTCGATGAAGACGAAAAAGTAACCAAACAAAGTTATCAATTAGAGTGTAAAGAATTTGATACAGCTGGAAGCAAAGAGGCTGTAACTGTAAAGCATTCACTGAACGGGAACGCTCTAGACCACAAAGCATCAGAAGATACGAACAAAGTTGTGACGATTCTTGGTTGTTCCGTGGCGGCGCTGGGTTCAACGGTGCTGCTTGCTTATGGCGCTTACAAATTGAAGAGTATACTGCAATCGGGAACTTACTGTGAGTGTAATTCGTTTCTGTTTTGATATGGGTAGCGAGATGGGTGAAGTCATGGTAGGTTTAGATTGAGACTGTGTCCCAAAGCAAACTTAATAAATTTGTATAAAACGTTCACTTTTTTACTAAGAAGTAACCACTGAGTAGTTAGTTTTTTTTTTACAAAAAATGGGATCCAGAGTATATGAACATTATTATGCGAAACGAGAAAAGAGATAAAAGCTGTCCCATTTCTACCACTAGTAAGTCTGTGTTCTCGCGATCAGAAAACAGCTGTAAATCCGAAGAAACGGACACCCGGACATTCCAAAGTATTTTTAATCCTTTCTCTTTAATTAGCTATCGAAAGTTCGCACTGATTTGCTATACTTTCAGTTCATTTCACGCCCGTTTGCCGGTCAACTAATTGTAGGAAAAATAGACCCTAGACTCATAGTCTTCATACAATAGATTTGCGAAGAATGAAGCCGGTTTTGGTTTTATGCGCCTCTATGATTGGTTCGTAGGCATTAAGTAGACTACGAACCAATCATTCGACGTTTTGCTTGTGACATTGACGTTATGACAGATGCGTACGCGGACAAAAACTGAGACCGTGACAGGCCGTGGGCCCGTGGCTCACTAAAACTAGCTTCACTTTCAAGCGCTGACTACGATTCTATCCTCCTGACTTCCAGTGTCCTACACATAGAACATAAATTATAATATTAATAGTTAACTGTCAACTATTTGTCATAAGGCTAAAATTAAATTCACAATTTAGGAATGCTGGTCGTCAGGAGGCTAGGTGTATTTATATTCTAAGCCGATGGAAAAGCATTTACTCTCAGTTCAAAATGTACAAAGTTAATGTTATTATACTTGTTTTCAGTGATTCCTGACACGCCCATCGCTCCCAGTGTCCCCTAGTATGAAGCATTACTGAAGCATGGCTATATCGCAGGAAGATGGGCTCACGATGCGCCGCGAGTTGCGCTAATAGCCGACGGACTCGACTGTGTTCCGCATTCAGTCACAGCGGCCTATCGGTGTCACTCGGGCGTCGGTGACCTTGTAATGCCGAATCCGTCGACAAGGCATTCACGTGAATGCCTTTCCCCACCGCGCGTCCTGCGCTCGCCCGCGCTCGCCCTTCGGGCGTGGCCACATGTCCACGACACGGCGTCGTAAACGTAAAACGACACGGTGTCGCGTCGGAGCGCGACACAGTATCCACCGTGCGAATATACATTGCCGCGTCGTGAAAACACATGCTGCACCGGGCAGATTAAATTTGCTGTGTTGAGTAGATGCACGGTGCGGTGCCACGTTCGATTACGACGCCGCAGCTTCTCGTACATGTTCAAAATATTTTGCGATCAGTTTTCAATTCGACATGGATCTTATCACACGTATTCTGCTCTTGTTACTTTTAAGAAGAAGCATGAAGAAAAAGCAGAAGAAACGAAAATGTTGGATAAATCCATATCTTTCTATTATGAACCATGATGGCAGTCATTTCAAAAGGAAGTACGAGGCTTTAAAAATAAGTGATCACAAGTTTTATGATTATTTTAGAATGTCTGTGTCAAGTTTTGAAGAACTATTATGGAAAATATCGCCTCGTTTAAAAAGGCAAAATGTATTTAGGAAACCAGTTCGACCTCTGGAGATGTTGGGATTAACAATAAGGTAAGAATTACGTATATTCGCACGGTGGATAATGTGTCGCGCTCCGACGCGACACAGCGTCGTTTTACGTTTACGACGCCGTGTCGTGTGTTTTCACGACGCGGCAACGTATTTCCATTTATTCATTTAAATACAATGTAAGTTTACAGCATACATGACACCAAAGCACTTACACGATAAATTATTACATAAAAAGAAAACAACACATGTCAAAAAGAAATCATCATTCGAAATAAAACAATATTTTAAATTATACATAACAATTAATTCACAATATCTAGGAACTGCTTAGCAATACAGCACAATTGAGCAAAGCGATCAGCGAACATGTCGGCATCGCCGTGCTGAGTGAGCATCAGGTACAATAACGATATTGCGCGCGCGGTAGGAGCGTGTCGAGCGTGGCACGTGCGAGCGGACACACGCTGCAGCAGGCCTGGCCGGCGGCGGGGCGCCACCGCCACGCAATCTAGATCTTGGGGGACCCTCGTCGGAACCACCAAACCTATCTTTTCCAGCACAGTCGGGCTGTCCACCCTGTGATGGACAATAGATAGGTAGTGGACTAACAATAACAATTTCCTCCTCATCCGTAGCGTGTCTAACCCAACCATCCCGGAGACAAACAATGAAGGGTACAGGTATGGGTAATACCCATAGGCCTTGCAGTACAACCAACGGGCGAATTTACGCTGTACTCTTTCCACCGACACAGAATATTTATCCTCGTAGGGATCCCAAATAACAGCTCCATACTCCAACCTACTACGGATATAGGCATTGTACAAAACCACAGAAACTCCGACATGGAACTGTTTCGATGCCCTCATGACAAAACCCAAAGCTTTGCTAGCCTGTTTACAAATATTTGTTACGTGTTTATGGAAATCTAATTTACCATCTAAAAGTAAACCTAAGTCGCGGATTTCGTCAACCCTTTCCAAGCTCGCATTCCCCAGGCAGTAATCGGCTATAAGTGGTGAGCGCTTACGTGAGAAAGTTATGACCTTGCATTTTGCTGCATTAAAAGGAAGACGATTTGCAACACTCCACTCAGCTGCAGCATTGATATCGCTCTGCAACGCAGCGCTGTCAGCCGCATTACTGACACCGAGCAACAACTTTAGGTCGTCTGCAAAAAGCAAACACTCAGCCGATCTAAATGTATCAGGCAAATCATTTATCATCAGGAGAAACAATGTAGGCCCCAGAGTACTGCCCTGACTCACCCCAGACAGCGTGCAGTAATCATTTGACTCGAAGCCACCTACCCTGACGTACTGCTGTCGATCACTCAAGTAACTGGCAAAGAAACTTAATAGCTTTGGCGTGAAGCCCAGCAATGCGAGCTTCTCCAGCAAGATGTCGTTGTCGACCAGGTCGAATGCTTTCCGAAAGTCAAAATACGCAGCGTCGACCTGGCGCCCAGTATCCATTTCTTTGCAGACGTAATCAGCGAGGGCAATTAGATTTGTGGTGGTAGATCGGGCTTTACGAAAACCGTGCTGGCTGGGGTGCAAACGCTGAGATACCTGTTGACTTATGTGTCGATTAAGGGTCATCTCAAATATCTTACCAAAAACAGATAGAACTGCTATGGGTCTATAAGAAGTGACGTCCACATCTGATCCTCCCTTAGGAACTGGCGTTACTCTAGATTTTTTCTAACGACTAGGATAGATGGATTCTTTGATCGAGAGATTAAAGACGTACAACAAGGGAGTCACCAAAACGGAAGCACAATCTCTGGCCAAAAACACCGGGATACCATCAGGCCCTCCAGAGGATCGCGGTTTGAGTTTTTGCATAACCGCTCTAAAGTCAACCTCATTAATGGAGGATATCGAGACCGACCGAGAGTCACCAGAGGAGTGGGACGCGCGCTCCGCAGCTTCAGGATCTAAGCGCGGCCTGTCCTGTTGGAACACCGAGCTAAAATACTTAGCGAAGGCATCCGCCGCGTCTTGCCCGCTCACACTACGGCCCTCGAAAATAAAAGATTTATCTCGGTGCTGCCTTTCACTCTTTTTATCTTTTATATATTCCCAAAATTTGACCGGGCAAGTGACAATACTATTTTGCACAGTTTGTATGTAATGGTTATAGGCTTTACTAATTAAGCTTTTAACATGCGTTCTGTAATACTTAAACATTTGTTTATTGTAATCCTTTTGCTCTTGTTTAAACCTTTTCAAATGAAAATATTTTAATTTGATATTACTAATTATTTCGGCTGTGTACCATTTCGGATAAACGTATTTGGAATCAACTCTACAACGGTTTCTTAAGGGAACGAATTGGCTAATACAGGAGTACAGTTTCTCATAAAGGATCTCAGTAGCACTGTCAACTTCAGTAGCAACTAGGAGATCAGCCCAATCAATAGCAGCCAAGGCCGGATAGAGCGCCTCATAGTCAGCTTTACGCCAGTCCCAGTCCGGACAACACGCGTCGTGCGGGCGCGGAGGCGTCGGCGGCGGCGGCGGCGGCCCACACGGCCACGACGCCGACACGTCAAGTGGCGGGTGGTACGCATCCATTGGCACTAGCAGCTCAGGACTACTAAATACAGTTACATTATTACCGTCAAGATCACTCAGCACGAGGTCTAAAATACCCCCATGGCTATTTTTGATGTTATTATATTGATTTAAATCACAAAAATTACAAAAGATGTCAAAGTTATCTTTTACTTTGGAATTACATGAATTAAGATTGAAGTCACCGAGCAGTAAAAAATTTAAGTCAGGATATTTACACACAGCATTCTCAATACAAGATAGTACACTCATATACTGCTCCTCATTATAGCATGGAGGTAAATACACAACACAACATAGAAATTTCAAATTCTTATGAGTAATTATGGCAAATAACAATTCTTTATCCGGCGTAAGGCCGTCAATATCTTGGAGTACACGCATCGAGTAGCACTCGCGTGTGGCCAGCAACACTCCGCCCCAGCCAGCGTCCCCCGCGCGGTCCCTGCGCGCCACAGCCCACCCACTGGGGAATAGCTCACCGTCGCACACGGAGCTTGTCAAAAAAGTTTCAGTCAGGACTATTATGTCAAAATTGCATTGGCTTACATTTTTGTGAAACGTATCTGTTTTAGACCGCAAACCACGTACATTTTGGTAGTAGAAACGTAAAGTTTTAAGCTGGGGAAGAGCCGCTTGTATGCACCTGTACTACTTTCAAAAAGGGCGCCCTCTATAGTGATCGATATTGAAACAACAAAGTCACGTATAAAGCCTATATTAAAATAAATTCACACGACATCTTATAAAACTGAGTAAAACAAACGATAGCGTGATGCAGCCGTAGCCGGTTGTCGGGTCAGCGCCATCTAGCGTGCAATTAAATAGTTATAATCACTATATAAAACAAACGATAGCGTGATGCAGCCGTCACCGGTTGTCGGGTCAGCGCCATCTAGCGGCCACTTGGCTTATTATAATTTATATGAACGCAAACATGCCGCCCACCAAGAACAACAGTTCTTAACTCTATTTACAAGGACACTTGTACACGAATTTTCTTTAATTTTATTTATACATATACTGACAGTTGTATAAAATACTACCACAAAAAAAACAATTAACATTATACAAATTAGTCAGCCAATGGTAGAACACAAATTCTGGATGTAGGTCGTTTTATTAAATTGTTTTTACATCTGAGGGTAACAACTCGCGTTACGTTGTCCAAACCAGGATGCGCTTCAACCACTTGGCCAAGCAACCATTTAGTAGGTGGTAAATCTGGTTCATTCACAAGCACTACATCTCCTACTTTGGGCTCGACAGTTTTTTGTGTCCATTTGTGCCTTTGAAGGAATTGTGTTAAGTACTCCTGAGACCAGCGACGCCAGAAATCCTGCAACATTCTTTGACACAATTGCCATCTACGTAAAGGCAATACTGGAACATGTTCATAACAGCGATCAGGTGCTACAACAAGTGGTTCTCCCACTAGGAAATGTCCCGGCGTCAAAGGTAGTGATTCTCCCTCATCGTTAATACGCCACATAGGCCTTGAATTTAAACAGGCCTCAATTTGCGACAAGACTGTGATCATCTCTTCGAAAGTGAGAGTCGAATTGCCAATCACTCGCTTGAGATGGAACTTACACGACTTAATTCCGGCTTCCCATAGTCCGCCGAAATTAGGAGCGTACGGTGGTATAAAATGCCATTGAGTTCCGTTGGTGGCCATCCAGTCTGAAATCTCAGGAACCAGCGTAGATTTTTCCGAATTAAAAAGTTCCTGGAGTTCTTTGGCCGCACCTACGAAATTAGATCCATTGTCACTGTACAGATCGCTACAGTGACCTCGCCTAGCCACGAATCGCTTAAAGGCAGCTAAGAAGCCTGCTGTTGACAATTCGCTGACAGCCTCCAAATGTACAGCCCTTGTTGCCATACATATAAAAAGGCAGATATACCCCTTGTATGACTTGTTTCCTCTACCTTTAGAGACACGAATATTGATTGGGCCCGCGTAATCTACTCCACTGCGCAGAAATACCTTTGCAGCATTCACTCTCGGCGTGGGTAGCTGTCCCATCAATTGATTACGGATATTGGCCGCGTGTCTGACACAAGGAATACATTTCTTTACGTATGCTTTTGCCAAATTCTTAAGTCCGGGTATGCAAAACTTTGCCCTGATGTAGTTGACCATCAGTGGTTGTCCACCGTGCATTGTTTTGACATGTGCATCTTTTATGATAAGTTGGGTTAACCACGCTGATTTTGGCAACAAAATGGGATGCTTTCGGTCATAATCTATGTCTGCGAACTGGAGCCGCCCACCAACACGGATTATTCCCAAGTCATCTAGTTGTGGAGTGAAAGAGGTAAGTTGACTTTTTCTTTTTAGTTTACCCTTTTTTATATCTTCTAGTTCTTCCCCATATGCTTGATATTGACTCTTTTTTACCATAATTGCTAGAGCTTCCTCTATTTCTGGTTTCAATAGGTAAGTATGATTTTTTCTTTTATTTTTCAGGAACCGTCGGCAGTACGCGACAACCCTCAGTAATTTCGTAAGTGACGAATACTTCGACCACATCGAATCTTCTTCTTCTGCTCCGAAAAGCGCGGTTACGAGGTGAGTATGTGTTTTCTTTTCTTCTAGGTTTGTGATTAATGATTTTGCCGCAGGGTAATTGATTATCTCTTTTTTCAGCCATTTAGGACCACTGATCCAAAGTTCAAAGTTGCATAGTTCAGACGCTGGAACACCTCTGGATGCGCAGTCGGCTGGGTTGTGTTCTGACCTTACATGCGCCCATTGATTCCGACTGATCGCCGACAAGATCTCGGAACATCGGTTCCCGATAAACGTCTTCCATCGGCTTGGGTGGCTGCTCAACCACGCCAATACTACTTCCGAGTCAGTCCATGCGTGTACATTTGCTTTTGGCACTTCTAAAACTTCCGAAACCTCTACCAACAGTTTGGCCAGCAATACTGCTCCACATAACTCTAGCCGAGGCGTTGACACTTGCCTTATAGGCGCGACTTTCGTCTTACTGGTCACTAAACTGACGTGTATCAAACCTTCAGTGTCAATGACGCGCAAATACGCCACGGCGGCATATGCGGCATTTGAAGCGTCGCTGAACCCGTGCAGCTCCACTAATCTGGCATGGGTCGTATGATTTGTCCATCGATACAGTCTGAACCTGGTGAGCTGTGACAGTTCTTCTCTATATTTCAGCCATTCTTCTAAAAGAGAAGGCGGTAACTCTTCATCCCAGTCTATACCTGCTAACCATAACCGTTGAATGAATATTTTAGCTTGCACTATACTGGGTGCAATCCATCCCAAAGGATCATAAAGCTTTGCTATATCTGAGGTAACCTTTCTTTTAGTTACAGGTGCTGTTGGAGGAGGAAGCTGCACTGCATATGCAAACTCATCGTGGCTTCGATCCCAGGTAAGTCCCAAGATTTTGTTTACAGGTTCTTGTTTCATCTCTATTTTCTTGTGTTCATCCTTTCCCACTATGCTTTCTTTGATTTTCTCCAACATAACTTTACTATTGCTTGACAATTTTTGTAATTCAAATCCTCCTTTGCTTAATAATGTTTTCATTTGCCAATACATCTCTATTGCTTCCTCATCTGATTGACATCCTGACATCAAATCGTCCATGTAAAAATCCTGGCGCACCCGTGCTGCGGCCAGAGGAAACTCTTTACCTTCATCAAGAGCTACCTGTATTAGACTCTTAACCGCAAGGTAAGGCGCTGAGGACGTCCCGAAAGTGACTCGTTTTAACTTGTATTCTTTTATGTCGTCTTCTGGGTTTTCTCTCCACAGAATACGTTGGTATTTCGTGTCTCTCTCATCAACTATCACCTGCCGATACATCTTTACGATGTCAGCTGTGAAGCAAATTGGATGCATACGCCATCTCATGATAATGTGGCGCAACTCAGACTGTAACGTGGGTCCCACCAGAAGATCATCATTCAAAGCCACTCCGTTTGAACCCTTACAGGAAGCATCAAATACTATACGTACCTTAGTGGTATCTTTATCTTCACGCACTACGGCATGGTAAGGTAAGTATAGACCCTTTTCATTAGATTCCTTTGGTGATAGACGTTCCATGTGATTTAGTTCTAGATATTCATGAAACACCTTGTTATACTCTGCTTTCAGGTGGTGATCCCTTTGAAGCTTTCTTTCCAGGGAGTGAAATCTTCTCAATGCTATCTCCCTGGAACCACCATCTACACAGGCTGGTTGTTCATCCCGGAACGGTAATCTAACTACGTAGCGCCCGTCCGCATCCCGTGTAGTAGTCGCTTGGTATACGTCTTCACACCTCTGCTCATCAGGTGACAATATCTTTGGTGTGTTGCTAGGTTCTGCTTCCAGTTGCCAAAAAGACCTTAGCAACTGGTCTACCTGAGTATGCATGCTGACTAGCGTGCATGATAGGTTCGTTTGTGACCCAACTTGCCCACTTAAAATCCAACCCAGGGCTGTATTTTGTGTGTAAGGACATCTAATTAGACCTGTGTCTATGATCTGCGCGTAAATTTCTGCGCCAAGCAGCATATCTATTTTGTTGGGGGTGTGATACTCCGGATCTGCAAGATCGAGATTCTTAAGCTCTGGCCAGGAAGCAATAGACACCTTTGCGGCTGGTAAGTATGAAGTGAGTTTATCAAGGACATATGCTGTAACCCGAATTACATATCTGGAATTGATACGTGATGCAATGGTCACTTGAACGGTTGACTTTGATACGACATTCTGCTTCCCTCCTAAACCAGATATAAGACCTTTGGCTGGGGTTCGTTTTAACCCGAGTAATTGAACCGCGGCCGAAGTGATGAATGACGCTTGTGACCCTTGATCAATGAGTACCCGAAGAAAATGACGTTCTTCCATTTCCCATGCTTTGGCTTCTACAACCGCCGTAGCCAGTAGCACCTGCTGGGTGACTTCGTTTACGAAGTGATTCATGATACTGGTACCCGGTATAGCCTCTTCCGTTGAATTGGTGACTTGTTGTGTGTGAACTTGTGCCATAGTTGGGCGTTCGACTGGCTCTCTGCTGCCGAACGCTTGCTGTTCACCCTTTTGATGTAGTAGCGAATGGTGTCTCCTATTACAGATTTGACAACTTTTTGTATTTTTGCAGTACTTGGCCGAATGATTGTTACCCAAACAGTTGAAACATTGGTTTGGACAAAGTTACGCTTTACATCGCCATCCAAGTTAATGAAATCTTTACAATGTATTATACGATGTTCGCCTTTGCAATAACTACATGATACATTTGTAATATGAAGATTAGCAACCCTTTGCACTGGAGTACTTTTGACATAACTAACATTATTTCCTTTATAATTAGTGATATTACTGGTACCCCTTGGTTTATGAATATAGCCTGGTTTCGGTTCTAAAAACTCTAATGCATGAAATCTCGTCAACAAAAAATCTTTAAATTGCTCTAAACTCGGTAACTGATCTAACCCTGATACAGATTCACTAACTTTACTTTCCCAGTTCTTACGACTTTCAGCATCTAACTTTTGACTAACAATGTAAATTATAATAATATCCCAGGTACCAGTGTCTATACCAAGACTCTTTAAGGCGTTTAAAGTTTCAGTAGTACAATCTAATAGATTCTTAATATCTGTGGCAGACTCAGTTAGAAGCGTCTTTTGCGAGAAAAATCTTTTTAATATGCTATTCCCTAAATATTGTTTGTTATTGTACCGACATTCTAACTGGGTCCAACACTGACTGTAACTTTCGCTAGTAATAGGTATGTGTCGTAGCAGTTGCTCCGCTTCGCCTGTCAAATGCGCCTTCAAATAATGCAACTTTTGCACGTCATCAATGTCTTTGTTTTTGTGGATGAGTGAAGTAAATAAATCCCGGAAACTCGTCCATTCAGTATATTTTCCCGAAAAACTTGGAATTGATATCTTTGGCAATTTTACTTGACTCGATTTTGATATGGTCGCAGATGAATTGGAACTAGTACTACTGGATCCTGCCGTTAATCTGCTAAGTGCACTTTTTAGCTCGCATTTGTAGTCCATATATAGTTCGTAAGTCGCATCATACATATCATCCTTCATATATGCACTATTTTGTAACGTTTCTCTGTCAGGTGTCGTTAAAAGCTGCGAGTGCATGCGTGAAAACTGTTGCCATAGCTGTTCTAAGCTTTCCAACCTAGTTTCTATATACGAGATATTGATGCGATCCTTGGGAGACTTTTTATAATTACTAAATGCCTTCGCGATACGAGCATTCTGATCCGTCTGTAGACTTATACTTGCTTCAAACTTACTCATCTCTTCAAAAAATTACAAGTCCCAAATGTAAACAAACTTCAAATTTTCTAAGTCCCAACTTCAATCTTGAAAAAATTACAAGTGTTTTTAACTTTGTTTATTTCGCTATAAAATCGGGCATAGGTTCCCCGTCGGTTCACTTTTTCTTAAACTATGCTAAGTTCTAAACACTTGTATGAATTATTGGACTTCTTCGCTATAAATTATTCTAAGTCTTTAACACTTGCAAAATTTCAGTTTGTTGATCTCCGATTTTTCTAAGTCCAAAATTGACAGTTTAAACTTCAAATTCAATTTGACAGCTGACAGTTCCAAATTTTGACAGGTAGCGAAAAACGACACTTCACAGATAAAATATAAAGTACTCACAGTTTTATGTCTTCTTACACTTTGCCAAACACTGCACTAGTCCTTGAACCTCCAATTTGAACTTCCCGCCAAGTTGCTCGCCTGTGACGTCACTCTACGTCACGACGCTGCTGCCTCCGTTGACTGCACCACCGCTGGATGCTGCTGCTGGAAGGTCGCACCCTCGACAACAATCCGTTGCCACTTGGTGCAGGAAAGCACTAAGAAATTGTATAAGGCCCAAGGTACACCCGGTTCGAAAAGGACCAATGTATGCACCTGTACTACTTTCAAAAAGGGCGCCCTCTATAGTGATCGATATTGAAACAACAAAGTCACGTATAAAGCCTATATTAAAATAAATTCACACGACATCTTATAAAACTGAGTAAAACAAACGATAGCGTGATGCAGCCGTAGCCGGTTGTCGGGTCAGCGCCATCTAGCGTGCAATTAAATAGTTATAATCACTATATAAAACAAACGATAGCGTGATGCAGCCGTCACCGGTTGTCGGGTCAGCGCCATCTAGCGGCCACTTGGCTTATTATAATTTATATGAACGCAAACACCACTGACGCGCCCCTCCCTGTGGCCTCCACGAAAGTTCTGCCGCCACGGTTTAATACAGATGTCTTCAGCCCAGTTATTAGGAGACAGTATTAACTCACTGAACTTACTTGGCACTCCAAGCTTAAACGAGGAATAGTTCCCACGGGATTTGAGTACTTCAACCGTACATACATCAGAACTGCAGATTGAAGCAAGATGAGAACGCACTTGTTCCGCTGTTGTCCCCTCCTGCACGTAGTAGAGATGCAGCTGCCGTATGCGCTCAGCAGCGCACAGTGAAGTAGTGCCCGGCGCAGCTGTACCACGGCGCACGCCAATGTTACCACTTCTGTATGCTGCGCTCCCACGGCCATGGCTCCGCCCGCAGTCCCCGCTACCGGAGTCGCCACCACTGCCGCTGCTCCTAACCACTGGTTTATCGCCAAGACCTTCGCAACTATGGGTCTCGTTGGATTTCCGCGCTTTCTTGGACTGCACCTTGCGCCAATCTGCCTCGCTATTGACGCGAGCGTTATCTAAGGAGCTAGCTCCAGCAATGTTCTCTCTATCCTCCACGCAGACACCAATAACACTCACTGTACCCTCCTTGGCCACTGACTCCGACCGTACCGGGGAGACATAAGCATCCTTATTAGCCGCAGTTTGTGTGCTCGTTCCTGCGAATTCCGGCACAATGTTATGGCTCTCTCTCTCTCTGGCGGGCTCAACAGCTGCGAATGTTGGCGATGGCGTCAAAACTGCCCGTTTCAATTGTGATTTTTCAATATAAATTAGGCGATCCTCGTACGTAGACACATTATGGGTGAGGGTTGCAATTTGAGCCTGAAGTGCCTCGTTTACTATTTTGAGCACATTGATTTCCTCGGCTTTCTCTTCAGCTAGTTTCAAACGAGCTTCATAGGTAAACATCGTAGCGCATATTTGGTCTATCCTGTTTTCACAGCGAGTAACCGCTTGAGTAACTATTTGGAACCCAGCCTTCATTGTTAGCACTTCTTCTGTTAGCAATTTTATTTCTTTGGTAAGGCTAATTGAGGCCGACTCATCGCCTATCAGTGAAGGGCTCAACTCAGCGCTAGTACCCCGCGGCTTTCTCATGGTTACGTTTTGCGACGAGCGAACTGGGGTGGATGAGTTATCTCCGCCCTTTTTCTTGGCGCAGCAACACTCGGGACATAGCCAAACTTTACTAGTTTCTATGCTTAAATTGTTTAAATTGACACATAGTAAATGATAGATTTTTTTGCACTCACTACCGCTGCAGCATATGTAATCCTTGTCTAGAATGTGGCCTCCACAGCCCGCGCAACAGCAAGCGGGGCATTGCCAAACTCTGGCATCTTCAGCACTCACTCTTTTTAAGTTTACACAAGTCAAGTGGTATAATTTTTTGCACTGATTTTTGCAGCAGTGTGTGACATCTTTGTCTATAATAAGGTTTCCGCAACACGCACACGACGAATTATTTTTTGAAGACATAGTTTCCGACCCCAGTACCAATGTCGTAAGCGATACGAGAGCGACAGATTACACGTTGATGTTAGGTGCCGTGGTACGGGGCAGCGACCGCGCAGAGCGCAGCGATCGGTGCTGATGAGTCACCGCAGCGGGCGAGTCGCGAGTTGTCGTAGGTCAGGGACGCCAACGGATTTTTTAAAATCTTAATAATGTTTTTGCTTACACTGTCCCGAATTTAACACTTTTTGAAATTCTGATTTCACTTTTGAATAGCTAGATGTTCGAACTTTAGTATCGTAACTTTTTAATATCAGAATTTTAACTTTTTCTGCACTATTTAGAATAAAAACACGGGAACAACGAACGCAGGACTGTTATCGTAACGTCGCACGGCGCGGCACCTCTCGTATATTCGCACGGTGGATAATGTGTCGCGCTCCGACGCGACACAGCGTCGTTTTACGTTTACGACGCCGTGTCGTGTGTTTTCACGACGCGGCAACGTATATTCGCACGGTGGATAATGTGTCGCGCTCCGACGCGACACCGTGTCGTTTTACGTTTACGACGCCGTGTCGTGGACATGTGGCCACGCCCTTCGTCGCGCACATATAGCAGCAAGTTTTGTTACTGCACACAAGTGTCGCTGTCGTTTCTTTTTACGTTAGTATATATATACTTTGATTCAGTCGTGACTTTGCGCGACTGGCAGAGCGGCGGCCAGAGGAGTAAGCGAGACGTCGCGCTCGGACCTTCCGCTCTCACCTATTAAAAGCCTGAACGTTCAATGGAAAGCCGCCCAAGTGCGAGTCAGACTCGCAGACCGAGGGTTCCGTACAAATACTTATCCCAACTTAACTAGCCGGGTTAAGTTTGTGTTCTGAAGAGTTATTTTCTCTTTTCCCACCCTCCCCTTTCCGTCATAGAACCACACGTGCCAGCTTGCGATGTCATCGCCTCACCGTGGAGAATATTCCCACCCGTACCAAGAAGTTTGGCAATTCCTTCATCTGCCGAACTATTAAAGTATGGAACTCCTTGCCGGCTCATGTGTTTCCTCCTTCTTATAACTTGGGACCCTTCAAACGAAGCGTGAAGAAGCATCTCTCGGGCCAGCATGGCAGTGTCAACTGACTTGGCACCGTTGGTTTCTCGTCAGTTGCCATTGCGACTTGGGCTCCCCTTTTTGCTTACCATCAGGCGAAGGGGAGCCACTAGGTATGTTGTGCCGTTATAAAAAAAAAAAAAAAAAAGTTTGCACCTGGTATGTATGGCCCGGATAAAAATGAGGTGCAAACACAACCGATCGGTTTGAACGTTTGTTGTATAGGAGCCCCTTTAGTTTTTTTTGTATTTGTTGTTATAGCGGAAACATTCACTCTTCATAAGATACAGCCTGGTGATAGGCGGACAGACGGACGGACAGCGGAGTCTTAGTAATAAGGTCCCGTTTTTATATCTTTGGGTACGGAATGCGGAACCCTGAAAAGGAAAGGACCGGTATCCACCCTTAACTGTGCAACTAGTCAAATGTAATTATTTATTTATTAAAAGTAACATAACTTTAAGTATAACTGCCCGTCAAGCACAACTAGGCTTCGCACTCTTGTCGCGCGACATAGCATCGCCCGTCACTCTCTCACAGTACTGTGAAGATAGAGACAGTCACATATCTCGCGTGAGAAAGAGTCGCGTCATTACAGTTGTGTTAATGTGCTGTATGGCTAGCATAACTTTGAATCGCGACAATTTGTCGCGCGGTAAAAACTAACTGTCACTTTCCTTTCGATACAGTGCGAGTAAGACAGATGACGCTGAGTCGCACGACAACAAAATCGCGGCAAGAGCTAGCCCGGCTGGTGTCTTAAAAATGTTGAAAAGGGAAACATTACAACTTCCTCCTAAATTGCAGTCTTCTTCTTCTTCTTGTGTCGTTTTCCTCAATGCTGAGGGTCGTGACCTCTGTTCATCACTCATCGGATGATCGCTCTCCACTTATCTCAATCTCCTGCAGACTGCATGGCGTCGGTAAACTTGGTGACCGTTGTGTCCCGAATCTGATCAGTCCAGCGCAAGGGACTCCTTCCTCTTGGTCTTCTTCCTTGAATCTTCCCTGTCACTAAGAGTTTTTCCAGGCTGTCACTCTTCTTCCTGGCTATATGACCGAAGAATTCAAGGATTCTACGGAGGCAGATGTTGAAGAGTGTCATGGTGATTCCCAATTCCTGAAGGATAAATTGCAGGAATTAGGAAATTAATCATAACAACTTAGGTACATATATGACTCAACTCATATTTAAGCAAAGCAAGCATCATTACGCCGTTTATAATATTATAATGTATCAAAATGTTTCCTTATTGCAATTTCTGTAAATATCATGGTTAGTTAGTAATAAGGAAAGAGGATATTACTACAACTGTTTTATTGTAATTTTATTTCAAGAGTAAGTGCATTATGTTTAATAGTAATATACCTAATACAGTCAATAAATAATAAATAAACATTAAGGGACAATCTTACACAAATCGACCTAGTCCCAAACTAAGCAAAGCTTGTACTACGGCTTGTACTATAGACGATGATATACATAATATATGAATACGTATATAGATAGCATCCATGACACAGGATCAAATATTTCATCACACAAATATTTGCCCCGGCCGGGATTCGAACCCGGGACCGCCGGCTCAGTAGGCAGGTGCACTACAAGCTCGTCGTGCGCCAAACTCGTCGTCAATATCATTAAAATAAAATGAAAATGAACGACAGCTGGGACCTGGGACGTAATTCGAGAATGCCGTTTGAGTGATCGCCAAACATCAAATCTCTATTAGGTAACAGTGACATCGGCATTGAACTGTCATTAAAATGCGATGAGCTTCAAGTGACATATCTCATTTCAATTTTTGTAAATACGAAGGCGATAATGATTGTCAAAAATGTCATTCATTGCATATGAATTTCTGTTTTGAACGAAACGTAACGGACTAATTTCACGCACTACGCGGTCAATTTAAAGTATGCGCCTGTTATTTATGCCGGCACATACAAAGGAAACGCAAATTTAGCGCGTCCGAATTGACGAAATTGCGATGTTCTAGGTCTAGGGATATCGCCACTTGTCAAGTAGGCACACGTCAAAAGTGACGGATGGCGATGAAATGGAGAAATCTCCATCATCTCTCTAAAATTGGCCGAATACCCCCCCTGGGGGGCAATTCGACCAATTTTGGAGATCTCTCCATCATCTCGCCATCTGTCAATTTTGACGTGTCCCTACTTGACAAGTGGCGATATCCCTAGAACATCGCAACTTCCCCAATCCGGTCGCGTTACATTTGCATCTCCTTTGTATGTGATGTGACGACATAGATAACAGACGCATACTTAACAATCCAATACAACACAACAATTCTTTGTTGCACACCAACAAGAAAAATGCTGACAATTGAAATCTCAATTTATAAATGGTAGACAATAGGCGGTCTTATCGCTAAAGAGCGATCTCTTCCAGTCAACCTTTGGGTAGAGGATCGAGCAAAAATAAAAAACAAAAGAGTAGGTGGTGAGATAAAAAATTCAGCGACATAAATAACATATAAGTCATACACATACTTAAATAAATACTTGACCGGATAGTACGTGAAATTAGACAGCTATTCGTGGACTATCATTGAACGTCTGATTCCGCATCTCCGTGCGGACGATTTTCTATAGCCATCCGCACATCGCAGCGGGATGCGGCGCCAATGTGATAACCGCCTAAACTAGACTCGGTTTAACGTAGATTTTATTTATTTATTTATTTATTAAGGTTCACCAACAGTTATTACATCGAAATATACATCAGATTACAATCTATAAGGAATTACGATTGATGCATAACCAATTATAGGTAAACACAGCATGCACTATTTACAATCTAAGTAATACCTACATGATATGTATTTATGCTAAAGTGGAGCAATCAAGTTTTACAACAGTTGACACTTTGGTATTTAAATCTAAAGGAAGGAAGTTTTCAGATAAGTAAGTTAGTAGCTTAGTAGTACAATTATTCACTATTAATGGTTTTGTTCAAAAGAGTGTTTATCGTCCTTCGAAATTTAGGTAGTGAGTCAGCGTGAATATCTATAGACTGACTACATGCATTCGCTAATTTACAGAGGCGGCATATGGGAGAATTAGAGCCAAGTACAGTTCGACGGAGCGGTGGGCATAGGGGTGTAATTTTCTTTCTGGGAAATCTACTGGGGGCTCGAAACTTCATGAGATTTAGTAACTGCGGGCAATCTATCTGGTTTCTTACGAGCTTGTACAAGAATATTAAATCAAGTATTTCCCTACGCGTACTGAGAGAACTCATCTTAAAATATTTTAATCGGTTGTTGTAAGAAGTCCTCCTATTGGCTAGGCCTAAGGGTCGGGAAAGAAACCAGAGAAATCGTTTTTGGATCCGCTCTAGCCTGAGCATATGTGTCGCATAATGGGGCCGCCACACCACACTGCAATACTCCAATCTACTCCGCACTAAACTGTTATATAACAATATTTTAGTCGACGTTTTTTTTAACATTTGTGAATTTCTTATAAGGAAACCTAGCATACCTGAGGCCTTCTTAATTGTTTGGTCGACGTGTGGTATAAAAGTAAGTTTACTGTCTAGTAGTACACCTAAGTCACGAATGCAGTCAACTTCATTTAAATTAGTATCATCCACACAGTAACTCGAATTAATAATTTTTTGCTTACGAGTGAATTTTATATGGGTACACTTTTTGGCGTTGAGAGTCATACGATTTCTTTTACACCATTCAGTAAGGTTATTAAGATCGTTTTGCAATAATTCTACGTCATTGTTACCCTCTATTACCCTAGAAAATTTAAGATCATCCGCAAATAGATAAGGAACTGAATACTGAAAACAACTGGGGATATCGTTGATGAATATATTAAACAAAATGGGACCTAAATGAGACCCTTGAGGGACACCCGATGTTATATTAAAATCTGAAGAGTTGTATCCATTGACGACCACGAAAAATTGCCTGTTACTTAAATATGATTCAATCCACTTCAGTGTTGTTCCAGCTATTCCATACGACAAAAGTTTCTGAATCAGTATGCTATGGCAAACTTTATCAAACGCTTTGCTGAAGTCTGTATAAATTACGTCAACTTGTTTGTGAGCATCAATGGATTCTATAAGTGACTCAGTAAAACTGACCAAATTGGTGTTAGTGGACCTGGCCTTCGTAAATCCGTGCTGATGCTCCGTTATATTTTGTTTTACGTGGTTTTCAATATGAGGATATATTAAAGTTTCTAAAATTTTGCTAAAGGTAGATAAAATAGAAATTGGTCTGTAATTACTGACTGTTGTTTCATCGTCTGATTTAAAGATTGGGACCACCTTAGATAGTTTCCAAACAGTTGGAAAGACTCCTGATCTTAGTGATTCATTAAAGATTATAAATAATGCATCAACTAAACCCGTGGCGCAAGTTTTTATAAAGATTGGTGGGATACCATCCGGACCGGGTCCCTTGGTAGGATCCAACTGCTTAAGTCTATTCATAATGGATCTGTGGTCAATTACTACCGACGTAAGACTTTGACTGTTGCAAGCTATTTTATTAAGATAGTCATTTTGTGGATATTGGGTATTGATAGAATTGTCTGATTCATATACTGATGAGAAATAATTCGCAAACATATTGCATATCTCAGACCCGTCTGAGGCAGTATTTACGCCATTGGTCATACAGGCTGGATATGTACTGTTTCCACCACGTTTCGCTTTCACAAAGGACCAAAAGAATTTGGGGTTGACGTAAATTTTTTCTTCTGTGGCCTGTATATAGTTGTTGTAACATTCTTGGGCTAGCTTCTCGCATCTTTTACTAATTAATTGTAAGGACAGTTTATCGCGTGGGTTGCCATAGGTTTTATACTTTTTCCTTATTTTATTTTTTTCGTTTAGAAGTTTTATTAATGATTTATTATGGCGGATATTTATGATTTGTTTTAATTTGTCGTCTAGGCACAAATTTGTCAACACACTCATTAATGACGTCATAGAAAAGATCTAACATTTTATTAACGTCATGTCCATAAAGAAGTTTATGCCAATCGATCTGCTCTAATGCGTCTAAAATAAGTGGGTAGTTTGCATTATGATAGTTAAGTCTGTGTTTTTGTTCGTTTGCTTTTAAGTGATTAGGGGTCTGTTCATTTGTGGTTATTTCTAAGGGTGGATGTAAAGGATCGATGGCAGATAGGTCAGTAGTTGAATTAATAATATTACAATGAGGCAAGTTCGTTAACACCAGGTCGAGTACTTTATTCTTGATGTTGGTTATATCGTTACATTGTCTGAGACAGTTGAGGTGAATGAAATCTATCAATAATTGACCAACAGCTGAGGTTTGATGGCTTGTATTATGTTTTTTTACTAGCGACCAGTTTATTCTGCTAAGATTAAAATCGCCCACGATAAAAGTATGATCATTCCACTTTTCTAAGACAGCGTTACAATTATTACTAAATTTTTTGAATAACAATTGATGAACGGGAGGAGGTAGGTAGACACCACAAAATGCAATACACGATTTAACATTACCATCGATGGACTCTATTGTGACCCAAACTTCTTCACAATTAGATTCCCATTCAAATACTCTTCTCGAGTTATATTTTTTCAACACCGCAATCAGAACCCCGCCACCGTCCTTTTTGTTATTGAAGCATGTGGTCTCCCTGTCGCGTCTGTATACAGAATATCTATCATCAAATAGTTCTGAGGAGGACACGCTCTCCTTTAACCAAGTCTCTGTTAATACTATTACATCATAATTAGAGCAACATAATTTACTATAAAAAGAGTTTGTTTTGGTGCGAAGACCTCGAACATTCTGATAGTAAATACTTAATGCGAACATAAGTTAGTTGGTACGTTCCAATACGTGCACAGATATATCTAAATATTATTATGTCTAGGTAAGTCTATTTAACATTTCCTTATTTCTAACTAAAATTTTCTCTGATGACTCATATTTCCTCAAGAATATTCTGCCGTCCCTGATCCATATGAATGTATATCCTAATTCTCTTTTCTTCATCCTCGCAGCTGCATGGAGGGCCTTGTTGGCGGCAGACAGATGCTCCATGACGTATATTGGTACCTTGTCGTTGCCTAGTCCCAGGAGAGTGCTGTTAAGCTTGTCCGATGCATTCAGTTTGTTGTACGCGGTACACGCCGCTAAAAAGTGATCTCGAGTGTTAGGCGAGTTAAACTGCACTATGATTGATCGCGGACGAGAACTCTCTGCGTTTAGTTTTGCAATGCGCGTACAGTGAACAATATTTTCATTTGTTATATTGCAGGAAATTACTTTAGCCAAGTCAGACACCATTTCGACAAGGTTTTCAGTCTCTTATTTTCAAAATAACACCTCTACTCTATGCAGTAGGTAAAATCAAGCAAACTACATTAACGGAAAAACGTCACAAACAAAATCTGGGTTACCCGCTCCGTTTCGTTAAATTCATAAACCACTTGACATTACCCATTCTTGGGAAAACCTTAGAAACCTGAGCAGCTGTCCTGCTCGCTATACTTTAGTTGGAAAGAGACGGCCTAGTGCACGCGTACGTGGTAGTTGCTGAATAGGCTCCAAGAATAATGTTGCGTCCACACTTCTGTAAAGTAATAAACCATGAAACAAAAAAAAAGAGTGCTTCGAAGAAAATTCATACTCCACTTGACTTTATTTTTTTTCAGAATTTAAAGACACTTTATTGGTAAGCTCCAAGAGTAGTTAAGATTCTAACTAATAGGTTTCTACATACATATTGCTATAAAACTATAGTCGTTCCAATTTGTCGAAAAGATTTTCGCCAAAAACTGTATAGTTATGAGTTTCAACAATGGTCAAAATTGTCCTTACGTCATTAAAGAATGGTCCCTAATAGGACAGAGACGTCATTAAAAGCGATGCGCATGTAATAAGCAGCCATTATAATAATTATTATTTATTTTATTCCAAAACAGTGGTTATAACCATAACAAGGTTGAGACTTCCCAGTAGGTATATATTTATATACCTGCGTCGGGAGTCAGGATGTCTCGCTCTTCCAAAAGTAGAACTAATCTGGTGATTAGTTAATATCCTAACTTAACCTAAGTATTTTTAAGTGCTTATTTCTTACATAATTATATAATCGGTTTTGTGCGCGCATATGTGTGTGAGTGTGTGTGTGTGGGTGGATGTGATGTGAGGCACTTCGCGCAAACACCGATGTCGCACCGAAATGTCACCTGTCACAAGCACACCTGTCACATGCGACTACTTAGGTATCTGTCTCTTTCTGTGCAGTAATATGAGAGGGTGATGGGTAGCGCTATGTTGTACTAGACGGGATGCAATATTTTTATCCTTTTCTTCCCACTTAATGTGAAGACGGTCTGGCGCCAGCATTAAGGCGTCCGCCGCGCATGCTCCTACAAAGACCATTATAAGAAGGACCCTTTATTCTGAACGCTTCGCTCCATTACCGGCGCTGCCGTGATGAGAATGGGTCCAAATCAAATGGTTACGCTGCAACTTCACGCCGTACTGTCCTGCTACGGTGAAAGGTCGTATCTTTATATGGATTTCATAGTAAAATACAACTTTTTTTCCTAGCAAGCCAGCGGAGCGCTTCGGGTGAGTTCGGGAACGTTCGGAAACGCTCAGTCAGGGTAAACGTTTCTATAACGCCTTCAGGGTTTGCACTTTGACTAATGTATTGTAAAGTTTTGTCAGGCTGACAAAGTTTTTTAACGAAGATATTTTAATGAAAGGCGTTCTCTCTGGCGTTTATGTTATTTAACGTTGATACTTAGCAAAAATATCGTCGTGAAATTGACAACAAAATCCATGTAAAACCCAGTATCTTGTTGTTTTAAATTATTTTAATTTTCAGAATTTAATGTTATGTATGTACGAGTATGTTCACTTCATGATACTCTTCATTCATTAAAGAACATAATTATAGTACGGCCATATTCGAAAATCGAAAGTACTTAGCGGAAAAAATATTGCACGACGCACTATGAAGTATTTATCTGATTTATTTGCGTTGTTTGCATAATTCATATCATATGTCATACTATTTTCTTTTCAAAATGATAATGTAATTAATATATGATGTAGTAGACAAACACGTATTTATTTTATATTAGCTCTACGAAACGATGTTCAAACTGAAACCTACTGCAATACTACAACTTAGAATGTAACCTCAGTACCTATATAAAATATCTCCGCCAGTCGTGAGTTCAAAGAAACCATAACATATCGAATGTCCCACAACGTGATAGGCATGCACATGCGTGATAACAACCAATGTCAATAACTGAGACAGCCCTAAACTTACATGGGACTTGAAGTACAAAACCTTAAGGAAAATGATATTTATTAAAAAAATATATATTATGCTCGCACCTGTCGGGTAAAGGAGGTTAGTACCGACCCCCGTCGATAGGGGTGTCACCACCGCGGCTGCGCGCTTCGTCGATCCGCCGCCCCAGCCGCGCCGCACGTCTCCACACCAGAGAAAACAATTTTACACAATTTCAAATAAAGAACACGCGAAAAAACCAAAAGATCGGACATTTTTGTGCCAGTGCGTGTAAATGTGCAAAGTGATTTGAATTTGGAAATTCATATTTTTTTAAATTTTGGAATGTTTGTTTAATTGTTTTTTAAATTGATAGTGGTTTGAATGTGATGTGAGGATTTTGATTACGCAACGGCATCCGAGTAGTAGGTGAGTGGTGTACACTTATTAAGTTATAGTTAGATAAGGTACCTTCCATTACGAAACCAAATCACTAACTTCACGTCGATGCTTAAACTACTTATGTAAACACGTTTTTTTTTCAACAAAGGTTTACTAAGCAAATACGTAACTGAAATAATTTCATAAATTACTTTTAATCACGGTTAACTTCGTTGAAAATGTCATGTAATTGTTACATGAATGTTTTACGTTCATTCGTTGCGTGTCGATGATTTATCGCCCTCAATCTAGGTAATTAATGATAACTAAATAAATAATAGCTCATACCTAATAAACTATTTAAACCTTTGCTCATTACCCTTGTACCTAAGCATTATGTAATAGTAATGCATGCATTATCTACATTATGCAAAATCACTATCAAATTTTCGTCGACCAAATAACATCAGTACATTTACATTATATATATGTTTTATTTTTACTACGCATAAAAAAAAACAAAAAGAAAAAAAAAGTGCTTTAATTGTATCATGGTAATACCAAGTAGGTATAACCTAATACATACAAAAAGAAAAAAGAAGTCCTTCTTGATCCTTGACGCTGAGTCAACGAAGAGAAAGCTAAATTAGTGCATAGTTTTTTTTATGAGGACTAAAAGTGTAGGTTTTTCAAAATCGCCTATCCTTGAAATAAAGCTAAGAAACTATATAGTATAATTGGGTTTTCAAGGCAAAGGTCTTCAGCCAAAAAGAAAGGAAACTGTCATGACGAAAAATTAAAAAAAAATTGCATGGACTCATAACCCTGGTGTACGGGGCACAATTTTTACGCAAGTCTAATATTTGCATACTTTTCATCACTCATGTTTTGCTATAGGGGTATCAGTAATTACTAAGTACGTGATTGAGTCATTTTACCCTTTTCGTACTATAATAACTATAATTTTTAACAAAAAAAGAACCGACTTCAGTAAAACTAAAAAACTAGATCTGTGGTGTTCATCATCAGTTTCCTTACACCAAATCCTATTTACTGAATGTAAATTCTTGACCTTATCAATAAATTACCGAAAGCGCCGTACATGTCCCTATAACATTTGAAGAGTTCCCTCGATTTCTCCAAGATTCCATCATCAGATCCCGACTTAGTGCCAACGGGACCAACTCGGAGTTATACCCTTTCGATAAAAAAAAAAAATTGAAAATCGGTTCACGGTTCTCGGAGTTATCGAGTAACAAACATACAAAAAAAAAAAAAAAAAAATTAGTTCGAATTGAGAACCTCCTCCTTTTTTGAAGTCGGTTAAAAAATAAAAAACTACAGTTTGAAAAAAACATGGCAACCAGGAAACGTTTTCTTGGCTGAACGAACCAGAACCAGAAATGTATGTGCCCTTACCATGAGTTAATGTGACCGTACTCGCTAGTGACAGCGTAAACAATTTGTATGGAGAACAGTTCAGCGCCCCTAGTGGTTACTTTGTAGAACTACAATTCTCCATAAAAATCGTTTACGCTGTCGCTAACGAGTACAGTCACTGTAAACTCATGGTAAGGCCTTTGCCTGCAAAAGGCTGCTGCCTTTTGCTTTGTGAGTTCGTAGTTGACCCCACAGTAAAAGTTGCTCAACACGACCCGCCCCATCACCCCCGGGTACTTTCATTCACGACTACAAATCATACGGTTTAATTTTATTTTAGCCTTTTGAACGCTTTTCCTCCCATGTCAATATATGGCTTATACGCCTTCTTCTTCTTTCCGTGCCTCTTCCCATTATTTGGGGTCGGCCCTCCTCGTTCTCATGCGCCAGGTCGGGCGATCCTGGGTTGTCTCTTCGTTCAGCTGCGCCTGTTTCAAATCCTTTGATATGGTGGACCACCACGTAGCAATACGCCAATAGTTGAAATGAAAATTGGGCAAGTGCGAGCCCGACTCGCGCATGAAGGGTTCCGTACCTATACATATATATAATCTATAACAAGTTTGTTGTATGGGAGCCCCCCTTAAATATTTATTTTATTTTTAGTATTTGTTGTTATAGCGGCAATAGAAATACATCATCTGTGAAAATTTCAACTGTCTAGCTATCACCGTTGTTGAGATACAGCCTGGTGACAGACGGACGGACGGACGGACGGACGGACGGACGGACGGACAGCGAAGTCTCAGTAATAGGGTCCCGTTTTTACCCTTTGGGTACGGAACCCTAAAAAGAAAGAGCGAAAATATACCTTATCTGTCAGCAGGAAAATTGCTTTGACAGCGTCCGCCATTACCCATTTAGGGCCAAAACAAAATTACAAGATACGACATCGTATCGTGGTACGACGCGACACCGTGCCACGATGCGACGTCGTGAGATTGTAAAATGAATTTTAATTTTGCATTTTGTCACATGAAGATAAAGTTGATTTTGGATTTATGTATTCCACGACACGACGTCGCGTCGTGGCACGATGTCGCGTCGTACGACGATGCGATGTCGTGTCTTGTAATTGTGTTTTGGCCCCTTTTGGCCCTTAGTGGTCGTTGGCGTCGTAGGCACGACAGCACACGACCACTTTAGTGGCTCTTGGCGTTCAATGGGTTAAATCACGAGTACATTTTTTTAGTAGTTTTTTTTTTTTCATCCGATCAAAAGTCCAAGGTAAAACTCCACTAGATTTTCCGTAGTAATATAACCACAGAGAGTAGTTTTAACTTTTTAATTTCTCATCGCTATCTAACCTAAATTTTTACGCCTACATTGAGTTTACTCTGGGTTTATTCAATTGTTTTGTCAAATTCTGATTTGGGGCTCGTTTATTTATCGTCGTAAATAGGATTCGCGTGGGAGATGTTTTGTGCCAATTTGTTTTTATCAAAGGCGACAAATTTATTGTTATTTTGGCAATCTTAAATATGTAATGTAATGTAGGACAAAAGTATCAAAAAAATATAATGAAACTGCGACTTCGCCTGTATGAGAATTGTTATGCTTAGTGCTTTAAGATTTTAAAGTCTAGATTCGATTTACGTATTCATATGCTTTTAGACTATTAGACCGTGCCCGCAACGCAACTACAGCCGCGTTTTGTTTTCTTCACCATAGTCGGGTAGAAGTCCTAAAACCATCTTTGACAGACCGTTTCGGCGTTGTGAGGGGACAAAAAACAAAACAACAAAAGACGATCCTGCATCGTGCTATTCAAATTTTCCTAAAATCATAACCCTCTGTATAGAAAACTGTTTTTACAATACAAATCTAAAATTTTAAAATACAATCACATTTTACCGCAATTCAGAATCATAAATTAAAAATGATTTCATAAAATTGGCGATATATTGCATACCATCATTCGACTTATATAAGTCCTTTTCACACCACACGAGAGCTACGCCTACGAGGACACCTTAATACTGTGTAACCTTTCGGCTACCCTTTGCCCCGAGGGATATTCCGTGTATTATCTCTTTATTGCACCTATTCAATGTTTTTCCCACCTTCTCGAATAACACGGTTAGAAAATACAACTGTGGATATTACCAAAAATTTCTATAAATAATTTCTAAGGGGTTAAAGCATCAGCGCACCAGTCAGGAGACTGTGGCGGAGAGATGAGACAGTGCCTTGATACACTGGACGTCTCAATATCTTAGCTTAGATACTAACAAAGTTACTAATTGTTATTTTTGTAATACTAACAATATAAAGATTAATTTTAATTATTGTATTAAGCCGTTTACACTCACGTGCTATTGTCAGGAACGGCCCGACATATTTCGTACTCATACGGACCTCTTCATCAGCGACTGCTACCCGTACAGCATATAATTAATCCATGAGACATATTTAATTATACCCGTGCAGCGTATAATTAATTAAATATGTCTCATCTGTAATCCCACGTCAACTGTAATACCTACCACACGATATTTGTCGTGTGGTATTACTACAATCTCTCTATATTCAATCAGTGCCTCATAACTGAGCTTCGTAGTAACTGGCTGATTGGATGTATTTCAGCCCATCGTTGCCTCTGATGGAATTTGCTTAAAGATCCTAAACCTGGTAAAACCATTCGGTTAAAAAATAAGTATCTGTCAAAAAAATCATTTTTGTGACAAGCTTTTATAAACACTCCACTTTTCTATGAACGTCCATGAATTGCTCACTGAGACAATTTTGACCCCAAAACTCGGTAGGATTGCTTTACCTATCACAGAGCTTCTAGTGCCTCCTTCCGGATCCATCACCAGACCAGCTCCATTGCCATATTATTGTATTGTCATCAAACTTACGTAGGTATGCCAAATTTCAGCTCAATCAATTACCCGAACAAACATACGCAGTTACATACATTGCAAGTTAAATAAAGGCTTGTAAAATATGTAACCAAAGATAAAACTACCATGTTCACAGTACTCACGCTATGACCTACCTTCCTCAACTGTCTCTACCTATACATTCTTCCTTACCTTGTAGTAATAAAACCTACGTCCGCCGTCCCTCGACTCGTCCATAATTTATGATATTAATCGCATTTATGAACCTCGTAATAAGCTTTTACTTTATTTAAGTTGACTTGACACGGTTCGCGTAAGATCCTAACAAAATAATTCACGAAGAGAGTAGCTCAGACGCGCATCTGTGTGGAGCCAAACCTATAACTTTGAGACATAAATACATAATCGTTAAGTTCTGTAAAACCCTAAATAGCGTATCCTTTTTGCATGGAAAAACCGCCGTTTCGCCATATTACTTATGTATTTTCTTTTAGGTATACGAGGTCTTATGACAAGTATTATTCCTTGTAAGTTGCTAATGTTCCCTTTCGGCTTTCTTGTATAACCCGTAACCTAATAACATTAACCTAAATGGCAACCTACAATTAAAATCCATTTGTAAATATCGTCAACGCATTAGTGGCCTAGTGGTTTGGGTAGACATTTCGACCATTGTTTTTAATGGATCACTACAACATTCCGTAACGCAATTGATCGAAATGCGTTATTATTCCTTTATGATTCCGTAATGTCCCTTCCGATTTTAGATATTTTAAGCCTTCCGTACCACATAATAGTGCCATTAGTGCCTGTATAGAATCGATTCGCTGTGCGTCCCGTAAACACTGTTCAGCCGAAACATGAGAATCTAAACCTGTACCCATTTGAAGGGCCTTGAAATGAAAAATATACACCTATTTATTTTCAATATGCAGACATTTCATTTTCTCAATTTAAATGTAACATCAGTTATAGCCTATTTAGGTATTCATCTTTACTTGTCTTATTTACTACAATTTACAATATTATCCTAGAATACTCTTATTTGCTCTAAAAAAATCCTTGAAAGCAATTACGTTAGTCAATATTAAACACATATCTTGCATTGTTGTATTAGCAAGATAATAAATACTATAAGGTATGCATAATTTCACCAAAAACTTGTGCATTTTCGGTAACCCCAATATTAAGGGTCACGTTGTTTATCTACATGTCATGATGCGTAAGGACGAGCAGCATATAGATACATACATACAAAACAATATACATAACACTACTTAATATTATAAAGGTGAAAGTTTGTGGGTGTGTGAGTGTGTTTATGTGTATACTTGTTACTTCGTCACGATCAAACGGCTAGACCAATTTTGATAAATTTAGGTATGAAGCTAGCTGACACCCTGGATTAACACATAGGCTACTTTTTATCCCGAAAAAATGTAATGTTCCCGTAGGATGAGCAGGTAACACCGCGTGGCGCAGCCAATATAATATATATAGAACCATGGCAACGGGTCTATATTTAGCCGCCCCCAATTCGCCCTTGTCCTTGCTCATTTACTTCGGGTCCCGCATTAGATGTGTTCTTAGGAAGACACAAAACGTGGTCCTGCGTGTCTTAATAGAATAGAGCCTTCCCAATATATACATGGGGTGAATTAGCTTAGATCAAGATCTATGTAGGTGTACTCTTTTCTTTTACCTATTACAAAAGGTAAAAGTTTCTGTATTCAGCTGTATTTTTTTTTTTACTTAAATACAGTCTGTCAGTGTGTAATACATGGAGGCGAATTAGCTTACTCCTCGCACTTTGGCAGCCTTTTTAATAGACTTCAAGAAGGAAGAGGTAAAACAAAATGGGCTGTTTTTTTTATTTATTTGTTCACGAGTCATTTTTATCAAACGTTGACTTTTGCGGTTGAAAAAGGGAGCCCAAATCACAATGGCAACGGACAAGGCACCAGGGGTACCCTGTCAGTTGACACTTCCATGCTGACCTGCAAGATGTTTCTTTACGTATCTTTTGAAGGGTCCATGTTGTAGGAAGGAGGAAATACATGTGCCGGGAAAGAGTTCAAATTTTTAATGGTTCGGCAGATGAAGGAATTGTCGAACTTTGCGTACCATACGCGTTGGAATACTGAGAATATTTTTCACGGCGAATCGATGACATCGGCACGTTTGGTTCTATGGCAGAAAGGGGAGGGTGGCTAAGAGAACATAGCTGTTCAGGTCACCTAATAACATTAACACACTTGCCATCGATAGCTACTTCTGAGATGGTTTCATTAAAATGTGAGGAAGGTCTTCATAAACAACAGTTATATTTAGGGTCCCGCCCGTTTTGCCTCTGCCCGCGTTTTTAGTCATCCTCGTGTCAATCATTCACTTATTTTTAGGGAGTGTGATAAAACGTCTAATTTTCAATGGAGGTAGCCCAATTTTTGCTCCCTGCGACCTTCTTAACATAAAGAGGATATATAAGCTCGTAAAATAGGATCCTTCTTCTGAGATATCATAAACAATTCGTGAATTAGGTATGTAGGTACCTACTAATATGATATTAGTAATAGGTACGAATATTATTTGTAAAATTATTGTAAAAAACGACGTATAGTTATTTTCACGTCGCCGTGACGCAGAACGCCGCCACATAATGCCGCTGCATATAAAGTACTTCATAAATAACCTTTAGATTATCCCCGCAGCAAACTCTCATAAAGTTCTTAATTAACGTTTGCCGAGTCTCGGATGGGGAAAGTTAAAACTTTAACAAACTCATGCACGCCACAATAGCAGCCACGTCTGGAACGTGGCTTAGCGAGCTCAGTGCAACTGCCGTAAGGAATGCACGAATGCATGGACGAATAATTCAGGTGTTCTAAGTGGGTTCAAGTTCAGGAGAAGCGGAAACTCTTATGATTAAGTATACATACATCTAAAATTGTATAAACTTTAACAAACCTATGCACCCCAACAGCCACGTCTGAAACGTGGCTTAGCGAGCTCAGTGCAACTGCCACGTGCCGTAAGGAATGAACGAGTGCACGGTTGAATAATTCAGGCATTCTAAGTGGATTCAGGGGGAGTGGCAACTCTTATGGTTAAGTATATATACATCTATAATAATATAAAATTCTAAAATTGTATAAAAAATGTATTAAACTTTAACAAACCTATGCACCCCAACAGCCACGTCTGAAACGTGGCTTAGCTAGCTCAGTGCAACTGCCGTAAGGAATGCACGGGTGCACGAATGAATAATTCAGGCGTTCTTAGTAGATTCAGGGGGAGTGGCAATTCTTATGGTTAAGTATACATACATCTATACTATTATAAAATTGTAAAATTGTCTAACAAATGTATTAAACTTTAACAAACTCATGCACCCCAACAGCCACGTCTGGATCGTGGCTTAGCGAGCTCAGTGCAACTGCCGTAAGGAATGCACGGGTGCACGGATGAATAATTCAGGCGTTCTTAGTAGATTCAGGGGGAGTGGCAACTCTTATGGTTAAGTATACATACATCTATACTATTATAAAATTGGAAAATTGTGTAACAAATGTATTAAACTTTAATAAACTCATGCACCCCAACAGCCACGTCTGGAACGTGGCTTAGCGAGCTCAGTGCAACTGCCGTAAGGAATGCACGGATGCACGGACGAATAATTCAGGCATTCTAAGTGGGTTCAAGTTCAGGGGCAACTCTTATTATTAAGTATACAATATACATACAACTATACTATAATAAAATCTAAAATTGTATTTAAAATCAGTTTTCTAAGGAGAGGGATATTTCAGGATAAATGTTAACAGAGCGATGAAGGATATTTGTATCGTACGGTGCCAGCCGTACATCGCCATCGCTACGACGGCTGGATGGATTGTAACCAATTTTGGTACAGGTATAGCTGAATATCCAAAGATAGTTGTAGTGGCAAGTTTAAGATACTTGTACCACCCGACTTCTTTGGTAAAGGAAAAGATTCTACGGGGACTAAATTATGGGCGCATTTTACTTAGTTAATTGTCAAATCTTTAATAAGCTTATGCACGCCACAATAGCAGCCATGTCTGAAACATGGCTTAGTGTGCAAGTTGAGCACAATCATACAATTTTAGCTTCATTAAGAGGCCTTATTCCTTTTAAAATGCTTTTTTTTTTCTCGTGCAATGCTTACATTTGGTACATGTATCTTACTTTCGCCAAACATACGTTTTTCGGGGAATGCTGCGCTCTCTTTTATTATTAACCGACTTCAAAAAAGGAGGAGGTTCTCAATTCAAACTAATTTTTTTTTTTTTTTTGTATGTTTGTTACTCGATATCTCCGAGAACCGAGAACCGATTTTCCATTTTTTTTTAATCGAAAGGGTATAACTCCGAGTTGGTCCCGTTGGCACTAAGTCGGGATCTGATGATGGAATCTTGGAGAAATCGAGGGAACTCTTCAAATGTTATAGTGACATAGGTACGGCGCTTTCGGTAATTTATTGATAAAGTCAAGAATTTACATTCAGTAAATAGGATTTGGTGTAAGGAAACTGATGATGAACACACATACGAATCACTAAAAAGCAAAAAAAAAAAAAATTTAACAAAAAAAAGAACCGACTTCCGTAAAACTAAAATGCCAACAATAACCCGTTCAAGTACAGATTACATTTGACTCACCCTTCGAAGTCGGTGCCAAACCTCGCGTAAACTATAATAAGTATATAAATATAAGAACGGAGTGGTTTGGGATAGACTTCGAAGGGTGAGTCAAATGTAATCTGTACTTGAACGGGTTATTGTTGGCATTTTAGTTTTACTGAAGTCGGTTCTTTTTTTTGTTAAAAATTTTTACTAGTGCCTACGCCACATCTTGGGATTTAGGTAGCCGACCCCGATTGAGAATTCATTCTCAAAAAATGGGACAAAGGCTAGGAGGATGATGAAGTCGGTTCTTTTTTTTGTTAAATTTTTTTTAACTACTACGTTTGTCTAAAAATGTACCTAACTAACATATATAGTTTGACCTTAGTACTGATCGTTTAAGTCATCTTTCTCTATGATCAAACATGTTTTTAAATATAAATATTATTGATGTTACTACCTAAAACAGGGCTATTGGGATTTATTGGTATATATTTAAAACTTACAGTTTTAATTTTTCATTGATAATTTTTGTTTCAAAAACCACTCGAAATTGACAAAATTCACGCGGAAAATTAGTTTTTTCAACTTATTTTCGACTGCGCGCAATAAAAGCACGAAATAGCTACGTTACTACCTAGAACTCGGGGAAAAGATTATTAAAGAAAGATTATTCACTCCAAAAAGTTGGTTGAAATTATCAACATATTTGTCATAATATGAAAAAAATTTTTTTTAAAGGAATAAGGCCTCTTAAGCTTTGTATCAATATACCTTTCCATTCATCACGAAATATTGCATTAAACATTTATCCGATGACGTCACACAACGTACTCGTATAATACGCGTGACAAAATCCTTAACACGTGAGTTAATCAAACCGTTATAAATTTATCATTTGCACCGTATTTCCCGCGGGATGTCAAGCTAATTTAGTATCCCTTGCTTGTTATCAAATTACCAGTTTAATACAGAGGTGTTAACTCCTCCATAAATAATAAATGGGAGGAAAATTGATTTTCTTTACCGAATGTAAGAATGGAATCCACGAAGAATTAATAAAATTCACACAACAAAACTCATATACATTCAAGGAAATTGAAACACGTAACACCTTTATCGCTCTTGTCACAATGACAATAAGGGTCAAAAAGGTATGCGTTTCAGTTTCCTTTATTTTACCTATTAGCCCCCAGAATGTAGAAAAATAGGATTATTTCCAGAAAGTGTTTTTTTTTATGTTAAAAAGCGAGTCATTCTATCGGTACTGCGTTTCTTTACAATACTTACTATTTAAGATCCGAAACGGTCTTCGACAATTTCCTCGATTGTCGCACCTTTCACAACGGTAACTATAATGGTTACTGAACTTCCTGGGCTCAAATAAGTAGGTAATATACGGGATATAATCCGTTTCAATAGTTTTATGTACAAGATCTTAAACGATTTAAAAAGTATATGCTTCATTTAGTTAATAGAACTTAGTTGTTTTTAGTCCTTCCTAGTAACGTACATAATATGAATAGACCCCCAATTTTGGACAACGGGTAGCCAACTAAGTTATTCATGAAACCCGAACATTGTGTTTACAGTTAGCATTAACTTTGCCAGTCAGCTATAAATAGGCGGAAATTTTACAGGGGATATTGTAAGGAAAATAACATTAATCTGATTCATTATGACGTACATGCGTGTTCATACAGCTTGCATGTGGCACATCAGCATTACATTTTAACACGTTCACTATCCCAGTTTGACATGTGAACCTTATGTCTATGTAATAGAGGCTTGCCGTTACCCCACATATGGGGCACGGACAGTGAATGTGTTAACTGCAGTTTAAACTAAGTTCGTAATGCGCTTTGTTAAAAACTGGTTTAGCATTTTTTTTTTTCAAAAGTAATTTTATACACAATATACTCACAGTAATTATACACAATATACTCACAGTAATATATCACATACTCATTATCGATTGACTTACGTACCTTCTATTATGTAGGTAATCGACAAAATGGAACTGTGTAACCGTGTCAAATTGACCTGAAAAGTCAACTTCACTTAATGGTTGGTCAGGATATAATTTTATCGAGTATACCTAAATAAAATAAATTGCTTTTGGATTCCACATTTAAACTAGAAATATAAGTAAAATGCATGCAGTCTTCATGCTGTACATAAAAGTAAACCCGAGAGTTCTCGACAACTATCGTAGTAAATTATAATATGTGCATTACTACACCTTTAAAAAAATTAATGTTCCGAATGTCATATGCACTTACAGACAATGACAACAATAGTCTCCCATTACCGAAAATCTCTGCATTATAATATTGTTTAGCAGAAACCAAAATTTCATATAAAGACCACCTACTCTTTTAATGTTTATTTTTGCTCATTCCTCTACCCAAAGGTTGTCTGGAAGAGATCGCTTTTAGCGATAAGACCGCCTATTGTCTACCATTTTTAAATTAAGGTTTCAATTTTAGCATTTTTCTTGTGTGCAATAAGAATTGTTGTATTATATTGTATATGGACCCAGCTACAGAGCTAATGTTGAGCACTCCACAGAACATGGTTCCACCGCCCGACACTTGTAACAACTCCTCATAATATCCTTCGTCACGGCATCTATTTTCGTTCCACATTACAACAAAACTACCAAACGATTATACACCTTTACAAACTCCCATTTAAGTCACTAGTGAGTTTCCAGAGCACTGCAGTGCAGCAAATAGCGCAATGCATCATGCAGTTAAAATGGATTTTATGAATGGAGGGCTTGTATGGCTTACGGGAGAATATTAACTTTGCAGAAGTATTATAAACGTTTGCGAGTGCTGGGGAAAGTTGCTGGTTTTATCACGGGTAAGTAATCCGGATTTACGTGGAGAAATAGCTACAATTATACTTTACTAAATGCACCAATCTTCAAAATATACATGAATAAACATAATACATATAATGACTTCATAAAGTCTAATTAGCGTGTAGACCTCATGGTTTATCCCACAGTTTATCCTAACATATCGTATTCATTCGTTTCTTTCCATTCCAAAATACTAGCTTGAACGTCAATCATATGCCACTTGTCTCCGGCCGTTGGTCGATACTAGGCCGCAGATTGCCTGGCTTTTACGATCGCATATGTCACTTAACACAAGTAAAACTTGACCCGGACTTAACTGCAGACAGCAATACAAGACAAAACCGGTCAAGTGCGAGTCGGACTCGCGCACCGAGGGTTCCGTACAAACACTTTCCATCCTTAAGTGGTTAGGTTAAGTTTGCACCTGGTATGTAGAGCGCCCCATACAAATGAGGTGCAAACTTAACGCAACCAACCCGTTTGTTGTATGGGAGCTCCCATTAAATACTTATTTTATTTTATTTTTAGTATTTGTTGTTATAGCAGCAATAGAAATACATCATCTGTGAAAATTTCAATTGTCTAGCTGTCACCGTTCTTGAGATACAGCCTGGTGACAGACGGACGGACGGACGGACGGATGGACAGCGAAGTCTCAGTAATAGGGTCCCGTTTTTACCCTTTGGGTACGGAACCCTAAAAAAATCGCACCGCTGTAAATCAATTTAGCATAAATAACATAAGCCTCTGTGCAAATGTTTCTTTAGACAAGGCAACATACTGAGATTAGGGATGACAGTTATTACTTTCTTTCGTCCTTTCTTCTCAACAGAGTACTCCTCTAGTGTAATGCCGGTAGGTTCAGACATGTAACGTAAAATTGCCCTTGTAGCCTATTTATAGAATACAGTTCATTATTTGGTTTTTCATTATTTCATTATTTCGTTATTCCATAGTTTAATTGTTTAGTTTTTTCATTATTTCGTTATTTCATTATTTCATACGGGGTGTGCAAGTACTTTCACTCGCAAGCGGCCTTGAAGAGTATAATAGTGATAGCATAGTGCGTACTAGTTAGGTGGTGAGTAAAGCATCAATGATGGCACTTTCATACTTGCCAGAAAAAGGCGATAATACGCAACCATGTTGGCCCGCTATTTAACCTAGTTTAACTCAATACTACTGCCAAATTACGGTCAATATCGTGTTTTCGTCGAATATTCGATTAAACGTCGATGTCCGCCTCCGCCTATTTGGGTCATTTCATCAGCATTATTTAGTTTCAACTATAATATACAGTTACACAAAGGAAGGTACATCTAGAGCGAATAAGAATGAAGCAAAAAGTCGAGATTTTTAAATTGGATCATCAAAGGGCAGTGAATGAAAAAAAATCAACCTAGATAAACTTACATAATAAGTAATAAGTCGTGAGATGAAGGATCGTTCTGGCGTTCCGGAAGTTGCCTTAGGTGGTAGAATAAATCCATTAAGACTTAGAAGTTTAATATTGCCTTGTATCGATCGAACATATTTGGCTCACAATGTAGTGAGACTAACCCCAGATCACCTTGCTAGTTCAACCTTGGACAGAATGAGTTAATCCATCTTGGAGGACAGACTTATCTAACTGACCTCCACATAATGCCAATACTAACGACAGGCTATTCAGTAATAGGATTCATGTCCGCGTCGAACCTTTAAGCAGCTTAGAGAAAGAGGGAATTTCCTCGGATTGCTGATCCTACTTTAAAATAGATATCTTCGCAGATGTAGCCGGTTAAGAAAACGCTTTACAAATAGCATCATTGTGACGAAATTCCGTTGATTGTCTACTTTCCATCTATATTGTGGCTCGAACTAAATTCACGTTTTCCAATGATAAATATCTTTACAAGATATTTAGTCCACGATTATCTAATTTCGTGATGTCGTCAATGACAACTAGCCAATGTCTCTGGATGCAGTTCGAATATCAAAAATTGTTATAGATCTAATAACTCGGTCATATGTCCATAATTTGGCTGATATATCGCTCAAATGTATATTTCAATGTCAATTGAATTAAGCCATTTAAATGTCAATTGAATTAAGCCTCGTCTTAGAAAACAGTCTATTTGACTGACCGACATCATCATCATTTTCAGCATCTTCATCATCATCAATATTATTGAAGGGTCTCTACCCTTTTCAATACTTTCTATGTCACTCTGAGATTGGTGACCTATTCTGTTCAGCTTAAGTATTTCCTCCATTCTTTGCCAGCACCACATCTCCAATGCCTCAAGCCTTTATCTGTCTCGTTGTGCCATGGTCCGCGTCTCGCAGGCATACAGTGCAATTCTCGGAATATAAGCTTTAATAAAACGTTTTCTAATAAATTTTTCATATTGATATTTGTTTCTTGTTGTGAAAAGCAATAGCAAAGTAAGTTGGTATGGCCATGTGCAAAGAAGGCCTGCAGACTATATCGGCCAAAATGATGCGTTGGACAGAGAGAAGTGGAAGAAGAAGACGAAGAAAGCAGACCCCACAACCAGATGGGAATAATAATTGCTCAGGAAAGAGAGAGAGAGAGAGAGAGAGAGTTGTGAAAAGCAAAGTGAGTGACCGACACATATTGCAAATACTAACGACAATATATTCAGGAATAGATAATAGGATTCACGTCCGCGTTTGAACTTTAAAGCGCTTAGAGCAATTCTCGAGGCTTAGAGGGAGTTTCCTCGGGTTGCTGAGCCTACTTTAAATAACTTCACGGATTTAGCCGCTTAGGAAAACGCTTCTTATTAACTAATATTTAAGAAGCGATATTGATTTTTTTTCATATTGGTATGGTGGCGCGAACTGGGGAAGGCCTATGTCCAGCAGTGGACGACTCCGGGCTGATGATGATGATGATGATGATTGATTTTTGTGAATCGCTTGCATTACCTTTGTCGGGGGCAGAAATGTTCTTGAGTAGCGAGCTGGCGACCTTGTACCGCTGATGCGACATCTGATGACCAGCGACAGTATCGACTGTAACGCAACCTTTGACGCATCACTACTAAATCGCTGCAAAAAGTCACCATGCTATAAAACGGCGCACTAAAATTTATGCTTACCAACTTTCCGAGAAACATCAATCATAATAATTCAGAGCGCACCACTTTAACTATACTACATACGATTATGTAGTATTAAGAAAAATACTCAGAAAAGTATTAAAAGAGCCAAACAAAGATTTTACCTTTATATTCTCTTCCCAAACAAGTTAAACTTGTGTGCACACAACGACCTCCAGACAAATCTAATTTATTCCAGAATAACGTCGACAATAATTGCTTGTTCTGACGGTCTTAATTACACTTCTCGAGTTCTCACTACCCAGAACTTAGACTCGAGTTTCTTGATTCCTGAAAACGGTTGATAATGTAATCATTTCTATACGAGAACCGTGCCTTTTTTCCAAATTATTTTTCGTCGAATGTTTATTGTATTGTGTTGTGTTGTGTTGTGTTGTGTTGTGTTGTGTTGTGTTGTGTTGTGTTGTGTTGTATTGTATTGTATTCATCTTTCTATCGCCGAATTCTTCGGAGAAATAAAGCAGTGAATCGAGGTTGCCTAAGATCGCTCCTGAAATACAAAATAGTGTCGCAGTGGGAATTGAGTTATTCCGATTCGGCCGCCACACAACGATAACATCGATTCCAAAGGATTATGTTTATGTTATGAACTAACTTTAATGGCGGCACCGACACGTGGTCTGACCGTTTGGTTAATTTAATTAGCCATAGCTTTAATTAGTGATCGTGTACGATTGCCGGCACGCGATGCAGAGCTATTTTACGTTAATGTGAGTACGATAACCTTCATTGGTAAGATTGTAAATATAATTAACGAAACGCGCCAAAAAACACGTATGCTAACACATTCACTGCCCAGCGCTACGCTCGTAGGAAGTTTTCGTTACATAATCATCTTGTCATTCTCACGTACCCGTCTACGTCTCGTTCTTGTCTGTTTTCTCCAAAACATAAACAATTTATACGAAATTTTAGGAACTTAATGTGCGTAGCAACTTCTGCTGCTAACTATACCGGGTGTGGCCTGTTATAGGAGCAATAAATTAAAACATAGATTCTACTCTTCAAACTGAACAACATGTGTTCAACAACTCCAAAAAAAGTTAGTTTTCAGAATTTTATTTCTTCAAACAAATTAAATAGTATTTTCAACGTACGTCGTCCAACATTCCCTGAGCATTGACATATCTCTCACTCTACTAATATCGGACATTTCGCAATACATTGCTTCTTTGTCTAAACATTATTCTACAAAATATCATTTAATACACGTTATTTTCAGAAGTGGCTTAACAAATGTAGTTCAGTTTCAAGCGAAGATTCTATGTTTTAATTTATTGCTCCTATTACAGGCCACACCCAGTATACATCTGCTTTGAATTTATTACAAATGATCGGTAGTACGAGTGAATGTTGCGGCCATATGTTACGACCGCCATAAACCTGTGATAAAACGATATCTCGGTAACCCATGTGGATACTATAAAAATATTATTCTTCTTCAAGTGAAAAGTGTGAACACTATTCGCTAGTTAACTATTATATTTTCACACATTCAAATAAAAGTATCTACATTACTGTAAACGCCGGAAAAGACGGGCTTGCCGGGCGAGTGGGTATAGACGAATAGTGATACGAAGCCGGCTAACCCTTTGCACGGCTCAAACGTATGCAATGAAATAAAAAAATACACCCATCAAAAAAAAAACAGCTGATTAGCCTATCAATGAACACAGACGCCATGTTTAAAAAAAGTTACTTCCCGACTTTTGTGACAATGTTTCTCATTTATAGAGCAGACATAATAACGATCAAGATGTTTTGTTGCATTAGAAACATATCGTTTTACACTTCCTATGTTCTATTAGCGTGTCAACGTTCAATAATCGCATTTTTTCACACGTTTCCCTTTGGACTGTTGAAATTCCAATCTAAGTTAGACAGTTGTAGTTTCGAGTTACAGAAATGTTTAGTATAAAGAGTTTGTCACGCCAACCTGTTGATTTGGGCTTTAGTTACAAATGCTGAATAATAAATGTTCTATAAATGTCCAATATGATCGTTGTTTGTTGGGGTAATGTGTAAGTAAATATATGTTTTACGGTCATCGGATTTCGGGTAATTCGAGCAGACTTATTCAATCATTATGTTGTTATCTACTTATCTATTCAATTAAAAATTTATTGACAGTTACTTGGTTGCTCACTATCTAAAATGTACATATCCATCAGCAGATATGAAAGCATGAAATCGCTCTGTTACTATCTAGAACTCAGCTTATCAATACCTATATTTGTCAAAATACGAAAAAAATACATTTTTAAAACGTAAATCATTTATTCATAATAATTAACACAATTAATACACACACATTACATTCTCTTAAAATACAAAATTTTGACAGATACCCAAAAGCTTACTCAAATAACCCGCCCCGCACCATTCCAGGCGCAAAAGTTCCCAACACACTCGCTGCATTTCCGCGTTGAATAGCGATCGATAACCTCTGCACCAGGAATGACCCGGAGCGGGCATCATAACCTTTCTCCCTCAAGCGTCCCCCAAGCTCTTTCAGGAACGCCTTTGCCTCCGCGCACCAACAACTAGACGTTTCAATAGCCAGAGGAATAAACAAATAGCTCCCAAACACGCATACTTCTCCCTCTTTCTAAAGGCGGCAATCTCAGCAGCGGCCCCGGCCATAACTGAGTTACGACCGATGTGCGACACAGCACAAGTGCTCACGCATGTAGCGTCCCACAGAAGGCACTTTCCTTTCTGCCAAGGCACCAACGTCATACCGTCCGGCCTCTTGCCATCCGAACGGCTAAGGCCAGGGGGTTCCAGCAGAACTCGCACTTTCCCGCGTTAACCTCCAAACCCAGGTCTCGTCAACCCAAGCGTGGAAGAAGCGCGATCAGGTCCTGCTTCACGACCTCTGGGGTACCCCCCAATGTGCCATCGTCCAAGTACCATAAATTTAAGGGCGATCTAAGCTCTGATATCGCCTTTTGAATCCCAAGACTGAAAGCAAGGGGACCAAGCGGATCCTCCTGCTGTGCGCCCACTTGTGAACTAATTGGAGAGCCATTTTAAAATGTATAAAAGTCCTCTTAAGTCCACCATTTGTACACTTTATGCAATAAACTTTAAATAAATGAATAATTTCTAAACTAACTATGGTAAATTGTAGGATATTATGCATGGATATTTCGAATAAACACAGGTGCGAGGAACCGATAAAAATGTGGGCCACATCATTTGGACTGCCCTGAATATTGCATAGATATTTAACATATGGTAAAACTTCTCGCTTTACTCCCGGATGCGGAAATAAGGTGAGGAAAGCGTTCACAGGATACGTCGTCGTCAGCAATTTCCATATCATGTTACGAGTTCTGAGGTAGCAGTTTGAAAGAAGATGCTTGAAGCATTTTCGTGTTATGACATACCGTTTTTAATGAACTTTGATCCGATTTGTATTTGTATTTGTACCCAGTATCTGTGTATTTGCGTATCTGTGTGATGGTCCGATTTTGAATGCGGTTTTTTTTTATTTAATAGAAATCCTTGTTTTTCGAGATGGTTCTTAGCTACATATGTTTTTTGGGACTTTTTATTGCATATTTTTCATCACCACATTCCTCACATCAAAATCAAAATGTCTAGTAACAGTAGGAGTACGAATATTTATAATATATTGACCCAAGAACCTACAACAATCATTTAACTTGTCAAATATTTGATAGGTTTACCTTTCTATAAGTATAGATATCTATACGTATCTATACTCGGTACAAAACTTATCGTCACAGTTGTATTCGCATTTAGCTACACTTTATGTAACAGAATTCCTTCCATTTCGCAATATCCTGCTAACAAATCTTCACTTTCATCTGAAAACGGACTTTAGTGACAATCCAATAAGATAAACAATACTACAAGCGATACAATCCTCGAACATCTTTATTACAAATTGGACATCTATATCTACAGCAGATATGTTTGTGGAACATCCGAAACGTAGCTAGCTCCCTCTCATCCAAACCTTTTATATTAAAAGTGTGAAAGGGTAGGATGATATTCTGTAGAGGAAATTTCGATGCCTCCGGCGATCGTCGGATGTTCGACCCTAAAACTTGTACGATAGTGTGGTGGTTGGGACTTGGGAAGTGTCTCAAACACGCGGAAAATAATTATGCTCCCACGGGATAAAGAATTCTTGTTACGTATCAACTTAGACACATACAAATTGTTGTTTAGGAGTTGTTCGGGCTTGTCATTGTCTAACTTTGTAATTTTTTTTACCGTAAGTATCATATTAAATTCCTACTGGCATTATTTGATGGTGACCTTTAATTGGGAACATTAAGTTTTTCAGAGGTATAGATATTTTATTTTCCCCACGAACGTATACTACGTTATTTGGATTCAGAACCTATAATTAGTTTAATTTTACGTCATAAAGTTATTACGTCATATACACGTATATGACGTAATAACTTTATGACGTAAAATTAAACTAATGATTTTTAATCGGTGATCAGGTAAGTACAAACTTTTCTAACTCAGTAATTGATGGCGGTCACGTTGAAGTCGTAATTACATGAAAACAAACTTTTATTTTTCTATGATCATTTTTATTTTTAAACCGATTTTGTCTTTGATTCCTTGTCACCCTACTAATCTGTATCTGTGAGCTTACAACCTCTGTAATAATTTAATGGCAATTACAATTTATGAGTAATAACTTGTTATTGTCATATACATTACATAGAAAATTTCGAAAAATTTCCCGCCAAAGCGATGGCACTCGACGTAGGTATCGTCGTACTTCAATAATTTATGTAGAATGAGATGACCATGTATCTAGTGATTATTAGTTTTAATTATGTTTTAACTTTTAATTAATTAAACAGCGAGGTAATTGCGCGAGAACTCGCCTATTAAGTTTAATTTTAGCTGGATATTAATATTTTTCTACTCCTGATCACCGATTGAGCATCATCGTGTACCTATATATTATGCCATTATTACGGCAAATGAGAAAATATATTTTAGATATTATAAAATATATATTTTTAATTTGCCTCATTAATGTATACCTTCGGAATGTAAGTCTAAATCCAAATAACGCATATCTATCGGGAAAAAAATATAATGAATGCGGCTGCGCCGTAGTCGAACATATTTATAATTGTATAAAACTTATCACTTCCACGGACAGTAGGTACGTCGAGAGACGTAAATTTCCTAATTTAAGTCAACTACGTCAACGCAATACTACAACGACACAACGACAATACTACGTCTATAAACGGCGTATTTTTCTTCGCTAAACTGTCACTTCGTGAACACCCGAACATTAATTCTGATAGTTTTAGTCTGTACTTACCGTAGCATGATTTTTTTTAAATGCCCCGTATTGTGAATGTGTTAAAATTATATTGAAATCCAATTCTCTATAGAGAGGGTTTATGATTTCAGGAAAATCTAATTTAAAGATGGCTTATGTTTTGTATAGGTATTGATGAGAGCGCAGCGTTATCCTATTGGTCGGAATATCTTTGAGCGCTCATCAGGCCAAAACGGCTAGATGGATTTTAACCGCGATTTCGGACACCTAAAGATTTGCCACTCTATTCGACAACGGTAAAAAAATAACACTACACGGACGAAGGCAACTTCCCCAAGGGTATCTTTAGTAGCTAATATGGTTAACGTCGTATGCTACCCTACAAAAGAGTCAACGCATCGACTGTGATTTAGTGTACAGAAGTAGCTGTAGTGTCATAAAAAGCATAAATTCTGTACACTAGAAACAGCGTAAACTGCATAAAATACAGCTTTGTATTCTGGACAATTCCACATTTCATTTCACAATAAGCGAAGTATGCTCGCCCGGCTTGTCGGGAAAAGTTAGTGATGTTGTATAATATTTTCATATTTCTTGGCACTACGGAGAATGACGGTGATAAATGTTGATATGAGACTGTGTAGAATTTTAAACTGGTGGTAAATACTGGTGGTAAATCTTGAAATAAACACGACTCGCCGCCTGAGTATGAAAAGAGATTCCTGGGCTCATCTAAAGCATTAATACACAGATCAAAGCACAAAGAAAAATTTTAATGCGTAACCTGCAGGCGGAAAAGACCGGGAACCGAACCCGTTACCTCTGGATTACCTGTCTAGCGTATTAACCTATCCACACACTAACGCCGATAACCTTTCGATTTTTTCCTAATGCTTTGTGTGTCGATCTTTGCATTGTTTATTTGAAAGGCACCTTAGTGAAGAAGAAAAAGTAGAAGTCTACAGTCAGTATTTTTTTGTAAATATGTAAAAACCTAATATTCATTTGTGAACTAGTATAAAGTTAATTGCAACATTTGCAGCTTGGTAAAGTATATGTGAATTCAACGGCAGTTAAACCTTAGTATGGTTTTGCTCGTTGCATTATTGTTAAATGTATTGTTTTTTCTGTATGATAAATAAATGAAAAAAAAAAAAATGTATGGGTGTATAGTTAAATCTGTGACTGTGTTTTTGCTTATACTTACATTTCATTGTCATTTACTTCGAATAAGACACATCGCTAAATTCAGGTAGTGAGATATGTTAATATCCATTGTCTATAATTCTACACAGTGTATGTATAGCAACGACTGTTGATTGTATGGTACGAGCTATTTTTATCCCAGGAAACTTTACAGATCCAAAAATATGACATGGGTATATTTTCCACAAAGGAAAAGCGGTGGGATAGTACTCAACAGAACTATAAGAGCTATTGCGTCCAGCCACAGAAAGTTATTCGACATTATCAATTCTATCCCAGAACTTGATACACAGAACGGTGACTGAAATCGATAAAAAATCGTTGAAACCATTTCGTCAAGGGCTCCCGAACTTTGCGGCCGCTATTTGCCGCATCGCTCTTGTCGTGTCGGATTAAAGAAAAAAATTGGGCAAGTGCGAGCCCGACTCGCGCATGAAGGGTTCCGTACCTATACATATATATATATAATCTTTAACAAGTTTGTTGTATGGGAGCCCCCCTTAAATATTTATTTTATTTTATTTTTAGTATTTGTTGTTATAGCGGCAATAGAAATACATCATCTGTGAAAATTTCAACTGTCTAGCTATCACCGTTGTTGAGATACAGCCTGGTGACAGACGGACGGACGGACGGACGGACGGACGGACGGACGGATGGACGGACGGACAGCGAAGTCTCAGTAATAGGGTCCCGTTTTTACCCTTTGGGTACGGAACCCTAAAAAGTGATTTATCAAACCATACACCCTCTCCGACACGTAAGGACGTAACCTACATGGTCGTTCTAATAACTCATGTCGTTTTGGACTAGTAGGGCATGATAATGGTGACTTGGAGGTCAACGCCGCCGTTTAAGGGCTTTTGCGGCTGTATTTGGTTAGTTTACTATACATAAGAATGATTTCCTATACATAGGCTGTCTTTTCCTCTCCTTGCATCGTATTCCACAGAGGTGAGGGTCGTGACCTCCCTTGCATCACTTTGTCTCGTTTGACCTTCGTCCATCAGTTTCTGTCTACGGCGGTGTGAAGGGCGTTGTGAACTGTAGAGTCAAGAGTGGTGCGGATCTGGTCCTATGACTGGTAGTTCAAATAAAAATTTTCAAGTCTAACGGCATTTTGTGAGCCATTTTGGCAACATGACTTTTCCGATGTAAAAAAGCATGCTGAATTCGATTCTGGATGTTGCCAAGCCGAATTTTGCCCCCCTCCCCCCATTTCCCCCCTTTTTACCTCAAAATATGTCCCTGATCACGGTTTTTACGGTTTTATACAAAAAGTATTACAGCTAGAAAAAAAGTGTCAGAGACAAGACTGATCTCTATAAAATTTTCTATAACATGGTGTATACACTTTTTTGAGTAGGCCTTATGGTTTGTGAGCAATATCTTCCCGAACTTCATAGAATGGTAGAAAATTCTAAATATCGGCTTCCTTTACCGTCCTAACGGCATTTTGGGATCCACTTTGGCAACATGACTTTTCCGATGTAAAAAAGCCTGCTGAATTCGGTTCTGGATGTTGCCAAGCCGAGTTTTGCCCCCCTCCCCCCATATCCCCCCCTTTTGACCTCAAAATATGTCCCTAATCACGATTTTTATGGTTTTATACATAAAATATTAAAGCTAGAAAAAAAGTGTCAAAGACAAAAATGATCTCTATAAAATTTCCTATAACATGGTGTATAATTTTTTTTAGTAGGCCTTATGGTTTGTGAGCAATATCTTCCTGAACTTCATAATTCTTTTTTATTGATAAACATGCAGATCCAGCCGCTCTGCTGCTCTTGACGCTGACATCCAGTTGGCGTGCTGCTTATTATATGTCAAGACTTACGAGGCTTTCAGTCATAGGCAGTCGTCAGATTTACACGCAGAACTGTATCCAAGTCAGGCTAAAAGTGACGTAGAAAATAAAAATGCTTTACTTCTGACCATGAAGTCATTCAAAATGCTCACGCCAGATTCTCCAGAAACGGGCCTCAGAAATGCAGTTACCCAGGATCTTGCAGCAGAAAAAAATAAAGTGTCACTTCTCACTGCCAAGCAGCTTGGCTCACTCCAAGTAACGAAGTTTGCTTCCGAAAGGCTCACCAATAGCAGGTAAGCAACTGCGCTAAGGTCAAAATTGACAAAGGCCCGACCTTCAAATACCCCTGCCTTGGCAGGTCGTTCAAAATCTGCCAATGCTAAAACTACAAATTAGAAAAACCGTAGCGTCCAACAACGCTTGACAGCTGTTGACAAGGCTGGGAGAACTTTAAGTCTGCGAGAGATCTTGAATCATGAGCTACATGCTGTCTATGGCTATTTACATCCCGGATGGATCCCTGAGGGGCGGGAAAAGTCTAATGTTTTCAGGATAATCACCGAAACAGTAGAATATCCGCAAGTTCTTGAATGACTTGTGGATGCTCACCTCATTAACATTACGGCTGCAACGAAACAGAAACGGTAATTATCAGCTCGCCAGATCCGGAAGAAGATTGATTCAAGGACCATGCCATTTTTTTCGGCTTATTATTTTCGCGGCGACAGAAAAATTTAAGAGCAGCAAACTATTTGCAACTAAAATAATAACTTGTCAGCGATTAAATATTTTGGCAATCATTTATATTAAATGAGCTTTAAACTAAGGATATTTTAAAATTCAAATAATGGCAGCTACTTTAAGGTAGCAGAAATAATAAACAAGATTACTGAAATCATAGGTGAGGTACTATAAATAATGACTTGGCGACTAATATTAGCAGAAGGATAACAAACTTTATATTAGTGGCAACTACAGGTCTCCATCTAAAAAAGCATTTTGGGCTTTGATTTGCTGGCAGCTTAAATATTAAAATGGGTACTATATAAAAGTAATGGGGAGTTATTTTTTTAGTTTTCGAAACCATAATTTAATGAAAACGGCGATAAGCGTTTTTTAGGTAAAAATGTTTTGCCCATACAAAACACGCTTATTTTAGTCCGAATCTAGCTAAAACACGCTACGCTAAAATAAGCATTGCATTATCATAAGACTTGCCTCAGAACCGAAGCTGTCAACCCCGATTCCACGTGGTCTTGTCTGCCCTACCCCTAGAGTGTATATAAAAAGCCGGAGGCGCGGAGGGAGAGCAGCCCTCGCCCGCCGTGACAAAGCTCGGGAGCCGTGCGGAGCGGAGCGGCCGAGGCTGGTCGCCGAAGGCGACCAACAAGCCGAAGCTGCGGAACGGAGTACGGGCGACCGTGCTTTGCCACGCAAGGGCGGAAGGGCTGCACTTCCCGCAGCGCCGGAGCTAAGGCAGAGTCTGACACAATATCCAAAAAAATATTGTCGGTTTTAGGAGTCCATATCTCGGTAATTATTAAGTTTAGAAAAAAGTTATCCATACAAAACACGTTTATTTTAACGTATTCTATACGATAGAATCATAAAAAATAGGTGTCAATATGACATCACACCTGACGAAAAATTGACCAAAATCAGAGCCACTAAATAAAACTATAGACCAAAATTATTATTTATACATGCAATTTTCAACTTTGATTAAAGCTCTTAAATTGTCGCACAAAGTATTTTTTTTATGACCTTGATTTATTTTATATGTAATCTCCATTGAACAATTAGAGTAGGCCATTTTCAACTTTTTATCCGCTGTCATGTTTCCGCTTAATTAGTTAATTCAGTCGCCAAAACAATAACTCGATGCTAGTTCATATTGAAACAAAGCCGAAAATTGATTACTTAGCTGCTACTTTTTACTTTAATAGTCTCCGCAATTAGTCGCCAACTTATTATTTTTGCTATCCCCTTTAATTTTTTATAAATCCCTAAATCTGATTAATTTGTCGCCGCGTTAAATACATGCCATTTTTTTCTGCTGCAAGATCCTGGGTAACTGCATTTCTGAGGCCCGTTTCTGGAGAATCTGGCGTGAGCATTTGAATGACTTCATGGTCAGAAGTATAGCATTTTTATTTTCTACGTCGCTTTTATCCCGACTTGCATACAGTTCTGCGTGTAAATCTGACGACTGCTTATGACTGAAAGCCTCGTAAGTCTTGACATATAATAAACAGCACGCCAACTGGATGTCAGCGTCAAGAGCTGCAGAGCGGCTGGATCCTGTGCGATACCAATTATCCCAAAATAAGTGTATTTCACTGCCTCGACCATGTAAAAAAAAAAAAAATGAAGTTCGGGAAGGTATTGCTCACAAACCATAAGGCCTACTAAAAAAGTTTATACACCATGTTGTAGGAAATTTTATAGAGATCATTTTTGTCTTTGATACTTTTTTTCTAGCTTTAATATTTTTTGTATAAAACCGTAAAAATCGTGATTAGGGACATATTTTGAGGTCAAAAGGGGGGGACATGGGGGAAGGGGGGCAAAATTCGGCTTGGCAACATCCAGAACCGAATTCAGCAGGCTTTTTTACGTCGGAAAAGTCATGTTGCCAAAATGGATCCCAAAATGCCGTTAGGACGGTAAAGGAAGCCGATATTTAGAATTTTCTACCATTCTATGAAGTTCGGGAAGATATTGCTCACAAACCATAAGGCCTACTAAAAAAGTGTATACACCATGTTATAGAAAATTTTATAGAGATCAGTCTTGTCTCTGACACTTTTTTTCTAGCTGTAATACTTTTTGTATAAAACCGTAAAAACCGTGATCAGGGACATATTTTGAGGTAAAAAGGGGGGAAATGGGGGGAGGGGGGCAAAATTCGGCTTGGCAACATCCAGAATCGAATTCAACAGGCTTTTTTACATCGGAAAAGTCATGTTGCCAAAATGGCTCACAAAATGCCGTTAGGACGGTAAAGGAAGCCGATATTTGGATTTTTCTACCAGTCTGCTAACGTGCTGGTCTGCGTCACGAGGCCTTTTCCCATCTACTTTGCTGGTCACGATGAGCCGCTCGAGGTTGCCACCTTCCTGCGATGTGCGCGAATAATTCTAAAACTTTGCGATGACACTAGGACGACAACCAGCTTTTTCACTACTTAGAGCTAAAACAAGAAAAATTCACCAATAGGTACGATTAAATCGGTCTACTCCATTGAGTGTTACCTGCAGGTGTACACACCGAAGTTGATAGATAATATGTTTCTAGTTGGGATGACTTGCGTATCCTCGTTCAGTGTCTCTTTCCACAAAGAAACATGGAATGGAAGTAAATACAACAAACCCTCATCAACCAGATTAATCCCCGACACGTGTTTCACCTCTCCACGAGGCATCCGCCGCTAATCCGAGAAGTGTCCAAAACAATAATTACTTGGTATAATGCGTGCTGCTCAGCCGCGGTGCCTTCATAATGAAAATCAATTAATTGTTTGGTGTAATGATGTACGTTGGACGCACACCATGTACGTATGATGTTTATGGCTGTACCTGTACTAGGATACGAAATAATGGGCACGGACTGTGGCTACGCTGGGGAGCATACTCAGCAGCGGAGCTACTTAAAATTCTTCGATAGAAATTATATTAGCTAGGTATTTTTTTTTTGGAAATTGATGTACGAATGCTGTTTATTGTGTACGTATTAAAAATAATCGTTATTATTTAGTGATTTTGTTTACCTTTGTACGGCTATGATAGGAAAAAATAAGCTGGGTACAATTCTTCGTTTTTTTTTCCGTAACATTTCTATTTTTTTTTAATTGACAGTTCGCAATAATGTTCGGCAGTTGTCAATGTCAAATCGTTGAAATTTTGGCACATGTCTGTGTCAAACCGTTCAAATTTTGACACTGACCCAGTTTCAACCATCGACAACTTTTTATTTTAAACTGAGTTTCGTAGGCAAAGGTCCCTTCAGCCAACACTATTGTGAACTGTCAATTTCAAAAATAATTTTGGTTAAACCATGGTAAACAAAAATTAATGCAGCCTATTCGCGACGTCAATGTCACAGCACCCCCTTGGATTGATTGGCTTGCCGCGGTCCACAGCGGTTGAATAATTAAGCAAGTTCGGCCAAGTCTCGCAGACATGGTGAGCCACTCATTCCGCACAAGCACTCACGCCCTTGTTACGTCACTAATGTAGTTCACCTTCTTACAGCCCTTTATGTAACTTGCTTTATTTTCAGGCAACCGTGGCCCATAGATACATATACATATCAAAAATTGGTTGTTTGTAAAGTCGGTTTACGGACGATAATTTTACGTGATAACGTATGCCGGCTGATGGAGTGCACGCGGAGCGAACGCTTAGGCCGATCGTACCTCTCCATCGCTTATTCCGCGCTCTCGCTTGCACGCTCGGCTCAGGCGGAACGTGACAATGAGTTATACTTTTTCATCTCTCCTGTTCAAAAAGTGTCATTTTCATGATTAGATAGCCGGGTGGAAAATAGCTTTTCCATCCCTAGGGTGGAAAGTATTGTTTTTTAATTGCCTCGGAGTCAAAGATAATTGCCATCTAGATGCACTTCGTGACCAACTCAAGTAGGTACAATCTAGTCGGCCGTGGTAAGTGGCCATTGAAAAATGGTCTCCAAAGGTTAGATATAGGCAAGCTTAATTTATTTATACAATACTATACAACAATACTTTATTGCTCACCAATAAAAGTTTACAAAAGGAAACAAGATAAATACAATTTATAAATAATGGTAGACAACAGGCGGTTTATATTTAATTATTATAAATAAATTTTCATTATATTCATAATACATACATTTAATTAAGGGCATTTATTGATAGATCGTACTTACATTTATTTAAAAAATAAAATTGAAACCATTGTATCGTTTTTTTTTTATGTTGGCGGTACGTATATCATAACTTTTTTTTATCTATTAAAAATAATAATAGAAAAAGCGGGAACACCAGATTCAATATAAATACCGTGTCTTTTATTGGTTATTGGTTAAAAATGTCATGGACATTAATATAACTCACTCATGCATGACATGTGCGTGTAGTATTTTATTTTCCTCGCAGTCGAAATGAAAAGTAGAGTGTTTAACTCGGGTGAAATTACCCATTTCACCCTCAAACTATTGGCGATTGCCATTATAGAAGTTGTCGTCAGTTGGCGCCCTTATCACAAAAGAAGTTCACGTTGTAATAGGATTTCAACTACGCAACCTTCAAGTCTTTTCGAAGTGACGCATTCCGCGGCTTGGGGAGGCCGTTGGAGTTACGTGGGACTCTCGCTTCCCGATCTCTCTCCTGCACGTCTAGCATAACTGTGACACGCGACTCTATGTCGCACGACAAAGACTTCATGTCACTTTACTTTCGATACCGTGCGAGCAAGACAAGTAACCCTGAGTCGCCTGAGAATCGGAGCAGCAGTAATGTATGATAGCTCCGTTGAGAATGAAGTTGGTTCACTTAAAAAAAATCGACGGTCTAAAAAGAATCTTTAAAAAAAATACGCAGTAAAAATACATTTGAATTTAAAAAATCCGAGGCATAGTATATTCAGCCGGTGCTGGGAATATCGAGGGCACTCGACTAGAAACGCTATCAAGGATCAAGCGGTGTGGCGGCTCTCGTGAGCAGAATAATAAAGAAAATCGATTAAGGGCGAGTCGGACTCGCGCTCAGAGTGTTCCGTAGAGTCGGACCACAATAACTGACTCTTCCAAGCAAATGAACTGTCAAACACAAAACTAAGTATGGCAATATTAACCAAAGAGTAACCAATAATCTTAGTACTTGCATATTTTTATTTCAAATTTACCCATACAAACTTTTTTTTATTTTAAACCCCGTTAGAGCCCTTAGAGTAAAAAATTACAATAATCGCTGAAGTTACTGTTTTGAATTTTATAATAGTATATAAACTCACTAAATACAACGCAAAAGTCTTCCGAAATCGACCACCGTACAAAGACCGGATCTGTCAAATGTCTGGTAACTTAAACATCGTATCTCACTCATGCTACCACGACCATAAAGTAACAAGTAACTTTTTTTAATTAGCTTAAGCTCTCTTAATAAAATAAGTTCTTATGTAAGTTTATATTTACAAGGTTGTAAATCATGATTGATGACCAATCAATATTCATTTACCGAGTTGTGTACGACCACGAACTATGTAGCCGATAGGTTATGTAACATATTCGCATATTTTGTACGAAGAATATTCCACGTCTGACGTCTCTTGGATCACCTTGTATGCTGGTCATAACAATAAACAATCTGCGGAAAAATATCCGCTACAGTAGCTGAAAAGATAAAGCCCTGTGACAGACAGATAGACGAATGTATGGATACATTGTAAAGCCAATCCTTTGGGTACGTACGGAACCCTAATTCTGACCCCGTTCGCCAAGCTTTCAAGCTGTGACACCATTTTTGCCTAATAGAGTGGCTACCTGACAAATCGCCTACTACTAAGGAAAATGTCCCAACAAATGAATGACACTTTTATTTGGAAATATAAATATGTAAGATAAGGTGGGATAAAACTATCACCGGGGGAAGACTCATTCATTCATTCATCATCAGCCCGTATCTATCTATCCACTGCTGGATTAGGGCCTCGTCGTGCATTTCCCATTCACTGCGACTCCGGGCCGCGTGTATCCACTTTCTTCCTGCGACCTTAACTATGTCGTCTCTCCATCTAGAGGGGAGTCTGCCCACGCTCCTTTTTCCCATTCGTGGTTGCCATCTCCAGTAGCTTTGGAGACCAGCGTCCGTCTTCTCGCCTACATACATGCCCCGCCCATCTCCATTTTAGAGTAGCGGCTTTCCTAGCGGGGGAGAATGCCACTGTCCAATAACTCTCTAACTGTTAGTCTTACCCCATTAGGCACTAAACTATCTTAGTCGGGTAAGACTATATGATCGACCTTCATCATCATCATCATCATCATCATCATCAGTCGTTCACTCTTGGCAGAGTGGTCGTAGTTACGGCAATAGTGTCCACATTTGGGTTCTCGTCCTCATCCTTCCTCTGGCAGACAGCAGTTCTCGCGATGCATCTGCATTTCACCCGGTTGTCTGCGGAGCGAGTGCACTGCACCAAGGAGCTCCGTGTGGTCTTTTTAATAAGGTCGGTCCAGCGAGTCGGTGATCGGCCTCGTCCTCTCTTGATAGACCTTACCTTATGCCAAAATGGACATATTTAGGTAGAGATACCTCATTAATTTTAATATGCGTTTTTACTGAAAAAAAACAAGTTTTATCCACAGCCGTGATTTCCGTAGGTACACATTGGTTAACCGATGCACTTCCCAATAACAAGCGATACAAATTATACCGACCGTTGAGCACTGCCTGGACGTTGCAGTATTTACCAATAAAAGGTAAAGCAAAACAGCACCTGCAAATGCAGCTGCGCTGTATATAGCGTGTATATTTGATATAACCGCAAATTGTAGCCAGACGGAGATTTTAGTGCTATAATCTGATATTCATAACAATTATTAATTTAGCGTCAGTTAACGCTAAATTAATCATTATTAAATTAAATTAGTAGTTATTACTAGTGACAGTTGTCACATCACTATATGTTAAGTGTAATAAGGGATCGCCGTGCGACAGGATAAGACATAGTGTAATAAGGGAACGCTGTGGTGTGAACGACGAATGTGAATAGAAATGTTGGAAAAGGAAAATTTTTCTTATTTTAATTATTGCTTGTTATGACTTGTTTGTTGTGTTATTGTGAAAATTTCAAGTGTTTACGTACCTATTAATTTATAGCTTAAAATATACATAAGTATACATATATGTACATATACAGCCGTGACAGGCGGATGGACAAACAGACATACTGACAGCAGAGATTTAGTACTAAACTAGAAACGCCTGGTTACGGACCCCTAAAAAGCTCCTTTACATACAAACATATCAGGCCGTGACACCATTTTCCACAATAGAATGATTATCTGACAATTCAGTTACTTTTTGTAAGCTTTTAGGTATAAAATAACAAGAATAACTTCGTGTACCTACCTACATGTCTTTCGGAGCAATTTTCATCTGTTTTTACTTTACTGATACCCTAAATTTGCCAATCGCCTCACGGGTGCACAATGTTTTACAGACTATTTGTGTTTTTTATTTAAATTGAACTTCTGAATTTTCTGAGGCTTCAACAATGATTTCAACGAGTGTCAATTTTGAACTTTTAATGTGCAGTTCAATTCATAGCTCACTGTAATAAAATCGTTTTCGATTCAGGTGATGTAGGTACTTATTGTACATGTATATGCCACTATCATAGGTATCCGACATATCCGTGTTACTCTTACGAAACTCACTGCTTAGTGCTGCTAGCAAACTCAATAGATTTGCTCATAAACTCAATAGATATTCTCCTACCTAAAGGTGCGTCTACGCTAGGCGAGCCGAGCACGAGCCGAGCACGAACCGAACACAATTCGTCTAATGTGGACCGACTTACAAGCCTCGAACGAGGGCGCTGCGAGCGTTTCGTTCGTGCTCGACTGCGTTCCGCCAGTTGTCGGTTTTTTGACGAACACAAAGGAAGGAAAGTGCTCGTTGTAGGTTCGTTGTACGTACACACTTGACGCCGCGAACGACGAAGCCGAGAACGCTCCGCTCGTGCTCGGTTCGTCTAGCGTAGACCCACCTTAAGGTACACCAGACATAAGTCTCCGAAAACGGCATGAGGGTGATTCTACAGGCATTTAGCCGTTTACCAACTCACCAAATTTTGTTGAAATCTAAGAAAACAAGGAAATCGACAACAAAATAAAAATTGGCCCAAATATCAAAGCAATGGGCAATGGGCTTAATATGCTTTAAATAAGATCAATTATGGTAAGAAGTACGGTTCTAGTATATCATTGTATGAAAGTATGCAGCTTGGTGTAGCTCATACTTATAATATTTTTGACAGCGCACTGACGGCGGTTGAAACGCCTGTAGAATCACCCATGATCGAACTTGTTACGTACTTTTGTACATTTTCGCTTACCGACACCATCATCTATTGTCCACAGCGCTGGGGCGTGGCTTGTGATGTCGGCATGGAGGTGGTGGTCCCCCTGGCGGTGGTGATGGCGCTGGCCGTGAGTGGCGCGCCCAACGCCACGCGCCGCCGCCCGCCCGACCTGGAGCTGTTGGACGATGAGCTCGACCACCACCTCGATTATGAAGACGACAAGATCAACATATCCGGTAAGTACGCGTGACAGCACCAAGGAACTGTTTCCGTCTCTCCCTCTTCTTTCTTTTCCTACGTTTCCTTTTTTACTGAGTCCACTTATACTGAGGCTTGGGTAGTATGGTTTACGCTCCGGGCAGGTGCGGCCGGCTAGCCCCGCCCCCTGCCGCTTACCGACAATCGGATGCAGCCACCCTAGGCTTCCGGCTTCCCATGTAACGAAAAAAAAAAAAGTATGGTTTACGCGCAAGTTAAGACGCGCAAAATGACACTCCTGACACATACTTGTACGTCTAATGGACGTAAAAATATGTGTCAGGAATGTGTTCACGACACAAAAGTGTAAGTGTAATTGAAGGAGAACCGTCTTGATTTATAGTGTAGGAAGGAGTTACGACTACGACATCATCAACTTTTTAAATAGGATTTGGTAAATTTTTATTTCAAATTCCTATCATGTCTAATGAAAAGACTTCATGATAAAACTGCCACAGCCAGTATGTACTTTTGCTATAAAGAGGTGATGTAAAACAAAAGGACCAAAAAGCAATCTTTCACATCCAATAATAAAGCCAACTTACAACAAAGTCTCCACAATTTAATAACCGAATTCCAGAACTTAGAGCCAATAAAGGAGAGGGTGTTATTAGACGGCAAACAATGAACTTAAAAATACCACCGGGTTTCAATCTGGCAGTTTCATTACACCTTATTGGAAGCATGATGCCAGTCTGTGGCACCGTGCCAAGGCCTATCGATCGTGTTTGTGCTGCGTTTTGGCATCGCCTTTGTTACTGATGCATGGGCTTTGATGGGAGACATAATCACTGACCTACCGCATTGGAGTAATATCTTCGAGGTTAGCGTTAATAATGCGGTTTAATTAAAAATGCCACATGCAGATAGTTTGTACTCTTTAGCAATGGTAAATAATTTGTGCTCTTCGTTAGAAATGAATAGAGCGTACCTATATATCATTGCCCGTTTGATAAATGTGATATGTTAAGAAGCGTACTCTAACCAATGAGGTAAACCCGGGACCAATGAAATGGATTGTGTCTGGGTTCGAGGATAAAACCACACTCACCAGCTGAAAAGCACTTTGCTTTCCTCATTAGGATAGCGAAACAGTACCTAGAATAATATGACATGGTTTACATAGACTATTTAGGCACGGGTAAAGATCCCCCAAGTACCAAACAGGCTATATAAGAGCCCATGCAGCCATTAAAACGCTAATTTAAGCTGTATAAGGGTTGTATAAGCGGCCATCATCGCTGCCGTCTTTACTTTTTCCAAACCCATAAACAAATAAGTACAATTCAGTCACTACTGGTTAAATTAGCGTTTTAATGGCTGCATGGGCTCGTATACAGCCTGTTTGCTACTTGAGGGATCTTTACCCGTGCCTAAATAGTAAGCATTCATTTCAGCAGTGGCTAAATTGTACTTATTTATTTTTGGGTTTGGAAAAAGTAACGATGGCATGAAGCGTGATACAACAGACAGTCACCGAGTGTTGTCTGTCGTATCACATACATTTCTCACTCTCAAGAACAGTTTCCCAGAAACATCCACCCTAAGCCAATGTTAGTAACCCCATTATATCCAGAGACAGAGGCCCGAAGCTGTCGCTATAAATTAGCCGACAAATGGGTTTCGGTAACGCGAGGAAGCATTGCCCGATAAGATACGTGACCCTAATAGAGGGCTTATCTGACGTTGTGTAAAAATCGGAGGCGGCGGCAAGCGCGGGACGAGATACAAGGATTACAGTGCAAAAATCTATTATTTACACGGACTAGAGGACAACACAGGTTTACATTTCATAGGTATAGAGCGAACAAAATACACACACGCACGCGTCACAAAAAACATCAGGAGAGGCAAAGGAATGGCCTTAGCTTCATAAATGTAAATTGCAACTACGTTGATGAAAACTTTTTAAACTATTGATGGCACCGATTTCTGTAAAATTGGCATAAACGAGTATCTGTCGAAGATTGAATTTTCGTGACAATCTATATTTGCTGAACATCCATTAACTATTGTGTAAGATGATTGTACACCAAACTCGGCTGGTTTTCATGATTTTATTACAGTGTCCGATCCCACCATTTGACTCCATCATAAAACCAGCTACTCCATCGTACGTATTTACGAGTATGTAAGTAAACATACTAAATTTCAGCCCAATCGGAGTAAGGGATTTGGCTTAAATATACATGATTTGATTGTTTGTGTTAATCACGGACAGACACCGGAACAGATGAATTTACATTAAAACCTTGTAAAAACTTAAGTCCTAGGCTAGTGCATGAATATTGGTTTCATCACACAATAAGAATTTCAGGCGGATGGATCTTCGACATATGTCACACGCCACATTTTACACAAACAACCAATAAAATACAGTTTTCAAGCGGTTTTTGCTAAGATCAACAGAGAGGAAGAGAACCTTTTGCTGTCTTTTATTCTACGCTAGTAGGTACATTCTAATCCCTTTAAACCCGATAAAGTGTTCTCTGAGATCACTTCCGTTCGTGATTGTCGCAAATAGAAACGGTTGCCATTCACTGCCAGTTCAATATCGACTTCTGAACTGCGACAACTGGAGCCTTTGATCAATTGAGCAAACTTAGATTCACGAAGCTGCTTGGACTGGCGTTATGTATTACACTTAATAAGAGGATTGCATTTTATGTACGGATACAGATTCAATTCAAATATATTAATAATTAATATATATATAATAATTAATATATTAATTTGCGAAAATACAGCCAGTATGGTGTTGGGTTACAATTTCGTTTCTATGTACTTTTACTTGCAAGAAAGCGTGCAAATGTTTGTCACTGGAGCCAAAAACAAAATAACATTAAATAAATTAATAAAATAATTAAATTTTACAAAAATTAGCAAATTAAATAATATAAATAATGACACAAAGGTAAATTAAGAAAGAAAAATTGAATGCGATCTACTACAATCGAAGCGGGGTTTGAACCCGCGACCTCTGCGTTACCTTTGAAGATTTGGTGTGACTGACGTAGCGGTCGAATAGCTCAGTTGGGAGAGCAATGCGCCGGTAACGCAGAGGTCGCGGGTTCAAACCCCGCTTCGATTGTAGTAGATCGCATTCAATTTTTCTTTCTTAATTTACCTTTGTGTCATTATTTATAAAAATAAAAATGTGGTATTACCACATAAAAAATATGGAATCGATAAAAAGATTCTATACAAATATTTAGAACAGCGCCATCTCTCTCGCAGTCTTCACACTTGCTGTAAAGCAATGGGGATTGGGGATCGTGCGTGTAAAACGCACATCCTAGGGTATGGCTAATGCGCAATAAGCATTTCAAAAAAACATATGACACAGAGGGCGCTCCAGTAGCGTAAAGGATTAAGGGATGGAAGATTTGGTGTGACTGACGTAGCGGTCGGATAGCTCAGTTGGGAGAGCAATGCGCCGGTAACGCAGAGGTCGCGGGTTCAAACCCCGCTTCGATTGTAGTAGATCGCATTCAATTTTTCTTTCTTAATTTACCTTTGTGTCATTATTTATAAAAATAAAAATGTGGTATTTACCACATAAAAAATATAGAATCGATAAAAAGATTCTATACAAATAATATCAATAATAATCATAATCAATAAACATAATTACCAAAATTTCATCAGTTATTCAGTCACATTAAATTCTAAATATTCCTTAAGAAGCCAGTTTGTTAGATTACGCTTAAACTTATTTCCCTGTAGCAGTTTTTAGGCGTTCCGGTAAATGGTGTTATAGAAGTAACGCCATCTTACTCACAACAGTAGGTAGTATAATATCGTCTGTACATTTCCATATTTCGATGTGGTAGGTGAACTTTTTTTTTTTTTTTATAACGGCACAACATAGTGGCTCCACTTCGCCTGATGGTAAGCAAAAAGGGGAGCCCAAGTCGCAATGGAAACTGACGAGAAACCAACGATGCCAAGTCAGTTGACACTGCCATGCTGGCCCGAGAGATGCTTCTTCACGCTTCGTTTGAAGGGTCCCAAGTTATAAGAAGAAGGAAACACATGAGCCGGCAAGGAGTTCCATACTTTAATAGTTCGGCAGATGAAGGAATTGCCAAACTTCTTGGAATATTCTCCACGGTGAGGCGATGACATCGCAAGCTGGCACGTGTGGTTCTATGACGGAAAGGGGAGGGTGAACTGCCCCGCTGGCGCACTAGCCCCGACTGACCTTATGTGTACTTGCGGCTCCACAGCTCCACACAATTCGCGAAGTTCACCGAAGTTGGCCGAAGTTGGCCGAAGTATGGGCTTCCGCAGCGAAGTGCCTGCTACACTATCATATTCGCCCAACTTCGGTCCACTTCGCGAGTAGTGTAGCTAGGGTTAGCAAGATGCTCACTTTACTACGCGTCGGGAATCGCGCTTTTTATGCTGCCTATCCACTGAGGTGGAGCAGAGAATATGAACCAATCAGGCTGCGTCTCTGTGCAGCCCAAGAGAAGTGCATTTTTTATCTGGGGAATATGATTGGCTTGCTCCGCTCCAATGGACAGGCACCCTTACCCTTATGGTGGTAACGAAACGCTCTGAATAGGCGTGTAGATTTTTATTTGTTTTTTGAGGATGTCACTCGATTCTATTGTTTATTGGAATCAAATGTACCTGTATGGGACTAACTATACGCTTAGACTGCTCAAAAAGTCAGAAATGACTGTCAAAATTCAACATTCCTACAGAGCGCTAAAAACGCTCCATATAAATTACACCTACAATGTCAAAATTTCTTTTGGATTAAGGCTGCGTTTCCACCAGAGATGTGCGAGGATGCGTAGCGAGGGATGTGTTTTTGTAAACCAATGGAATGACTTCATTTACTTATCCTCGCTCAGCGCAACTGATTCTATTGGCTAACAAAAACACATCCCTCGCTCTCGCTACGCATCCTCGCACTGGTGGAAACGCAGCCTAAAAGAAGAACATAAACGATGCGTAAGTACCTTTGAAGTCACATATTTAAAAAAAATATATATTTCTTTGTTTCATGACATCACATATGAAGTAAACTTTATTCTCATATAACTACAGTATGTTGTATAATTCAACATCAGTCAACACCCCTAGCAGCGCAGTACCTAACAGACCTGAAACTGATAAACTGTTTTCAAACGGACACAAACTTATGAAGCATTCCGCAAAACTATTCGTTTACATCCACTGCGGAGTCGCTGCACTAGAAACTTCTAAATGCCAACGCTAACTGTCACAATCGCCGCTTGCATCCATATAATGTTTTTGAACTTGAGCGTGAGCTACAATTTGTGCCATTGTTAGATGATTCACATTGACAATTTCGTTCGCGCGGGGGAGAAAAGTTGTAACCTTTTGGCATTACTGTATAGGTAACAAAAATAATTTCATAACCTGGACAAAAATAATTGACGGAGTCGCTGTCGCCGGACACGGCGAGGAGGACTAGGTATATATAGGTAATAATACATGTATAAAGTTGCCCATGCATATTCCTCTTCAGGTAAATTACTACCCTTTTTTTTCGTACCTAGAGCTGTTTCTTTGGCTTCGTGGCTCGGAACACACAAGTTACTCGAACACTGTTATGTTTTATGCGTAAACGATGACCCCACATATTTCGAGTTACTGTACAGTCCTTCAAAGAGAAGAAAAGATGGATGGATTGTGTGAAAGATGATATAAGAAGGAAGTAAACGATGAGATGACGAGTAATAGGGAAGAATGAAGGAAGAAAACATCGCCGACCCCAAACAAATGAGATAAGGGGAAATGACGATGGAGTTCTTTTTTGGAGACCTAGAATAGTGTCATAAAGTGATGACTCACGAAAGTTCAAATAAGACTGGTTTTTGTACATAGAAAACTACCGTGAGTCTCAGACACGGTCAAATACATAAACGGGTTAATCACGTCCTAAAAGACAGTGCTCGGTTGTCTGCCGCAGCGACTGATCAGACGATCTGACGATGCAACATGCCCAGCGATTTCGATATCCTACGGTAGGATATCGAAATCGCTGGACATGATGCATCGTCGTAGGATTCCTACGACGTGAGTAAACCCGTTTATCGCCGGTCCCTAGTAAAAAAGTCGGATCTGCAAAATGACTACTTTCCAGGAGAGGCAGTTAAAGTTTTTTAAAGACGTTTTTGTGTATAAAATTGTCAATTTAAGTCCTATTGTTACGAAATTTGGCCAAAGTTATTATTATTAAGTACTTTTAGAGTATGTGTAAACAAAACTATAAATTATTTATTAGAAATGCCAGAAATAAGACATGCTACCTTTTTACCTGGAAATTGTCATCCGATATCCTGTCGTAACTGCCACATACGACTTTTTTGCATGATATGGTTCGCAGTAATTAGTCGGATGTGGCACTAACGACTTTTGTAATCGGATATTGCATTATTATTTATGTCGCAAGTGTCACTTACTACAATTATATTTGGATTGTACACAGTGTTTTGTGCTGAGATACGACATTTTAGTGGTATAAAAATCCGCAGTTTTACCCAGTATAATAAAATTTATAAATATTGTTTTTTAATTATGTTAGTTTGATATCAAAAAAAATATTAACATAATTTTTGTCTTTTAATGTTCATTTTAAGATACACTTATTGGGAGACGACTGAAGTCTTTGAGCATTTTTCCAAGATCTTTGAGAGCCTCAGCAATGACTAGTCATTTACTACGACGATATCATCAGAAGAGAGAAGGTGGCTGACGTCTTTGCTTTTGATATTGATACTAATCCGTCCAAAACCAAAAATTTGAATTAATCTTTCTATGCAGTTGTGAATTTTTTGGAGACATTAGTACTACTTGAGAGACCGCAGCACCGTTTAACTAAGTCGTAGTCGAATCGAGAGCCTTCTAATAGTACAAAGAAATGGAAGTACATATACATATACATATGGACGTGGTTTACGGTACCTAGGGTTCTAGGGTTAGCGGTAACCAGCGTTGGGGGGCTGAAAGTCGTCAAACCTGCGTGCGAGACGGTTCGTGATAAGAGTGTCGACTACACAGGTTATAGTCATGATTCATAAGCGAGATGGGTCTGTAATTTATGAGAAGGGTCATATAAACCTCCCTGAAGATGAGCAGTATACATGCCACACTTTTCGGCCATGCTCCTATCGTTTTGCCTTCGATTATAACATGATTTAATAAATTCTACAGGGTTTTCTTTACCATTTTACCATGCTTCTTTCAGAATCTTAGACATCGCTATCTAAGATTATTTTTCAGGGGGGGCCTGGGGTGGGCCTAGGGAGGGGCCGGCCATATCCTAAGAGATGAAGCCATGAATTTCTATCGGTAACCCAAAATCCTGGGGTGGGCACTAGACCATACTGGGGTGGGCACGGCCCACCCGGCCACCCCCTAGATACGCCTATGCGCTCCAGCATCATCCGCTGCATTTTTAAGTTATTTGATAGCCATACCAACCTTGTATAGGTTGCTATCTAGGATTTATTCAAATTAGTGTTGGGTTAACCTGACCTTTGGAACTGTTTGTAAGACATCTCAACCTCGCCTAGAAACACGTTGCAATTGGACTGGTGCAAATCACATATTAAAGACTGAGATCTATTGTTGAACCTTTGGTAATGAGTGGCATCGTCAAGGGAATGCAGAAACATACTTATCGCCTCTTTTAATTTATGAGTTCGAAAGCACCACGAAGGATATTTCTGGTTCTTTCGAAAGATTAGTTCCACTCTCACCGTGGGGTAAAGAGCTTAGATTCCTACTGACTTAGATAAACTGACCAAAAGTAAGAGAACTATCAAGCGGTGATGGCGACCATCAATTGAGACCAATAGAGAAAAGTGACAAGGGATATGAAATCTAGTGATCACGATTCTCAGGAATATGTGTTCGACTAAAGAAGAAGTCATGAGCCGTTACTTATTATTTAACTGTACATTTAATTACACACATTCTGAAATGTTCTCGGCATTGCCACATCTCCCAATTATTATTTATCGTTCGAAACCATCAATAAGTTTACTAAATACCCAATTTCATTCAAACTGTTGATTGCAATATTCAAACAATAAGACAAAATTTAAAGCATCCAAAGATATTGTGATAGTTACGACTTACACTGCAATTTATTTTCCGTGAAAAAATGTCGGATATGTTACATGCGACCAAAGTTGGAATATATTTTCCGGCAAAAAACATCGGATGTGTCACATACGACATAAGATACAATTTATATTCCGTAATAAAATGTCGTAAGTGGTACATACGACATAAGGTACCCTTAAAATTCCGAATAGTAATGTCGGAAGTGCCACATACTACACAAAACTTTTCAGCTAACCCAGTTAACATAGTCGGAAGTACCACATCTGACAATATTAAATGGACACTGTATAAGATACGACATTTTTGACATTGATTATTCGTGAAAGTAATGAAATTTTGAAAAATCTGTAAATGTACGATTAAAGATTAATGTATTTAATAAGCATTAACGCAATAAAACGAAAATGGCAATTTTGTAGATCCGACTTTTTTACTAGGGACCGGCGTTATGTATTTTAATAAGACTTGTTTGTTGCTCCTGCTGAGGCGCTGAGAAAGTGACTAAGTTTCCACGATTTACAACCTCGCGTGATCCGAGCACATTGCGATGACACCATTCAAATAAAAGAAACAGATGGCGTGACGGTGTAACGATCTGTGTAAGTGGGATGAGCGGGTAACGACATAATCGAAATGAATACCATTTGTCCGAGTAATGGTCGGAATTATTGATTAACATGTCTGAACAAATATTTTGATTACTTAACTCTCATTTTTCTGTAAATATGTTAGAAACAAAATTTTCATTATATATTAGCTGAGACGCCGCCACATGATCACGAGGGACGCACTGCAGTCCAGTACATCAGCCACTGTGTAACAAATAGCGGGTTATTTACATAATACATGGTTAAATACAGTTCTCACTGAGGGCTTAAAGCAAACACTTGTGTTCACCCGCCAGCGGCTGGTGTGATTTATAAGAGCTTTAAGCTTAATATATTACTTACATGTAAATCAACATTCAGCTGTTGTAGTTGGCTACATACCTTTGAATATACAGTATGGTAAAATAAAAGTGCGGTGCTTTCGGGACGGACGGAGCGGAACTACCGTTATAAGTCGATTTTGATAATCGTATTGTACTAGGATGTAACTTGGAAAACCTTCGTAAAATCGACTTAAATGACTACCCCCGAAAGTTCCAAATTAGGTTTGGTCGACTCGTATACAGGGTGTCTCTGACCATGGGACTTTAAATGCAAGGTTTAATTATACTCTCCAAATCGAGCATCTATTTTTTGCAACTTTTTAAAAATAATTTGTCTTATGACTTACTCTTATTTTACTGCCTTTTAATCGAACGGCCCAGCGACTATAGGTGGAAGCGGAAGGTTCGAGATCGATGTCTCGCTCCCTCCTATGGCCGCTCCTCGCCGCTATCGCGATCATAAGACCTTGAAAACACTCAAAGTTCTCCATCTGCCTACATACAGGACTAACATTCTAGAAAAAAATAAGCCATAAAATCTTTGACGACAAGCCGTTAATGTATCCCTTGAAACATCCCAGTCTAAACCCAAGTAACCCAACCCACCTTTACAACTCTGCGATTGAAACGAACTCTCCTAACGCCTACGTAAAATCTCGAAGCAATCAGTTATTACAGATAATGTTTTTGCTCGTATAATTTAGTAGGCGCTTAACTTTATAATAAAGGAAGGCATTAAAAGCATGAGTTTTCAAATAACGCAATAGTAAGTGTGCCAAGGCTCGGCGCCTGGCAACGGGCCAAGCGGCCAAGCTCCCAGATGTCACACCGCTAATACTTACTAAGTTTTATTGTGGAAATGTAGGCTTTAAAAGAGACCGTATATTATATTTGCCGGGCACTTTATGTAAGCAACATGGCTGATGCAAGCAGAATTTTAAGTTAACGTAATCATGATTTTTGTATTACGCTACGTTTTGCGGGTTTCTATTGCGGCGCCAGTTATTCCAACGTTCCAGCGTGTGTTGACACGAAATCGTTAATTTTTATTTCACGTAGCCCTGCATGTTGGCTGTTGTCAGAACGTTTTTTATTTACAACGATATTGCGACGAACGTGAAAAATGTGTTGTTTTATAGCCGTTTGTAAAAATATGGCTTCCAAATCCCTGTACCTACTATGAATAAGCCTTTTACTTTTAATAAGTATTTTACAGAATGGAAATAACATCTCGTGATCTTGTATTGATTTTCTAAGCATTTTAAAGAATCACTACTAGCTATTTGGCTACTACACCATTCTATACATTACGTACCTATAGAAGTCGACTTGAAAGTTCTATATTTGCTCAACCTTTGCTTATTAGACAATCTTCTCATATGCACGCTTCAATCATAACCAGGTCAGTGACATTTGAGCTTGAAGCACAAATGTAGCAGTCTAATGTAGACGGATACTTTATAATTTATTTATCGCGTGATAAAAGCAACCTTCAAGGCCTGTAATATCAGTACTTATGTACTACTATAATAAGTCTCTGCTATACCATACTCATTTGAGTTTGTCCGTCGAGTGACGCGTTCGGAGCGTGCAGTTAAACCTTGCAACTTCTCACTTCGAGCTTTCCTATTTAACTTTGCTTTAAAACTTCGCTCTAAATAAGTAGCAAGACAACCACTTTACGACTTGGCTATTTCTAGATTTCTTCGTGCGAAGTTTATGTGGGGTCGTCGTGCTAAATAACACGAAAAAATAAAATATCTGATTGTGACTACAATTGTATAGATTTTTTTTCGATTCACTCCACTTTCTCAGGTCCAATGTTAATTTCATCCACAAACACCCTATTCATTTTTATTTATTATTTTGATCATGATCCAGTTCAGCGGTACTGTCAGCATCATATAGTTAGTTACAGTCAAAGTTGCGAAATATATCGGAACAGATCTTCATTTGCGTAGCAGTAAGATTATGTTACGCAATTTAATGTTTTAGCAATTTTATTGCGACTAAATATAACATGATGACTGTTATACAACAAGTTTCTTGAATCGTGCTGTCATTAGAACCAATCCCATGGCATCATGGTTACAATGACTGGCTGTCTAAATTATTTATTCTTATATAAATACCATGAAACGGGTTGAGTTTTCGCCTAGCCGTTGTCACAACCGAACCCAGCTCATGACTATGACTCGTCGATTCGACCCATGTTGAGCTATTATTTGACTTGAACTACGTAAGTAATATACTTATCTAATTAAAAATAACGATAACCTTTACATTTAAATGCTAGCTTGCAGACCCACAACACAACAGGCTACTTACCATTATTTTGACATCTTATTCAATATTATTAACTACTGAATCTCAATTATTTGTACCACTAGACTTGTTGATTCCGTACCAACATATATACCAAATGTAAAATAAGAATACCGAATTTAATTTAGACTAAATATGTAATAATACTGATTGGCTCTGATTATGTTGACGATGTATGATTATTACAAATAAAAAATCTATCTATCTATCTACTGCGCTGTAAAACCTCATCCACAAATACAAATTGCTTATTTACACCGCCCACCCTATTAGTAACTTTGATGAATTCGTTTTCCGCTATTTGCCTCGGCGAATAGCGTAACTTATAATTACAATTTAAATTTTATTTAATTGATCACATCCAAAAACAAGTTTCTCAAAGGCTAAAGACAGTTTCATTATATCAGGATTTACACAGCGCCTGTCTAAATACCCGGATTCCTAATTACTTCGAGATTGCTCTTGCATTTTGAGTAGGCGTTAACAAAAATCCTACTACAAAAGTACAGACCTTTTCAGGGTTTTGTAACAGCTAACGAATACAAATTTCAAAAAACGGCCAAGTGCGAGTCTGACTCGCGCACCCATCTTAACTGGCCGGGTTAGGTTAAGTTTGCACCTGGTACGTATGGCGACGGATACAAGTGAGGTGCAAAGTTAACACAACTGATCACATTTGTTGTATGGGAGCCCCCTAAATAATTATTTTATTCTGTTTTTTAGTATTTGTTGGTATAGCGGCAACAGAAATACATCACCCGTGTAAATTTCGTCTATCACGGTTCATGAGATACAGCCTGGTGACAGACGAACAGACAGACAGACGGACAGACAGCGGAGTCATAGTAATAGTCCCGTTTTGCCTTTAGGTACGGAACCCTAAAAATTAACGAGTTATTGTTTTACTTTACTGTCCCCAACATCCACCATGCCGCTCATTTCACGGAACTTTGCCATATCTTAATTTAGCATTATCTCGGCTATTTATATCACATGTTGACATTTCTAATGGCAAAGAACGTATTGCTTGCGTCCGTTCTTTGTATTTTAACGGTATGACTTACCATTTTTAATTTGACGCCTATCGAATTAGCGTCGATAATTGTGGAGAACTTGGAGGTCTTTGTCCAATACATCCAATAGAGAATCTCCTCCTTTTTCAAGTCGGTTAAAAATAGAGCAAGCGTCTTATAACGTATTTCTTTAAGGCTTCTTATCCGTTCGAAAATGCTGATTGTTTTAGACATTTTTATCTATGATCAAACATGTTTCTAAACATACTATCAATGTTACTACTTAGAACAGGGCCATTGTGATTTATTGGTATATATTTGTAAACTACAGTTATAATTTTTCATTGATATTTTTTGTTTCAAAAACTACTCGAATTTGACTTAATTTACACAGAAAACTGGGTTTTAACTTATTTTCGACTGCACGCAATGAAAGCATGAAATAGGTATGTTATTTTCCAGAACTCATGGAAAAATATCAATATACATATATTTGTCATAGGTAATATCAAAAAAAAAAAAAAAAGGAATAAGGCCTCTTAAGATAAGAGTCTCCATACGGACCTTATGCCATACTACACTTCTTTGGAAGATACTTTAAATATTTCTACCGGTTGGCTTACCCTTCAAGTATGCGGGTAAATTCGGTAGATTCAGGCAATTACTCCCAGTCTGCGCCGGGCTCCAAATAATTACCTAAACGGCCTGCAAACATGTCCCTAACAGCGCTAACCGTTACGTAAAGCCACAGGGCTGCCACCACGCAGTTTATGGCCGACGAGGATGAAGCTCAAGATTAAGAGGCCTTATTCCTTTTAAAATGCTGATTGTTTTAGACTTTTTCTCTATAATCGAACATGTTTCTTAAGAGGCCTTATTCCTTTTAAAATGCTGATTGTTTAGACATTTTTCTCTATGATCTAACATGTTTCTTAACATATTATTGATGTTACTACCTAGAATAGGGCTATTGTGATTTATTGGTATATATTTGAAACCTACAGTTTGAAATTTTCTTTGATAATTTTTGATCCAAAAACTACTCGAAATTGACAAAATTCACGCGGAAAATTAGTTTTTCAATTTATTTTCGACTGCACGCAATGAAAGCATGAAATAGCTATGTTACTTCCTAGAACTCGGGGAAAAGTATTATTCACTTCAAAAAGTTGGTTAAAATTATCAATATATTTGTCGTAATATGAAAAAAATAAATTTTAAAAGGAATAAGGCCTCTTAACATATCATCTCTTATAAACATTGATGTTACTACCTAGAACAGGGCTATTGAGATTTATTGGTATATATTTGAAACCTACAGTTTGAATTTTTCATTGATAATTTTTGTTTCAAAAACTACTCGAATTTGACAAAATTCACGCGGAAAATTAGTTTTTTTAACTTATTTTCGACTGCACGCAATGAAAGCATGAAATAGCTATGTTACTACCTAGAACTCGAGAAAAGGTATTATTCACTTCAAAAAGTTGGTTGAAATCATCAATATATTTGTCATAATAAGAAAAAAAATTATTTTAAAAGGAATAAGGCCTCTTAAAGAAGATGGCGTTCTCTGGTGTAGGAATCTAAGGTCCACTTTCGGTCGTTGAGTCAGCGCAGTAAGTAAGGATGAAGTCAAATGGTGCGAGTTTGTGGACTAACGTTCAGGAGTATTTGGGCATTCAGCTACCACAATTATGCGCCACTCTCGCGCGACAAAGCGTCACCCGTCACTCTATCACAGTACTGCATAAAAAGAGACAGATATCTTACGCGAGAAAGAGTCGCGTATGACACGTTGTGCTAGGGGTGCTGCGGCGAAGGCACCGATGAATGCCGAGGCGATTAAGCAAAATGGGATGACGTATGTAGCTTGGTAAGACTTTCTTGCACTGATTGTGACCAAATGTACACTTTAAGCAACTTTTCGCTGATTTACTTTGCATCTCTTTTCTTCTTTTAAAATGATATTCAGACGAATAAATAAAACGGAACCCCTGTCATTTTACCAAAACATTTTACATCGAGCTATGGTCACACGTCTATTAGTTGGGTCACGGTCATTAAAATACAGGGTTTTATACTGAGTTCAAGAGAAAACCTTTTGGAGTATTTTATTCTGAGCTTGAATCGACAAGAAGTGAAAATATCATTCAAAAAGCATGCTTTTTATATGTGACACAATTCGAAGAGGCAGCCCTAGCGTAGGTCTGCGCCTAATGCACACGTCGTCGGCGTCAAGCCTTTTTCAGTTCGTCAACAAAGAACTCGTGTCTCACTCAAATGAAAGCCACCCCGCTCACAAAGGAACTTAAAGCCTAACCCCCAGTCATAAAGTATACATTTAATTGTCCAACATGACATGGTAATGAATTTCTTCCTGAGATCTTGTGATAAACGGGGTAGCTCAGAGACAAAAGAGCACATGTGTATTCGTTTTAAAGCAATTTTGTGTCGTTTTTGCTCGACAGTGTGCGCACGTGACGTTTTCCTGACATCTGAGATGTTTGCTCGGAATTTTTCATCTCAGTTTGACTTTAATTTATGAGTTCCTTTTATAATTTTGTTACTCATGTTTCAGTTGTCACTTTAATCAAAGTTTGCTAGTTAGGAACTTGGGAGTTAGCGTTCTGAAAGTTTGCAATTATAATTATTATGCTTCAAGAAATTTAATACAAAATAAAGGACAAAATAGCAAAAGAAAATTTAATTTTAACGACGGAAGGTAATATTAATATACCATAATATAATAATTAATAAAGCGTGTGCTTGTTTGGTCATAATTTAAATCACTTAAAATAAATACGCCTTGAAACTTAGTCAGCACTTGAAAGTGAAGCCAGTTTTGGTAAGCCACACGGCCCATAATAGGCTTAATTCTTTTTAGTTTCGTCAATGTCATAAGCAAAATGTCTCTATGATTGTTTTGTAGACTGCACACATAAAACCAAATCCAGCTTCATCTTTCGCAAATCTTTTGTATGAAGACTCTCGTTCTAGACGTATTTATTCTAAGTTAAATCATAATTTTAGCTGAATAACGCCCACTTAGGTCTTCTCAAAGATCTACGTAATGACCTCTCCATCCTGTGGTACGCAGACATTCCCGTTAGCGGGTTCGTACTTCCACACAAAGTCCGACTCACTGGTAGGCAAACCAGCCATGATACAGTCATTGATTAAGTCATGCTAAAAAAGGACTCCCTCCTTGTGTCGCGTTCCTCATTGCTAAGGGTCGTGACCTCCACGAATTATTTTGTGGACAATCGCTTTCCACTTGTCGTTACGGTCTTCGCCAGTGTGTAATGCCTCGTGGACTTTTCCTTTGGTGTTCTCAAGGTTTGGTCTTTCCAGCGCATAAGGTTTCCTCTTGGTTGTTTCTCTTTTCTTTTTTTTGTCATCAGGGGCACTTCCAGTGTCGTTTTCTTTGTGGCTATATGACCGAAGAATTCAAAGATCCTTCGGAGACAGATTGTGATTGCCTAATTGCGACTCCTTGAAGAATTGACACATTTGTCTGGTAGGCTGTCCAAGGCACACGTAATTCTCTTCCATCACCACATCTCAAAGGCATCAATGTAAGATCTTTACTATGTGATATTATAACAGACATCGCTGGGCACATCTATCGAGAGACTCACATTTTTTTCTGGAACCTTGTATTAGATAACAATAAAGGCCCTCTTATATCTTCAGATGTAAAAGGGTCTTGCGCTACCCACATCGAACCTAATGAATAGCTTTCAGTAAACAACGAACTTAACCTTTCACTTCGATGATTCAATAAACGAATTACACAGGAAGCCAGTAAGTTTATCCGACAATAGACTTCACAGTACGACTCACAAATAAAATAGGAACAAAGGCAAACTTCCGCGCGCCCCCGCGCGCTTCCTCTCATGTTGATGGCGTGAGAGGAGGAAATGGAATAGTTCCAAAAAAAAGCTACCTATATATTTCGTCGAGCAATGGCTTCCTGCGATCCTATCCAGATCGTCGTGTTCTTGTTGGCAGTGCCGTATTTACCCCTAGGTCCACAAGACCCGAGCCTAGAGGCCCCAGTCTCAGAAGTAGGACTTGCACCATACTTATGCTCCCCTTACTAATCACTTAAAATACTAGTACTAACTATTTAATTTGCTGAAAAGCGTTTTGAGATAGGGGCCCAAATGCCAAGTGCCTAGGGGCCCATAAGTCCGGGCCTGCTTGTTGGAGCCTTCCCACACCTCGTCTACCGGTATACGGTCGCCACTCAAGAACCTTTCTGCCTCAAGGACCATCAATTCTCTCACTGCCACTTAAATCGGCAACTCTCTGAATATATCTCTCATTTTTCATTCGATCACATAAGGAGAGCATATCTTACACGATTAGGTCTAGGTAGGTAGGTGGCCTGACAAATACATCAGAAACAAAGGCAGCCCCATTAAAGCGGGAAACTTCCATCCACGGCCCGCCCGCTTCCTCGTATCGAGGTTGCCGGAAGGGGAAATGAAAGATGCTACATACGTACATCACGTTCGAAACGTCAAGGTAATTAAAAAAAGTCCCGCTTTTTTATAATAATGTTTTCCTGAAATAATGACAGCTGGGGGAGCTGTCATTATTTCAGGAAATTTTCAATACAATTATAGGATTTCATAATGTATAGAAGTTAAATATTACAAATACAGATGCGTAGATACTTAAACTTAAAACCCTGAAATACTTGAACAAGACAGCTGTGACCTTCAATGTCCTTTTTATCAAACCAAGGCAACAAACTCGAGTAGGTATTTACGCAAGCATCAAAAGGGCCAACTTTGTTCCTTAATTATTGACCGATTTAAAATCAATTCCACTCAAGCATTACGGGTTTTCAAGGCACTTTGCCTTTGAATCTGTCCCCCATCATCTTCCGGTTCCGCCCGATAAGTCTCTTGCGGAAATTACTTTAAGCAAATCACCACCGATAGCAATTTTGACGCCGAAAAATTAAGCATTGTGAAAACGTTTTTGAGTTGCTGGAGGAATAACAGTGTTGTATTGAGTTGAGTCCATTAAGGACTTTTATTAAAAGTGGGTTTATTAAGGGTTTCTTAGAGCCTTCATTCGCAAACGCTTTGTGATATACCTTATTTATCATTTATCAATAATTATGTTTATTTTATTACAGCCATATAGCGGACATCAGACTTATATTATAAAGGCGATAGTTCGTGAGTGTTTATGTGTACGTTTGTTACTTCTTCACACTCAAACGGCAGGACCAATTTTGAAAATTTCAGTATGTACTTACATACTCAGCTACTTAGCTGACACCCTGATTTAACACATAGGCTACTTTTTATCCCGAAAATGTAGTGTTCCCATGGGATAAGCGGGTAACAACGCGCGGCGTAGCTAGTAATTAAATAAGGCTCAATATTAATTAAACATTATGCTCACGCCTCAAGTTTGTATTTATTTGTAGATAGATACGTTAGCTGCCAACCTCACCTGCTCGTGGTGCACGCTGCTGACCAACGGACGAGGCACTGGCGACCCGCCAACCCGCAAACCGGACCAGCGTGGCGGGTTACGGTCCGAACCCCTCAAATGAGATGACAACTTTACCACGGCCCCAAGTACCCGGCGGCTGCAGTTGCAAAGCTGACGGAGACGGGCGTCGGCCGAGCACTGGAGCTAGGGGTGCTAAGAATCCCCGGGTGGGGCTCCACTGTCAAACGACCTCGGCTAACGATAGTACGGACAACCGACGTAGGCTATCACTGGTAACCTAAAACACGCGCACGCTGAGGACGGACGAAAAGGTCACAGAGCTGGAAAAGGAGGTCACGGGATGCGCTGGGATATCATGCGGTTATCTGAAGTCCGAAGAGAGGGAGAGGACACGATAGCCCTGAAATCCGGTAACCTGCTGTACTACTGGGAGGGCGACCAGCAGTCCCAGGGTGGTGTCGGGTTTATCGTCCACAAGTCTCTCGTTAACAACATAGTGACAATTTCGAGTGTGTCGAGCAGGGTTGCGTACCTGATACTCAGAGTATCTAAAAGATATTCGTTGAAGGTTATACAAGTATACGCGCCGACCTCGACGCACCCGGATGAGGAGGTGGAGGCCATGTATGAGGACGTCAGTAGGGCCATACATGCTTCCAAATCGCACTTCACTGTTGTTATGGGAGACTTCAACGCAAAGCTGGGTATGAGAGGCGATAACGAGCTGAGAGTGGGGCAATTTGGATATGGGCAACGGAAACGAAGGGGCCAGAGGCTGGCCGAATTTATGGAGAAGGAGGGACTCTTCATGATGAGCTCCTTCTTCAAGAAGCCGCCTCAGAGAAAATGGACCTGGATGAGTCCCGACGGTTCCACGAGAAATGAGATAGACTTCATTCTGGCCACAAAGAGGCAAATATTCAATGATGTCTCAGTGATCAATAGGCTGAAAACCGGTAGCGATCACCGAATGGTAAGAGGCACATTGAATATTAATGTCCGCCTAGAAAGGTCTCGCCTAATGAAGTCTACGCTCCGACCAACTACAGCCCACATACAAAACCCCGAAGACTTTCAGCTGGAGTTAACAAATCGCTTCGCTTGCCTGGATGATTGCGTTGCAGTGGACGATATAAATAATAGGTTGGTAGAAACTGTCCACGAGGTGGGGAAGAAATTTTTCAGACCCCGCCGCAAAGATAGACCCCAAAAACTATCCGATCATACCCTCAACCTCATGGCTGAAAGACGTTCAATGACGCTGCAGACTTCTGAAGACGCTGAAGCATACAGGCAGCTCAATAGACGGATCCATAGGTCCATGCGACACGATATTCGTTCCTTTAATACCAACCATATTAAAGAAACGATAGAGCGGAACTCGGGCTCCAAAGTGTTTGCCAGGGACCTGTCTATGGGCCAAAGCCAGTTAACGAAGCTGAAGACAGAAGGCGGCAGTGTAGCGTCGACGAAGCCAGAGGTGTTGAGGGAGATCGAAAGGTTCTATGGGCAGTTATATACCTCAGTAGCCAAACCTATTGATAACTTGGCCAAAGACCCGAGAGCCAAGCTGACCCGACACTATACCGAAGATATCCCGGACATCAGCCTGTACGAGATTAGAATGGCCCTAAAACAGCTCAAGAATAACAAGGCGCCGGGTGATGACGGAATCACTTCAGAGCTTCTGAAAGCGGGTGGAACACCGGTACTTAAGGTCCTTCAGAAGCTCTTAAATTCCGTATTGCTCGAGGGAATCACGCCAGAGGCATGGAACAGGAGTGTGGTGGTGCTTTTCTTTAAGAAAGGTGATAAAACACTGCTCAAGAATTATAGACCCATCTCGCTTCTGAGCCATGTCTACAAGCTCTTTTCTAGGGTCATCACGAATCGTCTCTCAAGCAGGTTCGATGAATTCCAGCCTCCCGAACAAGCCGGGTTTCGAAAAGGCTTCAGTACCATAGACCACATACACACGCTGCGGCAAGTTATACAGAAAACCGAAGAGTATAATCTGCCACTCTGCTTAGCGTTTGTGGACTATGAGAAGGCCTTTGATTCCGTCGAGACATGGGCAGTACTATAGTCCCTCCAGCGATGCCGAATTGACCATCGGTATGTCGAGGTGCTCAGGAGTGTGTACAACAACGCCACTATGTCAGTCCGAGTACAAGACCAGTGTACGGAGGCGATTCCATTGCAGAGAGGTGTGAGACAAGGAGATGTAATATCTCCGAAGCTCTTCACCAACACAATGGAAGACGCCTTCAAGCTCTTGGAATGGCAAGGACTTGGCATCAACATAAATGGCGAGTACATCACGCACCTTCGGTTTGCTGACGATATCGTGGTCATGGCGGAGACGCTGGAGGATCTCGGTATAATGCTGGATGATCTCAACCGAATATCCCAACAGGTAGGCCTTAAGATGAACATGGACAAGACGAAGATCATGTCGAATGTCCATGTAGCACCCACCCCAGTATTGGTTGGGAACTCGGTCCACGATGTTGTCGACGAATACGACTATCTAGGTCAGACGATCCAATTAGGCAGGTCCAACTTCGAGAAAGAGATCAATCGACGGATTCAACTCGGATGGGCAGCGTTCGGGACACTGCGAAGTGTCTTCTCGTCCAAGATACCTCAGTGCTTGAAGACAAAAGTCTTCAACCAGTGCGTATTACCGGTGATGACCTACGGAGCCGAGACGTGGTCTCTAACTATGGGCCTCTTAAGGAAGCTCAGAGTCACTCAGCGAGCTATGGAAAGGGCTATGCTCGGGATCTCTCTACGTGATCGAATCAGAAATGATGAGATTCGTAGACGAACTAATGTCACCGACATAGCAAACAGGGTTAGCAAACTGAAGTGGCAATGGGCAGGGCACATAGCTCGAAGAACCGATGGCCGTTGGGGCAGAAAGGTTCTCGAGTGGAGACCACGTACCGGCAAGCGCAGCGTAGGACGGCCACCCGCAAGGTGGTCGGACGACCTGGTCAGGGTTGCGGGGACTCGCTGGATGCGGGTCGCTTCTATCCGGCCAATGTGGAAGTCAATTGAGGAGGCCTGTGTCCAGCAGTGGACGTCCTATGGCAGAAATGATGATGATGAATGATGACGTTAGCTGCATTACTAGGTCTTCAATTCTACTTCCAAATATGAGAGTTTATCAGAGCAATGAACCGCCGAAACACGACTCCCTTTGGCCAGTATACCATGAGTTTACAGTGACTGTACTCGCTAGCGAATACGTAAACAATTTGTATGGAGAATTGTAGTTCTACAAAGTAACCGCTAGGGGCGCTGTACTATTTCCCCACACAAATTCAAATAGTTCAGTTCAGTTGGTTTCATTACCAATGATAAAAAAAAAAAAATAGTAATGTTCTAATTAAATTTTGACAACTGTTAAAAAAAAAAAAAATAGTTCAGCGTCCCTAGAGGTTACTTTGTAGAGGTTGTAGAACTACAATTCTCCATACAATACAAATTGTTTACTAAGGGTACAGACCTCTGCACTTGTGATGGTGTCCTGTAGCGGCCGCGGCCCGCGCACCACATACGAGCTATATATTACGATGATAATAAATCACACAGATGTCATAAGGAACGTCGAATTTGCCTTTCCTTTATTAAGGGTTGCCCAGATTTCCCACAAGCCTTTTGTCCCGTGTTGCGTTGAATTGCCTAGGTGACGAGTTCAGTTCGTTGTTTGTGGTTTACTGTAACGTCTATCTGAATTCCGGGAAGTAGAAGCGATGTTGGGGAAAAATTTCTGAGTCAACAGTCGACAGACTATAGGAAACTTTGTTGGGAGTAATACTTCAAGGGATGTTAGAATTATAATTATAACAATACCCTATTGTAGACTGATATCAAATTACAACTAAAATTAGATAAATATATAAAAAGCTCAATATTTCAATACTGCAGACGCCGGGAAATAAGGGCTTGCCGGCTGAGTAGACGGCCGAGGCCGGATAGTGATACGAAGCCGGCACGCCCTTTTCACGGCTAAGGCATGTATATAATACGGTGAATAGAGACTAAAGTACTATGTGTGACCTTACAAACGGTCCGGTAGTTTTGAATTTTTGATATGTTGTCTAGGATGGTTAGGCAGTGTTTAAAATGCAAAATGCACAATTCCCCCCCCCTCCGAGCCCGCCGCCATATTGAAAAAATCGGCACTTTCTTCATATTTTTGCTCATATCTTCCTTTAGGAGCATTTTAGCTAGAAGAAAGCTTGGACAATGTTATAGAGAGTTAAATTTACTACATTTTCCATTTTATATTGTTTTTCTAGGACAGATAGTTACGGAGATATCTACATTTAAAAAAACGTAAAAAATCCCAATTTCCTACTGAAAAACAAACTTCTGGATTATATCTTCGTTTAGAAGCATTTTAGCTACAACAAAGCTTGGGCAATGTTGTAAAGAATTAAATTTACTATAATTTACACTTCAAATTTTGTTTCAAGGACGGTTAGTTACGGAGATATGCACATTTAAAAAACAGGAAAAGTCGAATTTTCCGAAAATTTCTGAAAATTCTTGGTTTAGAACGCTGTCATTCAGTTAGGGACTAGTCTAGGACAAATTAAAACATGTAGGAAATATAATTGCTTATAAAACTCATGTCCATTTTTACATACATTTTCGGAAAATGTAACTTTATTTTTTACATATCTCCGTAATTATCTGTCCTAGAAACAAAATTTGAAATGTAAATTATAGTAAATTTAATTCTCTACAAAATTGCCCAAGCACTGTTCTAGCTAAAATGCTCCTAAACGAAGATATAATCCAGAAGTTTGTTTTTGAGTTGAAAATTGCAATTTCTTAAGTTTTTTTAAATGTGCATATCTCCGTAACTATCTGTCCTAGAAACAAAATATAAAATGGAAAATGTAGTAAATTTAACTCTCTATAACATTGTCGAAGCTTTCTTCTAGCTAAAATGCTCCTAAAGGAAGATATGAGCAAAAATATGAAGAGAGTGCCGGTTTTTTCAATATGGCGGCGGGCGCGGAGTGGGGGGAATTGTGCATTTTGCATTTTAAACACTGCCTAACCATCCTAGACAACATATCAAAAATTCAAAACTACCGGACCGTTTGTAAGGTCAAAATCCTTTATTCACTGAATTAATAGTGCTTTTCTCAAACATATGCAATGAAATAAAAAAATACACCGCTCAAAAAAACATAATTCAGTTGTTTAGCCCGTTAATGAACACAAACGCCATGTTTAAAAAAAAATACTTCCCGGCCGAGGCCTTCAATTTTGTATGAAATTCCTTTACAGTTCTCTCGAATTGTTCCGCCCGAAACGTGACACTTCGAAGCCTCTTTTAACGCACGTTATGACGATATTTCATATCATGTTTGAGAAAATGTATTTTATCCCATTCCCATATAGACATTCGATCCCCATAAAAAATAGGATCGATTGCCATCTTCAAAAAAAATTGTCTCCCGTGGAATAAAGCTTCACACTAGTTTGCTACACAAAGCGAGCCAATCACTCCTGTGGCGCGGAGACATTCCCGTTAGTGGGTTTTTACTCACAAAATCCGACTCACTGGTAGTAAGGTAAGGGCTATCCAGCCCTGATACAGTTCATGTCATGCCAAAAAAAGAAAGTGAGCCGCGTTAATAGCCTAAGCCTTTGATCGCGCAGTTCGGGAAAAATCGATGTGCGTTCGTAGCTACTCGTAATTTCGCCTCGCCCCACGACGGATAACGTTGCTTTTTACACAAATAACCAATAAAAACGGTTTTAGGCGGACATAAAATACCTAATGGGTTCTACTGGATACGTTTCTAAAAAGAACTTGAAAGTAGGTGATATGGTTTCAGAATTGACTGACGATTTTGTAAGTAAAATCAAATTATTTATATCACGATTTTGGATAATTAATTGGAGCGGAGCGAGGATGGATCGACTCGAATGGACTTCGTAACAATGCGCAGATCTCAGCGAGTTCTCAACCGATATCATATCATATCATATCATATTACAATCTGGCTTTTCCTTTTTTATCGAGTATTATATAGTATATTGTTGTTTATTTACAGTGTACTTTTTGTAGTTTGTAAGTTAAATAAAATGCGATACTACTCAATAGTAATATGTACAATGGTGGAGGGCACTATGTTTTTCTGCCAACAAACTGCTGTGCAGTTTGGCAGATATTTATAAAGTTTATTGTACTATTGTGTTACATAAATAAATTATAAAAAAAAAAATATCATATCGATCTGGGATAAGCTTGTGACGTCACAGAAGGCGACTTCAATTTCCTCCACAATATCGCCTCAGAGGAAGCGAGCGAGGCCTTGAATGTCTTGCGCAATAACGCGGTCACCCCAGTCAGTGTTGCCTACTTAAAGTAGCCGCTTTATGAAACCAAACTGAAAAAAAACAACTTCAAAATAAACTGAAAAGGGAAAAATAACCCGTTGTGTACAGATTACATTTGAATCACCTTTTGATGTAGGTGCCAAAGTCAATCTTGATTATGATGGTCGCTTTTATCACGCGATAGATAAAGCATCTGTCACTCTAGCACTCCTATACGTCTTGGACAGTGTCATATGCTTTATCATTAAGCTGTCACGTGCTAAATGTAACCATCATAAGCCCGTAGAACTTAAGAGGCCTTATTCCTTTTAAAATGCTGATTGTTTAGACATTTTTCTCTATGATCTAACATGTTTCTTAACATATTATTGATGTTACTACCTAGAACAGGGCTATTGTGATTTATTGGTATATATTTGAAACCTACAGTTTGAAATTTTCATTGATAATTTTTGATCCAAAAACTACTCGAAATTGACAAAATTCACGCGGAAAATTAGTTTTTTCAATTTATTTTCGACTGCACGCAATGAAAGCATGAAATAGCTATGTTACTTCCTAGAACTCGGGGAAAAGTATTATTCACTTCAAAAAGTTGGTTAAAATTATCAATATATTTGTCGTAATATGAAAAAAATAAATTTTAAAAGGAATAAGGCCTCTTAAATATTAACTTAGAAACGATTCTTAGAGATAATACCTTTATTTATATTTACCATATTATATTTGGACCAGTTATTTTCCCGCTCTAATAAAACTTTTTTTCCTTTTGTTCATGGCCTGCTCTCGCCAGTCGCCAGTTATGATGCCGAGGTCCATCCGATCTGGAATTCATAACTCGAGCGATATCTAGATAACAGTTTTGTACCACTCCGCCGTGCCAAATACGCTCTTTTCAAGTTTTCTCAGTACAATAGTCTCCCAATCTCTCCACGTAAGCCAACGAAGTGACGGAGTCTGAATACCTTGGTCTCTTCAATAATATAATTCTCGCGCACTAGCTCTTTATTCTAACAGCAATATATGTTTGTTACAGAAAAGGGCATGTACCTGGGCTCGCCGTGCGAGTTCTCGTGCAGCCCGAAACTTTTGCACGTGTTCTGCGACCCCACGTCGAGCTCCTGCCAGTGCGACCCCAAGCACCCTGTCGAGTTGGGCGTGGCCCACGGCTGCGCTAAAGGTACTCCTCAGCCCTATTCTTAGACCTCAAATCCTTCTAGAAGATCTGTCCCGAGGATCCATGGCCGACAGACATATCCCGAAGAGTGCATCAACAAAATCACGAACTTCGTGCAAGTGTTCTGCGACTGCGACCCCGCGTCGAACTACAGTGCGACCCTAAGCATCCCGTCACGCTGCGCGTGGTCCGAAGGTGTGCTTAAGGCATTCTCCTACCAAATTCTTATACCAAAGGACCACCCACCATAATCCTATAACCATTTCCTTCCTTAACCAATCAATAAAAAAAAAGGTCGCTTCCACTCAGATTTGACATTTGAAACGCGTTATGGAGTCAAAGAGGAAGATCTATCTTAGTTTCCTCTTATCCTCCTACTTCCCTGAAATTCAACTGTGCTTAAACTCATGCACTGTTCGTGAAAATATAATTACCTGTACCGTGTAAACAATAAGCCAAGACGAAACTTTACTTAGTTATTATTAAAGTATCCCTCAAGTGCTTGCCGTTTGGCCTTTAATGCGAAAGAACGTCGCTGTCCGTCGAGAGCTCGTCAAAGTTGTCTTAAGTGTCATTTAACCACAATAGAACAGGAGCCTTACCACAATCTTTATAAAAACTATCCAAAAGCAGTGCAGTTCAGTTTAGGCACCTAAATTGAATCGCTGAATTTCGTACCATAACACATTTAAAGCAGCGCTGATTCTCGATCGCATAAAGTGAATGAAAGACCGATATTTGTCTCTGGTCTGCAATTGAGACGCTACGGCGCGAAAGGGATGCCGCTATGTGAGTTTCGTATATGTTTATCTCTTTCTGGCTTCTATCCGTTCGGTAACTAAAATATTACAAATTAATTTCGCAGCACACTTTGTTTAAAACTAATTGGTAATTTTGAAAAGAAAAGACATATATTTCATATCGGACTTATGTTCTTTTTTTAATTTAATGACAATATTTGCCATACCAAATGCTTTATTGAATGAAATAAAGTTTAAAATGTCTGTATTTCAAAAGAATTGTAATTAAGACTCGGAACGTGTGCCGCCTTCCGCCTGTGATAATGTCATGTCAATCATTGACATGTAAATTTGTTAAATTTCAAATGAATTTTACGTGGTATGCCAATCTTCGTGTGGCGGTTTGTATCCGCCTTCGCTTGTAATAAACACGCAAGTTATAATATTTATAATATAATTCATTGTAAAATAAAACATCAAAAAAACATGAACGTTCCAACAAATCTGTCCGATCGGAGACTGAATCTAGACAAAAGAGCGCGGGCATAGACAATGCAATACGTAAGGCTAGCTTTGCACGAACAGCATCACAAAGCCAGTTTTACACTTATTACAATTCTCAACATCCTCCCGCGGGCAAACAAATAAGTAAAGAACATAAGTTTTTAACTTCAAACTTACAAAACATTTCAAACTTACATAACATTTAGTTAGTACACTTTATCAACATTACAAATCACAGGTACAGTTAATAACTCTAAACAAATTAAACATCATTACATTATCTTGTACCAATTATGTGTTCCTACCATCCTCCCCACCACAGAGATCCTGGTGGAATAAATTTCCATATAATGGTTCGTGATGCAGTGGTATTTTCAACTTTATTCCAGTCGATATTCTTCATTAAATTTGCTGTTTCCTGGAAGTTGGTGCCATTGTCCGTGTAAATAACGTTTACTCTTAGCAGTTCTCTCTTCGTAATCTTGTCTTTAATTTTGTGTATCAAGTTTACGTTGCACTGCAAGTCATCTTCAATAGTATTCCATATCATTAATTCTTATGGCTTTGAAATAAATTTCTCTAGCTCTGGAACACAGTTGTCGACGTAAAAGGATTCCTTCAGCTTCTGTGCATACCACTCTCGGATGCCGATATGTTACTACATCTATACACAGTTCTGTTTTCTTCCACCAAAGGAATTTTAAATATTCTCTGCCTTCTTTCTTCACTAAAATATTTAAGAAGGCTTTCCTTATATCAGCTGGAATGTTTTCCTTCCACAAATGGTTCACTTCATATCGGCCCATCTCTGTCTCAGAAATATTATCGTCAAAATATATTAATATCTCTTCCTGTTTCTTCTTTTCTTGTGGATCTTTAATTCCTAACAATGTTCCACAATACTCTCTGCTATAATACTCTCTTTTGAGAAACAGGTATGTAACAGAGATGATCTGTCAGTGTTTGTGGTAGGATCTTGCAATGTCCACCCCAGCCTTCTTTATAATCTTTCTTTGTGGTGTGTATTTCTGGACATAAGACAATCAAATGCCTTCGTTTACATAATAGGCATTTTTAATATGACTTACATTCTTTTGCCATATGTCCACTCTTTAAACATACATAACACCCACCTTTCTTTTTAATTAAATCCTTTTCTTCCATAACGATTCTTCAATTGTGCGATGGCTTTCTCGTAGTTCTCCGCTGAAGGGGAGAAGCTCTCCACAAGAGCCCGCGCGTTGGACTCTTCTTTAAGGCACTGAAGGAGGTACTGGAACTTGTCTTCAGCGTTAATGTTTTTGTCTTCATGTATTTTCCTGAACTGTCCCCAGAACTGTATCCATTTTTCGGGTCATCGTTATATTTCTTTACTTCTATTTGTGGTAGTTTAAAGTTCCTTTTTTCTTCGTTGACAGCTGTATATGTCACTTCTTCCTTCGGCGATTGCTTTTGTTTCAACTGCAGATATTTTTGTTTGTATGTGAAAAATAAACTTATATATTTTTCCGAGTCGTCTACTTCTTTGCTATGCAATTCTTCTTGATACTCTTCACTCGTTATGTAGATATTCTGTATGATGTCGTCCAATACTTTTAGACGGGATATTTTATCTTCCAGATACAGGAAGTCCACTTCTATCCCATCAAAATCTCTGTCCTCTTCTAGTAATTCATTTTCGAGAGATGTACCAGAACGACTAAATATCCTTCTTAGTTGTTGCCGTTCACGAATTGCTTTTCGTAGATCTATCATTTTTTATCACTTTTTTAGTCACGGTCGCCACTTGTGGCGGTTTGTATCCGCCTTCGCTTGTAATAAACACGCAAGTTATAATATTTATAATATAATTCATTGTAAAATAAAACATCAAAAAAACATGAACGTTCCAACAAATCTGTCCGATCGGAGACTGAATCTAGACAAAAGAGCGCGGGCATAGACAATGCAATACGTAAGGCTAGCTTTGCACGAACAGCATCACAAAGCCAGTTTTACACTTATTACAATTCTCAACACTTCGAATTCAGTTTAATCCTCCGCGGATTTAGTGTATTCGTTCAGGGGAAAGAAATTCTGACCAGGAAATGCGGTGAAGTGATTTTATCACCCATATAATATCAAGTGTGTCAATGACAATGTTAAAAGCTCCGTTTTTATCGCCAGCTGTCTCCCGCCGAGATAGAGACCTTTGAAATCGGGCTTATATTTTTGACCCCATGATATCAATATTATCCAGCTGCAGTCCCGGCACTACGTGTACTTCAGCTCATTTGTGGTGTGCGTGCCGCGGCCGCTGCAGGACACCATCGCAAGTGCAGACTTCTGGCGGAAGGGTGTTGTGTTTCGGCAGTTCCGCGGTAATTTGCCGAATTATACACCAGATCAGACGACGCAAAGGACCCACGCGGTTGTGTCGCCTAAATTAACTAGTTTTAAGTCTTGTTTATATGTATTTTTGTAGTTCAGTGCCTTATTGGTTTTATTACTGTAATGCTGTGTAACTTTTTGAATAATAAATAAATTATCAACTGCTTAAAGATATGTTCAATTATAGTTGCCTATTTTAGGTTCAGTGCAAATGTTTGTAACTCCAGTTCTTTGTTTTACAAAATAGTTTACTTGTTTTTATAATTCAATCTATTAAAAATCATATTGTGGTTTAAGAACTTAAATAGTAACCAAATAAAGAAGCATGATGTAAAGCACCCTCGAGCGGCTAATTTAGTTACTACAGTCTGCAATGCTACGGAAAAAAAACGTATCTTACTATGAAATCCATACAAAGCTACGAGCTCTTTACCGTAGTATTGCAGTAGTCATATGGAACCGAAAAACACGAAGTTCTATCTACTTATGACCAGTAATGCACTCTTATCTATGCGCATTGTGCATCTTTTTTTTCCCCGTTGTATTATCCAAGAGATCGTATTATAATAACTTAAAAGAAATTAACTCGTCAGTATTCTGAAAAACCTGTCAAACACTTCGCTACCCTAAATTTTTCGGCGATGGGGTGCGTACGTACGTAGTAGTGCGTGTATATTGTAACAGAAATAGATATTAACGCGAGCGCAGCGAGCCCGAAATTTTTGGCCCGGGGATGCGTAGTAACACGATCAGATGAAAACGCGAGCGCAGCGAGAGCGAAATTGTTCGGCGCGGGGGTACGTAGTAACAAAATTGACCGATATAGTGTAAAAAGATCCGATCTGGCAACGCTGATATATGTATGGCCTATTGCCACCGCCCCTCTTGCCGGCCCGCGACCTCACTCGGCGCCCGCGCCCTATATTTGAAGCATGTTCATGTTCTTACTTACAGACGCGCCCCGAAGATATTGACAAACTTACAAGCATGTTTTCGACCAAAACTATTTGTTCTTGTTATTTTTCATGTTCATTTTAAATTTTGGATTGACAAAAAAAGGTGAAAAGTAATAGTTGGTTGAAAGGCGCCAATACCAAAACAAAATGCAAACGGCCAGGGGCGCCTACGCCGCCCCTGTCGGTTTGGCGCCCCGGGCTATAGCCCGGATCGCCCTAGGGTAAATACGTCCCTGAATAAAACGGTAGGAAGTTACACAGACACGTTTCCAGACCTGTGCGAGACAAGTCGCGAACAAAAGCTAAGAACTAATAAATATTCTACACAAAACTATCCAGAACGATACATTCAATGAGGAACTTTTTATGAGTCGCAAAATTTGACACTCGTGCGATTCAGTTTCGTCTCAAGTGACACATCGTGGTACGAAAAGTACTTGAAATGAGAGAATGAAATAGTTGAGACGCTCTTACTGAACTGTCATCTGAACTGAGTCGTAAATACAATGTCATGGTATGAAATAGCGATACAGTTCAGTTTAGGGCCTAAAGTGAGTCGCGTTAAGAGATCGTGGTAAGGCTCCAGATACTTGAAGGCGTAATCAGCGGGTACTAACAATTAATAACAAACAAAATATGATAGTTTAATTAACTTTCTTAAAAATTGATCACGAGTAAGCGGGCACAACCACAAACAAAACAGATGACAACTTTGTACGATATCATTTTGTCGTTTTACCTACAAAGTCCATAAAAGAGAATATAATGTATATACGTAAGCACCAATGACACCTTCCTTCTGACAAGAGTGTCTCTAATGAATCACTGCAAGCCGAGTTCAATCTTCGCTTACCGCCGAGGCGCCAATTTAATTACGTCGAGTTTTATTTCACAGTGAAAATTCAGTCCACTTCTCTTCTGCAATTCTGATTCGCGGGATTAAGGATTACTGCTTGTATTTTTTACTTCTATCTAGTTCCTTTCTTCCTTACAAGCAGTAAGTCACGGATTGACGTGATTTCTGCATAGTGACTGCAGATACTTATGTAGGTATCAATTATAAAATCGTGAAAAACGTTTCAATTCCAGCAAAGAAGCTCGGCGAGCAATGTTTCTACAGGCAGACGTGTCGCGCCTTCGATCCCCACGCATCCTGCGTGCAGGTCAACCACAACGCGTTCTGCCAGTGCGACCCGGGCTACCACAGCACTAGCCACAGCAGGCCTACGCAGCGAGTGTTCTGCACTGAAGGTACCTTACACAATTTAGGGAATCAGACGGTGGATCTCCTGATCGAGGGCCAAGTTTAACGCATTAAAACCTTGGGCCTGAAATGGTTTTCGCTTTATTTCTTTGACGTTGTGGATCAAAAAGTTCATCGGGATTGTATATTTTGCTTTTTGTCCCTTTTCATTGTCTGACAGTCAAGTGATAGAGCAGACTCTGTTAATCTAGAATAAAGTACCTACGTATCTATCTACCTAACCTATTTAATTTTATTCTGTTATTTTGTATCATCTTTATGTAATGTTATTATTATGTCAAACATTTGCACGCTTGCTTGCAGGCTGAGCACATTGGAAATAAACATATAATTATAAGACCTAATAAGACTGTGTTCTAGCAAATAAATGACTTGACTTTGACTATCACATAGACGAGCCACTGGAGTGGAGCGGAGCCGTGTAAACTTACCAATCAAGTTCCTCAGATTTAAATGCACTTCTTTCGGGCTTCACAAGGATGCAGCCTGATTGGTTCATTCTTTCTGCTCCGCTTCCGTGGACAGGCCTTATCCACCTAACCAGTCAATCTACTGTTATCAAATCTTCAAGAGAGGAACAGGAATATATGAATATTTTGCAACAATCTCCAAAAGAAAATTCGTCCAGAAATTGAGGATTTAATTTCGCAGATCTGGTGCTGCTGACAGCGGACATGCCGACGCTGCTCGGCGTGGCGTCGGGCATCTTCGTGCTCGCCGGGCTGCTGTGCATGGTGCTCCATCTGTACACGAGGGCGCGGTACCACCCGGCGCATTTAGCTGATGCGAGACTCACGCCGCCATGTCTCTACTCGCTCAACGATACTGGTACCGGTACTAGATGTTTCGTGTGTAATAAAATATACCTAAAAATAAAACTCACTCACACTCACAATGCAGATCAAGATAGAGAAATCAGACACTGAGAGCTGACCCCAGAAGAAGAAGCAGCGTAGACAGGCTCTCAAAAAGATTGACCGATCAGCATGATCCCATCAAACCTTTAGAAGAGGGCAGGGGTCGTTATGAAGATTTTTCCAGCATTTGTCCAACAGTGAACGTTCTTTGATTGATATGATAATGATGAAGGCTTCGTTTTACTATGTATGTTGTACGTTTCGAACCACTCAGTCAGCAAACCTCGTACCGCTCAGACAATGAAACTATTCTCCACAATGTTTAAGAGTACCCATCTCTTGTTTCCAGGCGGCACGCTGAGCGCAACCCGCGCATCTTCCCGCGCGTCGTCGCGCAGCGGCGGCACGGGCGCCACACTGGACTCCGGCAGCTCGCGCCGAGCCTCGCGCCGCGGCGTGCCCGTCTCGGCGTCCCGCGCAGGTGCCGCGCGCACCGCGGCCATCTTGCTAATCTCGCGCCATCTGAAGGCCGTAAGGCGAGACGGCGGCGCGCACCCGCCTAAGTGCGCCGCCAAAGGTGATAACGATAATGTATGCAGCGTGCTATCCCATAATGCACGTGTCAGTGTGTGGGCGAGGTCGCGCGGCGGCCGAGTGCCCGGCGCTTGGCAGACGTTCCACAACTGATCAGTCTGCTGTAGACTGTTAAAGGGTCAATCTGGGTCCTTCAACTGCCACATTTGCCGGTGGCTGCAATAAATTAATTTTCTGGACGTATCATTATGGAAAATGTTGACATGGTTTACAAGAGCTCCTCTGCCAGTTCACAGTATTTCAAGAAAGGACCACTGAAATTACGGGGCGCAATACATTCTGTAACTGTAACTGACCCTAAAACATGGCTAACTGGGATCATAATTTCAGAAATTATAGAACTACAGAGCGTAAGCTGCTGTCTGGCAAAAAAAGGTGCCGATTAAATTATGATGTACATAGTCATAAAACTGTCGATATTGTATTTACTTACAAACTCACAAATGTACGAAAATGTTTGTTTAGGTTGGTTGTGGAATGTTTGATGCGAACTAACTTCAAGTGATTAATTATCTGTGACTCTCGAATTTCTAGCCTCATCGCACTATTATGTGTGTAAAGGATAGCCTAGACGTGGAGCATGACCCTGTTGTAAACCAGATCACACCTGACTGAACATCAAAAGTCCCATTTTTATACGTGTTTATGCTACATCGTGTTGGTGTCTAATCGTTTCTCCCTTCAGTTCATAACCAAAATCGTAACATACTTATTATTGTTATTATTACGTAAAAGTACTATTATATCCGATCTTACTTTGCTATTCTTTCATGAATCTTTAGGTTCATGAAATATGTTTAGTATGCCAAATATACTCATAATTGTCGTCATTATTAAAGATACCTGCCAAAATAAAATAAAGAAGTATAGTTCAAGAAACTAATCTTTACAAATTTATATGATAAATACTAATTGTCAAGGGGTTTTTAAGGATTCTAGAAACTTCACTACACTACACTAGAAAGTGTTAGCTATTTTACAAACAGATCAGAACATGGATGCTGCAGTCTCTGAGCAGCATTGCCATTACGGAACTTGATGATTATATATATTACTTAAGACATAAAATAACTCGATAGATACAGCTAAAGAATACAAATCACGCATAGTACAGAAAACATCAGAAACACGGTATAGTTATACCTTATATTAATTTCGAAATCGAAGCAACGAATATAATAATCTGTAGGCGATAGATTCGTATACAGCTCGACTCCTAAAGGGCAAAAGAACAGAAATTGTTTCGATATCGAAGTTCCCAATTGATTCCAAGAGATTCGAGAGTCTTTGGGCATTCGGTCCGCCGCGAGTGTCGCATGGGATGTCGCCCGTTAGATGTTGCGTTGGTGTTAGCGGGCGCAAGTCTCGACGACGCACCGACGATGCTCCAAATATGCTTCTTCCTTTCCGATATTCCTTCCTTCCTGGAGAGCCAATTGACGGTGCTCAAAATCGATCCTTTCATTGTTTAACATTTCTTCCAAAAGACAGCAAAGCACGAACAATGTTCCTAATATCTTCTCTTATTCTTTCATCCTAAAAATACCATTTATTTTTTGATTATCTTCTCAAAATCATAACTTGCTGGATAGGATACTAGAAAAATTGCAACTATTTAGTCTCCCCACTCATGAAATACGGAATGCTTTCTTCCTTGTACCTCCTTAATTGATGTAACTATTTGCATCTTCTTCCTTAGTAACTTGCATCTTCGCTCAAAGATCAAGCCGAGTATGGGTACACTGATATATTAACTTCGTCATTTAACTAGTTAGGTATGTCTTCTTGACCAAGTTGTTCTAGGTTTCAAGAATCATCTGCACCTTCAGCCGAGTGACTCTTCAGTGAGTACTTATTTCTAATTTGCTTCCTACAGTGACATACAATACAACTGCATCCCAAAGCTAACCAACCCAGTTATATTATTTTTGAATATTTATTTAACTGTTTTCGCATTCTAATTGAAGTAATGTGTTTAATATTTACTTAAGATTCTCAATTTATTGTTGGCTTCTGCCAATCTCTTTATTTTTTTTAGTCCATTAACATCACAGATGCCTCAAGTCCTCTTATCCAAAACCTGTGAAATTATCCCACAGTTCCTCATTGGCATATTTGGACTCATCGATGATGAATCAAACGAAGAATGTACCGTAAATGTGAGCTTTATTTGTAAGTGTGACGCCATGTTTGACGCTTTCTTCGTTAGACGTAATGCCGAAATTTTTGGGAGCGAAGGCATGTCTTCGGAAAATCGTGGTGTCAGTCGCGAGACCTATCGCGCCTTCCCGTGGCGCGAGCAAGATGGCCACGGTCCTTCCTTCTATCTCTTTCTAGACTTTCTACCACACTGTATTTGTTATATCTCTGCAAATCTGTCTCTGCTGCAGTGACGTGGCGTCAAACAAAAAGTCAGGGGAAGCTAAGCGGCGGTGTGTTCGCTTATTTTTTCTTCAGTAGCAATAGAGAATGCTGCTCAATCGTCCTGAAGTGAGCAAGTTGGTGTGTTGGGTTCTATGGACGCCACGTCACTGTGCTGCCACTGTCGAACAGTGTAAAAACTTGTATAAACTTCTACGCATTCAGATGTATTTGCAGTGATATAGCGAAACGAGGTAAAGTTAACCTTACACAGGAACACGTTATAATCTCACATTGGCTATTATTTGGAACACAGAAGGCAAAACTCTACACCAAAACACTGGCAGAAATCGATCCTTCTTTTGGAATTGTCTGTATTACTTTCTTCTTCGTAATCCTTAAAGGCCAAATTGACCCTCAGTTGAAAAGTAGTTACATGATCAACAGCATCACTTGTATGTACTTTAGAATCACAGACAATTTCAAAACAGAGAAGATTAAGGTGAGCTAAGCCTCAGTTTCACACGCACCTCGCTTCATGCTTTGCTAGTGACATAACTAAAGGATATGGCAAAATATCAGTGACATCGTTTATTCTACTAAAATATAGTGATTAACAAAGTCATATTTAAATCACACGTAAAACATAAAATTAGAAGTAGTCATTTTAAATTATTCTGAATTATCTGAATATAAATAAGTACCTATACAAGTTATCGAATGAATGCGAAACAGCTCATTTAACCAGTAGTACAAAGTGGTGATACGGAATAAATTCTTCATATATGTTACTCTAATGCCCAAACAGTCTACACGACACTTCTCAAATTGATGTCCCATACTTTAGTTATGCCTCTGTATACACTTGCTGCATGTCGGCGTTTGGTTGCGATGTTCATGTCACACTGTTACTCCATGTCGTGTTCCACAATTTCCACATGTCATTCAGTATTTAGATCTGTGCTGTTCAAAGAATGACTAAATATAAATTCGGTAACAGTGGCATGGCGTTTTTCACCAATACTTATCATAAAGAAGATTCTTAACATAAATGTTCACATTGAAGCAAAAATAATATAAATTATGGTCCAACGGCTTTCCAGGCCGACACGGACATCTTTAGACCACTGAACCAATGCAAGAGCCATTGAATTTTTCAACCAGTTGCTTAATTTCTTGCATATCATAGGGTGGCGTAAAGTCTTTCGTGACATGACACTATATAGTTTTATTAAATTTTCGCTTCAATGTACCTATACATTTGGTTTTCTAGCAGATGTTGCTGCTTTAATAAAAAATATTAAAATCTTCTTAACATAATCTGGATATCTCAAGAAAAGCGAGTACTTTTAAAAGTCGTTTTTGACGCTGTGCCACTACAGTTATTCATCAATCAATCGGGATGGATGTCTATCAAGAGATAGTGCAAGATGTAATTTCTAGTCTTACTTCTTCTAGACACCATCTCGATTGAACAATTATTCTATAAAATAATTTACTCTTTTGATTTAAAATATTCAAAATTATCAAAGAATATGGAAGGTTTAATACCATAGATAGACATACATTTATAATATAACTACTAAGATGTCTTTGATGGAATTCTTATTAGGTTTATTTAATTCTTCTTCCGTTTGTCTGTCATTCAGGTACATCAAATATCTATACGAAAAGAAATGTTTGTAGCATGTAAACACACTTGAAACCAACACTTTACTACTTCGTCTATTTTAATATTAATATATCAGTTATTTTCGTTAGTCACGATTTAAAAAAAATACCTTCAGATGCTTCTCAAATCACTACAACAACAAAAAACTTCGCTTTCACTTTTTTCTACACAACATTAAAGATTTCACACACTGCAATTCGCATAGCACCGATCATTGAATTTATGCAAAGACCGTCAAAACTTGACTGTACTTTCTCTGCTACAGGTTCACGACGTCCAAGTATAAGTTCAGTTCAAAGCAGTTCATCCTCTATAAGGAGCTACAGCGCTAGACGTTGGGAGAAGGAGCGAGAACAGAAGGAGAGGCGACAGATGAGCATGCGTCTCGCTCAGTTGCACGATAAAATGGCCGCAGGGAGAGAGATGCCTAAACACGCGCCGACTCCATCTCCACGCTCTCCTAACAACTCCACAGATGGACTGCTCCCATCTGTATGTGAAATTAGAGAAGTATGAATGTTGTTCCTGGTCCTTCCAAGTGGTGTCAATCGTCTGTTAAGACGAATAACTTAGCAAGCCAATAATTAATGGAACAAATATTTGCCTATGTCATGTCATGACAATTCATTAATTCTTTAGCCCTTTTTTTCATTCGCGGAAACCTTGAAGCCTGCACGTTACGAGTATAATACCTTAGGTGTATAAAATTAAGGAAGCTTGCTAAAATTATCCGTCGCTTTATCAGAAGAGTTGGTATCATTTCGCCTATTGTTTGTTTGTACATATCTGTTCGTGTATGTCAAGTGCCCATCGTTATCTATCTGGTCTAACTTGTGCGATTTTTGACTCTTATATACTTCAGCAAATGTCAGTAATCGTATAAGTTTGACCTACTTCCTTTACTACCTACCAAATATTAATATGAAATATTTAACTACCTTATTTTAACAATTCATAGAGGAAGAAGAGAAATCTATACTCAATGGGTCAAAAGGACCCCTTGGTTGATGGCAGTGTGGCAGACTTTAAAAGTCGCCTATGGCTTTATTATTCCGTTATCATGAAGTACAAAGGGCCCCAAAAACATTAAGGAGCCCTGAGTCCGAGAGGTCATTCATACATGCAGTAGTTACTATAGTTATAGCAACGATCGAGATTATTTTACTCGAAACTACAACTACGGTTATGCAGTTTTATACATTAAATTTTTTAAACCATATTTCTGTGTGTATTCCAGTTATCAACAAATCCCGACCAACAAATGCAAGGGGTGGACGGCCCGTGTTCCAGCTCCTCGCTTTACTGACAGCAGCGTTCCAAATCAGTGCGTCGCTCACTCGACTCACTGTCTTCCGACGGGTCTCCAGCATACGCCTGGATGTAGAACCATCACGTCTACGCGAAATGCCGCATTACTGACGTTGAAACTAACGTAGAGGAAACGTGAAGTGTGAACGCTTCTAAAACAGTTTTGGCAGTTTCGAATTTCGTATATCACTTTTGGAACGTACCCGTGCGAAAAAGGAATTCGAGTTCCAAATTCAAAAAATGAATTGGTTCATACTGGCTGAAAAGACTGCGTACTAGGTTTTGACATTAAAAAATCATTGAATAGACAAAGACAACTGACAAGTGAATTTGTAAGGGATTTGATTTGACTTTGCATGGCTTTTGAGCTAGCCTAGTGTAGTGTAATGTGTGCAATGCTAAGGGAATGTGTGTTATATTTTCTAATTGCTATTACGAACATGGCTCTGTTATGGCGAGCAAATGTATATAAAATGGATGCTACAATTTTAAATGTATGTATTATGATATATAAGACTGCAAGAAAATTGGCAGGGGTTTGGGTGGGGTGAATTGGGCAAAGACCAAGGGATGTAAAGAAAATCTTTGATTCGAACGCACTCTAATTTTCCCTACATGTTGTGTATGTTTAAGGTCAACAACGTTGCAACATTGGGAACTGACATATCGCATTAATCAAAAAAATAAAAGAGAAAATTGAAAAACTCAGCAAAATAAGTAAAACAAGAAAGTATTATTATTAATACCTTCTTCTTCTGGTTCTTTGCAAATCTTACAACCGAACCTTACTTTTGTCTAAATTCTGGCAGTAGGTAGTTAATTTACGACTTGTTCTTAATTAAGACAATTTATGAAAGTATCCTTACTTCACAATTTATTTGAAAAGTAAGCTTATTTTTATAGCACTCAACAAAATGTTCAATTGTCCCTTTTGTTTAAATTAAGAAACTAAGTACCCAAATGTATTATACCATATCAAAATCGTAATAGCAATTTGAAGCGACAACTACGTTTATTTGTAAGCCGATTATTAAGCCTAATATTTACAACCGGTGAATTTAATATAAGCACGTTCAACCTTATACACGTCTTTACTGATGTACCGGCAGAAAGTTTCTAAAACTGCGTAATTTCGTAGATGGAACGATTTCAGTAGTTTCTTAAAAAACATATCGTCGGGGATAGCGCAATACCGCGTAAATAACAGTTGTCGATAAAGTTCTCATTTCAATAAAACGCTTAGCATTTGTTTGAATATAGATTCGTATCTACACTTGTTACTTAGGCGGTATTGCACTATCCCCGACGATATGAGAACGTTCAACGTTTAAAGTTCCATTAACTTTTTGGAAATATTCTGGTTGGACATCAACACATGTTTTCGTTCGAGAATGGCAACACTCATAGAAGAAGAAAACAAAATAGGAGAAAGTATGTGATTATGATGATGTCGACGCCTATCTTCAGTCAAGTAAGGTTGTGTGTCAAAACAGCGCATTTAATCGGACCAAATGAATTTTTGAGTACCCAGCGTATCTTCTCCTTTTGTTTTCACCATGGGTGACGAAAAAGCAAGAAACAAAGAACTGCCAGTCATTCGCAATCGATAATTTTCCCGGTTGACGATGAGTATTTTTCGCGCCAAAATCAACAAATTCTCGATTTGAAAATTCCGTTGTTACAATAGTTTTTAAAAGTAACTGACATCGATAACAGATTACAGTAGTCCTAAAGGACATCTGTAACATGTTACAATAGTTGGTATACATAGACGGTTAATTAAATCAAAAATAGATAAATAACAAATCGGAATAGTCTTCTTATAAGTGCGATGGGGAGGTGGGGGTAACGCGGTACATATTTTTGTCATATCTTTATTTTTTCATCAACATTTTTAAAATTGCTCGAATATATTACACTTTACCTATACATATACAAGATCGTAAGCCACTTATATTATTCTTTGGACAACGAACTAACTGATTTTACTTGTAATAATCCCATTCTTTCAAAATTTAGTGATACTTTTTTAGATAGTTTCATCTGTCAGCTCGCCATCGCACTAACTTTTGTCCATTCTAACTCAACTTGTATAATAGAACTTTTTCTAGACTTAATCTAAATAGACTCGATAGCACAGTAACTTAGTTAGAACAATCCAAATGCCTTACCTTTCACCCTGAATTACAATGCCTTTAACCCTTTAACCGACAGAAATCCAATAAAATCCATACGTCAAAAGATAAAGCCACAAAAAGTGGATATTTTTACCGGATTCCTAATTTATTCCATGTTTATTAGTGAAATTGTAAACTTATTTTTTTTTTACAGTCACAGTCAAACAGTAATTGTTGTTTGAAGACGTTATTTGAAGAGTTATTAAGGTACTTTGGCACTAACATGGCAGCGGAGAAGTATAAGTTTTTCTTTAACTTTTTTCCATACGCCATACGCCAAACTACTTTTACCGAATTTAAATATTTGTTTTATTCCCAAAGTTTAGTTTGTGTACTCCTAATACTATGCCTATAAACTATACTATAAGAATTCTAGAACTGTATCCCTATTCTTTAGTCTAGACTCCACGAAATTCGACCACCATCGGCTTATCAAGTTCAACGTCATGGCTTTAGTCAAATCTCAATTTAAAGCTTTGCCTAACTATAATACGATAGTTGTAAGAACTAAGGGCTTATTCGGAATGATTGGACACTATTTTCGATGCTAATTAAGTCAATCTAATAAGTAGCCGTAATCTTTGATTACCATTCAATAAGATGATAGAAAATATATATTATTGTCGAAATACAAAAGGAACATTTAACTTCCATAAGATTCATTGTATATACAAGCGTAAAATCCATTCTTTATAAAAATACACTAATCAAACACAGATCATAATAAAGATGAAGTGTAAAACATTCAGGATAAGCCTCTTCCCGATTGGAAGAGTCCTAACGCATACCAATGAGCTTAAAAGACTGAATTCAAGGCTATAACGTACCAAATAATTATAATAGATGCTGATAACACCCCTGCCCATCTTTCTATCCCAGAGGAAACATCAGACTCACATCGGGAACTTTACTCATTGACTATAGGTACTGATAAACTGAAGCTATATCAATTCTTTTGGGATATGAGATGTTCAGTATAGGTGTAATGCTACAACGTAACAACTCAGCAAAAGTTGGAAGGATTCTTCTAATCATCCATGTACCCGGTTTAAGGATCGTGTGTGAGCTCCGAAAATCTTTAATCTTCAGTGTGACATTGTCGATATGTCATATTCATAACTTGTTAAGGGGTTGTCGCAGCTGGCACACGAAGTGTGCATAGGTAGTTAATAAATGATCTAGGGGATTGATTTAATGACTAATTAACACATGTTCTTTATATGGAAAGATGCATTTTTATACTAATTACAAATTGTAACGCAAATACCGAATAAGTACCAGATTAATCACATTTATAACAATATCTAAACTAGAGAAACCGCTTAGATAAACCATTTGTGCGCGTGACTAACTCTCGTTTTGTTATAATAATCAAGGAAATCGTGAAAGTTACGTTCAAAAAAGTTAAAATAACTCTTAACACTTGTCGCTTTTGGAATATTCGTTAAGAATTCCTCTTACTTCCTTAGTTTTACGAGTCTATCAAATCATTCCCTAGTCAAATGCCTCATTTCAGTCGATTTCCCTGCAGTGACCACACACATATAGCGACATATACAGTGCCTTGGTTTGTGTGCGCTCTGGGAATTGGAATGGCATGAGGTATATAGTTTGTAAATATCAGATACATGATTGTCCATTGATAGTGTGGCAGTCACCGATCTTTAATGTGTAAGATTATTGGTAAACAACAGAAAAGGGAGACCAGGTGTAAAACATAAAAACGTGACATTCAATAGGTATCATAATTATGCTTTGGTATATCACCAAAAGTATTATTTGATTGTGTGTCATGTTTCTAATAATTTCTATTCACGCCACATGAGTTTGCCCACAGTAACCGTTTTTAAATTTTGAAAGGGGTTCAACGTGGTGCAGACAAATTTGAGAGACGCATACGAAGTGTGAATTGTACCTACATACAATTCACATCTTTAGTAGTGAATGGAAGAACGGATAAAATTGGTAGACTGTACAGAAGAAGAATATAGAGGATTGAATTTACTAAATAAGAATGGGACGAGATACTGAGATGTAATTTATAAGTTGTAAATTTTAATGGACTTTCATGAAACTGAATCTATGTTGAAATAAGAAATACAGCAGATGGCATGCAACATTAGAAAACCAATTAACTGTATTTTGTGAACATCAATAGATAAAAAGTATAATTGACGAGACAAGAATAATTGCTAACCTTGATTCATTTAAATCTTGAATTCAAGACACGAAAGACAGTTCTTTAGCCTTGTTTTGACACTAAATAATTAGGCTAATTTCGTTTAATTCTTAGATTATATTACTGGCGGCTTTGCCCGAATGACGTCCTCATGCTAAATTTAATATGTCACACATCAAGTCTTATTAATGTTGTATAAACAGAGCGTGAGGGCAGCAAATTTCCCTTGATTCATTTTCGTAAGCTTATCAACACAATATTTAAAGAAATAAAATATCTACATCGATATTCTTGGACTTAAGAGTCAGCCAAAGAAAAAGTAACTACCCTGATGGGAATCAGAGTTCACATTTCCCCTTCCACAAAACTACCGGTTTTTACAATGTTGCAGGCTTCTGAGTTATTATAGGTTTAAAATTAAGTCGGTTTGCATGAAATGTGGCTTAGGCCAGGCCTTATAGTTCAGGAACCCTGGACGTGCGAGCGAGATAGATAATATCATGGACTCATTTTGTACTCGTTAATGTAATGTATATAGTTATTAAATAAGTATAGGTATTATACAATAGGGAATTAAACTGAGGTTGAGATTTGATGGGCATATTAAAGAATATCTAGAACATTATTTTTTTTTTATCCGCATCACAGCAATAGTACCCATCACATAAAGATTGTTTAGTGAGGATTGAAAAACTATATAGGTACAGCTGTCACATTGTCCTCATATGCATATATATCTGCGTACACAAATTGTTGTAATAGTTATTTATTAATGTTATTATCTATTACTAAATGCATGTTTTATGATACTTCATGGACTATATATGAATACTATCTCGAAATTGCATAGGTAGCTCGTGAAATGTTACCATTCAAAAAAGTATTATTAAAATTGGGATTTTTTATAGTATCTTTCTTAAAAAACCCAAAAAAATATGTGCACCGAATCTCAGCCTCAACCGACGCTTGCTGAAATGGTTAATTTAATTCTAGTTGATTAAACTATCGAATCGATTTACATGTTATCGTGATATTTTGTAGGTACGTTCGAATGTCCCGTTGATTTGTTATAGCACAAATTATGTATGAATAAAATGTTTAAATTAATCACTGTGTCTGATTAAACCCGCTGCCACGATGGGTAGCACAACTACGCTTCGACTCTTGTCGTGCGACATAGCATCGCCCGTCACTTTCTCACAGTAATCGAGAAAGAGATAGGTAAAATTTCTCACGCGAGAAAGAGTCGCGTGTCACAGTTGTGCTAGCGGTGCTGTGCTCGTAAAATACTAAATTAAATTCTAAAGATACTAATTTCGACGACGTGGTTGGCTCAGTTTGTAAGCACTTGCCTACTGAGCCGGCGGTCCCGGGTTCGAATCCTGGCCAGGGCAAATATTTGTGTGATGAACTCGAATATTTGTGCTTGGGTCATGGTTGTTCTATGTATTTAAGTATATATTTATCTATATAAAGTAGGTATGTATATCGTCGTTTTAGTACCCATAACACAAGCCTTCTTGAGCTTAATTTGGGACTAGATCGATTTGTGTGAGGTTGTCTGATATTTATTTTATTTTGTTTTTATTTTTTTACTAATAGCATGCGTTGTTATTATTCGTTGCGTCTTTTACAGACAGGCATTGGAAGTACTTTGGTATAAATAATTATAATTAACGACGAAAAATTATCTTATACCGCCTAAAATAAAAAAATTGAAATGAGTAAATACTCGCTTTTTTAGTCGGAAATATTTTGATGACAATATTTTGCTTATGAGTGCCGATTTACATTATACTGAGTAAAAACCTTGCACTGGATTGAGATATATTATGTATTACAATTAACTAACGTATTAACCTAGCCCCAACTTCCCTTATCCTTTTATGACATAGAATACATACATATTTAGTTTAAAAATAAATAAATAATAGAACATTATCAGCTGATTCAGGGATCATAATTATTAAACCGTCCTGAAACAACCGGCCAAGAGCATGTCGGGCCACGCTCAGTGTAGGGTTCCGTAGTTGCTCATCCTTCACAATAAACTGCTGTTTTAAGCCCGAGGTTTAAGTTAAGAAAGATTTTAAGCTCTATAAAAAGGTCGTAAACGCCCTAGAAACTGTAATCACTTATTACCTTCTGGAAGTCAACTTACGACCTTTTAAAGAAAAAATATGAAATTTGGCGATAACTCAAAAACGGCTCGACCGATTTTGTTCAATATACTTTTCATTGAAAGTACTTATAAGGCCTCATTAACATGAATTTTCCCGATTTTTTTTGACCCGTGGTTGAAAAGTTAGAGGGGGGGACACTATTTTTTTTGTTTTTGGAGCGAATATTTACAAAACTGCTGACTTTATCAAAAAATAATATTAGAAGACCCCTATTATTTTTACAAGACCTATTCAACGACACCCCACACACCAGTGTTGAAAAGAAAAAAAAATCACCCCCAATTTAGGTGTTCGAGAGGAACCCGAAAAAAAAATTTTTTTTTTACTTTTATTTTACCGTTCTGTCGGCGTTATACATACACATACTCATACCAAATTTCAACTTTCTAGTACTAATGATCACGGAGCTAAGCCGCGGACGGACGGACGGACGGACAGACGGACATGGCGAAACTATAGGTAAGGGTTCCTAGTTGACTACGGAACCCTAAAAAAGGAAGTTTTTAAATGTTAGGTACATCTACGTAAATATTGCGTGTTATTTTAACTGTCTTTGACCTGCGATTTCTCACATACATGATGGGTATTTTATATACGTTTACATACCTAAAATACCTACATTTCGCTCTCGTACATAACTATAACCTATATCCTATCGATTGTCATTCAATCCCACGACCTTACTACACAAGGGCAGACATACCGATATAATTTTATGAAATAGAGTGAAACACGCGTTAACTAGAAAACTCACAGTATATTTATACTCAACCTCCTTCGAAACTGAACTGTAAATAGAATGGAAGCTTGGTCGAATCCAATTTTAATTTTCCAGCTGCTTTCCATGAATATATTTTTGATGAGATTCCTTGGAAATAAACTGATATTTCAACAACTTGTGATAACTAGAACTTCAGAGGTGTACGCGAATAAAGAAATTCCAGCGTTATATTTATAGTAAAGGCACTTCTGGAACAACATGCGGTGTCATCATCACTAAAGAATTCATCATCAAAGAAAGAAGAATACATCATTAAAGAAAGAGTGATTTATTCCCGACAATCTTAGAGTAAGTAGCAGATATTTTTAGTAATCGGTATCCGTCATTTGTATTTAGTTACTTACCCGTTACACAAGTACTTGTTCTTGCCAGTATTCAAACCCAGGACAGCCAGCTGTTTTAGTGTAACCTACTGATACAGGCATAGCCGTATTTACCCCTAGGCCTACAAGGCCCAGGCCTAGGGGCCCAGCCAGTTCAGGGGCCCCAGTCCCAGAATAAGAAGCAGGACTCGCACTATAATGACCATAATAGTGTTATCCTTATTTATTTTTCTACCCCAGTACCAACTCTAATATAAGTAAAGACAAAAATTATGAAAGTCTGTAAAAGTCTATACTCTACTGCCCAAAAACACACTGCAAAACGATGTTATAATGTCGCCAAAAAAGCATTACTTAATACCACTACAAAATAAACAGCTGCACTCACACAATTTGCAATTTTAAAAAAACTTATTGTACAGTCGAGTTCATTTACATCTACACACTTACGAGAACAAAAATATCTGAACACGACCCTATTGTCAGGAGCATAAAATCGTGTTCAGATATTTATGTTCTCGTAAGTGTGTAGATGTAAATGAACTCGACTGTACTAAGGCATTGTTGCCAACTTAAAAAATAAGTTGTATCTTCTGTGTATAGTATAGTGTACGTATACCTTTACGTATAAGTTCATATTTTTTTGACAGATGGACGTCAATAAAAAAAGTTTATCAGGCAATTTTTTTTTTTATTTCGTTGGTTCCAAGCGAGGACATGTAATCATTTTCTTTGTTGTTTATTTGCATTTTATTTAGTAAATGTCGAGTTGTAGAAAAAGTATTGTATGCAACGTTAAGTATAAGTAGGTCAAAAAACGCTCGTGGCATCTTTCTTACCATGTTCGCTACGCTCACATCGTAACCCATGCCACTCGCGATTTTTGTACCCTCTTATACAACTGTTGCATAAAATACTATTAAAACCGTTTCGAGATAGGGGAGGGGGCGTAACGCCAAGTGCCTAGGGGCCCCGGCCCTCTAAGTCCGGGCCTGGATACAGGACTGATAATGAATTTTGATTCAAATCTTTTGATAGAATCTACTTTTGAGTAGATTACAATTTTACTACTGACTTATGTCAAAATGCCTTTGACGCTGACTGTACAACCAACTGAGCTAACCCTGTTTATCACATTGGTTGTCTATCACATTTTATGTTATAACCTTCTTGTCGGCCAAGCGAGAACAGATCCATATTTGGGCTGGAATTCAGACCAGACCTTCAGATTAGCTAAATAGGCTATTGTGTGAGCACTGGGCACCTTGGCGGGACATATCCGTCGGTAACTACAGCGATCCTTATTGAGGCATGACCTAAGGTTACCAACAGACGCTAGTGTATTATACCTACTAGTAGGTACTGTTTTTAAATTACGATTGAACTTTACTCTTATATTACCAGTGAAAGCATATTTTCCGGTCACTGTATCAGATTTTCAATAAAACCGGCCAAGTGCGAGTCTGACTCGCGTACCGAGGGTTCCGTACTAATACTCATCCTATCTGAAATGGCCGGGTTAAGTTAAGTTTGCACCTGGTATGGCTTCGGATACAAATGAGATGCAAAGTTAACGCAACCTATTACGTTTGTATGGAAGCCCCCTTAATTATATTTAGTTAATACTGTTTTTAGTATTCGTTGTTATACTTAGCAGTAACAGAAATACATCATGTGTGAAAATTGCAACTGTCTATCACGGTTCATGAGATACAGCCTGCTGACAGAGGGACAGCGGAGGCGGGCACACGGGCCCCTGCTCCCATCCTCACGGGAGCCCCGAAAACCTACAGGTGCATAAAATAAGTCTATATTTGTGGTCCCATTGATGGGACAAATCAATGGGACCACTAATATACGGGGCTTTATTTATAAATACGTATAGTAACGGGAACGAAACTAGAATATTATGAAAAATTTGATACTTTCTCGTGAATCTCGTGATTCTATCGCATTATAATTTTCACGTTATTCACCGCATCAGGCCAAAGTCCTCCCGACACAAGTATAGATACAGACACGTGCAACGTTTTCTGTTGAAATGTGAACCTTGGTAAACCGGTCTTACAGGCATTGAGGTATTACAGGTAACTAAGGTGGATTCGACGGAGTTTTAGATTTCATGTATACGCCTTTTGGTTAAATGTAAAGAACGCAGATATTGTAAAGACTGCTTTCCTTATTTACTTCATGTTTTATTCTAGGTGACCACGTCATGCTAACGCGTACGTACATATTCTTGTTGTATAAATAAACAGTTGTATGGTGTATGTACCTTTATTGTCTATCGGTTTTAGGCCGTGTTCAGACACGGCGGGAACCGCGCGATTATAGAATCGCGCGGAAATCGCGCGGGTCTTATTTATATGAGTTAGTTAGTAATCGTTCAGACATAACCGCGCGGGGTGACCATGCGGTTAGATTGTCAGTTACCTATTCTTATCGCGGCGGCTGCGTCTGCGGAAAGCCTCAAACGTCGTAAATATGCTGCTCTCGGTAGCAGTTACATATTTGCGGCGTTTGGGGTTGAAACTCTGGGGCCGTGGGGGCCAAGTGCGCGTCGACTCTTCAAAGAATTGTCGATGCGCCTCATTGACGCAACCCATGACCAGAGGGCTGGCCACTATTTTGCCCAGCGAATAAGCATTGCCATCCAGCGTGGCAATGCGGCCAGCCTTCTGGGCACACTTCCGAGCGACAGCGATTTAGGGAAATTTTTTTATTTGTAAATAGTTTAGGTTTTTAGCATATACTTAGTCTTAGTTATATATTAGTTTATTGTTTTTATTAATATCTTGTGTTTCTTATCTTATCAATTGAAGCATGGGACCCCGAGATGAAAATTTTAGTGCAATTGGCACTAATTGCTATTTCACCATGTTTACTGTGACAAAGTAGTAACTTTGGTAACCTACTTTGTGTTACCCTACATATAATTCAGTGAATAAAGGATTTTGACCTTACAAACGGTCCGGTAGTTTTGAATTTTTGATATCTTGTCTAGGATGGTTAGTCAGTGTTTAAAATGCAAAATGCACAATTCCCCCCCTCCGCGCCCGCCGCCATATTGAAAAAACCGGCACTTTCTTCATATTTTTGCTCATATCTTCCTTTAGGAGCATTTTAGCTAGAAGAAAGCTTCGACAATGTTATAGAGAGTTAAATTTACTACATTCTCCATTTTATATTTTGTTTCTAGGACAGATAGTTACGGAGATATGCACATTTAAAAAAACTTAAGAAATTGCAATTTTCAACTCAAAAACAAACTTCTGGATTATATCTTCGTTTAGGAGCATTTTAGCTAGAACAGTGCTTGGGCAATTTTGTAGAGAATTAAATTTACTATAATTTACATTTCAAATTTTGTTTCTAGGACAGATAATTACGGAGATATGTAAAAAATAAAGTTACATTTTCCGAAAATGTATGTAAAAATGGACATGAGTTTTATAAGCAATTATATTTCCTACATGTTTTAATTTGTCCTAGACTAGTCCCTAACTGAATGACAGCGTTCTAAATCAAGAATTTTCAGAAATTTTCGGAAAATTCGACTTTTCCTGTTTTTTAAATGTGCATATCTCCGTAACTAACCGTCCTTGAAACAAGATTTGAAGTGTAAATTATAGTAAATTTAATTCTCTACAACATTGCCCAAGCTTTGTTGCAGCTAAAATGCTTCTAAACGAAGATATAATCCAGAAGTTTGTTTTTCAGTAGGAAATTGGGATTTTTTACGTTTTTTTAAATGTAGATATCTCCGTAACTATCTGTCCTAGAAAAACAATATAAAATGGAAAATGTAGTAAATTTAACTCTCTATAACATTGTCGAAGCTTTCTTCTAGCTAAAATGCCCCTAAAGGAAGATATGAGCAAAAATATGAAGAAAGTGCCGGTTTTTTCAATATGGCGGCGGTCGCGGAGGGGGGGGGGGGAATTGTGCATTTTGCATTTTAAACACTGACTAACCATCCTAGACAACATATCAAAAATTCCCCTTCAGACCCACCGTACCCCTGGCCATACCCCTGGGGGTACGGTGGGTCTTTTAAAGTTAAACGGTACCACCGAGTGTAGGTCACTAGTGGTGACCTGCATATCTCTCGCATGATTATCTACATATCGTCGGGGATAGTGCAATACCGCGTAAGTAACAAGTGCAGATACGAGCCGATATTCGAACAAATTTATTGAAATGATAACTTTATCGACAGCTGTTACTTACGCGGTATTGCACTATCCAGTTGATAGATCCACGGTAGATCTAGTGAGACATTTTTTTCTCATTAGATCCAATTTCGAGGTGATGTATCTAATGATACCTTTTTTTACCGGTAGATCCATTTAGAATAATAAAAGGATCTAGTAAGAAAAACCAAATCTCACAAGATCCATTTTTGGAGTGATGTATCCATCAGGAATTTTAATAACAATAACATTGTTGAAGGTTGGAATCACAATATAAATACGAACATCAACAAAAATGAAGTACAATTGATGCCGATTTTGCATATTCTTCACCAAGAGTCGGCTCTCGCTTACCTATTTCACCTTGAAGCAGGCCTCCGTTAGCCCGAAAAACTTTCACATATTTAGGGTTCTGAGGAATTGTTTGACATGATGCCTACGGCTACCTTCTACCACCGCACCGCTCGCCATCGGCAGGGTGTTCATCCTCACATGCTAGAGCCTAAATGGTCGAGAACTGTCCGGTTCCAGAGGAACTTCCTACCGCGAACGCTTCGCATGTGGAGTGAGCTCCCTGCCGAGGTTTTCCCCGGGGGCTACAGTATTCGGTTCTTCAAGAGGGGAGTAAATAGGTTCTTAAAGGGTCGGCAACGCGCGCGTGATGCTCCTGGCGTTGCAAGCGTTCATAGGCGGCGGTAACTGCTTAACATCAGGCGGGCCGCATGCTTGTTTGCCACCGTCGTAGTATAAAAAAAAAAAAAAGTTTGTATTTTATAGTTATTAATAACAGCAATTCGTAATTTTGATGTTTCGGACTTTTGATTAGTCGGGTTTATTATTGGTCGGTGTAATGATATTCGGAGTTTTGAAAATCGGTTTTTTTATAATCGGAATTCGTATATTTGATATTTTGGATTATTATTCATTCGGACTTCTTTCGTTCGGTGTATCGAAATTCGGAATTTTGAAAACCGTGATTGTAAACGTGAGACATTTTGAAATTTCGGATTTATAAAAATCGAAATACTTAGGTATAGTCGGAGTTTTAAAACATTCGGAATTATAATTATCGGTATTATGAAATTTGTGATTCCGATAATCGGAATTTAGTTTTTCGTATTTAGGTATGTAGTGTAGTGGCTTCCAGAAGGTTCATAGGTTATACGTATAAATATTCATTTAATTATTTTTCAGCACTAGTTTGTGTGTTTTGTTTTGATTCCACCGAAGGATGCTTATATTATTATTAATTACGCTAAAATATATGTTCAACAAATTGAGAACAAAAAATATAGTAGCTACCTGTAACCTTGATTGTTTTTATTACTTTCAGCTATAGATGACATCGACATCACATCACTAGTAGTCAGTGGTATCGTTTAACTTTAAAAGACCCACCGTACCCCCAGGGGTATGGCCAGGGGTACGGTGGGTCTGAAGGGAAAAATTCAAAACTACCGGACCGTTTGTAAGGTCACACATAGTACTTTAGTCTCTATTCACCGTATTAATAACTTCGGACAGCGAGTTTAAAACGACCTCGACCCGCAGTTTACTATGAAACTAGGACTATGACGGAAGCAACATCAGCCCTGCAGGTACGCACGGAGCGGTTGCTGAAATCTAAATCCTACTTTACATATTTTTATTTTAGCATTCAGCATCACGGCAATATAGCTGCCAATCTGTAGTGTAGTATGGATGCGGCAGGGTAGTGTGTGGCACCTCAGGCTCATTGGGTAAAATTCTAATTTCAAGGGATTTTTTTGGTTATATTGGGCTGGATCTAACCAATTCTTATTCCCAAGCGTCGCGTTTTAGCAATGATTATTATTTTAAGCGTTACCGATTGCAAAACAAGAATTGATCAGATCCCGCATGGTTATAGAATCATACAAAAAGTAAGTTTCAATTGTTTATTAGAGTTTCAGCAGGGACGTAGGATGGTAGTAACTCTGCATGTATGTGTATGGAATGTTTGTTTGTTTGTTTAGTCGACCTCCTCGATGGTGGGTCCGGCGCCGCCGGTGGGCGCGGCGCCGCCGGCTCCGGGCGCGGCTCCGGGGAAGCCGGGCATGCCACCGGGCATCCCGCCGGGCGCGCCGCCGGCGCCCTGGTACAGCTTGGTGATGATCGGGTTGCACACTCCCTCGAGCTCCTTCTGCTTGTGTTCGTACTCCTCCTTGTCGGCGAGCTGGTTCGAGTCGAGCCACTTGATGGTGTCGTTGCACTTGTCGAGGATGGTCTGCTTGTCGGAGTCGGCGAGCTTGTCCTTCAGCTTCTCGTCCTCCATGGTGGACTTCATGTTGAAGCAGTACGACTCCAGGGCGTTCTTGGCCTGGATGGTCTCCTTCTGCTTGTCGTCCTCGCTGCGGTAGCGCTCGGCCTCGTTGACCATGCGCTCGATCTCCTCCTTGGACAGACGGCCCTTGTCGTTGGTGATGGTGATCTTGTTCTCCTTGTTGGTGGACTTCTCGATGGCGGACACGTTGAGGATGCCGTTGGCGTCGATGTCGAAGGTGACCTCGATCTGCGGCACGCCGCGCGGCGCCGGCGGGATGCCGGTCAGCTCGAACTTGCCCAGCAGGTTGTTGTCCTTGGTCATGGCGCGCTCGCCCTCGAATACCTGGATGAGCACTCCGGGCTGGTTGTCGGAGTAGGTGGTGAAGGTCTGGGTCTGCTTGGTGGGGATGGTGGTGTTGCGCTTGATGAGGGTGGTCATCACGCCGCCGGCGGTCTCGATGCCGAGCGACAGGGGCGTGACGTCGAGCAGCAGCAGGTCCTGCACCTCCTCGGACTTGTCTCCGTGCAGGATGGCGGCCTGCACGGCGGCGCCGTACGCGACGGCCTCGTCGGGGTTGATGGACTTGTTCAGTTCCTTGCCGTTGAAGAAGTCCTGGAGGAGCTTCTGCACCTTGGGGATACGGGTGGAGCCGCCGACCAGCACGATGTCGTGGATCTGCGACTTGTCCATCTTGGCGTCGCGGAGAGACTTCTCCACGGGCTCCATGGTGGAACGGAAAAGATCCGCGTTCAGCTCCTCGAAGCGAGCGCGGGTAATGGAGGTGTAGAAATCGATACCCTCGTACAGGGAGTCGATTTCGATGCTAGCCTGGGTGGAGGAGGACAGAGTTCTCTTCGCGCGCTCGCAGGCCGTGCGCAGACGGCGGAGCGCCCTTTTGTTGGTGGTGAGGTCCTTCTTGTACTTCCTCTTGAACTCCTGCACGAAGTGGGTGACCATGCGGTTGTCAAAGTCTTCTCCACCCAAGTGAGTGTCTCCTGCGGTCGACTTCACTTCAAAGATGCCATCCTCGATGGTCAGGATAGACACGTCGAAGGTGCCGCCGCCCAAGTCGAAAATGAGGACGTTGCGTTCGCCACCGCCCTTCTTGTCCAATCCATACGCAATCGCAGCAGCAGTCGGTTCGTTGATGATTCGGAGTACGTTCAGGCCAGAGATGGTACCCGCATCTTTTGTGGCCTGCCTCTGTGAGTCGTTGAAGTACGCCGGAACCGTGATTACTGCATTCTGCACCGTTTTGCCAAGGTATGCCTCGGCTGTTTCCTTCATCTTGGTGAGCACCATCGAGCTCACCTCTTCTGGGAAGAAAGTCTTGTTTTCACCTTTGTAGCATACTTGAATCTTTGGTTTGCCACCATCACTGACAACATCGAAGGGCCAGTGCTTCATGTCTGCTTGTACAGTGGCATCTTCAAACTTGCGGCCGATGAGTCGCTTGGCATCTGTAACAAGAAACGAGAAAAATAAGTATCTTGTCCGAATACAAACTAACTTGAGAGATTGTTTTATTTCCTCAGAATACTTTTATCATTCAATATGTTCAGAGACTCTAGTCTAGTATATTGGGTATCATCATGAAAAATATTAAAAGCCGGAATACTTTTAAATCGATTAACATTGTGCTGCTAATAGTCATTCAATTTACAAATACTGTAGCCAACAGGAAACAATATACATCAATATCAATAACCTGCTAACAATTGCCTCATCCAAGCTTAGTCATCACATAAACAAAATTTAAGCTAAGTTATATGACTCATGAATGGAGTACTAAAGTCTGGAAATATCTAATCAATATATCACTGTCACATTACGTTACTCATCCTCCAAAGCCCCCACCCAACCTACACGCTTAAAAACCTCATTTGGCACAAGGGAATGAGTAAATTTTACTCAATTGTATAGGCCTATAAGTTCCGTTATAACAGTACTTCACATTATACATCCACAAACTGCGTAATTACCGGTAACTGGGTCGTTGCTCCATGTAAGAGAGCAATAATATTATGCATGTGACTGACATGCCGATGCCGCAGTATTAACAATTATCGTACATTATCATAACCAAAATGGCCGCCGATACGATAACACGCGCACCTAACGTGGTTAACCGCCCTTTGTTAGCGCTCTAGATTCCAGGCATGACCTAGTTTTAGTCTGTGCTAGACAGGTTATTGATTAGTCTTCATTGCGGATTTTTCGGTTAAATTTTTTTACGAATTAGAAACCACTTGACCAGGGGCTTTCAGAAGGCATGTTTTAAAGCGATTAAAAGAGTAATCACCATTTCATTCGTTTTAAACCAATGTAGACACAATAAGGAGTTTAAGTTTGGAACTTCCTAAAGGGGTAACCTAACCTATAAAATAGATTACTCACCGAAGATGGTGTTGTTAGGGTTCATCGCCACCTGGTTCTTGGCGGCATCTCCGATGAGACGCTCGGTGTCGGTGAAGGCGACGTATGAGGGCGTCGTCCTGTTGCCCTGGTCGTTGGCGATGATCTCCACCTTTCCATGCTGGAACACACCCACGCACGAGTACGTGGTGCCCAAATCGATTCCTACAGCTGGTGCCTTGGCCATCTAGAAGAAACAGTTAAATTTAGAAACGCTTCACTCTAATCTTGTAATCTGGAGGATCGAAATAGAAAAACTCCCCCACGCGCGGCGGCCGCCATAAGCCGACCGGAAAATCGATCGAATGTTCTCGAATGCAGTTATCGCATGGAAACTTACGTTGTCATTCCTTATTTATACAGAAATATACATTGATAATAAATGAAGGACTTCAGTTATGATGAGGTCAGGCACCACGTGCTAAGGCGTGCAATGCAGATGGCGTTCAAAGTTCCCGAATGACAAAGGAAAATTAACCACTAGCAAAATTATCCGAGAAATAACTGCCTGAAAAGGTAAAATGATTGGAAAACTACCATCTAATCACGAGATAAACCAATGACTCATTGAATCCGAAAAAGTTTAGGGAACTAGTCGATGAACAATAAAACAGCATTTAAAATTCACGAATTTCTCTACAAATCCAAATGATTTACACATATTTCACAATATAAAACACAGATAAACCAATAAAGAATACTCACTTTGTGTAAAATTTAACTAATACTTCAGTCGTAGACTTATATAGATGAACAGCTTAGCAAAGCGTGCGCGATTGACGGTTTCTTTTCTTGAAATAATAAAATGGCGGGGATCATGCTCAATAAATTTATATGCGTGCGCCGCTCCACCCGACGTCACTAGGATATTCTGGAACGTTCCGTGCCACGAACCAATAGGATTACTTCCCTCCTGACGCGCAGCGCTCCGATTGGTCAAAATTTTACGTCAACAGAAAATTTGCCGCATGTCGGTGTGATCGATAGTGCTGCGCAATAGTCGCGCAGTTCATTATCGACATCTGCACTTTTCAAGTATTAACAAATCGTTATAATGTGTTATTTTTAGAACTAATCCAATAAATAGGACACATCATTTTTAGAAATTTCAATATAGACCAATCAAACGACACAGAACATATTTTTCGAAATGTATAATTAAGAAGATTGTATGATCAGCCATTGTTAACCTTATCTTAATAAGTGAGTATAAATTCTCCTCGTTTGCGTCTCTCACACACTAATAAAACGTATAATGTTGTCTGGATAATCATTTACCATACAAAATGCGCCAATAATGTCTATTATTATTATTGTTTGTTTCTCGTTTTGAGTCTCGGGCTCATACGTCCCGGTCTTTTGGAAGGCTTGCGTGGGGATATAGATCCAACACGTAGAGGCCCCTTGGAGAAATTTGCTGTGGCTGTAGCCCTGCTGGGACCCGTTCCTGATCATATCAATAAAATGATACATCCATGAACAGGTCCCAGCAGGTGATTGAACTATTGCATTATTATTATTATCCTGTATGTCGCACCCGCTCACGGGACAATAGTGTCCCGGACCTTTGGGAGGCGTGCACGGAGCCGAAGCCAACGCGTAGTGTCGAAAGGGTCGACAATTTAATGAAATGCAAGGTGTACATCGAGCGGATGCTGTCCCTATCCGTGTCATGGGACGCACACAGAGACAGCGCCCGCTAGGCGCAAGAACTATTGATGGAGACATGGAATCTAAATACAAATTGGGCTATGGGGATGAAATGGAGGACTGGCTAATTGGGCTATGGGTTGAGACTATCGGGCGTCTACCAGCAAAAGTGTCTCATAGCAAAAATGGGACTGGTAGACGATGATTATTATTATTATATCGTATATTCATTTAATTTCTTAGGTTAAGTTTTTTTACAATAAATTTATATAAAAACTAAAATACATCAAAGTAATTACAAAATATAAATACATTATAAAAAAAACCTAACCTAGGGTGCCGCCGGCAGCGGGGCGGGGCCCAGGCTACCGGTGGTTAGGGCTGCAGAGAGAGGAACCTCCTGACGATGCGCGCTGTGTCCAGGAGTACTGCCTTCTGTATCTGGCCCTTGATCCAGTCATCTAGCGAGAGTATCTTAAGATGTTTGTCGAGACTCTTCGCTATAAGACCGTTCGCCGAAACGACTATCGGCACAATGATCGTCGAGTCAACATCCCACATGGTGGTCACCTCGTGAGCCAAGTCAAGGTACTTGCTGAGTTTGTCCTTCTCGGCCTTCACGAGGTTCTCGTCATGGGGGATGGTGATGTCGACGAGCACTGCCTGCCGCTTGGATCGATCTACCAAAACGATATCAGGCTTATTGGCTACAATAGTCCTGTCCGTGATGATAGATCGATCCCAATAGAGCGTGGCACGACCATTCTCGAGAACTGGCATCGGTGCGTACTTATAGTACATTATATTATTATTATTATTATTTGTTTCTCATTTTTTGAGTCACGGGCTCATATGTCCCGGTCTTTTGGAAGGCTTGCGTGGGGATATGGATCCAACACGTAGAGGCCCCATTATTATTATTTTTGTATATCGTTGTATAGTGTCCATAACACAAGTGTACTAGATACGCACACAATTAGTACATAAAATATACTTTTATCTTATTTTACGCTTTACGCTGCTATTATGTATGTTGCAGTATGAATTACTTAAATAATATTTTAAATAATATTATACTATGACAAATATTACTGATATACACAGACACAGTTTTTTAAGATACTAATATTTTGCTTTCGATTCGATAATATCGTAATTTAGCATCACTAGTCAAGTACAGATGTTCTCGACCTTTGAGTCAATGAACATTCCGCCCCACTCTACACGCATCTGGAAAAGCAAATGTTGCTACTTACTTAAATGTTACCCTTAATTCAGGGAGAAGAGTGTTTACCATAGTAAGTGAATAAAATACACATAAATGTAAAAACTAATTTCCATTTAAATAAATCACCTCATATTGCTGTATTTAATTATCTAATATATGATTGACAAGAATAGTCCACCAATTCGGAATGTACATACCCGACAAAGCTATTTTTTTTTTACTGTAATTTTTTTATCAAATAATGATTTAGTATAAAACACAAACCGATAGGCTACTTGACCAATTTTTCAAATATACTTGAAATGGTTTATACTAATTATACGAACTAAACATTGGGTTAATACAATTTAATATGAATCAACTTCAACTAGCTCATTGTCACAATTAATGCCTAAATGGTGAGTAGGTTAGGTACTATTAATAGCTGTACCCTATTAATAGTATCATTAATTGCGCAATCAGTTAGTTTGTTGTGCAAATGTATACAGCGTATGTATGTATTTTTGCGAAATTAGTTAATATTTTTTCTGGTATAATGAGTCATAATTTAAATTTATAGTATAAATAGGGTATGAATCATGTAGAGAACTGGCAACATTATCACAGTGCCATCTAATCTAGTGGCCGGGAACCCGTTTTGTACAGCCATGTACTGTCCAGCCACGTTTTGTACAGCCACGTTTTCCGCGTCCATATGGACTCGGAAAACACGACTGTACAAAACACGGCTGGGCAAAACGTGGCCGAGCAATGTTTGTTCGGGGAAGTTTTTCGAAGCCAGTTTTGTACAGGGTCGTATTGTCCGGTCCATGTGGACTCGGAAAACACGGCCGTACAAAACACGGCTGGCCGCGAACAAAACTGCTAGGTTAGGTTAGGTTAGATTTGCGACCACAACAGCGCGCGAGCCGAGCGAGCGAAGCGAGCGTACCGCGGCAGCGGTCGGCGAAGCGCTAGAACCGAACTAGTACCTGTAAAGAAGGTTAGATTGCATACCTTCTTGCATTTTCGGGACTCGGAAAACGTGGCCGTACAAAACGCGGCCGAACAAAGACGGGCCGAGCGTCATGGACTCGGAAAACGTGGCTGTACAAAACATGGCCGAGCAAAACTTGGCCGTGAAAAACAAGCCCGGACAACCGCGGTACAGGCACGTTTTTCGAAGCCATTTTTGCTCGGCCACGTTTTGTACAGCCACGTTTTCCGAATCCAAAAAAGTGGACGCGAAAAACGTGGCTGTACAAAACGTGGCCGTACAAAACCCCTACTCTAGTGGCCTGGGTTGTAATAAATGTTTACATTATTTCATCATTATTCAATTATTCATTAATTCGTAATTCGTTTCCTCATCGCTATCGCTACTCTAACGCCTATCACAAAAATGTAAAACCCGCTCCAGACCTTCCGATCCGATCCGATCCGTTTTATCGGAAGCAATCGGATAATGTGTAGTGCAATTGTCCGATTTATCAGACGAAATCGGATAATGTGTAGTGCAATTGTTAGGACATTTCTTCCAATAAATCGGATCGAATTATTGTAATTACGATTACGAAATTATTGCAAATCAGCAATTAACGGTGAATGGTGATCCAGTAGGTACTTAGGTACGAAAATTTGTCATCTCAAGTAATTTTAATTTCATTGACTTCGAATGCTGGTTGCTGGAAATGTGTTAAATAAACATCCGACCTTACTTTTACAGAATAAAAACCCAAAACGACTAATTACATACCGCGGACTGCACTAATAAATCTTCAAATAGGTTGGTCGTAATCCCATGAATCACTTGGGTAATAATAGCCTCTATCTATTGTTAACTACGTATGCGTTCATATTCCGCAAATCCTGAACAAAAGAAAACCGTTACGTTCGAGACCCTTCCTCCCTTTTGCGGACGTAGTTCGCAGAAGTTTCCATTCGCCGAATGTAAAGCGGGTGGGGTGATGGTAACTATGTTTGCCCCGATCTTGCTACGCTTTTACCTTTCTTTGTATTGCATAAGATAAGAGATTTGTTTTTAGGGTTCCGTACCCAAAGGGTAAAAACGGCACCCCTATTACTGAGACTTCGCTGTCCGTCCGTCCGTCCGTCCGTCTGTCACCAGGCTGTATCTCAAGATTCTCAAGGACGGTGATAGCTAGACAGTTGAAATTTTCACAGATGATGTATTTTTATTGCCGCTATAACAACAAATACTAAAAATAAAATAAAATAAATATTTAAAGAGGGCTCCCATACCTTCATGCGCGAGTCGGACTCGCACTTGGCCAATTTTTTATGCTTTATAAAAAATGTTCTTAGTGCTCCTTAGAAGCTCGAGCTTTTATTAAAGCACATTGATGAATGAACTTTCGATTTCGTTTAGTATATTTGCCGATAATTATTACCTAAATCGTTCAAGACATCGAAAGAGAAAGCGAGCTATATCTTCGGCGGCTTCGACGCCTTTACTTTCAGGCTATATTGGCAATATCTTGATGGTAAGTTTCAAAGACGCAAAATGTCGTATTGCCGATACTGGGACCAATCATCAATGAAATAACAAAATCATACAACATACAAAAACGTTATAGTAAGTTAGCAATATGGGGATTGGGGGTAGATAAAGTAGTGTATGCATCATGGACCTAGTAAATACTATAGTATACCTGGACTGCTCATTGCTTCGTTCGAACGAGCCAAGTAAGAAAGCCGCCAAGGGGGCAGTTTATCCCACTCTGCTGGGGTAGCCAAATATTTAGCAATAAAGAGGGACTCATCCTTACTCCATTTTATTACAAATTTGGCTCGGTTTGTAGACACCTGCCTACTGAGCCGGCGGTCCCGGGTGCGACTCCCGGCCGGGGCAAATATTTGTATGATGAACTCGAATATTTGTGCTTGGGTGATGGTTGTTCTATGTATTTAAGTATATATTTATCTATATAAGTACGTATATCGTCGTCTAGTATAACACAAGCCTTCTTGAGCTTAATTTGGGACTAGATTGATTTGTGTGAGGTTGTCCGATATTTAAAAAAAAAAATAAAAAAAATTAAAGTCTAAAAATGTATATTGGCTGGCACTGTAGCTAGAATTTATTTTATATATACCTATGGAAACTCATAAATAAATATAGTGAATGTTAGCTACTATGCCAGCAATAACACACTTTTGGCTCCTGTTATTTTAACAGAACGCAGCAATCCCGTAACTGTTAATTTGATTTGATAAATGACAAACTCCGTTAAGTCATACTTAAAAACAAAACAAACAAAAAACATATTCTGATGTACGTGGACATGAACTCATTTATGAGGATATAAAAAAAGTGGTTATTTGTAGGGTACCATAAATTAATTAGGGAGGTAAAACTGTAAGTATACCATTATTTTATAAACTACCTGTATAACTCTGTTTTACCAATGCAATACTACGCAATACTTTTTATTACTGTACTAACGGTTACTAAGTATATGGCGAAATAAAAAGCAAAAAAAAAACCGACTTCAAAAAAAACTAAAAAGATAAAAATAACCCATTAAGTACAGATTACGTTTGAATCACGTTTTGAAGACGATGCCAAACCACTCATTTATTATATTTTATATTATTTAAGTATATTTTTTTGTTTTTAGTGATTCATATAAAATACTTATGGCGGGGTGATCTGGGAGGTCTTAAAGGCATACATCTCGTTTGAGTTATCTCCTAACTTCGGTTCTACGATTGCTACTACTACTACGATTACTTAGGCGGGTAGCAACGTTCTAGGTGGGCTCGCCCTGCGGGCCCTTGGGCTCGCGCGCTACGCCATCTCTGGGACGCTCCGCACCTTTGGTGCTACATGGAGCTCGGCCTGCGGCCTCGTGGGGGGACGTTCGCCCTTAAGCCTGCGGCCCTCGGTCGAACTAAAATATTAAAGTTTGTTGTCCGATATTTTCTGAATTTGACCGAATTTTTTAAATTCGATTTCAGATTCCAACTCGGGGTCCCCAAAAACTGCCTGATACCGAATTTCAGCCCCCTCGGACCAATATGAAATTTTCTCCATACAAATCTTGTTTTTCCGATATTCTCCGAATTTGACCGAATTTTCGTACACCGATTCCAGATTCATATTTGTGAGCCCCAAATGCCCCCCGATATCGAGTTTCAGCTCCCTAGCACCAACTTGAAATTTAGAAAAAAAAGTCGCCACTTCGATTTTTTTTTTCACGACTGTACTCGGGTGGAGGCCCCCTATGACATTTGGTCGAGCACCTCCCACCTGAGCCAACCGTTTACGAGATACGGGTCTCTTAAAAAAATTCCCATACATTTTTTTTATGATAGAAAAAAAAAACTTTTTTGGAATCAGGGGGCCCAAAGCCCTACATACCAAATTTCAGCTCGCTACGACCATTTTGAAATTTCGACGCCTATTAGATAGCGAAGGATTATCGTAGTATAGTTAAAACGACATTACTGCAATAGTGCAATGCTCAGATTGTTTTTAGTACGAATAATATTTTCGAAGTAAAACATAGATCGGAATTATCCGGTAATTTTGTTAATTCATTGTCACTCTTTTAGTACTTTATCAAAGTGACATGCTTTCATATTAATATATGATACCATATATTACCTGAAAAAATATACTATAGCCACCAAAACATTTCCTTTTGCAACCTTTAATTCCAGTTACCATGATGCAATTATAAGTATGTAATTTTTTAAATAATCAGAAAAGATACCATTAAGCACTGTCAAAAATGCTGACAGTTTTCAATTATATTAATAAGATTTCAAATTTAAAGGTTTTATCCTGCCCTAACATAAAATTATTTTTATATACTAACGGATTGTATAACTTTCATAATTTTTTCCGTTAGTTTCTTTGGTGACGCGTAAAGGTGGGTTTAGACCAAACGAGCGAATGCTCATTCTACCCCCACTATACCAAATTCTTTGTGTGTAAACAGCGACAGAGCATTCTTTCGTTATTCTTCCGTTTTTTGCGAAGATTCTAAGAATGCTCGCTCGTGGCTCGCTCGCTTGATGTAAACGACGGACGAGCGTGCGAACAGTCGCCTAGAGCATTCGCTCGTGTTCGGAGGCGCTCGCTCCGGGAGCGGTTTCTTCAAAGCGTTCTAGTGTTCTAGTGCTTGACCTGTCGTGAACTTTCTTTGCTATCGTTGTCATTATGGATTGGTCACAAGAAAAATTTTTGCTAATGATCAGAGACAATAAATGGTCAAAATCCTCTGACGCCATTCTACTTAAGTTTTTGTATTGACCGCTTTCTTCTTGTTCTTGCATAATCTCCATTAAAGCACCCACCAACGTCTCTTTCTTCTTTTCTTCATTACTAAAGTCAGGACGATTAATGAAGCACTTGCAATGATAATATCAGTCTCAGAGTCAGACATAATGCACGCACACTGTCTACAGACACCGAATGAGCAACGAGCACTCGTTCGCCTGATATAAACATCTCTAGAGCATATGCTCTAGAATCTTTTGTTGGGTTGCATTCTTGCTCGTTAACATTCGTGTGGTGTAAACGCAGAAAACGAACTTTTGTTTACACTAAAAGATCAGGAATGAATGCTCTGTTCTGGTTCTAGCTCTTTGTTCGTTTGGTCTAAACCCACCTTAAGAAAGTTTAGCGAATAAAATATTTAATTATTTGAAGTGAATAGTGTTAATTTAAAGAAAAGTATATACTACTAATAACTACCATTTTATTTGAAAACTACTAATTATTACTATTTTTTATGACTGGCAATATTAGAAAGGGACACACTACCCATCTGCGAGCTGTCTCTGTCTTCCCGTGACCCCTTCACCCGTAAAATATACTTTATGTATCTATACTAAGATTTAATTTTGTGTGAACACTTATTCTGAGTTCGCACTCCTGTTGTCTTAAATATAAGCTCCTTGGTATGCATCTATACATAACTAGGCCTCAAAACACACGTGTGATCCTATGATGAAACTCGCCTTCCACTCGTTTCACAAACCCGTAAACCCGTATTAGTGTTTTAAGGCCATTCATCACGTAACAGTTAAAAACGAGGGTGCTGGATCATGGAATTTCGATAATGTTATTTTTCTGGTGGATGCCTGTGCAGATTCCCCTGCAATTTTTAGATCCAGGGTAATTAATTAATTATGCTCGTAATTTCACAGAAAACTATCGCCGAGAGTGCCTCAAGATAATTCACACAGGTGCCATGCGAGTGTGTATAGCCGACATAAGGCGGTAATAAAGCGTTCGGATTCGTTCACCGGGTTAAACCAAAATGCGAACAATACCTAGTTTCTCTTTGAGTATTTATAGACAATGGAGGTGTCATAACGTAAACTCTTCGAACAAATTTTTTCGCCAATTTTAGCGGGGGGTGAGGTAAACACGTACAGCACACCACCAAAAGACGAATAACTCAACAGACACAAATTTTGCTGTTGCGATAAACGCACACTACAGCAAAATTCAACACATCAAAAATGACATGCACACAGATACTGTTTTCACGTAACTGTGCAGCATACATAAGAAAAACATAGTGATGGGACACATATAAAGAATGAGTCAAATCATTTTAATGAATGAACTGAATTGTCTTATAGGTAGGGTAGACTGGGGTCAATAGAAACACGTCATGATTGAAACAAGTCAAATTTCTCGAAAACTATAATACCTACGCGTCTGACGCAAGACTCAGAACACGCAGTCGGCCATGTTTGAATCTTTGGCCAGTAACGGTCGAGCGACGGCGCAAGGGGGCGTGTCCAGGAGCCAAACCATATTTTCGCGGTAAAAAGTAAGTATTAGTGCTCTCGTACATTTTCTCATAACTTCGTTTACTCTTGTATTTTGACTGATCTAATTATTTTGCTGTTATGGTTAGGAATAAACGAATGTTTTTAATGACCGTTGATCAGCGCTCGAGTATTTTTTATACATAAAATTTGACCTTGAAGTTAAAAACGTGTTGTGGGGACGGTAGAAACAACTTGCTTGTGGACGATTGAAACGTTTCAATCGTCCTCGCGTTTTAATCGTCCCCATATGCAACCGACCTCAAAATTAGAGGAGGTTCTGTAATCGATGCATATGTTTGTTCTATTATTGTTCACTTTTCTTCATTTGTGTTTTTATGTAGTTTATAACCTAATTGTAATTGTTTTTTTTTTCTTCTGAAAACTGCAAGCGCGTCGTTGTTTTTTTTTTTGAGATCGTGAATTTTGACTATTAACCGACTTCAAAAAAGGAGGCTGTCGTACATTTGTAGATATGTATGTATGTATGTCCGCAAATATCTTTAGCTGCGTTCTGCTGGACCGATTTCGATGCAGTTTCAGAAAAGTATTTGTTACATTCTGGTGAAGGTTATTGTATATGTCGTAAAATCCGTCAGATCACGAAATTTAATTTGATAATTTAATTAATAAATAAAGCAATTTAAATTGATTATTTATTGCGTCTATTATTTCACTATACATCCCGACGCTTGTAACATTTTGTCACAAGGCAGGTACACGGAATGGTTATGATTGAAACAGTGTTATGGTTGAAACAAACACTTTTGTATGAAACATGATTATGCTTGTTTTCTGCAATTCTAAATCGCTACATCTTATAATTGTATTAAAACAACTTTGGTTTAGCTAAATGTATAAAGTAACAGCAAAAAAGATAACTAAAAGTAAGTAGTATTTTTTTTAAAACGCTTTTTTGTATTGAGATTTTCACATGCTCATAAATTGAGAAATGTTAATGTAATGCTTGCGATTTTTTTAGGATCTCATTGTATTCCGTGGTAGTAATGAAAAAGATTAAAACAGATATAAGTACTTTCATGGTGCCGAAGATATTCGAGTGTTTCAATTGACCTAACATAGTGTTTCAATTGACACTCATGTGAGGTCAATTGAACCATTCTGTCCCATTCTCTTCATTGCATGATTGTCAAAAAACTATGGATTATAGACCAACCAGGTGCGTTTTATTTAGGAACCAGATAACTAACCTTGAAATATTTAGAGTGTACATCTTTCTACTCATAAAAATATAACCGTTACAGGCGGTTAAAGGCAAACTGTTTCTATTGACCCCAGTCTACCCTACTATCTATTGTGAAATTTGAAAACTGTAAATTCTGTATATTGAAGATGTTATCCAATAAATATATTTGTTTCTATGTATATCTGTCTATATTTATTGTGTCCTTATCACTCTCGCATAACTAAACTGTAAAATAAAACTGTCGCCCGCAGTTGTTTCGGGCTTAAACAATCACGGACTTCAAAAACAAGTACACTCGACTTCATATTGTCGTTGCTAAAATGAAACCATTTCATTTTCGCCATTTTGGAGCTGATACTATGTGCAAGTTGTGTGAGCGTCCATGGGTCTAATATTAGAGATTCACAGATCGTCACAGATCAAAGAACGGTTTGCCTGAAATGACAATTTTAGTAGACGTTCACGCAGGATGCTTTGAATGGGCACTGAAAACAACTGTCATTCCCTATGGAATATTTAGTCCAACGTGCTTGTAGTTTAGAGGTCAGTGAATATAACCTTCAGGAAAAGAACATACGCCCATCTAAAAATAAAGGTGATTAATATGAAACAACATATAAAGTGATTTAAAGATATGAGTAAATAATGAGTAAAGAGAAAACAATAAAACAAATTGTTATTAATTTAATTAGAATTACCACATATAAAATAAAATAAAAAAAGTTATAATTAAGTAAATATCATCTATCTATCAGCCACAGACGTCCACTGCTGAACATAGGCCTCCCCAAGAATCGTCACAACCCTCGCTACGCTGCGCTTTCCTATACGTGGTCGCCACTCTAGCACTTTGCTGACCTAACGGCCATCGATTCTCCGGGCTACATGGCTTGCTCATTGCCACTTCAATCGTGCAGTCCTGTGAGCTATGCCGGTTACCTTGGTTCTTCTACGGCATATCCTCATTTCTCATTCTATAAAAGAAAAGAAGAATAAGGAAATAAGGAGGCAGCAGTGAAGATGGAAAGAATATGAAATAAAGTCTATAAATAATAGTATATGAATAACGCATATACTCATAGCCCAGCATTAAATGTTCCTTTTATCTAGATATACTTTTAGCAAAGAATTATTTTCATTTTCATATTAAATTTCAACATCGTATGTCTAGAGAAAGGTAATATTTCTAATTCACCTTGCAAGATTTAAAAATAACATACATCTATACCTATTATTAAATTCAATCACTACATCGTATAGAACAAAGTCGCTTCTTGCTGTCTGCCTGTTTGTCTGTCTGTCCCTATGTATGCTTAGATCTTTAGAACTACGCAACGGATTATGACGCGGTTTTTCTTAATAGATAGAGTGATTCAAGTGGAAGGTTTATAATATGCATAATTTATCAGTTTTGCACCCGTGCGAAGCCGGGAGGGTCGCAAGTATCTAATAATACACTAACTATTAAACGAACTGCAGTGATCGAATGAATGAATGATTCATTCAAATGTTGAGTCGTGGTTTTGACTTTGTCACATCCCTCGCCCCTGTACCACCGTTTTATGTTTACATTTTTCTGTCGTTTACGTATCGCAACGGTTTTTTCTTTCAATGGAGATTGTACTTCAATACACATTTAATAGTTAATAAAAACACTTACCTGTGATAGGAAACGCGATCTTGTGGCGAATTTGAGGTGTCGGATCGTCTTTTAGACGAAAATACTGCACAATTCACCATTTTTGAAGAGAAATGTCACGCGACACGGAATGATGCAAAATGACAGTGAAGTGACTTTAAGTAGTTTTATATAACGTGCTTGACCATTTGACCAATTATTTTGCCGGAGGGGGTCGCCCATGCATGGCATCTCCTCTTTGAGTATTTATAGACAATGGAGGTGTCATAACGTAAACTCTTCGAACAAATTTTTTCGCCAATTTTAGCGGGGGGTGAGGTAAACACGTACAGCACACCACCAAAAGACGAATAACTCAACAGACACAAATTTTGCTGTTGCGATAAACGCACACTACAGCAAAATTCAACACATCAAAAATGACATGCACACAGATACTGTTTTCACGTAACTGTGCAGCATACATAAGAAAAACATAGTGATGGGACACATGTGAAGAATGAGTCAAACCATTTTAATGAATGAACTGAATTGTCTTATAGGTACTATCTATTGTGAAATTTGAAAACTGTAAATTCTGTATATTGAAGATGTTATCCAATAAATATATTTGTTTCTATGTATATCTGTCTATATTTATTGTATCCTTATCACTCTCGCATAACTAAACTGCAAAATAAAACTGTCGCCCGCGGTTGTTTCGGGCTTAAACAATCACGGACTTCTAAAACAAGTACACTCGACTTCATATTGTCGTTGCTAAAATGAAACCATTTCATTTTTGCCATTTTGGAGCTGATAGCTATGTGCAAGTTGTGTGAGCGTCCATAGGTCTAATATTAGAGATTCACAGATCGTCACAGATCAAAGAACGGTTTGCCTGAAATGACAATTTTAGTAGACGTTCACGCAGGATGCTTTGAATGGGCACTGAAAACAACTGTCATTCCCTATGGAATATTTAGTCCAACGTGCTTGTAGTTTAGAGGTCAGTGAATATAACCTTCAGGAAAAGAACATACGCCCATCTAAAAATAAAGGTGATTAATATGAAACAACATATAAAGTGATTTAAAGATATGAGTAAATAATGAGTAAAGAGAAAACAATAAAACAAATTGTTATTAATTTAATTAGAATTACCACATATAAGATAAAATAAAATAAAGTTATAATTAAGTAAATATATTCATCTATCTATCAGCCACAGACGTCCACTGCTGAACATAGGCCTCCCAAAGAATCGTCACAACCCTCGCTACGCTGCGCTTTCCTATACGTGGTCGCCACTCTAGCACTTTGCTGACCTAACGGCCATCGATTCTCCGGGCTACATGGCTTGCTCATTGCCACTTCAATCGTGCAGTCCTGTGAGCTATGCCGGTTACCTTGGTTCTTCTACGGCATATCCTCATTTCTCATTCTATAAAAGAAAAGAAGAATAAGGAAATAAGGAGGCAGCAGTGAAGATGGAAAGAATATGAAATAAAGTCTATAAATAACAGTATATGAATAACGCATATACTCATAGTCATAGCCCAGCATTAAATGTTCCTTTTATCTAGATATACTTTTAGCAAAGAATTATTTTCATTTTCATATTAAATTTCAACATCGTATGTCTAGAGAAAGGTAATATTTCTAATTCACCTTGCAAGATTTAAAAATAACATACATCTATACCTATTATTAAATTCAATCACTACATCGTATAGAACAAAGTCGCTTCTTGCTGTCTGACTGTTTGTCTGTCTGTCCCTATGTATGCTTAGATCTTTAGAACTACGCAACGGATTATGACGCAGTTTTTCTTAATAGATAGAGTGATTCAAGTGGAAGGTTTATAATATGTATAATACATGCATAATTTATCAGTTTTGCACCCGTGCGAAGCCGGGAGGGTCGCAAGTATCTAATAATACACTAACTATTAAACGAACTGCAGTGATCGAATGAATGAATGATTCATTCAAATGTTGAGTCGTGGTTTTGACTTTGTCACATCCCTCGCCCCTGTACCACCGTTTTATGTTTACATTTTTCTGTCGTTTACGTATCGCAACGGTTTTTTCTTTCAATGGAGATTGTACTTCAATACACATTTAATAGTTAATAAAAACACTTACCTGTGATAGGAAACGCGATCTAGTGGCGAATTTGAGGTGTCGGATCGTCTTTTACACGAAAATACTGCACAATTCACCATTTTTGAAGAGAAATGTCACGCGACACGGAATGATGCAAAATGACAGTGAAGTGACTTTAAGTAGTTTTATATAACGTGCTTGACCATTTGACCAATTATTTTGCCGGAGGGGGTCGCCCATGCATGGCATCTCCTGTCTAAATATAAATACTCAAAGCATCTCCTGTCTAAATATAAATACTCAAAGTAGTTTCTTCTACGTGTTATTTTTGCTTAATTTAAGACATAAAGTAACACTGTTAGTGAATTTTTTCTCCATTTTTTTATATTGTATAAGAATGGTAAATTCCGAATAATAACTTAAAGATATCAGTCTACATGTAGCAGTATCTGAACGCCTACAAAAGTTGGGTCGAGGTCGGGACAAATGTCAAATTTGTCAAACAAAACATCACAAACGATGAGAAATTTTATCTTTTACTCCCTATAGTTAATTCAAATATATGATTATAGGCCTGTACACATACATAAATTGCTATCTTCCTCAGCTGGACTTACTTAAGTCGAACCTTAGCGGTCGCCTTAACCGGCGTAATGAATACGCGCAGGACGATCGCATTGTTTATTAATTTGCTTAGTTTATGAGAGTGGAGATGCTCCGCACGTACTCGCGTAAGCCGCAGGTGTCGCGGTACATCGAGGGCGTCATGCGGCTGTGCCGGCTGTGCCTGCAGACAGCGGAGTCGGCCGTGCCCATCTTTACTGACGACCCCGGGGATATGTGCTCTGCGCTCGCTCTGAGGATTATGATCTGTGTTGGCTTGGATGTAAGTTAAGGATTCATTACGGGACATAATACTCTGAACAAACACCTCTCTAATTTAGGTATGACAGACAACCCCTTATGCAGAGTATGCATGGAGGCAGACGAAACAACATATTTTACTAGACTGCAAACAGGTAGAAGTTTGCAGGATGAAGTACATAGGGTATCCAAGCACCCTACACAAACCTACTAGCAATATCCTTGCCGGGGTTTGTGGAGCAGTTGGGGTGGTTGGAGTAGCACTACTCTTTTTTCTTTGCAAAATAGGCACATTGGATGTCGCTTGCAGAAAATGCCCAGCACAACTAACTAACATAAGAGAAGAGAAAGAAGAAGAAAGATTGATTATTAAGTCATATAATAACTAAAAACAGCATATTAAGTTCATTATTTTCTTGAAACTTTAATTTACAATCTATTGAGGCCTATGGCGAGTGTGCAAACTAACAAATGTTGCTTTAAATCCAACCAATTTTGATAGAATGGCAATCAGACACAACTGAAATTAAGGTTTAACTAATATCACAGGTAAAACGCGATGACCATCTCCCGAATCTCATTTGTACCGACTGCTGCAAGGAGCTAGAGCATTACTATGCTTTCCGGAAACGCTGCGAAGTGTCATATCAAAAACTGAAGTCACATCTTCTAGCAACACAGAACCGCGGCACCAGACAAGCTATTGAAACAATCTCAGAGGGTGTAGAGATATTAAAGGATGTAAGCGTCAATCAGGACGAGAATATGAATATCAATGATTTTGGGATGATGATTGAGGTTGAGGGTACCAGTAAGTTGCTGCCGGATTCGGGGCCTAAGATAACTGATGTGAGTTTTTATATTTTCATGATATGGTTGTTTCGGTGGTAGTGCAGCTGCCTACCATGCCAGTCCTGGGTTCGAATCCCGGCTAGGGCAAATATTTGTGTGATGAACTCAAACATTAGCCATAATGGCTAGCCGCACTTAGTTGATTTTTGTGAGCTTGTCTGATTTTTATTTATTTATATTTCTTTTGTGGACAATATTAACATGTTTTGCTTAGATGGTTTGAATACAAGCAAGACTTATTTAATTTACGCTCAAGTTAATAAAGAATTAGAGATCCTTTTTCAGGATAAAGATTCTCACGCAAGAGGTTTTAACTTCTGGCAGTTTTATTTATGCTCTTATTAATAATTTTTATATGCATGTATACAACAAAAAAAAGGTCAAGGATTACAATACAAACTGTAATGTAGGGAATTATTTATGTAAATAAAGCTTATACAAACATTTTCAGGTGCACACTGTCAGTACCGTTACAGCGGAAGTCAGTACCGTTAAAGCGGAAGTGGCTCAGGTTTGTACTCTTATCTATATTTACTGAGACACTAATTAATGCCTGCACTTGCTGGAAATAGCAAGAAGTTGCATATGCGATTGTAAAGGAGTTTCCAAACGGGCCAAGTTTTGCTGCAATTTGTGGCCCAGCCATTAATTGCACCTTGCTCGCTGTAGCGTAGGGACAGAATAGGACGCCCATCGTTGCCGGCCACAAATTGCAGTAAAATATGACCCGTTTAGAAGCCCTATTTCGTTTTTACCTTAGAAATGTAACAGCATTATACTATTTCTTTTCAAAATTGACCTGTTTGTTTCATTATTAAATTTTGTAGATATATTTTTGATATTTACTTATTTCATTATGTGGCCAATGGGACATCAGGCAAACCTCCTTTTATTCCAGAAAAATATGCTTTGTGCAAGAACAATACATATTGTAACGTTGTATGTTGTATGTTACTATTTCATTTTATTTAATTAAATTATTATTATTTTTTAATAATTAATTTTACTATTTGGGTGGATCAACGTTTTTTTGTTTTCTGTTTTTGTCTTCTTAGAAAAGTGTTGATAATTTATAATATTGGTATTTTCAAGAGGTATTCTAAATAAGAATGGGCTTATAACTGCTGCAATTACAATATTTTTGTTGAATATTGCCGCCGAAATGGTAGTTTTAGAGAGTAACCCAGGGGACATCACCATGGGAACAAGCAACAGAAAAAAGTTGATTGACCCATTTAATTCATGATAGGAGTGCCGGATAATCCAGCCTGAAGAGTTGACCTCTCTCATCACGTCGGTGCTGGTGAAGCTGGGGATCCTGTCGCAGCACCAGGACTCGCTGGCGGTGCTTCGGCCCGACGTGGCGAGGGTCCAGCTGGACACTGGGGACGGGGGGGTGGTGAGGATGGAGCTGGTCGAAGAGGTGGGACTAGGGTAGATCAGTAGATATTAAGGGGCCATCTTACACTAATCTAAACAATGATTGTACTATGGGTACTAGACAACGTTATATATTAATATAGATGCCACAAGCCAGATGGTCGGACGGCATTAAAAAGACGGCAGGGCCGACCTGGGGTACGATCGCCGCATCAAGAACAGTGCAAATCCATGCAAAAGGCTCACGTCCTGTACTGATATTTATAGACTTAGATCGTGATTTTTACTAAATGGGGAGAATCATATGAGGTATTCTCTGCTAGTCAACCTTAAAGCAATGCAGAAATATTGTAGGCGGTGCAACTAACTTCTAGTTAACTTAAAACATATTTATTATACTTGCGACACCTACATATAGATATAAACATACTAGCTTTTGCCCGCGACTACGCACGCGTGGAACTTGGGGCTTGTGCACAAATCACGTGAGGTTCGATAGGGGGGGAGGGGGGTCGCGAAAAAATCACGAAAGATCACGTTGGGGGAGGGAGGGGTATAACGAGACCTCACGTGTATTTTTCTACTATGAACGAAGACTAAGAAAAATCGATATTTTTTCTCGGTTTCGTTAAAAATAAATCTTCACTTGTTAAATACTTAAAATTTGGCGAGTCTATTTTACGAAATTCTGGCAAAAAAAATACACGTGAGGTAGTATGGGGGAGGGGGGGGGTTAGCAAAGAACCTCACCAAATATCACCAGGGGGGAGGGGGGGTCAAAAAGTAGCCGAAAAAACCTCACGTGATTTGTGCACAAGCCCTTGATAAAAGGGATTATTAAAAGCGCCTAAGCAAATGTAAGAGCAATTGTGCTTTTGGTCTAATAATTACATTTCCTACAGGGTCACCGCACCCCAACAGAAATGTTCACTCACTTTTCAATCTTTTTAGGTATAATTTCCAGGATGAAAACTATCCTATGTCCTTCCGCGGATCTTAAACTATCTCCATGCCAAATTTCATTAAAATCGATTCAGCGGTTTAAGCGTGAAGAGGTAACAGACAGACAGACAGACACACTTTCGCCTTTGTAATATTAGTATGGATAATATAGTCATCGTAGTTGTGTTAGGTTGTTAGTTGTTTTTATATTTCGATAAAATAAATAAATATTTTATTTTTTGTGTGTTTCCAGGACATCGAGGAAGCTGAGAGTCAAATGAGCAACTCGGAGCTGTTCGTGGTGGAGGAAGCTCCCCGCGCGCCACTTGAGGTCCCGAAGACGCGCCTCGTCGAGCCCAAGCCCAAGAAACCACCTAAAACGTGAGATTTATTTTATAACTAGCTGCGCCCCGCGGTGTTACCCGCTCATCCCACGGGAACACTAAATTTATTCGGGATTAAAAGTATCCTATGTCCTTTCCCGGGTCTCAAACTATCTCCATACCAAATTTCATCTAAGTCGGTTCAGCGGTTTAAGCGTGAAGAGGTAACAGACAGACACACTTTCGCATTTATAATATTAGTATGGATGGATACTCCACGCTCAGCCTGTTTACGTTCGGACTGCAGTGACCGCCCGCGATTTTATCCCCTTACCCGCTAATATCACATTTTGTCTGCCATACTAATGTATTTATTATAGAGTGTAATGCAATGTTCACTTAACTACTTACCTCGAAATCTGTTTTGGCGCCGCTTTCCAAAAAAGAAAGTAATATTTAAGTTTCTCATTAAGTGAATTGTATAAATTCTTATGAGAATAAATGATCTTTAAACCTATATCATTACAGTATTAGAATTACCAGAATTGTATCTTACATTTTGTCTACATAAAACTGCGTTTTTTTCCGCGGAAACGCTAAGTGATGGACACATGTGCAACACAAGCTCGATTTCAACTGCGTATGCATTCATTCCTATAAGATAGTCGATCCGATCTCTGTGATTAAATCAAGTCAATTTAGCATAAATTACAAATGACCGTACAATTTAAGGTCGTTTTTCACTTATTCCAGTTTGACAAACATTGATGTTAGAGTCCTGGACAAATTTTACATTCGTCTGCATTTGGCTGTTTAACAAATTAATCGATACCCTTCTAGAGTTTAGAAATCATCGTCAGCAGTAAATAGACATCATACTCGTAACTGCCGCTGTTGGATAGAAACCTCCCCCAAACAGCTTTTGCGCCGCCCGCATCCAGCGTATCAGATCGTCACTCCACCTTGTACAGAACTTATCTACATGATTGTATAATAAAGATCTATAGATATTATGGATAAGTACCGACGTTACTTGGCAGCGACCAAAATCAAAGATGTAATTTCATATCAGTACCGCAGCCACCGCGAGGTCACCATTACAGTATCAATTTTGATCAAAATCTCTCCCCCCGCCGCGCCAGTCACCTCATGTGTTCCTCTGCTCCGAGTCACTGACAGGACTGAGTGTTTCATATTTTTGTAAAAGAAAATCTATGATAAAAGATCAATGATCAAAGATCTATGGTATAATCGAATACGTAACTGGTTCGCTGGCTCAGCCTCGAGTCACAAATCTGTTAACTACCTAAATACGTTGAATTAAGTATAACTCTTATTGTAATCCTATTGACATGTAAAATTTTATTTTATCAATAAAACATTGAATTGAATTGAATTATTAAGAATATGTGTGTAGATAAAGTAGTGTATGCAACTGTACATAATTAGGTGTTAAAACACTCGTGTGATCCTATTATGAAACTCGCCTTCGGCTCGTCCCATAAAACCACACTTGTCGGCAGGCCAGGCTCGGGCGCGGCGCGCTGCGGCGAGTGCGGGCGCGCGCTGGCTTCGCGCTCCGCGCTGCGCCGCCACCTGCGCACGCACTCCGGCGAGCGGCCGTTCGCGTGCGCGCGCTGCCCGCGCAGCTTCGCGCAGAAGGAGGTCATGCTGCGGCACATGCTGGTGCATGAGGGTGAACATACCTATAGTATACATAGTAGCAGACTTGTCGCCAGGCCCCGCTCCGCGCTGCGCCGCCACCTGCGCACGCACTCCGGCGAGCGGCCGTTCGCGTGCGCGCGCTGCCCGCGCAGCTTCGCGCAGAAGGAGGTCATGCTGCGGCACATGCTGGTGCATGAGGGTGAACATACCTATAGTATACATAGTAGCAGACTTGTCGCCAGGCCCCGCTCCGCGCTGCGCCGCCACCTGCGCACGCACTCCGGCGAGCGGCCGTTCGCGTGCGCGCGCTGCCCGCGCAGCTTCGCGCAGAAGGAGGTCATGCTGCGGCACATGCTGGTGCATGAGGGTGAACATACCTATAGTATACATAGTAGCAGACTTGTCGCCAGGCCCCGCTCCGCGCTGCGCCGCCACCTGCGCACGCACTCCGGCGAGCGGCCGTTCGCGTGCGCGCGCTGCCCGCGCAGCTTCGCGCAGAAGGAGGTCATGCTGCGGCACATGCTGGTGCATGAGGGTGAACATACCTATAGTATACATAGTAGCAGACTTGTCGCCAGGCCCCGCTCCGCGCTGCGCCGCCACCTGCGCACGCACTCCGGCGAGCGGCCGTTCGCGTGCGCGCGCTGCCCGCGCAGCTTCGCGCAGAAGGAGGTCATGCTGCGGCACATGCTGGTGCATGAGGGTGAACATACCTATAGTATACATAGTAGCAGACTTGTCGCCAGGCCCCGCTCCGCGCTGCGCCGCCACCTGCGCACGCACTCCGGCGAGCGGCCGTTCGCGTGCGCGCGCTGCCCGCGCAGCTTCGCGCAGAAGGAGGTCATGCTGCGGCACATGCTGGTGCATGAGGGTGAACATACCTATAGTATACATAGTAGCAGACTTGTCGCCAGGCCCCGCTCCGCGCTGCGCCGCCACCTGCGCACGCACTCCGGCGAGCGGCCGTTCGCGTGCGCGCGCTGCCCGCGCAGCTTCGCGCAGAAGGAGGTCATGCTGCGGCACATGCTGGTGCATGAGGGTGAACATACCTATAGTATACATAGTAGCAGACTTGTCGCCAGGCCCCGCTCCGCGCTGCGCCGCCACCTGCGCACGCACTCCGGCGAGCGGCCGTTCGCGTGCGCGCGCTGCCCGCGCAGCTTCGCGCAGAAGGAGGTCATGCTGCGGCACATGCTGGTGCATGAGGGTGAACATACCTATAGTATACATAGTAGCAGACTTGTCGCCAGGCCCCGCTCCGCGCTGCGCCGCCACCTGCGCACGCACTCCGGCGAGCGGCCGTTCGCGTGCGCGCGCTGCCCGCGCAGCTTCGCGCAGAAGGAGGTCATGCTGCGGCACATGCTGGTGCATGAGGGTGAACATACCTATAGTATACATAGTAGCAGACTTGTCGCCAGGCCCCGCTCCGCGCTGCGCCGCCACCTGCGCACGCACTCCGGCGAGCGGCCGTTCGCGTGCGCGCGCTGCCCGCGCAGCTTCGCGCAGAAGGAGGTCATGCTGCGGCACATGCTGGTGCATGAGGGTGAACATACCTATAGTATACATAGTAGCAGACTTGTCGCCAGGCCCCGCTCCGCGCTGCGCCGCCACCTGCGCACGCACTCCGGCGAGCGGCCGTTCGCGTGCGCGCGCTGCCCGCGCAGCTTCGCGCAGAAGGAGGTCATGCTGCGGCACATGCTGGTGCATGAGGGTGAACATACCTATAGTATACATAGTAGCAGACTTGTCGCCAGGCCCCGCTCCGCGCTGCGCCGCCACCTGCGCACGCACTCCGGCGTGCGGCCGTTCGCGTGCGCGCGCTGCCCGCGCAGCTTCGCGCAGAAGGAGGTCATGCTGCGGCACATGCTGGTGCATGAGGGTGAACATACCTATAGTATACATAGTAGCAGACTTGTCGCCAGGCCCCGCTCCGCGCTGCGCCGCCACCTGCGCACGCACTCCGGCGAGCGGCCGTTCGCGTGCGCGCGCTGCCCGCGCAGCTTCGCGCAGAAGGAGGTCATGCTGCGGCACATGCTGGTGCATGAGGGTGAACATACCTATAGTATACATAGTAGCAGACTTGTCGCCAGGCCCCGCTCCGCGCTGCGCCGCCACCTGCGCACGCACTCCGGCGAGCGGCCGTTCGCGTGCGCGCGCTGCCCGCGCAGCTTCGCGCAGAAGGAGGTCATGCTGCGGCACATGCTGGTGCATGAGGGTGAACATACCTATAGTATACATAGTAGCAGACTTGTCGCCAGGCCCCGCTCCGCGCTGCGCCGCCACCTGCGCACGCACTCCGGCGAGCGGCCGTTCGCGTGCGCGCGCTGCCCGCGCAGCTTCGCGCAGAAGGAGGTCATGCTGCGGCACATGCTGGTGCATGAGGGTGAACATACCTATAGTATACATAGTAGCAGACTTGTCGCCAGGCCCCGCTCCGCGCTGCGCCGCCACCTGCGCACGCACTCCGGCGAGCGGCCGTTCGCGTGCGCGCGCTGCCCGCGCAGCTTCGCGCAGAAGGAGGTCATGCTGCGGCACATGCTGGTGCATGAGGGTGAACATACCTATAGTATACATAGTAGCAGACTTGTCGCCAGGCCCCGCTCCGCGCTGCGCCGCCACCTGCGCACGCACTCCGGCGAGCGGCCGTTCGCGTGCGCGCGCTGCCCGCGCAGCTTCGCGCAGAAGGAGGTCATGCTGCGGCACATGCTGGTGCATGAGGGTGAACATACCTATAGTATACATAGTAGCAGACTTGTCGCCAGGCCCCGCTCCGCGCTGCGCCGCCACCTGCGCACGCACTCCGGCGAGCGGCCGTTCGCGTGCGCGCGCTGCCCGCGCAGCTTCGCGCAGAAGGAGGTCATGCTGCGGCACATGCTGGTGCATGAGGGTGAACATACCTATAGTATACATAGTAGCAGACTTGTCGCCAGGCCCCGCTCCGCGCTGCGCCGCCACCTGCGCACGCACTCCGGCGAGCGGCCGTTCGCGTGCGCGCGCTGCCCGCGCAGCTTCGCGCAGAAGGAGGTCATGCTGCGGCACATGCTGGTGCATGAGGGTGAACATACCTATAGTATACATAGTAGCAGACTTGTCGCCAGGCCCCGCTCCGCGCTGCGCCGCCACCTGCGCACGCACTCCGGCGAGCGGCCGTTCGCGTGCGCGCGCTGCCCGCGCAGCTTCGCGCAGAAGGAGGTCATGCTGCGGCACATGCTGGTGCATGAGGGTGAACATACCTATAGTATACATAGTAGCAGACTTGTCGCCAGGCCCCGCTCCGCGCTGCGCCGCCACCTGCGCACGCACTCCGGCGAGCGGCCGTTCGCGTGCGCGCGCTGCCCGCGCAGCTTCGCGCAGAAGGAGGTCATGCTGCGGCACATGCTGGTGCATGAGGGTGAACATACCTATAGTATACATAGTAGCAGACTTGTCGCCAGGCCCCGCTCCGCGCTGCGCCGCCACCTGCGCACGCACTCCGGCGAGCGGCCGTTCGCGTGCGCGCGCTGCCCGCGCAGCTTCGCGCAGAAGGAGGTCATGCTGCGGCACATGCTGGTGCATGAGGGTGAACATACCTATAGTATACATAGTAGCAGACTTGTCGCCAGGCCCCGCTCCGCGCTGCGCCGCCACCTGCGCACGCACTCCGGCGAGCGGCCGTTCGCGTGCGCGCGCTGCCCGCGCAGCTTCGCGCAGAAGGAGGTCATGCTGCGGCACATGCTGGTGCATGAGGGTGAACATACCTATAGTATACATAGTAGCAGACTTGTCGCCAGGCCCCGCTCCGCGCTGCGCCGCCACCTGCGCACGCACTCCGGCGAGCGGCCGTTCGCGTGCGCGCGCTGCCCGCGCAGCTTCGCGCAGAAGGAGGTCATGCTGCGGCACATGCTGGTGCATGAGGGTGAACATACCTATAGTACACTACAGTATAAGTTTTAGTTTTAGAAAAAGTAAAGCAGCAAACTATTTGCAACTAAAATAATAACTTGTCAGCGATTAAATATTTTGGCAATCATTTATATTAAATGAGATTTAAACTAAGGGTATTTTAAAATTCAAATAATGGCAGCTACTTTAAGGTAGCAAAAATGATAAAACGGATTACTGAAATCATAGGCGAGGTACTATAAATAATGACTTGGCGACTAATATTAGCAGAAGATCCGACTCGGCCGGGTTAGGTTAGGTTGGTTTTTTTTTTATATCCCTAAAAAGCGCTCCTTTTATTTTTTTTATGACCTTGATTTATTTTATATGCAATCTCCATTGAACAATTAGAGTAGGCCATTTTCAACTTTTTATCCGCTGTCATGTTTCCGCTTAATTAGTTAATTCAGTCGCCAAACTCGATGCTAGTTTATATTGAAACAAAGCCGAAAATTGATTACTTAGCTGCTACTTTTTACTTTATACTAGTCTCCGCAATTAGTCGCCAACTTATTATTTTTGCTACCCCCTTTAATTTTTTATAAATCCCTAAATCAGATTAATTTGTCGCCGCGTTAAATACATGCCTAAGTTTTATAGTGTAAAATGTTAATATTCGTACTATCTTGTACTGTTGACAGACGTGCGGCCGCACAAGTGCTCGTCGTGCAGCAAGAGCTTCACGCAGCGCAACGCGCTGGCGCTGCACGCGCGCTCGCACCTGCCGCCGCACGAGCGCGCGCTGGCGCTGCACAGCTGCCCGCACTGCCCCAAGCTGTTCCTCTACGCGTCCGGTACCGCACTCTGTTAGCCCTGCACGTGTAGCACAGCTGCACGCGGCGCTGCACAGCTGCCCGCACTGCCCCAAGCTGTTCCTCTACGCGTCCGGTACCGCACTCTGTTAGCCCTGCACGTGTAGCACAGCTGCACGCGGCGCTGCACAGCTGCCCGCACTGCCCCAAGCTGTTCCTCTACGCGTCCGGTACCGCACTCTGTTAGCCCTGCACGTGTAGCACAGCTGCACGCGGCGCTGCACAGCTGCCCGCACTGCCCCAAGCTGTTCCTCTACGCGTCCGGTACCGCACTCTGTTAGCCCTGCACGTGTAGCACAGCTGCACGCGGCGCTGCACAGCTGCCCGCACTGCCCCAAGCTGTTCCTCTACGCGTCCGGTACCGCACTCTGTTAGCCCTGCACGTGTAGCACAGCTGCACGCGGCGCTGCACAGCTGCCCGCACTGCCCCAAGCTGTTCCTCTACGCGTCCGGTACCGCACTCTGTTAGCCCTGCACGTGTAGCACAGCTGCACGCGGCGCTGCACAGCTGCCCGCACTGCCCCAAGCTGTTCCTCTACGCGTCCGGTACCGCACTCTGTTAGCCCTGCACGTGTAGCACAGCTGCACGCGGCGCTGCACAGCTGCCCGCACTGCCCCAAGCTGTTCCTCTACGCGTCCGGTACCGCACTCTGTTAGCCCTGCACGTGTAGCACAGCTGCACGCGGCGCTGCACAGCTGCCCGCACTGCCCCAAGCTGTTCCTCTACGCGTCCGGTACCGCACTCTGTTAGCCCTGCACGTGTAGCACAGCTGCACGCGGCGCTGCACAGCTGCCCGCACTGCCCCAAGCTGTTCCTCTACGCGTCCGGTACCGCACTCTGTTAGCCCTGCACGTGTAGCACAGCTGCACGCGGCGCTGCACAGCTGCCCGCACTGCCCCAAGCTGTTCCTCTACGCGTCCGGTACCGCACTCTGTTAGCCCTGCACGTGTAGCACAGCTGCACGCGGCGCTGCACAGCTGCCCGCACTGCCCCAAGCTGTTCCTCTACGCGTCCGGTACCGCACTCTGTTAGCCCTGCACGTGTAGCACAGCTGCACGCGGCGCTGCACAGCTGCCCGCACTGCCCCAAGCTGTTCCTCTACGCGTCCGGTACCGCACTCTGTTAGCCCTGCACGTGTAGCACAGCTGCACGCGGCGCTGCACAGCTGCCCGCACTGCCCCAAGCTGTTCCTCTACGCGTCCGGTACCGCACTCTGTTAGCCCTGCACGTGTAGCACAGCTGCACGCGGCGCTGCACAGCTGCCCGCACTGCCCCAAGCTGTTCCTCTACGCGTCCGGTACCGCACTCTGTTAGCCCTGCACGTGTAGCACAGCTGCACGCGGCGCTGCACAGCTGCCCGCACTGCCCCAAGCTGTTCCTCTACGCGTCCGGTACCGCACTCTGTTAGCCCTGCACGTGTAGCACAGCTGCACGCGGCGCTGCACAGCTGCCCGCACTGCCCCAAGCTGTTCCTCTACGCGTCCGGTACCGCACTCTGTTAGCCCTGCACGTGTAGCACAGCTGCACGCGGCGCTGCACAGCTGCCCGCACTGCCCCAAGCTGTTCCTCTACGCGTCCGGTACCGCACTCTGTTAGCCCTGCACGTGTAGCACAGCTGCACGCGGCGCTGCACAGCTGCCCGCACTGCCCCAAGCTGTTCCTCTACGCGTCCGGTACCTTCTGTTAGCCCTGCACGTCTAACACAGCTTTCTGCTATGCAGGATCGTCATACTATTATAAAATTGTAGATTTGCATATAAAATCTGTTTTCTATGGCGGGGGTCATGATTTCTGGAAAAATCTTGATAGCGTGATGTAGGATCGTCATTTGTTTTGCATTGCGGTGCCGTGCCACCTGTTGGTCAAAATTTACTTTGTCCTTTCATCGCGACGAAACGGATGTACCTACACATTTTAACCAATTACGGTATAAGGATAGCTGACATCCAAAGATGGTTTTAGGATACTTTTTACACGTCTACTGTACACAAAAAAATACGCGAACGAAGTTGCGGGGGGATGGGGGGATGTTGATTTAAACTCGCATAAATTTCACACATTATTATTACTATAGGTCTTTCCCGCCATATGATGACACATTCCGGCCGGGTGTACGTGTGCGGCGCGTGTCGGCGGCAGTTCGCAGACAAAAGCTCCGTGCTGCGCCACCACCGCGCGCGACACGCGCACCTGCAGGAACCCGCGGAACCCGAGACAGTGGAACCCGAGCACAAGGACGAGGCGGAAGTAACTAGCGGGTAACAACCAGAGCTCCGTGCTGCTCCACCACCGCACTAGACACGCCCACCTGCAAGAACCCGCGGAACCCGAGACTGTAGAACCCGAGCACAAGGACGAGGCGGAAGTAACTAGCGGGTAACAACCAGAGCTCCGTGTTGCTCCACCACCGCACTAGACACGCCCACCTGCAGGAACCCGCGGAACCCGAGACTGTAGAACCCGAGCACAAGGACGAGGCGGAAGGAACTAGCGGGTAACAACCAGAGCTCCGTGCTGCGCCACCAGCGCACTAGACACGCGCAGCTGCAGGAACCCGCGGAACCCGAGACCGTGGAACCCGAACACAAGGGCGAGGCGGAAGGAACTAGCGGGTAACAACCAGAGCTCCGTGCTGCTCCACCACCGCACTAGACACGCCCACCTGCAGGAACCCGCGGAACCCGAGACTGTAGAACCCAAGCACAAGGACGAGGCGGAAGGAACTAGCGGGTAACAACTAGAGCTCCGTGCTGCTCCACCACCGCACTACACACGCCCACCTGCAGGAACCCGCGGAACCCGAGACCGTGGAACCCGAGCACAAGGGCGAGGCGGAAGGAACTAGCGGGTAACAACCAGAGCTCCGTGCTGCGCCACCAGCACACTAGACACGCGCACCTGCAGAAACCCGCGGAACCCGAGCCCGTAAAACCCGAGCACAAAGACGTGGCGCCGGATGAAACTGGCGGGTATTACCAGCTATAGTCTAATCGCGTTGGTTTGAAACTCGGTGAGCTTGATTGTTTGATCATTATTGGAACGATAACAGATCCAACCTGTGCAATAACTGTCCCGGCGGTAGAAACTTACTGAACACGGAAAATATGATAATTTTCAAACATCTTGAATTTTTTTTTAGAGCCACAGAAAAATTACTTATTAAAAATTAAAAGTGAAACTTTATTCTGTCAACAAGGGAGGTTATTCCTAACTATTATATAATAAATAAAACCTCAAGATTTATGAAAAAAATTATCCATTCCCCATAGTGTAGATAGAACTAGCGGGAAATGTACTTGAATGAGCAGTTTGTGTTTGCAGCTACCAGTGATAAATTGGTAATTACTTACGAATATAAAAATGTATAGGAATGTGAATAATATAGCATAATATTTTACATGAAAATGAACACTTAAAGAGATTATTTATTTGATTTATTTGTCTCGTGAAAGGGAGATCAATTGATTGTACACGAAAATCGGTTGGGTTGTTATAATTATTTTATAATATTATTAAATATTTATTGCCTACGAAATCTAGTGTGCTGTCATATATTTCAACTATAAAGCTGATGGTCAGTATGAAGGGAATCCGGGTCTGATTATTTTATAATGCCAAGACTATCGCGCGTGATTCGCGGTTCAGCAGCAATCCATCGAACCCGAGATGGTGGAACCCGAGGCCGTAGAGGTCACATGAAATTGGAATCAAATCACAGATAAAATATGAAAGTGTACCTCAGAAATTAAACGATGTAAACAAGCAAGTAATTTTTAGGTCCTTGCGTTGAACAAATCTTTTGTCTTTTTCTTATTATTCCATAGAGGTACGCTTATAAGTTCGAGGGAGACAATTCACTATAGAAAGGCTGCGCATTAAGACATGCATGCTAGGAATTGAAAAGGTAACAATAAAAGTACAGCGAAACGAATCGTATGTATAAATCATTCAATAAAACTTCTCAATAGCATTTTAGCATTAGACAATTTATTCAATTTGTCAAAATCTGACGGACTCCACATATTATGTATTTTTTATCTGTATGATAAGACTGAAAACTATTTCTTTACTATTCTGTATCGTATAGACTGTATAGGTACGCTTATTTTCTTAGCGCACCAATAACAAATACATGAGCACTGTGAAGCAATATCAATAATCGAATTTTGGTCCAACTTGTTGTAATATAAATGTAATGAAATAAAATAAGTAAAACTACCTATTTGCAGGTCGCTGCAGTCAGGCGACCCCGAACCTGTGTTGTGTTATTAAAATAAAATCAAGGTGATTCAGATAATTATATTAAATAAGTATATTATATTTTCAAATGAAGTTGATGAATTTGACCTTGGAATGTCTACTAATAGAACATTTCTTTTATGATTATACAAAACCAATAATAATAATAAGTTTAATTCAATGACCGTGTAAAGAAAACATGGGGCACTACATATTTTCATTGTATTTTGCAATAGTAATATCACTATGAATATCTGTTTATTAACTTTTCATAGTAATTCTAAAATTGGTCGGGTATTGTAATCTAGTCAAATGTTTTTCGTTTTTATATTTTCTTTCCTAATGAAATAAACTGCTTATGAAATAAACTACTAGATGATGTAGTAATAACTGTTTTCCATCATCGTAATCACATCGTAATTCATCGGTCACGGCTAACTGGGAGTCTGGCGACGCCGCCAGATACAATATCTTACTGAGAAAATGTAATAGCTTAGCGTCCCCAAGTGAGAGCTTCCATACTCTTCAATATAGTGGAGTCAGGTGCGTTTTACCTCGGATTTTTGATTGGATGAACAAAATTAAAAAACATGGAAATGTTTAGCTAATAAGTAACATGTATTTTAATAAAATTTTATTTCGTTCCTCTGATCAAAGTTTCATAATTTTGGATTCGGTAGCTCGCGACGTCGCTGTGGCGTCCCCGTGAAGCGGGGGACTTAGTGTCTTCCAATTTCATTGCATTTAGTTTTGACCACTTACCTGAAGTCACTGTACAGATAAAACCTTCTCGGTAGCCTTGCCGGCCGGTGCATACTCCTATATGAGAATAAATGTATATGTATGTAAATTTAACTACCACTTAATACAATTAAGTGCATATGTGATAAGTATTCAAATAAAACACAACTTTTACTTAATCGTTTTATTGGAAAAAAATTCACAGTAGTTGAAAGGCAACATGGTATTGTATAATTTTAGAAAATAATGACAAGATATAAATAGTTTGGCGTGACCGTGTCGCCTGTCGACCGGACGACAATCGCACGACAATCGGCGGCACCGGCGACACTTAGACTCGGAACATGCGACGGATGGCACTTCAAACAAAACAGAACGCTCGCTAATATAATTTCGAAACTAAGTTCACGCCAACCGCATTGTAACTTATGGAATGCCTTTTATACACTTAACAATTAAATATACGCTTCCTTATAAGCATACAATTAAACTGAAGCTTTCGAATTTTGTTCAAGAGACAGAAAGAGCTACGGGTACGATAATTACACTTGAACCGATATCAACTCCTACGGCTAAATATAAATGATTATAAAAATAAATAAGGGGCAACTCCGCGGCCCGCTCCCGTCGCCGCTTGAGCAGGACTCACTAAGTATCGTCCAATATCCGTGTTCACGCCGAGAGCGGAACCGCGCCGACGCGACCGCCGACATCGGCCGGGCTCTCTCACTCGCACCTTTACAAAGTGAAGAGGACAGGACGACCGATGTCCCGGGCGACGGTCGGATAGACCCCGCCCTCTACACTAGTCCCTATACTAGTCAACAGGCAACTATAACATACCTAACACAAATAAACATTACTGATAACGCGACGCACAGAGCACTTTATTTATGACTCGCATAATTTCCCAACATACAACTATCAGTTAGAAATAAAATCAAAATTATTTAAAATAATTATTAATAATAAAAACAAGCCGGTGTGCCGTCGTGGTTTGTAAATGTTATTTAAAATATGGTTAAAACGTGATTCTCTTCAAGTAAAATGTATACATATTCGGTTATAGCACATTATGGTCTAAAATAAAATTACTATTAAGTAATAATCAATATTTACATATAGTCCCGACTGACACCGCGAGTGGCGCGTGACGTCACGCGACGTGTCGTGACGTCACGTCACGTGACGCGCGGCGCACGAGCTCGCCTCTCGCTATACGAATAAGGTTCAAGTTCGAAATGCTCAGGGCTATTCGGACGGTTTTGCCTCACGCTACTAGCGACGGTCTATTCCCAGCATTCAATATTTAAATATTGGATTTTGATCCAAAAATGTACTTGAAACTATTAGTTTCTGAATCGACCGCGCCCTCTTACAAATATGACCTTTACCCCATTACAATAAATACTATTATTGCATACACTTACAGTAGTCGATTACAATTTATAAATCGAGAATAAAATTCTCTAAAAATACATTCGACGGACCATACATACAAATAGTTTATATGCAATAGCATCTGCTAAAACTATAGACAGTTTTGTAAATAGATTTAATTATTAGAATAATTGATTGAGATACTTTCGATCGCAACTCGAAAATACCATCATTTTAAGTAGTTTATTCACGGAATAAAGAATAAATTGTATCGTCTATACTTTTGGCAGACTATTGCCCGACATTTTTCAATAATTTGTGTATATTTTACTCAAAATTGGCAGCATTAGGGTAGCGAAATATCGCTGCATTTCCGACGTTGCCAGTTAGGCCGTCCTTAACTACGATATGTTTAAAAATGCTTACAAACTTGGTCCAAACGCAGATTGGTGGGAATTTTGCGCAAAAGTAACCGTCCAACGCTAAGCTAAACAGAGTTTTAGTGACAAACATTGTATATTTAGTCTAGTTTTTATTTTAAGATTATAAAATTGACCGTTAATCTCTAGTTTAGCTTGGCGAGTTGACCCTACGCTACGAACGAATGTCGCGCCACCCCTACACCTCTATCATAACTTTGCACCCGACTCTTTGTCGCGCGACATACAGTACCTGTCACTTTCCTTTCAATACCGTGTGAGCATGACAGATGAAGATGGGTCGCGGTAAGATACGCTACAGTTACATAGTATCGTAGTCGCTTTAAAACAGGCAACAGTCTTTAGTTATACAAACTGTTTAACTTCGATAAAGGTTTTAACTGGCGATTAACACTTAGGCATTGCTGGTTATAATTCTTGCATTTCTCAAGTTGTGTATAAAATTAGTCTCATTCTTAAGGCAGCTTCGATGGGCTCGCGAAATGCAGGAACTATGAAATGGAATTGTGATAGCGCAGTGTTATATGCGACGCGGCCTCATGGCTCAGTTTCATTGGTCGATATACAGCATTCGGGGACTACCGCAGACGGTATAACGACCAGTGAAACTCATAATGGCATGCGTTTTGGAAATCCACCGCACCCCGCATGCGGACCCTATCGACCAATGAAACTGAGCCATCAAGCTGCAATGTCCCAATCAACGAGTAGCCAACATTTAATTCCCTTGACAATTCTCAGCATGATATAATATCTTTTTAAGCCCAAAGTTTGGAGCATTTCGGCTTTACCAGACTCGCACCAGTTCGATTTAATCTTACTCAAACGCTTGCGTTATAAAGAGTTTGAGTCAGTGAACATTCGATTTAATACTTAGGCTAGCTACCATCTATTCCGAGTATAAAGCTTACTTTAAGATTAAAACGTCCGAATATACATTTGAATTGCAGAGCAAGCTTTAAACCGGGAATAAACCCGTCGAATCGAACAATCTATGCTCATAATTGAAGGATCCTGGTCACGGAATCAAATTGTAACGCGACCCGTCGGCTGACCTCTATCGGCAGGTTACATGTTCTCGAACTGGTCGACGCGGCGCTTGGTGTTGCCCTTGCGTGAGTCAGTGAACATTCGATTTAATACTTAGGCTAGCATCTATTCCGAGTATAAAGCTTACTTTAAGATTAAAACGTCCGAATATACATTTGAATTGCAGAGCAAGCTTTAAACCGGGAATAAACCCGTCGAATCGAACAATCTATGCTCATAATTGAAGGATCCTGGTCACGGAATCAAATTGTAACGCGACCCGTCGGCTGCTCTCTATCGGCAGGTTACATGTTCTCGAACTGGTCGACGCGGCGCTTGGTGTTGCCCTTGCGTGAGTCAGTGAACATTCGATTTAATACTTAGGCTAGCATCTATTCCGAGTATAAAGCTTACTTTAAGATTAAAACGTCCGAATATACATTTGAATTGCAGAGCAAGCTTTAAACCGGGAATAAACCCGTCGAATCGAACAATCTACGCTCATAATTGAAGGATCCTGGTCACGGAATCAAATTGTAACGCGACCCGTCGGCTGCCCTGTATCGGCAGGTTACATGTTCTCGAACTGGTCGACGCGGCGCTTGGTGTTGCCCTTGCGTGAGTCAGTGAACATTCGATTTAATACTTAGGCTAGCATCTATTCCGAGTATAAAGCTTACTTTAAGATTAAAACGTCCGAATATACATTTGAATTGCAGAGCAAGCTTTAAACCGGGAATAAACCCGTCGAATCGAACAATCTATGCTCATAATTGAAGGATCCTGGTCACGGAATCAAATTGTAACGCGACCCGTCGGCTGCCCTGTATCGGCAGGTTACATGTTCTCGAACTGGTCGACGCGGCGCTTGGTGTTGCCCTTGCGGATTTCGCGCAGCGTCTTGTACTTGTCGCGGCCCTGGCGCACGTTCTCGCGGTGGATCTTGTCCATGGCCGTCTCCTTGGTCTCGTCGCGCGATTGCGCCAGGTCTTGTTTCAGGGCCTGAGGGGAAAAGTTTCATCAGTAATGGTTACATTTTGTATGTGTTGCGGATGCATTTATCATAAAATGGTTATGGCTATCCCATGGGCTGCACTGACAGTATACATTCTTGACTCGGAAGTAGTTAGACAGTGACGAATGTTACTTGTCAGGCGTTCAATAAATTTTCGTCTAGTCTTTTTAGGGTTCCGTACCCAAAGGGTAAAAACGGGACCCTATTACTGAGACTTCGCTGTCCGTCCGTCCGTCCGTCCGTCCATCCGTCCGTCCGTCCGTCTGTCACCAGGCTGTATCTCAACAACGGTGATAGCTAGACAGTTGAAATTTTCACAGATGATGTATTTCTATTGCCGCTATAACAACAAATACTAAAAATAAAATAAAATAAATATTTAAGGGGGGCTCCCATACAACAAACTTGTTATAGATTATATATATGTATAGGTACGGAACCCTTCATGCGCGAGTCGGGCTCGCACTTGCCCAATTTTTTTATACCGATCGCCTCGTGGTCTTGGTGTTCTGGAAGCGGGGTCATACCTTGAGCTGGCTGTGCAGGCGCTCGTTCCGCTCGGCGAGCGTGCGGCGGTCGGCCACGGGGTCGACCAGGTCGTCGGGCGCGGAGCTCAGCTCCTGCGTGCCGGCGTCCGAGCCGCCGTCCGAGCCCGCGTCGTCCTTGCCTTCCGTCAGTGGTGATGTCATACCTTGAGCTGGCTGTGCAGGCGCTCGTTCCGCTCGGCGAGCGTGCGGCGGTCGGCCACGGGGTCGACCAGGTCGTCGGGCGCGGAGCTCAGCTCCTGCGTGCCGGCGTCCGAGCCGCCGTCCGAGCCCGCGTCGTCCTTGCCTTCCGTCAGTGGTGATGTCATACCTTGAGCTGGCTGTGCAGGCGCTCGTTCCGCTCGGCGAGCGTGCGGCGGTCGGCCACGGGGTCGACCAGGTCGTCGGGCGCGGAGCTCAGCTCCTGCGTGCCGGCGTCCGAGCCGCCGTCCGAGCCCGCGTCGTCCTTGCCTTCCGTCAGTGGTGATGTCATACCTTGAGCTGGCTGTGCAGGCGCTCGTTCCGCTCGGCGAGCGTGCGGCGGTCGGCCACGGGGTCGACCAGGTCGTCGGGCGCGGAGCTCAGCTCCTGCGTGCCGGCGTCCGAGCCGCCGTCCGAGCCCGCGTCGTCCTTGCCCTCCGCCACGTGGTGATGCACCGGCGTCACGGCCGCCGCCAGCATGGCTGCAGCCTCGTCCTGTGGGGAAATACAAAACAGTATAGTTTAGTAGTCAAATAGTATAGTTTCGGATAGTATTGATCCTAAGAATCATATTTCCGTTAGCAGACCTAGAATAGCAAATTGATAAAATGTTTACTATGAAGGTTTTGCTAAATACTTTGCTTGATTTCGGAAGACCAACATCCTCCTAGCCTTTGTCCCATTTTTTGAGAATGAATTCTCAATCGGGGTCGGCTACCTAAATCCCAAGATGTGGCGTAGGCACTAGTTTTTACGCAAGCGACCGCCATCTGACCTTCCAACCCAGAGGGAAAACTAGGCCTTATTGGGCTTAGGTGGTTTCCTCACGATGTTTTCCTTCACCGAAAAGCGAGTAGTAAATATCAAATGACATTCCGTACATAAGTTCCGAAAAACTCATTGGTACGGGCCGGGTTCGAACCCGCGACCTCCGGATTGAAAGTCGCATGCCCTAACCACTACGCTACCACCGCTTCTGTTGATTCCGGAAGATGATTGTCAATTAAGGTCTTCGCACATTATAACAACTCAACGGCGACTCGATTCTACGCCAAATATTGAAATTTAAGCCCTATGTCATATTAACTAGGTTTAATTTCGACGATGCACCGACGCGTCGTCCACTCGTCGTCCACTAAAAATATCATTTTTTGAAATTAAACCTAGTTAATATGACATAGGGCTTAAATTTCAATATTTGGCATAGAATCAAGTCGCTGTTGAGTTGTTATAATGTGCGAAGACCTTTATGATGACAGTAGGAGTACGCACCTGCTGCCGCCGCGCCTCCTCCACCTCCTCCTGCAGCCGGCGCGTCTCGGTGTCCTTCTCCTCCACCTCCTGCTGGATGCGCGACACCTCCTCCTGCTTGCTGCGGATCTCCTCCTCCAGCTCCCCCCCTCCATGTTCTACCACAGCCCGGGTACGCACCTGCTGCCGCCGCGCCTCCTCCACCTCCTCCTGCAGCCGGCGCGTCTCGGTGTCCTTCTCCTCCACCTCCTGCTGGATGCGCGACACCTCCTCCTGCTTGCTGCGGATCTCCTCCTCCAGCTCCCCCCCTCCATGTTCTATCACAGTACGCGGGTACGCACCTGCTGCCGCCGCGCCTCCTCCACCTCCTCCTGCAGCCGGCGCGTCTCGGTGTCCTTCTCCTCCACCTCCTGCTGGATGCGCGACACCTCCTCCTGCTTGCTGCGGATCTCCTCCTCCAGCTTCGCGCGCTCCGCCGCTTCCATGTTCTGCAATTATGTTACAAATACGTTCATACATTGTTAAGCCGATGTAAACGTATGCTATCCTCGCTTTTTAGGGTTTCGTAGTCAACTAGGAACCCTTATAGTTTCGCCATGTCCGTCCGTCCGCGGTTTAGCTTCGTGATCATTAGTACTATAAAACTGAAATTTGGTATGAGTATGTGTATGTATCACGCCGATAAAACGGTAAAATAAAAACCAAACTACACCTAAAGAGGGGGTGTTTTTTTTTCGTTCCATCACACTAGCGTGTGCGGTGTCGTTTAATAGGTCTTTTAAAAATAATAGGAGTCTCCGAACATTATTTTTTGATAAAGTCAGTAGTTTTGTAAATACTTGCTCCGAAAATCCAAAAAATAGCGTCGTTCCTGTAAATAGTGCCCAAACCCACCCTGGGCCGAGTAAAAATCCAACGTAATGTAAAGAGGACTTAGGCAGTGGCTGTACCTTGGTCTCCTCGAGGCGCGTCATCATGGCCTGCAGCTCGTTCTGGCGCTGCTCCAGCTCCTCCTTGGCGGCCTGCAGCTGGCGCAGCTGCTCCTCCAGCCGCCGGATCATGTCCTGGGCCTCGATCAGGTTCGCCTGCAAACAAAATAGGTTTCTGTCAAAATAGTACATTTTACAACTAGTGTGAAAAGAATGTCTTTTTACCACTAGTACCGAGGTATCTTGCCACGAGCTGAAAGCGAGTGGCAAGACTCGGTACGAGTAGTAAAAAGACATTTCACACGTGTTGTAAACGACGTTTTTTAATGCAATTGCGAAAAAATAACAAATTAATATATCATTGCGATAACATATGCTTGCTTCGAAGTTATTTTTGAACGAACCCATACTTTACAAATGACATGGTACATTAAGACCATCATCATCGTCATCGCCATCGCCATCGCCATCGTCATCGTCATCGTCATCGCCATCGCCATCGCCATCGCCATCGCTATCGCCATCGCCATCGTCATCGTCATCGTCATCGTCATCGTCATCATCATCACTGACATTCGAAACTCAGTTAGTTACTGCGTTTCGAAAGTATAGTTTGGAACTAAAAAGTAAAAAGCACTAGTTCGAGAAAATGAGCTTCTCGCACGCTACGCAGCCACAAAAAGTACCACTTTTTGAGCAACTGTATTAAAAATGTCATTTTAGTGGCAAGCTTTTATAGCCAACTGTACTTTTCTTTGGATATCCATCAAATGCTCACTGAGACGATTCTAAAGAGCCCAAGCTCGGTAGGATTGCTTTTTGTATTATAGAGTTCCTATGGCCACCTTCCGGATCCATCATCAGATCAGCCCCATGGTACCATATTATTGTATAGTCATCAAAGTTAAGTAAGTATGCAAAATTTCAGCTCAATCGGTTGAAGATATCTGCTTCAAAATTTAGTTGCAAGATTTCACCCGAACAAACATACTTTAAACATACCATGCAAGTTAAATAAAAGCTTTAAATATACATACTTCACATAATGGACCAAATATACCGGCTGTCCTAACGACATGGCTAGACCTATAGTTTGGTTTCAATTGCTGAGCAAAATATCCTTACTATTCCCTTACACAAAAATTCGAAAGCACTAAGAAACGGATAAAAGAGGAAAAGTAAAGACCTGTTAGAATAAAACAAAGTCAGAAAGTAATCCATACTAATATTATAAATGCGAAAGTGTGTCTGTCTGTCTGTTACCTCTTCACGCTTAAACCGCTGAACCGAATTAGATGAAATTTGGTATGGTGATAAATTGAGACCCGGGAAAGGACATAGGATACTTTTCATCCCGAATAAATTTAGTGTTCCCGTGGAATGAGCGGGTAACACAGCAGGCACAGCTAGTTTTTCATAAATTATTGGTTTTTCAATGGATTCCGAATGTTTCTTCAAAATTGAAAATCTGGGAATTGAGCTTCAGTATCGATATCCTCGGTACAGAGTGTCGGAGAGTACGGCACCTGCTTTCACTCACTCTAGGTGTTACTGACAGTCCTCTTTGCAGAGGTTGCATGGAGGCCGAAGAGACAGCCACCCACGTCATTCTCGAATGTCCTGGTGTGGCCAGATACCGGGCACAACACCTCGGGTCTCTGAGGTCACTCCCAGAAGTCGTCGGCAACATCAAGGGACTGCTAGGCTTTCTGGTGGAGTTGGGTTGGCAAGAGTAGTGCCGGCAACCCTTCACGCAAAATAGGCGCATTGTAAGACGTCGAGTTGCGGATAACTAGCCCGCTATAACCTATATACGGCACCTGCGAGCGCTCCATCTCCTCCTGCATGTGCTTGAGGCGGTCCTCGTACTCCTGTTGCTTCTTCTCCGCGCGCTCGCGAGCTGCGATCTCTAGCTGGAGCTTCTCTCTGTGGAGGAAAAAATACACATTGTATTACGGAACTTCCCACCATGTTTAGTTTAAGCGCTTCTTCGATATAGCTCCCAACCACAGGAACCCCCTTAAAACAAACGCAGCTGACTACCTTCCTCGAGGTCCCGTCCCTCTGTGGATCTACCTCACAGATTGTTATTGCAGAGGTCGGTTTACCCGACGTCTGACTGAAGCATGTACTACCTGACCCGGACGATAAGATCACGGAAACCATCCACGTGGTCGCCGCGGTCTCTTCGAACGGTGCCTCAGCGTAACCCCCGTCGGCGGGGTCCTAAGTTCGCGTTTTTCTCTGCATCGCAGCCCCTTTCTTTATTTCCCCTCTCCTCCTGATCAGTCAAGTCAGGATGACCCGGTTCAGTCTATTCACCAGACTGGTCTAGTCTTTTTACAGAAAACTTTCGGCTAACTTTACAACATTGCCCTCGTGGAAGAAGGTGCTTTAACTCCCATAAGCCTACTTAGAAACCTTTCTTTTTCTAATTTTAAGATTTCATCAGCGAAAGTATCTATTTGAAGTCCTTTAGTACAAAATGTAACGCCCTTATCCTCGAAAATCTGGGACACTTACACTTATGGATACCGGAACCTCGTTAACATTTATTTCAGTATTTGAGAACGATTTATTTTTAGGGTTCCGTACCCAAAGGGTAAAAACGGGACCCTATTACTGAGACTTCGCTGTCCGTCCGTCCGTCTGTCACCAGGCTGTATCTCAAGAACGGTGATAGCTAGACAGTTGAAATTTTCACAGATGATGTATTTCTATTGCCGCTATAACAACAAATACTAAAAATAAAATAAAATACATATTTAAGGGGGGCTCCCATACAACAAACTTGTTATAGATTATGGTACGGAATCCCCTTAATGCGCGAGTCGGACTCGCACTTGCCCAATTTTTTCTGGGGTTGTCTTGGTTCAAACTGGGACGATTCTGGGTAGATAATGCTCAACTGGTACTAACCTCTGAGCCTGTTTGGCCAGCTTCTCCTCCCTCGCCTGCGCCTTCATCTGCTGCACGTCGATGGTGTCGGGCTTGCGCCGGCGCATGTACAGCTCGTGCTTGCCCATGCACAGCGCGAGGATCCTCTTGTTGTGCTACTAACCTCTGAGCCTGTTTGGCCAGCTTCTCCTCCCTAGCCTGCGCCTTCATCTGCTGCACGTCGATGGTGTCGGGCTTGCGCCGGCGCATGTACAGCTCGTGCTTGCCCATGCACAGCGCGAGGATCCTCTTGTTGTGCTACTAACCTCTGAGCCTGTTTGGCCAGCTTCTCCTCCCTAGCCTGCGCCTTCATCTGCTGCACGTCGATGGTGTCGGGCTTGCGCCGGCGCATGTACAGCTCGTGCTTGCCCATGCACAGCGCGAGGATCCTCTTGTTGTGCTACTAACCTCTGAGCCTGTTTGGCCAGCTTCTCCTCCCTCGCCTGCGCCTTCATCTGCTGCACGTCGATGGTGTCGGGCTTGCGCCGGCGCATGTACAGCTCGTGCTTGCCCATACACAGCGCGAGGATCCTCTTGTTGTGCTACTAACCTCTGAGCCTGTTTGGCCAGCTTCTCCTCCCTCGCCTGCGCCTTCATCTGCTGCACGTCGATGGTGTCGGGCTTGCGCCGGCGCATGTACAGCTCGTGGTTGCCCATACACAGCGCGAGGATCCTCTTGTTGTGCTACTAACCTCTGAGCCTGTTTGGCCAGCTTCTCCTCCCTCGCCTGCGCCTTCATCTGCTGCACGTCGATGGTGTCGGGCTTGCGCCGGCGCATGTACAGCTCGTGCTTGCCCATACACAGCGCGAGGATCCTCTTGTTGTGCTACTAACCTCTGAGCCTGTTTGGCCAGCTTCTCCTCCCTCGCCTGCGCCTTCATCTGCTGCACGTCGATGGTGTCGGGCTTGCGCCGGCGCATGTACAGCTCGTGGTTGCCCATGCACAGCGCGAGGATCCTCTTGTTGTGCTACTAACCTCTGAGCCTGTTTGGCCAGCTTCTCCTCCCTCGCCTGCGCCTTCATCTGCTGCACGTCGATGGTGTCGGGCTTGCGCCGGCGCATGTACAGCTCGTGCTTGCCCATGCACAGCGCGAGGATCCTCTTGTTGTGCTACTAACCTCTGAGCCTGTTTGGCCAGCTTCTCCTCCCTAGCCTGCGCCTTCATCTGCTGCACGTCGATGGTGTCGGGCTTGCGCCGGCGCATGTACAGCTCGTGCTTGCCCATGCACAGCGCGAGGATCCTCTTGTTGTGCTACTAACCTCTGAGCCTGTTTGGCCAGCTTCTCCTGGTTCAAACTGGGACGATTCTGGGTAGATAATGCTCAACTGGTACTAACCTCTGAGCCTGTTTGGCCAGCTTCTCCTAGTTCAAACTGGGACGATTCTGGGTAGATAATGCTCAACTGGTACTAACCTCTGAGCCTGTTTGGCCAGCTTCTCCTGGTTCAAACTGGGACGATTCTGGGTAGATAATGCTCAACTGCTACTAACCTCTGAGCCTGTTTGGCCAGCTTCTCCTGGTTCAAACTGGGACGATTCTGGGTAGATAATGCTCAACTGCTACTAACCTCTGAGCCTGTTTGGCCAGCTTCTCCTGGTTCAAACTGGGACGATTCTGGGTAGATAATGCTCAACTGCTACTAACCTCTGAGCCTGTTTGGCCAGCTTCTCCTCCCTAGCCTGCGCCTTCATCTGCTGCACGTCGATGGTGTCGGGCTTGCGCCGGCGCATGTACAGCTCGTGCTTGCCCATGCACAGCGCGAGGATCCTCTTGTTGTGCTACTAACCTCTGAGCCTGTTTGGCCAGCTTCTCCTCCCTAGCCTGCGCCTTCATCTGCTGCACGTCGATGGTGTCGGGCTTGCGCCGGCGCATGTACAGCTCGTGCTTGCCCATGCACAGCGCAAGGATCCTCTTGTTGTGCTACTAACCTCTGAGCCTGTTTGGCCAGCTTCTCCTCCCTAGCCTGCGCCTTCATCTGCTGCACGTCGATGGTGTCGGGCTTGCGCCGGCGCATGTACAGCTCGTGGTTGCCCATGCACAGCGCGAGGATCCGCTTGTTGACGCGCACGCGCGGCGCGAAGAACACGAAGTCGGGCGCCTTCTTGTCGATCGGCTTGATGATGAACTTGCGGTCGTTGAACGAGATGTTGCGGATCTCGGACCACGGGAAACCGATCTTTGGGGTCAGTCTGGAATTGAACAAGGTTCCAGTTAATATTGTGGTTTAACCTTAAGAAATTAAATTCATGACTCAAACATAGAATGAGCTAAAACGAACAAAACAATGGCATGAAACGTTACGACGAGTTGACCGAAATTTAACAAGTTTACGATGTAATTAAGCTCATGAATCGTAGTTTTACTTTCGTTCAGTTCAGTGAGAGGCGATCTTAGGTTTTATAGTGCTCGTAACTCGTATATGGCGTTTTTGTTATTCTAGTTGAAATAATTAATTCATAGCTCGGTAGTTTGTACATAGTAGCCGCTACAGGCACATGTATTTGACGTCCATCACAATATCCATAAAATATTCGAGGGAAGCGTCCCTTGATCAACAAACACACAGTATACACATACATAGTTGTTGTACCGCGTGGGTTAGTGTATCGTTTACCATTTTCTTCTTTTAATTTTTTTTCTTTACTAGATGATGTATTGTGAACTGTTGAGTGAGGCACTTTAATTAAAGACTAGTTATATCGTTTCTACCTGATCCTGCAATTGGCTTCCCTTTTTCTAATATATTTAAGTCTACTCAACATTGTAAAAGCTGTTGGTTCTCCTAAATAAATCATCTGTTGACAATCAGAACTCACTAAGTAACAAATACCTACCTAAAACAAAGCTCGTACCTCAGTATTGATGTACAGTCGCCATCAGACATATCGTAGCATGTAACGTATTCATAAATATCTGAACACGACTCTTATTGACTGGGCCTTACAGTACATGTTCACATATTTATGAACGCCTTATATGCTGCGATATATCTGATGGCGACTGTACGAACTAGATACGAGGGTTTGAAGAGTAGCGACAGAAATTTTAGTGAAATACTTACTTGTCATCCTTCTCGTAGATGTTCAAGCCCAGAGCGTCGACGCCGAGCCAGAGCTCGGTGGTCTTCTTGTTGCGGATCTCGAAGTAGTTGACGCCGTACATCTCGAGGTCCTGCGCGATCTTGAGATACTCCATCATGGCGTCCTCGCGCAGCATGCCGCGGTGCTCCTGCCACCAGTTCGTGATGCTCTGCTCCCACTCGTCGCGGGACATCTGACCAGGGAATTACATTTCATTAGAGACGCTACATCCATACTATCCATACTAATATTATAAATGCGAAAGTGTGTCTGTCTGTCTGTTACCTCTTCACGCTTAAACCGCTGAACCGACTTAGATGAAATTTGGTATGGAGATAGTTTGAGACCCGGGAAAGGACATAGGATACTTTTCATCCCGAATAAATTTAGTGTTCCCGTGGGATGAGCGGGTGACACCGCGGGGCACATCTAGTAATATTATAAATGCGAAAGTGTGTCTGTCTGTCTGTCTGTTACCTCTTCACGCTTAAACCGCTGAACCGACTTAGATGAAATTTGGTATGGAGATAGTTTGAGACCCGGGAAAGGACATAGGATACTTTTCATCCCGAATAAATTTAGTGTTCCCGTGGGATGAGCGGGTAACACCGCGGGGCACAGCTAGTATCTTATATTGATTTAAACTACGATTTTCATTATTGTAACAAAACGGGACTTAATCGCGTTCAAAAAGTTTTTAATTGCCTCGACGTTTCGAACGTGTTGTTACTTTCATGATCTCGAAGGGACTGAAGAGGGAGGCATCAACGTCGTCTGGTCGCGCGAGTATTTCGAACTACCATCGGTTGGTTTTTACTATCAGTTTGCTCACTGGGGTTGCCCATAGAGTATATTTGTATAATATGAGATAGAGATATCACTTAAAGATTTGACATGTAGCGCCATCTCGTGCTTTGTGCCGGTAAACTATACAGCTACATGCGGCGTGCTACGTACCTACCTAGCTCAAGATATTATTATTTTCGAGCTATTTCTATTACACTATGTACCAATGGTACATAGTGTGATAGAAATAGCATCAAAATCGGTTTATTGTGAAATAAAACAATATTAAATACGTACAAATTTATTTTCTGTAGCGTTTCCTACAGTAATTTACTGCCATCATTTACACTTAGTCGAATTGGTCATAATCATAATCAAGTCTACACTACACTACACAAATACTAGCTAAATATAAGTCTTATAATCCTCGCAATTTATAGTCCATTACAACTGAAAATATTGTCGTAATATATAATTGCGTAGAAGAAGCAGTCATCACAATCCAGTAGGTAGATTGCCAGAGTAGTCGTGAATAGAAGAATCGGCATCCAAAAACAAAGCCAGGTCGTCGTAAATAATCAATTAAAAGCAGAGAAAATGTTTTGAATGAATCCGAAATTGAAATTGAGATGTGAAACGGTAAATTATTAACACATTAATAGTCAAATATGTCAATATCACGTTCCATTTCACAAAAAATACAGCATGTCATTATTTGTAGTAATAATTCATTAAAATAAATAAATTTATAAAGCAAACGCCTAACATCATAAAATAGATTCGTTTCAAAATTACAAGAGTGCTCACACTTTTAAATCTGTTTCGGTAGTGACAAAATCATTGATAATACCAAGGAAGATAAAAGGTAAGGAAGTATGATGTTCATAGTAAGGAGCGTACGCCGATAAAGATTTTATCGTCGGGGAACTAGATGCCGTCGTATGTATCAAAATGAATTAAAACGGCGTTTCAGTAGCGACATAAACGACATAGAACGGTGTTAATATTTGTCAACTTTTGCAGAGTTTTGTAAGTATCGTAATGTTATACCTTGTTGACAATAGATGGCGTTTCTACGTTGTGCTTTTACAATTTTTGATATGTTGAGAAGTTTTTTCACTGAAGGTAATTTTTCGCTTTTAAGGCTTTTATGGTTGATTAAGTATTTATTATGGATGAAATATTTCAAGTCAAGCCTTTGAAGTTAGCCTGGCCATGTACTGGCCATAGTGCTATAGGTAAGTGTGCTATACTGTCAAATGATGTTTTGTCTCTTTCAGTTTGAATGTAACGTCATGAAAATGTCATTAGTTTTTGATTGATGCTTATTGCAATATAGTTTTGCCATTTTAGATTTACATTACGCTTAAGGGAGGTTTATTATCAAAATTTATGACTGGTTAGTAAATAGTTTTCAAATGACAATCCTAAACCTTCATTGTAAGAGCATTATTTTATTCTGACAAGGTTAGCATAACAAGATTGCTTAGTTTAAACGGTTTAAGAAAAGGCTTAAATAGCGTGCTGCCATGCTACTTTGATAGGTTCTATATTTTTAGGTATAATGACATTTTATGCCAAAGCAAATACTAATTTTAGAAAGTATTGAAGTTTTGCATCTAAAGCGCTGAATTTTATGATTATATTATGGGCGTAATGCGAATTTGAATTTTCAGTTGAAATCATCTGTAATGCAACGAACCAGAATTAAAATCTCACTGGTATGATAGTAGAGGCATAACGCCAAAAGAAAGACGGAAGCGAAAGCTTTTAGAAATATATGCTGAAGAAAAAATTTATTTAAAGAAGACTCTATTCCTAGAGAAAACTCTATTCTTGGCGTGCTTAAAGTGTTGATTAAAGATTCCTAAAATTTCTTTCAGTACGGAACACACGAGGGACATTTTACGGTACAGAAGATTGAAATTGACAAGTCGTATTATGGCTACCTATATAATTATAAGTATCGGCTTACGTCAAATTTAAGCATAAATAATCGCGATTCACCGATTTTTGTATATGATGAAATGAGATATTTTGGCCAAAGACCAGTTTTATTGGAATAAAATGTGCTTAACTAGTATTTATAATTACTTCTTCATATTGAACTTTATAGTGTGCCGTATGTTGTTAAAGTGTGTTAAAATGTTGGATGTGTTGATCATTGTTCATAATAAAGATATACAATAAAAATAAGTAGCAGAATGTATTATTTACTATTTAAGCCAGTATCAGTACCTACTCGTAGTATTAATATACTCGGGTACTTAGGTATCCCTACCTAACTACTTAGAATAGTTTAATGCAAAGGGTAATAATTATAAATATAGGTATACCTAATCTCTCGTACAAATTAGTCGTGTCAAACTCATTGCATAGTAGTCATTACTGCGCAATGAGTTCGCCATCTCTCTTTTTACGTGAGATCAGGTAAACTTTTGATTACCTACTTATTTCAATGTAATAAGACGAACATAAATGGCCACGAATTTCTGAACGGGTTGTCGTATAGGTAGTTCTGGCAAATGTATGATATGATATAGATATGATATCATTGGAGCGCTAGGAAAGTACGGACGTACGTTTATGACTTATGACGTTGGCTGTACCTATTTAATAACCAGTCTTCTTGATTATTCGTGATTAAGAAATCAACACGAGTAGTTTCAGCGCCATCTAGTTAAGAACTATACAGATACCACGCTGTCTCTTTTTGGTATAACGCTCAGCGACAATGACATCTATTATGTGTTTTAATAAAACATTGCGTATCTACGTCTTATAATCAGCGCCATCTAGAAATAAGACGGTATTTGAGCTTTTTTCCGGAGTACGTTTTTTTGTATGAGGTTGTCAATCCTTATGTATGATCCTTGATAATACTAATTCAGAATATTCTGATCTAAACATTTAATGCGTCAATTGGAATCCGCAGTAAATATTGGAAGATTTTGTTACCATAATTTATAATGTTGAATGATACCATTGCAAAAAAAATGCATTTTGATTAAAAGTGTTTGTTTTAGTGGGACATATGTTAAATAATATAAATTAACTATTTAACAAAATATGGTAATAAGATTTAGCGTCTAAAATTCTTCTGTTAATTTAGACGATAACAGTGACATCTCTCGCTAAGAACCGGTAAACTTTTCCAATGTAACTCGACTAAATTGAATATCCCTTAAAATTGATGCTATTTCAGATATTAGACCGACCACCTAAATGAGTAGCATAAGAATCTGTTAATTTGTTCTAAGTTATAAGACCGTGAGGTTGCCGCTCGTTTTGTTATAATAGTATGTTAAATGTTATTCCCAATTTGATGACTTTTATAAGTTCACATGTTATCACTTAATAGTTATCTTTCTCAAACCCAATACTCGCGTAATTAAGAGTTTGAATTGTTGATGCACCTGCTTCTACTATTTATTCTGACCTTTAAAGCTTAGTCTAAGATTGAAAGGCCCGAATGAACGTTTGAATAACGGAGCATTAATTAAACTGGAAATGAACCTGGGAATGACGAATCAAATTAAGCTATACTCGTCATTCATCATTGAGGCATCCTGGTCACAGGGAACTATTGTAACGCGACCCGCTCAACTAACGGATGGAGACGGATCCATGTTCTTGAGCTCTCTCTCTAATATAGCTATTCTCTCTCACCTTGTGTTGATCGGTGACACGCTGCGGCAGCAGGCGGTCGTTGGCGAGAAAGCCGGGTCCGTGCAGGCCGGGGTTATGGTCACCGTGTCTCGCTTGCACCGCATACGATGCGAGCAGGACGGACGTTTCGGGCGGGCAGTAGATTTCGTCTGACAGGATCGCGTTCTTGACCTGGAAAGTTAAGGTAATGATTAGTTTTTTAATGAATATAAGCAGTACATTGTTTGCCGTTGCTAATGGATGAAAGTTGAGGATGTAATTAGTGAAAATACAGAATAGATTGGCAACTACACTTCTTCATCCGACTGAACACTTTTCACGAAAAAATATTTTTTTATTTATATAATTAGGAACTGTACCTTTTTCTTTGCCTGGCCAGTCAGGTCAGTTTGGTGGTCAAAGGACAATTTGCAAAGATTAGATCTAAAAATAAGAATTGATTTGAATCACCACGATAATTGAATTGGGATGAAGTGGGGAGCTCTATACCCAGTATTATGCTATCTCTACGTCTATGATGGTACTTATGGTTAATACTTAGAATAAATACCCCTAGAAACCTAGTTCGCGCTTGAAAGTGAAGTCAGTTTTGGTTAGCGACCGGGCTAAGTTTCATCGGTGAGTGCATCTGTTACAACGTCAATGTCACAAGCAAAACGTCTGTATGATTGGTTCGTAGCCACACACACATATGTAAGACCAAAAGCGGCTTAATCTTTCGCAAATCTGTTGTATTAAGAGTCTCGTTCTAGTCGTAGGTTCTTATTCTAGGGTCATGTATAGTTGTACATCTGTTAACGGATATAAACCTTATAGCAACGTGTTAAGGTTTACAAGTGTGTAGTTGACTGTGGTTTCTTTACCAGAAAAACATACATAAAATACAAATTAAAGTAATTTCTCGCCAAACTGTAACGTTTATTGGCGAGACGCGCTCAATTTTAAGAAAACAACTTAGCGTATCTTATCAACAGAATAAGCAATGATGAGGTATTACCTTCTCGACAACAACTTCCACAGGTGTCCGATTGTATTATAGAGTGGAATAAGTACTTTCAACTTGCTGACAGCCTGTTATTGAGAAGGAAGTCGCTAAGCTTTGATTTTAAGCTAAGTTTCGAGTTACCTGAAGGTAGAATAGCTTGAGCGTGATCTCCTGGATGAGCTCGTCGGCGACATCCTCGGGGTAGAATTTGGCGCGGAACTTGAACTGCAAAGGATTCTCCTTCTTGACGTCCTGTTGCATCACCTGGAACAATAAACCGTCATCGTTAGCGACTTGGTCCAATATCCTGTAAAATCTATATGTGATATTTTCTTCGGTTTACGCGACTGTCACACATTGAAACAAAACAATTTAAACGGATTATATCGCGTTTCAACCTTTGACAGCGGTAACTGGAAAGCTACCAAAACGTCGGGGAGGCTCAAATAATTAATATACACGATATAAACCGTTTAAATTGTTTTATTTAAATCTATAGGTGAGTTTGAAGAGTGACATTCTTCTGCACAAAAATCTCAGTATTAAAGATACAGTAAAGAAAACTGAAACGTAGTGAAGTAAAGGAAGTTGTCCAATAACAATAAGAATCAAAAAGGTACGCGTTTCGTGACATGAGCGAAAAAGGAACATATATCAATGTCCTTTACATAAAAAAAAAAAAACAATGTAAATCTATAATCTATTCTAGCGTCATGATCACAGACATAAATCTAAATACAAAAAATAATTATTTTTTGGCTTACGCTATAGGACACAAAAAATCACATTATCAGCAAAAACCTGTCGGAATTGATGTAATGTAAATGTGTAAGCGAGGTCGTTTGCGATAACGCCCGAAATAATTAGCGTAACGGTAAAATGGGTAAAGATGATGTAATAATAATTGATTACACTCTATTACCTTATCAGACAATCAAATTTTGATCAAGTGTACGGGAATATTCCGTTAAAATCGCCATAAACTAAGAATAATATAAATATTGTAACTTGCTATTTAAGCGCAGATCAATTTATTAAGCTTGCTAATAGAACACTACATAACTAAAATAAACAAAATTATTTATAGCCAGTTTAAAAAACCTTCAGACATAACAAACTATTGCAAAATACTTAAGATAAATCAAACAAATAATAATGAATATCACAATACGCCATAAAATGACTCTTAATGAAATCTCTGCTCACTCACTTTTCGATAGCTCAAATAGGTTTGTATTCCATATAGACATGTATAGAAATATCGAAGTGGACACTTAAAACAACACCTGGACAAACTGTTTATATAGTTTATATAAAGTTCACGTGATAAACAGAGATTTGACTAAGAATAGCAGCAGAAGAGCATCTTACCCATCTGGAGAACGGTAGCGACCCTGACTTCGCGGCGTGCCCAGGTCCGAGAGAGCGTTAAAAAGGCAACAGTTAATTACAATTCAGCACCAGTCGCATACGAGACAACCCACTGTCATGCTACGGTAAAAGGACGTATCTTACTATGACATCCATATAAAGATACGACGTTTTATCGCAACACGGCAGCCCTGCCCACACTACACAATATCGCCTGGTGACGACCAAAACTCACTAAAATCTCTGTCTCTACTCTTCAAAACCTCGTATATGGAGCGTAGATTGATATTGAGATACGAGCTTTGTTGTAAGTAGGTATTTGTTACTTAGTGAGTTTTGGGTCAATAGTCGATATGTGACTTCTCAAAGGCTTAGGCTCAATAGGCTTGTTACAATATTTGGAAGACCTTCCTTCGTCCACCGCTGAGACTCCCTGATGGTTCGCTGGCTCACCAGCCGCAAGAGAAAGCCGATCTCATGGCCAGCCTCTTCGCCGTCAACTCGCGTGTCGATGACTGTGGCTTGCCACCGCCAACTATACCTTTCTGTGGTGCCACGATGCCTGCAATCCATTTTAGGCATCGTGATGTACGTCGGGCACTACAGTCACTCGATACCCGAAAAGCCAGTGGTCCTGACGGTATCCCGGCGATTGTACTCAAAAACTGCGCAGCGGAGTTGTCTCCGGTATTGACGCGCCTCTATAATCTCTCGTACTCGTCCGGTAGTATTCCGGAAGCGTGGAGAGAAGCTAACGTGCAGCCAGTCCCCAAAAAAGGAGACCGTTCTGAACCATCTAATTACCGTCCCATTGCCGTAACCTCAGTGTTGTGCAAAGTCATGGAGCGGATCATCAACGACCAACTGATCCGATACCTTGAAGATCACTCCCTAATTAATGATCGTCAGTATGGCTTCAGACCGAAACGATCAACGGGCGATCTTCTAGCGTATGTGACACACCTCTGGGGGGAGGCTATTGATAAAAACGGCGAGGCTTTGGCTATCAGCCTTGACATTGCCAAAGCTTTCGATCGGGTCTGGCATAAAGCACTTCTTTCCAAGCTTCCTGCCTACGGTCTGCCCATCCAACTGTGTAAATGGATTGCTGACTTCCTGCATGAGCGTAGAATCCGCGTCCTCGTCGAAGGGTGCGCTTCGCGGTTCATGACAGTGAATGCTGGCGTCCCACAGGGCTCTGTTTTATCACCCACCCTCTTTCTTCTGCATATCAATGATATGCTACCATTAGGGAACATACATTGCTATGCAGATGATAGTACGGTCCATGGTCGATATATTGGCCGGCCGGGAGCTTGTAGGGCAGAAATCGGCGCGAAACGTGAGAATCTTGTCGTTGAACTGGACCAGGTTCTGGACCTCATTAGCAAATGGGGATCTGTTAACCTGGTTGAGTTCAACGCCAAGAAAACCCAGGTGTGTGCGTTCACTACCAAGACGTCTTCGTTTCTCCCTACTCCTAGTCTCCAGAGCACTCCTCTTGGTTTGCGTGATAGCCTGAATATGCTAGGCATGGACATCCGCTGCAATCTTAACCAAAACATATACATCGAGTCACTGATTACCACAGCTTCCAAAAAACTGGGGATCCTGAACAAGGTGCGACGGTTCTTCACGCCGGACCAGCTTTGTCTTCTTTATAAGACTCAAGTTCGGTCGTGCGTTGAGTACTGCTCGCATCTTTGGGATGGCTCTGCCCAATATCTACTCGATGCTCTTGACAGATTGCAGCGTCGGGCGGTCCGCATCATAGGTGACGAGAAAAGTACCAGATTCCTCGAACCCCTTCAATTACGTAGGGACATTGGGTCGCTGAGCGTTTTCTATCGCCTATACCATGGCGAGTGTTCTGAAGAGTTATTTTCTCTTATCCCACCCTCCCCTTTCCGTCATAGAACCACACGTGCCAGCTTGCGATGTCATCGCCTCACCGTGGAGAATATTCCCACCCGTACCAAGAAGTTTGGCAATTCCTTCATCTGCCGAACTATTAAAGTATGGAACTCCTTGCCGGCTCATGTGTTTCCTCCTTCTTATAACTTGGGACCCTTCAAACGAAGCGTGAAGAAGCATCTCTCGGGCCAGCATGGCAGTGTCAACTGACTTGGCACCGTTGGTTTCTCGTCAGTTGCCATTGCGACTTGGGCTCCCCTTTTTGCTTACCATCAGGCGAAGGGGAGCCACTATGTTGTGCCGTTATAAAAAAAAAAAAAAAAAAAACCTTTATTATTATTTCTTCGATAGTCCTTGCTGTAAGGATCTACAAACTGCAGGTCAATCATTGTCTTTACCGTGGTTTTTCCAAAATGTTTCTTTTTTTAATTGACACTTCGGCTGTTTGTAGTAGTATTCTTTGCCTTCGAAACCCAATAAAAAAAGCTTGTCGTTGGTTGATACTTGTCTACGTCCAAATTTAAAGGGTTTGACACTGACATTTGTAAGAATTTGAATGGTTGGACACTGACGTGTATCAAAATTTCACCGGTTTGACATTGACAAGTATCAACCATCGACTAGTTTTTTTTATTGAGTTTCGAAGGCAAAGGCCCCTTTAGCCAAAACTATTGCGAAATGTCAAATGGTCAATAAAAATCGAAGAATTGTACCCAGCCTATTTCGACATCTGATCGACATTGACAAACCAAAATCAATCGTTACGAGCTTAGTAAAATTAGAGAACCTTAAAGCGCTTACATATCACTGTCCCATGTGTGTTGAAACATCACTATAAATACCTACTTCCATTCCGTTTCTATATATGGGCAGGAACATATAAAAAAAAACAATAATACTTATACGAAATACATGAATTTAAATTAGCGCATATACTTTTAGCTTACTACTATTAAATATATAACTATCGTCACTATTGAAACATTATTATATTCTTAAATTTGTACGCTGAGAGTATCTGTGAATAAGTCTTATTTTTAACCAATAACTAAAATGAAGCATTAGTTTTTGCGTTCTTTTTTGAAATCCGTAGAACACAATTATGAAATAAAATTGATTAGCATGCTATAAGCTTAAAACGCCCTACAAGGGCAAATATATTGGCTTATAAATGTATTTATTTACATGAGCGGATATTCATAATAATATTACTTAATATATTATATTGCGGTAAATTAAGCAGTTGCTTTAAATTAGTTAATTAGCTAACAAAATGATACAAAATGCTTACAACAATATATCTAAATAAACCAAATAGATCCAATATAATAAGTAAGAGAAACTAATCTCAAGAAAAAAATTGCGTGAGTAAAATTTAAACAAAAAGTGCTACTTACGTGGCGTTAAAACACAAGGCTTAAACTATTCTGTTACACCACTTTTTACATTTTCTGACGTCATGCCTGGAAATAATAGCTTTTATGCGATTACGTATATCGTGTAGGCTCCCCTTATTAATTCCATCGTTATATTATGTAACGTGTGCATTAAAATTACCAAGAACAGAATGCATCAGAAAGTGATATCAATAATTATCAAATTGAATTGTTTTTGATGCCAACTTGAAGTATTTAAGTGGAATCATTATTGTACCTACGATAAAGCGGTCATCGAATAGTCAGGAACTACTAAGAAGTAGCTTGGCTTCAACTTAAGGTTAGTTAGGTTACTAGATCTGAACTTCCTTAAAATAATGAAGCCCACGTGGATTGGCTTCAAAGGAGCTCTCGTGATTGCTGGATAGATTTATATTCTGAGGGATATAACTAGAAAAACATTTACAAAGCATCTTCCCTTACAAACGTTATTTTATGAACTCAATGAAGAGAATCTCTCGCAATCCCACAGTGATGACAGGTTATGTAGTCTCACGACCCTCGCCAGAGGCCTACTTTATATACCCTTCGTCCATTTTCGTCCCACCCAGTGCTGTATTATCCGTAAGGCAACTGTCTAGGCCTAGCACCTTCAGGGGACCCGCACTGTCGTGCTAAGGTAAAATGCGCCCTTTTGCTATGGAGCTCCATACAAAAAGGTCGCCTTTTAGCTTAGCAGGGCAGCGCAGCATACCTATAAATCTACCTGTCCAAGGGTGAGCCCTTGTGTCCTAGAAACTTATTTCGTCGAATGTTTCATTTCGCAGTACTTTTATGCCTTATAACTACAGAGTTATAATTTTTATAATACTTACAAATAGCATCCTATTGTATAGGTTAGGTTTGTTTTATAACAATCTCGAATAGTTTACGGTAGCAAAGAATGCTTTCTACGAAATGATTTTGAAACATCGATGAAAAATAATTCTAGTAGTCAATATAGACCCGTCTATCGGCTTTGCCTAGCAGGCCTCTATGGCTTAAACCAGCTCTGGAATCTCTGGATCCACCTTGTAACTTGGATGGCATGATACCCAGATGACCTCTCACTGCTAATTGTCAATCAGCCAGCGTATATGATGCAACCGACAAGGTTACAGGTGAAAGTCGGTAATTGTTACGTCAACACATTCGCGCCATGGCGGTGCCATCACGTCTGGCTACGGAAACGAAATTTTCAATTGAGTGGTTGCAGCACCACTCACATGTCATCTGTACAGTCAGCAGCAGAATCTACGCACGCCAGGTGCTCAAAATGATATACACACGCACTTTACTATCTAGAGAGTAAGGGTTGTACAGATCGTTGTGAGCGTGTTATTATGTTTAGCTACCTTTGTGGCTGACTGTACTGTTAGTACGCGGAACGAATATTACCTATCCGATGACTGTAACGTGAAGTAGACTAGATAGGCTTTGTCGGGCTGGACGAGAACCCCGGATAACACTAGGTTGATATTGTAACAAGCCATTAGGTATGGTTCTTGAATTACGAGCGTGCAATGGGCTCTGTTGTGCGATCATGTATCAAAGACATTTTGTGACATTATAATTTTAACTAATTGCCTATATTTTGTCGTAGTAAACGTCATAAAAGAATGTATCAAAAATATGGACTAGACGAATACGACTATTTGGATGTTTTGCGCGTCACATAGCCCCTTTTTGAGACATAACTAATTAGGATGGTATGGAAATTCGGTTTAATTCTACTTAGATACAAGATGACACTTAGAATTGGCGGTCAAACTAATAGTTTTAAACGTGAACTTGTCCGTTAGCATCATTGGAAGCAACAGATGAAACAGATCATTCGGTAGCGACATCTACAATGTAACTCATTAAATTAATTGTCCCAAAGCGTCAGTAACGGACAAAGGCTGATGTCACATCGGTGAACAACCTCTGACTCATTAAGACAAATCTGCCCTTCGGACACACAAAGACACAACTGGCACATGTTTTATATTAACATAGGACCTTCTGAATATGCTGATAAAATCGCGGACAACGATTAGCCAGCTTATGAATGATATCTCTCATTAAAAAAGTTCACTCATAAACTACAAACTCGATTTGAACCGTGACGCTGCACTGATAAAGACTAATAAGATTACTATTCCATTTTATACTTTTTCGTTTTATCAACAGAAATGTAACTGAATTGTTAATTAATTAAAAACTGATTTATTACTGAGTACGAAGAAGATTTGAAGTGCAGCAATGACGTTTAATAGTACATTACTGCAGGCGCCCGAAAAAAGGGCTTTCCGGATGAGTAGGTATAGACTGATAGTGATACGAAGCCGGCAAGCCCTTTTCACAGCTAAGGCATGTGTAGTGCATTTCTCAAATATATGCAATGAAATAAAAAAAATACACCAATCATGCAAAAAAAACAAAATACAGCTGTTTAGCCTGTTAATGAACTCAGACGCCATGATTAAAAAATATTTACTACCCGGCCTAGGCCTTCAATTTTGTATGAAATTCCTTTACAGTTCTCTCGAGTTGTTCCGCCTGAAACGTGATGCTTCGAAGCCTGTTATAACGCACGTTGTGAAGAAATTTCATAACATGTTTGAGAAGAACTTACTAACAATATTAACCAGTGAACATGAACATCATCCAGCTCGTGGCCACAATCACCAGGTGATATGTGACTAAGGTAAATCGCTGGTAAAAAACGATTAAATCACATTGTTTCTCGATAAAATATGCAATCATTCGAGTATAATTTTATTATAAAACAACGTATTCAGTGTTGATGTTGATAGATACCTACACACAATGAAATCGTCATTTACTACAATTCGATGTTCCACCGGATGCATGACTCATGGCAACCATCCTTATCAAACCGTCTAAAAATAAACCACGCATGTTTAACTATAATTATTCTGACTGAACGTGATTCGGTAAATGTAAAACACTAATTCGTCCACACTGATAATGTTATCTCGCCACGCTGAGAGATCTGAGATAAGATGCAGCGGTATAAGATTGGTGCAGATGTGGATACAGTCGGCTCGCAGTAATAAATATAGTAGGAAAAAAAAAGGAAAATGATTTCCGTTCTGGCCCATATTCATCAACGTTAAGTATCGGTCGTCAATTCGTCACTCTTCTCATAAGATGGACTAATGCAAGCATGGATTGGATGCCAATCCACGCAAGGTTTTCTGAATATTTGATGTTAAATGACTTTTGCGCTATCAGCCACGATCTTTGCATAACGTGTCATTTTTAAGTCGGTATTCTAAGATAACATAAGAAACAAGACTTAGCTAAAGGTTATGTGTCATGTAACCTAGAAGAAGAAGGTATTTAATAGTATTTCTTGATGACACAGGATTCGGCTGTTATCATGAAAGATTTAAAAAGAAAGTTTTCCACGGCAGATTATCGATGTTGACCAAGTGCATCAGAACGTTTTGGCGAGTTTTCGCAACAATCGTCCAAACTGGATCCATTCCAAATGTTCTGCAATTTGGATGAACCAAAACCGTCTTGCGACAGACAAAATTGAGGTGAACACGCACCCCTACAGCAACATTACACATAAAGTACTCTTCATACACGCGAACATGCCAAATCTGTCTCGGTAGCTATAAGTTCTATTTACCTTTGTAGCTGTAATAAGAATTATCAACAAGCCTAAGCAATTTCACTTTTATAAATCTGACATGATAATCCAGAATTTGCTTAGTAAAAATATGAATTCAAAATTCGTAGTGATACTAAGACTGATTTCAACCTCAAATTAAGAAATTGTTACACAAATGAACCTACTGCAGTGGATATTATACTTAACTAGACAATTTTCAGTAGGATAAATTTAAGAATACTGTAACCACGCGAGTTGATGATGTAAGGAAATGCGCTAAAGATGCGACAATACCAGTAGTTAATTTACGTTTGCATTCAAATTGCGCATCTTTTGATCTCTAGCATACATAGGTATAAGGGATTATACACATACATCTACAAACCGTTAGCGTCTTATTAGTTATAGTTATTACTAAAGATCTAGCAGATATGATACACTACGTTGACGTATGTCTATAGTAGCTCAAGTACGACCATACGCGAGATTTTCTGGCTTAATACACGCCCTGGTCTTACCATGTCGTCCGCCCTATCATATGCAGCTTCCTCGTCGTCTTCTTCAGGCGACACCAGCTTCTTCACCCCCGTGGAGATGTAGCGGGCTGTCTTCTCCGCCACAGATTCCGGCTTGCAACATACTTCTGTGTTAAACTATATTGCTACCAGTGGAGTGGTGTCCATGAAACTCTTAGTTGAGTAGTGCGTTTGAGTACCCTTTTCTAATGCTCTTAGAGAAAAAGCAAGCCAATTTTGCTCCGGATTAAATAAATAATGAATTTCGAAAGATTCTTTATAGAAAAATGTCCACCGCTAGAAATAGGCATAGGAAGAAAAAAAAAGAAACGCTAAAGAATAAGCAATTATCAGATAATAATTGTTTGCCGTATATTCAAATTCTATCAAATAAAAATCGCCTAACGAACGTATCGAATGTTAAATTACTGATGACCTTCTCGACTTGTAGATTGAAAAGCTCATGTATGTAATAGATGGATGGCAGTTTGTAAAATAGTAAATCGGCGTTCGGATAAATGGCCACGAACAGGTGGGTTCGATGCAGGTGGCATTGCTCGTAGGTGCTAAACAGACGGAGGAGCGCTAAAATGCTTACACGGCCATGTGTGGCGCACATATGAAAGGAATCAGTTGAACGGAGTAGCATATGTTAGAGTAAATCAACCACTTAACCTAACGTCTTGATATGGCCAACTGTTTATGTGTTTAGGTAAGTCCTTCATGTGTTGGAGGCTTCAGGCCTACAGAACATGAAAGTAGTAATCGGAACTTCGACATTCAACTAGGATGCGTCAGAAGAACTGTATAAAGTAGTCCAGGTCAATTTCTGACGAAAGGATTTTTTTATGAAGTTTTCGCTCTTTCCGTTCGGTACAAATAGATGTTTAGAATTTACCCATCAATACCTGAATCATCGTATATTTGACGTAAACATTTTGGTTCCAGTCTCAAGAATTTAGTACGTTTCCGAATCTTGATCTATAAGTACTGGAATAATCCGTTACGGCGCGTGTGATTATAAGCCAATTTTAACTTAAAAGTAGAGGTTTGCATGTGTTCCGTTGGTTCGCATCGCGTCTCTTAATTAGCGAAGTCTTAGAGCCCCGTGACTAAGATTGAGCAACGCAGTAGGCAGCCGTGGGAGCGGCGAAAGTGCGGTCAACGACCCGGCCGCGATCGCGGCAATCAGCTGTTCCTCAGGCCTCAGCATGCTCAAAATTATCGCTTTGATCGATTCTACGACATCACCACTGTTTCCCATGGTTACGAGCCAGGACTGAGCGGGGAATCGAGGGGATAATCCACAACTACAATGGGACTTTTTAGAGCCATTCTTGGTGATTTTGAGGACGATAGTTATGTAATCTGCATGTGGCAGGAGAACGCAAGGAAAACGCAAACAAACCCATCGAACTGTGTGTTCTATAAAACTTTTAAACTGTGGGCGAAGGAAATAGCCATCCATACAGACCAAATTAGCAGTTCCACGTGAACCAAATATTATCGTGTATTAACATTGGAGATGCGCAGGCATGTGCTGATACGCGAATTCCACTGCGTACGTGTGATTACATCAAACATGGGTGAAACTGCGAACCGTCTGAGACATTTCTCCTCACCTAGTCACTTGCCGAGCGACAGGGACGCAGAGATGACCGGTGCCGTCTCACTCGTCCCAGTTATGTACCTTGCGCGACCCTTCTCTTAACTTACAGCACAAATCATTAAGATAATTAATCATTAACGTGGTGCACGCACGGGGAAAATCAGCTGTCCTTATTTCCCCACAGCGTTTATCTGGGAGCTAATCAAGCGTTAAGCGAGCGATAAACGAGATACGATCGCGTTAGGAATTTAGTAAGAACCAGTTCCCAAGCAAGGCCGGTAAGTTGGAGACTTGGCTTGGAATTCGTGGGGATATCCGAGGCATACGAAAGGAGGTCGGCAAGGTCGTATCCAGACGCTCGCTGCACTTTCACCAGTCTACCGAGCCCCTTCTAGACGCTTACGGAGTTTCCTCGGACTGACGTTTGAGTTCTGTTATGGAGCTGTGTCCTATTGTTTTTGGAGGATGACGCATGATTGACGTCATTGTAACGACTTCGTTTGCGATATGGCATCGGGCTCGTGATTGTAAGCAGTGACGGCTTAATGTTGGACGCCGGAGCGACGTTTAGATCATCGTCAACTCTTAATCGAACAAGTGTTGTGAGGTCAGCAAGCATTTGGCGTCAACGGTTTCATCCTTTTACATTTGACGTCAGTAATGGTAAGCGAGGAACCTCACTCAGGCACTGCGATTCGTATCTACGATAATGTTGTTTGATTCTGTTTTCACGACTTATGTATTTAGGACCGATTAGTTCAGCCAAAACTAGACCAGTCAAGGACGAGTTCGGGCAGAGGTCGGTGGGCACCTGGGCTGTGGGAACGGGGTCACGCGGACGCGGCGTCGCGGCTCGCTGCCCGCGCTTCCTATGCCGAAACCCGACAAGTGAATACAGGTGTTAATGTCAGTGGAATCGGAATCAGAAACGCCGAAGCGCGTGTTAAAACCAATGGCGAGTTCAGCCGTTTCGGAAGCTTAGGAATGGAATTAGAGACGGCAAAACCACTGGATCAATATTGACTTCGGTTTTAGCTCAGCATGTCACAAACATCAAAGTAGAACTAGAATCAATTTTCGTGTATTACGTTTTCCTATTTAAAGGAAAAATAATGAAATTAAGATCATACTACAAAATTGATAATGTGCACTCAAAGCGAACTAAATAGTACTTCGAAACAATGCGTGAAAACAGCAATGCTGCATAATAGACTGACATAGGCTGTTGTTGAATGGTTGCTTGAATAGTAAACATAGCTAAACAGTTGTCGAAGCCATTGAACGCTTTAAACTAGGCCAGTAATAGTCATTAGCTGTGAGTACGGTAATGATGTGTTTGGTGGAGTGATTCCAAAAATAAGGTAAGTCGAGAAAACTGGATCGACCATTGTCATTTGATTTTGGGTTAATGATCTGCAAGTTAACATACATACATAGCATAGGAACGTGAATTCTTTACATTTGAGACTTTAGTTTTGTCGTTCATTCAGGGGACATAACGATTCAAAAACCTGTCACTTTGACTGGCCAGTTGAACTGAGGAAAATAGTGTGATTAGTGAATAACTGATTTAAAATCTTTAGAATTTGGTATCCGGAGAAGTTAAAGTTGAGAAAATAGCTCACAATTCGCTGAACATAGTAAAATAAAACGAAGCAAAAGTTGCCAGTGCATATAACAGCTTTCTTCTTCATAGCAATCGATTTTGTAGTGCCTGTGTAGTGTAGGGCGTCCGACTTATAGGAAAGTATGCCAGGTAGGTACAGGGAGAATGCGGCGGTAGTAAATCTCGCCTATTTACATTACGCCCTCTTTGGAAAGAGTGTCAGTCAACAGAGAAATAGACATTTACAGCTAGCTTGTTGAAAGAACATCAACAAGTTTTCCAGAAATTCGGTGAAGTTAGACGACATGATTGAAAATCCTAAACCTCCTAAGAAGAATAAGATATAATAACAGCTACGAGTAAGTAGTCAGGTTCTTTAGAAATTTAGGGAACTTTTAGTAGTAGGGAACTATTGTTAATTGGAAGTTTTAAGACTCCTTAAGTCAGGCTCTACAAAAATTTGGGAAAGTTTTAGAAGACGGATTGGAAGTCGAGGTAAACTATAAGTTGTGGAATGCGAATGTACAGGAGATAACGTGTACGTGACGCAACGCCGCGTCACAACAGGTATCGGGGCCATCGGCTCAGTCAAACTATTGCTATCAGTACATCAACTTCATAAATAATTTACGCGCAGACGAATGACGTTCAGGAAGTGATCGACGCAGCGTCTTTATGTTTTTTGTAAAGAGCTTTACGTTATCACACTAAAAAAACTAATATGATTCCTGCAAGGTAATTGTTAGTACCATATGGACTGAGTAACTGAAGAGCTTTAAAACACATTGAACGTGCATTTAGGCTATAAAGTTTGTGTAACTTACTGCACTAAATGTCACCTATGAAGGCAAGAACAGCCTAATGTACTCCGTAGCGAATTGCTACCAATTATCTGGAAAATCGATCAAAAAGATCGCGTTTTTTTTTTTAAATTATGAATGCTTGACCCCGATCGGCAGTGTTTGAATGAGAGCAGAATACTGTCGATAGATAAACTGTGCATGCTGAGTAGAGCGATAGGGGTAATTATCGCGACAAAAACCTACATTCCAGCCGCGAATGGGATCGCGTGCGAAGGAGAAAAACGAATCCGTGGCGGCCGACTTATGACACAGGTTGTGTGAAATCTTAATGGCGGTGAACTGTGATTGCTTTTAGCAAAATAAAGAGTTGGAATGGCTTTATTGTTGAAGAAAAAACGTGCAAAACGAGTAGTGTCAGCGATTGTTCTCGATACAATGAACATGGAGTGACCGCCGATAGTCAGGCTATTTAAGTTTTTTGTTTTTGCTTAGGTACACCGTAACACTATAAATTAATATTCTCTGCTTGTATGATAGAATATCAAATACACCATTAGTAATAATAAGGAAATCGATGTTTATTCTGAATAATTTGATAACTGGTATTCTTGCCATTATTCAACTCAGCCTAGTAATACTACACGTGATTTTGAGGCTAATCAGTTGATTAATGGCAAGAATACCAGTTATCAAATTATTCAGCGAATCAACGAAATAAATTTTAAGCATAGCCAATACTTATGATATTGAAAAGAAAAATACAGAAACCAATAAATTTTGAAGGTTTTCAGATAACGGAACTCAGATGGAAATTCCGGAAATGACCACATAATAATTTCCCAGGTTTCCTCGATTTCCTGATAAACAGGCAGTGATAAATACTGGCATCCCCCGTGGAAACGTGGAAAGTAGTTACGGCATCCATTCGGAACCGCTAATGGGCAAAACGACAAGCGTCGTGTCATTACATAATAAGTGTGCTATTTGGGATTAAGAATGTATGAAAGTTTTCAATGAAAATAAAAGAACAGAAATTTCCAATTGAGTCAATGAAAGGAAAACTGTGTCTGACTTATTTGCACAGTATTGAAATTTAGTTAATATCAGAGTAAATTGTTATATTAACAAATTCAAAACATTTAATCATAATAAAAATATAGAAAAGTCTAATGTCGTAATAATTTTAATAGTAAAAAGGACAATAGCAAAACGTAGCTATATATATTAAGATGATGAATATGAAGCCGTTGACATTAAAGAAGTTACAAAGGGGAGCAAAAACCGCCAAGATGATCTCACCAACATGTGGGCCAGACATGACATCGCGCACCAATTTGTTAAAATAAACACTACCATACTTGGAATTTGCATGAAAAACTCTACTTGGTAGTAACAGTGAGGCAAGTAATAGTGAGTCAGGCAATAGAGGAAATATCAGGTAATGTTTATTTAAGGTAAATGATGTAGTGGAAGTTGGAGGAGATATTAAATACTGCAAATGCAATGAATATTGAATACATTATTACGACTTATAACATGCGACAAGTGCGTAGCTAGTAAACATAGAACATTGAGAACTGAATATTAATGATGATAGCCGTATTGAAACTGTCCTAAGCCAATTTGCAGAAAGTTTTCTTATAAGACTGTTGATTGGAAGCTCGTACATAATATGTTACGTCGCAAACATTATTACAGAAATAATAATGTAAATGGAAACAATGACTAATACGAGATCACTCGGAGATATCGCCAATAAATTCTGAAGTAAACGAGTGTCATACACGTGCATACTGTCATCGGCACAGTTATACCTAGATATAATCATATACGAAAGAGGATGCTATAGCCCACAATATTACTAAAAGTTGTACATATGTAACAAACAATCGAGAATTAAATTGTTTTATACATGTGTATGAAGATTATAGACTTGGATTTATGACGACCATTCACACTAAAGCGGCTCTCAACGTATTTGCGGAACATACTTCAGATCGTGTAAAACATGCACTGATGACTGCAAGCACTCCACGAACAACTGCGACGCATTTGACCGTGACATTTTACCTCCATCGAGGAGCTGGGAGCCGTTCGAGTGGATAAGAAGATACTAAATTAAATGATCAAAATGCGAATCATGCTAGTACGTCTAATTGCGAAATGACTTTGGAATTCCCCATAAGATACTTTAATGAAAGATTTGACATACGCAGATGATGTACAATTTGTTTGCACAACGATAAGAGAACTTATTGAAATTTCATAATTAAACAAATACAAATACTATGTATTGCACACCTCAAACATCAAGGAATACACAACACAACATGAGATACATTAAAATAACAGAGGTAAACAACAGACGGTCTTATCGCTAAATGACGATATCTTCCAGACAACCTTTAGGTAGCGGAGTAGTAACTTTATGAACTTCAGTCAGATAACGTTTGGTCTCTCTGGATTCATATCGCAATAAGGATATCAAATGAAATAAGCTACGGAGAACTGGTTTATGCGTTTAATTTGATCTTAAACCTACCACCTATTCATCTTTACGCGGTACAATACGCATCGCTTATTTAGTTCAACCGACCTGCAATATCTATTATATAGAACCTAGGTAGATGCAGAACCGGATTGACCCTTTTAAATCATCTACGAACGAACGCAGCGCCAGTAACGGAATGTTGATGACGTTATCATTAAGGATACTGTTGGATAGTGAATACGTATTGCTCATAATTATAGTAACTAATAACAACTTTCCAAGATTCTACAAACTCAACTTCAAGTATGACGAAACACGCATATAATATCAACTTTTATGATCGGAACCATTTATACGTATACTAGCGACCCGCCCCGGCTTCGCACGGGTGCAATGCTGATGAATTATGCATGTATTATACATATAAACCTTCCTCTTGAATCACTCTATGTATTAAAAATCCGTTGCATCCAAATCCGTTGCGGAGTTTTAAAGATCTAAGCATACATAGGGACATACAGACAGCAGGAAGCGACTTTGTTTTATACTATGTAGTGATAGTGATTAACTGTAGTTGTAAAGTGTGTTTCAAGAGCTAGTGAATCCAGTATTTTTCGTAACTCAAGGTCGCCAACAACTGAAACTAGATAATAATTTATTCAAATTTGTTATACGCGATGTCTGATCACCTTGCCTGGTTCAAAGTAACAAAAACGACTGAAGCATGAAGGTGAAACATCAATATGATTGACTGCGTATGACGTAATTGACTCCATAAGTAAGTATTAATAGCAGTTTCAGCCAGTTTTTGAATAAGTTGAAGCACACTTCAACTAGATTCTTTTGCACGAAATAATTTTATTTTTAGAATACCGAAAGGAGAAGCAATTGTTGTCAATCGTGAATCAAAGAAGACAAAAAAGCATGTCTAATGAAATAATTGAAATGTATTTCTGCGCATTCGAAAGCACTGCATAATCGAATTTTTGAATGAACTCATTTATACCTTCAATCATTCGATTCAACAACTTTACAAGTGGCTTCTTCTTCTTCTTCATGTGCCATCTCCATCCCGGAGGTCGGCGACCATTTGTCTGTATGTCGATCTATCTGTAGTCATGCGAATTAGTTTTTCCGTGCTTTCAGCCTTCAACCAGTCTCTAATATTCTTCGTCCAAGATGTTCGCCTTCTACCACGCCCTCGTTTCCCTTCTATTTTTCCTTCAATAATTAATCTTAAAAAGTTGTATTTTTCATTTCTATATATATGTCCGAAATACGACACTTTTCTTTGTTTCATCGTTGATACGACTTCCATTTCCTTCTTCATCATCAGCATTACTGTTTCATTCATCATTTCATCTAATTTTGAGCATTCTACGGTATATCCACATTACAAGTGGCTAGCCAACAGAAATCTATTGTTCAGAAAACCACTCGTTTTAAAGGCCATGAAAACACGCAACAATAAACTGCCAGTTAATTTAGACATGGGCAGTCTCGGCAAAGCTAAGTATTGGTTATGTTAATGGACAGCCAGAGAGCCACGCAACGACTGAATCAAAGTGCAGGAATCTAGCAATTAAGATGCCATAATTCTCGGCAATGCCATACACATCATTTTAGTCACGCCGGAAATTGTTCTGACTCAGCACTATGGCACACTGAGCTCTAGATACTGTTTACTTTCACTTAGAATTGCCTACAGAATCTTACATGATTGGCATTTGAATTCACCAAATTAATGTATGCATAAGCTGCAATTATGATGAGATAAATTGTAAAAGAAGTTCTACCCAAAACATATTTGAACAGGTTAAACATTGGTTACATACCTTACCGTTTTAAAGCGAAAAATTCGATAAAAATAAAATAGGCGAACACGAGACTGTGAGTAAGACCTAGTCTTTGATAACAAAGCGATAACGTTATTGAATTAATTTGATACTGCATTTTTGCATAATGCGTAATACGGTGACTGTTCAAAGTGTTTACTTAGAAGTCATTTAGATACAACAAACTACGAATACAGTTACAATATAATTTGTTGATTTAGCGCGTATAGAATATAATTGTAGAACAAATTTAGACAGAGATAGTAGAATAGTGTTGAGTGATAATGATAAGGTTCTTGTTGGAGATGTAATTACAGGTACTGGAAATCTTCACGCTGCAGTGCCGCCACAAATAGTCGTCAAGGAAACGTCAGACATACATCATTACATACATACAATTATCATACAGTGCACGGGGGATTATGCAACTGGCACTCGAGTGTCACCTGCGCGACGGCGATAAAAGAGAAACTGACGAGATACTTTGCTGATAAGTGCTTGCGTCAAATGTGCTAGTCAGATCAGATATCAATGAACTTGAAATTTCGCCGAATTTCGCACTTTAGGATACAACTTAAAATTGATAATGGTGAGGGATTAGCGGACGACAAATATTTGAATATCCCTCGTCTTATTCATAACACCTATCAATTGTAAAACGTAGCAAAAGTTGACATATTTATGACCGTACCTATGATTTGGATTAAGACTGAAGATAGGAACATCAACGTCACATAATAGTATTATAGTGTACTATTTGCAGAGAACAGTAGTAAATCATGTTATCGACCACTATCGATCACGTTAATCGCTTTATAATCGCATTCCATAGTGTAGTGGAGACAAGATTGACATCGGCGTAATTTGCATTCACTGTACAAAAACCAGCTGCGAGAAAAGTGTCTATGAATATGGTAAGACTCATCGAATAGGCAATAGCCATCGTACTTAGATGTAGTTTATTGTTATGTGAAGGTATATCTGTCTTGTCTAAAGGAAGGTGGTAAAGGAAGTAGCTATAGCAAATCTTTTAAACGATATAAAAATAGATAAGAACTACTTATGATACCTACCTAATTATCTGATACTGCTTCTATAATTAAAAAAAAAACGTAAGTAATTTTCTGCAGCACAATCATATGCTGCATATAATAATATAAGAATTACGTATGCTTTTAATAATTACGTAATGAAATTTGATTCAACTGACGCTTATCAACACGCTCCAATGTCACTACTGTAGTAAGTAGCTTAGTGGTTTTGTAGTGTAAATCACGTGCAGATTAATTAACATGACAATATATAACACTACATATCAAGCAGTAAAACGCGGGAAGAAATAAAACACCTCACAAAGAGTAAAGAGAGCACCTGGAACACGTGTAAAAACAACACAATCAATTTGTCACAAATCTTTGGAATCGGGTCCTTAGTCCTTATTTCAGGGAAAATATCAACAGCGCGATGCATAATTTGTATGGGGGCGTGGCGCCAGTACAGACGGATTTTAACCAATTTTGGTGCAGGGATAGCTGAACATCCACGGGTGGTTACAGGATTATGTTTACCCCTACCCCGATTAGGGTACCTAAATAAAATAGTTTTAAGCGGAAGAAGTTCTACTGATAAATAATTATCTAACTCGCGCTCTAACGCTGCGATTACCAACTACTAAAAGCGATACTTTTGTCGAAATAATAATTCAGTAAACGGAGCAGTTACATTCATTCCTGAAGCGTTCTTACGCGACAAAAAACAAAATTTCACTTGCTGTTTATACTCTACGCAACGCTAGTTTTCAAACAACAGAGGAAATGTCCACGTGCCCCAATGTAAACAGGCTCGTTGCCGACGTTTCACAACCGGTGTTGGTAAATACCGCTCGTGGTCCCTTTCATGCTGCTTCTAGAGAATTAACGTCTGTTAACAGTTGATAAATGATACGGACCAGCCTTATTCGGTTATGTATCTCGTGAAAGAGAAAGCTCGTTTATATCAGGTCATATTTGATCTCGGACGTCAATTTCTTCAGTTTCCTTAACATCTTTGGAATTGCTGCTTTCCAATCTGAATGAATCAGTAGAATATTCTCTAAAAATTTTCATAGTAACAGTGCATTTTCAAAACTTAGATTTTCATCTTGAATACACTTCCAACTGTATTGTTATTCCCATCAAGATGTACTTTCCCAACCACAGAGATAGGAAACAACGTCGTTTACCATTGTGAAGTATAATAAGAAGATGTTTGCATGTTCAGAATTTCTAAACTGTGTAGCTTGAAAACGGCCTTGGAACAGGAATACAAGCATTCTAGATTAACGACCAAGATTGCTAAAGTAAACAATGAGTAACTGAGACATTCCACGGGTGAGAAAAACGGAAAATTATTAATTTTCAGCAGATAACTATTTAGTGTAAAAAAAAAAAAAAACAAACGCTATATAAAGAATATGGTAATAGTAACATACAATTGATTTTGAGATGTTCTTACTTCAATATGTTGAAGAGGAAAACGGTGTAAACATATAGCAATAACTCAGGCTTTAATTGTGAAACTTTACAATTCAATGGAGCTACGTGCGAGGAATCTTATCGGGTCATGTAAACGACTAATGTCTGATAAAGTAACGCTCCCAAATCCGGTTTCGAAACTAATCGTGACTTTTAGTATAACTCCAAAGTGCCTTGAATAAAGATCGTAAACTGGATTTATTATGATTTTCAAACGTAAAAGACACATCAAACCGGTTTTCAATTCAGCTCAAAACATGCCTCTAAAGAGACAAAATATGACATGACTTAAAATCTTCAAGGATTCCCGTCAACAGATTATTCACTGCCTTGTTGTTCCTTAAAACTATTTTAAAATTCTTGCACCAACCAATTAAATGAAAAATTTAACTTACAGTCGCCATCAGATATATCGCAACATATAAGGCGTTCATAAATATGTGAACACGACTCTTATTGACTGGGCGTTACAGTACATGTTCATATATTTATGAACGCCTTATATGCTGCGATATATCTGATGGCGACTGTACAACGGTTTAAAGTCAAAATCTCTACGATAAATGGAGATATATTGCCACCCTAAGAAATAAATCAATTGGTTGAAATATTCAATGGCTCGAGCACAGTCTAATAGGTAAGACGCGTTGGCCTAGAAATCCGTGAGAAACGTGGGTCCGAACCCCACCGAAACCTTAATTTTTTTTTGCTTCCATAATAAACATTTAAAATAGTTTATAACTTTATACGCAACGGCCGTATAAGCTTAAGTCAATCACATTATCGTCTATCACAAATTAATATCTCAAGTTAACGCTAAAAGCCGATTAAGCCTCATCATAGACCGTGGCATACCAGTAGATGAACAGGTTTCTCGAAAAAGAAATTCGTCTGCACCTGCATCTTGTTTTAAGTAAAACTGGGCGTCCTCAATTCTCATTGATAAGGTTGGGCATGAATAAATAACATAATGACATACACCGGAGACATGTTGGCATTGCAGCATTGGGTCAATGCCGATTTTGAGGAAAACCATTTCACCTCATTTTGGAATCGGAGGACATTTTCAACGTTTAAACTTGTAAATGGAATTGTATTCCTCATTTTCTAGATGCCTGAACTGAATACCAGTTTAACTGTCTAACAAGTTTACAATTTGAAATGTATTAGGAATAGGAAAAGAGCAGTTTGTGGAAATGATGACATTAATGTTATTATTGCAGGAGCTTTCAAAGTTAATTCTGGCCATTTCTCCTTGTTTGTCCGGTTTGTATATACTTGGAAGGAAAACTATTTAACCGAGGTTCGTTTATCCTTTCCTCTATGAGTCAGGAATCTGCATTATTCATACTGAACTTGTCACGATTATGTTGATTAGGATGACGTCATTGAAATATCAAGAGGATATGTAACTTACGAAATAAAGATTATTTGATTTTGATTCATGGCTAAGTTATGATTATTGCACATTTATTGCATGTTAAAATTAGCAGATCTCTTTGAGATTAAGGTATTTATGAATGCTCGTTGGAATGATTCAATACTTGAAACGGTAAGAAACTCAAGAATACAGCTTGTAAGTAAAAAAAATATATATCAGATATAATTGTAATAGAGGCGTCAAGACCTTTAAACACCCACCACACAGATTGAACTTCACAAACGGCTGAATAATTTGGAAGGCGTGGACGAGGTAATTTCAATATGACTCTACTGCGGTTACTTTCTAAATAATAAGCATTGGTTGAACTTGGTAACAAGAGCAAATAAATGAGTATATTTTAAAACTAGTCGGGCAAACAAAATCATTGCCTGAGCGGGGAAATCGAGCTGCAGGATATATTACTGGATTTTGGAAATGCAAACGAATGGAAAGCAATTCTGAGTATGTGCAATGGGAGAAGTTGCAAGGGTGTTGAACACCCCGAGGCCAACTGACCATTAATAACAGTTACTTTCACAGATTGGCGAATTTATAGCGTGCAGATCAAAGTGAGAGTGGAACGCGAAACCATTTCGTTGGCACTAGAAGACCGCGAGAAGACGGGAGACGAATCGGAGAATAACAGGCCTTTTGCCGAAGTTATAAGACTCGATGCTGAGTTAGTGTTTCTTGGTCATGGTATAAAAGCAAACAAGCGGTCGGATCGTAAATCAAGCGAGCATACTCCGATCATAAAGGAGCAAATTGGTGCAAAACAAACTTGAACTTCGCCGCGGTTCGCTTAAAATATACTGTGTACGGCTGGCTGCACGCGCTAATATGTTGCAGTTTTTGCGGCGTCGTAGTTGCTGGTAACATAAATATTGGACATCGAATGTAGAGTTTCTCGTGGAAGTGTATTATGGTGTGTGCGTACTGTACGTTCGTATATGGCCTGTGGCTTGATGTTATAGGGTTTTTGACAAATTGAGACTGTTTAATTATTGGTGCATACTATTTTAAAACGCCGTTGCGGTGGACATCTGACAATATTTTTCTCAAATATGTTCAAGTGGTTTTTAATTTCCAAATATGGTTTCCATGTTGCTTAAATTTACTACATTCGATTACGTACTTATGTTTAAAATTATGTCAATAAATATCAAAGTAGGTACTTAATGAACCCAGTTTTCAAAATTATCTCGAGCTGTTATCGTTGAACAGTTGGCTTGATTTGTTGTTGTGGTAATAAATTCAACGTGGATCATGTTTGATGCTTATCGACACATAATTATGACATTTACAAATTACATAAGTTCTTAGTGAAAGAGACCGGCCTCGTAGTAAATTAATGATACCAAGTCATACCAATATGGCAACTGTTATTAATATCAAGACTAGATTTTTATATTTCATCAGCTACTCTGATAACATTTCGCTTAATCGTCTTACAGGAATTAAATAAGATTACAACATTAACGGATGTCGTATGCATGATTCCGCATAAATCGCAAAATTTCTTACAATTCATTATGATTTGCAATTTAGTATTAGTACGAAAAGATAATTTTACAACAAATAAACTTATCTTCATTCTGAAGAAAAGTATTACTCCTGTCTGTCTATTAGTCCTGTCCACAGAATAACACCGAAAAAGACACTTAAAAAAAAACAGATTTTTATGGTCACTTTTCTGTCTACGACTTATACATCAGTGGCGTGGGTTTCTTAGAACCCAATGATCACTTCTCTGACGTTGTTCAGCTTCGGAGATTGAATTCGATTTGATTATCTATTATTCTCAATCATAAGATTGTATAGAATCTCAAAGCTGCTTCATAATTTCGTTCCAGAAATGACAAACCACCTGCAAAACTCTTTTGGGACGCATACCTACATTTACTGCTCTAATAAAATAATAATGGCGTGGCGTTCTTAGATTCCGAGACTACCCCACTGATATTTACACAGTGTATATCAGTGGCATAGTCTGAAACATACTGGATAGTGAACTAACCTTCTTGTACAGTTTGATCCAGGTGAGGTCTCCCTTGGAGTCGGTGTACTGCAGGCCGAAGAACCAGACCTCGCGGAGGCCGATGGTCTTGACCACCTGGTCGAACAGCTGCTTGCCGGTCGTCGTCTGCTGGATCGCGAACTCCAGCTCCGCGTCCATCGTCGTCACGCGGACGTTCATCTGGAAAAGGGCATCGTGTTGTAGGATTACTTTCATTCGAATAGGGCCATGGGTCTATTTTATCTTAGCTAATGGAAAGTCCAAACAAGGTCTATGAAAGAGCACGAGTAGCCAGAAGATGTCTATTTGGGTCAAGCGAGCCATAAAACATCAAGTTCGTGGGTCAATAGAAATACAGACGAGAATTTAAATTCGGAGCGGTACTAAGCCAAATACAACCACATGAGAATGGATGATGCGATTGGAAAAAGAAAATGGCGGGACTAAATCAAGTAGCTTCTAAGCTACGAGTGGATTACGAATGTGCTGTACTAATTAGTGGACTACTGTAACAAACACCAAAAAAGAAATCACTCGTTTTAATAAAAATAAAAAATAAACAATATTACCAGTACTTGTCTCTATAATTAAATAAACGAGATTATGTCTATCTCTGCTCTACACCGTCGTGGTATTAAAGATCATTGAAATTCTTATTCGTAATTGCCTACCGAACTGTTAATGGATTTTATATAAGTCATTTATTTTACAAAATCCATCAATGAAAATACACGGTTTTAATTACCTTCGTCCCACTTCAAAGGCCGAGAGTGCCGACATACAAGCGGGCAAGTTGATTAGAAACCGACGATAAAATTAGTAGGTCCATGGAAAGTGTAAACTCTACGTGACTGGACTCGAGAGATCTTTGACCTTATAGAGATAAGCTAAGAATAAACCAACAGAAATGCACAAGACACTTGTTTCTTGTAGGAAAAGTAACAACATCCAGCAATATTGGCTTCGGCACCAACCCAAGATATAAAATAAAGGAAGTCTTTTTACTAATGCAAAAAACGAAAAAAAAAGCATTGCCAAAATTCCAAGGTTCCAAAGACATTTTTCTTATAGGAACAACATTCGGCTAAATGTGAGACTTTAGGGTACAAAAATCTTGTAAGTATTTTGTATAAGTAAAATTGAGTTCACACTTCACAATAATAAAATAAAAGTTCCAACGAACAACGCGTCTAGAAACAAGTCAATCTCTTTGAAGTAGTATCTAGATTTACGTAGGAAAAACATTAACACAATTGATGGACGTCCGTCGAGAAGTGTGTAATTGAGCTACATGAAATATGGAGCGGCTATATCTGCTTCTGCAGTGTAAATGCATTAGGTGTTGTGTTGACGCAATATAATGCACATAAGATTGGATGCAAAGCGCCAACTAAGGGTTTGAGCACTGGAAAGTTACACTAGCAAATTGTGAGTTTGTCGATAATAACTAAAAACAAGTTTATCACTACAGATATTATATTAATGGAGTGCGGCATGAGACGCTACTCTAGGCATAAAAACAATGCGATCTGAACAGTCTAGCATTCAACATCCTTGACATCAGCCGTGTTCAGATATAATTGAGCACCTTGTCCACTGTGATATCTGACGACTGCACCTCGCCTAATGGGGCATGACAAACACCCGTAATATGGGTAATAATTTACAGCAAGGCATAGAGCTGACCTCAGTGTCAGCACATATGGCTGTAAGGCTAGACATTACATTAAAACCTCGGGAACATAAACATCTGAATTGATTTCATCGCTAAGGTTGAAACTTAAGTAGAAGATTATCGTTGAGGTAAGAATCATATAGTTGTTGTACCTGTAACTTGTGTGAATAAAGAAGCGTTGAATGGCAGCTCGAGAAGTAATAATAACCCAGAAAAAATAGCAAGACTAAAGCCGTCAGCTAACGAGCGTCCTAAGAACGAGATTAATCATAAAATCGTAATGGCCACTAAAACCAAATAAGAAACAGTTGTTAATAGAAAGTGAGTTACGATTACGACCACAACAAAAGGAGAAATGTAGTAAAAATAGACGCGTGTAAATCCGAATCGTTATTCAGTTAATTTTAGCTTTGAAGCGGTGCCAAGCGGATGCGATCTTCCGGGGATATTATGTCATTGTTATTTACTACAGTCATAGTCACTGCTAAGGACAAAGATGCCTTTGTTTACGCTGCACCTGCAGCGATGAAAACATTACAGAATATTGACTAAATGAAGGCGCAGCACTTAGCTAAAGCATTGACAAGATTTAAATTGCCTCGTCGCTTAATAAATACTCCCTGCTGCATATTTCAATAGCATTTTGCAACTAAGAGTCTCATAAACGACAATTACAGCAAATAACAACAATTATTAACAACAGTCGCCAGTTACTGTGATTTTATCAGTAGTAACGCTGAACAATGGTGTACAACAGCCATAATTTAACAAGATAATCATCCAGACGAAAGTGATCTTTGTTGTTGTAGTTTTAAAGTGAGGATTTGTGTTGACTTATAGGTTGTAACGATGCGTTCATTCATACCAATTTCGAGGTCGCAATTTAGCCTTGGTTCCTCCCCTATTGTTTAGCATTTACCCACTTATAGCCCGCATAAAACTTGATTATTATAGATATTTAACTATCATTATGATTAGCACATCGTAATGAACATGCGTGCAAATTATCTCTGGGAGGACTTTGGATTAGAATCCTTAGTGAGTCACTCGGACCAAAAGTAGACGAGCCCCGGAAACGGTAGCCTTGAGTGTGCTATTTACGATTTAAACCAATCAGAGCTCTTAAAACTAATTAATCCGCAATCATAAACCAGCGGTTCTAACCGCTATAAAAGCATAATCTAGAAGCTAGAAAGTAGCTTAGGAGAATTTCTACATTCCAAAAACTTTCAACATGTAATCAAAATTCAGTGGACAGACATGATGTTAATTAGCTTATCGTAATGTGGTGGCAATCAGGTTCGCTTTAATCTGCCGACGATGAGTCAGTTTGCGGAGAATAATTCGTGATAAGAGCAGTTATCGCGAGAACTACGGATGTTTGCGCTGGCTGGTACAAACTGAGAATTAGAAAGAACGAGCCGTATAAGCGATAATCGGAGAAGCTCTAACAGCTGCTGTTAACGATAGTTTTATAAATAGAACCGAAAAGCGACGACGATATAATATAACTCCTGGGGGCCTATGATGGTTGCGTTTATCACGTGATAAATAAGTGACAAAGCATCTGTCCCTTGCACTCGCAATTGGTCAAAACGTGACGGATGCTTTGACACTTATTTATCACGTGATAAACGCAACCATCATAGGCCTACTGAACAGCCAAAGGGCGATGACAGTATTATTTGGACTAACAGAAAATATACATCACGTTGACACTTTGTCTAGACAATTTTAGCTTTTACAGAAAACTTTAAAAAATATTTTGTTGAAATATATTTTGCAAGATTGATTTACCGATTTTAGGTTATTTTCTAAATCAATTTGATAACATTTGACGAGTGCTGCATCTGTTATGGTTGAATGTTTCCTCTGATATACGGAAAAAATACCCAATATCAGAACGTGAGTTGTCTTAATATGTAAGATTTGTGCCAATGTTCGAGTAAAACTTGATCTTAGTACTTACTTATAGAGGAAGATTTACATAATGGATTCACATGAGGTCACCATATGCGAACTTTCTAAAAATATCCGAGATCGCAGTACTTATAGATGCGTGTATTTGATCATTTAGACATAGGTACGTTTAGTTTCTTTACATTGTAGCCAGATAATCTATATTGATGAAGTCTGGCTTCATCAATGTTTTAGTTAGGACATTAAAGTTGCTAAGATAAGAAATTTCCTGCGTGGACCAGACCAGGCGTGAACGTAGTCAAGATCAATCTAACTTGATACCAATAATTTAATTTATCACTTTCTTCTACACGTCCATTATGCATTCATCGACTCAATCGACTTGCTGTAGGCTACAGTGAAATGATATCGTCACGTACATGTCAAGGGGACATGGTAATGATATTATGCCAACAGCGGCCTAAAGTGTACCGTGTCAAGGGTGCTGCCGTGCGGGCGAGGTTTCAGACATACGAGAGGAGGAAAAGTTGTTGTTTTTGAGTTCTTTTAAGTTTTTTTCCTTAAGCATGCTCAATTTGTTGTGTACTTCCCCGTATAACAGACAATTTCCTGCTGCATTAGGTAGATACTCAATGGGACGTACTCAAACTACTCAATGATACAATACAAACAAAAACTTAGGATGAGAGGGCTATAAATGTAGAAAAAAATTAAGAAGAATGAGCCCACATTACTTAAGAATACCCCGTTCAAACTCTTTCCTTGCCTTTCCATTACAATAAGTTAATCAGAAAAGATGATTGATTTGTGTATGGCCCTCGAGCCAATGAATCATCCTTCTTGTACTAGTAAACTTTCCAGAAAGAAGAGGGAGATGACCATGACAGGTACGCAGATACTAGTGCCTTTATTTTCACGTTAGAATAAATTTAAAGACTGCGATAAAACGCGTCTAAGTTAAAACTAACTTCATAAAATAGATAAGATTGAACATAAAAGGTCGTGAGCGCGGTGCATCTCATAATTTCGAACGCAAACAACGCATGACATCATTGGCTATGTGCTCTGCGATACTGTGAGGAGACCAAGTGTGTTGGCTTCTAATAATATGTGTGAAACACCATGTAAGTTATTTAGACACGATTTTGTCAATCCTTAAAATGTTGTTGTCTTTAAATATGTGTATGGGCATTTCTCCACTAAATGGCAAATTACTGTCCCTAACTAAATTTATATGTAATAAAACTTAAAAATCCCACCTTTTTGTATCAATACCGATATAGAATTCGGTATTCTTGGCACGCTACCGTTAATTTAGTAATTAAATAATGGAATATTCAAATAAATGAACCTCAAACTCCTCAAAAGACAGTCCCCTGGTATGTCCCGTTTCCAGAATTACAAATCTTGTTACTAAACAGTTGTTTTTTGGCCGCTGATAATTGAATAAAAAATATCCAAATACATTAACAATAACAGTAAGCATATTTATACATCACAATTATATTTTTACAATTAAATTTTAGTCGAAATATCCATGTATGAATGCTGTCCTCAAGTAATTAAAACAGTCCCCTGTTAAAATTTTAAAACCGTACTGAAGTCATATTTAGTTTTTGCGGGAAGCATTTACATCGTGAAACGGAACGCGATCGGTGTGAAGTTCGATCGGTTGTGAAGCTAGCGGGCAGCCGCCATCTTGTTTAGTGTCACTGCTGCGTCATGTGGTGAACCACGCGTCTCGGCCGTTAGTGAAAACATTCCTCTGGTAAGCCTTTTTTTTACTATTTTAAGCGTTTTAATAGCGACAATTTGTTTAAAATAATTGCTTATCTTGTATGTAGCCACATTTGTTGCGTTTATCTGAATGTATTTAAATGATATTGTTTTATTAAGTATTCACGTAAAAAGAACAGTCCCCTGGCGAACATTCCCCTGTCATTTCATAGCACAGGGGACTGTTCATACCACAGGGGACTGTTGATACTACTGTTTCCTTAGGTTTTGAACGCTAAAAGTAACGTCTCTTTTGTAGGTAACATCTCAAAATGCCACCGAAAAAGAAACCACCCAAAACAAGAGAAGAAATACTAGAACAAAAACGTATAGCTGAGCGTTTGAGATATCAACGTTTAAAAAATGACCCTCAAAAAAAGGAAGAATTGAAAGAAAAAGAAAGGCAGAAGTATGAAAAGAAAAAAGAAAAAGGTAAAAAAAAATTAGTTAAAGATATGAGTCGTCGTGAGCATAAGGCTGCAAAAAAGGTTTGGAGAGAGCATTGTTCTAGGTATCGTGAAAAAAAAAGAGCCATGAAAGACATAACAAATAATTTTGTAAGAGAAAACACACCTCATTCAGAAGATTCAGCAGAAGAATGTCAGGCGCCTTTAAGAACATCAGAAAGTGCATTAGTTAAAGCAAGAAAGAAAAATGCTAAAAAGAAACGTGAAAGGTTACTGAAAGAAAAAAACCTACAGATTCAGGAATACAAGCGGAAAATGGAAAAGTATAAAAAGAGGTTACAACGGTTAGAAAGGAAGGTTAATGGCAGTAAAAATGAAGAAACACCTAACACAAAACTAACAAGAATGTGTGATACTCCAAACACTCGAAAAGAAGTGGTTAAAAAGGCACTTTTCGGTGAGGTCTTGAATGAACAATTAAGAGAGAATTATGCAGGTTTAAAAACACAAAAAGAGAAAGATATTTTTGGGAGAGTTGTATCTGGTGCAATAGTAAAAAAGTATAAGTTATGGAGGGTGCAAAATAGTGCTTTATCGTATAAGAGACTTAAGAAATTAAAAAACCACTCTCTATTACCAATGAAACGCACTCGTCAAGTGTTCCTTGCGAAAGAAAAATTAAAGACAGTGCAAAACTTCTATGAAAATGACGATAATAGTCGAATTGGTGCAGGGAAACGTGAATGTGTGACCAGAAACGGAGTCAAAAAACAAAAAAGGTATTTATTAGATACATTATCTAATTTATACAAGAAATTTCAGCATAATAACTCTGGTCTAATCAGTTACCAGACTTTCTGTCGTTTGCGTCCTTTCTGGGTGGTTGCACGTAAGATAAACGAACGGGATACATGCCTCTGCATCAAACACGCAAATATCGACCTGAAATTGGCTGCATTGCACTGTCAAAGGATTCTGCCTTACAATAATCACAATAAATTGCTTGAAAACACTTGCTGCAATCGTTATGATGAGCAGTGTTTATCTCGGGAGTGCCTGCGCTGCGTCAACAAGAATCCCGATTACAAAGAATTTGATGACACAAAGCCTTTGTCGTTTAAAAAATGGATAGCTGAAAAACAAGATTACAAGGATCCTAAGTTGAATAAAGTACGATCCATAACAAAATATGTAAAAAAAAGTCTAACGGTTCGTCCGACTGAACTAATACAGGAACTGCACGAGGAATTGGATGCGTATTATAAGCACGAAAGAAACATATTGCATCAGTACAATGCCTTAAAGGAGTTAAAACAAAATCTTAATGATAACGAAGTTGCAATACTTATGGACTTTTCAGAGAATTACTGTACAAAATATAATGAAGAAATACAGGCATATCATTTTGGAGGGTCTAGGCTTCAGTTCAGTCTTCACACTGTAGTCGTTTACACAAAAGATTCTACGCAATCCTACTGTACTGTTTCGCAAAACACCGCACATTCACCAGCTGCTATATGGGAACACTTGAAGCCAATTTTCAAAACTTTACCGACACGTATTACCTGCATCCATTTTATAAGCGACGGACCCGTTACGCAGTATCGGAACAAAACCATGTTCCATATATTGGCTACAAGGCTTCATGTAGAGGTTCCAAATATACAAAAGTTTTCCTGGAACTTTTCGGAGAGTGGCCATGGCAAGGGTGCCGCAGATGGGGTTGGCGCCACATGCAAAAGAACCGCAGATGCCATCGTTGCTGCAGGAGGCGATATCGACAGTTTGGAATCCTTTATTGAAGGTGTGCAACAAAGATGTCCTGCAATTAAAATGATTGCGATTGACGATTATGCAATAAATAATATGACTAATGACATTCAGAAAGACGCCAAAGGTCTGAAAAGTTTCAATGGTACCCTCAAAATACATCAGGTTAAGGGGAAAATAACACGATGTCCTTTGGAGTTACCTAAAGGTGCTGAGAAACTTATAATGAAAAGTTTAAGCTGCTCCTGTGAAGACGAGTGTCAGCACTATAATCTCGGGGTTATAAACTACCAACTGTCGAAACTTCACGTTGATGACATTTACACCGACTCCGAATCGGAAAACGAAACCAGGTTAGCCCATAACTCACCGGATAGTGGTAACATTATAACAGAAAATGAAATTTCACGACCGTCTGACAATGTCAATAATTTTGAGAATAGTGCAGGGCCGAGCACAATCAACCAACAGCAGTATAAAAGTGGTGATTACGTTCTAGTCAAGTTTAACGTTAGAAACACAGAATATCGTTATGCTGCTGTTATCACTCAAGTTGATAATGAGGAAGACGAACTAACGGTAACCTATATGAAAATTTGTGATAAGAAGGGCCGCAAGTTTAGAATGGACGAAAATGATATTTCTGATGTCAGTTTTGACCAAATATTGCAGAACTTACCAGATCCAGATCTAACTCTAAAAGGGAGAACATTATTATATTGTTTTCCTGTATCCGTACCGGTCTTTGAGAAAAATTAGTTAGTTTCAATATTTTTCCTAAAAGTACAATGTTAAGACTGATTTGTTTGTAAGGTATTGTACAACTAATGTTGATTACTTTAGTTAGGTACTTCAGAAGTATTATGTTAACCTAAAATATCGGATGTGATAATTAATTAAGAGGAGCAATGTTTCTGTGTTTATGTTTTTTATATTTTTTGTTTCTGTTTTAAAAGGCAAGTTGCCATATTTTCCATTATTATACAGACTGACTTTAGTGCCATATATAAAGTTAGTTATTTCTTAGTTTAAAAGTATTTTTAAGACTTAATTGTTTTATTAAGTTTAACGCAACTGTTACAAGACTAAGAAAAGTCACTTTAATAAGGAAGATTTGTTTTAATACTGTTGTTTTTTTTTTAAATAAGAGTAAATAAGACATACTTTAAGAATAGTAAAGAAAAATAAAGAGGTTGATTACTTACACAAAAAATTTAATTGTTTTCGTTCATAAAACATTCCCCTGGGTGGTTAAAACAGTCCCCTGTCACGGTTTTGCGAAAAATCGTCCATAAGTCAAAAACCAAGAGGAAAATGTGTGGGCTTTTTTAAGATATACATTTAATGTACTATTACCTACCATTTTATTTACAAATATTCTCAACATTTAATAAAATTACTTCAGGATAGTTGTGTATGGACGAATTTCCAAATAGCAGAGAAACACCCGTATAGCGTTGCAAAATAGGCTAGTTGACTCATGTCAAATTGTAATAAACTAATGTTTATTTCGAATAGTATTTCGCAAAGGAAACCTAAATATATATTTTTCAATTAATAAAAGTGAAAGAGGGCTGAAAAAATTTAATTTGAAAATATGGTTTTTAATCTGTATTTTGAAATGCTTAAAACGCTGTCCGCCATTTTCGCTTATGATAGTGACGTCATCGGTCATGTAAATAAAACTGAAAGTCTACTTTGACGACTTCGAATAGTGCCGTCCCTCTCGATCTCCTGTCAAAGTATTGGAGTGAGCGGAATGGCACTTTACGACGGTCGAATTTCGAATATTTACAGGTACCTAATTCTACGTCACGCCACTTCAATTGATAAAATTTGGCTTTCTAGCTTTCACAAAAATACAAGACATTTTTTTAGAGCCAGTAAGATCATTATTAACCATTTGAAATATATTTCAAAACTGGGTCTACTAGCCTATTGGATTCTGATGGATTTGTGAACTGTTTCATGGAAAATACGAGACGCAACGGTCGAGTTCTAGACACAAAATTCTGAGATATGTACATTCGCTAATCTTAATAAAACCTTTTCACATTGCGATACTAATTTGTGATCCTTAAATTTACTAAGGCAAATGTTATCTGGTATTAATAAAAGTTCTTAATAATTTGTGTTGTATCTGAAGTCCCATAGGTGGTCATCATTATTATTTCAGTTTCGCCCGACTCGGTGCAGTTCTCTCCAGTCCGTCCTTCTTGACACTGGTTCTTTGAATCCCCGATACGACACGAAACTTTAACAACCCTGATTTGGGAACCTTGTCAGTATAGGTACACACACTACGACCTATTTACGGACAATGATCTATCTGGTTTGATAACTTACATTTCGGTGTCGGTTAACAATGCCGTGCGTAACACACTACTACGGTAGTGTTTCGCTACGTTACTGAACCAAACATTGCCATGAATAGTTTTTATGTCTATCAGGTATCCACCGGCATGTGCGACAATGAGCCGTCCTTGCGAGCCGTACCGATTCGACACGGATTTACCGCCAATGGCGACCATGTTAGTTACAGCATTGGTTTTGTGGTGGATATGGTAAGTCATGATATGATGATTTATTGGTCCAAGTCTAAACTATGTCATGGTAGGATTGACATGTGATAATTTATTGTTCTTTTGTCCCTTAATGGACGTGGCAAGACATCTTATCAATATCACCAGGTGTCATTTCCGAAGGGTTAGTCGAATCAGACCTTTAATGACAAGACGAGAGAGAGGCGGAATGCAGTCGACAAAATCTGAGACGGATTAATTATATGGGTCAATAATCTAGCTAGACTAAGTTATTTGTAACATAGAAATCCTAGAGTTGTAGAGTGGATTAAGAAATAAAACAAATGCGATTCAGAATCAGAAGACCTAGCTTAGCAATGGCATCATACACAAATAGGGTAACCCGTGGCTAATTATGTGTAGGTAATATGTCAATGTGTATTTGTAAATTGTAAATTGTATTTTGTGTTTTTGTGTTTTAATTTTAATTTATATAATTGTAATTATTATTATGGAATCTCGAATTCTGGAATAAATTATTTCATTTCATTTTCATTTCATTTTCATTTTTTCATTTCATTTTTCATTTCATTTCATTTCATTTCAAATAGATAAGCAAATACTAACCTCATTTTATCTATAATTTTCCATGCCAACAAAACATTTTAATAGTCTAATGTTAAGAAAAGCAGACAAGAGTTATCATCCACTTCATTATTTAATCTTGGTGCTTGTAAAGTCTTAGTTGAGGTAGGTGAGACGTCACGATCACGATGAAAAAGTTCCAGTGATCGGCCGTCTAGAATAATCAGTGTGAATTGTCACAAAGGAGCAACAAAATGATGTAGTTTCGTTCCTATCGTAAGCTCTTAGTAATATCTGTTGTAGTAGCTTTTAGTGTAAAGTGTCAAATTATACTCATTCCGAAACGCATTTTGTAATATAGGTTTGTGAGGCAGCATCACATTAATATTATTACGAGGAGTCTGAGTATATTGCAGTAAATATTGTGAACAATATTATGACTAACGGGCGTGACAAAGTTCCGGTGATATTTCACAGTGACTTTTTGGAAGTGGAAAGACAGTCACGTCACGGTCATCTCTAGTTCTTAAGTCATCTAGATATGCTCGCACCGGTGTTATAAGGATGCCAATCTACGAGTCACATGTAAATGACGTGTAATGCGATGACGGCTATTCGGAAGTGATGAGGAGATTAGTGCCCACTCAAGGCTACTGCCGTAATTACATCGCTTGTAATACTGTAATAATATTACAAACGCTTGCAGCACGTTCAGATGCACTGTAATCTCTTTACAGAACTATATTCTATTATAAGCTTTGTAACTAGTGTTAGTAGGTATACTATATTCTTGTTCTTGTATGCTTTATTTCGGTTCATGGTTATTTTGTACCTGTAGTAAATGCAAGCAAAGGTTGGAATATAAACGTATTTTATAATAATCTTCCTCATTGTTGAAGTAATTTTCCATGACCAAATGGATTTAAATATAAATACCCACTTTTTATGATTACGATATAAAAATGTGTGCTAGAATCACGATGATGTAATATAAAAAGAATATTCTGCGGTTATTGGTTGAGATATAGTGTATGTATTACTCTCGGGTAGAAAACATCTACATAGAACAGAGTAATATTAATCACACCAGGCAAATCTTACAGTATTATTCGCAATATGTAAGAGGATTGTACAAAAAGTTTGTATTGAAAATTATTAACTACTATATGGTAATAATGCAAAATACTTCTATTTTAAACGAATGTAATATATTTACGTACTTTAGAAAATGATGTTGTAGCAATATTGATACGATTCACTTAGTTTTTAAGTAATTTCTTCGAAATATATTTCAATGTAAACATTTTTATGGGTTATTGTTTACCTAAAATAATAAATTTGGCAGCTAAAATAATAACTTGGCATAAATGCCCAGGGAATAGATGCCAACTTATTAATTTCGCTGCAAAGCTATTGTTTTTGTACGTTGTGTTAGGTACATGGCATTTTTTTCTATCTCTGTACGAAGATTCTTGCCGCCTGTTGTTTACCTCTCTGCCTGTTATTTTAATGTATCTCATGTTGTGTTGTATATTCTTTGATGTTTGAGGTGTGCAATAGAGAGTATTTGTATTTGTAAGATTATTTTGAATTCTACGGGATGTAAAGGGCCGAAAACGTGATTCGTTAGATCCGTCTGTTCTCAATTCCAAGCTTTGAATAAGGGTAGTTTTTGTGAGCCAGACCGGAGGGTATCGGGGATGGGGTAAACACGGGGTGAACAGGTGAACGACAGGTGGCGTGTAACGGATATAAATTCGAACACGTGGCGAGTCAGTGGACGTACGAGTTGACTCACGAGTTTTATTGCTTCCAGATGCTCCCATCTCCTAAATCGAAGCTATTTTGATTGTTATCCTTAGACGTTCCTTTGAAATGTTACCAGGATTCAATAGAGCCATTTCCCCTTTTCTCTAAACACAAAATATTCCACGTATAGAGTAAGGGTCATATTGATATTGATACCTTCTTGGTAAAAAAACTAAACAGGGTACAATGACCAGAAATATAAATTGACCATCGAAATGCTTGCATAATTGTGCAAACGTGTAGTTTTGAAGGACACAATAATCTCAAGTTAAACTTGACCATGACATCTAGTAGAACGAACCGACGCACACTAAAATGAACACACAATATAGAATCGTGTCATATGTATGAGCTCCTTTCGGCTCTAACGAATCTAAAGAACCTACTAAATTTTAAATAAATATGTTGGCTCTTCAGTTAGCAACAAGTTTGAGGTTTTGTATACGGAGTTACCTACTGAGAATCTTTCAAGTTGTCGTATTTTTGTTATTTCAAGGAAACGGTAGAGACGCTGCGGGTGACGGAGTTCAAATAAAACTAAGGTCGACTTCGTGGTAAAACTTATGGTGTTTTATGAATAATATATTACTATTTTCGATATTTTATGATTCCCTTTGAATAAAATAAGACGTAAACAACAATTGGCTTGATGATGCAGAAGTAAAAATATATTCCTAAAGTTTAGGCCAAGATTACGTAATCCTTACTGGGTATTTATGAGTAAGACGATGAATAAGTTATTTTTCATAGCTAACTATGATTTATAACTGCAAAAAATTACTTCGAATGTTAGACAAAATTTTGATGTAGTCATGAACAGGTATTACGATCGACTCCTTTACATCCAGAAATTGTAAATTTATAAAAAAACATGGTACCAACATTATTATTTGTGCTCACATGGATACGAACCCGAGACCGTCTGCCGCCAGCTTCGTAAGCCGTTTTACAACAAATTAACTAAACATCAAACCAGGGGAAGAGAGTCCTTGAGGACATTCTCCCTCTATACAAAACGGGGAACGTTCCCGAGACCGTACTCTAGCGGCGATATAAAAGTTTAGAAAGAGCGTCGGAACCTTGGCCAAGGCAGGGAAAGAGCGTAGAAATCGCCAGGGGTAGCGGAGTGCGACGGCGCCACATGGGCAGCGGGCATGTCGACCGTCAAATTGGAGCCAAGTGCACGTGTTGAGTTGTTGACGTACTCACGCGCAGCACCTCTCATTATGCGACCTTTGTGGGAGGTATCATTGTCAACAACTTCCTGACAGTCGTTTTTATCTACCGTATTTGGCGTCTTAAGTCTGTTCTTTTTCTCATAGATAGGGAACCGAAGATGTCTTCTACTGCTTATTGTTCGTCAATATCAGTAGATTAGCCAAATGCGGAATTTAAGCTGTACGTAACCTGACCAGGTTTGTCCTCGCCTCTATAATCAGACTTTGGTCCTGTTATTTCTCGAAAGAGGGAGCCGGATGGAGACGAAACAAAACAACGTCCGTACGTAACACCCGTGTATTCCGACTAACAGCATGCGGTCACAGCCGCGTCACATGATTCCTAATTCTACCCACATAACATCCCTCCACCTTTATTTTCTAACACAATTCTTAAATTTAAAAGAAAGCTTTGTAGTTCACTTTTTTCCGGGTCCGCTTTCCGGTCGCTTCGGACGATTCCGGTTCGGACGAAGCTTGCACTCCTCGATCGCAAGCCGCGGCGCTATCGGTCGGCGCGGTGGTGCCGTCCGCATCCGGAACGGAGTCTTCCTCACACTCTAGCCAACGGTCCCCCTCCGCCGCAGATGGGCTCTCGCCCGTTTCAGTCAGTTGGTTGCTAAGGGGGTCGCAGATGACGGAACGTTCTCCGATCCCGGCACCAGGTAACAACAACGGTTGCGGCGGCACCATTGATGTAGGCGCCGCAATGCCCTGCTGGTCGCCCGAGGAGCCAGGCAAGGTCGCGTCGAGGGATGATACTGGCTGAGCCAGCAAAATGGGCGGCATCTGCGCCGGACCGGACGATGACGCTGTTGAGCCACCCGTCACCGGAATAGCCGTCGAACTGTAGTCCAACACTAGTCCTTCCTCCCCCTTATCTTTTAAAATTTGGTTTGCGTGTTTTTTTACGCCACGATTTAAATTATATAAGTGAACCATATACACCGAGGAACCGAGTTTTTTCGTTATTTGTCCCTTGACCCATTGTTTATTTTGCCCTATAAACACTTGCACTAACACTTGTTCACCTATTTGAAAGTTAACTATACGAGAACCACGATACTGCTTACTCTGTTGGAATTGTTTTTCTTTGACATGTACGTCGAGTGGCACGCTGGATGCCGTTAAGTTTTGAGGAACTACGAAATCCAATCTACTTCTTAATTTCCGGCCAAATAAAATTTCTGAAGGGGATCTGTCCGTAGTGCTGTGCTTCGAATTTCTGTAATGGAATAGAAATTCTTGTAACTTAATACCTAATTTTTTGCCACCATTTCCCGAAAGTGTGATCGCCTTAATAGCCCGTTTTATTATTTTTACATAACTTTCGGCTTGGCCATTACTGGCCGGATTGTAAGTAGGTGAGGTAATATGTTCTATTCCATTACGTAAACAGAACTCCTTGAACTCATTCGACACGAAATAAGTCCCGTTATCCGAACAAATAGTATGAAATAATCCAAACCTCGCCATTACTTCACATAACCGTTCTATAATCACGCGAGTACTGTATCCGTTAGACACATCGAAACACTCGACCCATTTCGAATAAGCGTCAACTACCACTAAAAAGGTCTTATTATCGATAGGCCCTAATAAATCTATGTGTACCCGATACCAACTACTTGGTGGAAACGGCCAAGGCGTGAGTGGCGTGCGAGCTGGGGCTGGCCGCAGCGCCGCGCAAACACTGCATTTCGCGACGTACTCTTCAATATCTGTTGATAACCGAGGCCACCAAAACCTGTCCCGGGCTTGCGTTTTCATTTTGTGTACCCCCAAATGACCGTTATGCAACTCCTCCATTATGTTAACACGCATTGCACGCGGTATAACTAACTTACTTCCCTTCATTAGAAGATCGTTTTGAATTGCTAATTCCTTACGAATATCATAATATGGTTTTAACAACAAATCACCTATTTTGTTTGGCCAACCCTCTCGCATGAAGGACCTCACCCGCGACAGAATATTATCCGATTGAATGCCTATTTTAATCTCATTTTGTGATAAAAAACGATCGCCATCACAAACAAAGTTTACAAAATAATCTTCTGGCGCTTCGTCCATGTGCGAAACCGGTTCCTCACACGGCGCGCGGCTCAAATAATCAGCCGTGTTACGCGAACTTGGAACATGCTCAATGACATAGTTATATGCCGATAGGAATAATGCGTATCGCTGCAACCTGTTCGCCGAGATTTCCGGTACACCTTTACTTGGATTAAATATCGATAAAAGTGGCTTATTATCCGTCCTCAAAGTAAATGGTATGCTTCTCCCATATAAGTATTGATGATACTTACGGACACCGAATACAATAGCGGCTGCTTCCTTTTGTACTTGGCTGTACCGTTTCTCGGCGGACGACAGCGATCGCGACGCGTACGATATCGGTTTTTCTATGCCTGCGCTGTCAATTTGCGACAAAATCGCAGCCAGACCCCACGGAGAGGCGTCTACCGTTAAAAACAATTTTGCTTCCGGATCAAAATGAGCTAAATTTTTATCCGATCCCAATTCATGTTTTATAGTCATAATCGCCTTATCATGTTCCGGTTTCCAAACCCATGGCACATTTTTCTGCAATAAATCATGAAGAGGGCTCAGTATTGCCGACGTATTATTTACAAAACTTCGATAATAGTTAACAAGTCCTAGAAATGATTTTAATTCGGTCACATTACGTGGAACCTTCGCATCCAATATGGCTTTTACTTTTTCTGGAGATTTATGAATACCATGTTTATCGATAATAAATCCCAGATACGATACCGAGTTTTGAAAAAAATAACACTTATCTTTTTGCAATACTAATCCGGCGTCTTCTAACCTACGGAACACCTCGTGAAGTTTTGCTATATGATCGTTTTTATTTTTTCCCGTAATCAAGATGTCATCCAAATAAACTAGAACCCCGTCTAAACCTGTTAATAAGGTCTCCATGGTTCTCTGGAATATAGAGGGCGAACTACTTAACCCAAAAACAAGTCTTGTCTGTTTGAATAACCCTTTATGCGTATTTATAGTGGTCAACAATTGTGAATCCTCTGACAATCTTAGTTGATTGTACGCGCATGACAGATCAAGTTTTGAAAACTGTTGGCCCCCACACAACTTCGCAAATAACTCATCTACTCGAGGTAGGGGATATTTCTCAACCAGTAAGTGTTTGTTTAGTGAAACTGAATAATCGGCGCATAACCTCCAAGATTTATCCCTTTTCAAAACCGGCACAATTGGACTAGCATACTCTGAGTATTGCACGGGCACTAAAATACCTAAATCAGTAAGCCTATTTATTTCCTGTTCCACCTGCTCCCTTAAGGCGAAAGGCAATAACCGTGCTCTGCAAAAAATCGGTTTTACATCCGGTTTTGTTTTTAATTCTACTACGGCATTTTTATAACAACCTAGTTTATTTGAAAAAAGTTCCGGATATTGCGAGGTTAAGTCCTGTATCTCTGGCTTGCAAAAATTTACTTTTCGTAATTCTAATTGAAATTTAGATATAAAATCTCTGCCTAAAAGCAATGGACCATTGCCCCGCACTACGAATACCGTGATATTTTCTGTTATTGATTTATATCTAAAAGGTAACTCTAAAGTGCCGAGTGTATCGATGCGGCCACCGTTATAACTTTGCAGCAGTACCTTACTCCCTTGCAGTCTGTGATTCGCAAATAACGACTTGTAACTATGTTCCGGTATTATAGTTACCGCGGAACCCGTGTCAATTTCGAAATTAAGAATATTTTCGCCTACTACGACAGATTCCTTCATGGGTTCTCCCCCGACCGTACGTATATTGCAAACAATACGCTTACCGTTCACCTCGACGTCATCGTCAGCGTCACACTCGACGTAGTACTGTCGGGACACCCTTTTCGTACACATCCGTTTTAGATGTCCTCTAACACCGCACCGCTTACACACGTGATGCTTAAATCTGCACGACTCCGCGCCGTGGCCGGCGTAACCGCACACCTCGCAGGCGGCGCCGCGCGCGCCGTCGTCGGCGGCGGCCTGGGTGCGCGCTACCGCCCCCGGCCGCCGATGCGCGCGCGGCCGCCCTTCGCCGCCGCTGCCGCGCGCCGCTCCCGTCGACATCTTCAAAACTTGCAGAGGAACGTGCGCCTCCGACGTACCCGACAGCACTTGCTGGCCTCGCTGAGACCCCAGTCGCGCACTGCGCATTCCCTCTGCGACCTCTAACGCTTTTTTTAACGTCATATCCTTCATATTTATAGTAAAAAGCTTATCTCGCTCTGGTCCGTGCGCCATCCCGAGCACGAAACGGTCGCGAAGCAGATCGCCGAAACTCTCCGCGGTAAACTCGCAATGCGCGGCCAACCCTCGCACGCGGGCCGCCCACTCCGCCATGGTCTCGTTCGCATATTGAACCGCCGTATGGAATGTATAACGCTCCGCGAACCCACATTTTTTGCTTTGAAAATGTTCGTCGAGCAACTTCACCACATCCACGTAACTTAAATTTGCTACCGCCGCCGGCAAAGCAAGGTCACGCACTAGTTTATAAGTTGTCTCGGTTAAGCTACTTAACAAAATGGCGCGGCGTTTTGCCCCGGACTTGTCTCCAGCCTCCTCGAGTTCGTTCGCTAAGAACCATTGTTCTAGCCTATCTTTATAAATGGCCCACTCTTGCACTTCATGATTGAAAGTTGATAAAGATCCAACCGTCACTTTAGCCATTGTCACACGCGTAACCGAAAATTAATTTAGTCGTCGCCACTGTTATTTCTCGAAAGAGGGAGCCGGATGGAGACGAAACAAAACAACGTCCGTACGTAACACCCGTGTATTCCGACTAACAGCATGCGGTCACAGCCGCGTCACATGATTCCTAATTCTACCCACATAACAGGTCCTTAAAACGCGAGTATTCTGAATGCAGGGAAACCCTTATTACTAAAGACGAGACGTCCACAGAACAGGCTTGTCCATTTTAGGGAGTTTGAAGATCCTCTTATTTGAGCATTTTTGATTGGATTTGCACAAGTACGCCAAATGTGATCTAGCTTAACCAATGAGCAGTGATTCGTTTACGCTGAGTCTCTGTTAATAGCAAGTGAAGCAAAAGTTCGTTTATGGCGATGAGTATACGTTGCAATTGCTGCTAGTGCAGGTAATAAATGCATGAACTCCCACTTGCAGGTAATAAATGCATGAACAAACTGATCAAAGCACAAACAGGCGCCAACAAAGTGTGTTGACATAGTGCTCGAGAATGACGCCAACCCTCGTACGAGCAGCGAGCGTGCCGATTGGTGACCATCGAAATAGTCCAAAGGCTCTCAGGGTGACACAGTTTTAGCTCCCTAAGCCTTAAATGAAGTGGCAAGTGGAGGCATTGCGGGAGCTGCATTATCTACAATAGATACCGTTTCATCATACAACCACGACCACTCTGTCAAGAGTGAACGACTGAGGTGGACGCCTTAAATAGTTTGAGTAGATAATGTAGATATACATTTCGAAAACAAAAAAATACAATAGAGTCCTCTTACCTAAACTTTGCGCGTTACCACAAACCCTACCTATAGATTTTTTTACAAGGACTGTATACGGAATAGTATAAACTTGTAGTGTTATTTTTTTAATACTCAATTCAATTAACTCCGACTTGTAGACTTAACTATTCTCGTCTCATTGCGTGCGTTAAATAAGTAAATGATAGATGGGGTTTTACCGCAGTCGTATATTTAGGTCTGGAGAAGATGTAGGGCTGTAGGCCACGTTAATCTCTGACGCTATTCCTTATCAGTCAGTATTAGAAACCTTAAATTTCCCTGATATTTCCGAATTTTCTGCGATACCTTGGTCACTCAAGGATGACCCTTGTCTTGTATCCTTAGTAGAGATATCATTATCTCATATTGAACCGTCTAGAGATCCAAACCCTTCAAAGAATTATGGAACTGCGTCAGAATAAGCTCCTATAAAAAAATTACCAAAAGGCAACCCGAATTTAAGAATACATTTGTCAAAGGGAAGGGACTAAGCTTTATAGATATCATATTCATAGGATTGGCCCCCAGGGGAGCGAGCGTTGACAAAATATTACATTGTTCAAGATTTTTTGCAAGTTTTATGTTTCTTTTTGCTGCTTCCGGGAGACAAAGTTCAGTCGAACGTTTTATTCTTATAGTTAATACGTAAAGCTAAAGTATATAAATTGCAACTTGTGTTTCCACTACAATCATGGCCTCAATATGTAGATTTTGTAAATGATTTTCAAGATACGGAAGTGACAAATAGCATACTTGTGTTGATTAGGATTCGCGCGATACAACTGCTCCGCTAATGGCACTTTCATGTATACAAATCTCTTGAGTGCTATTTCACAACACGATAACAAAGATTTGTTTCACCTGAAGGAAAGTTTCTTCAATGAAACTGGCCGATAGATTGCTTGGCTAAATTGCTTTGATGTGTGTGTGGTGATGGTGTTATGTCCACTTCAAATGAAAGGAGATAATATGAAATTGACGGAGCTTATATTCATTAGCAGAGACATTTTTGAATCATTGTTATGTGATGTTGTGTGACGTTTTACATTTGTGATCTAGCGTCAAGTATGTTTAAATTACAGTTCAGGTCTGGATCAGGAACGGGTTGCTCTTTTCTTACAAACTTTTGAAAGGATTCCAAAATATATCATTTTAATTTCAGGTCTAGTGGTAAATACTTAGAGCAATACACACTTCCAACATAAATCGACTTTATCATAATCATTTGTCAACCTTCTGTATTGAATGCTAAGAATTGTAGGATGGAGAGTGACTCACGTACTTGTTATCGAATAATTAGGCTTTTCACGAAAGCAACAACTCCGCTCTATTGGTTCTATCTACTTGTAAAGACCGTCGTGAATCGTAAAGAAAGAGTCCAAATTCGCAACGCAAAGCATGGGGACTTAGACAGCATTATGCATATTTGGTGAATGGACAGACGTACGTAGCGTGTTTCTTTCAATAGCTTATTTATTTTTAGCTACTTATACAATTGATTCAGGTGCTCAATCTTCATCATCAACTGTTTATCTGTCACCTATAACGAGGCAAATTACCATTTTCAATAAGATAAAGCGGATTATACATTGTTAATCGGAATAGTCAATTCACGATGCTTGCTAATTTCCTGCTATTTTCTTAATTTTACACAACGTGAGATCTTTAAATGAGTTTCTGCTACTGATTACGCGTTTCAAGACAGTGTACGGCTAATTTAATGACTTTTTGTCACAATGTTATGTCAAAAACGTCTGTAACGAGTAAAAATTACATAGTAACTGCTCTACACGTGTTAGTCATTGTCGTCAGGATGTGCAGCGGAAAACGTGTCTCCAATCATACCGGCAGCACGTATTAATTACATTAATTATCCGCGTTACCATAACGTTGCAGTTACAAGTCGTTTCTAGCGACATTGAAGAGTTTTTACCACAAACGACGCCTCAAATCCTTGACGATTGACGCAACAGATCAAAGTTAATGATGAGATGAGGTAAAGTGAACATGATATTACAATACGTAGGGTTTTCCAGAAGGCCAATTGTGTGTTACCAGTTGTTCAGCGTTCAGACTGCTAATGTATTCATATTGTTCGCAGATATCAACGTTCGAGTGATTAGGTAATTACCTGACGATTTCGATAAGATTGTGGAAACCATGTTGAATAAAATAATGATTTTGCAATTCCACGCGATAATTCGAGTGTAATAGAATTGCGGCCGTAAAAGAGGCCCTGGCGATAACACATAAGAAACGATACTATGTAAAAGGATTACATCATAATATTCACGACATGCTATTTTCAACGTACTATTCATGCCAGGTAGCAATTTCTTCTGCGCACATTCACATCAATTTCGTTTAGTTTCGACGCTAGTTAAGATCATGACTATTTTATAGCAGTTCAGCAGAAGTGATGTAGGATTGGCTTAGGCGCTCAAATATAAACCGGACAGGATCCCTGGAAGCGGCGAAACTACGTTCTACCATTAAGGGCTATTATCGTCCGGGTTGTCTTGTTGAGAACGGCCTGGAAGCCGGGATTGTTCCTCTCGCTCCCGAGCTCTCGCTAGACAGGGACGCACGAAAAGACGGTTACAACCGTTCGCATGGCAAAGTAAATAACAAAACGAACCGACCCCATCTTGGATCCGCGAGGATGACATCACCGTAACTTATGATTTGAGTCAATACTCGAAAACCTGTACGACTAATGTATTCGTTTGACGGAGTGTTTAGCGAATAGTGACGACTAAGCCCGTTGCTAGTTGCTATGTTGGATAACACGTAACAAGGACAAAGTACGCGGCATAATTGACAAGCCGGTTGCAATTTATGACAGAATCGAAGCGAGAAATTAGTCTGTTCGTTACGTTTAAAAAGCTAGAATTAGGGAGTGTGTTAAAAAGCAGCGCAGAAAGTAACTGCCTGCACGCTCCAATTGTCAAAAAGAAAAAGTTGCTTTTCGTTTCCCATTCACACTCGTCCTTTGTAGCTTATGTAAACTCACAAAGGGTAAAAAGGGATCAGATACTTTGTAAGCACGAAGCTTTTTCAGGATCCTAGAGCTAAATTCATATCCTTAAATGAGCTTTTTAGTACCTGTTTGCCGCCTGCAACCATTTTGACAGTTTTGATCACACGCACAGAGAATTCAAAATCAGAACTAGCGTGACGTCACACAACACTAGGGCAGGGGTGCACACACTAGCCGCGTCTGCCTGACGCGGCGGTTGGGTTTGAACTGAGCGGCCATTTGCGGGCCGGGGATGCGCGAGCGCCGCCGGCGCCCGAGCCTGGCTCAAGGCCGCGCACCTGCGCAGGGTTGCCTCAGTAAGGACCTGCTATTGTGCTTTTTCAATCGCAATTTGGCAGACGGAGCGGAATTGAAAACAGGCTTTTTTAAAATAGGCAAGGATTCAAACTTGATGACAAGTGCCGATGAATTATAAGAGTAATGCCTAAAAGCCTACTCTCTCGGAATAGTATTGATTATTTATATTCGATAAATGGTAGCAATAGTAAGTGACGGTAAAGTTAAAGAAGACGTGTTTGTGTAAAAGCCTGAATCTGCGTAGGACTGCCGCTACCAGGGGCTGCAGCAGTTGTTGTCATTTTAAATAGGCATTTGTTAGACGGTTGTTCAAAACATAAATTAGGCATGGATTTGGTAAGTGATTGATGAATTGTAAGAAGTATGATTGCCGCAAGGCTACGGAAGGTGTTGTTTTGGAACACGATAGGAGTGGAAAATCTAGAGTTGTTTATTAATACATACATACTGCACGTCTAGCACAACTGTGACACGCGACTCTTGGTCGCGCGAGATATACTACCTATCTCTATCTGTACAGCACTATGAGACAGTGACGTGTGATGCTACTCGTATGTCGCGCGACATGAATCGCCAACAGTTGTGCTAGACGGGCTTGTACTTTATTCCAGATTTGAAGGACGATGAAACTGAAAACATAACTTTAGAGTACTGTTCTAGTTTTTTGAGGCCTATATTTGATAGACTGATGTTTAAACAATACAATTTAATTAGGATTGTTTCATGTAATGGAATGTCAAGGTCGGAAACATCGTCATTTTTACACCAATATTTATCATCTTCGATATCAACAAAACCCAGTTAATCGTTTCGCGATTAAGTTAATTTACTGAATGGGGTTTGGGTATTTTAGGTTCTTTTCGAGGAGAGTTTGTGTTATAATATCTTGAAGTAACATTTTGACTTATTATATCTTGTTGTAACAATACGACCTTGTCTGTTCACTTCTCGTAATTAGCAATACAGTGCGACACGGAATCGTGGAGACGTCAGAAATAGAACTGACAAAGTTGAAGTACACTCACCATCGAAATCTAGTCAAGAAGTAAATGACAAATTCGAATTAATGATGCTGATGTCCTCCCAGACGTATCCCTCGACGGCGACACCCTGTTACGAACGTATAATATACGTTTGCATGCATAAGTGCGTGACGCGGGTATGACTAGCACAACCGAATTTGGTTTTGAAAGTGCGGTAGCGTGTAGCACAGTATAGTTCCCAATTTGAGTTCTAAGTGTAGTGGTAGGAGGGCTTAGGTAATACTGTGATTGTGACAAAATAATCCAGTTTCGTTAGATTACGTTGTTATTGACGTGGCTTCTATCAAACCTGATGCTTGATAATCCTCAAGAAGTGTGTAATATAATTAGGTATGATGATTATATGAATAACTCTTCATAGAAGCTTCCGATGACAAACGCATTTACGTATATTTATGTGGTTTTCCAGGTTAATTTCAATTAAATAATATAAATATATAGTTAGATTAATTGTTTAATAATGAGAACAACCGATTATTCATTGTTTATTCCAGGGACCTTATGTAGCTGCAATTGAAATATCTTTCGAAATTCTCTGCCTAAACAGATTTTGGTAATGATTTTTCTTACCTATAAGACGTCTCGTTCGAGTATCAATTCTTAGCAATTTGTTCAGCGCTTCTTAAATGATCAGCTTTTTAGTACGTTCTTTTTTCATTTTAGCGTTTACCTACTGGGTCATAGATTTACTAGACCTTACTGTGGGACTAGCTCGATTTATTTGGGGTTGTCTGATATTGATTTATTATTTAGTCGTATTTACTTCAAGCGCACTCACTACTATGTCACTATATACACTAATCTGCGTACAACTGTGCTTAGGATCTGGTTAAATATGCTTTCAGAAAAAAAAAAAAACAGTCAACTAATTGATAACATGTCACATTGAAATAAAATTTAGGACAATACCGTCAAATTTGGCTGGCTATAAGCTAGATCTCTGGAAGTTTTTTTTTTGGCGATACCTAAAGCTCTTGTTATAATTATCATTACAAAGTCTCAGGACACGCTAACCTGCGCACCTCAGTTCCCAGAAGGGTCAGGTTGCATTTGCTTTCAGCTTTCACACTCCGACGCACCCCTGATTTACAGAGACAGAAGGTCGGAAGTACTGGGGATTACTTAATAAAACCGGCCATGAGCATGTCGGGCCACGCTCAGTGTAGGGTTCCGTAGTTGCCCATCTTTCACGATAGACGAAAATTACGAGAAAGACTAAAATTACGAAAAAGATTTCAAGCTCTATAAAAATGTCGTGAACGCCAAAGTAACAGTAATTACTTATTACCTTCTGGAAGTTATCGATTATACGCGCCAGATGGAGCGAAATGTTTTAATACAGTATGGCACTAAACCAAAATGTGTAACGTTTGACGTGTAAGGACACCGCGCGGCACTTACGACATTTTAAAGAAAATTATGAATTTTTGCGATAACTCAAAAACGGCTCGACCGATTTTATTCAATATAGTTTTCATTGAAAGTACTTATAAGGCCTCATTTTCACAAATTTTCCCATAATTTTTTGACCCGTGGTTGAAAAGTTAGAGGGGGGGGGACACAATTTTTTTTATTTTCGGAGCGAATATTTACATAACTGCTGATTTTATCAAAAAATAATGGTCGGAGACCCCTATTATTTTTGAAAGACACAGGCACAGACACACACTAGTGTTGGAACGAAAAAAAAAATCACCCCCACTTTAGGTGTACGGGAGCTACCCGAAAAAACTTTTTTTTTTTAGTTTTTATTTTACCGTTTTGTCGGTGTGATACATACACATACTCATATGAAATTTCAGCTTTCTTGTACTAATGATCACGGAGCTAAGCCGCGGACGGACAGACAGACAGACAGACGGACATGGCGAAACTATAAGGGTTCCTATTCCTAGTTGACTTCGGAACCCTAAAAAGGACTTTTTATAACTGAGAAATAAGTTGCTACAGGCAAAATCTACAACTTTTGTCGTCGTAACTGATAAACGTAATAGTTCCTGACGGCTCTATAGGAGTAAGTGCAAGCAGTATGCTTTGATACCATAGTTACCACTTACCAGGTGCAAACTTAACGTATACGGATAAGGAAAGATGGGCAGTGGAATTTCCTCTTAACAATTCCAGCGCATGCCACTGAGAGATGTGTTCTCGATTCGTATGGGGAAAGAGCGTTCCCTAGACTCGTTCTCCCATACAAATCGGGGAAAGTTCTCAAGAACGGCATACCACTGCCATTGGTACCAGCCCGTCTAGCACAACTATGCTTCGCGACTTGTGTCGCGCGAGATAGCGCTACCCATCACTCTCTCACATTACTGCACAGAAAGAGACGGGTAATTATCTCGCGCGAAAAATGGGCGCGTATGATAGTTATGCTAGAGGTGCAGCTGACGTAGATGTGGCTATAGAACCAAAGATGTCTCGCTGGTTCAGTCACAGCCAATTCACTTGCACTGCAGTGAATAGGTGTGGGAGGGCAGTTGAACGTGCAATGTTGCACGCAAAGCATTTAGATTAGATGAGTCAAGTCTTAGGTGTCGAATGAGGATGCGGGTGTGCATGTGCATCAATGGTATAAATATGAAAAAAAAACATGTATAAAGGCTTTGCTGTAATTTAGTTTCCAAGCAAAACCGGCCAAGTGCGAGTCGGATTCCGTACTATCAAATAATTAAACGGCAAAAAATCACGTTTGTTGTATGGGAACCCCACTTAAATTTTTTTTTTTTTTTTTTTTTCAATTTATTTGGGACAACAAACAGTAACACACATAGATTAAAAACACAATACTTAAAAGAATTTGAAAAATGTGAGACCAATCACGTTATCCACGAATTACAATAATATAACTAGAGCGCAAGCAACAATAGGTACACAGAAATTGTAAGACACAGGCAGTTATTGTTTGAGTTTTTAGTAGTTGTTGTTATAGCGGCAAGAGAAATACATCATCCGTGAAAATTTCAATTGTCTAGTTGCCACGTTTCATGAGATACAACCTGGTGACAGACAGACAGAAAGTGGAAGCTTAGTAATAGGGTCCCGTTTTGACCCTTTGAGTCGGAACCCTAAAAACGTCTCGAACGCGTGTGACCATATAAAAAAATATTAGCTAATTGAATATTGTTTTATGAACTCGATTGGAAACATTACCATAAGTTGTACTAATTATTTAAAAGAATTGTAATTGAACAAGACAGATAACACCGACCTTTGTAATCGATAAACCGATTGTACTATTCGATAAACGTTACGCAAAATACCTAATGATTACATGATAAGATGCATACTTCAAACGCGTGTAGGTTCTGTAAGTCCTCGAGTACGCATATTTAAATTATTAGTGTAAGTCTCGGCTAGTGTAAGTTTCAGCCACGTACCACACATGCTGTATAAGAGCTTATACAGCCTTCATTCAGCTTGTAAGGCTGTGTATCCACCATAGAAGTGCGAGGATGCGTAGCGAGGGACGTGTTTTTGTTAACCAATGGAATATCTTCATTTACTCTCGCAAAGCGCAACTGATTCTATTGGTCAACAAAAACACATCCCTCGCTCTCGCTACGCATCCTCGCACTGGTGGAAACGCAGCCTTATAGCCGTGTAAGGGTTGTATAACCGCTTATACAGCATGCGTACTACTTGACGGGCAGTCACCTATTTAATTTGTACAACTTTTTACTTAGCTTCGCTTGCTTCGGCGTAAGTCTGTTATCAAATAGTTTAAGTTAAATTTTACCCTCTTCCCGGTTTCCGATTGTGCCGAAATTTTGCATACTCAATTACACATGTAAATTAGATGACACGATCATCTAATGACGGAACCAGGATAGTTATGGGAATGCTATAGAAAAAACTGTGCATTCCGATCGAGATTGGGCTTGTTTAATTCTCTTGCCGAACGATTAGCGCTTGTGCTAATCCAAAAGTTTCAATAAAAAATAATATAATAAGCGAAAAACGTGTTAACTTTACAACGCGAGTGCACTGTTTATTTACTGCAGTTTAGTATCAGATGCAAAATTCTTTTAAAGTTACCGACTTATTGAATTCTAGGGAACAAATGTGTATACGATTTTTTGCACTAGAGGCGAAACCTAGTCGAGTTCTTAAACTTCAGAGCAAAAATAATCGTTGTTTCACGTGGGTTTAAAATTGTTCTCGCTCGTATAGTGTGGTGTGGTGTGTATTTCTTCTTTTTATTTTTTCTTTAACGTTAAGCGTGGCAATTTAGTTAAGACTAGTTATACTGTTTCTACTCGTGAGATCTTGTAATTGGCTTCTATTCTATTTAAATTTACTCAAAATTGTAAAAGCTGTTGATTCTTCCAAATATAATCAAAAATATTTGAACACCTCTACGCCGTAACAAAAAAGTCGTGTTCACATATTTTTGATCAAATTTTTGTTCAGAAATGTAAGGCTCCTTCCAAAAATGCTGATTGTTTGAGACATATTCTCTATGATCAAACATGTTTCTTAATATATTATCAATGTTACTACTTAGAACCGGGCTATTGCGATTTATTAGTATATATTTGAAACCTACAGTTTAAATTTTTCATTGATCATTGTTGTTTCAAAAACTACTCGAAATTGACAAAATTCACGCAGAAAACTGTTTATATCAACTTATTTTGGACTGCAGGTAATAAAAATATGAAATAGCTATGTTACTATCTAGAACTCAGGGAAAAAAAAGTAAATACACTGGAATACGGCCTCTTAAGAACTGGACTGTAAGTACATGTATCAGTACGTCGATGTATCGTAAAGTGTGTCGCAATGTGTACAGCGAATGTGTCAACGCAGCGCAGGAAGGAAGTAGGCAAGTGGGCCAGGCGTTATCTGGTTAGTGCACACCCTGGGTAAGTCCATTACAAGTGCATTGCGCCGTTGGTATTGACCAGTAGGTCTAGCATAACTATGGTTCGCGACTCATGTTGCGCGACAAAGCATCACCCGTCACTCTCTCACGATACTGTACAGAAAGGGATAGGTAGCATATCTCGCGTGAGAAAGAGTCGCGTGTCAAAGTTGTGTTAGATGTGCAGCACGTCTAGAATAAATGTGACATGCGACTCTTGGTCGCGCGTTAAATACTACCTGTCACTTTCCTTTCAATACCGTGCGAGCGTGACAGGTGACGGTGAGTCGCGCGACAAGCGAAGTCGCGGCAAGATATGCTAGCCCCGCAGAGGTACTAAAGAGCATAAAATCGTGTTTATGCGTGAAGAAATGTGGTCTAAAAACTCACCCAAAGGGAAACCAATACCTCCCCACCGTTTTTTTTGGCATAGGCGTCTTACATTAGAATCGTAATATAGGTACAGTTGTAATAATATTGCATAGTGTGTATAGTCCGATTGATTATTTGATTATAGTCCTACCAGTGGCGTCCATAGTCCGATTCCTACCCGCTTGCCCGTTTTAGAAACGCCACACCACTGATTGCTACTATAGTTGCTACAGTACTGCTGATACGGATTAGTTTTATACTAAAATTAACTATATTATAATTAAATTATATTCATTCACTTTTGAAAAAAAAGATGGGCTCTTTGTGATTTATTTTTATCTGAAATTGTGTTTTTATTTAAACAAAAAATTACAGTTAAAAAGAACAAATCACAAGAAGGGACAAATACAAGGTAGGCTAGCTTAAAGTAATAAAACAAAACAACCAATTAAAACCACAGGCCAAAAAATACTTCTCAATATACCGCAAAACTAACTAAACCTGTGAATGGGTACACAGAAAACTTTAATGACTATACAATATCAATACAAAATACATACAATGCATTAAGTAAACAACTTTACAGGGTTGGAAAAAAAAGGAATATTAAATAAAAACTCCAAAATAACTCCAAATTCCACACTAGCATGCTACTGTTCAAAAGGCAAATAAGAAACAAATCAACAACTGAACATTCAAAACCGTGACTAACCAAGACATTGTCACTGCCGCCTATATCAAGCGCGTTGCTTATATAACCAAGGATCTGCAAAATACAAAGCCTGCGTGAACAGCTTCCACAATATTGATTCATTAGGTATTTGCAGGCTTTTCAGCGCTAGGAAGTTTTGGTATGGAGACCCGAAACTATGACATTCGGGCCTACCAAAAATCCCAGGATTTTAGAAAGACCCCAAATATCCTGGGATTACAATTTGCAGGACTCCAAACCCTAATTATTTAGGAGAGGGAGAGTTCTCTCACAGAGAGATAACTGATTCTTTATAAAAATATGTTTTCCTTTGTAAATGTGTAACCAAATTACATTTTTGTATGCTGCTGTGCTAAGCTAAAAGGCGACCTTTTTGTATGGAGCTCCATTGCAAAAGATCGCGATTTACCTTAGCTCGGCAGTATGTATATTCATACTTTTTGCAATATGTGTTCAAGCAAAATAAATATTGATATGTTATAAAATAAAATGATTTTGGAATGAAGCTGTGTTTCATAATGTAATGTAAAAAGAAATGCAAAATAATGAATTAACATGTTTACTATTGCAGGAGTTTAACCTATTGACCGCCAAGCGGTCTAGCAATTTACCGTGCCACTGACGCCAGAATAAAAAAAAAAAGATGTGCCCCAAAATCAACAGGGATTGCAAAATACTTGTAGCGGTTAGAATTACAGTTTTTGATCATTGAAATTTGGACGGCTGTGGCCGACGTGGCGTCAGGGGCTCGATTTTTTGTTGACGGCCACAGCCGACTGTGGCGCTCAAAAGGTTAAACAATGTAAAAGCAATGAAAATAGAAGTGAGTGAGTACAGGCAGAATAAAAATTATTTGATTCTATGTAGTAAATTGGATGTTAACATAGTTAGGTTACATTGTCCCATTAGCACTAATGCTGACCCCGATTTCAACAAGTAAATAACCAGTTGTAAATAAGAGTGTTGGAAGGTTGTGTGCACTGCATGATTAGCAACTGCACACAATGACTCATAAATTAGGCTGTGGAGAGCAAGTGTAAAGTTATGACCAAATATAATTTATTAGAAATTTACAATTCGCTTATCAATGACTACTTGTAAGTAAATAACTTAAAAAGGCAGCTAGTCATACATTATGAAGCATATTGTAATAATATAAAATTATTCCATGCAGGCTGAATATCAATGTCATTGCCACACAGGATGAACTGATAAAAAAAACTTGAATTTAAAGATAAACTAATTTTGTTTACGGTCTGATGTGTCCCAGCATTAAATTTTGATGGAATTGCCAACTAGGTATATTTCCATCTCAAGTGAAATAATGTTTGGCATATCCTAATATCTTGATCTTATCTTTCTTGAGATAACCCACAAAGTAATACCTAGTTACAACATTTGTTATCATCCATTAGATACACACTTTTACTTTTAACACACCTATAAGAATGATTTGGTATTGAAGTTAGAAAAACAACAAGTTATGGCTGTTAGTGTAGCTGTAGGTGTTGTTTACATTCGGAATTTATGTGTGTTAGTAGTAGTATTGTCGCTCGATCACATAGCGATGGTGAAATCACTATCACAAGCGGCGACCGTTCGGTCTCCGTCGCTACAACACTTGTAATCTATCCCACTCGCAAAAAGACTCATGAAAGATAAACTTACCGATTTCGGCATCTTGGCGGTTTAGGATCACTATCTGCAATGACACAGAACACACGTTAGAGAAACTTAACCGTTTAAAATCCACTTCCAAATAGTGCAAACCAAGCAGTCGAAGTACCTTACCGCGTGACACAATTGTGAATAACTTAGCGCCTGCGAGCGCGCGCAGTGCGCATTACGCGCCGCAACATGATCTATTCTATGCATTTTCTCAGAATCTACTCGTATTGATGCGATGACAATAAAATTATAGTCGCCGGCGGTCGTGTAATGTGCACAGAAAAACTTCGACTAGAATCTAGGGTAACTTAGTGGAACCGCAAACTAGCACTTTATATGGATATCGAAATGCGTTAAAGAAGTACTTACCCGGGAAAAGGAAGAATATCACCTAATTTTCCACATAAGTAGCACAACACATAAAGAATGCACACACCCTAAACGTAAAAGAGCCACAAAAATATCGCGATGTGACAGACAAGACAACTGCGTGACGTGGTAACCGGTGTTGTCATATCTGTCAACTGACAAAGTTGGGGTTACTCTTTCTTAAACGGACAAACCGTTTGCCATTTGAAAATTTCATGTTTATTTATAAATTATTAAATATGAAAGCTATAAAATGTTTTGGAAATAAGAATAGAATATGAATACGAGTAAAATAACAATGGAATATAAAGGAAATAAAATAACAAATTAAACTATTCGAGACATCAATTAGTCCATGACTCAACTTGTCTATGGTGAACTTTTTGTAAGAAGAAAAATTTTTGTACAAGAAAACATAAAAAAAAAACAAATAAACTAAAAGGTGGCTAAAACTATTATAAAGAATTATAAAAAACATGGCCCTTTTGGCAGCGTGCCAATCACACTTTTTATTGTCAGCTTACAAATTGAAGTTTATGATGAGTTTGCTTTGAGCGAGTTTGTTGGAATATTTAATTCAGTCTAGGATTTAATTGGTATTATATAAGTAAAGAAAAACTTGGGAGTACAAAAACATTTCAATTAAGCACATATATATATTTGTTTCTTTTAAAAAAATTCTTAGAAGAAATATATGAGGATTGTCAAGAGGGCGCTATTTATAAGATTTATATGGCAACAATTTTGCAACCAATCGCAATTCGCAACCCACTATAATTGCATTAGTTTTAAATACCTGTCAGTTCCACTATGTTAACCTCGTTATATCGTTTAATGGAATGCACTCTTTTCCTGACGGTTTTTCGTCTAGTAAATACATGTACACTTAATTTATAATCTTAAGTTCACGACTGTGAATTATTTTCGGCATTTTCTTTGGATAATTTTAAATATTTGCCTTTTAAAGTAATCACCACGAATGACATTGACATTGTTGACAAACCATCATAAAATCATTGCCAGTGTAAGAAATTAGTTCCAGTGAAATTCCGCAATATGGCGCATCCTCATATATTTCTGGTCAGACTTTATCATTATTTTTTTTCTGACTTCGGAGCTTCGAATAGATATTGGGTATTAAATACCATCACTGCACCTGGCAACATACATAATATTACTGTCGTCGCGTCGGCTCGTCGGTGACAGGTGTCAGCCGGTTGCTTACTAGCTGATTTTGCTGATTGTTGTTTTTTATTAATTTCGAGTCTTTTTTTACGTGTTTATCTTCCTTACAATATATAAATAGAATGCAGAAAAACGGATTCTCATGAAATAAATATCAACGTTCAATTTTAAGACTGTAAATAACCTAAAATGTTAAGTTCCTTTCGAAGAATTTTGCATTGGGGTCCCCTTTGTGTTTTAGGTACGTAATTCGTCGTATATTCACTTCCTTCACTATTAATTAGCAAAACATCTCGATAAGGTATAAAAAAAAATATCACCTTCAGTAATTAAACATTCTTTTATCTCTGTTTTTTGTAGTTCTGCCTTTATATCAACAAAAATCTCTTTAAGGCTTAATTTTATTCCACTTTACAATCGGATTTTTCAAATATGTTAGTGATAATATTGTTATAACTGTTTCTATAAAAAAAAACTTTTTCCTAGGTATAATAAAGCTAGTGACATGGTCAATGGTGCACCTGATCGGCATGTGGTGGCCGCCGCAGGGCTCGACGGGCGGCGCGCTGCACGCCTGCCTCTTTCTGTTTCTGTCCGGAGGCACTCTCTACTACTTCTTGCAGTCCCTACTTGAAGGTCCCGGCTATGTGCCTTTGGGGTGGAAACCGGTGAGTGGGTTGGCTTAAGGTGTGATTTGATCAGTTAAATCACCGGGATGTCAACTTCTCATCTGTTGTTTTATTTCACAACTAGCTACCTGCCAGGGCTTCACACGGACGGGTGCAATGCTGATAAATTATATAAACTTTTCTCTTGAATCATTATCTATTAAAAATAAAACGCATCAAAATCTGTTGTAGAGTTTTAAAGATCTAAGCATACATAGGGACAGACAGCAGGAAGGGACTTTGTTTTATACTATGTAATGATGTGTAAATCTCAAATAATTAATCACTGAAGAGATAAAAAGCCACACCTAGAAAAAAGTTAATAATCTGCAAAGGCTGAACAAATAACAGTAATGCCTTGGTATTCCGGACAGGCTAAAACAAGACTACGCTTACACACAGATTACAATCCTGGTCACTGAATAAACACTTCTCCAGATTTCCACACCTCTACTGAATTTATAATTATGACAAAGAGCACTCTTAATTAATCCACTTAGCTGAAAAGGTATATGTATTTAGCCAGTATAATTTCAAACACTTATCAAATTTATAGCAAACCTTTTTTTCTTTACGAGTTAATTATATACTTTAATTATTTCCAGAGATATTTATAGATGAAAAGTAAATGACCGTGATCTGTATTTCAGGCCAAGGAACGAGACACCGAACACCTACAAGTCTGCAAACTGTGTGATGGGTATAAAGCCCCACGCTCACACCATTGTAGAAAATGTAAGTATATTGGTTACTTATACCCTTTGCCGATTATTTATTTATTTATTTATTTAAACTTTATTGCACAAAACAAAAGTCAGTACAAATGGCGGACTTAATGCCAAATGGCATAATAGATTATTAACTTTTTTCTAGGTGTGGCTTTTTATCTCTTCAGTGATTATTTAGTTGAGATTTACACATCATTACATAGTATAAAAGAAAGTCCCTTCCTGCTGTCTGTCCATACATAGGGACAGACAGCAGGAAGGGACTTTCTTAGAGCTTTAAAAAAAAAAAAAACCTCCTTTAAAACTATACAACAGATTTTGATGCGTTTTATTTTTAATAGATAATGATTCAAGAGAAAGGTTTATATAATTTATCAGCATTGCACGGTGCAATGCGGGTGCAATTTGCACCCGTGCAAAACCGGGGCAGGTAGCTAGTTGGGGCTACTTCACAAAATGTGAAGACTTTGTAATAATATTGCTGACTTACGTTTCGTTTCGTATGTATTTTAATATACCAGTCCTATATATTTTTTATATTAAATCAGGTGGGCGGTGTATACTAAAGATGGACCACCACTGTCCCTGGATCAACAGCTGCGTGGGGCACGCCAACCACGCGTACTTCACACATTTCCTGGTCTTCGCCGTCCTGGGGTGTCTGCAGGCTGCCATAGTAAGCTGTAACACCTAGTATAGCCTGACAAGCTTTTCATCCCTCTCCCTCTCCATAGTGCGGAAATTTAGTAGTATAAAAAAAAAATTACACTAAGGTCACCTGGGGCTATTGCGACTATGAGGCAAATACGACTTTTGATGATTTATTTAACACTGCTCTCTATTTGATATTAATAGTTGGCACTCTAGGCAGTAAGGGTATGGGTATGGGTGATCTTTAACTGTTGTGCATTTATGATATTATCATCAAAAGTCGCATTTGCCTCATCGTCGCAATAGCCTCAGGTGACTTTATACTCTCGCGGTTTGTACACATAATTATCACAAATTAGAATGAGATAGATAGATATTCCTTATTTATCTTCATTTGGCCGACAGCTCCAGTAACAACTCGCTGATTCACCAATACATCTGAGACGACGGCGTGTGCAACCCCGCCGAAACGTTCGATTATGTGTACAGTTATCAGTTTTCGTTTGTACTCAGTTTTTTACTGGCAAAGAGTACTCTTTGGTATTTGATGTTGAAGACCATTGAATGCCACTGTTGTAAACAAAGAAAACCAGGATAGTACGTCATTCATAATTTATGCGTAATTATTAATGAAGCCTAAAGTACCTATGCAAGAAAAGTTCTTTTCAATACATTTCAAGATTTATTTCAGAAGAGGAATAAAAGATTGAGCAGCATTTCGATTCATAATGTTTTGAAATTAGTTGTTGTTGCTACTGACATTTGACATGTCATTCCTTAATACTTAATTTAAAATCCATTTTTCTGTTTTACTTCCAGGTATTATCAATTTGCATGTACCACGCGATCAACCGCGCCTGGTACGTGCAGAGCGGGATCCGGGCTCCGCGGGTGCTGCTGACGCTGCCCACACTGTTGCTGACGCTCCTGGCCATCGGCATGTGCATCGGCGTCGTGCTTGCTGTCGGTACCCTGCTGGTATTCCAGGTAAGATGAAGGAAACTAAGACGGTTATCTTCTAAACCCTTAGTATCATCGCCGTAAAATTTAAAAAGGTACGTATTTCGATTTTCTTACTGACACAGATTGGTGGCCCATGAGGGGGCATCATGGGCCACCAAAGAATATACAGTTGCCGAGAAACTTCTTGACCCAAAATGGCGGATCTGCGCATGCATATTTGTAGGTAAATCGGCTACTGCGCAGTCAAGGTTAGGCTCAAGAAGTTTCTCGGCAACTGTATCATGCGTATCAGCGAACCTGCCTTATATTCATATTCTCTCTTTCTTCCAGTCGTTTTCATTCCCTAAATACAACGGCAACCATTCAATCTCTTGAAAATGAGATGTGCTAGATGTTTTCGTAGTCTACCACGACGCTTGTTTACTAGATGGGTTTCAGTCAGAGGTAAATGTATAATAAATAATAACGTGTAAATGTATAATCTTGTCCAGATCCGCAGCATACTCGGTAACCGCACCACCATCGAGGACTGGATCCTGGAGAAGGCGGTGGGCCGACGAGAAGAAGCTGGTCTTCCACCCTTCGTGTTCCCCTACGACCTGGGGTGGAGAGAGAATTGGAAAATGGTGTTCAAGGGACACCTGTACGACGGGCTCACGTGGCCCGTTAAAGAGGGCTGTGGACCGTTTGATCTCACTGTAAGTCTGTTGTTTTTCACTGTATTTCCCTACTATGTCCTGTAACTTTTATAATTTCGGCCGTAAGTTGAAACATAGGAAGCTAAAAAAGCCCTAGTCTATGTTGTGTGTTCGTAATTTTTAACGCCAACCTACAAACGCGGGGACGCATTGGACTACTTACGCGGTATGGCCGGTCAAATATAGTTGACTCAACCTGTTTCCTTACGGAGATGCTACGACTTAAGTCTGAGCGGCGCGCGGTACGTGTGTCTCGGTCACTCGTATGGCCGCTGCGCTCGGATCTCTCGCTAGTCGCTCAACCGCTCACCGCGCCGGTGGTCGCGCAATGTCGTGGCATCTCCGTTAGAGTGGACTATAGAGTTAACACGCTATGTTAATTGAGAACATTTCATATTTTTAAGACTATCATTTTATTACTTTTCTGAATTCTGCTTAAAAAGATGAAGTAATCTCTGTTTTTAGGGTTCCGTACCCAAAGGGTAAAAACGGGACCCTATTACTGAGACTTCGCTGTCCGTCCGTCCGTCCGTCCGTCCGTCCGTCCGTCCGTCCGTCCGTCCGTCTGTCACCAGGCTGTATCTCAACAACGGTGATAGCTAGACAGTTGAAATTTTCACAGATGATGTATTTCTATTGCCGCTATAACAACAAATACAAAAATAAAATAAAATAAATATTTAAGGGGGGCTCCCATACAACAAACTTGTTATAGATTATATATATATGTATAGGTACGGAACCCTACATGCGCGAGTCGGGCTCGCACTAGCCCAATTTTTATTTATTTTCTGAGATGATTATTTATTTTATTATTAATTTATAAAAACATAGTCATTTTAAAATGTGGCCACACCAAAACCAGAACTTAATGGTACGGTTACTTTAGTCGGTTCTCTTATTAAAAAAAAACTTAATAAAACTCGGTATGCATCTGTCATCTGTCAACGTCAAATAAAAAAAAAATATTTTTTCGCTCTTTGGTTAAGACAACAACCCTATTCAGCCCGTATTGTCTTAGATTGCAGTTATTTGATGTATTTTCTCTTATTTCTTTAAATACAGAAGAATAAATTCAAAAAATTTTTTTTAAGGTACACGACATAAAGCCCTGTCGATCTCTATATTCATTTCCACCTGTTATAAATATGAAATGTTGTCAATTATTTCCAGCGCGAACAGCTCGCCCAGAAAGCGGACAAGCGCGTCCGCTCCCGCCTGTACACCGCCGTGGCTGCATACTCGGGTCGCTGGGTGCCGCTGCTCGGGTACCCGCGCGCCGCGCTTTCCGCGCCCTGCACCGACGAGCCGCGCCTGCCGCTGCGGCCCGGGGACGCGGTGCGCGCCACCAGGCAGAGGAGGTGAGTGCAGTACCTCTACAGTATACTGCGGGCCACCAGGCAGAGGAGGTGAGTGCAGTACCTCTACAGTATACTGCGCGCCACCAGGCAGAGGAGGTGAGTGCAGTACCTCTACAGTATACTGCGCGCCACCAGGCAGAGGAGGTGAGTGCAGTACCTCTACAGTATACTGCGCGCCACCAGGCAGAGGAGGTGAGTGCAGTACCTCTACAGTATACTGCGCGCCACCAGGCAGAGGAGGTGAGTGCAGTACCTCTACAGTATACTGCGCGCCACCAGGCAGAGGAGGTGAGTGCAGTACCTCTACAGTATACTGCGGGCCACCAGGCAGAGGAGGTGAGTGCAGTACCTCTACAGTATACTGCGCGCCACCAGGCAGAGGAGGTGAGTGCAGTACCTCTACAGTATACTGCGCGCCACCAGGCAGAGGAGGTGAGTGCAGTACCTCTACAGTATACTGCGCGCCACCAGGCAGAGGAGGTGAGTGCAGTACCTCTACAGTATACTGCGCGCCACCAGGCAGAGGAGGTGAGTGCAGTACCTCTACAGTATACTGCGCGCCACCAGGCAGAGGAGGTGAGTGCAGTACCTCTACAGTATACTGCGCGCCACCAGGCAGAGGAGGTGAGTGCAGTACCTCTACAGTATACTGCGCGCCACCAGGCAGAGGAGGTGAGTGCAGTACCTCTACAGTATACTGCGCGCCACCAGGCAGAGGAGGTGAGTGCAGTACCTCTACAGTATACTGCGGGCCCTGGCCCCCTGCTTAGCTGTGAAGATGACTAACGGTTCCGTATATCGGCAGGCACTGGCTGTTCGGGTCCCTTGTGCAGGAGGACGAGGCCCCCGGCCCGCGCGGCTGGTTCCCGCGCGCCGCCGCGGTTCCCACCGACCTGCTGAAGGCCAAGCCCGACTAGTGCGTGGACCATGCGTGCGTAAATCTACTATATCATTCTTACTGACTTTTGCTACAGACATCATAAACGGTGGCATTTAGTGTTCCTACGACTCGAACCTTTTAGCCCTAAATTTGAAGATCCCGAGTTCTTTTTAGAACTGGGCTTGATAGAAAAGGCTTCGAAGAGCTACTGCTTTTAATAAGCCCGAAGTCTTAAAAAGGCTATAGGCTTTTTTGACAGGTTAATTGTTTAAGGGCTAAAAGACTTTTTGTCTCGGGGCTCGTGGGATCTTTTTTAGGGTTCCGTACCCAAAGGGTAAAAACGGGACCCTATTACTGAGACTTCGCTGTCCGTCCGTCCGTCCGTCCGTCCGTCACCAGGCTGTATCTCAAGAACGGTGATAGCTAGACAGTTGAAATTTTCACAGATGATGTATTTCTATTGCCGCTATAACAACAAATACTAAAAATAAAACGGAACCCTTCATGCGCGAGTCGGACTCGCACTTGCCCAATTTTTATTTACGATATTTATCTCCGACACCACTCCCATCATATGCAGTAAATATTAGTATAGTATTGGAGGCCAAAGTATTTTTAAGTCTCAATATTTTGGCAAGGACTTTTTGGCTTTTAGGTTTAATTAGGCACAGTATTAGCTTCGAAAATCTAAGCTAAGCAGAACTAAGCTTAAAAGGCTTTTAGTCCTTTAGCCGGGGCGAGCTAAAAGACTCGAGTCTTTTGGAACACCAGTGGTCTTCTTTGTACAGATGAATTTTCGCCGAAAAGACTCATTTAATTCTCTGCTACCATATTTCCGTTGACTTATACTCGATGTTTCTAAGATGAGAGTGAACTAGCATATTTCTAGTGAGTGCACTTTCTTTTATTAGTGATAGTCTAAGATACGATATAAGAACGACCTGCCCTAATCTATTTGAATCAAACAAATTTGATTTGTTACATAATTATGTTCGTTAATAATTTGCAATAAGGTTATAATATTTTCTTCGGTTTCCGCGACTCACACACATTTAAATAAAACAATTTAAACGGATTATATCCAAACTATGAATACAAAGATGGATTATGGAAGATGGATTATATCCAGTTGTACTTTGACAATGGTAACTGTAATGCTACGGAATCGTCAGGGAGACCTTAATAATAGCCCAAGTAACAAAAAGTTCTATAACCAGGGCGTTATGTCACCAAACAGTGATATAGTCGGCCTATACTGGTATCCATTGTGACTGCTTGCACTATAAAGGTGTTTAACGGAGCGTTTTAATTCTATAAATTAAAGAGCAATTAAGTTCTATATTTTAGCTCTAAGAACGCTTACAGGACCATACAAAAGAATCTTTAAAGTGTTGCACTTTACTAGATATTTAAAAAGCTGCTATGGTACTATTTAGTACTGTAGATGAACTTACTGACACTTTTATGTATCCATTTAGCACTAAAACTGCGTCAAAATGACTTTAACAGTACTGGCACTGTAGCAGTGATGAAAACATTATTATAGGATCAATTTGCACTATAAAAGTACTCTGTACAAGCATTACGTAACGTTATAGCTCTTAAAAGCTTTCTCAACATCACTATGGGGCTAGTTCTGTAAAAGTGATGAACACTTTTCTATAGCACTAATTAGTACTATAGCGACTCCTAGTGCAGTTGCTAAATAACTTAAATTCTAAATAGCCCTTTAAGTGAATTTGTGTTACTGCTACGGGACTGCAACAGCACTTTACTAGATATTTAAAAAGCTGCTATGGTACGATTTAGTACTGTAGATGAACTTACTGACACTTTTATGTATCCATTTAGCACTAAAACTGCGTCAATATGACTTTAACAGTACTGGCACTGTAGCAGTGATGAAAACATTGTTATAGGATCAATTTGCACTATAAAAGTACTCTGTACAAGCATTACGTAACGTTATGGCTTCTTAAAAGCTTCCTCAACATCGCTATGGGGCTAATTCTGTAAAAGTGATGAACAGTTTTCTATAGCACTAATTAGTACTATAGCGACTCCTAGTGCAGTTGCTAAATAATTTAAATTCTAAATAGCCCTTTAAGTGAATTTGTGTTACTGCTACGGGACTAAAACGTGACATAAAAGAGTTAAAATAATGAATTAATGGACTAATTAGATCTGTAGCAGTTTTTTATTATCAATTATATCACTAGTAAAAATATGGCCGCTATTTACGCCATGATAGCACATATTAGGAGACGGCTGGAGCCAATGTGTACTATAGCAGCCATAGTCTTAAATTTATTGATTTTAATTTAATTAAAACAAGATTATTAACAGGGCGCATTGTCAAATTTGAAATCAGCATAATAGATTTAACAATACATTTTTTTTCGCAAGTGCTGATATCCTTCTGATTACACGTTACGTTAAGTAACAATGGAGCATAAATAACTTATCGATATTTATTTCTTTCAATACCACGATGGCAAAACACATCTAAAGAATAAAACGGGAAACAGTTTTGACGACAAAAAACACTGGAATCGATTACAGTGCAGAGCAGCACTATAAACATGTTTTGGTTACTTTTATAGCGCAAATTCTTGACATAATAGTTCCTGACAGCACTATGTTAGTACTAAAAAGCGTTTCACGACACTTTTATACTTCAACCACAGAGCTGATTTATCACCGCGCGAGTCTTTATGTAATGTTTATAGAATTAATCAGTGATAAAACTAGGGCCTCTTTGGGGTTCTGTAAGCATTTACAACACCATTATAGTGCTGATCATGAACACTATTTGGCACATCCTAAAACGTTCCCAGGACTTTTATAGTACCAAATTTTGTTACTTGGGAGGCTAGTTGACTCATGTCAAATTGTAATAAACTAATGTTTATTCCGTATAGTATTTAGCAAAGGAAACCTAAATATATATTTTTCAATTTATAAAAGTGAAAGATGGCTGAAAAAATTTAATTTGAAAATATGGTTTTTAATCTGTATTTTGAAATGCTTAAAACGCTGTCCGCCATTTTCGCTTATGATAGTGACGTCATTGGTCATGTAAACAAAACTGAAAGTCTACTTTGACGACTTCGAATAGTGCCGTCCCTCTCGATCTCCTGTCAAAGTATATTGGAGTGAGCGGAATGGCATTATACGACGGTCGAATTTCGAATATTTACAGGTAATACTACGACACGCCACAGATTAGCGAAAGGGAAAAATGGCGGACGGCGTTTTTGACTGTTTATGAAATTACTAATTTTCAATTGATAAAATTTAGCTTTCTAGCTTTCAGAAAAATACAAGACATTTTTTTTAGAGCTAGTAAGATCATTATTAACCATTTCCAATATATTTCGAAACTGGGTCAACTAGCCTATTAATGTACGCGATATAATCCGCTTAAACTGTGAGCTAGTAGGTACATGTGGAATCTACATGGCAAAATGCGCTCTCGAAAATTCAAATTCTAGCCTATCATGGATTTGACACATTTTTGAGTAGGCAACTAAGATTGCTATTGTCATTAACCATCATTATTATTACATATGAAAAATAACCTTAATTAAAATAGTAATGAAGATTATATCACTGGTCAAGATTCGAATAAAAATAATCCAATCGGAAATCATTATTTTTATGGAGGTAACTTTAATTAAAAGAGTTTACAAATATATTTTTGTATTGTTTTATTTTAGTGGCATTCTGGCGTTTTAGCTTTTCCAAATAGTTTTCATAATATTCCAACTATTTTGGAAACGCGAGTATTTGCCAATTTTATGTTGTTATTTTATAAAAAGCTTTATGTATTTTTTTTTTACTAAAGCTCTTTATACCTCAAGTGGGAATCGAACCCACGGCTTTCTCGGCCAGATAGCCGAACTTCCAATTGTTCTATAAAAGCCACTAGCTCAAGTATCGAAACTTTCAACTGTTTGCTTCATTTTTTATTTGCTTCAATATAAACATTTAGCCTTATAAATGTACATTCATTTAGGTTTAATTAAATATTTTGACAATTACAGTATAAACTAATAAATTGTTAATTTATGTCAGTCGAGTTCATTTACATCTACACACTTACGAGAACAAAAATATCTGAACACGATTTTATGCTCCTAACATTAGGGTCGTGTTCAGATATTTTTGTTTTCGTAAGTGTGTAGATGTAAATGAGCTCGACTGTACTACAATCTAGAAGTGTCGTGCGCAAATACAAGATGTTGTCAATTCAAATAATATTTTATTTTCCAAATCCGCGATATAATAAAGGGTCTGTCAATGAGTGCTAACCCTCTATACTTATTTGCATATTTTTTCATGCATACAGCATTTAATGGTCCACCATCCCACCGCAAAAAGAAAAATAAAAAGAACGCAGAAAGCAAATTAAATTCTGTGTAATATTTATTTATTTAAACTTTATTGCACAAAACAAAAGTCAGTACCAACGGCGGACTTAATCCTAAATGGCATTCTCTACCAGTCAACCATAGGGCCAAACAGAGATACTAGAAGTGAGTAATACTGCTCTGTTGAAAGCCTATATTGTTACATATTCATATAACGCCCACCACGCACAAGGCAGCCAGGTTGAGCGGCCGGGCTTTCTAGTGTGGGGGGCTGGTTCATCTCAACATATAACAAAGTACATATCGTCTGTTGACAACTAAAACTCATTAATTAACAAATATTACATTTTGACGACGCGGTTGGCGCAGTGGTTAAGCAACTGCCTACTGAGCCGACGGTCCCGGGTTCGAATTCCGGCAAGGGCAAATATTTGTGTGATGAACACGAATATTTGTGCCTGGGTCATGGATGTTCTATGTATTTATGTATTTATTTATCTATATAAGCTTAATTTGGGACTATTAGGTTGATTTGTGTGAGGTTGTCTGATATTTATTTATTACTAGCTGTGCCCCGCGGTGTTACCCGCTCATCCCACGGGAACACTAAATTTATTCAGGATGAAAAGTATCCTATGTCCTTTCCCGGGTCTCAAACTATCTCCATACCAAATTTCATCTAAGTCGGTTCAGCGGTTTAAGCGTGAAGAGGTAACAGACAGACAGACAGACAGACACACTTTCGCATTTATAATATTAGTATGGATTATTTATTATATATACCTATTTAAAATTAATTAACAAATATATATACCTAATCAAAATGTATACCCACCTAAAACAAAGCTCGTATCTCAGTATCAATCTTCAAACTAGATACGAGGTTTTGAAGAGAACTTACAGAAAGCATAGTGAGTTTTGGTCGTTACCAGGCGATATGCACGGTTTACCTAAGTATTTATTTTATTTATCGTATGGCATTTTGTCACTGGATATAGGCATAATTAATTAAATTAAATGTAAAGGTTGAAGTTAGCCTTACCTATTTAAAGATACATACAATGACGTATTATTCTGCAATCATATTTGTGTAGTGCTATTGATTGCTTTCTATTTAAGTACCATGTTTCGAATTGAATTACGAAGTTATTTTGAATGCACTTATGACGGAAACCATTTTTAGTAGAGCAGGCGTCAGAAAGGTTTATTAAAATGTGTAAGGTCAGTCACTATAGCATTCTGATTATTGTATTTAGCGGTTTACACTCACGTGAAATTGTCAGGAACGGCCCGACAGGTTTCGAACTCGTATAGAGCTCTTCATCAGGGACTGCTACCCGTACAGCGGCGCGGTAACTCGTCACAGATTCTTGAGTTCGAAACATATTGAGCCGCTCTTAACAATTTCACGTGAGTGTAAACAGCTTAATACAATAATTAAACATATCATTATTTAATGAAAAATAGAGTAAACATTGGCTTTATACACATGTATGTATAGGTATAGCTAGCCTGCCGAGTTACCGACCAAGGCAGAGGAATATTATTATTTTTGAAGCATCCTCTTAAGATTCTAGTGTATTTATTTCCCAGCAATGTCGATTTAAATTTATAAATATATGTAATACAATGTAACTAGATCTCAAATTGTAATAATGTACAGGTATAATATATTCGAATGTATTCCTTAAGAGATAAAAAAGTATGTCTAGCGGAATATATCCGAGAAATGTATGAACTTTGTGAAATAAGCGTATATTGTGTAGTTTTGTAAATTTATTTATGTAAATAAATTTTATTTCTCAATACAAACGTTGTTTCTTTTCAGGGCTTACATAAAATTTTATTAGGTTTCCGTAACAAAATCGGCCGAAAAGTAAATCTTTTAGTTTCGTCATGCAATGCACGTCTGTGTTTCTGTCCTTATTTAAAAAAAAAGAGGAGGGAAATATTACCTATCTCTATCTTCACAGTACTATAAGAGCGTGAGCGTGGGTGCCTGTGACGTCTCTGTGTTAGGTGGAAATAAAACATATTGAAATGTGTAAAATGTTTATTGTGCATTAAAAACATTCGTAAACCTACGTACAAAATACTTCTCCATCACAAAGCAGAAAATGATAGAACTCTCAAATAAGTTAGCTCCATCAAGCGTAAAACTATATTAAATCCAATACGTTATTATATTATCACGGTTTATTATATTATAATTAATAAATGCAGTTAATCAATACACAGACACACAAACATAAATTTTGAAAATTATTTTCCAATAGTTTGTACTGTTAGCCATCTCAGTCAAGCCTGGAGCCTTATCTCTAGCTTACTAATAATTTAAAATTATTTAAATTGACGACAAATCAAAGGAAAAAATGCCAAAGAGTTGACATTGTTCCTTCGACAAATTGAAATTGTCAATTTTGTTTGTATCAAAACTTTAAACATAGCGATCATAAAAACATCGATTCACAATTTCACTCAATCCTTTAAATGTTAATAAGTTAATCTTTTTTTCCACATAATAGCCAGGGCTATGTATTATGAGCGCTGATCAGTAGGTATTCATGATGACAATAACAATATTTGTGTCAGTGCATCTGGAAAGGTACCTTGTTTCAGGTATTGAGTTATGCATAGTTCCAAAAAGAAGATTAAATTTGCTATCAAATACAAAAAAAATAATGACTGTAGGTGGAACCACTATTTTTATATAAATTTTTGAATTTTCGACTTCCGAAATGCACAAGTTGAGAAAATTGCATTTAAAGTTTATAGTGGCAAAAAACACACTTCTACTTCGAAGTTACATAGTGAAGGGTATAATCATAATCTTTGAATGTTAAAGAATTATAATAAAGGTGAATTGTCTAAAAATACATGTTAATTATTCTGATTTCTTAGGTTGAACATGCCAGGGTGGAAGAAACACGAAAGTGTTAATTATACCCAATTCATAAAATAACGAGATTAAAACTGTTAGTTTCTCATCATAGTTACATATTCTATGGCATTTTGGGACAATTGAATGAAAAAAACTCCATAATCATAAAGAAATTTAATAATTACCGCATTTTTAACAGTTACAAAAAAGATCACTTATAATATTAAAAACCAACAAAACAATTTGTATATTCATGCTATATCACAAGATCAAATGGTATTTAGCGTGGTGTACCACAATGGTATAATAGAAATGGTGTTAAAGCAGTTTTTTTTAACATTAAAGTTTAGTGACTCGGTCGAAACTTTTGTATGGAAACGTAACTAGGGTACCTTGTCACGTCACTTACTAAACTTTAGTAACTTAAACTCGAAGATCACTATTTTAGTACCTATAATGCAAGAAATATCTGTAACAAAATGTTATTTAGGATAATTATAGCGGAAATCAATGTATTCTTTTTTATAAAAACTTCTGTTTTAGTCGTGTAAGACATCAAGTTTAGCATTTTACTAAACTGGGTACCTTGTCACGCTAAGTCATTATCTTACATAAATGGAGTAACTAGAAAAAATAACTCAATTGTGTACATAACTGCACCTAATTATAATTATAAATAGTTATTTCATACAAGAATCATGCAAGTTGAATGTTTTCTTATAAAAAACATTAAGTATTTTTTTTGTTCAAAAAATTATTTTGCTATAGTCCGATCCTATACCTTATCTTAGAAAGAGGTAGTTGACTACCCGCGATGGAAATATCGACAAAATTATTCAAAATTTAAAGGCTTTTAAGACATGGCGTGACAAGGTACCCTGACTACTAAACTTTATAGTCTGAGAAATATACTAAAAAAACATAATTTTCCTGATATTCTTGTACACACGTGTTCCTTAGGATGTAAATAACCCAATTATAACACAAACCCATTTTGACACTTTTTCACCAGCTTCCACAAAAACTCATGTAACTCGGTAACTAGATGTCGTGACTAGGTACCTTTCCAGATGCACTGACACATTTTTATATATTACGTCGACAATAGAACAGACGGCTAGTATCAAGGTAACGTTGTAGAAAAGATTTCGGTATGAAGCTAAAGTATTACGAGTAGATTTTGATCGAATACGAGAGACAATTTCTTTTCAGTTTCCCTACAACTGCCGCTCTCATTGCTCTCAATCGAAACTCTTTACGTTAACCTACTCTCAATCGAAACACTTAGGTAACGTTCACCCCTTCCACTACAGCGATACCCACTGCAGCATAGTTATCTATCTGAAACACTAATTTTTGTCTCCCATCTATAACGTTTCTCCAAATTCCATTTGTTAACTTAAAACTGCATTATTTTCCAAAACTGTTAATTTTTAGAATAATTAGAAAACAAACCTAACCTAACCTAATAGGTTCTTTAAAACGATGTTTACCAACTCCTGAAAATATTACGGATTTTAGGAAAAATATACTTTCGGGCGAAATTACGAAACCTTACAGATGTGTAATGTGTTCACCGGCGTCGCGTGAAGCCGGAATACTACTTAAGATATATTTCTCCGCTATAGGAGACGGTAGTTAGTCCGTAAGTCTGTATGTATGTTAATTTTAATTACGGGGGTGGCATAGCGAGGTCGCTAAAACCCCTAGGCTAAATAAATGAAAAAAAAAAAAAATTACAGATGTGAAACAATTTTTTGGATTTGAGATAGGATACCATGAAGCGTCTTTTGAAGAAGCTGTCGACGGCAGTCAGCGCTCACAGCCCCAGCCCCTAGTACTCGTTGTCCTCGTCGAGCTCGCCCTCGGTGGAGTCGACCCCGACCTCTTCATAGTCCTTCTCGAGCGCGGCGAGGTCCTCGCGCGCCTCCGAGAACTCGCCCTCCTCCATGCCCTCGCCCACGTACCAGTGCACGAAGGCGCGCTTCGCGTACATCAGGTCGAACTTGTGGTCCAGTCTGGGGACAGATGTGAGCCGTTCGTAAACGATTGGTTATTGTGGAGGGCAATATGAATATGTCTGGGGTACGTTTAAAAAATTAAGAAATTGACTTTTGTTGGTACGATTTCAGGAAAAGAATGAATGTTTCAGTGTGTGGTAAAGTCTATGAATGTGTTGATGTTTTGAAGAGCCAGCGAAACGTCTCTGTTTCAGCTTAGCCAAAAATCTTTCATAGAGTCAAACCACGCTAACTCTTCTAAAACCATACAAAGTGAGTCAGTTTGTATGTTTGACAGTTCATTTGCTTGAAAGAGTTTGCGTGGTTTTACTATGCCGAATGTTTTGATGTCCGTTTGTCCGCATTTCCCGCTGTTCTCGCCTACAGGCCGCGTCACTATCGTTCCTCGTGAAATTTTGTACGCAGGTTCAATCGTTATTTAGTTTTTTCTTGTCGAGTCAGGTTTTTGAGTCATTTTCAAAATACATGTATAGTTAAGGGCTTTAATAAAAACAAAACTTAATTGATTCCATTGCGTGACAATAGTCACCCATATCTTTTGTATGAGTAACTTTCGTAACACAAAAGAAGCGATCGTAATTTTGTTTTTATTAAGCCTTTGACTATGTACATGTACCTATACTGAAAATGACTCTTGGAATTTTAGAAATTGGCGGAGATATGGAAATGTAAAAAAATACAAATTTCAACCATTTCGAAACAAACTCGCGAGGTGTACAGCGGCCAGAGTCACTAGTTTACTGTTCGTGATAGGATCTTTATTACCTGGCCCAGGCCTCGGCGATGGCGGTGGTGTTGGACAACATGCACACGGCGCGCTGCACTTTCGCCAGGTCGCCGCCGGGCACCACCGTCGGCGGCTGGTAGTTGATGCCCACCTAACAAACAAATTTGTAGGTTATTTTACTTTAAACCAGCACTTAAGACAAAAAGAGGAATTATGACAACCCAACCCGACTATAACGCCCACCTGGCGGGTTCTGTCGGGATCCGAGAGGGCTTGTGCACCTAGCGGCCTCTGCCTGCTTTTGGAGTAGTTTTCAATTTTGTACCTGGTCGTGAAAATGTCAGAGACCAGTTTTTTTGGAGACACTTAACTTAAGGCATGGAAGAAAACTATTAGGGTACGCGCTGTCCCAGGCAAGGAAAGGCCAAGGAGAGGGCTTTCAAGGTCATGAATGTGTCATACTCGAAGGTGAAAAAATTGGTGCAGAATAAGAATGTTTGGAGACTAGAACTCTGGATATAGGGATGTTTCCTGACAGCAACTTTTTATGAAATGCCAATCGCTGAAATAGTATGGTGTCGATATAAGAAAAACAGAACTTATAACGTTACTTCTGTACGGTCAAATTGATTCCTAGAATAAATTAGAAAGAAAAAATACTGCAATATGATCATTTCGTGTATATTCCTGAATATTATTTTTTAAACGTAAATGTTGATTAACTTATTTCGACATCAGGAAACTACCCCATTGTTCCACAGCAAGAAAGAGTGTACTGAGTGAAACACTAAGTGGAAGAGTAGAAGAATATAAATTTACCTTGAAGCCTGTGGGGCACCAGTCCACGAACTGAATGGTCCTCTTGGTCTTGATGGTCGCGATGGCGGCATTCACGTCTTTCGGCACGACGTCTCCTCTGTTCACAGACAAGACAATCATATAATTAATTTCCATTGAAGCATAACATCTGCTAGCGGAAACCAAACGTAAATAAAAAAAAAATGACGAGCGGGATTCAAACCCGCGCCTCCAACGGCTTTCCGACACGGGCGCTCTGTCCACTAAGAATTTTTCAACCAGCTGCTTCAATATAAACATTAAAATTATACTAGAACGATCCTAGAAATATCTTCTTCTATATAAAAAAAAAATAATAATAATGTAATCATTAGTCTCCCTACATATTTCGGACATCAAAGAGGCACACGTTATTAATTCGTTATTGAAAATCTGTTGCTTGCTCTTGCCGAACGCCGCGGGAATATAGCTCATTTAAGAATCGCGAATCGATTTGAAACGTTTTGAGATTGTTGATGAGCGATATTCAACTCGAAAGACGTGTTTAAACCCGTTTCATAATGTTTTTAATATGTCTGAGACGGTCGGCGTTTTGGAAAGAAAACAACGATTGTCAATCACAAAATAAAATATTTAATTTAATAAATAAAAAGGCCGTGGATTAACTTTAGCCCGTCTGGTATCGCAACGCAGGCCGGTACTCCCCTGGTGGTGGCGAGGTCAGTTGTGCCGGTCCGTGGAACTTCGTTCAGGAACCCCGGGGTAAGGCCGTGTGCGTCGGTGCTGTTGTGGGCCGGCTCAATGTCCTGGCAGCCATTTGCCGGATGTTGTCGACACGTCTTGTTATTGTTAAAAAACGCTTTTCTCCAAGTCGCACCCCTTTCGGGGTGCGAGGCGAAGTAAAGTATTATGTACACTTCTACGATTATGCTTTACACGCAAGAATGACGAAACAGGTGACCACTGCCGCAACGTATTTTGTTGTATTTAATTTTATGATTAAATATAAGTCTTGGGACAAATTTGTAAGCGCGATAGACGACACGGAGCGGAGCCCGTGTACGCACCAACAAGCTATTGCCCTTAAGACGGTCTAGCGGGGTATCGCAGGCGAGACGCCGCTGGCGGGGATAGCCAGGCGACGCGCAGCTGGTACCTTGCCCTAACGGTATCGTCGAGCGCAGGAGTGTTCCGTATAGTTTACTTTTTCAATGATTTATATTTAATATTGTTTCCTATTATTATGTTAATGTTAGTGTTTAATGTGTATTAAATTATTTAACCAGGCTGATTATGACGTATAACTATAAATTATAAATTTATGATTATAATTATTTTATTTTATTATTTATTTGATTGAAAATATTTTTAACTATATATATTTATGTACGTGTAACGTTACAACTGCAGTTTTCTGTGTCAAATATTACATACCTGTACAACATGCAGCAAGCCATGTATTTGCCGTGGCGTGGGTCGCATTTCACCATCTGGAAAACGAGGAAATAGTTGCATGAATATCTTTATTTTTAGCTTTCGTTATTTTGGTGGCTTGGCATCCTTAAGGTACATTCTACATAGATTCCTCACGAGTTTTGGAGGTTCAAACCTCACCTGGTTGGCTGGCTCGAAGCAGGCATTAGTGATCTCGGATACTGTGAGCTGCTCATGGTACGCCTTCTCCGCAGAGATGACGGGGGCGTACGTGGCCAATGGGAAGTGGATACGAGGGTACGGCACTAAGTTGGTCTGGAACTCTGTCAGGTCCACGTTGAGGGCGCCGTCGAAGCGCAGGGAGGCTGTGATTGAGGACACGATCTGGAATACATAATTTTTGGAATGCTGATTGAAAGATACAAAGAAAAAAGGAGATACTTGTCGAGTAAATTAAAGGCAATCTAAAACCTGGCGCGAGTAATTTCATCATCATCACCAGCCCGTATCAGTCCACTGCTGGGCATAGGCCTCTCCCATGGCACGACACTGAGCTCAATTTTCAGCTCTCCTCCTCCAGTTACCACCCGCTGTCCTATGAATGTCGTCTCTCCACCTTGTCACAGGGCTACACTCCAGAACTCGTTCCCCCCAGTGGTCATCGGCTCTACGACAGATATGACCAGCCCACTGCCACTTGAGCTTGCTTCTTCGCTGTGCTATATCGGTAACTTTGGTTCTCTGTCGAATTACTTCGTTTCGGATTTGATCCCTAATAGACACACCGAGCATAGCTTTTTCCATGACTCGCTGAGCGACTTTGAATTGGTGGACTAGTCGTACGGTGAGTGGCCACGTCTCGGCTCTATAGGTCATGACAGATATAGGATGCACTGATTAAAAACTTTCGTTTTTAGGCTCTGAGGTATGGGCGACGTGAAGACTTAACGCAGTTTTCCGAACGCTGCCCAGCCCATTTGCGAGTAATTTGATAGGGTTATTTTGAAGCCACAAACGAATGCTGGACTCTGTAGAAGCAACAATCTCGATGTAACTTATCAACTTACGATAACGTTAGGTATTTAGTAAAGTTTATAGAAACCTGTCCAATGAGCCTGTTGAGGTTGGTGTACGTGGGTCGCTCGATGTCCAGGTTGCGCCGGCAGATGTCGTAAATGGCTTCGTTGTCCACCATGAAGGCACAGTCGGAGTGTTCGAGTGTTGTGTGCGTTGTCAAGATCGAGTTGTACGGCTCGACCACTGCTGTTGACACCTGGCCAGTAAAACATAGGTACTTGACTCTCACGTAGTTTCTAAATCGGATTTAAGATAATGAGTTTTTTTAAAGAATTTACAGAATAATCGTTAGTTTAACATCCTACATTAAAGGTAAACATGGTAAGATCAGAAGGCGTGGAGGTTCCAAACGCCCGCCTACCATCCGCTTTCATCTAACCCTGGCCTTGTCACTCATACTTCCTCCTCTTGCCTTATCTGTGGGCGATAAGTTATTTAAACGATCAATCGAAATGTGTATTTGGGATGCTATAGGTAGGTATTATCTTCTTATAAGAGAAGTACGACATCTTCAAATTATTTGACATAGGGAGGTCGTAACCTGAAAGACATCAGGTTCTCCTTAGAACTTTAGACCATGGAAACATTGATTTTTACTCGGCAATAAAAAGTACCTAAAGCACAATGTTACCTGTGGCGCAGGGTAGATGGAGAACTCGAGCTTGGACTTCTTGCCGTAGTCGACGGAGAGTCTCTCCATCAGCAGCGACGTGAAACCGGAGCCGGTGCCACCACCGAACGAGTGGAACACCAGGAAGCCCTGAAACAAGAACACAGTTCCAACATTCAATGAATCATTTCAGGTTATTGTACAGATAGGTACATGTAGTACATTGTAATTGTGTACCCAATTAAAATTAGTGCTGAAAGTGGCGGTGGTTGGTGTTTGAGTCGCTTGATACAGGAATCAATCACTGAACATTTAGTTCTGTACTAACAGCAGCCGCAGGTCAAGTTGTTCTCACCTGAAGCCCGGTGCATTGGTCAGCGAGCTTCCTGAGCCTGTCGAGGACTACATCGACTATCTCTTTGCCGATGGTGTAGTGGCCGCGGGCGTAGTTGTTGGCCGCGTCTTCCTTGCCAGTGATAAGTTGTTCTGGGTGAAACAGCTGCCGGTAGGTGCCGGTGCGCACCTCATCTGTTAAGAAACAAAGTAACCTTTTAGATGAAATAAAAAAAACTTTTTCCATCAGTAGTCTACCCAGTCTGCCAGCGTTTCTAAAGAGGAGGACAGTAATTAATAGCATGGAAGAACGTTAATAACTCAAAAGTGGTGTAATTGCGGTTGAGCATATTATCTTGATGAACCGATCGATGGCCAATAGGGACTACAAGCCGAAAAACGCAACGTGATCCGCTTCCGTGAAATGTATTGATAATCGGTTAAAGGTGGAGAAATCACAATAAGCAGAAGATGTGAGATTAATTACCGTTAAATTGTGAATCTCTATGGGACCTGGGTGAGATTCATTGTCAGTCAGAGAATCACAGTTACATAGACTTAAGTAAAATACTGGGAATCTATGGATGCGTTCTGCACGGGATCGCACTTTGTGGCGAGTCACGGGGAAGGCCTATGTTCAGCAGTGGACGTCTGTCGCTGATAGATAATTTGAAGTAAAATACGCTTATAACGTGGGCGAAGCAACTGGCAAGAGTTAGTATTAGGTACCATAAAGCAGATAACAAGATAAACGGTGAGTCGACAATTTATATGGCTCTCTAGCTACTGATTTATTTTCTCTGACACTGCAATCTCCATAAACTTAGATGTGGCCAGCTGTACGGAAATAATCAAGTTTATTGGACTTGAGATTAAGATCTTTATTAGAGAGAGCACTCAGTCATAAGTGGAGGACGATTAAACGCTCAGACGTCTGGTGCAGCTTAAAACGACTTAATTGCTATTTGTAGTTCGTTCACCATGATATTTGCAGTAGAGTACTGGGTACAATAGTGTTTTATACAATCGTTAGGTTTTTATGAATACCTACTTTTTACTCTTGAGGTGACCCCAATAATCGTTTAGGTTTAGATGATTATCTCAACGTTTCGGTAGCAACGTTACGTAACGAACATTCAGTTCGATAGTACGAGAGCTGCTACTTATGTATGCGGAATAGAAAAAATAAACAACCGTATAGGGAACAGAGCGACAGATAGCCGAATCGCTACAAAATTATAACGGTATACCTACTCCTCTTCGATACAATCGTGCTGCACTGTAACGAGTAGGTATCGCGCTTCGTTTTTTGCTTTCAACCGATGAGTTACGGTTACGGCACACTTAGGTGGTTATCGAAACACTTGAGCTTATTAAGATGTTAGATAGCAGAATATTTTCTGGTTTACTCAAAAATACTACCTATACGCAACAACTACAGTACCTACATATTCTGAATGTTTGTATACCTACTTTGTTTGTGGAAGAAAGATTAAGTTGCATACACGGCATGAGTATATGAAATCGGTTATAGCTTCATGAAGAAAAACCAATCACATTAAGTATGTAGGTGTCTTTTTCCTATGTTTACGAGCAAACTATGCAAACATGTGTACCTACACATGTATGTACTTTATAACTTTTTTCCGTCTATTTCCATGGACACCGTAAAAGGAAAATTATCAAACCGTTAAACCAACACCTCGTCAGTACAAAAAAAAACTGGTTTGCATACGAAAGACATGTTTACGAGTTACGACCATAGGCAGCTTCGGTGGTGTGTGACCAGGTGGCCATGCGTGGCGCTCACATTTCTACTACTTTTCTAATCTAATAACCCTTTTTGCGCTGTCAGGTGAAAAGGATTTGTGGCGTAGTAATTAGGGCTATTTTCCACTAGCAATACGTTCAATAAGGTGTTATACCAAGGTATTCAGGGGTATTATCCGCTGGCAAGACTTTTAGTGATGCAAGGTGCGGACAAGACGCTGTTGTATGCAAATTAAGAACCTGTCTTCATAAGACAGCTATTGGAAAGATTTTTAGTAGGCCTTGCTTCAAAGTAGCGACTCGACTGTATCCATGCATAAGATGGAGCAAATTGTATGCCAATAAATTGGAATAAAATAAGAGACTTAACTTAATAGACATTTCTACGGCTCAATAGACACTTCTATATAACATTTCTACGGCCTCAAAACTGCAAAAAGAAAAGGGTTTTGTCATATATATGTGAGTGCTTTGCAATGATGGCGAAGTTAAACATAGCGCTGGCAAAGCCGGAATGGGTTTGGCTTACTTTTTTGCACACGTGCCAAATTCTTTCAAACAATGCAAGCAGTTGGAAATCGTGCTCTGGGGGCCTATGATGGTTGCGTTTATCACGTGATAAATAAGTGACAAAGCATCTGTCACTCACACTCGCAATATGTCAAAACGTGACGGATTCTTTATCACTTATTTATCGCGTGATAAAAGCAACCATCATAGGGCCCCTGGACGCCTCACCACTGGTGCTTAATGTTATCAAATATTGCATTGCAAACGATTAACGTACAAGTGTAAACAAAATATAAATCCTTAACCTTTTGAACGCTTTTCCTCCCAGGTCAAAATGTGGCTTATACGCCAATAGTTGAAAAAAGAAAGAGCGAAAATACACCTTATCTGTCAGCAGGATAATTGGTTCGACAGCGTCCGCTATTACCTAATTTAGTGCTCGTTGGCGTTGTAGGCACGACAGCACACGACCACTTTAGTGGCTCTTGGCGTTCAAAGGGTTAATTTTCGTATTCTTAGCAAAACCAATGTCGAACAATGCAGGCTACATTATGTAGCAGATAATTTTGGGCTACTCCGAACACCCAGCTCTGCCTAACGGTGCACATCATAATGACAGGCTCGTAATGACAGGTTCAACGGCCGCACCGTACCGGCTGGGCTTTCAGTTAATACCTAGCTCTTGTTGGCTAAGTATAGAGGAAATCGAGATGCCATTTGAAACTTGATGAGGTAGGTGGAGTAATTTTTCTTTGGATATTTAAGGGTGCTGAAAAGTGCGTTAATTCTATACCTATACGAATTGAATTTATCCCTAAACGGTTAAAGGTAGTTCAGTATAATTAGAAAAAAAAATGGTTATGCAGTTTGGTTATGTACTTATTCGCTTTAGAGTAAATAGAATCTATAAAGGTAATCGGTAACACATTTATACCTATTATGGAATTTAGTCGTCTCGACAATTCTGTGACCAGTATTTTGTTTAGGTGGAAGTCAGTAACTCATTCTACAAAAGTTGGCTTAAAGTCTACAAACACGTGCTTGCCAGCTCTGGTCTCGCTGAAGAAGGCGATGAAGGGGTTGTAGCCGCCGCCCAGGGTCTTGTCCGAGGGCATCTATCTAACGCTACTCTAAAGCTAGTATTATTAGCAGCCAATGACTCACCTACTAGTTAAGCTCCAAATCAACAAATACATCTCTACGCGCATTGCCAGCTCCTGTCTCACTCAAGAAGGTCCCAACTAGCAAAATCAGTACTTATTGTATTCTTCAAGACTACTTTATAAGATACTTGTAGTTTGCTACAAGCCTGGGATTTGGGCGCAGTTATAGGAGCATTATTTGCTTATAATGCTCTTATAATCAACTCACAGAATGTCAGAAAGCCCTATAATACACTTGCAGAAGCGCAATTGCTTCTATAATGTTTATTTATTTATTTATTTATTTAAACTTTATTGCACAAAACAGAAAGTGTACAAATGGCGGACTTAATGCCATAAGGCATTCTCTACCAGTCAACCATTGGGCTAAACAGAAACATTTTATGGTGCAGGGCCTGTCTACATTATACCAAAAGAGAAACTTATTATATATCAGTAATATACTGAACACAATAAATAAACATACACAAATATGCAATACAATATACTTACATAAACATTAATTCTTGTACCCAGTGCAAAATATCATAACCGACAATCAGTCTAGAAGCTTACTGGTGAGATGCTTGCGCAACATGTGCTTAAAGGTTTGCTTTGTTTGTGCTTGCCTGATGGAAAGTGGAAGATCGTTCCAAAGCCGTATTGCCTGAACAGTGAAAGAATTTGACATAAAACCGGTGCGATGAGGAGGGACAATGAGCATGAGTTTACGAGAAGTGCGAAGGACGCAACCGGGTCGAGCAGATACAAATTGAAATTTAGATCTAAGATACTCGGGTGCAGCTGGATCAAATAAAATAGAATAAAGAGTGGATAAGACTCGTAATGACCTACGTTCGCGAATGGGAAGCCAATTAAGTTGACGGCGAAAATCAGATATGTGGTCATATTTACGAAGTCCAAAAATGAATCGAATGCAGTTATTAAGAATACGATCCAAACGATTCAATGAAGCCTGAGTGATATTTGAATAACACACATCAGCATAATCAAATACGGCAGAACAAGAGCTTGAATAGTAAGGTTGCGATCATTGGACCGGCTCTTTCATTGGACCGCGTTGGTTTCTCGGAAACAAACAAATTTAAAAATCCACGATGGCGTCTAAACGCTACCTGTTTGTACCAGTAAAGCCCCCCGGTCCTGCCTGTTCGCCCATGGCCTTCGTCGAGGAAGCACCAACGTCGGAGTGTTTCGCGCGCTCCCGATGTTAAATTACGGCGCTTTTTTATACCAAGTAAATACAGTTTTTAAAGATGTTTAATATGGGTTATTTTTAAATTGCGTACTTTATTTATCTGTTTATCCAATTTTCTAATCAATATGGTTCAATAAATGACGGGTTTTTTTCTAAAAATGGTTTAGTGTTTGCACAGCAAATTGCCATGATTGGACCGGAGGGAGGTTCTTTGATTGGACTGGTCCAATCATAGAAACTTAAAATTGAAATTTTAATTGGTGTATTTTGTTTGAGCATGGCAAAACGTGGCCAATATTATGCATGGAACGAAGAAAGCATGAAACTTGCATTAGATGCTTTACGTAACCAAGAAGTTGGTCTGAATGAGGCAAGTAGAATGTATGGTGTACCAAAGGCGACACTAAAGCATAGATTTGACGAAAAAAATGTAAAGGCTTACTCCCGAATTTTGAAATTGTACTTACCTTTTAAAATAACGCTCTGAAAATAAATCATTGGTTTGATTATAAAATTTTATTTTATTTGTTTGAATTCCAATAGGTGCGTTGAATGGACCGCTACAAACAATTCCCTAAGTCCAATTATAGCAACTAACTGGTCCAATCAAGGAAACAGTGGTTCAAACAAAGCAACCTTTGCGAAACCGGTTTTTATTTTTTTATTAATTTATGCTAATAAATAAAAATCTACATTGGCACCTAAATGTTCTTTTATAGAAGACTTATCAAACTTACTATTCTATACTTCCCTAATTATAATATTTCAGCTGATATGGCCATCCCAAGTAAAGTGGTCCAATAATCGCAACCTTACCTAATGTTCTGAGACTACACATTTTTAAAAACAAATAATCTTATTAGTATCTGACATAAGTATATTACTAGAGTAATATTGTTTATAACGCACTACTAATGTTCTTAGTTATTGGTTATAAGTACTTTTTATAAAAAAATATCTCTTCGTTGTATCGGCCGGTTGGTGTGCTTTGTTTTATTGTGATAAAAAAATATCTACACTTAAGTATTCCTACTATTTCCTTTTAATGAAACTATTTCGTAATCGAAAATCGTATATTGGTTTTATTATAAAATATTGTGTGTGAACTCGCCGGGGAAGTCATTTTTATTGTAAATGTATACCAAAAATAGATTAATTTCACAATGCCCCTTGAAAAGCATCACATATCATAAATATTTTTGACATAATATTTCAACAATTATTATGAACATTCGCCATGTTTTTAAATTACTCTTCATTGAGTTGTTATACGACAGTTATAGGCAAATTTGCACTTAAAGCAGACTCAATCGAGACAACTCGCCGCCATATTAATGAAAAATAAAAGACAGTGTTGCCAGAGCCATTGTGTGATAAGTTACGTTTATTTTGATTTTAATTAAAAAAAAACCGGCGCGAGTCCGATTCGCGTACCGAGGGTTCCAAAGGTACCAGCTATGAAAGCATAAAATACTGAATACAAAAAACTTGGCTGGATTGAAACCTTGTTAGTCTGAAATAATGTAATGAATCAAGTGGGGAGTTATAGCAATCCATAACTCCCGCAGGAACTATAAAGGCCTTTGTCTTTCAGTACACCTGCATGTAATAACAACTTTTACGAGCAAATGTGATCCTAAATAAGTTTGTAACACCAAGAAAAAAGCCGTCACTTCCTAAAAATATGGCCAAAGACGAATAAAGTCATATTCATCATATCAGCCGTCCACTGCTGGACAAAGGCCTCCACCAATTTCTCCACAACGATTGGTCATGCGCCGCCCTCATCCAATTGCTCCCGCAAACCTAACCAGGTCGATCCGCCAGGTTGGCTTTCCATGCTGCGTGTTCCGGCACGCGGTGTGACGTGAAGCCGTGCGTAGTGTTAAAAATTTGCCTTACTAATATATAGACCAAAATAATGTTGTATGCCTTCGGACTACACATTGAGGTTTAAAAATAATTATATCTTGAAAAGTATATGACGTAAAAATAAACTACACGCAGATTTTGGGTCCAAATAGCATATATATACTCTCAGGAAAAATATAACAGAAATATCTATGTACACTTTAATGTTCTCACTACAGAATTTTTAACAAAAACCATTGTAAAGTTACGATATGTGCTCAGAAATCAAAAGTTACTTACATGTTATGAGAGGGTCAAAAGTTACGAAAAATGTAACAAATATAACCATCTGGTAACGCTGATCATGACAGATACGAAGTATTTACTAGTAAAGTGATTACTCGAGTAGCTTATAAGGTTGCTTAATCTAATAACGCTCTTAACCAGGACAATTACACTTATATGAATCTTGAAGAAGACTACTAAGAATGCAAACTTATAATAACCTCAGCTTAGTGTATTATAAAATCTTATACTCTTATAAAATACTACTGTAGGATCAAATATTATTCAAGACAATTTAATCTCTGTGCATACCATTATAGGATACTTATACTTATAAGTGTCATTCAAGATAATCTTGTAGCTAACTAGAAGACTGTGCAATAGGAACGAATGATCTTGAGAGTATTTACGCTTGCGAAATGTTACTATTGGTATATGTATCCTATTACCGTCCTGGGTGCTTGTCTTAAAGCACACTATAAGACCGAAATATAAAAATGAATGCTCTTGAGTATGTTACAGCTTGTTAAATGCTATTATAAGTAGAAGACTCTGCAGCAATGCCTTTATAAGAACGTTAATAGTAGATATTTACTTATAATATTTATTTATAGGATTACTTTGCTAGTTGGGGTGTTGAAGGAGTCTTCTCCCAGCTGCCCTGGGTCTTATCAGATCAGGTCATCGGGCTCTTAGGCTAGTTATCTAACACTATACTCTATGGTTAGTAGTATTTTTAGCAGCCAGTGCCTCACCTACGACAGTGGGTTCCAAGTCAACAAATACAGCTCTGGGCACATGCTTGCCGGCGCCGGTCTCGCTGAAAAAGGTGTTGAAGGAGTCGTCTCCGCCGCCCAGGGTCTTGTCGGAGGGCATCTGGCCATCGGGCTGGATGCCGTGCTCCAGGCAGTACAGCTCCCAGCAGGCGTTGCCGATCTGGACGCCGGCCTGGCCGATGTGGACGGAGATGCATTCCCTCTGGAAGAAAGATAAGTTGCTCCGTATTACAGGCCTTCGTCGTGCGAAACGTCAATGAAAACACACACACGCAATTTGCTCTCGTATTTTTTTATTCAAAGACTATATAATTAGCATTGCTTTGTATTTATTTCATTTCCCTAATCTGTGGCATCTTATTAGCTTCGCATCCATCTTATTAGCCTCGGCCAGTGCAACCTCAAATTGAATTAAGTTTTAGATGCATGTTTTGTCATTTTGTTTTATTGTGGAAATTAGTTTTTTGTACAACATACTCTTTAAATATGAAAAAGTGTCATGTTCTTCTCGTGTACCCTTCGAATAGAAATGCAAAATGGCAACATACCAGCTTTTAAAATAGGCTTCAAGAATAGCATTCGTTACAAATTATTTGAACTATTCAACTACGCATTTTTCTTGACGATTCAACACACAATACGTACAGTATTGAGTTCAAGAAGGCAGTCCTTAAATATATGGTATTCGTGTACAATTTAAATTTTGAATTTGAAGGATGTTGATCAGCTGGTAGATGCATAAACTAGTCAAAAATTTGCTAATAATAATATGCATCTTGATGCTGGGTTTTACAACATGTAAAGTGGTCTAATTATTATATCAGCTTCAATCGAAATGCATTGTGCTCTATAACTGGAATGAGTTGAAGAAGTAAATATCTTGGAGGTAAACCCTATGCGTTTGTAACTAAGTTTTTCCATCTTGTAGTTACTTAGAAACGAATTGTAGAATGTTTAATAAAATAATAGTCACTTATGGAACGTTAATTCTTTGAATAAAGTTTCCGGCAGGTACAACTAAAAGGCATGTCATTACGGTAGCTTACACTATAATAGCTATCTTTCAAAACGATTTTACCCTCCATTCGGAACTAATTAAGTTTTAACACTCGACCGATGACTAGCCATTATTTTTTATGCCGCACTGAAAGCAAACCGTGAGTCATCCTGAAAGCATTTACTGTCTATTGAAGTCGTTGCCTTTTGATAGATCATTGAATAGGGATCGAAATTCGCTAGATTTATGGGTTCGACCTAAAAAAGTTAAACGCTTTTTAGCTTTTTACCAATGTAACTATTATAATCTCATTTACAAATAAATAGCTACCTAATAAATAGCTAATAATAAATTCATTATTTGACCTGTTTCTATCGGTTTAGGGAATTACCATACCGATGATTAAAACAAAGTTGAATCTATTATTTGATTTGCAGGTAACCAGAAAGTAAGATAAAATATCAGTGCTAGATATGCAGTGCAATATAATATATTAGGAGCAAACTGCACAAAGAAAATTAATTTTAGAAAGAGTCTTAATGAGACGAAATCAAGTAAATGCGGTGCTCATAGTTCAAATTAAAAGTTATTTTGTTAGCACATTTCTAAACATTCTATGAATAGAATTAGTCGATAATCAAGTCAGCTTTACCTTCAAAGTTAGGAAATTGAGCGCTTAAGTTGCCGAATAGCTGATGAACTTAGCCTTCAAGTTTCAGCCTAACTTTGATTAATTCTGGAACTTCGCACTATTTCCATGTTGCGCACAAGTAATTTCGGAAAACTTAATACATAAACATTACACTCCCTACTTGATTGTTACATTCATAATAATTGTTAGTAGTGCTAATATCATACATATTGCGCGAATTATCATTGCTTAGTTCGGTAATAATAATTGGACGTTGTTTCTGTTTGGTTAAAAAAATATTGAATCATCGCTTTCACAAATACAAAGACACATACATACCTGCTACACATACATAATTCACATAGAAAAAATATCCAATACGACTTCATACTAAAATACTAAATAAGAAAATGTAATTAACTGAAACTTCATCGCAAAGTAGGTTCTATAGTAGAGGCCCAAGTATAGACCCTTGCGGAACTCCAAAAACCGGCATAAACACTTTTTTTACGTTGTTTATATACTAATAGCGTGACTGAAACTAAAATAGGATTTAATAAACCTACGCAATTGATCATAACATAAGCAAGATAAATGTAATTATGATGCCGCTTTAATCCTGCGTCTTACTTAGTTTGATAAATCTTAATAGTTTTCGATGCGCACGAGTTGCGAGCGCGCGTTGGCGTTATGGCCTAAACTTAGATTGAGCAGTAAGATAAGTAATGGATGCTGGGATTATATACTTAGTTATTGAAAGCCTATTATAACAAACGAAGTGTGAAGAAACATCTCGGGCCAGCATGGCAGTATCAACTAACAAGGCACCGTTGGTTTCTTGTCAGTTGCCATTGCGAATTGGACCCCCTTTTGCTTACCATCTGGCGAAGTAGAGCCACTATGTTGTGCAAATATAAAAATATATATAATTACAGTCCTTGATAAGAATGGTAGCTGAAAATGCACACGAGAATAGGCTGATCTACGGTAAACATTTTTTGGAACCCCTCGTACGCGAGTTCGACACTTCGCCGGATTTCTTACTTTCACAGCTATATTCTAATTCGAACGCTCTTTCTTAAAATCATGATTATTTGTACGAAACATTATTCTTATTTACTTAAACTATAAATTAAATATTAATAGAGTTATTCTTTTAAGTTTCAGTCTATACTCTATGAACTTATTAACTCTATGGACTCTATGAACTTATTAACTGATACTGTTAACTTATTCATTTTTATAATGCAAATTATATGTTTGCCCTAGCAAGTCATATACTACTTCCAATAAATACTCGTTGCCTGGGGAAACTCGCCAACTTGTAGACTTTTAGTTCTTTATTCGTTGTCTTTTACTATAAAAAGCGGAATTGTATTTATAGAAGGCATTTAGTAACCACTAAATGCTTTCCGACACGGCACCCGTTGTGCCGCCACCGCTCTCCTATTTGTATAATCCTGGATAAGGGGAATTTTACGACTTCGTGCGAGCATATTGAATGAGCCATATGAGCATTCATAGGGGAAAAATTAATACAAATTAAGACTTGTAATTTTTAGTAATCGTAACGATTATGATACACATGTTCAATACGTTAAACAAGTCTTAGAATTCCGGATAGTCCATACTGGACCATACCAATAACGATGGAGCGATCTATGCTCGGAGTTTCCTTGCGGGATCGAATGAGAAATGATGAGATTCGCAAGAGAACCAAGGTTGTAATAAGGAAGGTTGTAATAGCTCAGGTAGTGGCAGTGGGCGGGGCACATTGCTCGTAGAATCGTTGGCCGTTGGGGCAGAAAGGTTCTTGAGTGGCGACCGCGGACCCCCAACAAGGTGGACCGACGACCTGGTTAGGATCGCGGGCAGACATTTGACGAGGGCGGGGCACGACCGATCGTCCAGCAGGTCTTTGTCCAGCAGTGGACGTCTATCGGCTGATATGATGATGATGATGAATCAAATTCGCATTTCAATAACCAAGAAATAGTTAGTGAATGCAAAATCATAAACTGAGAGCCTACATTCACTGCAACAAAATTTCACACTAATATGTAGGTATTTTAAGATATATGACGACCCAGGGTTTAATTAAAAATTAAAGAAACTGGATTAATTTTTGTTGCTACGTTTTACGATTGGACTTGATGGTTATCTTTATCTGAAAAGGCTACATTATAGTATTGCGAGAAGCGGTGGTAGCCTAGTGGTTAGGGCATGCGACTTTCAATCCGGAGGTCGCGGGTTCGAACCCGGCCCGTACCAATGAGTTTTTCGGAACTTATGTACGGAATGTCATTTGATATTTACCACTCGCTTTTCGGTGAAGGAAAACATCGTGAGGAAACCACCTAAGCCCAATAAGGCCTAGTTTCCCCTCTGGGTTGGAAGGTCAGATGGCAGTCGCTTGCGTAAAAACTAGTGCCTACGCCACATCTTGGGATTTAGGTAGCCGACCCCGATTGAGAATTCATTCTCAAAAAATGGGACAAAGGCTGGAGGATGATGCTACATTATAGTATTGCGTCAAGAAACCTACTGATTACGTGCCAATTGCAAGTGAGAGACTCCTAAAGTGGTGTCGCCGTCGATTGACCGTATCTGATGAATAACTACAGGCATCTTGGTTGTTTTCTTGAAATATCAACGTATTCACATAGAGGTCGCTAAGGTGTAAAGCCTTTCAAATAAACAATGCAAAGTATAAGGAAAAAATCGATAGGTTGCTTGGGAGGTAAAGGTACCGGGTTCGATTCCCGGTCTCTTCCACCACGTAACTCATTTCAATTTTGAAGTGAAACTTCTAATGCGTCTTCCAACAAGGTTGCGTTAAACGTTTAACGGTTGCGTTTAACGAAGTTTCACTTCTTCCGCCCGGAGGGACTCCACGCACTATTTTTTTTTGTTTAAGCTTCTGATCTTTATATTAATAGTTTATTATAGTTCTATCTCTATGAAAAAAAAAGAAGTTGATCTATTTATATGAAGGTTAATAGCCAACTGAACGTTCACGATATCGAGCACGAACCTGAAAAACCGGAGGCCGATACGGCGTGGCACGGCGCGGCTAATGATCCGCCGTTTATCAACTAACCCTACTGAAAATATGCTGATAACGGCCATGTTTTTTGAGGACGCGGTTGGTGCAGTTTGTAGTGGTGCCTACTGAGCCGGCGGCCATGGGTTCGAAACCCGGCAAGGACAAATATTTGTGTGATGAACTTGAATATTGGTTTCTGGGTCAGTCATGGATGTTATTTATATATTATGTATATCGTCGTCTAGTACCTACACATAGTACAAGCATTGCTTAGTATGGGACTAGGTCGATTTGTGTAAGATTGTCCCTTAATATTTATTTATATCGAAAACGAAGTTGAAAACGCCTGATTATGGGCCTTTCGGGTTAAGAGTTAAGGTTTATTTCGATGGTAAATATAAGTTATGTGCGTATTGGAATATGTATGAACAATCAGCTTGATTTATGAACGTTTATGATGGGAAAAATTTAAATTAGCTTTATGGGTCCATGTCACCTTAACCTTATAAAATAAACCGTCTAAATTAGGGATATTGAGCTACTTTATTGCTCAATTTTCATTAAATTCAGGTGAGCGCGCTTTCGTTTGATATATGTAGTTATTTATCATTTGAACTACTGCATTATAATAATTAATGTCTCTTCGTAATATCAGCCTATCAGGACAATCATGTAGGTGAGGTTTCGATGAGGTACGTTAGTACAAAACATATTTCTACTTCAGATCGATAGTTGTTAGTATACCTAGTATTATGATTACTTGATTGTAGAACAATACGTGAATAAGGAAATATGATGGCATAGACTACCGAAAATTGGTCAATTGCTATGCACTATTATGATCGCTACTCCGAAGTCGGATATTGGAAGGTTTACTATGCCCTTTCAATCTCCTGTTAAATAATATTTGAATAAGCGGGACAGCACGATACGAAATTCGAATTTCGAACGTCGGAACCTCCAGCCCAAAATCTCGATCGAAACGCATCATTAGGTCATCCGACGTCTCCGGCAGCATTGTCTCTGCCCCCTCGTGTGGAACGGGACGGCAGCTGGGCCGTAATGGCTGCCATTCGTTCATCGAGACAACTGTAAATGTAACTTAACTATTATACGATGTCGTAGGCGTTTTGAAGACAAAGTTATCTTTACCGTCAATATTGGCGCCTGTTTTCAACCACAAAGGTAAACAATGTGGCGGTTAAATTTCGAATTTTGACCGCGCGGAACTGATCGATTTGCAAATGTGAAACCGTACAAATTTATCCGTGCTATCGATAGTAGCGCTACTATTTGAAGATCGATTTGAATTCAGTATGAAGTTATTTGTAGTTCCAATTTTTTACCACCGCGTCACTAAATTTGTTAATAATAAACCCACGTATAGACTGTATCCAAGTTTGGAAAGCATTTATGGTACAATTTGTTCTTTATTGGAGCAGTTTATTGGGAATCGATCTCGGCCTATTACCCTTGTCTTTCGTAATTGATATAGATGAACCGATTTAGAACTAATTTAAACCGAGGTCTCTTTTGTAATTGGCGCTTTATTTCTTTTTACTTTAAAAGGAATTAAGTTAAGTACGTCCTGTTTTGGAGAAGTGTCCTAACCGGGTTCCTTATATTATTTGTATATCTAAAAACAGCGATCGGTGTCTATTCAGACCAACGGCACAGTATAAAGACTGTGCCAACGGCGATACAATATCAACATTTGAGAGCTGCGAAAAATGCCGTACAGTTTGCCGAGTCGATTTGATAGAAACATTATCAAGAGTGAATTACTTTATTAAGTAAGGATGTATGAAGAATTTTGGTGTGCAATAAAGTATTCATACATTGTATTTTACGACGCGTTTGGCTCGGTTTGTAGACACCTGCCTACTGAGTCGGCGGTCCCGGGTTCGAATCCCGGCCGGGGCAAATATTTGTGCAAATATTTGTTCTTGGGTCATGGATGTTATCTATATATGTATTTATATATTATGTATATCGTCGTCTAGTACCCATAGTACAAGCTTTGCTTAGTTTGGGTCTAGGTCGATTTGTGTATGATTGTCCCTTAATATTTATTTATTTATTGTATTGTTGTAAGCAACACGCGACAGTATTAACTGTCGCGTGTTGCTTGTACAGTATTAACTGTCGCGTGTTGCTTACAACAATACAATACATTAATACTTTATTGCACACCAAAATTCTTCATACATCCTGAATTTAGAACAGAATTAAATTTTTTAACTCTGTTCTAAATTCAGGACTTAAAATGTAATAGACTAAATATAAAGTTAGCTGAAATATCCATCATATAGGGCAAATACTTGTAAATGGTAAACCGTGGACTATTTGCTTTTTACTGCATATTGGATACAACGCATTTAAATAAATTTTCATATATTCCCTCTCTGTTACTAATATTACACAACGAAAATAACTGGTTAAACTGAAAAGGCTAAAGTATTAGGAATTTAATTGCCCTATTTGCAATTCAGGGCACCCTATCCATCTAGCCCACAGCTAAGCCCTAATAACACGTAGTATTTCCTGACGAGTGCTTCCGCTCGAAGCCCTGGGTGTTGGGTTACCAGGTTGAATAAATTAACTTGCCATGGCCACACGAATATGTACCTAACTATATATTTTAGCATGTCTAGTGACCTAGACTAACTAGTAACTAGACTAGCACAACTTGTCAAGACTTCGCTTGATAGAATAGACGCGGATTGGCAATGGACGATTTTCTAAATCTTGCTCCGAACAATAACTCAGCAAGCGCTATCCGAAATGGATGGAACGAAGGCCTCGCTCAGTGGCGCCCTCTAGTTTACAACAGGTCGGTGGGAAGCGAAACCGTCCCTCTGGCTCCACACCACAGATACCAGCATGTGACGATGCGGCTGGTGCAGTGGTGGAGCAGCTGCCAACTGAAGCGGTGGTCCTGGGTTCGAATCCCGGCAAGGGCAAATATGTGTGTGTGTGCTGAACTCGAGTTGTTCCTGGGCCATGGATGTTCTATATGTATATTGAAGTACATAGTTATCTATATAGTCGTCTAGTGGCCACAATACTATAAGTAGGTATAGGTACCTGATGTTATCCCTATTCTATTCTGTGCTAATTAATTGTGTACACATTCATCTTCTTGAATATGGGCCATTGGTTCCACTTACCCAAATATATGATATCGACAGGGCCATAAACGTACTCGGCGACCAGAAATCCAAAATGGTAGTCGTAATTAGAGCAGACTACGACCGGCGACCGGTGTTTATTACGCGATTGCATGTAACAGTGTACGCGGCCGATGACCGCGCCGTCACAAAAAAACAGAAAAAAACTGCTGTAGAGGTTAGGGAAGGAAAGCTCTGTATAAGATCTTTACAAGGTTGAGATGAGTCTTAGAGATATGGTTGCTGGTAAGTAACCAATGTGACAGTTGCATATATCAATAGTTCATTGTTGTAAAGGCTGCAAAGTAAGCAATAGATGACCGAGTAAATTTCGAACCGGTGTGAAGTTAGCAGCCAAACTTAGCAGCCGCCGATAACCCGACCAAATTAAGAAGTTAAGATTTTCTTTAAAAAAAAATGTCTCGGGAGACGTTAAAGACTATAAAAAACATCTATGATTACGAAAATTACATGCTGAACATAAAAACAAATCGAATAAATACATAAACTTAGTTCGGCCGCTAACTTTTGAATTCAGCAGCCAAAATCACTTTCTGTGACTAATACTAAGATCTCGTTATGAAACTGGGCAAGGAAGGGGGTTTCAAAACTTGATTCGTATAGCCAAATGCTCAAGCTAAACGGTTGTAGTAAACAAAACATGATACTCGATCAATATCAGAGTCAACCGGGCAAAAGAAGTCATGTTTTAGATGATGTTTTGTAAACTTTAAATTTTCTCTTCTTTTCAACTTGATAGACGGCAAGCAATGGGCCTTTAGTTAGACCCCAGTACCATTCAGTCAACCGTTAAGCTAAATCAAAGCCCAAGTAGCCAAGTAGCTAATCATACCCAGTCCTTAAGACTATGCTAATTAAATCCGAATAAAAAATCACAAGATTTTCGCATAAAAATCGCCAAGTTGAACGGCAAGCAAGGGGGTTTTGAAACATGATGTGTGTAGCTTATTATACACGCTATATGGTTGCAGTGACCAAAAAGTGATACCCGATTGTTAAATGGGTGAAACGGGGAGAAAACGGCATATAATGGGCGATATTCAGTACTTTGCGATTTTCATTTATTTTCAACTTGAAAGACGGCAAGCAAGGAGTTTTTGACCACAAAATCCAATAGCCAGCCCATAAAGCTTATTTAAAAACCAAAATGCTAATTGATACCCGATCACTTAGACTATGTAAATGAAGTACCTACAAGTAGAAAACAAACAAGATTTCCTCCAAAATCTTCATTCTTGTTTGAAAATCACCAAGTAGAACGGCAAGCAAGGAGGTTTTGAAAAGTGACATGTATAGCCTTTTATACAAACTATACGGCTACAGTGTCCAAAAAGTGATACCCGATCGTTAACTGGGTGAAACGGGGAGAAAACGGCATGTAATGGGCGATATTCAGTACTTTGCGATTTTCATTTATTTTAAACTTGAAAGACGGCAAGCAAGGACTTTTTGACCACAAAATCCGATAGCCAGTCTATAAAGCTTATTTAAAAATCAAGTTGCTAATTGATACCCGATCATTTAGACTTTGTAAATCAAGTACAAGTAGATCACAAACAAGATTTTCTCCAAAGTCATCATTCTTGTTTGAAAATCGCCAAGTAGAACGGCAAGCAAGGAGTTTTTGAAACATGTAATGTATAGCTTATTATACACGCTATACGGCTGCAGTGACCAAAAAGTGATACCCGATCGTTAACTGGGTGAAACCGGGAGAAAACGGCATGGAATGGTCGATATTCAGTACTTTACGATTTTCATTTATTTTCAAGTTGAAAGACGGCAAGCAAGGACTTTTTGACCACAAAATCCGATAGCCAGTCTATAAAGCTTATTTAAAAATCAAGTTGCTAATTGATACCCGATCATTTAGACTTTGTAAATCAAGTACAAGTAGATCACAAACAAGATTTTCTCCAAAGTCATCATTCTTGTTTGAAAATCGCCAAGTAGAACGGCAAGCAAGGAGGTTTTGAGACATGATATGTAAAGCTTAATATACACGCTATACGGCTGCAGTGACCAAAAAGTGATACCCGATCGTGAACTGGGTGAAACGGGGAGAAAACGGCATGTAATGGGCGATATTCAGTTCTTTACGATTTTAATTTATTTTTAAGTTGAAAGACGGCAAGCAAGGACTTTTTGACCACAAAATCCGATAGCCAGTCTACTAAGCTAATTTAAAAATTAAGTTGCTAATTGATACCCGATCATTTAGACTATGTAAATGAAGTACAAGTAGAAAACAAACAAGATTTTCTCCAAAATCTTCATTCTTGTTTGAACATCGCCAAGTAGAACGGCAAGCAAGGAGGTTTTGAGACATGATATGTAAAGCTCAATATACACGCTATACGGCTGCAGTGACCAAAAAGTGATACCCGATCGTGAACTGGGTGAAACGGGGAGAAAACGGCATGTAATGGGCGATATTCAGTTCTTTACGATTTTAATTTATTTTTAAGTTGAAAGACGGCAAGCAAGGAGTTTTTGACCACAAAATCCGATAACCAGTCTATAAAGCTTATTTAAAAATCAAGTTGCTAATTGATACCCGATCATTTAGACTATGTAAATGAAGTACAAGTAGAAAACAAACAAGATTTTCTCCAAAATCTTCATTCTTGTTTGAACATCGCCAAGTAGAACGGCAAGCAAGGAGGTTTTGAGACATGATATTTGTAGCGTATTACAAACTCTATACGGCTGCAGTGACCAAAAAGTGATACCCGATCGTTAACTGGGTGAAACGGGGAGAAAACGGCATGTAATGGGCGATATTCAGTACTTTGCGATTTTCATTTATTTTCAACTTGAAAGACGGCAAGCAAGGACTTTTTGACCACAAAATCCGATAGCCAGTCTATAAAGCTTATTTAAAAATCAAGTTGCTAATTGATACCCGATCATTTAGACTTTGTAAATCAAGTACAAGTAGATCACAAACAAGATTTTCTCCAAAGTCATCATTCTTGTTTGAAAATCGCCAAGTAGAACGGCAAGCAAGGAGTTTTTGAAACATGTAATGTATAGCTTATTATACACGCTATACGGCTGCAGTGACCAAAAAGTGATACCCGATCGTTAACTGGGTGAAACCGGGAGAAAACGGCATGTAATGGGCGATATTCAGTACTTTGCGATTTTCATTTATTTTAAACTTGAAAGACGGCAAGCAAGGACTTTTTGACCACAGTATCTGATTGCCAGTCTAATAAGCTAATTTAAAAATTAAGTTGCTAATTGATACCCGATCATTTAGACTATGTTAATGAAGTACAAGTAGAAAACAAACAAGATTTTCTCCAAAATCTTCATACTTGTTTGAAAATCGCCAAGTAGAACGGCAAGCAAGGAGGTTTTGAGACATGATATTTGTAGCGTATTACACACGCTATACGGCTGCTGTAACCAAAAAGTGATACCCGATCGTTAACTGGGTGAAACGGGGAGAAAACGGCATGTAATGGGCGATATTCAGTACTTTGCGATTTTCATTTATTTTCAACTTGAAAGACGGCAAGGAAGGAGTTTTTGACCAAAAAAATCCGATAGCCAGTCCATAAAGCTTATTTAAAAATCAAATGCTAATTGATACCCGATCATTTAGACTATGTTAATGAAGATCAAGTAGAAAACAAACAAGATTTTCTCCAAAATCTTCATTCTTGTTTAAAAATCGCCAAGTAGAACGGCAAGCAAGGAGGTTTTGAGACGTGACATATATAGCTCATTATACACGCTATACGGCTGCAGTGACCAAAAAGTGATACCCGATCGTTAACTGGGTGAAACGGGGAGAAAACGGCATGTAATGGGCGATATTCAGTACTTTACGATTTTCCTTTATTTTAACCTGAAAAACGGCAAGCAAGGAGTTCTTGACCACAGTATCTGATAGCCAGTCTAATAAGCTTATTTAAAAATCAAGTTGCTAATTGATACCCGATCATTTAGACTATGTTAATGAAGTACAAGTAGAAAACAAACAAGATTTCCTCCAAAATCTTCATTCTTGCTTGAAAATCGCCAAGTAGAACGGCAAGCAAGGAGGTTTTGAGACATGATATGTAAAGCTTAATTTACACGCTATACGGCTGCAGTGACCAAAAAGTGATACCCGATCGTGAACTGGGTGAAACGGGGAGAAAACGGCATGTAATGGGCGATATTCAGTTCTTTACGATTTTAATTTATTTTTAAGTTGAAAGACGGCAAGCAAGGACTTTTTGACCACAAAATCCGATAGCCAGTCTACTAAGCTAATTTAAAAATTAAGTTGCTAATTGATACCCGATCATTTAGACTATGTAAATGAAGTACAAGTAGAAAACAAACAAGATTTTCTCCAAAATCTTCATTCTTGTTTGAACATCGCCAAGTAGAACGGCAAGCAAGGAGGTTTTGAGACATGATATGTAAAGCTCAATATACACGCTATACGGCTGCAGTGACCAAAAAGTGATACCCGATCGTGAACTGGGTGAAACGGGGAGAAAACGGCATGTAATGGGCGATATTCAGTTCTTTACGATTTTAATTTATTTTTAAGTTGAAAGACGGCAAGCAAGGAGTTTTTGACCACAAAATCCGATAACCAGTCCATAAAGCTTATTTAAAAATCAAGTTGCTAATTGATACCCGATCATTTAGACTATGTAAATGAAGTACAAGTAGAAAACAAACAAGATTTTCTCCAAAATCTTCATTCTTGTTTGAACATCGCCAAGTAGAACGGCAAGTAAGGAGGTTTTGAGACATGATATTTGTAGCGTATTACAAACTCTATACGGCTGCAGTGACCAAAAAGTGATACCCGATCGTTAACTGGGTGAAACGGGGAGAAAACGGCATGTTATGGGCGATATTCAGTACTTTGCAATTTTCATTTATTTTCAACTTGAAAGACGGCAAGCAAGGAGTTTTTGACCACAGAATCCGATAGCCAGTCCATAAAGCTTATTTAAAAATCAAGTTGCTAATTGATACCCGATCATTTAGACTTTGTAAATCAAGTACAAGTAGATCACAAACAAGATTTTCTCCAAAGTCATCATTCTTGTTTGAAAATCGCCAAGTAGAACGGCAAGCAAGGAGTTTTTGAAACATGTAATGTATAGCTTATTATACACGCTATACGGCTGCAGTGACCAAAAAGTGATACCCGATCGTTAACTGGGTGAAACCGGGAGAAAACGGCATGTAATGGGCGATATTCAGTACTTTGCGATTTTCATTTATTTTAAACTTGAAAGACGGCAAGCAAGGACTTTTTGACCACAGTATCTGATTGCCAGTCTAATAAGCTAATTTAAAAATTAAGTTGCTAATTGATACCCGATCATTTAGACTATGTTAATGAAGTACAAGTAGAAAACAAACAAGATTTCCTCCAAAATCTTCATTCTTGTTTGAAAATCGCCAAGTAGAACGGCAAGCAAGGAGGTTTTGAAACATGTTATGTATAGCTTATTATACACGCTATACGGCTGCAGTGACCAAAATGTGATACCCGATCGTTAACTGGGTGAAACGGGGAGAAAACGGCATGTAATGGGCGATATTCAGTACTTTGCGATTTTCATTTATTTTCAACTTGAAAGACGGCAAGGAAGGAGTTTTTGACCAAAAAAATCCGATAGCCAGTCCATAAAGCTTATTTAAAAATCAAATGCTAATTGATACCCGATCATTTAGACTATGTTAATGAAGATCAAGTAGAAAACAAACAAGATTTTCTCCAAAATCTTCATTCTTGTTTAAAAATCGCCAAGTAGAACGGCAAGCAAGGAGGTTTTGAGACGTGACATATATAGCTCATTATACACGCTATACGGCTGCAGTGACCAAAAAGTGATACCCGGTCGTTAACTGGGTGAAACGGGGAGAAAACGGCATGTAATGGGCGATATTCAGTACTTTACGATTTTCCTTTATTTTAACCTGAAAAACGGCAAGCAAGGAGTTCTTGACCACAGTATCTGATAGCCAGTCTAATAAGCTTATTTAAAAATCAAGTTGCTAATTGATACCCGATCATTTAGACTATGTTAATGAAGTACAAGTAGAAAACAAACAAGATTTCCTCCAAAATCTTCATTCTTGCTTGAAAATCGCCAAGTAGAACGGCAAGCAAGGAGGTTTTGAGACATGATATGTAAAGCTTAATATACACGCTATACGGCTGCAGTGACCAAAAAGTGATACCCGATCGTGAACTGGGTGAAACGGGGAGAAAACTGCATGTAATGGGCGATATTCAGTTCTTTACGATTTTAATTTATTTTTAAGTTGAAAGACGGCAAGCAAGGACTTTTTGACCACAAAATCCGATAGCCAGTCTAATAAGCTAATTTAAAAATTAAGTTGCTAATTGATACCCGATCATTTAGACTATGTAAATGAAGTACAAGTAGAAAACAAACAAGATTTTCTCCAAAATCTTCATTCTTGTTTGAACATCGCCAAGTAGAACGGCAAGCAAGGAGGTTTTGAGACATGATATGTAAAGCTCAATATACACGCTATACGGCTGCAGTGACCAAAAAGTGATACCCGATCGTGAACTGGGTGAAACGGGGAGAAAACGGCATGTAATGGGCGATATTCAGTTCTTTACGATTTTAATTTATTTTTAAGTTGAAAGACGGCAAGCAAGGAGTTTTTGACCACAAAATCCGATAACCAGTCCATAAAGCTTATTTAAAAATCAAGTTGCTAATTGATACCCGATCATTTAGACTATGTAAATGAAGTACAAGTAGAAAACAAACAAGATTTTCTCCAAAATCTTCATTCTTGTTTGAACATCGCCAAGTAGAACGGCAAGTAAGGAGGTTTTGAGACATGATATTTGTAGCGTATTACAAACTCTATACGGCTGCAGTGACCAAAAAGTGATACCCGATCGTTAACTGGGTGAAACGGGGAGAAAACGGCATGTTATGGGCGATATTCAGTACTTTGCAATTTTCATTTATTTTCAACTTGAAAGACGGCAAGCAAGGAGTTTTTGACCACAGAATCCGATAGCCAGTCCATAAAGCTTATTTAAAAATCAAGTTGCTAATTGATACCCGATCATTTAGACTATGTTAATGAAGTACAAGTAGAAAACAAACAAGATTTTCTCCAAAATCATCATTCTTGTTTGAAAATCGCCAAGTAGAACGGCAAGCAAGGAGTTTTTGAAACATGATATGTATAGCTTATTATACACGCTATACGACTGCAGTGACCAAAAAGTGATACCCGATCGTTAACTGGGTGAAAAGGGGAGAAAACGGCATGTAATGGGCGATAATCAGTACTTTGCGATTTTCATTTATTTTCAACTTGAAAGACGGCAAGCAATGAGTTTTTGACCACAAAATCCGATAGCCAGTCCATAAAGCTTATTTAAAAATCAAGTTGCTAATTGATACCCGATCATTTAGACTATGTAAATGAAGTACAAGTAGAAAACAAACAAGATTTCCTCCAAAATCTTCATTCTTGTTTGAACATCGCCAAGTAGAACGGCAAGCAAGGAGGTTTTGAGACATGATATGTAAAGCTTAATATACACGCTATACGGCTGCAGTGACCAAAAAGTGATACCCGATCGTGAACTGGGTGAAACGGGGAGAAAACGGCATGTAATGGGCGATATTCAGTTCTTTACGATTTTAATTTATTTTTAAGTTGAAAGACGGCAAGCAAGGACTTTTTGACCACAGAATCGGATAGCCAATTTATTAGCTTATTATAAAATCAAGTTGCTAATTGATACCCAACATTTAGACTATGTTAATGAAGATCAAGTAGAAAACAAACAAGATTTTCTCCAAAATCTTCATTCTTGTTTGAACATCGCCAAGTAGAACGGCAAGCAAGGAGGTTTTGAGACATGATATTTGTAGCGTATTACAAACTCTATACGGCTGCTGTGACCAAAAAGTGATACCCGATCGTTAACTGGGTGAAACGGGGAGAAAACGGCATGTAATGGGCGATATTCAGTACTTTGCAATTTTCATTTATTTCCAACTTGAAAGACGGCAAGCAAAGAGTTTTTGACCACAAAATCCGATAGCCAGTCCATAAAGCTTATTTAAAAATCAAGTTGCTAATTGATACCCGATCATTTAGACTATGTTAATGAAGATCAAGTAGAAAACAAACAAGATTTTCTCCAAAATCTTCATTCTTGTTTGAAAATCGCCAAGTAGAACGGCAAGCAAGGAGGTTTTGAGACATGATATTTGTAGCGTATTACGCAGGCTATGCGGCTGCAGTGACCACAAAAAGTGATATCCGATCGTTAACTGGGTGAAACGGGGAGAAAACGGCATGTAATGGGCGATATTCAATACTGCAAATGTCACTCAAATTTTCAAATGTTTTTACTTTCTTTCTAATAGTCAATCCTCTGTTTGTATCGGCGCGACTAACGTAGCACAAATAATGAATGCCTTATTTGCAGCATGTTTAAACAGTTTAGATTTCAAATGTCTTGCACAAAACAGGCATACATTGTCCAATGCTTCACTATATGCTAGCAACCGGGGTTTTAAATCTTATTGTAATTTTTCTTTTGTTTCAGGGGTTTATTATCGACCAACAGACTAAATATGAATAGGGCCACAATTATACCCATCAGTCTGTAAAACATGTCGATGCGTTTTTGTTTTTACAATCCGGGCCGATATATTTTTCAGTTCCTAAAATTGATTAACTTTATTCTTGTAGAACGATGCTAGTTTGTTTTCCATCCCCAGTGGATCTTTTATAGTCAACGTTTGGTCTGTAAGGGAATACGTTATATTTATCGACACACAACTCCATAGATTTCACGAACTCTGCTAATTTTTCAGTCTTTTAAAATTATGTTGGATTTGGCCACACTTATAATGTTTATTTATTTACGTCATTTGCGCATGTCATGTGAACCCAGTTATTACAAATGTCACACGCCACCCACGTCGTGGTTTCGTCGGGGCCCATTGCAGTGCCATGGCCGCAGTAAAAGCAATTGATGATATCTCCCTCATCTTCCACTAGTGTCACGGGCTTTAGTTCACTCACTAACTTTATGTATTTTTTTGGATATCTAGCTTCTGTGGCCATTACACGCTTGGTTCCTTTAAAAACCGTCCCATAAAATGTGTTAGTTTATCACATCGTCTTTTTTTCCAAATTTCGGTAGGGTTTGCATTTTGTGCCCAATCCCTGGTGCATTTGGTCAATCTTTACTTTGGGATTTTCTGCATAATCTCTTTTGACTTGGAGACTGTTTCAGCTCTCAGTTTTCACAAAACTTGGGGGTCCATTATAAAAAATCTATTGACTCGTTCTTTTAAATCAGACGTTAAATTTATCTTAAATATCGTCGTACAATTGAAATTTCGCGGTATGACAACTGAATAAAGACAGTTCAAAATGGCGGCAGAAAAAAATTAAAAAGTTTATATTTAAAGGTTAGGCCGCGAATTTTTCAATCAGCCCTCGTATTTTCTCGAATAATACCGGGTCATGAAACGGGCTTGCGTCGTTTTCAATGTGAGCCATATACTCCGTGCTGGCGATGACATGTATGTATAGCCCTTTTGTAGAAGGGACTATTTTAGTACATACACGTCTTTTTTAAATCGTCCTTAAAATTGGAAGACGTTGTTGTTCTCATGTTGATTAGGGTTTTTGGCGATTGTTGTTCTGGTCTACAGAGAACAATTATGTTATTTAGTGCTTTTATCGTATCCGGCGATTCAAATTTACTGGTAAGGCGGATAAAAATATTTCGCATAAAATTATCGATCTGGTCTAAGGTAGTGGACAGTGTGAGTACCTATTGCCAACATCTTTAAACATTTTTTTCCCCGAAATGGCTTGCGTCAATATTAGAGATGGGCGCTCATGGGTAAATACCCGATGAAGACCGGGTAAATACCCAATCTACTGCTACTACTGCCAGGTAGATTGGGTATTTACCCGGTAGGTATTAATCGGGTATTTACCCATGAGCGCCCATCTCTAGTCAATATCGTTACAAACAATTTTGATGAAATGTGCGCAACAAAGAGACATGGGCGTCAATTGTTTTTTTGGCATTTACTTCTGCGTTAGAATATTATAAATATTCGTCCAATAGTCTAACAGGTTGCACTCATTAAATGCTTGGCAAGAAGCATTAATTAGCACAAAACTCATTTTCACCTCACTCGCTCGGAAAACCTCCGTTTATAGGGCGAAATCTGCGTGCAAAAGTCTATTTTATCCGCTAGCGTGCAAAAGTCATTTGAATTTCGAACACGACGATTTTGATTCTCTGTGGTGCATGTAACTTTTTTATATTTAAGACTCCTTCAACGCGTGACTGATTTCATCAGTCGATAAATCTTCGAATAACCAATCAACGCACGCTAATAAAGGGCGATCTGGTCAGGCCGGCTAAAATCATATGTACGTTTGAATACTTCATAAAAAAAAAACACCTACAATATCACGTCCAGAAACCTGGTTTGTGGTTACAGATTTTTAAGTTTTTATTTTTTCTACACTTTATTTTATGTTGAATATGTTTATATATATATTAATAGTAAGTAAGTATTTCAGTTTCAGTTACATATTTTGACTAGTAAATATATTAAATACATCACAAATTTTAATATTTATTTGTTATAAAAGTTGGAACATAAGAGTGTAATTTCTGAACGCACCCGAGAAAAAAATAATAATTAAAAAGTTGGAAGTTTTCACAATTCACGTAAACAACGTAAATTGGTTATGTGGAGAATACATACTGTTGTCTTACTTTATAGAAATGTGGAAAACAAGAAAGTTAAGCCCAATTTGGAGTATTTATTTAATGCTAAAAGCCTGCATTAAAACGAAAAAGGATTTGTTAAGTAATTTACCGAAACTATTGGCGTTTTTAAAGAAGATAAAGCCGAAATAATCTTGTGCGGATCCCATCGTCAAATAACTTCCAAAGCAAGTGTTATGGAAAATACTTCCGAGTGGCCAAGTAATCCTTCCCAGAATGCCATTCTCCCACATTTACAACGAATGTGTCAAGTAGTTTCAAATACAAATATAATATAACAGTGCTTAAGAAAAACTCAACGATAAAATATACACGACGATGATACAAACTACGGCCATATTTTTAATATGTGTGTGCTTCTCTCGTATTTATTTGGTTTGGATTTGAGTGTGTTAATGTTTTAAATTAGATGTGTTAAATAGAAGGCAAAATTAAATATGATTATTTTTATGTGTTAATTGTTTTTCTTGAACTTCCATTTTCCTCGCTGTAGTGAGGTGAAAAGTTGTGTGTTCCGCATGGCTGCAAAATTATTTAGCTTCTCGTGTCTTGAAAGCTTCGCTACGCTCAGGAATCTATCTTTGAACCATTCGCTTCGCTCATGGTTCAATCTTAGATTCCTTCGCTCGCTCAGCTTTCAATTTCAACACTCGCGCCAAATAATAACTTTGCAGCCTTGCATAACAAATAACTATTGTCTGTTACGACTCCTCCGAATACAGGCCAGATATTACACTCAACACATTGTCTCTTAAAATCACACAGCATTTTATAAACGGAATTCGTGTTTTGACAAGATGTCATCATGTCTGCTATGTGATGGGACTTGTATTATTCCGGAATACAGGTATACACGCTTACATTTGACTAAATATTCCCCACAGACTGGTTTTCTTACAACACTTCCTGTAGCATCCAAATGCAGTAGCGGCAAATTCTCTTTTTCGGACTTCAGGACCATAATTTTGTTCCATAATGTGAGCTTTGACGGTGAATCATCATCTCAGCCATAGGACGTCCACTGCTGAACATAGGCCTCCCCTTTGGACTTCCATATATACCGGTTGGAAGCGACCTGCATCCAGCGCCTTCCGGCGACCTTTATAAGGTCATCTGTCCATCTTGTAGGTGGACGTCCTACGCTGCGCTTGCTGGTCCGAGGTCTCCACTCGAGCACTTTACGGCCCCATCGGCCATCTGCTCTGCGTGCTATGTGGCCTGCCCATTGCCACTTCAACTTGCTAATCCGGTGAGCTATATCGGTCACTTTAGTTCGTCTACGGATTTCCTCATTTCTGATTCGATCACGTAGAGACACCCCGAGCATAGCCCTCTCCATTGCTCGTTGAGCGACTTTGAGCTTTGAGATGAGGCCGATAGTGAAAGACCACGTTTCGGTGCCGTAAGTCATCACTGGTAACACACATTGGTTGAAGACTTTCGTCTTGAGGCACTGAGGTATGTCGGATGAAAAGACATTGCGTAGTTTCCCGAACGCTGCCCAGCCGAGTTGGATTCGGCGGTTGACCTCTTTCTCGAAGTTGGACCTACCTAATTGGACCACTTGTCCTAGGTAGATGTATGAGTCAACAACTTCGAGTACCGAGTTTTCAACAGAGACTGGGATGGGCACAACCTTGGCATTTGACATGAGTTTTGTCTTGTCCATGTTCATTTTTAAGCCCACCCGTTGAGAAACTCGATTGAGGTCATCGAGCATCATGCTGAGTTCCTCCATCGACTTTGCCATGACTACGATGTCGTCGGCAAACCGAAGGTGAGTGATGTATTCGCCATTGATGTTGATGCCAAGTCCTTGCCATTCCAGGAGCTTGAAGGCGTCTTCCATAACGGCCGTAAACAGTTTCGGGTTCCTGTTTTACGCCTCTTCTCAATGGAATGGCCTTTGTACTCTGCTCCTGAACTCGGACCGACATGGTGGCGTTACTATACAAACACTTCAACACTTCAATGTACCGATAGTCAATATGGCATCGCTGAAGTGACTCGAGCACCGCCCATGTTTCCACCGAATCGAAGGCTTTCTCATAGTCCACAAACGCTAAGCATAATGGCAAGTTATACTCTTCAGTCTTCTGTATAACTTGTCGCAGCGTATGTATGTGGTCTATGGTACTATAGCTTCTTCGGAAACCGGCTTGTTCGGGAGGCTGGAAGTCATCAAGTCTATGTTCGAGACGGTTCGTGATGACCCTTGAAAACAACTTATAAACATGGCTTAGAAGCGTGATGGGCCTGTAGTTCTTCAATAGGGTTTTATCACCTTTCTTGAAGAACAGTACCACCTCGCCTCTATTCCATGCTTCAGGCGTTTTGCCCTCGGACAAGACGGAATTAAAAGCTTCTGGAGGACCTTAAGTACCGGTGTTCCACCCGCTCTCAGAAGCTCTGAGGTGATTCCGTCTTCGCCCGGCGCCTTGTTGTTCTTAAGGTGCTTTAGGGCCATCCTAATCTCGTACAGACTGATGTCCGGGATATCTTCGGTATAACGTCGGGACAGCTTGGCTCTTGGATCGCCTACCAAGCTGTCAACGGGCTTTGCGACTGAAGTGTATAACTGACCATAGAACCTCTCGATCTCGCCTAGAACCTCTGCTTTGGTCGACGCTATGCTGCCATCTTCCCGTTTCAGCTTGGTCAGCTGGCTTTGTCCAATAGACTTGTCCTTTGCGAACACTTTGGAGCCTTTGTTCGGTTGACGGTGAATGGGAATGAAATATCACGAACGTAGTTTGGGTGGTCTTGCTGGAACAGAACTAAGTCCTTGATATAATTTTTCGATCGGTCATTTATGCATAGCGCCTCCTATCTTATTTTGCGCATTGTTTGATCCGATTTCACATTTTGTAAAGATTTTGTCAAAAGTAATTTTTTTACTTCTAAATCTAACCGATCTTGTTTTTTGCTCGTCGACGGGTTAATATTACGGAGCTTATTTCTTCTCATTGCCCTATCTACACCGCGAACATGGGCCCTTATTGCTATGAAATGTGAATAATTTTATAGACTGGCTCCAAACGTCAACAGTTCTGTCTGGCTTTACACAAGTTTCTTGTATGATTCGTGTTTGCACTGGCAATTAATGTCTATTTCACCATTGGCTCTGTACGCAAGTGTTATTTAAGTATTTTTTGACATATACTTTTAATATGTACAAGTAATTGAAAACGTAATTTTTTTTTCATTAATATAAAGTTTACGTAACGAGTTTCATATCAAAGTAAATTTTAACTTTTTATTTGTATATTTCTAGTAAACAGTTTAAGTTAGTTTCAGTATAAAATATTTAATTTGCGTCAGGGTAATTGTTTTCAAGGTTTGTGGTGTGAAAAACCGAGAAATTTTACACTATAGAAAAAAAATACCTAAAAGTTTACGTAATCGACGAGGATTTTCTTAAAGTGAATGTTATTAATAACACTAAACGTTAACCAAACTACACGTTTTTGGGCTTTATCGAATCGGCTTCATTTTCCCTTTTTTTGAATCCAGTTTTTGTAGAAATATGTTCAGTATTTTTAAATTATCAACGGTAACGAGTTTTTGTATCAAAGTAAATTTCAACTTTTCATTTGTATATTTCTAGTAACCAGTTTCAGTTAGTTTCAGTATAAAATATTTGATATGTGTCAGGGTAATTGTTTTCAAGCTTTTTGTTGTGAAAAACTGAGAAATTTCACACATTAGAAAAAAAATATTCCCTAAAAGTTTACGTTATCGACGAGGATTTCTTAAAGTGAATGTTATTAATAACACTAAACCTTAACCAAACTACACGTTTTTGGGCTTTATCGAATCGGCTTCATTTCCCCTTTTTTTTAGTCCAGGTTTTGTAGAAATTTGTTCAGTATTTTTTTAATTATCAACGGTAACGAGTTTTTGTATCAAAGTAAATTTCAACTTTTCATTTGTATATTTCTAGTAACCAGTTTCAGTTAGTTTCGGTATAAAATATTTGATTTGTGTCAGGGTAATTGTTTTCAAGCTTTTTGTTGTGAAAAACTGAGAAATTTCACACATTAGAAAAAAAATATTACCTAAAAGTTTACGTTATCGACGAGGATTTCTTAAAGTGAATGTTATTAATAACACTAAACCTTAACCAAACTACACGTTTTTGGGCTTTATCGAATCGGCTTCATTTCCCCCTTTTTTTAGTCCAGGTTTTGTAGAAATTTGTTCAGTATTTTTTTAATTATCAACGGTAACGAGTTTTTGTATCAAAGTAAATTTCAACTTTTTGTTGTATATTTCTAGTAACCGGTGTCAGTTAGTTTCAGTATAAAATATTTAAATTGCGTCAGGGTCATTGTTTTTAATATTTGTGGTGTGAAAACCGATAAATTTTGCACATTAGATTTTTTTTTTACCTAAAAGTTTACGTTATCGACGAGGATTTCTTAAAGTGAATGTTATTAATAACACTAAACCTTAACCAAACTACACGTTTTTGGGCTTTATCGAATCGGCTTCATTTCCCCTTTTTTTAAATCCATTTTTTGTAGAAATATGTTCACTAATTTTTAAATTATCAACGGTAACGAGTTTTTGTATCAAAGTAAATTTCAACTTTTTATTTGTATATTTCTAGTTACCAGTTCCAGTTGGTTTCAGTATAAAATATTTATTTTGCGTCAGGGTAATTGTTTTTAAGGTTTGTGGTATCAAATTGACACTAAAAAAAAATACCTAAGTGAATGTTATTCATAACACTAAACTATATCTAAGTACACGCTTTTGGGCTTTATCGAATTAACTTCGTTTCTCCTTTTTATTAATTTAGTTTTTGTAGAAATCTATTCAGTACTTTTTTTAATTATCAGCGATAACCGGTTTTTATATCAAAGTAAAGTAAATTTAACCAATTTTTGCATTTCAAGTTACCAGTTTTTTTAGTACAAAATAGTTAGTCTGTGCCAAAGTTATTGTCTTTTCGGAGTCTTAGTGTCGATTAAAGCAACAATTGAAATAGTTTTAGTTAGTTTATATTTTAGAGGAAAAAAGGAAGTTATTTAATTTGAAAGATGATATCAAAAAAAAAAGTGTACGAAGTCATTGCCAGTAATAAACATGACGGTCATATTGTGATCAGAAAAATTGTTAATGATTTGAAAAATTCTAAGTATGCATACGAGAGCACAATTAACAAAATTGTTAAAACTAAAAAATTCTGCGATTTTTTTGGAAAACAATCAAATTTGAACAGGCTAAAGTCAATTTTGATAGAAAATAAATGTCCGACGAAACCAACATCTTACCGTAACCCGGACAAATACTACGAGCAACTCTGCAAGGACATGGGAAAGAAGAATTCCTTACGCAACAGAATGTCAATCTACAAATTGTGGCTCAAAATATATAAATCAGAGATGATTGAAGAGCCAACTCATGAGGGATTTGAGCAGGCACAAGACAGTGTTATGTCTCTATATCAAAACGCAGGATCAGACAGTCCTATATACGAGTCCTTGGATGAGTCCCAAACTTCAACATACGAGCCTTCTGAGGAACACAGTATCGTTTCGAAACTTGATTTAATTAATACCAGGACCATTGTAGCAAAGTGCGAAGTTGCCTCGAGTGTTATGTCTCTTCCCGATATCCGAGGTTCGAACAGTCCGATAAACAGGTCTTTGGAGAAGTCCCAAATTTCGATGCACAAGCCTTCTGAGGAAGATATAATGGTTCCGAAACCTGACTTAATTAATACCACGAACATTGCAGCAGAGTACGAAGTTGCTTTTAGTGTCAGAGCAAATGGAGCAATATCGGATAAAGACTCGACGAGTTCTATTAAAGAGCCATCTACGGAACATACTACACATGATACTACAGCTATAAAGTGCGATGTTTCTCCGGAGGTACTTAAAGTCTCTAAAGAGATATTAAACTTATCTAGTCCAGGAGGTAATGATCCTCTTTTACCAGTGAATACAAACAACGTACCAGGTATAGACCAAAAATCTAAATGTGACTTCCTAGAGGGCAGTTTTTCCATTGAGGAAACCATGTGGAGTAAACTGTATAATAATGACAAAAAATTGGACGTTTTCAATTACCCGTACATATTAAGAGCATATGTCAAAAAATACGTAAACAACACTTGCATTATAAATATAAAATATGTGAAGTACAGAGCCAATGGTGAAATAGTCATTAATTGCCAGTGCAAACACGAATCATGCAAAAAACTGAAACTTGTCTTAAAGCCAGACAGAACTGTTGACGTTTGGAGCCAGTCTATAAATTATTCACATTTCACAGCAATAACGGCCCATGTTCGCGGTGTAGATAGGGCAATGAGAATAAATAAGCTCCGTAATATTAAGCCGTCGACGAGCAAAAAACAAGATCTGTTAGATTTAGATGTAAACAAATTACTTTTGACAAAATCTTTACAAAATGTAAAATCAGATCAAACAATGCGCAAAATAAGATCGGAGGCACTGTGCATAAATGACCGATCGAAAAATGATATCATGGACTTAGTTCTGTTCCAGCAAGACCATCCAAACTACGTTCGTGAAATTTCATTCCCATTCACTGTCAAAGCTCACAGTATGGAACAAATTATGGTCCTGAAGTCTGAAAAAGAGAATTCGCCGCTACTGCATTTGGATGCTACAGGAAGTGTTGTAAGAAAACCAGTCTGTGGGGAATATTTAGTGAAATGTAAGCGTGTATACCTGTATTCCGGAATAATACAAGTCCCATCGCATAGCAGACTTTTCAGCGTATTCGACATGATAACATCTCGTCACGACACGAATTCCGTATATAAAATGCTGTGTGATTTTAAGAGACAATGTGTTGAGTGTAATATCTGGCCTGTATTCGGAGGAGTCGTAACAGACATGAGTTTTGTGCTAATTAATGCTTCTTGCCAAGCATTTAATGAGTGCAGCCTGTTAGACTATTTGACGAATATTTATAATATTCTAACGCAGAAGGAAATGACAAAAAAACAATTGACGCCCATGTTTCTTTGTTGCGCACATTTCATCAAAATTGTTTGTAACGATATTGATGCAAGCAATGTCGGGGATAAAAAAATGTTTAAAGATGTTATGGCAATACTCACACTGTCCGCTACCTTAGAGCAGATCGATGATTTTATGCGAAACATTTTTATCCTCCTTACCAGTAAATTTGAATCGCCGGATACGATAAAAGCACAAAATAACATAATTGTTCTCTGTAGACCAGAACAACAATCGTCAGAATCCCTACTCAACATGAGAACAACGACGTCTTCCAATTTTAAGGACGATTTAAAAAAGACGTGTATGTACAAAAATAGTCCCTTCTACAAAAGGGCTATACATGTCATCGCCAGCACGGAGTATATGGCTCACATAGAAAACGACGCAAACCCGTTTCATGACCCGGTATTATTTGACAAAATATTGACCAAACTGATACCTTTTCTCCCAATGTGGACGAATTTAATTAAAGAGAAAAGAATAAGTAACGCTCCAGTAGAGTCATATTTTGGACACATAAAAAAAAATGTACTGAGTGGGCAGAAAAATTTAAAATGCACCCAATTTTTGCGAAAAATTAGAGCCGAAACAGTCTCGAAGTCAAAAGAGATTATGCAGAAAATCCCAAAGTCAAGATTGACCAAATGCAACAGGGATCGGGCACAAAATGAAAACCCAACTGAAATTTGGAAAAAGAGACGATGTGACAAACTAACTCATTTTATGGGACGGTTTTTAAAGGAACCAAGCGTGCCTGTAATGGCCACAGAAGCTAGAGATCCAGAAAACTTAAAGTTAGTGAGTGAACTAAAGCCTGTGACACTAGTGGAAGATGAGGGCGATATCATCAATTGCTTTTACTGCGGCCATGGCACTGCAATGGGCCCCGACGAAACCACGACGTGGGTGGCGTGTGACATTTGTAATAACTGGGTTCACATGACATGCGCAAATGACGTAAATAAAAATGCAGTCGGCGAATCTTTTGTATGTGACATCTGCAATGTGAAACCATCCATTGATTCTGGTTCGGAAAATTCTGACCCTTCGCAAAAAGATACTTCGCTGTATGAAAATATTCCCCGGCATACGAACGGTCTTTTCCTAAATTCCGATTTATATGGCATTTTGCCAGATAAAAGAGGATATGTCGTAACCCGGATGACTATACCAAATCAAAGTTTAAAAGAACTTCTTATAGAAGATTTCAAGAGTCTCGATCCACGTGAAGAATTGACTAATTTCGTGATGGACCACCTCTTGCACACATATAATTCAGACACTAAATTTAACATTATAAGTGTGGCCAAATCGAACATAATTTTCGAAGATTCTGAAAAATTACCAGAGTTCGTGGAATCTGTGGAGTTGTGTGTCGATAAATATAACGTATTTCCGTTGTGCCTAAATAGACATTTCACAATGGCTATTCTTTCCCTTGCAGACCAAACCTTGACTATAATAGATCCACTGGGGATGGAAAACAAGCTAGCATCGTTCTACAAGAATAAAGTTAATAAATTTTTGGAACTGAAAAATATATCGGCCCGGATTGTAAAAACAAAAACGCATCGACATGTTTTACAGACTGATGGGTATAATTGTGGCCCTATTCTTATACATATATTTAGTCTGTTGGTCGATAATAAACCCCTGACGCAAAAGAAAAATTACGATTTATATCGCCAAGAATTAAAATCCCGGCTGCTAGCATATAGTGAAGCATTGGACAATGTATGCCTGTTTTGTGCAAGAGATTTGAAAGCTGAAGAATTTAAATGTCGGTGCTGCAAAAGAGGCATTCATTACTTGTGCTACGTTAGCCGCGCCGATACCAACCGAGGTTTGACTTTTAGAAAGAAAGTAATAACATTTGAAAATTTGTGTGACATTTGCTATTATAATAAATAAAGTTAAAGCATTTTTTTTAGTTTAAATACAAAAACGAGTTTGTATAAATGTAAACATAAAATAAAAATAAGATACTAAGTGTAAAAATAAATTTCAAGTAGTCAACTTAATACTCTTTTGACGCCCAAGATGGGCATCAAACGAGAGGCAGATTGCATACAAATTTTCTTAAAGCTAAAATAAAGTTTTAATTGATGTTTTGTGTGTCAGTCAGTCAATCACCTGAAAAAAGTACATGTTAGAAATACGTTTTATATGTCAAACCTGTTAGGCAAATCGTAAAGAGTGATAAAGCCTAAATAATTTTCTATAAATCGCAACTGTAGATAGAATGAAAAAACATTTAACTTCAGAATATAGAGATGTTTAAAGCTATAAAAAATATATTATAAAAATAAAAAAAATATTATAAAAATAAAAAATAAAAGGAAACAAAAGATAATGCTAAGTGTTAGAATTTATGGATTGATTGAAGGATTTTTTGTTGGTCAGTTGTTTGAAATAATAAGCTATACATATCATGTTTCAAAACCTCCTTGCTTGCTGTTCTACTTGGCGATTTTCAAACAAGAATGAATATTTTGGATAAAATCTTGTTTGTTTTCTACTTGTAGTTCAGTTACAGTCTAAATGATCGGGTATCAATTAACAACTTGGTTTTTAAATTAGCTGAATATCGCCCATTACATGCCGTTTTCTCCCCGTTTCACCCAGTTAACGATCGAGTATCACATTTTGGTCACTGCGGCTATATAGCGTGTATAATAAGCTATACATATCATGTCTCAAAACCCCCTTGCTTGCCGTTCTACTTGGCGATTTTCAAACAAGAATGAAGATTTTGGAGAAAGTCATGTTTGTTTTCTACTTGTACTTCATTAACATAGTCTAAATGATCGGGTATCAATTAGCAACTTGATTTTTAAATAAGCTTTATAGACTGGCTATCGGATTTTGTGGTCAAAAACTCCTTGCTTGCCGTCTTTCAACTTGAAAATAAATGAAAATCGTAAAGTACTGAATATTGACCATTCCATGCGGTTTTCTCCCGGTTTCACCCAGTTAACGATCGGGTATCACTTTTTGGTCACTGCAGCCATATAGCGTGTATAAAAAGCTATACATAACATGTTTCAAAAACTCCTTGCTTGCCGTTCTACTTGGCCATGTTCAAACAAGAATGAAGATTTTGGAGAAAATGTTGTTTGTTTTCTACTTGATCTTCATTAACATAGTCTAAATGATCGGGTATCAATTAGCAACTTGATTTTTAAATAAGCTTTATAGACTGGCTATCGGATTTTGTGGTCAAAAACTCCTTGCTTGCCGTCTTTCAAGTTGAAAATAAATGAAAATCGCAAAGTACTGAATATCGCCCATTACATGCCGTTTTCTCCCCGTTTCACCCAGTTAACGATCGGGTATCACTTTTTGGTCACAGCAGCCGTATAGAGTGTGTAATACGCTACAAATATCATGTCTCAAAACCTCCTTGCTTGCCGTTCTACTTGGCGATTTTCAAACAAGAATGAAGATTTTGGAGGAAATCTTGTTTGTTTTCTACTTGTACTTCATTAACATAGTCTGAATGATCGGTTATCAATTAGCAACTTAATTTTTAAATTAGCTTATTAGACTGGCTATCAGATACTGTGGTCAAAAACTCCTTATTTGCCGTCTTTCAAGTTGAAAATAAATGAAAATTGCAAAGTACTGAATATCGCCCATTACATGCCGTTTTCTCCCCGTTTCACCCAGTTAACGATCGGGTATCACTTTTTGGTCACAGCAGCCGTATAGAATTTGTAATACGCTACAAATATCATGTCTCAAAACCTCCTTGCTTGCCGTTCTACTTGGCGATGTTCAAACAAGAATGAAGATTTTGGAGAAAATCTTGTTTGTTTTGTACTTGTACTTCATTAACATAGTCTAAATGATCGGGTATCAATTAGCAACTTAATTTTTAAATTAGTTTATTAGACTGGCTATCAGATACTGTGGTCAAAAACTCCTTGCTTGCCGTCTTTCAACTTGAAAATAAATAAAAATGGTAAAGTACTGAATATCGCCCATTACATGCCGTTTTCTCCTCGTTTCACCCAGTTAACGATCGGGTATCACTTTTTGGACACTGCAGCCGCATAGCGTGTATAATAAGCTAAACATAACATGTTTCAAAACCTCCTTGCTTGCCGTTCTACTTGGCGATTTTCAAACAAGAATGAAGATTTTGGAGGAAATCTTGTTTGTTTTCTACTTGTACTTCATTAACATAGTCTAAATGATCGGGTATCAATTAGCAACTAAATTTTTAAATTAGTTTATCAGACTGGCTATCAGATACTGTGGTTAAAAACTCCTTGCTTGCCGTCTTTCAACTTGAAAATAAATAAAAATGGTAAAGTACTGAATATCGCCCATTACATGCCGTTTTCTCCTCGTTTCACCCAGTTAACGATCGGGTATCACTTTTTGGACACTGTAGCCGTATAGTTTGTATAAAAGGCTATTCATGTCACTTTTCAAAACCTCCTTGCTTGCCGTTCTACCTGGCGATTTTCAAACAAGAATGAAGATTTTGGAGGAAATCTTGTTTGTTTTCTACTTGTACTTCATTAACATAGTCTTAATGTTAGGTATCAATAAGCAACTTGATTTTTTAATTAGCTAATAATTTGGCTATCAGATTCTGTGGTCAAAAAGTCCTTGCTTGCCGTCTTTCAACTTGAAAATAAATAAAAATGGTAAAGTACTGAATATCGCCCATTACATGCCGTTTTCTCCCCGTTTCACCCAGTTAACGATCGGGTATCACTTTTTGGTCACAGCAACCGTATAGAGTGTGTAATGCGCTACAAATGTCATGACTCAAAACCTCCTTGCTTGCCGTTCTACTTGGCGATTTTCAAGCAAGAATGAAGATTTTGGAGGAAATCTTGTTTGTTTTCTACTTGTACTTCATGAACATAGTCTAAATGATCGGGTATCAATTAGCAACTTGATTTTTAAATAAGCTCTATGGACTGGCTATCAGATTTTGTGGTCAAAAACTCCTTGCTTGCCGTCTTTCAAGTTGAAAATAAATGAAAATTGCAAAGTACTGAATATCGCCCATTACATGCCGTTTTCTCCCCGTTTCACCCAGTTAACGATCGGGTATCACTTTTTGGTCACTGCAGCCGTATAGCGTGTATAATAAGCTATACACAACATGTTTCAAAACCTCCTTGCTTGCCGTTCTACTTGGCGATGTTCAAACAAGAATGAAGATTATGGAGAAAATCTTGTTTGTTTTCTACTTGTACTTCATTTACATAGTCTCAATGATCGGGTATCAATTAGCAACTTGATTTTTGAATAAGCTCTATGGACTGGCTATCAGATTTTGTGGTCAAAAATTCCTTGCTTGCCGTCTTTCAAGTTGGAAATAAATGAAAATTGCAAAGTACTGAATATCGCCCATTACATGCCGTTTTCTCCCCGTTTCACCCAGTTAACGATCGGGTATCAGATTTTGGTCACTGCAGCCGTATAGCGTGTATAATAAGCTATACATAACATGTTTCAAAACCTCCTTGCTTGCCGTTCTACTTGGCGCTTTTCATACAAGAATGAAGAGTTTGGAGGAAATCTTGTTTGTTTTCTACTTGTACTTCATTAACATAGAATGAATGATCGGGTATCAATTAGCAACTTTATTTTTAAATTAGCTTATTAGACTGGCTATCAGATACTGTGGTCAAAAACTCCTTGCTTGCCGTCTTTCAACTTGAAAATAAATAAAAATGGTAAAGTACTGAATATCGCCCATTACATGCCGTTTTCTCCCCGTTTCACCCAGTTAACGATCGGGTATCACTTTTTGGACACTTTAGCCGTATAGTTTGTATTAAAGGCTATACATGTCACTTTTCAAAACCCTCTTGCTTGCCGTTCTACTTGGCAATTTTCAAACAAGAATGAAGATTTTGGAGAAAGTCATGTTTGTTTTTTACTTGAACTTCATTTACATAGTCTAAGTGATCGGGTATCAATTAGCATTTTGGTTTTTAAATAAGCTTAATAAACTGGCTATCGGATTCTGTTGTCAAAAACTCCTTGCTTGCCGTCTTTCAACTTGAAAATAAATGAAAATCGTAAAGTACTGAATATCGACCATGCCATGCCGTTTTCTCCCGGTTTTACCCAGTTAACGATCGGGTATCACTTTTTGGTCACTGCAGCCGTATAGCGTGTATAATAAGCTATACATAACATGTTTCAAAAACTCCTTGCTTGCCGTTCTTCTTGGCGATTTTCAAACAAGAATGATGATTTTGGAGAAAATCTTGTTTGTTTTCTACTTGTACTTCATTAACATAGTCTAAATACTCTAAATGACCGGGTATCAATTAGCAACTTGATTTTTAAATTAGCGTATTAGACTGGCTATCAGATACTGTGGTCAAAAACTCCTTGCTTGCCGTCTGTCAACTTGAAAATAAATGAAAATCGTAAAGTACTGAATATCGCCCATTTCATGCCGTTTTCTCCCCGTTTCACCCAGTTAACGATCGGGTATCACATTTTGGTCACTGCAGTCGTATAGCGTTTATAATAAGCTATACATAACATGTTTCAAAACCTCCTTGCTTGCCGTTCTACTTGGCGATTTTCAAACAAGAATGAAGATTTTGGAGGAAATCTTGTTTGTTTTCTACTTGTACTTCATTAACATAGTCTAAATGATCGGGTATCAATTAGCAACTCAATTTTTAAATTAGCTTAATAGATTGGCTATCAGATGCTGTGGTCGAAAACTCCTTGCTTGCCGTCTTTCAACTTGAAAATAAATGAAAATCGTAAAGTACTGAATATCGCCCATTACATGCCGTTTTCTCCCCGTTTCACCCAGTTAACGATCGGGTATCACTTTTTGGTCACAGTAGCCGTATAGAGTGCGTAATACGCTACAAATATCATGTCTCAAAACCTCCTTGCTTGCCGTTCTACTTGGTGATGTTCAAACAAGAATGAAGATTTTGGAGGAAATCTTGTTTGTTTTCTACTTGTACTTCATTAACATAGTCTTAATGATCGGGTATCAATTAGCAACTTTATTTTTAAATTAGCTTATTAGACTGGCTATCAGATACTGTGGTCAAAAACTCCTTGCTTGCCGTCTTTCAACTTGAAAATAAAAAAAAATGGTAAAGTACTGAATATCGCCCATTACATGCCGTTTTCTCCCCGTTTCACCCAGTTAACGATCGGGTATCACTTTTTGGACACTGTAGCCGTATAGTTTGTATAAAAGGCTATACATGTCACTTTTCAAAACCTCCTTGCTTTTCGTTCTACTTGGTGATTTTCAAACAAGAATGAAGATTTTGGAGGAAATCTTGTTTGTTTTCTACTTGTAGGTACTTCATTAACATAGTCTAAATGATCGGGTATCAATTAGCAACTTGATTTTTAAATTAGCTTATTAGACTGGCTATCAGATTCTGTTGTCAAAAACTCCTTGCTTGCCGTCTTTCAAGTTTAAAATAAATAAAAATGGTAAAGTACTGAATATCGCCCATTACATGCCGTTTTCTCCCCGTTTCACCCAGTTAACGATCGGGTATCACTTTTTGGTTACAGCAGCCGTATAGCGTGTGTAATACGCTACAAATATCATGTCTCAAAACCTCCTTGCTTGCCGTTCTACTTGGCGATTTTCAAACAAGTATGAAGATTTTGGAGAAAATCTTGTTTGTTTTCTACTTGTACTTCATTAACATAGTCTAAATACTCTAAATGACCGGGTATCAATTAGCAACTTGATTTTTAAATTAGCTTATTAGACTGGCTATCAGATACTGTTGTCAAAAACTCCTTGCTTGCCGTCTTTCAACTTGAAAATAAATGAAAATCGTAAAGTACTGAATATCGCCCATTACATGCCGTTTTCTCCCCGTTTCACCCAGTTAACGATCGAGTATCACTTTTTGGACACTGTAGCCGTATAGCATGTATTAAAAGCTATACATGTCATGTTTCAAAACCTTGCTTGCCGTTCTACTTGGCAATTTTCAAACAAGAATGAAGATTTTGGAGAAAGTCATGTTTGTTTTTTACTTGAACTTCATTTACATAGTCTAAGTGATCGGGTATCAATTAGCATTTTGGTTTTTAAATAAGCTTTATGGACTGGCTATCGGATTTTGTGGTCAAAAACTCCTTGCTTGCCGTCTTTCAAGTTGAAAATAAATGAAAATCGCAAAGTACTGAATATCGCCCATTACATGCCGTTTTCTCCCCGTTTCACCCAGTTAACGATCGGGTATCACTTTTTGGTCACTGCAGCCGTATAGAGTTTGTAATACGCTACAAATATCATGTCTCAAAACCTCCTTGCTTGCCGTTCTACTTGGTGATGTTCAAACAAGAATGAAGATTTTGGAGAAAATCTTGTTTGTTTTCTACTTGTACTTCATTTACATAGTCTAAATGATCGGGTATCAATTAGCAACTTGATTTTTAAATAAGCTTTATGGACTGGTTATCGGATTTTGTGGTCAAAAACTCCTTGCTTGCCGTCTTTCAACTTAAAAATAAATTAAAATCGTAAAGAACTGAATATCGCCCATTACATGCCGTTTTCTCCCCGTTTCACCCAGTTCACGATCGGGTATCACTTTTTGGTCACTGCAGCCGTATAGCGTGTATATTGAGCTTTACATATCATGTCTCAAAACCTCCTTGCTTGCCGTTCTACTTGGCGATGTTCAAACAAGAATGAAGATTTTGGAGAAAATCTTGTTTGTTTTCTACTTGTACTTCATTTACATAGTCTAAATGATCGGGTATCAATTAGCAACTTAATTTTTAAATTAGCTTAGTAGACTGGCTATCGGATTTTGTGGTCAAAAAGTCCTTGCTTGCCGTCTTTCAACTTAAAAATAAATTAAAATCGTAAAGAACTGAATATCGCCCATTACATGCCGTTTTCTCCCCGTTTCACCCAGTTCACGATCGGGTATCACTTTTTGGTCACTGCAGCCGTATAGCGTGTATATTAAGCTTTACATATCATGTCTCAAAACCTCCTTGCTTGCCGTTCTACTTGGCGATTTTCAAACAAGAATGATGACTTTGGAGAAAATCTTGTTTGTGATCTACTTGTACTTGATTTACAAAGTCTAAATGATCGGGTATCAATTAGCAACTTGATTTTTAAATAAGCTTTATAGACTGGCTATCGGATTTTGTGGTCAAAAAGTCCTTGCTTGCCGTCTTTCAACTTGAAAATAAATGAAAATCGTAAAGTACTGAATATCGACCATTCCATGCCGTTTTCTCCCGGTTTCACCCAGTTAACGATCGGGTATCACTTTTTGGTCACTGCAGCCGTATAGCGTGTATAATAAGCTATACATTACATGTTTCAAAAACTCCTTGCTTGCCGTTCTACTTGGCGATTTTCAAACAAGAATGATGACTTTGGAGAAAATCTTGTTTGTGATCTACTTGTACTTGATTTACAAAGTCTAAATGATCGGGTATCAATTAGCAACTTGATTTTTAAATAAGCTTTATAGACTGGCTATCGGATTTTGTGGTCAAAAAGTCCTTGCTTGCCGTCTTTCAAGTTTAAAATAAATGAAAATCGCAAAGTACTGAATATCGCCCATTACATGCCGTTTTCTCCCCGTTTCACCCAGTTAACGATCGGGTATCACTTTTTGGACACTGTAGCCGTATAGTTTGTATAAAAGGCTATACATGTCACTTTTCAAAACCTCCTTGCTTGCCGTTCTACTTGGTGATTTTCAAACAAGAATGAAGATTTTGGAGGAAATCTTGTTTGTTTTCTACTTGTAGGTACTTCATTTACATAGTCTAAGTGATCGGGTATCAATTAGCATTTTGGTTTTTAAATAAGCTTTATGGGCTGGCTATTGGATTTTGTGGTCAAAAACTCCTTGCTTGCCGTCTTTCAAGTTGAAAATAAATGAAAATCGCAAAGTACTGAATATCGCCCATTATATGCCGTTTTCTCCCCGTTTCACCCATTTAACAATCGGGTATCACTTTTTGGTCACTGCAACCATATAGCGTGTATAATAAGCTACACACATCATGTTTCAAAACCCCCTTGCTTGCCGTTCAACTTGGCGATTTTTATGCGAAAATCTTGTGATTTTTTATTCGGATTTAATTAGCATAGTCTTAAGGACTGGGTATGATTAGCTACTTGGCTACTTGGGCTTTGATTTAGCTTAACGGTTGACTGAATGGTACTGGGGTCTAACTAAAGGCCCATTGCTTGCCGTCTATCAAGTTGAAAAGAAGAGAAAATTTAAAGTTTACAAAACATCATCTAAAACATGACTTCTTTTGCCCGGTTGACTCTGATATTGATCGAGTATCATGTTTTGTTTACTACAACCGTTTAGCTTGAGCATTTGGCTATACGAATCAAGTTTTGAAACCCCCTTCCTTGCCCAGTTTCATAACGAGATCTTAGTATTAGTCACAGAAAGTGATTTTGGCTGCTGAATTCAAAAGTTAGCGGCCGAACTAAGTTTATGTATTTATTCGATTTGTTTTTATGTTCAGCATGTAATTTTCGTAATCATAGATGTTTTTTATAGTCTTTAACGTCTCCCGAGACATTTTTTTTTAAAGAAAATCTTAACTTCTTAATTTGGTCGGGTTATCGGCGGCTGCTAAGTTTGGCTGCTAACTTCACACCGGTAAATTTCGAAGGCCGATCCGTTCAGTTCATCTTGTTCATAATTTTCAGGGTAAAACCTTTTTATTATCAAAGATGGCCGCTGGGTACCGCCTTTCAAATGTTGCGCGTCAATCATCATCATCAAACTCAAGTCTCAACTCAATATCGAGGTGCCGATGACGCTTCAGATTGATAGGTGCAAAAAAGTGGTACCGTTCCACAAGAAGTGCTCGCCTTTATTGTGTACTGGTGTTTGAATGCTGAATTATTTGGTTCGTCATTCGTGTTGTTTACAAAGTTGTATGCAAAATGGCTTTGTACAAGAATTTGTTTTTTTGAGAATATATTCAATGGACTACGCGTTCTTGAGATGCGTAGCTACCTGCTCATAATTTTTATATTTTCTTTTTCTAATCTTTCTTTATTCCGTTTTAAGTGTTGTGTAGTTGTTCTGTGTGTTATATATTTTTTTTAATCTTTAAGTGTTTAATTTACCAGAAATTGCCGGAAACAATATGTACACCTAGCCTTAACACCCATAAGTGAACATTACGACAGTTATGTAAAGTGAGTCCCGAGTGATTGTCCGATAATGGAAAATAAGCCCCTTTTTTGTTCCAATATCATAATTCATAAGTTTCTAAGTTGAATTCAAGATTAAGTGCCTTATCACACTTGCGATTTGCGAGCGTATTTTGTATGAAGGCGATCGCGCAGCGTGTTCGCCGCGTCGCTTATTTGTATAGAAAATACGCTCGCAAATCGCAAGTGTGATAAGGCCCGAAATAGTCATTAGGTATATTGATCGAGTCTTGTAATAAAGCTCTCGTTATTATAAAGATCCTTTAACAATAGATAACATAATAATCGGTTATCATCAAAATCATAACACGCCGCAATGACATCATAATCAATCGGCGAGGGACTGGGAGCGACGGATGACGTCACGTCTCTGGCCCTCCCGCGTGACTCACAGCACCTCACAGTTTCATGTTACAGGACAAAAAATAGCCTTGCTTCGTCTGCTTGAGAGAAATTTTACATCGGGTAGGTAAGTACAAAGACACGCTGTGCGCATGGTTAATAATCCTGAACTCAGAGACGGAATCGAGCCTCTATAAGTCTGAGGACTGCTTCCTTGTGTGTTCTACCGTCTGTATGAGATATGTTCTGAGGAATTGTTTGACGTGATGCTCACGGCTATTTTCTACCATCGCACTGCTCGCCATCGGCAGGGTGTTCATTCTCACACACTGGAGCCTAAATGGTCGAAAACTGTGCAGTTCCAGAGATATCCTAACGCGCACGCTCCGCTCCGCATGTGGAATGAGCTCCCTCGAGGCCCCCGGGGGCTAGAGAGTATGCGGTTCTTCAAGAGGGGAGGAAATACATTCTTAAAGGGTCGGCAAAGCGCGTGTGATGCTCCTGGCGTCGCAAGCGTCCATAGGCGGCGGTAACTGCTTAACATCAGGCGGGCCGCATGCTTGTTTGCCAATCGCTTTATATGGATCACTAGCTTTGCCCCGCGGTGTTAACCGCTCATCCCACGGGAACACTAAATTTATTCGGGATGAAAAGTATCCTATGTCCTTCCCCGGGACTGAAACTATCTATATACCAAATTTCATCTAAATCGGTTCAGCGGTTTTAGCGTGAAGAGGTAACAGACAGATAGACAGACAGACAGATAGACACACTTTCGCATTTATAATATTAGTATGGATTGGTCTTCCTATTACCCGCGTGATACCTACATATAGTTAAAATCAGTTTGCGTAACATTTGGAACTGTGCAGTGGTTCACGATAATAAATACCTTGCTTCTGAGCCTATGATGGTTGCTTTTATCACGCGATAAATAAGTGACAAAGCATCCGTCACGTTTTGACAAAATGCGAGTGTGAGTGACATATGCTTTGTCACTTATTTATCACGTGATAAACGCAACCATCATAGGCCCCGTGTCTAAAAATCATCTCTATATCCAAAAATCACGATCAACAGTCTGCATTGCTGCGTCATAATAACAAGGTAACTTAACAAAAACTCAGAAAACAACACCTGCCGCAAATTAAAACCGTATCTGCCAAATAATTACATTAATTTGGTAAAGACGAGATTTGTGGAAGAACGGTAGAGTCGTAGAGTCCAGCGACCGTGACGCGTGTCGGTTTTTGTGCCTACAGTTAGGGTTTAAACAGGCCTGGTGAAATAAAAAGTAATCACGACTAAGAAGACAGCTAGCACTAAAAGTTTAGCGGACAGACAAAAAAAAACGGCAATGTTGATTAAATTAATCGCTCACAATTTATTCAGTTGCGGCATAAAAAGTCTGCATGCCATGATTTATTTATTAAAATCTTTATTGCACAAAACAAATGTCAGTAAAAATGGCGGACTTAATGCCAAATGGCATTCTCTACCAGCCACAGTCATAGGGTCAAACAGAAATACTAGGTTGAATTTGGTGCAAATCAGAAATCAAATTGTACATGATCAATTATAATTGCTCAAATCGGATGAAACTACCACATCACAATGTGATATATGTACCTACCTACTTACGAACTTCAAAGCTAATTGTAGAGAGCCGGAAAGTAACGGATTGCTCGACGAGATGCAAATGTCATGCAATGCATGCTTAGATGTTGATGTTTGCTTGCTTTTATTTTAAAAAGTTTAAGTACCTACTGCTTCCGACGGTGGGGATGCACAACGCTCTCCTTTTACAGTCGGTTAATGATAGCCATACTCGATATGTTTCATTAAAAATTTATAAACAGACACGTTTCTTCAAATTGTGACTCACGTAATGAATAATGCTAAGAAGTCATTCAATGTTTATTAAATGTGGCTAACATTTCTTTTTCTCAGAACGTAACAAAATTAGTTTTTTCTGTCATCTACAGCACTAACCAATTCGACCACAAACTCATATTATAATTAGTTTGGCTCATCGCCGCGCGCCGACGAAATGCGACTAGCTCTAAACTATTTTATCCCTCAAGAAAGGTACAGTCTGTAAGTGTCAATCAGAAACATGTACCTAATACATATTGTCATTGAAAATCCTGCGCAAATGATAGTCCAAAAAACCGGCCAAGTGCGAGTCGGACTCGCGCACGAAGGGTTCCGTAAAATCAATTACAAAAACGCCTAATAAAATAACGTTTATTTTATGGAAGCACCACTTAAATATTTAATTTTATTCTGTTTTTAGTATTTGTTGTTATAGCGGCAACAGAAATACATCATCTGTCTAGCTATCACGGTTCATGAGATACAGCCTGGTGACAGACAGACAGACGGACGGACAGTGGAGTTAGTAATAGGGTCCCGTTTTTACCGTTTGGCTGTGGAACCCTAAAAAGAACTTGGAAACCCATATTATCATGAACAAGCAAGTAAGGTGAAAAGATTTATTCGGTTTGAACATTTATTTTTCTCCTCACCAGCTCAAACATGGCGGCTATGCTGCGAGATAACAGTGAACAAAATGCAATTTTGTTTCGAGCGTGAGTAGAAAGTAACTTTTTAATTTTTAAAATTTTTGACTACGAACTGTCATTTCTCAGCCACAGGTTAATTATAAAATTCGAATCATTTGAATTTCGATGCACTCTGTCTCTTTCATATCTATATGAAAAAGAGAGTGATAAAGACATATCGATTCGAAATTTTGATTTTCGAATCCGACTTCGAATAAGAACACGTTCCGATACGCGTTATACCAAAAAATAAAAAATAAAATACCATACCCGATGAAGTTTTTATTGCAAAATATTGTTTTTAACGACCGAATGTTTAAATAATTGTGTCTTCGTTCTCTAATAGGGTGTTCGGCACATGGACCGACAAAATTTTTTGGGATATAGTTGGGGTTATTTGCTATCTTTTCACCCTTGGACTTTGGGTCCTAAGGGTCACGGTTTTGGAGATATGATTTTTTGAATGTTGTTTCCTAAATTTCCCGAAATTCCGCCTTGAAACGTTCGTAACTTTTTTGTTATTGTATGTACAATTGTTTTGTTTTGTATTTAATACTTGGCAATACACACTTGTTCAAATAATAACAGTTTTTATTCTAATTGATGGTCTCAGAGGGACGTACGAGGTATTTTATTCCACAAAAATATTGATTGTGTAAAAAAGATCCAACTTCGAAATTCAATTATGATAAAACAAAAGACAATAGAGGACTTCATTTTTTCAAAAAAAGTTCTCTATTTTATGACCTTTCTAACGATATGCTACACACTGGTAACAAAAAAATCTGAGTCAAATTACGGGGATATTCCGTCAATAGGGCGGAAATTATTATGAATTTGCGAGCAGTAAAACTTTATTTTTTTAATGGTTAGATAACTTTATTTCATACTTAACTGTGTTCTAGTTTACAAACTTTGTTCGAACTTTTCTCCCCTGATCCTAATGCATGCTCGACATCTCTTTCTTACTTGAACAGTTACGGTAGCTAGCCGCATTTCGCCTTTCATTGTCATAAAAGCTGCGTTTATCCTTTCAATTAAGGCCGTTCCCTGAGCCAGAACCCCGAGCCCCTCCTCAGGCCACCCGTCCCTGTCACATCACAGTCACATTTCAAAAGAGTGACGGAGACAGAGCTTGCGGGTCGTAAGGCGATATCTTTTTTCGTAAGAATTTGTCGATGATTATTTATTTTTAAAATATTGGCTTCAATTATTGAAATTCGGAAGCTGTAAAATTACTATTTTAGTTATGATTGATTTTTCTCCTTTTTTTGTTTCATAGTGTCACGTAGAAAAAAAACAAGTAAAGTTGGAGTAAAAATTCGAATTGGAGGTTACTTTGGGAATTAATTGTATCGAGCGAAGTGTTATGAATCGTGTATCGAATGCTGTGTTATTAAAGATAATATAATCAAGAATGATATATATTTTTCCCTCGTTTACTAATATCAACGTTTCGTAGAAAAATAGGATAATTTTTGGGGTATTTTTGCAAATCTGGCTCAGGGAACGGCCTTAATACCTCTCGCGTGGGCACCTCCGTAACATAAACCAACTCTTTCGCCCGTCTCCAGACATAAAAGGCTAAGGGCGTTAGGTCTGGAGACCGTGCGGGCCAAGGTATCGGGCCGTTTCTGCCTATCCACGCGTTAGGAAAGGAGTTACCGAGGTGCTCTCGAACTTCTCTTTGAAAATGTGCCGGGCAACCATCGTGTTGGTAAACAATCGGGACGTCTTCATTAATTACAGGAACCTCCATTAACAGGTCTGGCAAGGCAGCTAAAATGGAACTAAGTAATTTAATAAATCTTTAGTTCGTTAATTTAGTTCGTGCTAAATTCCGCCGTCGCCGCCGTAAGATTGAAGGAGCATCTGTGCTAATTGACAGTTTTTGTAATTTTGACATACTTAAAATGTGTTTATGAATCTTAAAATTAGCGTTTTTGGTACACAATCTAGTCTTGCTAGATTTTTGTGGGGGTAGGCGATGTAGTGATGGGACAAACGATGGATCGAATAAACTGCAATTCTAAGATTTCAACAATTCATTAATTGTTACAGATCCCCTGGCCTAGAAGGGGGGATCCTGCTAGACGGGTAGAATTCTGTCGAATGTTAATGCATACCGACGTGGATGACGCAGAATTCTTGAAACGAATACTCTGGACGGATGAGTCAAGTTTTAATCAGGACGGTATAACAAATTTTCATAATTTGCATCATTGGGAAGCCAAAGACCAGAACCCACACGTAATGCGGAAAACTTCCTTTCGACACAAATTTAGCGTCAATGTGTGGGCTGGTGTGATAGGCAGGAATCTCATAGGACCATATTACTTGCCGAATCGATTGACCGGGCCTGCTTGTTTGAAATTCTTACAAACTGCATTGCCAGACCTGTTAATGGAGGTTCTTGTAATTAATGAAGACGTCCCGATTGTTTACCAACACGATGGTTGCCCGGCACATTTTCAAAGAGAAGTTCGAGAGCACCTCGGTAACTCCTTTCCTAACGCGTGGATAGGCAGAAACGGCCCGATACCTTGGCCCGCACGGTCTCCAGACCTAACGCCCTTAGCCTTTTATGTCTGGAGACGGGCGAAAGAGTTGGTTTATGTTACGGAGGTGCCCACGCGAGAGGTATTAATTGAAAGGATAAACGCAGCTTTTATGACAATGAAAGGCGAAATGCGGCTAGCTACCGTAATTGTTCAAGTAAGAAAGAGATGTCGAGCATGCATTAGGATCAGGGGAGAAAAGTTCGAACAAAGTTTGTAAACTAGAACACAGTTAAGTATGAAATAAAGTTATCTAACCATTAAAAAAATAAAGTTTTACTGCTCGCAAATTCATAATAATTTCCGCCCTATTGACGGAATATCCCCGTAATTTGACTCAGTTTTTTTTGTTACCAGTGTGTAGCATATCGTTAGAAAGGTCATAAACTAGAGAACTTTTTTTTTTTAAATGAAGTCCTCTATTGTCTTTTGTTTTATCATAATTGAATTTCGAAGTTGGATCTTTTTTACACAATCAATATTTTTGTGGAATAAAATACCTCGTACGTCCCTCTGAGACCATCAATTAGAATAAAAACTGTTATTATTTGAACAAGTGTGTATTGCCAAGTATTAAATACAAAACAAAACAATTGTACATACAATAACAAAAAAGTTACGAACGTTTCAAGGCGGAATTTCGGGAAATTTAGGAAACAACATTCAAAAAATCATATCTCCAAAACCGTGACCCTTGGGACCCAAGGTCCAAGGGTGAAAAGATAGCAAATAACCCCAACTATATCCCAAAAAATTTTGTCGGTCCATGTGCCGAACACCCTGTATAAATCAAATAGAACATTGTTTAAATAAATAAGATTTTTCAACTTCATACTGTAAATATCTGTACCAATAATTTTATGACTTCACCAATTTATCATAGGCGCAGATTCAAAACGTATTTAAAAAAATATTGAGTTTAAATTGCTATTTTCTTTTGTATTAATTTTGTTTAATGCTTTACGAGTTAAAATGTTAATTAAACTATAAACAAAATCTCGTATAAAATAAATAAACACGTAATGTATCTGCTCAATCTTCCAATTTGATCAAATAATGACAACCATGGTGGTCGTGAGGGACTGGTACAGTGTTGGAACGTATTATTTCAATTTAAATATATTTTTATTTCATTTCAAGCAGCGGGTATCTATTTTACAAGCTTTTATTTAACTTGCATTGTATGTATGTTTAAAGTATGTTTGTTCGGGTGGAATCTTGCAACTCAATTTTGAAGCAGATATCGTCAACCGATTGAGCTGAAATTTTGCATACCTACTTACTTAACTCTGATGACAATACAATAATATGGTACCATGGGGCTGATCTGATGATGAAGCCGGAAGGTGGCCATAGGAACTCTATAATAGAAAAAACAATCCTACCGAGCTTGGGCTCTTTAGAATCGTCTCAGTGAGCATTTGATGGATATCCAAAGAAAAGTACAGTCGACTATAAAAGCTTGCCACTAAAATGACATTTTTGACAGAAACTTATTTTATTCTAATTTAATAATGTTATTGAAATCAGCAACAAAGACAATACACATACCTACACCGGCTACACCTGAATGGTTGAAAGAAAAAGTACAAAAAGTCGAATATGTTCTCGCTGTTGAGGTGAAAAGTTGTGTACTACACGAGAGCAAAGTTTTTTGCATCTCGTGCTGTTGAGTCCCTCGCTACTCTCAGGATTCTAACTTAGAATCACTCGCTACGCTCGTGATTCAAACATAGAATCCTTCGCTTGCTCGGGACTCAAAATCAGCACTCGCAACAAAAAACAACTTTGCTCTCCTGTTGTACAAACAACTATTTTTAAATATAACGCCATTTTAACATCATTATCACTCCGCCTTAGAAAGCGATAAGCTTATGTCATTGACTATCTTAGAAGTAAATATTATACTGCAGCTGACATATTTAGGAATTTAATGCTTTACATTTTTAGAACATGTACCCATTGAAAAACGGGTTAACCAGCAACCAAGAGTTAGTGTTTTAGTGTGGATGTCAATATAAGTTGCTACAGTCCCACAAATAATTGTTTGTTTTATGTGTTTGATCCGAGCAATAAAGACTGAAGAGTACTTTATACCATTGAAAAATATGAAGCCTTTCTTCACTGTACAATTTTTCTCATGTTTTACGTGAAACAGGTCAAAGATAATCTTCGTATATGGATTTTTGCAATCTATATTCCTCTTCGCGTATTTCCAAATGATTTTATTTCCTACTTCGATGCCGAACCGCAGAGTCGATTTCAAGGTTTCTCCTTTCATATCTTCTTTGAATGTAATATTTCCTCTTACATTTGTAACTCCATTACTTTGATTGTATAACTCATAGTTGTAGACCAAGGGAGAGTATTCTGCGTACGGTAAATCAGGTATGGTGCATTCCGTTTGGCTTAGAAGGTTGACAAATGGTTCCGCGGTCACACCACCGGCGAATGATAATATTATTGTTAATGAAATCGGAAAAAAATGGAAATTTACTGACGTACTGCAACATTGTTGGTTACGATTAAAATGATGAGCTTATTTACTATGATATATAAAGAGATAACGAAACATTTTGGCTAATACATTTATAATGACAATAATTATAGCTAGACTTGGGCAAGGGGGATTCACTCCGCGCCGCGCGTCAAGAAATATACCTACAAATTTCGTCCGTATTGATTTTTTTGTTCTTTATGTTCACCGAATTTCTCCGTGAAATGTAAATCGTTTTATTTTATTTAAAAGAGTTTACAACTACGATTTCCTATGTCATTAAGTCAGGATTTGATGATGGGAGACTTACCAACTAGATCTCAGGATTGATTCAAAGACGTGTGACTTTCGGTTTTCTACAAACATAATGAACATCTAGAGCCAGTATCATATTTTTTTTCTGAATATGGACCTTAAAAATGTCTACACCAGCATAGAAAGAATTATAATAACTAGTTTAAACACTGTAGAATATCAAATATTTATGATAAAGTTAAACTGGCTGTGATACTAGAGTACAGACATGGACTAGGAGAACTAACTAGGTATAGGAGACCGACTAACTTAAGAAAACTAGTACAACTATTATGGACGAAGGGTGTGGTCAAGCCAGTCGCCTCTTATCCTAAATGGTTTCGCTAGATCTATGGTGGACTCATTCGTTGAAGAACCACACAAAACCAAAATGTTAGTGAAGAGAACCCTAATGGGTAAACATAAATAAATGTAGTAAATGTAATATTAATAAATAACTTTCCCAGTACTTAGCGTACAATCTGTAAATAATAAGATTAGCTAAGCAAATATGTAATTAGTATTTTTTCTTATCCTGAAATAAACAGTTTTTTTTGCTGGATCTCAACATTGGTTGAACGCAGACATGTGCGGTTTTCACATTTCGATTCACCTCAATGAACTCTTAGACCCCGTTTCATAAAATGTATTACCTGATGAATCATCAGTGATGATGGACCTGGATTTTCAAACCAAATGTTTATCTAATAGGACGGACTACACTTCGACTGCTCTAAAAGTCAGAAATGACCGTCAAAGTTCAACATTCATTCTACGGAGCGCTAATTTTCATGACATATTGAATTAATTTTGTTCAAAAACTCCAGTATTCTGTAGAATGTAACATCACCCGTCCCTAATATTGGTTAATGTAGCTTGAATAACTCCAATTAATATATACTTATCCGCTTAATTACGGGTACATATCTATGATGCGATCGCTCAAAAAGTTATTTGCTATGTATAATAATGTTGTGATATTAAAAACAAATCAGTCTTTTTGGTTAACATAATCACTTACCTATTCAGTCTAGTAACATTGTATTATAACAAAATTGATTTAGATATGATATGAGGAGTGTCTTTTTACACTCCTCATCGGTGCGGTCGGAAGCGGTGGTAGCCTAGTGGTGAAGCGGTGGTAGCCTAGTGGTGAAGCGGTGGTAGCCTAGTGGTGAAGCGGTGGTAGCCTATTGGTTAGGGCATGCGACTTTCAATCCGGAGGTCGCGGGTTCGAACCCGGCCCGTACCAATGAGTTTTTCGGAACTTATGTACGGAATGTCATTTGATATTTACCACTCGCTTTTCGGTGAAGGAAAACATCGTGAGGAAACCACCTAAGCCCAATAAGGCCTAGTTTCCCCTCTGGGTTGGAAGGTCAGATGGCAGTCGCTTGCGTAAAAACTAGTGCCTACGCCACATCTTGGGATTTAGGTAGCCGACCCCGATTGAGAATTCATTCTCAAAAAAAAATGGGACAAAGGCTAGGAGGATGATGATGAGGAGTGTCTTTTTAAAAGGACCTATTCTTTTTCTGATTTGTTAGCCGTTTCGTCTGGCTCGCATTTGGTCCAGGTCGCTGTTTGTCCGATTAGCGTTCGGTCCAATACGCAATTTGTCCTAAAATCCGGACCAACAGCGAATTAACTTATAGCAGTTGGTCCTATATACGCAACATCAATACATACAATACATACGCAAATCGTTACTTTCACCATTCCATTAAAGTAATAGAAATTAATGGAAATTTATACTAGGTGTTGCCTGTAATAGGAGCAATTAATTAAAATATAGATTCTACTCTTCAAATTGAACAACATTTGTTCAGCAACTTAAAAAAGTCAGTTTTCAGAATTTTATTATTTCAAACAAATTAAATAGTATTTTCAATGTACGTCATCCAACATTGACATTCCCTGAGCATTGACATAGCTGTCACTCTACTAATATCGGACATTTCGCAATACATTGCTTCTTTGTCTAAACATTATTCTACAAAATATCATTTAATACTCGTTATTTTCAGAAGTTGCTTAACAAAATTGTCCAGTTTCAAGGGAAGAATCTATGTTTTAATTTATTTCTCCTATTACAGGAAACACCCGGTATAAGTTGCTTTGCTACCTTAAGTAACTACTGTACTTAGTATTTGACCAACTTTGTCGATAGTAGGATCCCTTCAGCAAAATCAGGTTACTTTGTATCTAGCAAGAAGTTTTTATAGGGTTTGAGATGTCAATGACCATCTCCAACTACAGTAGAAGCACCTGCACCAAAACGTCGGTCACCACACCCTGACCCTCACTCACGAAGAGCCTAGTCCAATTATTCGACATATCAGCCCTAGAAATTTGATCATGGTCCCTATTCGTTCAAAAATGCTGATTGTTTTAGACATTTTTCTCTATGATGAAACATGTTTCTCAACATATTATCAATGTTACTACTTAGAACCGGGCTGTTGCGATTTATTGGTGTATATTTAAAATCAACAGTTTAAATTTTTCATTGATAAATTTCGTTTTTTTTTTTTCAAATTTTCAACTTCACGCAATGAAAGCATGAAACAGATAACTAGCTTATTTACTTTCTAGAACTCCATGAAAAGTATTATTCACTATATTTGTCATAATATGAAAAAAATAAAATTTCAAATGAATAAGGCCAGTATACACCGCTCTCGCTTACTACAAATTTAAGAGGAAATATTACAATAAAAAAAGATATGAAGGGAGAAACCTTGAAATCGACACTGCGATTCGGCATCGAAATTGGAAATCAAATCATTTGGAGATACGCGAAGAGGAATCTAGAATGCAAACATACATATACGAAGCAGATTTGGGAACTGTGACGTAAAATATAAGAACAATTGTACAGTGAAGAAAGGCGTCATCTAGAATATAGTTCAATACTTATAGATTACAGAAAAACATATAAGAAGTCTATGGTATTGAAAGTACCACCGTTTAACTAGTACCAATATTCATATTTCGCTCAATGGCCGAATGACTTAAATTTTAAAAATAGCATTGCAACGGTAAATGAAAGAGTAACAGAAATGAAAAATAAATTTTTAGAAAGAACATTTTCTATTCTTTACTTTTGTCATACATATTTTGGCCGAGAAGTGTGAAGTTTTTGAGATAACTACCTTTTAGCAGAAAAAAAAGATCAATAATTAAAAACGTTAGTATTTGATAACAGATTGCGCTGATTCTATAAGTGATATTGCTTTTGTATCTATGAAAGGTTTATATTAAATTTATTCAGGATTATTTCGTTCCTATTACACTTTGCATCTATCGTACACGGTTTTCTTTTAAAGTGGAAAATACCGCGCTCCGGGACACATTCGAGGGCGCGGGGGGGTAACGCTCACCCCTGAGAGGGGGGAGAGTAGATAAAATTAAACTTGGCTCTATAACCTACATATCCTAATAGATAAAAGTTGTCCTTTAATTTTGCCAAATTTTCCATACATTTCAATCTAATTTTCTTGTACTATTATTCATCCTCCTAGCCTTTTTGTCCCATTTTTTGAGAATGAATTCTCAATCGGGGTCGGCTACCTAAATCCCAAGATGTGGCGTAGGCACTAGTTTTTATGAAAGAGACTGCCATCTGACCTTCCAACCCAGAGGGGAAACTAGGCCTTATTGGGCTTAGGTGGTTTCCTCACGATGTTTTCCTTCACCGAAAAGCGAGTGGTAAATATCAAATGACATTCCGTACATAAGTTCCGAAAAACTCATTGGTACGGGCCGGGTTCGAACCCGCGACCTCCGGATTGAAAGTCGCATGCCCTAACCACTAGGCTACCACCGCTTCCCTATCTTGTACTATTATTGAAAAGTTGAAACCTATCCTACAAAAAAAAAACACAAAACTAGCCATTCATGACACCTAGGTATTCAGTTCATTCACCTCTGAAATAGTAATTATTCCAGTCGATACGAAGTCACGCGCTGGGTGCGGCACCAAACACTTCGAATTAAAATGATTGCCGCCATGATAGTAATTTGTCAAGAATATGGAGACACGAAACTTTGTGGTTAAAATTATGTGATTATTAATGTAATGGGTAATTTGTGTTTGGTGGAGAATTTGTGTGTTATTAAATAAGGTTTCAAGGGTACTGTATTCAGTAGGGTCAAGGCGGCAACAGTGGGTCACTTTTTTTTGCGGAGATGTAATTTGATTTGGGTGAGTGTTGGAAAGATGAGAAAGGATCCGTGTTATAGTGTAACTAATATATATTGATTATTCCAATCGATTTAGCTCGACAAGGTAATATTTTGGAAAATATATAGTATTTTCTAAAAAAACTCATTTGAGCCATTGTGTACTGTGGGTGGGATACAGTGAATCGGCCCTCAGTTTACAGTGAATCAGGCAAGTTTACAGTGGATCATCTATAATATAACTCAACTAATAATGCATTTTTTGCTTCGTATCGGTCTTTATTTTTTTGTTTTAATCGAACAATAAGTTACACATCAGAAAAGAAAACTTTTTTTGACTACTTCAGCCTGAAAGTGACTTTTCAGTCTTACACATTCAAAGTGTACTAAACGAGCTTATTTTTTTATGACTTAGTTAATAATCAACGCATAACTGCTACATAAACTAAGTAACTACCATTACTTAATTAGTATCTTGCATAAAATATCATAAAAAATTTTTCTTTGGCCTTAAAATAAATAATAAAGTTATTTTTCGAAATTCCTTTGTGCTCAATCCGTAAAACAGTAACGCAGAGTATTTGAAATAATCTTTTAAAAATTCTTGTTGCTCTTCATTGCACATTTTACTAACGCTATAATTTGGCGTAAACGAACCTAGCCGACATTAATATATCGAGTCTTAAAATGATAACGTCTCAGTCAGTGCAGTAAAAGAATTCCTGAAATTTAGACGCATTTCTCACGCTCAAACCATTTTTTTTTTCATGTCATCAGCTGTAGGTTTATCTATTTCAATGGGCCTTACTGGACGAGCCATCCTAAAAGGGAAAATTATCAAAAATTATTACATCTCGCTAAATTTTCTAAATTAATGTCTGTTAACCATTATCCAGTACCAATAGTACACAGTGGATCATGAACCACTGTGTACTTAAGTGATTTGAGCCACTGTGTACAAAACGGCCATTTTGGGTTTAACTCATACCACGTGTGATGGTTTTACGTAAATCGAAGCGCGGTATACGCCAAAATGACCTCAATTAAGTTTATTTCTTAGCAAAAATATAACTCCATTGGTAAGACGAAAGGTGTGTGAAAAAATAAACAGTATATCTACCTTAAAACTCACTTTTTCTTACGTCAAAACAAAAAAACACTCGCAAAACGGGTTTGTTACATGGCTGACGCAGAGAAACTGGATGTGACCTGTATATATCGGGAGGGCTTCCGAAGAGTAAGAGAGACGGAAAGCTACCTATGATACTTTTGAAACAACGGCCATTGCGCCACTGTTGCCGCCTTAACCCTACCCTTGAAACCCATGTTTAGGACAAATTGTATTCTTTGAAGAACTTTACTAAACCCAACCCAAACCATGACATTCCATCTAATCTACGATAAACATTATAATAGGTATTGTTCTTTTATGCCAAAATTCCTGTTTTGAGCACTCTAAGTATAAAGATTATGGACAGGTTAAACCATTTCTTTTTTTTTATTCGAAAATTTTGCCTCTCTTTTTCCATCAGGCTTTATTGTTTCGAAGGCAGCAACAATATAAGCATGGTTCGATAAGGTAAGTGAAAAATGTCTAAACCTCAAGTAAATATTTTTGACATGCAATATAATTTACAATAGTGTGTACTTAACATTATTTGCGTCTTGACTTAACGATTGCCGCGTAGATCTCCGATAGCACTTAGACAAGGCAGACCTGTATTTTAGTTTTCATCTCTAATGAAATAATGGATGGGATGAGTTGGTTCTCCCACGTCGTTATTGTAGATTTAATGCTGTATCGCAGGGTGGAGGATTTGCTGAGGTTTTTGACGCAAGCGTAGGCTGGACAAAGAGGTAAGCCTTAATGCGTTATTTTGCGCACTCGGGCATGATTTAATAACGATGATTAGTAGAGTAGAGAACTAGGTAAGATATCAGATCACCGGTTGTAGGAACGAGAGCGAAACATGTTAAAACAACCGAAACAATTGAATACCTATCGTTTCACTTCCCTTAACTCATTGTTCCGTAAACTATTTGTGTTCGAGGTACGCTTAGGAAATCGGAAGAAGGTACCTTAAATCCTTTTTTTTTCACTTTATGAGGTAACCTTATTTTTCTCTGGCACACCAAGTAATGGCCACGGTACACCAGTGCGGAACACACCCTGACTTTCTCATACAGGTGATTCTGGAGTGACAGGGGATGAGAGTTATATTGAGCATTCTTTTACTATGGACCGACCTCGAATTCCCAAAAAAATATATACAGAATGTATCGTTATTTTTTATTTATCTTCTATGCTAAATTATTTTCAAAGGGGATTTGTTTGTCTTTTCTTCACAATTCACGCAAATTCGATGATCCTAGGTTGTTCAGCAATATGTCTGCGTATGATTTCTGATGGCAAGTGCGAAAAGGCAATAAAATGTAGGTAAATGAGCTATCGGAGCCAGACGTCACGGTGATGGCAATTATTCGGATCGATAGCCTGCGCTTGCAGAGTCGGTTTGGTACCAAATGTTTATTTTTAGTTGTCAGTGAAAATTTTTCTTTACCCTTGTTTTATTATAGACTATCATTTTACCGAATTTTCATTTCATTGGAATATGATTTCATCGAATGCATTTTTTTCTGAAACCATAAAATATTTTGTAACGTGATAACACTAACTTAACCTAATCTATAGGTTGACATTTTCAAGATTTATGAACAATTCTGACTTCTGGGGTAAAAAATGTCTATGAAATGAAAACTCGATGAAATAGAGCACTCGGTGAAGTATTTGCTTATACAAGAGAGGATCTCGGTTTGCACCATTCACCTTTTAATAATAGTTGGAGTGCTTGATGTTTAAAGTTTTATAATTTGCACATAATACACAAACGAAAACGTCGCGATGACAATGAGTCGACGGTCAAGGCCGTTTTAAAGCATGCCGGGGCCCTGGGCACTCCATAATTGGGGGCCTGAAAAAACGTACCAAGAGGACGTTGTTTCGAGGTTGTTGGGACCCCCACGTGAGATTGGCGGCCCTAGCGAGACTGGGGGCCTGGGCAAGTGCCCAAAGTGCCCAGTGGGAAAGAGGGGTCTGTTGACGGTTCAATGCGAACTGTCGTGGTGCGCGTTTTCCTATAATATAGAAATGAACGGGAATGCTGAAGATGCGCTTTGGGTAATGAATATGTTCGGTTTGAGACCGTACAAGCATTTTAATGGCTTATGATAGCAATGATAGGATACAAACAACCATTGGCTATAAATTTATAGCCACGGAACAGAGCGATCAATTTATCGAAAGGCAATCGGGACGCTTTCGCATGCTCGTGATTGCAGGTCATAATGCACATTATGCATCGGGCTGCAGTCAAACTTTTGATTTGATGTAATTATAAGCATTGAACGGCAGTCAATTCGACACATGACTGTCATCTATCCAAAAATTTCACCGTTAACCCACACTAAGTCGTTAAATTGACCGAGGTTAGGCGGATAAGATAGTGCGGTGTGGAGAGGCAACTTCGCAATCTTCGGAAACTCATACTTCACAATAGTGGTAGAGCCGGGGTGACATTAATATACGAAATGAGATTCAGTTGAATTACTTACCTACTAATTCATTTATGGAAATTTTTACCGAGTTATCAAATTGGTGTGAGTGGTCAGAGCTTTCGCAACGGTTTATTACTTATTGTTTGTTATCCTTAAGTTCCTGTGATAAAAACAACATGCACTAATCAATCCCCAACGATAAGGGCGACATTTTGCGGGCCCTTTCAGGAGCTGAAGTGTCAGATAAAACGGACATACCCTAATAGTTAGTTAAGTGTAGCTACATAACTAAAATTAAATAAATGATGGTAGTATACGAATATTAGACCAAGCCTTTGGCAACGAAAAAGAAAGTAAGTTTATAAAAACAAAAGTTTGTGTGTGTGTATGTATGTTACTTCTTCAGGCCGAAATGGCTGGTCGAATTTTCATTAAATTTGGAATACCACATAGGATGACAGGATAGATCTGAGTGATCTACAATCTACCTATTATAATTGTAAAGCTGGATTTAAAAGTAAAAAGGTCATCAAAATAAAATATTTTAATATCAGTGACAACACTATTAATTCAAAGGTTTTATTTACATTTTAAATTGACACCTGTATTTAACTTAACTAAAGATGCTAGGGTTGATATGTGCAGATTTTTACACTAATGTTTAACAAACTGTATCTCAAAAATGGATATAAATATTCGTAGTTCATTGGTGAAAAAGGAAGTACTCAGTCTGAACAATTCCCTGTTTGCTTAAGAGGCCTTATTCCTTTTAAAATTTATTTTTTTCATATTACGACAAATATATTGATAATTTTAACCAACTTTTTGAAGTGAATAATACTTTTCCCCGAGTTCTAGGAAGTAACATAGCTATTTCATGCTTTCATTGCGTGCAGTCGAAAATAAATTGAAAAAACTAATTTTCCGCGTGAATTTTGTCAATTTCGAGTAGTTTTTGGATCAAAAATTATCAATGAAAATTTCAAACTGTAGGTTTCAAATATATACCAATAAATCACAATAGCCCTGTTCTAGGTAGTAACATCAATAATATGTTAAGAAACATGTTAGATCATAGAGAAAAATGTCTAAACAATCAGCATTTTAAAAGGAATAAGGCCTCTTAAAAGTCCTTCGATCTGTTCCACCCTGTATATTATATATGTCTGTCCTAAGAACACGACTTCTGTAAGTTTGCGTGAGTCTACCTCGCATTAAGGTGTTCATTTATTTACGTACAAAATTGATTAGGAATGTTCGTGACAGTTCGTGAGTTCTTCATGAAATTATTTGAACTACAAAGCTAATTTTCGGGAGGTGGGGAAACTGGTAATTAAAAGTGTGTTAGTGGTAACACCACAAATAGAATTTCAGTTTGAAATACATTTTAATTCAACACAAAGGAGCCACTCTCGGTCTCCCGAATGTCTATTTCTTAATTTAAGTATGAATGTTTCAAAATTCACATATTGACGTAAGAAGAGGTTTCATTTTATTTATTTATTATTTATTTAAACTTTATTGCACAAAAGAAAAACAACGTACAAAAGGCGAACTTAATAGCATGGGGCATTCTCTACCAGTCAAACTCCTTAGGTCAAAGCAGAAAAATTGTAGGCGTCCAAGCAACTTAATTACATACCTACCTCCTACCTCATGACTAATAACATACAATTAAAATACGAATTATAAGGTTTCATTTCCACAAAACATTAAATTTTACGGCTCTCGAAAATCTAAAACAAGAACTTCTTATGATCTTAGAAAATTAAAATTATTTTAATCATTACTTAAACTTATTTTCCAATAAATTCAACATGACAGCTACCTATATTTATATAGCTGTAGTTAGATTATTTTAAGGTGTCTTATACACATATTTAAACAAATATAATATAACATTTTATAACAAGCGCTTTAATAAATAAACAATAGTTACTAAATACCTACTCATAATTTCCTAGAAATCAATTATAATTAATTTAATTTAATATATTTTTTTATTTTATTTATTTATCTCATGCAATTCTTACATTTGGTACATTTATCTTACTTTCGCCAAACATACGTTTAACGTATAACACCTAACACAACAAAAACAAAATGGAAGTATATGTATATGTAAGTACTAGCTCACAAAACCGCAAATTAAGTACTCCAAGTTATTCCAAATTTGTGTAGTTGAAAACACGACTGTAGTGTCATTTTATTCCACTCCACTTTAAATAACCTCACTGCACGTAGGTGGTTTGATTAATAAATGATTAGATTTATTGATCGAGTACGTAGATAGTTCTAAAAGTCATGGTATTTCACCATTCAAGGCTTTCCATATAAATAAGACAAACGGTTAAAATTCACCCAGGAAAAGTTTAATAATTTAATCAGGATAAAAACATTGGCTATGGCTGGATTTAACCAAAATTTTATTTCATGAATAACGGTTAGGTATTACTCTCGGATAGTACTGTCAGAATCCCAAATTAATTTGACACCACTATCCATGAGTAGGCATTATTCTAGGAATAAAAGTTAGCTAATTATTTCCTGAATGTAGTGAAAAAAAAAAAACGTTTTTTTTTTGCGGTTTTTTCCGAGTTTTATCTTATATATGTTGTACCTCGTATTTGGGTCTTTGTCAGATTTAGGTGCGCGTCTTTCCGGTGGTCATTTGCGAAATTAAGGACAGGGCCTAATTTTCTGATAAAATGCCTATGAGAATAAAGTACGTCCTCACTTCTATAATCCGATGTAATAGCAACGTAACCTAGATTCATACAAGCTCTTAACTTTTGACCACCGAAGGGACTAATTTTTTTTTTTGAACTGACAATGAGAATGACCCGTTTATTTCAAAATTTGCACTTTAGATTGCGTTTAATTCGTGGTACTTAATTGTGTTATTTTAATTCAAAGTCCGGGCAAAAAGATGCCAAACATGGCCAATATTGGTGTTTATTGGTAATTTGCCGACCGGCTTGTTTGTTTGTGGTCGAATCGGTAGTACTAGTCAATAATTACAGTCATATAATTTGAAAAGTTAATTACACCCGTTGGTCCTCTGCATACATTTCCGGTACTCTATATTTTTTTCAGTTTCTGTTAATACCTTTATTAAATACTTTCACCAAAGCTTTTACAAGGAAAAGTTATTTTACGTAAAATAAAAAAATAGAACCTAACGTATGATAAAAAACTTAGAAAACCCTAAAAAAACAAGTTGGTTGTATAATATTAATTTCTAACTTTTTTTATTTTCAGTATAGCGACCACACTAGTAGGTACACATTATGCGATAATTCCAAGTCTACTTGGGACTACAGGGATAAATACAATTTTTTATGAATATTTAGACACTTACCATGTTGTCTGAGTGAATCTACTACGTGAAGTGGAAAGAGGAAGAGCGGGTGGCGTGGCGGGCTCGCTATGCAACGCACCGGGCCGGACTGTGGGCACCGCCGCCGCCGCCGGCCTTATATCCCTTCGCGGACCTATTCCAGACAACTGCGGCGAGATATTAGCTGTCTAGCTAAAATTTAGACTAGGCTATAGGTTGGAGTATACTAGATGGGTAAGACTATACTAAAATGTCTAAATATCTTTAGACTAAGTTGATGTATAATAGATTGGTTAGACTATACTGAATTGTTCAAAACATGGGCGAATACCTATCCTTATTCTAGACCATAGTTGGAGTGATTTTGTTGAGTAACTTATTTAGGTTTTTGTTCAACTAGCCTCAGACTCAGAGTGTATAACCGTCAGAATATTTGACAGGTAGACAAAGAGATTTGACAGAGTTAGTGTTAATTAAGATACCATCCCAAGTCAGCTCAGTCAGCTGTTTCTGAAAAACTATAACTGTCATATATTTTGTAATTCGCGATCCGCATGAAAATCAAAATGACGGATAACAAAAAAAATCGACAACGTAACTCAACAAAAAAAAAATCTATATAAGTATTAAATCAAACCTGATCACAAAATTTCAGGAGAATCGGTTGACAAATGCCTGTAAGCGAAAACAGTCAAAAATTCGGACAAACGGACATACGAAAGATTTTATGACGAAGCTGAAACGTTTAAGTCTCATTATGTGAAATGTAACATTTCTTTTGAGATAATAAATGTCTTTAACCTCAAACGAAGACGTTTCGAAGAATTGGGCAACATGTCTCATTCGTTAGATACTATCCAGTTTCAAAATAGGTCCGCTGAATCACTCGCCGGCTATCAGACGGACTTTTCAGATTTAGGCGCACTGAGACTGTCTTGTTCGGCGTCCAGTGACTAATCCCCTTAACATGCCTTTTCAGACGAACTGTTTAACTTTTTATAAAACACAGCTGAATAGTCACAAAATAAATTGCTGATTGTAAAAGCTGAGTATTTACCAAGATAACTGAATTTGAACATAAGTAGGTACTTACATTTTAAAATTGCTCTTAATTTATTTTGAACTCCTGACGAAAAATAAGTAGGTATTTATTATTGTGGTGTATTGAGAATTTGAAAGTGATCTATCTACCGCGCGATAAACTTAATGGTTATGGGCCCGAAGAAGTACAACTTACCTATTAAGAAAAGGTGCTTTAGCCATAAATTAGAGTGTTTAAAACAGTAGTCTAGGACCACTACAGTGTGGGCTACTTCCCACACACTCAGTAATTAGAGCAATACACCCTAATCACACGGGGTTATGTGGGGTAAGAACAAATAGTCACGCACCGAACGAACTGGGGTAGCATGACAACTATTAGGGCTTGCAGTAAAAGAAAAAATATATATATTGGACAATCTCACACAAATCGATCTAGTCCCAAATTAAGCTCAAGAAGGCTTGTGTTATGGGTACTAGGCGACGATATACTTACTTATATAGATAAATATATACTTAATTAAATACATAGAACAACCATGACCCAAGCACAAATATTCGAGTTCATCACACAAATATTTGCCCTGGCCGGGAATCGAACCCGGGACCGCCGGCTCAGAAGGCAGGTGTCTACGAACTGCGCCAAACGCGTCGTCAATGCAATACGTAGTAATTATATGCTCTTTGAATGCAATATCGGAATGGTTTTCAAATTCCGGAATCGAATTTGAGATTGGTACTTACCAGATTTCGAACCAGCTCCGGAATTGCGGAAATCCGTTAATTATATTTGAAGACCCCTATTTAAAAGACGTATTCAACGACACCCGACATACTATAGTGTTGGAACGAAAAAAAATAACACCCCCACTTTAGGTAATACGGGAGGTACCCGAAAAAAAGTTTATAGCGACAAATAAAAAAAAATATAGAAAGCGCAGCGTGGAACTGCCCCAGTCAAGGTGGACAGATGACCTTATTAGGGTCGCATGAGTCCATGTTCGAAGTCGAAGAATGCCGAAGTTGGTCGCGAAAAGATGATACAGAAAACAAACGCGCTGATTGCGCTGAATAATCCAAGTACGTTGACCTTTTACGACAATATCTATGTATTAAGATAGCCTTTGTTTCGTTTTCTGTTGGGATGAGTACGCCTGTAAATTAGACCATGTACCTACTTGGGCAAGGATTAGGTCTTAGTACATGACAAATCAGTGATTTAAGATTCAATACTGCTTTATTGCCCATCAAAATAGTTTAGAAAAAAAGACAGGCGATATTATTGCTAAAGAGTGACCTTTTCGAAACCTTTAATTAGTAAAATTTACCTATTTGGTGATAGTTGACTTGGTTAGTTCACTTACGCTGTTCAACTCTTGACCATACTAGCGACGACAAAGGTTGACTTGGTTGGGGTTGAAGGGGCATTAGTATTAAGTTGCGGCCAAATGTAGTTTGTTGACCGACATCGAACGCTAAGCTTTGTGTGTTTTTAGTGATTTATGATGGGCTAAATGTTGGTAGCAGTTCATAACAGTTTATTCTGATACCTATTATAAATAGGAATGGGTGTTTTCACGTTTGTACTTTTTTTTAAGTCACGAATATGTACATCAAGTTCAAAGTTATTGTTATTATATATTCATAAAACAATAGGGGATTATGCCTTCGTCTTATACAGAGTTCTATATTGGGATTCTTACCAAAATGTACACTGTCTATATGTTGTAGTATATATACATAAGGCCAGATAGGGGCATACTCGTAGGTTTTTTATCCCAAAAAATGTGTCCAAGCGATAAGTAAGCAAAGAAATTCTCCCAGGTAAAAGAGGATTTGTTGTTAAATAAATAAAAAATAATAATAATATAATAATAATAATAATAAGGCAGGGCAGCTTGTGGCGAGCTGTTGGGGAGTGACGACCCCACGGACCCGAGATCTCCAGAGAGTCGGTCAGGGTCCTCGTCTCCGGTGTGCCTTCATCGGCCGGAGTGGAAACCCAAGAGGACCCGTAGGACTCTCAGCTCTGGCTTGCCTTCATTGGCCGTCCAGAGAGGAGCGTTAGAGCTATATGCTCCAGGGGTGGAAGTGTTAAAGGGCATCACGCCGCGAGTAACTTCGGAGAAAGCGCAGCACACCTCTCGACACCCCTGAGCCCTCACGCTCGTGTTGCTTCCGGCCGTCTGCACGATGGCATTACGGGGCCCACCTAGTGAGGGGCGAGTCACCACCCGCCAGAGGTAACAGTCACATTGATGGTTACGGCGGGTGACATTTTTCTTTTGCAATAGCCCAAATAAATAGTCCATCCAAACTCCATTTTAATAGCCCGGTTTTTTCTTTTTCATACCAATGCAATAGTACAATCACCTGCTGGGACCTGTTCATGGATGTATCATCTTATTGATATGATCAGGAACGGGTCCCAGCAGGGCTACAACCACAGCAAATTTCTCCAAGGGGCCTCTACGTGTTGGATCCATATCCCCACGCAAGCCTCCCAAAAGACCGGGACGTATGAGCCCGAGACTCTATAACGAGAGACAAATAATAATAAAACAAATAATAATAATAATAATCGTTTATTTCAGACAACTAAGAGGTCCATAAGTGTTAGTTACAAACTTATTAAACTATGTTAGTTTCCTTAACTATAATTTATGTATTTATTTATTAGAGAAATGTATTGCACAAAACAAAATTCAGTACAGATGGCGGACTTAATGTCAAATGGCATTCTCTACCAGTCAACCATAGGGCCAAACAGAAATATTAGGGTTGGTCCTTCACAACAAACACAGTTACTTGTCATATGACACACAACCTTTTAAATGCTCAATCCAGTGCTTTTGTATTGGACATTCACACATACGATCAGCTATTACTTTCAGAATGCTGTTGCCACTGTTCCTTAGCTGCCCTTGCAACGAGGCATATTTTTTACGCATTATGGCTAGTACGCTTAATTTATTTATTTCAGGCATCAAAGGCCCATAGATAAATGCTTTACAATCTAACATACATATTAAATATTAAAATAATAAAAACATAAGTAGGTAACTAAACTAGGTCACATTTTTCAACAGTGACGTGTTATAATGTCATATTACGAATCAAAATTGTGACTGTACCGTTAATTTACAAGCTAACTAGTGATATTGTAAACTGACGGATAGGTTGCGTTAGTTATTATAACATTTCACTAGATAAATTATATACTGACGATGTTCACAATGTTACGGTGACAGAATATATTGCAGGAGGGCACTTTAACATGAGCTAAGTATAAATGATACATAGAAAAAAAAAACCAAAAATTTATAAAATCCGCTCTACTTTTCTTCTTTAGGGTTCCGTTCCTCATTCGGCAAAAACGGAGTCCTTATAGGATCACTTTTTTCATGCTAAAGTGCGTGAGTGTGACGTTGTGTTGTCTGGGTCACTGGCCCGTTAAAATCCCAAAAACGGCAATTAGAACATTCATTACCTTAATTATCTATCATTTTAGATATCATACGTCGAATAAATTCAAACCCCCACTGCCCAGAATTTCAATTATACGGTATCTATATTATTCATATCTATTATTAAAATCGAATACCGGCTATACATTTAAGAACCACAAATTTTGAATGGTTTTTGAAATGCGACTTAAATGTGTAAGTATAAATAGGGACATGAAATTTAAAAGCCCGCCAAGTGGAGTCTAACTCGCGCGCCGAGGGTTTTGTACAAATACTTATCCCATCATAAATGGCCGGATTAAGTTAAGTTTTCACCTACGTACAAACGTTTGGCGCCAGATACAAATGAAGTGCAAAGTCAACGCAACCGATCACGTTTATTGTATTGGATTAAGTATTTATTTTATTCTGTTTTATTATTTATTAACAAAAATACATCATCTGTGAAAATGTCAACGGTTCATGAGATACAGCCTGTTAACAGACGGACAGCGGAGGCTTAGTAATAGGGTCCCGTTTTTACCCTTTGGGTACGGAACCCTAAAAACAAATGGTTCATCATATAAACATGTTAAAGAGAAAAGCGGAATAGGATAGAAATTACTCCACCGACAAGAGCTTAGTTCTTGAATATGATGATGATATTCTTGTAGTGTATTATTATTCTTGTCTCTATTCATATCTCTGTCCACAAACACAAACATTACAGCAGAATAATCACTTTATTATTGATTTATTCTACTTACAGTGGCAGTAGATGAGCACACGACCATTGCCACAAATTGGTCGTTACCGCAATGTCCTCTGTGCACCCGGGTTGTATCGATTGGACTATTAAAACAATTCTATTGAACAACTGGTACAAGTGTAGTAGCCACTCTTAATAGGTGAATCATATAATTCAAAATTTTAGATAAAATAAAAATAATTCCGCCTTCTCAATTTTGGGACTTGGGCCAAGTCCCTTATGTTGGTCAAATACTTGCACATAGTAATTTGCTTCCACATTGCTTACTAGGACGGCTAAATTGTGAAACTCTCTTCAGACAAAGCTCTCTCCCCGAATTAATACTCGTATATGTATAGCATAATCCCTCGGCGGCGTCATAACTTACCCAACATATATTGAGATAAAATGAATTTGAAATTTGCCTTTTGCTTGAAAAAATCCTAGATTAAGTTAAATTCCTTACCTCAGCTGAATCTTCGATCTACATTTATCGCGAAATATATTATCTATCTCTTTCTTCACGTGAAAGAGTGACGGGTGATGCTATGTCGCGAAGCCTAGTTGTGCTAGAGGGGCAGTTTTTTTTTTTTTTTTTTTATGTCATAGGGGGCAAACGATCAAACGTATCGCCTGATGGAAAGCGATTACCGTCGCCCATAAACACCTGCAACACCAGAGGAGTCACAAGTGCTTGCCTACCCGGAGGACGAAGATAGAATGCCTCTATGCTAGTAATTTCACCGGCTATCTTACCCCAGTACCCAGGTTCTTTAAAAAAATCCCATTGAATTAGTTCTTTGGTAGAACAATGTTCCTTATGAAGATCACGTTCTTCACAATAGTATCGTCACTGGTCACGTCCTTCGTCATAACCATACCTAGGATAGCTCGGGGCACCTACACGAAAGTGACGTAGCAAAATATTTTATCGACAAAAAAATATATCGATTTTAACTGTCAACATCTAAATCTCATCGACATAAATAAATATTACTTGTTTCTCCACATATTCAAATAAACATATTAAAACGTGTATTTACATGTTTATTTTAAAATAATTTTCATAATATACGTAAATTGTCATTTTGATTGAAATGACATCCTCATACTTTTATTAATGACCTTAATATAAGAGGCTCGATATCAGATATGACATCGAACCTCTTTATAATAATCGAGAATGTTCAATGAGCACATCATCTTCCTCATCTTCCTAGCCTTTGTCCCATTTTTGAGAATGAATTCTCAATCGGGGTCGGCTACCTAAATCCCAAGATGTGGCGTAGGCACTAGTTTTTACGAAAGCGACTGCCATCTGACCTTCCAACCCAGAGGGGAAACTAGGCCTTATTGGGCTTAGGTGGTTTCCTCACGAAGTTTTCCTTCACCGAAAAGCGAGTGGTAAATATCAAATGACATTCCGTACATAAGTTCCGAAAAACTCATTGGTACGGGCCGGGTTCGAACCCGCGACCTCCGGATTGAAAGTCGCATGCCCTAACCACTAGGCTACCACCGCATTTTTTGAGCACATATATTAATTTAATTATATCGACATCTTTTTTTATCGATATCCTATCCCTAGAACGTGCCCCGAGTTATCCTAGGTATGTCATAACTCGTCGTAGCCGTCCTGCCGGCCGGAGGCGAGGAAGGCGCGCGAGTTGCGCGCGGTGAAGAGGAAGGGCGCCTCGCGCGAGGGACAGCGGAAGGCGCGGAGCAGCACCGGCGCCGCGCTGTCCGTCTTGTTGCCCACCGGCTCTAGCAGGTTGTTCCACAGCAGGTTCGCGGCTGGATGGAGAGCACACGTTTAATAATAACCATGTAACTATTGTATGCCATGCAAATGTTTTGGTATTAAGGTGCTTTGGGGTAAATTCGACATATTTTTAGGCGAGTGTAGAGTATGTTAGGGTTTGGGCTCGTAAGTCAGAACCTAAGAAGTATTCCTTCCAAGTAATGAGATCTTTACGAAATTGGATATATTCATCAACGCTTTGTGAAAATAGCGCTGTAATATGTTGCTTGAATATGGAAATAAATGTAAATAAAAAAATAAAATATTTTGAATACCATTTTTTAAGGAGGGGGTAATTTCGAAAGCAAGTGGGGTAATTTCGAAGCTGGTTTTTATGCAATATGAGTTTAAGAATCATATTTCTTTTTAGTTCTAATTTACCCCCGCAAAGATCCAAAAATCGCACTGCTTTTATTTAATCGACTGCAACACACGTGCCCTCACGACTAGCGATGTGAAGTGAACTGAAGCAGGGGAGGAGATAAACATGGCGTTTTGACAAGCGTTGCAAGCGTAGAATTTGTTCCCAGTTTAGTAGAAATGTGTGATTTTCGACTTTTCCCCATTTTCGACTTTACCCCCAAAGCACCTTATTCACTGTAAATTTGCATGTAATTAATGAATAAATAAATAAAAAAATAAAAAAAAAACGGTTTAAGAGGCCTTATTCCTTTTAAAATGCTGATTGTTTAGACATTTTTCTCTATGATCAAACATGTTTCTTGACATATTATTGATGTTACTACCTAGAACAGTGCTATTGCTATTTATATGTATATATTTGAAACCTGCAGTTTGAATTTTTCATTGATAATTTTTGTTTCAAAAACTACTCGAAATTGACAAAATTCACGCGGAAAATTGTTTTTTTTTCAACTTATCTTCGACTGTACGCGATGAAAGCATGAAATAGCTATGTTACTACCTAGAACTCGGGGAAAAGTATTACTCACTTCAAAAAGTTGGTTGAAATTATCAATATATTTGTCATAATATGAAAAAAATATTTTTTAAAAGGAATAAGGCCTCTTAAACTCACGTAAAAATTGTCAGGAACGGCCCGAAATGTTTCGAACTCATTTGGAGCTCTTCATCAGGGGTAGCTATCCGTGCTGCTACGCGACTCGCGACCCACTCAATATGGTATGGTGGTGGTTTTTAGCACACTTTTAATTGGTATGTTTTTGACGATGGCTCTGAAGATACAGTGGAACGAAGTCCTTAACAATCATGTAAACCATTGATACAAAGATCAAAGCACAAAGACAAATTGAAATGCGTAACCTGGCGCAAGAGACCGGGAATCGAAACCGATACCTCTGGATTACCGGTTCAGCGTGTCAACCTCAACCTCTCCAACTTTCACCTCTCCGTGGAAAGGCGAGAGGTAGAGAGGTCTTTCGTCAGGTTACGTATTTAAATTTTTCTTTGTGCTTTGATCGTGTATCAATGGTTTAAATATAAAAAATTGTGGTGTCTACCCACATTAAAAATATTGAGTCATTACATGTTTCATAAATTAATAATCATCTACTTAAGATAACAAGAAACCACCGATTAGGACTCATCGTCACGAAGATATTTGCTTCTAAGATCAACAGCAAACTTTCTAAATGAATAGTTGTCAAGATTTTCATTACGGTATACATTTCAAAATGGAAATTTTCAATTTTAACCGTCGTAGCATGACGAGTAGAATGAACTTTGGCTTCGCCTAGCGCGTATGTTTTCCGGGAGAAGTAGATTATCAGTGGTTACATCGCTGCCAATACCAGTCAGCCTGTTCCTCAGAAGTGTGGCCCCACCAGGCCCGGACTTAAAGGGCCAGAGGCCCCAGGCATTTGGCATTTAAGGCCCCGTCCCCTATCTCGATAAGTGATAAGGAGAACATAAGTATCGTGCAACTCCTGCTTCAGGGACTGGGGCCCTTAGACTGGCTGGGCCCCTAGGCCCCGGCCTTGTGGGACTAAGGGTAAATACGACAATGGGCCTCACCCAGCGCGTGTCCCTTCTGCGAGAAGTGGAAGCAGTCGTGCGTGATGTAGGACTGGTGGATGACGAGCGGCAGCGGCGTGGTCGGCGGCCACGGCGCGTTGAACAGCCGCATGAACGGCTGCAGCACCACCGTGAAGTCCGGCCGCGTGTCGTAGCGCCCGCTCTCCACCTGGAAACCAGATATCAAACAATTATAAAAACGGTTTAAACTCACGTAAAAATTGTCAGGAACGGCCCGATATGTTTCGAACTCATTTGGAGCTCCTCATCAAGGGCAGCTATCCGTGCTGCTGCGCGTTTCGCGACCCACTGCACTATTTATCGCTCTCCTCGCCGCCCTCAGCGCACGCGTAGATAGCGCGGCGGGAGGGTATTTGTATTATTAAAGATGTCTCACGATAGTTTTAATAGTATCAGATATCAAACCATGTATATCACAGGTTGTGTCATTCTCAACAATGTTCGCCATTTTGTACGGAGCGAGAATGTTCTTGCCGACTTATTTAGGGTCACATAGTGTTTTGTTTTGTGTTTGCTTTGAAGCCCTGCCTGAATCCCATAACATCATCACACAACCTGTCCGGCATTTACTGTTCAACCTAATAACAGTCTAGGGTATTTAATCAGTCTGGTAAGTCAGCCAACCAAACACGCCTACCGACGAAAATAGCCGTCTTTAAGACAACCATTGCATTCTAAATAGATTCAGGCGTTACTTTGCGGTAACTTCTTGTAACATAACAAAAGAAGCCATCTCGCTGAATAGCAAAGGACTGATTTTTATACACTTTTCTGGAAACACCTGGCTATTCGGGTAAGATAGGAAAATTTTTGTAAATCATGCAAACATTGGGTAAAGACACATAACTTAAAAAATGTACATCCCTAATTACTTGTGAAATAACTTGCAGCCTTTCAACACGACTATAAAACATTTCCTGTCTTAACCCCTAGTTTCCTGCACATTATCAGCGTCACGCTAATCACGCTTACGCCAGCACGCCACGGATCACAGCTCCTCACTATCAGATCTGTGCAGCATGACCACACGAACCGAGGGTGTCGTAATGTACATTATATTACTGTGTTTTATCGACGGTAAAACGTTTCTTATTAAGTGCTTAAGTACCGTTAATGGAGTTGCATATGATGTCTTACGGTGTGTTCCTTCTAATGTCCAATCAATAAAGTTTAAGATGCATTAATCACATTTGATGAGCCGGATAGCGTTAAAACAGCGTTAATTGCTGTCGTCTACGCTTTAACAGAAAAACGTAAAATTCTCGTGGTACAGGATTCCACGAACGCAACGTAACTAATGATTAAAGAGAGTTTACAACGGTTGTTTTCCGATTGTGCTTAATCTTGTACTATTATCTATTCTGTGGCTTAATGTAAATTGTACCTATCTTGGATTGCATATATGTATAACCAATGCCAAAATGTTTTCATTTATTTTTTTAAACAGAAAAATAATTCCGGGAAAATATAATAAAAGTAGAGGGTGATAAAGTCATCTGTAATTTGATTCCTACTTGTTAATCTTCTTTATTTTACTACGTTTACACAGTTTTGGTCTATTATATAGACTATATCTACGCGACGCGTAATCCCAGCCCTGTAATACTTCAGAATTTCCTAAAATGAGACTATCTTTACATTCTTGCGAAAGTTTCCAAAAATCTCCGAGACTTTCCCAGCATTTTGAAAACATGTGCAACTAGGTTGTTCAGTTCAGTGTCCCTTTTATTTCATTTGCTGCATTATTTTCTGACGTTTTTATTTAATTTCGCCATTGGCGTATTTAGGGGGGTGGCCGGGTGGGCCGTGCCCACCCCAATATGGTCTAGTGCCCACCCCAGGAATTTGGTTTATTAATGGCATAATGTAGGAACAGCAGCACAATACATATCAGTTACCCATACAAAGTCATGGCTTCAACTCATAGGCCATGGCCAGGCCCCCACCCAGGCCCCAACTGAAAAATAATCTTAGATCGAGAGCATACCATGTTTGTTTAATTTTTCTTGTAACTAGTTCCACTTACTGTATTTTTGTGGACATCTTTTATTGGCTTTTGTTGTTGTACTAACTATATTGTTAATTATTACAAATTGTATTGCTGTTGATGCCCCAAATAAATAAAATAAAAAAATAAAATAAAATAAAATAAGATACGCCAATGAATTTCGATAACCAAAGGTAGTCTGGAAGAGATCGCTCTTTAAGACCGATAAGACCGCATGTTGTTTACCTCTACTGAATGTTACGTGTAATCTGAATTTGTTTGTGTCCATTTCCTGTTGAGGTGTGCAGTAATAGTTATTTGTGCAACAAGAGAGCAAAGTTGTTTTTTGTTACGAGTGCTGATTTTGAGTCCCGAGCAAGCGAAGGATTCTAAGTTTGAATCACGAGCGTAGCGAGTGATTCTATGTTAGAATCCTGAGTGTAGCGAGGGACTCGACAGCACGAGATGCAAAAAACTTTGCTCTCGTGTAGCACACACAACTTTTCACCTCATCAGCGAGAACATATTCGACATTTTGTGCTTTTTCTTCCAACGTATGTTTATACTTATAGTCTTTGTTGCTGATTTCAATAATATTATTAATCAGAAAATAGATAAGTGCTGCTTAAAAAGGAATAACAATATAATTTAATTGAAATTATAATCAACCAACCAACACGGTTATTGTCATTATTTTATCAAATTGGAAGATTTAGCAGATACATGACGTGTTTATTTATAAATACATATTATATTACGAGATTTTGTTTATAAATTGATTAATATTTTTACTCCTAAAACACCAAACAAAATAAATGCAAAAGAAAATAACAAATTACAATATGAACTCGATATTTTTTAAGGTACGTTTCGAATATGCATCTATGATAAATGGTGAAATTATAAATTATTATTATATCTACAATAAGTTGAAATATCTTATTTTATTCGAGCAATGATCTATTGTTTTGTATAAAAGGCACAGTAGTTTTAATAATCGGTCATTAAATAAAAATATAATAAAGAAAAAAAAAATACTTTGCAATTAAAACTTTTTCGGGTGTTTTTAATGATTTTTTTGGTATAACGCGTATCCGAACTGTTCTCAATCGAGGTCGGATTCGAAAATCGAATTTCAAATTGATAAGTTTCTATCCCTCTCTTTTATATACATATGAAAGAAACAGAGTGCATCGAGATTCAAATGATTAGAATTTTATAATTAACCTTTGGCTGAATAATGACAATTCGAGGTCAGATATTGAAAAAATTAAAAAGCTACTTTCTACTCACGCTCGAAACAAAATCGCATTTTGTTCACTGTTATCTGACAGCAAAATCGCCATGTTTGAGCTGATGAGGTGAAAAGAATATTCTATTTTATTCCATCTATATTCTAGATAGCGTCATACCAGCATGGCCTCCGCCTTCTGGTAGAGCCTGGTCATGGCGACGAGCGCGCCGAGCTCGCCGCCGCCGCGGTGGAAGCACGCGCAGAACAGCGAGTGCATCAGCCGGCACATCGGCGGCCGGCGCACGCGCACCGACACCGACACGTCTGCAACAAGTTCAACATCAAGTATGTTAGTGTAAAAGGGGACGCCGACAAACTGACACGCCCGGTAGCTGGTACCGAAAGTACCGGAACTATTATATTAATCTGTGGTACCGGCCCCGGGGGACGGTAGATCATACCTACTGAGACTCCGAAGCAACTCAAGGCTTTACATAACTTTTTGTGGGGAAATGTTCTTCCAGGACCACCCTCGGGGAAAAGATGAGTTATGTTCTATGTATAATATTGTAGTAACTATTGAAGAATCTAAAGGAACTGCAGACTCCAGGATCTCACTCAAATGCACGCGTCCTTCGACTATAATCATAATTGGGCCATTAGTAATTTTGTGCCCAGCCGAATTATTATTTATCGTTGCTACACACGATAAATAAGTCACAAAGCATCCGTCACGTTTTGACAAGCTGCGAGTGTGAGTGACAGATGCTTTGTCACTTATTTGTCACGTGATAAACGCAACCATCATAGTCCCCCTGATCCTCGATCTTGTGCCATCTGTATAGTGTTTTATTAAGTATAAAATGTTAAAAATAGTATACCTAAGTTAGTCGCTAAATTTGTTTTATTATTTGATCATTGTATTTTGTATTTCTTTCTTGTATTTTTTTATCTACATAAAACTGTGTTATGTTATTTTTGGCAATAAATGTATATTCTTTATTTTTGTGGAAGAGTTAATCTAGTCCATTATCTTACCCAAAACCGGCACCAGGTTGACGATAGTCCTGGGCAGATTATCGTGCAGGTAGTCAATAGCCCGCGCCAGCTTCCTGGCGTGAGCGAGTGGTGACCACTCCACCGGTGACGTGCAGGACGCCGAGCACAGGTCGTTGGCACCGAGGAAGATGGTCACCATCTTCCAGTGCCGAGCCATGTCCACGTCCGGCGCCGCGAACATGCGTGCCACCAGGATCTGAAGATAAGAGAGCGTTCAATAGTACATTACTGAGACGCTGGGAAGAAGTTCTTCGTATCACTATCCGTCTATACCTACTCACCCGGCAAGCCCTTTTCACGGTTAAGGCATGTATAGTGCTTGTCTCAAACATATGCAATGAAATAAAAAATACACCATTCAAAAATATATAATTCACCATTCAAAAATATATAATTCACCATTCAAAAATATATAATTCAGCTGTTTAGCCTGATCATGAACACAGTCGCCATATTTAAAAAAAAATACTTCCCGGCCTAGGCCTTCAATTTTGTACGAAATTCCGAGAGTTGTTCCGCCTGAAACGTGATATTTCGAAGCCTGTTATAACGCACGTTATGACGATATTTCATTGCATATTTGAGAAAAAATATTGGCACATGGTTATTCAAGTACAGAAATTAAGAACGTTGTCGTTGAATTCTGTCCTCAGAGTTAGAGAAGTGGACGTTGAACTATCCTTTAAGTAAGTAGGCAGTCAGCAGTAGAACTAAATAGGAGCGCAGAAGTGACCAAGTGTAAGGAAATATAACATACGTAGGTATGCAGAGTATAATTCTGCTCAACTAGTACTTTTGATGTTGGCTTTACAGCAAAAGGATAATTACAACAAGATTATCACATGGTAAGTATAAATTGATCCGGAAGACCTCGCAGTAACAAAATCATCCAAAAGGCCAACGTATGTTTCAGAAAGTAGTAAACCGTTTACTATCCGGACGAATAAACAAACAAATTGGCTAAACGGCCCAATTTGTAAAAACCAGTAGGTACGACTACCTATTGCATATTATGACATTAAAGCAAACGGACATTTTTATGCGCTGTTTTCAACACTTAGAGGGCCTTTATTTCTTGTATTTGCAGTGATCTAGTTGCAAATTAGTCTTACACGTAGGTACAAATACCTTACTTAAAACAAACACTCTTTCCAAAGCAGTCAGTTAAAAACTTTATCAATTCGCATGATCTAATTGCATATTAGTCTTACACGTACACATACCTACATACATAATTATAGCCTTACTTAAAACAAACACTCCTTCGAAAGCAGTCAGTTAAAAACTTGAGCAATTCGCGTGATTCAAAAAAATTGCATATTTATTCAATTAGGTACATCAATTCGTTTCATAGCTGTCTGTCATTTTTCTTGGGGCACTGGAACGAGTTTCAAAGTGCTTTTCCCCAAACAGGCACCAATCCGGATACGTTATCATAACTCAAATGCTCCTAAGTATATCTAATCCAATGTGTCTCCGTCGGTGCGCAACACTGTCAGTAGTTGTTTTTGCCGACGATTTATTAGTAATAATGTTCTAATTCGCGCCAATAACCGCGTTATTCGTCGTGACTGAGTGCATTCTTGAATCACTGAATGATAACCGCTGTAACCAGTTGTTGCTAATTTTATCAGCCGTTTCAGCCTTGCACATCTTTGCCAATCAAAGTGAATCATCGTACTTATATATTGTAGTTTTACTGAGTGTTAAAAATATAAAGGTGTTTAAAATATAAAGTGAAAGGTTTCGGGAAATAGGGATGATGATGATGAATGTTGTTAATTCTACACAGTTACAATATATTAATAAAATTAGCTCAATATGCCCTGAAGCAATGAACAAATATCCAATAAATAATCATATTATAAATATGTGACTTTAAACCTACGCTATTTTTATATATATATTTAATTTAAACCCAAAAAAATTGAAATTGTTTTCAGTAGGTATCCTCATAATTTATCAAAACAATAATTGTTAGACAACCATTAACTTAAACGCACTTTTTCATTGTGAAAATGGCAAATGACTTATATTGTCTTGTCTCCATCATACAAATATTAGTACCCATCATAACATAATAATGACGTCAAGATTAGGTGGCCATTTGTATGGAGCATTTTTAGCGCTCCGTGGGAATGTTGAACATTGACGGTCATTTCTGATTTTAAGAGCAGTCTAAGTGTAGCTAGTCCCGTATAAATATTTGATCCCAATAAAAAAAAGAATTGATTGACAGCATCAAAAACATTTTTTTCGTCATAGTAACTATGCTCGAAGTTCTGACAGCGATAAAACTAACACATTCTGTTTTAAAGTACTCATCATACTGTAGACCGTTGGGAAATTTTTCGAATAGGTAAACGATATTTATATCACGCACGCTAGACATGCATGCAATGCATTCGAAAACATTCAACTGACTTTTTCCCTAGTTTTGTGATGTAAATCGACTCATCAAAGGGACAGTAATCTGATTCACTTGCATTCGATCGCTCCTCTATGCAATTTTAGACATTAAGTGATGTAAAAAAACCGTCCAGACCAACACACAATGCTAAACGGTTTCCAGAATACAGTGTTTAGGTGAACAGTGGACAAATAAACGGGGCGTGCGAATAGAATAGATTTCGAGAGCGCTGGTAATGGCCCGACCCAGATGTCACAATGCTAATGGGTTCTTTTATAAGTAAACGATTATAATATTTTGACAAACGGTTTCCAAAGGATGAGCACTCATGGGTCTGATTTATATTAGAAGTTCTCTAATAGCTGTACTGTCTACTGTCTGTAGATTCAGGTTTAGGTGAAAACAAAGAGGTTCTTCTCTGGATCGCATAAGACCGAGCGAGACAGGTTTGCTGACAGCTCACGCACTATAAAGTTGGTGACAAAGTCTAAATACTACCATGGCTAAAACTATAATGTCAATTTTTTTCGGGATGTGGTGGGTTTTCACGCCTTGTTTGAACCACTACATCTTACTATTACATTAGAATGGCTTTTTGTTAATGTAATAATGTCAATCAAATTCGAAGGTCTACCCTGTCGGAGTCCCTGATCGAGGCAAAGCGCGACGAACTACGAAGGTCAGTACATTCACTCTAGCCTTCATTCAACCTCCCAACAGACTCCTACATTCCAGGACTTGTCTCAAAGGAGGATCTAAGGCGACGGGGTACAGTCTACGTTCATCTTCGAATTCCGTTCCAGCCACTCGACCATGCCCTGTAACCCAAGCTGGTGTTCGTTCTATGTGCCCCAACACGATCATACATAAATACCTTGGCTTAAGGCCGTTCCCTGAGCCAGATTTGCAAAAATACCCCAAAAATTATCCTATTTTTCTACGAAACGTTGATATTAGTAAACGAGGGAAAAATATATATCATTCTTGATTATATTATCTTTAATAACACAGCATTCGATACACGATTCATAACACTTCGCTCGATACAATTAATTCCCAAAGTAACCTCCAATTCGAATTTTTACTCCAACTTTACTTGTTTTTTTTCTACGTGACACTATGAAACAAAAAAAGGAGAAAAATCAATCATAACTAAAATAGTAATTTTACAGCTTCCGAATTTCAATAATTGAAGCCAATATTTTTAAAATAAATAATCATCGACAAATTCTTACGAAAAAAGATATCGCCTTACGACCCGCAAGCTCTGTCTCCGTCACTCTTTTGAAATGTGACTGTGATGTGACAGGGACGGGTGGCCTGAGGAGGGGCTCGGGGTTCTGGCTCAGGGAACGGCCTTAAGCTTAAACCATTGATACAAAGATCAAAGCACAAAGAAAAATTTAAATGCGTAACCTGGCGGAACCCGGTACTTACGGTCCAGCGTGTTAACCTTTCCACCACCCTAACGCCAGATAACCGTTCGAATTTTTCCTTATGCTTTGTGTCGATATTTGCATTGTTTATTTGAAAAGCTCTGCACCTTAGCGGCCTCTATGTGAATGGTTTAATATAAGAAATGTGGTGTGGTTCTATAAATATACCTTGGCTTGTTTGAGCGCGTCCTGGTCCGAAGCAACAGGGAAGGCTACATTCATCCTGGCATTCCGTTCCAGCCACTCGCCCGTGCCAGTCGAGTAGCCGCGAAGCCCCGGGTTGTACACCTTCAGGATGTTGGGAAGCGTTAGGAACTCGCGCCACGTGCTTTCACCTCCTGAAAGGTAAATGTATGTTAATGTCGACTTTCAAATAACAGGCAAACATTTTTAATAATTATTATTGCGGTTAATTTATTTTCATAATTCATAATATTTATAACAAATATATGATTCCAAATATAAAATCTTTAGAAGTAGCCGATTTAACCAACATTAATAATTATGTCCATATTTATTATTATTGTGCTTTATTATATTTTGAATTCTCTTTCATATATTTTATTTTAAATCAAACATATGGTACGGGTCCGAAATTTTGTTCCTAATCCTAAAAAAAAATGGTTCTTAATGAACTTCATGACTTAAATATTAAAAAAATAGATTGGTGATTATTTCCTCGCATATTTGGAGAAAAGCACTATTCAGTACTCGGCGAAAATGTCAGTTCGTTGATTCGTATTAATTGAAGGTCGACCACGAAGTAATGTACTATTTTTTAGCAATACCATCATGTTATAGTATGCATACATATGAAACTTCAACTACCAGAAGCAGCACTGCTAACTATCTATTAAATACTACAAGGTTGTGTTTAAACTACATAAGGTTAAAAACTGACACAAAAATCTTCCCTTTCATTTAATAGACCGCCTTACTTTTCCGCGTTTTGTTCCTATTTATGCCCCTTATTAACAACTTAATAATTGAGCACTTTGACCAGCTTAACAGAGCGTTAAAGATTTAACTGCGTTTAACTACTATTTTGAGACTACAATTAGAAATGTACATCCGAATGTCCGGTTTATCGCAGCCTAAAACCTAACACTATTACGCAATGTGATGTCTACAGACCGGGTGAATTCACTTTAACGACTTTCAAAGACAGGAAATGTGCCCGGAAATTCCTACCAGTAATGAACGTAGTTCAACGAAAAGTGTTCAATACACCATGTGATGCACTTGAACAATCGAGGTTCGATTTGGAACAACTTCGAAAACTGCATGCTGCGGCACAAACAAACCTCATACAGAAAAGTTCTAGCCAAAAATGGCACAAGGAACTTTGCCTTTATATTTAAAAACTATGAGAAATGTTCGGCTGCAGAGGGAGTGGCAGGCTTGCGAAGATAAGTCACCGTCCACAGACGTGGGGCCGTATCAGGAGAGAGAGCATTTATTTATTTATTTATTTAAGCTTTATTGCACAAAACAAAAGTCAGTACAAATGGCGGACTTCATTCCAAATGGCATTCTCTACCAGTCAACCATAGGGCTAAACAGAGATACTAGAAGTGGGTGCATATCAGAAAACTGATGGTACAGAGAGCACCTAGGATACAGGTAAATACAAAATATTATATTACTGTTTATACAAAAATACATACTTACATTTACACACTATATTATAGTATTCTAGTTTACGTCTCACGACGTACTGTTCGTGAAACTGTTAAGTTTCTGCTCCTACTGCCAAGCTTCATACTCCTTAATAACTTATTGTTCGGTATTAAATTATAATATTTATAATAGGTACGAAGAAAAACAAGCCTGCTTATTGTTTTTTTTCTCTTAACATCAGGGCAATACCGACGAATCAAGAAGCAACTTTAACCTGTAACTGTCCCCCGAGGATGGTGTCGTGACCAGGAGTGATTGGTCCGGGATAGCCTAAGCATGCGTGACCTCGGGACCTTTAGACTGTGAAATGTTCCGCTTGTCATTATTACACAACTATAAATGTACAAGTAGCTGCGCTATTTCCTTGGGTTAGGAAATTGTGTAATATTCAATAACATTTTAAGATCTTTTACAAAACAGTCGCCTTCAAGCACGATAGAGTAAATCATTACCAGTCCCCCAAGCACCTATTCTGATTTCAAACCAAACGTTTTCATGATTTCCCCATTTAGCATTTTGATTATTATCTGAGCTTTAAGACTTTAAAGGAGAGCAAATTCATTAATTAAGGAGCCATCTGATCTTCCTGCGAACGAGACCAGACCGAGATGTGGTGCTGTCAATGCTCAATGCGGTGGTGATTCACAATGTATCCCACAAACGTTTAATCAAGTGACATAAAAAAAAGCGGAAACCACTAAGCTATATCACGCAGCTGAGTTTGTTAGAATATGAACTTACCAGCGCACCAGGAAACTCCTCTGTACTCCACAAACGCCCCGAGCGCGAACTCCTCCAGCGCCCCGCTGCCTGCCACCAGCGAGTCCCCTGCCAAATCCAAGAACTTTTACATTTACCAGCTTTTACCAATTTACTTATCTTGATTAAAATAACTTATACCACAATTCGTGGTCTCTTCCCCCAGGTAGCTCCTTTTTCAATTTTTCTTTAAGCTTTGATCTTAGGCTTACATAAAAAATTGTGGTGTACCCACATAAAAAAAATGATACATTACATGTTTCATAAATTTATAAAACTTACAGCGCCCTCTCTCGCTTGCTCGGTCACCACTGTAAAGTGGTGCGGTAAGATGTGAATAATAACGTATTCACATAGAGGTCGCTAAGGTGTAAAAACCTTTCAAAATAAAACAATGCAAAGATCGACACAAAGTATAAGGCAAAATTCGTCAGGTCTTCCTGGAGCTAGGGTAGCGAAATGGTTAACGCGCAGGACCGGCCAACCAGAGGTACCGGGTTCGATTCCCGGTCTCTTCCCCCAGGTAGCTCCTTTGTCAATATTTCTTTCTTTAAGCTTTGATCTTTGTATCAAAGACTGAAATAAAATAACTTAATTGAAAAGTTTATTTGAAGGCGAGATTTGTGAAAGAAAATGTCGGGGGGAAATTGTAGGGTTGAAGGCATATGATTCGTCTTGTACCTTGTCTGTACTTATGACCGCCACGATATCTGACGACCACCAAACATCACAGAGTCCTGGCCGAAGAACAGAACAGCATTGACTGGAGCGATTTTGGAGAAAACAATCTGTACAGACCTATGGTCGTCTTGGCGTCTCTATCTCTCGGTCACCGGCTGCCGACTCTTGCCAAACGACGCCGAGTGGGCAGAACGAGTGCATACTGGCAGGGATGGCCCGTCGAAGAACTATAGGCGAGTCTCTTACCTACGGCTGCCACGACATCTATGTCTCCCGGTCGCAGGCGGTGCACGGAGGTCGGGGGCTGCCGACTCCTGCCGAACGCCACCGAATCCAGGCAGAACAAGTGTATACTAGCAGGGATGGTTCGCTGAAGAATTATAGGCGTGGCTCTTACCTATGGCCGCCACGACATCTATGTCTCCCGGTCGCAGGCGGTGCACAGAGGTCGGTGGCTGCCGGCTCTTGCCGAACGCCACCGAGTCCTGGCAGAAGAAGGGCGTGCTGGCGGGGATGGCTCGCTGGCGCCGCACGTACGACTTCCGCGGCGGGTAGCGCAGGGTCCACTAGAATGAGAACACATAACGTTTCATAGGACGCTGGTTCAGCTGTAGGGTTTACATACATTTTATGATTTTATTCCTATGTCTCATTAGGGTTACTGCAAATCAGAGGTTCTCACCGGCTTACCTTTTTTAAAGCAAATAAGCTAAGGGTGCTCATCTAGAACTTCGAAGGAAAAAGAAACCTCAACCTGATTCGGCTTTACCGAGAAAAAGTATGACGCCACGCCACTGCTACAAGTCCAATCAAATATCAAACATATAGTCTATTTATATAACAGTAAATTAAAACTTAACGCTGCAGGTACACTAGACTATACCCGTGTCGTAGGCTAACAAATTTCTGAATAAAATTAAATAGTAAGTACTTAGATAGAGATAGATTGGGTAACTTGACTTTTAATCTAGTGAATTAATTGTGTTTTAATCTAGTGATTTCCTTCCCGAAAATAGATACCGACATTCGCTAGACATTCGCTACAGTGAGATTACAAACCAAGGCAAAATGCTCGTAAAAATTAGCATCCAAAACGATAAACCAACAAAAACGTCCATAAATCATAAAATTCTTGTCCGCGTAGAATGCGTTACGACATGTGGGTCGTAAGACGCTTTGAATCTGTACCTACAATCAAAATTACCATGACGACGCCGGTAATAGTTGGCAGACACTCATGCCGCCATGACCATACCAAACAAGTGACCCAGTGACCCACCAAGTCATGTGTCACGATTTAAAGCTGCCAAATTGTATATGCACTTTATGTCTTTATTATGTCTCTACGTAGTTATGTGCCCAAGCAGGATAGGCATTTGAAGGGTGTAGGCCGGTTATAAAGAAGTATTTACGATTCTGTTTTAAATGAAGATTCTGTCACTGTCAGGTGATCGATATAAATAAAATATTATGTAATTCCTCTTCAAGTCGCCACCAAACAAACACCTATCTATATTTATTGTAATTCGTTCTTAAATTGTATCTAAATTAACAAAGTTTTGTGTTTCCCTGAGCCCCCCACATTTGGTGGAGGTGCGAGATTTAAATTAAGTATTAAGTTATAAATAAGCACGTATACAGCTAAATTAAGCTGTACAAGGGCTGTATAAGCGCTTATTCAGCATGTGTGCTACTTGGGTATACTTGGGTAAGTGGTATGATAATAAACAATTATTGTGTACTAAGTCGAAGTATGGCAATATTCAGTGTTTCATAAAAAAAAAACGAAAGAAAATATAAATACTGTAATGTTTTTTAAGCCGAATGTGGAGTTTTTGCGCTATAATAAAGTTGCGGTGAAATTTTTTAATAAAATCTTAGATTTAAGTAATCTAATAAGAAATTCTTACGAACCGCTCTGTTCGTAGGTCGTTTCTAATCGGTAAGTCTGTAGGTACAGTGCTAGTAATAGGTAGGCCTAAACCACATAACACCAAAAACAGTACAAAACCCAGTAACCCAGAAAACAGCAGATTCGAGCATTCCGAGTGTATCTCACGTACATCGGCAAACATGCGTGTTGTATAAGTGGTTAATATTTATTTATTCACCAATGAGTGTCTTTGTAAACACATTGTTTCGTAAATTGCCTGTTAGTTTGTTTTATTGGCGTTTGCTGAATGTTTGGCAAATATATAAGACGTTCAAAAGACTGCTTTGTATTTTTGTGCCAATGGCTTTACGATCCTAACATACAATATTGTAGATGTGTGAAAAATGTGAAGCATAAAATTTTACTGTGTTAGGTATGTACCACTTGTATTTTTTCATTCGACGGTATTTTTTGGTCTCGTTTAATATAAACTATTTTGGTGACAAGATAAACATAGAATCTAAATAATACCAATTACTCTCCAGTCCACCAGTCGGACCAGCAAGCGCAGCGTAGGACGTCCACCTACAAGATGGACAGATGACCTTATAAAGGTCGCCGGAAGGCGCTGGATGCAGGTCGCTTCCAACCGGTATATATGGAAGTCCAAAGGGGAGGCCTATGTTCAGCAGTGGACGTCCTATGGCTGAGATGATGATGATGACTCTCCAGTAAATATTGAATAATAATGTCAGTTACTATAATATTAAATATCATTTGTAGTGTAATACAGAAAGGACAAATAAAAATCAATAAACAATATTCTTATCTCACTGTCACTACCAACTTATATCTCTGTTTACTTTTTGTTTTCTCCGCTACCCAAAGGATATCACGAAGAGATCGCTTGTTAGTGATAAGTCGCCGGGTACCGTTGTCTCATTTAAGGCTTCTATTGTATTATCTTTCTTGTTGCTGTAGAAATATTTTATATTATTAATTATTATTTAATAATTGTGGTTGTCGTTGTCAAATACGTATCTCCAGGTATCACATTCGAAACCTAATCGTTTTGATTGCAGTTGAGAACCCTATTTCTCAAAATGGCTTCTAAATTATGATGATTTAAGTATAAAAAATAATCTATCCTAATTACTGTGAAATGTGATTAATTGATAATGACTAACTTGAATAAATCTCTACACTCCCCTGTTTTACACTTACAGACAAATTGAGTGTTCCATCCATCACCAGCACATTAAACAAACAATCGAAAGCCAATTAATCCAAGTTTAAACAATCATCTATGACATAACGATAATCGGTATTCGCCGTGTGTCCAAATTGCATCGAGGCAATGCCGACACCCTCTTACATACAATGCACGTAAAGTTGCGCCGCTGCGGCCACGCGGCTATCAGTTGTATGGCTTGTATGATAAGGGCTAGTTTGTGCGAGGTGGAGTAACGTGGCAGTGACTCGGCCTTGTTCGGTGTAAGGATACGTGCCAGTGGGCCCATCATTGACCGACCAGTCTGGCGGTCCGGGCAGTTATTTCCCAAGCTAATATTTATTTATTCTCCTCCTTCGATCTTGGATACCAGTACCCTTAGCATGCGTTTACACTGACCGTACCTATTCACTAGCGAAATGCGCCAACGATTTGTTTGGAGATTTCTAGTTCTATAAAGTAACCGCTAGGGGCGCTGTAGTATTCTCCATATTACAAACCGTTTACTCTGTCGCTAGTGAGTACGGTCAGGTTAACTCATAGTAAGGGTATAGGACTAGGACCTTATTGTGCCGCCCTCAGATGTACAGCCGCTCTCCACAAGGTCCACAATTGCTGTCAGTTAATAAACAAATTAAATTAAATTCTTCAAAGCATTCAATTTCCTCAACCTTTCGACACGGCCATAAATCCATCGTATCGCCTGTCACCCGCCTGATTGTCTCCAATCTGCATGACAATTAGTTGACTTTCGACGTGATGACTTGACGACGCACGTGACAACTTAACTGCCTAAAGGATTCATTACTCCTGAATAAATGAACGAGACGCTTGCTAAATTACTTAAATACCATACGCGTTTACTATGTATGTAAAATAATAATACGAAAATTCAGAGTATGGAATGAATACGGTTGGGACGGGAATAAGTTTTAAGACAGATAAATAAATATCGGACAACCTCACACAAATTTATCCTAAGGTATTTAATGAAAGGCAGGTAACACACTTGTGACTCCTCTGGTGTTGCAGGTGTTTATGGGCGACGGTAATCGCTTTCCATTAGGCGATCCGTTTGCTCGTTTGCCTAAAAAACTACGAGCGATAGTATCTAGTACAGTGTATACCGCCGTACTGAGATGAAAAGGCTACTTTATTGTATGGATTTTCAAACAAAAATGGCGCTTTTTAGCTTCTCCGTTACTTCAAGGGCAAAAGAAACCAGTATCAATCATGTAAGGCTTGCTAAATATTATCTACTATAATAGACAATAATAAAGTTCCCATCCCATAAATGAAACCTAAAGTTCACCGGCAATAAATTTGCTTTCATTATGTATTTGAGAAAATTCTCAATGCATATTTCACATAGGTTACTACAGCTCTGTTACTGCACAGGTCTATAGGTACATATTAATAAGTGTGGGAAAATTATAACAAATAGGTAAGTATTAATTACCAATTATTACATTCATACCTATAATATGTTTACTAAATAAAAAATATATTACTAAACCGTAAGAAACTTATGATCTCATCAAACCTAACTTAACCTATTGGGACCTAAACTATATAATTTCTTAAAGATTGGTTATGTTTTGGAGGAGCAAAAAGACGAAAACGAAATCTTGATTTGTATGGAAAAATTAGCAGTGGTAAAATGCTATTCCACAACCAACTTTTTATTTTCATAAAAATGTTCCTCCTATTTAAACCGCTACCGGTAGGCCTAGTTTGTAATTCAACAAACACAATTCTCAACTTTATTACTGAAATATGAAACGGTAGACCAATGAAAAAACCAACAAAAGAACAGTGTGCGTGTGTCCCAGCAAAATTAATAGTTTCGCAGCTATCGTTAAATTCGCGTCTTTTTTAGGGTTCCGTACCCAAAGGGTAAAAACGGGACCCTATTACTGAGACTTCGCCGTCCGTCCGTCCGTCCGTCCGTCCGTCCGTCCGTCCGTCTGTCACCAGGCTGTATCTCAACAACGGTGATAGCTATACAGTTGAAATTTTCACAGATGATGTATTTCTATTGCCGCTATAACAACAAATACTAAAAATAAAATAAAATAAATATTTAAGGGGGGCTCCCATACAACAAACTTGTTATAGATTATATATATGTATAGGTACGGAACCCTTCATGCGCGAGTCGGGCTCGCACTTGCCCAATTTTATTTTGTACCTAATAACAGTAATAACCCAAATGCAAAAAGTAATAATTTAACCCTTCCCTTGGCTGACATAAACGGTTAAAAAGATTCAGTAGGTAAGGCATAGATTATCTCACTGATAGGTGAATGCTTAGTGCACAGAGCAAGAGGTCTCGGGTTCAATTCCCATTTGCTTCGCGTTGGGAATATTTACAACGCGTACTAATTGACATTAGGTACCTGCTTAAACCAAGCTATTTAATGTGGGAAGTAATCTCATTAATAGTTGCAGGCGGTGTGCTGCATGCATGCAATCATGAAGTCATATTACGTAGTATTATTGCGACAAAATGATGAATATGTTCTATTTCTCATAATATTTGGTAGCGTTAGCGACTGAACCATAGAGCGCGGGAAATGCGTATTTAGATCGGCGCGGCCGCCATAGTAAAAATGTATGGAGGATTAAAAGCACTTTTTTGATAAATCTGGACCTTTAATACCAAACAATAATTGAAATATTTGATGCGGAACATTCATCTTTTTTTTACTGAAAATCAGAATAGTTTTCCATTGTTAAAGTATTAAAAACACTTAATAACGCCTGCTTAACGCTTTATTTACTTAGTTTTCTAGGGTAATATATTTATAATCTTATAATTTTTCCACGGAGAAGTTGTCAACACATTCTTCGAAGTGCTAAATAGGTATATAGTTTAGAAATGGATTAAACAACTAGTGTTGACGTTGTCTACTTAACGGCAACTGCCTATTTTTCACATTTCGCTCGGTGCAGTCTCAAAAGTATTTAAATCTTTGGTATTCTACTACCAATTATTCTGTGTCTCTTTGTCCGTTTTGTAATAATTTAGTTAGTCAATGGTTCATATAGAATGCTAAGCCAAAAGGTCTAAAAACAAAACAAAATGCTTTGTCTTTATATAGTGCTAAAAACGTATTAATTATGTTGTGGGTAGTAGATAGGTAGTCGTCGTAGGGAATCTCTCTGCAAATAGTTAACTGTTTTTTCAACACATAACTGAAATCACCGGCTTTTAATATCTTTGATCGGACACAAATGTAAAAGAGTTGATGTTGAAAATAAAAAGTGAAGCAATATACGATCTACCGATAAAATTTAATACAGATAGACCTTGGATGTAAAAGTCGAAAATGTAACACAATTACAATTCTCAGAAATGTCCTGATTACTTAATATAAACTGTTTTATTTCACGGCGTTCGTGGGTTCAACTATATCTTGAAACTTTTAAGATATTTCTAGAAACTTCGTAACTTTTGCATTATCATCACGTTAATAACCTCAATAGAGTGTCGTCAAACGCTGTAACATTTCTCGGTAAACAATTCGCTATTTCATTACATTCATTAGTGGACTGGCTTGCCAAAAATCGCAGAGTGTGTGTAAGAAATGAAATGTGGGTTAGGCAAACTTCGGGCAGATGAACTTCAATTAGTGAGAAACTGGGGTCAAGAGTCTTGCGCTCGAGCAAATTGCAGCAAATTGGGAAAAATATATATCTTAATATATTAAGTACTCAGCATTTTGTAATTTACTCAGATGTTGTCCTTGGCGAAACAAACGCTGAACTTTCTTTTCAATACTATTGTTGTTTGAGTGCAACTTACACCTTTACAGAAACCATTAATAAAGCTTGAAATGATATCTAACGCCGTCCTCCTTAAGTTTAGGTGTCACATTATGCTAAGGTCTAGGTTGTTGTGTTCGTGTGTCCATTGGCCGTCTGAGCAAGCCCCTACCTCCGGCTCTGCATACAACTTGAATGAGAACTGTACATACTGCTCACACAAACACAATGTCATGACATGATTCACGGTTCTACAAGACGTGTTCCAATATTTGACCGTCTTGACCATGTCCCATATACTTGACACTGACTGCAAAGAAACTAAACTATAAGTCAGTGTCGAAATGCGACTGAGGTCCCGGCGCCCATAAATAGATATTATTAAATTCAAAAAGCTTAGGTGACCATCGATGTTGAATAGTTTCTGGCATATGAAGGTAAGTAAACCTGTCGTATTCAATATTATGATTGCAAGATAACTCATTTCACGACGGTCTGGGTCTTCAAAGCCCATTTGACCCACAACGAAGTTACGAGGTATTGCCGAATTCGCGTGTACCGTGTAACAAAGTCAAGACGAGCGTGTTGCACATGGCGACAGTGACGGGCTAATCATTCTCTTATTTATTGCTGTCCTCATTGGAAGTAATTACTGGTTACTTCATGTTGGCATTTTTAGAGTTACGTGTCTCGAAGGAAAATCGATATTCTTTTGGAAAACGTTACCGTGAAATGCTCAAGTGCTCAGGACACACCACTACTGGTCAAAGGTGTTTCTTAAAAATCTCCATAACGACCAGTGAGCCTACCGTCACGCACCGCTTTCCTGATGTTGATCTGAACGATAAATTTAGGTCCATATTAGGATCAGGTATTCGTGGAGAAATCGGTTTACCCTTGAAATTTCGACAAACTTTTAATCGAATTTTAGTTCAAAGTCAACGTCACGCATTTTTTCATTTGATCGAATATATTCATTACATCGAACAATTATTTAATTGTGCTTTTAAAACACCCATTTTTTATCTGTGTAAATATTATTTACTAGATACTTTATTTCGCAGATCTTTATTTCATATTTAATTATTTTGTTGTAAATTTTACATTGTAGAAAATCATTTCAGTATTTATCATTCTACAACTTCAATTAATTATGTGAGGAATTAAACGCAATGCGAGGGGGATAATAAGCTCAGTTCTGGCGTTTCGTCGTCGTACCTAACCTAACCTAAGTCTGACCTCCCTCCGTCAATGAAATTACAGAAATTATTTGATGTTCTGTTTTAAAATGATTTATTAAATGTAATTTTAAGCATTATTCCTTCTGCCGTTGTTCTAATAATTGTTTTAATAGGTAATGTAATAGAATAGTCGATGAAGCCATAATACATTCATATTCTATGAATCTTTTTCGATGAAATGAAATGAAAAGTTTGTCGAAATTTCAAGGGGCACCCGGAGAAACCACTTTGATTATAACTACTGCTACCTTTATCTAGAGATGTGCAAATCATGTCACTCAAATGAAGGAGAACTATTCGTGATATATATATATATATATATATATATATATATATATATATATAATATATATAACACTCATTGCGTTCATTTCCTTCACTGCATCTAAATATCGACCTATCTAGACTCGAACTGCTCCATCATATCATCATACTCCATTTCGTTCGTGTCTTTCATGTCGTTCAGTAGTTCATTTTAAATGATGTGTCGTAAGAAGTATTAGATAATATCACATAATATGCAAAATTAACACTAATGATGACGTATCTATTGGGAAAATGAATCACATCTCGTCAAAATAATCGATAAATTTTTTGACGTCGTTAATTTATTTAAAGTTTTCATTAAGTCAAATCAGTTCATATTGAGTGGTGAGTGGTTGTGAATGAAAGATATAGTCGTACCTACATTATAGTGAGTTGGTTTTACCGTCAGTGAGTGAGTTACTGACATGAATGAAAAGATATCATTTGAATCACTCACTCGGGAACGACACACCTCTACCTTTATCAGTTAATTTACCAATCGCCTTTCATAATATCTACAGTAACGTGCATTTCCTCAAAATGTGCAAAAAATTGCATAATACTAAGTACCCACTAAGCACGGTTCATAATATCCTGTGAGAACGGTGTCATACCTCTTCATTTCCTCAATAGCGTCTGGGGTTTTGGCATTGGGCATTGGCTAATGGTGATCAGACGGACATACAAACGAAGACACAGTTAATACACCCATAGACCTTAAAACGTTGTACTAAGGTTTATATCAGTTTACAAATGTACAGTTATCAGTGTCTTCGATAGTACACGCGCTAATTCATTTCACGCCTATTAAATTACTTATCTTCTAAACCTGTTCCGATTCAAACAGTGCAATTCAATAGACTACAAAAACGAAGAGGTTCACATGTGGACTGCTGTTATTTAATCAGTACCTATTAGGGTTTCGTAATCAACCAATTAGGTGATTTTTTGTGTGTGGTTTTATTCATAGATAATTTGTAGTAAAAGCAAAGCAAAGTAGTAATTTGGATTAATCACGCAATGGAAAACTGTGAAATGAAATCTTTTTACGAAATATATACTGTCCGCTATCTAGTTTTCCATTTTTATAGTTAAGGTGGTTAAGGTAGGTTGTGAAGATTTAAGCAGTCTACCATTTAATTTCAGTGATTTAGTCAGTATCTTTTCTACTTGGTGGTAGTGCGCTTTGGATATCCCTCGATATACTGCGTCAGAATTTTAAGTCGCAATTGATCTATCGGAATCGTACTTCGTCTTTGTTTTATTCAAGAACATCCAGCATTGCCTGAACCGCATTAAAACTGTTAAACCTTCGATTTATGAACGATGTAACATTGCATTGAGCTGATTTTGTGATAACAGGAGAAATAGCTACGTTACACGCGCATTGGCTTTCTACATTGATAGCGGAAAAGGTTACGCTATATTGGCCAACTTAATATAATAAACTCTATCCAAGAATGCACAATGCACATAGCTAGCATACCTACTTATCCAACACCCGTCGGCTTAGTAATTTATGATATTTGAGTACCTACTACTTCTACTGCACTCGGAAAGGAAAAAGGAAATCTACTCGATACTCGAACTGTGTGAAGAATGTTTCGTATCTCATTGAGGCAAGAAGACAATAATAACATGTGACCGGTCTGGTCTGCTGTTATGCTTGGAGACCGAAGTAATGAAAAACGGAAGTTCTACTGTCACTGATGTCGTTTTAACAAATCAATCGTAGCAAACTGATAGATATAAGTAAGGCTTGACGCCGTGCTAATAATTGGTATATTCGACACAAAATTCATAACAATAACGATAACAGACAGGATAGCTCTGCGTAAAATGTGTGCCCACGATCCGTGCCGCTCTGACTAGCTAAGCCACTTTAATAAACACATCCCTATTTCGTTCCACTGGCAGACACATTGTACTGACTCCCTTTAGGATCTACGCGCCACAGTTTGGACTTGATCATTCAATCGCACGTGCGCGATTCTGCTCTGACGATTACACATTCTATGCGTTCTTTGGGGTTGTTATTTCGCCTTGATCGAGACCGAATAGCTAACCGTAATAAATTACTTGCGCTTTTTACGGTTTGACATTCTTCGGGGTACGATTTTGACAACGATGCCCGATTTAGCAGGTCGACTAATTGCTATCAGAGTGACTGCTGTCTGATCAATAGACAGGAACATCAGATCGCAGTTTCCAATATTTCTTCTTCGAGAATCGCATCTCTAAATAAAGTATGTGTAGACAAACACACGAACAATCCTCTCTATTAAGTATTGTTAGTTACCGAAAATTATGATTATCGAAACTACGCAAACTATAGAAAGTTTTATTTTAGGAAATGACGATTTTTTTCACTGTTTCACCAAACAAAATTAGTTTAAGTTTGAGTTTAAATTGTGGCACATAGCTGCGGTTACTTTTTAATCATGTCAATGTCTCTGAAAGCACGTTAAGTTCACGTAAAATCGGTAGTAGAGGTCAACTGACTACCTCTATGGTCTTAATGACTAAAGATCATGATTACTCATCTTTGAAATTGTAAAAATGTAATCTTTGTCGTTGTTGATACTTTTTACCCGACTATGAAGCAAAAAAATCATAGCCCACTTTTTTCATCGTGGACGAAATTTGCGGGCACCATAGGTCCTGTCTCGTCTAGCTTAGTTCGAGCAGTTACTTGTGTTGTGAGGCTGACCCGCCCGGCGACCTGAATAGCTCGCTGTAGGAACCTGCGCGGCCGCGGTTTTTGTTGTGCGCATGCGCGCGCGGTAATGCGTGCGCACGTTAACGTTAGTTAAACGACCATAGTAAAATAACGATGTATTATGCCTTCCTAGAGTAAGTTCTGTTAGACTAAGATCCCACCGTTTGTATGTAATTTGAATGGGTTTGCTCTTGCCTATAATCGTGATTCGTGCCTGATGGTATTGCATTGATTAAGTCAATAAGAAGCAAGGGCACCCAGAAGATGTCTATACGCTCTGGTTCTGATCGTTTGCAAGGTGAATGAATAAACTAATCGTTTTGTGCGACAAAATGGTATAGCCACAAGAGCCGTTGGCTCGTTTGCCCCTTATGTCATAAAAGAAAAACAAATGTGAATGATATGATGCATGATGGTAATGCATATGTAGAAGTCTGCAAATATCTGTTTTTAATTCAATTTGATCTAAAAATTGCGGTATTTATCAACGGTCTATATGGAGCATCTATATTTTTCCAGTCTTCTTTTGTACGAGTACCTACTAATTAAAAGATAATGTCCTTCTAAACAAAATTAAACGAATGGGCGCAAAAGTAATCACGAGAGTAGTCATTAAAATTTTGGTCGACATCCCATCATTATTGCACAACAAAAAAACTTATCGTACGAATGGCAGACTTAATACCATGAGGCATTCTCTAGTAAGCTTTACTTTATGCCTAAACTTTAATTGAAACCACTTTACAATAATAAACAGATCGGAACAGCATTTTTGCGGTGGGTTCCTGACCTATATGCGTAGATATAGCCTGTTGCGACGCTGCGAAATGAAGAAATGACACACGGAGCAAAATGAGCTTATTACACTGAGACTGAGATACCAAAGGACAAACACGGTGCGATACACTGGGGTTTCATTCTGATCTCCAATCAGACTCAAGTTCAGTCATAAACGGTAAAACTACATTCTAGTATAACTTTTTAATGAAAACATTAAGTAATTATCTTTTCTGACTGGAAGCTTTTTGAGCAATGTGGGCGGCCTTGGTTATCTTGTGGAAGTAATTTATTTGAGCAGTGGCCAACTTTGAGCTTTCTTATGAGTTTTTTATGGATGTTGATACATAGGATAAATATACATACACATTTTGACACGATCCTCTACATTGCAGGCGGAGATCGAACCCACGACCTCTACATACCCGGAGCAGGGCTCTGATCCCTGAGCAACTACATTACGCACATCGCGTGGCCATAAAGCACCCTAAATACCATCACGGTTTGATTTTAAATGTTAAGCGTATTCATCATATTTCCAGGACGCGCGTTTACGCAACATCCCCCGCCCCATTCCTTCTCCAACGAGTGTTAGGACGGCGAGCGAAATGGCGCTGTTGTCAACCAATTAATTAATTATGTATCCAAATTATATCCACAGCGCAGACTTAATATCAGATACGAGTAAGGCATACCTATAGCAAGTCTTTCACGGAAAGCGCAGTGAAGTTGTGGAATCAGTTGCCTTTGTCCCTTAGGAAGTCTCCGGCTGTTGCATCACTTCAGATTAACTTGAAGAAGTTGTGGCTATCCGATGACTTGTGAATTGATTTAATACTAAATTTGTTTACGCAATTTATATGCTGCCGTGCTAAGGTAAAGGGCGACCTTTTGCTATGGAGCTCCATACAAAAAGGTCGCATCTTAGCTTAACAACGCATTATGTATTATACGTAGGTATATATATTATATAAATATATGTGTATTATTACTTAGTTTATGTACTCATAGTTTTATTAAGCATATAGATATCTCGTTTGTACGCTGTGTAGTTTGCCTTTTTTCTTCGAATACATTTCTTCAATTGGTCAAAGGTTAACTGGAAGATATACCTAATAGGGATAAGTTCTCCTTTATACATGTTTTATTTGTTACGAATGTATTTATAACCAGTTGTGTACAATAAAGTGTTTACATAAATACATGAGTCTACAAAATTTTAGCACCAAGTACAGTCGCCATCAGATATATCGCAGCATATTAAGGCGTTCATAAATATCTGAACATGTACTGTAACGCCCAGTCAATAAGAGTCGTGTTCAGATATTTATGAGCGCCTTATATGCTGCGATATATCTGATGGCGACTGTACAAAACTGACTGATAGTTCAATGAAGTCAATGATTCTGCAGACATTATATGTGGATTAGATAACATATTACCAACGACTAAAGCGACATCTAGCGATTTTTTTTGTGCCTTCATCAAACGGCAAGTTTGCAAACTCGAATTAGGGCAGCGTTCTCCCATGCCAGTAGGTACACTTTATAGGGTGCGTCCCATATTATATACAAACATTTGGTATAATTTCAATTTATAAACATACAAAAGATATAATGCACGATGTATATAATAAGAAATACCATATTTTCATGAAATATAAGGCTTGATAGGTATAACATTCAATTCATATAATATCATATGTTATAATGGTTATTTTTTCTAATAATCTTAGATATAATATGTATTTTGTATAACAATCATGACATTTAATATAATATCATTTGAAATATCTATCATATAAAATAATATTATATATGACATATCTAGTACCATTTTATAGGAAACACCCAAATACTCCGAAATATTTTAATCCGAGTTTGCTTATTAATTATTCCTAAGAAATAAAATTCCGATCGTTAAAAACCACGAAATTTAATATTCCGAATTTCAAGTCCGAGTTTTTTTATTTCCGTGAATTATAACATCGAAGAGCCCGACCTGGCTCTAGCCCGAAAAACAGAATTCCGATTTAGAATTTTCCGAAATTTCATAGCTTTTTCGGAATTTGAACGTTCGGTGAAATAAACTTTCGTATTTTCAATCATCGCAGTTTTCACTTTTAAAACTGATAAATTTCAGATTTTTGAAAATCGGAATAAGCAAAATCGGAATTAAAAATTTCGGAGTACCTACTTACCTATATCCTGTAAGAGCGAAACGAGCGCAGGCAAGGCAGGTAAAGCAGGTCCGACTTGGCTTAAGTTAGGTACGACGACGAGCGAAGCGAGGAGGAGTGTTAGGTTGAACTGAGACCCTAACGAGCGAGCGAAGCGAGCGAGCCGCGCGGGTCTGACTTGGCTCACGATTCCTAACATTACCATTTTTCACCTTAAGGCCGATCCGACTTGGCTTAGGTTAGGTACGACGACGAGCGAAGCGAGGAGGAGTGTTAGGTTGAACTGAGACCCTAACGAGCGAGCGGAGCGAGCGAGCCGCGCGGGTCTGACTTGGCTTACGATTCCTAACATTACCATTTTTCACCTTAAGGCAGATCCGACTTGGCTTAGGTTAGGTACGACGACGATCGAAACGAGGAGGAGTGTTAGGTTGAACTATGACCCTAACGAGCGAGCGAAGCGAGCGAGCCGCGCAAGTCCGACTTGGCTTACGATTCCTAACATTACTTATTGTACCTTAAGGCAGATCTGACTTTGCTTAGGTTAGGTACGACGACAAGCGAAGCGAGGAGGAGTGTTAGGTTGAACTATGACCCTAACGAGCGAGCGAAGCGAGCGAGCCGCGCAGGTCCAACGTGGCTTACGATTTCTAACATTACTTCGATTGCTTCGATGTTTCGAGTAAATGTATATTATATGTAATACTAATTAAGTGTTTTAAATGTTATACCACTAGATGATTATATACAATGTCATTATACCTACAGTTCATTATATACGATGTAAATATGAATTTTATTGTTATATGTTTCGTTCAGTATACAAATTGAATATTATACCAATTAAATTTATTCCAATTGAACCTATGTCTAATGAGTGTTATATCTATTGTTTATATATGTTCTATTACTTACCCCACTTTATATAATTGTAAACGAGTTATACGCGTTGGCGGCTAACTGTGCCCATACAGGAGGGCTAGCCTACAAGGCGGTTACGGCTTATGACATCACGTCTAGATATTCTGTTAATCCAGTGACACTAGCTGCATACGAAGTAGTGTTGTAATGGGCATAGAGGTACTTATTTGATGTTTGTTTTTATGACTATTCATTTATTAAATTAAATTAAACTAGTGTCTCTGTGAGCTGTCGACCTCGCGATTATTTCTCGAAATGACTGAAATACGAAATTCATTATATCTTCAACCCCAACACCTCCACCAATTTGAAATATTTCGAAAAACCGACTACTAAAATATATACCTACATAATTATTGACTTTGCTCACAAAATTTCAAGAGAATCATTTGAGAAATGCCTGTAGACGAGAACTGCTGAAAATCTGACAATAAGTTTTAATTAATAAATAGTCCTGAATGAATGAGTTGTTTGAATGGCGAGTGGAAAACGCGTTTTGAATCACCCACAAGAGAACTAGTGATCTGTTGAAGGGTTCGGCAGCTCGTTACCGTAAACAGCTTAGACCGGCCCAGAATAGCTTTCATTGACGCAGGCGTAGTGTCAGTTATGGGGCAGCGCATAACATTTGGTTTAATAAAAAAATAAGGGGCTGGCGAGAGCCTCACAGCTGACGGCTTGCTTACTCCGGCTCCTCACTATCGCGAAGTTGACCGAGGCGCAGTTAGCCACCCGTATGTCAGAAAGACGTTTTCGGAACTACATAAAAGGAGCTCATGCGGCTATCACACTTTCCTAAATTAGTCACTGACGAGAGGGATGTAGCAACATGTGTGACACGTATGGTGATAAATTCATCTCAATCCTTCGTATTGCTGCATCGTTCTCGTCGTGACTAATTTAGGATACATCAGCCATCCGACAACCTGATATTCAGAGGTCTTGGCTTGCTCTACGTGTATTAATTAGGTTTTACGGTAAATTAAAATAAAAATGTATTATTTTAGAATGATTCTATGTAATAATTAATTTCCAATAACAATGACAACGCGCATTTTTTTATACTTAAAAATTATGAAAAATTACCATCAACATTGGCCGAGCGAGTGAAACGAGCGAAGCGTCTCCGTTACAGCTTGGCCAAAAAAAAAATCGCATGTCGTCCGGATCCGGGTGTTAGTATCTCGGGCTGTTTTACCCTACAAGTCGCTTTTTTCAACGGATTCTCATGAAAATTAGTGAGTAGGTTCGATAAGTAGGTACTTTATGTAGATTTTTTTGTCCATTCAGCTTTTAGAAATTTTCCAAAAAGGCTGAAATATGGGGGTTGAAAACGTAAAATGACAAATTTCAGGCAAACTTGCGAACTTGCTTGTCTTCAGCTCATATTGTATGAACGCAAAACCGCAATCGGGAATTAGGCTCACAGATAAACCATGTACTTAATTATAATTATAAAATATGAAGGCAGACCTAGATGCTGTTATTAACTACTTTAGAAAATTGCAGTTTTAATTGCAACAATGCATTTAAAATGTTAATATATTAGCGAAAATATTTATTCTATTATAAAGTTAGTTTTTTTTTTTATAGGAGGTAACACTCACCGCGTCCCGTAGGCTTAAGGCACTGGTGTTGAACGCCAGTGCGGTGCACTCGCTCAACAGGAGGAGTATTCCCAACAACATGTCTTCATCACGACACTACACTTCATACACTAAATAACCTAACAAAAAAAATCTAAATTAACAATACCATATCACATTTTTCAATAAAAAAAATAAAGGATTGTTTTTGGACGCGTCCTGACGCGGACGGCGCTTGGCGGGAAAATGTTTGCGCGTGCGCGCTCGCGCCCGAGCGGCCATGTTTCACAATCGAGAATGCTCCGGCCTCTGGGGCCTTTACCCCCGCGATAGGCTAGGCTGGGCATTACCCACGTGCGGTCATTGTAGCGATAGCCCTACAATGTGGCGTCTACAGGATTCTTGAAGGTGGACAAACTGGAGCAGATTTGATTTGCTTTTTGTTCAAAAGCCACTTGCATAAAGCTTTGTATGATGACATGAAACCAAATGACTGAGTGACTGACTGTTGAGTTTCTTTCGGCGTTTCTCCTCAATAGTGGTCCCCTGTTGATATACCGGTAGGTTCAAACATGTAAAAGTGCCCTTGTGGCCTACTTGCAGAATAAAGTTCATTATTTCATGATTCTTTCATTACAATAGGCCGGTCGACAGGTACCCTCGACTCGATAAATTATACTGGAATTTGATTGTTTTTTTTTTTTATAGAGACAACTATAAATACTTCAACAGCTACACTGACACGATTTTGACTCATAAATTGTTTATGATGAATCATTTTTTTTACTCAAACACCAAAATTAATCTGGTTCTCTTTCTTCTTCCACGTACCTACTCACTGTACATACAAACACACTAAGATAAACGATTTCGTGCAGTTTTATTTATTGATAATTAAATGACCACTGACTAACGGTTAACGATGATAAGATATTCGCTAACCATCTAGTTAGTTATAAACAGTAAACTAGAAATGTTATGGCCCGTTTATGACGGCCATATAGCAATCGAGAAAACTAACTTGGTGCGCTTACTCATATCAAGTAGTAAGTGCTTGACATGTTAAGATAGTTACTAGCATATACTGCTTGATAGCCTGATACTGATCGCGTCTCTGATGACCGAGCAAAACTTGGTTGAGGAAGGGCCCTTCATTTGATCGGTCCATCTGGTTGGGGACACCGTTCCCGGGCTCGTTTGCCCTCAGTGTTCCCAACAAGCATCAGCATTTCAAGGCTTTCATCTTCCATCGTTTTTATGTGGCCGCAGTAAGTCAATACACCCTGCTGGCAAATGATTATCAATAGGATAGGAACATTTCAAAGGCAAAGCTGTACGTAAATATAGACGTTGATTAAAAATTAGCAATGCTAATACTAAAGACAATAGACGCATCGATAAAGTTATGCAACCATTGCAATGTGCATGACGATATTTTTGGGATTCATAGAGTAAAATTATAGGTATAACTATGTGACACGGGGTCACAGGGCTCTATGACAGCGATGTAATTATGTAACGGTAACGGTACGGTATGACTAAGTATTCAACACAGTATTTTGACATATATCGGTACCTTAGAACACAATCGTAGGTACTAACTTTTCGGAAAAAGTAGTTGCAATTAGGACGTTAGTGCACGAACTCTAAGAGGTTTAAAGATAATTGGCAAAATAGATACCTAATTGTAATTTGTACGAATTTGAACTAAGGTGTCGATAGAACGCAGGTTTCCCATAGATTTTTATTGTTTTACAATTTGTTTTGCAACATAGATAAAGTTCAAGTCCGAAAGCTTAGGTATATACCAAAAGCGGATTTGTCGTTTTTGTGATCCTGAGTAATTAAGTAGAGATGAGAAAAGAGAATGTAAGTAGGCATAGAGGTTCATATACTTAGTTATTATCTTAGTTATCATGTTATACTCAACTTACGCCGCTCTAAGGGAAATTGTGCAAATTGGTAACCAGTAAGTAGTTATTGTGCAATTTATGTACTTATCATATAATACTTATTTGCAAATATTTGTGTGATGTTCCTGCCGTTCCTGGGTATTGGATATTATTTATATATGTATTTATATATTATGTATATCGTCGTCTAGTACCCATAGTACAAAATTTACTTAGTTTGGGACTAGGCCGATTTGTGTAAGATTGTCCCTATTTAATGATATCCAAATGAAGTTGAAAACTCCTGATTCAGACAGAGGGAGAGAAAAAAAAGTTGATAGCATCTCTGTTTTTGAAGTAGTTGGTGACTGCAATTAATTTGTACCTAATCATTAAGCTCGGCAAGTTCAATGTCGTTTTTCAAATAGTTAAAGTACTGTTTGCGCTACGTGTATTGTGTAATATGGTTGCATATTATCATTCGTTTCTGTTTGGTTGTATGGTGCTGTGATGACAGTAACAAGTGGGCTTTCTTTCTACTTTGTCGGGAGCTTTGTAACCGTGGTTTATGTGAGATGCGCGATGGTCACGTCGTGAATGTGTACTTTGTTACCTCGTGTTTTATGACAGACATGCTGACAAACTAATACATAATGCTCATGTGTGATGTGACATAATATTGTACAATGTTGTTTTTACTAAAGTTAAGGAAAAAATAAACATTAAAACAGCACGTCTAGCGTAACTGTGACACGCGATCTGTCGCGCAACAAGTGCAATCAGTCACTTTCCTTTTAATACTGTGCGAGCGTGACAAAAGATGCTGAATCGCGCGACAAACGAAGTCACTGCAAAAGATGCTAGCCCTGCTAAACAAACCTCTAGCACAACTGTCAAACGGATCGCAGAATGGATAACGTACCTAATGTGATAACCCCATTAGGTACGTTATCCATTCTGCGATCCGGTTACGCAGAACCGAACCGCTGACGAGTATATTTATTTATTTAACATTAGTGTCCTAGAGTGGAGACCACGAACGACTCGCCCTGTGGGACGGCCCCCCGCTAGGTTGACCGACGACCTGAAAAGAGTCGCGAGAAACGGATTGATGCGGAAAACGGAGGACCGATTATGGTGGTGCGAATTAGGGAAGGCCTATGTCAGGCAGTGGACCACCTTGGGCTGATGATGATGATGAAAAACAATCTACCCACCGATAGCATTAGTACACCTACTTTATAATAAAAACAAGTTCATTCAGTTACATTGACACTGGAATTGAGAACGATTAAATTTTATTACGTTCAAACCAGCTCGAATTAATTATAAGTTAAATTCTTACGAATGATGCATTGTAAGATATTGATGTAAACTTACAGAATTTTGACACATTTTCATAACAAATCAGAATCACCGCTCGATATACCTAACTACCGATATGTATCTGCTCTATGTATGTAAACACTTTATTGTACATACACACAGGTTATAAATACAATGATATTAAATATGAAAAAGGCGAACTTATCCTTATTAGGGATCTCTTCCAGTTAGCCTACTCTTAGGACCCCTTACGTCTCAGCAAATTGTCAGAAAGAATTTTGATACGCGTTGGTTTCGGTCGGTTGGCGTTTTCCAAAAGTCCGGAACACCGCTGAGCGGGCGCGGCAATGCACACGAGCAATTTACATAAATCATATTCAACACTTCGAAAATAGCAATCAATTTGGTGAAAGAGATGTTTTATTTGTCCAATCGTTTCGTATTAACTTCCATACACCAGTAGCATTCCTAATAAGGAAACGTCGCAAATAAACCTGTAATTTATTATAAACTCACGATTACTAGGAACGCCTAAGACATTACACATCAAAATATAGGTTAGCTTAGTAATTATTTGCTTATCTCCAACTGACTTACTGGGTATTACTCACAATCTATCTGTTCGTGTTTATAGAGCATGGTAGAGCAGGACCGACCTAGTTTGTATGGTCGGTGGCGGGCTTACAGCCGGTTTGATATGGCCTCCAGCGAGGGATGTGGAATTGTAAGGCTGCGATCATTTATTTTCTCTGAGTTAGATTGTGCCTTACTTTACGACTCGAGTGCAGGAGGCCCTTCCGGTCAAGAGATGAGATATGCAACTGAAGACAAAGAGACAATCTGTATCGGTCTCATCGGTGCCGTGTTTACCCCTAGGCCGACCAGGCCCGGCCCGAGGGGCCCAGCCAGTCTACGGGACCCAGTCCCAGAAGCAGGAATTACACCATACTTGGGCCAATTTTTATTTTGTTGTCGATTTACTTATTTTTTATTTTGAGGTCTGAAATTTCCATAAATTTTTTGTAACTCAATAGAATTTTTTTTAGGACATAGGTACCGTGAAATTGGGCTTACCTTGCCTTGATCAGAATAAGCAACTTGTGAGTTGGTATCACCAAATTTGATTAAAATCTGAGAAAAAAAAGAAATCGTCAACAAAATAAAAATTCGCCCACTTAAATTCTCCTTATTTATCTGTTAAAATACTACTACCATTTTATTTGCTGAAAGCGTTTTGAGATACGGGTGGAGGCCCCAAATGCTAAGTGCCTAGGGGGCCCTGGCCTTCTAAGTCCGGGCCTGGGCCTCATCTGAGGTCTCATGTTATGTATTTGCGACTATGAACGTGCCAGCTAAAAGTCACGGCAAATTCTTTCGACAGCTGAGCCGCGTGACTTTTCGTTAGCTTATGTTACTCGCTTCCATTTTCTTAAGTTACTGACGTTAATGTGAGGCCGTGAAGAAACGTGTTTGTTGTAGCTTAAGTACATATATACTTGCTATACAAAAGAAAACTAGCGTAACTAGCGTAAATGTTTTCAGAGTTCGTTCGCCTGGCAGATTGTACACATATTCTGGGATAAAAATAGGCTATACCTAAATTACCGAAATTCGTAGCCATAGTAATAGTAAATCTGGGAAATGCGCAGGACAGAAAAGAAGTACTTAGATATTGATATAAGTATCTAATCGCACTCTCAGACCTATGCCTATACAAAGGGACTATGGAACAACTCAGTAAACACACATTCGCATATGATGTTGGTGTATTATATATGCACCTATAATATTGACTACCCAGGATTTTTCGTTCTTTCTCGATTGAGATTGAGCAGCTCGGTTCGAGCATTAGGTACCTTCAATCTAAACGCTACTTTAGTCTAGATATCCAGATCGAATCGTGCAGCATTCCAGCGCCTAAATTAGACGAAAACCTACTCCCATGCAACATTGTGCAGTAATTAATACGGTGACATAATGATCCCACGTTTCGCAACGCATTACCGCATACCCCCGTTTGCACTAAGTTTGCACCTCGTAAGTATTCGTCACTATAGACATCAAGTGCATACTTAACATAGCCGGGTAGTAGAAAGCCCTAGCGTGCCTTAAAAGTCTGCACGTGAGACGAATCGGTGCGTTCGTTATTTAATCATGTCACGTCGAAATTAGGTGGGAACGCAATACTAATAGGTATCTGAATGTTTATTGCATTTGAATGATGCCCTGCGCTGTTCCGGATGTTTTAATCGGAAAGGATAGGTTTAAAGGTTCGCTAGAAAGTGCAGGAGTGCAGAATAAACTCCTGGTTAAAAGGGTGGTTTGTTAGTGGATTAGTAGGTATATTAAGTAAGTTCCCAATAAATCAATTGGTGAATAGTCAATTTAAACAACTACTTCGGCAAACGCAATATCTTCTATATTAAAAAAAAACCGGCCAAGAGCATGTCGGGCGGGCCACGCTCAGTGTAGGGTTCGGTAGTTGCCCATCCTTCACAATAGACGGGTTTAAAACCGCGGTTTTAAGTCAGAGATTTAAATTACAAGAAAGATTTCAAGATCTATAAAAAAGGTCGTAAACGCCAAAGAACCTACGTCATTTTAAAGAAAATTATGAAATTTTGCGATAACTCTAAAACGGCTTGACCGAATTTATTCAATATAGTTTTCATTAAAAGTACTTATAAGGCCTCATGTTCATGAATTTTTCCATAATGTTTTGACCCGTGGTTGAAAAGTTAGAGGGGGGGACACTATTTTTTTTATTTTCGGAGCGAATATTTACAAAACTGCTGACTTTGTCAAAAAATAATGTTTGGAGACCCCTATTATTTTTAAAAGACCTATTCAATGACATCCTACACACTAGTGTCGGAACGAAAAATAAAAATCACCCCCACTTTAGGTGTTCGGGAGGTACCCGAAAAAAAGTTTTTTTTTTAGTTTTTATTTTACCGTTTTGTCGGCGTGATACATACACATACTCATACCTCAGCTTTCTAGTACTAATGGTCACGGAGCTAAGCCGCGGACGGACGGACAGACGGACAGACGGACAGACGGACAGACATCCATGGCGAAACTATAAGGGTTCCTAGTTGACTACGGAACCCTAAAAAGGAGAGTTAGGGAGGAAAGTTGCGGAACTTTTATACTTGATCACTTCATCAGCCCGCAGTTAGTGCGATACCAATTTAAAAAGGTACCTACTCGCCAAGTCTGAACGATCACCTCTCGAAGTCTTGACATATCATTGCTTTTACCATAATTGGTATTAGTATGGGCCTTTAATGAAGTTGCATCGGCGTAGTTAGACGCGAATACAATACTAATAAAGCATTTTAAATGCTTAGAACGTGTGAATGAGTGACAGGTAGTCTATAAATTCTGGCAATGATGTTTTGTATGCATGGACGCAACAGTCTAGTTGTGCTCTAACAGTTTAACGTACTAAATTAAAGGTTTTTTAGGGTTCCGTAGTCAACTAGGAACCCTTATAGTTTCGCCATGTCCGTCTGTCCGTCTGTCCGTCCGTCCGCGGCTTGGCTCCGTGATCATTAGTACTAGAAAGCTGAAAGTTGGTATGAGTACCTATGTGTATGTATCACGCCGACAAAACGGTAAAATAAAAACTATAAAATAAAAATTTTTTTCGGGTACCTCTCGTAACACCTAAAGTGGGGGTGATTTTTTTTTTTGGTTTACCTAACCCTAGTGGGTGGGGTGTCGTTAAATCGGTCTGTTAAACATAATAGGGGTCTCTAAACATTACTTTTTGATAAAGTCAGTAGTTTTGTAAATATTCGCACCGAAAATAAAAAAAATTGTGTCCCCCCCCTCCAACTTTTCAACCACGGGTCAAAAAAATATGGAAAAATTCATAAAAATGAGGCCTTATAAGTTACTTTCAATGAAAACTATAAGTACCTATTGAACAAAATCGGTCTATCCGTTTTTGAGTTATCGCCAAATTTCATATTTTTTCTTTAAAAGGACGTAAGTTGACTTCCAGAAGGTAATAAGTAATTACAGTTACTTTGGCGTTTACGACCTTTTTAAAGAACTTGAAATCTTTCTCGTAACTTAAACCTCGGGCTTAAAACCGCTGTTTTAAGCCCGGCTCTTGTGAAGGATAAGCAACTACGGAACACTACACTGAGCGTGGCCCGACATATGCTCTTGGCCGGTTTTTACTCTCCCTTAGCCAAAGTTCCTAAGAAACTGTTTGAGCCGCGATTATCCATTTAATTGGACTATTACATTAATTGACTCAACGCACCCAAGTGGTCTGTCTAATCTAAATTTAAATGGTGTAATGTCGAAAGCTCCTCTAACTTAATCTTCAGCGTTTATAAGATGATTATTTCGTCATTGGTCATCTCCGCAATAGATAGGTAGAAGTAGAATAATGAATGATTAATATTGACCCCAGACTTCAGTCTGATCCTTACATAGCCACTGTTATTGTAACTTGCTCTTCTGTTGTGTTAATAATCGCCAAAAACGACGTTAGAAACGCGCGGTTAAAACGCTCGAAACGCGCCTAGATACTATATATAGAACTTCTTATAAGAATAATAAATATCGAGATTGTGATGCCATTCATAGAAGTGGTAGTAGAAATAGAACATAAAAGTTAGGCACAATATAAAAAAAAAATTAACAAAAAAAAGAACCGACTTCAGTAAAACTAAAAAACCAAAAATAACCCATTCAAGTACAGATTACATTTGACTCACCCTTCGAAGTCGATCCCAAACCACTCAGTTCAGTTCTTATATTTATAGTTATATTATAGTCTACGCGAGGTTTGGCACCGACTTCGAAGGGTGAGTCAAATGTAATCTGTACTTGAATGGGTTATTTTTGGTTTTTTAGTTTTACTGAAGTCGGTTCTTTTTTTGTTAAAAATTTTTTTTTTTTGCTTTTTAGTGGTTCGAGTTCAGTTTCCTTAGACCAAATCCTATTTACTGAATGTAAATTCTTGACTTTATCAATAAATTACCGAAAGCGCCGTACATGTCCCTATAACATTTGAAGAGTTCCCTCGATTTCTCCAAGATTCCATCATCAGATCCCGACTTAGTGCCATCGGGACCAACTCGGAGTTATACCCTTTCGATAAAAAAAAAAAATTGAAAATCGGTTCACGGTTGTCGGAGATATCGAGTAACACACATACAAAAAAATAAATAAAATTAGTTCGAATTGAGAACCTCCTCCTTTTTTTGAAGTCGGTTAAAAAATGTTTCTATTAAACTAACAAAATATTGTTATTTACTGTGCCTTACACCTAGCAGCTTTAAAATGATCTTAAACACACTAAATGATGTCATTCGCATCGCAGCTGTCAAACTGACAGATACAGATGTGTCATTTCGGTACGACGATACGGCGTACAGTTTTCTTTTGATTTGTGTGGGTTTTGGAATATTTTTGTTACACAAAACCTTAAAAAAATATACGGGACATCATGGCTTACTTAACTCAGCCGGATTACGTGAAGTATAAATGTTCCTGCGGTCAATTGAAGCCTATAACCAGTCTTTATTTCTGTCGACACTGCCTGAAAATACGCTGCGGATTCTGCATTTGTCATGAGGTAACAGACTGTTCAAATGAATAAAAACACACTTAAAATATAATATCAAATCCTAATCTTTCCAACAGTGTTCAGGAATGCATGCCACTTATTCTATAGCAAATTTTAGTTGCTGTGTAAAGTATGTCGCCTATTTGTTACCAAACCTAGGACACACCTTTGCTTTTAGAGGCTCCCATGTTCCCATTCTGTAACAATGGGTTGCGTTGCGGATTACAAGACCTACGAAAATGTTGAACCATCAATCTGTTCTAGGATAAGTTTTCTTATGCTATTAAAATTGGCTTAAATCTTTGTATACATCATTGTATAGGTGGTCTATGTAAAGCTAGTAACGTTTGGCTGTAGCAGGTAAACATTTACCTAAAGGTATTATTTTAGTGCTAAAATGGGAATGTTCTTGAATCTGATGATATGCTTGCTGGCAAGTAATCATAAGCTGTGATAGTGAACATATGCAATAAATCTATTTAGTTTTGTGCCGGTCTGAGAATTTATGGATTAATTTTGAAATATATAAGAAATGTTGTAGAGAACATTCTCTCTCCATACAAATCAGTATTAGTTTCACATACTGGACAATTCTAATTCTGTTTAAAAATGAAATATGTAGAAAATAATGCAACATTAAAGTTTCAAGGATTGTATTGAATAAGAACCTTAATAAAATAGAATACTTACCTAATAAAAAAATATTCCTATGTTATCTGATACCCTAAATATCAAATATGATCCACATTTCAAGCACCATTCAGTTCAGTTCCATTGAATATAATGTTATTATTGCAGGTGGACTCCCACTACTGCGCATACTGTTTGGAGAACATGCCTTCATCTGAAGCCCGGCTGAAGAAGAACCGCTGCAGCAGCTGCTTCGACTGCCCCAGCTGTTTCCACACCCTCTCCACTCGGGCCACGCTGGCCCAACCACGGCAGGCTCCAGACCCTGCAGCTGGTGATCAGAAAGTTGGAGACGCTAAGCAGGCCAAACGGGTGTACTACTTGTCTTGCTTTAACTGCCGGTGGACTGCTAGAGATGTTGGGATTCCAGATCAGCCTGTAGGTGAGTGAAAACTCCAAAAACTTACCTAGCGGTTAGTTACCTAAACACTCTAACCAGGCATACATAAATTTTTGTTGTTGAAACTATGGAAACAATTGTTTGTTGGTCTGTTTCAAGGCATTACTAAAACATACTTTGAAAGAGACTGGAGAACAATCAGAAAATTAGGACTTTGGTATTCTCCTTATAGCATCAGGAGGTTGGCCGGAGCGGAGCAGCCCTCACGCCACCCGCGTGAACCAACTGTTAGACTATTACAAGGCGATTGTGCAGCAGGAGAAACAGGATAAGTTGGAAAGAGAGAGGAAGAAATTCGCCATCCGAGGGAAATACATCACTTTGACGGTAAGTAAATTAATTCTCTTGCATAATCTCGACACATTCTGTTAAATTTTGTGGATGAAATCTTCAAATGGTCTGAAAATTGTTGACAAAAAATCTTTATTACCTAGTACAGTCGCCATCAGATATATCGCAGCATATAACGTGTTCATAAATATGTGAACACGACCCTTATTGACTGGGCGTTACAGTACATGTTCACATATTTATGAACGCCTTATATATATATATATAAGATATATCTGATGGCGACTGTACCAAGTGATAGGATCACCAGTTTTCTAAGGTCTGTTTTATTAAATTTGAGTTGTTGACCAGTTTGTACTCTAAAAAAAATTGTATTTTCTTATGCAAATAGACTTGATTTGAGCTTGTTCTTACAAGTGAAAACAGGTTTAATGCTTACCCAAAAGACACCTGGCCTCGGTAAAGACAAGATTGTATGTGCATTGACAGGATAAGACAGGTTTGACGGGCGCCATGGCGCGCAGCATCGCGGGGCTACCGAGCGCGGAGAGCTCCAGCCTCGCGCTCGCCGGCTTCATCCCAGCAGTAGCCAGCGAAGAAGTCGACGAGCTTCCAGAAGATGCGTTCACTAAGGAGGTCAACTTGAAGCAGAGTGAGTGATACTGTTAGCTTAACTCTTATAGCGACTTGATGGGGTACTGAAAAGAAAACATTTATTAAACTCAACTTGACGCAGAGTGACAGTGGAGCAAGAATCACGCGACAGGAGCTGCGGTAACCGTACAATATTAGCCTATGCAGCAATGCTAGTGCTAGGTTCGCCGAACAACCAATGAAATTTAGTCTCAGACAGTTTTTGCAAAGATGAAAAGAGAGAATTTTCTGTGAGTTTTATTCTGTGTAGAGGAAACTAGCTTCACTCCGGCCTTCACTCCGGCTCCGGTGAGTGTGACGGCTACAGTATCGATGTGGTCTGACGAGCGAGCGCGGATCGCATTCGTTGAAGTGTATTAACAATGAGAACGTGTTGTAAAGCGTTCGAGCAACTCTCTCTCTCTAGCTGTCTCTCTTTTTTATCTTCGTTTATAGTTTCTTTCCTTAGTTTTTATTTACAGCGTGACGAAAGCGACGACCATTAGGCCTGCTGGAGCGACTGAACTGTGCCCTATGCATGTATCTCCCCTTTGAACTTTATTCTGTTATTTAACTCCTATGTTGTTGTGGCCAGGGGTTACAAAATAAACTAACGTTTAAATATTTCATTAGCAAACCTAGACTTTTGAGAATATTACACTTTTCGCCTGTTTAATAAATCACTACTAAAAATCTGCATGATTTGGTATCGGAGAAAAACACGAGAAATAAGACAACTGAGCTTATTTTGATAACCAAAACTTTTCTTTAAGTACGATTAACAAAAAAGATCACCCACTTGAGTTTATTTCTCTCTTCTCCACAGCGGTCTCCTCTTAGAAAATGCCTTTAGATTCATATTCAGGCTTGTAAAAGTGCCCTTGTGGCCTACTTACACAAGAAATGAAGTGTTTGTATTGATGTGTGGTCGTCAGTAACCAGCATGCCGCAGCGCCTGGCGGCGCCGGAGTGGCAGCCGACGCAGGTGGCGCGCCTGCACCCGCTCGCCAAGCTGCTGAGCGTGAAGCGGTCGCAGCGGTGCCGCCAGTGCGACCACAACCTCACCAAGCCCGAGTACAACCCCGGCTCCATCAAGTTCAAGATCGAGCTGCTGGCCTAGTGAGTAGTGACACGAGTAGCCTAGTGAGTAGTGACACAGGTGCCGCGCCTGCACCCGCTCGCCAAGCTGCTGAGCGTGAAGCGGTCGCAGCGGTGCCGCCAGTGCGACCACAACCTCACCAAGCCCGAGTACAACCCCGGCTCCATCAAGTTCAAGATCGAGCTGCTGGCCTAGTGAGTAGTGACACGAGTAGCCTAGTGAGTAGTGACACAGGTGCCGCGCCTGCACCCGCTCGCCAAGCTGCTGAGCGTGAAGCGGTCGCAGCGGTGCCGCCAGTGCGACCACAACCTCACCAAGCCCGAGTACAACCCCGGCTCCATCAAGTTCAAGATCGAGCTGCTGGCCTAGTGAGTAGTGACACGAGTAGCCTAGTGAGTAGTGACACAGGTGCCGCGCCTGCACCCGCTCGCCAAGCTGCTGAGCGTGAAGCGGTCGCAGCGGTGCCGCCAGTGCGACCACAACCTCACCAAGCCCGAGTACAACCCCGGCTCCATCAAGTTCAAGATCGAGCTGCTGGCCTAGTGAGTAGTGACACGAGTAGCCTAGTGAGTAGTGACACAGGTGCCGCGCCTGCACCCGCTCGCCAAGCTGCTGAGCGTGAAGCGGTCGCAGCGGTGCCGCCAGTGCGACCACAACCTCACCAAGCCCGAGTACAACCCCGGCTCCATCAAGTTCAAGATCGAGCTGCTGGCCTAGTGAGTAGTGACACGAGTAGCCTAGTGAGTAGTGACACAGGTGCCGCGCCTGCACCCGCTCGCCAAGCTGCTGAGCGTGAAGCGGTCGCAGCGGTGCCGCCAGTGCGACCACAACCTCACCAAGCCCGAGTACAACCCCGGCTCCATCAAGTTCAAGATCGAGCTGCTGGCCTAGTGAGTAGTGACACGAGTAGCCTAGTGAGTAGTGACACAGGTGCCGCGCCTGCACCCGCTCGCCAAGCTGCTGAGCGTGAAGCGGTCGCAGCGGTGCCGCCAGTGCGACCACAACCTCACCAAGCCCGAGTACAACCCCGGCTCCATCAAGTTCAAGATCGAGCTGCTGGCCTAGTGAGTAGTGACACGAGTAGCCTAGTGAGTAGTGACACAGGTGCCGCGCCTGCACCCGCTCGCCAAGCTGCTGAGCGTGAAGCGGTCGCAGCGGTGCCGCCAGTGCGACCACAACCTCACCAAGCCCGAGTACAACCCCGGCTCCATCAAGTTCAAGATCGAGCTGCTGGCCTAGTGAGTAGTGAGTGACACGAGTAGCCTAGTGAGTAGTGACACAGGTGCCGCGCCTGCACCCGCTCGCCAAGCTGCTGAGCGTGAAGCGGTCGCAGCGGTGCCGCCAGTGCGACCACAACCTCACCAAGCCCGAGTACAACCCCGGCTCCATCAAGTTCAAGATCGAGCTGCTGGCCTAGTGAGTAGTGACACGAGTAGCCTAGTGAGTAGTGACACAAATAACCTAGTGAATAGTGACACGAGTATTACTTTGGCACTAAGCCGTGTAGCGACCTATAAAGGTAGCTTACCCCCATTTATTTGGTAGGTATACCACTTTGCATTTCCTACCCATCATCCTCTCGTTAAGTCATTCATAGTGCTCCTACTTTGTGGACTCGAATAACTCCTTTACTTAGTACAGATATTGTAACGCAGACAACAGTGTGTAGCTTTTTTCTTATTCGTCTGTACAACCTGATTCACACCGGTTTGCCTATTTTAGTGCGTTTGAGCACCATTTTCATGGTCTTGAAAAAACAGTAAGCCTAAATATGATGGCTTGTCTAGGGATTTTTTTAACGCCTCGACACTGCTGCATACTCTAACAGCCTTCTCCAGCAAATTACTTCAATTTATTAGAACGCTTCTAAATTACCCTCAAATCCTACAACAATTAGGTACAGAACAGGGCTCCAAGTAAAGTCAAAAGTAAATAAATAAATAAATAAATATTAAGGGACAATCATACACAAATCGACCTAGTCCCAAACTAAGCAAAGCTTGTACTATGGGTACTAGACGACGATATACATAATATATAATTACATTATATAGATAACATCCATGACCCAAGAACAAATATTTTGCACAAATATTTGCCCCGGCCGGGATTCGAACCCGGGACCGCCGACTCAGTAGGCAGGTGTCTACAAACCGAGCCAAACGCGTCGTCAAAATGTTTATTTATTTATTTATTTATTTATTTATTTATTTATTGAAAAACAGGTTACATAACATTACAGTTTACACCAATGCGTCATGAACCGAACAATGTTTATTTTGACGGCGAAACGGCGTGGCCCCGTTGTTTGTTCCGACATCTCGGGTGTTGGATTTGGTAGGTTGCCCCGGAACCGACGAAACACGACACCTTTCGGCCAGAAATCAGCACACGCGATGGTGTCCTGGAGCGGCCGCGGCACGCGCACTACAAACGAGCTGAAGTGCACGTAGTGGCGCGAATGCAACTGGAACACCCTCAGGTCCCTCAGCGAGTAGCCGGTTTTCTGGCGAACATACTGCGTCTCTTCTTCAGCGGTGGCAGTGTGATGCAGGCGCGACACGTACAGCGATGTATAACAGATGTTGTATCTCCTCCGTTCTCCAGCTACCACGTGCCCGAGGTGAAGATAATCTCCTGCGAGATGATCCGCCCCGGCGGCAAGAGTACCCTGTTGCTGAAGCTGGTCAACCCCACCGTGCACGAGATGACCCTGAGGCTGCTGCCGCCGCACCAGGCGCCGCCCGGCGAACAGGAGGACAAGGACACCAGTCTGGAGAAGAGCTTGGACAAGAGTTTGAAGATCGAAAAGGTAACATTTAATACCTTTTTATAATTGACTAGCTGTGCCCCGCGGTGTTACCCGCTCATCCCACGGGAACACTAAATTTATTCGGGATGAAAAGTATCCTATGTCCTTTCCCGGGTCTCAAACTATCTCCATACCAAATTTCATCTAAGTCGGTTCAGCGGTTTAAGCGTGAAGAGGTAACAGACAGACAGACACACTTTCGCATTTATAATATTAGTATGGAAGTATGGATGACGAAAACTTACGTATTTTAAAAGCTTACTTACACCCATCCTAATTAAATTACCATATAGCAGTGTGTGTTGTGTTATTTCTTGAAGATTCGCTGTTATTAGTAGATTAAGTACATGACGTAACAAGGGTGGTAAACGAGAAATTACAAACGAGTGTCTATTAGAATTTTAGCTTTAATGACACGAGTTTGGAATTCCTTTACACCACTCACGTACGACGCTTTTCATCACACTTTGGAGGAAATAAAACAAAAGTAGTAGTAGTAGTCAATACCAATATTACTTACCGCCCTAGGGCGTAATATACGACTTACCGCCTTAGGGCGTAATATACGATTTACCGCCCGGTTTTCTAGCATGTAACCCCTTAGTATGATAAAAATTGCTTACCGCCCTAGGGCGTAATTTACGACTTACCGCCCGCTTTTCTAGCATGTAAACCCTTGTTGACGAGCAAGTGTGATGAAAAGGTTTGAATTCGCAGCAAGAGCCGAGTTGGAATCCCAGAGAGCCGCCTCTGGTGCTGACGCACGTGTCGCCGCCCGCCGCCGCGCTGACGCTGGCGCCGCGGGACGACGCCGCCGAGTACGACGACGACGCCAGGCACGAGCCCAGCCAGTGAGTTGTGTCACTCTACAGTAGGACGACAGACAGCCGCCTCTGGTGCTGACGCACGTGTCGCCGCCCGCCGCCGCGCTGACGCTGGCGCCGCGGGACGACGCCGCCGAGTACGACGACGACGCCAGGCACGAGCCCAGCCAGTGAGTTGTGTCACTCTACAGTAGGACGACAGACAGCCGCCTCTGGTGCTGACGCACGTGTCGCCGCCCGCCGCCGCGCTGACGCTGGCGCCGCGGGACGACGCCGCCGAGTACGACGACGACGCCAGGCACGAGCCCAGCCAGTGAGTTGTGTCACTCTACAGTAGGACGACAGACAGCCGCCTCTGGTGCTGACGCACGTGTCGCCGCCCGCCGCCGCGCTGACGCTGGCGCCGCGGGACGACGCCGCCGAGTACGACGACGACGCCAGGCACGAGCCCAGCCAGTGAGTCGTGTCACTCTACAGTAGGGGCACAGAGAGATTCCGACAGTACACGGAACACAGAGTACGACAGTAATGAAAGACAAGCTCGGCTTTATAGCACCGCCCCTCTCTTTACCTTCGGCGCAAACTGAGATTTTAAGACCCATTATCGAACAGCGATTGTTGGAATCGCTGTATTGGTAAATGAGCATAGGTCGTTCTTGAATCAATGACATAGGTACAGCTTCGGTCCCGTATCACTTGTTTCTGGGATCAATCTTTGGATATTTTTATATAGCCGGGTCCGCACAGAGCGAGCCGCCTCGAATGGCAATTACGCTCACCTAATGGCGCGCTCGGCGAGCCCGAGCCATTTTGTTCGCCCATATGACAGATAAAACATTATGGCGCCGCCGTACGCAATCAGCTGTTGACTTTTAACTTGCTGCTATACGTTGCTACATAATATTTTCCAGAAAAAGCTAATTCAATCCATTTTTTATGTTTAAAACAAACAAATAGCACACAATGTCAAGTTACGGTTATTCCATTTCGCCTAGTGTGCAAGTGTCGCACGCCATTTTGTTTTATCTCTCATAAATTTGACCGTAGCGAAACGTGTACGTACGTGCACACTGCGCGCGGCAAACGACCGAGGCACCTTTGAGACGACAACGGCTGACGCCACGCTGTTGCAGAGATTGCTCTGTGTGGACGCGGCTTATTCGTAAATGTGGCCACTAATTCCAATATATTTCCAGCATAATCCTCTGGCGCAAGTCCAACAAGCTGGCGCTGCGGCTGGAGCTGACCACGGAGCAGTCTGCAGTGGAGGGTACGCGCGCGCAGACCGCGCTCGCCATCGAGTACTCGTACCGCAACACCGTGCCCGCCGCCGCCGCCGCGCACCGCGCCCACACGCTCACCGCCACGCTCTACCTCGACCTCGGCACCGTGGGCGAGCAGGGACTCTAACACTACCATCGAGTACTCGTACCGCAACACCGTGCCCGCCGCCGCCGCCGCGCACCGCGCCCACACGCTCACCGCCACGCTCTACCTCGACCTCGGCACCGTGGGCGAGCAGGGACTCTAACACTACCATCGAGTACTCGTACCGCAACACCGTGCCCGCCGCCGCCGCCGCGCACCGCGCCCACACGCTCACCGCCACGCTCTACCTCGACCTCGGCACCGTGGGCGAGCAGGGACTCTAACACTACCATCGAGTACTCGTACCGCAACACCGTGCCCGCCGCCGCCGCCGCGCACCGCGCCCACACGCTCACCGCCACGCTCTACCTCGACCTCGGCACCGTGGGCGAGCAGGGACTCTAACACTACCATCGAGTACTCGTACCGCAACACCGTGCCCGCCGCCGCCGCCGCGCACCGCGCCCACACGCTCACCGCCACGCTCTACCTCGACCTCGGCACCGTGGGCGAGCAGGGACTCTAACACTACCATCGAGTACTCGTACCGCAACACCGTGCCCGCCGCCGCCGCCGCGCACCGCGCCCACACGCTCACCGCCACGCTCTACCTCGACCTCGGCACCGTGGGCGAGCAGGGACTCTAACACTACCATCGAGTACTCGTACCGCAACACCGTGCCCGCCGCCGCCGCCGCGCACCGCGCCCACACGCTCACCGCCACGCTCTACCTCGACCTCGGCACCGTGGGCGAGCAGGGACTCTAACACTACCATCGAGTACTCGTACCGCAACACCGTGCCCGCCGCCGCCGCCGCGCACCGCGCCCACACGCTCACCGCCACGCTCTACCTCGACCTCGGCACCGTGGGCGAGCAGGGACTCTAACACTACCATCGAGTACTCGTACCGCAACACCGTGCCCGCCGCCGCCGCCGCGCACCGCGCCCACACGCTCACCGCCACGCTCTACCTCGACCTCGGCACCGTGGGCGAGCAGGGACTCTAACACTACCATCGAGTACTCGTACCGCAACACCGTGCCCGCCGCCGCCGCCGCGCACCGCGCCCACACGCTCACCGCCACGCTCTACCTCGACCTCGGCACCGTGGGCGAGCAGGGACTCTAACACTACCATCGAGTACTCGTACCGCAACACCGTGCCCGCCGCCGCCGCCGCGCACCGCGCCCACACGCTCACCGCCACGCTCTACCTCGACCTCGGCACCGTGGGCGAGCAGGGACTCTAACACTACCATCGAGTACTCGTACCGCAACACCGTGCCCGCCGCCGCCGCCGCGCACCGCGCCCACACGCTCACCGCCACGCTCTACCTCGACCTCGGCACCGTGGGCGAGCAGGGACTCTAACACTACCATCGAGTACTCGTACCGCAACACCGTGCCCGCCGCCGCCGCCGCGCACCGCGCCCACACGCTCACCGCCACGCTCTACCTCGACCTCGGCACCGTGGGCGAGCAGGGACTCTAACACTACCATCGAGTACTCGTACCGCAACACCGTGCCCGCCGCCGCCGCCGCGCACCGCGCGCACACGCTCACCGCCACGCTCTACCTCGACCTCGGCACCGTGGGCGAGCAGGGACTCTAACACTACCATCGAGTACTCGTACCGCAACACCGTGCCCGCCGCCGCCGCCGCGCACCGCGCCCACACGCTCACCGCCACGCTCTACCTCGACCTCGGCACCGTGGGCGAGCAGGGACTCTAACACTACCATCGAGTACTCGTACCGCAACACCGTGCCCGCCGCCGCCGCCGCGCACCGCGCCCACACGCTCACCGCCACGCTCTACCTCGACCTCGGCACCGTGGGCGAGCAGGGACTCTAACACTACCATCGAGTACTCGTACCGCAACACCGTGCCCGCCGCCGCCGCCGCGCACCGCGCCCACACGCTCACCGCCACGCTCTACCTCGACCTCGGCACCGTGGGCGAGCAGGGACTCTAACACTACCATCGAGTACTCGTACCGCAACACCGTGCCCGCCGCCGCCGCCGCGCACCGCGCCCACACGCTCACCGCCACGCTCTACCTCGACCTCGGCACCGTGGGCGAGCAGGGACTCTAACACTACCATCGAGTACTCGTACCGCAACACCGTGCCCGCCGCCGCCGCCGCGCACCGCGCCCACACGCTCACCGCCACGCTCTACCTCGACCTCGGCACCGTGGGCGAGCAGGGACTCTAACACTACCATCGAGTACTCGTACCGCAACACCGTGCCCGCCGCCGCCGCCGCGCACCGCGCCCACACGCTCACCGCCACGCTCTACCTCGACCTCGGCACCGTGGGCGAGCAGGGACTCTAACACTACCATCGAGTACTCGTACCGCAACACCGTGCCCGCCGCCGCCGCCGCGCACCGCGCCCACACGCTCACCGCCACGCTCTACCTCGACCTCGGCACCGTGGGCGAGCAGGGACTCTAACACTACCATCGAGTACTCGTACCGCAACACCGTGCCCGCCGCCGCCGCCGCGCACCGCGCCCACACGCTCACCGCCACGCTCTACCTCGACCTCGGCACCGTGGGCGAGCAGGGACTCTAACACTACCATCGAGTACTCGTACCGCAACACCGTGCCCGCCGCCGCCGCCGCGCACCGCGCCCACACGCTCACCGCCACGCTCTACCTCGACCTCGGCACCGTGGGCGAGCAGGGACTCTAACACTACCATCGAGTACTCGTACCGCAACACCGTGCCCGCCGCCGCCGCCGCGCACCGCGCGCACACGCTCACCGCCACGCTCTACCTCGACCTCGGCACCGTGGGCGAGCAGGGACTCTAACACTACCATCGAGTACTCGTACCGCAACACCGTGCCCGCCGCCGCCGCCGCGCACCGCGCCCACACGCTCACCGCCACGCTCTACCTCGACCTCGGCACCGTGGGCGAGCAGGGACTCTAACACTACCATCGAGTACTCGTACCGCAACACCGTGCCCGCCGCCGCCGCCGCGCACCGCGCCCACACGCTCACCGCCACGCTCTACCTCGACCTCGGCACCGTGGGCGAGCAGGGACTCTAACACTACCATCGAGTACTCGTACCGCAACACCGTGCCCGCCGCCGCCGCCGCGCACCGCGCCCACACGCTCACCGCCACGCTCTACCTCGACCTCGGCACCGTGGGCGAGCAGGGACTCTAACACTACACACACCAGAAAAAAAAACAAACTAGGTACCCCAGAAACCGACAGCCAGGCTGTCTCCGCACACTACGGATTCTTGTGGCCGCGAACGTACATATGTCTCTTTTGCACGCTTGAAGTGGGAAAAACACAGATGTACTGTCGAGGGCGTCGCGGCTACAAGAAGCCGTAATAGTGTGCGCCGGCTCTTATAGTAGGTACAATCCGCCGCGAGCTGAAAAAATGTTACGAGCGCCCACCAGGCGGGTTGTTGGTTGTTAGTGTTATTTCAGCGGAGAGCGACGAGGGCTTAGTATTGGGGTGTCTCTGTGGCCTTCCGCGGGAGCTCAGGCTTCAGTCTCGTATCTTAAAACTAACCCGATGGCGTGGTTAAAACAATCTCCGGAGATAGTTTGGAATCAGAAAGACGGTTGGGCCATGAGGCGCTGCAAGGGCTCGCTTAGGTTTGGCGTAACTTGCTACCGATTTTTCCTTCAAACTAGTCCCGAAATCTCGAATTAACTACTGGCAGAGGCCAGATCGAGCTTTTGTTTTGAATTTCCATTCATTTTAAGGGACCATTCCCTTATTTTATTCATATCGCATGCATCTTGCAGCTATATAATCAAAATGAATTATAGTTTGTATTGTATAGAGAAATGTTATAAAGATTTTAACTCTAAGTATATCAATACTCGTTGGAGATATATAATAAAAATGTTGGAATAGTAAGCAAAAAATATTCAGACGGACTGGGCTGTTTTTTTAAAGGATTTTACCTGTGATTAACAATCGATAAAAAAACTAATAGTTTTGACATACAGCCCAAAATAAGTAATCTGTAGCATCAAAACCGTCAAGTATATCGTTAGGCAACCTTGTGCCTATGGAAAAAGGTGTTTAAAACATATATTTGACTCATTGAAATATATACTTCTGACTAAATAAGGCACGACTGGCAATTAAAAAAATAAACCCTACTTAGCATAAATCTGCGATGATCATGCTTTTTTATTTGTTTCGTTACCATTATCGTGGTAAATTGTGCACAAGGTCATTCAGTTGATATTACAGAAAACTTATTCTAATAATACTTTTTATCTTATAATTGTTTTGGTTGGATTGTCTGCTCTGTAAGTCGATATCAAAGCTCAACTAAAATTGTGTGCCTAAAATGTAAATACGCTTGTTAACTAAATGAAATTACTCGTGAAATTCCATTCTTATGTTACGCTAAGTGTACGAGAGAATTTAGTTTATAAATTATTTATTTTTATAGCTTTATTAACAATAGTTATAAGAGTTTGTAGATGTGTCATCACATAGTTGTCTTAGGTAAGGGGTTCCTGAACTGTTTCAGTTTGAGGACGGGTAGCTTAAGAGTCAACCGTCACTCTCTCACAATACTGAACAGAAAGAGATAGGCAATATATCTCACGCGAGAAAGAGTCGCGTGTCACAGTTGTTAGAGGTGCAGGTGTACAAAACACATACTGCAAGTCATAGTACAAGGAGCTGCAGAATTGCATGGCCCATTTATGAATGAATTCATTCATGTATTTGTGCAGCCCATAATACAATATGTCAAAACTTTATAGTAATGATGACACATCTGTAATTAGTATAAGGAACAGTTCTCATATTATTTTTAAATGCTAGCTGTAGCAGGTACTTATTTCCGTGTAATTCATAGTTAACAGATTGTAATCATCTCTCATAGAGATTGTCTGGAGATAAAATGTCCTTATGTACCTATAGTAGAACAGGTACCTATGGAACAAAACACAATTACAAGAGACGACATCGACGTCGTGAGATTGAAATTTTTTAAATTTTGAACTTTGGTACATGAAGATAAAGTTGGTTTTAGATGCATATACATCATCGTAGCACAATGTCGTGTGGTACGACGATGCGATATAGTCTCTTGTAACTATGTTTTGACCCTATCTTGTAGTTTTTTAGTATTCCCAGACAATCTTTAAGAGACTGCATTTTCTTTTAGTAATAAGTGCTGTATGTATGTAATTTTGCAAATTTTGTATGCACCATAAAAATGCAGGCATAGTATTGTAACAGTTAAAACTGTACCCAAATAAAAAGGTTTACATCTCTAATACTGCTTTTAATCAGACCCCTAATCTTAAAAAACGTTTAAACAAATGCTTTCATCTACATGGTAAAGATATTTATGGCAATGCTTAACAAGCAACATAACCAACAACGGATAGCTATATAGCTGTGGGGTAAAGCTGCCGACATTCAAACAATATTTGTCCTACAGAAAAGAGCAGTACGGTTTATATATAATATGAGTTCGCGCGAATCACTTAGAGAGCATTTTAAGACAATCAATATTTTAACAATGGCATCGCAATATATTTACGATAACATTATTTTTGCTATAAAAAACATTGATTCGTTTAAAAAAATGCACAACGCTAGACACAACCACAAAATTGCAATCACCAAGTTTCGTGTCCGGAAAGTACAGAAATCTTTTCTGGGCCAATGCATACATTTCTACAATAAGTTACCTAAAGAAGTACTAGAATTACCCTTACCTGGTCTAAAAAAATATTTAAAAAATAGTTTATTACATAAGGCTTATTACAGCGTTGAAGAATATATAAATGATAAAAACGCTTGGCCTTCCTTACAGTCATAATTATTATCTTCATCCATCTGCTGAAGCGTGACATTGCAAAATATATATTATTATTTACATAGCTATCAGTTACGTAGTTTTAAGAAATTGACATATATATATAGCTTACCACTGCAGATAGTTATTTGTTTGAACTTCTCTAGTATGGACTATATTGGATTGTGTTTAATGTATTATTGATTATTTTAGATTAGAATATTTATTATTATAATATCAATTAAGTTTTTGACACATTTTCTGTAGGAAGAAATAATTAGTAATATTATTCTACCTGCAGAACTACGTTCATGTATAAAATAAACCTATAATTGAATGTGTAAAATTTTTAATAATACTAATATTATGAATGTCATTTTAATATTATTTTAAGCAAGTTTTATTAGACAATGTTTTAAATACGAAGTTTAATTTTTAATGATTGTGTTAGCTTTTGACGATGCAAAAGTGATACGTGTGATCCTATTTGATTAAATGTTATTTTATCTTATCTTTTATCTTAACAACTGAGGATGCAAACAGATATACACACACTGTGTGTGTTCAATATGCCTGAAAATAAAAAAAAATTGGTTTGTTTCTCATTATGTATTACAAAAACAAAAACAATTTTATAACTTATGCAAATCATTATGGAAGACATTCACCATTTACCTACATTTTCACCCAGACCTAAAATAATTTAGTTGCAGTCTTTAAGTACAAGCTTCAACCTGCTTTTTGGCGGAAAAGATCACGTCATTAACACCCACACCATCGTAACTGCTGCCAATGACAGAAATGGGCAGATTATGGTCTTGGATGTACTTCCGGATACCCTCCACCCTCTCATAATGCCCTATCACATACTGAGGAATGCATTTCTTCAAAATATTTACATTGGAAGTGGTTGGTTCTTTTTTAATTTTGAGAATGCTTTGCACTTCCTTTGTGGCTATTTTTAAGAGTTCTTCCTCTGTCACATTATCTCCAAATTTCTCTTTAAACCACTTTCCTCCCAACATTACAGTCAGGACGGTTCCATTTTGATCAGGTATGCAGCAGGAGTCAAAGACGACACCCAAAATGGGAGAATTTTCAATAGGAGGCACTAGAAACCCAAATGCAGGAGTTATCGGCTGCTCCGGGGCAAAATACAAGTTTACTATGCCAACTGTGACAAAAGGTATTTTTTCTAAATTACTAGCCAGTTGTGGGTGTTGTTTTGCGACTAACTTGGCTAAGGCGTGTGAAGGAATAGAAGAGTAAACATGATTGGCTTGTAATTGATCTCCAGATTTATTTTTAAGTACCACAGTACTGGAGTCCACAAATTCTATCTCATCTATTTTACTATTCATTTTAATATTGACATCATTGGTCTTTAAATGATTATGCAGAGCTAACGGGAAGGTCTCTATGCCCCCTTTTATAGTGTAAACATTCCATTTCTCTTCTTTAGCCCTCTTTGCCAGCTCGCTCAATTCTAACACATCTCCACTATTGGTTTTAAACATGGATTTCATGAACCCCTTCACAACCCCACCATGGCTCTGTTCCCACTCAAAAAGAGTCTTCATTAAGAATTTAACAGATATCTCCTTAGCATCTCCAGCACAAATCCCACAAATCATCGGAGAGATAGCATAGTCTGCTATCTCTTTTCCAAATCTTCTTTCAACAAAATTGTAAATGGAGTCGTCCGTCATTTCCTTCTGCGGCTTCTGCCTCAAGTCGGTGAACGCGGCGAAGATCAGAGGCTTCGAGAACGGCTGCTTCGTCTGGAACACGCCTTTGAGGGTAGAGGGCAGCATGTGCAGGGTCTGGTTGACGTAGATCATCCTGTTCTTAGCCGCGGGGTGCTCCGGGGTTATCGGAGAGATATGCTCGCTCAGTCCAAGGTCCTGAATCATGTTCAAAGTGTTCAGCCCGGTCACTCCCTTCGGTCGAATGGTGCGCGGGCCTTGCTCGAAAACGTAATCCTTAGTTTTGATCGTCTTGATCCAGCCGCCGCAGCTATTACTGGCTTCCAAAAGGTACAACTTAAGAGCATTAGAAGTGATTAAATTATTTTTAAGTAGGTAATAACCTGTGGAGAGACCGCCCAGGCCACCGCCGAGAATTGCTGCCATGTTTCTTAACTAATTATTATCTTAACATACGAGTTTAAAAGTGCCTATTTCATATGTCCAATAAAGAAGTAGATATATTTATTAATTTATTAAATAAAATTTTCACGCATTTGTTTTGCAATCCCAACTAACATTTTGTTTGTAATCTAATCTGAATCTGTCACTGTCAGTGTCAGTACATTCTGATTCTGACAGCACGTATGGTTTTGTACAGCCCTTTAATGTACGGCACAATAAAATCAGTGGTTTTGCAACGCAATCATTGATGAGTGGTAACATAGCCTTTCTGCACGGCTAGCACATCTTGCCGCGACTTCGCTTGTCGCACGACACAGGATCACCTGTCTCGCTCACACGGTATTGAAAGGAAAGTGACAGGCAGTATTCGTCGCGCGACTAAGAGTCGTGTTATGCTAGAGCTGCTACGCTACTTATTAACGGCTCTAACAAAACTCACCGCTAGTGCGCTTGTCGCGTGACATCGTCATCTCACCCGTCACCCGTTTCGGCGCCATGTAGAAGCCATAGGTATTTCAGCGCACGGCAAAGGTCTGGTACTGCATAACTGACATTGGCAAAAGCCTCGAGCTGCCATTCTCGGCTTAATAATAATAAAGGTCTGGTAACAACAGTCGAGAACGAAACCTCTATTTACAACCCAGTTACCTACGTTAAGTTTGAACCTCATTATGACCTCATTTGTATGCGAGGCCATAGTTACCGGGTGCGGACTTAACGTAAACGAACAGTAGATATAACAAAATTTGTAGTGGCATTTCCTCTTAATCCCAATTTAATGAAAATATAAAAAATATGACAAGAAAACTATAATTTTAAAATCACGATTAAAAATTAAAAAATATTTTCATAACATCAAAGGAAAGGAAGCATATACATTGTACTACATTACATTTTCCAAGCGTTTATTATCGGATCCCGATGGGTTCAGCTGCGGTGTCGCGCACTGATAATGAATTCCAATTTCACAGCCAATGCGTCTTTACGCCGTTTATCGTAGGGGACGATGGGACACTGCTAGAGCTGGGACACGACGCAAAATAAACCCGTCCTGGTTGGTTCTGCTAGTTGGCCAGATTGATATGAAAAATACATTAGGTAGGTACATACAATTTTTAATTAAATGCTTAACTAGATAGTTGCAAGACTTAATTGCAAGTATACATTCGTACATTGTATGATTTCATTTAAATGTATGAGATTTACGACACAGAACAAAACCATTTCTGTTTTCCTCACAACGAAACACGGTGTAAATAATTTGTTGCTCATTGTACAAATAAAATAATTTAACTCCGAAGTTACGTAGAGAGGGCCAAGCCAACCATCTACGTTTCTATAGGCCTCAAAAACATACACATTATATTCACGTGCACCTATGTCCCAAAATGAGAGCGTCACTTCACTTCACTACGTACTTCATCAACTGCTTCAATTGACGGAAAATGTAGCTACTGTTGCGTCTAAACGTATTACCGCCGCTTACTCTTATAAAACGTTCCTGCCAACAGCTACCCTCTTCAGTGCATCGCGGGCGCCAAAATGAGTCAAACCAAAACGAAAACGTGCGAGAAAAAATTAAAAACTGCTGAATTAAAAATGATTAAAATACTTAACAAAATAAACTCTTTGAAATTAAGTGATGCAGATATTTCGCGGTTAGATGTGGAAAAGAAAGTTGGGGCGAAGTTTTTGGAGGGTATTTCGAATTATGGAATACGAGCAGTAGTTCCGGTGGCGATTTTTTTGCTCGTGTCTGCAACTTGGTTGGTTTATTCGGAATTGTCTACTAAGGTAAATATAATTAAAACTTATTAAAGGTAAATAATTGGATGGAAAAGAGAATATCCCCTTTAATCAAACCCAAGACTTAAAAATTCACCCATATCACAAATTGTCGTTTAAACTAAATCTATACCTAATTATCATCGTGGTAATCAATCTATGTCTTACTTTTTTTTTATTTATTATTTTTATATTAAATTTAATTTAGGTAAGGTCAACCGGGGTAATTGCCACTTTGGGGTTATTGCGTCTATTTCAGCTACTTTTTAAACGACGTTAGTTACTACAACTTCTGCCATTTAGTGATATAGGAATAAACTACTTGGAGGGCAACACGTAACATACAGGACGTTTTGGCGTATCGTGGTCAAGAGGTCGACCATTTTGAAATTTAGTGTCATGCTAGATTTACACGTTGCATGAGGTAAGTCAACAAAATATGTTTACATCCCTGTTTTTCTTTAGATAATTATTTGTAATAAATGTGACTACTATTAGTACGACGATATGTTCGAACCACTATTTTTGTTGATAATGCTTTGGGTTTGGAAAAAAATCGATGTCAAATTCTTGGAGGTTATTTTTTAAATTTGGCAAAATGCGTCTAATACTTTGAGGTAATTGCGTCTGTGTATCGCATTTGCCCCAATGTCAGGTGTCGACAACCTTTTTCTTGATCCTTGGTTTTAACAGTATATCGAACATTTTCGAGCTTATTTTTACCAGAATTAATGCATTTTATGTACTTTTAGTGTCAAAGTTTAAGTAAGAACAAGAACCTATTCGGAATTTCGTCTACTGATAAACTCCCAATTTTTTTTTTAAATCAACGCCAGAGGGCCTGCTGCAAATCGTGAACAAAGTTTTGCCTCTCTGCCGCAAATGTGATTTCATTTTCGTTTTCTATATCCCAAAGGATTATATGATTAATACTTGCAAAGTACAAAGTAGGTAAAAAAATGATAATGTTGAAATATTTTTCTATCATGGAACACAGCAGAGGGAATTCTCATTTTTTGATATGTATTTTTCCTATTCTTTATACCCCTCGCGGCGAACGATGAGTCCTATGACAGCTGTCATCTCAATACATTTTATAACCTATAATCAGAAAAATGTACTGGTGTCATAGGACTCATCGTTCGCCGCAAGGGGTATAAGTGTGATGACAAGCAACTCCGTAATTCAATCAGCTAAAAAATATGGGTAAGTACATAGAAGAAAGTATTGACCTTAAATATCTTTAACAAACTCCTCATCTGGATAAAATCTCCACTATTAAATTTCACTCATTAAATAGGTCAGTGACAAAGATAAAAATTAAAGCTCTCGGAACATTTCTAGATCTAAGACTTTTGACCGACTAAAAGGTTTACAACATCTGGAAATTAGGTTTGGATAAATGCGTCCACATATTGTAGACGCGTTTACCCAGATTATACTATTTTCTATCTGAGGTCGTTATAACTGTTTTTGATCCCTTGTATTTAGCTTTATCTTCTAGAATACTGTATTGCAAACATGTTTCATGAATTTTTGAAAGCCTCTTCGTAATTGATCGTGAATGGCTTAAAAAAGACGCAATTATCCCAACTGGGACAAATGCGTCTAAATTTCCGTTTTTTAAAAAAACATCTGTATATCGTTTAATCATCGCAAGCCAAAAACGTTACTACACGATTTTTCTTGGAAAAAGCCACAGGAAGCACAGCGCGTAAGAATATTTCTATACACTAATTAAATATTTCATAACTTGGGGTTAAATGAGAGTATAAAATATAAAAAAAAACAGTGACGCCATTACCCCGGTTGACCGTAATCTTTTATTTTATAAAGGAGTAGACTTGGACTTGGAGTGGACCGCTGAAAACAATATTATATAGTAGAAATCTCTTCAAGAGGCATTACCTATGTCCAACAGTAAAAAAATACTTAAACCATCCTTAGGCCTCCTCTTTGTAATTGGTCTAGCTCCGCTCCGCTCAGCACAGGCAGCCTAGGATGGTTATAAGTTACTTTTTACCCGACTGCACTGGAAGCAAAAAGGTAGTTTAGATACGTGGCGCCTGTTCCCCCTCCAAGAACGAAGTCACGGGCCCTAGCAAATAAGTAAACTTCCAGAACTGCGTCATCTCCCTGCCGTCGTCATCCAAGGCGCTGTTCCGGCCGCCCGAGGACTGCTCCATGTGCGTCGGCGTACATGAGGTCACGCGCGTCGCCAACATATCCGCGAGGGAGTTCGAGGAACTGTACGCGTACAACACCATCCCTGTCATAGTTACTGATGCGACCAAGGATTGGAGAGCTATCAAGGTATTTATATCCATGGTTTATTTATATCGTTTTTTTATCGATTAATAATGTCTTAAACTTAAACCATGTGTCACAAATTAATGAAACATGTAATGTCTCGTTTTTTTAATGACACTACCACAATTTTTACATTAAACCATTGATACAAAGATCAAAGCTCATGATCGACACACAAAGCACAAGGAAAAATTCGAAAGGCTTGGGTGTTAAAGGTGGCGGAAAGTTTAACGCGCTGGACCGGCAATCCAGAGGTACCGGGTTCTATTCCCGGTCTCTTCCACCAGGTTACGCATTTCAATTTTCCTTTGAGCTTTGATCTTTGTATCAATGGTTTCATGTGTCACAAGTTTTTCTGTTAACCGAACTCTGCTGATAACCATGGTACAGCGTACTATGGTCTCTGAAATAAAGATCATCCTATTTATAACAAGATTGTGATGTTTCTGATATTCCTCCAGGAGTTCGACTTCAGGTTCTTCCGCGACTTCTATCAGAACAGGTCGCTGGGCCACCAGATCGGCGAGTGTTTCTTCTTCGCGTACAACTCGGGCTTGCGCTCGCTCAGCGAGGTGTTCGCCATGGACGACCAGCGAGCCAATCTGTCTGGTGACCCATGGTCAAGTGTTTAGCAATAACTATTTGTAGAAATATTATATAGAGACTCATACCTACAGACAAACAGTACAAACCGTTTTGCAGGAAATTGTATATGTTTTTAGCTTTACACTTTAATTAATAAATAAATAAATATTATATTATTAAAAAACGCAGTGATTCTACAAATAATGCTAAGACTCAGCAAAGTATGCTACTTCCTTTAGGCCCTTCGGTCTACCCTACCTACCTACTAAGGGTAGAGAGACCCCGAGTGTTGTGCTGCCTGGATGCCTCCGTGTGGCGTCCAATGCTCTTGCATAGTTTAGGCATAGTTCTTGTTCAGAGATTTTCTCAATGAAGGATCGCATGCTGCATTAATTATTGTACTAAGCGGTTTACACCCCTACTCCGCGGTAACTTGTCACTGATTTGTGCCAAATTTTCCGGTGTACGGGTAGCAGTCCCTGATGAAGAGCTCCGTACGGGTTCCAAACATGTCGGGCCGTTCCTGACAATTTCGTGAGTGTAAACCGCTTAATACAATAATTCATTGTCTTACGGAAGTTTTAATAAGATCATGCTTGCATTCACTAAGAACATGCACACGGAAAGTAATCTCTTAATTATGTGATTAGATTTAAGTTTATTTTATGTATGATTTTGTACAGTACTTTTATCTCACGAGCGCGGGTGAGCCACGTTTGTGTGAGTAGATGTACATGCACATTGGCTCTGTGTGGGTGAGCTCGGGAGCGAACAGTTCCGGCTCACCCACACAGAGCCAATGTGCATGTACATTACTCACACAAACATGGCTCACCCGCGCTCGTGAGATAAAAGTACTGTAGTTCACAGTGCCTTAGTTTAATTACTGTAATGCTGTGCAACAAATTCGAATGAATAAATAAATAAATAAATAAATGTGTAGGTACGTGGGCTGGAGCACGTGCTTGGAGGGAGAGACGCGGGGGCTGCGCGAGTACTACGCGCGGCCGTACTTCCTGCCGCGCGCTGCCGAGAGCGACGCCGTGGACTGGCTGTTCATGGGCGGGCCGGGGCAGGGCGCGCACATGCATGTGAGACGCTCGTGTAGCTTAGGGAAACCCAAGTAGAGATGCGCAGAATGTGTCACTAAAGTGAAAAGAGTGATATGTGTCTTTAGCTCACCGAGATATGTATCACTCATTTAGCTCAGTAGATCTTTAGACTATATCGTTCACGAGTGAGCAGGGAACTAGAGATGTCGATGAATTAGATTCACGGCAGCATGGCAACATTCATTTCATGAGCGAGAGGGAGCGAGTAATACTGGGATGATAGATGATATACTGAGCTACTTGAATCGTTAGTAAGCGAAAGAGCTAGTGAGCTAAACCAAATTATATAGCTCGTTTGAATCACTCACTCGCGAGCTACACATCTCTAAACCCAAGCGCTTATACAATCTAAATTAGGTGTACAAGGGCTGTATATAAGCGCTTATGCAGCCTGTGTGCTACTTGGGAAGTGGGTTGTTACGGGTTATACGTGGGACTATCCGCTCCCAACTCTTCCTAGCGAGACAAAAATGGTATAGTCTAAGCCCTAGCTAATAAAACACTCCGGCGTTTCACGTACCTGTATTTATCTGAAGTCGATGACGACGTCGATGACGTGACCTCCACGACGTATACCCTTGCGGACCTGATGGCTTGCTATACCGGATCATTCGCGCAATGGAAGGTAGAGTCAGAAAAGCACACGCCTCTCTCCCCAAATGTATAAAAGAAAGTTCTACATATACTAGGTCGATGCAGAGTCAGCCACCGGCTAAGCTTGCACCATAGATTGGAGCGGTTTTTTTTTTTTTTACAAATTTTCTCTTCGTCACGTCCTAGCGGAATTTAATTTTCGCATTTTAAAACAAAAATTTCTAAAATCGGTTGAGAACTCGCTGAGATCTGCGCATTGTCACAAAGTCCATTTGAGTCGATCCATGGGAGCTTCGCTCGCTCCGCTCCAATAATTATCCTTTTGTCCATTCGCGCTTTGGGAGTGGTGGTAAATATTGTATGGGAATAATAAAGATGTGCTTCAGGTGGACTCAGTCCGGCACGTGTCGTGGCAAGCGCAGATCCGCGGACACAAGCAGTGGCAGCTCATGCCGCCGCCGGAGTGTCTGTACTCGTGTCGCTCGCTGGCCTTCACTGTGCGCCCCGAGGAGATATGTAAGTTTATTAACCCAGCCAGAGTAGTGACGGTACTTAAACACTTAGTAGTCGCTTTCGCTTATAATAGTTCGTCATTGCAGTGGTGGTGGACACGAACCGCTGGTACCACCGCACCACCGTGCTGCCCGGCGACATCAGCATCACTATCGGCGCCGAGTACGACTGAACACCACACAACCTACATTCGAGATGCACCTCCAACCTATACGTAGTAGGCTTAAAACTTTTCATCATCATCATCATCAGCCCGGAGTCGTCCACTGCTGAACATAAGTAGGCCTTCCCCAGTTCGCGCCACCATACCCGGTCCTCAGCTTTCCGCATCCAACCGCTTCCCGCTACTCTTTTCAGGTCGTCGGTCCACCTGGCGGGAAGCCGTCCTACAGGGCGTGTTGTTCGTGGTCTCCACTCTAGAACTCGTCTGCCCCATCGACCATCGGCTCTACGACAAATATGCCCCGCCCACTGCCACTTCAACTTGCATATCTTTAGGACTATGTCGGTTACTTTGGTTCTCCGTCGGATGTCCTGGTTCCGGATTTTGTCCTTCAGACTTGAAACTTTTATAGCTAATTATTTACCTATGTCAACTGGCGGAAGTGAAAACACGTTCATATGTCACATGTGCATGTTTCACATATAGTCAGTTGGGACAAGTGCGGCAAGCTCACCTAACATCGAAAAGAACAGATATGTACTACTAACGCCATCTAGCTTTTGCCGACTAATTACGCAAGTGTAGTAAGTTTGCGTTAGGCGGGAGAACCCACCGCTATAACACACACTTTGCCTCCCACAAAATGTATAACACAGCTAGATATTTTTTACAAACTGACAGGAGAAGATAAGATAAATCTTAAGATAAGATCTTTATTGCTCTCATATAGTGTAAGTACAGATGTCTTAATTCTAAAGATTATCTATACCTATCATGACACCCTGTAAGGGCATTGCAATATTTTGCAGAAGCAACTTGTTATCTAATTGAGTTATGCTTCACAATATATCAAGAACCTAAAAAATATATATACAAATATATTTTTGTTAGAGTAGAAATAGGTACCTAGAAATATCTTCGAAGAGATCAGTTGCTTCGCAGCTCGGTACTCATCCGCTGTTCCGAGGCCGCGCGCGCCAGCATCCCACCCGCGGTGCCGAGGCTAGGCCAGCCTACCACCACAACACAGCGACTTACGATAACAGCTAATTCAATCAGCAACCAAAAATATATGGCATTAAGAGGCCTTATTCCTTTTAAAATTTATTTTTTTCATATTATGACAAATATATTGATAATTACAACCAACTTTTTGAAGTAAATAATTCTTTTCCCCGAGTTCTAGGTAGTAACATAGCTATTTCATGATTTCATTGCGTGCAGTCGAAAATAAGTTTAAAAATCTAATTTTCCGCGTGAATTTTGTAAATTTCGAGTACTTTTTGAAACAAAAATTATCAATTAAAAATTTAAACTGTAGGTTTCAAATATATACCTACCAATAAATCCCAATAGCCCTGTTCTAGGTAGTAACATCAATAATATGTTAAGAAACATGTTTGATCTTAGAGAAAATGTCTAAAACAATCAGCATTTTAAAAGGCATAAGGCCTCTTAGTAGTATAACATCTGTAGTGAAAAGTGACGTCACCAATATCGTTTCGTTTGTCCGTTGTGCATCAGATTTTCGGACAAACTATAAGCTGTGATCACTTTCATATCTTGCGAGCAAGATAGATGATGCAGTCGTGCGAGACATGTGAAGTCGCGGCAAGTTAAGCGAGTCGGACAGATCTAGATAATATATTCCCTTACTTTATATTATGCATGTCTGTGTTGTTTGTTTAATAAAGTCTGCATTGACGGTGGTTGTTATTCTTTGCCCGTAAACTCAGTTTTTCATTCTTTCCCAGTATAGTAATGGAGTGTAACAAATAGAATTACTGGTGACTGTATATCCTCAGCTGCAGAAAAAAAACCTGAGATAACCAACTTTTGTGATTGGTTTTTGGTAAAAGAAAAATAAAATGTCGATAGTGGTAACCTTAAAGCTGGCCTGACCTTAGAAATCTTATTTGCACACGTATCGTCATTTTTGTATAAGTGCCTATTAAAATAGAGGGGAGGTAAAATAAAACTATACTTAATTTGCATACTACAGAGAACATTTATTCATTACTGCGACACTACTCAACATGTGCACTACACTACTGGAATGACACTTGCCTCTTAATCTTCTACTACGAGAGAGCACACCAATGAAATCAGATTAAGTACGGGTTGTAAGAATACAAAATGATCAATTCACACATTTATTGCCTAAAACATCGCAAATAAAAAAAACATGTAGGTACACAAATATAAAACCGTTTTTGTACCCTCGTTCGGCAATGGACTGGATATAAAAAAATAAAAAATTTGGTAACAGCGTTTACGATTTCAACGATCTATCAAGTTACTATCTTACGCGATATATACGAGTGAAGCGAAATAAACACCAATAAATACATTACACTAACTGGATACTTAAGTGGCTTTCCTAGCGCCTACTTTAAGTCTTAGATGCGCTTAAAACATCTAACATCGATTTAAGAGTACTCCATGCTTCAATAAATCTTATCTTACGACAAATCGGCGGGGCAATACACAAGTCAACCATATTATCAAACTTCTAGAAGAGTTGCAAAGAGGGCATAAGAGGGCTCCAGTCGACGTTGCTGGTCGTCTATTGTAACCAAGCAGCGCCCAAAAAAGAACAAATGTCAGGATTATTAAGCAAAAGAACCTTCTCGAGGATTAATTTAGTTTTTTTCTCTTCATTCTACCTCTTACTAATCATACTAGTAGAAAGTAATCACGTATATAATCAAAAAACGTGTATATAGTTAAGGGCTTTAATTAAAACAAAACTTAATTGATTCCTTTGTGTAACGATAGTCACCCATATCTTTTGTACGTGTAACTTTCGTAACACAAAAGAAGCGATCGTAATTTTGTTTTCATTAAGCCTTTAACTATTACATGTTTTCAAAAATGACTATTAATAAGCAATCGTGATACTTTCGTTCTTCTGCGCCTCTAGCACAATTTTCAACTTTGTCGCGTGACATGTTTGTTACGCGACAGAGTCGTGTGTCGGGTAGTGTTCTACCTGTCTCTTTTAACCTTTAGAGCGCCAAGCCGCAAAGCAATTCACCGTGCCACTGACGCCAAACAAAAAAAAAAGTGCTCCAAAATCAACAGAGATTGAAAAACACAGATAGTGGTTTGAATTAGCATGTTTTTGACCATTGAAATTTTGGACGTCAATAGGCGTCGTTGGCGTCAGTGGCACGAATTCCCGATGACGTGATTTGCCGGTCAAAGGGTTAAAACAATACAGTGCGAGCAAAACAGGTGATGCTGAGTCACGCGACAAGCGAAGTCACAGCGAGATACGCTAGTCCTGAATAGTTATAATAATAAGGTGGCTTGTGGGATTGCGCCGGCGCAGGTTGGTGTTCACTCGTCGGCCTGGCCGGCGGACTCGAGGATGACCTCGAAGGAGAAGGGCTGGAACAGGTAGCCCTCGCCCGCGTAGAACTTGCTCTGGAACTCAACCCTGCGCGAGGATACACTTAGTATTTTACCTTATTTATTTTATCGTATGGCTTAAGAGGCCTTATTCCTTTTAAAATTCATTTTTTTCATATTATGACAATAGTATTTTATGCAACCGTTGTATAAGAGGGGGCAAAAAACGCGAGTGGCATGGGTTACTACGACTCGACATTTCATAAATAAAATGCAAATAAACAACAAAGAAAATAATGACATGTTCCCGCTCGGAATCAACAAAATTAAAAAAAAATAGTCTCTGATACTTTTTTTTTATTGACGTCCATCTGTCAAAAAAATATGAACTTATACATAAAGGTATACGTCCACTATACTAAAAATCCATGCACTGAAGACAACTTATTTTTTAAGTTGGCAGCAGTGCCTTAGTAAAATAAGTTTTTTTTTTTAAATTGCAAATTGTGTGAATGCAGCTGTTTATATTGTAATCTTTGGTACTAAGTGATGCTTTTTTGGCGACATTATAACATCGTTTAGCAGTGTTTTTTTGGGCAGTAGAGTATAGACTTTTACAGACTTTCATAATTTATGTCTTTATATTAGAGTTAGTAACTATATAAATGACAGAAAAAAGTACTGGAGTAGAAAAATATATTGATAACTTCAACCAACTTTTTGAAGTGAATAATACTTTTCCCCGAGTTCTAGGTAGTAACATAGCTATTTCATGCTTTTAATGCGTGCAGTCGAAAATAAGTTGAAAAACTAATTTTCCGCGTGGATTTTGTCAATTTCGAGTAGTTTTTGAAACAAAAATTATCAATGAAAAATTCATACCGTAGGTTTGAAATATATACCAATAAATCGCAATAGCCCTGTTCTAGGTAGTAACATCAATAATATGTTAAGAAACATGTTTGATCACAGAGAAAAATGTCTAAACAATCAGCATTTTAAAAGGAATAAGGCCTCTTAATGTTGCACAAAAAAAAAGTGAAACAATAATTTATCTAGCTCCTTCACCCATCGGGCTGCGTCCACACTTGGAGAGAATAAATCCAAGGATACCGAAGCGTATTTCCGATATGTGGTGGATAGTCCACACAGGAGCTCCGCAATCACATGCCGGTGAATTTCGCCACACACATTTAAACATGTAATCTCCACAGCCGCGAATTGTCGAGTATTTTACTTTGATCGAGTGCCTCTTATTCTTCAGCGACCCAAACTGAATTTTCGACACTTAGCTTTGGCATGCCATGATGGTGCTAATTTGATACGACGATACCGATATGTCGATGCAAAGTTATAAAACTGCAAAATTTGATTCCAAAATGTTCAATAGTAAATTTAACATTATGGGATCATTATTTAAATTCTTGGGTAAGTTTCCTGAAATCTCAGAATATTCTTCTAAGTTTTTGGAAACCTTCTGCCACTTCCCTTAGAACTCTAATTTAAGCTATTTAAGGGGTGTATAAGCGCGTACGCAACCTGTGTGCTACTTGGTTTGCGCAACCGCACTCGACAACATCCATCCAACGATACCTACTTGAGATGTGTTTCACCCTGTTAGCCGTCTCCAACATACACCATTTCAACTCTTTAATCTTAAACCATAGATAGATACAAAGATCAAAGCTCAAAAAAAAAATTTAAACGCATAACCTGGTGGAAGCGACCGGGAATCGAAGCCCGGTACCTCTGGATTGCCAGTCCAGCGCGTTTACAAAACCGCCACCCTATCGCCTTTCGAATTTTTATTTATTTAAACATTATTGCACAAAAAAAGTCAGTAGAAATGAATTTTTCCTTATTCTTTGCATTGTTTATTTGTATTATTTAATCTTAACCAATTCTTTATGGAAGATTAGAGAGTTGTGAGTGAATAGTGTGGGCTGGGGTACTGACCAGTGGATGGAGACGGAGATGGCAGCCCAGCCCGCGAACACCGCGTACAGGAAGTTGTGAGGGGACACTGTGGCTGGGTACTGACCAGTGCAGACGCAGCGTGTGCAGGAAGGCGGACAGCCCCTCCATCAGCACGAGGATGGACACGGAGATGGCGGCCCAGCCCGCGAACACCGCGTACAGGAAGTTGTGAGGGGACACTGTGGCTGGGTACTGACCAGTGCAGACGCAGCGTGTGCAGGAAGGCGGACAGCCCCTCCATCAGCACGAGGATGGACACGGAGATGGCGGCCCAGCCCGCGAACACCGCGTACAGGAAGTTGTGAGGGGACACTGTGGCTGGGTACTGACCAGTGCAGACGCAGCGTGTGCAGGAAGGCGGACAGCCCCTCCATCAGCACGAGGATGGACACGGAGATGGCGGCCCAGCCCGCGAACACCGCGTACAGGAAGTTGTGAGGGGACACTGTGGCTGGGTACTGACCAGTGCAGACGCAGCGTGTGCAGGAAGGCGGACAGCCCCTCCATCAGCACGAGGATGGACACGGAGATGGCGGCCCAGCCCGCGAACACCGCGTACAGGAAGTTGTGAGGGGACACTGTGGCTGGGTACTGACCAGTGCAGACGCAGCGTGTGCAGGAAGGCGGACAGCCCCTCCATCAGCACGAGGATGGACACGGAGATGGCGGCCCAGCCCGCGAACACCGCGTACAGGAAGTTGTGAGGGGACACTGTGGCTGGGTACTGACCAGTGCAGACGCAGCGTGTGCAGGAAGGCGGACAGCCCCTCCATCAGCACGAGGATGGACACGGAGATGGCGGCCCAGCCCGCGAACACCGCGTACAGGAAGATGCCGCCCGAGAACCCGGTCGACATCAGACCTACACACAACACAGTACAGCAATATTAAATACTCAATAAATAAATGTTCAATTGCAGCGTAAATAGGAAATTACCAACATCAAAAACCTAATTCTTGGGATTTTTTTGCACAGAGAACTTTAGAACACAAGGCCTTTGCTTACTGTCACAGACCTTTGTACATTCCGGTCGGCGAATGATGATCAATGCAATATTTCAATTGACATTTCAAATAGTCACCTTGTAATGGCGTCGATGTTACATTTTTTCGTATAAAAATTTCGCATTCAAGCATTATTCAAAATTAATTATATTTTGCTTTGTGTAGTGTCCCCAGGATTATTCATTGATCGCAGTACTGTTTAGGATTGAATAATATGTTTTACCTTCTTTCTTTGTATGCTTTAAGATGTTCAATGAGAATAGGTCCCTTTAAATAATAAGGCTTATCTAAGAGTTTGATAACGTATCGGATATGTATTTGGGCCGTACCTTTCCTGAGCAGCATGTTCCAGGCGACCTCGGCGAGCTGCGCGTGCGCCAGCGACAGCGCCCACAGCCGCAGGTACGAGGCCGTGTGCGAGATGCTGCCCAGCACGTACTCGATCGTGTGGATCGCCTGCCAACAGGAAACACAACAATAATAAATAATCATCATCATCATCATCATCATCTCAGCCATAGGACGTCCACTGCTGAACATAGGCCTCCCCTTTGGACTTCCATATATACCGGTTGGAAGCGACCTGCATCCAGCGCCTTCCGGCGACCTTTACAAGGTCATCTGTCCATCTCGTAGGTGGACGTCCTGCGCTGCGCTTGCTGGTCCGAGGTCTCCACTCGAGCACTTTACGGCCCCATCGGCCATCTGCTCTGCGTGCTATGTGGCCTGCCCATTGCCACTTCAACTTGCTAATCCGGTGAGCTATATCGGTCACTTTAGTTCGTCTACGGATTTCCTCATTTCTGATTCGATCACGTAGAGACACCCCGAGCATAGCCCTCTCCATTGCTCGTTGAGCGACTTTGAGCTTTGAGATGAGGCCGATAGTGAAAGACCACGTTTCGGTGCCGTAAGTCATCACTGGTAACACACATTGGTTGAAGACTTTCGTCTTGAGGCACTGAGGTATGTCGGACGAAAAGACATTGCGTAGTTTCCCGAACGCTGCCCAGCCGAGTTGGAATAAATAATAATAATAATAAATAATCCATACTATATACTATTATACTATATACTATAATATTATAAATGCGAAAGTGTGTCTGTCTGTCTGTCTGTCTGTTACCTCTTCACGCTTAAACCGCTGAATCGATTTTGATGAAATTTGGCATGGAGATAGTTTAAGATACGAGGAAGGACATAGGATAGTTTTCATCCTGGAAATTATCCCTAAAAAGATTGAAAAGTGAGTAAGTAATTCATGATGACATTGATGACTCTGTCGGAAATGTAATGATTAGACCAAAAGCACAATTGCTCTTACATTTGCTTAGGCGCTTTAAATAATCCCTTTTATTAATTAAGGTGATTAGGTGGATGGGTTAAGTGGTCTGTGGGTGGATATCTATCGTGTTGTACGAGGTTGCTTCCATCCTTCCAAGTTCCACGCGGACGTAGTCGCGGGCAAAAGCTAGTATTTATATATTTCAAGCGTCAAGTACTCATATCGTATTAGTAAGCTGAGTGAAGTAGCTATTACTATTTCACTGTACTGCTGCTGGGAGCATGTAACCCACAACAGTGACGTAAGAAGGGACAGTCAATCCTGTCCCCTATCATTCTCAAGATATTGTTGGGACTGCCACGCACCCGGCGCATCAGAGATGTATCACTGTACACAGTACAGTTTGAAAACTTTATAAATTTGTGAGACCGCCGTACTATTTTCGGTCATATATTGCTTTAGAAATATACATACGATATCTTTGCTAGATCGAGATAAAGACGCGGTCAAAGTAGCCTTCGATGAAGTACGCGCCCCGAAGATGAGTCACCGACATCCGATAGGCGATGATAATCGTGGCAAGAAGATTGTTACGAGCATGTAGTCGTATCGTATGCGTCCACCCGTTCTCGGCCCGCCCTCGATGCTCTGTGTCCCGCACCTGCATACACTGAGCGTGGTGTACCTGGTGTATGAACACCTCTGTATACACTGAGTGTGGTGTACCTGGTGTATGAACACCTCTGCATACACTGAGTGTGGTGTACCTGGTGTATGAACACCTCTGCATACACTGAGTGTGGTGTACCTGGTGTATGAACACCTCTGCATACACTGAGTGTGGTGTACCTGGTGTATGAACACCTCTGTATACACTGAGCGTGGTGTACCTGGTGTATGAACACCTCTGTATACACTGAGTGTGGTGTACCTGGTGTATGAACACCTCTGTATACACTGAGTGTGGTGTACCTGGTGTATGAACACCTCTGCATACACTGAGCGTGGTGTACCTGGTGTATGAACACCTCTGTATACACTGAGTGTGGTGTACCTGGTGTATGAACACCTCTGCATACACTGAGTGTGGTGTACCTGGTGTATGAACACCTCTGCATACACTGAGTGTGGTGTACCTGGTGTATGAACACCTCTGTATACACTGAGTGTGGTGTACCTGGTGTATGAACACCTCTGCATACACTGAGTGTGGTGTACCTGGTGTATGAACACCTCTGTATACACTGAGTGTGGTGTACCTGGTGTATGAACACCTCTGTATACACTGAGTGTGGTGTACCTGGTGTATGAACACCTCTGTATACACTGAGTGTGGTGTACCTGGTGTATGAACACCTTTGTATACACTGAGTGTGGTGTACCTGGTGTATGAACACGTCTGTATACACTGAGTGTGGTGTACCTGGTGTATGAACACCTCTGTATACACTGAGTGTGGTGTACCTGGTGTATGAACACCTCTGTATACACTGAGTGTGGTGTACCTGGTGTATGAACACCTCTGTATACACTGAGTGTGGTGTACCTGGTGTATGAACACCTCTGTATACACTGAGTGTGGTGTACCTGGTGTATGAACACCTCTGTATACACTGAGTGTGGTGTACCTGGTGTATGAACACCTCTGTATACACTGAGTGTGGTGTACCTGGTGTATGAACACCTCTGTATACACTGAGTGTGGTGTACCTGGTGTATGAACACCTCTGTATACACTGAGTGTGGTGTACCTGGTGTATGAACACCTCTGTATACACTGAGTGTGGTGTACCTGGTGTATGAACACCTCTGTATACACTGAGTGTGGTGTACCTGGTGTATGAACACCTCTGTATACACTGAGTGTGGTGTACCTGGTGTATGAACACCTCTGTATACACTGAGTGTGGTGTACCTGGTGTATGAACACCTCTGTATACACTGAGTGTGGTGTTCCTGGTGTATGAACACCTCTGTATACACTGAGTGTGGTGTACCTGGTGTATGAACACCTCTGTATACACTGAGTGTGGTGTACCTGGTGTATGAACACCTCTGTATACACTGAGTGTGGTGTACCTGGTGTATGAACACCTCTGTATACACTGAGTGTGGTGTACCTGGTGTATGAACACCTGTGTATACACTGAGTGTGGTGTACCTGGTGTATGAACACCTCGGTGATGTCCTCGTCGTGGTGCGCGGAGGCGGGCACGGGCGCGCCGCCAGCGGATCCGTTCTCGGCGCCACCCTCGATGCTCTGGTGTCCGGCACGCTGCATAAAAAAAATAACATTATACATCTATAAATCACATTTTACCCTGCTGCTCTCTTTTTCACATACGTAACCCAGAATGGCCAAAAATTGCCATAACCAAAGAAACATTAGAGACTACAACGATAATAAAATAGCAGATGTAGTGAGGTGAAACGGCATTACGGTGAGGGTTGTAAGATAGCGTTCGCTCGTAGCTCGGAGTGTGTACCACGATTCTTGAGATACCATAGGTCCTCCCGAAAATCTGTAAGTGGTGTTTGGTCTCTATCCTGTAGTGTGGGCTAATCTCCTAAGTCACCTTAGCGCGGAGTTTGTACCACGCTTCTTGGCTCGCTAGAGTAGGGACCTAGTGCTGCGCTCTATACTACGATTTCTAATTCAAGACCAAAAAAACTACGTGACGTATCTGTATACGTCACTGTCAAAATTGACAACATTTAAATGACATTTGAGTGTGTTTCTTGGCTTGCACCAAATGCTCAAGTGTTACAAGTACAATACCAGATTTTGCACCAAAAATCTCCGATGTTTAAGTTTTTATTATCTCCTCTCGTAATTATGCAATAATAAATATATCTAGTTATTTTGTTAAAACATAGAGTTAAAGTTACCAATAAATAAATTATCTTAGCGTGTTTAAAAAAGAAAAAGGAATTGTAAACATATTTTGTTGTAGTGGCAACCTTGTGGTAGTTTTTTTGGTCTTGAATTAGAAATCGTAGTTTAGACGGGTTGCTGGGCGCGTTGTGAGTATAACGCATCTGGCACGAACATCTAACCCGAGGGCAGTTCCCTCCTAAGTGCGGGGTGTGTATAACGCATCTGTCGCTTTGGTAGTTAGCTCACGCCAGACGAATACCGCCTAACAGTAACAGTCTGTCGATTACCAACCCCAAACCTGCCACGTGGTTGAGACCTCTAGGATAACGTAGGAATAACGTAGGATATAGGTTTGAGAGTTTATTTAAATAAACAGGCATCTATTATTTCGTATCTAGGATATCCTAGATTCATTTAAACCCAATCCCGTGCCTCCCGATCTGAGCTAGTTATGAAAACCTTCAAGATCCCGTCTGGATCGAGGGATATGGACTCGTACCTGGGTCCGTTACGTTACCTGGCGGGTCTAAGCACTGCGTCACACAGATAACCCTATAATTAATTCTACAACTCACCTCCAACTGTCCAAAAGAAAGCAAAAAAACAAAATATTAACATTAACTCTTTTAGTATTCATTACTAATTTATCAGAAAACTTATGCTTTGGATAGATTGTATCAATGTTCTAACTATGAAAGTCTTGCTATTGTCAGGACCAATGAGACGAGGCCTTATTACTATTGCTATTGCGGGGACAAATGGGACGGTCCTAATATAATAGGGATGTACTCACGGCACGCCTCTTCTGCTCCTGCATGATGAAGTAGGGCTTGCCCAGCAGCATCACGGGCACGCACATCAGCGCCATGATCACGAAAAACTGGAAACACACGAACACTTATCACCTATCATAAATGCTTACCTATCTGCCTTTGGGATATACCTATGGGAGAGATACTCTCTCATCCCCTATGACGTATGCTCACGGGTTCAATCGTAATCAGACTTTACGGTTTACAAAAGATGTAAAGCCTGACCAGAAATATATGATGCGCCATATTGCGGAATTTCACTGGAACTAATTTCTTACACTGGCAATAGTGGCAATGATTTTATGATGGTTTGTCAACAATGTCAATGTCATTCGTGGTGCTATCTTTAAAAGATCAATGTGTAAGATTATACAAAGAAAATGCCGAAAACCATTCACATTCGTGAAAGTAATATTATAAATAAAGTGTACACGAGTTTACTACACGGAAAACAATCAGAAAAAGAGTGCATTCCATTAAATGATATTACGAGGTTAACATAGTGGAACTGACAGGTATTTAAACTAATGTCATTATAGTAGGTTGCGATTGGTTGCAAAATTGTTGCCATATAAATCTTATAAATAGCGCCCTCTTGACAATCCTCATATATTTCTGGTCAGGCTTTAACGTATCACGCCGTGTAAAAAAGTATGACGCGGTCAACACAACAGTAAATTAGGATACCTTCTGTATGCCCATCTGTCCCGCGAACATGGTGTCGTCGCACTCAGGACGCTGGTTCTCGTCGTGCTTGAACAGCATCATGTTGATGAAGGTGATCAGGATAGAGGGCGCGCAGTAGGCGCTCTGCTTCACGTATTCTGCAACAAATATGTTGTTAGTCATCATCCTCCTAGCCTTTGTCCCATTTTTTGAGAATGAATTCTCAATCGGGGTCGGCTACCTAAATCCCAAGATGTGGCGTAGGCACTAGTTTTTACGAAAGCGACTGCCATCTGACCTTCCAACCCAGAGGGGAACTAGGCCTTATTGGGCTTAGGTGGTTTCCTCACGATGTTTTCCTTCACCGAAAAGCGAGTGGTAAATATCAAATGACATTCCGTACAAAGTTCCGAAAAACTCATTGGTACGGGCCGGGTTCGAACCGGCGACCTCCGGATTGAAAGTCGCATGCCCTAACCACTAGGCTACCACCGCTCTTAGAACAAATATGTTGTTAGTGACAGGAATATATTCGACAGCTTTTCCCGTTAGTAGCATTATATTACACAGGTAAAGTAAAAGGGAACTTATCAGCAAGCCAAACGACTAGCGACGTTATTTAAAGAAAGGAACTATTCGAGGGCGCTCTGATTAATGAAAACATTTGTCTCTTTCTTTAAGTAACTGTTCCAGTGGTCAGGACCGAAATCAACTGCAAGGGTTTCTCGTTCCGTAGTTACCTTCTGCCACTGTTGCTTATGTTTGCTATCATGCAAGGGTTTCTCGTTCCATAGTGCTGTAGTTCCCTTCTGCCGCTGTTGCTTATGTTTGCTATCATGCAAGGGTTTCTCGTTCCATAGTGCTGTAGTTCCCTTCTGCCGCTGTTGCTTATGTTTGCTATCATGCAAGGGTTTCTCGTTCCGTAGTGCTGTAGTTCCCTTCTGCCGCTGTTGCTTATGTTTGCTATCATGCAAGGGTTTCTCGTTCCGTAGTGCTGTAGTTCCCTTCTGCCGCTGTTGCTTATGTTTGCTATCATGCAAGGGTTTCTCGTTCCGTAGTGCTGTAGTTCCCTTCTGCCGCTGTTGCTTATGTTTGCTATCATGCAAGGGTTTCTCGTTCCGTAGTGCTGTAGTTACCTTCTGCCACTGTTGCTTATGTTTGCTATCATGCAAGGGTTTCTCGTTCCGTAGTGCTGTAGTTCCCTTCTGCCGCTGTTGCTTATGTTTGCTATCATGCAAGGGTTTCTCGTTCCGTAGTGCTGTAGTTCCCTTCTGCCGCTGTTGCTTATGTTTGCTATCATGCAAGGGTTTCTCGTTCCGTAGTGCTGTAGTTCCCTTCTGCCGCTGTTGCTTATGTTTGCTATCATGCAAGGGTTTCTCGTTCCGTAGTGCTGTAGTTCCCTTCTGCCGCTGTTGCTTATGTTTGCTATCATGCAAGGGTTTCTCGTTCCGTAGTGCTGTAGTTACCTTCTGCCACTGTTGCTTATGTTTGCTATCATGCAAGGGTTTCTCGTTCCGTAGTGCTGTAGTTACCTTCTGCCGCTGTTGCTTATGTTTGCTATCATGCAAGGGTTTCTCGTTCCGTAGTGCTGTAGTTCCCTTCTGCCGCTGTTGCTTATGTTTGCTATCATGCAAGGGTTTCTCGTTCCGTAGTGCTGTAGTTCCCTTCTGCCGCTGTTGCTTATGTTTGCTATCATGCAAGGGTTTCTCGTTCCGTAGTGCTGTAGTTCCCTTCTGCCACTGTTGCTTATGTTTGCTATCATGCAAGGGTTTCTCGTTCCGTAGTGCTGTAGTTACCTTCTGCCGCTGTTGCTTATGTTTGCTATCATGCAAGTGTTTCTCGTTCCGTAGTGCTGTAGTTCCCTTCTGCCACTGTTGCTTATGTTTGCTATCATGCAAGGGTTTCTCGTTCCATAGTGCTGTAGTTCCCTTCTGCCACTGTTGCTTATGTTTGCTATCATGCAAGTGTTTCTCGTTCCGTAGTGCTGTAGTTACCTTCTGCCGCTGTTGCTTATGTTTGCTATCATGCAAGGGTTTCTCGTTCCGTAGTGCTGTAGTTACCTTCTGCCACTGTTGCTTATGTTTGCTATCATGCAAGTGTTTCTCGTTCCGTAGTGCTGTAGTTCCCTTCTGCCACTGTTGCTTATGTTTGCTATCATGCAAGGGTTTCTTGTTCCATAGTGCTGTAGTTCCCTTCTGCCACTGTTGCTTATGTTTGCTATCATGCAAGTGTTTCTCGTTCCGTAGTGCTGTAGTTACCTTCTGCCGCTGTTGCTTATGTTTGCTATCATGCAAGGGTTTCTCGTTCCGTAGTGCTGTAGTTACCTTCTGCCACTGTTGCTTATGTTTGCTATCATGCAAGTGTTTCTCGATCCGTAGTGCTGTAGTTACCTTCTGCCGCTGTTGCTTATGTTTGCTATCATGCAAGTGTTTCTCGTTCCGTAGTGCTGTAGTTCCCTTCTGCCAATGTTGCTTATGTTTGCTATCAAGCAAGTGTTTCTCGTTCCGTAGTGCTGTAGTTCCCTTCTGCCACTGTTGCTTATGTTTGCTATCATGCAAGTGTATCTCGTTCCGTAGTGCTGTAGTTACCTTCTGCCGCTGTTGCTTATGTTTGCTATCATGCAAGGGTTTCTCGTTCCGTAGTGCTGTAGTTACCTTCTGCCGCTGTTGCTTATGTTTGCTATCATGCAAGTGTTTCTCGTTCCGTAGTGCTGTAGTTACCTTCTGCCGCTGTTGCTTATGTTTGCTATCATGCAAGTGTTTCTCGTTCCGTAGTGCTGTAGTTACCTTCTGCCGCTGTTGCTTATGTTTGCTATCATGCAAGTGTTTCTCGTTCCGTAGTGCTGTAGTTCCCTTCTGCCAATGTTGCTTATGTTTGCTATCAAGCAAGTGTTTCTAGTTCCGTAGTGCTGTAGTTCCCTTCTGCCACTGTTGCTTATGTTTGCTATCATGCAAGTGTTTCTCGTTCCGTAGTGCTGTAGTTACCTTCTGCCGCTGTTGCTTATGTTTGCTATCATGCAAGTGTTTCTCGTTCCGTAGTGCTGTAGTTACCTTCTGCCGCTGTTGCTTATGTTTGCTATCATGCAAGTGTTTCTCGTTCCGTAGTGCTGTAGTTACCTTCTGCCACCTATGTTTGGTATCAGGTGCTCGTTACCGAGTATGGTCTGGGTTATATAATACTGACCAGGTTCCTGGCTGCCGAAGTGTCCGGGGTTGGGTCCGTAGTGGGTCCACTTGATGAACATGAGCAGCACCATGTAGAAGAACAACAGGATCAGGAAAGCGATCTGAGGGATGAACTCCACGTAAATGCTGATGCGGCGCTTGAAGTACCTGGGAAGGAGTTGGGTGATGAATTGATGATAAATAAGTTTCTGTCAAAAATGACATTTTAGTGGCAAGCTTTTATAGCCGACTGTACTTTTCTTTAGATACCCTTCAAATGCTCACTGAGACGATTCTAAAGAGCCCAAGCTCGGTAGGATTGTTTTTTCTATTATAGAGTTCCTATGGCCACCTTCCGGCTCCATCATCAGATCAGCCCCATGGTACCATATTATTGTATTGTCATCAAAGTTAAGTAAGTATGCAAAATTTCAGCTCAATCGGTTGACGATATCTGCTTCAAAATTGAGTTGCAAGATTTCACCCGAACAAACATACTTTAAACATACCATGCAAGTTAAATAAAAGCTTTAAAAAAATACGATAAAAGGCAGAGCGACTAGGTTCGATGTTGCCAAAGCAACATCAAAAAGTACGATATATTAGAAACCTAAAGGGATTGGAGATATTAGAATGAATTGTGTATTCTAAGCCCGACAGTTAAGTTTAAAACCATGTTGAACATAGTATCTAATTCTCCCTCATTTCTGCACAATCAGTGGAGGGCTCTCCCCGAGTTGATGTTTATTATTATAATTACATCTCTTTTGGTACTATAAAGTTGATCATAGCATGGGAGTATATTGAAAGTATCTTACAAATGATTCCAGAGCGACATGCAGACACCGAACAACATGTGGAAGACGCCGATGATGATGGAGATCTTCATTTTGTACGCGTTCATGAAGATGATCTTGTTCGCCTCGGCGAGCTGCGGAAATAATGTTAGTCATAAAATTCAATAATTTTATTCGCTCCTCTAGGAGCCTCACTGATTATAGTGATTAGGTTTCTCTACTCATGTATGGGGCTGCCATCCTTCCGGGTTTCCCGGATTTGTCCTAGTTTGGAGGCCGTCTGGGGGCCGTCCAGGGGCGGTTTTCAAAGTGTCCGGGGAAAACACACTTTATATGTGAATGAAAAATCAAGCGTGTGCGTTTTTAATTGTATTATTTTCGGACACGTCCGGGAAAAAATACGATTCACGCCAAATGTCCGGGTTTTTTAAGTCTTTGTCCGGGTTCGGCGAATTTTGAGATGGCAGCTCTACTACCCTACTACCTTGCATCAACAGAGAAAAGCTTGCGAGATCTGAGTTAATTTTTGAGTGAAGACCGACTTCACCCTAAGCAACTGGAATTCTATTAACGAAACAGTCTCTCATATTCGTCACTTTTACGCCAATAATTCATCCAATGTCGTTATACACCAACGATTCATAGATTCTCACCTGCCAGACGGGATCAATTCCGAACGGATACGGGATCTGCGTGTAGTCGTTAGAGTCAGGGTTGAGCTGCAGGGTCGGGTTGCTCTGCAGCGTGGACTGGTCGTAGTTGTTCCGCCACGCCGACCCGAAGATGTTCAGACTTTTGGAGAAGATGTCGTTGTATATGAGACCCGTGTACATGGAGAACAGCCCCATGAGCAGGATGATGTAGCGACCGCCGAAGAATATCGTCCAGATCTGTGGAAAGGATAGAAAGTTTTAAATTAGCTCAATATTTGGGTCTTCCGTATGCCCGTTTTGACCAGTCTCTATCTATTGCACCAACTCTTGTTTGAGTTCATTCCACCCAATCAATATATTCTCAATCTCATCAGTGATCTCTTTTGGATGCTCAATACCGCTCAAGGTGAAGTCTACTTTTCCAGTCCTCTGACAGCACCTTTATGTTCTACGTGAAAGATGTGCATACCAGTCTACTGGCAGAAATCTGCACGTTTGCTAGACATGCTTCCTTGCTTATAGTTATATATTGCTTTGTTATTGTTAATGAGTTCAGGGTTTCACAGACGCTGATTGGAACCCTTTGATCTGTAAGTATAGCGAATCCTTACCTCGCTGTCTATCTTCTTGGCCTGCAGCGGTTTCTCCTTGTAGCACATCCAGAAGCCGAAGGCGGCCATGAGCGCGCCGTGGCCCAGGTCGCCGAACATCACCGCGAACAGTTCAGGGTTTCACAGACACTGATTGGAAACCCTTCGATCTATAAGTATGGTGAACCCTTACCTCGCTGTCTATCTTCTTGGCCTGCAGCGGTTTCTCCTTGTAGCACATCCAGAAGCCGAAGGCGGCCATGAGCGCGCCGTGGCCCAGGTCGCCGAACATCACCGCGAACAGTTCAGGGTTTCACAGACACTGATTGGAAACCCTTCGATCTATAAGTATGGTGAACCCTTACCTCGCTGTCTATCTTCTTGGCCTGCAGCGGTTTCTCCTTGTAGCACATCCAGAAGCCGAAGGCGGCCATGAGCGCGCCGTGGCCCAGGTCGCCGAACATCACCGCGAACAGTTCAGGGTTTCACAGACACTGATTGGAAACCCTTCGATCTATAAGTATGGTGAACCCTTACCTCGCTGTCTATCTTCTTGGCCTGCAGCGGTTTCTCCTTGTAGCACATCCAGAAGCCGAAGGCGGCCATGAGCGCGCCGTGGCCCAGGTCGCCGAACATCACCGCGAACAGTTCAGGGTTTCACAGACACTGATTGGAAACCCTTCGATCTATAAGTATGGTGAACCCTTACCTCGCTGTCTATCTTCTTGGCCTGCAGCGGTTTCTCCTTGTAGCACATCCAGAAGCCGAAGGCGGCCATGAGCGCGCCGTGGCCCAGGTCGCCGAACATCACCGCGAACAGTTCAGGGTTTCACAGACACTGATTGGAAACCCTTCGATCTATAAGTATGGGGAACCCTTACCTCGCTGTCTATCTTCTTGGCCTGCAGCGGTTTCTCCTTGTAGCACATCCAGAAGCCGAAGGCGGCCATGAGCGCGCCGTGGCCCAGGTCGCCGAACATCACCGCGAACAGTTCAGGGTTTCACAGACACTGATTGGAAACCCTTCGATCTATAAGTATGGTGAACCCTTACCTCGCTGTCTATCTTCTTGGCCTGCAGCGGTTTCTCCTTGTAGCACATCCAGAAGCCGAAGGCGGCCATGAGCGCGCCGTGGCCCAGGTCGCCGAACATCACCGCGAACAGTTCAGGGTTTCACAGACACTGATTGGAAACCCTTCGATCTATAAGTATGGTGAACCCTTACCTCGCTGTCTATCTTCTTGGCCTGCAGCGGTTTCTCCTTGTAGCACATCCAGAAGCCGAAGGCGGCCATGAGCGCGCCGTGGCCCAGGTCGCCGAACATCACCGCGAACAGGAACGGGAACGTGATGATCGTGTATGGTGCTGACGACAATATAGACTTATTAATAAATAATAAATAAATATTAAGAGACAATCATACACAAATCGACCTAGTCCCAAACTAAGCAAAGCTTGTACTATGGGTACTAGACGACGATATACATAATATATAAATACATATATATAGATAACATCCATGACTCAAGAACAAATATTTGCGCAAATATTTGCCCCGGCCGGGATTCGAACCCGGGACCGCCGACTCAGTAGGCAGGTGTCTACAAACCGAGCCAAACGCGTCGTCAAATTTATTAGTACAAATACTGTTCTGCAGTAACGTAGGAAGGTGTTTTTCTCAAACATGCAATTAGATGTAGTCATAACGTGCGTTATAACAGGCTTCGAAGTATCACGTTTCGGGCGGAACAACTCGAGAGAACAGTAAAGGAATTTCATACAAAATTTAAGGCCTAGGCCGGGAAGTAATTTTTTTTAAACATGGCGTCTGTGCTCATGACAGACTAAACAGCTGAATTATATTTGTTGGGTGGTTTATTTTTTTTTTCTTTGCTTATGCATATATTTGAGAAAAGCACTACACAGTCGAGTTCATTTACATCTACACGCTTACGAGAACAAAAATATCTGAACACGACTTTATGCTCCTGACAATAGGGTCGTGTTCAGATATTTTTGTTCTCGTAAGTGTGTAGATGTAAATGAACTCGACTGTACATGCCGTGAAAAGGGCTTTCCGGCTTCGTGCCACTATCCGGCCTCCATACGGTCGGCCGTCTGTGCCTTCTCACCCGGCAAGCCCTTATTCCCCGGCGTCTGCGGTAATGTACCAGTATGACAGTCTGCAGGATGGTACCATCTTTTTTTTTTTTTTTTTTTTCCTTTTTTTTCCTTTTTTTTACGATAAAAATTACATTACAAATTTGCTTAATGTCAAAATATAAATTAGAAAGGTGTCCGTACCAGGGTTGACCTCGCGGTAGGTGGCGACGCCGTACGCGTAGATGAGGTTCTGGAAGGCGAACGTGAACTTGTTGGTGCGGTTGTACGTGGGCGGGTCCTCCAGCGTCTCCATGCGGTTGAGGATCGGCGGCACGGAGCTGCCGGAACGCTCCTGTACCAAATACAAGTTGTAAGTGTATTTATTTTTATGAATAATGCTTTTATAAATAACTAGCTGTGCCCCGCGGTGTTACCCGCTCATCCCACGGGAACACTAAATTTAATCGGGATGAAAAGTATCCTATGTCCTTTCCCGGGTCTCAAATTATCTCCATACCAAATTTCATCTAAATCGGTTCAGCGGTTTAAGTGTGAAGAGGTAACAGACAGACAGACAGACAGACAGACAGACAGACAGACAGACACACTTTCGCATTTATAATATTATAGTATATAGTATATAGTATAGTATAGTATGGATGACACAAAGGTAAATTTATTTATTTATTTATTTATTTATTGAAACGCGCGACCTCTGCGTTTCCGGCGCATTGCTCTTCCAACTGAGCTATTTGATCGCTACGTCAATCACACCAAATCTTTCATCCCTTAATTCTTTACGCTCCTGGAGCGCCCTCTGTGTCACATATGTTTTTTCATCTCTCCTGTTCGGAAAGTGTCATTTTCATGAGTAGATAGCCGGGTGGAAAATAGCCTTTCCATCCCTAGGGTGGAAAGTAATTTTTTTTTAATTGCCACGGAGTCAAAGATAAGTGCCATCTTAGATGCACGTCGTGACCAACTCAATTAGGTACAATCTAGTCGGCCGTGGTAAGTGGCCATTGAAAAAATGTCTCCAAAAGTTAGATATATGCAAGCTTAATTTATTTACATCTAATTATTAAATATAAATATGCATTATATTTGATTATATTCATAATACATACATATAATTCTGTCCCTGATTTATTGATAGAATCGTGCATTTAGATAAAAAACAAAATAGAAACCATTGGATTTGTTTTTTTTTTAATGTTGGCGGTATGTATAAATATTTTTTTTGCTATTAAAAATAATAATATTGAAAGTTTGCAATAGAAAAAGCGGGAACACGAGATTCAATATAAATACTGTGTCTTTTATTAATTATTGGTTAATAATGACATGGACATTAATTTAACACACTCATGACATGTGCGTGTAGTATTTTATTTTCCTCGCAGTCGAAATGAAAAGTAGAGTGTTTAACTCGGGTGAAATTACCCATTTCACCCTCGAACTATTGGCGCTCTCACTTCGTTCGAGCGCCAGAAATATCTCGGGTGCAATGGGTCACTTTCTACCCTCGGTTAACAATCTACTATTGAAATGCTTATGCGCATTAGCCATACCCTAGGATGTGCGCTTTAGACGCACGAATGTGGTATTACCACATAAAAAATATGAAGCGATAAAAAGATTCTATACAAATAATGCTTTTCTTAATTATTATTTTATGCTGTATGATGACTTCGAGGTAAGCGCTAAGTGTGACCGCGTGTGGTAAGTATAGATTGTGAATGTAAAGTATGCAACCTGATTAGCAATGTGCTGTTCCCAAAAATTTCCAGTAACTTCCCTCATTTCCCATACAAAATATGGACATTTTCCGGAAATTTTCGCAAAAGGCACATCTTCAACCCCGATAGAGTTGCTATTGCTGTCAAATCAAGTTGCAAGGTCTTTTTCAAAAAAAAAAACAGTATTACGAGGCATCGTTCCAAGTGCAGCCTTCCGAAACCCTGTCAGCAATGGAAGACAGTACGCATAATCACTACATGCTGTCTATCTGTCCCTATGTATGCTTAGATCTTTAAAAATAGGCAACGGATTTTGATGCGGTTTCTTTAATAGATTGATTCAAGAGGAAGGTTTATAATAAATGCATAATTTATCAGCATTGCACTCGTGCGAAGCCGGGGCGGGTCGCTAGTTAATGAAAAAAAATGTCTTTCTCACCGTCCCCCTCCTAAGAGCCAGCTGTATAGTCTCCATATCCAGCGCCGGCACCCAGCACTCGGCGATCAGGCACTTCTGGGTCACGTCCAAGTTGAACAGGTTCAGGGTGTGGTAGATGGCCTTGATCTTGCGCACCTTGACGAACCAGTTCTTGATATTCTTGGCGGCGGCCACCAGCACGCGGTGCCTGTGGTCCTGGGTTTGTCCGAGGACCTGGAAGAGAATTGAGGATTATTATTTTGCATAGAAATCTACAGACATAACTACATAAACGGGTTTACTCACTCTCGACATGTTTTGAATCGGTACGCGATTCATCATAAGGAGCGCCGATCAGTCGCGACGACGGAAAACCGAGCACAGTGCTCTATGTATTTTAATTATTATTTTTGTATTGGAAGCAAATAAAGAGATTTTGGCATGGGCGGAAATAATTAGTAATAAAACGGGTTTGAGGATAGTAACAGACTAGATCGTCCTTTGTCATAATTTCCACATGCCTCAAATTATCTAATGTTCTATATATGTAAACTCACACGGTACGCGATATAATCCGTTTACATTGTTGTATGTAAATGTGTGACAGTCGCGTTAACCGAAGAAAATTTAATCTTAGTACCTACTTAGAATTACATTTAAGTACGTTCCTTATCCATGAATAACAAAGAGAAGCGCTCTTCTATAGAATTACCGACCATATAATCTAAAGAATAGACATTTCTTTAAAATAATAGAGGGCGACGAATTAGTGGAACACCTGATATGACACATTATTCATATCAGGTGTTCTAGTATGATGCATTTATATTCCTGTTCGATAATCGAAATGAAACCGGAACCGGACCGGAAGACGCAGCGTTGGAAGGCCTCCAACAAGGTGGACCGACGACCTGGTTAAGATCGCGGGTAGAAATTGGATGAGGGCGGCGCAAGATCGATCGTTGTGGAGAACTTTGGGGGAGGCCTTTGTCCAGCAGTGGACGTCTATAGGCTGATATGATGATGATGATGACGATAATCGAAATGAAAACAAAAACCTCTCCCTCCAAGAATCATTGTAATAAAACAATAAATCATGCAGATATTCTTTGATAGGAGTATTATCTATACAATTATAAAATACTAGATTTGTATAGAAAATCCGTAATTTCCATGGAGGAGGGTCATGGTTTCAGGAGAAATCTTTATAGCGTGATGCAGGATCGTCATTTGTTTCGTATGCGCCTGGCAGGGCGCCATCTGTTGGTCATAATTTCCTTTGTCCTCTCATCACGCCGATAAGACTGGACAAATTTTAACCAATTTCAGTACAGGGATAGCTGGACATCCAGAGATTAGTTGCAGGACACTTTTTACCCGACTACGAAATAGAAAAAATACGCGTAGGTACGAAGTTGCGAGCAACTTTTAGTCATTTATAATTACGTAACCTTCCTCAACCCAAACTATAATCACGTCATGAGATTTATCTACTTGTCTAATAATGCCCCGTGCTTGTTTCACATAACACTTGTAACCACAATGGTGTCAAAGCCGCCGTTTTTTAACGGGAACTAGGTAAGCCCAAGGCTGCGTGATTTGTCTGCGGGCGAGTGTTTATGATATAATGATCTGACCCCGATATGCTAAAGGTAGTATTTTAATAATGTATGAGTAATAAGGTATGAGCAGACATTGTAGGCATACATAAGTATTACAGTACAGGTACCTATAAGTGCATATTATTTATGATCGTGTCAAGCAAACATGTTTCCCAAACAAAATACTCTGCGTTTGGTCTCACTACTACGTAACTGTAATGACTAGGGCCTACGGTGAAGGACCAGTCAAGGAAGGTCTATCTATCCATATACCTACGGTTTTCCCTGCCTAGTAAAAGAGGTTCTTGCGATTGCATGTCGTTCGGTAGATTGGATGTTGACACACGCTTAAGCTCTGGGTTCCCAGGATAGTGGCGAGCGACGGGCGTAGGTCGGAGTGGGTCCAAACGCGATGTCTCACTCTCTCTCCAATGGCTACCGTCGCCGCTGATGGCACCGATTAGGAAACCAGATCTTTAAGGGAAGGCCACCACCATATCATCCTCGAATGAGTCCGTCACGGTCATGGCGCGATGTGGATTAGTGCGTTCAATTTGACATCCTGGAGTTTTTCATACCACAAATGGTGACGTGCGAAGAAATTTTAGTGGATGGAAACAACAGCCATTTCTCCAAAGGCTTGGCAACTAGTCCGCAGGGTTTTCAACAAGAACAAGTTTCTGTCAAAAATGACATTTTAGTGGCAAGCTTTTATAGCCGACTGTACTTTTCTTTGGATATCCATCAAATGCTCACTGAGACGATTCTAAAGAGCCCAAGCTCGATAGGATTGCTTTTTCTATTATAGAGTTCCTATGGCCACCTTCCGGCTCCATCATCAGATCAGCCCCATGGTACCATATTATTGTATTGTCATCAAAGTTAAGTAAGTATGCAAAATTTCAGCGCAATCGGTTGACGATATCTGCTTCAAAATTGAGTTGCAAGATTTCACCCGAACAAACATACTTTAAACATACCATGCAAGTTAAATAATAGTAGTTTATGTGACTGTACATAATGAAGGGTATTAAACACGAGTGTGGGTTTATGAAACTCGCCGAAGGCAAGTTTCATAATAACATCACACGAGTGTTTTAATGCCTAATTATGTACAGTTACATACACTACTTTATCTAGCCACATATCATAGGCATCCTTGATGCATTCAGAAGTCGCACATTACGACAAATATTACCCGGTAATGAAGTTCTCTGGCAGCTGTCATAGTTTTTTTAATGCAGAGACAAACTAGAGTTGGCCCCAACTATCATATCGTTCGATATCTTACTTCCGTGCGACATTTGTCAAATTTTATGCAAATGGACAATTCATTTCGAACTAAACGTCATCTCGACTGATATTAGAATAGAGGTCAAATCAAATTTCTTTGTTTTTCAAAGATGTTCGAAATTTGAATAAATAATATTATCGAAATCGATGTTATTATTTAGCTATAATAACATTTTCACAGATAAGAAATTTGTTCAATAAAACAGTCTATTTTTATGGTGGTCATAATGTGCGGTTCTTGAACGCATCATGGAGGGTTTATGATATTTGGATAGATAAAAGCTTTAAAAAAGTGTTCCTTACCGTGTTAAGATCTTCGATGCGGGTCATGACCCCCATGGCCATCTCGCGGCGGTCGGCGGGCGCCTCGGGGCACGGGTACAGGGTGGCGCGGAACCCCTCGCAGATCTTCTTCACGCGCGTCTTGAGCTGGTCGCCTTGGAAGAAAATGATGAACACCGACTTGTACACCTGGTCGGACTGTGGGAGATACGAAGTGCTATTTACATCTCTATTGTGTCATTCAAAATTCTAGATTGTTCACTGAATGATCTGTAATGAAAACAGGCATTCTTTCCTCTACCATCTCGCGTAGTTCCGACTATTACGATCCCGTAAAGTAAAAATTACACGATGCAAAAAGGTAGGGTAAAAATAATTCACTCAAAATTATTAAGCATTTATCGAGCTTCGCTCGCGTTGCACAGGAATCAATCATACTTTAACGGGATAAAAGCTATCTCTATTTCAAGTTTTACTTGCGTTTCGGAGACAAATAAGCGAAGAATTCGAATCGATTTCGCTTCTGTTAATTGCTGAGCAAGTTTCATGGCAAAGTTTTCGACCACTTGCATGTGAATTAACAGCCTTTTACAGCCGTAATAACTAACAAAGCATGATGAAATTTGCATTAACTCGGACTCAGGGGATGCGTTTGAATAATGTCTCATAGAATAGGGGGAGGAATGAATTGGAATTGAACTTACCGAAGAAGGGTCTTCCAGCGGCGTGTCGATCTCGGCCTGCCGGAGGAACACGTTGCCGCGGCACGCGCGCCACAGCATGCGCTCGAACGCGGGGATGCGCTCGCGCAGGATCACGCCCGCCACGAAGCTGTACCGGCCGTCACGTTAGTACAGCGAAGGGATTTTGGTTTAGATGGCGTGAGTTCAGTTTACTTGGACAATTATTGGATTCCATTCAAATTACTACAGACAAAATTTAAGTTTGACGCACCAATAAATTGTTTTTTTTTTTTTTTTTCATAGCTGTCGGGATAGGTATCCATTTCGTCAATCATATCCCAAGTAGGTAGCACGCATGCTGTATAAGGGCTTATACAGCTCTAACACAACTGAAATACGTTGTATAAGGGCTGTATAAGCTCCTATGCAGTCTGTGTGCTACGTGGGATAAGGTTTAATATATAGTCTGCAGCAAGTTGCTAAGCTCCACGTTCTTACAGTCTGACCAAAAAGAGTAGAAATTAAAAAGTTACAATACTACAGTATTGCCACTTTTTAAATTCTACTCTTTTTGGTCAGACTGTAATTGATCCACACACACGATTTAATTGTTGAGAGTAATATTTGTGGAAATTACTATGAGCATGTTTTGCTGCGGACTATACATTCGAAATTGCGTACAATCTTGAGTTATACTTGTTATAAATGTATTACGATGGAACCAACAATTGAGCCCTAGTAGACTGAAGCCAATACCGACCCAAACACAAAGTGTTTAGGTTGCATTCTTGCCAACACTGACTAAACCGATGCGACTTAGCCGCCAGCACTTTTAGAAGCTATATAATGTAAAAAAACTCTCGTGATTCTCAGACATATTAAGATCTATATTAAACGGGTTAACTTATGTAGTGTAAGTCGAATATTGCTCGACATGATTCGAATCGGTTCGCGATTCATCAACAGTCAGCTCCGGTCAGTCGCGGCGTTCGCTAATCGAACACACCGGATTCGAAACATTTCGAGCAATATTCTACTTAAACGACATGATTAAACACATTTCATATAGATTGTAATACTTTAAGAAACTAATTTTTTACTAAGAATTATCTTTTACGCTATGTTTTTGAGATTTTAGTTCCTTGTGCCGTGCGGCGAAGTCACACGTATTGTAAACGAATGTGATTTAATTACAAGGAAAACCTCATGGATATAACCAACACAATCTTCGGTCTTGTGAAGCGCGTGGCAAAAGTATCAAATGTCATGGAATAACACATGAATCAACTACGACGTTAAGACCTTTTTCTACGAATGTGAATCGACATACTAATATATGTATTGGTAAACAGGTAAAGGCGTCATTTGTTTCGTTATATCCATGATTATAATTTATAACATAACATATTTGGTTCATGCTAACTGGAATTGGATGGTGTGTGCTATATTTAAAATAAATATGTATTGACATGTGGCAGATTATGAGACAGACATTTACAAGATAATTTGAATTTTCTTGATTGTTTATCAGTACCAAAATAAAGTCAAACTAAAGGTATTAACTATTATTTTAAGTACAAAAATATCTATGTAGACTAATAAAATAGGTTTTGCAGCCGTTACCACATAGCTTTCAATTATTAAAATGGTAATTGCCAACAAACAAGGATTATCTAAAAGCCAAAAAACACCCCAAATTTAGGTTTAATGATAATCATTGCAGAATAATATTCTGTGACTTCCTATAAAAAGAAGACGTTGCCTTGTATTAAATATAAAATCTTCTAATAGCCTCCTGAATTCCGACTTGCAGCATAACTTAAAACATTAATTGAAACGGGTTGATATGTATATATATGTCTGTACTTACAACTAAAATATGACATCCTACAGTTGATGATGATAAAGAATTCAAATAAAATACAGATAAATATGCCATAAGAAACGCGTGAAAAAGAAAGTGATTTTCAATTTAAAGAACCCCAGACTTTTAAATGTATTCGTAATAACAACATATCATTTCCAATGTTTATCATTTTTATCAAAGCCTGAAGCCGTACACGTATGTACAAATGCTGCTAAACCGACGCTTATATCAAAAATCATTTGCTACTTTTTTCTGGACTAACTCACAGACTCTCCCAAACATCGTTTGCCTTAGTTACCTAATCCTTGTCACTTGTCAGTCAGTTAGGAACATAAATTACGCCTAAAGACGTCTATGGCTTGATTGCACAAAAATTGTACATAGTTAAAAGCATATTAGTTAATAAAAAATCACGATCGCTTCCTTTGTGTGACGAAAATTAGTCATACAAAATGTATGGGTAATTTTCGTCACACAAAGGAATCAATTAAGTTTTGTTTTAATAAAAGCCCTTAATGTACATTTTTTTTGCAATCAAGCCATAGACTTCTTTGGGCGTAATTTATGTTCCTAACTGACTTTTAGAAAATTCTCGATTTGTATGGAGAATCAGCTTTCTGTGAAGAGGGGTACTGATTTCAGGGAAAAATTAATAGCGTCATGCAGGATTGTCTTTTGTTTTGTATGGGCGCGCGGCGTTATGCCAGTCTGGCGCCATATGTTGGGCATAATTTCCTTTGTCCTCGCATCGCGCTGAAACGGCTGGACAATTGTTTACCAATTTCGGTACAGGGATAGCTGCACATCCAAAGATGGTTATAGGATACTTTTTACCCGACTACGGTATAAAAAAATACGCGGCACCTTCTAGTAATAAAAGAAACTCGTATTTGCATTCCGGCACCGGCACCGTGAATCCACGAGGATTCCTACATCAACTTCCGCGACAAAACGATTCAAATCTAAATCTCTCGTTGTCATTTTTTTCCATTGTAAATCTAGTAGATAAGCGTAATTTGTTATAGATATTGATAACAGCTATCGTCGCCGAGGAGCCGTGGAAAACCACAACATTTGTAGGCGTCATAAAATTAACTGCCGTAGGTGACGTAGGGACTATATTGTTAAAATGTCCCTTATACCGCCTTCAATTATTGTCAGTTCATTGGTTGGAAAATAAAGATTGCGGAAAACCAGCTCGCGATAACCTATAGCCTAATGTTTATGATGTTTTACGTATGTGATACAGAATAGTTTACGTTTCGTGTACTGACCCGGCAAGCGAAGCTTCAGCTTGGCCAAAATTCTTTCGTATGTCAGAATTCCGGATGACCGGCTGTCAGGTCGCAGTCCTCAGGCGATTCTCGAGAAATTTTGTAAGCTGATTCGATTATTATACCTTTGCCGATTCGGCTTTTCGAAATATTTAAAAAGGGAGCCCTTTGTTTCCTAGAAACTTATTTCGACGAATGTTTCATCTCGCTGAAAAATTATTTCGCAGAATGTTTATTCCTCTGTAGGCGTAAATTTTTCATAATTCTTGTAAATATCATCCTATTGATTAGGTTAGGTTAGGTTTGTTTTATAACAATATCGAATAGTTTACGGTTGCAATGATAAATGCTTTCTACGATACGATTTTTCGGCAAAATGAAACATTCGACGGAATATAATTCTTAGTCAATATAGACCTATTTAAAAATAGCGGTGATATGCGGGATGAAAACGTAAAAAAACCTCATATTTCAGTCATTAAAAAAAAAACGCACCTCGCCTTCGGTTCGTGCCACAAACACCTGCGATCTGGGACTCACCGGCCTAGGTACATTTCCATTTCATACCAACAACTGAACACTCTTCGAGAATAGTGTTCAGTCAATTCATATACTCAAAGAGTATAGTAGTTCATTTGTTGTGGGAAACCGTTGCAAAGATTTTAATTTAGCGATACCTACTAGGTACCTAACTAAGGAATATATTTTCGTTCATGTTTAGGTTTCCTTACCACTACTAAAATTACGTCATACTTCGATAATATTTTGAGAAAATCGTGATTACACGTAAATTGATAGCGTTATCGGGTCAGGTTAGGTGCTCTTGAAAGCTGAATCAATATCTTGTTAATTCAAACACTCCTATTGAAGATCAAAGATTAAACTTATTTATATTGAATTGCCTATCTATCCACTCTTAGCCAATATAACATCTATATCAGAGGTAAGTACCTCTTCTAGTTATAGGTAAAAAATTATGGTAGTTTCTACAAATTGATTGCCGAAAGCCGCGTTATACGGTCTTCTTGAAAGTTACGCCATGTAAAGTGTATTGATTTCCACCGACTTGTCTATTATAAGCCGGCTGTCCCGCTACTGCTTAAGAAGCAGCAAATTAAATCCTATTTGTTCTAAAGCATACGTTTAAGGCCTGTTAAACTAATTAACTAGGTAACTGCTAATTTGGATAAGGCAGCACTTAGGTCTTGCTTTACTTTCCATATACGTAACATCTTCAGTACAAATGGAATCCAAACATAAACCCCTTCTAAGTTCTTCAGTACATTTGTACAAATCAATTCTCACAACCGAAAACGGACATCATCACACATGAGCTGGTGTATACAAACAATTAGCACATAACATAATAAGGCGAGTATGCTGATTCATATACGGCGTGTGAAATTTACGACGGCTGCCAACCGCAGGTTTCTGATATACAGAGGAGCTACCCCGAAGATTGATATTCCAAGTTTTTACTGTGCTATCCCTCTTGTCAAACAAATATTTGATTGAATGAGGGACGGCACAAACTTAGTTCGAATTTTAAACATCGGATTTACTATCCAGTGCCATTATTGTGACATAACTGCGGACCGAAATGATTTTTCCGCAGCGTGGATTGTTCTCCACCATGTTGATTGACGATCTAGTCAAGAGCCTGAGTAGGTGACCATTGAATGAGCCCAGCGAAGATCCTAGGGGAGGCCGCTGTCTACCAGTGGAAATCTTTCAACTGATGATATCATGATGACATATCGGTTCTTTGCTTTTTCGCCGTTATTTTTCGACGAATGTTTGGGAAACCTAATTTAATCAATAGGACGGTATATACAATAGATAGATATCATTTATTCATATAACAATACAAGGATTGTGTTTGAAATAAAACTTAAGCCTAAGAACAAAAAGCAGTGATACAAAAATAAATAAATAAAATTCACTTAAGTAAATCTAATTATAATGTCTTTAAATCACTAAAAATTTTATCCACACTATAGAAACACCCTCTCAACAGAAATGAAATGATATTTTCAAGAATTAGGAAAATAATCGGCGAAGTGAAAATTTCATGAAATTAATTATTTAAAATGTTTTACTTGTTTGCTGCGGTATCAGTAGCGTACCTAGAGGACCTTTATGTTCTCGGTTACGATTTAGGTACGTTTAGTTATGTACATACATAGTTACAGTTGCCTAATGATAGTCACTCCTGAATATGGAACTGTTTGCGGTATTGTTATCAATACATATTTGTTTTATTATGCATTTGACATGTGTAAATAATAGCGTGATGGTTGTCACGCTCTGTCGTCATTCTGATGTAACCAACCTTACTTGGTTTTTCGGTGTTTGTATTTCTTTCGTGTCTAGGTGTGCAATAATGAGTATTCTATCTATCTTAGGGATTCCAGCAAGTATTAAACACATGACTATAGACTTTCCCCGCATATATTTTCTTTATCGTTTTCACTCCTACTCTTCGGAACAGGCTTCTAGTCTCTCTTCGCCTTTCAACCGACCAGGCAATAAATAAATAAATATCGGACAACCCCACACAAGTCGATCTAGTCCCAAATTAGGCTCAAGAAGGCTTGTGTTATGGGTACTAGACGACGATATACGTACTTATATAGATAAATACTTAAATACATAGAACAACCATGACCCAAGCACAAATATTCGAGTTCATCACACAAATATTTGCACTGGCCGGGATTCGAACCCAGGACCGCCGGCTCAGTAGGCAGGCGTCTACAAACTGCGCCAAACGCATCGTCGGCTATATATGTACTTCATGAATATTATATCCATATATATATATTTTTTTTTTATAACGGCACAACATAGTGGCTCCCCTTCGCCTGATGGTAAGCAAAAAGGGGATATTAGGTATAGGTGCCCGCAACTTCGTACGCGTCATTTTTTTTATACAGTAGTCGGGTAAAAAGTAGCCTATAATCTTTGTATGTCCTGCAGCTATCCCTGTACCAAATTTGGTTAAAATCCGTCCAGCCGATTCGGCGTGATGAGAGGACAAAGAAAATTATGCCCAACAGATGGCGCCAGGCTGGTACAGTTGCCGAGAAACTTCTTGACCCAAAATGGCGGATCTGCGCATGCATATTTGTACGTAAATCGGGTACTGCGCAGTCAAGGTTAGGCTCAAGAAGTTTCTCGGCAACTGTATGGCGGCGAGCGCCCATACAAAACAAAGACGACCCTGCATCACGCTACTGAGATGTTTCGTGGAATCATGACCCCTCTTCATAGAAAATTGATTTTCAATACAGATCTAGAATTTTATAATAAGTAATTGTATTAGTTTTTAAGTATTATTTACGAAAAAATGACTTACTGTTGAGTTTCTTTCGGCTTTCTTCTCAACAGCGGTCTCCTCTTGCGAAATGCCGGTAGACTCACAATCTGACTTGTAAAAGTGCCCTTGTCGGCTACTTACTGAATAAATTATTTCACTTCACTTACTTTAATGCGTCATTGTCAGTTCAAAAAACAAAATTTGTCCCTTCGGTGGTCAAAGGTTAAGAGCTTGTATGAATCTAGGTTATGTTGCTATTAGATCGGATTATAGAAGAGGGAACGTTCTTTATTCTCACAGGCATTTAATCAGAAAATTACGCCCTAGAATCCTTAATTTTACAAATGTCCACCGGAAAGACACCTAAATCTGACAATGACCCTAATAGCCTGCTTTCTATATCAAGAATTTTTCATAAATCTGCGATTTATCACCGACCGATTACTATGAAAAGTTATAAAACCTATGCTAAAAATAACCCTCAGAACTACACAAAAATATAAACACACCTTGCATTTGTCAATTTAAAAACTCCAAGCAAGTCTCGTGATCGTCTGGTGGCAATACGTGGGTGCCAAGGGAGCGTGAGCCCTACAAGTCTGGGATTAGACGGGTTTTCCAACAACTCCCTCGGAGTTAGATAGTGGTCACCTTGGCACAGTACCAACTTGCGCGGCGAAGATATGGATTTTGGATTGGCTGGAATGTGTCCGGTCTGGATATTTAGACAGCATTGCTTCTAATGCTTTCAAAGCAGGAGTAAATCTCAAGATCTATGAAATCACACTTATATTATAAAGGCGAAAGTTTGTGAGTGTGTTTGTGTGTATGTTTGTTACTTCTTCACGCTCAAACGGCTGGATCAATTTTGATAAGTTTTGGTGTGAAGGTAGCTGACACCCTGGATTAACACATAGGCTACTTTTCATCCCGATAAAATGCAGTGTTCCCGTGGGACGAGCAGGTAACACCGCGCGGCGCATCTATTAATTCATATTTATTAAACAGTGGTGTAGATAACCTATGTAATGTAATTACTAATTAATTATGCTACTGGTCCTTTCTTCCGAGGCTAAGGGTTTTCAGTAATCTATAAATTACTAGCCTACACAGATAGTGTCAGATCTTCTTGACTAGCATCAAGACACGTAAGGTATATTTTTATGACAAAATATGATGGCGCCAGCTAAAGATTTATGGATTTTTAAACGCCCTTATTATTCACTGACACACTTTTCTCTACGTTTCTTAATTTGTAAGCTATACATAATAATGGACACCGATTTTTTCTAGTTGTACGGACAATAGCGGCCATATATCACTTATGGCGGGTGTACAAAGGAAGATTATCTTTAATACCGATAAGCAACGTCTCCTTGTTATATGGGTAATATAGGTTCGTGTTATTCATTCAAATGGCGCCATAAACTGATAGTAATGAAATATTACCAGATTTACAGGGGCAAATGTTTAGAAAACTTATCAAAATGGTGGATTATGTAAGAAACTGTGTTGTCAGAGGAGAGGCCGTCATCTCTATCTTAAGTAGAGTAGTTAAAGGTTGTTCATGATATTAAATAACCACAAATATTAGATTAAATAGTATAAACGAATTATATCGCGTATATTATTATTTGAGCCTCCTTGACGTTTCGGTAGCTTAAAAGTTACTGTTGTCAAAGGTTGACTGAGAAAAACAATTATTTTCTCTGTCAAAGTTACATTATTAATTTTCGACAAATCGTGTTTTTCTCAGTCAACCTTTGACAACAGTAACTATAACTGTACGCTAAAATAATTAATATACGTGATATAATCCGTTTACATAGTTTTATGTAAATCTGTGACAAACGCGGAAACCGAAGAAATATTACGAATAGTTCTTCGCTATTACATCAAAAGGACAATACAATTTTTCACAAGATTTTTCGCGGAATAGTAAAGGAACTGATGATCGTTATCCTTTTAGAGCTTGTCCCGTCTGGAGACATCCGACTACTTGTATCGATTCAGTCGCGCGATTCACGAAAGCGCGACTGCATTGCAACATGTGGCCCTTTGTCGCATTTGCACGCGCGACAGTCGCGCTGTTTTGATTCAGCATCGCTTCTGCATCGATACAAATTGCAAACGCGCTACTGCAGTATTGATTCAGCATTGCTACTAACGGGCGTCTGTCGATGTCGGCTGACGTCGGGTATATAGGAATACTGAATCGCAACTGTATCGATGCTGAATCGCGGCTGTATCGACATAGCAGCGATGCAGAATTATGTTTTCATGAACAAGGGTTTACATGCTAGAAAAGCAGGCGGGAAGTCGTAAATTACGCCCTAGGGCGGTAAGTAATTTTGGTATTGACTACTACTCCTACTACTTTTGTTTTATTTCGTCCAAAGTGTGATGAAAAACATCGTACGTGACTCTGGTGGTAAAGGAATTCCAAACTCGTGTCACTCGTAGACACTCGTTTGTAATTCCTCGTTTACCACCCTTGTTACGTAATGTCTCTGCCTGTTATCTTAATGTATCTCATGTTGTGTTGTATATTCCTTGATGTTGGAGGTGTGCAATAAAGAATATTTGTATTGTATTGTACTATTACGTGTGCCTAGATATGACCAGCAACAACAACGCGACTGTATCACGATCTTTTTCGACTGCATCGCTGCAATAAGTCACCGTGTGTTACCACCCTAAGGTATTTTGATTTACGTATTTATTCTCACAACAATCATACGTTATTATGTAAACCAAACCGCAGGAAAGGTCACCAGGATTGTGATAAGCGCGCGGCAAAATATATTAGATAAGGAACTTATTGTATCTGATAGCAACAACTAACAAATTACGCAATTCGTAATTGTGTGAATGGAACATTTAAAATTTATGTTGTATGCGTATGTCAATATATATTTTTTTTAGTTTATCCAAATTATGAATTTAAGTTCTTCGTGAAAAGCTACTAATCCTCACCTATTGTTTTATTTTTGGTATGAACACCGCTAGAAGCGTTTTCTATGTTTATGTTAATTTGATATCTTTTCTTTATGTGTTTGTTTTGCTTGGTTGAGATTTATATTTGGAGGTTGTCTGATATTTATATTATATTTATTATTTATATTTCTTTATGTATTTATTTATTGAACCTTCAATGTAAGACTTTAATGTTTCTACGAAGAGCAGAAAATACGTTTGTTAAAGCATGCTCTTAAGCAGTTTTCACCTCACCCAAACTGTCAGCAACAACTCTGTATACCAAGAAGCACGGTAAGAAACCAGTTTTTATAATTTTACGATATTATAAATGTTGTGTATTTATTTATTTATTTATTAGGCTACATAGCATTACAGTCTAAATCTAATTCACCGTGAAACTAAAAATTACGTAAAATTCAAATAAATCATTTTCATACGGTCGAGTTCATTTACATCTACACACTTACGAGAACAAAAATATCTGAACACGACCCTATTGTCAGGAGTATAAAGTCGTGTTCAGATATTTTTGCTCCCGTAGTGTGTAGATGTAAATGAACTTGACTGTACAATAATTCAATGAAATGTAATAAATTATTTGAACTAATTTTAGCCTTTATACTGGTAATTTAAGCTGAATAAAGGTTGTATAAGCGCTTCTGCAGCTTGTTTGCTACTTGGATAGTAACATTCGTATGCAGAAAATCCCCACATTATCTAAACCGGACGTGCCTACGCAAAGAACCAATGATTTTCACTGGTGATTTCAACTGGAGCACACAACGTAACGACATAAGTGCCATTCAGCCTAGTACTAAGTCTGACACTTATATTCTGATGTGTTCCATTTGTAGGTTTCCTTCGGTCGTAAAATCGGAAGTTACGTCGTCGTGACAATGGACCGTTTAAAACAAATAAACCGGTCGTAATAGTTATTGCTTATTCATTATAATAATGCACGATAAAGGACATACTTAGGTACTAAACTGGGTACTATTGTAGCAAATATAAAAACCGTAAAATGCTATGTTTAAAAACCGTAAAATGTTATTCATTTTCGCAAACCTAAGAATATTAGTGATTAAAAGATCCTCCAGCCCTCCAAGGAAACACCGGGTGAACGGACTTTGACTGGACTGTTAAGTACACTGATACTTTTACCCTATTATGATAACGAAAAAGAGCGTTATTACTTTAATTTTTCGCAAATGAGTGTTTGTACTTTTAGTGAGTAATAATAAATATAAATAACCGACCTAAAAAATACCCGTAAAATGCAGAGCCTGTTCAACAAAAGCAGATTATTTTATTTCTAATTAAAATTGTGTCACAATTGGCAAAAATATTGTGTAACATTCTCACAAAAAAAAAACTTCAAGCAAACACATAGTAACTGAGTAAGATGTCATCTCATCGCAACAAAGTTTACACATTTTTATCTTGCTCTGCTTCTGAATTTTTGCAATGGTGCCATTTTTATTATTGGTTAAAGTCTTATGTAACTAACAACCCGAAAAATATTATATTATAGGTATGAAGGGCTAAGGGAAATAACTGAGTTTCTTTCAGCTTTCTTCTCAACAGCGGTGTCCTCTTGTGAAATGCCGGTAGATTCAGATTTAGACATGTAAAAGTCACCTTGTGGCTTACAAACAGAATAAACATTTTGATTTTGATTTGACTGGCTAAGCCCCATTTGAACATTTATTTATTTATTCATATTAGTTGCACAGCATTACAGTACATACATCCTTATACTGTGGTACAGACAATTGAAGTTGTCAAATCTCTTATACATAATATGTTAAATATAGCTCTATGGAATAAGTAAATATATAGCAAAAAAAACGGAACCCAGCTACTTTTACCCGTTTTATATAGTAATATAAACTGAGATATTTTGCGGACATTGGAAAAAAAAAATTGATAAAAAAGACTAAGTTAGTTTTTACCCTTAACCCTTTCATATAGGAACAAACTACCTGCGGCTAAACTCAGAGACCAGCTATAGGCTATGACTTCATCACTTACCAACTTTCTGTAAATGTGACACATTGCAATCCTGGCATATTATCATAATCCCAATGCATACAGGGGAGATTACGTAGGGGGGATTACCCCCAATGAGTTAAGCATAAACCAATGAAGTTCCGAAATATCCGATATATCTATGATTGAATATGAATATGACAAAGAAACAAACAAAAGATGGTGGTTCCTAATGGGACACTTTATAGAAGTTTCTTGCATCAGGTAAACTTGTTTCCCAAAACTGACGTTTATTTAGAATTCACATATAGATCATTCGCATCAACGACGCTAACTGTAACTAACAAACGTATACAAGAAGCTCAAATATAGCACTTTTACTATTAGCGATATAGTAAATCGAGACTCACGACTCTACACTCCTGAAAACTAAATGGACTAAGTACAGGCATAGACACTTATAGGCATTTACTGCCTTTTCCCACGTAGCATTAAGACCACGGAGTATTCTTATGGTCTGTGATTAAGACTCTTGAGATAGAAGGCAGTATCTGACAAGGTATTTCTAATAGATATTAAAACATTTTGAACGACGTGGTTGAACGGACGAGTACCGTTAAAGTGTAACAGAAGCCATCATACTTTGCGTCAAAACGGTGCTACGGTTACATCATGTGTGAAAGAACGTAACGTCATAGAGCTGGCAGTGACACATATTACTTTTCTACCATGTAGTATTTTGAGAACAGATCCATTTTCACCGATAAGAGTGACGTTTTCAACGGATCACGTCGACTGTGGATGTATTTTGCGGTATTTTCATCCGCGTAACTTGTGCCTTTGAATCCTACTGACATTTCAGTACGCCTAACAACAATAACAGTTAAGCTTACTGACATAACAGTAAGCCTCACTGCAACAACCGTTAGGCTTAATAACAGTTAGGATTCACTGGCTATTTTTTCAGTGATATGCTCTATTAAAGGGTTTGTTTGCACTCATCTAAAATTTTAGCTTTTACAATTAATAACACTGTCCTACTGTCTTAAAAAGATGACCACTAGCTATATCGTATATATATAATATCCACTATTAGGAAACAAATGCCAAAGTATTTAAATGGCATTTTGGCGTGAAATTTTACACAAACCACAGGCAGTTTTAGTTGGTAACAAAGACTTGAATGGCAGATTAACCAAACATCTCGTGTCTAGACGCTGTTTGGATCCTTATCACATGATATCTCCTAACCGAATCGATCAATCCTCTACGCAGAATCGCAAGAGATAAAATCCTTTGTTTATTTGTATTTCAAATTCAAAGAATATTTGCTACGTTAGTGATACGTATACATATCGTACCAAATTCTTAGGAATAATTTTATTTGATTGATGATTTTATTTTATTTGATGATGTAAAATTGAATTCTGTTATATATTAAGTGTATGTAGAGATGGTCGTAATATAAATATTTGAAATTAAGCAATCTGGCAGTTTTAACATTTATTTATTTTGAGTACCTACCGTCTATAATGAAAACATCATTCCACGAAGTGCACCCGGCAAGAATGCGTAGCGTAGGTGATGTTTTCCATAGATATTTAGTTTGTACATCTTATATCAGATATCACACTTTAAATGCATGACTTAAAACATATTATAGCGGGATTCTTGAATGGATCCTCGCTTTTCAACATGTTCCCTCGTCTTTAACCCTTAATTTGACAAAAAAAAACGAAGGTCGCTAGTTCAAGCCTCGTTAAGGTTGAATAGAGCAAACAATTCTCGTTCGAAAAAAAAATAGAAAAAGATGGTCAAAGAGTATGTTCACCCTGGCGAACACTGTCAAATTAAGGGTTAAAACCATTTGAATCATGTTTAAACCGACTAAGGGGAAATACCGATTAGTTCGCTCGGAGGTCTCGTGACTGTGACGTCAGATGCGCATAATTAATTATAAACCGATTTAAAAAGAGGAAGTTTTGGTTCACGAGTTTCCTGTATGTTACACGATAACTACGACAAGCGACTGCGAACAAAAAAGATAAATTGCATTCGCTTTGGTTTGTTCTTGTAAGTAGTATTTTTAATACGTTACCTGGTGATATATTGGTTTAATAACAAATTTAGTTTTAGGTTAAGTTTAAGTTGGGTTAAGTAAAAGTAGCTAAAGAATATCCTGTTATACTGGACATGTTTAATTATGTTTTCGGAAACATTTATATAGTCTTGTAAATTGTTGTCTTTGACAATCTACCTTCTTCTGTCATCGTTTGTACCTACAGTCGAGTTCATTTACATCTACACACTTACGAGAACATAAATATCTGAACACGATTTTATGCTCCTGACAATAGGTCGTGTTCAGATATTTTTGTTCTCGTAAGTGTGTAGATGTAAATGAACTCGACTGTACATACATAGTTTGTTCCCTTGACGTGGTGCCGAAACCAGGGGCAAATCTTTAAGACCCAGTAGTTCCTCATTCATAGAGGAGCGAGGACCACAAAAACGTGATCACCATCTTTAATCGACAGCTAACCCATATTTGTATCAAATGTGAGTGATGTCACTATGATAGCAGATTAATGGCACACGACAGACGTTCGACTATTGTAATGCAAGCGTTTCGCGATGTCGGCGGATGTGTACTCAAACGCCGCATTGTGTTTTGTACACGAAATACTGTCATTCAAGGTAACTGTTGTGTAAAGTAGCGGGAACTATAGTTTATAAGATACCTACGGTACGCGGTACGCGAGTTACGGTTCTGCGAACAATATTCGTTACTATTTTTTATGCGTTACTTAAGGATGTTTTGGTTTGTTTACAGATTTTATTCTCAAGAAACTTAAGTTCAAGTTAACTGTACCGTTTACAGTTAAACGTATGTAAGTTGCTTGATATGGTGCCGAAACCATGGAGTCGTCACAAAATTTGTTAACTAAACAATGTAGTTTCCTAGAATGAAATAAAATTACTTCCACAGTAATAACTGTGAGAGTAATTTTTGAGGTATATTTGATATTTTACTTCACAACAGACTATCATAATCTAAATCGATGCAGCAGGGCTATCAGATCATACCGCAACTCCGCTAGTCGCGCAACTCGGCGTCACCTGTCTTGCTCACACGGTATGGGCAGGAAAGTGGCAGGTAGTATTTGTCGCGCAACAAAGAGTCACGTGTCACAGTTACCTATATGTACAGATTTACATATACGAGTATAAGACGGCACACTTCTGTTCAAACACAGTTTCATAGATTTTAGAGTTTAGACACCTGATTATCATAGTCTAGCATATATCAATATATCCATATAAATATAACACTGACAATATGTAAATGAATAACACGAATAAACTGAAAAAAAAATACACAAAGATTATGATAAAAATAAAACATATTAATATCTAAGGCACTCGTACCAAGACGCTGTTAGAACGTATTCAGTGTACCCCATATATCTCTTGACATATAAAAATATATATTATATGGATGGATGTATGTCAAGAAACAATGAGTTTGTCCGAAATTTACAGCATTTACAAAATCGCACCTAAGATCCACATCTATTCTTGAAGTCCAAGTAACCTTAACGCACATATACACGTATGTACACACAGTGAAGTGAAGTGTTAGTAAGCGAAGTGAGTGTTACAATTTCTAGGAAGAAACTAGAATACTCTAGAATAATATGATACGACACCATTGTGACAAAATTGAGAAATCCGACCAAAACTATTGGTACAATAAATTTCACTTGAATTAACCAGTATCACTTGACCTATCATTTTCATAATATCCCACTACATGCATGTATAATATTCTACATCGATATCCAAAAATTACTTAATAATATGGAGTTATAACATAATGACATCCAGTGATTGAAAATTTCACCTTAGTATTTGCCAATATTTGCAAAAATTTTGTAAAATTTTCAAAGTCCCTGATGATTTTAAACTCAATCACTGGATGGCATTATACAACAAATCCATATTATTAAGTTATTGTCTGGATATCGATGTAGAGGGTTAAGCAATATTCGACAAAATATTAGTATTGGACACACGTTTGTAATTGCAAACGAAAATGTACAACACAAATATTCCGCCAAGACTGCAAATGGTTACATTGTACTTGGAACAGCGTTTATCAAACGATTCGTTTCTTACCAGAACAGAGATGCAATACAAGTTTTTTTAAATAGAGTTTTATTACGTTATTTCTCAATTCTGTCACTCCCCACAATACGTAATCATACATTACCCAACTACAGTAAAATGTTTGTTACTGACCAAGGCAGGAATTCCAACGACTCCTGCTTATCCCGCAAACTAGAGATCAAGCAGAACAGTTTTAGCGAACTCTTTCTACCGGTAGCGGTTATGGCTAAGTAATCTTGATACGTTTCTTTGTCAATTTCAAATTAGTTCTTATTTACAGCAAAAGTGAGGTAATTTACATGCAATAGTCACTACTTTTTTAAAAATTCGTATCCATGTATTTATTCGTGTATTACATATTTGAATTTCTAAACACTGCTATAACTTTAAAAACGCAGTTTTTCGCAACTAGCTGGTTCCAAGTAAACAAAGCAAAAATAAATAAAAATTAACATATATTTTTGTCTACAGTTCGTTTTATTTACGAGAAAACAGCTATTGTAGCTTAAGCTAACATTTTAAATTTAGAAATTTGTTGTCGCGTATTAAGCAAGAATGGACTATTATAGCATAATGTCGTCCAAAAAGTGCACACATCACCTGCCTGCGAACAAACAATCGTAACGACAGCTTTACAAGTCTGGTATGAGATACGAATTTTTCAAAGCTGTGACGCAATTGATCGTAAATCAAGGGGGCAGTTAGCTTTAAATCTCACAACGTCACAAGTAAGCCTCGAGCCTCGGTGCTCACATAAACGGCGCATGTTTAAACTCGGTCGCGTAAACAACAAACATTAGTACAAGACGTGTGCACGACCTTTCCCCAAATAATAAAGGCGTCAAGTTTATGTGAACACGTTGATTGATCGTCGGTGCGTCAGATCATCGTAATCGTAATGCTGGGTTTAGACTGGGGCTGGGTAACGCTGCCCCAGAGTTAAGGCGAGTAAACGGGTTATTCGAGCGTTTGTTCCGCGTCACTTTCGTAAACTTTTTGCCGCAATGCCTGGAAATCTGCTAAATAGCTTGAAATAGCACTAGGATTTCCAGACAGTCCAACAAAATTGTATCAACCTAAGTGAGGCGGTTGAAACGCTAAAATATTGACACAGTAAAGCCGAGTAGGTACACCCACTTGCGAAAGCGACCCATTTTGGAAAACTGCCACGAAAGTTCGCACGTGTCACTTAAGGGATGTGCTATGAGAGTTTTAATATGTTTTGTGCCTCAGTGACCTTATTTCACTCGCCAGCGGCCTCAAGCACTAAATAGAAAATCGTGAGTCACAAGCACAAACTTCTTCATAGTCAATCACCTTTACGACGTAACTTCAAACGACGTAGCTACATAAGCACACGTGAGACAAAGGAATGTACATATTACGTTACTGTAAATCTATCAGATCAGCTGTCTTCTGACGTTCATGATATGATGATAGAGCATTGACAGTGACAAACCGACAATCAGCGTCAGAGGCTTCCTAGCAACCGTGCCGGCACGCAACTTTTAAGACTTCAAAGAGATTTGGGCAGTTGCCAAGAGAGGAACTGCCTTGGATGTAACTGTAATAGACGTTAGAATGAATCATTCACAAATTGGGTCTGTCGGGTGAAACGATTCGGATACAGATAATCGTTACATCAGAGTCGGCTAACTCTTGCTTCTTACTGATGTAATTTAGAGATTCAGTCTGAATGTTACAAATTCGTGGAAGCAAACATGCCAACGGGGAAAAGGGAGTCAAGGCAAGTAAAGTGTAAATGCGAAATAATGACAGATTTTGTAGAGGTTTTTTGATGGGCATATTTAACTTGCACTTTAATATGTATGGACTCAAGAAGTAAACACCTAAATTCTTATAGGAGCTGACTCCTTGCCCGAAATTTGTCAAACTTATGATTTCTCTATCAAATGCTAACTTTTTTTGGTCCCGACTTTAAACTATATAGTGGGGTTTATGTTGTCCTAGGATACAGAAAATATATCAGGAAATATAGGCATATCTTAAAAGCTGCGTGCGGCTGAGACGGACCATTGTGTAATTAGAGTGAGTGCTAGGTGCCGTATGTACACAGCATACGTACCCTAGTTGGACGTGGCCAACATGTCGGTTCTGGTCGTCCGATATCAGCGCGCGCGTCATCGACTCGGTCGGGCCGGCCCCGCCCTCGTGCTAGCGGACAAACAAACACATCAACACGGCACAATGCCCCGAAGCTGAAAACACATAACCCGGCCGGGCATGGCAGCTCTTGCCGCGGTGGCTGCCATTACCTGTTGTAGGAAAAAAATAGCACCAACGCGTCACTGCAAAAATTCTGCGCTGTGCCTAACTAGAAAGCGTCATTGCTGTTAGTTGTGTCTACCTTGCAATCGTGTTTAAATACAGTGTAATCAATAAATCGCTCTCCTCGTGTACTATTCTACGACATGAATAAAATAATAATGACATGCACAAATAACGGTACAGAAAGCATGACGGAATGGAAATAAAGGAACGAAATCGAACGATCTGTAGATTCGGTATCCACGAACACCTATGGACTTCAAAAATAAATAATGTTCGTCGTGTGTTAGTAAAAACTCACTCAGGCAGCACTTGGTTAGCACGCTCTCTAAAGGGCTTCATTCGAAAATCTCTCTATATTCAGACACTATTAGAGCTAGGATACGAACGGACCCTGCGCTACTAAGCTCATTCCACACACGTTCAGAGATGTGTTATGTTCATGATATAGGTACTATAAACCGGCCGACTCCAATGCTTGCCTGAGTGGTGAGCGGTAGACTCCCGTATCAGCGTCACAGTACAAGCGCTGAAAAATAATATCGCTCTTTGATATGCCTTGACCTCCGCTCACGATACAATCTTAATTACTGAGATCCGTGCAGTGAGTTAGTGACGCTGCAGTGGCGGAGTCATGAGGGAAGTCAACGCGCACGAAAGAGCGTTCAAAGTTAATGTGGCATACCCCAGCTTGAGCGCTTGCCCGCCCGCCATGAGCCCTTCCTCCCCCAACAGCGTCACTTGTTCCTCCTCGCGCGACGGGTCCGCCATCTTGTCACACACACACGCCAAAATGGCGTCAAGGTCAATCGCATCCCGCGCGACCAAAGTCACATTGGCGTTAACTTTTTGATTGATCGACACTTAGTCTAAGAGATCTACGGCCTTCGTTTCCAAATCGATTTCAAGCGTATTCTCACCGCGTTGTCTGACAAATTGACAACAAAGGAAACAGTAGTGGTATTATCAATTGACTGACGTAAAAGAATAAACAAGAATGTGACATTGGCGGCGTGTGATGTTATTAAGTAACCATTGTATATTACTGTTCACCTTCGCAGTCCATACTTTACTTATTCTAAATAGCTTTTTGAAGCCCTATTTTGATGTTCCTGTCAAACACCTTGAGCAGAGGCGATTGTTAAGACCCACAACCTTTGTTGAAAGGAAATTGTTAAGAATCGTCGGAAATCAAGAGTGTAAGAAAGGTGATAAGATTGCTTTTTGTTGTTCCGATTTAGCTCATAAATATATATCGGTTTCGTTGAAATTTATGAGGAACAACGAGTTTGAAAACATCGCAATAATTATTATTAATTAGATTTGCGAGTGTATTAAGTGTTCAACAAAAAATTAGTACATATACTTGTCAAGTGCTTGTGAATCCTAAATTTACATTAATATAGGCTTTATGAGACACTGCCGAACCAAAAAGGAACCAATAAATAAACAATGATGATTAAAAAAACAATATATAAACGTCTGAACGTGGGGCTAGTTTTTTTCTACAACAGTCCGACCTTGCATTGGACTAGTACCCGTTCACTTCACGTTTGTGAGATCATCTGCGTTTTAGCAGCTGTAATGGCATTACTGTGGAACTAATTGCATTTCAACAAACTGCTCGAAGATATCGTTCGAATCGAGTCAAGATAGATACCGTTAAATGGCTCTCAGAGCTGTAAGCATCGTGTAAGGTGGTAAGTCAAACACGTTCCCCGCTGATGTTCGCGATATCACGGCGAGACCGGCTGTATCTTATCAAACCTTAATTACCAGCCGGTTACGTGAGTAATCAATATAAAAAACGCTACGTAGGTAATCGATCTTTTTGTGTATCATGTGATTAGTATAAAAACACGATCGTAATGGCGCTGCGGTCGTTAGTAAAATAGTCAACGGCTAATATCAGAAGACAAACGGTTCAAAACGCGACTTTTAGTAAAGACTTCAAACGAATGTTCCTATGCAATTTGTCTGCTTGGAAGGACCAGTATCGTATTGTTGGTCGCGTTTATTAGGTACCGTAGAGCCATCGCAATCATTACTTTGAAAGCCGCGACGTTATCCATGGTTGTAAAACTATCAACAAGCCGCCGAGTTCCTATTTGACGACACTGATCATAGGTACATCGCATTCTGCCGAGTACAAAAACTAAACTAACAAGAGAAAAGTTCAGTTTTACGCTAAATTGCGGCTAGTTGCGATTTTATGTTTAGGGATTACAATACCGGAATTTACGTTACGAATTTCAGGTTATGCCTCAGTTCTGATATTAGCGGTGACTATATCCCAGTCAAACTAAGTTTGCACCTGGTTTATAAGCAACGTCTAAGTCATCAGGTGCAAACTTAGGTTATCTACATGCAATGTCTTACCTCGTCGAAGAAAACCTGAGTCTTTCTGAGGATGTGCTTCAGCTCAGTCAGCTCGAGGTAGTTCCTCTTGAGGGCCTCAGCGTTCTGGTTCACTTCACGGAGCTCGTTCTCTAGCTTCTCAAAAGTCGCCTGAGAGGAAGATATACAAGATTTACAATCGGAATATGTAACTACTAGGGATATCCTCATCTATGGAGTCAATCAACACATAACCTATAGCAAAGATGTCGCGTGATTAATAACAACTTACAGTGGAATAAAAATAACTATTAATAAAAAAAACTTATGGTTAGGGATAGTTCAGGGTGCGCTGATGCGCACAAATGAAAGGTGTTGTCAATTTTGAATGCGGTGTTTTTTATTGGATCGCAACATTCGCAATGGTTCTTGGATATGTTTGAGGAAAATCGGATCAACCAATTTGATCATGTTGAAGTTTGCGTGTTCTGTGATAATAAGCGATTTCTTGTAGATTTCATAACAGTTTTGTTTGTAGCGTAGTTTGCAAATAAATTTCAGTAAGGTCCTGTTGAACCATCAACAACACAACACGGTAGTACCGAAGTATTACAATATTCTCTACATTATACCGCAAATCCGTTGCATTATAAAAGATATCCCCATCGTAAAGAGAGAGGTGTTTACGTGGTGTTTACCGAGAAAAACCGGCAGCGTGACATCGAGAATGCTATTGTGAGTAACGTCACGCTTAAGACGCTGTAATTACGATAGTTAAGAGGTAATTAATATGTCTGTATCTTTTCGTAGGCTGTGGGGAGATAATTGGTTGTTCACTTGTGTTGTTACATGCAATTTAGTCATCAAGTGAGCTTACTTGGCTTATACCGTGTTAGGTAAACAATGGAACTCTTATTAAAAAGAGTCTATTGTCAGATAACAACCGAAACCCCGTAATTGGTACTTTATTGCAGTCCTTTTTGACGGACATTACAGTATGATTCTGATCGTAAATGGTCTCTTCAACACTCGCCTATAGGTCTCACAGCGAAAGCGGAAGTGATGGTTCAAGGGTTGACGACGCGTTTGGCTCGGTTGGTAGACACCTGCCTACTGAGTCGGCGGTCCCGGGTTCGAATCCCGGCCGGGGCAAATATTTGTGCAAATATTTGTTCTTGGGTCATGGATGTTATCTATGTATGTATTTATATATTATGTATATCGTCGTCTAGTACCCATAGTACAAGCTTTGCTTAGTTTGGGACTAGGTCGATTTGTGTAAGATTGTCCCTTAATATTTATTTATTTATTTTATTTAAGTCCTCGCAACAACGGACATACTTGCTTATTAGAGTTGTTTTAGATTTGATTTGATTTCATTTGATCACTTCCAACTCTTCCAAGGCAATCCATTTATCCAGATGGAACACAGTGAACCTTCCTGGCCAACTTACGTACATAATTTAATACGTTATGGAGATCATCCTCAAGGTAGCTCACCTTAGCATCTATCGCATATCGCATCCCAGTAGCCAACTCGGAATTTCAAGCTAGTAAGGGGATGCATGTCTCTGTACCTGCCATGAACTATGAGAAATCTTTACCTCGAGATCTCTGGGTTGGAGCTCTCGGGCAATCGCCGGGATTTTCTTCTCCAAGTAGCGTAGCTCGCGTTTCATCTCATATCAATAAAGAACTAGGTTAAGAAGTGGAAGCATGCCTCGCACTATGTGCGACATTTACCTCAAGATCGATCATCTCCCTGGGCTGGGGCGCCTCGGGGCATTCTCCAGGGATCTCCAGCATGGGGATCCCGTCCCGACGGATCTCCTTCTCCAGGTAGCGCAGCTTGCGCTCCATCTCATCGCAGCGGCGGACTTCATTGACGAACTTGCGTTGGAAGGCGTTCACGTCTGGGTTCAACTGTGGAGAAAATCTGAAGTTAGTTTCAAAACTTAATCCAAGAATCATCAATCATCAAACACCAGCAGGAAGGATCGTTTACTTAATTGTTATTTTCTATACCCAAAATGTTAGAAATGAACACATTACATAAATGAAGAGATACTAGATTTAATAACTAGAATAAACTCAAAAATTTGTTGAATTTTTTAAATAGAAAACCTACTTAAAAACATTCGTGATCATGGCTGGAATGTTACTTGATATAGCTGTATATGCTCTACTGTATACCTAAATACTATAGTAACTATTATGTACATCGGAAATGAGTCGCACAATGTGGGTGGACATGTGATTGAACTCATACAGGCTATTGAAGGTCAGTTACAGTGAATAAATCGTACATTAATAACGTTTATCAAGTTTGACATACATCATCTGGAACGTATAGAACTGGAGAAGGTATAGAGAGAGGGTGGGGAAAAAAGGGACCGCGGAAAAATACTTGCAACTAGAATTTAGCTGCGACTTTACTACCGTTACCAGAACAACGTGTTACGCAGCTCTTTTTCGCACGAGATATAATACCTAATAGGTATTACCTATCTCTTTCAGTGTTGATCTGGGAGAAAGTGACGGGTGACGCTATGTCGCGCGACAAGAGTTGCGAAGCATTGTTGTGCTAGACAGGCGGGATTTCATTATTCTGTTTCAATTCAAGTCCTGGTTTATCTCTATGTCCGTTCGATTTCATTTCATCTAAGTCCGTTCGATTGTTATTCAGTGGCAGGCACTAAAACTTCGACACAAAACAACGACGACTAAAACAATATGCGGATTTATAATATTTATTCCAATCAGAAAACTCTACATAAAGGAGGAGGCTTATTGTTATCATAGACAACTATTAAAACTACGTATGTTCAAGAGTTTTGGAATTTCGTCTATCTTAATCGAAAATCAGACCGATAAAAAAACCGTGTTTGTGTGCGATAGACATTAGCAGAGTCGTGAAAATAGATTCTTCATTTTTAAATCACAAACACAAGTATGTATAGAAGAGAAACGCCCACCAAATATTGGAATACTAAAAATAATACCAGATTCGCCAATAGTTTGACCTAATTCTCACTAGTATGTACGCACTAAAGGAATTTGGAACATCAATGATAAGGACAGATTTGTAATCTTAAATAGATCCCGGGCACTTGAGCATCGTTATCATAGTATCTAGACAGAGCACCATATATCTTTATACTACTTAGGTACTATATTCTTCTCCGCTACTGCCTACTTCATCCGCGGAAGGAACTTCTAACTTCTTCATAAGACTATCCTTTATGCTTTAATGGCGAACGAACGGCGCCTAACTTATCGTAAGTTTTAACCAACTTCAAAGAAGGGAGAATAATATCATTATGTATTATGTTGTTACCAGAACTTCGTTAATTATGACGGATTAAAAAGAAACATTATAACTGAAAGCTTGTGCCACCCAAATGTCTCCAAAATGTTGTCAAAATTGAAACTGAACCTCAATTTTGAAGAGCACGAATACATAAATATATAAATTTTGTTTTTTAATGGCAGCTACCTACCTTGTTTCAACCCCTGACAAAAAAGAGAGGTGTTATAAATTTAACATGTGTATCTGTGTGTCTGTCTGTCTGTGGCATCGTACCTCCTAAACGGATAGTCCGATTTGAATGCGTTTTTTTTAACGAAAGCCTTGTCTATCGAGATAGTTCTTACTTCTTAGCTATGTTTAGCTGTAGGGCCTTTTTTTTTTTATTTGAATTTAGGTTATTATAAATTATAAACAGTAAAAAATGTAAACATCGTGGCAACTTTAGCAGAGATGCCACGGCTTTGCGCGACCTGCGGCGCGGCGAGCGGTTGGGCGAGAGATCCGAGCGCGGCGGCCATACGTGTGAGCGAGACACACGAAACTACACCGCTGCCGCTGTCGCTAAAAGTCGTGACATGTCCGCATCATAGCCTTGGCCGTGGACTAAACAGGTCGCCTAATTAGGCAATAACTGAGTGGCCGGCATTACCATAACGGGTCTGCGATCTGCGACATCGCCGGCAGTCAAATTAACGGAGTGACTGACAAAGATTGAACAGTATGTAAGAGTTCATAACAACACATTCGTCAATTCATTTAATTCACTCAATTCGACTTTTGGAAGTGAATCAATATTTACTATGAAAATACTAAATAGATACATGAATAAAGAATGCAGCGAAACTAAATAAAAGATTGTAAAAAACATGATCTAACTGTTACATGGGTAATATCGCAATAGTACATGTCGGTATTGTAACTAATTAATTATACAAAACTACTGATTTTCTATCTAGTGACCACTCTATACAGTTTCAAGCTCTGTGATTTAGATGGCAGTGACTTGTGATCGCAATTAGCAGACATGTGCGATGATATTGCCTGTTAAGCATTGGCTTTGTTCATTGATGAGTTGCTCACTCATATGTTAACATCAATACTAAACTTATATTGGTTAATTTAATACTTTATTTATTTCTTTATTTAAACTTTATTGCACAATACATAAAAAGTACAAATGGCGGACTTAATGCCTTTAGGCATTCTCTACCAGTCAACCACTGGGTTAAACTGATATATGTAGTTGTGCAGGATCAAAGGTTACAGGCAAACAAAGTAATAAAAACACAAATCAATTACCTAAAAATATAATATATAAGAATGTTTATATATTAACCATAAACTTACACAAATTATTATTATTATTATAAGCCTTCTGACAGATATTTCGCAATTGTTAAGGTTCTTTAGTTGTTTCATTGGTTGCAATATCTGTGTGCTTTGTTATAGCAAAGGCCTCCTCCAACTGACTCCACTTTTCTCTTTCTCTAGCTAGTGACTTCTAGTAACTTACACAAATACATTATATAATATACTGACTGATACTGACATATGTACATATATTATGTACCCAAAGTTAACTATTTTGAAGAAAGTTAGGAAGAGAGATTGTCCGAAAGATGCTTGCGCAACAAGGAGCGCGCTTGGAGGAGAATTTCAATACTTTAAGGATTGTTTAACCCAGGGTTTGAAAGAACGAACGACTATTATTCAGGAACAAAACATAATTACATAAATAAATAGTGACAAACAAAAAAGATAAAAAACTAAGAATCTAAGTAATTAAGGTGATAAACACAGATGGATAATTATCAATTGATCCCGGCCAGGGCAAATATTTGTGTGATGAACTCGAATATTTGTTCTTGGGCATGGATGTTATCTATACATATATGTTTTTATATATTATGTATATCGTCGTCTAGTACCCATAATACAAGCTTTGCTTAGTTTGGGACTAGCTCGATTTGTGTATGATTGTCCCATTATATTAATTTATTATTTTATTTATTTTATAATAACAAAAAATTGCGCCCATGTAAGTGAACCGTATTCGAAGTAAAGTGTCAATGTGCCGCGCCGTGGAGATTCCCCTTACAAGAAAAAATCCGTTCGGATTATGCAAAGTTGAGTGAACTCGAGTGTCATTGGTTGCTTAAGTTAGCCGGCTCAGTGGGCAGGTGCACTACAAACAGCGCCCACCATGTCATTAGTCACCTAACGTTTAATAAATGCATAAACAAGAGCTTGTTAATATGGAAATACCCACACAATCAACATTACATTGTCACTTTAGTTCTCTTCTGTGGTTTTGCTACATATTAAATTAAATTACCACTTGCTGCACTTAATAGGGTTTATGCTGTTTTATTATCCAGTCCTTTACAGTAAGGAACATTTTCATTAATACTTTAAACATTGTGGTTGAAATACAACCATAAAACATATTCTTATGTTTCATATTCATAAGTAATCAATCACATATCTAACTGAAGAATGAACATTGCTATTGCTCACATAATAAATAAGAAAAAATATTTCACAGTACAAAAAAAGGGTTTTTAAACAGATAATATTCAATTACCACGGAATGGGATGCTTTTATACAGTCGAGTTCATTTACATCTACACACTTACGAGAACAAAAATATCTGAACACGATTTTATGCTCCTGACAATAGGGTCGTGTTCAGATATTTTTGTTCTCGTAAGTGTGTAGATGTAAATGAACTCGACTGTACAAGGGTATTTTAACCACCAAAAGCGAAGATGCAGTATACGGGCCAGCAGTCTTGGGTTTGAATCCCAGGAAGTGTGACAAAATCTTATATTTGTTCCTGTATATCATGGTCTAGTCCCCATACTACAAGCATCGCTTAGTATGGGACTAGGTTGATTTGTGTAAGACTGTAGCTTAAAAAGAATAAAATCAGATAGTCATATAAATGATGTAATTTTTTCTACTAAAGTGCCTCAACATTGCAGTATTACTACTGTCCTTTGTTATTAATTATTATTGACTAAGTTTATTGAACAGAAGAATTAAAATCTCCTCTTTTATAATTTGGTAAAAAACTTAATTGCATAATCAACTATGAATGATAGTAAGTCACATGCCATATTTAAACATATTATCTTATCAACTATTGATTAAGCATTATCACTAATTCAGTGATAACAGAGGATAATTGAAAAAAAAAAGATCAATCAAAACGGAAGATAAAACTAGGGTAGGGTCTCAAAAATGTAGTTATATAATTAGAAAAATATTCGGTTGTTTAACATTCAAACATTTTTAAATTAATAGTAAATATTATTGGGGGAGGCCTTGGCCAGCAGTGGACGTCTACCGGCTGATCTGATGATGATGATGAGTAAATATTACAGTACTACATATTTCTAGGCTGGATAAAATTTCTGATACTGGTATAGTTTTCAATGCTGCTAGTGATAAGTTTTCTCTGCTACCCAAAGGTGGTCTGAAGAGATCGCTCTTTAGCGATAAGACCGCCGATTGTCTGCCATTGTTTTAATTTAAGATTTCTCATGTCATATTTTTCTATAGGTGTGCAATTAAGTATTGTTGTATTGTATTGTATAAGTTCCGAAACAAATACTTAAGGTATGCGGTAAATGTATAAGTAGCCTCAACAAAATAAGAATAAAATGGAACAGATTTTACGATGTTCCTGAAATAACAGGCTGTAACAAAGCAGGATATGAGTTCACACTTTCACAGCGGCAAGCCACAAAGTGGTTGTAATAAATAATAAATAAATAAATATCGGATAACCTCACACAAATCGATCTAGTCCCAAATTAAGCTCAAGAAGGCTTCTGTTATGGGTACTAGACGACGATATACGTACTTAATAATATATAGAACAAGCACAAATATTCGAGTTCTTCACACAAATATTTGCCCTGGCCGGGATTCGAACCCGGGACCGCAGGCTCAGTAGGCAGGTGTCTACAAACCGAGCCAAACGCGTCGTCAAATTTAATCCCGTGTGATTAAAAAAAGCTATACACACTTATACTGCTATACTTAAGGAAGGAAAAGTCTAAGACACCTGTCTTGTATCTCAAATTCCATGGGATGAGTAATATTGAAATTAGAATAACTTCTGCTATGTGAATGGTCAAAGAGAAGATTTAAATCCAAATTCATCAACCTATACAGCTGTCAACGTGTTAAATATCCAAAATTTTAAGGCATTATTTGTTCACTGATGACTCATACCTAAATGGCTGAAGACATACATTTGTTTATGCTTTTAACAGCCCACCTAAATGGCTTGCTTTAAGGTTGCAAGTTTCAAAATGGATCTTTACAAAGTGATTAGTGATTACAAAGTAATATGAATTACATATTAGGTAAGGTATAATGAAGACATTTCCATATACATTGTCTTGTGCCAATTAGGTATCAGTATATTGATTGTATTTCAACAAGGGCTACAGTATCAATAAGAGTATCCCATACAAGAAATTTAACCTATTATTATCAATTTCTACAAGACTGTAATTATATCAAGCAATTTCTATGATTTGTGATGGTAATTTAAAAAAGAAACAAAGTCCTTTGACATAGTGAATTACCCATTATAATTAGCTAAGTAGGGTAGAAATCAGATTTGTATTTTTTACTTTATAAGGAGAGACTATGTTATACACATTTTTGTTGAGGAACTAAACAAACAGCATTTCCAGATAAATTGTTAGCTATTTTATGTTTGTTTGTTAAGTAAATTATCCGTTTTTATTTACATAGTAACTTCACTAGTCTGTACCAAAAAGATTGTTAAAAAGTTTTTTTTTTGTTTATGCCTGGGCTGACAAAGGCTTTCTCTCAAACTTCCAAGTCTTTCAATAGGGCGCAACTTCAGTACACCTGTTGAAAAATACTTCCAAAGTATACACGGCGTGGGAAATCTCCCAATCAGATAAGGTATTCGTATGTAGAATATACTGTACTGTGCCAAGAAGGGCATAGTTGCAAGCGAAAGTGGGTCAAAGATTATAAATTTCCAGACCGTCGATTTCGCGAAAATTTCTAAACAGCATTCGAGGGGCGTTCTGACCTGACCAGAATACGAATGACAAAGAACTTGAATACTCACGTCGCGGAACTGCACTAAGCCCAGCTCTCCCAATTCCGACACGCAGGCATACGCTGCTTCGCTCTGTAGGAAGAGCTGACATAATGTCATCTCCTCACTCCTGAACAGCGACCCCATATTGCACGTTTGTCACCACACACAACTAAACTATTAACTACACACGGCTCCGTCGCATCAGCCGCGACTGACTACGGCGACGAAATACGGGGACAAAATCAATCGATGAACCTCCACTCTCCAGCGCGGCACGTCATCCATGCGCGATGTGACAGCTGATTTGGAGTGCCAGCTCAAAATCTTACAAACCCACATTCCCGATTTAACAAACGTGTAGGTATAACTGGAAGATATACATATATTGACCAAATAAATATACTTTAACTGTAAAATAATTGGATGAAATCATTCAAAACAGATTATTTTCTATTTTATTTCAGGATATTATTGTAGATGATTATAAATTAATGAGCATTAGAGCATCAATCATCCACGGGTCGCAAATGAAACATTTTTTATCTTTATTATAACTTTATGACGGGTAAACACTAGACTATTTTATATGTTTGCAATTTCATATTTTTTGCTTTATTTATGGGAAAATCTTTACCTTGGCCACATTTAATACTCTATCTCTTTTTATTTGGACTATCTCACTCACTCAATTGATTTTGGTAGTATTTACGAAGCTTGATAGTAATATAACAAGTAGTTACGTGATGCTTATTTTATTTCCGTATTTCCATTCCATTACTTAAGAAATAAAAAGTATGCATTTATAAATAGTTACTAATATGATATTAGCTTATACTAGCAATTCAACTTGGTTTCAACTTTAATTTAAAGCCTGAGCAAGTGTGTTTAACCGTATACATACACACTTCTTTGTGCTCCAATACGACCAACACAAAAAGTTCCTAAACGTCAATTTCTTTGTCAACTATCTCTGTTTTACACACACAAATGTATATTGTTTTCTTTTCATCACAAAATGTCAGCGAGCATTGCCAGCTCTAACAAATGGCCGTGTTATATTTGTGTGGGAGTAGAATATTGAGGTTATAGCGAATTGAATTAAAAATAATTTATTAAATTTAGCCCTTCTATATATCTACTAAATGAAAACCCATTCAAAATGGTTAGTATATTATATAAATTACATCACTCTTTGCCGTTTTTCTTGTGTAACAATAAGTGGTTTATTTATAATTTTAGGCCCTGCTCGGCGCTCAATTGGTTATAACTCTGATAATGGTATCAGTGATACAGAAAATCGGGAATTATTCGTTCGCGAGGTGGCTCTTATGCTCGACGGGGTTGTATCGGTATTTGTATCCTGACAACAATGAGTTGAAGGCTTTAGCTGGAGTGCCCAAAGACAAGCCGAAAAGTAAGAAAGGCGCGAAGCATGAGTCTAACGGCAAGGCAGAGACCTTCCACGTACCGCGGAGCCTCGACATCCAGCTCGAGACGGCGCCCGTGACGGCGCTGGACGTGATACACTTGAGATATTACACTGAGTATCAGTGGATAGTTGATTTTTCGCTATACACGAGTATTGTTTATATTATGTCAGAGGTAAGTCATTATTTAATCACATTTAAGCTGTCATATATAGAAAATTTACTTCTGGCTTGCATACTAAAATTGACATTTAATTTCTATGCTGACTGTACTCTCAGTGCCTAGTACTTTAGTTGGAATAAAGTAGAATAGAACATAATCACTAAACATAAAATAACTAAGAGCAAGACTTTAGTTTAACCATATTTAATAAGGCCTTAATAAATTGTATCTGGCATGTTAGTGCTAACTAAACTGACCTATTGAGACTCAACCATAATAATAGAAGCTGTTTAACTGTTACTAGTTAGGTAATGTTGCTGTTATGTTACTAGGCACCTAATCTAATAATATTTTATTATAATATTTCAGATCTACACTTCAATATTTCCTCTCAAGGATGAGTTCAACTTGAGTATGGTGTGGTGCTTGCTGGTGGTTCTCTTCTCATTGTATCCTTTTAACCCAACATGTAATGTAGCCAATGCAACTATTCCTCGTAGGTAACTTAAGAACGGTTTTACATTGTTGACAGACAACATTTCTATCGAATTTTGTTTCTTAGAAAATGATTGACTGAATATTAATTTCATAGAACAATATTTCATATATTCTTAATTCATATTTTCCTACTTAAAATTATACTTGTTACATCTCGGTCGGCTTGCTTACTTGTATGGTAGCAGTTTGGTTTGGTAAAATAAAAATACTTGATAAATTCCTATGTGTAATGAATATCTCCCAACTTCCTGTACATGCTGTATCATAATTTGCCGGAAAAGTGAGTTTCAGCATGCTATCTATTAATTTGGGTGAAAAAGTCGAGGTAGAAATAAAAAACAAGCTTTCCTGGCAAAAACTGATAGCAAACTTTACTCACTAGTTCTGTATCTCACCTTGTAATCATTTATTATTACAGTTGTTTGGAAATTATATGTATATCATTTTATGAATATTGATTATCCAGACTAGTGCTCTCCTGAGCTACCGCCACGTTATGCACATTGCGTTAATTAATTATATAATTAAATACTACATAAGATATCCCAATACAAGAACCCAATAAAATATAAATGTCCCTTAACTCAGCCTCAGTAAGATCCTCCTGACCCTCACAAAGCAGTACTTCACGAGCGAGGAGTCGATCGGCGAGCGCTCCACCTGCATCGTGGCGTTCTGCGTGTTCCTGCTGGTCGCCATGGTCGTGCTCATCGTGGACGAGAGCATCCTGGAGGTGGGCGTGGACCCCGCCTACGATAGCTTCTACGAGAACGCTTACAAGTTTCTGGAGAATCAGGGATTGTCTTCTGTGTAAGTCACTTTACTGTTCTATTCTGCTCCAGCAGGACCTTATACATCTCAACGGAATTGAATTATTTCATTAATTAATTACCTATACCAATCTATATTGCGTGTCGTGACGCCTGGAGACCTTCTACATCTCTGAAAAAATCACTTTATTTTATATAATTTTTAGTGTAAACATTGATTTGGAGAAACTTGTACATCTCCTCTAACATATATGTTTCAATTACCTAGTTATAATATAATTGTAATAGATTTTAAGTATAATTTACGAAAAAATGACTTACTGTTGAGTTTCTTTCGGCTTTCTTCTCAACAGCGGTCTCCTCTTGCGAAAAGCCGGTTTCATTTCATTTCATATTAAAAAAAAAAAAAAAAAAAAGGTAAAAATATTAAGGTTGTGCTTCCTACCAGCTAGCAAACAGGCTGTATGATGCTGATGTTGGCGTGGGACACTTGCTACGAAAATTCTAACATGCTTTTGGAGAACCAGGGCTCGTTGACTGTGTAATAGTTCCAAAGGAATTTTCACCTACTAACACTATGATACAGCTCCGTGCCGAGGTTATCCCGGGGGCTACAGTATGGAATTCTTCAAAAGAGTGTTGGTACAGTTTATTCTCAAACATGCATAGAGATTTCGTCATATAACGTGCGTTATAAGTGTTATAACAAGCTTCGAAGTATCACGTTTCGGGCGGAACAATTCGAGAGAACTGTAAAATAATTTCATGCAAAATTTAAGGCCTAGGCTGGGAAGTATCTTTTGATGATTAGGCTAAACAGCTGAATTATATTTTTTGAGTGTGGTATATTTTTATTTCATTGTATATGTTTGCGAAAAGCACTATTCATGCCTAGCCGTGAAAAGGGCTGGCTGGTTTGCCTCCGAGGTATATAAAAAAATAGGCAGTTGGACTATTTCCTATTTCATTTGTTTTTGTTGGGACTGGTGTTTTCTTTATTTCAGAGGACCAGCATCAAAATTGATTCTCAAGTTCTCTTTCGCGGTGTGGGCGGCCATCATCGGCACTCTGTTCACATTCCCTGGATTCCGTGTGGCGAGGATGCATTGGGACTCGTTAAGGTAATTTTCACCATTAATATACAGAGTTTACAATAAATGAATCTTTATTTTTATTCGTGGTTAGTGTTGAATAATTAATATTGTTTTCAGGAAACTAGCCTATTTTTACTCTCCTTCGCCCCAGTACAGACAATAATTGATACAGCTTAGTGAAAACCATAATGACCCTAACAGATATACTACGACTTTCGGCGGCGAGCGGTTGAGCGAGACATCCGAGCGCAGAATACTACAAATACGTACGAGTGAGCGAGAATGCGCACCGCTCGCCGCTAAGAACAAAATCGTAGCCAGGCTATAAAGTTACACATACATGTTGTTTGTTGTATTTATTTCAGATACTACGGCGACAATAAAATAAAGGCGTTCCTTTTGAACGTGAACTTCGCTCTCCCCTTCGTGCTGGCGCTGCTGTGGCTGCGGCCCGTCAGCCGCCACTACCTCACGGCGCGCGTGTTCAGCGGGATGGAGAAGCCTCTGTGAGTGTACCTATCCCTAACCTTCTTTTTTTTTTTATGTCATAGGGGGCAAACGAGCAAACGTATCGCCTGATGGAAAGCGATTACCGTCGCCCATAAACACCTGCAACACCAGAGGAGTCACAAGTGCTTGCCTACCCGGAGGACGAAGATAGAATGCCTCTATGCTAGTAATTTCACCGGCTATCTTACCCCCACACCGGAACACAACAATGCGAACATTGCTGTTTGGCGGTGGGTTAGCAGGCAAGACGGTAGTAACAATCCGGACGGACCCTGCACGAGGCCCTACTACTTCTAAAAAAACCCTACACTAATCGCGCTGGTTCTCGCAGAAGAACCAAAGTAACCGATATAGCTCACAGGATTGCACGGTTGAAGTGGCAATGGGCAGGCCATGTCCATGTAGCCCGGAGAACGGATGGCTGTTGGGGCAGCACAATCTTGGAGTGGCGACCACGCGTGGGAAAGCACAGCGTGGGACAGCTCCCGGCTATGTGGACAGATGACCTTGTTAGGGTCGCAGGGTTTAGGGTTGTATATTATTATTGCATATCAATTGGGCCTTTTGTGTGCCGCATCGACCATAATTGATCTATTGTGGCAGCCCTGTCTTAAAGCTCACTGCTGAGGCCCGTTGAGTCCAGGAATTCCCAGATTCTTTGGGCAGTGAGTTGTTGTATCTCTTCTGGGGGCACAAAGTGTTGCCCTAAGTGGATACTTCTTTTGTGCATAAGTGGTCCACAGGAGCAGAGGATATGCATTGCTGTCTCCTCTGACTCTAGGCTTAGGGTTGTATAATGGGATGTGTTCTGAGAAAATTGTTGGACATGATGCCCACGGCTACTTTCTACCATCGCACTGCTTGCTATCGGCAGGGTGTTCATTCTCACACACTGGAGCCTAAACGGTCGAGAACTGTATGGTTCCAGAGGAATTTCCTACATCATACAGGCTAGCTGCATTTTTTTTTTGTTTTAAATATCGGACAACCTCACACAAATCGATCTAGTCCCAAATTAAGCTCAAGAAGGCTTGTGTTATGGGTACTAGACGACGATATACGTACTTATATAGATAAATATATACTTAAATACATAGAACAACCATGACTCAAGCACAAATATTGGAGTTCATCACACAAATATTTGCCCCGGCCGGGATTCGAACCCGGGACCGCCGGCTCAGTGGGCAGGTGTCTACAAACCGAGCCAAACGCGTCGTTGTTTGCCACCGTCGTAGTATAAAATATGTTCCTATGTTCAGCAGTGCGCTGTGGCTGATAGATAGATAGAAGATTCAGATGGCAGTCATCATTTTTGACTGAAGTTAGTAATGTATTGCAGAATGTCGGGGCGCGCCTTCGACACGCTCCGGCTGTGCCTGGTGGTGTTGGCGGTGCTGCTGCGGCTGGCGCTGATGCCGCGCCAGCTGCAGGCCTACCTGGACATGGCGCAGCGCCGCCTCGACGCGCAGAGGAAGGAGGCCGGCCGCATCACTAACGTGGACCTGCAGAAGAAGGTACAGCCCTTCTGACACCGTTTGGTGACCTTTCAAAAATAGGCTATTTGACTGATGTTGAATTCTACAGCGTACTGTAGTTATATGAATAAAATTAGCTAAATATATCACGAAACAAAGAAAAAAAATCCAGAAACATATATCTTTTTTGGAAATATGTACGCAAATTTTATGATATTTTTTTTTAATCCAAAATAAATTTTGAAAAGTTTTTTTCAGAATCCTCATAATTTTACGAAACAATAATTGTATGACAACTATGAACTTAAACGCACTTTTTCACGGTGAAAATGACAAATTTCTTAATTTTTCCATACAATTATTGGTAACCTATACCGGCCTGTGACGTCACTAGCCTGACGCGTTTTGTATGGAGCGTTTTTAGCGCTACGTAGGAATGTTGAACTTTGACGGTCATTTCTGACTTTTAGAGCAGTTTAAATGTAGCCAGTCCCATATAGACATTTTGATCACAATAAAAAATAGAATCGATTGACATCCTCAAAAAAAAATAGTCAAAATGTCTATTGTAGGAGATGCAACCTACTACCATAACTCATCATCATCATCATCAGCCCGGAGTCGTCCACTGCTGGACATAGGCCTTCCGCAGTTCGCGCCACCATACCCGGTCCTCAGCTTTCCGCATCCAACCGCTTCCCGCCACTCTTTTTAGGTCGTCGGTCCACCTGGCGGGAGGCCGTCCTACAGGGCGTGTCGTTCGTGGTCTCCACTCTCTACCATAACTACTTCTGATTTATTATGCAGTGAAGGCTCTTCGAACTCCAAAGTCACTGTGCAAAAGTCTTGATCTACGTGGCAATTATACCATGTTATGAGTTTTTAGAAACTGAAAGTAACAGCTGACTGACACTTCTCTTAAAATTTTAAAAATGCCGGCGCTACGATGCCGCCCTTATAGGCATGTAGAAATGAAGCAACTGGTTGAAAAATTCGATGCTTTGGTTTTGTAGCTTTGATAGCTTAATAGGTAATGCACCCGTCTGGACCGGAAAGCCGTGGGGCGGCGGTTCAAATCCCGCTAAAAATCATACAATAAAAAAAAACACCTTTATAAACATTGTCATCATCATCATTTTAAGAGTCAAACTTGTCGGTTTTGATGAAGTATGTAGTTTTCTCCATCTAACTCTATCCGTAGCCACTTCCTTGACTTCCCTATACGACATGACGTCTATCTTCTCTTTAATTTGCTTAATGTTACTTATTCTTGGCCTTCCTCTTCCTCGCTTCCCCTCAACCTTTCCTTCTATGATGTTACTTATACTCGTAGAAGCATCATGTTGTATAAAGTAAGTATTATCCCTATCCTATTTTCTAAACATCTATCAAGTTTTAACTACCTAAGGGTGAGGGAGTGTGAAATTATAGGTAGTTATTGTTATACCCTGTTTATTGTCAGTACATACACGATATAAGCACTAGTTCCAGATAATCTACAACAATCGGTTGTTGGGGTAAAAATAGGGCGAGTGACATTTCGGTCACGGTCAGGCGTGAGTCGCGCTCGAGTATTCGCTATCGACTAACTCTGTCCCGTTCGATATGTTGCTCTTCATGCCGACATGCTGAATCAGCATGTAGGCAGGTATGTAGTGACGCTACAGAGTATTCCAAAATTTTCAGGTGGCGTCAGTATTCTACTACCTATGCGTGGTAGCTCTCCAGTACATCTGCCCCATCGTGATGTGCCTGTACTTCGCGCTCATGTACAAGACGCTGGGAGGTTACGCGTGGGGAGACCTGTTCTACGAGCGGCCGGAGACGTGCGCGGCGCCGCAGCCGGTCCCGCCGGCCGCTGCAGACGAGGTGGAACAGTTCCAGATGGCCTGGGAGAATCTCAAGATGGTGAGCTATAACTCACTAACTCGTAGCTCTGCTGTGGTCTTTTCCGGTTTCCTAGATACCTCACACGTTTGCTGACTTATGAGGTATCTATATTCAGGAAACCGGGAAAGAAAAAGAATGTGCAGTATGCAAAGGGAATGAGACGGAACAGATTCAGGTTGCATGAAACGATCTTAAGGTCAAATCTCCGAGATGTGTTCAAGACCCGTGCTGCAGGAAGCGTGGGATTTAGTGGAGTCGTGATGTTTGCGAGAATTTTATGATCTTTAAGTACTCGCCTACATAGTGTCAGTTAACTTGCTAGGTTGGGGTAAGATTTGCTGGGAATGGTTGAAATAGACAGTTTTAGGATGTACGATGGTTGTTGGAGTTATATCACGTCTAGAGACTTTATACATACCTGGGAATGTTTATAGTACATTACGTAACAAGGGTGGTAAACGAGGAATTACAAACGAGCGTCTATTAGAAGCCCGAAGCCGAAGGCGAGGGCTTTAATGACACGAGTTTGGAATTCCTTTACCACCAGAGTCACGTACGACGTTTTTCATCACAGTTTGGAGGAAATAAAACAAAAGTAATAGATAGTAGTCAATACCAAAATTACTTACCCCCGCGCGTAATATACGACTTACCATCCGGTTTTCTAGCATGTAAACCCTTGATATACGAGCGAGTGTGATGAATAAATAGTAATAGTATTCGAGTTCTGATTTCTTGCTGCGAGGCTCTGGAATAGTGTTGAGCAGTGCAGCAGCCAAAGTTGATTACTCTTTAGCACCACCCAGGGGACACGTGTAGGGTATCTAAGGTAGTCTTCCTACGGACGCGAGTAATCATTGTCCCCCATGGTTGATTCTCCTGCCTGCGCCTGTGGAGCCGGAGAGCAAACCATCCAGCACATCATCCACGTCTGCCCCATAACGCGCTATGCCGGCGGCCGTCCCGAAGACCTGTTCTCCCTCAGTGACGAAGCCATTAAGTGGCTAACTAATCTTAATGTTGATTTGTAATATTAAGTACTCGAGTTGTCTGATGCCACTGCATACGATTAAATAAATAGTAATGCCTTGATCACACGTACCGAGCAAACGGGCGAGACAGTAAAATGTTTCTCGGCCGAGACAGTGATATAAGTGAGTAGCTGTTTACACATGTTTTGAAATTAGCACAGTCAGTTCAGTTCCATTGAGACTTTCGGACATGATGGATCGTAAAAAAATCGCCGAGTGGCGAGACAGAGCACGTTCAGACCGGCCGAGTGAGCGAGCGAGACAGTGCGGGGTAGCGGGAGGGTGAACACTCGGCCTAGTAGATAGAACGGGAGCCGAGCTACTGTCTCGCCCCTTCGTTCGGCCGAGCACTCGGCGCTATGTTTATACGCACCGAGTACTCGGCCGAGAGCACTGTCTCGCCCGTTTACTCGGTACGTGTGATCAAGGCATAATAGTTTGTTGAGTAATCAGTTTGTGTGGCAGGTGTTCACGGAGGAGGTGTGCCGCGGCTTGCTGGGCTGGGCCACGTGGTGGAGCGTGTTCGCGTGGTTCGTGTGCACCGCGCTCGGCGCCGCCTACCAGACATACTTCCGCATCGCGTGATGCCGGCACGAGCCCGAGTCGCTGTCTGAACGTGTGCGTGCCGTCTCCAAGCTGGTGAGGAGGATGTAAGTTGTACAAAGTATGGTTGTTATAGTACCGTTGAAAATTCAAATTGCAATTTGTATGTGAATTACTTTTTTTATTTTAACAGAAAAGCTCTTATTAATTTGTGACAATGCGTAGGGGTTGAGAAGGAGAACGATAGGTACCTACTCACGTTTTGGTAGTTAAGAGCAGTCTTAGTACAAAGTGCACCGTTTCACTCGATCCACTCGCGTTCGGGGACCAATGTTTTCGGTAGCCAATCGCGACGCGGGATAGTATCCTGTTCGTTATTTAATACTAGCTGTGCCCCGCGGTGTTACCCGCTCATCCCACGGGAACACTAAATTATTCGGGATGAAAAGTATCCTATGTCCTTCCCCGGGACTGAAACTATCTATATACCAAATTTCATCTAAATCGGTTCAGCGGTTTAAGCGTGAAGAGGTAACAGACAGACAGACAGACACACTTTCGCATTTATAATATTAGTATGGATTTTCCAAATCTTAAGGGTGCAGGACGAACACTCTAGCTGACACTCTGGCGCACAGTCTGGCGCCGAGCGATCTCGAATGTACGATGACGTTGAGTTAATATTTAGGATAGGTGAGAGTAGAAGGAAGCTGCATATTGTCACAAATTAAATGAACTAAAACGAATACAGAGCGCATTAAAATTTAGACCACAGAACTTAATGGACATGCCCCGACTTGAACGATCAGTGGCATCATCAAGAGAAGCCATAAGCGTGTCTCGCTTAAGGTCTTCGCACATTATAACAACTCAACGGCGACTCGATTATATGCCAAATATTGAAATTTAACCCCTATGTCATATTAACTAGGTTTAATTTCGACGATGCACCGACGCGTCGTCCACTCGTCGTCCACTACTAATATAATTTTTTAAAATTAAACCTAGTAAATATGACATAGGGCATAAATTTCAATATTTGGCATAGAATCGAGTCGCCGTTGAGTTGTTATAATGTGCGAAGACCTTTACTCGTACGGCCGCTGAGTTCGGAGCTTTTGCTCTACCGCTTACTACTGCCGCTTTTCGAGCAAGTTGTGGCTGGTCACTTAGTCACACGACTTGGATCATAGAAGGTTTTACTGAACCGCTTGTGTCCCGCATATACCCGCATGTGGGTGACGTCACAAATGACCTATAACTTAGGGTCTTTCACACTTGCGATTTGCGAGCGAATTTCGTATGAAGGCGATCACGCAGCGAGTTCGCCGCGACCTTATTTGTATAGAAAACTCGCTCGCAAGTGTGAAAGGCCCTTAGAGCTACCGTGAACTAATTAAGTATCCAACGGCTACATCAAAAATAGATTGCATATTTTATGTATTCACTCAAAGTTTAGCTTTTTATTTCTTAGTCATCATAATAAACGTAGGTGCGGTTAAAGATTTGTTGTTTATGGTATGTTTAATGACGTGTGTTTTGCGAGTCTGCTCTTATTTCAGAATCTCTAGTCATAGTATACAGCCAATAGGTATAGCTTTGTATATCTGAGCGAAAAACGAAGTGTATCCAATCTGTCACAATAATTTATAGAATCCTTTTTTATGCATACTGAAATTTTATTTCTTTTTGTGTGCATGTTTTGCGTCAGTTTCGTTAATTTTGGATCGATTTCGCTCATTCAGATATCCATGCTCGTACTTTCCGTGGACTGTACCACTGGTAGATTTGAGCTTCACCTTCTAATTTGTTTCTAATTTGAAAAAAGAAAAGATTTAGTACAAATCAAGAATATGTGACCCTTTTATTGTGTTTGATATGTTATATAAATCAACTATTACAATGATATTAACTGTAAGTAATGTGAATTCCTCTGAGGTAGGCAATAAATCGACCATTTTCCGTGTACATTATAAAACAGAGCTTTTAGTAAATCGACTGACTGTACTAATGAAGTTTACTTAGACAATGTCCTGACTGCTCACTGGACGGTGACCGGTTTTCATCTCGTGGTTTGTTCAGCCATTTGCCAATTATTTCATAAACACATGAATGTACCTGAGAGGCATAACACTAAGTTTAGTGCCTCAGTACCTGAGATGCAGAACGCTGTACGCACAAAAAAAAATTCAAAATCTAAATTTAAAATTATCTTTTTGTTACTAAAGTTAGTACAGGTAATAATTATCCTCCTTTTACAGTCTGACAAAAAAGAGTAGAAATCAAAAAGTGGCAATACTGTAGTGCCGTCACTTTATTAGTCTTTGTTTATATGTATTTCTGTAGTTCACAGTGCCTTGGTTTTAACTGTAATGCTGTGAAACTTATTTGAATAATAAATAAATAAATCAATCTAAGAAAACGGGGACGACACTACAGTATTGTCACTTTTTAATTTCTATTCTTTTTGTCAGACTGTAAGTTTGTCACTTGTATTATGAGGTATTCGCTCTTTCGTACAAGGTTGATTTAAAGTTAAACAATGTATTTATCATATATCATAGCACTTACAGTGTTTTCCTTCTGAGGTACGGGAGGACTTAATGTTATATGCTTCTAAGGTACCAAATCTCGACAGGGGTTGATTTTCGAGCATTTTAACCGCCTCATTACTGTGACCACTATATTTTGACGACACGTTTGGCGCAGTTTGCAGACATCTGCCTATTGAGCCGGCGGTCTCGGGTTCGAATCCCGGCCGGGGCAAATATTTGTGTGACGAACTCGAATATTTGTTCTTGGGTCATGGATGTTATCTATATATGTGTTTATATGTTATATATATCGTCGTCTAGTACCCATAGTACAAGCTTTGCTTAGTTTGGAACTAGGACGATTTGTGTATGATTGCCCCATAATATTTTATTTTATTTTTTGGCGAACCCCGCACGCGCCATTTATGTTGTCTTGTAGAAGACGCAGATTTATTTAATTCTTACGAAAATAATGTTGATTGCTTCTATAAGTTGGCCAATATTGCGGTTACGGTAATGAGGCGGTTACAACGCTCCGAATAATCACCGCAGGGTGCTAAATAGCTTTTCTTAAATCTGATTTCTCAAATAAAGCGTCGTTCGATTTACTGAAATGGTGCGTAATGTTTAATATAATTATTTTTCATCTAATGTACAGTTGACACAATGTAAAACTATCAAAGTTGATAACTTGACCCAACCCATTGTAATCTAACCTAAATCCTCTAACAATTTACAAGTCATTGATTTGAAAGGAAAAGGACTAAAGAATAACGAGTTATATCAAAAGTTACATTATATGAAACGTTATATTAGGTGAAAAAACGTTCTATCAAACGTCGGGCCTTTACTGAACGTGTGCAGCGTGCTTTCTTTAAGTATGGAGCTCGATGATTGCACTATAATATACTTCTCGGTTGTGGCTTATACTGCCTTCTTCCATTAGGTTGACAGACGCTGTCAATAAAATTAACATGGACTTAATTATCTGTTTGTATAATAATTAGACGTCGAAATATTTGTGACAGTTTTAACCCCTTAAATGCATAAAATTATAATCGTTTTGTTTTTGCAATGTAACGTTATAATTAACAAAAATCCACGTCAGTTTGAGATTGCGGGACAATCTTGACAGTTGTCATTGACAATATTTAGATTTTTCTTGTGTCATTTCAGTACCGTGTAAATTTACATCACCATGCATTAAATGGGTTAAACAGTCATAATAATTTCTCATTTATGGACTTTCAATATACTGCAATGGGAGATTTTATTGACAGTGTGTGGGCATCAGTTAGTTGTAAAACTAACATGACACGTGGGATCTAGTAGCTGTAAGCATTTGTATTTATTAATTTATATTGGACTGTTTTAAATAAATACTTGAGTTTTTAATGTGTCTTATATTTCCATTATCATCAGAGACCGGATTTGACCTGATTATCATCTTGACCACTTCCTTAGTGTAAGTAGAAAGTAGTGCTTGTTGGTTATATTGTTTGGATATCAGGTTTGACCGTCGTTTCGGACTATGTCCTCATCTCAAGGTTATGTAACCTTTTCTTCTTTATCACCATAAATCCGGGAAGTATGTTTATACATAGCCTTATGGCTAGGGTACCCATATACAAATCAAATGGAGTGAGGATTTTATTAATGTAAATGTAGGAAAACATTATGAGAATATGAAACAAACCCCATTTTTTTTCCGTTTATTTAAATTAACATCGTGCCACAAGAAATGGTCGTGTTATTAAAACACATGGTTCTATTCAACATACGAGTCGTACGTTGATAGGTGCATCTAAGCATAACTAATAACCAAAGATGTAGCACAAGACCATCAATCAGGCATTTGTCCAGTGGATGCCTTCACGCCGAGGTGGAATGATGTCCCATCAGTCAGTCTCACTCTCAGTAGTTCCTTATATGAGTAGTACAAACGAAGACAAACATAGACCTTAACACGTTGTACTAAGGTTTAAGTATATTAGTTTACAAATGTTATCAGTATCTTCGATAGTAGGTACTATGTATTTTTCTCGGTAACTGCCTAATACAGAACTGAAAATAAAGAGTACGAAGATTTCACGATCTGTAAAAAAAAACAATTAATATTAGTGGTTATATTGGATTGTTCAAATTGGATGACTTGTTCACTTTTTGTCATTTACCAACACGTGAGATATCGAAGTCAAATGTTTACTTACTATACACAACGTAACATAAAGTGATGCATTACCCAGACTCGTGAAACCTACCGATAAATATGACTGATAAGACATGTCGATTATCCCGCAGCTTTTGATTACGACAGGTTTCTGAAAATAAGTCACATTTTTAGTTATAATTTAAACTTTATAGTTAGCATGACTAGTGTAAAGCTGCGTTTCCACCAGAGATGTGTAGCGAGGGAGTATTTTTTGTTAACTAATAGAATCAGCTGCGCTAAGCGAGGACAAGTAAATGAAGTTATTCCATTAGTTAACAAAAACACATCCCTCGCTACACATATCTGGTGAAAACGCAGCTTGAAGTTAGAATGCCTGATAGAGACAGAGAGATCGACCGTCTAGTTAGAATCAGACATCAAAATTAGGGACAATTGGAATGATACCTGGCTCTGGGTAATAGCTATGAGCAGCAGCCGCCTGATGCGGTAGGATGCCATGTTAGTACAGTTCTGCCACCCCGACAGGAAGATGGCCGTCGGCAAATGGCTGGCCTGCAAATATAGAAAGCGTGATAAGGCAAAGACTCACGCAACGTGCAATGGAAAGGGCTATGCTTGGAGTTTCTTTGCGCGATAGAATCAGAAATGAGGATCTCCACAGAAAAAAAAGGTAACCGACATAGCTCAAAGGATTGCACGGTTGAAGTGGCAAGGGGCAGGCCATGTTGGCCGGAGAATGGACGGCCGTTGGGGCAGCAAAGTCCTAGAGTGGCGACCAAGTATAGGAAAGCGCAGCGTTGCGGTCTGCACGGGATCGCACTTTGTGCCGAGTCTGGGGGTCGAGTGGACGTCTGGGGCTGATAGATAGATAGATAAGACAAAGCAGTCCTCGCCGGTCATGGTGGGATGAAGTTGTACAACCCCCCTTGAAGGAATTTTCAGAGACTGCACAAAATCGATGGACATGGTACCTCTACAGTGATGTCTCCGGCATTCCACATGATGACGCCGGTGCTGAAGAGCATGCTAGAGGCAGTTGCTGCTATCGGCAGCAAGTTGCTAAGCGTGCGGTCAGCGCCCTAGAAGAAAACAATAGTGATAAAGCACCGTCAACTCTGACCAAAGATATAAGAGGAATCAAATGGGATTCCGAACTGTCTCGACCCCGTGTTGTCCCAACGAAAGCGGAGGCCATTTATTAACTGTGTGCTGGCAGTGGCACCAAGTGTTGTGAATAAATAACTTGGACCTTGAATCATATACAAGTAACGGGATATCTAAAGTGGATTTACGTGGATGATTCGAAACCAGTTAGCCTGAAGAATGCTTTCACTACCGTCACGGCCGGCCACGACTTCTGTTAGCGCCGAGCGACAGCGGTGCGCGGTACGTGTGTCTCGCTCACTCGTATGGCCGCCGCGCTCGGATCTCTCGCTCAGCCCCTCGCCGCGCAGCTTGCCGCCGAAAGTCGTAGCATGTGCGTTAGCCGATTTCTAGTCTACTTGGTAGCCTGTGGGAATGTCCAATGTGGGGCGTGGTAGCCTTGGGGATCGAAGTTACTTAGCTTCTTAATATTCTTTGTGCCTTATACCTTCATCTGCGACATAAGCAGCACAAGCACCATGATGTTGACGATGATGTGGCCACTGAACACCGCGCCGCAGGTCTTCTGCACCTGCTGCGTGCACCTGCAAATACAGACGATACACGAAATCTCAAAGCCTAGGGTCAAGCTGAACCGCAAGATAACAAGGCGTCCTCGCCTCCAGACAGCACAGAACATCACTGACATGGAACGCTTCATATCAGAACACAGCATACTCGGCGAGCACTCCCGCCTTTACCATCTTCTTTTTTCTTAAAGTTTGTGTTTTTTCTGTTCTTATTGCAGCCTGCTTGATTGTCTTCATTTGCATGTTGACTTGTTCTGGTGAGCGACAGATGTCTATAGTCTTGTCCAATGTGAGTTTGAGTTTATGTTCAGCAAGCAACTTCTCTCTGAGGGAGTTGTTTCTGACTATAATTCTGTCTCGGATAAGACTGTCTTCTAACGTACCTCGTCAATCACAAACTAATAAACTAAATTAAAATATCTTGAAACCTACCATATTGTAGTGGCATGTAACTTAGTGCCGACTTTAAAAGCTTCTTCGAATTTGACTTCCTTGTCACGCTGGCTTATTCTCTCTTCAAATATATCCGCAAGGCTCTTGAAATATAACTGTAGGTTTGTGTACTGGTGGCTGAGAGAGATGGTGATGGTCAGGACTAGTAGGTAGACGGTGGTGACGCGAAGCATCCAGAGCCACCACAAGATGTATACGGCGACGCGGCCAACTGCGGCGATTGTGCGCTGGTCGTGGACCTCGGGCCAGGCGGTTACGATTGTGACAAATGTCCCATCTGTAATTTGTGCAAGTCTTTTGTCATTGGTTATGGGACTACACTATAGGCTTTCACGTTAACTTGTTGCTTGTGCAATAGCAGATGTCGAGTTGGACAGCAGTATCACTGTGTTCTCTAACTCGTAAGTTTAACCTTTTGACCGCGACAGTCGTCATACCACGACATTGGAAAGTTGTGCCACTGACGCCAACGTCGCTGAATGATACCAAAACTTCAATTACTTACGAGTACCAAAAACTTTGTAATTCGAACTGCTACAAGTGTTTTTCAATCCCTATTGATTTTTGGGCACATTTATACATTTTATTGCTATATGGCTATGAATATAAGTAACTTCACCGCTTAACATTCAAAAGGGAAAAAAATTGCAAGGTATGTAAATTTGGGACGTATATTAGAGAATAGGGGAAGGAAAATGCTTGAGCAATACGACAAGACGCTTTTATAAATAACATTACGAAAGAAAGGCTAAAGGGAAGCGAGGATCAGAAATGCCATAAGTAACATATAAAGCAAATATAAGAAAAGGTAGACGTCAAGTCGTACATACAAGAAAAGTCAAGGAGGTGGCTACGGATAGGGTCGGATGGACACAGCTACATATGTCATCATGCAGCTACACCAACAAGAGATTGATTATTTTTATGGTGAAACTCGGAACTAGGGTTTTTCATACCATAGAACACGAGATCGTATTAAGTATTTCTGTTATGAACATCCTTACCTTCGAAGAATACTTGCAACAATCCGTCTATTCCATAAAATACCAAAGCGGTAAAGCAGAGAAAGACGAACGCTAAGGCGTAGAATCTGGTTCGCGTCAGCATATGCCTCTCCGTCTCTTCGTCGTTGAAATCCTCCTTGAGCTCCACGGCCAGCGTGAACAAGAGCTCAGTTACAGCTTTCTTATGGTGTATGAGAGACAGGGTGAAGGAATAAAGAATGAAGTGGGAGAACGTCATCAGTAGTCGATCAGATTGTTGCTTCTCCGTCAAATCGGGTTGGGTGAAGAAGGCGCCTACTTCAGCGAACATGAACAATGTGACTATTAGGACATTGATCACCTTCGACAGATTCCGATACGCTTTCAGAACCAGATCCGGTATACCGTTGCCGTCCACCCAATAATTGATGCCACTGCAAAAGAAGATGATTTTGTCTAGTTTATGGAAAAGTCTCGTGGTTTTATTTTTTTTATACGATTTGTACTGCATTTTTGGAGATGGTACGAGAGCGGTAAGAAGAGAGCTTAGGATTTTATCATTACAATTGATGGTTTAGTTTAGGGACGGCGTTATATAATTAAATAGTCTGTCAAAACGTATTTAGACAGGGACGAATTCAGACACTTCACGTGCCTTAAATAGTAAGTTAGGTTTAGGCCCAGTTGCCTGAAATAAATGTTATCATTTCATTTCATTTAGGTACTTAGTAAATCTCTTAAATCGGTTACTCTCGTAATGGGTACTTTTTTATAATAGCTTAGTTAGTTTTTTGTATAGCTATTCAAAAAGTCCGGACTAAATCAAGATGGATCAAGAAAATTGTAATTACCAGTAGCTTGATTCTTCTCTTAATATTTCCGGACTGTAGGCTCTTTTTTAATATAGTAATTTTTGTTAATCCACCTGACAATCTGGTCGAGATTGCAGGAAACTGCTGTCTGTGTAGAATTGTAGATGAACGGTGTTGGGAACTTTGGGGCCCAGCCGGCCAGTAGGTTTTCACTCCCTATCGAGTCAGATGCGCCCGGGGTGAGTCATTCGTTGTGTGGCGCTCTGGCCCCCTAGATACACTAGTCCTGCCGTCCTGGTTATAAAAACGCCCGTTTAGGTACCAGCGCCCCGGTCGGCCGCCCGGTACGACCCTTTCTAAAGCCACCACTATATCCAGCAGTAGACGAATGTTTTTCTACGGAATTCTGATGGTAAAGTAGGTAGGTACATATGGTAGGGTGGCGTAAGACTATCCGCGGGAGAAGACTGTCACATTTCAATAACTAACTAACTGTTAGTCTTACCCGATTAAACAATAAACTAATACCTATGTTAGTCTTTCTAACCCCACCTTACCTTACCTAGTGAATTCAATATTTTTATTCGTAAGTTCAATATATTATCAGCGTGAAAGTCATAGTTTGCCCCTGTAGAGTTTGATTTGTGATTCAATTAGCGGTAAGGGTTTAACTGCCGTCCAAAGTGTCCGTAATCACGGCTAATTGTCCGCAGGCGGTCGGTTCCAGGCAACCAATTGACGTAATGGTGACTTGATCGGGGAGGAGTAGCTTTATAAATAAATCAGGGCTTAATTTACCTTATCGAGTCGTTAAATGTTAGTTAATATGGTGGTTAATTTTCAGTATTTTTGCTTGACAAAAAAAAAGACAAAAGGAAAATATTTACATAATCTACTTTCCTATGTCTTATCGTAATCAATACAAAGATTTTGCTAATGAAATTTAAACCACATAGAGTACAGTTGCCGAGAAACTTCTTGACCCAAAATGGCGGATCTGCGCATGCATATTTGTACGTAAATCGGCTACTGCGCAGTCAAGGTTAGGCTCAAGAAGTTTCTCGGCAACTGTAGTGCACTAACGCCCAAATTGCAACGACTTTTTCCAAAAAGTTAGTACGACTGTGATTGAGGTACATCGATATAAAAGATTCAGATTGGAGGCACGTTCCAGAAGCAAAGAGGTCTCTTCCCTTAAAATACGTGAAACCGTCCAATTAAATGGCCCTAGCCATTGAGGTATTATTTATTACGTCAATGGCCCTAGCGGGTAAATGTCCCGCAGTTGAAATTGATTAAGGATTCACTTTTTGAGTTGAATACAAATACGTACCTGTTCATCTATTTGCTAATTAAATAATTCGAAAAAAAAATCCTTTATGCTTTAACACTAATGCCATTTACCCGCTCGGGTAAAATTGGACGGGTTTTACGATATTGATACCGTGTCGACTGGCATTAATAAGCGATTCGTCAATTGTCTCATTTGAATCCCGGCTTCATTCCCTTATTTTTATCATTTCATTATTAATATTACTTACGTCATCGTATCGTCCCATTATCACGACATAAAGCGAGCTTGTGTTTTGGTCCATGTGATTCCTGTGGATTTACAGGATTTGCATCTTGCAAGTTAGCCTATCTTAGGCTAAATATTTCCTTAATCCTATGAAACCATATGCTTTCTTAGTTCTTTTCATACGGATTTCATTTTCATATACGGATACACTTATTTACGCATTTATAAGGATACAGTAAGGATACTGATTAGGAGCAAGTAAATAAAATCACGCAAATCAGTATAGTTAAATTGTAAGTTTATTTTCATATTGTGCTGCAACTAAGAACCCGTGTAACTTCTAATTTCTCTTCCCATCTCTCTCTTTCTAATCCCGTGTAACTACATCAAAACGTGTGATTTTTTAAGCTATTTGATATTGCGACGTCCTTCAGTACCTATATAACCGAAAACAGGGAGTACGCCGATTTGTCAATCTGCAAATTAAAATAACTACTATAATGTTACAAGCCATATCCGTATATACACACTAGCTTTTGCCCGCGACTTACGTCCGCGTGGAACTTGGAAGTATGGAAGCAACCTCGTACAACACGATAGATATCCACCTAATCACCTTAATTAATAAAACGGATTATTAAAAGCGCCTAAGCAAATGTAAGAGCAATTGTGATTTTGGTCTAATCATTACATTTCCTACAGGGTCATCAATGTCATTATGAATTACTTACTCACTTTTCAATCTTTTTAGGGATAATTTCCAGGATGAAAACTATCCTATGTCCTTCCTCGGATCTTAAACTATCTCCATGCCAAATTTCATCAAAATCGATTCAGCGGTTTAAGCGTGAAGAGGTAACAGACAGACAGACACACTTTCGCATTTATAATACTAGCTGTGCCCCGCGGTGTTACCCGCTAATCCCACGGGAACACTAAATTTATTCGGGATGAAAAGTAGGTATCCTATGTCCTTTCCCGGGTCTCAAACTATCTACATACCAAATTTTATCAAAGTCGGTTCAGCGGTTTAAGCGTGAAGAGGTAACAGACAGACAGACACACTTTCGCATTTATAATATTAGTATGGATTAGTATGGATATGGATTTATGTGTATGCTTGAAGATCGAAATTTGATGTTTGTGCACAGACCACCCCCACTAGACGGAGCATGTAAGGCGACCCGTAGGCGACCCGCGCGCACCAACGATATGGTACGGCAGAACATTAAAGTATGAACACGGCGGCCACCGTTTAGTTGCGTCCATGTTTATGAGGTCTCTCTACACCACTTAACACTACAATTTACCATGTTATTTATTTAATTTCTTTTTTCGTTGACGTACGCATGGATCATAAACAAGGACGCAACAAAACGGTGGCCGCCGTGTTGATACTTTAATGTTCTGCCGTACCATATCGTTGGTGCGCGCGGGTCGCCTTACATGCTCCGTCTAGTGGGGGTTGTCTGTGTGTTTGTGCCATGCCATCTCTCGATCTCGTGTCAAACAATGTTCGTATGAGCGGCACGGCACGATATGGAATTCGAATTTCGAACATCGGGGCTTGAAAGGCCAAAAATACGGACATCGCATCGTCGTGTCGTGGAAATGCATAAATCCAAAATGAACTTTATCTTCATGTGACAAGATGCAAAATTAAAATTCTTTTTACAATCTCACGACGTCGCATCGTACGACGATGCGATGTCGTGTCTTGTAATTGTGTTTTGGCCCTGACAGTCCGTGAACCCTCAGATTTGCGATTAGGGTTTTGGGTGAAAACTGAGAGGCTCTTATCTGGATAGCGTAAGAGCGAGCGGAACAGCGTATAAACAACGAATCGCATTCTGAGTTCTGGCAGATCACGCACTGTACTAGCCTAATAGAAAGTCTGTTTCTAAAACAACCTTGACATAAGTCTCGTAGGACAACTCGATGAAACCAAATCCTTTTATGGAAACTCGTTTCTGGAAAAAAAAAACAATCCATAAATATAAACTAAGTACTAGAACGTGCAAATTCGTCCGCGTATAACTATTTCTTTATCGGAGTCTGGTAAAAAGTACCCTAGAACTATGTAGTACTATTAAATATTCTGTGCTACAACTGTAACCATCGTTGGATGTCCAGCTATCCTTGTGCTAAAATTGGTTTAAATCCGTCCATCCGTTTCGGCGAGTTGAGATCACAAAGAAACTTTACCATCAGATGACGCTGCACTCGACTATTGAATCCAACAGCGCACTGTTAAGATTTTCCCTATTTTAAAAGTGTATAATAGTTAGTCTAGAAGCGTAACTGAACCAGATACTTATTGCCGTATTGTTTTACCTACCCGCCACATGAAGAATTGCGACATCGAGCCACTACAGTGGGAGATGCAGGCCGCTAACCGCCCTGAATGGAGATCTTTGGTCAAGAAACACACCAGTGTTTTTGAATCCCGTCGACGTACTGAACTCGACAACAAGAGGGATGAGCTGAAAGCCCGACCACCAGCGGTGATCAGCTTTAATTATAATAATGGTGTTCTCTCGTGCCCGTTGTGCTCACGGGGCTTTAATAACAAGATCGGCTACGTTAGCCACATGAGAGCACACGAACGCCAACACAGGAGTTGAAGCAGTCGCCGTGGCCGAAAACGGTCAGGAGGATATATATATATATGTATACCTACCCCTTACCGTTAACGTGACCGTACTTACTAGCGACAGCGTAAACTATTTGTATGGAGAATTAGTATCTACAACGCCTCTAGCGGTTATTGTGTAGAACTACGATTCTCTATACAAATCGTTTACGCTGTCGCTAGTGAGTACGGTCACTGTAAACTCATGGTAGGGTACTGAACCGAAATCAAATCAGTGCTATAATTTCGACCAATAAAAACCAGCGCAATCTTAAGACAAATAAATAGGCATCTTCTGGGTGCCTCGTAGATGTATTCAATTTGCTCAGTCACGGTTGTAGTTAACAGCAATCCTAGTTAGTTAGTTGCGCTGGGCATTTTCCGCAAGTCGACATCCAACGTGCCTATTTTGCGTGAAAGGGGTTAGCTCCAGTTCAACCACCCCAACTCCTCCACGAACCACAGAAAAGCTTCATGTAGGGTACTTGGAGATCTTAGGTCATCAATCCTATATATCATTCTACTTATAGATAAATAAATCACCTGCGCCTGCATTATGGCAATGGTGACCATCTTCCGAACGCGAACAGATGATTCTCTCTGGCAGTTGTGCCAGCCCGAGTAGAACATGGCCGTGGACAGCTTGGACGCCTGTTCAACAATATTTGTTCGTTATTACACTTATTACCATATCGGTGCTAACTCGGGGCATGTTCATAAAAATACGTTGAATACAATTTAGATCTCGACAGTAACATCGATATATTTTTTGTCGATAAAATATTTTGCTACATCATTTTAGTATCGGTGGTCCAGTTGGTAAGACGCCCGTGTTGGCCCCGAAAGCCGTTGGAAACGCAGGTTCGAATCCTGTCTGAACCATTATATTTTTCAATTTTTCGCTTTATTGTAAACATTTAATACCTAAACATATATTTAAATATGAATGACCGGCGGGCCTATGATGGTTATACTTTTATCACGCGATAAATAAAGTGACAAAGCATCCATCACGTTTTGACAAAATGCGAGTGTGAGTGACAGATGCTTTGTCACTTATTTATGACGTGCTAAACGCAACCATCATAAGCCTCCTGAGAGCCTGACGGATGTTTTGTCACTTATTTATTGCGTGATGGAAACTTAATAAAAATATATATTAGATATCATGATTTATGCCGTTTCATCGATCCACGTATTCAGACTTAAGGCCCAAATTTGAGTTTCACTAGTAGTTACACCGCCTGCGGAGAGTCATTGCAAGCTACACAGCTTGCAATGACTCTCTATACACATATCGACCGAGTTATCGACCAATGAAACTGAGCCATTACCTCAATGGTGACATCCCCCGCGTTCCACATGAAGAGCCCGGTGCCGAACAGCACGCTCGACGCCATGAAGAAGATCGGAATCACAGCCATCAACGTTCTCTCTGTGTACTACAACACACGAACAGTTAGGTTAGGTCAGCCAGACAATTCGATCGATCGGGTCAATTCTACAGCATGCGGCGACTCCCCGCAGGCGGGCAAAGTCGGGTCCTATGGGCCCTATGGCACGCGTTATGGAAACCTCCCGCACCCGCATGCGGGCTCTATCGACCAATGAACACAATTCCCCGCATGCGGGCCCCCTGGCATGCGTTCTGGAAATCTCCCGCACCCCGCTTGCGGGCCCTATCGACCAATGAAACTGAGCCATTATGGGAGGTTTCCATGCGGGCCCTATCGACCAATGAAACTGAGCCTTCACGGACGGATTTATGTCCTGAGACGGCTATAACCGTGGACGTGTTAAGGCTGATGATACCCACCACCATCTGCATCATGACCAGCACGAGCACGCTGACGTTGATGAGGACCTGCGCACTGAACGCCACGCTGCCCGTCGCCTGCGTCTGTTTAGCGCACCTGACAATGTTTTTGAACTCTAAATGCGAGTCTCAAATTTATTAATGTAAGTCAGCAAGTAAGTAGGAATTGTCATTTAAAAAAAAACTGTCAAAACGGCGTCAGAAATTGTACTTCGCTCCTCTGGATTTTGTTCATTCAGAATATACCTACCTATGTACGAATGTACGAATCTTCACTAACTATGATGAGATGAACTAAAGATCCCCATGTAATTCTGATTATCAAAAGTAGCTATAATTCTAAATGGCATGTATTTAACGCGGCGACAAATTAATCAGATTTAGGGATTTATAAAAAATTAAAGGGGATAGCAAAAATAATAAGTTGGCGACTAATTGCGGAGACTATTAAAGTAAAAAGTAGCAGCTAAGTAATCAATTTTCGGCTTTGTTTCAATATAAACTAGCATCGAGTTATTGTTTTGGCGACTGAATTAACTAATTAAGCGGAAACATGACAGCGGATAAAAAGTTGAAAATGGCCTACTCTAATTGTTCAATGGAGATTACATATAAAATAAATCAAGGTCATAAAAAAAATACTTTGTGCGACAATTTAAGAGCTTTAATCAAAGTTGAAAATTGCATGTATAAATAATAATTTTGGTCTATAGTTTTATTTAGTGGCTCTGATTTTGGTCAATTTTTCGTCAGGTGATGTCATATTAACACCTATTTTTTATGATTCTATCGTATAGAATACGTTAAAATAAACGTGTTTTGTATGGACAACTTTTTTCTAAACTTAATAATTACCGAGATATGGACTCCTAAAACCGACAATATTTTTTTGGATATTGTGTCAGACTCTGCCTTAGCTCCGGCGCTGCGGGAAGTGCAGCCCTTCCGCCCTTGCGTGGCAAAGCACGGTCGCCCGTACTCCGCTCCGCACGGCTCCCGAGCTTTGTCACGGCGGGCGAGGGCTGCTCTCCCTCCGCGCCTCCGGCTTTTTATATACACTCTAGGGGTAGGGCAGACAAGACCACGTGGAATCGGGGTTAACAGCTTCGGTTCTGAGGCAAGTCTTATGATAATGCAATGCTTATTTTAGCGTAGCGTGTTTTAGCTAGATTCGGACTAAAATAAGCGTGTTTTGTATGGGCAAAACATTTTTACCTAAAAAACGCTTATCGCCGTTTTCATTAAATTATGGTTTCGAAAACTAAAAAAATAACTCCCCATTACTTTTATATAGTACCCATTTTAATATTTAAGCTGCCAGCAAATCAAAGCCCAAAATGCTTTTTTAGATGGAGACCTGTAGTTGCCACTAATATAAAGTGTGTTATCCTTCTGCTAATATTAGTCGCCAAGTCATTATTTATAGTACCTCACCTATGATTTCAGTAATCTTGTTTATTATTTCTGCTACCTTAAAGTAGCTGCCATTATTTGAATTTTAAAATATCCTTAGTTTAAAGCTCATTTAATATAAATGATTGCCAAAATATTTAATCGCTGACAAGTTATTATTTTAGTTGCAAATAGTTTGCTGCTCTTTAATTTTTCTGTCGCCGCGAAAATAATAAGCCATTCTAAATAAGCAATCGCCAGATTACTTGAAATAATGTTACTCAAAATTAACAACTCACCATAAAGTAATAGAATGCATTTTAATCCCAACTTTAAAAGCATCCTCATATTTCCTTTCCTTATCAACCTGGCTGCCGCTCCCTTCGAAGATGCTGTTGAGACCTTCGAAGTATTTACAAAGGTTGGCATACTGATGAGCCAGACAGATGGTGATGCTGAGGATGATGATGTAGATGGCGAAGACGCGGACGATGAAGATCCACCAGATGACGTAGTAGAGGAAGCGGGCGACGCCGGCGACCGCGCGTCGGTCTTCTACGTCGGGCCACAAAGGGATGACTGTGGTGAACGTTGCGTCTGAAAGGTTCAACTAGTGACTTTTTGTTTAGAGGGTTTCCTGAATTGGAAAGTTGATCTCATAACAGCGCCATAAGGTATCAACGTCCAGTTATCTAAAAGACGGAATGAATTTTACGATGTTACTAAACGAGCGAGCTTTATCATTGTTCTAGAAATTACTTACGTACTGTCAGCTGCTACTGTGGTTTTAATGAAATAATCAGTAACTTTTTTTTTATATGCTAACAATTCCAAGCTGTACGCTTGGAATTGTTAGCATATAAAAAAAAATCTCAGCGGAGATGACCTTCATCTTTATCTTCAGCTAACTGTACCCGTTAAATTTTTGTATATTGATCCCAAGCTTCTAACCCTTTTGTTCTGTAATACCTACTTGTTGTAAGTGCCTGAAGTCCGCTATCAAACCCGTAAGAAAACAGTGTTAAGCTCCACAGGAAGACCAGCCCCCACAAATACCGGCCTGCTGTCTTGACCATCATCTTCTCCACCGCGGCGTCGTTACAGACCTCCTTCAACCTCACACCAAGTGCGAACACCAGCTTCCGCAAATCCTGCTTATAGTAAAGAGCGCTGGCATACACCATGTATACGACAACGTGAGAAAATGCGAAGATATATATGTCATTAGCCTGCTTCTCATTCAAATGAGTCTGCGTGTAGAAAGGTCCCAATTCTGAAATTATAAAAACGACGACGATAACTTCAAGTATTTTGGATACAGTGTCGTTGATCTTCATGCATATTGTTGGATATCTCAGGTCCTCGAACCAAAAATTGGTCGCACAACTCAGATAAATGACTTTGCATATGAAGCGAAGGAGACCTAGCGTGTCATTATTTTTGTAGGCTGTAGCCTCCATAGCAGAAGCCTTGTTGGCGACTTTTATGAGCATTTGTAAAACACGTCTGCACGGAACTGATCAGATTGGATCACGGCTGACGCACTGTAGAAAAAGATAATTATTGCTTAATAATTCAGAGCGCTGCACCAATAACGCCAGATGGTTTTAAGTTAATTGATAGTGTGCAAAAATAGCCGCCTAGTGTACTCGTATGGAGAGCGCATGAAAATAATGAGTTGATTTATTCTGCTTCTGAACAATATCCATGAATTTAATTTTGCTATCTCCTTGCAAAAAATGTTTTTTACCTCAGTTAGATCAGAATCAGATCTGACGGCGACTGAGTGTAACCTTTCCAGAAATAAGAACCCAGCCAAACGTAACGTCCTTCGAATTTATAATTACAAAAGGCCAGTAACTAATCCAATATATTCTTGAAATATTGATTGATTACACGCACAGCGAATATTACATTCTTGGTAACTAATTCTGAATAACCAATTTCGTAAAAAAATAAATGTTTATTGAGATATTCACGAAAAATAACCACCACAGTACACCATACCATGGTACGAGTTTATGGTACGGTGGTGGCGTGGGGAAGTTTTTTGACAGTTGAGATCGGTTGTGAGAGGTAAACTCAGGATCCTGTTGGTACCTATGCCAGTTAGAGATTTGTGTTTGCTGCTACTAAAGGATGTTGACGAATCTATATTTAAAACGCAATTCATACTCCCCATCATACATCATGTCCCCGTGATTAAAGAAATAGACCAGGGCAATTTTTTAACTGTATTTCTAATGAAACACAGCTGAAATTGTTACAAAGCTTTTTATTAGCGACAGTGCGCATGAAAACGGGTTTATCAATAAATGTGATAAGTACGAACAAAGTTGAATCCTTCCTTGCTTATTGCTTAACCTCCGTTCCTTGCTTATTGCTTAACCTTTTCTTTTTTGATAGTAGGATAGTATCTAGAGGTATGCATTGTGTTAATTAATACATTACTGAAAATACAGAGTATGACGATTTCACAATCTGAAAAATAAATAAAGCATTTTGATAAATCCCAAAAATACTTTAGAAGTTGTCTTTCACATAAGTATTCATGTTAAAAAAATATTCTTATTACCGAAATGTATGATTCGTACGATAGATCGATAATTCCAAGGCCTTTAATTACAATGCGATCCTGGAATAAAAATACTTTAAGTAGACTTTTACTTTACATTTTTGTAAACATTGTAAGTATATAGAAATACACCCACGCAATTCAAGGAAGAAAATTTAAATGTATGCACTTGCTGACGCTTAGAAGAGCGCTTAGTAGCTAACTACTGGATAGATACGTCACTGTCGCCACTGGGCAGTTTAGGCAAGTGCCCGGGGCCCCCAACTCACGATTAGTGGATCTAATTAATGGAGCAATTTATGGGACTGAAACGGACTGGAGAAAATTTACCAATCAGCGTTTTAGTGAAGTTTAAAAGTCCAGCTGAGTGTTAGCGTGGGTCAGGGTGGGTTCTAGATACCTGCGCCTGTCGCATGGCGATAGTGAGCAGTTTACGGACGCGAACCGACGATTGTCTGCCACAATTGTACCACCCACTGTGGAACATGGCAGTGGGGAGTTTCGCGGCCTGAAACCGGTCAGATTGGGTTTCTTAATAGTACATTACTGCAGAAGACGTCGGGAAAGAATGGCTTGCCGGGTGAGTAGGTATAGGCGGCCAACCGTAGGGAGGCGGGATATAGATACGAAGCCGGCAAGCCCTTTTCACGGCTAGGCATTTATAGTGCTTTTCTCAAACGTATGCAATGAAATGTTTAACCTGTTCATGAACACAGACATGTTAAAAAAGAATTACTTCCCGGCTTAGGCCTTAAATATTGTATGAAATCCTTTACAGTTCTCTCGAGTTGTTCCGCCCGAAACGTGATACTTCGACGCCGGTTATAACGCACGTTATGACGACATTTGATTGCATGTTTGCGAAAAGTAGATTAATTTTACCTACCCTACACTGACGGTAAACAAAGAACACTGTAAGGAAACTCAGGGGCGCGTCGAGAAATGAAAGCGTCGGTCGGTATAGTTTCTCGGTTATAGGCAATCCTGTAAACGCCGATATAAACGAGAAAACCGAAACGCTAATGGAGAAACGTCGCCAGTTGTACTAATATGATGGTAGGTAATATGAAGGTGTTATTGTGACCCAGACACAGACACCCATGGCAATGTTGCGCCAAGGGAATCTTTGGCCCTAAATGACCTAAAACATAATGTAACCTCAAAGGTGATGTCCCCCGCATTCCACATGAAGATCCCGGTGCCGATAAGCATGCAGTTCGCGAACATGATCACTTGAATCGCGTTGCCGAGTGTTCTCTCCATGTTCTACAAACAACAATTCATCAACCAAGTTAACCAACCCGGAGTATCCTATTAGATCTACAGAATAGATAGCTAAAAGTACAAATAAATATAGAAGACTCTCCTTTAGTCTGAGATCAAGTCATGCATAAATATGTATTAGAGATGTGACATACAAATCGGGAAACGTTATCGAGGCGAGGACATCACTAATAGATAGTACTTATTGACAAACAGCGAAGCGTGAGCAATTACTGTAGCTTTGCGGTGTTAAACAACTGAATGTTTGTTCGGTCCTATACTACTCCGTAGTCACGTGAAATACCTACTTACCATCCACTGTATCATCAGCAACACCAGAGACAGCACGTTGGTGATCACCTGAGTGCTGAACGCCACTCCGCAGGTCACCTGGGTTTGCTCAGTGCACCTGCAGTTTAGAAATGCCTACATCCCATCTCAAAGTACAATCCCACTTCTGACATGACCTTGCATATAGTAAGAAGATTCTCGAGAAGTTTTATCATAATTAACGTAACCCGAAATTTCTCGGAAACGCACTACTTAGATGTTAGAGTTCACATTAAACTGTGCAACTTTATCTTATTCACTGTAGCTTATTGAGTGTTTATTACACTCAATAAGCTACAGTGAATAAGATAAAGTAATTTGTACTTAACTAACCATAAGGTCAACGCGTGCATTTTGATTCCATGTTTAAGTGCATCTTCAAATCTCCTCTCCTTTTCTTCATGACTGCCTTCTATTTCAAAAATATCGGGTAGGCTCAGGAAGTACTCGTGCAGGACTCGGAACTGGTGCTGCAGGGATATGGCGATGGCGAGGATGATGAAGTACATGCAGGTGACTTTGGTGACGAAGATCCACCACACGATGTAGTGGAGGAGTCGCGCGATGCCGGCGGACCGCGAGTGGTCTTCTAAGGAAGGCCAGACGAGAGGCATGGTTGTAAATGTCGCGTCTGAAACCAAGCAACTATAGGAAATATAATAATAATGCCTTCTTATTCTGAACTGATTTCTATAAGGTTGTGTTTCGTTAGAGTATATCCCTCAGTTCAGCGTGCCTCCTGGCAAAGGCCTCCACTAGCTGTTTCCACTGTACTCTATCGCGGGCCACTCTCCTCCAGTTGGGCCCCGCTGTAAGTTTTAGCTCATCCTCCCATCTTCTATGTTGTCTGCCTCTACTTCGCTTGCAATTTCTGGGGTACCAGTCAGTGATTATTTTGCTCCACTTTCCCTGTTTTTCTCTCATCATGTGGCCAGTCCACCTCCAATAGGAAATATACCTCGCACGTATTAAGAGAGCGGTAAAGCTTAGTGCATGGCGTTAAGTAACACAAATGGGAAATATCTCAATTTTTTTATTCGCTATATTTATCGCGTTAGAAAAACTCTATTTCCAGAAAACAAAATTGGTAAGAATATCCGAATTAGGTAGGTACCTACAAAAATTCCTAAGTAGGTACCTATAAAAAACTACAAAGGTTCCAGTTTAATAGTGGTGCTGGTTGATGTTGAGTGCTGACCGACGCATTTCTTGCGAAATATTCCTAAATCTTGATCACGCGTGGTAACTTTGATAATTTTATTTATGTTCGCGACTTTTGCTAGCATATCTTACCGCGACTTCGCTTGTCACGCGACTCGGCATCTCCTGTCATGCTCGCACTGTATTGACAGGAAAGTGACAGGTAGTATTTGTCGCGCGATAAAGAGTCGCGTGTCCAAGTTATAGTCTGACAGAAAAGAGTAGAAATTAAAAAGTGGCAATACTGTAGTGCTTTTTTGTCAGACTGTATGCTAGACGTACAGAAGAGTGTGCCTTCCGTAGGTACCATTTATTAACCTGCGTCCATTTACAAACAAACGTGTGTTGTTATACAATTTCATAATTTGTACCAGGCCACCATAATTTGTACTTACTGGTCGTAAGAGCCTGGTAGCCACTATTGATCCCCGTAGTCAGAAGAAACCCGAACACAATACACGCCATCGCTACCACGAACCGCCAAGTCTTCGCAATCATCTTCTTCTCAATCTCGCTGTCACTGAACATCTCCTTCAGCGTCACAGCGAGAGTGAAACCCAACGCTTTAATCTGCTCTTTGCGATAAACACCGTTTAGGTACATAGCATACAAAGTGATGCTTGTCGGCCCGAACAGAAAAAGATCAGTTTTCTGTATCAATGTTAGATTCTTCTGAGTGAAAAAAGCTCCCCATTCCGATATTATCAGATAGACTGCCAGCACTTCGAAGATTTTGGATACGTGATTAAAGATCTTGGTAAAATTTTCGGGGAGTTTTAAGTCGTCAAACATGAAGTTGGTCCCGCAACCAAGGTATACTATGTTGCAGATTTTGCGGAAAAGTAGGACGGTGTCGTTTGTTTTAAAGGTATACGTTTTAGAAGCCATGATTTTTCTGGCACTCTATTTTTAGTCTCGCCAGTGGATAAAGTCGAATTCCAGCCAGTTTTGCCACGGGCCCTTATATAAATGTTTCGTGGTGATAATTAATAATGGAAGGCAGTGCAGAAACCCAGTGATTAGCTAACAGTGCGCTAAAGCTCACGATTAATAATTGTAAAGCGTTAGAACCCCTTTTCTGTATAATTATTAGCTTAACTCCCTATACTTTACGTGAATAACTAAAACATAAATGGGAAAGTAACTTCACATAGGTAATAAAATGACTGTGTTTATTTTCCTTAACATCGCCATGTGTAAAATAAAAAAAGGTTTTACACTTTTTAAGTGATATATTTCACAACAAATAACATGTACAAAATGGCAATACAAATTCTCTTGCTGATGAAAAGCTACATGAGTCTATGAAAAAGTTGTAAAATAAATGCATTTTAGAGTCAGCTATGACCTATTGGAATACAAAAAGAGGAATTTTCAAAAATTAGACATATATCAAAAATTCAAAACATACTTTCTATAAAAATGTTTACTTATATTTAAGTGGCACTTAGATTAAATGTATTTCTTTGTATATTGCACTTTTCGCTACGTAACGTATAGTTAACGCTATAGAAAGTGTGTAAATTCATCAATCCCTGTTTTTGATAACTTAAGTAAGTATATTATAGAGATATCAATGCACAATGCTTATCAGACTTTTGCTGAATGTTTGACGCTAGTTTCCATGAGAAAGTTGATTGACAAAAAATCCAGAAATCAAGAAGACCGCTTGAGATTGTCCAAGAAAAGAAACATCATGGCTTCTTACCTATTGGACCACTGAACCTGATGCGAGAGACATTGAATTTTTCAAACAGTCACCTTTCTAGTTTGGTTTTATTCTCCAAGATAAAGCAATAACACTAGTTAGATTAGTATGATAATAGGTATTTTCCATGATCTGAATATTACAAGTGAACTCAAATTACTGAGGGCTTCAGTACATAGATTTTACCCATTTTCACATCCCAGTCTTCGTAAATGACAGTTTAATAATATTTTGACTAGACCAAGACTGATGGATACTCAAATCATATCTAGTTTAGTTACTTCCAAAACGGGAAATACGTTCGATACAACGTTTTTTGAATCATACTCATAATGTGAAGTTTAATATAACGCCATTCAACCTTAAGGTAAATGCTTTAGTGTTTGACAAGGACTCAATTAAATTTAAAACTTAATTTAAAGCAGTAGCGATGAAACAAGTAACCTAACCTAATGTTTAGTCTAGAAAGGGGGTTCTAGACTAAACATTAGGTTAGGTTACTTGTTTCATAAAAAAACGTGTTTCCTACATACAACGTTACGTTCGGAAATATAAAAAAAGCTAAATTAAACTACATGAAACGTGACAGCAAATACATTCATGCAAAAATGACCTGCTTACTTGATCAGAGTCTATTGTTGCATAATAGGCAACCGGACTAAAAAAATCTGTTTAGTCCGTCAGTTAGGTACATTATTAAAATGTAATATACGCCTATTTCTTCTTTTATCAAACAAAAAATGACGATGATACAGAGCTTTGAAGTTTCGCGTGACGTCACGTATGGGTACCATTTTAACTTACAAGTGACGTCACAAATCCTCACTCCAGAACTTTGATGGTCTCTATCTTTATAAATTTTTATTAATTTGATAAATCAAATAATACGTGTCTAATATTTTTCAATAGTCTAACTGACGGACTAAATAATATGGCAATCAAAATTTATAATAATTTACAAAGTGACATAAGAAAACTTGCTCTAAAACAATTTACATCTGCCTTGCAAAAATGGTTGGTAAATAAATGTTTTTACTCATTACAGGATTATTTTGGAAGCTAAGGCGTATGTAGTTATAGCAAAATAATGTGTAATTTTAAGTGTCTAGATCTAAGAATTAAAAATTTGCATGCCCAAGTAGTTGGTGAGATATGCATGCTGATTATGTAACATGTTTCTAGCAAAATAAATTTTCATTTCATAATTTTTTTTCATTTCAGATAGAATTACATATGTATTTTTAACCCATTCCGCAGCCCTATTATGTGCTAATTCAACAGGACATCGGGCATCACTTTGCATGTATACATTCAGTTTTAAGTAATATGAGTATGTATACGGTTTTTCAAGAGTTTAGTGTTTAATCTCTGCATGAGTTTTATAAGGAAGGCTTCCGTTTATTTAGTATGGACAATTCCGGGGTTTTTGTACGGGAAATCACGGGGATTGGAAGCCTTATTTATGAGACAACTGCTATTAAACCCTTTGAACGCCCTAGTTGTCGTATCACTACATCGGAAAATTGCGCCATTGACGTCTAATGACGACAAAATTGCAATAATCAAAAATCGTCTATTGACAACTAAAACTCACAAGGAACAAAAACCTACTTAAAATAATGCTCATATCTCAGTATCAATCTACAAACTAGATACGAGGTTTTGAAAGGTGGTGTCAGAGATAACACTTTATACTCTCGCGGTTTGAACACATAATTAAAACTTATTGAACCGGGTCTATCGCGATATTTTGATTTACCTTCATTGCCTGACGTTTCAACACGGTTTTACGTGCCGTGGTCCCAGGCCCAGGCAATGAAGGTAAGTCAAAATATCGCGATAAGTTTTAATTATGGTGTCAGAGATTTTACTGAGTTTTAGTTGTCACCAGGTGAAATATTCTAATTGAAACCACTAGCATATTTTTGTTGTGGCGTCAGAGGCGTGGCGTGTCTTCACCGGTTGGCGTACAAAAGGTAACGTCACATACTTTAGAGTTTTGAGTCGAAGAACTTGAGTTCCCTGTCCTCCGGGAGCTTCTTGAAGAAGCTCTCCACGTAGTCGTCGGTCACGTCGGCGAGCGTCGCCGGCTTCCATTTGGGGCTGTTGTCTTTGTCGATCAGCAGGGCGCGGACTCCTGAAATAATTTATATTTAGAAATTAAGCAATGTAGCCCATAAACAATAAATAAATATCTAATAAATATTAAGGGACAATCATACACAAATGGACCAATGGGTACTAGACGACGATATACATAATATATAAAGGGATATTATTAAATGCGCATCTGTATAATTTTTCAGCACACTAGGTAACTCCACTAATTAACTGAATGCATACCAGAAAAACTAATGCTGTGCAAAAAAAACAATTGATTAACTGTACATGTCCAACAACAAAACTTAAACATCATACAAAACGAGATGACCTTTTTAACCGAATTCACACCCAAAGTATGGTTCGTACATCGGATATATTTGAAAGTTTCACCAAAAATACTGACTTGCACACTAATTATGCACACTAAATAATGCGAATTAAATATACTATTGAATAGGTTGAGGTGAATCAATCACCTTTCAGAGCAGATCCGACTCGGCCGGGTTAGGTTAGGTTTTTTTTTTTATATATCCAGTAAAACAGTTTTGCAAATACCTTTAAATAGTATATTTAATTCGCATTATTTGGTGTGCATAATTAGTGTGCAAGTCAGTATTTTTGGTGAAACTTTTGTCACTCTCTCACAGTACTGTGAAGATAGAGACAGGTAATATATCTCGCGCGAGAGACTCGCGTGTCACAGTTATGCTGGTCATCCTCATGCTGATATAGCTTGGCTTCGCGACTCTTGTCGCGCGACATAGCATCCCCTGTCACTCTCTCACAGTACTGTAAAGATAGAGACAGGTAATATATCTCGCGCGAGAAAGAGTCGCGCGTCACAGTTATGCTGGTCGTCCTGATGCTGATATAACTTGGCTTTGCGACTTGTAGCGCGACATACATAGCATCGCCCGTCACTCTCTCACAGTACCGTAAAGATAGAGAAAGGTAATATATCTCGTGTGAGAAAGACTCGCGTGTGACAGTTGTGCAAGAGTCTTGACACATACCTACAGGGAAGTCATTGGCCTCAGTGCTGCGGCAGGCGACGCGGTACTCCATCTTGAGGCACTGCCCCAGCTCCAGTTGGGCTCCACGCTGCAGCGCGCGCAGGGTGATCTTCAGCGAGCCCGGACACACGGAGTGCAGGGTCTGAGTGAACGGAAACAAACATAATGTACCATTGATACAAAGAGCAATGCACAAAGAAAAATTTAATGCGTAACCTAGACCAGTAATCGAGCCCGGAGCCTCTGGATCCGGTCTTTAAGGCATGTCTATAGCCGCATTGTTAACGAACCTGACGTGTATGATACGACTTCCACGATACAGGCTATGCCTAGTGTGAAAGTCACTGTTAAATTATGTTAAATGTAGAAACATTTCTTTTGGTAAAATAAAAATTATTCTTATTCTTATTCTAAATAACCTTTCGAAATTTTTCCTTATGCTTTGTGTCGATCTTTGGATTGTTTATTTAAAAGGCTTCTTTTGCTTCTTTGTGCTTTGATCTTTGTACCAATGGTACAATATATATTACTAGAGACCCGTTGCGGCGTCGAACCGCCGCTAGAATATGGAAATCCGGTAGTGTTACAGAAAATAACTACTTTATCGATAAGAAGTTTTTGGGGAACGAAGAATAAATACTGAAAAAAAAACACGTTAAAATGATGTTTTAAAAACGTTAAAACATGCCAGGCTAGAGCCAGGCCTGATAGCCAACTGCTGGCTTCATCGTGACAACTTTTTCAACTCTTTTGTAAAAATAACTTATGCATTAATGACATGTGATCTGCTGATCTGTTTCACAAATAAAATGCATATTAGGTATTCGTTTTATGGAAAAATATAATTCATGACAATATAGTCCCATATCTTAAAAAAATAATTGACATATTTTCATAGGACCGAACATCAGATTGGTAGAATTTTAATTTGTTGTTCTTTCTTCAGGACATACATTTATCGATTTGATCGATTTCTATCAATTTCCAGAAATAGCACATGAATCGAAATGACAGATTTGGTCACTCACTACGCAGGTTTTAAAAAGGAGATCATGGAGTGCGTACATAGTGCGTAACTGTTTATGTATTCATTCATAATCGTAAATACTTCAAAATATTGATACTAAAAATTGTTACATAAACTCAATTGTATGAAATAGAGAGCAAAAAACGTTTATAGATACCTACACGAAAAACCACTAAATATTATCAATGCTTGTTTTTTTTTATGAAATTCAATAGATCGTGCAAATTTTCATAATATGGGTGCTGCCTTGTCATCATCATCAATCATTTATTCAATAACAATTACACATTGTGTTTGAAATGCTTACGATAGTTATACTTAATCAAACCCTACTTCTTACTAATCTAAATAAATTACTGACCAACAATAATCCACCATAAAAAAAAGAATGTGTCAAATATGTGTAATAAAAAAATCCAATATATAAAACAGCTAAACATGTTTGAAAAAAGAATATGATATTTTTTTTTTTTCAAAAAGTTGAGCTGAAGGCCTAATACCCGAATTCCAAATTCTAACTTTCGTGTCTTTTCTCTCATTGAAATAGTGTCTGACAGATGACTGAGGGAGATGCTATCTATACTCTCAAGTCTATTATAATAAAAACCTAATTTTAGGGTTCCTTACCATTGTCGGTAAAAACGGAAGCCTATCAAGTTTCGCATGTTAGGGTAACATGTTAATTATTCCAAATTGCCAACTCGTCCACAATGTCAGCTCGTCTATATTCCCATCTGGGTCACAATGCCAACTTGTCCACACACCCAACACGTCCACATTGCCAACTCGTTCATACACCCAACTCATCTGCATTGCCAACTCGTCTATATTACCAATTCGTCTCCATTGGCAACTCGTCCATATTCCCAATTCGTCCACAATGCCAACTCGACCATATTGCTAACTCATCCATATTCCCTACTCGTCCACAATTCCAACGCGTCCACAAATACAACTCGTCCACATTTCCCACTCGTCCATATTCCCAACTCGTCCACATTCCCAACTCGTACACAATGCCAAATCGTCCACATTGCCCACTCGTCCATACACCTAACTCATCTACATTGCCAACTCGTTCATATTACCAACTCATCTTTATTGCCAACTCATCCATATTCCCAACTCGTCCACAATGCCAACTCATCCATATTGCTAACTCGTCCACATTTCCAACTCGTCTACAATACCAACTCGTCCTTATTATTAACTCGTCTTTATTGCCAATCTCATCCATATTATCAACTCGTCCGTATTACCAACTCGTCTTTATTGCCAACTCGTTTATATTCCCAACTCATCCACAATGCCAACGCGTCCATATTACTTGCTCGTCCACAATACCAACTCGTCCACAAATACAACTCGTCCACAAATACAACTCGTCCACATTTCCAACTCGTCCATATTCCCACCTCGTCCACAATGCCAAGTCGTCCACATTACCAACTCGTCCATACACCAAACTCGTCTTCATTTCCAACCCGTCAACAATGCCAACTCGTACATATTGCTAACTCGTCCACAAATACAACTTGTCCATATTATTCCCAACTCGTCCACATTGCCAACTCATCCACATTTCTAACTCGTCTTCAATACAAACTCGTCCTTATTATCAGCTCCTTTATTGCCAACTCATCCATATTCCCAACTTGTTCATTTTGCTAATTCATCCACATTTCCAACTCGTCCATATTCTCAACTCGTCCGTATTACCAAGTCGTCTTCATTGCCCAGTCGTCCGTGTTCCCAACTTGTTCATTTTGCCAACTCATCCACACTCCCAACTCGTCCATATTCCCAACTCGTCCACATTGACAACTCGTCCATATTACCAACTTGTCCGTATTACCAACTCGTCTTCATTGCCAACTCGTCCATAATACGAACTCGTCCACATTGCCCCCTTGTCCATGTTCCCAACTTGTAAATTTTACCAACTCATCCACATTGCCAACTCATCCACATTTCCTTATCGTCCATATTCCCAACTCGTCTACAATACCAACTTGTCCTTATTATCAGCTCGTCTTTATTGCCAAATCTTCCATATCACGAACTCCTCCGTATTACCAAGTCGTCTTCATTGCCAACTCGTCCACCTTGCCCACTTGTCCGTGTTCCCAACTTGTTCATTTTGCCAACTCATCCACATTCCCAACTCGTCCATATTCTCAACTCGTCCACATTGCCCACTCGTCCGTGTTCCCAACTTGTTCATTTTGCCAACTCATCCACATTCCCAACTCGCCCATATTAACAACTCGTCCATATTCCCAACTCGTCCATATTCCCAACTCGTCCATATTCCCAACTCGTCTATATTACCAACTTGTCAATTTTACCAACTCATCCACATTCCCAACTCGTCCACATTCCCAACTCGTACACAATGCCAAATCGTCCACATTGCCCACTCGTCCATACACCTAACTCATCTACATTGCCAACTCGTTCATATTACCAACTCATCTTTATTGCCAACTCATCCATATTCCCAACTCGTCCACAATGCCAACTCATCCATATTGCTAACTCGTCCACATTTCCAACTCGTCTACAATACCAACTCGTCCTTATTATTAACTCGTCTTTATTGCCAATCTCATCCATATTATCAACTCGTCCGTATTACCAACTCGTCTTTATTGCCAACTCGTTTATATTCCCAACTCATCCACAATGCCAACGCGTCCATATTACTTGCTCGTCCACAATACCAACTCGTCCACAAATACAACTCGTCCACAAATACAACTCGTCCACATTTCCAACTCGTCCATATTCCCACCTCGTCCACAATGCCAAGTCGTCCACATTACCAACTCGTCCATACACCAAACTCGTCTTCATTTCCAACCCGTCAACAATGCCAACTCGTACATATTGCTAACTCGTCCACAAATACAACTTGTCCATATTATTCCCAACTCGTCCACATTGCCAACTCATCCACATTTCTAACTCGTCTTCAATACAAACTCGTCCTTATTATCAGCTCCTTTATTGCCAACTCATCCATATTCCCAACTTGTTCATTTTGCTAATTCATCCACATTTCCAACTCGTCCATATTCTCAACTCGTCCGTATTACCAAGTCGTCTTCATTGCCCAGTCGTCCGTGTTCCCAACTTGTTCATTTTGCCAACTCATCCACACTCCCAACTCGTCCATATTCCCAACTCGTCCACATTGACAACTCGTCCATATTACCAACTTGTCCGTATTACCAACTCGTCTTCATTGCCAACTCGTCCATAATACGAACTCGTCCACATTGCCCCCTTGTCCATGTTCCCAACTTGTAAATTTTACCAACTCATCCACATTGCCAACTCATCCACATTTCCTTATCGTCCATATTCCCAACTCGTCTACAATACCAACTTGTCCTTATTATCAGCTCGTCTTTATTGCCAAATCTTCCATATCACGAACTCCTCCGTATTACCAAGTCGTCTTCATTGCCAACTCGTCCACCTTGCCCACTTGTCCGTGTTCCCAACTTGTTCATTTTGCCAACTCATCCACATTCCCAACTCGTCCATATTCTCAACTCGTCCACATTGCCCACTCGTCCGTGTTCCCAACTTGTTCATTTTGCCAACTCATCCACATTCCCAACTCGCCCATATTAACAACTCGTCCATATTCCCAACTCGTCCATATTCCCAACTCGTCCATATTCCCAACTCGTCTATATTACCAACTTGTCAATTTTACCAACTCATCCACATTCCCAACTCGTCCATATTCCCAACTCGTCCACATTTCCAACTCGTCCATTGTACCAACTCATCCATATTACCAATGTAGATACCTACATTCCCAACTTAGCTACATTGTCAAGTCGTCCATATTCTCAACTCGACCACATTTCCCATCCCGTTGACATGCAAGCGGAAGGACTAAGTTTTTTCTTGTAAAATACCATTTAATTTACCATGACCACAGACCACCCCCACTAGACGGAGCATGTAAGGCGACCCGTAGGCGACCCGCGCGCACCGACGATATGGTACGGCAGAACATTAAAGTATCAACACGGCGGCCACCGTTTAGTTGCGTCCATGTTTATGAGGTCTCTCTACACCACTTAACACTACAATTTACCATGTTATTTATTTAATTTCTTTTTTCGTTGACGTACGCATGGATCATAAACAAGGACGCAACTAAACGGTGGTCGCCGTGTTCATACTTTAATGTTCTACCGTACCATATCGTTGGTGAGCGCGGGTCGCCTTACATGCTCCGTCTAGTGGGGGTTGTCTGTGACCATGACTCATGCCATTTTCCTTGAAATTATTTTTTTGATGGACTTATGTAATCAAATTTATAATAATCTATCATAAATTTACTTATTTGAATGACGTTTAAATTAGTTTTACTAATTTTTTTCTGCTTTGATTTATTGTAAAACTCGCCTATAAAAATAATCTATCCTTGAATGACGGTCAGTTTTTCTAGTATTTCGAGTACCAGTCCAACTCGCACTTAACCGGCTTTTTTCTCCACATTTTTAACAGGTATGCGAAAAAAGTTTCCATATCAACATTTTAAAAAGAAAAACAACCTGGCAATTTAGAGCATTGACATAATAGCCCCCAATAAAAAAGACATTAATAGTTGTCTAAATATGGTTACTGTCATTCATTGTAACAAACTGTAAAATTATATTTGCATATTCGTACATGTTTTAAGTGTTGCGGATATTATGTTGCCGACTCAAAAATAATATTTCATCATGCTGAACAACTTACTACAGGTTTGTGAGCAAATCATGCTTATTATTATTCGGTCATCTTATGTCAAAATAGGGATCACAGGTCACGTGGTCAAAGTCACGTGGTTAGCGCACAGTAGTTTTTTCAAATCCATTTTTCAGTACCTTTTCAGGAAAAACTAAAAATTCCAAGAGTTTTATGCACCTCTCCAGCATGAGACGAATCTAATGACATATCATTTATCAAAATCGGACCATAACTGTAGATCTGATGGGATGTACAAAAATCGGCCTCGCGTAATATATATATAGATAAATGAGACATTACATGATTCATTTTATAAAACTAATATAAGTTTGAACAAAAATTGTTATACTGATGATGGAAGTAAAATTGTTTTTGCGGGTAATATTAATTTCTGACCTGCAATGTTTTGTTGGACCAGTCATTTTTCACTTTAAGTAATCTCTCAATAATCTCCTCTATAGTGCCAGCAGCGAAGCAGTAGTTGATGTGTTTAATATTATCAGCCAGGGAGAACTCGTCCGAGGGTTCGTGGAACTTGGTCAGCAGTGCTCGGATCTCATTCTCGTTCGAGCATCGGGAGAGTAGAGTCTCCAGCTCATAAAGTCGAGAGCTTGGGACGTAGTGTGTGGCGATGCCAGATTTAACTACATCTTTGCCTTTTAATCTGTCACCTGGAAATAAATGTAATATTTCATGTTAAACGGCTAAGCAAAACTTATAAGTGTGAGATGCAGCTTATGAAACCTTCTGCGCTTGTTCTTTAGAAGTTTAAAACTTCTTCTAAAAAGTTATTATTCAGTATTTTTAAGTTCTATCTAATCAGAATTTTAAATGAAAAGTATTTTATTTGTGTGTAACATTTATAAAATTGAGTTCACCTGTTAATCCCAAATATAGTCCTAGGTTAACCTGCAATCTCGGGAGGAAATATGATCCCCCAACATCTGGAAATAACCCAATCTTTGTCTCCGGCATAGCAATGACAGTTTTCTCAGTAGCTACCCTGTACCGTCCATGCACTGAGAGTCCTAAACCTCCACCCATTGTGATTCCGTTAATAATAGCTATGTACGGAATCTTGTATTTGCCGATCAAGTAGTTTACATTGTATTCTGTGTGGAAGAAGATTGGTCCTTCTACTTTATCTATAGCTACTTTGACGTCCCCGCCCGCGCAAAAAGCCTTGTCACCCGCTCCCTTAACAATTACACTTGTTTTCGTGTTTTCCCATTCTTGCAGCTGTGGTAGAAGCTTGGTTACCATGGATGTGTTTAGGGAGTTGAGAGCTTTGGGACGGTTCAGTGTTACAATGCCTGCATTGTTCAGTGTTTCAAATAACACATCTGATTCCTGTGTCGACATCATGCGTTTGAATGCTAGTGCATTTGAAAACTTGACTCTTAGTTTAAACATCTGCAACAATGTTGCAAATTTAAATAATTGTGTACTAACACTTGCAGTGACAGGTACATTCACAGGCCTAGTATATGTAGGCTTCAAAACATTTAATTGACACTGTTGGTAAAAATTTTAACTATAATTACTTATTATGATAACAGCTACCATCAAATACAAACATTAAATTCAACATAATAACATTTTTTGAGAACCGTCATGGCAAATAAAGAACATCATATTTTACCAAAATTTATGTCATGGTCTTACTTTTAAAAATACCCTTTCAGGCAACAATATGTAACTCAAAACAAGTTGCGTCACAAGTGTCTATTTATGTAGATTCATTACTATTCCATTAATGAATATTATACTGCGTATGGTGCGAGTCTACAGTACAAACACGCCCATGAAAGATAAACATTAAAATAAGTGTAATAAGAAACCGTGTTTTAGATGTGCTCCAAATATTTACAGGCTGTTCATATTAAATAATAAAGTAAACAATTACGTAAGAACTTGCCTTGAACCCAGAAACGGTGCCTTACTGCCTTATCACTAAGTTTACATAAATTTAAAGTTTGTCGGTAAGGCGAGACTGTCTAGTTTTAAAGTTCGATCAAACAAAAATACACCACACAAGCGAATGCCTAACTACGTGGACTGCTTCGCTAAACAATGGCGAAGTGTTTTAATGTGCAACAATTATAAAAACTTGATTAATTCACTAAATTGACCTTCGAAAATTATCCCGCGGCGGCGTAGATTCGGCAAATCGGCATGGATATGACAATGACATTTAGATTTAATTAATATACGACTAATACATACTTACTGCGAATCGTATGTAATTGACTTTCTTTTCTGGATTATTTAATTTAGACGGATTACAAAATAACTTTTAACATTCCGTTCACCAGTGAAGTGATTTTCATGCGTATTTGTAAGGAAATCTATACATAAAAGTACGAGACATTATTATATCTAAATTAATAATCATCGATTTTCATATAGTTTCGAGCTTTACGATGATTTTAATAAAATTGTATAAGTAAGGCTTTAATGAACCAATAATTTGTTATTATTATAATAGCAATTTAGTATAATTTGCCGGAAATGCTTCCTGAAAATGTAACGGAACGCGGAACGTAAGTTGTGTCAGATTTATTGACATTACATTTGACGTTCGAGTGTTGAGGTTATAAGAGTACAAATTTGTTTAACGAATATTTATACAAAAAAAATTATAAAGAAACAAAATTAAAGTTGCAGAATGACTGTAACAAGAAAAGTGCTCAACTGGTACGCTAGACTGTCTCCAAGTCGCGGCCATGTCACGCCGCCTTACAGTCATGTCGTGCAGATTGGGGACCCTAGGTTACGTAAAATCTCTGAACCGGTACCTCCTGAGTCAATAAAAACTGAGCAAATTCAAACAGTATTGAAAAAGCTAGAATTAGTAATTAATAGATATGGCAGCCTGGGGATGTCGGCGCCTCAAATTGGTGTAAATATGAGGATATTCGCTATGCAATTAACAGCACTAGAAATAAAGACAATGTCACCAGATATTGTTAAGTCTCGTGGTATGAGTGTAGTACCGTACACTGTGAGTGAGTAAGCAACATTATTCGGTCAGTGAAGACTTAAGGAATGGTAGTTTATTTAACTTATATGTTATTATTTATTAATTTTAGGTTTTCATCAATCCAAAATTAAAAATAGTTGATTACCGGAAAGTTTCCCATGCTGAGGGTTGTGAAAGCGTTAGAGGATTCTCTGCAGAGGTCCCTAGATATAAAGAGGTTGAAATTTCAGGTAATTATTATAGGTTATATCCCTATGTCAGTAATGAAACTAGATAATGCACACATAATTCCATTTGTATTGACTTCAATCAATTACATCTTTCACAAATACTAGCATAATACATTAAATTAAATAAATCTAATCCTCTATTCCCTCACACCCTGCCAATTCTGACATTGATGTCTGTCATCGTTCCCACCATCAGTCCATAGAATAATATTTTATGACATTATAATGGTCCGAATTATTAAAACAAATACAACAATCAATAAGGTTTGACTATCCATATTTAACGGACCTTACATTATCATATCAGTATGTATTTATAGTAATAATTAACTCTATTAAGTAATCAAATAAAGCTAGTCTGTATACCTACTGAAAATTTTGTTTTGTTTATCATATGTGAAATGTTTAGTAGACAAAATTTGTCCGCAACTTTATACCAATAACCTGTCAGGTCAGCACATCCTTATGGAAACCTGAACATTGGGACCTTTTACTAAACTCTGTCACATATGAAATAATTTGAATGTATAATTTTTTCAGGCCTAGGTTCAGAAGGAGAGTCAAAATCACAAACATTCAAAGACTGGCCAGCGAGAATAGCACAGCATGAGCTAGACCATTTGGACGGCAAGCTTTACACAGATATCATGGACAGGAAGACGCTCAGTTGCACATGCTGGGAGGAAGTCAACCTGTCACAAGGGAAGGTTGCAATACCTTTCACACCTGAATAAAAGATAAAATGAAAATTAATTTTATTTCTCAATACAATGGTGTATTGTGTCATAATACATATATTCAGTGCTGTATATTTAGCAGATACCAAAATATTAAAGAAAGACCAGGGGAGGTGGTCTTACTGCAATCTTTTCCAGATGTATTCTGGTTTTGAAACTTGTTCCTTTTTTTAAATTTTAAAATTGTAGTGGAATTCTATGGAATTATTATTATTCCAGGAAAAAATCTTAAAAGTGCAATGCGTGTATTGTATTTCCACACAGTGCACAGAAAGATGGTTATAGAATACTTTTCACCCGACTACGGTAAAGAAAAATGTTTTGCGCGGACTTAGCTATGGGACCTTCTAGTATACATATTTATATTTTCTTTTCATGCTCTCAAAAATTATGGATAACTTACATTTGAAATAAGAAAAAACGATGTTCGTCGATCTGATCAGATCGGTTACAGTTTCTGACCGTCACGTCAGTACTCCCCATGTACTCCCACACCTCTAGCAATTTTATTTTTTATGCTAGTAAAGCCTGACCAGAAATATATGAGGATGCGCCATATTGCGGAATTTCACTGGAACTAATTTCTTACACTGGCAATGATTTTATGATGGTCTGTCAGCAATGTCACTGCCATTGGTGGTAGATTATTTAAAAGGGAAAAAACCATTCACAATCGTGAACGTAAGATTATAAATAAAGTGTAGGTACACTACACGTGATTACTACACGAAAAACAGTCGGGAAAAGAGTGCATTTCCATTGGATGATATTACGAGGTTAAAATAGTGGAACTGACAGATATTTAAATAATGTCATTATAGTGGGTTGCGATTGGTTGCAAAATTGTTGCCATATAAATCTTATAAATAGCGACCTCTTGACAATCCTCATATATTTCTGGTCAGGCTTTAGCACAAAAATATTTTCCGTTCAAATACCAGCATAGAACATCAAAAATATCAATCAATATTTTTTAGATTTTATTGATACAATCAAAGAAATTGATACAACAATATTTCAGAAGGAAAAATATAGCATTTTGTCTTACTTTTCTGCTTTTCTTATATATTTTTCATGATTATTATTCAGTAATAAAATTATCAGTTTTGATTCAAGACTTTTAAAGTACTTAAGTTGAGTTTTTGATCGCATTTGACTTAATTTGGTTTTCATTGGCCGGGAGTGTATTTCTGCAGTATAAAAATCTGAATAGTGATTGGTTTATATGTTTTATGTCGTAAAAATATTCCAAAATTAACCAATTACACTTATGATTTGATTAATAAATTTAACTGACGCATGCTTCTTGCAAAAAAAACACGCTTACATCAAGGGTGTTGTCCGTCCGGCTTGACTTGATCTTGACAACGCTAGCGTAATGATCAAACACGCTTGTTCTATTCGTTTTTCTGACTAATATACTATACGAAAATTGCCGAATCTCGTTCTAATAACGAAATTGAACCCAGTATGAAATTATGATGAGTAACTTCGTATATTATTTCGTTGTGTTGCTGTGCTATAGCGTTACAAAGTCGGAAGCAGGTAGGTGTATACAATTAACGGATTTTTGTTTAATTTATAATTAACTTTAGTAACTGTCCTTGGGTTAACTTAAACATCATTGCAATTTTCGGACTCCTTACAGGCATAGCTTTTTATAACTATACGTTGTAGTTAGAACCCTATTCTTATTAGCAATATTTGTATTTACAGTTTTTTAACTTGTCGAGACCGTATTTATCAAGGGTTGCATGGTGAAACCTGATAAGTCGTTTTTTTTTATCTTTGAACTAAACACTATACCTATTTAGTCTGCATAGAGTTCTTATTTCAAAGACCATTTCTTTTGACTTCGGGTTCGCAACCCTCGTTATAATTGTCGAATTTAAACTGTAAATGTACAAGTATAGGGTTACCATTTAGGAATTTGAAAAGTCCTGGCAAAAAGCCGGACGAATCGAAAAAAGTCCGGACTTTTTAGTCACCAAAATAGGTAGGCATGGTAGTAGGTAGACGCTCGTATTGCGAGATTTGCGAGGGGGTAGGTGCGGGGTGCGGGCGGGGTTTGCTCGACTCGCAAGTTTTATTACTCATTATTCCAACTTTGAAAAAAGCCGGACAAATTAAAGGGCCGGACAAAGTCCGGACAAGAGTCGAAAAGTCCGGACATGTCCGGACAAATCCGGACGTATGGTAACCCTATACAAGTACGAATAAACAATTAAGAACACAATATGTATAGCATAAACTATACTTACAAGACACATAATGAAAATAAGAAATCCTTATTAAAAGATATCGTTGATGGCTGTATACATACAAATGCTTACACTCCCTGTTGCAGAATATGCCAGATATTACTTTGATTATGAATGTAACGAGCCGTTGCTAGCGAATGCTAAGCTCACTGCTACCTCCAGTCTCAGGGAACGAGGGCCGGACAATGCTAAATTATATGGTAAGTACATGTAAAAGCAAACATAGTATCTATAAACAACTTAATTTAAATACAATAGTGTTAAATGGATTTTGTTCCCTCTTTTTTGTTACTGCACTTAAGTTAGTTCTGTAAATTTTTTATTTAAATCATAGCCCCAAATTACCCTTACAAGTTTAGTTTCTGAATGCTGCTTTAAGTGTGTTTTTAAATTAGTCACATTTTTATTTTGGCTCAACATGTTTGGCATGTGTTGTTAACCTTATTTTTGCGTGACCGAAAATAGATGTTGTAAATTGCATTGGCTGAATAAAATGTGTTTTTAAAAACTGAGAGTAACCAAAAATTATCAGGAAAAAGACTTGCAAGTAACAGGATTCTTCATCTGCAGGTCCACAATCTCATTGAAATCAATTTACGTACCAAATTTACACTTGCAAAGAAACCTTATATAGTACATTATATGTCAAAGATGGCAAACCTCAATGTGAGATGGGCTTTCAATATTAAGACCTGGACACCTTCTTATGATGAAATGATGGCAGCAACCAGCTACATTCAGCAAGAGGAGAAGGAAAGATTGGATAGATTTTGTTACCAGGATGATGCTAAGTCATCACTCGTGGGGCGGCTAATGATGCGAAAATATGTACATTTGTCTACTGGGATTTCCTATGATGAAATCAGATTTGCCAGAGATAAACTCGGAAAACCTTATATAGTGGGAACAGGGGATGTTCAAATCAACTTCAATGTTTCTCATCAGGGTGATTACTCCGTCCTAGCCGGGTGTACAAACAAGAATATCGGGATAGACGTTATGAAGGTGGAGCGTCCTGCTAATAAGAATGTCCCTGAATTCTTTCGTCTCATGACAAAGCAGTTTTCTACACATGAGTGGAAAACTATAAAAGACTATCCCACTGAACAGGAACAGTTAAAATGCTTTTATCGAATCTGGTGCCTAAAAGAGGCATATGTCAAGAACATTGGTCTGGGATTGACAATCCCTCTCCAGAATATTTCATTTGTGATCAATACTTTTGATATGAAAGTGGGGAATATTATAACAGATACACAGTTATATGTTAATGATGTCTTAAAACGGGACTATAAAACGGAAGAGACTCTTCTGGATGAACAACATGGTGTAGCTGTTGCAATTCAAGAACATATAGATACAACTACGGAACCAGTTGGTTATACCTTTTTGAACTTTGAACAATTGGTAAAAGAAGCAAAACCGCTACACCCTCCTGATTCTCTATTTACAAATAATTTCATGCAGAAAAAGATGAAGCATTTTTAGAAATATAAGTTTATTTAGGAATAAGGAGTGGGCTACAAGTTTGCTTTTAGGTTTTTTAGTTGGTGTTTATTTTAGTTAAGTTTTATTGGGTGTAAGGTCGGTTATTCAAAAATGCCACACATAAATAATGCAACATACAAGAAATATTAAGATATGCACTAATTTTTAAACGGGGACCATAAAGTCGGATAGATATTTAGCTTAACTTTGGCGGCCGGTTAGTTGTTCAGTTGTAGGTGTGAATTGCTTTCTTTTAAGTATGTGTGAAATAGCAACTGAATTTAGGCCTACCTACTCTAATGTAGTAAATATCAATCCGAAATTTTGATCCTAATTTATAAAACACATTATTTCTGTTTATTGATGTGCCAATCAGAAAGTGTTTTGTACGTTTATGTTTCTACTGTGTTGCCTGAATGAATGTCAGACCAGGTGCTTTTAATGTTGTTATAAATAAATCAAAATCGTAATGCATTGACATTTAATTTCTCAACTAACCTACCAAAATACAACTAACGCAGCATCATAAATTTATAAAAAACATGCAAGAAATAGCATCACCATCATTGAATAATCACCAAGGCAATTCAAAAATCGAACACAGTATAAAAATGGCGCTAATAACGTTGCCAGCACAAAATAAAACGCTTGCCAGCTTTAAAATTCCAATTCCGCCATGAAGGTCTCAACGCTTGGACCGCGTCGGAGAACGATTTCGACCAGCAGCTGATAATCGACCTGGGGACGGTCAAGAACATCACGAGGGTTGCCACGCAGGGCCGCCAGCACTCGAGGCAGTATGTCCAGGAGTACCACATCAGCTATGGCACCAACGGGCTAGACTATGTCCGGTATAAGGCCGCAGGGGGAGAAGTGAAGGTAAAAAGGGGGCTTGCTAACGGCTACATCAGACTAACAAATAACTACATTTAATATCTAGGTTTCAGGTCATAGTAATAATCATTTGAAGATGAAGGTGCTAGTAACATATTTCATAAATAGTATTCAGCTTAGTAACTTTAATTTTCAACTACTATTTTTAGATTTTAATTAGGTTTTTTTTATATTTACTTAAAGTTATGTTATGTTATTGGCACTGTCTTTAGTAGCTAGTTTGCATGAAGCTTGCATGGATGTTTTGTGCACTAATTATAGTATCGTATTTGTAATAATAAAATAATATGGTGTCATTTTTTGGTTTTGGGTTTTCTTAATAAGTTTAATTACCTATCTTCTTGGCTTCTTTTGGTGAATTGGATTTATATATTGGCCAGATGTATGTAGTGTCTTCAAATTATCCTTTTCTTTTCCTATTTGATTTGTTGGAATTGTATTTAAAATGTCCAAGTTTATTAAAATATAACATACTTACTACGTATGTTCTATTAAATGTCAGACTGTACATTAAAAGATTCTAAAAAATGTGAATACATAAGATTACAATGTTTGAACATTTACTATATGTCACACACATGTCACATAAATCGGGGAATCACAGTAAATTATAAAGCCTTGTCACATTGAGCAGTTAAGGTAATTTCACTGTCTTTGACGAGTCACTATTATTTTAACGCTTAATGAACTCGTATTATTATTATTGTAAGCATCTTCTGTCCCACTTCTGGGCAAAGGCCTCTTTTCTTCCAATTGGACTATAGTAGTCTAAAACTCTAGGTTGTAAAATGTTCTAAGATGACAGATGTCACAGCCACAAAGCTATCTGAAGTCTATTATAGTGCTCTAATTCTTTACAAAACCTACTTACTTCTGGCCAACACTAACCGACTAACGTGCACTATAACCGGGAAGGAACTGGTGCATGGACGGCGACACAGAGCTCCTACTACCAGCACCTCACCATCAACCTGCGCGCGCGCAAGGAGCTGCGCGCCATCGCCACCAGGGGGCGCTTCGCCACCGACGAGTACGTCTCGGAGTATATGCTGCAGTACTCCGACGATGGCGAGGGCTGGAGGGCGGTCACCGCCGCGGACGCGTACACACAGGTAGCCTTACCGACAACCGTCACCAGGGGGCGCTGCCACCGACGAGTACGTCTCGGAGTATATGCTGCAGTACTCCGACGATGGCGAGGGCTGGAGGGCGGTCACCGCCGCGGACGCGTACACACAGGTAGCCTTACCGACAACCGTCACCAGGGGGCGCTGCCACCGACGAGTACGTCTCGGAGTATATGCTGCAGTACTCCGACGATGGCGAGGGCTGGAGGGCGGTCACCGCCGCGGACGCGTACACACAGGTAGCCTTACCGACAACCGTCACCAGGGGGCGCTGCCACCGACGAGTACGTCTCGGAGTATATGCTGCAGTACTCCGACGATGGCGAGGGCTGGAGGGCGGTCACCGCCGCGGACGCGTACACACAGGTAGCCTTACCGACAACCGTCACCAGGGGGCGCTGCCACCGACGAGTACGTCTCGGAGTATATGCTGCAGTACTCCGACGATGGCGAGGGCTGGAGGGCGGTCACCGCCGCGGACGCGTACACACAGGTAGCCTTACCGACAACCGTCACCAGGGGGCGCTGCCACCGACGAGTACGTCTCGGAGTATATGCTGCAGTACTCCGACGATGGCGAGGGCTGGAGGGCGGTCACCGCCGCGGACGCGCACACACAGGTAGCCTTACCGACAACCGTCACCAGGGGGCGCTGCCACCGACGAGTACGTCTCGGAGTATATGCTGCAGTACTCCGACGATGGCGAGGGCTGGAGGGCGGTCACCGCCGCGGACGCGTACACACAGGTAGCCTTACCGACAACCGTCACCAGGGGGCGCTGCCACCGACCAGTACGTCTCGGAGTATATGCTGCAGTACTCCGACGATGGCGAGGGCTGGAGGGCGGTCACCGCCGCGGACGCGTACACACAGGTAGCCTTACCGACAACCGTCACCAGGGGGCGCTGCCACCGACCAGTACGTCTCGGAGTATATGCTGCAGTACTCCGACGATGGCGAGGGCTGGAGGGCGGTCACCGCCGCGGACGCGTACACACAGGTAGCCTTACCGACAACCGTCACCAGGGGGCGCTGCCACCGACGAGTACGTCTCGTAGTGTATGCTGCAGGAATATCATTGTATCACCCAAAACGTCCACTGCCAGACAAGGCCTCTCCCAAAGTTATCCACAATGAACGGTCGTGCGACGCCCTCATCCAACGGCTTCTTGGCCCGGTCGTCGGTTCACTTTGTTGCTGGCTTTCCCCTGCTGTGTATTCCGGTAATTCATTACGTAATATCAACGAGTAGATGGCGTCACCTTATCGAGGTTTTTATTACACATGTTTCATATGGGGCTTGGTCTTTTACTTAAAATACTAGCGCCATGTAGAGATAGCTTTCGATAGATGTCGGTGGAACGTGTCTTTGTAATGGCAAAATTTTGGGCATATATTCTAATTCATTATTCAAATGTACAATTAATAAGATCCTTAAAACGTATCAAGAATATTTAGATTTGAGCATATTCAGCGCTAAAGCAACTCAGAATTGGAGAGTGTACAGCAACTAGGGTATGTGATTTCTCTTTCTTTTTTTTGCAATATTAATAATCCTTTAGTATGGTTATGGTTTAAGTTACTAACTACTAATTTAAGACAATACTATATTTTGCTACATATTTAACCCATTCATTGCCGAAGACGCGAATTCGCGTCATCGCTGAATAGAAATTTGAAGCGTCGGCAATAAATGTTTTTTAACTGTTGTAAAATCTTCTTCGAATTGCCCTTTGAATAATATTTTTTTCCTTTTTAATTTTATATCGAGGATATAAATTTATGAAACATGTAATGTCTCATTTTTTCAATGCGGGTATTAAGGTATTACACACCACAAATTTGTATCAATGGTTTATATCGAGGAGTTTCTAATCAGAACTTATACTTAGTGTTTCAAAGATTTCATATAAAGGTTCCTTTGCCTTTTCGTAAACAAACAAATCTGTTTTAGGGTCAATATAAAATGTATTTAGAATATAGTTTGGCAAACATTTTTACAGACATTCGAAGGCAATCACGATGGGAACACCGTCAAGAAGAACGAGTTCGAGGTGCCCATCATAGCGCAGTACATCCGCATCAACCCCATGCGGTGGAGGGACAAGATCTCCATGAGAGTGGAGCTGTACGGTTGTGACTACGGTATGTATGGCTTTGAAATCTGCGTGTTTATATCACAACTAACCAATTATTTGTTATCATAAAAGCAAAGTCGGTTCATGAATAAACTTGAAAATGGATTAGATTGCCTAATCACCCCAAAAAAAAAAACGGTTTTTATGCACAGAGGCCAACACGATGTCATTCAACGGCTCGTCCCTGATCAACATCGACCTGCTGCGCGACCCGATGTCCGCGTCCCGGGAGACGATCCGGTTCCGGTTCAAGACCAGCGCCGCGTCCGGCGCGCTGCTCTACTCGCGCGGCACGCAGGGCGACTACGTGGCGCTGCAGCTCAGGGACAACCGGCTCGTGTACAACATCGACCTGGGTGAGTGCATACCCGGGAGACATCCGGTTCCGGTTCAAGACCAGCGCCGCGTCCGGCGCGCTGCTCTACTCGCGCGGCACGCAGGGCGACTACGTGGCGCTGCAGCTCAGGGACAACCGGCTCGTGTACAACATCGACCTGGGTGAGTGCATACCCGGGAGACATCCGGTTCCGGTTCAAGACCAGCGCCGCGTCCGGCGCGCTGCTCTACTCGCGCGGCACGCAGGGCGACTACGTGGCGCTGCAGCTCAGGGACAACCGGCTCGTGTACAACATCGACCTGGGTGAGTGCATACCCGGGAGACATCCGGTTCCGGTTCAAGACCAGCGCCGCGTCCGGCGCGCTGCTCTACTCGCGCGGCACGCAGGGCGACTACGTGGCGCTGCAGCTCAGGGACAACCGGCTCGTGTACAACATCGACCTGGGTGAGTGCATACCCGGGAGACATCCGGTTCCGGTTCAAGACCAGCGCCGCGTCCGGCGCGCTGCTCTACTCGCGCGGCACGCAGGGCGACTACGTGGCGCTGCAGCTCAGGGACAACCGGCTCGTGTACAACATCGACCTGGGTGAGTGCATACCCGGGAGACATCCGGTTCCGGTTCAAGACCAGCGCCGCGTCCGGCGCGCTGCTCTACTCGCGCGGCACGCAGGGCGACTACGTGGCGCTGCAGCTCAGGGACAACCGGCTCGTGTACAACATCGACCTGGGTGAGTGCATACCCGGGAGACATCCGGTTCCGGTTCAAGACCAGCGCCGCGTCCGGCGCGCTGCTCTACTCGCGCGGCACGCAGGGCGACTACGTGGCGCTGCAGCTCAGGGACAACCGGCTCGTGTACAACATCGACCTGGGTGAGTGCATACCCGGGAGACATCCGGTTCCGGTTCAAGACCAGCGCCGCGTCCGGCGCGCTGCTCTACTCGCGCGGCACGCAGGGCGACTACGTGGCGCTGCAGCTCAGGGACAACCGGCTCGTGTACAACATCGACCTGGGTGAGTGCATACCCGGGAGACATCCGGTTCCGGTTCAAGACCAGCGCCGCGTCCGGCGCGCTGCTCTACTCGCGCGGCACGCAGGGCGACTACGTGGCGCTGCAGCTCAGGGACAACCGGCTCGTGTACAACATCGACCTGGGTGAGTGCATACCCGGGAGACATCCGGTTCCGGTTCAAGACCAGCGCCGCGTCCGGCGCGCTGCTCTACTCGCGCGGCACGCAGGGCGACTACGTGGCGCTGCAGCTCAGGGACAACCGGCTCGTGTACAACATCGACCTGGGTGAGTGCATACCCGGGAGACATCCGGTTCCGGTTCAAGACCAGCGCCGCGTCCGGCGCGCTGCTCTACTCGCGCGGCACGCAGGGCGACTACGTGGCGCTGCAGCTCAGGGACAACCGGCTCGTGTACAACATCGACCTGGGTGAGTGCATACCCGGGGGACATCCGGTTCCGGTTACTTATTGTCTCCATACAAATATTGGTACCCGACCCACAGATGGCATCATATGTAGGTGACCATGTGTATGGAGCATTTTTAGTTCTCTGTAGGAATGTTGAACTTAACGGTTATTTCTGACTTTTAGAGCAGTCTCAGTGTAGGTATTTAGTCCCATTATATAGAATCGATTGACATCGTCAAAAATAAGTTTCTGTCAAAAATGACATTTTAGTGGCAAGCTTTTATAGCCGACTGTACTTTTCTTTGGATATCCATCAAATGCTCACTGAGACGATTTTAAAGAGCCCAAGCTCGGTAGGATTGCCTTTTCTATTATAGAGTTCCTATGGCCACCTTCCGGCTCCATCATCAGATCAGCCCCATGGTACCATATTATTGTATTGTCATCAAAGTTAAGTAAGTATGCAAAATCTCAGCTCAATCGGTTGACGATATCTGCTTCAAAATTGAGTTGCAAGATTTCACCCGAACATACATACTTTAAACATACCATGCAGGTTAAACACAGACAACCCCCACTAGACGGAGCATGTAAGGCGACCCGCGCGCACCACCGATATGGTACGGCAGAACATTAAAGTATGAACACGGCGGCCACCGTTTAGTTGCGTCCATGTTTATGAGGTCTCTCTACACCACTTAACACTACAATTTAGCATGTTATTTATTTAATTTCTTTTTTCGTTGACGTACGCATGGATCATAAACAAGGACGCAACTAAACGGTGGCCGCCGTGTTGATACTTTAATGTTCTGCCGTACCATATCGTCGGTGCGCGCGGGTCGCCTTACATGCTCCGTCTAGTGGGGGTGGTCTGTGAAGTTAAATAAAAGCTTTAAAAAAAGTAGTCCTCAAGCCTATTGACGATGTGGAGGTGTGGTCAGGCTCGGGCACGGCGACGTCGCTGTCGGTGGGCAGCCTGTTGGACGACAACATGTGGCACGACGTGCTGCTGTCGCGCGCGCGCCGCGACCTTATCTTCTCCGTGGACCGCGTGGTCGTGCGCGGCCGCGTCAAGGGGGAGTTCTCCCGGCTCAACCTCAACAGGGCGGTGAGTACCACCGTTACTAAATTATCAAGATAATTGTATGATAATTATTATCTAATATCTCTCATGTGTAAAGTAACTAATTTTAAGTAGGTCACTTATAATCAGTGATCGGGGATTTCTCTGCCACAACGCGGTATTTCGTGTATATTATTTTATATGGACATGGTAATTATATTGTAATCGGGCTATCTTGTCCGAAAAAAATATTGTATTCAGATTTGATGAGATAATCATGACTATATTGATATCAAAAAATATATTTCTTTCAAATACCGCGTTGTGGCAGAGAAATCCCCGATCACTGCTTATAATCCATAGTGTTGTATCTTAGGCACTATTTTAGTTGTGTTAGCCATAATGAAAATCTTTTTTAACTGTTAACTAACTGCGTACATAGATAACACTGTAAGGAAGAGCGGTGTCTCTTAACACATGTTTATAAAAAAACTTAAAAAAAGACATCAGCCTACTGATATATTGTAAATAAGTTGAGGAAATAAAGATTTTTTTTTTTTTAATCATACAATTATTATTAAATAATAATTATTATCTGATAATTATTATTTTAATAAACAGTGGACAGACATTTATCAGATAATTATCACCAGTGTAAGAAATTAATTTGTAATATTGTTTCAAAAAAAATGTAACATAAAATTAATAAAAACAAATACATTACATAATTTTTAATCAATATTTAACTTAAGAAACCAATGACACTCGAGTTCACTTAACTGCATGATCCGAACAGATTTTTTTCTTGTAAGGGGAATAGGTACCTAGTTGACACTTTACTTCGAATACAATTCAGTTTCACGAGCGTATTTTTTTGTTATTATCTATCAAAAATTATTCATCTGTTATTATCACTATAGTTATCATGATATTTATCGTGATAATTATCCTTTGAGTACGGTTCCGTACTATGACTACTACTAGCACTACTAGATGAGGCTGGTGGATCATTCAATGACGGTACCTTTTGTCGTAATAGACACTCGATTCCGTCATGCAAAAATATCTGAAAGGATTCGGTTATTAAGATGCGCTATGTATTTGTCTATCAATCGATAAATGTCTTATGTTTTCTAATACATTTATGAAATATGCAATCTTTTTTTTTATGTGGGTTTTACACCACAATTTTTATATTAAACCTTTGATACAAATACTTATCAAAAAAAAATAGAGGTCGTTAAGGTGTAAAGCCTTTCAAACAATGCAAAGATCGACGCGCAAAGCATTTGGAAAATTTCGTAACGATATCTGAGCGTTAGAGTGATGGAAAGGTTGACGCTGGATCGGTAATCCAGGAGTACCGGGTTCGAACCCCGGTCTCCTCCACCAGGTTACGCGTTTCAATTTTTCTTTGAGCATTGATCTATGTATCAATTATTTTCTAATTCTGTTTCCTACAGTTATACATCGGCGGCGTGCCAAACTTCCAAGAGGGTCTAGTAGTGAACCAGAACTTCACGGGCTGCATCGAGAACCTGTACCTGAACGCCACCAACGTGATCTACGAGCTGAAGCAGGGCTACGAGACCGGCGAGGCCTTCAAGTACCAGAAAGTGAACACGCTGTTTGATTGTCCCGTGAGTCTTTTTTTTTTTACGTATAGGGCTTGCTCTTTCAGCGGGGTGCGGTGGTGAACCACGTCATTTACCAGCCGAAGCAGCTTCTACCAACCTTCAAATACCAAAAAGTAAAGTCACTATATAATTTTCCAGTCAATGTTTTAAAGTTATACACATATAGGAAGAAATACCGCCCATTTCCAAAATGGACCGTTGACGGAATGATTGTTCAACGAGTTCTTTAAAGTTGTACACAATATTGTCGGGCCTAAAGTTCATGTTCAAATATTGAAAACGATCTCATTCTCCGATATACTCGTATCTTTTAGTTTAAAAGAAAAACTGATAAAACATAACCTCTCAGCTTGGGGCAAAAGTTACGTAATATTTTGATCTTCTCGAGTCGAACTCATAATATAATAAATCTTTTCACTTCTCATGCTCTAAAAGTTCGACTTTATGCTGTGCGTAGGCGACATAAAGTAGCTTTTTATGCTCTAGAGCATAAAGTAAAATCGTCGTCGAAGACCAAGGCGATCGGTCCAACAGCCACACGAACAAAATAAAACTTTATAGAATAAACTCTTTACTTTATTCGTTTCGTTAGTATTCTAAGACCAAGGCAAAATACCAACAGCCAAAGTACACAATAAAACTTCTTGAAATAAATTTGTAATTTTTATTTACTATCATTTATTACTTTTTAAATTTATTTCTATTTTAGTAAATCAATATACTATATATTTAAACTACAACAATAATTTATCGTAGATATACCTAAAAATCTATTTATTTTTTATTTTAATTAAATTTGTTTTTAAGTATAATATTTACATGATGTAGTTTAATTTTCTCGCAATCGAAGTGAAAAGTAGAGTGTACAACTCGTCCATAAAACGCATTTTACACTCGACTTTATATTCATCCTCGCTCGCAAGTTCGCTCGGATGGATAAACGTCTCGTATAAAATGGTGCGTTTTATGCACTTGTTGTACAATCTACTATTTCACTTCTCATGCTCTAAAAGTTCCACTTTATGCTGGGCGTAGGCGACATAAAGTCGCTTTTTATGTTCTAGAGCATAAAGTAAAATCGTCGTCGAAGACCAAGGCGATCGGTCCAACGGCCACACGAACAGTTTAAAAATTAGCTGATAAAAAAACAAAACTTTGTAGAATAAACTCTTTATTTTATTTCGTTTCGTTAGTATTCTAAGACCAAGGCAAAGATACCAACAGCTAAAGTACACAATAAAACTTCTTGAAATCAATTTGTAATTTTTATTTACTATCATTTATTTTAATTAAATTTGTTTTTAAGTATAATATTTACATGATGCAGTTTCATTTCCTCACAATCGAAGTGAAAAGTAGAGTGTGCAACTCGTCCATAAAACGCATTTTACACTCGACTTTATATTCATCGTCGGATAAACGTCTCGTGTAAAATGGTGCGTTTTATGCACTTGTTGTACAATCTACTATTGTACCTATGATTATGATTTTGGTGTAGGGACGGCCGGCCAAAGACACGCGGACAGTCGATCGCCTGACTGCGTTCATTCAGCCCAATTCCCAGTTGGAGCCAACGGTTACTGTACCGGCGGCGCTCCCATACAGCCTTCCTCGAATCTTATCTATCTATATTTCAAGTGTTTAGGCGGGGAGTAAAGGCTTTGCTGAGGTTCGTGGAGGAGTTGGGGTGGTCGGAGTAGCGCTACTCCTTTTTCACGCAAAATAGGCACGTTGGATGTCGACTTGCGGAAAATGCCCAGCGCAACTAACTAACTAACTTAGGCGCTTAGGCGAAGCAATGACGACGCGTTTGGCTCGGTTTGTAGACACCTGCCTACTGAGTCGGCGGTCCCGGGTTCGAATCCCGGCCGGGGCAAATATTTGTGCAAATATTTGTTCTTGGGTCATGGATGTTATCTATATATGTATTTTATATATTATGTATATCGTCGTCTAAATAGTACCCATAGTACAAGCTTTGCTTAGTTTGGGACTAGGTCGATTTGTGTATGATTGTCCCTTAATATTTATTTATTTTATTATTATCCGCTGCTACTGCTGGTTCTCACGTGGCAACCATAGACCCGACCTGTAAGCCATGGGGGTTCGACCTTCCTCGGAAACTGTGGTGCCGCTTGAATAGGCTTAGAACGGGTCACGGCCGCTGTAATTACTTTCTGCAGAAATGGGGGTGGAAAGATTCTGCAATGTGCGAGTGTGGAGCATATTATTCAGCGATTCCCTCTACATTCGTACTCGGGACCCCCAGAAGACCTACTGCGCGTAACACCCGACGTAATTGCGTGGCTCAACACACTGAATGTTGACATCTAATTTTAGTTTAATTTTGTGACATTGTAATTTGAAGAAAATGCCTATATTTTATTGCACTAAACGCCATACGATTAAATAAATAAATAAATTATTATTATTATATTTATTTAATGTTGTGTGTTGTTGTAGGAGCCGGAAGTGGTGCCGATAACGTTCCTGAAGGAGGGCTCGTACGCGCGGCTACGCGGCTACTCGGGCGGCAACTCGCTCAACATCTCGCTCGACTTCCGCACCTACGAGCAGCACGGCCTGCTGCTCCACCACAAGTTCAAGAGCGAGGGCTACGTCAAGGTGCCGCCATGTTCATGTAATATCTATAACGTTCCTGAAGGACTCGGGCGGCAACTCGCTCAACATCTCGCTCGACTTCCGCACCTACGAGCAGCACGGCCTGCTGCTCCACCACAAGTTCAAGAGCGAGGGCTACGTCAAGGTGCCGCCATGTTCATGTAATATCTATAACGTTCCTGAAGGACTCGGGCGGCAACTCGCTCAACATCTCGCTCGACTTCCGCACCTACGAGCAGCACGGCCTGCTGCTCCACCACAAGTTCAAGAGCGAGGGCTACGTCAAGGTGCCCGCCATTTTTATTCCATATATAAAAATACCTTATATTAATAATACGACTTCTCACGGACAAAGTTCGAAAACTTGAGCAAAGGAAAAAAAATTGGGCAAGTGCGAGCCCGACTCGCGCATGAAGGGTTCCGTACCTATACAAATATATAATTTATAACAAGTTTGTTGTATGGGAGCCCCCCTTAAATATTTATTTTATTTTATTTTTAGTATTTGTTGTTATAGCGGCAATAGAAATACATCATCTGTGAAAATTTCAACTGTCTAGCTATCACCGTTGTTGAGATACAGCCTGGTGACAGACGGACGGACGGACGGACAGACGGACGGACGGACGGACGGACGGACGGATGGACGGACGGACGGACGGACAGCGAAGTCTCAGTAATAGGGTCCCGTTTTTACCCTTTGGGTACGGAACCCTAAAAAGCAACGGCGATGAAACACAATTTTTAAAAGATAACCGTAACCAACAGACGTGAATTCGTGGCCCAAAGCGAAGGTGAGGAAATTCGTAAAGCCCCAGATCGCATATTTACGGCCTCCAGAAACACCTGCGATCTAGGACATTCACGAATTCACCGCCGACGGAGGAGTTGGATTTTTTTAAAGCACATATTTTACACTTGTTTGTTGTTGTTTGTAGTGATGTAGCCATGGAGCTATTATGTAAAACACCAGGAGTGAATACTCAGAATAAGTGTCCACACAAAATTAAATGTATACCTTAACGTATAAAGTTTTACGTCTTACCTTGGCCAGGCAATGAGATTTTCTCCTAAGTTCTAGTTCAACTGAGACACGCGACGCGACTCTTTGTTGCGTGACAAATGTGTTCTATCGCAGTCAATCCAGTAATTGTGTGTGAGTCGTGATGCTGTATCGTTATAAGCGAAGTCATTGTTAACTATAACTAGTTGCGCCGCGCCGTGTTACCCGCTCATCCCACGGGAACACTAAATTTTTCGGGATAAAAAGTAACCTATGTGTTAATCCAGGGTGTCAGTTGCCTTCATACCAAAATTTATCAATACTGGTTCGACCGTTTGAGCGTGAAGAAGTAACAAACACACTCACAAACTTTTGCCTTTATAATATTAGCGTGATTTAAATCCAGGTGTACATCGACGAAGGCAAAGTAAAAGTGGAGCTGTTCACCGAAGGCTCCCCTAAAGTCAAGCTGGACAACTATCCTGATGAAGAGTTCAACGACGGCCGCTGGCACGCGCTCATGCTGACCATGGCTACCGACAGCCTGACCCTGGCCATTGACTACAGACCAGTCAAGACTACGAAGAAGTTGAGGTTCTTCACCGGTGCTTCTTACTATATCGCTGGTGAGTTCAATACTCTCTGATCTTATCTGATCACCATCTAAGTGAGTTCAACAAAGATTCTGATTTCTATTTTTTGACGTGACAACGTCATATAATTCGATGGAGCCGGCTGCACGCACGAAAAAACATGACTCATGCGGCGTTACCTCGCTCTGAGGCGTTCCATTTAAGGCTTGAAGTGCAAGCGAGAGCGCGGAACGAGCGACAAAGAGGCACAATCGGCCTCCGCGTTTAGTATCAGTATTTTCTTATGACGTTGTTACGTTCAACTATCGTCAGTAAACCGACTTTACAGACAACCGTTTTTAGGGTTCCGTACCCAAAGGGTAAAAACGGGACCCTATTACTGAGACTTCGCTGTCCGTCCGTCCGTCCGTCCATCCGTCCGTCCGTCCGTCCGTCCGTCTGTCACCAGGCTGTATCTCAAGAACGGTGATAGCTAGACACTTGAAATTTTCACAGATGATGTATTTCTATTGCCGCTATAACAACAAATACTAAAAATGAAATAAAATAAATATTTAAGGGGGGCTCCCATACAACAAACTTGTTATACCTATATACATATATATAGGTACGGAACCCTTCATGCGCGAGTCGGACTCGCACTTGCCCAATTTTTTTTTCAACTTACAATAAATACACCTAGAAACCTAGTGCGCGCTTGAATGTAAAACCAGGTTTGGTAAGCCACGACCTGTCTTAATTTCATCCGTCACAAGCAACATTTATTCAAGTTTTTCGAACAGTAACTCGGCGGTCCAACTCTTCTACATAATCTGTCAGCAATGTGTACGTTGGTTTTTAGCCCACACCATTTAGCGGATTTTTGGTTGTATTCATTTATTTCACTGGCAACGACAAAATGTTGGTAACTGACGTTGAAAATCAGTGAATGACACTGATGTAAATAAAGAGGAAACAGGACTAAATATTCCGCAAATTTCACTTAATTTTCGCATAATAAAGCCAAAACTATCTATACTATAAAGACAAGTTTTTTTAGATACGATTCGGTATTTATTTCTTAAGAAAAACGAAGGATTGAGCAGCATCCCGGTAAATGTTTTAGATTTGGTTGATGACAAATATTTACTAATGCAAATATATGACGTACGCAGATTATTGCCATATGAAAGCTGTTTGTAGCGCCACTATCCCAGGACAATACCGCATCTTGTTAAGAGGCCTTATTCCTTTAAAAAAAATATATTTTCGTATTATGACAAATATATTGATAATTTCAACCAACTTTTTGAAGTGAATAATACTTTTCCACGAGTTCTAGGTAGTAACGTAGCTATTTCATGCTTTTATTGCGTGCTGTCGAAAATAAGTTGAAACGACTAATTTTTCGCGTGAATTTTGTCAATTTCGAGTACTTTTTGAAACAAAAATTATCAATGAAAAATTCAAACTGTAGGTTTCAAATATATACCAATAGATCCCAATAGCCCTGTTCTAGGTAGTAACATCAATAATATGTTAAGAAACATGTTTGATTATATAGAAAAATGCCTAAACAATCAGCATTTAAAAAGGAATAAGGCCTCTTAAACTATACCAGTAACATAAAAATATGGTGTACAGGAGGCAAAGGCCCGCCACGAGGCTTCATCGGCTGCATGCGGCGCATCGCCGTCGACGGCAACTACCAGCGCCCCACCGACTGGAAGAAGGAGGACTACTGCTGCCCCAACGACGTCGTGTTCGACGCTTGCCAGATGATCGACAGGTTAGTCTGCCTCACATCGGCCGCATGGGGCGCATCGCCGTCGACGGCAACTACCAGCGCCCCACCGACTGGAAGAAGGAGGACTACTGCTGCCCCAACGACGTCGTGTTCGACGCTTGCCAGATGATCGACAGGTTAGTCTGCCTCACATCGGCCGCATGGGGCGCATCGCCGTCGACGGCAACTACCAGCGCCCCACCGACTGGAAGAAGGAGGACTACTGCTGCCCCAACGACGTCGTGTTCGACGCTTGCCAGATGATCGACAGGTTAGTCTGCCTCACATCGGCCGCATGCGGCGCATCGCCGTCGACGGCAACTACCAGCGCCCCACCGACTGGAAGAAGGAGGACTACTGCTGCCCCAACGACGTCGTGTTCCACGCCTGCCAGATGATCGACAGGTTAGTCTGCCTCACATCGGCCGCATGCGGCGCATCGCCGTCGACGGCAACTACCAGCGCCCCACCGACTGGAAGAAGGAGGACTACTGCTGCCCCAACGACGTCGTGTTCCACGCCTGCCAGATGATCGACAGGTTAGTCTGCCTCACATCGGCCGCATGCGGCGCATCGCCGTCGACGGCAACTACCAGCGCCCCACCGACTGGAAGAAGGAGGACTACTGCTGCCCCAACGACGTCGTCTTCGACGCCTGCCAGATGATCGACAGGTTAGTCTGCCTCACATCGGCCGCATGCGGCGCATCGCCGTCGACGGCAACTACCAGCGCCCCACCGACTGGAAGAAGGAGGACTACTGCTGCCCCAACGACGTCGTCTTCGACGCCTGCCAGATGATCGACAGGTTAGTCTGCCAAACACTAGCAGATAACAATGCAGTCGTGCGAGGCAGGAAATCTCTGCTTTACCACTGCTCTAATCGTGTCGTCAAAGCATCAAAATTGCCACGCAATATACTTTCTATATGTGAAAGCGAGTGCTTCTATTTCCATTAAAAAAAGTTGAAATTGTGCCTCAGAATCAAAATAAAAAGTTGTCAAAGTATTGTCTGAAACTATTGTTTACGGATATTCTATTTGATGCCGTTTGTTGCGTCACAGATTGATTGTCTATATATATTTTCAAGTACTAAGGAAATATCCTGTAAAGTTTTTTTTATGTACAGATGCAACCCGAACCCCTGCGAGCACGGCGGCGAGTGCGCGCAGACGTCGGAGGAGTTCACCTGCAACTGCCAGGGCACGGGCTACGCCGGCGCCGTCTGCCACTCCTGTACGTTTATTTACTATTCCTTATATTACTCACTGCTGCATAATTCGTTATATTACCACTGCTGCATAATTCGTTATATCACCACTGCTGGATAATTCGTTCTATTACCCACTGCTGGATAATTCTTTATTATTACCCACTGCTGGATAATTCGTTATATTACCCACTGCTGGATGATTATAGTTATATTAGCACTGCTGGATAATGCGTTATATTACCCACTGCTGGATGATTATAGTTATATTAGCACTGCTGGATAATGCGTTATATTACCACTGCTGGATAATTCGTTATATTACCCACTGCTGGATGATTATAGTTATATTAGCACTGCTGGATAATGCGTTATATTACCACTGCTGGATAATTCGTTATATAACCACTGCTGAATAATTCGTTATATTACCAATGCTGGATAATTCGCCATACTAACCACTGCTGGACAATTCGTCATATTATCACTGCTTGACAACAATCTCTACCAAGAGCTGGACTTCAAAAAAGAAGGAGGTTCTCGATTCAGTTAAATGTTTTTATAAGTATGTCGGTCATATGATCATTCCGCCAGTTATGGATCGATTTTGATGATTATTTTTTGTTTCCTAGATCATACTATTGAGGATTGAGCGCTTTTTTATAGATTTAACATGAAATACTAATTGTTGTAATTTGTTCCAGCGGTACATCCATTATCGTGCCAGGCATACAAGAACGTGCAGGCAGTGTCGCGCTCCGCCGACATCAGCATCGACGTGGACGGCTCCGGCCCGCTGCCCGGCTTCCCCGTCACCTGCCAGTTCTACAGTACGTATTTTTTTTGTTTTTTTTTTTTAATAATAATTATAAATAAATATTGGACAACCTCACACAAATCGATCTAGTTCCAAATTAAGCTCCAGAAGGCTTGTGTTATGGGTACTAGACGACGATATACATACTTATATAGATAAATATGCAATGCGAAAGTTGTGTGGCGAAAAGGTCTTAAGCGCCGTGATTTGCACGGCGCTTAAGACCTTTTCGCCACACAACTTTCGCATTGCATATCGCGGCCCGGTTACTTACGCAGTGCAACTGCGATTATTTTTCACATCTACCTGTTCGCCGCGTTTATTATTCGTTCTGTTGTTTACGATGCCACTAAACGATCTCGATTGGGGCTGTTGTTTATCTGGAACTACAGAAGAAAAATATGTCCGCTGTCATAAATGCAGAAAGGCGTACCATCTGGACTGCATTGCCACTACATCGACAAGCGACTTCGATAAGGATGGAGCAATCTCCGAAACGTGGACTTGCCCCTTATGCACCAACAACAGACATGCAGCCAAGAAAGACAACACGCCCGTACGCTGTAACTCCAGCAATAATGTCACAGTGCGGGCACAAAAACGCCAAGCCGTTGATTCACCTCCGGCGATGAAAGGATCTTCGGCGCAACCAATTTCTCGCGACGACTTGCGCGACATAGTCAACGAATGTTTGTTGTGTACTGAAGATAAGTTAAAGAGGTACTTTAATACTGAACTAGACCCTATTAAAAAAGACTTAACTGATTTGCAGAAATCAGTGACGTTTGTCGCGGAACAGTATGAAGATATTCTACAAAACCAGAACGAAATGTCCGAGACAATTACTGCATTACAAACTGAAAACGATAATTTTCGGTCAATTATTCAAGACCTTACAGCCAGAGTCAACCAAATGGAGCAGCGATCCCGCGCGAGCAACGTCGAAATTCAGTGTGTACCAGAGAAAAAAACAGAAAACATAATACAAATTATAACTAGCATTGGTAGCGCTGTTCAGTGTAACGTAAAAGCCGACGAGATTTTTAGCTGCAGCCGCATAGCAAAGCTGAATAAAGAGAATACCAGACCGCGCTCCATAGTCGTACAGTTTAACAGCCCGATCACTCGCAACAACTTCCTGGCCTCCGTGATCAACTACAATAAATCGAATCCTGAAAACAAGCTGAACAGCTCACACATTGGATGCGAAGGGACTAAATCTCCTATATACGTAGTCGAGCACCTATCCCCAGCCATGAAAGCACTGCACGCCGCAACACGCAAGATCGCCAAAGAAAAGTCGTACACGCGTTGTTGGACGCGCGACGGCAGAATCTACGTGCGCAAAACTGATGACTCGGACTCAATTTACATAAGAGATAAGGACGCTCTAAAAAAATTAGCTTAAGTTTATAAAATGTTACACAAGTACTTATGTAAGTTTATCTTTATAAATTCGCAAATTTGAGCCTGTATTACCAAAATTGTAGAGGTTTAAAATCCAAAACTCATGATTTCTATAAAAAAATAACTTGTTCTCATTATGATGTTATAGTTTTAACTGAAACATGGCTTAACCAAAATGTATTTAGTAGCGAACTTTTCAATGACCAATACATTGTTTACCGGCGAGACAGGGAGTCAACAAGATTATGTAACAAGGAGGGTGGCGGGGTATTAATCGCAGTATCTACTAAACTCATATCTGCTAGAATGGCTCATTGGGAGAGTATTAGCGAGGATTTATGGGTTGTCATAGATTTAACACCGATACGTATGTCCTTAAAAATAATAATTTGTGCAGTATACCTACCGCCACCAATCCATAAACAAGTACTAAGTGATTATCTTTCGAAATGTAACATTGTACTAGAAAACTCGGATTCACCTGTATGTATCCTAGGTGACTTTAATCTTGGATGTATTGACTGGAGCCTGATCCATAAACAAACTAATCAAGTACCCCGATTAACGCCTGCGGGGCAAATCCTTATAGATTTTTGTACCCTAAATAGTTTGATACAAAAAAATTGTATTGCAAATCATCAGGGTAGAATGCTGGACTTGATCCTGACTAATCTTTGCATTTGTGTAGTGGACTTGGCCGTTGATATACTCAGTAAAATAGATCCTTATCATCCCCCTCTTCATGTTAATATATCATACCTGGAAAAAGAAACACTAAATAATAATACAGTAAACTTAATACCAAACTTTAGGAAAGCTAACTTTAAAGCAATAAATAAATGTTTAGAAAAAATTGACTGGAATGAACTTTTTTGTGGAAAGGACGCCAATAATATGGTATACACTTTAAACGACATTATTAAAAATATTATTAAAACACATGTTCCGTTCAAAAATACATATAAAAAGGATAAGTATCCCCCATGGTTCAATAGAAACTTAATTCGATTGCTGAAAGAGAAAAATAAATATAGGATTAGATATAATAAATATAAAAACCCACTCGATAAAATTTCTCTGACATTACTGAAGGATAGGTGCAATAAATACGCCACTGAGTGCTATAATTCATATATAGATAGAATAGAGTTAGGTATATCAGTGAATCCCAAATGTTTTTGGAGTTTTGTCAAAGCTAAACGTGGAGGCACAGGAAACTACCCCGCAGCCATGTCGGACGGGGTCATCACCTCGACAGACGGATCTGCAATCTGTAACATGTTTGCAACTTTCTTTTCTTCAATTTATAGCAATGATGACGTAATAGCCAACGCGGGTAACGATATAGAAGACATTAGCACTGAAATACTATCAACGATATCATTGGAACGTACAACGATTGAAAAAAAACTCTTAAGTCTGGATGTCAACAAGGGTGCGGGACCCGATGAGATACCTCCGCTATTTATCTATGAATGCGCTTCTAGCCTTGTTGAACCACTGTACTTAATTTTCAACACATCCCTGCGCTCTGGGTTGTTTCCGGACGACTGGAAATCTGCTAAAGTTGTACCCATATTCAAGTCCGACAATGATTCCCTAATAAGCAATTACAGACCGATATCTATTCTGAGTACACTTCCAAAAATATTTGAATCACTCTTATGTCCCATTATCCAAAGTCACATTAAACATAATTTAACCATCCATCAACACGGCTTTGTGCCCGCTCGTTCTACTAACACTAATCTTGTGACATTTGTTGAAACCCTAACAGAGGCAATAGACACTGGAAAACAAGTAGATGTAGTCTATACCGACTTCAGCAAGGCATTCGACCGGGTATCTCATCGCATATTGCTGCAAAAATTATCTGCATATGGTATTTCAGGACCATTTCTGGAATGGCTACGATCTTACTTAAAAGACAGGATTTTTTATGTAGTAATGAATGGCTACAAATCAAACTATAAAACCATTACATCTGGGGTCCCTCAAGGATCGCACTTGGCGCCTTTCCTATTTAACATCTTTATCAACGATATACCACATTGTATGCACAACTCAACACCATTTCTATTTGCAGATGACTTGAAATTCTCAAAAGTTATAACATCTCCGTATGACACAATTTTACTTCAGGCTGATATCGATAGGTTATCTCTATGGTGTGATAGAAATGGTATGAATCTAAATGCTAACAAATGCTACCATGTTAAATTTACACGAAATAGTAACATCATATCATCATCTTACTCAATAGCGGGGAACAATATCACAGAAGTCGAACAAATTAAGGACCTAGGTGTCATATTCGACAAAAAACTAACGTTTATCCCACACATCGATGCCGTAACCAAAAAGGCATCAAAAATGCTTGGTTTTGTAATAAGAAACAGTAGAGTTTTCCGTAAAGCCAAAACAAAAAAAATACTGTATTATACTTTAGTCCGGAGCGTCTTAGAGTACTGCAGCACTGTGTGGCGACCACACTTTGCTACACACAGCTTAAGAATCGAGAGGGTGCAAAAACGCTTCACTTGGCACTTGGCTAGAAGTTATGGGGTTGCAAAGAAAATAGCATCATATAATAATCGCCTAAAATATTTTAAATTACAGACACTGTCGCAACGCAGAATTGATCTAGACTTGACATTTTTATACAAACTATTCAGAAATAAAATTGATTGCCCACAACTGTTGCAAAAATTCAAATTCAAAATTCCTAATAGGTATCCTCGTGCCACAGTGAGGCCTTTTGTGCCCCCTTTTCGAAGAACTATTTTAGGAAAAAATTCACCAGTCCCACGCTTATGCAGACTTGTAAATGAAATGCCTAACTCCAGTGATGTTCATTTTGACTCCCTTATCAGGTTTCGGTCCAGTACTCACGACTGATTATTGTTTTTATATTCCTTCAGCCTAGATATAGATTGAGGCGGCTAGCCCTACTATGTATTTGTAACAGACCCTAAACTCTTTGTCCAACTAAACAATTGTTTATAATTTTTCTCTTTTCATAGTGATTATTATCTTTATGTAACTAGCTCTTTTCCTTTTCGTAAATCAACTTAACTAAAACTGTACGCATGCTGTGTTTGCCTATAATTAGCTGTGCAATAAGTCTAAGTATATAATACATGAATATGTAAGCATGTAAGATTGTAACCGCTGTTGGCAGACCTAATAAATAAATAAAATAAAAATAAAATAAAATAAAATAAATATATATTTAAATACATAGAACAACCATGACCCAAGCACAAATATTCGAGTTCATCTCACAAATATTTTCCCTGGTCGGGATTCGAACCCGGGACCGTCGGCTCAGTAGGCAGGGTGTCTACAAACCGAGCCAAACGCGTCGTCAAGTATATTACATTACAGTTCGTGAATCTTGACGTGAGCCTTCGGGTTTAGGTGAAATTAGAGGGGACTCGACTGCATTATTATACGAGCGAGGCGAGTATACATAATTTTTTTATTTGTTCTCATCATACATCGTGAACATAAGCAGACATAACCTAGACGGAGCCAATAAGTATTATTACAAGTGTAAATTGAAGTCGTTGTTGTTGAAACAAAAAAAAAGTTACTTTGCAGGCCTAGGCCTGAAAAGCAGTATGAAATCCCTTTACAGTCCTCTCGAGTTGATGCGCCCAAAAAGCGATACTTCCGAGCCTATTATAAGGAACGTAAAGACAATATTTCATTGCATGTTTGAGAAAAACACTATACATGCCTCGTCGTGAAAACGGATTCCCGGCCTCGTATCACTATCCGGCCTCGCTCGCACGCTCGCTCGGCCGTATATACCTACTTGGCCGGAAATCCTCATTTTCCCGGCCTCTGATGTAATGTACTATTACATTTGGTAAATGATAACCGGGAGCCGGAATCCTAATATGCTTGTGTGTGCAGCGGACGGGCGCGTGATCACAACGGTGCAGCACTCCGCCTCCGCTCCGCAGAGCTCCGTCGTCGACGGCTACCAGGAGCCCGGCAGCTTCCGACAGGTACCTACGCAGTCTGACCTAACGTACCCGTTATTGGAATTGCCATATCACTCATGAATACTCCTTAAAACCTAAGACGATAACGAGTTTATGTAGTATAATGGCTAACATTATTACGGGGTCTATATGGACTCCTAGAAGAATTTTTCGTCGAAAATTTCATTTCGCTGAAAAATAATTTCGTTGAAAGCATTTTTCTTTGCAACCGTAAGCTATTTGAATTTGTTATAATTATAAAATAAACCTAACCTCACCTAGTCAATAAGATGACAGTTACAAATACTATGAAAACTGTATGAAATGAAACAGTCGACGAAATAAGTTTCTGGGAAATAAATGTTACGATATGATGCAGAAACAGTCTTCTGTCTTTTGTCTAAAACCGAATTAAGGTAACTATTGCATAAAAACTTAGTTCAAATTTCGACGTAGGACAGGAGAGTTTCACAATAGCGATATTATAACATCGATATCGATACTATAATGGTTATTATTGTACAGGACATAACGTACGACGCATCCCGCGCCCAGTTGGAGGCGCTGCTGAACAGATCCAGCTCTTGCATGCAGAGGCTGGAGTACATGTGCCGGCACTCGCGGCTGCTCAACTCGCCGAGTAAGTGACCTTTAGCTTTGACTCTTTCAACACTGATTAGGAGGACGACAATGACTTGAGACCGGTAGTTGTAATCTTTGATAACAGGCGGAAAATGCGGCATTAAAGGATTATAATGCGTAAAGTATTGCTATGCTATTGGTGGTCTTACTTTATCGTAATCTCATCTCTCAACGCTGATCCCCAGATTTTGAGGTGGTCGCGAATGGCTTCCCCGCGAGATAAAAACCAATGAAGAGGTCCACCGACCTGCCAGTTACTGACAATGACCCAAGTGTACCGAGTACCTGAATGATTGGTTTCAGGCGAGGAGTCGAACTTCCATCCGTTCGCGTGGTGGGTGTCGCGCTCCGGACAGCGCATGGACTACTGGGCCGGCGCGCAGCCCGGCTCGCGCATGTGCCAGTGCGGCGTGCTGGGCTCGTGCATCGACCCCACCAAGTGGTGCAACTGCGACGCCGAGTACACGCAGCTCAAGGCCAACGGTTAGTCAACCTGACCTACTACTACTGCTCGCGCATGTGCCAGTGCGGCGTGTTGGGCTCGTGCATCGACCCCACCAAGTGGTGCAACTGCGACGCCGAGTACACGCAGCTCAAGGCCAACGGTTAGTCAACCTGACCTACTACTACTGCTCGCGCATGTGCCAGTGCGGCGTGTTGGGCTCGTGCATCGACCCCACCAAGTGGTGCAACTGCGACGCCGAGTACACGCAGCTCAAGGCCAACGGTTAGTCAACCTGACCTACTACTACTGCTCGCGCATGTGCCAGTGCGGCGTGTTGGGCTCGTGCATCGACCCCACCAAGTGGTGCAACTGCGACGCCGAGTACACGCAGCTCAAGGCCAACGGTTAGTCAACCTGACCTACTACTACTGCTCGCGCATGTGCCAGTGCGGCGTGTTGGGCTCGTGCATCGACCCCACCAAGTGGTGCAACTGCGACGCCGAGTACACGCAGCTCAAGGCCAACGGTTAGTCAACCTGACCTACTACTACTGCTCGCGCATGTGCCAGTGCGGCGTGTTGGGCTCGTGCATCGACCCCACCAAGTGGTGCAACTGCGACGCCGAGTACACGCAGCTCAAGGCCAACGGTTAGTCAACCTGACCTACTACTACTGCTCGCGCATGTGCCAGTGCGGCGTGTTGGGCTCGTGCATCGACCCCACCAAGTGGTGCAACTGCGACGCCGAGTACACGCAGCTCAAGGCCAACGGTTAGTCAACCTGACCTACTACTACTGCTCGCGCATGTGCCAGTGCGGCGTGTTGGGCTCGTGCATCGACCCCACCAAGTGGTGCAACTGCGACGCCGAGTACACGCAGCTCAAGGCCAACGGTTAGTCAACCTGACCTACTAACAGTCCGTGAGCGCTTAAAATAGTCTTCGGGTTCTGATCAAACGAAACAGATTTAAATCTCGACCGCATAAGAGCGACTGAGAGAAGGGTAAACCCGAAAGTTCACGAACTATACTGCCGTCCGTTAACTAAAAGGCCGTTAACCCTCAGGGGGTAAATTTTTAGGTTTTAATGCCATCGTATGTAAAAAAAAAAACTCTATCGATCTGTATAGGAATCATATTTGTAAGGTTTATAGTTTTTGAAATAGGTTTTGCAAAAAGGTCGTTAATCACGAAGGTATTAATAGTTTACACCACTAAAAGTACGTTAACCATCAATATTTAACTAAAAGGTCACAATTAGCCCTTAACGCCATAATGTTTCGAAAATATTTCTAAACTTTACTTAGCAAAAAAGACGGTTTTCGACATTACTACACAAGAAAGTCGTGAAGGTACTTTAGTTACTTTCTAGCCAAGATTTATGGCGGTAGTTTACATTAATATCCTAGGCTAAAAAGGCGTTTCATGAAAATACTACACTAAAAGGACGTTACAATCTGTTAACGTCTTTTTAACGTAGGTAAGAAATACTCAGATTATGGTAGAAATCCTCCGCTAGAAGTACGTTAAGCCACAATACTTGGCTAAAAAGACGCAATCTGCTCTCGCACCTCAAAATGAAGCGGGGCACTACCCACCTTTTCTCGAACCGTTTCGTCTCATTTTCAAACCCTCATAGTTTCGTTCCAGTTAACACCAGATCGCCCAAATTCACAGGATAAGATGCAGTTAGGGAACATATGAAATATGTACTTTAGGTTTTATTGGTACCTAAAATACGCCGATTTTGCCACTCACTTATACAGGTTGATCAATCCAAATCAGTAGGGTCAGTAGGGAAAAAACGAAAACTATAAGAAATAGGGAAATCTGTTCTTAGGAACCATAGCTTCGATTTTAGATTTATTAAAAACTGCATTCAATTTTTTTTGTATATCTCATGCATAAACGGGAATGGAACCCGGTTAAAATTGGCGAGGAGAAAAAAAAAAATAAGATATCAATCGATCCCATTTTTATTGGCAACAAATGTCTGTACAAGAGTACATACATTTAGAGCGCTTTAAGAGTCAGAAATTGCTGTTAAAGCTGAAAACGCTCCATAAAAATATGCATGCTGTGTATGGAAAAATAACTTTTACCATTTTGACCATGATAATTTCCGTTTTGGAAACAATTTCATATTTGCTTTTGGATAAAAAAAAAAAAAAGTAAAATGTTCGTACCTTAAAGGAAGGCCACCCTTTAACACCAATTTCTGATTCTTAAAGCACTCTAAATGTATGTAGTCAGACATTTGTTCTCAATAAAAAATATGGTCGATTGACATCTTCAATTTTTTTTTCACTACTCAATTTCGTCTTGGTTCGATTCCGGGTTATGCATGAGAGATAGGAAAAAAAATGAATGCAGTTTTAGGGAAGAGAGTTGGTTGAAGAGAAACTCCGTTTGTAGTGTGATTTGAGATAATTTATTTACAGAAATTTGGTTTATTTTATATACAATATTTACAATACATTTAGTCATGTAGCACCCAGCATGATGCTACTTGGTGGGGATACAAAATGGCGCTTCGATGGAGAAAGTGTATACGTGTCGTAAACTGATGCGGTTACGTAACACTCTGAGGTTGTGTGCGCGCGATCGCGCGCCTATAAATTAATGCGAGCAAAAGCGCGCCACCTTTTCGTCGCCGGCGCTCGTCGTGTTCAGTCGTCCCAGCGTGTCTCCTGTACTTCAGCTCGAAGACTCGAAACTTGAAGATCGAAGAGAGAAGATGATGCTGACTGAAGATATATTTATACAACTGTCTTTTTCGAGACAATACAACCTGCTCTTTTCAGAGCAAACGCTCAGGCGTCAATCTCGCTGTTTCTATGAGACAACGTCAATCAATCACCTACACAGTTTTTAATAAATCTAAAATCGAAGCCATGTTTCCTAAGAACAGATTTCCCTATCTCTTTATAGTTTTTGTCTTCTCCCTACTGACCCATTTGGATTGATCACCCGGTATAGGTACTCTGGGTTACTTCCCGGTGACGTAGAAAGCTGAAATTTGGTATGTAGTAGTTTGTTTGTTTGGTAGTATTAGTTCACAAACAACAAAACAATCTAAAACTTCAAACTTTTACCCCCCAATCCCTTAAACTAGGGGATGGAAGTTTGTATGAGACTTCTGCAAATTTTGATACTAGAGGTCTCAAAATTGATATAGGGACTCCTTGTTATAAATTTATAATAAAATACATATTCTATGATTTTTAGAAAATCACAACCCACCCTTTAAATAATGGGATGGAAGTTTGTATGGAATTCCCATAATCGGGGATAAAAGTGTATATATATATATATATATATGGGGCTAAACGTAAGTATTTCTTAAATACACAATTATTACTACTTCCATGTCCAGACTTGGACTTCGTATTTTAAATATTTCTTTATATATCTACCAAAATGCAATTAACGCGCGGAATTTTATATTCTTGATTGTTGAATTTTTGTTTTATATCCATCTTAAGGAGATTTAAGCGTATGATACCTTACAAAAAGAAATGAGATCCCACCAAAATGATTTCATGTAAAATTGGCGGCCAAGACTCACATGCTCATAACACTTTCACTGTAAAAAAGTTATCAGATCCCAGGAAAAGCCAAGCCCTTAAGCCCTGAGTTTACTAACCCTACACCTTGGTTTCAAAAGTATGGCTTGGCCGTTTCATAGAGTAGGTACCTACCATAAATAAGTCGAACGGACTGTCTGGCCCCTATGATAAGGAATTAAGTTTATTTATATATGTGTAAATATGTGACGTTTTCAGTAAAGGGCCCACTTTGTCGCTTGTTTAAGAGTCGAAATTTGTTTGCATCTTTGTACCAATAACCCGTCAATACGTCCTTATAGTGAACGACCAAGTGGGCCCTTTTGATTGAAAACGTCACATATATTATCATGAAGACATAAACTTAATTTCTTGATACCATATCGGCCAGACGGTCACACACGGACTGACGGACTCACATCTGAGTGACGAGTTTGCCGCGGCGGTGTACGGGCAGCCGTCCCTGATGAAGAGCTCCATACGAGTTCGAAACATGTCGGGCCGTTCCTGACAATTTTACGTGAGTGTAAACCGCTTAATACAATAATTAAATATGTCTCACGAAAGTTTTAATAATTTGTAGACATTTAAAATGTTAACTTTTTATAAATTGAGTATTACGATAACAAGCATAATTATGTAAATACTAAAGAGTTTTTAGCATGTAACCATTTGTAGTCTGTTTTTTAGCTAAGAACGTCATATGATACAAGTTCTACGTATATAAGAAACAAATGAGTGCTCCATTGCCTGTACTTCATAGTTTATCAAATGGATTATGTATTTTTGAGACAGTTTGCTGTTTTTTCTTAGTTGTACTAATGTTTTTTAGGACTTTTTATGTCATTGTTCACATGTTTATGATTTGTAATGTTAGTGTTTCAAGAAAGGTTCTTGTTGCATTTTTAGGTCCGTACATTCAAGTTTTTTTAATAAGCAACATCGTTTTTTCTTTTGAAATAATCCGTCCCGAATACATAACTAAAAGACCATTATGCCTCAATGTTTCACGTTTAACGGCCTTTAAGTGTAGTAAAGGTTACTTAAAATACTCCTTACAAAAACACAATAAGACGCTACATTCAAATAGCTTAGCTAAAAAGACATTAAGATACTATTATGTTGATATAGTTAAGAACTAATCTCAAATGCAAAGCTGCAATACATAACTAAAAAGCCGTTGAGTACCTTAACGCCATTTTAGTTAAGTAATTTCGAATAGTTTTTTTTAAGAAAAAAACATCTAATTTTTTACGTTGGAATCATAAACTATAAGGTCGCTAAGGTGTACTTAGTGGCTCTTTAGTCAAGTATTTTTTTTATATTTACCAATATTATGCACAACTAAAAGGGAAAAGGAGTTTTTTTTCTAACTTAGACTAGTTATTTGTAATCAAGATTATCGCAATTTGATAGTAAAATTGACAAGCTATCTTTGGACATTTACCTTTTTTTTGTATAACATACGGTTTTCAAGTAGCATATTTTTTAAATATTCCCCGCGTTTTTCGCTCATATCCACAAAATTAGATTTGTGGCTTAGCGACTTTTTAGTTAACGGACGGCAGTATAATGATATAAGTCGAAGACGATAAAATGACTGTATGTTCTTTATTAAGCTGAAATGGTAATTAAAATATCAATTTCCTTCCAGAATTCCAAACGGACGGCGGAGAAATCACAGAAAAAGAATACCTACCAGTGAAGTCGCTGCACTTCGGCGACACCGGCAGCCACCTCGACGAGAAGGAGGGCCGCTACACGCTCGGCCCGCTGCTGTGCGAGGGAGACGGTAATACACTGTTCACATGGCTCTGTTTAGGGCGGTCGCCCACGGTGACTTTTTGTAGCGATGCTGTCGCGCGTTCGCATAGATGCAGTCGCAATGCGGTCGCTAGCTATGTGCCCTCGCCCACATAACACGATTTAGTCGCGATGCAAACGCGATACCGTCGCGCTTCTGTCGCGATGCAAACGCGATTCAGTTCTCCACTACCGTGCCACCCTCCCTCCGTTCCCTCCCCGATGTCGTCCGACACGGTCGCGCGTTTGCATCGATACAGTCGCGATGCTGTAGCGCGTTAGTAGTGTGTTGGTATTGCTTTCGTAGCGCGTTGCAAATGCGACTAACGGGTGTTAGTAGCGATGCTGTCGCGCGTTTCGTAAACGCTACAAAAAGTTGCCGTGGGCGACCGCCCTTAGGGCATCGCACCTAAAGGTGTACATAGGCATCTGTTGTCGACGGACCACAACGAATACTAAAACATTGTGTGTTCGCAGACCTGTTCGGCAACGCGGTGACGTTCCGCATCGCGGACTCGATGATCGCGCTGCCGACGTTCGACCTGGGCCACAGCGGTGACATCTACTTCGAGTTCCGCACCACCAAGGAGAACGCCGTGCTGCTGCACTCCAAGGTCAGCTCCTGCTCATCTCCGCTCTACTCCAACACTCCTGCAATCTCTGTAATCTCTCATCTCATCGCAATTTTATCACGACCTTTAAGTCGAATATCGCTTGACATGTTTCGAATCGGTTTGCGATTCATCATCAGGAACGCCGATCAGTCGCGGCGGCAGCCAATCGAATACTGCGCGCCATCGCTTTGTCCGTGCGGCTGCTAGATGCGCGCGTCGCCGGCGGACGCGAGAATCTACCCTCATCACACAAATGTTAATTATCGGGTTCCACACAACATTCCGTCAATTGCTCAGGGTCTCGTCCACACTAACCATCGACGTAGTATCCAAAACCATTCTCCAGCTAGAGGGTACTGACTATCCGCAAGCAATTTCTATATTAGAAAACTAGCGACCCGCCCCGGCTTCGCACGGGTGCAATGCTGATAAATTACGCATGTATTATACATATAAACCTTCCTCTTGAATCACTCTATCTATTAAAAAAACCGCATCAAAATCCGTTGCGTAGTTTTAAAGATTTAAGCATACAAAGGGACATAGGGACAGAGAAAGCGACTGTTTTATACTATGTAGTGATATCAGCAAAATTATTTGCAGATCGCTTTTTCTTTTCCAGTTTCTATTTTTACTTCGCGCTATACTTACGAAGACCTTCACGTAATATTTCAGGTGCAAAGACGACACAGTCAATGTTCAAATCATTATTTTTTAGCATGGTATCGTGCAGCTTTGTAAGTTTCACTAAGTAATTAAAATGTGTTTCATCACACTTGCTCGTAAACAAGGGTTTACATGTTAGAAAAGTGGGTGGTGAGTCGTAAATTACGCCCTAGGGCGGTAAGTAATTTTTATCACACTTTAAGGGTTTACATGCTAGAAAACCGGGCGGTAAACCGTATATTACGCCCTAGGGCGGTAAGGAATTTTGGTATCGATTACTACTACTTTTGTTTTATTTCCTCCAAATTGTGATGAAAAACGTCGTACGTGACTCTGGTGGTAAAGGAATTCCAAACTCGTGTCATTAAAGCCCTCGCCTTCGGCTTCGGGCTTCAAATAGACACTCGTTTGTAATTCCTCGTTTACCACCCTTGTTACGTAATGTACTATTAGGTACGTTACCTCTAGCCGTAAGTGATTTTCTGTCCGCTACGCGCGGAATAAATCTCACTTCATGCCCAAGGCAAGACGTAAAACTTTAGGCAAACCACGGGCGGTAATTCGTAAAGCTTTAGATTGCATATTTATGGCACAAACACCTGCGGTCTGGGACATTCTCTCATTCACCGCTGTGGTATGTGACGGGATAGTAACGTCACATGCCCTTGGTCGTCACACGACATTCAATAGAATATACATAATTACGTAGCAATCCTAATGCCAACCTACGACAACCCTTCTGTATTACTGTAAATGTCACGGACCTATTAAAGGTTACGTGACGCCCGGAAACACTATAAAAAGCCTGTATTTTTCCCAATAAATGTTCAGTTCACCTCCGACATCGTAGTATCATTTACTACCCAGCACCAACCTTTACACCGCCCTCGATATGTAATGTGTTATTGTCGGTACAGGGCCCTCAGGACTACATCAAGCTGTCGATCATCGGGGGCGACCAGCTGCAGTTCCAGTTCCAGGTGGGCGACACGCCGCTCGGCGTCATGGTGGAGACCAGCAACCGCCTCGCCGACGACAAGTGGCACTCCGTGGCCATCGAGAGGAACAGGTAGATATAGGGGAGAGTAACCTATATTGAACCGGCGCTTAAATTGGACCACTTCTGTATTTCTACCATATAACACAATTTATTTACACTGGCAACAAAAAATGAAGCGACGACAGCGCCATAATCATCAGTTCACCAATTTGGTGGACTGTCGTCGCTTCATTTTTTGTAATAAATTGTGTTATTTGGTAGAAATACAGAAGTGGTCCAATTTAAGCGCCGGTTCAATATAGGTTACTCTCCCCTAACATCTGGAAATGTCACCTTCTTGTTTCATCATCATCATTTCAGCCATAGGACGTCCACCGCTGGACACAGGCGTCCTCAATAGATTTCCACATGGGCCGGATAGCAGCGACCCGCATCCAGCGAGTCCTTGCAACTCTAACCAGGTCGTCCGACCACCTTGCGGGTGGTCGTCCTACACTGCGCTTCTTGTAGTTGTTTTTTTTTTTTTTTTTTTTTTTTTTTTATTTATGGTCCACAAATTGGATAATACAAAATTATCATAGCATAATTTATGATGTATCGGTTACATTTTTGTACACCCTAAAATAGTAGACACAGCATGCTTAAATAAAGACAACAGTTCAACAGTGTTTTAAACGATACTAAATACTAAATACAATATTAAATTAAGTTTGAATTTAAAAACTATAGGTACAAAAGTCACTAAAAGAAAGACTATAATAAACTAAGTTTAAGCTTACTTTTAAATGAGGCCGTAGAACATGAAAATATATCTATGTGCTTAATACTACTATACGATGAAATCATCCTATACAGAGGCGAATGTTTGCCTATATTGGTTCGACATTGCGGTAGGGAGAAAGGTTTTCTGTTGCACAGACGACTGCCTGCGCGAGGGACAACCATCTTAATGTTTTCGAGAAACTCTGGGCTGTCGACTAGACCGTGTAATATTTTGTAAAGGAACATGACGTCACAGATTTTACGTCTCCTTGACAGTGATTCCATTTTATAGTTTTCAAGTCTGGCTTCATATGATGACAACATTTTACATTTCCTCTGAACAAAGGCTAGATGGTATAGAAATCGTCGTTGAATACGTTCGATGCGATCGGAATGTACCTGATAGCCAGGACTCCACACTACTGAACAATATTCCAGGATACTCCTAACTAAGCAATTGTATACTGGTATCACGACTTTCGGGTCTTTGAAAGATTTAGTCTGTCTAGTCACAAATCCGGAGAGTTGTGATGCTTTTTTAACAACTGCGTCTATATGTTCTCGAAAGCTGAGAGCACCATCAATTGTGACTCCAAGGTCACGTATGCTAGTGACTTCAGCCAGTGGGATTCCTTCGAGTTTATATGTGGTAGGCTCTGGATGCCTTTTTCGAGTGAACTTTATGTGGTAACATTTCGAGCTATTTAAGACCATATTGTTTTGGTTGCACCAATTTGTCACTTTATCGATATCTTCTTGCAAGAGACTTCTATCAGCGTTCGAATTTATTATTTGGTACAACTTTAAGTCATCGGCGTACATCTTAAAGTTACTCGATATTATTTTGGCCAGATCGTCTATATAAATCAAGAAAAATAGTGGCCCGATATGCGATCCCTGTGGGACACCTGAGGGGACGTCTAATGCTTCAGACTTGAAACCACGTAAAGCAACCAATTGAGTTCGATTCCGCAGATATGACTCACACCACCGAAGTAAAGAACCGTGTATGCCCATGTGTTCAATTTTTTTGATAAGGATGTCATGATCGATTAGGTCGAAGGCCTTGCTGAAATCGGTATAAATTGCATGCACCTCACCTGACTTATCTAGTTGTTTGTTGGAATTTTCCTGAATAAAGTTTCTCTATCTATTCGTAGGTATTTTTAAGAAGCCTATTGGAGAGATGTTGCTTTTGTATTGGTTTACATAGAGAACGTGGTCTTCTGTCATGACACGAGTTTATGTTATTATCAATGGTCATTAAATTGGAAAGCAGATTCTGGGTACTAGGCATGGATTCGGGTTTCCTTCGTCCTCGTTTTTTTGACACCCGCCCACGATTATTGTTGCTTTAATATCCTTCTGAAGACAAATAAAGAGAGACATCCTAAAGGCAAAGCTAAAGCATGCGTCTGGTCCAACAGGAAGGAGGCTAGAGTAGTGGTGGACGGCGCGCTGAAGAACGAGATCCGCACGGCGAAGGAGCCGGTGCGCGCGCTGCAGCTGTCCTCGCCGCTGGCGGTGGGCGCGGCGCTGGACCGCAAGGACGGCTTCGTGGGCTGTCTGCGCGCGCTGCTGCTCAACGGCCGCCCCGTCGACCTGCTCGCCTACGCCAGGAGAGGTCAGTAAGCTAGAGCAGTGGTCGCCGCTGGCGGTGGGCGCGGCGCTGGCCCGCAAGGACGGCTTCGTGGGCTGTCTGCGCGCGCTGCTGCTCAACGGCCGCCCCGTCGACCTGCTCGCCTACGCCAGGAGAGGTCAGTAAGCTAGAGCAGTGGTCGCCGCTGGCGGTGGGCGCGGCGCTGGACCGCAAGGACGGCTTCGTGGGCTGTCTGCGCGCGCTGCTGCTCAACGGCCGCCCCGTCGACCTGCTCGCCTACGCCAGGAGAGGTCAGTAAGCTAGAGCAGTGGTCGCCGCTGGCGGTGGGCGCGGCGCTGGACCGCAAGGACGGCTTCGTGGGCTGTCTGCGCGCGCTGCTGCTCAACGGCCGCCCCGTCGACCTGCTCGCCTACGCCAGGAGAGGTCAGTAAGCTAGAGCAGTGGTCGCCGCTGGCGGTGGGCGCGGCGCTGGACCGCAAGGACGGCTTCGTGGGCTGTCTGCGCGCGCTGCTGCTCAACGGCCGCCCCGTCGACCTGCTCGCCTACGCCAGGAGAGGTCAGTAAGCTAGAGCAGTGGTCGCCGCTGGCGGTGGGCGCGGCGCTGGACCGCAAGGACGGCTTCGTGGGCTGTCTGCGCGCGCTGCTGCTCAACGGCCGCCCCGTCGACCTGCTCGCCTACGCCAGGAGAGGTCAGTAAGCTAGAGCAGTGGTCGCCGCTGGCGGTGGGCGCGGCGCTGGACCGCAAGGACGGCTTCGTGGGCTGTCTGCGCGCGCTGCTGCTCAACGGCCGCCCCGTCGACCTGCTCGCCTACGCCAGGAGAGGTCAGTAAGCTAGAGCAGTGGTCGCCGCTGGCGGTGGGCGCGGCGCTGGACCGCAAGGACGGCTTCGTGGGCTGTCTGCGCGCGCTGCTGCTCAACGGCCGCCCCGTCGACCTGCTCGCCTACGCCAGGAGAGGTCAGTAAGCTAGAGCAGTGGTCGCCGCTGGCGGTGGGCGCGGCGCTGGACCGCAAGGACGGCTTCGTGGGCTGTCTGCGCGCGCTGCTGCTCAACGGCCGCCCCGTCGACCTGCTCGCCTACGCCAGGAGAGGTCAGTAAGCTAGAGCAGTGGTCGCCGCTGGCGGTGGGCGCGGCGCTGGACCGCAAGGACGGCTTCGTGGGCTGTCTGCGCGCGCTGCTGCTCAACGGCCGCCCCGTCGACCTGCTCGCCTACGCCAGGAGAGGTCAGTAAGCTAGAGCAGTGGTCGCCGCTGGCGGTGGGCGCGGCGCTGGACCGCAAGGACGGCTTCGTGGGCTGTCTGCGCGCGCTGCTGCTCAACGGCCGCCCCGTCGACCTGCTCGCCTACGCCAGGAGAGGTCAGTAAGCTAGAGCAGTGGTCGCCGCTGGCGGTGGGCGCGGCGCTGGACCGCAAGGACGGCTTCGTGGGCTGTCTGCGCGCGCTGCTGCTCAACGGCCGCCCCGTCGACCTGCTCGCCTACGCCAGGAGAGGTCAGTAAGCTAGAGCAGTGGTCGCCGCTGGCGGTGGGCGCGGCGCTGGACCGCAAGGACGGCTTCGTGGGCTGTCTGCGCGCGCTGCTGCTCAACGGCCGCCCCGTCGACCTGCTCGCCTACGCCAGGAGAGGTCAGTAAGCTAGAGCAGTGGTCGCCGCTGGCGGTGGGCGCGGCGCTGGACCGCAAGGACGGCTTCGTGGGCTGTCTGCGCGCGCTGCTGCTCAACGGCCGCCCCGTCGACCTGCTCGCCTACGCCAGGAGAGGTCAGTAAGCTAGAGCAGTGGTCGCCGCTGGCGGTGGGCGCGGCGCTGGACCGCAAGGACGGCTTCGTGGGCTGTCTGCGCGCGCTGCTGCTCAACGGCCGCCCCGTCGACCTGCTCGCCTACGCCAGGAGAGGTCAGTAAGCTAGAGCAGTGGTCGCCGCTGGCGGTGGGCGCGGCGCTGGACCGCAAGGACGGCTTCGTGGGCTGTCTGCGCGCGCTGCTGCTCAACGGCCGCCCCGTCGACCTGCTCGCCTACGCCAGGAGAGGTCAGTAAGCTAGAGCAGTGGTCGCCGCTGGCGGTGGGCGCGGCGCTGGACCGCAAGGACGGCTTCGTGGGCTGTCTGCGCGCGCTGCTGCTCAACGGCCGCCCCGTCGACCTGCTCGCCTACGCCAGGAGAGGTCAGTAAGCTAGAGCAGTGGTCGCCGCTGGCGGTGGGCGCGGCGCTGGACCGCAAGGACGGCTTCGTGGGCTGTCTGCGCGCGCTGCTGCTCAACGGCCGCCCCGTCGACCTGCTCGCCTACGCCAGGAGAGGTCAGTAAGCTAGAGCAGTGGTCGCCGCTGGCGGTGGGCGCGGCGCTGGACCGCAAGGACGGCTTCGTGGGCTGTCTGCGCGCGCTGCTGCTCAACGGCCGCCCCGTCGACCTGCTCGCCTACGCCAGGAGAGGTCAGTAAGCTAGAGCAGTGGTCGCCGCTGGCGGTGGGCGCGGCGCTGGACCGCAAGGACGGCTTCGTGGGCTGTCTGCGCGCGCTGCTGCTCAACGGCCGCCCCGTCGACCTGCTCGCCTACGCCAGGAGAGGTCAGTAAGCTAGAGCAGTGGTCGCCGCTGGCGGTGGGCGCGGCGCTGGACCGCAAGGACGGCTTCGTGGGCTGTCTGCGCGCGCTGCTGCTCAACGGCCGCCCCGTCGACCTGCTCGCCTACGCCAGGAGAGGTCAGTAAGCTAGAGCAGTGGTCGCCGCTGGCGGTGGGCGCGGCGCTGGACCGCAAGGACGGCTTCGTGGGCTGTCTGCGCGCGCTGCTGCTCAACGGCCGCCCCGTCGACCTGCTCGCCTACGCCAGGAGAGGTCAGTAAGCTAGAGCAGTGGTCGCCGCTGGCGGTGGGCGCGGCGCTGGACCGCAAGGACGGCTTCGTGGGCTGTCTGCGCGCGCTGCTGCTCAACGGCCGCCCCGTCGACCTGCTCGCCTACGCCAGGAGAGGTCAGTAAGCTAGAGCAGTGGTCGCCGCTGGCGGTGGGCGCGGCGCTGGACCGCAAGGACGGCTTCGTGGGCTGTCTGCGCGCGCTGCTGCTCAACGGCCGCCCCGTCGACCTGCTCGCCTACGCCAGGAGAGGTCAGTAAGCTAGAGCAGTGGTCGCCGCTGGCGGTGGGCGCGGCGCTGGACCGCAAGGACGGCTTCGTGGGCTGTCTGCGCGCGCTGCTGCTCAACGGCCGCCCCGTCGACCTGCTCGCCTACGCCAGGAGAGGTCAGTAAGCTAGAGCAGTGGTCGCCGCTGGCGGTGGGCGCGGCGCTGGACCGCAAGGACGGCTTCGTGGGCTGTCTGCGCGCGCTGCTGCTCAACGGCCGCCCCGTCGACCTGCTCGCCTACGCCAGGAGAGGTCAGTAAGCTAGAGCAGTGGTCGCCGCTGGCGGTGGGCGCGGCGCTGGACCGCAAGGACGGCTTCGTGGGCTGTCTGCGCGCGCTGCTGCTCAACGGCCGCCCCGTCGACCTGCTCGCCTACGCCAGGAGAGGTCAGTAAGCTAGAGCAGTGGTCGCCGCTGGCGGTGGGCGCGGCGCTGGACCGCAAGGACGGCTTCGTGGGCTGTCTGCGCGCGCTGCTGCTCAACGGCCGCCCCGTCGACCTGCTCGCCTACGCCAGGAGAGGTCAGTAAGCTAGAGCAGTGGTCGCCGCTGGCGGTGGGCGCGGCGCTGGACCGCAAGGACGGCTTCGTGGGCTGTCTGCGCGCGCTGCTGCTCAACGGCCGCCCCGTCGACCTGCTCGCCTACGCCAGGAGAGGTCAGTAAGCTAGAGCAGTGGTCGCCGCTGGCGGTGGGCGCGGCGCTGGACCGCAAGGACGGCTTCGTGGGCTGTCTGCGCGCGCTGCTGCTCAACGGCCGCCCCGTCGACCTGCTCGCCTACGCCAGGAGAGGTCAGTAAGCTAGAGCAGTGGTCGCCGCTGGCGGTGGGCGCGGCGCTGGACCGCAAGGACGGCTTCGTGGGCTGTCTGCGCGCGCTGCTGCTCAACGGCCGCCCCGTCGACCTGCTCGCCTACGCCAGGAGAGGTCAGTAAGCTAGAGCAGTGGTCGCCGCTGGCGGTGGGCGCGGCGCTGGACCGCAAGGACGGCTTCGTGGGCTGTCTGCGCGCGCTGCTGCTCAACGGCCGCCCCGTCGACCTGCTCGCCTACGCCAGGAGAGGTCAGTAAGCTAGAGCAGTGGTCGCCGCTGGCGGTGGGCGCGGCGCTGGACCGCAAGGACGGCTTCGTGGGCTGTCTGCGCGCGCTGCTGCTCAACGGCCGCCCCGTCGACCTGCTCGCCTACGCCAGGAGAGGTCAGTAAGCTAGAGCAGTGGTCGCCGCTGGCGGTGGGCGCGGCGCTGGACCGCAAGGACGGCTTCGTGGGCTGTCTGCGCGCGCTGCTGCTCAACGGCCGCCCCGTCGACCTGCTCGCCTACGCCAGGAGAGGTCAGTAAGCTAGAGCAGTGGTCGCCGCTGGCGGTGGGCGCGGCGCTGGACCGCAAGGACGGCTTCGTGGGCTGTCTGCGCGCGCTGCTGCTCAACGGCCGCCCCGTCGACCTGCTCGCCTACGCCAGGAGAGGTCAGTAAGCTAGAGCAGTGGTCGCCGCTGGCGGTGGGCGCGGCGCTGGACCGCAAGGACGGCTTCGTGGGCTGTCTGCGCGCGCTGCTGCTCAACGGCCGCCCCGTCGACCTGCTCGCCTACGCCAGGAGAGGTCAGTAAGCTAGAGCAGTGGTCGCCGCTGGCGGTGGGCGCGGCGCTGGACCGCAAGGACGGCTTCGTGGGCTGTCTGCGCGCGCTGCTGCTCAACGGCCGCCCCGTCGACCTGCTCGCCTACGCCAGGAGAGGTCAGTAAGCTAGAGCAGTGGTCGCCGCTGGCGGTGGGCGCGGCGCTGGACCGCAAGGACGGCTTCGTGGGCTGTCTGCGCGCGCTGCTGCTCAACGGCCGCCCCGTCGACCTGCTCGCCTACGCCAGGAGAGGTCAGTAAGCTAGAGCAGTGGTCGCCGCTGGCGGTGGGCGCGGCGCTGGACCGCAAGGACGGCTTCGTGGGCTGTCTGCGCGCGCTGCTGCTCAACGGCCGCCCCGTCGACCTGCTCGCCTACGCCAGGAGAGGTCAGCCAAAAAGCACTAGTGCGGAAAACTTGTGCTTTACGCACTGTGTGATTGCTTAGTAATCGCTCTTTTGTAGCACATGCATTGTAGGTGTAGACACCCATCTTGTTAAATTACTACAACAAGTTCAGATACTATAGTTAAGGATTTACATGGCAGCGACCAAAATCAGTTATGTTATTTCATACCAATAATATATCCTTTGCGTGCTCATAACAGAATCGCAATATGATACTGTTAAGGTGCGTACGCCCGCCCCTGCACGGGGTCACCTCATTTATTCTTTTGTTCCGCAGACTGACTGACAGGACTGAGTGTTTCATATCTTCATAAAAGTAAATCTATGATAATGATGATGAATATGTGTCTAGATAGAGAAGTGTATGCAACTGTACGTTAGGTCTTAAAACACTCGTGTGGTTTATGAAACTCGCCACCGGCTCGTTTTATAAAACCACACTCGTCTTTTAGGACCTCTCATTATGTAGCAGTTGCGTTAACTGCTAGTAAGATTGTGGCTTATAGGTTATAGGTTATAGGTTATAGCGGGCTAGTTTTCCGCAACTCGACGTCTTACAATGCGTCTATTTTGCGTAAAGAGTTGCTGGCACTACTCTTGCCAACCCAACTCCACCAGAAAGCCTAGCAGTCCCTTGATGTTGCCGACGACTTCTGGGAGTGAGCTCGGAGACCCGAGGTGTTGTGTGGTATTTGGCCACACCAGGACATTCGAGAATGACGTGGGCGGCAGTCTCTTCGGCCTCCATGCAGGCTCTGCAAAGAGGACTGTCAGTAACACCTAGAGTAAATAAGTGCTTGTTTAGCAGGGCATGTCCAGTTATCGCTCCAGTTATGAGCCGGAGCTGCGGCCTCTTCAGCTGCCTCAGCTTAGACAACCCGGGGTAGATTGTCGGAAGGGCCTCTTTGCTCTGCTTGCAGGTACCTAAGTTAGACCAGTAAAGATTGTGGCTTACCGTGTGTTCGTATCGCAGGGCTTTACGGCGTGGCGGCGGGCTGCGTGGGCAAGTGCCAGTCGGCGCCCTGCCTCAACAACGGCACGTGCCTGGAGGGGTACGACTCCTACTCGTGCGACTGTCGCTGGACTGCCTTCAAGGGGCCCATCTGTGCCGACGGTCAGTATCACAGCTCTTAGTTACTGGTGTTGCCAGATCCGTTTATTTAACCTAGAGTTATTCTCTCTCTAAAGCGAATTTGACCTATTTTATTTGGCCTAATTTTTAATTCGTATAAACATATTTTGCCTAACAATTTTTTTGCCTAATTTATTTAATAAGCAAGCATTCTGACGCTCCGCTATTCATTGTCATAAAACAAACCTAACCTAACCTACAGTATTCGGTCTTTAACCTAACCTACAATTTTCAAAATAAGAATCGACAAAGTGAGTTTTAGATAAAATAATATTAGACAAAACAAGAGTTATGAAAATAATCATTGAGGTAAAACGAATTTCGACAAAATAATAATTATGAGAAATGATATTATACATTGACTTTAGATAAAATGTTCATTATGTTAAAAGTTGTTAGACAAACTGAAATTAGACAAAAAAAATTAGACGAATCAAGGGAATACCCTTGGTAGTAGGTACGCAATGGTATCATCATCCTCCTAGCCTTTGTCCCATTTTTTGAGAATGAATTCTCAATCGGGGTCGGCTACCTAAATCCCAAGATGTGGCGTAGGCACTAGTTTTTACGCAAGCGACTGCCATCTGACCTTCCGACCCAGAGGGGAAACTAGGCCTTATTGGGCTTAGGTGGTTTCCTCACGATGTTTTCCTTCACCGAAAAGCGAGTGGTAAATATCAAATGACATTCCGTACATAAGTTCCGAGAAACTCATTGGTACGGGCCGGGTTCGAACCCGCGACCTCCGGATTGAAAGTCGCATGCCCTAACCACTAGGCTACCACCGCTTCAGGTACGCGATACATAAAAAAAAATCATAATACCAATACAAAGGAAGAATATGAAAATAACTATAAATGTTCGTTATAGAAATCGGCGTGAACCTGCGGCCCAACTCGATGGTGAAGTACGACTTCTTCGGCTCCTGGCGCTCCACCATCAACGAGAACATCCGCGTGGGCTTCACCACCACCAACCCCAAGGGCTTCCTGCTCGGCTTCTACTCCAACATCTCCTCGGAGTACCTCACCATCATGGTCTCGAATTCTGGTAAGTTAGCCTAGCAAGTGTCGATCCTGCCCAGGTATACTCATACTCATCACTACATAGTATAAAACAAAGTCGCTTTCTCTGTCCCTATGTCCCTTTGTATGCTTAAATCTTTAAAACTACGCAACGGATTTTGATGCGGTTTTTTTTAATAGATAGAGTGATTCAAGAGAAAGGTTTATTATGCATAATTTATCAGCATTGCACCCGTGCGAAGCCGGGGCGGGTCGCTAGTTTATTGATAAAATGTCAACATTTTACAAGTCAATAGGTACGTTATAAAAACATCATTTCTATAGTCATCATTTGTAGTGGCGCTACAAACAGCTTTCATATGGCAGTGCATAACGTCATATTTGCGTCAGTAGCGATTTGCCAAGGATTTGTCATTAACCAAATTCAAAACTGTTTACCGGAATGCTGCGCAATCCTTCGTTCTTCTTGCGACATAAATACTGAATCCTATTGAAAAAAATCTTGACTTTCATGACTGTGGATAATTTTGGCTTGATTATGCAAAAAAGTACTTGAAATTTTCGGAATATATACTTCTGTTTCCTCTTTGTTGACATCAGTGACATTCATTGACTTTCAACGTAAGTTACCAAAAAATTAGTACCACAAAAATTTCGCAATATCGCGTGGGCTGATAAACACCCTGTTGGGCCATACCGACTACATTTCTACGACATTTGTGTTTACTTCGTTAAATTCGTTTATTTCCAGAAATAAATACATGTATACCTAATTTCTCTCCACCACTGAATTGATATCATACTCAATCTCCCTGTCTGATCGCAGGACATTTGCGAGTGGTGTTCGACTTCGGTTTCGAACGGCAGGAGATCATCTTCCAGGGCAAGCACTTCGCGCTGGGGCAGTACCACGACGTGCGGCTCTCCAGGAAGAACAGTGGCGCCACCATGGTCTTGCAGGTACGTAAGAATTAAAATAAAGGATAAAAAAGACATAAAGCCCCTTTAATTTTTTTCCAGTATTTTAAAAATAGCCTATAATCATCCTTGCACGTCCGGGTTCTAAAGAACGGTAGATCAAGTCGAAGCAGTGTCTCATTCGAGTAGATCCTTAAGATCTTTGATTGATTCCTTCGTTTCTCAATTTATTCATATTTTTCGGGAATGTTCTGCAAGAAACAGTGAAATATCCATCAGAAACATTGTCTACAGCACTGTATTACATAGATTGTCTGAAAAAATAAATATGGAAAGTAATTTTTTACCCTTAGGTGGATAACTACGAGACGCAAGAATACAACTTCAACATCAAGGAATCCGCCGACGCGCAGTTCAACAACATCCAGTACATGTACATCGGGCGCAACGAGTCCATGCACGAGGGCTTCGTGGGCTGCGTCAGTCGAGTAGAGTTCGACGACATCTACCCGCTCAAGCTGATGTTCCAGCAGGACCCGCCGCCTAACGTGCGGAGTATAGGTAACGTGCTGTATAACATCAACATCAATAAATAAGTAAATGAATGAATGAATGTTTGAAGGAATTAATGAATGAATGATTGAATGAATAAAATCCGAACGAACGAACGAATGCATGCATGCATGAATGATTGATTGATGGATGAATGAATGATGATTGAATGAATATGAATGAGTGAATGAATACAATAATTAATTAATTAATGTATGAATGAATGAATGAATTAATGGATAAATGAAGGGATGAAAGAACGAACGAATGAATGAATGAATAAATTCACTATACGAATGCACTAGGAAGGCGGCTATCAGGGAAGAATGGCGGCGTGTTATAAAGCTTGCCACCAACATCTGAAATGATGACCACGACCACTCTGCCAAGAGTGAAACCGACAAAGAAAAGAAGGGTTTAACGTGTGTATTCGTCTGTATATTTGTAAATTATTAGCATCGTCTTTAATGTATGATTCGATTTTTTTAAATTATTATTTAAAAATGGTCTACAGCTACGAAACAAGAACACCGGTTCACCTGCATAAATACGTTTTTTTCTCTTGCATATAACATGCATAGTGGACTGGTACGATACATACAATAACAGGGTAAAGTCAGTTACATTAAAGTGCATAGAAATACTTTAAGAATTGTATTATCGTTAAAAATAAAAATAACCGCAGCTGCCGAAATATGTTCTTTCCGATGTAAAAATAGATCGCACGTAGGTTTACGATTGTGGTGGTTTTAACAGCTCCCTAAGTGTTCGTTGCGGTGAATTTCACGGCTGCGTTGTCGGTTTACAGTGTTGATGCACAACACTGAACACCAGAAAATTAAAATTGATAAATTACGTATGGAACTCTGATTTTAGCGTGATTTTCCGCGAGTCTTTACAACTTTAAGACTAGAATATCTTTAATACACAATCTTATTTGACATACCCTAAATACTCTTTGAGAAAATACTCGCCTCTACGGCGTGCTCCGGTCTTGTTCACTTCATTATTTCAACTACCACTGCTGAACATAGGTCCTCAAAACTTAAAATTTTCTGTATTCTTGACTTCTGGCTGTTTTGGATAAGGCGCCCGCCGGTATTGACTTCAAAGCTAAGTGTTATAACCGGCTGTCTTGTTTTGAATTTTGACATACCGTAAGACTTCCCAACTATAGGCCCATCTTTACTACTACGGTCCAAATTAACTTGAAAATCGCTTGTTAATGTATATCAATAATTACGGACAAACTCTAAGATGAACAACTTAATTAAACAAAGTTAAATAAAATCGTATAAAATAACTGTTAGAATATGGATCTTGATATTCATCATAGTAATTAGTGAGCTTTGGTTTGGTCCATTTAATTGGGTTACGACATTTAATTAATCCATAAAAAAACAATTTCCGAAATAAACCGAAACGGGGTTCGAACTCGGAAACGCTCCACAAAAAATAGGCCACCTATCAATCAAACATTCAAATATAGATGCGTGATTGTTTTCCTGGCCGAACAGGTAAATAGTTTACTCAATTCCGAAAACTATTTTTGTAATCCCGCGTCTACTCGAAGCGCACTCAGTGCCGCGTAAGTCTGCTCTCTGCCAGACGCGATTTACTGCAAGCGCTGTATTGCCAAATAAAATTTCCTAGGAATAAGTAATTTAGCGAGTGTTGTATTTGTAAGTGGGGAATTTCATTTTCGTCATTGTTTCACCGTCATTACTGGATATTTACAAGCTTTTTCTAGATATTTTCACGTTGATCGCTTTTGCGATACCTACAGGTGTAGTAGATGTCTGTCCGTGACCCTTCAACAGTATATTTATGGTGTTATTTTTATTATTTTGTTAGTAATCAATAACGATGCATGGCGCATTTGAAGATTATGCTCTATATTAAACTATCGGTGGCCTCAGTCCTATGGCTGTATAGATTATTTTCTTCGGTTTCCGCGACTGTCACACATTTAAATAAAAAAATGTCAAGGGTTGACTTGACAACGATAACTGGAAAGCTATCGAAACGTCAGGGAGCCTCAAATAATTAATATACGCGATATAATCCGTTTAAATTGTTTTATTTAAAGGTATAAATTAATGTTCATTATCCGAGCTCTGAAATGGTTATTTAATTATTTATTTTAATGATACAAAATCCACAGCACAAATTACAGTATTTTTTTAAACATATACACATGTGTTTTACATTGGTCAATTACGGGTTTACATTTTACAGTCTTATCACTAGCAAATAAAAACGAACATTGCGGTAGGAAACACATACATTGCGATTTAGGTACATAGATTGCGAGTTCTCTCTCATTTGCGCGCGGTCTCTCGCGGTCTTTACTGCGATTCAACGGTGTTAATACTTGCCCTTTAAATTTAAAAACTGATAAGCGTTTATGACCCATTTCGTGCTTATGATCTGAGACCTGAAATAAGATAGACGGTGAAGTGACTCCCTGAAGATTATGATTCCGTGTAATTTGCAGGCGGGTTGCTGAACGAAGACTTCTGCGGCGTGGAGCCGGTGACGCACCCGCCCGAGCCGGCGGAGACGCGGCCGCCGCCGCCGCGCGACCCCTCCGACTCCGACATGCACTCCACCGACGAGGCCATCCTGGGCAGTACGTATTATATTTTTCATCACACTTTCTCGTAAACAAGGGTTTACATGCTAGAAAAGCGGGCGGTAAGTCGTAAATTACGCCCGATGGCGGTAAGTAATTTCTATCACACTTTAAGGGATTACATGCTAGAAACCCGGGCGGTAAATCGTATATAATGCCCTAGGGCGGTAAGTTGTATATTACGTCCTAGGGCGGTAAGTAATTTAGGTATTGACTAATATTTAATACTTTTGTTTTATTTCCTTCAAAGTGTGATGAAAAACGTCGTAAATGAGTCTGGTGGTAAAGGAATTCCAAACTCGTGTCATTAAAGCCCTCGCCTTCGACTTCGGGCTTCTAATAGACCTCGTTTGTAATTCTTCGTTTACCACCCTTGTTACGTAATGTACTACAACCTGACCCTAGGCCGTATGTGGGATTTTCTGGCCCAGCTCATTTCCGGGCCCAGGCAAGACGTAAAACTTTAGACAAACAACTGGGCGGGATAAACAATCATTCATATTATTTATGGTATAACTAAATACATTGGTACACGTAAAGGAGAAGTATAGATTCTCCAAATCAATGTTAAGAAAGTAACTACATTTAAAACGAATGAATGACATTGACATTGTTGACAAACAACCATATAATCATTGCCAGTTAAATTCCGCAACATGACGCATCCTCATATATATTTCTAGTCAGGCTTTAACTGTTTTTTTTTAATCATTGCAGCGGTCTTGGCGTTCATCTTCCTGTTGCTCATCATCGTAGCCGTCGTGCTGGTGCGCGCGCTCTCCCGGCACAAGGGAGAATATCTCACGCAGGTACAGCTTCATTTCAAGTTCTTTACTTAATAGCGGGGGGGCTTCAAACAAATCTCTAGCCGTTTAAATCAGAAATAGCTTTCTTCTTTAAGAGGAACCGAGGAGGCCGCGGAGAGTGGGTGACGTTCCATCACAGGGCGGACACTGCCTACTAAAAACTGAACTTGAATGTCAGTGTCAATGTGTGCGTGTAAGATGCACAGGGCTGCCTCAGACGCATTGCAACTACTAGTTGGTACTTTAGTTGCACATAAATATGACATAATAAGATAGAAAACGACAACGGTAGTCGTGGTGATGGTGATAGTCATCATTATCATCATCATCACCACCATGACCATCACCATCGGAATCAATCCGCCATCATCATACCTAATCATCATCATCACCACCATATTCATCATCATCATCATCGTCAACACTATCACCACCATACCACCATTATCATCATTACCATCACTGTTTCATGAGTCAATGCCCACCTATAAACCCACATATGTATATATAAATAATAAATATAAATAAATAAATATCAGACAACCTCACACAAATCAACCTAGTCCCAAATTAAGCTCAAGAAGGCTTGTGTTATGGGTACTAGGCGACGATATACATACTTATATAGATAAATAAATACTTAAATACATAGAACATCCATGACCCAGGCACAAATATTTGTGTTCATCACACAAATATTTGCCCTTGCCGGGATTCGAACCCGGGACCGTCGGCTCAGTAGGCAGTTGCTTAACCACTGCGCCAACCGCGTCGTCAAAATATATGTATGTATACAGTAGGTTAGGCACAACCTTTTCAAAAATTTCTACGCAGCTAACTCGATTCTAACACGGTGCCCTTGCGGGGTGAGGTAACCGGGTTTGGTGCGGGGTGCGCGTGTCCATTCTGTATGTCGTACTCTTAAGAGGCCTTATTCCTTTTAAAATTCTGATTGTTTTATACATTTTTCTCTATGATTAAACATGTTTCTTAACATATTATTGATGTTAGTACCTAGAACAGGGCTATTGGGATTTATTGGTATATATTTGAACCCTATAGTTTGAATTTTTCATTGATAATTTTTGTTTCGAAAACTACTCGAAATTGACAAAATTCACGCGAAAAATTAGTTTTTTCGACTTATTTTCGACTGCACGCAATAAAAGCATGAAATAGCTACGTTACTACCTAGAACTCGGGGAAAAGTATTATTCACTTCAAAAAGTTGGTTGAAATTATCAATATATTTGTCATAATATGAAAAAAAAAAAATTAAAAGGAATAAGGCCTCTTAAGTATTCTGTGGCTCCATTGTAACATGCCGCGTGCAGTGATCAGTGTGTGTGCGCGTGCGCAGGAGGAGCGCGGCGCGGACGGCGCGGCGGACGGCGACGCGGCGGCGCTGGCGGCCGCCACCGGCGCGCGCGTCACCAAGCGCCGCGAGTTCTTCATCTAGTGCCCGCCCCCGCCGCCCCCGCCGCACAGGTTCGTGTCCTTCCGCCTGCTACAGCGAGTGCTCGACGCGCAGCTGCGGGTCAGGGAGGACTGACCGACTTTTTTTTTTCCTTTACTTGGGAAGCCGGAAGCCTAGTATGGCTGCATCCGATTATCGGTAAGCGGCAGGGGGCGGGGCTAGCCGGCCGCACCTGCCCGGAGCGGGACTGATCGACTATATCACACCTGCCATAGTAACATTCCTATGTTACTTGCCGGATTTCCATGTTCAAATTGCTGTATGACACCCTTTGCCAGCATCGAGACTGAGCATTCTTCCCGCTAAATACCGAAGGAAATATCATTCGGTTTACTATAATACCTTAAATTGATACTTAATTGTTAAGACGGGTTGTATCGAATATATCATACCGTTTTAACGAGAACTCTGTTTAATAACTAGTTAATAAAAATAATGATTGATGACCACGAACGTGAACTTTGTAAACGGACTTCTCGCTAAAATAATGAATTGGCATACGAATGACCCTTATAAAAGAAACCAACTGTTGTCATCCCGTAAAAACAACTATTTAAAGCGATGCATAGAGACAAATTATAACACTACTGAAAGAAAACTTCTAGCGATTTATTTAACACAATTTATTTTGTTTATAATGAGTTTGAAATCAATCTGTCTAGCGTAGCTAGAGATGTAATAAATAATGTTTTGCCATCATATTTTGTAGCGTACGCGAGACGGAGGTAAATCCGATAAAATACGATGCCAAACCTTTTTCATTACATCTGCAAACGTAAAACAGTATCATCCAATATCCATCCACGAAAATGAATATTATATACCAGAGTGCTTGATTATTATCAGGTGCGTAGTACCATTTACATTACCTTGTAAAATATATAATAATAGTAATTATTTCCAAATTGCATTTCGCCTATTCCTACTTATAACTTAGGCCCAGTGCCAGTCTTCCCTTTAACCAATGAAATTATACTTTTCGGCTTTAATTAACTGCGTAGCTACATTATGCTTATAAATATTCTTCAGTTTGAGATCTCTGAGTTTATATTATTCTATTTGTCTCACTATTCTTTAGGAAATAGGCCTACGTTGTGTAAGCCCCGCAGCTATCGACTATAATAAATAATCTCTATAAGTTGAACCGCGATAATTCCATTCACTATTGATGATAATATCGTGCGAGTCAAATTGTTAATGCACATGACATGGACCTTCCAAAGGTTCGAAATTCCATGGAACAGGTGAAGTAGGTAAAAAAAAAAAACAGGAGATATGGGTCGGGCATAAGACTACCGATAATCTTGTTATATGTAATAGCACTGATCGTACCTATCCCGGTTCAACTTGTACTCGAGTATGTTAGATTCTAACACTCTAATAGTTAGAGCATTCTAAGTTCCGAAATACAATGGGTGCTTGCACCAGCCTATTTTTATATATCCTAATATAGTGTTATTATATTATAAGAATCACGTGTAACAAGCGCCAAATTATCTAAATTGACTGTCTGTCAATTTGTATTATTTTATGCAATGTCTATCGCACTTAAAAATACAAATTAGTCGCTTTTTAGATCACTGCCTTCTAGTACAAGTCTATCTCGTATCTTTAGATCTGCTCATTTCATTCTAAATTTCCTCTCCCATCGTGCCACTTGGCTTTTATATGTATGTATCATTCAAAATTAAACAACAAAAACATTAGGAAGCAAGTAAGTAAAATTATAAAGCGTCAGTAATAAATTATCACCGCCAATTTGTTATGTAAATAAATTCTCCGGCGTATGAAACTAATTTAGTACCGTGTAACATGAATTTGAGTTAACCGAATTTGAAACTTGGTCTGTTTGATATACAAATGCATATATGCTAATATAATGTCAACAGATTTATTTCAGTAACTATCTACACGGTGCAGTTAGTGCCCGTTTTACTTTACTTTATATCCCGCTGCTTCTACAGTTATATCAGTAAACTTTAAGCTTAAAACATAGAATACATAAAGAAGTACGAATCTATGGCTCGATTTACTATTATTTTGAGGCCAGATGATCAAATGATGAGAATTTAATAAAACATGGAAATTCAAAGTCCATGTTATATCGTCGATCCCATGGTAAACTTAATGAGTCTGAATTTTCGCGAACTTACGAATTTGGAAATTGTACCTAAACCATATGGAAGAAGGTCTAAAGTTGAACTAAATAAATACAGATTTGTAAGTTTACCATGGGAACGATGATATATTGCCATTCATTTATTTACTTATTATTTAAACATTTATCGGATCATATGAATGAAGTGAATTGTAAATTTAATTTCATAAACAAAGTGTCTGATTAGCAAATCGAATTGGAAACCGGACTTTACTAAAGTGAAACCATATCAATATGACTTACATTTTTTAGTTTACCAAATATAAAATAGATTTATCACATAAAAATCTCACTCCATATTATAAAGATCTTAAATTGTGACAAAAATACAAATTAGAGTGTAAGGCTTAGTGTATAAGTGATCTGGAATCTCTTTACGAATATAGTTTGTTCCATAATGCATTAGAGTTTGTAATTAGTTTTAGAGATTTTTTATTGTTTTCCGTCCAAAAGTGTATCTTTGTTGTCTGATTTATTTTACAAACTGACATTTTATTGCGTGTATTGATTATGTTTTGTAATGATATTATTAGTAATAGTTTTTTACGTATTTTTTCAAAACTAAGTAATTTAACAGCGTCTTATTATGTAAATTGCTTTTAAAACCTAGTTTCGTATAAAAACTATTACAAAATCATCAAAGCAATGTACCTTGAAATGTTTCTACTTATATGTAAAGCGGATTTTTGTATCATGTATCATAAAAATCGTATATTTCGTATATTGTAACGTAATGATAGACCGGGTTAAAGGAGGCACTTTTACACACAATTACTAACTATGACCTTGGGTCACCAAAGGGGCTGTGCCATTTTTAAATAGGCATTATTGAATTTAGTCAACGAGGTTATTTGTGAAAAAAATATGTAGCTTTAATTAGCAACAGTTTGGTAATAACGTTGGTCTTTAAGCCTCAGTAACATTATATTAAGTGTCAAAAAATAGTCCATTTTAAATCATATAATAAAAACGTATAGATTAAAATACATGTAGGAAATGTATCCCCTCTGCCCTATAAATACTTAAAACATTGCATTGTAACATTCCTTCCATACTGTCTGCCGGATTGTACTAAACTTGAGACTTGTATAATGTGTAACTTATGCTCTAGGTCAGTGTTTTTCAAACCTTTTGGTGTCACGGCCCAAAATGACCAATAAAATTATTTCGCGACCCCCTAAAACCTAGTTTGTACGATTAAACTTGCAAATGTACATGCTTGAAAAATCTGCATTCCCTGTAGTCACGAGACTTTCTCGATGCTGATCCTCGCGACCCCCCTGGATATATGCCGCGATCCCCCTGGGGGTCGCGACCCACAGTTTGAAAAACACTGCTCTAGGTCATAGCAAGACTTGTAATGTATAAGTAGAGTCGCGTGTGAGTGTAAGAGTGCTTCCCGAGACCGCCACGAGGTGTCGTGCCTTAGCCACAGGCGCCTAGAGTAACACGTCACGTAGCGTTTGGTAGAGTTTTTATTTTAATACTTTATTCACAATAAATTCTCCACGAATATTTATATTGTTTTATTGAATTGGTTCTCGTATTAAAATATCCCTAGAAATATAGATTCATAAGATGCATTTTAACCTTTTGAGCGCCACAGTCGGCTGTGGCCGTCAACAAAAAATCGTGCCCCTGACGCCACGTCGGCCACAGCCGTCCAAATTTCAATGATCAAAAACTTTGTAATTCTAACCACTACAAGTATTTTTCAATCCCTGTTGATTTTGGGGCACATCTTTTTTTTTTACTCTGGCGTCAGTGGCACGGTAAATTGCTAGCCCGCTTGGCGGTCAATAGGTTAAAGAAATGTGTTTTATGGAGACGATAGATAGGGTCTAAAAAAGTTACGATTTACATCGGCACGAGGACACACATACGTTGTTAGAGGCCCGTGTCTCAAACAGTGTAGTTAGTAGTTCATCTCGTCATCTTGGCGTTTGTGACCAATATTCGTAGATTTTTTCTTTACCATAGTAATAACCATTTATGAAATATCCAGACTAATGGAGAATATCCAGAGATATTCCTGTACCGACATCGGTAAAAACCATCCAGCCGTTTTGGAGTGATGAGCGCACAAAGTAATGCTGACCAATAGAGGGCGCTGTATGGCATACAAAATAGAGAACAACCTGCATCACGCATTTTATCTTATTCTTGTGATTGTCTATAAGGGTAACGAGACCTTGCTATAGAACACCGATTTTCGATACAATTTTATGATACAATAGTATAGTTATTACAATGGCTAACTACTACTAAATGTGAACTCGAAACGTGTTAAGCATCTTTGGTTTCTCCACAAGCATTAGGCACCTGCTCCAGATCCAGTAACCCACAGCGAGAGGCGACGCGTGCTCGATGGTCGATGTGTTTTAGGTCAAACGGCCTCTTTCGCACAATGGGCTAGAGCTGGGAGAACGGATGTCGATAAAATGTATCGGCAAACCCTATGTGTTTACCTACCTATGTAACTGCTATCTAAGGTTACTCGCGACAGGCTCAGCCTAGTGCGTCGCCGTCCGTATATACAATACAAGTACTATTTATTGCACACCTCATAAAACATACAGGAGAAATACATCGCAAGAATTTAAAATTAGAGGTAAACAACAGGCGGTCTTATCGCTAAAGAGCGATCTCTTCCAGGCAACCTATGGGTAGTGGAGAACTTGAAATGTACGTAACTATATGAGCATGATATGCACGTATCTACATACCAATTCTTGTTTAATTTTATATGTGATTACTTTTTGTGAACTAAAGATGGCCTGTGTAGGTAGGTAGGTTAAATTAAGTATCACTGGTAGTTACAGTACCATTACTGTAACCGACTTCTTGCCCAAAAAGTAATCACATTAAATAATGAAATGGTAAGTTACCTACAAGTAGTGACAACCTTGTCATTTCAGGTGAAAAAAAAAAATAGAACGAATTCATTGCCTAGAATGATAACGTACAGGGACCGGAAATTTGAATAGATATTTACCAAAACTTTGATGACCCTGAGTGGAGACCGCGGCACTTCAGCTTGTGGGACGTCCCCGAACTAGGTGGAGCCGCTATCTACGCAAGTGCCTAGCGAGAGCTGCAGCACGAAATTACAAGAGACTTATTAGTATTTTGGAGACGTCGATAAAATATCGATAGGATAGGTCCATGGGATGGAGTCTCACCCCTAGTGTATCGAAAGCTCTCACCTCCGCCCAGTCAGCGCTCCGCATACGGGTTAAGCGGCGCACCTGACGAGCTAAGCGCTTAAAAGCTCGCCAGTATTGCTCGCTCAGCGGGCCAAGGTTAAGTCTTCCTCATGGATTTTGTGACGAGGCGATTGTTAGGTGTTATTCCAAAATTGGTCTTTATTTACAATGGAAATTACATTTATATTACATCACTTAAGAATCCTTGATGGGTTTGAGTCTTTATATTGCGCGACAATCTTATCGATCTTGAGCTATCATTTCACTCTATAGTAGGGCAAGAAACTTTAGAGTACCTAATGCCATGTAGCCTCATCGAGGTAACCCGTGACTCTGGTCACGGGAACCCGGCTGGCTGCAGCTGCGCTGGCCACTATTTTGCCCAGCGCATCAACATTGCCATTCAACGATTTCAACGTGGTAAATTGGCGATGCGGCTAGCCTTTTGGACACACTCCCGAGCGATAGCGATTTGGGGCTATTATTTTATTTGTAAAAAGTTTAGTTTTTTATGTGTTTTTTTGTGTAGGTATATTTAGCTTTTGTTATTAGATATAATTGATAATTGTTTTTTATTATGTCAATGCGTTTCTAGGAAATTAATTTCCATTTCGCAGCAACTCTTCCTTAGTTTCTGACGGGTCTTCCTCGAAAATCTCAGTAGGTACAGGGCCAATACCGAGCGTATTAGACTATACATTTTTGCATTTAGTCTAGCTAACAGCATTCTCAATAAAATAAATACACGATCTTTGACAAAAAAAATTTTTGCATTTGAGACTAGTATATGTATTCTTTGGGAACAACGCAGCCACATGTCACATTCCGGCCTATTTTGTATCCCAAATAAAATATCTTCTTTTGATGCGAAAACAAAACAGTTTTACTTTGAATTATATGGCACCTGATTTCTAATGACTGCAATAAATACCTAAAGTCATGAAAACTTTTCCTTTCACTGCACCTTTCCTACTTGTATACCCAATCTGTCGCGTTCATTTTAATTATAAACTAATTTTCAAGCAAATTTGTGCCGAACTGCTACAAATAGGCAACATTCAGGAAACCAGACAAAACAAAATAATACTCTCTACTTTCACACTCTCCTATCTCCTTCCTTTTATCATTTAAAACTCTACCTAAAAGAGCACATCGGTTAGGTTTAAACTCCAATTGAAAGTAAAAAGGGGTATGCCAGTTTCTGGGTGTTATAGAATTTTGTGTCGCCGAAGTGACGAAGCCCGGTAATCGGCTCAGTGCAGACAGGTGGACGAGTTTTAATTCTGGACTAATTTGGACGCTTAAGAGTTAAAGCGGATTGGAGTTTATAATTGCGAGGGAAGTTACATTTGGGGCTGCCCTTGAAGCCGATGTTGCTCTTTGGTTTTACGAATTTGTTTCGAATCTATAGGTAAGTTTTATTTTACATCCGCGTGCAATGAAAACATATGTCCTTTTGTAGACATCCTTTGTATGAAATTTCTCAAGAAATTGTTTTCATTGCTCGTAACTGTATTTATAGAAGACGGTCGAAATTAAGTAAGTATAGGTAAGTACCTAGCTACAGACCTAAAATTAGATGCCCAGAGAAATTTGATTATTTTATAAAAACTAATTATTATTTAATATGACTTGAACTGTACAAGTATTAGGGTTGTTTGGCCCTTAGGTACTACCAGTGAGTCGGACTTTGTGTGGGAGTACAAACCCACTAAAGGGAAGGTCTCCGCGCCACAGGGTTGTTTGGCCCTCACTACCAGTGAGTCGGACTTTGTGTGGGAGTACAAACCCACTAACGGGAATGTCTCCGCGCCACAGTAGTGATCTTTATTATTCATGTATAGTGTAGTCACTGTAACGCATTATTCATCCAGCGAATTGCCAATAAATAAGTATAATCATTTCAACTAGTTCCAAATTGTTATGTTCTGTTTATTGGATGGCATGATTGGAAATCAGAGTTGCATTGATTTGGCTATAACCATGAATGAATGAATGAATGAATGAATATTTATTGCATTAATCATGGTACAATTGGTCTTAATATAGATTTACATGGTTAGTTTCACAAGATTAGCCGCCTAGCGAAGGGACGTTGTGTTAATATGTATTTATAAGTTAGGTATTACCCCGTCACATAGGCTACACACGAGTAGGGAATGCAAATCTTTAATTGTTTCTATGGAAATAATCGGTAATTTACCGATAATCCGATAATTTGCATACAAAAATTTACCGGTTCACATTCCGTACACACGAGCTCCCTTACACGACTGAATCGAAAGGGCTGCGGTAAATGTGATAAGAGTAATCTGAAGAGAAGAATTTCTGTCTCTATATCATCAAACTTCACAATTATTTAAATACATAATTTAGAATGATCCCTCGCTCTTGGTCTTGGTAAACAAATTAATTAATTCACGTCTATTTTACCTACCCGATACATTTGTCATTTAGTGAAGGAGTGTGTAAACTGTCTAAGCTCTCGCATTCCGAAGATAATTATACCTACTTACTTACCTAAATGTCTGTCGGCAGTCTAGACGCGTAGGTGTGGTTGTTTGTCTTATATTTTGTACTATACGTATTAACACTATTGTTTGACTAGAGACGAAACAGAGGCATTATGGCACGAAGTGTTTATTTGCGAGAACGAGCGAAAACTTTGCCCTTTGACCACAAATTCTACAAAGGATTTGTCATACACCGCACGTAGACTTATGTACATCAGTACATTTTAACAATGGTAACTTCAGCATGTCAAGTTTTTAGCATCTTTCCTTTTAGTCACGTTTGTACCAAATCATGCATTTTAACGGTTTTCTTAAGGAAAATATTAAAATTAATCTGTCGTCGTAGTATACTTATTATTTAAACATTTGAAATATAATTTCAAATGAGTTTCGAAGAGTAAAACTATACGTTTAACATTATGTGTATCTGTGTCTGTTTGGGGCATCGTAGCTCCCAAACGATTGGACCAAGTTTGATTTTTTTTAATTTAGTTAGGTTATTAAAAACTACACTAGTGGTACAGGGATAAATAGTAATTATGAAGATTTTTCCCTGACAATGGTTACCTATTTCAGTTACTGTAATTGTAAGTAAAGTTCAGAAAACCGTCTCTCACCAATTACTTACTTATTTTAAAATGGCATGAGAAGCGAATCTACCCTCTACTGATGCAAAGGTCATCATCTCAGCCATGAATAGACTCTCAAATTTTCAACTTATCAAAAGCATAATACGGGGATAATGGGCCCAAATGACAAGGTGCCACAAATGATACAATCGACAAACACCCTGTAATCTGCAATCTAGTGATCACAGCGTAATTATATTAGGGCTAAGTATAGGTGAGGGTAGGTAGGGTCGGTGATTAGAAGGACTGTTTGAGATATTGTGCGTTATACGATTTATGACATGGTCGCTTCGGCTCAGTTCATGTCTGGTTTAAGGATGGTGCTTTATTTGCCTGAATACGAGTATTTGTCAAACATCTTGCATTAGATAGTTTTTTTTTGTCTCAGCCCATTGAAATACTTGTTTTTCACTACGCCACTACGTACCTATGTAGAGTAGTCACGTTATAAGATCGATAAAAATCACTCCTAATAAATATTGCTGTTATTGGTCGATGTCGATGCTTTCGTTGTACCTATTTTTTTTTGTAAATTGTAAATTTTCATTTGCATGTATTGAAAAAGTTTACGGTTTGGATATAATGCTTTTAAATTATGTTTTTTAATAATTATCTTGAAGACTGAAGTGAGTTAAAGATTATTTATTTAGGTACGTAAATAGTTTCAATAAATATCGTTTCATCTTTTGACAAATTGGCAATTGACAACTTACCTATTCTGAAAATGATTTCTCTACGCTGTACTTACCGTACCAGAAACCAACATCCAGTACCTAGTAATAAACATTTAAATTCATTGTTTATTCCACGCGGGCAGGGGTAGTAAACCTGATTGCCTGTTTACGACTCCTGCACCTGCAGTACCCTCCTGAGTGTCATCGAGCACTCGCTTTTAAACGGAAAAGGTTGCGCGTCGCTGGACGACAATACCATTACAATTTTTGAAAAGGTAATAAGTGTCATTGAAAAGGTCATACACTTATGTCCTTTTATGAAAATATAGTTGCTTCGAGATTTTTTACAAAGTCGTATCATTCGTGGATTTGTAACTGAAATGTAGACTGTAACTTATTGTATGTGGGTGCGATTTTTAAAGGGTGTGCTCTGTAAGTCAGGGGTTGTGAACATTGTGGTTCGGAACGATTTCTTCGGGAGTCGAGGAATGGGATGAGAGGGCTTGAACGTTATGGCAAAGGTGTGTGATTTATTTTATTTTCATCTGAAGGCAGTGGGCTTGCACTGACACTTACCCGAAGATGCGTTTGATATCGCAACGCAACACGTTTTGCTTATCAACAAGTGGAATGAATGTAAATGACCAACGAGCATTCATAAAAATGCAACGAATGAAAATTATTAAATTTAAATGAAAGATTTGTGCATTTAAAATACCAGTACGTACTGGTATTTTAAATGGTTTATTTCAAAAAGGTCGTCTTTTCTTAATATTTATTCTTAGCGTCTCATTATGCATATGTTGAATATGGCTCTAGAAAATGCTTAATCGGTCACGGCTTGAGAAAAAATTATGTAATAATTTTCATTGACGACGCGGTTGGCGCAGTTTGTAGTGCACGCCTACTTTGTCGACGGTCCCAGGTTCGAATCCCGGCCATGGCTAATATTTGTGTAATGAACTTGAATGTTTGTGCTTGGGTCATGATTGTTCTATGTATATATTTATCTATATAAGTACGTATATCGTCGTCTAGTACCCACAACACAAGCCTTCTTGAGCATAATTTGGGACTAGGTCGATTTGTGTGAGGTTGTCTAATATTTATTTATAATTATTTGTTTCTCGTCTCACAGAGTCTCGGGCTCATACGTTCCGGTCTTTTGGAAGGCTCGCGTGGGGATATGGATCCAACACGTAGAGGCCCCTTGGAGAAATTTGCTGTGGCTGTAGCCCTGCTGGGACCCGTTCCTGATCATATCAATAAGATGATACATCCATGAACAGGTCCCAGCAGGTGATTGAACTATTCATTGATATGAAAAATAAAAAACCGGGCTATTAAAATGGAGTTTGGGTGGACTATTTAATTTGGGCTATTGCAATAGAAAAATGTCACCCGCCGTAACCATCAGTGCGACTGTTACCTACCTCTGGCGGATGGTGACTATTAATTTCGGGAAAAAAATTGCCGGAAGTTCTATCTTTTGCCGTCCTATTGACAAAGGAAAAAGGCATTAAGGTAAAGCATCGGTATCTGTCGATATACAGGTATTATATAATTTGAATTCAAAACAAAGTATCGCCTTGTAAAGGTAATTAATCTAATCCCCCTCGTCAATCTAATCGGCCTGCGATCAATCAGCCTCCATCAACGTCTGCTAATCTAATCTAATAACTCCGCATTAAACCATTTAAACAACCCAGGTACCTATAATAATAAATCTCTCCGGACTTAACCCCCTCAATACAAAACAAACGAAATTAAACCTAAGTAAGTAGATGATATAAGTGTTCTGAACTGTATAGTCGATGAAGCCCAAAATACCTATTTAAATACAATCCAAACAAGCTCATTTAAACCTTAAAGCATAGTTAATAAACTGTTTTATACTGTAACTATGATATCGTCCGAAATATGGGCATCAGACTTAAAATGTTGGAATATCATAGAAGATTCCTGGCGCTTAAGTCGTTTTATACATGATAGGTGAAGTAGGTACTAGCAGGTTTCTTGAATCCAAAATGACGAAAGATGATTGGAATTTGATGGCGCTTGTGTCTTTTCGTGTATAAAGTGTGGTGGATTAGCAGACACGGCAGATCGGAGATATTAATCCGTCAGATCGTGATTACATTCAGTGGCACGGGCTAGGTAATATATTCGGTAAGGTGTCGGTAGGGCGGGGACGAATCGATATATTTATTAAGTAATCGATTATCGAATTTAAGTAGGTACGTTTAAAAAGTTTGGAGGATTTATTTTATCGTAAGTATTCCGATAACCAGTTTGCATGACGCAAATGTTTATTAGCGGTATTTTCTGATTGTAATTAATGTTAAGCTAGAAGTTGTAAGGAGTGTCAAGATCTAAGATATAATATCTGTATTGTATTATAAACACTGATCAGATTAATTAACAAATAATGTACCTATAGAGAATGACCGACAAAACTAACTAGTTGGTATATTGAAGACAAGATATTTCTTGATTTTGCCTCGTCTTTTAAATAAAACAATTAAGACGGATTATATCGCTTATAATATTTAAATATAACTTTGACAGAGAAAGATTGTGTTTTTCTATAGGTACTTTACAGACCTATCAAGCCACTTTACATATGTACATACATATGTATGTTGTAATTTCAGGTTAAAATAGGTTTTCAATTCAAAAAGGTTTTTAATACTGTTCATAATAAGTAGGAGGTGCTTGCTATTGTCACGCAAAACTATCGTATGCGTGCATCATCGAATATTTGAATAAAAGTATCGATATCGTCAATTCGGGCAACGCTAGGAGCGTCCTGCGGCCCGTTGATACTGCGCGCGTGCCGCGGCAAGCGTCGAGCGTCTTACCGTGCGCTACCTCCGTATCGATAACTTAGGTGCAACTCTATGTGTTCTTACGGTTATGGAATGGTTCGGAATCAATCCGAACAGTACGGCTACTTTCGCTGTGGAAAATTGAAATACGTGGCAACCCGCGCGTTAATGTGGTGTATAATGTCGCGAAAGACAAACTCACGCTTTTCATTAGAGCCAATTACCAAATTTGGTTATATAGGTATGTATGTATGTAAACACTTTATTGCACATAAAATAATATAAATAAAAATCAAAAACAATACATGCGTACAAGGGCGAACATATCCCTATAAGGAATTTCTTCCAGTTAACCTTTGAGCAAATTAGAGAGAAAACTAGACATTGAAGTGTAATTGAAGAAAAAAAAAATGAAAACGCGCCAATATTTAAAACGTAAGTATAACCATAAGATAAATAAATATAAATGTACTCATGTAGGTATGTAGGTATGTAAATTTGACTATTTTACGTTATGTATGTGTTCTTTATAGTACACCTAAGTCCAAACTATAGAGTCTAACGCGAGTCTAACTCGTCCATCAGTTTTTATTACATATTTTGACAATAGATGTTTAGAAACTATATGACTTGATATAATTCAGTGAATAAAGGATTTTGACCTTACAAACGGTCCGGTAGTTTTGAATTTTTGATATGTTGTCTAGAATGGTTAGTCAGTGTTTAAAATGGAAAATGCACAATTCCCCCCCCTCCGCGCCCGCCGCCATATTGAAAAAACCGGCACTCTCTTCATATTTTTGCTCATATCTTCCTTTAGGAGCATTTTAGCTAGAAGAAAGCTTCGACAATGTTATAGAGAGTTAAATTTACTACATTTTCCATTTTATATTTTGTTTCTAGGACAGATAGTTACGGAGATATGCACATTCAAAAAAACTTAAGAAATTGCAATTTCCAACTCAAAAACAAATTTCTGGATTATATCTTCGTTTAAGAGCATTTTAGCTAAAACAGTGCTTGGGCAATTTTGTAGAAAATTAAATTTACTATAATTAACATTTCAAATTTTATTTCTAGGACAGATAATTACGGAGATATGTAAAAAATAAAGTCACATTTTCCGAAAATGTATGTAAAAATGGACATGAGTTCTATAAGCAATTATATTTCCTACTTGTTTTAATTTGTCCTAGACTAGTCCGTAACTGAAACTGAATGACAGCGTTCAAAACCAAGAATTTTGAGAAATTTTCGGAAAATTCGACTTTTCCTGTTTTTTAAATGTGCATATTTCCGTAAATAACCGTCCTTGAAACAAAATTTGAAGTGCAAATTATAGTAAATTTAATTCTCTACAACATAGCCCAAGCTTTGTTGTAGCTAAAATGCTCCTAAACGAAGATATAATCCCGAAGTTTGTTTTTCAGTAGGAAATTGCGATTTTTACGTTTTTTTAAATGTGGATATCTCCGTAACTATCTGTCCTAGAAAAAAAATATAAAATGGAAAATGTATTAAATTTAACGTTCTATAACATTGTCGAAGCTTTCTTCTAGCTAAAATGCTCCTAAAGGAAGATATGAGCAAAAATATGAAGAAAGTGCCGGTTTTTTCAATATGGCGGCGGGCGCGGAGGGGGGGGGGGGGAATTGTGCATTTTGCATTTTAAGCACTGACTAACCATCCTAGACAACATATCAAAAATTCAAAACTACCGGACCGTTTGTAAGGTCACACATAGTACTTTAGTCTCTATTCACCGTATTAATACGGAGAAAATGAATTGTTTGTTGTGTTTAACTTGAACTTAATGTTTAAACGATTCAAATATATTAAATTGTGTTATTAAAACTATCGTGAGACATCTTTACTAATTATAAAAACGGTATAAACTCACGTAAAAATTGTCAGGAACGGCCCGACATGTTTCGAACTCATTTGGAGCTCTTCATCAGGGGTAGCTATCCGTGCTGCTACGCGACTCGCGACCCACTGCACTTTTAATCGCTCTTCTTGCCGCCCTCTGCGCACGCGCAGATAGCGCGGCGCGGGGAGGGCAGGGCTCTTGCGCTGTCACCAAATGAAGAGCTCCAAATGAGTTCGAAACATGTCGGGCCGTTCCTGACAATTTTTACGTGAGTTTATACCGTTTTTATAATATTAAATTGTATTATTTATTTATTTTTATAGAATATTTTTTTATCGATTCTATTTTTTATGTGGGAATACCACATTTTTATTTTTATAATATTTAATAATGACACAATGGTAAATTAAGAAAGAAAAATTGAATGCGATCCACTACAATCTAAGCAGGGCTTATTTGTATTATTTGTTTCTTAGTCTCCGTTTCTATGCTAAGTTGCAAGTTGTTAACTCTTATCCCGTGTTGCAATTTCTTATTGCTTTGTACTTGTCTCACCGCCACCGGCGAGAAAGCGATGAGCTATCGACTATTTCCCGCACAAGAAACGAACTAAACATATAGATCCCATGTCAGAAGAGACACACATATGATCACACTGCCGGCGAGTACTTTCTCTGTATTGACTCTCTTGACAAGTTTGTCACGGTGATAAGACCTATCAAAGTTAAATAAATAAAATAAATAAGAGTCGCTCGGCGATACTCACACAGCGATGCTCGCTTGGCGGTCAGAACTCTGCACACCGAGAGAACCACACAGCCATGCTCGAGCGAGTGATGTGAGTAATCCCGTCGCACGCGAACACTCGCTTAGGTATAGCCGAGCGACAAAAGTATCGTAACTACACACTCGCTTTTCGTTGCTCGCCAACTCGTTTCTAGTTTCTAGCTTTGATCGCTACTCGCTCATCGTTGGTGGTGGGACAGTTGCCTTAGGCCCTCCTTTGTCTGTTATTAATGTACTCTACCCCTTATATCTACGAATTTTAGTTTCCCAGTAGTTTTATTAAACCTCTAATAAACTACCAATTGCATACCCAAGCTTAGTGATGTAGAAGTAGCTTAGGAAGCATTAACACTGCATCTTAAAAACTAGGTAAAGAATCCTGCCGTTTTTTCCCGTCCGTCAAAACAGGAACTCGCCCAAAGCGCTTCCGGCCGATAACAACATCCGGTGAAGTTCCCAAACTTTGGAAAGCTCCAAAGTTTAGGAACAGGTGCCGGTTTCGGATAAAAATTTCCACCTCTTGTTGGCAGTTGGAAATCTTTTTATGAGGATAAGTTTGGAGAGATACAATGCGGGGAGTATAATAAATTTGAGTCTGGTCGGTGTAGTTTCCGAGTTGTGGGTCTCGGCTTGACAGGTTTAAATGTCTCAGTTTAAATCGAAATTAACATTGACAATTTATGAATTTAATTAAAGTCTTTATTCTGCAAGGATCTCTAGGGCACTTAGTTATTGTAATAGCATAACTGTATTACTGTATTGTATTTAAGATCAATATCGGTTATTTTTGTTAATGTCCTCAATATCTAATGATGGGTTATTTCAAAATTTGCTTCAAGTTACGACGACAGCATTAAAATTTTGAAATTTAAAAGAAGCCAAAGGTTTGATGTCTCACTTGCATTTTTTGGGTTAACTGAAGAAAAACAATTATTAATTTAACGTTAAAGCAAGAATCCTTCCCCGCTCTCCCCGAAAGCCGCTGGCTGGGCAATAAAAACTTCCCTTACATCTTAACACTCCATAATTCGGCACCTACCGCGAGGTAAAAAATTACTTAAAAGTTTTATCGTCGCGTCACCGAGGGCGGTCATTTTTCACGACGACAGCGGAGTTGGGAACTTTCACTAACTCTCCGGTGCGTGGTAATGGAGGAGTGATTTCATTTATAGAATACGTTTCTATCAAATACATCTCTGTGACAAGCTTTTATGTGTCATAATCAGATTTCGGTTCGAGCCTTTCCTGTGGACATAAGCGAATTCTAGGATTCCAGGGCCTAATTTTCTGATAAAACTCATAAGAATTAAGAACGTTCCCTCTTCTATAATCCGATGTAATACCGATAGAACCTGGATTCATACAAGCTAACTTTTGACCTCCGGAGGGACGACAATTGGAACATCCATCAATTGCTCACTGAGACGATTCTAAGGACCCCAAACTCGGTGGGATTGCTTTACTTATTACAAAGTTTCTAGTGCCACCTTCCGGCTCCATCATCAGATCAGCCCCATGGTACCATAAAATTATATTATAATCAAAGTTATATGTAGGTATGTTTTGACGACGCGGTTGGCGCAGTGATAAAGCAGCTGCCTACTGAGCCGACGGTCCTGGGTTCGAATCTCGGCAAGGGAAAATATTTGTGTGATGAACTCGATAATGTTTGCCTGGGTCATGGGTGTTATTTGTATTTAAGTATGCATTTAATTATATAACTATATTTATCGTCGTCTAGTGCCCATAACACAAGCCTAATAATTGTGGGGCTAGATTGATTTGTGTGAGGCTGTCCGATATTTATTATTTATTTATTTATTTACGCAAAATTTCAGCGTAATCGGTTAAAGATATCTGCTTCAAAATTGGGTTGCAACAACAAACATTGTATGTTGTTTGCAAGCTAAATAAAAACTTGTAAAACGCTAGAGGTTACCTGCACACATAGCTAATGGAAAAGGTTTTATCGCAAGTTGAGTAGAGTATGTTCTATTCTGCATAAATTTGTTATTTTGGTAGTAGTATAGATATAAAGTTTGCAGTTTCTAGAAACCCGAAATTTTGGAACTTTCTATGCTATAATTTTAACTCCAAGTGAAGAACAGACGAAGTCATTTTATATTCTGTGTGTTACCATGAATTGATTAAATGTACACATTTGTGAATTACAATTGTTGTGCAAATGACTTAGGTACGAAATAATTAAATGCATCATAACATAATAATTATATTCCTTTAAACTTATTTACACCTTCTTGAGCTTAATTTGGGTCTAGATCGATTTGTGTGACGTCTGATATTTATTTATTTTATTTCTTTAGATGTTTTCCACCATTAATACGAAAACTGAAGAAAATTGCCTACCGTCTAGATTCAATAGCCATCCCACGCAATTCGCACCTCGTAAACAAAATAGCTTACAGAATTCAAATGCGGCACACCTTAAGAAACACTTGGACCTGTCACATTCACACCACTATTCTCCACCCACCAACTTTCTCCGCGGTTCCCTTTACTCTTATGATAATGGGGATGAAGGTGAATTTAGCTTGTTTAAAGTTTACTTATAACTTTGTGAATTTGGAGCCTGATTTTGCCTTTTTCTTAACCTTTATTTGGTTTCTTTAGGGGTGGGTTTGGTTTGTTTGAAAGTGAATTTTAATTGTGTTGCCTGCGTTTAATTTTTGCTCGGCGAGAATTAGCGGATGTGTCTGACGTTAGGAAATGGAGGGGGGTAAGGGGGAGGGGTACCTGGCTTTCTTGGCACCTTCGTTATTTCCTTGAGAGGTTGAGGGGGACAATGCTCAGGTTGATTCGAACACTTCAGAGGGAAAACATTTTATAATTGATATTTTTAAACCAAATTAATGTTGAAACAAAAATTGGATTTTGATTGTGAAAACATGTGTGTATAAATATGTATGTACTGTAAAGCCAGTAGGTTTAATACTAAATTAGCTTTGAATTACGATTTAGGTGCAATGCGTTATGGTTATTTATTTTCAACATTAGGTAATTTGTCATTTATTCATATTTGTAGTTAAAGATAGGTTTATAAACAAAACTTTATTCCACAGAGTGCCTACGACAAAGGTATCGTAACTATTAAAAGGATAAAAGTATTACAAAAGCAACTAGAACCCATGACAAATATATACCATATCTCATAATTGATAAAAATCACAGTATTAAAAAAATCATAACAAAATTCATAAAGTTAACTCCGCTGCAGCCCCGTAACCTCGTAATCATGTTTTCTCCCCAAATCCGTGTTCATAAAAAATTCAACAATATCATCAACAAGAGGTCAGTAATTAATGAGACGCCGGCTCGGGGGGAACACTTTAAAAAAGTTTGCCACCCGCAAATTATTAATAGGTTTCTACGTAGTCTGCGAGGGATGGGAAATATGTATTTTGGGTATAACTATCGGTATAAAATGATTAAAAAATATATATGATTTCTCAACGTTTATTTTTATTTTAGGTTATACAACCTCTTGATTAATACAATTTACTTTTTGCATGTAACTTAGGCTCTATATTTGGTTTTGTAAGTTTAATAACTATTGCCAAAAAATGGTCATCAAGCAATGGTCGCTGCAATCAAACATTACTCTAGGCTCTGCACTGCGCTCTAAACGAGTTGCTGTCATTCCAATATCAGTTTTAAGAAGGAGACGCCAAGTAAATATTTCGGCTTGCATTTCTTAAAACTTGCACAATGTCATAGAATATGTCATAGGATAGGAAACAATGAACGCATTAAATGCAACCTACGCATATTTATGCACCTTGACTTTTGCTTAGTGTTTAGAAAGTGTCTGGAAAGTGACGTAAAAGTATCATTTACAAAAATATACTGACTTTTGAGTTTATTTCGGCGCTTCTTCTCAACAGTGAAATAATGGTAGATTTAGACATGTAAAACTGCCCTTGGCCTACTTACAGAATAAAGTTCATTATTATTTCATTATTAAATTAAATTAATGTGAAGAATAAAAAAAAATCGTATGTTTGATCTAACAGTAAACTTTTGCAATGCAGTGCGAAAATGTTGGGAGTCGATAGTTATTACATTTATTAGTCTTATTAGTATGACAAATAGGTTGGTAAAAGCTTAAAAAAAGGAAAAAGGTTAAAATATTAAACAGCAGTCATTAAAAAGCGGGAATCTTTAAAAATACACTATCGATATGCGCACCCCTCACTAGCGACACCTTGCAAAGATGTAAAAATTAAGGAAAAGATTTTGAAAGTGTCAGCTCCGGGTTAGTGCCGGCACATTAATTTCTTTCCGTCGATTACTCTACTCGCGCGCACCTGAGGGGGAGGGGGGGGGGGGATTGAATAATGAATAGCGGATTATGTGTAATCGGGGTTACGTGCTTTTGCTAAGGGGACTTTTTATGGGAGTTTTAACGATTTGATAGCTAGCACATTCACGATTGTTTTTCAAAATTTTCCGCTACGCTAAGTGTAGGTACGTTAAGTTGGTAAGGTAACGGTATTTATCTTATTGTGACGTAGCCGAAGAGGAGTGGACTGTATATCCATAGGTCGCTGGTTCATATCCGGCTCGAAGGACCACTAAAAGCAGTATGTATAGTAAAAACAGCTTTTAAAATTGGTATAAAACTATTTATTGAGCTTTATTATTGAAAATTACATGATGCATGGTGCACAGTAATTGATGAAGAGAGAAAATCAGTGTTGTCACACTAAAAACTGTAATACAATATTGCCAGCACAATATTTTTCTACTAGGGGAAGTATGTACAAAATGACACATGGTTTTGTTTTTGTATCATAACTTTTTATTCGTACTAGACAGCACAGCCATAGTTTAGGTTAATCTTTTTTGGTCCTTAAACTATCATAACTTATAAACATTTTTATCAAAAAATCAACACAAAAAATAACAAAAATTATTAAACTGAGATCAGTCATAATTAATTTTGTCCATATTCCTGGGACAAAATGACATATTGCTTACGGACAAAATGACATATACATAAAAGATATATAATTATTGGCACAATTCACATACGAAACGCTTAGTTCTTTTTGGAACATCAGCGCAAGAAGCGTGAGCCCAATGTGAACATTGCAAGCACCGCAACCAGTCTTCTCCGGGCTTAGATCTTGAATAAAGGTCGTTACAGTATATGCAAGCACAGTCCTCTTCATCATCATGAGATACATTGGGAAAGTCTTCTTCTTCATTAGTATCTTGAAACAATTTCTTGGTGGCTTTGCGTTTTCTCTTTGCTGGAGGAGCTTTGGGCCCATTTTTCGATTTTATTTCTAATATATTAGGAGTACAAGTCAACACCAATGAGCTCTGTCGAGTTTTTGGTTTGCGTTTCCCTTGTCCACTAATAAAACGTCCTTTTGGGACCGGAGAAATTTCTTCAATAGGAACGGCAAGCACAGAAGACGATGGACGTTCATTGGTAGCGGTGGCAGCAGAAGTTAGAACAATTTCTTGATCAGAGCTTGTCGTTGGAACCTGAGATGAATTTTCAGCTTGTGGGTCTATAGGTGCTGTTATTTCGGCTACATTATTATCTTCAGGTGTCATTGGACGGACCCTTGGCTGCACTTGAGGTAACTCCGCCGCAGCAACCTGGGGCGTGTTTGTTACAGGATCAGAATCATCTGCTTCTTGTGAGTGTTGTGTCAAAATATGATCAGACGGCAACTCAACAGAGCTCATTGATGTTGAAGGTTGAGGAGGCTGTTCATCGGGAGTATCTTCCAGCGGTATGTTTGTAGTTTCAGCGGGTTCATACATATAATCCGGAAATATATCGGGGTTCAGCGGCCAGATGCCAGTGCTCTTAAATCCGTGACATACATTTTGCACCGTCGCTGCCTTGCCATATGCTTCGTTGAACAAGCCGGCGACCTGAAGATGCGTAACGACTCGTCCTGGATGGGCCTTCAGCCATCTAGATATTTCTTGGTTAAAATAAGTCTTCAAAGGCCCAAAAAAGGAGACATCAAGAGGTTGCATATGGTGAGTGCAGTGGGGAGGTAGACAAATAATATGAATACCGTTTTGTTTTGCATATTCCAAAGTGTCAATGCCTTTATGACTTGCGTGTCCATCGACAATTAAAATTACTTTATCGCCAATGCTTGCTTTTACAAAACTTTGGAAATGCTTCATCCATTTCAGAAATATTTCAGTGGTCATCCACCCTGACTGTTGAGCTACACCTATAGTGCCAGGAGGAGCTTCATCGATAAGTTCGTTTTTCATATTTTTTCTCGGAAATATCATCATTGGCGGGACAAAAGTACCAACGGCATTAACACAACAAACAACAGTGGTGTTTGCGCCACGCTCTGCACTAGTTATAACTCCGACTTGTTTCCTTCCTGTGGTAGCTAAAATCTTTTCGGGTGTTTGTACTGTAGATAACCCGGATTCGTCAGCATTATAAATACGGTGCGGTCTATAGTCTACAGATTCTAGCAGGCTTCCGTACAACTGATAAAACTTTTGGACTTGCGGGCGATTAAAAGCTTGGGCACGAGCTGCTGAAGTGGCTTCTGGTTTGCGCAAAGATATATCTTTACCTATTTCGTCTTAGGAATCCATCCAACCAGTCTTGTCCAGCCTTTTGTTTTTGGATGTTAAATTTATGAGCAAAACCGTTCTTCTCGGCCATCTGAAAAACTAATTCTTGTACCGATGCTCGTGTCAATCCGAACAAACGACTTTCAAGCAGTTTTATATGTCCGACTAATTGTCTTTCCACATCAAGTGGGAAAGTAGCTTTCCAAGCACCAAGGCCTTTTGAATTTGACTCCAAAGTTTTGTTAGTACCTAAAGCATGCCTGCGAAGCGTTGCTTGAGGAACACCAAACCTTTTTGATGCCGATAACCAGCCCATTTTCTGATCTCGAACTGCCTCAATTGCTTTCTTCATTGACTCCATACTCCAAGACTGGCGATCAGTAGTTCGTTTATAGTCACGTGGCATCTTGGTATCTGAAAAAATAAATTACCTCAAAAGATATGGACAAAATGACATACCTATGCCATTTTGTCCGTTATATATGTATTTCGTTTTGTTCGTACAGCGTTTTATAAAAGTTAAATTTGAAAATAAATATAAATAAGACTTTTTCTGTTAAACTAAAATAATGAATACGAAGATAAATATTTAGGGGATAGAAAAAATGCAATATAAATAGGTACAATACCATAAAACTTACCATTTAAACAAAAACTGTGTCGGTAAAATAAAAACTCGTAACGTGCGAATACCTGTTGTCGGCCATGACACCTAGACGAATGAAATGGATGCGTTCAAAAATTGGCAGAATATTGAAGGACGTTCTAGCCGCGTGGTGTAACTGTCAGTTTCGCTTTAAAGTCCGCCAAATTCAAAATAACCCGCCTGTGTCGTTTTGTACATATATGTCATTTTGTACGTATTTCCCCTAATTGCAACAACTTTATATTTAACATATTATTAAACAGCTCGTATAGTGATACTACATTTAATAACGCTACTCTATAAGCTAGTTGAAATATTGTAGCTACAAATTCAAGACACTGAAAACTAAACCGGTGTAATCTCATAGTTTCCGTTGGAGGTGTCTCGAAAGGCACAAATCAACGTGTCCTCCGCCCGAGCGCGTTTCAATTTGTGCACGCAAGTGCTGCGTCTGAAGCAAGAACTGGAATTACTACACGAGTCTACAGGACATCGGCGATTGAATTAGAAACAAAGCTTTGTGCATGACTTTGCCAATACTGGGATTCAAAGCGTTAGAAAGAAATGTTAGAAAACTCCCATATAAAGGATTTTTTTTTGTAAGTTTTGCAAGGTTGTTCTGAAGTGATTCTTAACTACATCGGAGATTCGATTAAAAATAAACGTTACAGGTTAGGTTTTATACTCCGATAGTATTGTACTATCACGTACCGTAAAACTACCCAACTATGGTCCAGTCCACTCAACTATGGTCCAATTTAATCCGAAAATTACTCGTTAATATTATGAAAATTATTAAAAATAAACTCTAAAGGGAACAACATAATTAAACAAACTTAAATAAAAACGTATAAAATCACTGATTGAAAATGGATTTTGATAAAAATAAATGAGTTTTGTTTTGGACCATAGTTGGATGATTGGACTATAGTTGGGTAGTTTTACGGTACGTAAGTACTATACGAACCATGTTCGGAACATCACGCTGCATTCTATATAGAAGATGGGCAGCGCAGGCGGAGCAGGCCTGGGCGGAGATGGCGGGACGACCTGGACACCGTTCTCAACGGTTGGCCAGGGCCATCTGATCGGCAGTCGTGGAAATCGAGGGACAAGGCTTTTTTCCAGCAGTGGAACACTCAAACAGAAGAGTAAGTAATGTACTAGGAATCGATGCTATTTGTAAAATAGATTTCGATTATTAGTACCAGTGTACTGTTTTATGATCGGTTTTAGTGGGCTGATCGTTCGTTTGTTGCCAAGCCTCCAGATAATCACAGTTATTATACTAATAAAAAAACGTGATACAGTGAAATCTTTGTTTTTGGAAATATGTATGCAAGTAATATGCTCCATAGTCGGTTTCATCGATCGTAATTTACCAACAGAACAGATATAAATGTTCAGAGGGTCTATGATGGCTGCTTTTATCGCGCGATAAATAAGTGACAAAATATCTGTTACTCACACTCGCATTTTGTCAAAACGTGACGGATGCTTTGTCACTTGTTTAAGGTGTGATAAAAACAACCATCATACTCATAGACCCGCAGGTTAAAATTCTATTATTTTCTGAATCCAGAAAGTAACAACGAATTAAACATTAGCACTAATTTATATTTAAAGCAACAGCGTGTAGTTTCTAAAATAACGAAATTCCCGCATTTGTAGTGCTTTTAATATAAATATCCGGTGCAATTTGCAGTGCACTAATGATAATTTATCGCGCTGTCCGTCCGTCGCGTCCTCTCTGCCGGAACCGGAAATGTATACGTTTGTTTAAAATTTACTGCCCGGATATTGTATTGTTGGAGAAAATACATCGTAAAATTGAATTTTAGATTTTCACGAGAGGTTGAGCTGGGTTTGGGTCAACTCTTGTAATGTGACTGATTTCAGGCAACATGAATTACCAACAATTAGGGTGCTTACTCACCGCAAGCATCAAGCAAATCGCCTGTAATTAATCTATTTGTTGGATATAATCTAATTGTTCGATAAAAAAGGAAAAGTGAAAAAAAAACCTTTTCCTTTACTTTATATCGAAATAAACGAACAGATTTTTCATCACCTTGCATTAGCTAGATTAATAAAAATACCTACAGATATTTATTTATTTATTTATTTATTTATTTATTTATAAAAATGTCTTACGGGCTTACAGTCAAGCCAAAGTGCCCGCAAGATAATGTGGAATACAAATTCTTAGCTTAAAACATAACTATAAACTACACTATAGTTGTATATAACAAATACTTAACTAAAAACATAGTAACTATAAACATAACTATAAATTACACTACAGTTATATATAACAATTGGACTTTAAAACCTTAACATCTTATAAGCAATTATTGTTACAATTGTTTGCAAATATGATAATGTTACGTTTAAGTGTCAGCCATGAGTCTGCAAATATATCAGCATCCTGGACTTGTGCAAGGAATATAGCAAAATCTACAGCAATATTTCATACACACATTAAAAAAATATAGCTTTATTGAATACTCTCTCTATACCCGATTCCCCCAATTCCCCTGCACTGTAAAATATAAAATACACAATTCTCCCGCGATTGTAAAACGGCAGTTGACAAATTCATTCCCAATAGCACCAATAGCGGGTTCGAGCCCCGGCTAATAAAGCGACTCCTACGCACGTGATACTAGGGTTGTCACGACCGTAAAAACTTCGGAAAACAGACAGGTTTATAAAAAATCTTCTTTGGCGGCTTTATTATGTACACTGATTTTTCACTAAGTAGAGCTGCGCTAAACAATGTTACTGTTTTAGTTTGTTTAATACATATAAAAAACACACTAACAAACTCGGCCTTTAGAAGCAATCCAAAGCGTAAACTCATAATCAAGTGCTACTTCTCTATTGCGGAATTCATGGACGAGAAAAATAAAAATATTTAAATAGTGGTAATTATGTATTAATTTAGTAATAGTGCTAATAATATATGATACATAATTCAGATTCAGATTCTTTATTGGTAAATGTCCATAGCAATTACTAGTCAATTTCATATTGATAATAACAGCTATTATAACATGCTGATGCATGTATGATGCATGTTTAAATTTTGAAAATGTACTTATTTAAAGTAGAAGAAAGAATGTTAGTTGTTATCACAGGTATAAGTTTCTAGTAGGCAGTAATAAGTCTGGGAAACTGGACTACAACAATGTTAACTTTTTGCTACACTCTGATAGGGTCCTGCCTGCCTAGCCTGGCCTAGCGTAGCCTGCCTGCCTGTGTGCTTAGCTTTAAGTACTTGGTTGCAATAAATATATAATATTGATGCGTTTTTATTTGCTACACTTGTAATTAATTAAGTTTGTATGGGTAAAAAACTTAAGGAAAGCCCTTCTAGTGTGTAGTAAGTGTAATACATTGTATATTAAATGGAACTTACGTAGTTTTTCTGTAATTGAACGTTAAATTATCTATTATCCACTTTACTACAATATTATGTATATCCAGTTTTGCTTAAATTTTTTACGTATAGAAAATTTTATACTTAATTCGGGTGTACCAACCCTATTACCAGGGAAGCTTATCGCTCTCGGATCGTCAATAATAAGATGAATCTGTAGAATACGGCGGCATATGAGCAGCCACGGCGCCGCGACACACGGGGGAGTCTACACTCTACACGGGCATCGCCACACGGGGGAAAGGTAGCCTGTTCATATTATAGGGTAATTTATTATACGAATCTCGTTTTGATTGGCAGTTTGGAAAATGATTTTTTTTATGAAAACATTTTTGATAAACAGACACGTCACTGCGTGAATTTCCTGTTTTGCCAATATTGGGACGGAAATAAAAGTAGGTATTTATCATCATCACCATCATCATCATCATCATCATCATCATCATCTTCACTGGGGAAACCTAAGATACGAAGCATGCGATGCTTAATATCCGCTTTGGCTCTAAAAATGGCTGGGCTAACTGATGAAAAGTGTACTCACAAATTGTAATAGTAACAAATTGAAGTTATGGTACGTGATGAATCGTATTTTAACAAATGCTTTAATCTCACGGACTATTCGTAATATAATAATAATAACAACCTACATAAATTTTAATTGTTATTCCTTTCCATTAAACTTGAAAAACTTAAAAGTTAGACCACGGAAATTTTGCTCGAAAAATCAGAATTTATACATGTTTGAGCAGGATTTAAATCTTCATCTGTAACCTCTCGTCCTAAGCCCGGAATCCCCAATAAGTTAATATCCGAAGGTGAAGTTTGATAATGTCGTAAAGCAGCCATCTTGGCCGTAAACGGCGCCGAATAATCCGGACAATAAAGAAAGATTCCTGCCCTCTTTATGAAGAGGTAAGTCCTCGGCAAATTGTGGCCGTGGGACCCGTGGAGAGGACCTAACGTATAAATATTAGGTTAGATTTGTGACAGTTAGTAGATTAGTGAGTTAGAGGATTAATTAATCAAGAATTCTCAGTTTTCAGATGCTATCATCGCAAAACAGAACTTAATCACTTATGTCATAGCATCTATTCAGGGTGATCAATCCAAATGGGTCAGTAGGGAGAAAACGAAATCTTTAAGAGATTTTACTCGTACATAACAACACATAAAACACATAAAAAATGGAAAATTTATACGAGATTATCGGATTACGAAGCTTTCTCTAGTCTACGTTCTCAAGTGAAATCTATGGAAATTTCGTGTTATAATCTTTTTATATCTAGGTCTGAAAGTAACATTAAATTTAATTCCAAATACTTTTGGTCATTTATAAAGTCAAAAACTGACAAAAACAACACTGGTTTACCCGACACTCTATATTTTAATGGTAGATTAGCGAATGATGGACACAGCGCGGCTAATTTGTATAATGAATTTTTCCAATCAGTATTTGAACCAATTGGAAATACTTTAAGTTCAAGCGAACCCGGTTATAATCCTTCAGCGATTGCAATCAGTAGTGTTGAAATCACATTGCCTTTAGTTGAGAAATACCTGAAAACATTAAATGAGTCAAAAGGATGTGGTCCCGATGGTATTCATCCTATATTTCTCAAGCGTTGCAGTGGAACCTTAGCTTTACCGATATGTATGTTGTTTAATTGTTCTTTAAAATTAGGTTTGTTACCTAAAGTTTGGAAACAATCAATTATAGTACCTATCTTTAAAAATGGTGACAAACACGACATAAAAAACTACCGAGGCATATCAAAATTATCAGTTCTTCCCAAATTATTAGAAAAAGTAGTGTATGATAGCTTATACCCAACAATAAGACCGACGCTAATAACGCAGCAGCACGGTTTCATCAATAAGCGGTCTACCGAATCAAACCTGTGTGAATATCTGGATTATATTATGAGCGCAATGGACGGAAATTATCAAGTTGATGCTATCTACACTGATTATTCCAAGGCTTTTGACAAAATTTCCCATTCCACTTTGCTAAAAAAGATAGAACATTACGGCATTCATGGCGATCTACTGCGGTGGCTTACATCTTATCTGCGGGATAGGACTCAGGCCGTCACTGTTAAAGGTTTTACATCCACTTTCGTTCCGATTACATCAGGTGTCCCTCAAGGTTCCCATTTGGGACCACTTTTATTCAATATATATATTAATGATGTTATTACCTGTTTTCTTCACTCTAACATTCTACTTTACGCGGATGATACTAAGATTTTTACAGCTATCAAGTCAGAAGCTGAATGTCTAAAGTTACAAGAGGATCTGGATAGGCTAAACAACTATTGTCTAAATAATAATCTATATATGAATTTTGATAAGTGCTCCGTGATCACCTTCACGCGGAAAAATCAGCCTATTGAGTTCAACTACATAATTGGCAGCCATAAACTGAAGAGGGTATACGAGGTCAAGGACTTGGGTGTATATCTGGATAGCGAAATTAAATTGACATCCCATGTCGACAAGATCACGTGTAAAGCCTACAGAATGCTTGGGTTTATTTTGCGCCAAAGCAAAGATTTTAAGAACCCCAACACACTGGTCCTTCTTTATAACGCATTTGTTAGGTCATATTTAGAATATGCATCCATTGTTTGGAGCCCTTTCTATTCAGTTCATATTAACACAATAGAGCGTATACAAAAAAAGTTCCTTAGTTATCTTAAATATAAATTCAGTTCCTTCGCCCGTGAGAATATTGAAAGCCTTCAGATGCGAAGAGAAAAAAGAGACGTTACATTTTTATTTAAATTGCTGAATAACATTGTTGACTCTCAATATCTTCTAAGTAAAGTATCGTTTCGATGTCAAAGCTTTCGAACGCGGTCCACGGATCTATTTTCAACTCCGTTTAGTCGTAAAAAATATGTTAATAATAAGTATTTAGTTAGAACATGCAAAATTTACAACAAGAAATATTCACATATAGACATGTTTCAGTTAAATCAACGCAAATTTGTTTCTGCACTGAAAGCCTAAACCGTAAAAAGTCTACTTTCTATAATTTGTAATACTTAGATCTATTTTTAATTATTTCATAAAAATCAAGATTTTACTATTGTATTCAACTTTAACTTGTTTCTTTTGTTCATATCATAGACTCAAAATTTAAAAAAAATAATAATTAGACAGGCACATGGTTATGTGCCTGTCTAATTATTTACTGAACTTAAATATGTTTATTGTATGTTTTCATAGTTACTTAACTTAAATATGTTTAATGTATGTTTTCTTTACTCTCAGAGCAATAATGTTTGAACCATTAGTGGAAACTGTTTTGGCTTCTGTGTTATCTATTTTTGTTAACTCTAAGTGTGATTGTATGCTGTTTGTTTCCCATTACAATAAATAAATAAATAACTGGGAATTGAACCTGGTTTAAATTCTGTAAGTAATCACACGTATCGTATTTCAACATTCTTTACAGCGATTTTGACTGGATTATGTATGAAATTATATGTATGAGATATATAAAAAAATTATAATGTAGTTTAATTTAAATCTAAAATCGACGCCATGGTTACTAAGAACAGATTTTCCTATATCTTATAGTTTGTGACTTCTCCCTATACTAGCTCATTGGGATTGATCACCCGGTATATTATTACTATAATAGCAAAGGGAGTGAATAGAAAGTGATTATTGTTATACCTATTGTTTTAATTGTATCAATGGGATGGCGTTCCTTGAACGCGGTGACTTGCTTTTGAAGGCACTTGGGAATCTTTCTACTACTCTTGGCTAAAAATAAACCAAATCAGTTCCGACTTTACAAAAGCGTAGACACCACGCCACTTGTGTTTCGGCCGTCTACTTTTATGGTCTAAAAAACCTTAAGCTATGTTGCTGGATTGTGTTCAGTTAAGATTTCAATTTCTTAAATTTCTAAAAAGGATCATCAGCTTATTATGGTCAAGTCATTTGTTATGATACTGCACGCGTGAACAAGGTTCATCATTAAAAAAATGAATACCAATGTCAGTCTCCATGCCTCCCTTAGCCCGGGAAGCCGGCGTGTAACGCAGGTAACAGACGAGACGGTATAAGTGGATTGCTTTTCTGCTTTACATACAAATATTTTGCGCAAACTTCCTGCGGATTATTGCAGGCATAATGCCGGTGTCACGGGCAGGGCCGGCCGGGCGCATTTTTATAGCTGAATTGGTAAGATGGCTCCAAAGTTTCTTTGTTACTAAGCGAGGGATTTCCGATTTAGTTAAACTCTTTTAGTTATTATAACTCACGATGTATTTTTGCTAAGTCGATTTACTGGCTAGTTTTACTGTCCATGGAATGGAAAAGCTAGTATATAAGTATGTATCGATTAATACGCAAGTTGAAGTTCAATGCCTTCAGGCAACTGAAAGTATAGCGCGAAGAATCGGTGACCGTCGAATGATCAAACATCATGAACTGGAAGAAAGCACCATAACCCTGTAACAAGATGAATCTATGACTTGGTTAAGCTCACTAAAAGGCGAAGGCGTGTACCGTCCTTATGGCAATCTTTGAGGTTCATCAATTCGGGTTCATCAGTAAGGTTCAAGTATCACCTTGTGCCTATTCAGTATTCATTCTCGATTTGAATAGATCCAAGTTACAATTACAAATATAATCGTACGCGCGGGCCCTCATAGGTAACGGTCCCAAAAGCCCGCGGGCTTACTGCCCTTTGTCCCGGGAAGTTTGCCCCTCGGAGGTAATTGATTCCCTTCATCGGGCCCCATCCGTCAAGATTAAGGGAAACATTATGAGCGCACCTCTTCGGGCATCTGTGAAAAGCGGATCCTTTCTTTAGGTTCTCTTAAGACATGTGCTATGTGACATATAAATGCTAACGAAATATTTGGTTTAACTTTAGACATTTAAGCATTTTCACCAAAAAAACCTTAAGTGGTACGTTTTTCCAACTTTAAAAGAGTTTTTTTTTATTTGTTTCTGTTTCTTATTAAGATCTTTAAGAACCTCTTTCCAAAAGTTAAACTGCTTTGTTTAGTTTGTCCAAAATTATCTTTAATGTATACTATTATCAATAGTTATAATATGTATTGTATTCCCACTTAAATGGCGTGTTTGCGTTACGTTGGTGCTATATATATTGCAAGTAATTAATATAATAAACATCATCGATTAAGTTGCAAATGGACTTGAAGCTAATAATTTTGCGCTATAAATTCTAGATATTGTGACAACCACTAATAAAATGAGTGTATTTCCTGTCTACTGGAATGGGCCCAGAACTGGAATAACTAGTTGCTTGCAGACATTACAAACTAGAACACTTTATTAATCACACCAATATGTTTCTTTTTTGTATTGTATTATTTATGGGTTAAGTCAAAATTACATAAATATTGGGTCTGTACATATTTAGTACCTATACTAGTACAATTGGATGTAGGATTGTTTTAATTGCGCGTGCCACGGCCGCTGCAGGACACCATCGCAAGTGCAGTGCAGACTTCTGGCCGAAGGGTGTCGTGTTTCGGCGGTTCCAAGGCAATCTGCCGAATCCTGCGCTAGGTCAGATGAAGCAACGAAAAGTTAGTAATGAGAAAAAATCTATTGCTTTTTGGTTATACTGCTAATGTAGGTAATACAGGTATAACATGTTATTTGCTTGTGTGGCATCAGTTCAATGCTCTATTTGAAAGCAAGGTCGGACGTAAGTCTAGGTCACCTGTACGAGGGTTATGTAGGTATTTAGTCTAGTCTAGCTAAAGGTTGGTCACATTGTTGAGTTTTAATAATAGGATAGGAGGTCAAAGACAAGATCTTCTATTGTTATGTTAAAAGGTTGATATAAGGTTATTGAATGCAAACAACACGCTGAGGATTTGTGATATGTTCTGATCCGATATGGTGTGTGGGTATGGTGTGATATGTTCTGAGCCGAGATGATGGTATATATCTAATAAATAACACCACCTGCCTACTGAGCTGGCGGTCCCGGGTTCGAATCCCGGCCGGGGCAAATATTTGTGTGATGAACTCGAATATTTCTTCTTGGGTCATGGATATTATCTATATATGTATTTAAAGGTTCCCCTCCGTTAGCCCGAAAAACTTTTATCCTAATTTCATTGGCCCTAATTTTGGTAACCCTAAAATCACTCACCCGAATTTTCATTCATCCTAATTAATGAATAGCCCTAATTTCAGGATTCCGAATTTTCATAATACCTAATTACTTCATACCGAATTCTCACTAGCCCTAATTTGCACTTAGCCGATTTTTTTAGACAACTAATATTATAATACCTAATAATGCTAAAACCTAAATTTTATTAAACCTATTTATCTATAAACCTAAGGCGAAGGCTGCTCTCCCTCCGCGCCCCGGTTTTGGAATAACACTAGGTTAGGACAGGCAAGACCACGTGGAGTCGGAATTGCCATAGACTCAGGATGTACATGGGAATCTTTTGACGCTCCGCTCGCTTCGCTCGCTCCGCTATAGATTGTCACAATAGAAACCTAACCTAACCTACAGTTTTCGGGGTTCAGCCAATTCGATATTTGTCCAAATCCGTATTTTCCGTTTTAACGTAAAAATAGGTTTAATAATCTTTAGTACTCTTGACATTTAGTGTCAGTAATGATTAGGTCTAATAATCATTAGGTGTGGTAATTATTAGGTTATTTATATTAGTATTCTTGACAATTAGTACAAATCATTATTAGAGTATTGGATTATTAGGTCTAACAACTAATTAGGGTATAAAAATTAGGTGAAATGACATTAGGGCTAATGAAAATTAGAGCTAACGTTGATAGGTGTAATAATATTAGCACTTGCGTTATTAGGTCAAGTAGGGGAGTACCGTATTTATATTTTATGTATATCGTCGTCTAGTACCCATAGTACAAGCTTTGTTTAGATTGGGACTAGTTAGATCGATTTGTGTATGATTGTCCCATAATATTTATTTATTTATTATCTATTTAAAGCACGGGTATATTTTTTTCTAATGCTAATCCCTGATCGCCGTTTTCATTCCGTAAAATCATAATAATAATCATTGCCAGCTACAGCGGCCCTGCGCATAGACCTTTCCACAGAACCTACCTCGCAAAAGAAACGAAAACAGAAAAATACATAGTTCCTCTCTACTTAGGCAGGAACATCTTCAAAACAGTCGTATTCATTTACACAAATAATTTTACAAAAAAAGGAAATGAATTTATGGTATAACGATTGCCATCGGTGAAATGATTTAAACTTCAAGAAATAAAGGTTGTTTTAATGTTATGATGTAATGTAATTTAAGTTGCAATTTTTAAGATAACCTACAGCAAGTTTCTTAGCTGGGACGGTTACACCTGACTTTGTGGTCAAAACCGAGTGATACATCTCGTTGAATGGTCCCCGTACCTGGCGTCGCAGATAACGCAGGCCACAGATTGTCCACAATGATCCTTTAAACGCTCTTGAGCATAATAAGATTAGCTAAAGCCTTCCGTCTGGCTCTTCGTGTGATCGTTGGCGCGAAGCACAAGTTAATAGCGTAACGGACTCTGTATTTGAAAGTGTACTTAAAACTCTTTTTGACGTGCATAATATTATAGCTACATATCGGATATCATAAAAAAGATAAGCATGTACACGTGCAATGTTTACAACACGGGCCGGTATGCGATTTTATAAAACAAATGACGTACAGTTAGATACTTAAGTATTTTTCAATTTCAGGAAAATAAGTGGATACTTAAATAAAAAAAACATATAAATTTTCAAATTCATTTTCTAATCTGTGCTGCTACATTGTAATATTTTGTTCCTGATATAAATTTATTCTCACCCTTCATTGTCGTTATCAAAAGGAAATTGGCTTTCTCATCGTACGATAAGTTCTTTCTTTTGTGCAATAAATATTAAATAAATAAATAAATAAATCTGGAGCCATAAACGACAAAGATCCAGGAGGCGCTCCTAAACCCACAACAAAGTCTTGTTATAAAACCTTTATAAACTTGCGCCGGCCATTAAGGTGTATGCTCGGGGTGGCCGAGGCGAGGTAGAGGATTAGCCGCGAGTAACGAGACGACTTTATTAGCGCCACTTACAGCCGATCTGGGAAGACGCGCGGTTTTCCATTCATGTCGACTCGCTGATCTTGCGGAAATGACAGGCTTCGAATTTGATAGAATATAATTTCTCACACGTCGTGTCACGCATCTTAAGATATTATAGAACAGCAGAATAATTATGTAATTAAATCGTATAAAAAATGTATATCCCCCCACGCAACCCAACATAGCGAAGAACCATCTCAATAGACAAGGCTTTCGATTAAAAAAACGTATTCAAATCAGTCCATTTGTTTGAGAGCTACAACGCACAGACATACGTATGTTAAACTTATAACACCCCTCTTTGTAGTCGGGGGTTAAAAATTAAAACAACTCCGAAAATTAGGATCCTTGATGTAATGGTAAAATTAGTAATATTATTAGATATGAAACGCGGAAGACATACGGCATAATTTTTTTTTTTCGGGGGCTGCTCATTTGTAAATAAAACAAGAATTCATCACCATGTATGGCCTGCAAGCTATGTGTGCTTAGACACAGAATCCGTGTCGACTCAAGTGGCATCGAACCAGCGGTCTCGACCAGAATGGCAGCCAACTTAAAGCGCCATTACACCGCCTCGGACAATTAAATCCACCTTCAATTGTAGGTACGAAGGCAGGAGCCGCCCGAGTGGGCTGCGAAGGATGTTTGCACACACTGTCTATAAAACTCTGCCTCAAGTCGATTAAAAGGACGTAAAGTATAGTTATTGCAACATCTCGACGGAAAAAGAAACTTCATTGCAATTTTTTTATCTATCTACAGGCGATTTACAGAAAAGCTTATGTTCTGGCTTTTGAAAAGGTTATTTTTTTCGGCTAGCACTCTTAAAATTGTTGGTACGTATACCTATATTAGCACAAAATGTATTTACGTTAACATGAATATTAGGTCAAAAGAGGTTTATGGAACTTTTAAAGTGCTTATAGGTAACATAAAAATATCGCTGCTCATAATTGCTTAAATGTAATTCCATATTTTTGTTTGATTTTTTTTAACAACGATGACTAGTTATTTACGTCTTACTATTTCATATAGGCATGTATTTAACGCGGCGACAAATTAATCAGATTTAGGGATTTATAAAAAATTAAAGGGGGTAGCAAAAATAATAAGTTGGCGACTAATTGCGGAGACTAATAAAGTAAAAAGTAGCAGCTAAGTAATCAATTTTCGGCTTTGTTTCAATATAAACTAGCATCGAGTTATTGTTTTGGCGACTGAATTAACTAATTAAGCGGAAACATGACAGCGGATAAAAAGTTGAAAATGGCCTACTCTAATTGTTCAATGGAGATCGCATATAAAATAAATCAAGGTCATAAAAAAAATACTTTGTGCGACACTTTAAGAGCTTTAATTAAAGTTGAAAATTGCATGTATAAATAATAATTTTGGTCTATAGTTTTATTAAGTTTACAACAAAAGGAGCGTTTTTTAGGGATATAAAAAAAAAAACTAACCTAACCTAACCCGGCCGAGTCGGATCTGCTCTGAACGGTGAGTTTATTTAAAGTTTGAGAATAAGTAGGATGAGGTGAATCAATCACCTTTCAGCAACAGCAAACAACAACAAACGCGCGAGTCTCGTGACGTTCGCCCGCCTGCGCCGCGTGCTGGTCAGTAGCGCGCTCCCCCCTCCCGCCGCGCGACGACCCGTACTCCACTTCAAACGAACGCGCTTGTCGCCGTTTTCATTAAATTATGGTTTCGAAAACTAAAAAAATAACTCCCCATTACTTTTATATAGTACCCATTTTAATATTTAAGCTGCCAGCAAATCAAAGCCCAAAATGCTTTTTTAGATGGAGACCTGTAGTTGCCATTAATATAAAGTTTGTTATCCTTCTGCTAATATTAGTCGCCAAGTCATTATTTATAGTACCTCGCCCATACCTCGCCTATGATTTCAGTAATCTTGTTTATTATTTTTGCTACCTTAAAGTAGCTGCCATTATTTGAATTTTTAAATATCCTTAGTTTAAAGCTCATTTAATATAAATGATTGCCAAAATATTTAATCGCTGACAAGTTATTATTTTAGTTGCAAATAGTTTGCTGCTCTTTAATTTTTCTGTCGTCCGCGAAAATAATAAGCCTTTCATATACAGCTACAGCTAAGCATACTGGCCCAAAGTAAAACAAAAACAAAAGCTAAAAGCTCCAATTACTTAAAGGCATCTAAAGACGCAGAAAAAAGCCCGTCTAGACCAACTTAATTCCCGGATACCTGCGGACAATGCCCGGCCAGGGCATCCCGCACAATGCGGCCATTGAGCGGCATTTAAGTTATTGGTATTGAGCAAACAGGTGGAAGAATCGACTTTCGCGACCCTTCGATGGGACTCGGGAAGTCTTTATTGAGATGCTCGCCTGCTTGTGAAGTTTAGCGCGGAATGCATTTTATGGAATGAAAATCCCGTATTGGGTGCGTCTTCATTGGGTGCTTCAGCCAGAGATGGGTAAAAGTTAATCATCTAACGATTAAGATTAACGTACTTAATTAACGATTAAAAATGACGATTAGTTTATCTAATCGTACGAGTACCGATTAATTTTAACCCGATAAAAAAAATATCGTTTAATTAATTCGATAAATTTTCTCTCGATTAATATGAGGAAGAAATAAGATATTTCTTGTAAGTCGAAGTCCCTACCTAGGAGATCTTAGCTATAAAAACCACCTTGTTACTGTAACAAGTTTATTTCACACAGCACACTGTTTTTCTAGTTTACACATGACAAGACATATTATATTTTGGTAAAATGCACAAATGAACGTGATTCAAATTTTATTCGAGAATTTAATCGTGAAATTTAAAAGATTAAAATGACGATTAGTTAATCGTTAATACTGTCGATTAATTTAATCGTAATTAAATTAAGTGCGATTAATTTTGATTAATGCCCATCTCTGATTGAACCGAGGCGGAGCAGAGACGTTTGGAATAGACCAATCACCTGAGCTGAAATCTGTATCTCAGCTCCACTATCGTTTTGTGATTGGTCGATTTCGTACGTCTCCGCTCCGCTTTAGTGGAAACGCACCCTTAGGTTAGTTTCTTCACATTAATTCAGATACTTTTTGTGTGTCGACGTGTCAAACCCGAATCGAAACATCGGGATAGAATGATACAAGAGGAACACAAACTACAATTGACTTTACAGCGACGCACTGTGATAATGCATCCTTTTAATTGGCTTTTGATATTGCTAATGTTTAATTATTAAAATGGATAAAAAGACGTGTTGCTTGATTATTTTGCTCATAAAATTATATTTTATTCATATCGATTAATTTGTTGCAACTACATTAAATAATTGGCATTGAGCTAACGGAGGAAGTGGAATCAACTTATTTTTTCTTTGGATAGAATTCGGAAAATATTTTATTGACACATTCGTCTGATTGTGAAGCTTGGAGCCCGATGGATCCTGAATTTTAGGGTTAGTGAAATTTAGAAAGCAACACTTCTATACTCATAAGTAAGGATTATTTTCTTATTACTACAATATAAATCACAGGAAATACATACATATCAGAAAAATCACTTAATAGTAATAATTTCCTTCTCCATTTTAAAATAACCAGTATACTATCCTGGAAAAGAAATACATTTTCCTCACTATCTCACACATACAGCGCACCTACTAAGTGCTAACTCAACCGAAACAATTTACGATCGTTAAGAAACGAGATATGCGAGAAGAAATTAAAAGAAAAACAGGTATAAGGTGCATGCGAGAGGTCGCCAGCGCTGGCGGCGCGCCAGCGTGGCGCAAGACGCATAAAGCCGTCCATTTCTGCGTGGCTACTGTTTGACTAACAGTATTTTATCTTCGAATAACTGCAGATTATGAGTTTGATAGTGAATTTATATAGATTGTTCTGTTACCGCTTAGTTGTATTTATTTTTCAACCACTTACTACCTACGTACCTCACGTTTTATGACATTCTTACTCAATAAAAATATTAGTATCAGTTGAGCTATAATTATATGATATATCAGTGAAGTAAATCTTTACTAAACACTAAGTAATGCGTGGTAATACACTTATACGCCATATTCGCAGATATGATATCGACACCGAACGAAACCTCACATTATTGGTATTTAAGGAATGTATGTAAATAATATATTGTAGTAACAAAGTCTCCTTCCCTAAGCCTCCAAAGCTAAGCTCTAGCAAGAGAGAGTGCGCTCTCGGCGTTTGTGTCGAGATACAAAACTGAGTTCAATATTTTCACTGCTACACCGGTCTCTTAACTTAATGGTGTATTACTATGGTGTTTTATAAGGTAAACGCTGAAAGTTGTTGGGCGTTCATTTTGTGTTAATGTTTGTGCTTTGTTATGTGATTAAATAAGTTTCATTTTGCTTACATATTTGACACTCTTTTCTGGAGTAACAGTACCTAGTAGGTAATATGGGTGAGTGGATAGTAGTTCTTTTTTATGATTATAAGTACGTAATACTTATATTACTTTATTTGATATAATTAGTATAAACAGATACTTATATGTATTTTTTATATATTTTTCTGTATATTATCATTATCACTTGAAGGAATACTTACTAAACCACATACTTATGCATTGTAGTTTATATTGAAATCGATAAGACTATATAATTCTCCTTAAATACTTAAAATGTATCATATAAAACATGGTAAAATAGTTCTGTTACTGGCATAAAAATAGACACATAAAGCACGCCATGAACTATGAAGGTAATTCTGAAAATATAAATATGTTCATTCGTGGGTACGAATAAGCAGCACATGCAGTTAATATACCTAATTATTAAAAAAAAATTGTATGCGCGTTGCGCACCACCCTAAAGAGCAGGCGCTATTTTAATATGCGTCAGCACATCTATAGTTATTTTCATTTACTTACATTTAATTTAAATCGAATTTAGGTTATAAAATGTACTGAGATGACAGATGTCCCATCCCACACACAATCGTAATTATGTGTATGTAGCGTATGTGTAAGTATAGAGACTTATCAAAAACTCAGAATTATGCCTCTACTTATCGCCGCCGTTATTTCCGTTCTCTTATATCAAAGGTAATTTTAAAAATCTTAACGCGGTCAGCAAAAGCCAAGCATTGAAAGTGTGAAAAATAAAAATAGTCTATGCCCTCGACTGGTCAAGGACTAGGCCGGAAGCCGAGAGGCGACAGGTGGGGGAAATGGCCGCACTTCCGGTGGCACGAGACGTGCCGCTTCCGGTGTGCGCACGAGTGGAGGCGGGCCACGAAAACAGCGTGCGGAGGGAGGGCGTTTTGGTTAGAAATTGATAATTTGTAAAGGATTTTAAAATGATACTGATATTACGTAAAATATTAAATCCCGATAACTTTTATTACAAACTACGAGTATTATGCAAAAAAATTGGAAAAGGAGTTGATTTTCAGTAGTCAAATAGTAAGGTAAAAAAAATATTTAATATTTGTAACTAAGGATACGGTAAAAGGAAAATTCACTTTAGTTCAGTGTTCAGTTATCGGGGAGAAGATGTTTTATGTAAAATGTATTTTGTATAAACATAAAAATAAAATGTAATATGGTTATTTGCATAATATTTAAAGCTCTGAGATTAGAGTAAACAATTATGTTTTGTATGAATTTATACACGACGTGTACCAAACATACCTATTTCGCATGGTGATAATTAAAACTCATTAAAATTTCTGGTACTGCTCTTGACTTCAAAGCCTCGTAACAAGTAAGTTGAGTCACACCGAGATATGAGCTTTGTTTTAAGTAGGTATTTGTCAATTAGTGAATTTGGTTGTCAACAGATTTGCTCTTGCCCACGTTTCCTGGCCCAACGCTGTATTTGGAGCGAGTGGTCAGAGTGCTCCACACGTGCGTCTCAAAGGAAGGTGTCTAATGTACACAGTTTAAACACTTATACGACATTTTGTTCATCGCTCGAGGTTTTCCGTGTGAACGAGCACATAGCAAGGGTATTTTTCACATTCTTCAGGGACTGCATTTTATAGAAAACCATTCTAGGGCTGAATTCGACTTTTCTAATGACATTTATTCGAAATATCATCAATGCAAAGTCTGAATACTCACGTGTCATGGCTATAAAGATTTAATGACTATTTATAGGCCCACTTTTTAGGGTTCCGTACCCAAAGGGTAAAAACGGGACCCTATTACTGAGACTTCGCTGTCCGTCCGTCCATCCGTCCGTCCGTCCATCTGGTACCAGGCTGTATCTCAAGAAAGGTGATAGCTAGAGCGTTGAAATTTTCACAGATGATGTATTTCTATTGCCGCTATAAGCGATATCATGATAACATAACATATAACCATAACATAACAACAAATACTAAAAATAAATTAAAATAAATATTAAATGGGGGCTCCCATACAACAAACTTACAGATAATGGTACGGAACCCTTCGTGCGCGAGTCCCGCTCGCACTTGGCCGGTAATTAAGTAAACAGTCAAGTGGATTAGTGACATTGTCACACTTATTTATCCCATGTAACCTGACTAATTCCCTGTTAGGCTGGTACCGAAGAAAAACAGGGAGCCCTAGAAACTTATTTCTTCGAATGTTTCAATTTCTCCGAAAAATCATTTCGCAGAATTTTTATTCCTCTGCAGTCATATATTTTTCATAATTCTTGCAAATATCATACTATTGATTACGTTAGGTGAGGTTAGGTTTGTTTTATTTATAACCATCTTTTGTTTACGGTTGCAAAGAAAAATGCGTTCTACGAAATGATTTTTCGGAGAAATGAAAATTTCGACGAATTCTAGGAGTCAATATAACAAAAAAAAAATGCACTGCCATTTAAGTAAAACCGCGGGAAGAAACTTAATTTATGTAGTATATTTATTATTATATTTTAAATAAATGCTTCTGTCGACAAGACCGATGCCCGCTGTAAATTACGTACATTGCAGTTTATTACTAACCTTTACCTAATCAATGAATCAGTAACCGAGCAACTCAATTTATTACGCCCCACAAAGGCTCCCATACAATAAATTAACTAAAACAACCAATATATGAAATACCGTTAAAGGATCGTTTTAATAACCGTCATATTTAAAAAGGAATAAGTACCTTTCATTTTCATAATAATTACGACCTTCTTTCGCGTTGTTGTAAAATAAAGGTTCATTAATATTAAATCGCTGAAAAAAGGCGTATGTAGCAGTTGAATCCTTGGCAATTACGACGTTCTCCAGCATGGCAAGAAGTTTGTATGCATTTAAAAAAGCCTATTTATGACTTATAATCTTGGCGCTTATGACGTTTTTATTAGTGACGGTATAGTAAAGTCGTGATTTAAGGTCGTGGGATGAGGACTGGACCACAATCACTGGAAAGGGCAGAACAGCTCATCTTCATAGGGCAGTGCCCTTGGCATTAAAATGTTGTACCATGGGTCATAGGCGAATGTAGATATCAAAGTAAGGTATGATGACGACCTGGTTAAGATCGCGGGTAGAAATTGGATGAGGGCGGCACAAGATCGATCGTTGTGGAGAACTTTGGGGGAGGCCTTGTCCAGCAGTGGACGTCTTTAGGCTGATATGATGATGATGATGATGATATTTGGTACTCCATTAAGGACCTCATGGAAAGCGGTAACAACTATGAAATGATGAACTTTATTCTAAGGTATGGTAGAGTAAGATCACAGTCCAATAACTCGATCTGCTCGGCTTCCTTCTCCAGTTTGTTGTCCGTAAAGCAACAAACACTCCAAAAAGTTGCCGGCTCATAACTCAGATGGAGTCATAGAACGTATGTTTGTTAAGTTGATTAAAGGCACTAGTCTAATACGATTCTGCTTGTAGTTTTTCCCTTAGAAAAAGTTCAAGTTTTTTCAATTATTCTTTAAAAATAAGACGTGAAATTTTGCCTTAGGAATCGATTTTTGATAACAATAAACTATGTTAGTCTTACCCCAGCTCACCTTATACATATAAGTAGATCACTAGCACATTTTGACAAGTCTAAGTCTGCCGACGTTTCCCAAGACCATACCTCTGTTGAGAAGAAAACCGAAAGGAACTCAACAGTCGATATTTTTTTCCTAAATTATACTTAACTAAAAAATAAAAATAGAACGTTGGTATATATTTGAGATAAATCTGTAGAACGACAATAACGCTTGAATAACATTTTTCTAATCTAATTCCTACAGCAATAAATTGTCAAATTGCAGATACAATCAGACCGAATAAATCCTCACAAGGCAAAACTCTTAGGTCCAAAAGACCTAGGCATAAGGCATGAGTCAGGTACCTAAATTACCCGTCTAGACTCTCTGGTGATTTAGTGCGTGTACATACACGTGTTTTCAATTTGGAGGGCCGTTTTTTACACTGCACTCCAAACTGCTTTGTTCCACCGGAGATAGGTTATAAATTTTTAAGGTGCTTGGCGGAGTGTGTGTGCTTATAGTGAGATTTATTTTATAGTTCCCGAAAAAAGTTAAGGCCGTTTTCGGTTGAATTAATTATCGCTCATGTTTTCAGTAATAGGTATTTCATTATATAATTGGGCAATTCCGATGACATTAGGTACGGCCCTTGTGGTGCGATCCTAAAACTTCTTTGTAGTAATTCCTAAATTGTTATCTTAATTTAGTGGTTTGATTACCAAATTAATCCTTAAACATTACGATAGGGTCTTAATTTATAACTTACTAATCCGATTGATATCTAAGAAGACATCCAATTGTAACTTTCCAAATTTACTCGCGATTAGGATCCATTTGATCGTTGTATTACTTACTCGTTTCATACCGCTACCTGCCAAGTTTTCCTTCACGACGTGAAAGAAACCGGCTGTAAAAATACTTTGGAAATGTTTACATAATGAGAACTCCATGTTGCCGCCCCCCCCACTCTCGACAAAAGGAAGTTCGCTCGAGTTGCTTTATAAAATTGCGACACTGTAACAGCCGGGTTCGCACCTGATTGGGCTTAGATTGCTTTAGGTGCAATGCAGCGAAAGTATGGGATCCTTATCTTTATTTCAAGAAAAGTTTAATAAATGTAAGTAAATAATTTAATATTGAGAGACAATCTTACAGAAATCCACCTAGTCCAAACTAAGCAAAGACGATATACATAGTATAATAAAAAGTGACTGACTATACAGCTCGCTGAAATTGCAGAATTATAAGCAAGTTTAAATGTACCAAACAATATTAAAGCCGGAAAACATGTAACGGTCTTAGAGCGATACGTGGAAAACATGTACGGTCTTCGTTGACAAGACAATCGAAATTTTAATATTGACAGTATAAACACACTCATACAACGAAACAAAAAGGCTGGACTTTGGATTGCAACACAGACTAGAGGTATTTCTCAAAGATGTTAATTTATCTTAAATATATTTTTCCTATTTTGTTACCAATTTTCTTTGTAATTTTCAATACATTGATTTCAGAATATATATAATTAAAAAAGTATAAGCATAACAGATTTAAAATACAGCCATAAGATTGATATAAAATTACTAAAATAATTGATAACAAAATAAGAAAAATATATTGAACTTCCTCACTAAGTAAATTGGCGTTACTTTTTATGAAATAATACATTCGTTTTAATGTAGTAAGCATCATTAAAGACAAACAATATTCACTCGAAAACTCATTGATTTTTGACTAAATAAAAATTACAGCAAAGGTCAAACGTGTAAAACATCATTTTTAGGCCTTATCAAGTTATCATTTATGTATGAAAGGATGCCGTTTGCTGATGTTTGACGAATAGGTATGTCAGTTGCCATTATTTTTAATAGCGAAGACAGCGCCATTACTTTCACGCGAGTCTTTGAGCGCGTCACGTTTGGCACTCTTTGATGTGATGCCACGGTGAAGGGGTCTAATGGTTGTCGCGGAGAAATGACTCAACGACGGTAAGGATGGCTACATCATCTTGGCTTATTGAAAACACAAGTGAAAAATTCAGATTGAAAAGCCTACGCCGAAGCGTTAACCACTCAGAGTGCCACTGTACTGCTGAGCTTGAGCCGTAAACATTATCTAAGAACCTATTTTGAAATCATTGCCGTTGAATAAAAAAAACTACACCGTAATGAATCCAGTAGTTCAGCCTGAGAATACAAACAAATACCTAAGCCCTAACTCCAAGCGCATGTGTAAAAAATAAAAGGTTAAAAAACTTAAACCCGACCACGGAGAAACAAACTAAAAAGTTAAAAACAAGGTAGAAAAATCGGGTATCATCGCCTTATTCCACAAGACAAGTCATTTGACATGTTAAATGTTCTTGTATATTTTTCTCTACTGAAATCTTCGGTTAGTTAACAACAATAACATTATAATTTAATTCAAATGCCGTAGTCGTGCGTTGTGGCATTAACTACTAACTTTAGTTTTCTTAGTTTTTAGGGTTCCGTACCCAAAGGGTGAAAACGGGACCCTATTACTGAGACTTCGCCGTCCGTCCGTCCGTCCGTCCGTCCGTCCGTCCGTCCGTCCGTCCGTCCGTCCGTCCGTCTGTCACCAGGCTGTATCTCAACAACGGTGATAGCTAGACAGTTGAAATTTTCACAGATGATGTATTTCTATTGCCGCTATAACAACAAATACTAAAAATAAAATAAAATAAATATTTAAGGGGGGCTCCCATACAACAAACTTGTTATAGATTATATATATGTATAGGTACGGAACCCTTCATGCGCGAGTCGGGCTCGCACTTGCCCAATTTTTTAATAACATGGTACCTATTTTGTGAAAAAACCAACCTATAATGTCAAGTTATCGAGAATAAAACGGACGCACAGCATTATTACACGGCTACACATCGTTATCATATTGATATGAAAAGAAGAGTTTTACTAGACTTACCTATTTTAGGTACTCAATCAGATGATGATGGCGATCTACCTAAAACTACGGAAATTTCGTTGTATAGTTGCAGTTTTTTATAATAGTCGACAACGCACGACTACGGCATTTGAATTAAATTATAATGTTATTGTTGTTAACTAACAGAAGATTTCAGTAGAGAAAAATATACAAGAACATTTAACATGTCAAATGACTTGTCTTGTGGAATAAGGCGATGATACCCGATTTTTCTACCTTGTTTTTAACTTTTTTGTTTGTTTCTCCGTGGTCGGGTTTAAGTTTTTTAACCTTTTATTTTATTTCAATATTTTCAGTTTTTACATGTGATGGAGTAAAGAATATGTAAGCTTAAAAAATGTCGCTGTATCGCTACATCCTCCTTCGAAGTCCGTTAAAAATGTGGCCTATGTCACACAATATACTCAGTCATCAAAATCTGTCGAGTTGGAACATACTTAACATAACTAAATACTCTTCCTTTTGACTTTAAGAGTACCACAGTCGGGCAAAACTAAGAATAATTTATACGAAATCGTTGAATACCAACGTCAAATTTCAGCCATCGAGACCAACCAGTAAGTACCTCTATCGCATTGTGGACCAGTAGACGACTGAAACCTTGTGATAGAAAACAAACGATAAAAAAAAAACAATTTCATACACATATTTTTTATTAAAGCAGTAACGTCTGCTAACGTAAACTAAATGTTTACAAATGAAGCGAAAATTGAAAAATTTAATGATTCGGACAGGATCCTGTCCGAATCGAATTTCATACACCTCTAATATTTTTACGCTAAAAGAGATTATTCGTTTGTATTTTTTTTTTTCAATGCAACAATATCTAAATATTAAATATACCTAATCACATCTTAACGACAATTATTTACATTTGATGACACAACATTTTCAGCAACTTAAAAAGCAAAACAGAAAAAACTGTTTGGAAATCCATATATATCACTACCGTCTTTTATGTCACCTATATCTCCTAGGTTACCTCAAAAGTTTCCCCGAGCTCCCCCGTCTTTTAACCATCGCCTGATGCGATGTCACCATCGCCTCCGTAGACTCAAAAGTTTCATGAGATCTGCCTTCTTGTTGCCGTTTCAGAACGTTGAATTTTTTTATGGCGGGGGGCTCCGCCCCCCGAGCCCCCCGTGTTTTAAGTCACCATCGCCTCCGCAGACTCAAAAGTTTCATAAGATCTGCTTTTTTGTTGCCGTTTTAGACCATTGTATTTTTTATGGCGGGGGGCTCCGCCCCCCGAAGCCTTCGTGTTTTATGTCGCCATCGCCTCCGTAGACTCAAAAGTTTCATAAGATCTGCCTTCTTGTTGCAGTTTCAGAACGTTGCATTTTTTTATGGCGGGGGGCTCCGCCCCCCGATCCCCCCGGTTTTTATGTCACCATCGCCTCTGTTGACTGTAAAATTTCATAAGATCTGCTTTCTTGTTGCCGTTTTAGAATGTTGTATTTTTTTAAGGCGGGGGGCTGCACCCACCGAACGCCGCTCCCATGTTTTATGTCACCATTTCCTCCGTTTACTCTAAAATTTCATAAGATCTGCCTTCTTGTTGCCGTTTCAGAACGTTGCATTTTTTTATGTCACCATCGCCTCCGTAGACTCAAAAGTTTCATAAAATTTGCTTCCTTATTGCCGTTATTATCTGGTTTCATTATTACTTTTCGGCTGGTACCTCTTTCATCAAATTGGTTCAGTACGTTACGCGTCTTCAATTCATATAAGATATTGGAATACGAATATAGTTGTAAGCAATGTAATCAACTACACCATAATTTTTTGAAGGCGGGTAAAAATATGGCCTACGCAATGTAAACCGTTATAACAAATCGAAGGACACGTTATTGATCAAAATCGGTTAAGTATTGTAAGCGCTATGCTAGAGCATACTTTAAGCAACCGATTGAGTAGTTCCAATCACCTTTCGTGGTCTTCTGCATCAGTTCCACTTGGTCAAATTATGCTTTCTGACAACACATACCTGAATCACTTTAGAAAATAATAAAGAAATTGTACTTGTAACTATTATATTTGCAGAGTTCCGTCGATTTCTGATGGATGCCATCATCAGATCTTTACCATATTTCTAAGAGATAATAACTGAAGTGTTAACTTTCCAACAAAAAAAGAATTTTTAAAATCTGTTGATTTTTTAATTTTTTTTCTGTAGAATTTTTACTCTCGCTCGTGCTCCTTTTTTGAAGTCTGTTAAAAATGTAGCCTATGTCACCCGGACTCTAATTACGAATTGATAGACACCTCAATCACTAAAATCGATTGAGTAGTTTTTGCGCTATGGTGGAACAAACTTACATATAAATATACATACATATTAGACTGCTAAACTTATAACCCTTCCTTTTGGCTTTGCCGTAGTCGGGTAAAAAGAGATGACTGATCAGCGCTCATCTAAGATCTTTGGACCTAGAAAAGTGTAAAAAGAAGCGTAGATTGGCTACTTATCTTAAAATGCAGATCATGCAGAATTTAGATCAGTTTTGGTTTACAGAGATCACCTTCTCCCAAACTGCTTAGTATTCCAACTGTTTCCTTTCATCAAGGTCCACAGATTGGGCTGAAGTATTACTTGTGTGAGGATCCGAGTCTCGCACTAGTTTTCTAGATAACAGTTCAGACTTCTCAAACAATAAGTAAAAAACCTTACCCTTTATACGCAAACGATGTCACGGGAACATAGTTTTATGGTATTAAAGATAGTGTACGTATTACATATATATGACAGTTTAATCCCGCCGGTTTTGCCCGCGCAGGTGTATCTTATTAGAGCGGGCTCCGGACAAAAACTACCCGGCCCGGATAAGTTAGCGCACAGTCAAACTATCAGTATTTTGACTTGCGCAAGTACAACCCTTCAACGAGGCATTAGACAATTAACATTGATCAGCAAAACAATCTTGGGCCAAACATTTTTAGTTGATACAATGGAGTTATTAACGAAATGCTTTATAGTTATACGAAAAATTGTTACACATGATTGCAATTTGTGCTGAGTTATATCAGCACAAATTACATGCACATTGCAAAATGTCCTTTTAAATATGAAGATATTAAGTATAGGTCTGGTATAGGTAAAGGTTCACATCACATCTATTTACTATTCACTAGTCACCAGTCAGTCCCTCAATACACAATAATTGTGTAGTCACTAGTCAGTCCCTCAATACACAATTATTGTCTAGTGAATACTTGAATAGTAACGCTGTCTATTGATCAGATGCGGCTATTCTAAAGAGACGCATTTTGCTTAGACGTCTTCTAGCACCGTATAATCTGGCACCTCATTCTAACATTATACCATTTTTAAATAAACAAAAATATAAAAAAGAACGTGTTTTTAATTATTTTGGTAACGTCACAAGCCATTATCTTCATAGAAACTATACTAATGAACCGTTTTTGAAGATTAAAAAAAAAGTCTGAAAACGGGTTTTCAGGTTATGGCGTCATCCGATAGAGGGTGCCCTGAAACGGACTGAAAACATGTTTCAGGCACCTGAAAACGACTGCAACTTGGGTGAAATTTCGACCTTTAGATATGTGATAGCTCTATAACTAACTTCTAAAACGGCCTGAAATGACTTTTCAGCCTGCTGAAAACGCCTCTAAAGCACTGAAATTGACGTTCAGTTTTTGACCTAACCTACCGGCGTAACAGTATTAAAAGAAAGCGTACCTAATGTAGGAAGATAAGATACTGTTTAGGATAAGCTGTCCGCAACTTGTCCGGACGTGTTATGAAATGTTTTTGCAAGGTGGGGCGAAAGTTTCATCTCATTTGGCGGCTTTTTACTGTAGAACTTGGCGGCAAGTCTGCGAGGGGACCAAACACGATTTTGATGTGGATATGAAGGTGGGAAGGTGTGGATTTTGTGTTGGTATTTGATAACATTGATAATTATACGATAACTTTGTAAAATAGAGCTTGACTCTGGTTCGTCGGTTGTAAAAATGTGTATTCATAAATCGCATACATTCTATTATATAGAGATGTATACATTTCTTTATTAACTATACAAAATTTGTACAAGCGTGATTATAATTTAAGATATCTATTGTATTATTTATTAGGTTACAAAAATGTATGTCGTGTTTGATTAAATTAGTGTCCAATTTGGCATTGGGAAGTAGGTTTACTCGAATTCGTACTCTACAAATTGTATGAATACATTGAGTCGAATCACATATACATACATTTGGTTGGTATAGGAACGCAATACGGATCTTAGTTTTTTTTAATAATATACCATTACTGTTAGCTGAGTATAACTGGTGCACTTGGATTGGAACCTTAATAAGCCAAACTTAAATCTATAAACTCTCTTCGATTTCCATCAATCCCGAACAATCTTAGCTATCAAATATCGCATAACCTTACATAAAATTGACACTTTGAACACAAAATGCCTATCAAATAAATACGATACAATCGTGTTTTTATCACATCACCTGTCCCCTAAAGCGTTATAATCGGCCTCACGAGGCCAGGACGACGGGGGGCCGGCGGGGGTCGGGGGCTCGACTACACCGAACTCGTAAAACTTATGAATTTATGGCAAAAAAACACGTAAGACATTGTCTGCGAATAACATTTTTTGTGACGTGAGAATTATTGGAGAGAGATTTTTCTTGTGATATTTTATTAAAGTGTGGGTAGTGGTGTAGTGTGTGATAATTGTATTTCTATGAAAACTTTACGATCTAAATCTTGTATCTTGATTTATAAACCTTCATATTACTACGCCACTAAAATGCTTTCTATGTCTGGTTTTCTAATATTGGGACTATGCCATAATAACAATTATAACAGTAATCTTCGTGCAACATAATATGAGGGCTCGAAGCACATATATTTTGTAGTTATGAAAAATAACTGGATGCCAGCTCAGGGCGGTATATAAATTATTAGCTAGCTGCACACGGCGCAACAAATCTCCAGCGGTAATAAGTGTCAAAATACACCAGCTAATTCTTTCGCGAGGTACCCTAACGAGACGCTCTATAAAACATGGCTTACGGCCGAGAGACACTGTAAGATAGACTGAAGCAAAACTATCCTATGTGTATAGCATGCGTTACTTAGGCTGCATTTAACCAAACTTTTATTCCAAGAATAACGCTTACTTTCGTATAGTACTTAATGCCAGAATCCCACATAAATTTGATATAACTATCCGAGGTGCCTTAATGAGATGCTCGATAAAATATGGTACGGTTGGAACGATAGGTAGTTGCTGGAAGATATACTCACACGCTACTATACAAGTATTTTCTGGAAACTCTTTGAGCAGATGTGGAAGAACAGATTCTCAGGGAGTTCCATTCATCACGCGTAGTCGGTTCTTTATAACTAGAATATATTTTTGCGCGCATCTTGCTGAACTGCCTATGTCATTGTCGAAAAACCAGCTTAAAGAGGAGAGTATAAAGCAAGGTCAAATATTATCTCTTCGCTGCGATCACCTGGAAATGGCTTTGCATAGTATGCCTCATGACACTTTCTGGCAGGTGCTAGCGAAATTCGAGTGTACAGTTAAGTTTTTGAGGCTATACGACGCGGTTGGCAGTGCAGCTGCCTACTGAGCCAACGGTCCCGGGTTCGAATATCAAATAATCAGCAAATATTTGAATGATGAACTCGAATATTTGATCCTGGGTCATAGATGTTTTCTATGTATTTAAATACGTACTTATCTATATATTTAAGTATCTATATCGTCGTCTAGTGCCGACAACAAAAGAGCTTATAGGGGAACTAGATCGATTTGTGTGTACGAATGAATTTGAAGCCACAAATAGCTCTCCTAGCGCCGCATAGCTTTCAGTACGCCGCTGCTTAACCCTCGTTAAAGCCATAAATTAGCAGAGACAACACCTTGTTAACTGGGATAATTAACGACGGAAAAATAACCGCTTTACAACTCCTTGCTTCCTGAATGGACTAGTAACTTGAAGCAACATTTTGTACGATTTTATTAAACGTAAATCTACCAGCTAAGCCTTTGAACACTCTTTTTAATGTTATGATATTCAGTAGTTGAATTCAATGTTATGTTTTTCCTCACCTATTGGTTAATTTAATTAAGATGGATTAAGAATCTAGTTCGCTTAACTGAAATAATATGCAGCCGCATACTTAACCACACCTAGCCGCAGGTCCTGGGTTTGAATCGTGGCCAGGACAAATATTTGTATGAGGAACTCAAGTGTAGACACTGTCAGTCGTCTCAGTCAATTTGTAAGTCCCATAAACAAACCCCGATTTTTTTTAATAGGGAGTAAAAAAAATACAGATAAATCAAAGCAATCATAAATTTAACCGATTTAATAATAGACCAAATTGGTCACACGGCTAATACAAAATTCTTTAGTATTCGATAAAACGTACATGGTGTGTATACAAAGGGATGGTGCCATCCGATAATGTTATTTTAAAGTTATAAGAAACTTTTAAACTGTTTAAAATAACGTGTTGGTAAAATGAGCAACTGCTCACTGCCTGCCGGCAGTAACCCACGCCCCATTACCCCGGGATCACCGGCGCTGCAGATACGGCGGTGAAAAGGTGAAGTAGATCGGAAAAGTCGGCGGTCATCGTCCGTTTGACCACCTGCGAGAATAAAGGTTATCGGGGAAGAGTCTCCCATACAAAAGTCCTTTTGATATGCCATTTAAGGCTCCTTATCCGTTCAAAAATGCTGATTGTTTTAGACATTTTTCTCTGTGATCAAACATGTTTCTTAAAATATTATCAATGTTACTAATGAGAACAGGGCTATTGCGATTTATTGGTATGTATTTGAAATTTGAAACTACAGTTTGAATTATTAATTCATAATTTTTGTTTCATAAAACCCGAAATTGACATAATTCACGCAGAAAACTGTTTTTTTCAACTTATTTTTGACTGCACGCAATAACAGCATTAAATAGCTATGTTACTAAATATATAGAACTCCGGGAAAAGTATTACTCATTGTAAATAGTGGCCATTGCTAAAGTAAACTTAAAGCGGCGATATTCAAGACATAAATATGTCATTTGTCTAATTTAGTCCCAAAAATGTGCCACGTTGAATTGTGATTATGTAAATCGATTGACGATCAAAAAGTAAATGAAAATACCAAAGATGGTGGTTGAAAATACCGAAATTCTATTTCTGAAGGTGTCCTATTTATTTCCATTGGGAGTCAGCGTAGCGTCTACGAGCGTAGCGCCGCTACGGCGTAGCAGCGTAGAGGGTTGTTTTCACAAACACGATGACTCGCCCAAACTACCCGAGGATGAGTAGAAACTATTTACCTGATGATAAGATGGATAACTTGATTTGTTTATGTTTCTTTATGATTATTTTCTGTTAAAACGCCAGTTTAATAACGTCAAATTGGCTCGTAGTGGCTCTGTGAACTGGGGATCACGCGATTATTTTTTGAAATTGCTGAAATATGTAATTTTTTACGTTTTTAACCTCCATCAGCTTGTCAGGGTTTTTTTTATGTATGTTCCCCGATTTTTAGATGACGGCTGGACTGATTTGGACAAAAACTGTTTTGTTTTAAAAAGCGTACTTGCTAGTTGATTCCATTATCATATAACATAACTTCGTTTCGTTGATGTCGGTTATAAATAAGAATAATTTTATTTTTTAAATGAAACTCATTCATCTTTTCCAAGTCCCAGTCGACTTTATATTGCTTCGCTTCTTAATAGACGTGTCTTAGTACAAACTCCGCGTCAGTTGCGTCCTTTTGCTGATGGAAGACAGAATGAAGGTGTTCTTTACCTCCCCTGGCCTGTCGGGGCTGTTTACACAAACAGGATGACTGGCTAAACCGTGTTTATTGCTGCGGAGGGCTTGTTTGAGAGAACGGCGTTATGCTTAAATTATATAATAAAAAAAAGAATTGTTTTGTCGATTTACACAAAGACGTCGACAATGGATGACAATTCGACACAAAGGTAAATTATGAAAGAAAAATGTATTGAGATCCACAGTAATATAAGCAGGACTCGAGCGTCGTAGGGTCGCAGGTTGCCTTACAAATTGGTTGAACAGGTAATTTGGAAACCACTTAATCGAAACATATTTATTTAAAGCCTTTCAAATATTATTGAATACAGAATAAAGATAGTTAAATTATTATTTTTGGCCAAGTTTGATTGAATCCCCGCGCGAACGAAGTTTCTTTTGTTTCGTAGTATTGCATAAGACCATCCATTAACATTGCGAACAGCGCCATAACGGCGGCGCTACACCGCTAACAGGTAACAGAGCCGACTGGAACTGGGATATAATACTCCGACTACGACCACCTTGTACCATTTCATTACAGCAATTAATTATAAAAACGCTTTAAACTCAAGAAAAATATTACAGGATAGGTTGAACATGTTTCGAACTCATATAGAGCTCTTTATCAGGGACAGCTATCAGTCCATGTCCAGCCAATTCTGAAGATTATAACGTGAGGTTAAACTATATCATTATATTTGTAAGATGTTCATTTTATACCTATGTCCACTTTTGAAATATAAAGTACTTTTTATGTTTGTTTATTGAATATATTTAAAAATAAAGTTATTATTCAAAGAATGATTTATTTTATTCACAAATTCTTTGATTGTATAATTTTATGTGTGTGCGCGGCCTCAGCACGTCAATATTACTATTATTGGTGTAAAGGTCGCTGGTAACCAAGTAATGTAAGCAGTAGCGGAGCAGTGGCACGCCACCTTTCTTTAGTAGCCTTCAAATCTGTTATTATATATTAAATTATTAATGTCTAAGTATAGTACCCAGGTACGAATAGTACACCGTGTAACGTATGTCGTCCGCCTGCCGCGATAATTCGCTGTAAAAATATTCGGCGGCCATTACTGCGATCCGGCTATCGTACTGCTCGCGGCGTAATGCGCGCCCGCGACTCGACAGACGGGCGACTTTTTACTGCGATTCTGTAATTCGCTGTACATTCGGCGGCCATTATGCGATCCGCAGAAGGGCGATGATGTCAAGTCTAACAATAAAAATTTCAAAATTCTTTATTTCATAAAACACACTAGTCTATGATCTAAGGTTATGGAGCCACCCGGTAAGCAAACAAGCTCGTGTTCCCTTCCTTTCGGTTTCTGCTGGATTAGGCTGGACGAAGATAGTTCACTTCAGCCGAATTCGACGATAAAAAAGAATTAAAAAAATATCGGACAGCTTCACACAAATCGATCTAGTCCCAGTAAGCTCTATGGTTGTATTATGGACAATAGACGACGATAAATATACTTATATTGATAAACAGTTAACGATAAACAGTTCTGCGATACTTGTATTCAACAGCTTTCGTCGAGAGATAGTTCTAGTTATGAAGCTACACAAATGACCGCTGTGTGTTTGGGAAAGTGTATTAAATTACGCTCAAGTTAACATCACAATTCAACTCATAGTTACACATATGTAGGTACTCGTTTACAATACAACAATATAACAATTCTTTATTGCACACCAACGAGAAAAATATTACAATCGAAACCTTAATTTATAAATCGTATAATTATTAGACACTTTGGAGTTGAACAGTTTCCAGAAAGCCATAATCAAAAACCTGCATATTTATCAGTCGTCATGTTACGGCAATTTTTTCAAGTGTCTTTTCACTTCATAGTCGCTCATAATTACTTTGTTTTATCTTACAATTACTTACCGAATTATAGTATAGGTGTAATTTCTGCCGACTATTAGTCGCAATCGCACACAAAAATCGCTAGTATACCCTTCCATCCTCAGATTGTATTATTTACGACGCAGGTAGTTTGGGCGGCCGCCAGCGATGGTAAGATTTCACCTCCCGTATTTCAGAGCAGTAATGGTTTAAGCGATACAGGAAGGTTTCGCATGCATTTTCACATTTTCTTTTTAAACCGTGCTTTTGCGACTTTTGTGATTTACGGCTTTGAGTTAAATTGTTTTACGACAGCGCGATTTGTCTGCGGAGATGTTACTGTTGTTTTTTATCGGTGACGTGGAAATTACGTCATGATTATCTTGCTGCGTCAGAGACGACGATTGTTTGAATACATGAACCTAATTGTCTATTTAGAAATGGTCTAAAAAAACTATAAGTTTATACAAGTACCCATTGGCCAAACTTAAGTGGCAGTGGGCGGGGCACTTTGCTCGTAGAGCCGATGGCCGTTAGGGCAGAAAGTTTCTTGAGTGGCGACCGCGGACCGGAACACAAAGCGGTGGCGAAGGCCCGCAACAAGGTGGTCCAACGATCTTTAGGAAATTGGATGAGGGCGGCGCAAGACCGATCGTTGTGGAGAACTTTGGGGAAGCCTTTCTCCAGCCGTGGACGTCTGTCGGCTGATATGATGATGATTGTCCCATTGTTATGTAGTATAAGACTCGTAAATAAGCGTTGTTTATAAGTATTTGCGTTACGTTTTATTTTTACTTATTGCAAATATTATTTAGGAAGTTAAAATTATCTTTCATCACGAATAGGTATATGGAGTATTAATAATTGCTTAATTTAACTCAAATGCCAAACAGAAACGTCTAAAAAAAATTCATACAATATGGTCAACATGTTAAATAGTTATTAAGTACTCGTAAATTCACGAAATTTTATGCATTTTTTTAAATAATAATTACACCGACAAAAGGTTACATTAGATATGAACCATTTACGGTAATTTCGCACTATTTAGAAATACAGCAACAAATACAAATACTCCTTATTTTACACCGCAAACAAACAAAAACATGTGCGATACGATAAAAACAAACAGAGGTAGACAACAAGCCGTCTTATCGCTAAATAGCGATCTCTTCTAGGCAACTTCTGGGTAGCGGCGACTTGGGGATTTGGGTATTCAATAAACATCATTTAATACATATTTCACTGCCAGCAATGCGGCAATCCCAAATGTCAATCCACGCTCGTCCATATCATAATCGCCAAATAAGCGTCGCCATTGTCGCGCTTGCGCAACACACCGCTGCCCACATGCGCAAGAGCTTCGCAAACCAAAACCAACATAATCCCACACTAATAAGGTCTTTTCACGTAATTAGTGGTATATGGATTGGCTTTTTTACAAATCGGTTATGCCTAAATCACTGCATTATGTATTAAGTAACCAAGGTGTCATTTGAATATTTCTGCAATTTCGAAGATTGATCAGCCATCAAAAGATGGCACATATTTCTTAATATTCTGTTTATTAGTTGTTTGCCCGTAAAGTCTTTAATAAGGTTATCTTTTTTGGCGACTAATTTGAATACAACCTTTCAGCATGGGCCAACTCATACAATCTTAGCGAGTAAATGAATGAATCAATTCGAAATGATGTATCCCGGGGTCGGATACCGGTATTCGATTTCGGTATTTCGCTTATTATTACACATTTCTATACTTTAGGGAGCTAATTTCAAAGTTCTTTATCAATGCCTAAATTCTATTAGCACTTGAAATAAAACCCGAAATTAGAAAGATATTTCAATTTTATACTATAATACCGGTAACGATCCCTGAATAACATAATATAAATAACATTATATAATAAACTACACAAATACACGTTAAGGCATTTCATAGCGCTTAAAATTGACAGTGATATGCAATTTTCTCAAGTTATTATAGTATGAGTACCTACTTGCATGGCTTTTATAGTCTTTAAAATTCTCAAACCTTTTACTTTATCGTTCATTTTTAAGAAAGCCTTTTTAAGTGACAGCCACTAGTATTAATTAACGATGTTGAACGTGTTTTACACCTTTTATTCAAAAGGTATCCCCTTTCGCCCTCCCTAAAACTCCAAATGAAAAAGTAAGTTTATAACTTTCAACGATTTTTCGTCAATCCTGCCGTCTGGAGTGCTAATTAATTTTACAACTTGCTTAAAGGAAAAGGTTTGAAAAAGTGCTTTATTTCTTTGGAAAGTGGCTCCGAATGTTTAGAGCTGTAGAATTTAGTCTTACAAAACACGGTGGCGGTCTTGAGTTTGGCGGGGTTTGAAAATCTATAATGTGCAGGCAGATACTTGAAGTAAGTAAAAAAAAAATGGCACGCTTTTATTGCCCTATGAATTTTCTTACACAAACGCCAATCGCTCATCAAGAGTAATAAAATGAGCCCAAACCGCGATGGGTTTGTCTTGTGCTGTTTATGAGTTGCTAAGGCCACCTTCCGTATCCATCATGAGATCAGCTCCAAGATAGGTACTAAATTTTTGTATTGTCACGTGATTATATTTACATGACAAGTTTCATTTCGATATGACATTTGGAAGTAGGTTAAAATTGACTTCCAAGATTTGATTACACTTTTACCTTGTTTATTCAATAATAAACAAACTTAGCGTAGTGTAGTTACTCTAGTTACTTGTTCATCCTGTAACTCTCTCTCTCGCCGAAACCAGTGATGCCGGCGACTCGGGTGGCCGTCGGACCTGCGCACGCGCCGGCCACGTGCGCGACAGCCATAGCGCACCAATGTCAATCGACCAATGTGCGTCTCCATTCACACGCGATACTTATTTTTTAATATTATACGTCAGAAATTGAAAATGAAGGGATACATTTCAGCATTATGTTCATTATGTTAAATTTGAACAAATCAAGATGACAGAGTGGCATAGTAGTGACTAAATTATTCTTGGATAAGCCAGAGCGGATTTTTATGTAGCTTTTCTGCAAGAATCATTGGCAAAGATGTAGTGGCAGGAATCGGATCCCATCAACACCATACCACTGATTGTATTGCTCGATAACAATCAATTAATGGGCGTTAAGGTGGTCCAAAAAATGACAGTTCCCAATTTTCTTTTTCCACGAGGTCCTTCTTTTTTGTCTAGAACATACAAAAATAAGGCACCTACTTTCATATCAACTAATATTTTTTTTATTTAATGCGTCTCAACGAGCTTTATTTGTATAAAAAATGTCTTGAAATCTCTCTTAATCTTTCAGCTCGCACTACCGTGCCCCGCCAATAGACGAGCCAAGCGAAGTGCCTTTTGTCGAAGCGTTAAAATATTTTCGTCGACGAACTGAAGACAGTAAGTGAGTGTTCAGAAATGCATTTTATATGAACATTCGAAATACTGTCCACTGCAACAATCCACTCGATTGCTGCAACCAGTAAGTCATCTTCGAAAAAAATGATTTTTAGTACATAATAATAGATTTCTACTTGACAAATCAAAATATGCCTTGTGGAGATTTTTCTCAGTACATAGTTGGACCTCCTTATGAGCGTCTCAATTCATACTGAGCTTCCGCTACTCGATCGATCATACTATTTGTATAATAACTTTAGATTTGTACGAACACTTTAATCAAATCTAATTCATATTGCTATTTAAGCCAAAAATAAAGCATTAAAAAAAAATACAAATTTATGGGTTATACAACACAAAAAAAACTAAACTATTCTTAAAAAATATTATTAAACTTAAGACCCCTCGGGAAACGGGGTAGGGTGCCCTATGTGCCCATGACGCAGACAGCATTCCCGCGCTGTACGGCTATGGAAAGCCTTTATTGCTATTCAATAATATTGATCTTACAAGATCAAATTACATTAAAGTACCTAAAAACATATTTCGTGTGATAATGGAAACATTTTTGTCACCCAAAGAGAATGGTCTATCGCAGAGATTTACTTCTTTTATATTAATTCTTAATTTATTTATACGATAGCCGCGGGTCAAGGTGAGCGTGGATGGTGTGTGAGAGCTTCGTCGCTCAAATGATGAAAAGGCGTATGTGCTATTAAAACATTTATAGAGTTACACCCTTTTTCAAATTGAATGACAGATTAGCCTTGGAACTAGGGTTGAGAATGTCAAGTTGATAGATTAAAAGTCATGGTAATGAATTAGAAAAAAATATCTGTCGATAGATAGTTAATTATTTTTGACTTTGAACATTCAGGTATTAATCAATAAATAATAATGTCAATACAAACCTATTGTTAGAAGTTTAGAACATGCATTAAGCATGCTTAGTTATTATTATTTATTGCTCACCTTATTTGTCGAAGTTTTTTATCGATTCTTTACTGTTATTTCTTACATTTAGCGTAATATTAGTGTGGTAATAGTATAGATAGGTTTGCAATATTATAAATTAGAAACTGTACCGTTTCGTCTTAATTATTAAGTAAGTCCTTTTACATTTATCTCTCGTAATACTTAAGTGACGGAATATTAAAGAAGGCAATTAAATATAATGTTAAAAGTTCACACTAAAAGGGTCATCGTCAGTTCAAAAAACAAAATTCGTCCCTTCGGTGGTCAAAAGTTAAGAGCTTGTATGAATCTAGGTTATGTTGCTATTACATCGGATTGTAGAAGAGGGAACGTTCTTTATTCTCACAGGCATTTAATCAGAAAATTAGGCCCTGGAATCCTTAATTTCACAAATTTCCACCGGAAAGACACGCACCTAAATCTGACAATGACCCAAATAATATTTGCAATGCTAGTAACTACGTTTTAACTACAAAGACAGTGTAATAATAACCAAGTGATTAAATTACAAATGTGGTTCAAAGATCGACCTCAGCACCTGAAGGCTGATCAGAGGATCATAGGTAATCTGACACACCTTATCATGAGTTCACGTGAACGTACTCGCGAGCGACAGCGTAAACGATTCGCATGGAGAATAAATACTACAGCGCCCATAGCGGTTACTTTATAGAACTACAAGTCTCCATACAAATCTTTGACGCAGTCGCTAGCGAGCACAGTCATTGTAAACTCGTGGTAAGGGTGCTGTAAATGTCATCATCGGCACTAATGCACGGTTAATAACTTGTACAGTGTAAGGTGGAAGTACTAGTACTCGACATTGCAAGGGATATTTATTTTATGTTTCGTAATAGTACGTTAATTTACACGTCTATCGCAAATTTATTCATCCCTTATGAGAGGTATGACTTTTACCTTTATAAATGGTATTTATATCATATAATGATCATATAAAAAAATCTCGTAATGTAATGAAATGTAAGTCAATAGGATTGTCCCAGTACATGTCACGTGCTTTTGCAGGCAGTCAGGTTGTATATTTTATTATTTTGCGTGTGAAATTCGATAGCTACAAACATTTCTCATGTATTCATTCTATTTGCTATGAAAGTAACGGTAATCTTATCTTATTTATCGCAGTTGAATGTATGGTGACGCGTATTATTTAGTACCGCGTCGAGTAGTAGTACTTCCACCTTACCTGTACGTACACTGGCGATCATGTCTTGATGATCCGATTCCGATCCGATCCGAAATTTAAACATGTATCTTGTTCGCTCTTGTTGCAATTACAATTGCAGAAGCTTAAGAACTTGACTGTTGAGTTACAATTGTGTTCTTAAGCTTCTGCACAAAACGAGGAACGTTTTCGAGAACGGCACAACTCTAGTCGTGAGAAAAAAAGGACATGGCCATTTGTCTGAATAGGATTTTTTTTACGTATTAGTTAATACGTAAAATTAAGCATGCTTAGAAAATTCTTTATTCAAAGATTAACGAAAGACCTTCATTTTTGCCTTGATTGATAATAGTGATGTTTGTGCTCCCAAAACAGGTGTCGGCCTCTCTCCGCTGATGAGCTCGGATCTAAAGCCATCAAAGTCACATTAAAGTTCTATCAAAATGCGTAACCTTGATCAAATAAGGTCGTTTAACTCGTACTTTATTGCTGTATCGTGATTATTCCGAGATATCGTATGCCACTTAACGATAAAGGTTAATTAGTTGAGATTATACACAAAGTTGGTCTTTATGTCTACATACATTGTATGCTTTCAGCGATTATAAAGATTGGATATTAATATCGAAAGGCGATTAGTGCTGATTATGCTCGTAGTAACGAAGGTATTTTGTAGGATGGTTATGTAAAATTACTCCGAAGTTCAGATGGTCTTTTCTTAATTCACAAGATTCGTAATATGTGAGATTTATTTCATCAGAGCATTTAAATAAAACATTGTACAAATAAAAAACCCGTCCAGATTTAACATATTCAACATAATAAACATTAAACATAATATGAAGCTGGGCTGGGATTCCACTGGGCACTTAAAAGGTGAAAGTGAAGACATTATAATAATATGTTTAGTTAGTATCGGCATTTGAGTATGCCGAATATAACATTTGAATTGTATTATTCTTACTAAAAATGATTAATTGATGTCATTTGACGTTTCTCCCAAATCGTATTCGAGCCGCCTATATTAACTGTCAAATCTAAACAATTTACTTATTAATAATTATATACCTAGCCTAACCTATCTTTAGAAGAGCATTAACGTTTTGCGACATTATAATATGAGAAATTCTGTTGGACGGTTGCTACGCTACCTAGTTGTTGTTATTCGTAAGACTGTACAATCAACCGTCAACCATCTGAATAAAATATCATAAAATACTACTGCGACTCTGATTTAACCATAAGGTCATGGCCCAGAACGCCAAATTTTCTGTTCCTAAATTGAACGGGCTTGAGGATTACTCGTCATGGAAATTCGCAATAAAAATGTTACTACTTCGAGAAAATGTTTCAAATTTACGTCAACGCTACCTAAAACAGATGATTCTGGAGAACATGAGAAGGATCAAGAGGCATTTACTATTATTTGTCTGCACTTGGAGTCCCATCTCTACCCGTACGTACAGAATTTGACATTTGCTAAGGAAGTGTGGGACGCGCTAGCAGGAATTTTCGAGGATAAAGGGATCAATAGGCGAATAAGTCTTATGAATTCACTTTTAGATGAGCACTTGGAAAAGCATAATTCGATGCATGAGTATATGGCGGCTGTCATGAGTCACGCTCAGAAACTGAAGGAGATTAACCAGAGTTTCGACGATGATTTGATTGCTGTGGTACTTTTACGGGGTTTGCCTGATGAATACAGACCGTTACGTATGGCTTTAGAGCACTCAGGAATGAAACTCACCTCGGAAAACGTTCGGCAAAAGCTTCTACAAGAAGACTCCAGTCAGAGCTCTTCTAATGATTCCTCGAATGGTAATTCTGCGTTAGTGGCATGGAAACAATCTCAGCGTTCAGTACAAAACTTCAAATGTTTTAAATGTGGCAAGAAAGGTCACAAGAAATATGACTGCCCGAAGTTGATTAAGGATTTAGACGGAGAAGGCATATCAACGGTTTCTACGAAGTTGAAGAAAGTTGCTTTATGCAGTTCACTGTCGGTACACGAGTCCTTCAACCCCTCGGCGTGATATTTGGATACTTAGTGGAGCTTCGCATCACATAAGTTTAAAAAAAAAAACATTAGTTTAGAGACTGTACTGTTACTGATAAGAATGTTGTGACATGTGCGAATGATGACAAGATGACAAGCATAGGTAAGGGCAATATTCTAATAAATTTAAAAGGATTCATGGTTTAAATTTCAAAGGAGTTTTGTTTCAATACAAGACTGTTCCTTTGTACTGAAATTAAAAGTTAATCTATTGTCCATATCTAAGTTGGTTCAGAATGGTTGGAAAGTGATATTTTGATTCTAATGGTTGTAAGATGTTTCACCAGTCGATAGGCTAAGTTATGAGTAAGCTTGTGGTTACTGCTAGTGAAGTCTCTGGTATATCTATGATTTGGATGACTGTTTTCCTATTGTAGAAGGGGCTTCGGCTACGGTTCAAGCTGAGGACTCATTGTTACTTTAGCCAGGACAGCTTGGGCATGTAAATCAGACTGATTTATGCAAGCTTCCGGACATCGAAGTTGGAGGAATAAGGGTAATGGAGCTGTGTGTCACTTGTTTGTCAAGAGGAAAGGCACATGGATTACCTTTTCCAAAGGGTGAAGCAGGACGAGACGTTGTCTTTACTGAAGATTCTGCCATAAAGGGGCGGAATCAGGTTCAGTGGGAAAAGACACATCTGTGAAGAATGCAGGTCTATGGGAGTTGGATCATTTTTCTAAGGCAGTTTCATCGACGTCTGTGACCGAAGATTCATATGTAGTTACCATAGAGGATGCGGAGAGTTCGAAGGCAGCTGCTGGTGCATTAGCATGTTTGGAAGCTGAGTTTGTTCCTCCGGAATTTTATTAAGCTTCTAGGACTGAATCCGGCAGTCAAGTACAGGATGAGAAAGCAAGGAAATCTGTTGTGCAAAACGAGGCAGAACCTAGATATTCCTTAAGGAATTGGTTACGTGGCGCACAGAGCGGATTAAACTGCTATGATGGTGTCTGCAAAATAAGAGAAGATCCACGATCCCACCAGAAAGTTTTGCGGAGACCGTTTATGAAAACGTCTATATGCAACAAGGTTTCATTGGAGACGGTCAAAAGCAAAAACTTTGTTGAGCGGAAGAGTAAATGATGTTTTATTGTCAATGTCATTTAAACGTTCAAAGATTGATAGATGTTTATATTTTAAAGTATATATATTTTTATATGTCTTTATATTAGACGGCTTTATCGTATTTTGTAAAGGATATTCGTGCAAAGATAGAATTGCAGGACGGCTTAAGGAAATACTTCCAAATGAAGAATTTAGAGGAAGCTTGGCAATGTCTCTGCATAAGTGCGAATGGAGTACAGAAGGTACGATTTTCTTGCTTCAGAGGAAGTTTATTGATGCTTTACTTAATGGAGTATGGATCAGTGTAAACCAGCAAAAAAAAAAAAAAACCCGGCTTGAACTGGATCTACGTTATGTTTTGGCAGAGGGGGTGGTGATGGTAATGAACTGAACCGCCATGAACAACTGCGATACCAGTCTTCGGTAGATGATTTGTATATCGAAAGACGAATGGAGACTTTAATCATTAATTTATTACAGGTTGACAGTGACTGGGGCGCCGACTAATAGAAAGTCATATTCAGGATACATGTTTAAACCTGGACCAAATTTGATATCCTGGGAGTGCAGAAAGCAATATTGTGTGGCTTTATATCTGACAGAAGCCGAATACGTTGCGCTGTCTGAAGCATCCAAGGAAGCTGTATACCTACAGAGGTTAGTCAGCTATATTGTCAAAAATATGGGCACAACGAGCGTCAAGCTGTTTGTGGACAATCAGAGTGCCGCGTAACGTTGGCTAATAATCCTGTTTCTCACCTACGGTTGGTATAACTTCGTTCGTCAATGCATCAATGATTAGTTGATTCAGCTACAGTATGTCTGGACTGAAGATAACATAGCTGATATCTTGACTAAGCCATTGCCCCGTGTTAAGTTTGAAAGGTGTGTGTCTGGTTTAGGTTTAGTTTGGACTGCTTGATGCTGTATGGTATTAGTTAGGATGTTGAATGGTTGCTTGAGAGGAAGTGTTGGACGGTTGCTACGCTACCTAGTTGTTGTTATTCGTAAGACTGTACAATCAACCGTCAACCATCTGAATAAAATATCATAAAATACTACTGCGACTCTGATTTAACCATCAAATTCTAATACCATTAATCTTGATTCTAATGTAATTAAAATTCACAACAATAAACACTCTATTCAACTGCAATAGGCTTCAAAAATATTTGACAACATTTACAATACTCAATCACAACTTAAAATATTATTACTAGCGAAATACCAACTTAATCTATAGTCACTATATGATTTGAAATTGTCTGTCTACATTTAAATTGATCATAACTAAGTTTAATACACCAGCTTCAACGGAATCTCGATCGTAGGCCTACGGTTTATGGTTTATATTGAAGTGCGGGTGGTGTCCACGTGGTTACAGGTTGTAGTTTGACATTTAGACGCGTCCACGTGCAAATGTCAGGCTTTCACGCGCGTGCGCGGCATTCGAGGAATTTGTGGTTGTATCAAACACTAATGTTCAACCTGCATTTTATCATCATCATCCATCATTGGCCTTTACGGCTGTAAAATATTATTAAAAACAAACGTGTAAAGTGCGACACCCTATTTGTATAAAAAAAAATAGACACTATGATTTCTTATAATTTTATTTGCTATGAAATAAATAGTAATATTTTTGCTTCACCATCGGAGGCCGAAAAATGTAATATGGTGTCGTGAAAATTTAGGGGCGGAGTCTGAACAGCAGTAGTTAGTAAACTCATTTAAGCTGACTAAACATTATTATTTATTTATTATATATTTATGAATTGATGTCTTTAAAATAATGTTTTTGAAGCTACGTTTGTCTAAAAATAAAACAAATGTGTGTAATTATTTTGATGCAAGTATTGAATTATTTTGTTGAATAAGTACCTATCAACTTTATAGCAAATCTGCGCGTTTAGTACAACTATGTTTCGCAACGTCGCCCGACAAAGCGCTACCCGTCACCCTCTCATATTACTGCACAGAAAGAGACAGCCAATCATCTGACGCGAGATATAGTCGCTTGTGACAGTTGCGCTAGAGGCGTAGCGACCCAAAATGAGTCTTGGCCTCCGACACAAGAGCTCGCCACTTTACCCGATCCTGCGTAATCTCTCGCCAGTTTGTGGCTCCGAGCTCACGCAGATCCTTCTCTACCAGATCTATCCTAAATATTATCTCTTCACCTTTACGTTTACAAAAACGCTAAGAACAAATAAAAATACAGTCAGTAAGCCAATTATTTCGCCAAATTTTATTTATTATTATGCAAAATATTCGCCATGGCCAACAAATCCTTTTTAAACTGGCTCATCGATCGCTAAAATTAGATTGTTTTGACATTAAACTATCGTACTAGTTGTTGCTATACCGATTTCGGCCGAATAGCTAGTTATGTTTCACCAAACACCGCCAATTTATAAAAAGGTAACCAAATATAGACCTAATAGTAAATCCATACAAATTCTTGTCTGCTTTTGAACCTAAGTGCTACTGTTACCCGCAAAAATAAGTTTGTGAGTCATATTGATTATTTATTTATTTAAAGCTATGTATCGTAAAATATCTGTTCAGAAAGTCACGAATGAATAAGACATACGGTTTAAGCCATAATCGTCCTTATGTGAACTCGGCAAGAGCTTCGGCGAATGTTTTATATCGTATTGTTTTGTATAATCAATAGATCAATTAAGTTTGATTGTTGCTCGTATGAGTACGAAATAGTTTTTACAAAATAATGGTTTCGCTATAAACGAATTTGGTTCGTTATGCGATTTCTTTCTCAACAGTGCAGCAATATTGCTAAGGTATTTGACATTGACAGTCATCTAGCAACGCACTTGTAACTCCTCCGGTGTTTTTTTAATGTCATAGGGGCAAACGAGCAAACGGATTGCCTGTAGGTTTACAGTCACCATCAGACATATCGCGGCAAATAATGCGTTCATAAATATCTGAACACGCGCTCTAACGTCTTAACAATAAGAGTCGTCGTCCAGAATAGCGACATATAAGGGTCGGGACCAAAAAGTTGGATGAAATTAAGTCGTAGTTCGCGAGGAATTAAAAACAATTGAGAAAGTTCCGTTGTGCGACAAAAAATAACGATACAATAAGGAACCTTAAAATAGAACATTAAGGTACATTATTGAAAGGTTAACTGTCGTCGCACAATGGAGACTTTGACACTAATATTATTGAGTGAGTTAAGGGTGAGTTAACGTTGCAAACTTTTTGGTCTTCACCCATAATGGGAGACGGTAATCGCTTTCCATAAAGCGACTCGTCTGCTCGTTTGACTTCTATACATATAATAGTATATTACTACAGACGCCGGAAAATAAGGGCTTGCCGGGTGAGTATTACCTATTTGCATTCAAGAATTTATAAATTATAAGCATATAGCATGACATAAGTTTAAAAATGATTGATAATTGTTATTTATATTTTAATTTTACTGTTTTGACCATATTTGTACATATATTATAATGTTGGTACTATTGATGCACATTGGTTTGGATGCCTTTAACTGTAAATATAAAAGATTAGCATAATAATTATTCCTTCCTACCCATTTATATACAATTGCATGCTGTATGAAGACAGCCGAAAAAGGTGGAACTTCAACGTAATATTAAGACTTAGTTACATAACCCTTTTTCTGCAATAAACATTATCTTATCTTATCTATAGGTAATACCACGGTAATACTCACAGGGATAGGATAGGAAACGACGTCGGCAAGCCCTTTTGACAGCTAGGCATGTATAGTGCTTTTCTCAAACATATGCAATGAAATAAAAAATCCACCACACAAAAAATATAATTCAGCCGTTTAGCCTGTTTATGATGCAGACGTCATTTAAAAAAAATACTTCCCGGCTTAGGCCTTCAATTTTGAATGAAACTCCTTTACGGCTCCCTCGCTTTGTCGTTTGTTCTCGACATTTCATTGCACGTTTGAGAAAATATATTTTGTAATGTAATGTGCTTAATGCACCTAATTGTAAGTTGCAAATTTATTTTAAATAAACTTTGGCTTCAAGCTTCCACGTTCACGTGTTAAAAAAATGGTGCTAGTTAAGCGAGAGAAATAAAAAATGCTTCCGGGATAAATTATTTTTGAAAATATTTCTTTTTTTTAATAATTTAGTACCTAGTTCTCCAAATAGAAACAAAAAATCTAGTTTTACCTTCCCTAGGGTAATGGCAGAGTGGAGCGTGTGAACAGAGCAACCTTGACACCCGGCAAATGTATGCAGGAAATAACCTTTTGTCAAATTTATACGCTTCTTCTAATTGACCAGACTTGAATTATTAAATATCACTCGGAGGGTTAAGGTGTGTTATACGATTGGCAAATTTACTATAATGTTATTTGAAAATTGGAAGTAGTTTTTAATAGTTTGACAATTTTAATCGTTTTTTTCTCTATAATAATATGTAGGTACATAATGTACTTACTGAAGGAAAAACTATTGATTTGAATGTTTCAGTTAAAGCAAAAATTTAAAAATTTAATGACTCGACTGGGACATTACCATTTTATTGCTTCAATATACAACCATTTGGTTTACACTAGCAGGCGTTAGGTACTACTTTAGCTAATACAACGTGCAAAAAAAATTGAATAAAAAAGTTTCCGATAAAAAAATCATATTTTTTTAGAATACTCAATAATAATTTAGAAAGAAATCTAGAGGTACCTTATTTAAACTTTAACACTGACGTTTAAAATCGTCTAAAAAAGCAATAGCACAGTTAATACCAACAACTTTTTAATACAATTAAATTCGTAGTGTTCGTATTCGTAGTTGCCAAACTAGTTTGTAGTACCTGCCTTCTGAGCCGGCGGTCCTGGGTTCAAATCCCGGCACATATTTGTGCGATGAACTCGAATATTTGTTTCTTTATACTATGTATATCGTCGTCTAGTACTCATAGTTCAAGCTTTGCTTAGTTTGGGATTAGGTTGATTTGTGTAAGACTGTCCCTTATTTTATTTTTTTCATTCTTTTACGACATCTAAGTGAGCAGTGTGGCTGGATCCTAACAAAAAGCGATGGGCCTCAGACCCCGTTCACCTTATAACCGGCGATTAAGTATATGGTCTATCTGCCGGCTTATTATTATAATTCATGATTTATGCCACACATCAGCATCCGTTTATTGCACCAGCGCTTGATAAATTACCTAAACACGGTTCAAAGTGAGAATAATTATTATTTATGTTAGTTTGAGATCACTTTGCGTGTAGGCATAATGTATGTGTAATCACTGCACTGTAAAGGTACTAGGCAATTTTAAGCCACGTACCTACGATTATTTACTTATTAGTCTTTAAATAAATAATAAATAAATATCGGACAACCTCACACAAATCGATCTAGTCCCAAATTAAACTCAAGAAGGCTTGTGTTATGGGTACTAGACGACGATATACGTACTTATATAGATAAATATATACTTAAATACATAGAACAACACAAATATTTGCCCCGGCCGGGATTCGAACCCGGGACCGCCGGCTCAGTAGGCAGGTGTCTACAAACCGAGCCAAACGCGTCGTCAAAACTGCTTGCTGCTTTATAGCAAGTGGAAAGAAGTGTTGTCTGCCCAACCTTATAGAAAAAGGATTCTTAGGATTTTGTAATCATCGGTAACTTATTTCCCTGTGATTAAAGATTCCTTTTCTTTTACTGTTGGCTGTATGGGATGAGTGCGAACTGGCCATTAGTCGGCTCGTAGGGAGGAAAATCAATGTAGATTTGCTATCTTTTCTATATCAATGTGGTCAACTAGTGACCTTAACTGCTCTGTTATTGTTACTAATTTTGATAATTTCAATATTCTAATATCAGTTATTAAAAATTTAGGGGTCGAGTATATTAATTGATTTATGATAATTTTTATAATATCAGTTCATAATCGAGTGTCGAAGTTTAAAAATAACTAAAAGTAAAATTAATTACTTACCTACAACAGGTTACCATTGAATTAGTCTTAACTGACAAGTCATAATAATATATTAATATTATTATAAACATATTATTTTAACAATTCATAATATCACACACACGAGGTGTAAAAAAACATATCAATTAAGCTTTGATGAACCGTGAAATAGGTTCAATGACAGTAATTTCAATACAAACGAACTGGGAAAATTACGAAATGGGAAATGGGCGAACCCGGAAAATGTCGAATAGGGAAATGGACGAGACGGAAAAATGACAAACTGGGAAATGGACGAACGGGGACCGAGTAGGTAGACGAACGGGGAAATGGACGAAGGGTGCAGAATTGAACTGAAAACGTTTCACAAATCGCTTGCGTATGCGCTCGTATCGTATTCAATACTAAATATGTATTGTAAAATTGGTAAAAATGAAATGTCTGTCATTGAAGATAAAGCATATACGTGAAATAGGCCTTTTTGATGTCACTGAATCGGAAGTTTTATTTTTTACTTTTTGTATGCTAATAGGTATGTATGTATGTGTAATTGTGCTTTCGCCACGCCTAAACGGCTGTACCGATTTCAAATATTTTTGGTATACTTAGGTACGGGTAGCTAGGATGGTTATAAGATACTACGGAGAAGCCAAAAAGATGGTTATGACATTTTCTTCCACGCAGACGTAGTTCATGAACATTTGCAAGTACTTAATATAATTTTTCAACAATTTAGTAGTTAATATTATAAAGTTTTGTCCTAGTCACGTGTATTTTGCATATCTTGCAGGAATTGTGCAGTTTTCTGGATTATGTCACTCTCCATATATCCGCTTATTGTAACTTTAAAATGTCACGTAAAACTGCTGTTTTGAAGACAGATCGACGAACCATCGAAGATGCATTTGTATTTATGCCTGGTCCGATAAATGTGCCCTCATGCCCTGTCTGTTGCATTAATGCAATCATTATTGTTACTGCAATTTTTTTTTTTTATTAAAAAACAGACGCTGGAAAGTTTCTTGGCCCTTCTCATTAAGCGTCATATTTTAAGCACTAATAAAATCTAACAAGTAAAAAAGCTTTGAGGCTTATTTGCAAAATAAAGCTTTGATTTAACATATGTATTAAATACGACATTACAGTGTTACTGCAAGCTCCTTGCAAAATAAAGCCTAAATTCTAGACTACGCGAATATAATAGAACAAAGTTTGTTAAATGCAAAAATCATGTACCGGCGGAGTTGGGCAAGTGACCGCGGCTTGTGAAACCGCTTATCAAGCTTTAATTACACGTCTGATGACGATGTGTATCGGCATCATTGATTTAAATTATTTAATTACTACCATCCTTTTATTTACACTGCAATATATATAATTTTATAGCCTGAGCAATGACTTTTTAATTTCACACGATAATTTATTGCTTATTACATTTTTGATTTTACAAAATTCTAAATTTAATTACTTCATTACGTAACAACCACCCTTGTTACGTAATGAAGTAATTAAATTCACACGAGTTTGTAATTCCTTTACCATTAGAGTCACATACGACGTTTTTCATCACACTTGCGAGGAATACAATGACAACTGGTATGCATTTATGTAGTCCACGATAACGTGAGCGCACTCAAAAGATTCCAGTGCGCTTTGTTCCTAAAAATGTCATAAATGTCACGGTTATAGGTAAGTGTTCAGATCTAGGCAGGGAATTCCACATTAAGGCCGTGCGCAAGGCGATTGTTCAAGCAAAACTAAAGGAGTTGCTAACTATTAGGATATAAAAAAGGTGCCCTGGAAGATCACTGACCCGCACTGAGAAAAATAAATAGCTCAACTTTACTAGTTTAACTACTTGAGAAATAGACAAACGTAGCAACGTAGCGTGCTTTGTAGTAACCAAAATTATGCTAATTTAGTAGCCCTCGGTTTGTCAGTCCTCCGATTTAGGAACTAGCAGCTAACATTTGGGCTACTGATAACAAATTTTTTTTCAGTGCGATAGACCGATGCCGTGAAGAAGAACATGGGATATAAATACCTCTGAAGTGAAAAAATACCCTTTTCTCAAACATAACGTGCGTTATAACAGGCTTCTAAGTTGGAAACTTACATTTAAAGCTTAGTAACCGTCATGTTTCACAACATTGCTCAAGTATCAAGATCCACAGCTAAGTTGCAGCGAGCATCAAGCGCATGGCATCCGGATATTGCTGCGCCGCGCCGGCGCAGCGCACAGGCCGAGAAAGTGATGCGTCACGCGGCGACTGATTGACCGCGTGTTCAAGGCCGTCGGGAATGAGAGCCATGAGATTTTGCACTATGATGATAATTAGCATAATGATATAGATGTATATCCTAGTCATAACCACTATCTGTTTTCCTATATAACCTGTCAATGTGCGTCAAATAGTAAAATTCTTATATGGTTATAAAAAGGCGAGGCTAAATTGGGAAATTAGGCATAATGTTCCATAATATTTCCTGATCAGATGTTTTTATTTTTATTAAAGCAGTAACGTCTGCTAACGAAATCTTTCTCTCTCGCAATAGGTTCAGTGGTCCAATAGGTAGGGTCCGTGTTAGCCCGGAAAGCCGTTGGAGACGTGGGTTCTATCTAACCCATTAAATTATTAAATTTTTCTTTTCATTGTAAACATTTGATCAGATGTTCTAGTGTAAGTTTGCTTTTAAAAACAGGAAACTTACACTTGAGACTGCTCAGTTGTTGCAGCGCGCATGGCATCCGGACGCTGCGGCGCGGGCGCAGCGCAGATCGAGAAAGTGATGCGTCACGCGGTCAAGGTCGCCGGCCGGCTGGGAGGAGAGTCATGAGGTTTGCACCATGGGGATAATTGGTGTAGGTCAAGATCACTGCTTTGTTACATAAAAGAAAATATTCGAGAAAAGAGCGTACTCCCATCTGAAAGGTCGGCATCGCACTTGTGACTCCTCTGGTATTGCAAGTATCCATGGGCGATGGTAATCGCTTTCCATCAGGCGATCTGTTTGCTCGTTTGCCCCTAGGACTACATACAAAAAATAAATAAATAAAAGGTAACTAAAGGAATGATGCAGCTTTAACAGTGGATGCAAATATATTTTCTCCTTTTAAGGATCGATCACACTTGAGCTTCATTTTCACCGGTGACGATGTTTGGGTCATATTATAAAAGGAACTTGAAAAGATTATTAAAAGAAAAAATACTAAGGATTGATCACACCAAAGTTAATGATGGGTTTGCGTTTTGAGTTCTGAGATGAGTGTAACACAGAAAAGTATGGATGATTACAATTTGATTATGACACCTTCAGTTGAGAACATTTAATCAATTTCAAAACGCTTAAATACCACCTTTGCCCAGGGGTCAGAGTAGCCTAACCCGCGGCCTGCTGACTGCACGTAGCCAAGCAGGTGGCGCACACGCCTCACATCGAGTTACATTCGTTTGCAAAATGAAGGAGTGTTGTTGGCGTCTTTACATTAAACGCCGAGTCAGACATACTGATGTGTCGATGGGAAACCAAAATTGCGAAACTTCACACAAGGGTTAATATTGGTAACTTTTTAAAATTTCCTACAGGGAATTTCAAATTGATATTTTCTTTATATCTTGCGAACGTTTCTAATAATATCCGGAAAATTTCTTCACTTTTTGGAAATTTACCACAACTTACACATCAGTAGTAATAATAGGTAAGACACGCAATAGTGGTGGGCTAACGCAACCTGCCGTGCTTTATACATATATTGTACACAGCATCATCCGTCTACGTCGCGTATGTAAACTAGAAACAAGGAATATTTGTTGCATTATATGCATCCGGCACCAGGCGAAAGTAAAACAAAATGGCAGTGGATGCGTGTTCAGAGAATTGCCAGCCTTAAATGACAGCTAAGTATATACCCCAATGTTGCAGTACCGATAGGTATTCTTTTTGTTTCTTTAATAGCAACTACATTTATCTAATGATTTAGTGTGCCCCTAAGCAGGTCGACCGTCGTTAATTTGCATTTATTTCATAGGTGGTCATAAAACCTTAAGTGCCAAATAAGTAAAACCAAACATGTAAAAAAATGGTAGAAGGTTAGTTTAACACTTATTTACAGTTAGTGATGTGTCGTTTCCGAAAATTTCCGAGAAAGCGGGAAAAAGAGGAAAATTTTCGGAAACGACACATCTGTACTTACAGTAAAGTTTTAAACATCAGATAAACCTAACAGGCGGGATTAGATAAAATTACACTTCATGCATAGGTAAATATTTTCTTGCCTCTGGTTCTTCTTGGCACACCCTCATACGTTAACAAGCGAATAACACAACTGTATTAAAGTGAACTCTCGCCTTTAGCCAGTCTGCAGAAACAGAGGCATCTCGACAATGCCATTGTATTTTGCTACCTGTACGATAGAAAGTGAGATATTGCCGCTATTATAGTCTCGGAGACAAATGACTATATGCGATAGAACAATATAATGTGGTAATGTCAATCTGTTGTGGTTGTGAAATAGTGATGCCATAAACAGGCGTAAATGTTGCATGATGGATACGTTTTAGTGATGAAATTGAATACCATTCCAAAAGAGGATATTTTAATTTTCTAATTAGGAAATAATGTGACTTACGTGAGTATAGTGGACTTTCCCATCTGTCTCACACAAATTTAAACAAGTAGATGCTGCCGTCAAAATGCGGGCAAGTTGAAACATAGTGTAAGTTTTCATAATGTCACGTAAAAAGAGCGGTGTCCAACTCATTGCGCAGTGTAAATAACTACTGCACAATGAGTTTGACACTGGCCACTCTTTTCACATGATTAGTTACATACAAAGTTGAAGTAAACTTGGTACTTATTCAGGTTACTATGGAGATGACTTCCTAGGCCAATGATAATCCGAGGCTAAAAAGTTTGTCAAAAATATTATGGCTACGTTTTTTTACTTAACTACTAGGGAAATTATCAATTTAAAACACTATAAAACTGGTGTACGATTGGTGAACGTTAATTCGTTACAGATACTCATAATTTACCACGAAGCGATTATCAGATGAATTAAACACCTTATTTTATTACCAAAAATGTGACAAACAAGACGAATGCCAAAAGCGGTTGATTAAGATCTGTATTAATGGTGGCCATAAGCATAAAGACGTTGCATAACTCAAGGACGGAGGCTTCTTCTTAGCTTACTGGGTAACACGGGATCTTTACAGCATTATAAAAGAGTTTATATTTGCTCGATTCATTTCAACAGATTCATTGATGAACCTGTTTATAGGATTGAATGATTAAAATACGTATATACAGCGACATATTGAGCAAGTTACGTCTTATAGAAGCTGAGATGGCCAGTGCATCTGGTTTTACGTGAAGTGTTTTATGTTCATTTTATTTTTACGACGTAGGTTGAATGTGCATCGAGTACCGGTGGCACATTTTTGAGATTTTTGTGTGTTTATTCTCTTTATGGCTCGGAAATAGTTGAAGTAAAATTACTTACCTACATTAATAATGAAAATTCACAAAAACATAAACGGAGATGCCGCTTTCAGGCAAAACCCACGGGTCATTGGTCCAACTTACTATGAGCATTTACCTGAAGATCTACGAAATGAGCCATCTGATGAAATATTTAGGCGTCGACTGAGAGACATTTTGTTGGAAGACCCTCTGTACTCCGTAATTGAGTAGGTACATGGAACTAAACTTCTAATTATTATCTTTATATTTGTTACTGCCGCTCCGGCATCTCCGAAATTCATATAAATGCCCCGTTTGCGTAAAAAATGCTATGTATCGAATATTGAAGGCCTGCAGTATTCTTCATCATCATCAGATCCTGGACAGATTCCTCCCCAAAACCAAACACCAGCTTATGGTCTTGCGCTGCTCTCAACATTGGACTTCACGCGACCTTCATCAGGTCATCATTCCATCTTGTGACACCCCACAGCGGTATTAGAGTTTGCATGACAAAAGATATGGATGTCAATACCTCAGAATTCACGCGCTTACTAGGTAGGGTAGGCACATACTAATTTAGTAAATAAGAAAATCAAAGATCTAATTTATTATTTTCATTTGAATCACACACTTGAGGGACAATTATCGTTCTTATTTAAAAAACACAAAGATTTTTATATAACGATATAACCTACGTAACCCGTTTATCGACGTACCCTATTTTTTTGGTCAATATTTCTTCGGAAATAGATTAGCTACATAATAATTTAAGTCCACAACTTGTTTTAAGAACTAGTAGATATAAAATGAGATGATGCGCCTATAATTTTAAGTGTAGACGGGGTTGTCGGAATATTTTAACATATATATGGCCATTTACGACTTTAAATGCCTAATACGTAAATAAGTAGTAGGTGTTCACTCCTAACATGTCCTAGTAACCGTTTGATAAAGTTATCTAAAATAGACGTGTAAATCGGCGGGGACAGGTTTAATTTGCATACGCAAAGTATCTTAATTTCACGTGTATTTGTATATTTTATAGCCTATGAACAAGTGGGCTAATTATCTTTCCCAATTTGCCAACTCTTTCATTTCACCGACTAGACCTATCAGAAATTTTATGAAACTAAAAACTGGCGTAGGTAGCCAGACGGAGATGGCGGGATGATATCGACGCATTCTTCAGCAACTGGTCGGAGGAAGTGTCAGACAGGGACCTGTGGAAATCAAAGGAAAAGGCCTTTTCACCTCACCAGCTCAAACATGGCCATTTTGCTGTCAGATAACAGTGAACAAAATGCGATTTTGTTTCGAGCGTGAGTAGAAAGTAGCTTTTTAATTTTTTCAATTTCTGACCACGGATTGTCATTCTTCAGCCAAAGGTTAATTATAAAATTCTAATCATTTGAATCTCGATGCACTCTGTTTCTTTCATATGTATATAAAAGAGAGGGATAGAAACTTATCAATTTGAAATTCGATTTTCGAATCCGATCTCGATTGAGAACAGTTCGGATACGCGTTATACCAAAAACTTCATTAAAAACATCCGAAAAAGTTTTAATTGTAACGTATTTTTTTTTTCGTTATTATATTTTTATTTAACGACCGAATATTAAAATGATTGTGCCTTTTATATAAAACAATAGATCATTGCACAAATAAAATAAGATTTTTCAACTTATTACTCATTGTAAATATAATAATAATTTATAATTTCACCATTTATCATAGATGCATATTCGAAACGTACCTTAAAAAATATCGACTTCATATTGTAATTGTTATTTTCTTTTGCATTTATTTTGTTTGGTGTTTTACGAGTAAAAGTATTAATCAATTTATAGACAAAATCTCGTAATATAACATGTATTTATATATAAACACGTCATGTATTTGCTAAATCTTCCAATTTTATCAAATAATGACAATAACCGTGTTGGTTGGTTGATTATAATTTCAATTGAATTATATTATTATTCCTTTTTACATCTATTTTCTGATTAATAATATTATTGAAATCAGCAAAAAAGACTATAAACATACGTTGGAAGAAAAGGCACAAAATGTCGAATATGTTCTCGCTGATGAGGTGAAAAGTTGTGTGTGCTACACGAGAGCAAAGTTTTTTGCATCTCGTGCTGTTGAGTCCCTCGCTACACTCAGGATTCTAACATAGAATCACTCGCTACGCTCGTGATTCAAACGTAGAATCCTTCGCTTGCTCGGGACTCAAAATCAGCACTCGTAACAAAAAACAACTTTGCTCTCTTTTTGCACAAATAACTATTGCCCAGCAGGAGTTAGCTTATATAGGCTAGCTAAAAATAAACCTACAGAAATTTACTGCGTTCTACATAATAATTATCAATCAATCAATAACTCCGACCGATTTCGGCCATGGCGACCACTTCCACTCATAATAATTAATAAAATATCCGGAGGAAAAATATTCCAGGAAAAGCGTGATTGAGGAAATACCAGCCAAAATGAACTGTCTGGGAAAAAGGAGTAAAATGAAACGAAATTATATCAACTTGTTTTTTTTTTTACTATTGCCCACCCTTTTGAATGGACGTTCATATTGGCCAATAATAATGACGGCAACAATATAACTATATTTTGAAAAATATTTACTTACCGTAAAATCACCCAACTAATAGTCCAATCATCCAACTATGGTCTATCTATATCAAAACTCGTTTATTTTTATCAAAATCTATATTCTATCAGTGATTTTATACGTTTTTATTTAAGTTTGTTTAATTATGTTGTTCACTTTAGAGTTTATTCGTTATAATTGTCATATATTAACGAGTAATTTTCGGATTAAATTGGACCATAGTTGTGTGGACTGGACTATATTTGGGTAGTTTAACGGTACTTTTATTTGAAGTGGTTTCCACATCGTTGCTGGTGTGAATTATGATCAAAGAACTACTACGTGGTAAATAAATTATACTCACTCTCTTGGATCTATGCAACAGTACCTAATATCACGATGATCACGATGCATGTATAACTATAAACCAACGATTGTCAGACAGATTCAAAGGTCTCTCATCATCATCATCATCCAGCCCCGCCATCGTTCAGCCCCGGGCAAGATTCAAAGATCTCTGATAATAATTAATTCTTAAGATCCATCTTCAATCTCTTATCTGAAAATGTAAATTGAAACGTTGATTCCGACGTACGATCGGAACGATATGAAACGATATTGTTGTATGTAATGAGGTTCACTTTTCACTTTAACCCTTTTGATTTAAATAAATTAGAAATACGTGTGTTCTTGTATGAGTTTATTAGGCGACTAAAAAAGGACAGACAATTATTAGAAGGAGACGATGGATGGATACTTTAGCATGCATTAAGGTTTATAATATCAACAACATACCGCCCACCAAAAGGACTCACAGGTCCTTTTTAAAAAAGGCAACAATTAGAAATTTAATTACAGAGATTCGGTATCAATAGGCAACGCGCACAATTTAGACACAGATCGTTTCACTATAGCACTACCAGACTTCACACTGTATACTCTAGTAAATCCATCTTCACCAGGATGTTTTTCTATGATACGCCCCAGTGACCATTTTCCAGGAGGTAAGTTTTCACATTTAATCAGTATTATATCACCCACTTTAAACTCTTCTTCTTTTTTCAACCATTTTGAACGTTGTTGCAGCCTAGAGAGATACTCATCTTGCCATCGTCTCCAAAAATCTGCTAACAATTTTTGTGTGTATTGCCAGCGAGATAAAGTATGTATTTTTGATTCTTTAAACTCCGCCGATGGAACAACGATAGGTGATTCTCCTATCAAGAAGTGACCTGGTGTAAGAGGGTCAACATTCTCAAAGTTTGTGTTATCGAGTGGACATAAAGGCCGGGAATTTAAACAGGCTTCGATTTGATGCAGTACAGTGGTCATCTCTTCAAACGTCAAATGTGTTGTCAATATTCTCTTTAGATGATATTTTATGGATTTGACGCCAGCCTCCCACAATCCACCAAAATTGGGACTATAAGCAGGCACAAAATGCCATTGGGTACCCTCCGTTGCAAGTGTCTCTGCTATGTTTCCAGTGAAGTTTAATTTAGCTTCGTTCCAGGCATTTATAAGTTCTTTATTCGCACCCACAAAGTTTCTTCCTTGGTCGCTCCATAGGTGGCTACATTTTCCTCTTCTAGCGACAAAGCGTTTGAAAGCCCCTATGAATGCTTCTGAGGTAAGATCTCCAACCAGTTCAATATGAATAGCCTTGACCGACATGCAGATAAAAATTGCAATGTAAGACTTCACAGTCTTCGCTCCCCTTCCCTTAGAGCTCAGTATTTGATAAGGACCTGCGAAGTCTACTCCACTGTGTAGAAATGGTCTTGCTGGAGTAACTCTTTCTTCTGGCAGATCTCCCATAATTTGAGTTTTAGCAGTTGCACTTTGTTTTGCACATGTAAGACATTTTCGGATATACTGTTTTGTTAATGATTTGCCCTTTAATATCCAGAATTTCGAACGTATGTAGCATAACATTTCAGGCATAGTACCATGAAGGGTTCTGGCATGTGCGTCAGCAATTATTAGTTTTACCAATGAACCATTGTGCCCTAGAATGATGGGATGTTTTCTATTTTCATCTAAATCAGCATGTCTGAGGCGACCGCCCACCCTAAGGACTTTATTTTCATCTAAGTATGGAGCCAGTGATCTTAAGCGACTCTTCCTTTTTACTTGTTTGTTAGCTGTTAATTGATCAATATCTTCCTGGAATTCTTCTTCTTGTGTCCGTTTTATACAAATATTAAGAGCGTTTTCTAATTCAATAGTTGTAATAGCTTTAACTAGATCGTTAGCTTGCTTCTTGTAATTTAAGAATCTGCGACAATAGACAATACTTTTCAGTAATTCAGTTAAGCTATCGAAATTTTCGAATTGCGAAGTCAAATTTTTTTCTTGTTTTTCTAGATTGTCGACGTTAAGGTAAGCTTGTATTTTCTGTGTCTTCATTTCTTCATCTGTTGTATATGTTTCTGGATTACTAATTTTAATTTCCTTTTCAGATAGCCAGCTCGGTCCCTTCCACCACAAATCGCAGCCTTTCAACGTGGATAACATCATCCCACGCGAAGCTATGTCAGCTGGATTTTCGTGAGACTGTACATGGTGCCAGTGTTTGTTATTTAGATTCTCAACTATCTCTACGACACGATTAGCCACAAATGGCTTCCATCTATTAGGTTCTCCACAAAGCCACGCGATTACTATCGAAGAGTCAGTCCAGGCAAACATGTTTGTCGTTGGTATTCTCATTGCCTGCCCAATCTGTTTCATCAGTTTAGAAAGGAGTAATGCTCCACATAGCTCCAGTCGTGGCAGAGAAACCGTTTTCAGGGGTGCGACTCTTGTTCGTGCAGCCACAATCTTGGTTGTTACTTTATTTTCAGTTTCCGTCCTTACGTATACGACGGCAGCGTAAGCACGCATTGAGGAGTCACTAAAGCCATGTATTTGTATGTTTTCCCCATCAGCGTTTGTAGTATCAAGCCATCGTGCGATCTTAATATCTTTAACATTTTCAAAATCAGCTCTTATCTGTTTCCATTCGTCTTCTAAATCTGAGCTAACGCATTGGTCCCAACTAAGCCCTTCTAGCCAAAGTTTTTGTATAAGGATTTTTGCCATTACGGTGCTTGGAGCGATCCAGCCCAATGGGTCAAAGAGCTTTTGTACATCTGATAATATTCCACGTTTTGTAACATTGTTTGTCATCGGTGGAAGTGAGAAATTGTATTGAAATTGATCAGTTCCTAGATTCCAAACTATTCCAAGTGCTTTTATAGTCCCATCGAGGTTCAATTCCACCTGAGCATTGGCTGATCTTTTCTTGTCATCAATAGTTTTCATAAATGCAATACTGTTAGATGACCATTTCATCAATTCAAATCCAGCTTGGCTTAAAATGGATGCGATTTCTTTAGCCATTGCTATAGCTACTTCTTCTGTTGCTGCTCCTGATAGCAAATCGTCCATATAAAAATCCTCCTTTATTGTTTGAATAGCTACTTCTTTATGTTTATTTGTTGCTTCCTCATAATTTTGTTTTTTATCTTCATCCATAGCGATTCTTTGGAGTGTTTTGACTGCTAAATAGGGTGCAGGAGCAGTGCCAAATGTGACTCTAAGTAAACGATATTCTTTCAAGTCATCTGACTCATTCTCTCGCCAAAGAAAGCGTTGGTAATTGGCATCCTCTTTTGTTACTAATATTTGACGGTACATTTTTTGCACATCGGCTACAAAACAGACACATTTCATCCGCCATCTCATCAGGAGATCTCTCAGATCATCTTGTAGTTGGGGACCCACCAGTAGTTCATCATTTAATGATACATTATTTGATCCCTTGCAGGAAGCATCGAAAACAACGCGTGTTCGAGAGGTCTCCTTATCTTCTCGAATGACTGCGTGGTGTGGTAAGTAAACTGACTTCTCTTCTCTTTCGTTTTCAGGTACAATTTCAGCATGTCCTTCTTCAAGGTAGTCGTTAATCACCTTAGTGTATTCTGTTTTCAAGCTTGGTGATCTTCTGAACTTCCTCTCCAATTGCATGAATCGATTCGTGGCTACCGCTTTCGTATTTCCATTGAGTACTCTTGGATTCTCAGTTTTGAATGGCAGTTTAACTATGTACCTTCCTTCGCAATTTCTCGTGACTGTATTTTCATAGATTTCTTCGCATAAATGTTCTTCCCTTGTAAGTCTTCTCTTAGAGTTTGTATCAATTTCCCATATCGATTTTAATACATCATCTACATCAACCTGATGATGCATAACGAGGTAAGTATCTTCTTGGGGTTTCGTGTCAATCTCTCCAAAGAGAATCCAGCCCAGGTTGGTTTTTTGTGCACAGGGTGTACCTGGTGGTCCTTTAATTAGTTCTTGTTGCAGTATACTAGCGTACTCTCGGACCCCTAGTAGGAGATCTATGGGTCCCGACATATGGTAAGTAGGATCCGCTAGTTTTAGTCCCTGGAGATGAGGCCAAGGTTGTTCAATAATTTGCTTTGTGGGTATCTTCGTGGTGAGCTGTTTTGACATAACATACGCTTGAACTGGTAAGACAAATGATGTGTCCCACTGTGATTTGACGTTTAGCTGAACCACGTGCTTGATTTCTGTTCTCGTAGAACCCACGCCTACTACGCTTCCTTTTGCATGCTGTCGCTCGAGCTTCAATAGTTGAGTCGCCTTCTCGCTTATGAACGACGCTTGGGAGCCTTGGTCTATTAGCGCTCGTAGTGGAATGATATGACCTTGGCTGCTTCTTGCTTCCACCACAGCAGTCGCTAATAGTGCTATTCCTTGTCTAGTAGTTAGATGCGACGCGATCACAGTGTTAGCTTGCACTTCTTCTGCATCATCTACAACATGTTGAGAAGCCAGCGGAAAGCTCGTAGAGGCCGCAGACTCAGGTTGCTTTGATTGGTGTAGAAGTGAGTGATGACGTCGGTGACATATTCTACATGAAACAGGCACTCTGCATTTTAGCGCTGAATGCCCGGGTACTAGACAGTTGAAACATAAGTTTTTATTTTTGACATACTCGATTCTTTCTGTAGGCTCCATCTGGGTAAACTCTTTACAGTGACACAATGTATGACTTTCCATACACATTACACAATTCTTCTCAAAAGTTGGTGTGGCAACATGACATGTGCGATCCTTAATTGTTTTCACCTCGCGTGTATTTGTTGTAAGTAATTCCAAAGTACGGAACTTTGATTCTAAAAAATCCTTAAATTCACTCCACATCGGTAATGGTTCAGAATCACTCTTGTATGAATACTCCTCCCAATTTTTATGCGTCTCCGAGTCCAATTTCTGTACGAGCAGAAATATTATTAACGGATCCCAGGAGTCGGTAGAAACTTTTAAGTTTTTAATGTTATGTAGACACTCGGTACTTGTATCTAACAGCCCCTTAAGCTGAGCAGCTGATTGAGTAGTCATTTTACGCTGGTTAACTAATTTCTTCAAATTATTATTCAGAATTAATCGTTTGTTGCCATACCTGTTTTTTAGTATCAACCATGCTTGTGCATAATTATCGGATGTAACTTGAATATGCTTTAATAATGCTTCAGCTTCTGCAGTGACGCTTGTTTTCAAATAGTGTAGTTTTTCCACGTCGCTAAGTGATTTATTGTTATGCACCAGTGAAAGAAACAAATCTTGAAACGAAGGCCAGTCCTCGTAATTCCCACTAAACGCACATAACTGGATACGCGGTAGATGCACCAAGCTGTTCTGTTTTGCTGCTATTATTAAGCTTGAATTAGACATAGACGTGTCATCCGTGGTCAACAATTCACCTTGCATATCCACCAAATCTCCTCGAAGTGAGTTATATAAATCTTCGTATATAAAAAACTCTTCATTCAAAAAGTATGGTAATACACCCCTTTGTTCTACAGGTGTGACCTTTACCAACTGTTGGTGCGCATTATTGAACGTAGACCAGTATCCGTCGATCATTTTTATGCGAGACTCGATGTATCCCTTGGTTAATCTTGCTTTCGGACATTTTTTCAAGTTAGTTTGCGTTTTTTGAAATAGTTTAGCCGTATCTTCAAGCACGGCGATAAGTTGTTTTTGTGTATCAGCCATTGTTCACGTAAAAACCACTCCAATTTCACGTATAACTTAATAAGAACGTTTTATAACTTTTCGTAATAAAGTTGTTTACTTCGATATTTAACTCATTAGATCGATGCTATGGTACAGATGCGCTGAGCTTCTTATCTCTTGCTATTGTTCTCGAGGCCGGGCGGCCGATATTCGATGCACAGGTAATCCGGTTCGATTGCGACCATATGTTGTATGTAATGAGGTTCACTTTTCACTTTAACCCTTTTGATTTAAATAAATTAGAAATACGTGTGTTCTTGTATGAGTTTATTAGGCGACTAAAAAAGGACAGACAATTATTAGAAGGAGACGATGGATGGATACTTTAGCATGCATTAAGGTTTATAATATCAACAACAGATATGTTCAATTATGTAGTTGATGGTTAAAATGTCATGCAGGTTCGCATAACTTAGACTTAGCCTATTATGTGTCGCTGCAGTTGCATACTCATAACCGAATAACACAAGACAAATTGTTTATTGGACAGCTGACCTTCTTATATTAATTGAACTTTCAATTCAATGATTTTCTTTATTTTTGTTATGGAAATGTCTTAATAAATTAATCTGCAAGTTACAAAAAAAAAACAGATTAATTGTGCATTTTTTGTGATATCCTGTTTCGATCCTCGGTGCTCATCTAAAGTGGAGAACTAATTTTCTGTGAAGATTTCAGGAAAAATCTTAGTAGCACGGGATAAATGACAATTGATTACTATCTATGGCTATTATTAGTTGGAATTTCTTTAAATGCTCATTACGCCAAAACGGCCGGTTTTTTTTTATCAATTTTGAAAGAGGATAGTGGGATAGCAAAGGATGGTAAAAGGATATTACAAATTTTTCACACATTATTATAACAAAACAAGCGGATACGTCAAGTTTTTCTTGTTTAAAATAAAATTGATGATTATTAAAGTAAATGAACACTGAAAATCAGCGTCATGAAGTGAGTATTTCTTACGTCATTGACTTAAGCTGAGTGCCGACCTTTTTAGCATTAATTTAATCTACATATAAGTAATACGCGTTAATCATGTTTATGTCTATATTATGCTAAATAAACTTATTTCTTTCTTTCTTTTTCTTTTCTTTCTAAATTTTCTAAGAATTCTATGCACCTATGTGCATTCCCGACTTTGATTACAATTTGATCACGGTTATATTAAATTGCTCTTAAAACGCGCGAAGATTCGAACAGCTATTTTCTAAGTTAGAGGAAAGTATTTGTAGTTATGAGCGATTATATTAAACCATCTGTATGACCCATTTAGGCTGCGTTTCCACCAATGCGAGGATGCGTAGTGAGAGCGAGGGATGTGTCTTTGTTAACCAATAGAATCAGTTGCGCTGAGCGAGGATACTTAAATGAAGTTCCATTGGTTTACAAAAGACATCCCTCATCTCTGGTGGAACGCAGCCTTACACGGTGCAAGGAATCCGTGGCATTGTCTGATATTACAGCTGTGTTAACTCACACCGATGACGGCTCCCCTTGAACTTATTTCTCGCGTTACAACAGCAGGTCTGGACGCGCTATAAGTCGTGTGCGCATGCGTAGTCCTTGCGCAAGTTTGCAGTTTTGATGCAGTTGGTGTAACTGCATCAGAACTGCTCTGGAACTGCCTCTTTGCAGCTGGTTTGCAGTTGAAATGCTGTCCGTCTGTATCGGCCCAAATGCTTGTCAATTGCAGAAAATGTTGCTTACTGTTTTCAGGAAAGTAAGCTAAATTGGTCTCGGCTTGCCCAATAATTTTATTTCACGTGACGCCATCGCAACTGCTAACCACTATTACTAAATGTAACGTTAGACTGTCATAGAAAGATGCTATCGATTACCGAACGATCGATAAAACTTCTCTGGGTCCATTTTTGAGCATAATCGATTTTATCGGCCGGTTGTAAGACAGTCATCGGGTGTTAACCTGCGCACGCAATGTCAGGAATGCCTTGCGTAAGAATACGAAGGGCGCTTTGTGATAATGAGCCGAAATTCCCATGCAAAATATGTAGGTATTCATTATTTTGCCCAACACGTAATGATCACAATACCACACTGTGTGCATGTGCATACTCATCGGCTGTATTTTATGCATCTCGTTGTTTCAGTGTGTGTTTAAATTGTGATAATTTTATTAAGTGTTTGGCGCTTTGTCATAAGAGAGAAGTGATAGGCTGAAATTCCTGTAAAGATAGGTAGTTTACTCATTATTTTTCTCTACCTAAAGCGTAGACGCGCGGCTGTGAGAGAAAAATGGCGCCATACGGCGCCAAGCAGGAATGACAGCCAAGAGTGTAACGAGAAAGGTGAAAGGAAGAAGAAAGCAGTGAATACAATTATAAATTATAATGGCTGCTTTACATTGTTTGCTATTTTCATAACGCCAGGTTTTCGATGCACAAATGGATTGACGCCTATTGTTGGGCTAGTGCTTTCTTTTTCTTTTTTTCTAATACAAGTACATTTTATTGAAAAAACATAATCACAGAGAGGTAACGGCTAAATTCTATACTTTTAGTGCTAAATTATTCGTGCACCAAAAACCCCAGGGTACAGATATTATGTGCATTTTATTATTTTCGCCTGTGGTTCCACTTCAATTTAATGTGCGTAGTTATCACGGCCTTTCTGGTTTATGAAACAAGCCCATGATTGCTGCCAGATATGTGGCGTTATGGGGAACTTTATGGCTTCGGTGTAAAGGTCACAAGCATAAGCCCTTGATCACTTAACCTCTTTGATTTCGATTCGATAGCGCCTCGTACAATCACGAAAATCACATCAAACCCATCATAATAGACACTTGGCGTATTTACTACTGTTTAAACGTACTAGGCACTGTTTAATAAGGATCAAATGTGTATCCTTTCTGGTTCACACCGTCTTAAATTGAATTTCTTTTCTGGCGAACAGTGAACAGGCTTCTGGGTGTGCGATTTCCTTGTCTAAGGTTTCCATCAAATCACCTCACGAGGAAACGAAAATCTATGATGCATATAAAAATGTGACTATATCGTATGTACTGTATCGTATAAAGGCACTCAGTCAAATGTTTGAAATTTTAGTGAATATTTCACACGTTTATTATTTCTTTATTTTTTTAGATACTAGTATTATCAGCACTTGCTTGCTTATATTATTATGACTGGGACATATGGATAGGGGACTGATGTTGAATTATACAACATAGTGTTGTTGGGTGGATCATTTTTTTTCTTGTTGTTATTCGGTCCCGTCGGCCAGGAGACAATGGTGATTAAACTTCTTAGAATAGTGTTGATAATTTATAATATTGTTTTTTTTTAAGAGTTATAACTAAATAAGAATGGGCTTATAACTGCTGCAATTACAACATTTTTGTTGAATATTAACGCCGAAAATCATAGTTTTACAGGGTAACCCAAGGGACATCACCATGGCAACAATCAACAGAAAAAAGTTGATTGGCCCAGATATTTTTTGATAAATATAATATGATAAAAATATAAGAAACTTTGATATTGTTTTTACAATCCTCATAATTTAACAAAACAATTATTGTACGACAACCATCACATTAAACGCATTTTTTCACGGTGAAAATGGCAACCGCTTGAGCGTGAAGAAGTAACAAACAAACACATAAACACACTCACAAACTTTCGCTTTCATAATATTAGTCTAATAATCGATTTATAGAAGAGCATGGCACATCTTTCACTCTTCTATGATTCCGAAACCTCCCGAGCAGCCGATGACACGATAGTTTTCGCAACGTAACTTTTGAACCTGCTATTTTTGAGTGTCACGTCATTTTCCCGTCACTCTGCGTCACTGTTGCGTCACGCGGGAACGTGGGTGCTCCGGCCCTTGCGACACGCCTTGCAACTGGCGTGTATGAGGGGATTTTTTTAAAGTCGTGTCAAGGTTCGCTTTCTTTGCAATTTTGGCTTAATGGTATTAAAAAGGTATCGTGTCCTTTTAAATATTCAATAAATTGTTAAAAGGTTCCTCGTTTTGTGTGCACAAATAAACAACTTAAGTTGCTCTCGTCTTTATGTAATTAATTATTTGCATTGATTTAATTTATTTCAATATTCATGGAAACCGACGAAATATTCAAATGATCCCTCGCAAATTTCACCATCATTAAGATCGCAGGCAACAACAACACAAAATTATATTTTGATTAGACGTAATTTTGTTGTGAGTACATAGTTGTACCTACTAAAAATACCTTTTGTTTTTCGTACTTTGAAGTATGTTCTGATATTAATTGAAATTGCATAATATATATATTTAGAGAATATATAATGCAAATTTTATTTTGTATATTTTTATTTCGGTTATTTATTTTGATTAACATGATGACTATTCGGATGCAAGTTAAACTTTATCTTGGCATCTATCTCATCACATCTATCCAAAGCATTTTTTAGCAAACCGTATCTTTTTATAGTTTATCATAAAACCCAATCAAAGTGACGTTAGCGAAGATGGTGTGTGGCGCAACACGTTCCAATGCAGATCATTTCTCGATAAAACATATGGCGGCGGCGCCTTGACCTCGTGAATTCTTCCAATAATGTGCATAAACAAGTAGCTTCTTCTTGGGAAAATTTGTGATTCTGTGGGACAGGATCATTTTTTTATGACATGTTTGTGCTGTATGGTTATTGTGTACCTATTAGGTTGTGGCCTAATATGGCCCTAAAAGTTATGGTTTATAAGTTTAAGTTTAAGGTTTAATTAATGTTCATATTTGCTGCAAGTGCGCGTCGTTACATCGATGTGCGTTGTTACTTAAGTGTATGTATATGTGCAACAACTATATGTGAGTTCCTGTAATTGGCTCCATGATTCTATTTAAGTTTCTATGTGCAGTGTATTAGCTGTTAGTTCTCCTAAATAAATAAATAAATTAATAGGCGCTATAGTAAACACCCAGGACCTAGGAAGGTGGCTCAACATCATTCGGAGGAAGCTAATCCATGGTGGATGTCACGACCCTCAGCAATGAGGATAACGATGCACGGAGGAGGGATAGTAGACATGGTTACGTTTGAAAATGTGCAAAATGTACGTAAGAACCCGTCAAACATAAAGATCTGCTATTTAATAGCTGCACTGTGACACGCGACTCTCTGTCGCGCGACATACAGTACCTGGCACTTTCCTTTCAATACCGTGCGAGCAGGACAGATGAAGCTACATGCGAAATCGCGGTAGATATGCTAGCCCAGCTGCATTTGAACTTACCAGTTTTCATGATTTCATAGAGTAGACAGTATTTCATCTTTATTTCTACGAGTTCATAGTTATTCATAAAAGGGCCGAAGGCTTATTAATACAAACAAACTACAAATTAATAATTAGTAGCTGTCTATACAAATATCGTCATTAATTAAAGTGAATTATGATCCGATTTGCTAATGTAAGTTCAACGCACCTACCTAGCTTTGGTTCCTATCGGTAATGTTCCGTTAAACATTTCTTAAATGTCATGCGTAGTTCTCAAAATTCTTACTTATTAGGGGTCCGTAGTTTAGAAACAATGTCTGAATTCATGTAAAATTTCTCGGAAAACGAAAAGTTTTTTTATTTTTATTTTTTTATACAACTTGCTTATTGCTTGTTTACACTTTGAAACACCGTATTTTATTTGTATGCAACTATAGTTTTCCCCTGGCTTCGCTCGCGTGGAAAAGGTAGGTATTTATTATTTATTAGGTTTGCCAACAGGTACAATACTTTACAACATACATTAAAAAAACAGATACTAAACATATTAGAGTATTTACAAGCCAACACAACATCGTTATAAACAAAAATTAGCTTACGATTATAAATTAAAAAAATTCAAATTCAAATTATTATTTATTTCGGATCAGTGATCCATTAGATTGTTAGTAAAATACAAAAAACAAATTACAAAAAAAAATATATTTGACAATTACACTTTTAGGAAGCTAGATAGGTGACATAAAAATATCACTACATAGTATAAAACAAAGTCGCTTTCTCTGTCCCTATGTCCCTTTGTATGCTTAAATCTTTAAAACTACGCAACGGATTTTGATGCGGTGTTTTTTAATAGATAGAGTGATTCAAGAGGAAGGTTTATATGTATAATACATGCATAATTTGTTAGTATTTCACCCGTGCGAAGCCGGGGCGGGTCGCTAGTTTAGAATATAAGATAATAGAATAATCTTTATGGCACACCTCAATGGGAATTAAATACAAACAAATTCAGATTACACGTAACATTCAATAGAGCTAAATAACAGGCGGTCTTATCTCTAAAGACCGATCTCTTCCAGACAACCTTTGGGTAGCGAAATATTGAACTTTATTTAACGACTAAAATGTATACTTGATTACTAGGTAGGTACAGCTAGACAACTAGATGACCTCTATCATTCTAGAAACGTGCATTTTCCAGAAAAACTGCCTATGTCACTTCGAGGCCACGCTTTATTTCTATGTAAATTACGTTACGGCATTATTCATTGTCAGAACAAAGCTAAAAACTAAAGACATTTTCCAGTTGCGTTTACACGGTTTACATAAATAGGGGTACTTAAAAATTGTATTATGTAGATACTTAAATTATTTACTCTATTAATGATCACCTTAGAAAGCGACAACAACTTGGTCCGCGAGTACGAATTTTGACGTCTTTATCACTCTCTTAGGGGTTGTATTTTAAAAGCTCTTTCCTTATTGCACCTCTAGGCTTGTACGCAGTATGTGTGACAAATTGTATGCACCGTCAGCGGGTTGAAGATGCATTGTCTGATAATATTATAGTCACATATATTTATAATACTCTTTCATTCCGGTTTGGGTATATTTTTTTCACTTGTAGCTTTATATATTTTTGTACTAATAATAAATATTTAAAAAATTATGTAATAAATATCTAAAAATAGGATTTGTGCAGTTGAAGGAAAATATCGAGAAAAGAATACCGGGCTTAAGCAATAAGTAAGTTAAATCAACACTGAAGCACTATATTTTACGAATTAAGTGTTTAATGTTAAATTTTATATTTAAATTTTATAAGTAATGTTTAATTTTATATTTTATTAGAATAGTAGCCCTGCACCACCTGGAGTCAAGTGAAGACTAAATTATCAATATCTCCATATTAATATAAAAAAATCTTAAATTAAACATGTTATGACAGTCTAACTAATTTTAAGAAATAAATCACACCAAAGGTATTTTCCACCGTAGTCCACACAACCGGACATGTCACAGAAAACCTTTAAAGAAGATCGTCGAAGATCTAAGTTCAAATGTCAACACGCGTCCTTGCGTTGCGCCGGCGCATATAAATAGCGCGTCCCGCCGAGAGATGGCATCAGTCTCTCAGCAGCACTCCCCGAGTCACCAGGACAACCCAAAACCTCCATTTCAAAATGAAATCGGTTAGTGAACTTACGATTATCGTGTCAAGTGATTTACTATTGACCTGGTGTCAATAACTTTAGTGATCGGATTGTCATTAATCTGTTTTCGTTTTGACTTGAATATTAGTTCATAATTATAAATTTAAATGTGAATAATATCTAGCCTTAATTGGTAATGTAACAATTAATGGCCAATTCACGTGACAGGTTATAAAAATAATTCTACAAATCACTTTGTATGAGCATGTTTCGTATACAAATGTTCGGTGTCTATAAAGTGGACTTAAACAATCCCTTAATAAGATATAAAAGCCTGTTCGTGTTTTGTTCTCTTTTTCTTCCCAAATTATGTTTGACTTAAAAATATTTTGTCCTCGATAGTTTTTTATTCACTTGTCGAATATAGTTCTAACCTCATTATCTTTCGAATGAACTGGTTTGCAACTACAAAGTTTATCTCACGCCTTAGAAGTACAATAATCCCCCTATTGTCTATTATCTATTATAGGTAAATTCAGTTAAAATATGTTTGATGATGATATTCATAATATAAAATAATATTATTTATAATTTGTGACACTCTTTCTTGGGATTGAATATGTTACCTTTTTTAACATGTTAAAGCAATTAAGTGTCGCTTTTTTACGTGTTCATAGAATACGTATTACGTACTATTCATGACCTAAAGACAAATATTCGAGCTCATCGCTCAAATATTTGCCCTTGCCGGGATTCGAATGCTATCTAGCTTTGCAAGCAGCTGCAATGCCACAGACGCTTATTCTCTTACACCCATCCCTGCTAAGTTATGCGTCATGCCTATCTAAGTTAAAGTTGTGTCAATCATGAAAACTCATGCTAATGTGTTTATCATAATCTCGAGAGCATGATACTCAATACAAACCGAGGAACATTCTCGAAAACTATCACTAATAAATATCTAATTTCCCTTAGTTCATCGTATTCGCCCTCCTGGTCGCGGCCGTCGCCGCCGCCCCCGCTGGCCCCGCCGGCCCCGACGCCGCCGCGCAGGTCCTCCGCTACGACTCCGAGAACATCGGCGTTGACGGCTACAACTTCGCGTAAGTACCAAACCATAGATTAGGGCTTACCAGCAACTGTTGGCCCATATACCTTAAAACAAATGTAAAATAAAATTAACACCTGTACGTCTAGCACGACTTGGTTCGCGTGGATATAAAAGTCAAGCCTTTTTTGTAATAAGTCATACATATAAAACATTGTAGAATACTGCTATCCATGTACCATGTAAAAATAAAATAGGTACGAACGTATACAAAGAACTATCGGTTCAGTGACCTACAAACAGCCTGTTCCACTTTTTTAAATAACCCATTTAAGTAACCCACTGGTTAAAGGCGATTACACTTATTTCTTTTAAAAGGCTTATTATTTTCGCGGCGACATAATAATTAAAGAGCAGCAAACTATTTGCAACTAAAATAATAACTTGTCAGCGATTAAATATTTTGGCAATCATTTATATTAAATGAGCTTTAAACTAAGGATATTTTAAAATTCAAATAATGGCAGCTACTTTAAGGTAGCAGAAATAATAAACAAGATTACTGAAATCATAGGCGAGGTACTATAAATAATGACTTGGCGACTAATATTAGCAGAAGATCCGACTCGGCCGGGTTAGGTTAGGTTGGTTTTTAGGGTTCCGTACCCAAAGGGTAAAAACGGGACCCTATTACTGAGACTTCGCTGTCCGTCCGTCCGTCCGTCCGTCCGTCCGTCTGTCACCAGGCTGTATCTCAACAACGGTGATAGCTAGACAGTTGAAATTTTCACATATGATGTATTTCTATTGCCGCTATAACAACAAATACTAAAAATAAAATAAAATAAATATTTAAGGGGGGCTCCCACACAACAAACTTGTTATAGATTATATATATGTATAGGTACGGAACCCTTCATGCGCGAGTCGGGCTCGCACTTGCCCAATTTTTTTTTATATCCCTAAAAAGCGCTCCTTTTATTTTTTTTATGACCTTGATTTATTTTATATGCAATCTCCATTGAACAATTAGAGTAGGCCATTTTCAACTTTTTATCCGCTGTCATGTTTCCGCTTAATTAGTTAATTCAGTAGCCAAAACTCGATGCTAGTTTATATTGAAACAAAGCCGAAAATTGATTACTTAGCTGCTACTTTTTACTTTATTAGTCTCCGCAATTAGTCGCCAACTTATTATTTTTGCTACCTCCTTTAATTTCTTATAAATCCCTAAATCAGATTAATTTGTCGCCGCGTTAAATACATGCCCTTTTAAAATACCTCTCTCATAAAAATCAGCCCTCGAATGCGATGTCGATGTTAATCAAATTGAAACTTAATGATATCTCAACGTAAGGTTCAAATGACGGACGGACGGATCCGTGCCCAAGCGTGTGAGGGGTTTAAAACATAGTTGCAAACGATCAATAACATATTTCAATTTGTAACTTCATCAACAGGTACGAGACCTCCAACGGCATCAAGCAGGAGGAGCAAGCCCAGCTCCAGAACGCTGGCTCCGAGAACGAGGCCATCTCCGTCCGCGGCTCCTACTCCTACACCGGCCCCGACGGCGTCGTCTACACCGTGACCTACGTCGCCGACGAGAACGGCTTCCAGCCCCAGGGCGCCCACCTCCCCCAGGCCCCCTAAACTAGTCAATCCCACCACTGTCTAAGCAATGCTGTGATAAGAGCCCGGTTGTTAATAAATTTTTAGTTCTTTTGTTTAATTTTACGTTGTTGTTTTATTGATGCGCCTGTGATGGTTTTGTTTATTACCTACGTACATTATACAGTCTTCCGTCACACTCATAATACGAGTCAGATGCAATAAACAACTATCACAGGCATTCTGATGTGTTGTCACTAGAGTGAAGTATTTAAGATAGAATTCCGACTGTCTCATTTTGATGGAGTAGACATTAATTATATTATCAAGAGCTTTATTATTATATACCAAAACTTTTTAGTCCTTGAGCTTTTGAACTGAGTTGCGTCTTGGTTTCCATAAAATTCTGTCCATCAGTATTGATGTCATACTTTACAAACTAAGCGTTTCCAAAATTATTTTTAACGTAAACAGTACATTCAACATGCAATACCAAGTCATAACCAGCTTTTAAATACCTAAAATAGCCTACAAGTAAAGTTTATAGGCTGGTCTGTTGATAGTTACCATTACGTCTCTCAATATTTACAATCGAGAGTAAAGTCGCTGAGTCTCACTAATTATTACCTATTAACAAAAAATGAATATTAATGAGTTTGTCAACAACATCTCATTCTCTTACAACATATGTTAATTGACAACCTATTATGAATTATACAAAAAAAAACAATAATTTCAAAGGTCAATCCACTTTTGACAATGAATCCATTTAAAGGGTCGAGAGATGATGTAACCATTGAAATGGATGACCAATAAATTCGAATAACAGGATACTGGTTTCCGAAAATCAGGCTAACATCATATAATTGTCATAAAATATGATAAAAGATGCTCAACCTTCGGACGATGGGCAGATGTTACATTATCATTTATAATTTCATCCTTGAAATTTGAATTTGACATTTAACTATTTTAGACAAACAAAATCGTTATATTACCAAGTTTAGTCATGGTTAGTTTGATTATATTCTGGTATTTACTACTTAATATTCATGATATTTTTTATTCAAATGAGCTACTGGTTATTTATTTGGGACTTGGACGCAAGTCAAATATTTATAACAGTTTTTATTATAGCTGATGATAAACAAGCTTTTGGGTGAATTTCAACAAGCTCGAAATTTACCTAATTTTGGTGTTTTTTTTTTATTTTTGATGTTAGAGTCAAAATTATATATCAATAATACGAATAAAGTCATAACCAATATTGTGTAGTAATGGCCCTTTGTTATATATAATAGTTTTAGAGATATTATGATTTTAGTAATTTGCCTACCACCAAAATTGCTTTTGTCCTCAAAAAATTTGATATTTTGGCCACCAAAATTGTACATCTACACCAAAATTTGTTACTTGTGCTAAAAATTTATATTTTTCAATAAAAATAAGGGAAAATTAAAACAAAGTAAATGTTTTATTAATAATTTTAATTATATCAAAATATCTATGAAAATACAATCACTAACTCGTTTGTAACAACAATATATTTTTTTCTTTTCGAGGACTTCTTCTCTTGATTGATTTTTCTTGCGATCCCTTTAAGGGATTTCTTCTAATTTACCTTCGAGTAAATTAGTGTTAAACACACATATGGTAGACAAACCAAGCAACATGTACAATACGATAACTTTACAATAGTACAAAATGAAAATGCAAAAACCAAATGAGAGAGAGATAGGCCAACAGTCAATGTAATACATATTACGTAATATCTATATAAATACATATAACATAAATATAATCATAATTATAACAAAAACAGCAACCAAATCAAATTTTTTATTTCGTTCGACAGTCACAATTTCTTTAACTTTCCCTTGAGCGATGCTACGGACTGCGTCTGCATAAGGGTGGGAGAAAATTTATTCCATAATTTCACGGCGCGCACAGCAAAAGACACGTCGTAAACGTGAGATCTATGCGGTGGGAAAGATAGAGCCAGATTCGCACTTGACCGCAGGCGATCGCCACTACCATCCGCCATGTAAAAGAACTTCTCTGCAAGGTACGGAGGAGAAGAAGGAATGAAAAGGACATTATACAAAATACAAAGAACATATAAGTCTCTGCGCTGATGGATCGGAAGCTATTTAACTTGAGCGCGGTATTCAGACACATGATCAAACTTGCGGAGACCAAAGCAAAAGAGAGCGGGGAAGCATGATCTTCGTATAAAGAGGAAGGAAATTCTGCAGACACCTCAATGAATGAAGGGACGCGAAAAGTTTCCTACTGATCTCAGAAATATGAAGTGCCCATGACAAAGTGATCCATGGTAATGCCAAATTTTTTTACAGTAGAAGAGAAAGGTACAGGCGTACTATCAAAGAAAATAACTGGCTTTACTTGATCTGAAAGCTTGGAAATAAAATGTGGGCTTCCAACGACAATAGCCTGCGACTTCTTGGCATTCTTCATCAAACCAAAGAATCAAGCCCAAGCACGGATTGATTCCAGGTCTGAATTGATTTACGAAACCAAGGAGCCAAAATCATCAATGCTGGCCGCCGCATAAAGCTGCAAATCGTCTGCATAGAGATGGAACGAGGAGGAGAGTGACTTGGTGATTCCGTTAATGAAGACAGAAAAGAGTAATGGAGAGAGTATGCCCCCTTGAGGGACACCAGCAGACAGTTCACACCAGCTAGAAAATCGGTCATCAACTCGAACCCGCTGTTGCTCCCCAAAGAGGTAATCATAAGACGGTTGTCGTCGGTGATCTTAACCAAAGCGGTGGTTGTGCTAAAGAATTGAACAAGTCTATCTAGATGTGATGAGAGACGTGGATTTACAAAGGATTCAATGATTTTGGATAAGATGGGAAGAATGGACATAGGACGATACTGCTACAAGTACGAAGGATTAGGGGTCTAAGAGAGAGAAATCACATGGGCGCATTTCCAAATTGTAGGAAACGTGCCAGATGGGAAAGAAAAAATAGTAATATAAGAAAGGATAGGAGCTATAGAATCCGCCACCAGCATAAGCATTATCTAATCTAGTATTACCCTCACCGACAGCTTGTAATATTAGATGTATTGTGTTTATCCTTGACTTCAAATAACTAAACCGAGTTACAAATTACCACCAAAACCACCAAAATTGATCCACCAAAATTAGAAACAGAGATTTAAAAAATATTAAAAAAATATCCGTATTATTTACTTCCAATTTAACTTTATATTTAAAAAAGGAAACCTTTAACACGTCTTAAACACAATTCACACACAGTAAATTATTGCTAAGTCACTAGAAACATATACCACAAAAATTGTGTCAAAAAGTATTTTGAACACACCAAAATTAGATACTTACGTGCTGAGTGGACAAATCCAGCAAGTTACGACATGTGTGTCATCGCTCAATGCCGGAGCAGAACTAAACGAACAGGTTAACACACGGATGTTGGTCTTGTTGCGTTTCGTTTAACCATAAACACATTTTCAATATTTACCACCAAAATTGTCAATTTCACCCGGACAACTTTTAGTGCTCAATTTTGAGTATCTATTTATGTATTCATCTTTATTTATATATCCTTATAAGATACTTAAACTAATACAGATTATAAATAAATGCAATTTTAGTTTATTAAAAAGTGGGTTCCTATATTTGTTACGCATAGTCATAGGACGTACATGTTTGAATTTAATCCCGCAGTGAATTGACACTTTATTTTCACTATAGTCATTGCTTTTTACATTACATTAACACATGAATAAACCTACAGAAATTTAAATACTAACTATAAACTAAGAACTTAACTAACTAAAATAAAAGGCTAAAACAGAATAAATTTAATATTAAAAAAGACTTAAAAAATCGGACCCCTTTGGTATAGTCCCGAAGACGCTGGCAGCATTTCCTCGCTGTATAGCAACGCTAATGCGTTGAGCGAGGAAGCTGCCAGCTCTTCGGTCCCCCGTGATGTCAACCAGTTTTTTTGCGATCTGCCTAAAAAGTTGATGAGCACTGGGCCCCCACGGACCAAGGGTCTCAACCCCGAATGCAACAAAATCGTATTCAGAGCTGAGACCCCTGTACTTGTGAACTTTTAATTTTTCGGCCGCTTCAGCCGCCGCGCCTGGTTTATGAGATGTTCCATGGAGATGGGAAGGAGCCAGAGTGTCTACACAGGTAGCGTCCCACACCAGTGTCCTTCCCAATCTCCATGGAATCAAAGACATCCCATCCGGTCTCTTGCCATCGTCTCTGGCGATGCCGGTTGGTTCCAGCAAAGCCGGGACATTAACGCTGGCAAGAGAACGGTGGATGATGTCGTTAAGCGCGGCGTGTCTAGAGAAACGGCCGGCGCTTTTTTGACAAGACAGCCCGTGGTGGCCCAGAGGGTCGACATCGTTGCCGCAAGGGCATCTATGGGGTGTACATATCTTTATCCCCAGCCGCAGGCACGTTGCCACACGTAGTGTGTCGGGCTCTAGGAAGGTGCCGGTATTTGGCGAGGGGTAGGCGTGAAGCCAACCGCCGGCTTCCTTGGTGCCCGACGCTAGCAGCCGGGCTCTATCAGGACCTGTGCTGCGGCTAAGGAGAAAATCAACGGAAATTTTACATAAGGTGTCATCCCAACTCCTCTGGGACATGGGGTGGTCAGGGAAATCCTTTCCCGGACAAGCAATTGACCAAGCATTTTTAGCTTCTGCCAAGTCAGTAATCTCATAGTTTGAGGGCAGAACCCTTAGGATTTTACCTACAAGATTAACTGAGCTATGGACAGAAGACAAAAATGCCGGTAAGGAAACACTACTAATTTTGCGTATTCCCATCCCACCGTAACGAATGGGAAGGGATGCCTGAGTCCAGGATTGTTCGCTGAGTTGTATGTTTAAAATTGTTTCTAAATTTGTTTTAATAAGATCATCCAGAGGTAACAAGAGATTTGGAAATTTCCACAAGGGGCAGCAGCGAAGTACATATGTTAATTTTGGAACAAAAAGGCAAAATTTAAGGATTGATATTGCGTAGTGAGGGCTTATTAGGACAAGGCGGTCTGCACAGTTTTGGAATTTTGAAACATAACTTAGTATATAGTCGGAAAAAGAATCTTCAAAGATCGGCGAGCCAAGGAGGCAAAGCGAACTCTTGGTGACTATTTTAATGTCAGGTGTCACTTTATCGAATTTCTTTTTTACATCGGTATCACTTAACAAACTTTGGTTATAGAGTTCACATTTATTAAAATTTAACTCTAAGCCAATGTTTTTAAACTTTGTTTGGATGGTAATTAAATCGGAAAGAACAGTGTCCATGTCGCCTCCAAGAGTCCCGTCGTCCAAATACCAGACGTTAAATTTTGATTTTAAATTTTGAATAATGGGGTTGATATTAGTTTAAAACATTGATGTTATGGCTCTATCAATGACATTTATGAGGAACAACGAATACTGGACGCTGCACCAAAATTATCATTTTACCGCAAAAAAAATAATTATTAATCATAAATGAATTTTACAATACTTTGCGATTGGCTTAAGATAATAATTAGTGTCTTCTTTTCAGAAAAAAATTAAAACTTTTAAAACAATTTTTTCACACTATAGTTATCAATTCCGCCGCAAATTTTTTTCGCTGAGATAATCACCCTTTTATAGTCTATTTCATGTAATTTTTGTGCTTTATATTATAACTTAAACTCGATTAAAATGTCCTGATTTGACAAATGTTACACGAACGCAGCTGCAGATGTGAAAGAGTCTATAGTGGGTGTTGTTCACAATCCAAAAGTGCAATACCCATGACGTGTGGTGATCGAGAGACCTCCTTTACAGCTGATGAATCTTCTAAAGGAGAAGGAGAGTCATCTTGATTTTTATTGCAAAACGACGACCGTTATCATTATATTGTGTGGTGTTTTCGAATTATACGAAATCTATCGTCTAAAACGAGTTCATCAACTGAATTCAGATATTCACTACATTATTATAAGTATATAAAAAATTACATTTTAACATATGACACACGGAACATACCTAGCAAGTTTAGGTTCTGTGAGTTCTGCAAAAAGGACGGGACGGGAAGACTAAGAAGGATATAAGTACCTATATGGAGCAAATAAAGAAAATCAGTCATCAATCTAAATATAAAAATAAAAACATAAAAAATAAAAAGTAAATAATGTATAGTAAACTATTGATACAAAGATCAAAGCTCATAAAAATATTTCGGTTTAAAGATCTTTATTTCTCAAAAAGAATAACAAATATTCACTTACTTGAGAAAGAAATATTATATGTACATATAAGTAACGTAAGCTAGTGAGCGTAAATACATTTCTATTTAATTTGGCATACTCAAAACTAAACCTATACAATTTCGGAGGTAGCGCTGCGCTGCGCGGTCTGAGCGTACGAACTAGATCAGGGGGCCTATGATGGTTGCGTTTATCACGTGACAAATAAGTGACAAAGCATCTGTCACTCACACTCGCAGCTTGTCAAAACGTAACGGATGCTTTGTCACTTATATATCGCGTGATAAAACCAATAATCATAGGCACGCAGATAACAGCGTACACGGGTATAGTGGGTTTGGAAGTGTCTTTAAAATGGGTAACCTGGTGGAAGAGATCGGGAATAGAACCCGGCATCTCTGGATTACCGGTCCAGCGCGTTAACCTTTCCGTCACCCTAACGCCCAGATATCCCTTAGAATGTTTCCTTATGCTTTGTGTGCCGATCTTTGCATTGTTCATTTGGAAGGCTATACACCTTAGCTTAGCGATCTTTATGTGAATACTTTAATATTCACATCTTACCGCACTACTTTACAGTAGTGAACGAGCAAGCGAGAGAGGGCGCTGTTATTTATAAATGTACGAAATATCCACCACTTTACGCCTTTAAATTTTTCTTTAAGTACCCAAATAAAACAAGACTCTTCAATATAAGATAAATGAAAAGTATCTGATGACAATATTAGGAAAGTGGACGATAGCAACAACCATTACACACATTCTTTAAGCAAATCCATCTTCGTTAAAAATCGACGTTGGCCTTTACAGAACTAACCCAGTGACATTCACCTTGTTACGTAAGGCCCGGGCGCATCTTCGCGAGCAACCCAGAAGGGAAATGAATTAAACGCCTTTAAATCGCTTACTGAAATTTGGCTTTCGATTTCTGAACGACAGATTGAAAGTTCAGCTCATTTCCCACAGCAAATATGATTATGAATATATGATAGTTATGATATCTCCAATGTTCGGGAGGTGCATCACTAACTAAAATTTTATAAATAAATGGGATATATTTAAATGCACATCTGTATAATTTTTCAGTACACTAGGTAGCTCCACTAATTAACTGAATGCATACCAGAAAAACTAATGTTGTGCCAAAAAAACAATTGATTAACTGAAGATGTCCTACAAAAAAAACTTAAACATCATACAAAACGAGATGACCTTTTTAACCGAATTCACACCAAAAATATGGTTCGTACATCGGATATATTTGAAAGTTTCACCAATAATACTGACTTGCACACTAATTATCCTCGCACTGCACTCTAAGATCCGACTCGGCCGGGTTAGGTTAGGTTAGTTTTTTTTTATATCCAGTATAACAGTTTTGCAAATACCTTTAAATAGTATATTGAATTCGCATTATTTAGTGTGCAATTCAGTATTTTTGGCGAAACTTTCAAATATTTTGATCGAAAAAAACGGAATATACAGATATCGATTTAAATACATGCCTAAATAAATACATACATATCAGACAACCTCACCCGAAATCGATCTAGTCCCATGGTAAGCTCTAGTAGGCTTGTGTTATGGGCACTAGACGACGATAAACATACTTATATATATTGAAATGTATAGAAACACCCATGTTCCAGGATCAAATATTCGAGTTCATCACACAAATATTTGCCCATGCCGGAATTCGAACCCAGGACCTGCCAGATTCGAACCAGAACTGCTCAGTAGGCAGTTGCTTTACCAGCGTCGAACTTGTGATTAACAACGATTGTCAGCACCTAAATTTGACGTTTCTCATTATTACCCACGGACGAAAAAAGGGGTGTTATGAGTTAAACATGTGTATCTGTGTGTCTGTCTAAGGCATCGTAGCTCCCAGACGGATGGACTGATTTGAAAGCGGTTTATTTTGGATCGAAAGCCATGTCTGGTAAAAACTGCAGCTGTTTCCAAGATATTCAGCGTTGATTGGAACAAGTGACGGATTAAATCATTGATACAAAGATCAAAGCTCAAAGAAAATTTAAATAACGTGTATAGCCTTTAAAATAAACAATGCAAATATCGACACACAAAGCATAAGGAAAAATTCGAGAGGTTGTTGGGAGTTAGGGCGCCGGAAAGGTTAACGCGCTGGACCGGCAATCCAGTGGTACCAGGTTCGATTCCTGGTCTCTTCCAGCATGTAATACGTTAAAAAAAATCTTTGAGCTTTGCTCTTTGTATCAATAGTTTAATGTACAAAATGCGGTGTGTACCCACATTAAAAAAATTAGACATTACATGTTGTTTCATGTTGTTTCATAAATTTATAAGTGACAGGATTACAGCGAACTATGAAGCAGTATTTAAAACTTTGTGGTTATGTTCTGGTCCCGTATTATTTTTATATCTCTCATTAAATTAAGGTCTTATGATGAGCAGTTATTACTTGCTCCTTATCTTCGCAATTTTTTTAAATTTTGAATTTAGGATGTGATAAAAACAGATAAAGCGAAAATTAAATAGCCATCGAAGAAACTCGGATTATCACATACTCGCTTGTTTTATTCAAAAATATTTAGTAGTTTACATAACTGTTCCTTGATGCACCCACGATGCACCCAGCCCATAGTTACGTAACGCGGTGACATTTCGCGTGGATATGCGCGGGCGCAACTGGTTATGCTGATGGGAGCATCCATATTAAATTGAGACCATAAATTGTAGGTGACAACTAAAAATAAAAGGTTGCGCAAACTTGTTTATGATTAGATTAATTTATATGAGAGTAAATTAGCAGCCCGATCTTTATGGGTATTATTTTATTTCTATTTTTATTTTATTTTATTTATTTATTTATTACAAGTCACTTACAGTTAATACCAGGCATGACACATATTGTCTATATTAAAATTAAAATTAAATTATATTCCATATTATACAATCATAAGTTTACAGGATCAAGATATATTTATCTATTAGTTGCCTATAGAGCTCGCGAGTACAGTAGTCTCGAGGTGTCGCCCGGCTGTGGCTAGGAATCTCGATTCGGGAGTCGAGAATATAAGGGGTCCGTACGTGTACTTCACGGAAATCACTCCTCGTCGTCACTACTTTACAATTATAATAGTATAGTAGTGCATGCAAAGAAGAAGTCTTTTTTTTGATACGGGGTAGTAAAACGGCAACTGGTAGCGCGTGGCGGGGAACAAAATGGATGAGCCGAGACCGATTTAACTAGCTAACTTTTTTCTAAGAACAATAGACAACATTTCCTAAAAATAGGCAAGCCGGTGGGAATCAGGTTCTTTGGACGCCACGCCACTAGATACATAAGGATGCTTTTTACTTTACGACGCTAAAGCAAAAGTGATGCCTTTTTTCTCGGCACGGAGTGTTGTGGGCCGTCTCGAGTAAATTGCGGCTGGCTCTTACCTTCCATTCTGGCATTTTGTGGCTGTCATGTGTGGACAGTTGCCAAATTGACACATGTCAAATGCGATAAGGATCTCCCAAATGCTAGAAATTGACAGTGTAATTTTGACTACAGTGCCACAGATTACATCACGGCAGATCGTCGTTTTCTTTAAAAAAAAACTCAATTACCTATTCTAAATGAGGTATTTTCTACGTACACGTAGTTTACACTTATCCACTGGATTAGAAAATTACAGCATATTATTATGCAAGCAATCGGAAATAAAATAAGCGCCACAATATACCAGGTGTTTCCTATATTAAAACATAGATTCTACTCTTCAAATTGAACAACATTTGTTGTCCAGTTTCAAGCGAAGAATCTATGCTTTAATTTATCGCTCCTATTACAGGAAACACCCGGTATATTACGCGTTTTTGTTACAATTATTTTCGTAACATCCATAAAACAATGCAACATTAATACTAAATTAAGGACTTTAAACACAACTGACTTCGACATTATTTTGAATTGATCTATTTATATCATAACATGAATTAGAACAAAAAATACGCTTATTAATTGTGTAAAATGGCTCAAAATACTGTGTACAAACTTAAATAAATAGATGTTGTTCTCAGTTCATTATTTCCTCATTTTAAATCCTGTTGAAATTGTTTTATTTAAGGTAGTTTTGAACAAAATGATAAATAGGATCGTACATATTACAGATATTTTGCATGTTAGAAAATATATTTATTTAAATGGTTCCTCTGTAATATTACACCGCTGTGGTGTTATACAACGGATTGACCCCACGCGTGGACGGCGGCGTCAACTCGACGGCCGTATTCTGAGATGATTTGAAATCTAGATGGATTTACAATTGATCACTAGATTCAAAAACTTTATCCTTCAGAAAGAGGTAGAAAGTCCATACTTGCCTCTTAAACAGTTACTATATATTTCGGTGAAGTAAAATGAGATAAGGGGTAGTAAATAGACAAAATGTTTTCCCTACATATCTTTGTAGTAAGTCTGGTACCCTATCTTTACTCCGAAACATTATTTCCAATGTGTAACGTTTCACCGAATTTTCATCTGAAATCCGTAATATGTTCAGGATTTTATATAAGTTGTTGTAAAGAATCCATAAAGTGAGCTTAGGATTGTTTTATAATTATTCAGAAAAATTTACAGTTTTAGAAAAAAATGGCTTTCGGACAAATGAAAATTTGGTGTAACGTTACAGAATTGAAATAAAAATTAGTTTTTAGATAGGTAACCAGTAAGTACATCTGAAAGTAAAAGTGCTGTGCTCAGAATACTCCCGCTACACGCTGAGCGACCGGTTTCGTCTAACAGCGCGAATGCCAAGGCCGGGCAGGTGATGAGCCTGTGACAATAAGGCCGGCTATGATGACGTTACTTCACTGTTACCCATCTTTTCACCATATCACGGAAATATGTATAGAACTAGGTGCCCTAGGTGGTGCCCGCGAACTTTCGTCCGCGTGAAAGGAAAAGGAGGATGTTATTTTATTTCGCCGTAGTCGGGTAAAACGTATCCTATAAGTAAGTAACCATCTGTGGATGCACAGGTCGTAGAAACTCCTATTTAAATAGCATAGGAGTTTGAGCACATTTAAATTGGTCTTGATGAGCAATTAACGTTTGTCTAACAACGCACAGTCGGCAATGAAAGCGTGTCAGAAAAAAATCTTTTGATAAAAACTTGGATTAAGTTTTCTAGGGATCTTCTCGTCAAAAGTGTTTTAGGTTGAATCTAACAGCTTTCATTCGGGTATAAACGAGGTCCAAGGATATTGTAATTTATGGTCCGGACATGTTAAGAGTCGTTGAAAGGTGATATCATGAATTAAAAAGACGAAACTAATACATTAAAGAATTTGGAACAGGATTCTTCAAACCTGACAGAGATTAAATATGTATTTTCCTTATACTTCGGTAACAAGTTAACAACTTCTAGGCTGTTAAGTGGATTTTTATACGTGGTATAATTAATTAGGTCATGAATTTAGCTATAACTAGGATTAAAGACTACTATGTTTTTCCCGAGGTATCGCTCGCATGGCAAACAGTATCATGATTACCGAACATATTTCGTGTATAGTATACCTATGACATTTACAGTCCATATTTTCGATGCAAATAATCACATCTACCGTCAGCCCATTCCTGAGTGTCAGAAAGATAAACATAAAGAAGGATCTACGCCATATAATTTTGAATTAAGCTTCTTAATGTGTTCGTAGTGGTCTTACATTTTGATGCAAATGACATTTTCATTGGAAACAAAGTTGGTTTGAAAAATTATAAATGAATACATTATCGTAGCTGAAAATACCTCAACACCGACTAATAGCTGGACATGCCGTAAAAAAAATGCACCAATTTACTCTAGGCATCAGTTACAGTTATTTTTGTAAACTCTGTACCTACAGAGGCAAAGGAGACAGCAGCTCGCATCGTTCCTGAATTCCGGGGTTGGCTAAACGAGGAGCACAAGAGTCACAGGACTGTGCGTTCATTCTTAGTGGTTGGCAGCAGGAACCAATAATAAATAATGTAATTATTTTAAGTATTGTTTACGAAAAGATTACTTACTGTTGAGTTTTTTAGATTTTGTTCTCAACAGCGGTCTCCTCATGGGAAATGCCGGTAGTTTTTTTTTTTTTTTATTTATTTATGTAACACAATAGTACAATAACCTTTCTAAATATCTGCCAAACTGCACAGCAGATTCACAATCTGACTTGTAAAAGTGCCATTGCGGCGGCCTACTAACTGAATTTAATTGAATTTCATCTAACAAACATTCTGAATTTACATTATACAATATAATTCAAGTAGGTTAAGGTTCTATGATATCCAAAAATAATATCATTAGAAAGTGGTTTTTGGAATTATCATAAGAAAATTCGGAAGTATATACTGTACCCGTCGGCAACACATAGTCTGTTAGGTTTTCTGGTAGAGGTAGTTTGGCAGAGAACTTAACAGAGAGAGCCTAGAGCCTTTTACGTAAAATAGCGGCAGCATTAGACGAAGAATGAGATACGGAAAACCAGCCCCGGAAAGCCTACAACCACAGGAATATTAGACCTCTGTAATGTGAGAGAGGAATCTACAATGACGAAGCCAATGTAGCTTTTTCTCTAATTTCAATGATTTGAAATGCTAACGTTGACTCCATCCATTATATTCCTTATTTTATTGTCCAAGTCGTCTAAAGTAACTAACGATAAATGACGTACAGTTAAATTGGACGTAGTAACTACCTAGAGAAAGAAAAATAAAAACATTTATTTGTGAACAAAACATAATTACATTAATAGTAACAAACAAAAAAAAATTAAACTGAACTATAAGCATATGCATTAAGAACTTCAAATGTCCACCTTATCTTGAAATATTTCAAGGTTATAGGAATATCTCCCAAGTTGAATTCTGTTTTTAAGAAAAATTTGAAAAATCGTTTGATCAAAAAAAAGTAGTACATTACTAGCTTTAGAAAATAACTCTGCCTTCGAAACCGGGTATCATCTCTCATAAGAGCCATGTTTCCCAAATGTGGCACAAAACACTAATAAACAGGTAGCTAAAACCACAGTTGACCTAAAAGATCAACCAATAAATTTCCCGAATTCCACAAAGCGTCTGACAAATTGATAATTAAGAGCTAAAAAAGAAAATCATCCTGCGAGATAAGGCGTGTAACATTTAAAAATCAAATAGGTAATATGCTAATGGTGACGAACAAACTAGGTATATAAGTTGCGAATTTTAAATACCGAGCACAGTGCAGCATCATCGTCTCCGCAGTCACAGCCGGCCCACCACAACTCTACAAAATGAAATCTGTGAGTATACATACATGTCTCGTTGCTTCATAGGTCATTTCTTGTGATGCTTAAGAAATTGCGAGCTGTCGAAAAGTGATTAGTGCTTGGATTACAACCTTGTGTTAGTGCTTTTTATTTCATAAAATTTTGATAGTTGTTAATAATAGTGTTGAAGTATCTGTAGGTGTTTTATGATCTTTAATTGTGGAACGACATAGCTTCTTCCAAAGAATTTCTTTGAACGTGTCTTGCTTAATTTCTCTCTATATTACTCGTAGTTTTCACTTGTCTCAAAATAACACGTTCAATTTATTTTTCTGGTCTGAAATCGTACCTTTCTCTGTCGAGTTTGATTGGGTAAATTCATTATAGTTATTTGTTTAAACCGACGGGTCACTTTTACGCAATTATTTGTTCGCAAAACTAAAGCCGCTCACTTGTGCTATTCCAATATTGAGCATAAATATTGACCAATTATCGAGTGAGGCAATGTAGATTCCTCACATTCGACCTAAGGCCTTAAAGGATGCACCGGTCGTGGGTACCTAACATCGTTAGTGTGTAATGATATCAAGAATGTAGATGCCTTATTTTGCTTGACTATAGCCTGTTCTTATAACTTTAGCCATTCAAGTGTCCGACCAAGCAACCTATTGTACTAATCGTTACTTCGGAATTAAATCCATTGTCACTCGGATGAAGTACGTATCAATATACGTACAACAGTAACACATACGTTTAAATAAAGTACTGCGATAGAATAATGCACTCATTTGATTTTCATTAAACGTTATACTTATGACGCAGTGTAGATATAGACAAAAATTATATACAGCAAATAAAAAATAGTCAGGTATCTTAGCATCATTTAAATAGAAAGAACACACAACATTGAAGTGATGAAAACTGCATAAAAGATGGTCCACTCAAGCTTGACTTAATAGCCATCTGAACGATGTATCGGAAATATTCTGAGATAAAACCGATTTTTGACATCTGAGCTGCATATGAATGTAAATGGAGCATATTGCTAAAGGACATGTGCTATTAGAATCAGTGGTTTCAGTGACAACAGTCATAAATTCATCAGTGCATAATTACCATTAATTGATAATCGTTAATTTTACACGATATTATAATTAGCAGCAAAATGTCAAATAGATCGCGGTCATTAATAATTCATAAGGTCAGCGGTCACGCCGCCAAACTCGTCTGATGCGTGCGCGCAGCTATAAGGTCAAGAGGTTAAGCCGCCTTAAGAGGTCTAAAGAGATGACCAAATAAGTTCTAACATCAACTTTGACACCAGACTCAAAAGATTAAGTTCAATTGAATGCGTTCTTGTATTGACTGTAATTTGAACAAAGTAGTGAAGCAATATAATTATGAGATTAATTTAATTTAGGTAATTATGTGCCTGTCATGCATTTAGCTTTTAATTTAATTCAGTATCACTAGGAGTTATATTAATATGGAAACAGGTAGAATATCTGTAAAAAAAGTATTTGCGATATTACATGGAGAATATGGTGTGAAAATAGTGACTATCGTTGAATTTGTGACTTAAGAAGCACGTGTAAAAATGATATTTAGACGAAACAGAGTTACAGAGGCAGATTTCTTCAATGACTTCTCCAAGTACTCATTATTTACATGTCGAGTTTTGTTATCTATCCAATTCAACGTTATGTTTAATACGTCTATTACGAGTCTAAATTTATAGACCTCTTTTTGATTTTATAATCTATATATATCTTGTTATTTGACACCTTTAGCTATGTCAAAAATACTACCTCTCATCAACATAGGCCCCTCAGTTTATTTATGGTCTTCAGTCTGCGAAACACCGGCCAGTGTCTCTTGTCAGGTCTGCGGTCGGATATATCGGTATTTTCAGCCACCAATGACTGCCTCTACTCAGACCATTCAAGACGATTTACTAATTGTATGTCTGTTTGTTTCAGTTCATTGTCTTCGCCCTGATCGCCGCGGTGGCGCTCGCCGCTCCTCCCGCCTACAACGGCGACGAGAAGAACGCTGAGATCGTCAAGGACGTCAAGGATGTCGATGTCTTCTCCTACAAAGCTGAGTGAGTACTTATTAGTCACATAGTCAAGATCCCTGGGGAAACTGAAGCCAAAATTTGGTTTACTACTTCTCTAAGGGCACTAGTTCTTAGGTCTGCTATTATTCCTTGTTTATCATTTGGAATACAATTAAATACCTATGTAATGACTGTTACTGAACTAGCAACCCCACAACACCTAATAATAGCCCTGGATTCAGAAATAGTGTTAAGAAAAAGTCAATTAAAACTTATATCAATATTTCAGCTCTGAGACCTCAAACGGCATCAAGAAGCAAGAGGAAGGCCAGTTGACCAACGTGGGCACCGAGAACGAGGCCCTGGTGGTCCGCGGACAGTACTCTTACGTCGGCCCCGACGGACAGACCTACACCGTCACCTACACCGCTGACGAGACCGGCTTCCACCCCCAGGGCGCGCACATCCCCGTCTGAACAATTGAATACCGCTAGTCAACCAACTTATGAATAGACAATAAACGTTATCTGATTTTAATCTAGCGCTTTCAATCTTCTCCTCCTCCTCACTCATCTCTCCTTGTCGTCCTTTACCTGTTCCTCAATTCACTTGTATAGAATAGAGTAGAATTCCCATCTAAGAACGGTTTACAAAACAAAGACTACACAGAGGTAACTAGGATATGCCAAAACTGTAGAATTGATGTAGGAATTGTTTTAATAAGTAAAGAAGGCAGTTCCACAACGCTGATATGGAAGTTCTAGTTCGCCCTGTGCTCTTTTTTATCAATTATACCAGACAGCATTTCGCCATCGATAATTTTGTTTGAAAATGATAGCATAAAACCATAAACTGCGATTTTATTTTATTTTATTCATTTTTATTGATCATATAAAAAATGTTGTTCTTTCTGACATAATAATATGCCTCGATAATTATTCAGCCAATTTATCGAAAACTGGCATAATGGTTTTTTATTGGTGAATTAAATGAAGAATATTGAATAACCTTGAAACATTACGTGTTTCATAAAAATTCAAAACTTTATTCTATAGATCTGGAATACATTTTTACTTGTCTGATTCTATCAGGTAGGTAAATGTTCTGTTTGCGACTCAATCACTTACCAGGTGAGAGGGTCAAACGTAACCTAAGATAAATTCAAACTCTCGTTACATTAGCGAACAAAGGCTTCGGTGACAAAGAGGGATAAAAAACAGGTAGTGCACAATCCATTAGCGGTATCGCGCTACCTCGAGATCAAAGTTAATCAAAGGGAGCCACAAAGGACCGAAAAAGGAGTTCCATTGCGGTAAATAGTACTCGGGGCCCTGTCGTGTGGATGTATGCTCTGGTTGGAAAGTTTGAATATGGATAGTTTATTTTTTGCAAAGGGAATAAATTTACTGTTTCTTATGAATTTCTTGACTTTAATATATGATATATTTCTTAACGCTGCAGTTCACCAGTCAAATGTTGGTCGTCACAGATTCCCTTGGCTTTCTGAAACAAAGATTGAACTACTGTAGCAAGACTAGGATAGTGATGTGATTTGCCTTTTAAATACCTATCAGTGTGAGTAGACTTGCGTTTATCTCAGTCAACCTTTGACAACGGTAACTGGAAATCTACCGAAACGTCAGGGAGGCTCAAATAATTAATATATGCGATATAATCCGTTTAAATAGTTTTATTTAAATGTACAATTTTTATAACCAAATTATACTGCGGCCTGCCAGAGATAGACAAGAGTACGGCACGTTGGCTGTGACATAAGCATGTATAAAGTGGAGTAACCTCCCAGCGGGAACAGTCTAGTTAACCAGCGTAGAGATTACATCTGAGCACAAAGACGCTTTGACGCTCTGAGGTGGTAATGCACTACTTTATTACCCACGTGCGTGCCAATACCGACACGACAGAAGTCCAAAACACATTTAAATACTTACACAATTTATTTAAACTCTACTCACTATAATCCCTAGAGTGTAGTGCATATAAAGTTGCAGATTGAATACTATGACACATTTTTTTTATTATGTAAACCCTGAGGTTAAACAGAAATGCTGCGGTGCGGGATTGGTGTATAACAAGATGTATTAACAGGATGAAATGAAAACACAATTCGACCTACTTAATGCTTTGTCTTTTTGGGGTTTACAATACACTGCTATACCTTTTTTCTTAACTATCGATATTTATTGTAATTAGTTTTTTTATATTAATTTTTCTGTAAGCCTGTTAGTGGAATTGTCGCTCGTACCGAATGATCCAATTTCATTTATTTTTATGTGAAAAATGCGGGCGGGCTAGCAGTATTAAATACTTGCTGTTACTAAATCAATAAAGAACCTCTTATTGAAACAGGATAAAGGATAATGTATACTACCTAATAAACAAACCATGTGCTTCGAAGTCAGTTAAAAAACGAACCCAAATTCGGCGTGAAAGGTACAAGGTGTAAGCATAGGCTCGACACGTTATTTTGACAAATTCTTTTTGTTTCCGTGCGGCGCCATCTGCCGGCGATGGGCGCGTTAATATTACAGGTGTCGGTGATCTATCGTCCGGACGTGAGTGGGTGCAATCCATGGGCAGTCAGCGGAATATGCAGTATGATTTAATGGAATGGAATAGAATGGAATAGAACGGAATAGAACGGAATAGACCGGAATAGAACGGAATAGAACGGAATAGAAAGGAATAGAACGGAATGAAACGGAATAGAACGAAATAGAACTGAATATAATGGAATAGAAAGGAATAGAAAATTCTTTATTCCACACCTCAACGGGAAATATCTAAATACAAGCAAGTACAGATTACACGTAACATTCATTTGATTTAATCCATTATCCCACCAAACAGTAACAAGCCTACATTATTACTAAACCAATATTTCGATTTGCAATTTTTATATGTGAGAAAATAATCGCACACAACACATGATTGTAGATGAAGTGAAGGTTCTGCACGGATCACTCGGAGCTGAGTTAATATAAATACTAATAATAATAAATAGTAAGCTGACAATAGTTCCATATAATTTGTTGTTAACCAAGACTGGAAAATAATCAACGTGCTTGGTTTCATACTATTCAATTATTAATAACTTATAACATGTCTACTACTATGCCCTGCAAATAAATATCTGATTTTATTATCCCTCCACGGTCTGCGGCCTGGAAACCTAACAACGAAGGGAACAAAGTTTTGAACGAATTTTCATCGTTTTATGTTCTCCCGCTTTAACTGTGGAGTTTGGAGAATGAAGATGGCAGTGCCGGCCTGTGATTGTATTTAAGCTCTCGTCGTAAATTTGGTCGTATGCCATTCGGATTCACCAATGTTTCAGCATATTGGTGGATAGACTACTCTGCAGTCTCCATTACTTACTTTTGATCCAAAGAACTTTCACTGCTCATAATTATAACTACACTACAGTACGACACAAAAGAGTAGAAATTAAAAAGTGGCAATACTGTAGTGTCGTCCCTTTTTTCTTAGATTGATTAGAAAGGGACGGCACTACAGTATTGCCACTTTTTAATTTCTACTCTTTTGTGTCGTACCTAAAGCTTTAAAAGAAGCCGGTTAAACTGCAAATTTAACGAAATAACGAATGTTTTGTAAGGATATGATTCGCTATTAATAGCGAGTGTGTACATAAATACATATAGTGCCCATCCAAAACTTTAAAAGATATTGAGATTCAAATAAAACAATTTAAACAGATTATACCGCATTTCATTAATCAACCCGCTTAAACTGATGGCTTGCACCGCACACCACACACGTGTTAGAAAAGAACAGGCGAAAGATTTGTAAAACAACTCGAACGCGTTATGTCCCGTTATTGCACGGCAAGTGATATATGACTTTCAATATCGTAGTAACGCCGCAGGTGACTATTCTAATGCAAATTTAGTATAATGGTGGTTATATGAGAACATGAGGGCAAGGGTTTAATTCAATTACTATTTGAGCGATGTGTGGTGATGCGGAGTTCGAATCGAGAATCGATCTAGACCCACAGTAATCTCTATAGTAGGCCTTAGTTATGATACTAGTCGACAGTATACATAGTTGGATATATAAATGTATAATTAAATACGTAGGAACTCGTGTCATGACCCAGAGACAAGTATTTAAGTTCGTTATAGTAGTATTTGGCCTTGCCGGGATTCGAACCCAGGTCCCAGGACCGTCGACTCGGTAGGCCAGCTAAACTACCACTGCACCAGCCACGTTGTCAAATATATGTCCGTGATATGGCCCATGTATTTCGATTGTTGTTATTTGAGCTACATTAAGTGTACAGATAAGTTGGCTGTTATTGGCACAGTCTACTTGGATGTAACGTTAACGTAGGTTAAGAATATATTTATCAAAACGTGTCCTTGTGCGAGCTATCTAGGAAGTAAGTGCATGGTTACTGTTTAATTACTATACAATTAATTTAATGTACAATTAAAGTACAGGATAGGCTTACAATATAATATATAATGTGGTTGTACCTTGTTTAGCCTAACAACTTTTTGCCTAATTTCGGTTTGCCTAATATTATTCAACTAATATTATTTAGCATAACTATTCACTTTGCTTAATTTTCATTTGAGTGAAAGTCGTTTTGTATAATACTCATTTCACATAATCTTATTTAGTCTCATTTTATTTAGCCTAATTTTTAATTCGTATAAACATATTTTGCCTAACAATTCTTTAGCCCAATTTATTTATTTAGCAAGCATTCTATCCATGGTCATAAAACCAACCTAACCTAACCTACAGTATTCGGTCTTCAACCTAACCTACAATTTTCAAAATAAGAATCGACAAATTGAGTTTTAGATAAAATAATATTCGACAAAACAAGATTTATGAAAATGATCATTTAGGCAAAACGAATTTCGACGAAATAATAATTATGATAAATGATATTATACATATTGACTTTAGATAAAATGTTCATTATGGTAAAAATTGTAAGACAAACTGAAATTAGACAAAAAAAATAGACAAATCAAGGGAATACCATATAATGTTTCTGTTTGATCTCCGTTAAATAAAATAAAATAAAATTTAGAGGTCAATTAGTACACTAAAATATTTTTGGTTAGGTATATTTTGAGCTGGTATAGAAATGTCAAATTTAGAAAATTGCAGAATGCATGATTTTCGATGGATAGACAAAACACAATCGCCGCATACAAATGAGATGCAAAGTTAACGCAACCGATCACGATTGTTTTATGGGGCTCCCATTAAAAAACTTCCTTAAATATTTATTTTATTCTGTTTTTAGTATTTGTTATGAAAATTTCAACTGTATCTCACTCACTGACATACAGCCTGGTAACAAACGGACAGACAGACGGACGAACAGCGGAGTCTTAGTAATAGGGTCCCGTTTTTACCATTTGAGTATGGAACCCTAAAAACAGTAAAACATAAATGACGCAGCTGATAACGACAGTTCAACGCCCACCTTAAAATTTAACTGTCATTAATACACCGATATTTTTCCCCCATTAGATCCCTCGTGAAGTTTTTGCGCGGCGTTAAGTTTCAATTTTCCTGTCATTAGAGAGCTCTTAACTCGTGAAAAAACGCGGGGACAATCAAAAATACGTTTTCTTTGATTGAGGGGTGTTCTACCCTTAAGAGTGGCGTTTAATGTCTCGAGTTTTTGGGGCAGGTAGATGAGCTATCGAGTGACGATGAAGTGTACTTGGGTAGTAGATGAGTGGAGGATAGTAGAACTCTACTGAGTAGAAGCGCTTAATAGCAGTGTGATAAAAACACAAAAAAATAATAGAGTAGGATACGTAAATAAACGTACATGAAATACCACAAAAATAAATGTATACGCACAAATAAACTTACTTAAACATACATAACATATACATATGATATAATATTAGTAAGGAACCAGACTTCATGTCGGTCACAATGCCAAAGAATAGAAGAAGGGACCAGTAATTATTGTTTTAAAATTGGCAACGGTTTGGCTACGTTTTAAGTCTAGAAAAAAATCTGTTCATATAAATGGATTTTCACCATCTAAGTCCAGCTGGAATCTTTTTACCAGTTTTGGAAAGATTGTACCTATTGTGTAGAAAGAAAGAAAGAAAGAAAGAAAGAAAAATGTTTATTCCAATAAAGCACACACATCAGATAGGACATTACTGGCTTAACAGTGTTCTATTAACTATCGTATGCGGAGTGAAGATGTTTCCAATGAGTCCAGCAATGTGTGCGACACTCCAATCTGAGGCTACCTGTCCACTGGAGCAGAGCTATGGAAATTGGACCAATCACATTCCTTAGATTTAAATGCACCTCTTTTGGGCTTCACAAAGACACAACCTGATTGGTTCATTCTCTCCGCACCACTTTAGTGGACAGTCAGCCTCAAAATTCTCAACTTCTCATTTCGTTTTGCTCAAGACGGCTAGGCAGCTTGACGGCAGCTAGTTCCACAACCATTTTGAATTTGACGAATGCGATGTTCCTGCGTGGAGCTTATTTGTAGCCCTCAGTACAGATGTGCAGTCTATATAAATAAAGTTGAACATGCAGAAAAATGCATACAGACAACTTGATATCCAGTGATGACGTACGGCTCTGAAACGTGGTCGCTCACAATGGGCCACATTAAGAAGGCTCAAAGATATTCAAAGGGCAATGGAGCAAGCTATGCTCGGAGTTTCCTTGCGTGATCGAATCCGAAATGATGAGATACGCAAAAGAACCAAGGTTGTAGATATAGCTCAGACAGTCGCCAAACTTAAGTAGCAGTGGGCGGGGCACATTGCTTGTAGAATCGGTGGCCGTTGGGGCAGAGAGGTTCTTGGGCGGCGTCCGCGGACTGGGAAATGCAGGTTGGCAAGGCCCCCCAACAAAGTGGACCGACGACCTGGTTAGGAGCAGTGGACGTCTATCTATCAGCTGATATGATGACGATCAACCTTATATCCTAAGTAGGTACCACTATTTAGATTAAGTTAGTTTGTCCCTCGTTTGTAGACGACGCCATTAGCCTTGAGGCACAAACTTTGCTCAACCAAGAACTAGATAAATACAAATGAACAGTGAAATCGAAAGGAAACAAAGTTCCGACAGAAAACAATCCAAAGCCAATAGAAATAAACACGTTAAAGACAATAGTCGGTGATCGAAATAAAAGTCGAATAAAAACAGGTAGGAACTCGGCAAATTGAATAAGAAAATTTTTACCTCGAGGAAATGAAGGCAAAAAATAGAGAGGACCCTTTTATTACGCCTCTATTAGGCGCGGGCCGGCTTCGAACTGCGGGAATTGGCTAATAACCGAGCTATCAGGTGAAAGAAATTCACTTCCTCGCTTCCCTTCTTATCGGTAGAGCCGGGCGAAGCCGGAACCGATACCAGCGCGAATATTTTGGTCACAATACGGTACTGGAAGTTGTGAAGCGGAATGATTTTAGTTAATTTGACGGATGAAAAAAAATACCCAGCATTGAACAACTACTAATCAGTCACTATACATGTGACTTTGAAACAAACCAACAGAAATGATTTCGAAAAATTGGTACTTATTGGACATTTTAAATTACATATTTTAAGAACTAAAGAAGAAGAAGAAAGAATTCGTTTTTGTTGTGTAATTTGATTGAACGATTACTTACTTTAATCATCAAATTTTACCACTAAGTGTTAAGTTTTATAGATTTACCGGCAAATCAGCGAATTATGTTTCTCAAACTACTTCATTTCGAAACTGTTTCATTTTGCTCAACAAGTTTCTTTCTGAAACTGTACACATTTAAGAGCTTCTATAAAACAAACATAACATAACCAACTTGGTTTTTAAATGACTAAAAAATATCCGGACATTTTTGTCCCGGGTTCCAAAAGTTGCCTAATAGGCTAGTTGACCCAGTTTCGAAATTTATATTGGAAATGGTTAATAATGATCTTACTAGCTCTAAAAAAAATGTCTTGTATTTTTCTGAAAGCTAGAAAGCTAAATTTTATCAATTGAAAATTAGAAATTTCATAAACAGTCAAAAACGCCGTCCGCCATTTTTCCCTTTCGCTAATCTGTGGCGTGTCGTAGTATTATGTTTATGTTTAAAGAATTTTATTTCTCATAAAGAATTACAGAAATTCACTTACATGAGAAAAGTTACAAGTTAAAACTAAAACTAAGCATAACAGTGTACAAAATGTTAAATACAAATCTTATAATATACAAAAGAAATCTCATAGAAAAAACCATAGTGGGTAGAAATTAATTCGTTTACAACGCTATACACTCGGAATGTATGCAACAGATGCACGTCAAGCACAGTGATGTAGGAAGAACATATGCGGGCGCGCCCTATCGCGTACGGATGCGGCATAACTAGGTGTGCTCAAAATATTATAATTCAATTAGGCATATTTTGTTCGTTCCTGTGAGTTTGTGTTTATAGTAAAAGCAAAGTATTATGTTTATCATATATATGTACTTATTTATTATTTTATATATACACATTTTTTGAGTTACATTTTTACGCAGTCTATATATTATGTATATATACCTGTTTTTTTTTTTTTTTTTATCAAATATTATAAATATATTTTTATTATTGAGCTTCGATTTTATGTCTGCTAGATACACGGGGCTATATTTTTGGTAATGTAGAATTTTAAAGATTTTTTGAAGCTAGCCATAGACATGGCATCTTTAATGTCTCTCGGCAATTTGTTGTATAATTTGACACCTTCGAAGCTAATGCACTTTTTACCGTAATTAGTTCGAGGCGGTCTCAAGATTAAATGATCTGCATTTCGTAGTTGAATTTTTTGAATGTGGGTTTTTTTATTGAATTTGATATTGGTGTGGATGTCCTTATTCAGTATTTTTCGCACCAATATACATGTATTGTAGATATATGATTGTGTTATGCTAAATTTTTTTGTGTTTTTGTATAGAGTCTCAGATGGAGTTAGGTAGTTGTAATTGAATAAAGCTTTAATTAATTTGTTTTGTGCTATTTGTATTTTTTTTAGATTTGTTTTGGCTGCCGTCCCCCAGATCTCTATTAAGTAATCGATGTGTGGCTTAATCAATGAGTTATATATTAGATAGCGAACTTTGAGGGGAAGACACCGTGACACACCACGAAGAGCACCAGTTAACGATGACAGTTTAGACTTGATCTTCTGAATATGTGGTTCCCATGTGAGTTTACTGTCTAGTATTAGACCAAGATATTTTTCAGATGTCTTTTGTCTAATGAACTTGTCAATTAGGGTGGGATCTGTGAAGGCTCCTATCTTTTTGTTTTTCGCAGCAAATATTATATAAATTGTTTTTTCTATATTTACAGTTAGTAGATTACGCAAAAACCATGTGTTCAGTAATTGTAGGTCAAATTGCACGTTACACAGAATATCAGCCATGGAAGAACCGTAATAAAAAAGACTGGTATCATCAGCGTAGAGTGTCAGATCTCCTCTGAGTCCAATATCTTGTATATCGTTAATATATATTAAAAATAAAAGTGGCCCTAAAATAGAACCTTGGGGGACGCCGTAGGTGATAGGTCTGGGACTACTTTGCAGATCATTGATTTTTACAATTTGGGAACGGTTCAACAGGTAAGATTTAAGAATCTCACGGGCTTTGCCAGTCACTCCTATACTAGTCAATTTAGTCAGTAGTATTTCATGACTCACCGTATCAAAAGCTTTTTTTAAATCAATAAAGACGCCTAATACAATTTTCTTCTGGTCAATATTGATCTTTATTCGAGTGACGAGGTCAATTGTAGCTGAAAGGGTGTTTGAATTTTGCCTGAAGCCATATTGTTTTGGAGATAGAATTTGATTTAAGTTAAGGAATTTATTAAGACGATTGTAAATTGCTTTTTCGTAAATTTTGGATATAACTGGAAGAACGGAGATCGGGCGATAGTTGCCTGGATCTAATTTACTGCCGGATTTATGTATTGGTGTCACTTTAGCGTTTTTTAAACTCTCTGGGAAAATAGCTTGGTCAAAACATTTATTTATGCAGATGGTGAGTTCTTCGGTTATTAATAATTTGATAGATTTTATTGATTTAGCAGTAACCCCATCAAGTCCAGAACTACTGTTTATTTTTAGGTTTTTAATTATTTTATCTATTTCATCCGGAGTGACTGGTTCAAACATTTTAAGTTCATTTCTATTCGTAGCTCGAGGTAACATCGGTGTATGATAAATTAAAGGTATCTTGTTTGCTAATTCTGACCCTATCGTGGAAAAGTATGAGTTGAAATGTTCACATATTTGTGCGCTATCAACAATAATTTTGGAATTGATTTCTAGTCTTGTAGGTGATGTTACGTCTTTGACTTTGTTAATGGAAAGGTTATTTATTAGTTTCCACATCTTACTGGGTTTGTCTTTACATGCATTAAAAGAACTAAGATAGAATGTAGTTTTTGATCTTTGTATAACCCTATTTACAAGTTTCTTCTCCTTTTCTAGATCTTCCTGTATGTTTTTGCTAGATGGGTTGGATTTTTTCAGTTGCCATAGTTTATTTCTCCTATCTATTGCATCTATAACATCTTTATTGATCCATTCTTGCCTCGGTGGGTTTAAAAACTTGAATTTTTTGGTTCTACTATCTAATAGACAGGTTAATAGTTTCTTCTCCAGCTTTTCATATGTATGCTCTATATTAACCTCGGTTCTAGCTTTGTAAGATGTGTACAGTTTCTTGTAGTCTACTGCATTATATTGAATTTGTCTTGCTGGGTGTGGCTGATAATCTTTTACCTCTACAAATATCTGTTTGTGGTCAGCCATGGCTGATTCTATAATTGCTAGGTGGAAGTCGTTTTGCTTGAGGCTTGAGCATACATGATCTAATATGGTCTTTGTTGAATCTGTCTCCCGTGTGCAATAATCAGGATCAATCCTGTTCAGAATTTGGATAGCGTTTTCTTTAAGAATTTGCTTATAATTGAGTGTTGTAGGGCTGGAATTTAGTAGGTCATAATTAAAGTCTCCAAATATTATGACTCTCTTCCTTCTCTGAAGTTGTAGTGTATATTCATCGAGGAAATCACTTGAGTTTGTGCGTTCAGGTTTGTATACAACACCTACATCCAGAGAAAACTTATTTATGTGTACCCAAAGGAAATGGTTGTCGCTAATACAGTGGTCTTCTAAGAAATGGTGAGCCAGGGTCTCGTGGACGAAGATAGACACGCCACCGCCCCTTGAATTGGTTCTGAAGTTGTAGTAGTGAGAATAGCCGGGCAACTTAAGTCTGCTTGCTTCGTCCTCATCCTTTATCCATGTTTCGGACAATGCGATAATATGAACTGTACATTGGAAAGATTTCAGTATACATTGTAGCTCGTCAAATTTACCTGGCTTGATTATACTGCGCACGTTAGCGTAAAAACATTTGATTGATTGTTGGGTGGTGTTAATTTCAGAGTATTTATCGGCAATTTGATATGAGACATTACAGTCATCAGACGAGATTAAGATTCGGTCGACAACGTTGTTTCGTAGTTTTTTGATTGCGACTTTATAATCTTAGGTAGCCCTTTTTCGTATTTGATAAGTAGGTCGCCTTCTCCATTTTGAGTTCGGTCGTATAGTTCCTGCTGCAGATTCTTTAAAACTTCTCGCTGGTAGGGTGTCTGGTCAGAGTAGATCTTGATGTTGTTGAGCTTCACATTCTTTTTGTTACGGAGCAGTTGTTTTGCTACCTTTTCTGATGTAAAACACACTTTAATGAGTCGATTTTTGTTAGGCTGATATTTTCCTAGTCTGAACATTTGTTGAGGATCGGGGCAGTCGTTGAGAACTAATTTAGTGATTTTTAATACCTCTTGTCTGTCGTATTCTAGGCGTTCTGTGGCGTTTTCAGCAGTTGATTCTATTATACCAGCTATAACGATATTTTTGCTTCGCATGTTTCGTTCTTGACATTCGTTGATGAGTTTATCGTAGGATTCGTAAGTGATCGATGTCTGATTTGTATATCCAGGCGTAGATGTCTTTAATAGGTTTATATCAGTTTCTAAAATTCTTACTCTCTCCTCTGTAGCTTGTGTTGAGGTAACTAACTGGTGTATATCTTTTCGCAATTTGTCTTGTTCTATACTCATAGAAGCCATATCATTTCTGATGCTGTTCACCTGGTTCTTTATATCAGTAACGTCCTGGTGGATTTTGTTTATGTCTTCTTTTTGTGTACTACTGGTTGTCTGCATAAATGCCATCATATCTGCCATTTGTTTTTTCAAATCAGATAGTTCGTTTATGATCTGATCATTTTCGTTATGCAGCTTACGTTTGTTTCGGAACGTTATCTGAGGGTTATCACTGTCCAATGGTAGGGTACTCAAGTTTGGTTGAGAGCCGCTAGCTCCAGCGGAAATACCGCCTCCATTCGGTGAACTTTGTGCCTTACCGTACATTGTACATCCGTGGCGTGGCTTATCTGTTTGAGCGCAGTGATGCAGCTGCGCGGTCGAAAGGCAGTATGCGTTTATCACTCGTTAAGCAAAACTGAATGCACTGTTCACTAGTCTTACGGTTGAGATTTGTATGTCGAGTATAAATATTTTTTATAATATTTTAGAACGCGTCTACACTGTACGCTTGCGCAGCGCACATTGTATTACCTGTAAATATTCGAAATTCGACCGTCGTATAATGCCATTCCGCTCACTCCAATATACTTTGACAGGAGATCGAGAGGGACGGCACTATTCGAAGTCGTCAAAGTAGACTTTCAGTTTTGTTTACATGACCAATGACGTCACTATCATAAGCGAAAATGGCGGACAGAGTTTTAAGCATTTCAAAATACAGATTAAAAACCATATTTTCAAATTAAATTTTTTCAGCCATCTTTCACTTTTATGAGTTGAAAAATATATATTTAGGTTTCCTTTGCTAAATACTATACGGAATAAACATTAGTTTATTACAATTTGACATGAGTCAACTAGCCTATTATAAAGATACCAATAATCGCTATTGGTATCAATACTCGGTCCATCCCTCGCCGTTATCGCTCGCTCGCAGAGTTTGTCCACCTTGGCCGTCCGCGCCGACGTAACTACCCGTTTACTGCCCTAGTGCCGTGTCGGATGAATTCCGTATTTAAACACGCTTTATTTTCTGCAGTACGTGAAAATGCGAAAAGTTTTTGTTCGTTTTGTTTGATGTTTTTTTTAACTTGTGAATATTACAAAGCATTCTATAAAAGTTTTTTTTTGTAAGAAGCTTTGAACCGTTAGCCTTAGTGCCACGATACTACGATATTAAATGATAAATATATTCCAACTTTATAATACCTACAATGTAAAATGCATGCGCACTAAAACAATGCAAATACATAAAACAATTCGAAAATGATAATGAACGGGTAGGCGTATCGCTAAATATCTCGCCCAGACAACTAACTCGCACATGTTGTATCCACTATCCACCCACCGCATAGTTTAGTTGTTTTAGTATTCACCATGTAATATTTTCTTCTTTGTGCTAGTCTTATGGGTAGTCTTCTGTTGATTTTCTACCAACGGTTTTCAAAATATAGCTGAATCTAGGACCGATTGTAGTTTATCCCTTCAGGTGGCAGCGCCACCAGTTGCATGGCAGGAGAAGTGGCGCGTCTATTTTACAAAATTTACCGTTAAGTGGCAGGAACCGGAAGCCGGACCCAACGTCAAGTGGCAGAGATCCGGGAGCCGGACCGGACAAAACAAGCCGTTGGGTGGCAGGGTCCAGCTCCCGGACCCTGTGCGATGTCTTATTTCGCACCCGAAATAAAACCGTCAAAACTATATTTTGCTTGCTCACACTTGTAAGATGCATTCGTCAATAAGCAAGGACGGCATTCACTAACGGTCGAATTGACGCGCAAAGCAAAGTTCGTTAGAAATTGCGTCATCTTCCCGACCCCCCGACCATTACGCATCGACCGCCGAGCCGTGAGCATTTAAAAAACCGTGTGGTTAGAAAATATTGTATAGTGAGGTGTAATAAAGAGGGTTATAGGTGTAAATATATATATAGATTTGCCATTAAATTAGTTTTTTCTACGGTTCACTGTTTTTTTTCCTAATTATAGTTATTTTTATACATAAAGTGGTTAAAATTTAGTCATTCGACGATTGATCAAGACTAGCAAAATTTCCATAAATATAATGGCATTAATTTCTATACAATAAATATGGCATTTTAATGATGAATCCAACGATACATAAGTAGTTTATATACAACATCTATACATTTTTTTGAGAAAAGATATTTTTGTAACATGCGGAAATTCGCGATGACCACCCGTGGGAGGCCCGCCACTCAACGGTATATTTTGCCAAGATGGCTGTGCCACTTCTCCTGTCATGCAATCAGAAACCTTGCCACTCAACGGCTTGTTTTGTCAGGTCCGGCTCCCGGATGCCTGCCACTTGACGTGGGATCCGGCTCCCGGATTCTGCCACTGGAAGGGTTATTAAAATAAATAAATATTAAGAGACAATCTTACACAAATAGACCTAGTCCCAAACTAAGCAATGCTTGTAATATGGGTACTAGACGACGATATACTTATATAGATAACACCATGACCCAGGAACAAATATTCGAGTTCATTATACAAATATTTGCCCTTGCTGGGATTCGAACCCGCGACCGCCAGTAGCACTACAAACTGCAACAGCCGCGTCGTCAATTCATTGCCGGCCAGAGCTAACTGCCTATCCATCACTTTTAATATAACAACTAATTCAACGCATAGCTCGCTCGCAATTGTCAGGCAGCAACCGTCCATTACCCTGTAGCTATGCGTTACCGCGACTACATTGAAAGCCCTATTCCGAACTGTTTACGAGTATACCATAGAACAATAATGAGATACACAATTTTAATCAATGCACATTTCAATAAGTCAAGTATGCGTAGTATCAGTGGGTAGTAGAGAAAATGCAGTGACAGACAGTCCAGTAGTGACAGTGCAAGAGCTCTTTCCTTCTCCCGCCGCGCTATCTGCGCTGAGGGCAGCGTAGGAGAAAACCAGTGCAGTGGGCCGCGAGTCGCGTAGCAGCACGGATTAGATACTCTAGATAACGTCTGTCTCTGATGAAGAGCTCCATTATGAGTTCGAATCATGTCGGGCCGTCCCTGACAATTTTTACGTGAGTGTAAACCGTTTTTAGTCTATTCTTCACCAATGAGTCTATTCTTCAAAAGACCCGTCTCTCCACCACGTGTTTGTCACGTATATTGCCAGAAAATAATGACACACTAGGAACAGCTCATCACTGCAGGGTCAACAGGAAGCGTCGTCAAAGCTCATTGAGATAGTCTTACCAAATTAACAGGGCAACGATTCCACTATGAACTTAAAAGATGATAGTAAATCCATACTAATATTATAAATGCGAAAAGTGTGTCTGTCTGTCTGTTACCTCTTCACGCTTAAACCGCTGTGTCGATATTGATGAAATTTGGGATAGAGATAGTTTAAGATCCGAGGAAGGACATAGGATAGTTTTCATCCTGGAAATTATATCTAAAAAGATAGAAAAGTGAGTGAACATTTCTGTTGGGGTGCGGTGACCCTGTCAAAATATAATTATTAGACCAAAAGCACAATTGCTCTTACATTTGCTTAGGCGCTTTCAATAATCCCTTTTATCAAGTTCCACGCGTACGTAGTCGCGGGCAAAAGCTAGTCCGTTATAATATTATTCGTTAGTATCGGTATTCAAGTGTACCAAAACATTGTGAACATTTCTAGATTCCTAACACCCTTTATTAATTGTATTGATCATCTAGATTCTAGACAGACATTTGTATTTTTTTTAATCCTTGACATATTAGTTTCTTTGTGTGTTTGTTTATTTTGTATAAGTAGGTACTTAATTAATTCATTATAATTATATTCTGACATTTTATTACTATTGGTTAGCATGACATTGAAACTGATGTCATTCGTTTATTGTAATTTAAATTTATTATTTAGATATTATATTTTAGCAATTCTACATGTATAGAGGCTAAAATAAAATATTGTACGCCAACTCTGGCCGATTGTGACGGACATAGACTTTTATAACACCTTATTGTAACCACTCACTTTCTGACAATAAATCATTCTATTCTATTCTTCAAATATAACATTTTGAATGATACTATTCTCGCTAGATGTGTATATAGTTTCTCCAAATCGTATTCGAGTTGCTAATATTAAACTGTCAAATCCCATGTGAGCTGTCAAACTGACAAATTGAAATGTCCTCTGTTTAAAGTGGCATCACACAAAAATTTGACGTCACTGAACCGGGCTTGGTATCGATAACGCATACTTATTTCTAAAGCTTATAGCATACAAGACTACAGTCATGATCATGAATGATAAAGCGCCGCCGTGGGATTAATCAAAATTAAAGCAATCTTGTGTGTAATTATTTTTAATTATCCACCAATTGACATTTAGAATTTTATTCTAGCCTTCGTTTTTTATTAGTATAAATTTTTATTTGTTGGCGATCCATTATGGGATTTTTCTTTTATTTCTATAATGTTATTGTTTGTTTTTTATTTTATTTTTAGTAATAATTCTATCAATAAATTGCTCTGCTCTCTGTAACTGACGATTCCAATGAAAGTAGCTAGACCTACTTGAATAAAGAATATTTTGGCTTTGACTTTGACTTTGCATGTAGTTCAGAATAGCTTAGCGGCGGATGCACGGCGGATGCGTCCCGCAGGTGAGTGACGCACGACGACAGCTCGCTGAAATACGGTAATGGCGGCCGCGGTCGCAGCGCTCGCTCAGACGAATAGTTTTTGTTTAGTAACGTTCGGTCAGAGACGTTTTAAATCCTGTTTTGGGCATAAGGGCATAAGAAAAAAATGGCCTAATAATTGCTCTTTCCGTAAGTTTTTCATATTGTTGCACTTTGACAACCTCAACGCAATTGTTTTTTTCATAGTATAACCTAAATTCCACCACCCACCAAAACCATACACAAGGCTTTCGATAAAAACTGCATTCAAATTGGACCATCCATTTGGGAGCGGATCCAAACGTATGGTCCAGATACACAAGTTAAACTTCTAACACTCCTCTTTTTTATTATTCTTTTTTATTGTATTTAAATTTTTATTGGGTGTTATAAATTGGTTCCAACTGCTATTGTTTTTGGAAATTAGGAAGAAGCAGAACTAATTTTAGTTCAGCATTTTTGGAGCCAATATTATAATTATAATAATTAAAACGAATATTTTTAAAGAGAAGCAGTAAGTGGCAGTATTGCTATACCCTTAACATATTGGCGAATCAACGGCCTAAATATCCAGGTAGTTATACATATATGAACTTCTCGGACTTAATGTTCCATGGAATTGGGTTGGCAAGTCATGCGTCACTCAGGTGAGCGACATACGGCTCGGTGGCTCGCTGATTTACTGTAATGGCAGCACCTAGTGAGGGTCGCATGCGGCATTGGGTTTAGCCATAGGTTTCGTTAGTGTCTAACTGCGGTCTAACAAATCTAACTGATTGGAAAAGGTCACCAGTGTTGCCTCGTAATGCGATTTTGATAATAGTAAGTGTGTGTGACGATTAAAGTGTGTGATGGGTTTTAATACGCTGTGAACTTTTACCATTAATCTTCACTCGGTTATGGTTTCCAAATATTGATGAGTTACAACATTTTATTGACACCCGACATCAAACGTTGTACGAGTATACTTAACTATTTTTCTCTTGTTACCGACATAAAATTGAACGACAAAATAAGGTAAACAAGGAAACTATTTACGCAGACGTAATTCCGAGAAAAAACACTGACCATTACCATCCTTATCTAGGGTAAGTCAATTTTCTCCACTCCACCTTCCTAAAACCGCCTTACCTGGTAGATATTTAGAGGAATATGAGTCCTAACACGTGGTGTGAAAGACTGTGTTGGATGAAGAAAGGTTGGGGACAGTAACATTGTCCGACCGGTGTGTACCGTTGACAAGGTGGAGGCAGATCGTATAATCCTCATAAAATAAGGTAGCGACAGAATTGCTGGGTACACTGGGAGCAAAATTATTTAGGATCGTTTTAAATGTTTTTAATGTTGTTTGGGGAAGCCATATTCAAGAGACATTTCTTCACGTACTTGCGTCGGGCAAAAATTGTGTTCTATAACACGAATTAACGACTTTGGAGAAGCAATCGCAAGGCTAAAGTCAGACTAGGTCAGCTACATTTGTTTCATTTCATGCACCCGGAAAAGTGGGGTTAAAGTTGGGGTCCACGTTGGAGAACGAACTCACCATCATCATCATATCAATCGATAGACGTCCACTGCTGTAGAAAGGCCTCCACCAAAGTTCTCCACAACGCTCGGTCAACGCAGCCCTCGTCTAATTTCCGTCGGCGATCCTAACCAAGTCATCGGTCCACCTTGTTGGGGACCTTCTCACGCTGCGTCTTGCATTCTGCGGTTGCCACTCAAGAACCCTTCTGCCCCAACGGCCATCCGTACTACGAGTAATGTACTCCGCTCGCTGCCACATTAAAAGTACTCATATGATTGTAATCATCGATACACAATAAGTAGATCTGCGGGCACGCACCATTTAAATTTAACTTTTTAAATCAGGGCCAAATAAAATGTGGGCTATGCGATCATTGGTTGAAGATTCCCAACAACTCCCTTTTGGTCTGTCGACTGAAAGTCCAGTGATCACGGCCAGTGTACCCCGAGAAACTATAATCCGCACGATATCGCGTTCCGGCCGGCCGGTTCCGGACTCATCGCTTTCCTATACCGGGCCGGACCACGATTAAAGGACCTGAGGTGTTCCGATAGGTTACTTTACGAGCGTTGTGTTTACGCGTTCCTTTTTTCTTATTTTGTGGAATATCCCCTTGACTATCCTCAACAGTTAACCTTAACACCTGGGCACCTATGATGGTATGTATCTTGGATCGGGAAGGAATAGTTTGTACCTACAAATGCAGTAACGCAGTTCTACTTATCTTTTTTCTTTATTTCCAAAGAAACCAAGTATTAAGTAGTAATAGTCTAAAAGAGTTTGTAAACTAGACCAAACAATCTATAGGTTTTTTAATAAGTATTCGTCCTTATCAGTGCAGTTTCCCTCAGTCCTTTCTTCCTAATGGCCCACGTTTAACGGACATAATCAAAGTTGCCAGAGTTGGATCTAACGGATAAATCCAATAGATTAACCTGAAGTTGAAATAGTTTGAACTGAAGTCAATCGCGTCTCGTAATGGCGCTGTCCGAAGATTACCTGCGGGGATTCATTGAGAGCGCTTTCCATTGTTATCGACGTGAAATATTGATCTTTGTAGGTTGAATTGAAACGGCTTTTCAACTTTTTGTTGCATGGGAGCCCCACTTAAATATTTGTTTTATTCTGTTTCTAGTATTTGTTGTTATAGCGGTAACAGAAATACATCATCTGTGAAATTTTCGTCTAGCTATCACGGTTCATGAAAACAACCTGGTGACAGACAAACAGACGGACAGTGAAGTCTTAGTAATAGCATTCCGTTGGCCAAACGGTAAACCTTTGGGTACGGAACCCTAATAAAGACATAAAGAGTGATTGTTCTTCATCTTCTCTAATTTCCAAGGATTATAACCACTAACTCCTAACCCTTCACATGGCGCAGTCAAGGGTTGTGTTACAATGTACCACAAACACTTCTCATAAATTACACATTATGTTACTTAATTGCATGCTATTATAATTAAAATATTTACAAATCTAATAAAATAGCGATTAACAACATCAATATTACTTTACGACTCTTAATTAATATTATAAATATTTATTTAGAAGTGGTCAACCAACAGCTTGCAAATTATAGAGCTAATTTACAGATTCTTTAACAGCATAAAATGGGCTCTAATCTAGTGGATAAGCGGTTAGAAATTACAAACTTTACAAATATGAAATCAGTTATTTATTTGCTTAGAATGAGTACCTACATCAGTGTCGTGGTATAGTATGTGCCAATAGGTAGCTTATTCTGCTATATATGTACTTTTATACGAAATGAAATGCGTATTGTAAAGATTGCATTGGCAAAAAACAGTTACTAATACTTTCCTGGGTAATGAAATTTGACGAAAATAATTTTACAAAACGGCAGGATTCCATTGATGCATATTGTGTTGTGTTGGAACCAGTGGCAAACGCTCAGTAGCGATGGCACTCTGAATTCCGCTTTCAGCTAATCTTGGTTGTTACACCTCTTTGTGGGGCCACGAAGACGGCGAAACTAGGAACTTAGTTCACTTTATAGTGGATGCTGTAAATTTCGCTTACTCGGTTAATAAAATTAATGACGTGCAAATGAAGGGAAACATCCCACCAATAGGTTAGGATAACAGCTTAGCGTCGCTATCAGTAATCCAATACAAAATACATTTATTTTATTTATTTTTTATTTATTTAAATAAAACAATTTAAACGGATTATATCGTGTACTTACTAATAACGTATGGGCCGCCGATGGGAATAACAGTAGAAACAACACTTAATGTTCGAAGTGCGTTTAATCGGAGTTAATACAGTGGTGCAGATAATTATCACTTAATTAAAACTTAATCTATTGATCGAGGTCGATCACGACCTTACGCGACCGCGATGGAAGGCATAAGACGCCGCGGACACTTCATTCTCATCACACATCACTTCGGGGGTTACTCACTAAGGTATGTCCACTTGGCACTTTTCGTGAGAGTCCGGCAATCGATTATCGGGAAACGCCGATGACTCGATCGATGAACACTTGTCGCGAGCGTGGGAACCTCTGCTCGTAACACCTCCCCTCCTAGATGCGCAACTATTTTCCCATGTCTAATGAAAATGTTGCGGCTCGACGATCTTCCAAAGTTTGAGTATTAGGTTCCACTGTTGGGAGTTCAATTTCGTTCTCCCTTTGAATGCTGGATCGAGCACGCTTGTAGTAATATAAGGCGATCAGTGCAGTTACTCCAAGCAGTATGATTATGTATGTGGGTATAGTTGTATGATATAGACCGGGTGAATCTCCTATTGCAGTTATCACTGGCGGTTCTAACAGCACCTGGTGCTGAATGTTGTGTAGGGTATTAAGGTCGATTGTAGTCAGATTATAGCGCATCGATAGCTTCGGTGAGATTGGTAACGAGTCTGATTTTGGTAACGTCATTATTTCGACGGCGTGTCCTCGTATCTTGTCGTCTATGTTAATGATTGTAAATTCGTGTGTCCGTAGGCGACAATTTCGTGGAATCGTAGCTAGGTAACTACCATTCAATATGCGGTGTTCTTCATGTTGGCATGATGTGGATACTTTTGTACTTGTCGGGAATGAGATTATGTAGTGTTGACTGTCCAATTCCAGAAGAGCTTCCTTGCTGAGTGTAATAGTTGTTGGCCGGCATAATTCATCCATTTCCTGTTCTAGCACAAGGCGAGTGATGCAGTCTCGTTGGGTACGGATTTGATGAATGGTCTGTTGTTTGCAGATGTACCACGTGTCAATCTTAGGGCATTCTGCCTCCATGTATACGAATTCCTTGGAGTTGGTTGCCAGTAAAGGGTATGGTGGGATGATAATCTGGGAATATCTATTAGGAACAGGACATAATTTATAAAGGTCGTATTTTGTTGGGGACATTATGGGAAACTTTAAAACTAGTACGATTTTTTCGTCGATGAAATAGGATCCTAAGCTAATTATGTCGTAATAGTACCTAATGTCTAAATTTAATATATGTGCAGGTCCATAAATGTCCTTTACTCTACTTATCATATTAGTTATATCACTAACCGATAAAAGTGAGTGGTGCATTGAATTAGTGCGACTAAAAGCTAAAACGTTTTCTATTCTAATAAGTTCAGCTAAGAGGTCATCTACATTTTCGCTGAAGGCGTTAAATATTTGGCTTAGGTGCACGTGCTGAGTGAAGAGATTTTTATCAGTATTCGTATAATTAATGAGGTAGGTGACTGCTTTTTCTAATTTTTCTTGGCTACGCGTTAAATTATTTAAAATGTAGCTTTGATGGAGAGTCAAATCTTTATATAAGCTGATGTGCTTATTTAAACTGGCAGAAAGCGCTTGATTATCCTTTTGAAGGATAGTCAGAGCATTTTCAAAATGCGTAGCATCGTTATTATCGAGGTTGCCCGTCACGCTTTTAATTAGTGTTCCAACAGGATCAAGAAGGCCACGTTTTATTCGCTTTGGCTCAAAAGATTCTAGTTTCATTATAGTCTTATCTAGCTTAGAAAATAGGTGCAGGATTTGATCTTTAAATAGAGGGGAATTTTCACTTGGGATTTTATTTGTGACATCTGTTAGTTGAGTTTGTATTAGTTTAATTTGTCTTCTGATTTTGGCGAGATTTATTTCCACGAGAAAAATATGTTCATGGGAGATAATTTTCGTTGCGCCCAACATAAAAGGTAAGATACCAGGTCCGTCAGAAAGGCTGTCGAGTCGAATGTCGTCATGTGTCGTCCGTGTGGGGTCGGCTCGGGCCTGGTTGAGGGTCGTCACGAGAATTATCCTGCAACAATTTGAAATGTTTTTTAGTTCGTTTAATTAGGTTTTTTGAGACCGGTCCGCGTTTTCGCGAAGTATAGATATGAATTGGTGAATTGGATACGACTTTATCATCCGAATAACGTGCTGCTAATTTTTGCCGAGACGCGCATGGGTTTTTTATATATACTTGTTGATTTTGACTATAGTTTAATTCAGGTTCCCTGCTCAGGTTTCGTCTGCTCATCATTTCTGTACGGTTTGAGAATGATTCATCGTGGACAGTTTTGTATACAATTTCCATTTTATCTTTATGATCTTGCATGTATTGCTGTAGAAGTCTTTCTGTCAGATTCAGGTCGGTTGGGTTTCGAGGGTCAAAATGTCCGGATAATAATTCATGAGGTCTGCACTTTGTAAGACTATGTATAGAATTATTGTACGCAATTAATGCGTAGGGAATCAAATTAAGCGCGGATTCGTTCTTACTTTGAACTTTGAGTAACCTTAGATGTTCCAAAATAGTGTTGTGAAAACGTTCTATCATGCCGTTCTCATTTGGTGCGTTGGGCGCCGTTAAATGATGCTGTATCTTATGTAGTTTGAGAAATTCGCAAAATAATTGATTCGTAAATTCTGTACCTCTATCCGTGGTTAACACTAAGGGAAATCCATGGTGAGTACCGAATTTCAGAAATGCTTTTACTATATTCGGGGCTGTGCAATCCGGTAAGATGTACGCTTGCGCGTACTTAGAGAATGAATCTATGAAGGTCAGATATTTTTCGTTTTCGATTGTTACAACGTCGGCGTGCATGTGTTGGAATGGCCTAGAAGGTGGGGGAACAATTTGAAACTCAGGTCGCACTGGGTCACGATCATATTTTGCGCAGCCGCATATAGAGCATTGATTTATATATTTTGTGATACTTTCCTTCAATTTGGGCCAATAGTAATGTTGGGATAGGGAAAGGTACGTTTCATTTATACCTCTGTGGTTCGTTTTGCCTACGTGATATTTGGAAATTATGTCTTCTTGTTTCAAAGGATCATTTACATCTGTGACTTCATGCTTGACCATGACCAAGTTCACGGAATGATGGCTAAATGAGCGCTGAAGAATAGGTACGATAGTGAACATTTTTGAAAGCGGTTTAACCAGTATAGCGGTGCGTATTTTTGGTTGAACGCTATTTTTAATTAAAGAGATTAAATTATGTTCCAGGTTATCTTCAGAAATGTGAACTATAGTTTTGTGAAATGTATCAAAAGGTGTAATTTTATTAGTTTTGAGTCCCGTTGGAGAGTCTGTTATTTTTATGACAAGTTGTTGCTTGTATTTATTTAAGGGGTCTTCTGAAATAGGTATTTCCAGAATTGGGTGCTCTACACTAGTGTGTACTGTTTCTGCCGGGGGGTTGTCCTGGAATTCGGGTGTGCTCATAAACGGCAGTGGGCTACTTAAGGGTCTTTGGCTAGGTGCAGTGTTGGTTGAAGACGGGCTGATGATTGGTCTCTCATCGGGTGCAGTAAGGGTTGATGTGGACGAATGGCATGATGGGGGACTTGAGCCGGCATTAGGTATTATTGAAGATACCTCTTCATTGTGAATTTCAACTCGGGAGAGGGCATCGGCATTTGTGTTAGCTTTTCCCTTCTTGTAAATTATGCTGAAGTCGTATTCTGATAGCTTAAGTCTCCATCTAGTAAGACGAGAGTTGGGTTCTTTGAGGTTTAGCAGCCATTGTAAGGGCTTATGGTCTGTGATAATTTTGAACTTCCGGCCAAAAAGGTAGGGTCTGAAATATTTTGTTGCGTATACTATTGCAAGAAGTTCTTTTTCTATCGTTGAGTAGTTAATTTCGCTGTCATTGAGGGTACGGGAGGCGTAAGCTATCGGTCTATCGGAGCCGATTGGCCCCTGTGAAAGGACTGCACCAAGAGCCAGGTTAGAGGCGTCTGTGGTCACTATGAAGTCTTTGGAAAAATCGGGATATTGTAGTATGGGATCATTGATTAAAAGAGTCTTGCATTGTTCAAAGCATTTCACATAATCGGGGGTAAGGATGATTTTGGCACCTTTTTTAAGACATGTAGTCAAGGGTTTAGTTATTCGTGCGAAATTTGGAATGAAACGCCTATAGTATCCTAGCAGTCCGAGAAAACCCTTAATTTGTTTCGTTGTTTTAGGAATCGGGTACTTTAAAATTGCAGCAATTTTGTCCGGGTTAGGCTTGACGCCTTCAGGAGTAATAATGTGGCCTAAGTATGGAGTCTCGTGTTTCAGAAACTCCGACTTATCCATTTGTATTTTAAAGTTGGATTCTCGAAGCCTATCAAATATTTTTTTAAAACTTATCATGTGTTCTTGGAGTGATGTTGAAAAAACCAAAATGTCATCGAGATAAACTGTGCAAATTACGTTCTGTAGGCCTCTAAGCACGTTATCCATTACTCTCTGGAATGTGGATGGGCTATTTTTGAGACCCATAGGCATTCTTAGAAACTCAAATTTCCCGTTTCCGTCACATACGCTAAAACCGGTTTTATGTATATCGTTCTCGTGCATCTCTACTTGATAAAATCCACTAGCTAAGTCTAATGTGGTGAAGTATTGACATTTTCCGAGTTTATCCAAAATGTCGGAAATGTTCGGTATAGGGTATCGGTCGTCTATTGTCTTTTCGTTAAGTTTTCTAAAATCCACTACTAATCGCCATTTAATTTTACCGGATGCATCATTTTTTTTGGGCACGATCCATATGGGCGCGTTCCAGGCAGATGAAGAAGGCCTTATGATGCCTTGGGCGAGCATTTTTTGTATTTGGTCCTGGACCTCCTTCCTATGAACGTAAGGATATCTGTAGGTTTTACTGTGCACGGGAATTTCGTCTGTTGTCCTAATTCTGTGTTTTATTTTACTCGTAAAGGTCAATGGCTCGTCGTCTAAATGAAATATGTCAGCGTATTCTTTGCATAAGGTCAGCAAATTGGCTTGCTCCTCGTCATTCATATGGTTCGTACGTAAGCGCGATAATACTTCTCCGAAGCGATCGGCCTTGCCGTCTGCGAGTGTGACGTTCGGCAATGGTATACTCCGTTCGCTAAAAATACATGCCTCTAATGGGCTTATCCATTTTAAGTTTACCTCATTTAATGTGGGATTAAATATCTCTACTAAGGCTTGATTTTTAACAGCCGTTGTTACACAATCTAAGATGTAACATCCGGATATATTTTGGTAATTTATGCAAATGTCGCCTTGACAAATATTAACCGGCACTCTAATCATTTGGCTCGATTGTGCGGGAATTGTTATTGTTGCAGGGCTACTACGTGATTCATACATGTGTATCGGGTTGTCGGCAAATTCGGTTTTTAATGTGCGGGATTTAAGGTCGATTTGAGAATGCCACTGCTCTAGTAAATCTAAGCCAATAAGTCCGTCAAAGTAATCGTGAAATTGATATATATAAAATTTTATAGGTTTTTGATCGTTAATTTCATTAAAGCAAGGGATGGTTAGCGAATAATTGTTCTGAGTGGTTGCGTGGATATTTGTGACAATAAAAGGATCGTAATCTAGTGGAACGTTTGAAAAGAATAGTTCAGCGGCTTGCGGGCTGAGGAACGATTTATTTGCACCTGTATCAACGAGGAGTTTCAGAGGTGGGTTATAAATCTGGATATATGGTAATTGCCGTTTATTCTGAAGATTAATTTCTATTCGGGGGATTCGGCTGGAGGCGGTGTGGAAAAATTTTCGTCTTCGTTTTCCGGGTTTTGGGGAATTTCGCTTATTTCGTACTCGTTATAATAGTCTTCAGTTTGGTCATGTTGATAGTTCCAGTCCTGTAGTTCGTTAATGTTAATTTGTTGGTGTTCTTGTGGGGTAGGGGGTAGGGCTCTGGCGACGGGGTGGCTTATACCGCTCATTGGCCTAGGGAAATTCCGTTGGAAATTATTGCGGGGTGGGATTCTAAATCCAGTAGTCATGTTAGATCGCGGTAAGGCTTGCATTATTTGTTGAGTTCTTGAAGGTCCCTGTCCATAAGAGGGTGTATTTTGTCGTTGTGTGGGCGATATGAATTTAGGCGTGCTAGTTTGGTTCGAAATGGGTTGATACTGAGGGTAATTGTTGTACGAGGAATTAGATGGTATATTGAGATATGCACCTAGATTTTGCGGGTTCTGGGGTGGGATTTGTGGACCGTTAGTTTTTCCGTAAAAAGGTATTCCGAATTGAGGCGGTATTTTTGATTTAAAAGGGGTTTGATTTTTTTGTTTTTGGTAGAGGACATTCATCTCTTCCTGCGCAAATTCTAAAGCTTTTTGTAAATTTTCCGGACGCATGCATCTCACTCGTGAACCAAGGGGTTCGTGAAGGCCCCTCGTATATGTTTGAAGTGCTAATTTTTTATATAGAGTGCGTTTGGCTTCTATTGTTGTAGCAATGTTTTCGTGTAATTCGCAGTATGTCATTATTGTACTGAGTAAATTTTGGACTCGTTCATAGAAAACATGGGGGGTGTCTGATCCTTGAGTTAACATTGATAAATCTGTGTAAAGAGCCGTTTCGTCTCTGTGATCTGAAAATGAGTTAATTAGTGCATTTCGAATACCATTCCAGTCCCTTGGAATACCGTTAGCTGCCAAAGTGGTGGCGGCTCTGCCAGTTATTTTATTTAAAATGCCGTTTAAGACGGCTGAATTGTTCAACTCGTTTCCGGGGGCTGCATTGATATGCGTTAAGACTATTTTATCGCATATATCTAGGAATCTCACGAGAACATTTGAATTTCCATCAAAGTCCGGGACTAGCCTCAAAGCTCTCCAAATTTTATCTATTTGATCTATCGGTTGGGGTGCGTTCTCATTTGGATTTTGCATATTGGGAGTTTCTTCGACTTCGTCAATACTTTCTAAACTAAGCAATAAATCTCTATGAAACCTAAGTAGGTGATCGGGCTGGGTTGCCCGGTCAGCCCGTGGGTGAAAAATTGTGCAAGATTCAATTAAACTTTAATTATCTATAAATGGGGTCGCAGATTGGGTTGGCAACCAATAGGATTCGTATACTAAACTTATAGTTCTAAACTCACAGTATCTGCGTCTGCATGGCGAGTGGAAAAGGACTTATCGATGTTTGGATGTTGCCGATCCGCCGCTCTGCCGCTGCTGCTCCGCTGCTGCTAGTCACTGTTCTCGGCCACACGTAGATTCAAGTAGTCGAAATGTCTATGATGACTATCAGGCGAGTCTCGATGTTAGATACGCGCACTGGCTCGACTACTCCCCGACTGCGCCAATAACGTATGGGCCGCCGATGGGAATAACAGTAGAAACAACACTTAATGTTCGAAGTGCGTTTAATCGGAGTTAATACAGTGGTGCAGATAATTATCACTTAATTAAAACTTAATCTATTGATCGAGGTCGATCACGACCTTACGCGACCGCGATGGAAGGCATAAGACGCCGCGGACACTTCATTCTCATCACACATCACTTCGGGGGTTACTCACTAAGGTATGTCCACTTGGCACTTTTCGTGAGAGTCCGGCAATCGATTATCGGGAAACGCCGATGACTCGATCGATGAACACTTGTCGCGAGCGTGGGAACCTCTGCTCGTAACATACTTATATAAATTATTTTTAATTATAGTAAAAAAAAGGTTTTGAGGCATGTTTTATTACTAAAATATGTACTAACTGTACTTACCTACTTTCTTACACAAGCGCTAATTGCTCATCAAGATTATTTATATGAACTCAAACACGATGAGTTTGTCTTGTGCTGTTTAGAAGTTTTCATGGTCACCATTGCGTCTCCATCGTCGCATCAGCTCTAAGATACCAAACTAATATATTATCTCGTGAACTACATATTATACATGAAAAGTTTCATTTCGATACTACTAATTAGAAGTGGTTAAAATTGAAATCCAAAAGATTACATTGCTAGTTCAACATACAAGCAACAAATAAACTACTTAACAAACTTACAAGTGAAGCGAACACTAACAGTTGCTCTGTGAGTTGTAGCCTCGTGATGATTTTTCGATTTGGCTGAAATATGATTTTTCTACGTTTTCAACCCCCATATGTTAAATAATAGAAAGACAGTGTCTCACATAAAAACTACATAATTAATTAACCTGTTCTCAAAATGTCACGAAAGCCAGTTGAGAAATGTTGCTTTATATGAGAACAGATTCGGATATCCGAACATCCAAACATCCGGACACACGAAAGATTCTTTGGTAAAGATGAAATAGAGCAAAAACGTTTTAAAATCTACCTTATCCTTTTTTTTTTTTAAGACATGAATTGAACTGTATTAGTGCTGGTTAGCCCTCACTACCAGTAGTCGGACTTTGTGTGGGAGTATAACTCGCTAATGGGATTATATCCCACCCCTTCAATTACGTAGGGACATTGGGTCGCTGAGCGTTTTCTATCGCCTATACCATGGCGAGTGTTCTGAAGAGTTATTTTCTCTTATCCCACCCTCCCCTTTCCGTCATAGAACCACGCGTGCCAGCTTGCGATGTCATCGCCTCACCGTGGAGAATATTCCCACACGTACCAAGAAGTTTGGCAATTCCTTCATCTGCCGAACTATTAAAGTATGGAACTCCTTGCCGGCTCATGTGTTTCCTCCTTCTTATAACTTGGGACCCTTCAAACGAAGCGTGAAGAAGCATCTCTCAGGCCAGCATGGCAGTGTCAACTGACTTGGCACCGTTGGTTTCTCGTCAGTTGCCATTGCGACTTGGGCTCCCCTTTTTGCTTACCATCAGGCGAAGTGGAGCCACTATGTTGTGCCGTTATAAAAAAAAAAAAAAAAAAATATCCTCGTCACAGAGAATCTACCTTATCCGCGGATATAGTGGCCTATGAGTTCAACCATTTGCAGCGCTACATCTTAAGACTCAGGGCTCGATTGATTCCCCATCTCCCTTTGACTGCAACTTGAGTTACGGCAGGTGCATTAACTCCCTTCACAGAAGGGTCCAATTCTTAGGAAGACTATTGTAAGTTACGTTCTTCTTAGAGAGGAGGTAGTTAGTGCCCTAATGGCATGTTGTTCCGGTACTTTTAAGGGATACATACAACGCCCTTTCTTGCGTGTATATATGTGCTAAGTTAATGTTAAGTAGGTGTGTGATTTAGTGCCCTGCTGTAATTTTTCAGATACTGAAATAAGTATACTTGTATCGAGATTGTGTAGGTTTTGCTTGCGCTTGTAATAAACAAAATGTATTTCATATTGTTACCTATAAAGAATACTGCTTTAAGCCATTCATACAAAGATCAGAGCTCAAAGAAAAATTGAAAAGCGTAACCTGGTGGAAGAGACCAGGAATCGAACCTCTGGGTTACCGGTCCAGCGTCCAACGACCTTTCCACCACCCTAGCGCTAGATAACATTTCAAAATTTTCCTTATACTTTGTATGTCGATCTTTGCATTGTTTATTTGAAAGGTTCACCTTAGCGACCTAATGTAACCCAGAGAACAGGTACGTTAATATTCAGACTTTGGGAGTGATTGTCTTCTATCTATCAGCCACAGACGTCCACTGCTGAACATAGGCCTCCCCTATGACTCACCACAAGGTGTAATCCTGTACAGTAACCATTGATTCCCGCTACCCTCACGAGGTCATCCGTCCATCTAGCCGGGGGCTGACTTGCTTCTATACGTGGTCGCCACTCTAGGACTTGAGGTTGTCTTCTGACACTTATTTATTAATTTGTAAATACACAATACACATAATATAATGCTAGAAGAACTATGGGTGACCTTGTTGTCTCCGGCCAACATCGGCAGGCCCGCCCCCGCACAATCACCCCTCATTTTCGTTCAGGTTAACGTAAATCTTCCGTCTAGACCACTTTACGGCCTCTGATGTTATGCACTTACTCAAAACTAAAACGGCATAACGAACATACACAGCAGATACACTTACGCTCTTCTTAAGTATGTATTATAGTTTTACAAAAAGGCGTAAGCGGGTTCAGCTGTTGAAGGCAGATACGTCATTCTTTGCTGGTATTATTGTGCCACTTTATTGTATTGCTGTGCTTGTCTGTGAAGTACAGAGATCAAATTTTTGATCTGGTTTATAGTCTGGTTCCAATTTTTACGAGTCAGTCTATCTGGCTCGGTTATGTGGTTTTGGTCATATCTAAATTGATTAAGATAGGAAGCAAAAAAGGTTTTTATTACTTGAAAACATACTTATAAATATGTATTTAAATCTTTTACATCATTTCAATTGGTCGGAATTCGAGTCGATTCCGAGTCGGAATTATCTGTTATAAGACTAGAAACAAAAGTAAGACTTAAAATTATATTTAGTGGAATGAATTCGAATGAATAGTACATAATTTTATTATAATTGGTTGCGCAACAATCCAAAACAGTCCAATCATATTTACTACCTGACTGGACTTAAAATCACATCTGCATCAAAAAGCATTTCAAAATCTGACGTCATAAATTCCACATCATCAAATTTCATCAGCAAAATGTTCACGATCCCTGCGCATAAAGCTCACCGCAATTTTTTATTCATAAAACCCCGCGAATAGCCAAAACAAAAGGCAGGCGTCGGGAACCTTTTCCTCATTTCCATTCTCAAATTCAGAACACACGGTGGGCATAAACATGGCCGACGTCACAAGGTGTGCTTTATAAAAATAAAGCGCGATTTATTAAAGGGTGTCCTCATTCGGGCCCCGGTCACGTACCGCTGCCCAGATTTGAGCCCCTGCGAAGGTACGCCGCTAGTTTCTTTGATATAAACTTTTCTATGCCCTCTCTATATTGAAATCGTAGGGAAACTATTGACCATGTGATTTTGTCTGATATTCGGTTTTATTGGTTTGACCGGTGGAAAGAGAGTCGGATTGAGTTGGGGCTGAGAGATTATTTTATTAATAAAAATACAACTATTATTAGATCACGGTAGTCCTTAGCTTTTTCATACAAGATACTTTGTAGTTCTGTCTTGACAGTGTAACTCGAGAATTTCGTATTTTATCATGCTGCAAGAATGGATGCGATAGTTTACAGTACCACATAAAAGAGTAGAAATTAATAAAGAAGTGGCAATACTGTAGTGTTGTCTCTTTCTAATTGATCTAAGAAAACAGAACGATACTCTACAGCATTGTCTCCTGGTAATTGCTACATTTTCTCTTTGTATAGTATATCAGTATTATACTGAATATGAACCAATATTTCTGGAGCATCACTTTTTAAACTGACAACTTAATATGCTCATTTGAATTGTTATTGTTAATTACACAAGTAAGCTACATCTGCAATTTTTTTTAGTGTTATTATAGGGATGTTGGTCACCAATGTTCATTATTTACAGCAGAAGGTTAACACGCAATACGCAATACTCCCAAAGCACGCAATTTCTCTCCCAAAGCCAAACAAAACGTAATAAATTGATTCTCACAATCGAATCCCACACTATCTGTCAACAGCATTATCTTAACCCTTATACTTACGTTCATCCCCGTACCTGATGCCTCGGCACGCCTCACTTTGAATGGCAAATCACAGAACCTTCAGGGCCTCTGCGCCCGTATGAAAATAAAATGATCACGAAGGGGTCTGTATTAAAATATTCCCGAAAGGTTGGGGACGGCTGGCCGCACCTGATGTAACGCGCCCAAATTCAAAAAGATCATATCGTCGTGTGTTTCATTGACGCGTATGTGGTTTTTATTTGGGGGTGTTATAGTGGGGGTGTTTATTCTGAAGCGAGCGATATTGCGAAGAGTGATTTAACGGGGAAAGCATGTTGTCCGGCCGTAATGGCGCGCTTGATGGACGGTGTCCGTGTATTGTTGTTTGCCGGTGTGGGCGAATAGTTAACTAGGTAAAATATTCACCATGTTTTTTTTTTTTTAAATAATCTGCTGCTCAAAAGAAAATAAGGGCCATTTGAATTTCACACACTTTACTAATTTGTCATTTTCAATACAGTGTTCTAAATAACAGTGAAAGGGAACATCACAGTAAAGGGTTAAACCTATGGAATAACAAAATCCAAATTAATCTTGTTCCTTGTTACATTCAAGGAGTTTAAAATCGGCGTTAAAAATTGTGTGGCTTTTTTTTGAGCTGTATATTTATATGTACTAAGCTATTTATAATCTATCTATTCAACTAGATGTGTCATCCCAACCTTATGTAGGTACTCTTCCGCTTCTAGCAATACTCTGACTGTATAGACACTAGCGCTTTCAATCCCGGTAATTTTTAGTACGGGCAATCCCGGTATAATCTATTAAACAAAAATTGGGCAAGTGCGAGTCCGACTCGCGCATGAAGGGTTCCGTACCATAATCTATAACAAGTTTGTTGTATGGGAGCCTCCTTAAATATTTATTTTATTTTATTTTTAGTATTTGTTGTTATAGGGGCAATAGAAATACATTATCTGTGAAAATTTCAACTGTCTAGCTATCACCGTTCTTGAGATACAGCATGGTGACAGACGGACGGACGGACGGACGGACAGCGAAGTCTCAGTAATAGGGTCCCGTTTTTACCCTTTGGGTACGGAACCCTAAAAAGAAAAAATCTACAGTCCGACAAGAAAGTAAAGAAATTAAAAAGTGTACCTAGTGTCATCCCGTTTTCTTAGATAGATTAGACGACAAAACAGTATTGCCCCTCTTGTATGTCGCTATGTACCTACATCATCAAAATCTTTTACTTACTCTTTTTAAATACGAATGTATCGGTCATTCATTATGTAATCACGGCTTTTGTACCTACGTAGGTAAGGTATCCATATGAAAATAATTATAATATTCAGAAACATATTTAGTTGTGGTATTTCGTGTAAATGTAATTAGAAATGTCGGATGTATCCCTGCTGATTAATACCTGTACATAAATAAACTAACAGGGGGTAATAAAGATAGGCTATCAGCCGCACAGATACGGAGTGCAGCTCAGGTGGCGAAGGGTTCGCATTAGTTTGCATGAATTAAGATATCTGCGGATTAATGAAGATATCGCACTCTTGTCGCTATACAGGGTGATACCGGAAACTCGGGACTTGTGTGTGATTATTATGGTGGTAGCTCAGCAACCAGAGCAGGAATGAATCCCTAATAAAAAATAAAATAAAGTGAGTTTTTATCGGGTCAAAAGATTAGAAATAATGAATACATGTGTTGAGGGCTTCAAGTGTTATACACCTATGTCAGGAGGAGTCGCTCTTCCAGAATGTTTTCCAATTTAACCTGATTAGCAATTTTTTTTTATACAGGGGCTTTGAATTATCGTCTTTTTAGGAACCGAACATCTATTACAGGATGAAAGAAGAAAGTTACTTAATTAATATTTAATTTCTGCGTACAAAATCACGTCGAAGAGCATAAATCAAATATCCTTTCTCACAAAAACATAAATGTACGGTCAAAAGTAGCTGACTATTTTACTACTGGCTTACTGCAAATTGGAGAACAGTATTTCACTCCGGCCCATCGCCTATTCTTTCATCCTCACCACTTAGATAGTTGGCAGTCCACAAGTGTGCTTTTTTCTAGAAATTTCCTGCCTCGCATGATTGCATTGTGGAATGAATTGTCCCTTGCGGTGTTTGTGGACCAATACAACCTTCAAACTGTCTGAAAGGCCGGCAACGCACTTGTGAGTCCTGGTGTTGCAGGTGTCTATAGGCGACGGTATTCGATTTCCATCAGGTGATCCGTTTACTCGTTCGCCCCCTATGACTAGAATTGTCAACTACTTCTGATGCTGAGTACAACAACGTGGTGGTAACTTCCTCTGTAGAGGATAAACTCCTATATAATCTAAGTGTGACTTTGAAATGTTTATTTTACGAATAAACAATTAAGACACGAAAATCCTACAATATGAACATTGACACGCACAAAGTAATTGAATCAATTTATGATCCTGCTGACAGAGTGACTGAATTCATCAGCTCGAGCCACCCTGTACCTCGAAGGTGCCGCGCCGTATAAATTACTCCAAATAATTCCGGAATTAACATTTTTAATCTCCCCGAGATGTCGCTGGAATAAATTACCTCCAGACAGATAAGGTATAACTGCACTTTGGGGCCTAACTTCTGTCTTAATTTGTTTGAGTTCTTTGAATGTCTGAATGTTGATATATGCTAAGTTTAGTCAAACTTAGCATATATGGTTGGCTAGAGCAACATTATCTTATTACCCTTAATTAATTAAAATAACTAGTTCAAGGAAAGTATTTTATAATTTGATTTTACAATCTTTTTTAGTTTCATCTATACCGGTGCATATCTGTCTGTCTGTCATCAAATCTCGAAAGTAGTTTTTTCCCACTTCCAGATTTCTGATTACCTAAGCAGAAATTTCGCATACAGATCCCCATGTAACCTAGGTGAACCTGCAATGATCGGATTAATTTTAGGTAATTACCCAAAAAGCCATAAATGTACCGGCAGTTTCGAGAAGTCTAGCATGGTAGTATATCCATGACTCATTTGAATAAATATTTCTAAAAATTACAAACGATATATTATGTATACGTAAAAATAACAGTGTTTAGTGGGGTAGGATGAAGCAAAGCTTTTAAAATTATTCATTGTATGGTATAAGTTTGGGTAGTCATTATAAAGGAATGCGATAAAATACTTGAGTGCTGAAAATGAAGAATAAATAAACCATAAAAATACATTTTTATTTTCATCTTCCCCGTTTTGGGTCAAAACGGAAACCTGTAGAAAGTCTCAAAGGCTTTGTTGTTGAAAAATAAGCACTATAAAAAAATATTATCAAGTGGACCATTACGATAATGTTTACAAAATATTGTGATCGTTTAAAATCCTTAACCATTGCATTAGAGATAAGTGACTCGATTAATTTTAATCTGGAATTGGTCAGGTTCAATTAGCATCGGTCTGATGCACCGGAAGCTTAATGTCGTTAAATATGAGAAGTTTTCCTTGAAGATGCTGTTATATCTTGCTTCTTGCCAAATTTCCTCTATGGAAAGTTGTCTATGAAATTATCTGTGACTCCTGATCTTGTTGGTATAGTATAGAAACAACTACCTAATCAGTGAACGAATAAAATCCCCGACAAATTTAGAAAACACCTGACAAATCAAACGGCGGTACCCACCCTTTTTCATGATTCATAATAAATTTTTCGATGATATGCAAACAAAAAACCTATAATCAACATCGGGCTATCAATAGCAATTATGATTTACAAACAGACCTTACAACAATTTTTTTCGTTACATGTTAAAAAGTGTAAGGCTGCCGTTTGTTTATGAGATACAAACCCCTTAAAATATAGAGGTACCTATGTAACGTTGAATCTTAAGGCTCATTATCCGTTCCAAAATGCTGATTGATTTAATATATAAACAATGTTACGACTACAGGGCTATTGTGATTCATTGCTATATATTTGAAACCTACAGTTTAAAATTTTCATTAATAATTTCGGAATTATACTCGAATGTTACTATCAGGGAAAAGTATTACTCACTTTCATAAGTTGGTTAAAATTGTCAATATATTAGTCATAATAATTATGAAAACAAATAATTAAAAGGAAAAAGGCCTCTTAATATATCTTTATTTTTGACGACGCGTTTGGCTCGGTTTGTAGACACCTGCCTACTGAGCCGGCGGTCCCGGGTTCGAATCCCGGCCAGGGCAAATATTTGTGTGATGAAATCGAATATTTGTGCTTGGGTCATGGTTGTTCTATGTATTTAAGTATATATTTATCTATATAAGTATGTGTATCGTCGTCTAGTACCCATAACACAAGCCTTCTTGAGCTTAATTTGGGACTAGATCGATTTGTGTGAGGTTGTCCGATATTTATTTATTTATGTCAATTTCGCAGCATGAACTAAGATCGCGAGACGACGCCGAATGAGATCCAGTTTGTATACAGATAAATCCGCGAGCTGGGAGTGCGGAAATTTATTTCCGACACGATTCAATTTCAACCCGGTAGCAGCAGGTTAAAGTTCGGGCGAGTTAACTAAACTTGCACAAGTACGGGACGAGTAAAGGCCTTTTCACACCGTCGTGGGAAGAATGGAACTGATTCTCCTGTAGAAATATTAAAAATAGTAGACTGTATGTTAAAAATAGTAGTGTGTTAGTCGCTAAAGTCACTCACTGGGCAAGCTGAAAAACAGCGCTGGAACTGCACCACAGCGGCTGGGCTCCCAGCACATTGCTGAGCTTGTCCCTTTGCCATTGTTTTATTATTTGATCATTTTATTTTGTTTCATTTTAACTGTGTTATGTTATTTTTGGTAATAAATGTATATTCTTTCTTTCTGAAATAGTACTTTAGGTCAGATTTAACACCTGTCAAAGATATTGTCATTCTTTATTATAAAACTAGCTGCGCCCCGCGGTGTTGTCCCACTCATCCCGCGGGAACGCTATTTTCTTTCGGAATAAAAAGTAGCCTATGTGTTAATCCAGGGTGTCAGCTATCTCCACACCAAATTTCATCAAAATTGCCCAGCCGTCTAGGTGTGAGGAAGTAACAAACATATGTGACTTTAAATGACTTATTGTCAACGTAATTTTAACTTGAATAGCGTAGGGTCATATAAGGGCCATATCAGTGATTTGGCGGATAGATCGCTTACCGTTGGACTCAAACTTGAAAAAAGTGCCTTTATACTTACTGAACTACATAAGTCCACTATTTTATGTATCGGTGTGGTGTGGACACTTCCTAAGATCGCGACTGACATCCTCAGTTTCAATCGGACTCACCTCGCGGGACGACTGCCAAAGTAAACGCTCTTGTTCACTGTATACATCCTTTATTGGGTTGTTTTATGGAAGAATTGAACATTCAACGATTTCGTTGAGGGTCAAACTACTCTTTGTACTTTTATTAAACTAAGCGGAGACATTAGACAACTAGTGCAGATACTAGTGTAGATATGCGTCATGCTCGTGAACGGGTGCCGTTTGTGGGGTCCGGTCTGTTCATACTAGCAAGGGCCAAATTAGTCGTGTAGTAACTGCTTACCAGTGTTTATTGAATTGACGTGAGAGACTCCATCCTGTACTCGATTGAAGTTATTTTTTTTTTTTTTTACTTAGAGACTGTATAAATCTCTAATAAACTTAGTGTACTGTACAATGACGCTCAGAGACCTTATATATCTCTGAGGAATGAAATTTAACTATTATCATATTATTTGTTTCTCATTTTTTGAGTCTCGGGCTCATACGTCCCGGTCTTTTGGAAGGCTTGCGTGGGGATATGGATCCAACACGTAGAGGCCCCTTGGAGAAATTTGCTGTGGCTGTTGCCCTGCTGGGACCCGTTCCTGATCATATCAATAAGATGATACATCCATGAACCGGTCCCAGCAGGTGATTGAACTATTGCATTAATATGGAAAAGAAACCGGGCTATTAAAATGAAGTTTGGATGGACGATTTATGTGGGCTATTGCAGTAGAAAAATGTCACCTGCCGTAACCATCTATGCGACTGTTACCTCTGGCGGGTAGTGACTCGCCCCTCACTTGGTGGGCCCCGTAATGCCGTCGTGCAGACGGCCGGAAGCAACACGAGCGTGAGGGCTCAGGGGTGTCGAGAGGTGTGCTGCGCTTTCTCCGAAGTTACTCGCGGCGTGATGCCCTTTAACACTTCCACCCCTGGAGCATATAGCTCTAACGCTCCTCTCTGGACGGCCAATGAAGGCAAGCCAGAGCTGAGAGTCCTACGGGTCCTCTTGGGTTTCCACTCCGGCCGATGAAGGCACACCGGAGACGAGGACCCTGACCGACTCTCTGGAGATCTCGGGTCCGTGGGGTCGTCACTCCCCAACAGCTCGCCACAAGCTGCCCTGCGGGCTTATCATATTTATTATTATCATTATTATTTTTCTTTTTTGTATATTGTGACGCCTAGAGACCTTATACATCTCTAAGAAATTTAGGTTTAATAATTATTCTCTATTGTAGATTATTCACGTTGACGCCTAGAGACCTTATACATCTCTTTGGAATTAAATTAATTAAGTAATTGTATTTTATTGCATGTTGTGACACCTAGTGACTTTATACATCTCTGGGTATATTTAATATTTTAAATTGATATTTAAAGTGTTATTTTAATATTCCTACCTAACATTGATTTGGAGTATCTATATATCTCCTGTACGTGTACGCATGTAATAATTAGTTATAACACTAATGTAATGTAATTGTTCTAAGTATTATATACGAAAAAATGACTTACTGTTGAGTTTCTTTCGGCTTTCTTCTCAACAGCGGTCTCCTCTTGCGAAATGCCGGTAGATTCACAATCTGACTTGTAAAAGTGCCCTTGTGGCCTACTTACTGAATAAATTATTTCATTTCATTTCAGTGGCAAAAGTTATGCATTCAGACTCGGTCTTCAAACTAACTTGTGATAAACATAATTATCTCTCTTTCTCCGAGTAATACATCGATATGATGTTTGGCTTGAATCTCTTGCGATTGCGATGGTATTATAAACTAATTATTGTATTAAGCGGTTTACACTCACGTGAAATTGCATGGGCCGACATGTTTCGAACTCGTCATATGGAGTTCCTCATCCGGGAGTGCTACACGTACCCACAGCAGCGCGGTAACTTCGTCATTGATTTTATTCGCCGTTCCTGACAATTTCACGTGTGTGTTTAACGCAATAATCACAAGAGTGTTTAATGCTATAATTAAATATGTCTCCCGAAATTTTTAATAAGTATTATAGGCTTTGCAAATTCGGCCATTATACTTTTAGAAATAAATACTTTTTGAACACGATTAAGGGCCAAAACACACTTACAAGATACGTCATCGCATCGTCGTACGACGCGACATCATGCCACGATGCGTCGTGTCGTGGAAATGCATAAATCCAAAATGAACTTTATCTTCATGTGACAAGATACAAAATTAAAATTCATTTTACAATCTCACGACGTCGCATCGTGGCACGATATCGCGTCGTAACGACGATGCGATGTCGTGTCTTGTAATTGTGTTTTGGCCCTAAGTCCCGTTTTGTTATAATAATGTAGTTCTTTTAAGTTTTATTTCTCTTCCGTAGGTTTTCTATAATTATTGTCACGTAAGATCATAGCCTACGCATAATGTGAGCGTTGTGTTGGTTCTCGAACCTGAAACAATGTTCTCCACTTAACTAATTCTACCTACGAATAGTTTCACTGCGGAGTTGCTATTTGCTAGGGTAAACAGAACAGATATGGGCGATTAGAAAACTTGGCGAGTCAATAACCGCGTGCCTAAACTTTTTCGATTAGCACCTGCCATAGGGGGCTTCACCCTGCTCCTCGTCATTAGTATCTAAAGAGACTTAACAGTGTTGGACACTGAACTGCAGTTGTGACCTTTTGGGCTGGGATGAACAAGTTGTGGGTAGTGCGGAAATGGGGTTTGAATGTTAATGGGTCTGCAAGATTGTTTTGGGTGTTCAGTGAAAATTTACAATACAAGTGCTGTAATAATTGATTTACTTTAGTCATTGGATATGTAGAAAGATAATAACCTACATAAAAACATCAAACGCCCCCGACAAAATTAAGTAGCTAGTCATCATTAGACTCTCATTCAATGAGTGATAGGTGTAGAAAATACTAACTAAAACTGAACAACTACAAAATTTGGAATTCTTCGCTTCAATATTGGCGGAGATATTGTCACTTGTTTCAATGAATATCTTGGAAACTAATGGTCCTTTTTCCACCAAACATAGCTTAGAATCATCTCAACGGAAGAGTCTTTCGATTAAAAAAAATACCACTAAAAAACTATTCGTTTGGGAGCTACGATTCCATAGACAGACACACAGATACACATGTTTAACTTATAACACCCCCCTTTTTTCGTCGGGGCTTAAAAAGAGTTGGTACTTACGTGTCCGTCAGTCACATCTGACTTTTATAATAATGTAAATTCTCCATGTAAATCTGTAACAGCAAATATTTAACATTTTTCGTATACGCTGGGGTGTTGCTCCAACAAATTTACATTAAACTTAAATGTCAACAGCGTATACTTGAACATATTCAATCTAATCTGAGAGGAAATATATCATGCCTTAGTAAAGCACTCAAATCTCAGTGTATGAAGGTTTCAGCGTACAGAGGAGACACAAGTACCGGCACGCGAGGAACGTCGTGGCAGGTTACTTTGGCGCCGTGCCACGCGTGATAGGTGAGCCTTTCTGAGCACAGGACACTGCTAAACAGAAGTGTAATTGGAGTCCTGGTATAAAAATAAAAATATCTCCTGGTTTTACAGAGAATACTCTCGTAAGTTCAATTGGCCGCCACTGCGATCGATCAGCGCTCCGGATAAATCGCGAACCGATTCCATATTCATCTTATACGACAGGAGTAAACCCGATTCATATGCATTTTAATAGTCTTCTGCACGGCTAGCATAACAAATTCTACCTGTGACTTGCCTGTCAATACTGTGCGAGCAAGACAGATGGCGCTAAGTCACGCGACAAGCGAAGTCGCGTCAAGATATGCTAAAAAAATAATTTTAGGACCGCTGGTTCGTTAAAAAAACCTGCCTTCAGCTTGAATAGTTGGCAACTTCACCACTAAAGATCATTCGCGTTTCATTCATGACCATTTTCAAACCGCTGAAATCATAAGACCTTTTGATCTTCATTTGCAAATATTTGATTTGCTTTCGTGGAGTGATGTACTTAGTTGGTTTATTTTTCTTATTCACTAAGAAGGTGAAACCATACTTATCTCAACATAGTTTTTTTTTCCTTTATGCGATAGTAGGTAGAGAGTTTATAAATCTAGTACCTTATAAATTTAAAAAACATAACAATTTTTATATTAAAGCATTGATACAAAGATCAAAGCTCAAAGAAAAATTGAAACTGAACCAGGAATCGAACCGGTACCTCTCCTCTGGATAGCCGGTCCAGCGCGTTGTGACCAAGCGGGTTCGATTCCCAGTCCCTGATTGTGGTTTTTTCTTAGAGCTTTGATCTTTGTATCAATGGATTAATCTAGTACCTTGTTGTTGTACCAAAGTATTCTCCACAAACATTGTGTGAGCTGGATTTGAAAATGCCCCTACTGCATTACCATTCTGTATCGCGTCGGACCGTCTTGAGCAAATAAAGAAATTTCCCTGCGAAATTTATCTGCGCCGGAATTGTGCCGTAATGTCGCTACTGAACAAAATTTGGATTGTTTGTAAAGCTTTTATTATAGTGTTCTCGTGTGATTTATATCGTTGTTACGGACGGTTTCGTATTATGTACTAGGTGTGATAAGAATAAAGAAGTTTTACTCGGTAAGTCCAAATCACAGTGAATTTATCAATTTATCAGTCATAAAACCACACTAATAAACTTATAGGTACACAAGAATATGGTGTCTGTTCATTACAAATTGTATATCAATGAGAAAAAAGGGTGGTTGGTCCTTTTTTCATTATTACAACGGATCAACTGAATTTACATAATCCATACATGTATTATACATACAGACAGATTTAAGTATGGATCGGGGTCCAGAGAGACAAATTTTTAGTCCTTATTAGTTTATCGCCGATTTAGGCCGATTTTATTAGGACAAGTGAACTTTTGTTACCTCAATATTAGTGTAAGTCACAAAATAATACACAAACTCTTGAATAAATTTTGCCCTAATTTCGTAACAAAAAGTACGGATATAAATCACAGATGAAATATGTTCCACGGTGAAACCACACGGCATTTAAAGTGGAAATTTTAACTAGAATTACTTTGCGTACTGCATCTTTGACAGATGCAGTACGCAAAGTAATTCTAGTTCTAAATAAGGGTTTATCTACATCACGGTTTCATTGATACTTGTAGCGTTATCTGATCATAATAATGGGATTTCCATTTAAAGCTCATCTGTCCTTAAAAGGCGCGGCCTGTCGGCAACACCATCTTTTGTAACGTTTTCAATTACTGATGCACTTATCGGTGGTCGAAGGTCTTTGTAATTTATAAGATATTGTTGACATAATCGTGTTTTGACTAATTGGGCATCTGGGAACAGGTTTCGTGGGTAATGTATGACTTGAGAGGTCATTGTGTAATAAGAGTTCTGTTCGATGGAATTTTTGACCAAAATTGAATTCTTTATCGAAACCGAAAAAAGTAGCGTATCGTATCCTATCGTATCGAATTGTATCGAATTGTCTTTGGTATCTGACTGGCGAGTGCCGTGTTCAAATATTTTTAATGACAAAACAGTAGGTTAGTCTACCTACACTTATAACACTAGTGGCTAAGTGAGACCGCGGGAAAAATTGGATTTATAAAAAAATATCTCAGCCATTTTTAAAAATTTCGAAAAATGAACTATATTACGTGTCTAAAGCTAAAGCTAGCCAGACAAATTGGCGCTCATTACGGTGCTCTCGCGCCGAGGCACGGGGCCAAACGTCGAGATCGCACCTCCGCCGACAACTTAGTCTGAGATAGGTGAACTATCTGATCGGTATCACCTCCACCCACCACTTTAGACAGGTGATCTGTCTATCTGCTTGGTAAGTTCAGTGTATGGTAGAACACTTCCTGTGAGAAATAGGGACTATGTTTAACGTCTCCTAAAGCCAGCCTGATAAAGGGGCACTCATTACATGGAGGCACGGGGTCGAACTTGCCGATATCGCATCTCCGCCGACAATTTAGTTTGAGATAGGTGAAATAGCTAATCGGTATCACACCTCCACCCACCGCTTTAGATAGGTGAGCTGTCTATCCGCTTGGTAAGTTCAGTGTTAATAGAGTAAGGCAGAGTACTTCCCGCGAGAGATAGGGACTTCGTTTACGTTTCCTAAGCTAAAGCTAGCCAGACAAATGGGCGCTCATTACGTTGGTCTCGCGCTGAGGCACGGGGCCAAACGTCGAGATCGCATCTCCGCCCACAACTTAGTCTGAGATAGGTGAACTATCTGATCCGCATCACACCTTTGGCCACCGCTTTTGATAGGTAAGCTGTCTATCCGCTTGGGAAGATCAGTGTTAATAGATTAAGGTTAGGATACTTCCCGCGAGAGATGGGGACTACGTTTACGTCCCCTAAGCTAAATCCAGGCAAACAAATGGGCGCCGAGGCACGGAGTAAAAGGTGCCGAGATTGCGCCTCCAACTTAGTCCGAGATATGTAGGTGAACTATTTGCTCAGTATCGCACCCTTTGGCCACCGCTTTAGATAGGTGAGCTGTCTATCTGCTTGGTAAATTCAGTGTTAATAAAGCGGTAGAAATACTTTCCACCAGAAATAGAGACTATGTTTACGTCCTAAAGCCAGCCAGACAAATGGGCGCTCGTTACACGGAGGCACACGGGGCCAAACGTGCCGAGATCGCACCTCCACCGACAACTTCGTCTGAGATAGGTGAACTATCTGATCGGTATCGCATCTCCACTCACCGCTTTAGATAGGAGAGCTTTAGGTCTATCTGATTAGTAAGTATAAGTGTTAACTTTCTGAATGTTTGTTTAAGGAATAAACGGTTTAAGGTTAAACTACGCCTCTAAAATTGTAAATAGAGTTGTGTATTCACCGCTATTATGGTTCTTAAGTCGCGACCACGTACTAAAGAAGCAGTGTGGAAAGGTCTTCAACAAGATAGACCGACAATCTGGTCAGTATAGCTGGAAGCAATTGAATGAAGGTGGCCTACGATCGCTCATTCTCGAAATCCTTGGAGGAGGCTATCCATGCGACTATAAAAGAAGGCATTTCGCGCAGCTCATCAACTGTCAACATTCTCAACCAACTTCAACATTCCTACAGCACATATAATTTCCTTTGTCCATCGGTCCGTCTCGCATTAACCTTTATGATCTAATTTGGCAAGGCCCCGTTGGCAGCGCTCAGGCTACAGGTATAGGAATGGCCGCCAAGTTTCCAGCTTCAAGCACTCTGAAATGATAATTAAATGTTACGTACTGACAAAATACGGGTTATAAGGTGATTTCCAGTTGCACAAATGTTTAGGCTGTTAACTCTACCTAGCCATATCGGGAAGGAAATATTTAGTCAACATTTTAAGTAGCTAACGATTTAGATATGTAGTTTGATTTAATAAATTTCTAGTAGTAATAAAAAAAATCGTACTATAGTATAACAGTTCTAAAAATATGACAATTAAGGGTAGCTAATAAAATTTGCACTTAATTGAATGCAAGTGAGTTGATGGTTAACTTAAATAATGGATACAAAGATCAAAGCCTTTCAAATAAACAATGCAAAGCTCGGCACATAAAGCACAAGAAAAAAATCCAAAGGTTATTTGACGTTACGGTGGTGGAGAGGTTAACGCGTTGGGCCGGTAGTCCAGAGGTCCTGAAGCTTCCGCCAGTTTACGCATTAATCTGATTTGTGATCTTTGTACCAGAAACAAAAATGCTTGTTTAATTTGAGCAACCAGTTCTCTGTTGTAGTTTCTTAGCGTCATAACTTTTATAAGGCACTACAATAATAATTATTCGATTCGTCCTCTCCCTAGTACATCCTATACCGGGTGTCCCAAGGCTATGGGACATCAAGGGAAAGTACTTTAAATATCGTAGATAGGATATTTTGCTGAAAGAAGACTTTGTTATTTTTAAAAGTTAGTAATTCTGCATTTAAAGATTTTCTAAGAATTACTTGCTTAATTATTCGTCGTCGGCATAAATAATTTTCTTGAAATTTGACTCAAACATTTCACGTTGTTCCTTTCTTTTAAGATACTATGTTACTTAGGAAGAATTATTATTTTTGTCCATTCTTTCGATTGACATCATAAAAATAGGGGTGATTTTTTCAAATTTAAGTCGGTACGATTCCCAGACGAAGAAAGTCTTCTTTCAGCAAAATATCCTATCTACGATATTTAAGGTACTTTCCCTTGATATCCCATAGTCTTGGGACGCCCTGTATAACTAGTTAGTAAAAGTATCCCATTTAGCTAAGCACGACCTCGTTATCTACGAGTACTTACAACACATGCAATAAAACACTCCAAATCGAACCGATCATCCGAAATCCAGATCTCGCCAACCTTTAAATCACAGCGTCATTAACAAGCAGGCTTAGGCCGAGTCAATAGTTCAATATTTATGAGTAGGGGGCGCCACGGGCGGAGATTTATGTCCGAGACAAGTGCCTTCGGTCAGGTGCGTGATTTACTGGACCTGATGATGCGGGCTGAGATATACGACCTTTTTTGGGGTGTAATGGGTGCTTAAACTACTGTGATGGGAAGGCAAGGGTCGCTGTCTCACTCGCTTAGATCTACCTCGTACTCGTAATGGAGTACGGTGGTGGATTAGGTACGAGCGTTTTTGTGGGGTCAAGACAAATTAGGTAAGTTAAGGTATTTGATTTGAATTTTTAGGCCGGAGCTCGCTAGTATCGCTGAGAATTCGCCGTCTTAACTGGTATGTTGTCGATTACAATACTTATAGCATTCTTCAAATCAAAGGTAAATAAATAAATATCAGACAACCTCACACAAATCGATCTAGTCCCAAATTAAGCTCAAGCAGGCTTGTGTTATGGGTACTAGACGAAGATAAATATATGGTATTCCCTTGATTTGTCTAATTTTTTTTTGTCTAATTTCAGTTTGTCTAACAACTTTTACCATAATGAACATTTTATCTAAAGTCAATATGTATAATATCATTTCTCATAATTATTATTTCGTCGAAATTCGTTTTGCCTAAATGATCATTTTCATAACTCTTGTTTTGTCGAATATTATTTTATCTAAAACTCACTTTGTCGATTCTTATTTTGAAAATTGTAGGTTAGGTTGAAGACCGAATACTGTAGGTTAGGTTAGGTTTGTTTTATGACCATGGATAGCGGAGCGAGCGAAGCGAGCGGAGCGTCAGAATGCTTGCAAAATAAATAAATTGGGCAAAAAAATTGTTAGGCAAAATATGTTTATACGAATTAAAAATTAGGCCAAATAAAATTAGACGAAATAAGATTATGTGAAATGAGTATTATACAAAACGACTTTCACTCAAATGAAAATTAGGCAAAGTGAATAGTTATGCTAAATAATATTAGTTTAAATGAAATTAGGCAAACCGAAATTAGGCAAAAAGTTGTTAGGCTAAACAAGGTACAACCTAAATATATACTTAAATACATAGAACAACCATGACCCAAGCACAAATATTCGATTTCATCACACAAATACCGGACCGCCGGCTCAGTAGGCAGGTCTCTACAAACCGAGCCAACCGCGTCGTAAATAATTTAGTATTCCCCCAAAGGTTCTCACGAAGATGCATGTCGACAAAGAAGTGAGCAATTTTTCAGTATCGCCTGGTGACAAACAAAACTCACTAAAATTTCTGTCACTACTCTTCGAAACCTCGTATCTAGTTAGTAGATTGACACCGAGATACGAGCTTTGATTTGTTATAAGTAGGTATTTGTTACTTAGTGAGTTGGTTGTCAACAGTCGATTATAATGTGGGGGTGTAGGCTTTTAGAGGAATCACACAATATTTTATTATAATACTAGCGACCCGCCCCGGCTTCGCACGGGTGCAATACTCATAAATTATGCATGTATTATACATAATAAACCTTTCTTCTGAATCACTCTATTTACAAAAAAAAAAACCTTATCTAAATCCGTTGCGTAGTTTTAAACATCTAAGCATACATAGGGACAGACAGACAGACTTTGTTTTATACTATGTAGTGATTAAAAAACAGAATCTTAATTAAAACCACATCCTTAATACTTTTTTATAACCGACCTACATCCCTACATTACATACTTATAAGTCGTATAGTGAGAAATTGCTTATTACCTTCGTCATCATTTCGATACAATTCCACTTAGCACTCCAGACACCTCACCCAAATTACACGAACAAAGCTAACCTCGCTCACCTCATAAAAACGGAATAAGCAAATGCTCCGAAGACAGCCTGTCCCCAATAACCACATTAGTCTGAGGAGGGTTCGTAATGAGCCTCATCTAATTACCGCGGACGTGAGCCTGGTGCTAACACCTGCATAATGCAGACGTCTGTTACTTGTAAGTAATGAAAGGTTGCGCGTCCCTGCCAAATGTTTGGCGAAGTGGGTGTCGATTATTGCTGACTTGTGTAGTGTCAACAGTGTCAAGTCTATGTTTTTGTATGATATAAGGCATAGTAAATTATGTATATTAAGTAATACAATTACTTCAAAAACGCATTTTTGTTTGTTGCCGATGTACTTTACCATATAATTTTCTATTATACAGGTAATGTAAAACTGAACTAACTTAACTTACTGTATGATTTGCTTCGAATGGACTTTTTTTTAAATTCAATTTATTTATTTCGGGCAACATTGAGCCTTCATTGATAAATGTGAAATTTAAATAATTCAAATTGGGTAGTAATAGAGAATCGCCCTGAAGCAGGCAACCCGGTGGGAAGGATACACCATGCCTCTGATGTAGTGTTACCACTCAAGACAAGGCGAGCGTTATGCTAACATCTGCATAATACAGACAGACGCCTGTTACTATAGGTACTTGTATTTAATTAATAAAAGGTTGCGCAGCCCTGCCAAATGTTTGCGGTGCTTAGCGAATTTGGTGACAATAATGCTAAGTGTTGAACTTACATTATACATAATGTAACTGAAACATACAAATTAGTAGTTTAATCCCGTTTATCGCCTGATATGTAAAATAAACATTCAATATTTTTATTTACAAAAAATAACAGCAGATAAATCAGTAACAAACAGATTACATCTCTTCTTGATTTATAATCAATTCAAGTAGCATTAAAACATACATGCAAAAATCATATTCACCGGCAGCAGAAGGGTACCAAGTGAAAAATTGCAATTTTATGAAATTGTTCGAAATAAAACATGGCCGCCTCTCGTCGGCTGTCACGGGGACGTGACGAATTGTAGATAATAAAAATTACCACTCGGGGTTGAGAGGTAAATCGACACGACGTAAATTACTTTCCAGGCGTTTTAACTTGTCATTTTTAAGCCTGTCTGATGGTGTTGGGCGTTATTTATTAGATGCATGTCAGTGAGGTGATGTTTTATCGATTAAATTTGTTATTTTCTTAGAAATAAAGGAATTTTTGTACGGTTGGTAATAAAAATAAATAGGTAATTTTAACAAAATTTCCGTATAAAAGTGAATTTATGATATTTATTTAGTTTTTTCTTCACAAATAAACATCGTGGTGAGGAGCACGATAGCAACCCTGCCAAGTCGAAAATAAAGTTTTTCGTATGATGTACAAGGCGGTTCCCCGCATGCATTTTTTAAAAAAAGATTTATTTTTTATTTTTTATTAAAGCAGTAACGTCTGCTAACGTAAACTAAATGTTTACAAATGAAGCGAAAACAACAACGCAGGTTCGAATCCTGTCCGAGTCATTAAATTTTTCAATTTTCGCTTCATTTGTAAACATTTAGTTTACGTTAGCAGACGTTACTGCTTTAATAAAAAATAAGTAATTTGGGTGTAGCACATCGTTACTATCGATTCTCAACAAATTTGAGACGATGGTGCCGACGATAAAGTCTAAATCTTTACGGTAGATGGCGCTACGATGCCACCCTAAGGCATGTCGAAGCAACTGGTTGAAGAATTCAATGACTCTGACATCTGATTCGGTGGTCCAATTGGGAGGACGCCAGTGTTGGCCCGGAAAGCCGTTGGAAACGCAGGTTCGAATCCTGTCCGAGTCATTAAATTTTTCAATTTTCGCTTCATTTGTAAAGATTTTTTTTTATGTTTTTGAGCTACAGATAAATTTTTTAAACTTCTTTTAAGAAACGAGGGGAGTTATTCCTACCTATAAACAAAAACTATGTTTTTTTTTTCAAAATTTTATCTATTCTCCGTTTTTCTCGTTTTTTAATGTCGCAATGCTAAATGTTTTACTTTTATATTTCTAAAACAAAAAGCACCCTCCATTGCACCAGACAGCCATAAAACTGTCAACTCACAAAACGGCGTGCAAAATACAAAATTCCATTTAAAGCAACACGTCACGTCACGTGCGGCAGGTAACGTCGTTCCGCCAATTTTTAACGCGGCAACATTTAAATTAAATTCCCGCCTAAGCCGCGCCACGTCCGCCGTTCATTTAAGCAATTTCAGATAAAACGCTTATCTTACTTATGCTACTTTACCATACGGTGTGTAATCCTTTTTGTGAGCGCATAAATATAAACTTTTTTCTACGTAGGTAAGTTTTTTGCTGACGTTTTGGGTTAGTTAATACGTTTGTTTTTCATGTCGCCGATCAATCTTAAAGTTTTTCCCTAGCAATTACCTTTACGAGAAGTAATGGCGTGTTATTTTGGAGATATGTCCCGAATAGACCATTTTGACCTAATAAGGCTAATGTTTTGGCGTTTATGTGGATATACACATTACATTTTCTGAATATTATTAACGCATTTAAAATCAAAATCATCATCTAAATGTTTTTGGATATTTGCATCAGTACAGTATACGAGGAACTACACGTATACATTGTATACTTATGATATATTTGGCAAAATCTTGCAAGTTTAGTTTCATCCACCTTCAGGAGCAAAGAGGTTTTGGATAAGATAATGTATACAATGATAAACTATAGAATCCGACCGATCCGACTCTATCAGTGAAATCGGTCCCGGCTTACCCATAGATAGCTACTGTTTGACGCCATGCCTCTGGTAAAAATAAGCCTAACAACATGACTTTTCCACCAGCACATTTAACAAACCTAATTTCCAATAAGTCCTAAAACGTCATACGTCAGACGCTTCACGAGCCAGTAACCTTTGTCCCGCACAGTTATCGGTTCGCGCCTCACTGCCTCCTGCCCCGTTACCTGCCACCAGGTATGATTTAACTGCCCCGACAGACTTACTGGCTTGAAGATAATGCGGCTAGACCTAGGACTTTATGGGGAAACTTTTACCTACTTAATTAATTTTTAACTGAAAGATGATTATCGTTTTAAATTCTAGGAAATATTTTTCTATTTTTTTTAGGTGAAATACATCTATATCTTACATTTATGTCACAATAACCTGGTTTTTAAAACTTGATTAATAATGATACTATTAAACGTTTTTCATACTGGAATATGAAAGCCTTTTATAAAATATATATTGTGTATTTTTTCATAAGACCTGCCTTTAGGGAATGCAATCCCGGTAATTTTATCATAATAAACCCAGTTATAACCGGCTGCTATTAGTATGGTAAAATAATTGGGTTTTCATTCCCTGGCTGCCTTAAAGGTCCCGTTGATAAATACTTTCACGGACAGCACGTCGAGAGACGTAAATTAGACCCCCGTAATACAGCACCACATCATATTTGTAGCCGGTGACCTTTGTGCTCCCAATACTGGTTCTCCATCTACGAACGGAAATTTCTCATGATGTGCAAATCTTACACTCTTATGCCGTTTTTGGCTAGAAATTAGTTATGTCTATGCTGCAGTTTTGTGCCCGTGATTGGGTTAAATAAATTTACAACGTAAACTGTAGTTATACAACATAACTAAAGGCTACAAACAGATCAATTATCCAGTCTCATCTGCTAAAAAGCGCACCTCATATGTAGACTTCAAAGGGCAGGACTGAAATATGATGTTTTCACGCCACCCGATCCGCGCTCGCATCTCTCACCCATCCCAACTTCAACTCTCCTTCACAGTCATAAGGGTTTCTTGGCTGTAGATGAGCTAGGTTTGGTTGCGGTCTAGACGCATTTCCATCTGAGCTATGAGGTCATTCCGGTGATAGGTGTGGGTGACGGGCGAAGAGTTATGGGATGAGGGTCCGGTTGGGAAGTTACCTGTTTGGGGCGACGAATAACAAGAGGTCAGCTGGCTAAATTGAATGCTACCTCAACTCAACTGTGACTCAGTTTATAGGACAATTCTGGGGTAAGTTTCTAGAGACTTGTGTCCGATATCTCACCGCTATATGTCTACATTAGCAATACGTTCTATTCGAAGGATTGACGACAATATAATTTGGATTTAAAGAAAAAATGCATTTGACGATTTTAACCACAACTTGTCTTAGAAGTGGAAACTTGTATAAAACTAACTTCAATCGTATCAACTTTCTACCAAGTGTCTTAGTAGATTTTAATAAAATTTGGCACAGCTTTAGTTTTCTTCATAATAAGCGAAAAATACTTTCCGCGCAGAAAAATCTAGTCTCTCCACTCCGGATTAAGATCCGAATGACCTTCAATATCAACCGTATCAACACCTTAAGTCCAAACACAATTTACTCAAGTTGCTCCAAACTTCACAAAACTTACCGAAACTCGTCAACTAAACTCCGAGTTCACTTTCCTATATTACAGTGCAGTAGTAACAAGATCCGACCGTTTCTGACCACTTAGTGGAAGAGGTAAACAGAGATGCATTTTAGCAAGCAAACATGGCTACTGCCAAATGTACCTTTGTTGGTAAAAAGACCGGGTCCGATATTGGTCCGATCTTAATTGTGCGGTCAATATTGGTCGAGAAGGGTTAGTTTCACGGATTAGTGCGTGTTTTATACGTATCTGCTTACAAGCTGCGAACTAAAACGATTCTATCAAACGAACGTGGTAACTATGTACTCGTCATTACATCTAGATTGAGTTTACCCGTGTCTCTTTTTAGTTCTTCACTCGTGTCAAATCAAATCAAAATGAGAAGAAAGCCTGTCATGACAGATAAACTTGGTCAAAATCGAATGAATAATTTGCCTTTTTTGTCTATCGCGTTTCCAACAATTGAATACTTTAATCCTTTAGTGCGATGAATCTCGTTTTGAAATGAATAATATACTTGTAGACATTTTCTGGGCAATTACCCAAAGCCAAATTTTCCTACTTTGTGGGCTTGGTCAATGCTTACCAACAGTTATGATTGGGATCAATTCTTCATCATTACTTCTTAAAATACGGATACCTGAGATTTATAAAATAATCACAGGCTCATCGCAATAAGAAAAATGAGATTTATATTTGATACTACAGCATTTTGTATTCATTACACAAACGCTTTTACATAATTACGATGTAAATAGGTAATCTCAAAAATCTAAGTCCGATGTCGCACATTCCTCATAAACTATGAAATACACCATTCAAACATGTCAAACTTGTCTACCGTGAGCAAAACTCATTACGAACTTTGTCCACCTCAGGTTAAGTTATATGGCGAACTTTTCAGCGATGCCGCCGAGAAATAACTCCCAGAACACGTTTAATTGACTAGGTATCTGAACTTGTGAACCAAATCTTAAGTTTTCAAGTTTTCTTTTTCTCTAATGTTTTAGCTGAGGTTGACTTTTATTGAAGTTTTGAACCGATTTTGTTAATAAAGTGGTTGACAACTGACACATTAGTCATACAGGATAGCCAGTAAAGTAGCAAGCATTTAAAGCATACTAGGATGATTAATAATTTAGTATTGTTTTGTGATGCAATGTGGCGAAATTCCTCGTCACGTGATACCGTGATATTTAACGTTGGCCGAGATTTCCACGAATGTTACTCATGGTCCTAGTTATATCTGGCTCTAGTTTTTGGGTTTTGTTTCTAACTACCTTTACATTTTTGGCAGTCACGAACTAGCATCTTTTGAGTGTCTTAGAATAAGTACGGCTAGAACTAAAGTCTTCACACAACAAATTTGCGAAAGATGAAGCCCCTTTTGGTTTTATGTGTGTTGACGAACCATTTGGCTTGTGATATGTGCACACGGACGAAACTTAGCCGTGGCTAACCAATACTGGCTTCACTTTCAAGCGCTAACTATGTTTCTAGGCGTATTTCTTCTAAGTTAAGAGTAAATTAAATAAGTAGTTTAAAAAATAAAATAAAATTTAAGCTATATTTGTATAGAATCTTTTTATCGATTCATATTTTTTATGTGGGAATACCACATTTTCAAATCCCGCTTACATTGTAGTAGATTGCATTCAATTTTTCTTTCTTAATTTACCTTTGTGTTATTATTTATAAAATTTAAGCTGTTTATTTCAGGACAGCGATCCAGTACGAGTATAACATTTTCTGCTTAGCCAATCTTAATTTTAAAGATTGTGTGTGTAGTGACTACGTGACTACCCCCGCCCGCTTACTTTTAACAATTTATTTTAAATTATGATTAATGTATTTCCTAAATCTCATACCTCTCGCTCACTTTAAGCTTTTTTATTGTATGCACCGGTTAAATAAAGTGTTTACATACCTTCACACTTGTACATATAAAAGCAAAACAAACAGTCACAACTAAACGAAAAGGTAGCACGAGGCCCGCGGGACGACCTCTTTTATGGCGGCAGTTAACCTGAGCGGTCCTGCTCCTCTGATTAGCTTACTGTGCAACACAACACCTCACTAGCTGTAGCTTGTAGAGTTGCTTGTGTTCTATTTCTTTAACCATTAACATTAAAAGGATCCAAATAGTTTGCCCGTGAATATCCGACACGAACCAAGTACTTCCAAATAAAAGTATTAAAAAAAGCGTATATTTATTACAGACACTTGAGTGATAAAGTAGTTTATTCAAAGTGTAACTTTTGTGTTTAGCAATAAAAATACCTACATTTGGTTTTGTTAAATTAAAAATTCTCTATACAAACTCACACCTGTAGACAAACTGTACAAACAATTAACTATTTATACTTAAGTTGTATACTTCAATTAACAAAAAAATAAAATAATTACGTCGATTCCTCGTCGGTGTCTTTCATTTTCACATGCTTCTTTTTTTGTGTCCACAAGCACGTGAAACCGACAGATTCTTCGGTAACTACGTCTGAGACCGCGAGAGTATAGTGTTATGTATTCCTAGAATAGTGTATTACGTAAATATGACACTTTAGTCTTTTAAGTATAGTGCAATAGCTTTTTAAATATTGTAACATTGTAAATTTTAATTCAATCTAGTTTTTTTTTCTAGTTCTTTTTGTTTCTATGTTACCTATTGAACATAAAGTCAATTAACGTAAGCGATTTTTTGTTCATAACGCACGTTGTGTTTGCCTGTAATTGGGTGAATACTCTGATATGTTTCGTACTTGCATTTGTTTTTTATGTATGTTATATAGTATTGTACCTGTTGGCAAACCTAATAAATAAATAAAATAAAATAAATAAAATGTCTGATTCAACCAACGCAACGCTTCGAAAATGAGGTGTCATTTCCGAAGTCCCAGACTTGCATGATATACCGCCGTAATTCAGCCACGTCCAATAACCCTCACCTGTAACAGCCACGCTGCTCGCACTGTCGCGGTGATCACGGTTGTCACGGTGTCACGGGTGTCACGTGTCACGGTGTCACGCCGCCGTGACGCGTCGCGACAGGTGACTTGTTTGCGCGTTTAGAATGTCATACGCTGGAATTCTCGTAGCGTTGGCGTGACATTGCGATGTGGAAAATTTAAAGTATGGAAGAGTATAATGAAATAATGAACTTTATTCTACAAGTAGGCCACAAGGGCACTTTTACATGTCTGAGTCTACCGGCATTTCACAGGAGAAAATATTTCTTAAGACATTATAATTCTTTAGACATTTAGTTCATTGGTGTGATGAAATGATACTGTGTCGTTATTTTTCAGAAGGCTTCTAGTAGTAAAATAAATTTTACTACTATTAGAGGTGCTCGCAACTTCTGCCGCGTAAAACTTTCTTCTTGACCGTATTCGGGTGAACAGTATTTTATATATCCATAACCATTCTATACCAAATTTGGTTAAAATCCGTCCAACAGTTTCGGTATGCTGTACGGCCCATACAAATCCTGCATATCACCTCATAGAAAACTGATAAATAGATAGTAAATAGGTATAATAGTATAGGCACTTCAAGTACGTTTTCTGTACATTGTGGTTGACTGCAAAGAGAAAGTGGTTTCTTAGACGAAATCCATTACACACGAGTGTTAAGTGGAAAATAACTTCTACCCGCAAGAAACACCTACAAAATACAAAGTTCCCGCACGTGGGCATCGAACTCACGATCGAATACTCGTAAATCATTCTAAGCTTACTACCGATCGAGTGTCACTCTTACACGAACCGACAGAGCAAAGTTAACTTTGTAGACCTAGGGAGAAAAGTTCAGAGTTGGATGGTAAAAGAGGTCAGAAAAGGGCATATTTGGCTGCGGTAGCTGTACCTGGGGATTTATGGTGGCGATTGTCGTATTAGGTGAACGTTGATATGGTGGAAATGGGAAAATAAACCGAGAAATAAGCGGGGAAATTGTTAGGCTTGTTGGTTATTTGTAGCTTGTAAAATAAATACTCCAAATACGGGTCTTAATTTTGTTTGATCGGTAGATGAATCCTTGGCCTTCTTTTTAATTAACCGTAGTTAAGAACAACAAGGCGCCGGGCGAAGACGGAATCACCTCAGAGCTTCTGAGAGCGGGTGGAACACCGGTACTTAAGGTCCTCCAGAAGCTCTTTAATTCCGTCTTGTCCGAGGGCAAAACGCCTGAAGCATGGAATAGAGGCGAGGTGGTACTGTTCTTCAAGAAAGGTGATAAAACCCTATTGAAGAACTACAGGCCCATCACGCTTCTAAGCCATGTTTATAAGTTGTTTTCAAGGGTCATCACGAACCGTCTCGAACATAGACTTGATGACTTCCAGCCTCCCGAACAAGCCGGTTTCCGAAGAAGCTATAGTACCATAGACCACATACATACGCTGCGACAAGTTATACAGAAGACTGAAGAGTATAACTTGCCATTATGCTTAGCGTTTGTGGACTATGAGAAAGCCTTCGATTCGGTGGAAACATGGGCGGTGCTCGAGTCACTTCAGCGATGCCATATTGACTATCGGTACATTGAAGTGTTGAAGTGTTTGTATAGTAACGCCACCATGTCGGTCCGAGTTCAGGAGCAGAGCACAAAGGCCATTCCATTGAGAAGAGGCGTAAGACAGGGGGACGTTGTGTCCCCGAAACTGTTTACGGCCGTTATGGAAGACGCCTTCAAGCTCCTGGAATGGCAAGGACTTGGCATCAACATCAATGGCGAATACATCACTCACCTTCGGTTTGCCGACGACATCGTAGTCATGGCAAAGTCGATGGAGGAACTCAGCATGATGCTCGATGACCTCAATCGAGTTTCTCAACGGGTGGGCTTAAAAATGAACATGGACAAGACGAAACTCATGTCAAATGCCAAGGTTGTGCCCATCCCAGTCTCTGTTGAAAACTCGGTACTCGAAGTTGTTGACTCATACATCTACCTAGGACAAGTGGTCCAATTAGGTAGGTCCAACTTCGAGAAAGAGGTCAACCGCCGAATCCAACTCGGCTGGGCAGCGTTCGGGAAACTACGCAATGTCTTTTCGTCCGACATACCTCAGTGCCTCAAGACGAAAGTCTTCAACCAATGTGTGTTACCAGTGATGACTTACGGCACCGAAACGTGGTCTTTCACTATCGGCCTCATCTCAAAGCTCAAAGTCGCTCAACGTGCAATGGAGAGGGCTATGCTCGGGGTGTCTCTACGTGATCGAATCAGAAATGAGGAAATCCGTAGACGAACTAAAGTGACCGATATAGCTCACCGGATTAGCAAGTTGAAGTGGCAATGGGCAGGCCACATAGCACGCAGAGCAGATGGCCGATGGGGCCGAAAAGTGCTCGAGTGGAGACCTCGGACCAGCAAGCGCAGCGTAGGACGTCCACCTACAAGGTGGACAGATGACCTTATAAAGGTCGCCGGAAGGCGCTGGATGCAGGTCGCTTCCAACCGGTATATATGGAAGTCCAAAGGGGAGGCCTATGTTCAGCAGTGGACGTCCTATGGCTGAGATGATGATGATGATGATGAACCGTAGTTAGGTAAAACGTATCCTGTAACTATTAAAATAATCGATGTACAAAGGTACGTAAGGTATACAAAAAACACAGTAGATTTTTATAATTGTAAGAATAATACATACTTAAGGGAAACAAAAGATTAAAATAAAACCGCAATAAAACATTTCAACAAAATAAATTACAAACTCGTTAGCCCCGTAACATCAATTTAAAAAACAAAAGCGCGAAAGTCACAATGACATTTACAAAATTCGAAAATCGAACGGAGCGGTCGAGGTGTAAACAGCTGGAAAATCGGTTGAAAGGGGAATTTATTGCATCGCTCTCTAGCTCTATGGTGAGTGATTGATTCTATGCATTGATGCCGATGAAGTGTGTGTCAGCCATTTTATTCAGCCAGTGTGATATATGCCTTTAATTTATTTGATGTTGATTTTTAAACGGCGGCGGAAAGGTCAGTTTTATTGGTTTAGAATTTAATTTTAGAACGCGTTTTGAACGAGGAACGTTTGTCCTTTTTTTACCGGTTTATGGAATTTGTTTTTATATGCAAGACGGATTTTATTGGTTATTCTGTGTTTATGCCAGTCGAATATACCAAGCTTTCAGTATTAAGTGTTATTTACGAACAATACTGGCGGATTCATAATTTGGCTTAAGTACTTTTCTCTTATTTCTGTATGAAATCGATTCGAACGTAAATGTTACCATACAACAAATATGAATGTTCTTACACATTTTTATCAACTCATTCGAGCAAAAAGGAAGTTTACGAGCTAGAGTAGTAAGAAAATTACATTTTCATGTTTCACTTCCAACAAATATATCAATCTGTTCTAAAAAAAAAGGTGTCGGTAATCATTATGTTCAAATATTTTAGACGCAGCAATCCCGCCAGTTACATATATAAGCGGCAGATATGAGCTGATAACACGGTTTTTGATAGAAATCACGAGTACTCACGAGCATTGCCAACCAGTCAAGACGAGCCATGATGAACACTGGTACTAAGAGCTCGAGCTCCGTTAAAAAATCACCAAATTACCAAGACAAATGCCAATCGAAGTTGCGTCATTAAAAAAAGGAAATCTGGGAGAAGTATTGATGGTCGCGATGAGCACTGCGAGCATTCAATTAAGGAGCAGGCATCGGAGCTGATTAATCGACGGAGAGGAGCGGCCCGAGGGATGAGGAGTTAGCGAGACCAGCAGGGATAGTATATCCTCTTGCTCGCACGGTATTAAAAGGAAAGTGACAGGTAGTATTTGTCGCGCGTCAAAGAGTCTCGTGTCACAGTCATGCTACATAAATAAATATCAGACAACCTCACACAAATCGATCTAGTCCCAAATTAAGCTCAAGAAGGCTTGTGTTATGGGTACTAGACGACAATATACATACTTATATAGATAAATATATACTTGAATACATAGAACAACCATGACCCAAGCAAAAATATTCGAGTTCGTCACACAAATCTTTGCCCTGGCCGGGATTCGAACCCGGGACCGCTGGCTCAGTAGTCAAGTCTCTACAAACTGAGCCAAACGCGTCGTCACAAACCGACGAGTCATGCTAGATGTAAAAGGCCATTTCTACGAGGCCCTGTGATATCCTAAAATTTTGTGATATATCAACTTTACCAATGCTTTTCCACTAAAGAACTAAAGCTGCGTAGTTAAAGCAGATAATTATATTTACCAAAAAAAAACTCTGATTTCCGGCACCTCTAGCATAACGTGACATTTCTTTCTCGCGCGAGATACATTACGTATCTTTTTCAGGGCAGTACTGAGAGAAAGAGAGAGCGAGAGACAGATGCTTTGTCTCTCGTCAAGAGTCGCGATAGTTGTGCTAGACGAGCTGTTCAGCTTAGAACTACTGAAAACGGGAAGCTATCTTTTTGTAGAGAGGGGTAAGCGGTAAGGACGGAAAGTTACTAAGACAAATTCCAATCGAAATTGCGTGGTAAAAAAGGGAATCTAGAGCATTTAAGGAGAGGAGCGGCCTAGTGGTAGAGTAGTTAGCGAGACATGAGGCATTTCGAGAAGAAATTTCTTGAGGTATCCCAAACTTAGCGATATCACCCCATCCGAATCATAAATACGGAGATCTACTGAAAAATAAGGGCCCTGGTCGTGAACTATGTAGTAAAAACTAATTTTGGAAAATCTACCTTTTGATGGATTATAGCTAAAACAACAATCAAAGTTGGAGAACATTTTGTCAGCTTTCATTATTTAGTAAAACAACATTTTCTGCGACGCGTAATTTTCAATATGTAGAATGTAGAGATTTTATATTTTCAGTTTGCGATAATTTATAATAAATCTTCATTAGATATAATTATTTTATAGTCTGTAAGTTTATTAACGCATCTTTGTATATACAGTAAGATAATTAAACAAAATTACACATAATATTTGCGTAGTTACATTTCTGCTTTGTTACACCAATTGGCATTAAATTCGACATTGGCATTAATATTAACTTTTGTTTTGTGAAATAAAGTTTAAAGCAATAATTATAAAACCGGGTGAGCCCTGTAACAGGAGCAATAAATTAAAACATAGAGATTTGTCCCTTGAAACTAAACAACATTTGTTAAGCAACTTCTGAAAATAACGTGTATTAAATGACATTTTGTAGAATAAAGTTTAGAGAAAGAAGCAATGTATTGCGAAATGTCCAATATGAGTAGAGTGACAGCTATGTCAATGCTAAGGGAATGTCAACGTTGGACGACATACATTGAAAATACTATTTAATTTGTTTGAAATAATGTATTTTTTATAACTGACTTTTTTTTAAAGTGGCTGAACAAAATCTTGTTCAGTTTAACGAGTAAAACCGATGTTTTAATTTTTTGTTTATGTTACAGGACCCACATTGTATATTTACATAGGTACGTCATTCCTTTACATATTAAAAACATGCAGCCCTCGAAACCGAGTGACGTATTAACGGGTTTATTTTATCGTAGTACACATACTTATGTATGTATATTCACACGCGAATATCCAGCGGCTAACCGGTTGTTGGTCGCGTTTTCCTCCTTGTTTAGCGCCGCACTCAGTTGCTCATACGACGCGGTCAGTAGCATATTATAATTTCCTATTAGAGAGTGTACAACAACAATTTTTACTACATCAGTATGTTTATATTCGTGCTTCAGTTATGTATGTGTCTTGTGTTGTGTTTTGGAGATAATGAAACCGTGATGAGGTACGAGCGAGAAACATCGAATGAAGAATTTAATGTTAGCTCGCCAATTGGCAACTTCACTGTGGAGTTATTATACCATACGGCAGAAATACAACAAACGCAGAATTTGGTAGTAGCGCCATTAGCAACTTGGACAGTTTTGGCAGCGATAGCGGATGGAGCAAGGGGCATCACTCGCAGGGAACTTGTGACGGGATTACGCATACCAACAGACAGAAAGATTGTCAGACAAGGCCTGCAAGACACAATGCGGTGGTTGCTCGTAAACACAACCACGATACAACTAGCAAAACTAAACGTAATAATCCTCGACAAGTCGATGTTTTTAGAACGTGATTTCCGCCAACTTGCCAAGACAGTTTATGACACAGAAGTTGTTGAACTAGACTATGCGAACATACCGCAAAAAGGCAACATTTCAAAATTAGTCGATGAAGGTAATTTGAATAAAGAACTGATGTATCTTGCAAACACTGTATATTTTAAAGGACAGTGGAATTCTCCTTTCAATATCTCTTATACATCCAGGCAGAATTTCTATGATAGCAGTGGCACGATAATTGGTAATGTGAACATGATGTACAATCGCCATACTTATCCCTTTGTTCATATTCATGAGTTGCAAGCTAAGGTGATCGAGTTACCCTACGGCGTAGAGAACCGTCTATCAATGCTGATTTTGCTACCAAATCCTGGTGTTACTGTAGAAAAAATGGTCACAAACTTCCAATATGCTCCTCTTGACACCGTTTTATATAACCTGAAACTCTCTCAAGAACAAAACGATGATATCGACTGCTACGTTCCTCGCTTCAGAATTGAATCAAATTTGGATTTAAAGAACGTTTTAACGAAAGGAATGGGTTTAGTTTCCTTGTTTGATACAGCAGGCGCAGATGTTCGTCGCATCATTCGACTTGGTCCGTTGTACGTAAAGAAGTTTATCCATAAGGCTGAAATTGAAGTCACTGAAGACGGCATTACGACTACTGCCTCCACTACCGAGTCTTCCAATCGGAAAGTAAAACTATTTCAAGCTAACCGACCTTTCAGTTACCTGATTATTGAAAAAGTAACTAATACAGTTATTTTTGCTGGAGTGTACCAGCAACCCGAGTTATACTGAGCAACGACAAAGTAGGTCATCGTGTAGTGTGTTAGTAATTAAGTCAAGATTGAATGTGGCAATGACATTGAAGTGGAAATCATTATTGAATCATTTAGTTTTGATAGTGACTCTACAACCAAAATTCACTAATTAACAAATGAAAGAAAGCTCCTATCTCGGAGTCAATTTACTTACTAGTTTTGAAGAGCAGTGACAGAACTTTTAGTCAGTCTTGGTTGTCACCACGCGATATAAAGGCCTGGACTGGACAGTACGTACCTGGAAACTAGTTTATTCGGACTAACCCAATCCTAAACATAAAAAATACCTATGCATTGACTATACACGTGGGGCAGTTAACGCCTTACGTGTACAGTACAATAACATACTAAGGATGTTGCTGGGTCTACCTAGATACTGTAGTGCGTCGGGGATGTTCGCGGAAACTTGTGTTGATGGTTTTCATGCCATCCTGAGGAAGCGAACCGCATCCATAAAACGCCGTGTACGGGACAGTACCAACTGCATCCTTGGTTTGATAGCGAGCAGACTGGATTGCCCTATAGCTAGGTACTGGGACAGCCTGCACGCTCGCCATAGTCAGCCGCCAGCATAATATTATGGACTTTTAATATTAGTATTTCTTGTCTTTTGCCACCAAGTTTGTATTGTTATTTTATTATTATTGTAGTTTTTACTTGTTTTTACCTAATTTTGAAATTATTTTAATTTTGACTTAATTCTGGATAATTAATTATTGAGCTATTCTTGTTACCATATTGTATCGTGTGTTTTACTATTACTTTATTAATATCTCACCCATTATGATTTCATTATTTACATTTTATGATTGTTGTTTTTATTTAATGCTTAGTATTTTAACAATTATTGATGATTAATTTGCGCTGCTGCTGACATTTATTTTATTTTATTTTATTTGTAATATTTTTCTTGGACATACGTCGTCATTTTACTAACATAGATTACTATTCAGTTAAAATGTTTACTAACACTTTGTATGGATCTCGTTATCTGAAATAAATGCCTTATTATTATTATTATTATTATTGAACTGGACTTCACAGAAAATGTTAGTCGTGTCCTTTTCAACGAAATTCAAATGTTAGTATCCCATGTATACTTTGTAATGATGAAGAGAATACTCAATTGTATTAAAAGAAAATGCACCATAAATACAATTGAGTATATTGTTAATTAAATTACATTAAGAAAAAACCTTTAATTTCATTAATTTTGTTGATAATATCAACAGCGTGCACTAAAAAACGCTTACATCGATTGATTGTTGGAAGCCCCCTCCCCCCCTCTCAACCCCCATGTCCCGCAGAGTTTATACACGTACCTACCGCTTGTCAAGGTAGGTACAATAGGTACATCTCGTGTCGCTGTCGCTTCAGGCTATGACTAGAGGCGCGGGCGCCACGGCCGGGCCGAGGCATCCATTCACCTGTCTGGACGGCTCAACGCTTCATGCCAGCTCGGAGATAGCCTTAAAGGGGGTAGCACCCATCTAGAACAAATATGAGATTTAAACTAAAGGGGGTTCATTTCTACATTAACGTCAGCAATAGCATGTAGTGGTGTTATGCTGTGACGTTGATTTTTGTAGTAAGTAGGTAGTTAGTACTCAGTTAAACTTTGACAAGATCGTTCAAGGACTTCCAATGCTTCTTCACGTGTTGCCGACGACGACGAAAAAGCGAGTTAAAAATTGTTAAATTGGAATTGAATGTTTCAAAGTAATAAAATTAGCTGTCGGTCGGTATCCTCAGTGCCATGGCTATCAAGGTGGCTTGTAGTGGCCGGTGGGCAACGTTTGTGAGTACTCATAATTTCTATTCGAAATCGTTTTATCAGCTCTAGGAACATATCCTCATTCTCCCAAACAAAAGCATTTATCGCGATATCCGGCGATTGAAAAACGAAAAGGAAGTGTCTAAAGGTTTTTAAAAGAGAAATGGTTGTGAATAGCTCTTAAAGGTGGTCCGAGACAAATGGTTCGAGTTCTGTTTACCGTATTTGGAGGTGTTCTGATGTAGGACGTAATTTATGGCTGCTTTTGGGTTTGGCTGAAAACGGATGGTTGTGAAAATTAGTAAAGGTTTTACACCTTATTATAAATTGTCGTTCTAATTTACAAAATGTTTACTTTATTTACTTTATTAAATAAGGCTTAAAACCTTTATTTCAAATGGTCAATTGTGTAGTCTTGAAGTACTATATAATTATCTCAGTCCTTTTCAATATTTTGCCAGTCAGTGTCAATTACATATGAAGACAGGAATCATAATTTGGATTATATTTTGGGCTCCATCAGGAGCAATATAGGTCAATCAAGTAAATGAGTCGTCTGGGGGCCTACCTTTGATGGTTGCTTTTAGGTTAAGTGACAAAGCATCTGTCACTCACACTCGTATTATGTCAAAACGTGACGGATGCTTTGTCACTTACTTCTCGTGTGATAAAAGCAACCATCAACATCGTCTCCAGAACACCACTGAGCTAGCATGTCTTGACTTTGCTTGCTACGTATAGGCAGAAAAGTGACAGGCAGTGTTTGTCACGAGACAAGGAGTCGCGTGTCCCAGTTATGCTAGACAAGCAGGCTTTATGACTAGTTTTTGATGTTATTACTATTCGTAAACCAAGCAAACGAGCACACCGCCCAGTTGGCAAAGGAACGAACGCTGAGACTAAGACTGGTAGATAAGATTAGGATGAATGTGATGCAATTTCAAGACAAGATTCCTGTCCGCATTCCATGGAAACAAATCAACGGGCTACCTCGCAAACAAAACACTTTCACTATCGATCAAAGTCTGCAAATCTGCCCAGAGTCTGCCTCCCGAACTATGCCGTCCGCAAATAGTTCCCCGCATTAATCAACGTTTGCGACTCGGCGCAGGTGAGCGGAAGGAACCAGCCGCCTGAGAGAGATAGCGTTTTTCTTGAGGAGACCGGAGTTTTTAAGATAGTCGGGAACTTTATGATAGTGGATTCTTTTGGAAATAAAGGATGTTTTGAAGAATAACGCTGAAAGTTACATAACCTCTTACTTGCTTCGAAATTCGAGTAGCACTCTATCTATATAATAAATAGGCAACAGAAATTCGGATGTATAATTATTTACCTAAAGTTGTCAAAATCCTATTGCTATCTCACTCAGACCTCAATCAAAGCCTACAACTGAACGACAAAGCCGCCGCCAAAGTTTAGGTAAATATCTATCCGAATTTCCGAACCCAGAAATAAAATAAGAGCGTTGACAGGTAACTGTAGTTACCAAAAGCAGTTGAGGGGTTAAACAGCTATATGAATATGGGTATGATGGATAGATATGATGATGGTAAGACTGTATTATAAGATAGAATCTCCAAATAGCAATATCACAGATAAAGCTATTTTTGAGCACATTTAAGATATAGGTACATTTAAAGAAAAAACCATTGGCATAACAATTACATTCCTTGCAATAACAAAATGCCTACATAAGATTAGGCATAAATTAATTTAATCTTACAGAATTATCACACATTATACGGGATACCCTTCGAAACCATGGGAGTAACATCACACCCGAAACGTCGAGGTAATTGAATAAACATATTTTTTAACGCGATTAAGTCTCGTTTTGTTATATAATTATGTGATAAATGAAGATTAAACACCTCAAACTCTCAATCAGACTTTACAGAAAATTCGTTAACTTAATTAATCACTCGCTATCTTGTTTCCAATAGTTTTATTTACAAGGTGCGACTAATTACCTACTGGACAAATTAACTGTTTTTTGTAAATTTTCTTGCAAATTCCCCACGCGTCGGCAAACTCGTTAAGGTCCAAGTGTTTGGGGTTTGTTAATTAAAAACCTGTCTGAGCTGACAAGAACGGGTAAATACCGGTTTTTTGCCGAAAGAAAGATGGCGGAATCCGTGAAAGAAATTCCACCTTATTACTGTTAATTGCCGAAAAGATTAGGCTGTTTATTTCTAAACAATATTATGTATAAGTAGAAAATCTAGATTGTAATTTGTCTGCACGGTAGAAGTATTAAGTAAAACATATTTTGACTAAATTATAATGTGACGTGTGTTTCATACATAAGTTATCCAATAGGGATATGTCTTATCAATCATCAAGTCATGTCCAGTAGGAACGTGACCAAAAAATACTTACATGGGAGTGAAACAAATGCATGTAATCGGGAAAAACTTAAAATTTGTATCTTAAACTGGCGTATTGAACGTTTTTATTAATATATATTGGGATCTTTATTTTTTGCCATATCTCAATTTGCATAATAAGTCTAAAAATGTAAAAATAAAATTTACAAATATTATGCAGGTCTCTATTATATTTATTAGGATTGCTATTGTAGTATCATCGCATGTTTGTTAATGTACCAATTTCGCAAAATTTTATTATTCTTCTTCTCTTCGATCTACGTATCAACTTGCAACAGCTGACCTAAAAATCCAACAACACGCACCAAAATACTATCGACGTTAAATGCTCACAAAACAATTCGCACTTTCACTGAAACTTCTACCGCAACTGAAAAAGAAAACCGATAACGTGCAATCGACAATTACCGGTTTTATGCTGAAACTACGGCCAATAAAAGGGGATTACCGATTCAATAACTCCGCCAGATAAAAGTTGGTGGCACCTGCCCGCACCCCTTTGGCCCCAAGTTGGGCGCCATTTCGTGCTTGAGCGGATCGGCGTGGGAATTGATGTTAAATGGATTTAATTTTTATTTCATTGCGCTCTGAGGACTCGTGTTACGCACTGTTTGTTTCGAAGATTTAACTCAGTCTTGGATGTGCTCTTTTAAAAGAGATAGCGTCAGGTTTTAATCGTTTTGTGTCGTAAATAAAACGGATATTTATTGAAAAGAATGGTTCTTCTTGGAACTTCTGAGCAACTCTAATAATATAGACATTATCTACTCAATACGAGTTTTTACTTTACTAAAACAGTAATAATAATAATCGTATATCGAAAGATCTTACAAAAATTATACCCATTAAATATTATATTGATTTGGCTACTTTCAAGGCATTTGTTGGTAACCTTTGAGATTATGTTATCAACGGTTTTGCATTCTGTAGAGCCTTTCCGAAAGTTAATTAGTGCCCCAGACGCATGCACTTACCTTCATTAAACGTAGCAATTAAGATTCAAAGCAACGCCAAGAAAGTCCGAGTGCGGGCAGAAAGCAAACTTTTTCGTTCTTAATCTCTTATCCCATGCAATTGTTTCATAAGTAAAATATATGTTATGATACTAGGGAGAAGGGCGGTTTTGCGATTGAACTGATGTGTTAGATAGGAGCTTGGGAAAGTGAGCAACAAGTGCAGTCTGCAGTCGCGGCACGCCGCTGACTTACTGGTGACAGTTCTTTGCTGGTTACACACGAGGACATGAAAAGGGTTCAATAAATTAAGTAGTATTTTTTAAGGAAACATTAGACAAGTTAATGAGTCATGCGCGAGCAAGAAAGAAGTCATAACTAGCTTTTTGGCTTAGTCATATTCGATTCTTTAACCTCGACAGTCAACAAAATCATCTCCCCAGTTTCTTTTCTTGCTTTAGCCTACAATTCATCCGGCTCGATAGTTTTGACACAAATTTCTACATTTAGTTCTTATACAGACATTTTTGTTGTCTACACAAATGAGAGAGAATGTTAGTTACAATACTTTCAAGAAAAATATCAATACTAATATCTAAAAATAATGAACTACACCTCGACATTAATATAGCAATATTCGTAATAAGGGGTCGTAAAATGTGACTAGTGAATTTTGCTCGCATTTTACCAACCCTGTTCGTAGCACAAGCTTTTAATTTTGCTATCCAACTCTTCGCCCGTTGCATACAAATGTCATTAGTCCTCTTCTTACAAATCAATCGTAAAACGCACAAAACAAACGTCCACAAACGTATTTCACGGGCCACGGGAAGCGTAAAGCCCACCTGCCTGTTTGCCGACGAGCAAAATGACCGCCCAATCAATTCCAAATAAGAAAAAATGATTGGATTCCGCGCACGTGCCAAACGCAAAAAATGTGCCCACTTTTATTTGCCACCGTGTGTACGGCGGCGGATTTGAAAATAATTGCAATACTGTCTGTATTGTAACGCAAGGAAAATAGCGTGAAAAATACAGTTTCAGGTGTAGGTAGTTGTTTTTGAATTTCTTCTGTTTATTCAGAGAATATTTATTTATTCATTCATAATTATAAGAGTCCAGCTCTTGTCGGTAGAGTAATCGCCACTCTTTTCTATTCTTGTTAATTTTTTGGTCTCCTGATACGACACAGTGCCTACTTACTCCTCACTTGATTAAAATAATATGAGATATGTTATTAAACTAGGCACGATTAATTTATTTCAGTTTAAGTGTTTAAAACTAATTTATAAATTAAAATGAGGTGCGTGAAATTTACATATATCAAAACTAAATGTAACTAAACTCAATGTAATTTTATTTAGATGCAAGTTCAAATCGAAGTCTATAGCAAGGAGGGTATTTACTTATGTTTGAACCTCCATTTCATGGAACGTATCTCTGTGTTGTTTCCTTGTGATATTTTAAATGTGGTGTTATTTTGAGGTACCTGTCATATTATAAATCCTCTCTAAGGGCCTAAACTATCCTATTTTGTGTATCTATAAGTTCCTTGTAATGTGAAAATTGTTGAAATTAAATAAATACAACAATTTCAAAACTGTATGCTCTTTTATTTGTCACTAAGTGTACTGCATTCGTAGCTTACCTGCGTCGTATCTGGAATTAATAAGATATGCTGTTTGGTATTTAGTAGCGCTAAGGGTTTAATTTGTTTTTAAAATTATTGGCTTGGTTACCGTCGCAATTTTAATTACACGGGAGAACAAACAGAAGTACTGAGATAAGTGCGTTAACCTCAGTTGCATTTATTTAGTTTCTTTATGTGTATTAAAAGTACCCACAGGTCAATTTAGCACATAATAGTAAAGAAGAGTAGAATTATGTTTATTTACTTAAAACCAGAGATGCTAACTTTTATGTTTTACAAATAGAGCGAAGTAAAATATCTGCCTCACAATCGACTTCAAATAATCTTATTACTTAATGGAATATACGTAAGTATATGTAGACATTATTTTTATTGACTATATCTCAAAATCTACTATTTCATCGACGCAACATAGTGTTAGTAGTTATGAGTTAATTGTCTGTATCTTTAAGTCTGTCTAAATATGTGCATCGATTAAGATTTCGTATGTTTTGTTATAAAGGTGACTTGATCATGTGTATTCAATGTATCAATAATTATGTATGTGTAGCTATAATAATTCAAAATCACTAACTCGTTCGAAAACCAGAACAGTCCTTTAAATATGTCAGTCCTTTAAGTATTATTGTTTTAGAGGGTTACGTAGCATAACATCTAAAATCAAATGTCATAAACTTGATACCCATACGTCTAGAATGCCGAAAGCCTAAATGAATAATGTTCGTAATCTATAACGTTCGAAATACATACAACACGACTGGTCGAATGAATATAATATCGAAGTACAAAATGAATAATATTATTTGTCATAAACTTGATACACATACGTCGAGAATGTCGAAAGCCTAAATAAATAATGTTTTTAATCTATAACGTTCGTAATACATACAACACGCCTGTACCTGGAATACATTTTGTGGACGTAGACTGATCGAATTAAATAGTGTAATATATATATATAATAATACAAAATATTATATCGTATGAATATTTATTTAAACTTAAACTAAAACACAAGTACTTCTTTTATAACAAAAACATTTTAAATGTATAATCACAAATTGGCAGCAATATTCTTCAAAAGGTCGAAGTGGCCGTATTCGTGTATTTTCGTTATAATATTATTCATTTTTCCTATGTCTTTTTGACGGAATTTGATGTCCCAGTTTTATTTTTTCAATTTCCATAATATTGTTCTTGGTTTCTTTTTTGCCGATTTTTAACAAAAGTATAACCATTTCGCCATAATAATGTCCCACCTTTTTAGGGTTCCGTAGTCAACTAGGAACCCTTCTAGTTTCGCCATGTCCGTCTGTCCGTCTGTCCGTCTGTCCGTCCGCGGCTTAGCTCCGTGATCATTAGTACCAGAAAGCTGAAATTTGGTATGAGTATGTGTATGTATCACGCCGACAAAACGGTAGAATAAAAACTAAAAAAACTTTTTTTTCGGGCACCTCCCGTACACCTAAAGAGGGGGTGATTTATTTTTTTCGTTCGAAAACTAGTGTGTGGGGTGTCGGTGAATAGGTCTTTTAAAAATAATAGGGGTCTTCAAACATTATTTTTTGATAAAGTCAGCAGTTTTGTAAACATTCGCTCCAAAAATAAAAAAAGTAGTGTCCCCCCCCCCTCTAACTTTTCAACCACGGGTCAAAAAATTATGGAAAAATTCATGAAAATGAGGCCTTATGTACTTTCAATGAAAACTATATTGAATAAAATCGGTTGAGCCGTTTTTGAGTTATCGCAAAAAACCATAATTTTCTTTAAAATGACGTAAGTGCCGCGCGGTGTCCCAACACTTCGAACGTTACACATATTGGTTAAGTGCCATACTATATTAAAAAAAACCGCTCAATCTGGCGCGTTTAATCGATAACTTCCAGAAGGTAATAAGTAGTTACTGTTACTTTGGCGTTTACGACCTTTTTATAGTGCTTGAAATCTTTCTCGTAATTTAAGTCTTTCTCGTAATTTTCGTCTATTAACTACGGAACCCTACACTGAGCGTGGCCCGACATGCTCTTGGCCGGTTTTTGACTTTTAATTGTTGAAGCATATAAACTTAAGCACTTCAACCACTTAAATGAGCAAAGATTATTGTCAATTTTGGTTGTACTAAATATGCCAAGGTATACGGTGGAGATAAATAAAACATATAAAATAGTTACTTACAGTTTATATTTCCACTTCTTATACAATTTACTCACCAAATTGCATTAAATAACGCCTTAAAATAATATTGCAATGTCTATTAACAAGACCGTCGTGCAAAACTCCCCAAAAACCGTTTATTACTTTTTAAAGTCCTATATTTCTATTTTCCCGCCACAGGTGTCGACCAATCACAACGCTGCATCAGCTGAATGCCAGCGCTGTGATTGGTCAGCCTGATTGGGCAACGGCGCTAACAGTTACAGCCAAGGTTGAAACAACAATGAATCCTTATTTTTATAAAATGACATCAAATAACAACAATAAACTGTATTAAATATATATAACGCTGACAGTCGGCCATTCGAAAAAATGAAACGACCTCGTGAATGATACAAGGAAACATTAGTTAGGTACTTATTGAAAAGATTATGCACAAATAAATTTTAATCAAGGTGGAAGCACTAAAATGTTATGTAATTCATCATATTAAACAATAATGTTTTACTAAAATACTTATCAGGCATTATTTCATGGCCAGTACTAACTAACAGGCATTATTTCATGGCCTGGACTTATAACTAACAGGCATTATTTCATGGCCTGGGCTTATAACAGGCATTATTTCATGGCCTGGGCTTATAACAGGCATTATTTCATGGCCTGGATTTAAAACTAACAGGCATTATTTCATGGCCTGGGCTTATAACTAACAGGCATTATTTCATGGCCTGGACTCATAACTAACAGGCATTATTTCATGGCCTGGGCTTATAACAGGCATTATTTCATGGCCTGGATTTATAACTAACAGGCATTATTTCATGGCCTGGACTTATAACTAACAGGCAGTATTTCATGGCCTGGGCTTATAACTATCAGGCAGTATTTCATGGCCTGACTTATAACTAACAGGCATTATTTCATGGCCTGGATTTATAACTAACAGGTATTATTTCATGGCCTGGGCTTATAACTATCAGGCAGTATTTCATGGCCTGACTTATAACTAACAGGCATTTGTTCATGGCCTGGAATTATAACTAACAGGCATTATTTCATGGCCTGGGCTTATAACTATCAGGCAGTATTTCATGGCCTGACTTATAACTAACAGGCATTATTTCATGGCCTGGACTTATAACTAACAGGCATTATTTCATGGCCTGTACTTATAACTAACAGACATTATTTCATGGCCTGTACTTATAACTAACAGGCATTATTTCATGGCCTGTACTTATAACTAACAGGCATTATTTCATGGCCTGTACTTATAACTAACAAGCATTATTTCATGGCCTGTACTTATAACTAACAAGCATTATTTCATGGCCTGTACTTATTACTGACAAGCGTTATTTCATGGCCTGTACTTATTATTAACAAGCTTTATTTCATGGAATGTTTAAGGTGCCTAAAAGGAATAATTAGACAGTACGGTTATAGTGGAATAATCAGAACATGTACATTTATAAGAATTATCTAACAGTCCACTGGAAATAGTACATTATTTACTGAATAATTGTGACATTGGTTTGCATGGGATAAGAGCATCGTAAGTATATAATTTGTAACATACACTGAATTAGTTAATCTGTGGTAAGTAACTTATTCATCATCCTTTCCGGAAGAAATTGTGATATGAGGCTACTATTACACATTAGGTATATACACTAGAGGTAGATTCGTGTTTATTGCCGGTAAGTATGCGTCATTCATGAGAGTATCTTCTATTTGGAAACTATAGAAATCGTATATTTTTGTTATCCTAAAGGACCCTGAAATTTAGGGACAAGGTTTTTCCGGTCTCTAGTTGAAACCTGTTTTTCGACCCGCACCGAATCTCCTATCCTATATTGTCTTAGACTAGGTACAACGTTTAGAGTCATAATACGACTTGATGCTCATTTGAAGCCATCACATGCGTATTTATATGATCTCTTATCACATCTTGTGCTAGTGTAGTAATTCAGCAAGAACACAACTCCTAGGTTCATGGTCCTACTAAACCAATCCCAAACAGAGCTTCGGATAGTGTACGGTTAATTCCTTCATTGAACCTAGGTACCTATTATTTAATCCCCATTGTACATCGGGTACTTAAGTGTTCGTCTCATTTGTTTTTCGCTATTCCAATGCACTTAGAATTCTAACAGGCTTTAAATAGATGTATTTCGTGAAAAAGTAGTATATTATAATATAACAAGTATGTAAACATTGCCTCTATAACTTTTTATAAATGCACCAATGTGATCAGCGTGCACTGTATCATGTAGTGTCAACCACAGTGGAACGGTGCAAATATTATCCAGGTTTAATACCTGCCAACGTAAGCCTTTTGAGAAGGATTCAATGTTAAATTAACGTTGTAAAGTTCGGGACCATTTATAAATAAATAAATATAAATGCCTATTATTCCCTAAATTTCATAGTTTGCGTCCTGAACTAATGTTACCCTACTAAACCAATCCCAAACAGAGCTTCGGATAGTGTACGGTTAATTCCTTCATTGAACCTAGGTACCTATTAATTTAATCCCCATTGTACATCGGGTACTTAAGTGTTCGTCTCATTTGTTTTTCGCTATTCCAATGCACTTAGAATTCTAACAGGCTTTAAATAGATGTATTTCGTGAAAAAGTAGTATATTATAATATAACAAGTATGTAAACATTGCCTCTATAACTTTTTATAAATGCACCAATGTGATCAGCGTGCACTGTATCATGTAGTGTCAACCACAGTGGAACGGTGCAAATATTATCCAGGTTTAATACCTGCCAACGTAAGCCTTTTGAGAAGGATTCAATGTTAAATTAACGTTGTAAAGTTCGGGACCATTTATAAATAAATAAATATAAATGCCTATTATTCCCTAAATTTCATAGTTTGCGTCCTGAACTAATGTTACCCAATCTGAATCATTGATGTGTTGGAGACCGCATTACGGCTGAGTGCGTCTACGTGAGCTATTGTAGTCCTTATTTATACTTATATTTAATACTAAAATGGTATTACTGCTTCTGCTTCCGCATCTAGCAAACCGTGGCAACGTCCCTTTTTCAACAGTAGCTCTTAGTGAGCTGCAATCAGTTTTGATTCTAAAAGTAATCCTTACTAAGACTTAACATTTGGCTAAAATCACAGCCTTGACCAAAATTACTAAGTATACATCTACCTCGAATTCGCGAGGCAACTACAGCTAATGTTTATTTGGTCATAACATAGAATAATCAGTGTACTAAATTACTCGAGGTGTAAGGATATATATACCGATACCATTCTTATTTTTATGCAGCAAGATTCCAGCGATGCCTACTTTGCGGGTGTTGTCAGCGTTCCGCATTCTGTTTCGTGTTACCGTGTGTTGCTCTCCAGTTTTGTTTCTAACGGAAACAGTAAGGAAACCTAGGCGGGAGTATTACATTATCATCCAACAGTTCCGAGATCCTGTCCTTAACCTTTTATTTTTCAGCTACAGATAGCCTGTAAGGTCTATTAAACTACTGGGTCTTTATCTTGGAGCTGAATAGACAATTAGACATACAGATAGGTCTTACGTAGTTCCGTCAGATAGAAAAGAGAAACATATGATCTGTACATATTAAGTAAACTGTAAACTTGATAGGTATCTGTCGAGTGGAGAAAGATTTGTGTCGTATCAACAATACTTTATTGCACACTAATAGAAGTTTACAAAAGGAAACAAGACAAATAGGTACAAAATAATGTTTGATGGTTTGCCTTTACTCTGAGTAGAAAGATTCCTTACATGTACACTGTTTCCTTTATTAGCACACGACCATGTTCGACTAAGAAATCTTTATTCAACGAACTGGGACCATAGTCCTCGAAAGGAAAGCAATAAGCTGCAATCTGGCCTACCCCTCCTACCCCAATTCGGCATTGTACGCATGTTGACCAAGCACACTTTATTCCATTAAGACATCACCTTCATAAGCGGGGTCTGTGCGCACCTCAACGAAGGCAGGACCAGAAACTTTGAAATCACTATTGCAATATAATTTTATCTTACTGAAAACAAACTGGACTATGTCTAAATGACTGCTTGTCTTAGCGATGGCGTGTAGTTTTACGTTACGTTACATCTAATTATTATTATTATTTTATAAACTGTACCTAGAGTTTCTGAATCCTCTTAGTACGGGTAACGCGCTTGGTACCTACCTACTATCGGTATCGGTACAATTATGAACAGCCTTTTGAACTCCGAAAGGCCAATTATTGAACATTCGCTGCCAAAATCGATACAACATTGAGTGAGATATTTATATCATTAGGGTTTTGACTAGATGATTTCTCTATGATTTACTTACAATGATTATTATTGTCTGAAACGCGCATAGTTGTCTTTTCATTAAGGGCAACTGTCCTGTCATTTAAAAGTTTTGCGTAACACTGTTCAGTATCATGACCTATTCTTGAACATCTACCGCATCTCTTTAATGGCTGCGTACATCGAGATGTGACATGATCGTCTTTCTTACAATTAGAGCAACGAATGGGTCTTAAATTCGTGCGTATCTGACTATCTTGACCTTTAGACGGTTAATTTTTAATGAATCTGCGTTCTGTGTTTGGCTTTGAGTTCCTAGCATTACGTAAGTACGGCAACAGTTTATTGGTATCGTCGTATTGTGCAGCTTCTGCACCTAGTCTCACGGAACGGTCGTCAATGCCGTGCAAAATACACTCTACCGCCCGCTTGCCGAAAATACCACACCTATTTATCAAGGTAACCTCATAATAATAATCTTCCAAAGAGTCCGAATAACGAGCCCTCCTAGCCAACATATCAGTTAACATAGTGCCATAATTTTCCTCAGATGGAAAAGCCGCCAAAAGTTGTTCCTGCCACTCAACCCATGAAAATAGAACAGACGGCAGACCCTCGTACCATCTTTGTGCGACTCCTTTTAATTTTGGCAACGCAAAATGTACAACTTGTTTATCTGACCAACCGTAAATAGTAGCACACTCGTTTACCTTGTGCAACCACATTGTCATAGTCTGTTCCCTTTTACATGGGTCGAATTCAGGTACAGTATTATTCATAGAACCTAGTTTTTCCAAGTTACCATTATTGTTACTTAAACAACTTTAACGCTGCTGCAAGATCTGCTATACTCGTACTACCGTTATTTAGTGGCTCACCGTCCTTTGTTTTTCGCTGGCTGCGGCTACGTGTCCGACGATTGCACGAGCGGCTACGTCGTGACGAGGGACAGCGCGACTGGTGGCTGCGACATTGGCGACTGCGCTTGCTGCGCGGCTGGCTGCCCTGTTGGCTGCGCGGCTGGCTGCTTGGCTGACTGCGTGGCTGGCTGCGCGGCTGGCTAACCCGTTGCCTTCGCGAGTGACGCCGATGCTGGCTCCGCGAGCGTTCCCACGTTGCCTGCGGCGATGCTGTTCGTTCCCTTATACGGCGTCGGCTCGCGTAGCTCCTGATGTGGCTCCGCCGATTTCCGGTGACTCGACTGCGTGAACGCCGGCTGCACCTCTCGCGTTGTCGGTAGTAGCCCCGGTTCGGCGAGCAGCGGCTGTGGAGTCCCCGCGAGCGCCGACTGCGGCGCGATGTCCGACTGTTCGCTCGGCTTCTGGTACCGCTGCGTGACTGCCGGCCCCTTGGTGCGTCGCATGTAGGACTCGTGGGAGTATAAAGAACTCCACCACGAAATTCTTCGTCCATTGTACCCTAAAAATACATTAATTAACGAGAGTATTAATGCTACACAAAAGTAAACTCCACCGTGCAGTCATATGGTCTTAATCTTAAGCATGTCTGCATACATACAAAATAACAAAAACAAAACACATTCAATTTGTACAAAGCGAAATTTATCGCCATAAGGAATTTCTTGCAGTTAACCTTTAATGCAAACGAGATAATAGTAGAAATGTTAGTAAGTAGGTTCTACAAGTGAATGTTTAAATGAACCACCGCTTCCTCTGGCAATCGTAGAATTCGATAATTATGTGTAAATGAAATTACTTGAACCCATCTTTAAGCAACAATCATATTAATAATCTTGGATGCTCATTCAGTCAGACTAAATAAAAATCTATTTAACTAACTCACTAATCATGCTGTTACTTTATTTACTAAGTATCGTCCCTCAACCATTAACATTAAACTCTTACATTCATTATATATGATTTATTTGTTAAATATAGCGTTAAAGGACTATATAAGTATCTAAATAGCACTTTATTTTTAAAATTATGTTTCTATTTATTTAACTTTACCTCTCTAGTAGGTACTAAAACATAAAATTAAAAAAATAGTCGACAAACATTGTTCATATAGGTACTTATTACAAAAATCCGCAAGAAGATATTAAAAAAAATATTATATCAGTTTACGGCCTAAATTCATACCCACTTCTGAGATGTTGAAGCATATAAACTTAAGCACTTCAACCACTTAAATGAGCAAAGATTATTGTCAATTTTGGTTGTACTAAATATGCCAAGGTATACGGTGGAGATAAATAAAACATATAAAATAGTTACTTACAGTTTATATTTCCACTTCTTATACAATTTACTCACCAAATTGCATTAAATAACGCCTTAAAATAATATTGCAATGTCTATTAACAAGACCGTCGTGCAAAACTCCCCAAAAACCGTTTATTACTTTTTAAAGTCCTATATTTCTATTTTCCCGCCACAGGTGTCGACCAATCACAACGCTGCATCAGCTGAATGCCAGCGCTGTGATTGGTCAGCCTGATTGGGCAACGGCGCTAACAGTTACAGCCAAGGTTGAAACAACAATGAATCCTTATTTTTATAAAATGACATCAAATAACAACAATAAACTGTATTAAATATATATAACGCTGACATAATAAACTCCATCTTCAAGTTTTGGTTGACTGATATGACAGAAGACAGAAACAAAGCCATGCTACGTTATGTTGACAAGTGATTTATTGATTTTTAAAGAGGTGCATTGACATTAATATCTTAGGTACTTATAGAATATTAAAGAGGTTGATCTACTGATATCCCGATAACTAGTTGAGAGCACTATTTTCTGTACGCATTTTGTATTTCGGTGTGTACATTAATTCGGTGTAGATTATATTATCCAAACCGAAACGACGAGGGCGGGTCGCTAGTTAATAGGATAAAGCTAAATCTCAGACAAACGTCATCTATCTTTTATACCATAAGATAGATAATAGGTAAGTACTCAAAGATTTTATTACGTTATATAATTTGACTTTATGTATTTTCAACGTTATACATAGTGAGCAGTATAGATTACAAATGTTATGAATTTAGACCGTAGAGTTTTTAAATTTATGATAAAAGAAGTTATTATTACCGTACGTTATGCAACTTGACCGTATATATTTTGAACGTATGAAAAACGAACTTATGACATTCGATTTTAGATATTATGCTACGTAACCTTTTAGAGATAAGGTATTATTTTTTCCACTATGCATTCGCGGGCGCTCCAGTAGCCCAGAATCAAAAATATGGTGTGATTGACTTAAGGATGTGATAGCTCAGTTGGGATTCTACGACGGGTAGGGTCACAGGTTTCAATCATGCTTACATTGCAGTGAATCATTTTACATTATTCTTTCATAATTTATCTTTGTGTCAATATTTATAGGTCGATATGAGATAAATTGTGTGCATGTAGTGGAGCATACTGTGGTATTTACCTGCTGTGGACAGCATCGGAAGCGAATCAACCGCCTCGTTGAACGCAGGAGGTCAGGTTGCACTTGACTAAAAAACGCTGCGTTTGTAGAAAAATATATAATGCTAGCCAGCCACCCGCCTAGGTGTACATGGACATTTATTTTACAGTATTCTGGGTTTTAAGCGGAGTGACTCATAGTCTAAGGCTGGATTTTACCAAACTTTTATACCAAGAATAACGCTTTCTCTCGATAGTAATATCAAAACTCCGTTATTCTTGGAATAGTTTGGTCAAATACAGCCTAAGTTATTCACACATTGACAGTCACGAGTACAAATGCAGAAAAAACTCAGTACAAATGGCGGAATTAATGCCAAACGGCATTCTCTACCAGTCAACCATAGGGCCAAACAGAGATTCCAGAAGTTGGTGCAAATCAAAATTTAATTGTACATGTTACCCGTAGGTATATGAAATTTTATTTATAATTATAATGAGCTAAGCATTTAAAAAAAATATATTTTTTAACACGTTCCGCTAGGAACGCCGCGTTTCGAACGCCCGAGCCGAAACCGAGCCGGGCGCGCTACAATATTCCCGCCACGTCCGCGAAGGTGGAGCATCCAATAAAAATGTATAGAGGGATTGGGGAATAAACTCAGTGTTATTGTGTCCGCGGGCAATTAGCGGGTTACCCGCCGGAATGCCAATGGAGTTTTAACAAATATTACTGCGCTTTATAGTTTTACAGCTGTGGCCCAATTGGAAGTGGATTGCCGTTCGTGTTGTTCAATTTGGGCGGTTGGGTGGTAAAAGTTTACAATGTGTGTCAATATACTTTTGAGTTAACGCCGGACAATTGACATTATACAGAATTTCTCGATGATGCCTTGAAGAGAGGTGAAACATGTGTCTAGGTCTATACTGATGATGGTGTGTTTAGTCTCGTGTTTTTTCCTAAAGAAAGGCGATATGTGTGTCGAGATGGTGTCGAGCATTATATTGATGTGGTAGTTTGTTGTGTTCACTTGAATATTTCGTTTTCAATAGGGATAGTCCGTCAAGATATGTATAATATAATATATGTATACGCAAGTAGGTAAGGACAATTTGGCAACAATTCGTGGAATAGCAACGGAGCTGTCATCTAGTAATTTGATGTATGTATAATGTGAAATATAATTTACAGAAGTTTACATCTTACAATGTATCAAAACCATTTGACGAAAGAAAATTTAATTTAATTTAATATACCATTGATTTCCATGTGGGAGAAAATTAAATTAAATTAGGTACAAGTACTAATATTTCCATGACTCTTGCCTCTATTTGGTTGATATTCGAATACCTAATTAACTCGATTTGAAGATGACCGTAGTCATATACCGACTCTCCTTTTGGTCATCCAAGTATTAATCTTCACCAAAACCACATTTCAAATAGGTAGGTACTACTTACATGATATCGTTACATTAAATCTGAATATACCTAATAACATATATGTCTGTCTGGTAAGTACTGTCAGCCTTTGAAACATAAAATAAAGCTATTTAACTTCCCAGAAAAAGTCCTTTTTTTTCTTTAAATAAAGGTAAAATAAGGCTTTGGGTCTCATTTCCAATAAGCTTGCTTAATGAGCATGAATGAAAAGGCCTTTGGACGTGTGTTTTAATTACCAGGGTAGTGTGGGGACGCGGGACGTCAGATTAGCCCTGGGTGTGTAATCCCTGGCAGGTGAGTCGACGCCCAATTTAGGGGTTTTATTTATTTTATACATGCTAAATAAATTGGAAGTAAAAATACACTTTTGTTGGAATTTTTCAATATGTCTACGGAAAACGATGGTGATAAATTGTTTCATTATTGAATTGAAAATAAAATTCTAAAATAAAAATGTAAAGAAGAAGTGATATAATCATATCGGAACTATAGATTTTCACTTGTTTATAAGTAGGTATTTACTTTTATTTTAACTTTTTCTTTAATCATTTTTAAGATAACTATGTACTGATATAGACCGTTTACTAAACAAAAAAATTGTGACATCGACCATATTAATTATAACTCATATATTGTATAGGTAACTGGCACCTTTCAACCTCACAATCCCAAACATAAAATTACATAAAACCAGCTTATCATAAGTCCTCTTCGATATCAATCCGTTTCAAACTGTCCGGTTCAAAGGACCATCACCAACCTCTACTCACCACTCCGCACACCTTCCAACTCTTAGTTTCAGGGTTCCTTTTCCCTTACCGGGGTGTAGGTGTAAGTTGGCAAGGTGAAGACGTCGATACAATTCGGCATGGATGCTGAGGTGAATCCATCACTGTCGGGAGTGGATCCCACAATCCCTCATGCTGGGATGGGAATAATCCACCTTTAGGTACGATAATCGATGCGTGATTAAATTTGAGGGTTCTGTGAGGGTGTTTTTAAAAATGTATTACAATGGTGTGACGTATGCGAGACTTCGCAGGACGAAAGTTCTAGAGTCTCTAACTCTCTAAGGAAAATAATTGGGCAACGGAATGCAGCTAAAAAAAAAAGCAAAATCGTTTACCTTGATGACGTAGGACCGCTATAGTAAGTAGCAACAGATTTGCGAAAGATGAAGCCGGTTTTAGTTTTATGTGTGCGTGTCTACGAACCAATCATAGAGAAGATTTGTTTGTGACATTGACGTTGTGACAGGTGCGCACAACGAAACTAAGCCCGTGACGAGCAGTGGTTGAACAAAACTGGCTTCACTTTCAAACGCTGACGGTTTCTAGGCGTATTTATTCTAAGGTGTACAGTTATTTCTCCAGAGAGAAAAACAATTTGCATCAAAACGTACTAAAAACCTAAACATGATTGTATCTTTATTCATGTAAAACAAAAGTTACCTGAAAGCGCGGCACTGAATAATTCATACCTCTAACCTTCTCATTCCATAACGCCTTAAGTGCACTCCAGACTTCATCTACTTGCAACATTTTACCATTACAGATCACGTTTTATAAAATGATTTAAATGCATTTATCGTCAAGTACACTTAGGCTGTTTTGGGTGTGGGTGGGGCTGGCGAGTCCAACAATCCGATTAATTGTGGAACGTAAACAATGCGGCATTAACGATGTTTCGCGTTAGCTAAGCGGCTGTGGAATAACAACTTTCTGATGTTCGAGGCGAACATGCTAATGTATTGAAGGTAAAGTGCTTCATAACATAAAAACTTTAGATGAAGAATACGACGCGGTTGGTAGTGCCTACTGAGCCAACGGTAGCATAGAGGACAATGAATTTACTTGTAAATTACAGGTAGTACAATAAGATCTTATTTTAAAAACCTACTCTGTGTTACAATGCTCTGTGTTAGTGTCCTGGCTTCAAAATGGCTTGCTGATAAGCTAGGGCCTATATTTGTGTGATGAACTCTAATCCTATATTTCAAACTAGCTTTTGCCCGCGGCTTAGCTCGCGTTGAAATGTCGTGCACATTCCTACAGTAACTTTTTTTTTTTTTGGATAAACTTAGCATTAGTTAATTTTTTCCAAATATCATGCAAATCCATCCAGCCGTTTCAGCGTGAAAAAGTAACAAACAAACTCATGCACACACTAACTTTCGCTTGTATAAGTTTTTAGTGGGTTATGGGCCCATTTTTTTTTCACTGATGATTAAATTCACATAGACAATTTGTCCAATAAAATCTTGAACAATCTCAAAGCCATCTGGCAGTCGTAACCGGTGTAAAATCTGACAATGGCACTCGATTGAATGCGCGGAGGTGAGGCGCCCAATATAAATGTAAATGCGGTGCCCACTCCTGGCTAGATTAAACAGCGCAGAACAGACAGACTGAAACCTCTAGTTTCTTGAGTTTTCCAGAGTATAGAGTCCCGATAAAGGGAAAAGTATTCGAATTAAACAGTACCTTTACCGCGAGTTGACGGGACTGTACTCGCTAGCGACAACGTATACAATTAGCGCCCCTATTGGTTACTTTGTAGAAATACAATTCTCGATGCAAATCGTTTACGGAGTCGCTAACGACTACTGTTACTGTAATGTAAACGCATGGTAAGGATATTAGTCATTACATTAATATTGCCAAATTATTACGGTCTTTGCATTGTGATTATGACATTAAAAATGTTATGTTTCATCGGCAAGTAGACACGATGACAGTTATTTTGTAGTAATAGTACGGTTAAAGAAAATAATACAGTAGAATAGAAAATCTTGTAAGTTATCTGCAAAAATAACTTCTTACATTATTATGTACGTTAAAGAGCTAACCTCACTGAAGCTAACTGTATATTTCAATTTCTACAATAATAAATAAAATCAGTAGCTTATATAGGTACCGAGACATGTTCGTTTTTATATGAAAATCATTAATTTTATTATACGTGTATTTAAAATACAAGTATTTATCTAAGAAAATAATGCTTGGCCCAGAGGAACACCTATCACTTGTAGTGTTAAACCATTGAATTAATTTAATCACGGTATACCACTCTCAGAAATGCGTACCTGTCTTCGAAAAATTACACCTCTGCGTCAATAATCTACCCCCACATATCGACGACGTGCGTTCAGCATCACAAGAGCCTTCATGCATAAAGAAGTGGCCGCGCAACACCGCAACACACCCCGCAACGCGCCCCGCAACACCGCAACACGGCACGCCACCTGCACAAACTGAATATTTTATCCCGATTGAGAATCGGAACGTGACTTTCGATGGTTGAGTCTTTGGCAGTAATGACACAATTTTGTACGAGGTTTTATGTTTTTTGAGTGTCAATGGCGTAATGTCTCTATACTAGGGTAACTATATAGATATGATACTAAGATCAAACACGGTGTAATACACAATACAAGTCAAGTTTAATCTGGGGTGCTATATTTTAACGTTTCTAGTTTCACATGTCCGAGATCTCACCACTTTGTTTACTTTAGCGATGTATTCTATTTGAAGTAACTGTATTGACAATCTCAATCAATGCTTAATATCTCAAAAAAAAAAACATATTTTCTTGTTACCTTTATACATAAAACTAACTTATCGCATGTGTAACATGAAGTAGTTACCTACGTTGTAATCATAAACATTGACGTAATTTTTAATTCACTTCATCCCTCGAGAGCAGCCACTCACCAGAGACAAAAACTGTAATTAAGTCAACAACAAACCACAGACAACAGTCTCAAAATAATCTAATAAAATTTCAAATTTAAGGCATCTCCCACCTGCCCCGTTCCAACTTCTCTCCAATTACAATGAATTCTTTATACTCCTCCAAGTTAGTCAGTATCCATGATTTTTATATAACGAAGTTTCTGCATTACCTATGCATTGTCTGTGGATGCTTATTTAATTTTAAGGAGGCAACAGATGCGAAGTTTCCGGTAGCGGACGTTCGATTTTTAAAAGAATTGTGGAAGTATTTTTGAGTTTGGAATTGGAATTCTTGGAGTGATGCTAACATAATATTGACGTGATATTGATATTTGGAGAATGTTATATTAATTTTACATGTTCTAAAGTATGGTTTCATGTATTTGTATAGAATCTTTTTATCGATTCATATTTTTTTATGTGGTAATACCACATAACATTATTTATAAAAATAAAAAATATGGTTTCATGTGTTGGAAAAGAGACTAATACTGGAAAGTATCAGGTTTATCCTTAAGCGCCTTTGATGATTTGGTACATTTATTATATCGTATCGGATATTAAAATGACAATACAGTGTAAGTATGCTGGTGCGAGAGTGATGGATGCTTTATCTTTTCATTTATTAAAATTTTAATTCCAATCCCACTATAGCCAAAGCTACGTCCATCGCAGGCATCGTAAAAAAGGAATCGGCCGAACCAATCGCCACAAGGGTTAAACAAAACGGGAACACGAAGGTACATCTGAGATGAATCTTTTAATATCGGCGTATAAGCCTCGCTCAAATATTGGGCGCAGGAACAAAAGGGCGCATCGCTTTATTGAAATCCGCAGTTCGGTGCCGGCCCGATCATACCTAATAACGAGATCTGAGGAGAGGTGTGGAGGAGGCTTTTTTAAACATGTAAAATAGAATAGAATAGAATATTCTTTATTGCACACCTCAACAGGAAATAAATACAAACAAATTACAAGTAACATTCAAGAGAGGTAAACAACAGGCGGTCTTATCGCTAAAGAGCGATCTCTTCCAGACAACCTTTGGGTAGCGAAATTAAATAAAAACGTCAGAAATGAGTAGGCGATGCAAAAGTAATCATAGAATCTGTAGAAAAAATAAAAAAACTACGTCGCGTATGACAGTTATGCTAGAGGTGCATGTTATTTTTAAGTTTGTATGGTTTATGATTTTATTTATCTATTTCTTTTTGATGAATGAGCTGGCATGTTCATCAAAATGATCAAAGCTCCTTAACTAGAAGATAAAAAAAAAATGAAAAATTGGTAGTTGTGTCAACTGCTACGTAATGATGGTAAAGCACGATTGTTCTGTTATTTCGTTATCATACCACAGACCGTAAGAATACTCCGTGGATCATACCATTTATTTAATATCTCTACTTTTTTCCACTCAGTCAAAAACAAATAGCAGACAGATATGATCAGAATGTTTATACATTTTCAAACTACATATTTATGGTTATAGTAAAAATCTAAAACATCTCGGACACTTTAGTAGCTGACCATCATGAAACGCTTATTTAATAATTGAAATGGAAGATAGGTACCACTAAACCTGAACACATCTGCAAAATTTGGAATTTTCAGCTTCAATGAAAGCTGAATATCTTGGAAAAGACAGCTCCTATTTCCAATCAGCTAAAAAGCTACTCAATGGTATTTCAGTTGAAAAACAAAACCGCACTTGAATCGGATTATTATCCATTTAGGCGCTACGATGCCGCAGACAGACATATCGATACACATATACACACCTCACTTGTTTTCCGGGGGTGTTAACAACACAACAATGCAATTCGTACAAAAATACTAGAGATCGTATAATCTGATATGTTTTTTATCATTTACTATATACTGCGACAGATGTATTAATATGTTCCGATCTTTTACGCCAGGTTACGTATTTCAGTTTTGTTTTGTGCTTTGATCGGTGTATTAATGGTTCAATAAAAAAATTGTCTTGCATCTACATTAAAATAGTGAATCATTACCATTACATGTTTTACAAATATATATATTCAACTGTGTTATTTTTGTATGCATCTTGTTTTTATTAGTTAACAGAAGCCGCCTCCATAACCGCCGAGCTCGTGCAATCGATTGGAGCATTTGAAAAAAGGCGGCGTATCAGGAAATGAAACAAAGGTAGGTAGTTGCAAGTGTCGTGATTACGGGCGGGCTAGGGCCGGGGCTTAGAAACAGATATCGTACATTTGGTAGAATTTCATTGCAAGCTGATGCTCCATCAGAGCCAAAAATGCTGTAGCAAACAATACTAACAGTTAAATAGTTAACTGTTAACGTTCTTCACACTTATGCCTAGTTATGACATTACAACTATCGCGATGCTTGCCTTGACTTCCTTGAATTGCTACGTTCTGTGATTCAAAACAGTTTATATCCTTTTTGCTATGATGTGAAGATGGCAATTATAATATCCTGAGGACTGATTCGATTGACGTTGACTTCTAGCCACTTAAAGTAGAATTTATAGAAATGTATTGAACATAATTATCGGTCCTATTTACGAACATATCACAATGATAACCACTTTACTATAGAAATATATCGGTCCTATTTCCGAACATATCACCATGATATTCACGATAAATAAATCACTTCATACTATCCAAACTCGAGCCGCATTAAAGTGATCTTTGATGTAAACAGTACATTGAGTAGATTATATTAGCTTATATGGACATACCTATATGACATAGAAACGCAGCATGCGGTAATTATAACTAATAATATAGCTTCTCTTCTATTATCGAGTCTCTCCTAAAACCAAGTTGGGGTTTCTTTATGGAGTAAATAAGAAGGCGCGCTCATTACGCGACAGGTGACGCCGTGAATATACAATTAATTGTATTTGTCTGCTGGAAGATCAGCAGAGAATTTAGGGCTCTCGTCACTGACATTGATGACTAATATTTTTTTAGGCTTTATTGCAGGTTACAAAATAGTAAATAGTAATAACCTAATTTAAAAAAAATAGAACACTTCCGGCACAATTAGTATCATGGTCATCATGAGACCCTCATTCAATGAGAGGTATTGAAAATGTTACTAAAATTAAACATAACCACAAAATTTGGAATTCTTAACTTCAATATAACAGCCAAATTGGCTGGAATCTTGCCACATTTTCCAATTATAGCTGAATACCTTGGAAACTACTGGTCCTATTTCTACCAAATATAGCTAAGAACTATCTCGACGGACCAGTCTTTAAGTCCATCACGGATGAACCAATTTGAGTGCAGTTTTTTTAATGAACTTTACCGTATTTATCATGTATTTGCAGACCGTACCTGAGAGCGCCGGCGCGAATTGCAAATAGACTGTTAAATTCTTCACTTGAGTTTAAATTGTCTTGTAGTCTACATTTTTTGTTATAATTACCTAATCACGCCCTTGTTTTATTGTCTTGTGTTAAATAACTTAATAACACCCTTAGGGACTTTTTATGTTTGAGGTTTAAACACTCGCACGAAATAAAGTAAAAACTGCTCTTATGTGAAACTCTCCTTCCATTACTGAAAACTGCATTTTAATGAAGGTGAACCATGCAAGATATGCCACTACACCCACGAAATATCTGAGTTTCGTGGGTTTAGTAGACTTGCATGTCGCGGTCGTAAAAGCAGATCGCTTAATAATTTACTCCTATATTCTTTATTTCACATAGTCCACACAATTATCAATCGCCAAGGTGAAATGAATCTGGGCCAGGCATATCTGTTGCATGCTCGTGGGCTAAATCATCCACTAAGAAACGAAATTAAATGAAATAATTTATTCAGGAAGTAGGCTACAGGGGCACTTTTACACCGGCATTTCCCAAGAGGAGACCGCTGTTGCAAAGAAAGCCAAAAGAAACTCAACAGTAAGTAATTTTTTTTTAAATAATTCTAAGAACAATCAATTACATTTATGTTATAACTAATTACATTGTACACGTAAAGGAGATATAAGTGGGTCCAACGTCTTCGACCTCCAGGACATGAAGACTGTGTGACTGTCTGAAGAATACAAGGAAAGGCATTACTCTGGGTTCTAAAATAATGAAATATACAATCCCTGATGTGTACAGTAGGTCATCAATTAACATAAATTATCGGAATCGGAAACGTTTCATATAACTCCACCTTTTCACACAATCACTACAACGGAAACGTCACAATAACAATTCAGGCGAGGAAATCCCAAATCATTCATTAATCACACTTTCATTCCTTAACGGGATAAAAGAAATCCCAAAAACCCTTATAATTCTTCACTCACCCTTCGAGTAAACACCTGTGAGTGCTCTTAATAACTCAAACTCGGTAAATTAATTCCGCCCAAATCCGTCCCTTTGTGACAAAGAAAAATTGTAACGAATGGTCGAACAACCTGCTTGGAAACCATTGTTGGGATTCGGACCGCTGTGGAGACGGGAGTAGGACTCAATGTTGCTCGAGTTTGGGAGTACCTCAGAGTGTAAGAGATAAACTTGAAGCGTTTTGCAGTCATCTGGTCCGTCTGACGAATAGTCAACAAGCTGCTTAAGAACTATGGTGGTGATTCGGACTTGCTGTGCTGGGAGTAGGTGCAGAATTTCCCGAATACAGAGGAACCTCGAGTCGCAAGGGACAAACTTGTAGCGTTGAAGTCATTTGATGCGTCGGCGACTACACAATTTTTGGATAAATATTTTATGATCACAGTCATGTTGTTATAACACTTCCATAGCTAAGACAAGCACCCCCAAAGCTATAATTACTTGCCCATTTTTGGTCTAAACATCAATACAGTGAGTAGTGTTCTGGTTATTATAATTTATAAGAGAAGGTATGAACGTAATTACCCACAGGTATATTGAAATTTGAAAGCATGCGTTCTGAAGCAATAAACACTTATAAATTTGAAAAACCACACTAGATAATATGGTTTGTGGTAAAAATCAACTCGTATGCATAGAGAAGAATTTACATTACATATTTTCGTCAGTATCCTGTGTCTCAGACCCGGCCAAGGTAAGTCAGGCAAGATGTCCGTCATTAATACTGCGCCATGACTAATGGGCTGCGCAAACGGCATAATGCCTTGTTAACTCGACTCAATGCTCCGCCATTTTGTTGAGTAGAACGGTTTTTACCGGCCGTTGATGGATCGCTTCCAAATTTCAATTGCTTTTGCGGGCGGTACGGTGATCAATTGATTGATAAACTGTGTGAATACATCATCCATTTATTGGGGAATAACTAGGTTTTCTAGCTACGTTCACACGTTATATTGCTTGCCCTTCGAGAGATGCATTTTCCAAGATTCGTTACTCCTTTGTCAAATTATAGTTCAGCTAAGAAACACAACTAAAAAACAATTGACTGTCTCTTGATGTCACTACTTAGAACTAGGGTAAGACACGCCTTTCAATAAGTCCCTTTAAAAGTTTGAATGTAACTCGACGGCTAAAACATCGAAGCTTTTCCAACGTTGGGTAATTAAAAGAAATAAGCAAGAGATGAAACCAATTTAATAATTGTAAAATGAGACGAATACAACTATGAAACATTATTAGCAGATATCGTAAGAACCATTCAATCAATCCAAACATGAAGATGTTCAGGACTTGTTGATGGAGTGCAGGCGGAATCGTGTCCAGACTGTCCAGAGAGAGGCTCTGATAATGTCAGTCAATCTAAACCCACACGATACCGGGGCTTTTATGCAGTTGCAAGCAAGTCCATGGTCAGATTATGCACATATTAGATAGCTGATAGGTAGTGTCTAATTATTTATTTTTTCTGACGATGTAAGTACATATCTGTTCTTATAGAACCAGTATTTTTGTATAAAGGTAAAGGTTTCATCAATAAACGAAAAAAACGAACATTAGCCGACACATTGAAGACACTAAGAAGTAATACATCAAGATTCCGGTAATCTCACCTGGACGGGTCGTGTCGTGTCCTGTCGCGACACGAGGGGTTCGAGGATTAGGGTTACCTGCCTTAAGCCCGATACATTGCTTCCTAAATTGTTCGCTGATATAAATAAAAGTTTTTTGGGAGACCGTTAAGTGTTCTAGGGGACATATCATGAGCCAAACTCGCCATACATAAGGGTGGTGCTACAATTTCTATAAAAAAGTTAGACTGATGTTTATATAGGTTTCGTGACTGTACGACGTACAGTGTACGGTAGTAAGTAAAAAAAAAAAATACTGCAGCCTATTCGTTTATAATTTAGTAAATAATTTCTCTCCGTAATAAAAAATATAATGCTACTGAAAACCGCGCAAACTTATAAGTACAACAGTGACAGTCACATCGATTATAAATAGTCAAATTTTAACCAAAAATAAGTGACGGAAATTGAGAAAAATTATGCTTACCAGAAACAGCTGTTCAAGTTACAAAAATAAATCAGGAGAAAGCATTTTTTTGCAACCGTAAATTATATTAGGTTGTCATAAAACAAACCTAACCTAACCTAATCAATAGGATGATATTTGCAAAAGTTATGAAAAATGTATGACTGCTGAAGAATTAAGATTACAAACATAAATAAAGTGTCAAATTGAGGACCTACTCAACCTAAACAAATGTATTTCAAACACAATCATGTATTTTTAATGAATAAAATACTATGACTATGACTACTTCGTTTTTAACGTCGGTGAGAAATTATTGTCTACATCTTCAGAAGCTTACACTGTCATTTAAATTCTCCACGAAGAGACCCACCGTCATCTATCTTTTGAAACTTTCCCCAACTTCACCTGAAGCAGTTTTAATGAAAAAATAATTTCAATTTGCTTCGGGGAGATTCGGGCAGCCCCCGGCTGAGATCATTACCTTCGCATATTTGAGCAAACGACACTTCTAAACATTCGCCTTTGTATTTTACCGCCGTGGCCTTTGTAATTTTCCTGGTAAAGTTCTTATCGTTGCGATGAATAAATTTTTATGAAGATGACAGCGTGGGGTGTTTTTAGGAATGTGTACGTGATAATATGCGATTTTTGTACACCAATGTGTGGTTTATAAACTAAGTACTGTTATTTTTTGTAGTATTTAGAAACAACATTCCGCGATAATAAGTAGAGATGTACCGATCTCGAGAACGTTTCCCGATTTGCACGGAGAGAGAAGATTCTCAATACATAATATTTCCCATACAAAATGTGGAAATTTTCTGTAAATTCTCGAAATCTGCAAATCACTAATTCCAACACAACTTATGAGTCATAAGTAATAGATAAACAACATTTATTCGTTCATCATGATACGATGCAATGTCTATTCAAATATTTAAAAACATTAATTCCCATATAAATTATAATATAATTTCCAAATTTCTAAGAAAATATCAAAACATATATTTATTTTCAATAAAAAAATAATAACAAAGATACTGACGAACTGAGAAGTTTTTGAAAAAAGAATGAAAAGAGAATTTTTGTGAAAAAAATCAGTGCCATCTCGGAAATAGACGACGGATACTTTTCATTTTAAATGCACACCTTAATCTTTACGAGATCTAATTGTGGAAGCGCGCTGAAATTAATTATTCGAATAAGGGTCCGATCACACGTTGACCATTTGAAATCCCAGTGTACAAAAAAATGTCCTGAAGAATGTAGTTTTTTGTTACAACACCTAGTCATTTGACGCCTTATTGCAACGTTTTTAAACAATACGTCAAAAATAGTTAATATATCAAAAATTATTAAGGCTCTCAACAAAGTAATTAAACGATTTGGTAATAGATTTAAAAAAAGTGAATGAAAACAATATTCTAAAAATGTTTTTATTTTTATTTTTTATAATTCTGGCGACAGTACAGACAAACTCTTTTTTATAATATTAATACCACACCTACGATTTTATTTTATTTTATTACTGCTGTGTTGTCCAGTTCGTGTATGTTTACGAACAAATTTTCATTAATTAATTAATTCATTCATTAATACATTAATAAATCTTACACAAACCACCGCCCTAGTCCCAAACTAAGCAATGCTTGTACTATGGGTACCTACTAGACGAATGGTACCTATAAATACATATATATATATAACATCCATGACCCAGGATCAAATATTGGAGTTCATCACACAAATATTTGCCCCGGCCGGGATTCGAACCCAGGACCGTCGGCTCAGTAAGCAGGTGCACTAAAAAATGCCTTTATAAATCGTAGCACTCCTTTCACTGCCGGTAGCAGCACACAGGTGCTTAAAATATCCACACAAAAAGCGAAAGCTATACACCATTTTGATTTCAGCAGAGCGTATGTACCTACAAGAACAAAACGCAGCGTTGCCCCGTGTGTCGCAGCCTTTCCTGCCGACGGCAGCAGATTCGAGCGCAGTCGACTCCTAATTAATTGGCTTGCATTCGTTTGCATGAATTACCCGGAATATTCAGGTACGCACCCTTTTTTGCTGACTCTCCAAAGGGCTAAATAAGCAGATACAATGGGGATGAGCCGTATTGTCGGGAAATCTGCCGTGAGGAAGCTGGGATTTGTATGAAGATTATTCATAGTTACTGCATCTCTGATGGTGGAAATGTTTGCTAGTTTAAGGTACACAATCTGGGGTCTTATTCAATTGATATAGATAAGCTTTGTGCCGGATGATCATCGCACGCTACACTGTACAGATACGGCTTTTAAATAACAGATTAATAATATTTATTTGTTATGCAATGCTGTAAAGTTAATATTTGGCGCGAGTGTTGAAATTAAAAGCTGAGCGAACGATGGGTATCTAAGATTGAACAATGAGCTAAGCGAATGTTCAAAGATACTTAGATTCCTGTGCGTAGCGAGGCTTTCAAAACACGAGAAGCCAAATAATTTTGCAGCCGTGTGGAACAGACAACTGTTCACTTCACTCTGGCGAGGAAAATGCGAGATGCTGGAAAAAAAATTCAAATATAAAAATAATCACATTGATTATTGCCCTCTATTTAAAATATCTAAAAGACACAACACATTAAAATCTAAACCAAATAAACAAGAGAAAAACACACATATTAAAAATAAAATAAGTTACATGCATCACAGAGAATCACAATCATCGGAAGTTTACCGAGCAAGTGAGGTAAAAAAATATTTATTTCTCCTAAATGCTTTGTAATCTAATGGTGTTTTTTACCTACCAGGATTGCCAATGCCATCATTACAGTATATATAACATAACATTACATTATTCATAACAAATGTCTGGCAACTCCAAACAATGCCTTACAAAATATTCATATCCATTTTAATCTCCAACTCAAACTTGGAACTGCGAAACAGGTGGTAATTCAGACCTCTAGGCCTTTTGTTTGAAGAGGGCTTAAGCGTTATATCTCGAACGATACATAGACGACGTTTATCACCTGAAATGTACAACTTTATTCCGTTGTTCCCCGAGGCTGACAGTTGATATCCGAGAAACATGACTCAGGTGATCTCCGGAGAGCATAAACTTTTGACGGGAAGAGATGACGAAAAAGTACTCACAGATAGCGCATCTGTTTAGAGTTTATTTCTATATACCTATCTATCAGTCACAGACGTCCACTGCTGAACACAGGCTCCCCCATGACTCGCTACAAAGTGCGATCCCGTGCAAACCGCATCCGTTGATTCCCTGCCCTCACGAGGTCATCCGTACGTCTATTCGGGGGCTGACCCACGCTGCGCTTTCCTATACGTGGTCACACTCTAGGACTTTGCTACCCCAACTGCCGTCTATTTACGGCCAGAGTTTATTTAATGGGTTCATTAAGTTCATTTTATCGAACTTGTTTCGTTCACTTACACGTTTTCGTAGCGCTACGCGCGTAGCCAATAGTATAGGGAAATGCGTAGGCAGCGAAAACTTGCTACGAGTACAGCGATTCCTGGTAGTGAAATTGTTTAAGAGTTGTACTTGAGATCATATTATAATAATCAATGTGTTTTAACCGGCTTATCACAGGACTTAATAACATTTGTTTAAAAGAACTTGCAAAATCACAATAACTTGTGGAAAAAAAAATAACGCGCATACAGTATTCTGACAAGAAAAAAGAACTCTTAATTTAAAATGTATTTTACTGATCAATTAAGTAAGGAACTGCACTATTTGTTGATTCTAGTAAATAAGTAAGATCCCGTAAATTGGCCCAATTGGGATCAAACACCGTAACATTTGAGCTCCCCCTTCAAAGTTCTAAGTCTAAAATCGTGTTTGATCCGGTTAGAGCGGCTCCGATCCGGATTAAACCGGTCCACCTGATTCCACCGGGCACCATCAGAACCTAGTAACTGAAATGCGTTTGAGTCCGATTTGTATACCAAACGATTGCTTTCTTACTAATACAATTGCCATACGACTGTATTGTGCTCCGTAATAACTATGCTAGTGCTTAGTCTTGTTAAGTAGTCTATTAGAATTGGCCTGCATCAAGGTAAAATCTGTCAGGATCGCCAGAAAACGTTGGATTAAGCCGGCGTATCACCAGTGTGGAAATTCTTGAGGCAAAGACTCTTTAGAATGCTACTGTTACGTCTTTTAATAACTCACAAAATTCGATCCTAAAATCTTAATATGGTTTGCAATAAAGTTTTAATAAGTAAAAAATATTGAAAGAGGTAGAAGAGAAATAAGTTGATAAGTGGAAAAGAGTTATCGAAAGGTTAGAGACCGGTGCACACGGGTCATGCCGCGGGTACTATTTAATACTTGAAATTTTGTAAAATGTTAGTTACGGTGTTATACCCTGGCGTAGCCGTGATCAGGTCCGGACTTGCGGCGGGCAGGTTACGGAGCAGGGAGATTTATGGCCTGCATGCTTAGCCTGCTCTGTTTATACGTGGACAAGTTTTAATGCCCATGTGACAGGTTACATTAGGAGAGTATGTTTGGGAGTTGAGTGGGTTGCAGAGAACTTCAGCCGTAACAGTATCTTACATTACTGATTTATTATCCATGACAGCTATATATAGTATAACCAACCAACATCCTCATGATTTAATGAGATCCATATATGTATGTATGTAAACGCTTTATTGTACACAACAACTGGTTATAAATACATTGATAACAAATGAAATATGTACAAAGGCGAACTTATCCCTTTTAGGGATCTCTTCCAGTTAACCTTTGAGCAATTGAAGGAATGGGTATTCGAAGAAAATAGGCAAACTACACTGCGTACAACCAAGATATCTATATTATACTATATTATATTATATTATCGATGAGTCGTTTATAATTTTTTTTGTCCAAGGTAACAAACTATCTAAGTAGGTACATGAAAGTAAACTCAAACGGCCTTTTTAAACGGGATTAGGCAAAACAAAAGTTATATTAATTTCGTCGAAAAGGAAATATTGCTTTTCTCTAAAGTAAATAGCTTCGATACCTCAGCGTCCTCAGGAGTGCAGGAAGGGCAGCAGTTCGTGAAATAAGAGTGAAATTGTGTGTTTAGACGAACCCGCGCCGCGTGCCATTTGTCACATTCCGAGTAGGGCGGCGCTTTGTCGATAATCGATGTTGTACAGCAAAAAAAATAAAAATTTATTGGCACTTTCCTTCAACATTTGATATCAGTCTACACCTATCAATACCAGTGTTTAGTCTACATGATTAGTAGAGCTGTCTCACTACACAGATCTGCGCGAATCTTCAATAATTTGGTTCACTATTGTTGTCCCACGAATTTGGCATACTTACCGGAAGGAAGAGTTTAGTACCAATCTTCCTGAAACTGCCATTTTTGTTTTTTCCTGAAATGGTAGGTATACTCTCTAGAAAATACATAAAGTAAACCTTACCTCAAATACATGCACGCTTAACAATAACAGGAAAAGTTTTTAGTTTCGGAGAAAAACGTAAATTGGGTTCGCAACAGTTCGGGATATAACTTATAATGTTTGGCAAAAGAAAAGATACTGTTCAGAAAATATCCTAAGCAATTCAACTGTACTAATAACTTTTTCTTAAAGTAGAGCCCATCACGTTAAATTTAGGTATACCTGTCGACAAATAAACAAAATTTCTCGACAGTAACATAGTTTCTAAGGTGTATCCCAACCCTAGCGACACACGTTGAGTTATGCAGTCTGGCGTCTAGCGAATATCGATGAATTATTGAGCTATTTACATTACATCACTATGCCGAGCTTGAAATATCGAGTTCCCAAGCTCACCTGAGCGGAACGTTTATGGCTGTGACTTTCATGATAGTTTTATTGTAATATACTGAAGTCTGCTTTGAAGAATAGGTTTAAATAAAAATCTAAAGTTGTAGATAGGGGATATTTGAATATCAAATAAATAACAATAACCTAAACTAAAAATACTACGATTTGCTTTTAGCAATAAGCAATTATTTCTTCATCATCATCTTTATATCTGTCGATACGATAGACGTCCACTGCCGGACAATACCTCTCCCAAAGTTCTCCACAACGATCGATTGTGCTCCGTCCTCATCTAATTACTTCTCGTTATCCAAACCAGGTCATTGGTCCACCTTGTTATTGGCATTCTTATGCTGCGTCTTCCGGTACGCGGTTCCCATCTTTCTGCCCGAACAACTGTTAACAGTAGCCTAAATGTTAGCTGCTAAGTTACATACCTAAATCGGAAGACTGACACACTGAGGGCTATTAGTAACCAAAATAAGTTATGTAAGATTAGCATAACTTTGGTTACTACTAAGCCCAATAATTTGACTATTTCTCAAGTAGTTAAACTAGTTTGAGCTTATGAGATATATACTTTTTTCAGTGCATTAAATTTATTTATAAATAAATACCGGAAAATTGAGCCTCTGAACTGATACTTTTGTTCAACTAATATCTATAGACAAATTTGAACGATACTCGTAATATTTAATGTAATTCCATGATTCTCTAAGTACGGATAAAACCCTTTACTAAAGTACACAAACAAAGCCACCTCACAAAAAGTGTAATCGCCAGAAAACACGTAAAAGCCAAGGTAAGATCTGACGGAGACGGATGTCGCCCTTATCTGATCCTTTATCAGGCGCCCCGGAATGAAATCCGGGTGAGGTTTGTTTTGATGGCCAAGGTGAGAGATACGAACTATCGAGTTTTAAAAGAAATACGTTGGGTTTCAAACGTAATAATATTCTTTTATTTATTTATTATTTATTAGGAGAACCAACCGCTACAAACAATGCGTTGGTCTTAGAAATACCTAGTTAACGGAAAGCCAGTTACAAGTGATCATTGCACAACACCGCAACTACCTGTGATTACAAACTAAGTTTCATAAAATTAACTTTATGAATGTAGAAAAAACTGTTTGGATAAAAGGACAATCGTGTCCGCAGAAGAGAAGATGTCGATAACCAGCTCATTTCACTAATTTATTAAGACTTTTCAGCACGCACCAGAAAACTATTTTACCTATAGTTACGCGAGGAAAAGGGAATATTGTATTGAAAAATAGTTTTCTATGGAGAGCGGTCAAGATTTCCAGAAAAAGGTTAATCAGAATTTCATTATTCTCACATCACGACAAAACGGCTGGACGAATTTCAACAACTGTAAAACTATAGGGTTATTAAAAAAGTCGGTACTAGGAAATATTAAATGCTCTTAGTTATACATACATGACAGAAAGAACTTGAGGAAGGTGTAGTTTCATAAAAATATATCGTGGATATTGAATATTTAACTATACTTACATAATATAATAAATTAACTGTTTGACACAAAATAACGTTATGAAAAAAACGTCCGTTTTTACCTACTTATTTCCGAAAACTAGAAAATGTTTCTTACCATCCAAAAGTCACCTTAGATTAAAACCATTATATTACGAACAAATATTCGATACAAAACTAAGCACTCCCTATACCCAGCTCACTTCCCAAACTGCCCTCACGTACCCCATTACCTCCAAACTAAACGATCGCCGGACCTCATTACCGTCTTGCCCCCCCGGAGGGGGAGGGTAAGTGACTCCGAACGGAAATAAAGGTGCATGCGACTGGAGGTAATGTTAATTGAATTTCTGCAGACGCTTGCGGTTAGGGATGGGGGCGGGATTGGGTTTTATCGAGTCGACTATGACGGTCAGTTTTCATATATAAAGTGTCGCGTAAAAATCAGGGTGTCATATATACCGCACTTATACTCATGTAATATTATACAGAACATCCTGACTTCATATATCTATATATATAAAACTCAAAGGTGACTGACTGACTGACTGACTGACTGACTGACATAGTGATCTATCAACGCACAGCCCAAACCACTGGACGGATCGGGCTGAAATTTGGCATGCAGGTAGATGTTATGACGTAGGCATCCGCTAAGAAAGGATTTTTCAAAATTCACCCCCTAAAGGGGTGAAATGGGGGTCCAAAGTTTGTATGGGGAAACAAGATTAGTTAGACTATTTTATTCGAAACTTCACAGGAGTATTTCTAACGATAAATGAGTAAACACGTGTTTCAGGTTTTTTGAAAATTCAACCCCTAAAAGGGAGAAATGTGGTGACAAAGTCTGAAAATCCATTGGTAATGCTTTTATGGTTTATCGGGTCGCTGATTACGAAAACCGCAACGATTTTTAAATCCAACGTAGCGGACGTGAATTACCATCTCCCCTGTTGGGGTGAAATGGGGTTGAAATGTCTAAATACTTACCCGCTGGTTCTAGAGAGTTCAAATTTGGCACATAGGTTCCTTATAAGGTGTAGGGGTGCACTAAGAAAGGATTTTTCAAAACTCACCCCCTAAAGGGGTGAAATGGGGTTCCAAGTTTGTATGGGGAAACAAGATTAGTTAGACTATTTTATTCGAAACTTCACAGGAGTATTTCTAACAATAAATGAGTAAACATGTGTTTCAGGTTTTTTTTATTCAACCCCTAAAAGGGAGAAATGTGGTGACAAAGTCTGAAAATCCATTGGTAATGATTTTATGGTTTATCGGGTCGCTGATTACGAAAACCGCAATGATTTTTAAATCCAACGTGGCGGACGTGAATTACCATCTCCCCTGTTGGGGTGAAATGGGGTTGAAATGTCTAAATACTAAACCGCTGGTTCTAGAGAGTCCATATTTGGAACCTACGTGTCCTTATAAAGTCTAGGGGTGCAATAAAAGAAGCATTTGTCAAAAGTCACCCCCCCCAAAGGGGTGAAATGGGGGTCGTAAGTTTGTATGGTGAAAAAAGATTAGTTAGACTATTTTATTGAAAACTTCCAAGGAGTATATCTAACGATAAATGAGTAAGCACGTGTTTCATGTTTTTTGAGAATCCAATCCCTAAAGGAGGAGAATATGTTGACAAAGTCTGAAAATCAACAAGGGTAATGTTTCTATGGTTTATCGGGTCGCTGATTACCAAAACAACAACGATTTAAAAAAACAAACGTGGTGGACGTGAAATACCGTCTCGCCTGTTGGGGTGCGATGGGGTTGAAATGACAAAATATGAGTATGGGTGTAATTTTTATGGTTTGTTGGGACGTTAATTACGAAAATGCCACCGATTTTGAAATTTCTGGGTTCTGTTTTTGCTTTTGAGGTATGGATAGAGACCCGCGTTATCCTAATAGATTAAAAAAATAGTATTTGGTGGCATCTCGATCGTCGTCAATCGGTACCTATAGGCGGGCGGCGCGTTGGGACGGGAGGAGTAATGATCGGGAAACTTCCTGCATCCTTAATAAATACATTCAAGCTTTTCAATAATTATGTTAAGTCATAGTAACTTAACAAATAGCCTACTTTTAATCCTGAAAAAAAGAGCATTGTTCCCGTAGGATGATGTATATTATATAGGCACGCGAGCGAAGCCGCGGGTTAATGCTAGTAATATTATATATGAATCCCATCCATGATCGTTTCCCTTGAAATTTATATTTAACGATGACGTCACTCGTGATGTCGTCTGTATATAATATGAAAAGCAGGCAGGGACAGTTTGAAAGCCTGAAGTAAAAATAAGAATAATTTTATAAATAGGCTGACTACATAAAAGGCATCATTATTTTTTTTGTCTTATTGCTGCTGTTTTGCCTTTTCGCCGAATGCTTCATTTCATCGAATTTTTACTTCGCCTATTTTTTATTCTCTGTAGTCATACAGATTTCATAACTTAAGAATATCATCTAGATTAGGTTGTTTTATAACAATCCCAAATAGTTTACGGTTACCGAGAGAAATGAAATATTCGACGAAAAATAATTCGGCGAAAAGGCAGAGAACCCTTATTGCTATCAGTCTTATTAAAACTTTCCAAGACATCTCTAGTAGTGTAGTTGCTGATTGCAGGTTTAAACCCTATATCTCGAAAGGGATTTTAGTTTATCATTGTTGGAAAATAAATAAAAGCAGTAAAATCATTTTTTGTGGGTTGTAATATTAAAAGTACCAAGGAGAAGGATTAGTTCTAAGAAACTTGGGATTTTCATCGCAAATTGTGATAATATTTACGAGTTTTATACGAGTCCTTATATAACTTACTTAAAATTACGTCCTAAAACCTACGCCAGTTTGGCATTTACTCGTTAATTATGATATTCAGTATTAGTCTCCTATTTTCTGTGTAGTTGTAGTAGTCAAACAAGTAGGTACTCAAAACTGGACATCGATAAACAAACATCCCAACACTACCATCAGGCGGCAAGTGATACCACGGCCGACGCGTTGTACGCAAGATTAAACGTCACAAACCTTCGGATATTTCTGCCAGGACAGAACCCATCCCACCTGTGTTCCACCAACCCTCCTCCAACCAAGTAGACTTCAAAATGGCGCGCCTCAACTGAAAAATATACTTGGCACGTCAACATTTCTAATGCAGCTAGGGTAGTTCTTGTTACAAAAACAGACGGTTGAAATAGGTTTTGCTTGGTCGATATCATGTTTGGTCTGCTGGCAGTCACCCGCAGCGAACGACTTATGACGTCGCCTGTAATTTTTAAAGACGACGGTAATTCCGTGTCTGTAATTGTTATTGTTAATTGAATTTATTTTTTGGTGAATAAGTTCCCGGTGGTTCTTTGGGAAATAAATTGCGGAAGTAAAGGTCTTGCATTTAATTTTCGCTCTTTCTTTAGGTTTGAGGTAAATTTTACGTTTTTCTTTTGTGCAGGATTTACTACTTCAAAACTCATAAAAGTGTTATTATCAATTATTCTTAGGATTCGTTTCTTTCGCTTTGGCTATCTAGGTAATAGATAAGTACTTGGTTTTATACAAATATCGAATCTTAAAAGCAAAATTTAAATGTGTTATCTGGTAGAAGAGACCGTGAATCGAACTCGGTTCCTCTGGATTGCTGGTCCAGCGCGTTAACCTTTCTGCCACCCTAACGCCCAAGCAACCTTTCGAATTTTCCTTAATGCTTTGTGTGTCGAGTAGTACGGTAAGATGTAAATATGAACGTATTCGCATAGAGGTCGCTAAGGTGTTAAATCCTTTCTAACAAACAATGCAAAGATCGATACCTTGATTGACACCGTAGGAATGTTGAAATTTGACAGACATAATATCTCACTTTTAGAGCTGTCTGAGTGTAGTTAGTCCCAAATAAACATTAGATCGTAATAAAAAATTGGATCGATTGACATCCCCAAAAAAAACACCATGCCTCTTTATGAGTACCTGGACATGGTCAAGTCAGAGTCGACATAGCCATTGGTGCAATTAGATTGTTATTAGATGTGTCACCGCCATCGCGACGGACAGCTCGATCAACGTCAGTCTGATTGATGACTTTAATTATTGAGATCCTCATTATCCTTCTTAAGGGTATTCTTGGGGGATGCGTAAACGTAACTTACACTTTTTTTCATGTGATAAATAAGTGACAAGGCATCACACTCACACTCGGATTTTGTCAAAAAGTGGCGCATACTTTGTCACATATTTATCGCATGAAAAGGGCAACCATCATAGACCCGCATAACTTTAAGCACTTAGGTGTACAATTTTTGCATGCTGCGAGTACCTACTTAATTCTGAATGGGGATCCTGATATACTTGTAATACTAAACTTATTTTTTTCAATTCCACTTCCAAACAAAACTCCTAGAAACAATCCATGAGGAAATTTGATAACCTGCCCACAAATTTTCCAGCCCAGAACCAAATCGTCGTATGTGTGAACTGAATACATGGCCCATCGGCCCTATCGGTATACAAGTGTTTTCCTGCGGTTCCCTTCAAACACCTGAGCCCGTATTTGCGCGTGGTAAAAGGTGGTATCCGGTTCCCTTCTCGGCTTACCGTTAAACGGTGCTTTGTTCTTGTTGGAGCCGTTTGATTTGCACCTAAGTGAAGAAAATAATGTTTTTACAATGTTTTCTACGTGGTGATGTTAACGTTATTTGCGCAATTCATACATGGCTCAAGGACATTATTTGTCATAATTTATTTTAAGATTTTTAGAACGAAATATGTGTTGCGCATTACGCGTAAGTCATAGGTCTGTGAAACAATATTTTGATATAATTATTAAAATTTTGTAATGATTCTCATGTAAGTGAATTACCTATTGTAATTCTTCATGAGCATATAGATTCTTTGAACCGATATTTTCCTCCAGAACATTACCTCTTTACCCAACCCGTTATGTGTTAAATCAAGTACATTGAATATCTCGTTGATTGCCTTTATTAAACAAAATCAAGAAAATAACGTCGACTGACTTATAGTATGCACTGCCCTGAGAAAAGTTCAAGATACAGTGGCATGAAAACAGTTCCTCGATGATTCAGACAAAGCTTTTCAGAAAACACACTATTTAAAGGTTAAGGAAAATAATGAAAAAGAAGAAGTTGGTCGCAAGAGGAGCAATACCCGTGCCGTGACAATAGACGCAAATGCAGGAATCAATTACGTCAGTGGGCGGATGATGAATCCGAGTCTCCACACGACGCGCTTGATTTGGCTGTTTTTATTTTGAGGTAATTGAATAGCGCATACGGCACTCAAACGTGGTCGCTCACAATGGGCCTCATAAGAAGGCACAAAGTTACCCAAAGGGCAATGAAGCAAGCTATGCTCGGAGTTTCCTTGCGGGATGTGATGATGAGATATACAAGAAAACCAAGGTTGTAGATATAGCTCAGACAGTCGCCAAACCTAAGTGGTAGTGGGCGGGACATATTGCTCGTAGATCCGATGGCCGTTGGGGTAGAAAGGTTCTTGAGTGGCGACCGCGAACCGGAAGACGCAGCGTGGAAAGACCTCCAATAAGGTGAGCGGACGACTTAGTTAGGATCGCGGGCAAAAATTGGACGAGGGTGGCGCAAGAGCAAGACCGATCGTTGTGGAGAACTTTGGAAGGCCTTTGTCCAGCAGTGGACGTCTCTCGGCTGATATGATGATGATGACGAATAGCACGTAAATAATTAACTTTATTTTGTAAGTAGGCTATGGGTACATGTACAGTACTTTTACACATCATAAAACATTTGCAATCCTTTGAAAACCTCAGTCCCTAACATTATCAATTGAACCCACTCTAGCCATAACGGGAATGGCGGTCAATAACTCGGCATTAAGTGCACTTACATCACCTGACATAATCCAGAGGCCGAACGTGCTCCCGGCGCACCACATCAACTTACAGACTTTGGATAAAGGACTATTTCAAGGGTACAAATTGCACCAAATTCAGGAAATTTAAGTGGCTCTTCTCAAACACATCAAATTTTTATTTTGATTTTAGAAACAGGGTGAACACATCTTTATTAATTTATTTTATCTTACGAACCACTGAACATTTTGTTACACATTACTGTTAAGATCATGTACCTAAATTGTAAAAGTGCATCACAATTTTTCCACTTGACTCTTCCTTTGTGCCTTAGATGGTTAAGCTATTGACTCTTCTCGAGCCTTAGCTATTGAGCATAACCTAGCATTGTGAATTGCACCTTCCTGCTTATTTAAATATTCTGCACCTAATCTGCTTCTTAATCGATCAGTTTTGTAGTTGCCATAACCTTGATCGCCATTTTTGTTTCTTTTAGGAGAGGGCTATCTTTGAATACCTACTTTAATTATGTTCCCATTCCCACGGATGATTCAGGGTGCAATTTTAATACTAAAAGTTCATTGCGGTGTGAATTAGAAATTGGTGTAACAAATGAAGTTGTAAATTACTTTTTACTGACCGCGGATATAAAAGAAAAAGATACGTATAAGTAGGCGAGCGGGAATAATGGCGTAAGGAACATATAGGTATGGGACGGAGTAATTTCCCGGCGAGGTAACAAAGTCCAAGGGAGTGACCGACCCGATATATCGAACCGCTGGACGGTAGAAAGAATGTGGTGGATAGGATTCAACTCATCTTGAGGTATTTGACGCATTCATGCCACGAGAACATTATCTAGGCAAAATCAGTTTCTTCTTGTAAGAAAAAAATAAATAAACCTCATTCATTTACACCTGAATTCCTTAATCCAGCCTTCAAACACGTCGACTATCCCAATAATTTATAATAATCTGCTAAATAAGTTATCAAGACAAAACCTCAGGGATTGATTTCCCTTTATTTCAGTAGCAATAGAGAGCGGTGCTTAATCTTCCTGAAATAGGCAAGCCGATGGGAATCGAGTTCTCATTTTTCGATGGGAAAGCATTCAGTGTATGAAAATAGTCGCACTTAAAACTAAAATAACACTTAACTTAAAATGTTCAACGCCATAATATGCCGTAGAACGTCACGACTTCGTACCACTAATCCGTCAACGAGACATGGATATAAACTCTTACGAGACTCCTTTGTAATATCCATGATGACAGGATCTCCAAACTCGTCTTCAGATCTTGGGATGTTCAGTGTTAGATCGGTTTAACTTTCACCACCAAGGTTTATCCACAAGTTCCCGCCGTCCGCCGGGCAGTAATTGGAGCTATCAGCGTCCCTCGCTCGTAAAGAGGTGAGCCGAGGTGCGGCCGCTGGTTAAGTGTTCGCAGCAAAAAAGAATAAAAGAACGTCTTGGAAAGTTACCCACTACATAACATTGATGTAGCTACCAACTCTAATACGAAAGGACAAAGTGTAAGTAAGTACAAAAAGTTTTTCTAAAAGAAGAATCTATAGCTTTTTTTATTGTACCTATAATAGCAGACATCGTTCTCTCGTAGGTTTGCAGCTGTATATGTAGCAAGTTCCCAAGTAGCAACAGGCTGTACGAGGGCTACAGCCATTAAAACTCTAATTTAAGCTGTGTAAGGGCTGAATAAGCGCTAAATGCAGCCTGCGTGCTACCTGGACCTAGACGTTCCTTTTAAGACCCGCTTTTCCATATAAAATCTATCACCAATAAAAAAAAAACCTTAAGTAACAATCCTCAGAGTATTTTTTTGTAAAACTGTGTTCAGTTGATCTGTCAAAACATTTCATATCCCACGGCCCATACCATAACTTCTCGCAAACTCACGCCATTTTGGCTATTTTTAGCGACGCCATAATTTCATATTTCCTCCGCCATTGTCCACTTGGACAGTCGCTTGACCCCGCTTCAAGCAATCTAATTTGGCCCCCTCGTTGGCCCAATATTGCCAAATGTACAGTCGGAGCCGACAACAACACTATCAAAACATGTAAGAAAGCGTTAGATTAATAAAGTTCCAGTTAATTTTTCAGCGACGCCATAAGTCACCGCCAGCGTAACGCAAAAAAATACGTTTAGCGAAATCCTTATAAATAAGTACTAACATAGATTATCGCGCATTTTAATACAACTCACTCCAATGTAGGTACAGTTAAGATAGAGAAATGAGCCGGTCAATTTATCATTTCGATAAGTTTTAAAAAGTTTACGATATTTTGGTAATACAAAATGTATACTTCTAATTTTATCTGTGAAGCAATAAGAGTTGCCTACTATTATTTGAACACATTTTGGCAATTAAAGTTCTGATATAATTCTGTATAATAAGATCTTTAGTCTTATTAATATTTAATAAAGCACGTGAAACAGGATAAGCTGAAAATCTATAACCATAAACAGAACTTACCTCGTTCACTGCTAGACATAGGTTTTTTTATACCATGTCACATTACGTATGCTCACCGCTTATGTCAATCCGCATTACCTTAAACTGTAGACCAAAAATAAATAAATTAAAAGAAACTTAAGCTGCACATCTACTTACACTATCACACATTAGTTTCGCAAACATTGGTCCACACACAGCCAACGTTGGCTGTCGGTAATATCTCTCCCCAACCTCACAAGCTATCATACGGCGACGCAGGTATGACGGAAAATCTAATTTGGCAAATTGAATTACACTGTCCAACTCCGGGACAAATGTCCGCGCCGTGTTATTGTGAGGAATGTATGATGGATCAAGAAAACTTGACAATGATGGTTATGGATCGGCCATTCTAAGTTTATGGTTAAAAATTCCCTTGGAAATACTGGGTCTTTGTCGTTGTTGATGCAGGTATTGTAAGTTTTAATCTTTTAATGGATTTCATGTTAGGAAGCAGCCAGGAGTTATCTAGGAGGGTGAACATCGTTACTTTATTTTTATCTTTTATCGCGGTCGTAAGAGTCTCTACTTGGAATCTTTATTTACCTACCTACTTTATTTATTTGTTAAAATTTTATTGCATTATCTATAAAGTCAAACAAAGTCCTTGTTTGTGTGGCATTCTTCTTTTAATCTTTGTTAGATATTTTGTCGGGTCATTAGCGTAGATGTTGGTAATTTTGTAAATCAGATGATATTGTAATACGGTTAAGTACGATGTTTTATCTCTTCGCAACCCTTAAAGAATAAAATATATAAGAAAGTATTATATGAATAAGGAGAAACATCAACAAATCCTACCATTACACCTACATTTGCAAGCCATACGAGTATAAAATAGCCATTTTTTCCCTCAGTAAAAGCTCGACAAATGCGCGCCGAAGTCAATGAGGTGCCGAAGGAAGGTAATCCGCACAAAAAGGACCGCAAGGTAAATTCATCGATAGTCAATTGGGCTACAAATCGCCCGCTACCCTTAAACGGCTTTTAGCGTGGCTGTAGGGTTGCCACCCCGGAATCGTGAGTTATATTTGCTTCATAGCTAACTTATAATGCCTCAACCAGGTTCCAATCGATACGTCTTTTTATTTAAATTTTCGATTTCTTTACTTACAAGTTTCGTTACTGGAAATAATTTGCGTATATATAATAATTTACTTGTATAAATATATTCTGGTCCGTTAGTTTGAAGTGTAGTTAGAGCAATGAGAGAAGTTTACTAAATGGAATTGCAGGTGACTTCTTTAACTTACACACATTCGATACTTGTCAAGTCTTTTATAATCGACGTTCACAATAATAATTTAGGTATCTTCAACGTAAGAGTGAATAGGCTATTACTGAACCGGCGAGCTACATCCTCGACCCCTTAGTCACTTTCCATCAGGTGATACTGAGGTCAATCGCCGGTCAGTCCGTGAATAAAAAAAAAATATAATTATATAGCAGAATCATGTTGAAATCATGTAATGCTTTATTCAACGTAACTCCCAGACAGAACATTTTGATACTTCAAGATTTTAACACGTACTCGAACACAGAACCATTCGAAAAATAACATTTATGCTTATTTAGGTTTATTAAAGCTGTGTCATCATCATCTCAGCCATAGGACGTCCACTGCTGAACATAGGCCTCCCCTTTGGACTTCCATATATACCGGTTGGAAGCGACCTGCATCCAGCGCCTTCCGGCGTTAATGCTGTGTAAGGGGTGTATAAGCGCTTATACAGCTTATGAGCTACTTGGATGTGACGCATACAAAACTCATACAAGCACAAGGCATTAATATAAGAAATGTTCAGCTATAGACGGACTGGCAGTCATCCGAAGATTAAATCACTGTTCACAGACATGGTGCCGTATCACGAGGGTCCTTACGTTTCTCAACGTATTATCCGTGAAATTGCGAAACTATTGTTTTTTTTTTATAAGTTTTCGTTTTAAAGTGCCTTTTCTTAATCACACAACCCTATCGCTCGACCGTAAAACACGCAAGGGACGTAATGCGCGCGCTACTCAGGTCGGGCTGCGGCCACTGATGGCCATTCATACGGTTCCTTCACGCTACATTGGCTCGCTCTTACACTAAAACGAAGGTACGATCTAATTTATGACGCCGACAGTTCTGCAGCTCTCAGCGGCAGATAGTGAAGCGAATGGAGATTGGTATCGAAGAAGTATTTTAAGCAGTTGTGACTGATTTTTAGACTCAGTGGTAGAGAGACAGATGTAAGCAAATTGGTGGCGTGGACTGCCCGGAACATACTGTACTTGGAACTGGTAACCGATGGAGCCGGCGTTAGTTCCGCGTTCTATAGACACTGTGTTTCCCATTCATACCTCGAACAAATCATGCGGATGACGTCAAACCACTCATAGGATGATTTCAAAAAGTATTTTCATAAACAATTACTACTTATCAATTATCACCCTCTTTAATAAAACGATATCGCCACTTGACATGAGCAGAGTAGGTACATAACATCTTTGACTGACATTGTCATTCAGTTGAACAATAAAGTGACTTCGTAATTATTTAATTATTTATTTAGATTTATACAGACATCAACCTGTGTGCAAAATTAGGTACGTCATTTTTACGTCATCCGCATGATTTGTTCGAGGTATGCCCATTAGATACCTATGAATCGCAGATTGCATCAGTACCTAATTTTCAACTTTCTGATGGTAAGTATGTTATTTACCTTACTTTTACCATTAGAAAGTAATTTATTGCACAACACCTAGTAAAAATAATAATTGCTAAACGCAAATAACACCTAAAACAATTGAACTAAACAACAGGCGATCATGTCGCTAAATCGCGTCTTTTTAAAAACTTTCTGCAGTCAGCAGCATACATAGCTCGAATGATTAAACACTAGACTCTAGACCGACACTAAGCGTCAAAATCATTCATGCACCGAAAACCGGGGTATGAATCAGTAAGTTCTATGACTCATCGTATTCTTTATTTCTTCTGAAAGTCCTATGACCAGTCAACATACTGTTTATTTCCTTTGTTTCAAACAACATTAATAGGTTATGAGCCACGGCGCCGAGCGCATTGCTAAATCAAACCGCGGCCCGTTACCCCCGAGAGTGACTTGCGGAAAATTGGAAAGCGAAACAAGGTGAAAAATATTATTAAGCGGAGCGCTCACCGGGAGTGCCGCCGCGGTCTAAATATCGCTGCCAGTATATCGGGTCATCAATCCAAACGGGTCAGTAGGGAGAACTCACAAACTATTAAGAGATTGTGAAATCTGTTCTTAGGAACCATAATATCTGGGGGCACGGTAGTGCCCCCGCCAAGACGAAAAAAAAAGAGGCGGGGCACTACCTACCTTTTCTCGAACCGTTTCGTCTCATTTTCAAACCCTCATAGTTTCGTCCCAGTTAACACCAGAGCGCCCAAATTCACAGGTTAAGATGCAGTTAGGGAACATATGAAATGTACTAAATTTCATTGATCTAGCTTTTATACTTTAGGTTTTATTGGTACCTAAAATACGTCGATTTTGCCACTCACTCACTTATGTATCAAAACCTCTGGGGTACTTCCCGATGACCTAGAAAGCTGAAATTTGGTATGTAAGCTAGGTTTAGTACACAAACAATAGAATAATTCTGAAACTTGGAACTTTTACCCCCCAACCCCTTAAACTAGGGGATGGAAGTTTGTATGAGACTTCTGCAAATTTTGATACTAGAGGTCTGAAAATTGATATAGGGACTCCTTTATTATTTATAAATAATAAAGTACATATTCTAGGATTTTAAAAAAATCACCCCCCACCCTTTAAATAAGGAGATGAAAGTTTGTATGGGTTTTCCATAATGGGCGATAAAAGTAGTATATATCGGGCTAAACGTAAGTATTTCTTATACACAATTATAACTACTTCCATATCTACACTTCGACTTCGTATCTGGGGGCACGGTAGTGCCCCCGCCAAGACGAGCAAAAAAGAAGCGGGGCACTACCTACCTTTTCTCGAACCGTTTCGTCTCATTTTCAAACCCTCATAGCTTTGTCCCAGTTAACACAAGAGCGCCCAAATTCACAGGATAAGATGCAGTTAGGGAACATATGAAATGTACTTAATTTAATTGATCTAGCTTTTATACTTTAGGTTTAATTGGTACCTAAAATACGCCGATTTTGCCACTCACTCACTGACGTATCAAAAACCTCTGGGGTACTTCCCGATGACCTAGAAAGCTGAAATTTGGTATGTAAGCTAGGTTTAGTACACAAACAATAGAATAATTCTGAAACTTGGAACTTTTACCCCCCAACCCCTTAAACTAGGGGATGGAAGTTTGTATGAGACTTCTGCAAATTTTGATACTAGAGGTCTGAAAATTGATATAGGGACTCCTTGTTATAAATAATAAAATATATATTCTAGGATTTTTAGAAAATCACCCCCCACCCTTTAAATAAGGAGATGAAAGTTTGTATGGGTTTTCCATAATGGGGGCAAAACGTAAGTATTTCTTAAATACACAATTATTACTACTTACTTAGAACGCTACGGCACATAAAAATAAAAAATAAACCTAAAAATTAAAAACTACTTTACAAAAAGAAATGAGATCCCACCAAAAAAACATTTCATGTAAAATTAGCGGCCAAGACTCACATGCTCATAACGCTTTTGCTATTATTACTACTTACTTACAGACGCTATGGCCCAAATAAATGAAAAAGACTAGGGCACCTTACAAAAATAAATGAGATCCCACCAAAAACATTTCATGTAAAAATGGCGGCCAAGACTCATATGGTCTGGCTGTAAAAAAGTTATCAGATGCCTCGAAAAGCCAAGCCCCTAAGCCCTGAGTTTACTAATCCTACACCTTGGCTTCAAAGGTATGGCTTGGCCGTTTCATAAAGTAACGTAAATAAGTCCAACGGACCGTCTGGCCCATACGATATCAAGAAGTTAAGTTTATATCTCCATGATAATATATATAAACTTAATTTCTTACCATATAGGCCGGACAGTCCATTAGACTTGTTTACGTTACTTTATGAAACGGCCAAGCCATACCTTTGAAGCCAAGGTGTAGGATTAGTAAACTCAGGGCTTAGGGGCTTGGCTTTTCGAGGCATCTGATAACTTTTTTACAGCCAGACCATATGAGTCTTGGCCGCCATTTTTACATGAAATGTTTTTGGTGGGATTTATTTTTATAATAGCTAAAGAAATAATAAATTTATTGAATTTTGTCAACTACATTAATTATTTTGTATATAAATCTCATACATCATTTCATACATAACCCGGTCAAAACCGCTGTAAAGATTGATACAATACCACATGCGATAACTTACATAATTTTAACCAGGTTAAATTCCTGGTTCTGAATGAGATTTATATAAAAAATGGAATGCAGTTTCTATTAAATCTAAAATCGACGCCATGGCTCCTAAGAACTGATTTTATCCCTATCTCTTATAGTTTTCACTTTTTCCCTACTGACCTATTTGAATTTATCATCCTGCATAAACTTGTGCAAAATTATATGATTAACCGGGAGCGTAATACTTTACACGAGGAACCTTGTTTAAAAAAAACGTGCAGACGTTTAGTCACCATGTTCAGGGCTTTAGAGCGTACATTATCTGTCAACCTGTGATAGTCACCTTATTTATTATGATGTAGTTCACTACAAGAAAGGTGGAACACTGAATCGGACGCCTTTGATGATTCTACAATGATTTGAAACGGAAAATAATAAAACTGCTTATTTTTCAAATTCTGCTCCAATTTCTTACTATTTTTGCTTAACTATATTTAATATTTATTTATAATTACAATGCAAATAATATTTGTAACCGGTTTTGTCAACATTCAACCTATAGGTACAAAATAATAGTATTAAAGGATGATATGCACTTGTATCTTTATAATTTTGTGTACCTAAATTTTGTGGTACTATCTATCAAGTGACGCTGAACAAATTTGCAGCTTTAATGTGAATAATGGACTTATTCTCTGTTTCTTAGACATCCAACTATAATAATTGATGTCTCAATATCAAGTGCCTGGAAAATATGGCTCTGAGCTGTAAGCCTAGTCGCTCACTTTACCGATTCGTCGATAGATTTATCTGTTTAGACGGATGCAATGATGCAACAGATATGTATAAAGCTAAGATCCCGCTGAGCTGGAGTTAAAATACTGGTGGTATTTTACCTGTGGTGCGGAGAGAGCGCCCGTGGGAGTTGGCCAATCACAGCGTGTTGTTTAAGACGCGGGCTTTAAATGTTAACTTTGTAAAGGACTTTGTTTTGAGAGCCGGAATTGATGGAGTTTGTGTCATTGCCAGTTAGAGAATTAATATCAATTTAATAGGAAAATATCTAACCTGTATAATTCAAACAACTGCTAAATTGAAAGTCGGGAAAAAAAGGTATGTGGAACATACAACATATTGCTCGTAGTACCTACTGATAACTCACCGACGGCTAAAGAATTCTTGAGTAGCGGCTTAGAATCGTCTTCTGGTGCGCTGCGTTTTGGCCTACCCACAACATTTAATGGAGATATCTATAAGGTAACGTGGGGTAAGAATTTTTCTAATGGGGTAATGGGGGCAGTCTTTGTCCGGTGATAGTCTAACCCGACCTTACCTTATATATATATGTATATATAGTCTGGCTAATGAAATATTACTTGAAGTTTTGGCGGGAAATTAATAAAATCTGTGGCTGGTCACACTTGGTGTAGTAGGAATTATAGTTTTGATACTAGAAATTATTTGCTATTTTCTATGCACACGTAAGGTACCCAAGGAAATAAGTTAAATATATGTTGACGTGCACTCATAGTCAGCTCACATAATTTATATCACATGCATCTGGTCTCGATGGCTTGCGACCTCAGCATCTTAAAGAATTAACATCTTCTTCAGCTGGTAGTAGTGGTGTTCGATTAGTAGACTGTCTTACGAATCTTTGCAATTTTTTGTTAAGTGGATCACTGAATCCTGCCGTATGTCCTTATTTGTATGGAGCTTCTCTATGTGCCCTATCTAAAAAAGATGGAGGTATACGACCTATTGCCATAGGTAGCACAATTAGACGTCTAACGGCCAAATTGTGTTGTAGCATGGTCAGAGAGACTATGGCCAGTTATCTTCAGCCGGTTCAAGTAGGTTTCGGGACTATCCAGGGTTGCGAGGCAGCTATACATGCCACTAGAACATTTGCACTTGGAAATGAGGATACATCGACCATTATTTTGAAAATAGATATTAAAAATGCTTTTAATAGTCTTGAGAGGGACGCTATTCTCGGGGAAGTTTTGGAGCAGGTGCCGTCGCTCTACCCATTTCTTCACCAATGTTACTCTACAGCCAGCAATTTATTTTATAACGATCAACCTATAAGTTCACAGGTTGGGGCCCAGCAAGGCGATCCTTTGGGGCCTTTAATATTTTGTTTAGCCATGCAGAAAGTTATTTTGTCGCTGGACTCACCGTTAAATGTGTGGTATTTGGATGATGGAACGATTGGAGGGAATCCACAGGTGGTATTACAGGATTTGACAAGGCTGGTTCCAGCTTTGAAGGAGATTGGCTTAGAAATAAACCCCAGCAAATGTGAGCTTTTTTGCTGCAATAATAGTGATGCTAGTGTGTTGTCCGATGTTGAGTTGGTATTACCAGGTGTTCGCCGTCTTGATAAGACAACCTTCAGTTTATTAGGCGCACCTGTTTTTCCGGATGGTGCAAGCTCGGCTCTCGAGGAGAAGAGGTTGGCTTTAGTACGGGCTCAAGAACATTTATCAAATTTATCATCTCACGTCGCACTTGTTTTATTGCGTAACTGTTTTGCGATGCCACGCATGATTTACATTTTAAGAACCTCCCCAACTTGGTTATTTGAGGATGATGTAGAGAGGCTGGATAACGCAATCAAAATGTCACTTGAGTCCATACTGAATATCCATCTCAACGAGTCACAGTGGTGTCAGGCTTCTTTGCCAGTCCGCCATGGTGGTCTAGGTATACGCCGATGTCGTGAAGTCGGTTTGGTAGCATTCTTAGCTTCAGCTCATGGGACTCTGGCTCTTGTCACTCGCATATTGCATTTGAATGGTGACAATATCCAGGTACCATTTGTCGCTGAGGCACTCACCAAATGGTCCACTGTGTGTCAAGGTAACGAACGGCCTGATAATGTCGTCAGCCAAAGGGGTTGGGATGACATTTTATGTAGGAAAGTCTACGGTGGGTTACTTGCCGACGCAACAGGCTTTAACCCTTTATTTGGCAAAGACAGAAAAAGTGTAAATTTTGTATTTTTTTATTTTTTTTGGTCTTTTAGGTATAAAATGTGATTAGAAAAAATAGTAAAAAAAATCTAGCTTTTCCAGTTTTCCTGAAAACTAATGTATACCACAGTATACAATGCCAATAGAATGAAGTGAAGTGAATGTATACTGTGATATACAATGTCAAATATGCAACAGAAAGGTAATTTTAAATAACAAAACAATTTATTTAGAAATTATTATTTTATTTTGAGCGAAAGCTCAGGAAATATTTTCGAGGGTCTTTCCCTGTCACAAAACAAAGCTTTACATTGTATTTCAGGCATTATACCGTTGTCAACTATGTCCGTTATAATTTGTATGGCAATAAAATCCACAAGTTCATGGTCGGTTAATTGAATCGATTTTCCAGTTTTTTCAACTGAGTAAATGCTAGTCTGTTCTGTTATGAAGGATAGGTATTATATCAGGAGAAAAGAATTTGTTAAAATAATCAAGGGATGAATATCGTCTGGTATGTCTTCGTAATCGCCGTCATCTTGGGGTGTTCTGTTCTAGTATAGCTCCATGTTGAAATACTGCTTTTTAAACTTTTTAATTATTTTAGCTCGCTTCGCCACTGGAGCAATTCGTTTTTTAGCCGGACTTTTCTTGTGGTTGATGGTGTGGCTCGAGGGGTAGCATTGGTTACAGATAGAAGGGACGGTAATGAAGAAATTAATGGCATATTTAAAAAGTCTGGTTCCTGTGTCGATGAACGGCACATCTTTTTAATTGTTGGGGTCAAAGGATCATTTTCTTCGGCGCCACAAGGTCCTTTTTCTATTTGTGTATTAACTCTTTCTGTGACGTCTTCACCAGAGCTACATAGTAGACTTAAGCGTTCAAGCAAAAAATCCAAGGATGGCGTTGAAGACGAGCGAGAATTCAGGGGATGAAAGGTCCCTAAATACTTGAACCTCTTTTTTATCATCGCATTTGGTATGAGGGACAATATTTCGCAGATCTATTCTTTACCACATGCTGTTAAGAAGCAAAGAAGGAAAAAAAAGCAAAAACACCCCAAAACCAAGCTGCAGTCATATTTGGCAAAGTATATCCCGGTATACATACAAATTAAGTCCGTTCTTGGCAAAGTATATCACGGTATACATACAAGTTTAGTTGCCTTAGTGCCCGTTCTTGGCAATGTATATCGTGAGATACAAACAACTTTAGGCGATTGCAGTTAGTGGCAATTAGTGTAAATCGAAATTAAAATCTGACACAATCCAATGGCAAACATTTACAATTATACCTAAACCGCATTTCGCCCCAAAACATTGCTATAAATATTTTAAAAAGTAATAAATACTTTGCGAAGCGTGTGTGCACTCCGCAGGTCCGCCAATTTGACTTTCGACTGTCGGCTAAAAATTTTATGAGTACTCAGAACTATTTTTGCCTAAATTAGGGCAAATTGTGTGACCAGTTTAAATATTAAATTTTCACTTAGATGTTTCGGAAGACTGTGTAGATTTTTTTTTTGTGAATGTATCTCACAGTATACGACGTCAAATAAAGGGTTAATTTGGCGCGTTTGAAAGCTGTTGCTAAGCCTGAATCAGGAGCGTGGCTACATGCTTTGCCTTCTCCTCAGTTGGGTACATTGCTGGACAACGACTCATTAAGAATCGCGGTTGCTCTGCGGGTTGGTTGTAAAGTATGCGAGCCACATCGTTGCATCTGCGGGGTAACAGTTGAGGAGAATGGCCACCATGGACTTAGCTGTCAGAGATGCGCGGGGCGATTTGCAAGGCATCATGCGATCAATGATTTGGTTCGTCGGGCTTTAGTGTCTGCCAATATACCTTGTACCTTGGAGCCTCCTGGGTTGAGTCGAACTGATGGCAAGAGGCCTGATGGTCTCACGTTGGTTCCTTGGCAGAAAGGTCGGTGCCTCTTGTGGGACGCAACTTGTGTGAGTACGTTTGCTCCGTCCCACTTGACTCACACCATTAGAACTGCTGGGGCGGCCGCGGAGTGTGCGGCAAGAGTGAAGCACACTAAATACAGTGCCTTGGAGCCAGCGTACGATTTTGTACCTATCGCAGTGGAGACTGATGGACCTTGGGGCTCGGAGGCCAGGGATTTTATTAAGGAATTGGGCCGCCGGCTTAGGGATAGGGGCTGTGACCCGCGCTCTGGATCGTACCTGGTGCAACAAATTTCGTTGGCCATTCAGCGTGGTAACGCCGCCAGTGTGATGGGTACGTTTGGGCCAGGTACGATTCGGGGCGTGCCTCATTAACGAAATTGACGAAGCCTGTTGTGGATCATATCATTGGTTTGTATTTGACGAAGCCTGTTGCTGATTTGTTGTTGTATCTCACCTGACGAAGCCTGCGATGCGGATCAGAACTTATTGTAATTTTTCCTTTCATGTGTCTTTTAATAAATAAATTACATTTATTTATATCACTATGTACGGTACAGTCTAGGACAAACACATATGAACACATATGTTCACACTTTCTAATTCTAAGCATATACAAGGGGAAAAATTAAATAAGACCTAGCTCAATAATACCATAATATTAATCGAACACCAAAAAACACCAAGTGCAAGATTCCACCGACACGCTCGTCGCTCATATATAGACATTTTCGGCCGAGCAAGCTATTTGCATACATTTTATATTTTTATATCAAATTACTACTGACCAGTCACTCCACAAATGTCTTCTATATATTGGTTTTCAGTAAGTAACTGTTTTACGTTCCAATATTTTGATTTTATTGATATTTTCTAGAATTTTTAATTTATCCGGTTCTTTGCACTTTTGTCCTGTGTATGAAATTCAAGTACTTATTAATAAATTCGTGTACTTAATAAAGTTATAGGTAAATGTTAGAACTAGTACATAAAGTATCAAAATATTTATAGAAGACCCACCTACAAAATTGTTTACGACATGTAAACATTGCATTTTTTCGTTATACAACGCTTCATTTCGGCTTCGCACATTGTCATAATTATTTAAAAGCTTAAATAATAGTTCGCGGACCTCACTTGATATCGTCATTGTTAATATTTTGCCATTTATTTAAAATAAATGCCTCATAAACCGCGAACAATTTGAACGAATGACATAAATTGACAACATAATTTTAGACTTTTTTTAAAGTCATAGACAATTGGTGATGCCACAAGGAAATATCTGTCAACATTATTTGGCTAGCCAGACTCTATATATATATATATTATTTTTTTTATAATTAAATTAATCAATGTAATTAAGTAGTTATAAATAAAATAATTACGTAAGTAAATTAAACTAAAAAAGGTGTAAAAAACTGTGCCCCGCGGCCCCGCGGCATGGTCCCGAAGACGCTGGCAGCATTTCCTCGCTGAATAGCAATGCTAATGCGTTGTGCGAGGAAACTGCCAGATCTTCTTTCCCCAGTAGTTTCAAACAATCTTTTAGCGAGGTCCTTATATTACTTTACTCTTTGATCTAGAGTAGCAAGCTGTTGTATGCGGATGGAGAGGATAGCGTTCTTGGGGGAGGCCTCTAATATCCGACCAGAGCGGATGATTTTTATTTAGATCTAGAATTTGTCCCTTACAAGCTCGGTAGGTAACTACATACTCGTATTAATTGGGTAGTTTCCTGGATAAAAAAAATATTATAACTAGTCCGTCAGATTATCAAAAAATGTTGAACATGTATTTTTCTTTTGCCAATTAAACAAAATATAACATAGATAAATAGTTAAATAGATAAATATCTGAAAACCTCGCATCTGCTCCCAAATCAAGCTCAAGAAGGGCTTGTGTTATGGGTAGTACACGACGATCTATATTATACTATACTTATATAGACAAATATATACTTAAATACACAGAACAACCATGACCCAAGCACAAATATTCGAGTTCACCACACAAATATTTGCCCTGGCTGGGATTCGAACCCGGGACTGCCGGCTCAGTAGGCAGGTGCTCTACAAACTGAGCCAAACGCGTCGTCAAATTGATGCGCTGTACCTACCTAAGTTAGAGAGTCGTAGCTTGTGACGTCACGCCTTGCTGTAATGTAGCACGGCGTGACGTCACACGGCCTTTACGGGATTATTATCTTTGTATTTTTTATTTAATTGGCAAAATATAAACCTCTTACTATTTTCATAATCTAACTGACGGACTGATTATAAACTAACCTATGAAGTACCCTTGGCAGCAAAATCAGTCGTACCTACACACATACACAATTTATCTTGCGGCAACACTCGTAAAGCCGGCTTTAGAACTATGTTCAGGTATAGTCAATATTCGTATTGGTCTTAATGCAGATACAGAAAACGTGAACTCTAAAAACTTTGAATACAAACAGCAGCGATAACCTCACATGAAACTATAATGCTAGCACTTAGATTCATTATCCTCAGTGGTACAGATGTACAGATGTAAGCAAATTGATTACGTGGGGTGCCCGGAACATACTGTACCTACTTGGAACTGATAACCTATAGGATCGAACATTTGTTGGATGCCGACCCCAAATAAGAAGACAAAGAATGGATGGTTTTCCCACAAGAGACTGGAGACCTAACTCGTATCGCTCGACCGTAGTAGTCTGCTAGACACGGCTAATGCTGGTAACGTTATTTAGAAGAGGCCTATGCCGAGCATTTCCGATGATGAGAGTCATTATGTAAACCGAAACCGACGCACTATATGATTCATGTTTTACTGATTCATGTCTTCAGTTTGTGAGGTGATGGATGACCGCCCTTCTTTAGTTAATTATTTGTAATGTTAATGTTTTATCTGTTGTACTATACTAGTGTCTTGTTTTGTTTCTTATATATTATGAATTTCACAGTGCCTTAGTGTCAAACTGTAATACTGTGTGATTATTTTAATAATAAATAAATACCAATAAATCTCAATAGCCCTGTTCTAGGTAGTAACATGAAAAATATGATAAGAAACATGTTTGATCATAGAGAAAGATGTCTAAAACAAACAGCATTTTTTTTTTTTTATATTCGTATGGCCAGCCTTAAAACTGAAGTGTCTACACACATACTCGTCGAAGGTGCTTGTGTTGTTTTTGTTGTAGATATAGAATACGCTCGATAAACTTTGAATATAAACCGCTGCGGTAACCTCACATGAAACTATAACGCCAGCACTTAGATTAATTGTCCTCAGTGGTACAGATGTACAGATGTAAGCAAATTGGTTTTTTCGCCGCGGTTACTTGGGGCCGGCGTCACGTGAGTTAGCTACAATTTATATGTAAATCAGCGGGGGTAGCTGTAGGCCAGGAGGTAGTCGACGACGATACCTAATCGCATTTATTTATGGCTTATTTTGTCCCACAGGCAACGTTGTAGCACACGATTAGAGAAGAATGCAGATTTTAGATTTGTAAGTTTCAGAGTCCATTCCTTGAATGTAAAACTCATTAAGTTATAAGTATATACCTATTCAGTGACTACCCCATTCAAAGGGTTTATTTACATTTTTGCATTTGACATCTGTCATTAACTTAAGCGATGTTCAAAAGTTGCTAGGGTTGATACGTCTCAGATATTTAGACTAATGTTTTATCAACCGTATCTCATAAATAGATCTACATATGTAGTTCATTATTGAAAAAATCCCTGTTTGCTTAAAAGTCCCTCGATCTGTTCCATCCATATTACCTATCCTTTTATTATTATGTATGTACGTAAGTAACATACATATTACAAGTAACTGACAACTGATTACAAGCAACTGCTGGCATGAGTTTTATCGATTCGGGGAAAAAATCAGTAAAAGTTTAACATCTTCTTATTTTCAGGGCTTCCTCAATTTATCAAAGATATTTCAGTTTCAGGATTATGTAGATAGTTATAGTGTGTTATTTTAATTGAATTGGAATTAAGAGGCCAATTCTATCACAACATTTTCGATTGTTTTTTTTTTCTAGTGTATGATTGCGGAGAGATCGGATTTTAGGTAGTCGTCAAAAATTCTAAGTTTGTGGAGATGCTTAACAACGGTTTTGGCAGATCAGCGAGTGACATAGGGCTCGAGAGGGAGTTGTATCTTATACATACAAGTAAATTATATTAGGAGTAATGTAGGATACTTTAAATCGTTTTCAGAAAACCTTTGATAAAGATGACTAAACAAACCGAAAACACAAAACAATACGAAATACTTACAGAATCATCGTTCGATATATAGTAGGTAATCATATCATAACGTACTATCAATTAGAATTTAGGCCCGTATTAATAAAAGTCTGATACGAACTCAAGTGTGTGTTCTTAAGTATGGCAAAAGAACGGTTACCTATCTGATACACAAATTTTTGTTTCCCACCCGTAACGTTTCGCCAAATTTTCATTTTTCCGAAAACCATTTCTTCAGATTACTGTTAATTTTTCAGATTAATTATAATTATAAAACAAACCTAACCTTTTAAGGTTCTTTAAAAAGATGTTTATAAAATCCTGAAAAAAAATACACTTATGGACCAATGAAAATTTGGCGAAACGGTACAGATGGGAAACAAAAATTAGTGTTTCAGATAGGTTACCCAAAAGAACATAATATGACTTGAGTCAAGTGAAACCTATTGATAGGTACGGGCCTTAGTATGAATTGGTGTTTAGAAAAATAGGGGCGTCCAGCCAGTGTGCAGCTCCTAGCCTATACATGTCGGCGGCGTCAGTCTCGGGAGACGTATCTAATTGCATTTCGCTGAGGTGAGCGCCTGAACGCCTGAGCGCCGCACACGCCGCCGTTTTGCTGGAACCTTCCAAAACAACCGATATTTAAATCCTGCATTATTATGCATGCAGTTTTTCTACGGAGAGAATTATTGCTGTTAATGTTTTTGCAGGCGCTTGGGAAAACGACTGGTTTCTCTGCCCTTCGATGTTTATACTTGAATTTGACAATACAATTATGTAGATAAGGATGGGAGCGTATATCTGGAATAAAAAAAAACTTTGTATTCGGGGAATCGGTTCTGTGGAAACATACGTCGCTTAGGTTTTATGAATTCTCACGTCACAGCACAGCATACCTATATCTTACGAAATGGATCGCACTCTACTGGTAGGTGCTTTTATAAATTATAGTTCTCCAAAATACTCCTTGTATATAAAACGATAAGAATAGAATTGATACTGCCTGGAAGTCTATGTATATGTATAGTCAGTAATTTTTCATTAAATTAAGTCATGTGAGTTTGTGAGTCTTATTTTTATATCAACGTATTGTAGTTTTAAACTAATTTATTTTTTAAAACTAACTTTTTATGTCGATTTAATCTTCTAATTACAGCATGATCTTAACTGAGGAAAAAATATTAATTTACGATTTTAAATAAATTGCACATGAAAATTATGAATTTGTAGTGTGAAAAATTCTAGCGGCCCTTACTTTCTTTTGAACAGTATAAGTATAATATATCATGTAACTATATTATGTCAAAGAATGTCCCCGGTTTAGGCACATGCCCGTCCCAGGTGACACGGGACATCTCACTATCCTTGTCTAATCTCTAATCCTCATACTCTGAACACCAACTTATATTGGTCAACCAACGTGTTCCTTATCGTATTGGCAAAAGGTGTACAATTTGCCGATACTTGGCGTTAATAGTTTGTAGGGATGTAAGCTGGGGTCAGTTTAGTAGTTTTTGCTAAAGGTTTTGTTTGTTCACATGGGGCTTACAAACCTTGCAATGCTAACCCATGTTTTTGACGTATTATGAGACAATTTTCATTTTATTCTTACATTTTGTCCTTATTTAACAATAACCAACTTAACCTATTCCAAATAAGAATATTTAACTAAATTCGAATGCTCAAGATCACGGTCCCGCGGCCGGGTACCCATGAAGCCAGCTATGTAGCTGGCGTCATGAAAATGTTCTCATTCTTATTTATATCTTAAAATACACTTTTAGGACTACGTATAAGGTGCGCCTTAATTATTATGATAGGTACAAATTAAGTTCATATTACTGTAGTAAGTGTCCTTTCTGAAAAAAATATTGACTGTTGAGTTTCTTTCGGCGTTTCTTCTCAGAAGTGGTCTTCTCTGGTGAAATGCCTGTAAACTCAAACATGTAAACGTCAGAGTCATGCCCTTGTGGGCTACTTGTAGGATAAAGTTCATTATTTCAATGTCTTGTCTGTTACTGTAGTAAATTTTCAAAGTAAAATTAGGTAAATTGATAAATAATTTGTGTAAAAGCCGGTTAACTTATTATTTATTATCGACTAAATTCAGTACATCATTAAGCTTAAACAAAGTGATAGATGTCGTTGTCACGGCGCTCGTCCTTGTCGTCCAGCAACTGCACGCGCATGTGCGTGGACAGCGGCCCGTCCTGCCGACGCGAGTACGCGCGCACGCGCACCTCGTAGATCACGCCCAGCTTGATGTCGGGGACTCGAGCCTTGGAGGCCAGGGGGCCCTCCACCACAATCTCCTTGGCGTCCTCTTCTGGAGGAGTCATGGCGTCGCCGATCTAAAAATAAAGGAGTAATTTAATTTTGCAACCAATGAATGTGTGTGGATTATTATAGAAACTAAAAAAAATGTGTGTGGATTACTATTAGAAACTAAAAAAATTATCTTAGCCGTCTTAGTACCTTATTCTTGTAAACCTTAATAATAACTAAATAAACATCTTCATTTCCATTTTCATTCCAGTTATAGTAGTTTAAGCAACTGCTACATAATGAGAGACCTTAGAACACGAGTGTGGTTTCATGAAACTCGCCTTCGGCTCGTTAATAGGATCATACGAGTGTTTAAAGACCTAATTATGTACAGTTGCATACACAACTTTTTCTACAGATAATATATTCATCATTACTATCAAAGATTTTCTTTTATGAACATATGAAACACTCAGTCCTGCCAGTCCGTCGGCGGAGCAGAGGAATAAATGAGGTGGGGCGAGGTCACCGTAACAGTATCCAAATATTAAAATAAACAAGTATATAAATATGGTCACCACGCAGGGGCTATGGTACTGTTATGAAATTACACCTCTGATTTTAGTCGCTGCCAAGTAATGTAGGTCCTTACTTATAATAATTATCTGAAATTGTTATATTTAACAAGATGGGTGTAGATAAAAAAATATAATATGATTAAATGAGTCTAAATTAACGTCTACGTCCGAAATGTTGAATTAAAAGACCAATATAACTTTCAACAAACATAATAGATTCGTGTAGATTGAAATTAAGACAATTTTGTATTTCACGGAAACTTCAAAATTGTAATTTCACACCCGTAAAGATTAGCGTCCGTAATAATGGAATTTGTTACCAATTACAGTTTGTGATGTATTGAATTTCCTTGACAGACAGAGAATTTGTTGAATGTTGGTCCATGGCGATCCGGTTTATGATGTATTGTCAATAACAGTGCCTCACTCTCAGTGGTCGTCTTAGGTAATCCCCCATCCTATTTTTCTTCCTTTTAATATGAAAAGTGTTTACAGAGAACAGATAAGAACTTACTTCAGCTTCTGTGATTTCTTCTACGAATTTCTTTTCTCCATTTTCCAGGATGTGTTTGTAGGTTTTGACAGACGGCAGTTCCCATACTTTCACCTAGAAAGGAAATATCAGGAATCATAATAACTGCTGCACTGTGGGGTAAACATAAGCTTGCATCTAATTCTAATCATATAAGTTGGTCTAAGATTATTAAGCTAATTAGATCAGTGATCATCACGTATGTGGGTCATCATCCATTCAAAAAACAAAAGTCGCTCCGGTGGTCAAAAAGTTAAGAGCTTGTATGAATCCAGGTTATATTGCTATTATATCGGATTGTAGAATAGGGAACATTTTTTATTCTCCTGCGAGTTTCATCAGAAAATTAGGCTCTGGAATCCTTAATTTGAACATAATTATGTTCACCGGAAAAACTTCCTAAATCTGACAATGACCCAGTTTAGTCATTTAAGACAGTGATCGTTTTTTTGAATATTTTTTTCCCGAGTAAATTGATGTGAAGAATATCTTTCAATCTATGACTAGACATTTAGGGAATTGGACCTAGGTGACCGAATCCCTATACACGATGTAATTATCCAGAAAACTATACTTCCATGGGCAAATGTATGACTCACTCAATTATGGTTTAGATTACCTTCGCGTCCGTCGCATAATACTATAAAATATGATATAATAGAAAATAATACTCTTTATTGCACATCTCAATAAGAAATGAATACAAACAAACACAGATTACACGTGAAATTAAATAGAGGTGAAACAACAGGCGGTCATATCGCCTACTTATTGTCTACTATGTTAAATGTGTTTAACGGCTTTTAATCGTGATCCTGTTTAAATGTCTCATAGGCGTTTTTTTTATTAAAGGACTAGGCGTATGTAGTAGCACGTACCTAGTAGTAGCATGTAGTTAAGTTTAACGCCTATGCTGTGAATGATATTATGTATGTTTTGGATTCCTCATTGTGCGATAAACAAAACAGTTGACTCGCGCTCCGGTTCATGATTTGTGGTCTCTTTTACTCGTTTGATTTGACCCCGTGTGCAAATGAGATACAATGAGGAACAACGCTATTCAGATCTTGATTGATAGTATGAAGCTTGACTCGTAGATTCATTCAAATACAAAAAATATTATTTGAATATACAGTTAGTTATACCAGTCTCAAAACTGAAGTTATGATAAAGTTAGGTACATGAAATAACTGGGAACGATCCAACAATGTTGACGATCAATAAGTAACTACTTAATCATTATTTCAATAACTAACGGATGATATTCCACCATGAAAAAAAATAACGAACGATAATAAAAGCGGGCGTAAGTATATATTATGTTTCCTATAGGTGAACAAACTATACCTCATATCTGTAACCGGGTCTTTTGGATCAGCGCTTTTTATCGGCCTCCAATCGACCTGCACCACCAGCGGGTCCAGGTCTCGGCAGAATACCCCTCTGGATAGTCATACCTTACAAACAAGAATATCCCTCTTGATAGTCATACCTTACAAACAATAACAGCGTCCTTCAGATCAGCACTCTCCACCAGCCCCCACTCCCCCTGCTGCGCTAACGGGTCTAGGGCCGTCAGCACCAGGGATCCAGGACTCGGCAGAGCATCCTTCTGAACAGTCGTACCTTTTATCCAATGACCAGGTCATTCGGATCAGCGCTCTGCACCGGCCCCCAATCCACCTGTAGCGCTGGCGGGTTCAGCGAGTGAGCACCGGGAGATCTTGTCTTGACATTGCATCCTTCTGAATAGCCATACCTTGTATCCAATGACCGGGTCCTTCGGATCAGCGCTGTGCACCGGCCCCCACTCCACCTGCAGTGCCGGCGGGTCCAGGGCCGTCAGCACCAGGAGATCAGGTCTCGGCAGAGCATCCTTCTCTTTCTGAATAGCCAAGCCATGGCATGTGGCCACGAACAACAAAAGTAGGTACTTCATTGTTAAAGTGGTATTTGATACTAGGAGCTTGGTATCGTGTGGTCAGGTCGACGGTCGAGTCGTGAATGGCGAATGACAGACGTATGTTTATAAATAAACCGGCTGCAGTGTTTGATAAGTGGATAAGCACCATATGCGTCGTTAAGGCTGGTTCAGACTGTGGTATTTGCTAGAGCAAAAGATTATTTTTTAGTTCTCCACTACCCTAAGGTTGTCTGGAAGAGATCGCTCTTTAGCGATAAGACCGCCTGTTGTTTACCTCTAATTGTAATTTCTTGCATTGTATTTCTCTTGTATATTTTATGAGGTGTGCAATAAAGAGTACTTGTATTGTATTGTATTGTATTATTTGATTAGAATCAATCGTAAATACACGAATGTTTTCGCTGTTTCGAAGCTCCGAGCGTTTTGCTGTAACTGCGATGAAACTAAGATATACTTAGGGAGTGCCTTTCAGATTCATAAATAGTCAACTTTAATAGTAATCCGGGTGTTAAGTTTAAAGTTATAATCGTCTTTAATATCTTCCTCTCCTCCATTAAGTTTTTAAGTTCCTCCAATGGCATTAATAATGTTGGGATGTTTCAATTTCAAAATTGAACTTACTTAGATTAGATTCGGAAGGATTTTCTTGGATCAACTTCTTTATTATATACATTCTGATTTATTTTCCTGTAGGATTTAGAAAAATAAGTGTAAGTGGTTTGAAATACATTCTGTTTGACATTTTCATTTTTTACTTTTGCTTTAAATTTCATCCACAACGTGGACATAAATTAAAACTCCCCCACAGTTTGTATTTATCGGGATATAATATGTAATGGAATTTATTGATGATTGTAATAATGAATCTAATCAAATGACGCCAACCAGTGTATACTATGCCTTGCAACAGTTGCCTACGTATTACGTATGTGGTTAATACTACGAACTAGGTCTATCGTACTCGTTCAAGTCGTATGTTTTCCAACCGCCTAAACCTAGACAGATAAAAGAAAACAAAATATGAAAGTGAAAGCAAAACCAATAAAAATAATTAAATGATGTTTTATTTATCTGATTCATATATATGTGCACATAGGTAGAAGTAAGTAAATTTGGCTTAGCTAACCATATTCGAGCCCATAATAGACGAAGTCCATAGTTTCTAGCAAAGGGTTGGCGTAATAAACATATATTCTATTCTATTCTAATAGAAATCGATAAGGAAAATTATAGAAGTTTCTTTTTTAACAACAGCTATAAGTTTTTTTTTATAATAGCGCCAATCTGTATAGGAAAATCGCAACCAACCGACCGATTGCGACCGGTTTAAGTTCAAAACGTCCCACACTCACTTCCAGCCACACAAACTCAGCAGCTTCATCAACTTTCCCGAATACCATCATCCTTTACATTAAAATGTCCTGTGTTCAGGTACGTGGAACTGGGATTCCGTGTAGCACGGTTTGTCCACTGTTCATATCAGTTAATCATCGCAGGATGCGCCAGTTAGCGGCCGGCCTCTCGCTGGGTTTCCACGATCATCAAATTCAATGGGTATTTGATTAGTGGGATGAGTACTCGTACTTACGTGTTTTGTGTTGTATTTGTTGCTATGTTTTTCTTTTGTTCTTCATTCTAATATGATAATGACTCAAACAAAACAAAGTTCAAACATATATTGTTTCGCTTTGCCGTTACACCGTTTTATGCTAAAATGTACCAGAGCATCATAATCGAGCAGAAACTCACTTCAGGGCTAAACGAAAGACTCAGCCAATATAGAGCTACGAGTATTTGCCTATATGCCTTCTTCAAATTCGTCAATGCCTGCCAGCACAATTTTTTTTATTTACTATCGTTTTCAGGGTTCCGTACCCAAAGGCTAAAAACGGGACCCTATTACTGAGACTTCGCTGTCCGTCCGTCCGTCCGTCTGTCACCAGGCTATTATCTCAAGAACGGTGATAGCTAGACAGTTGAAATTTTCACAGATGATGTATTTCTATTGCCGCTATAACAACAAATACTAAAAATAAAATAAAATAAATATCTAAGGGGGGCTCCCATACAACAAACAGGATTGGTTGCGTTAACTTTGCCCGCGCCGCCCGGCAGCCCCGCGCTCTCGCCTGTTGTTGATAACGTAATAGTCGAATTGCTTATCGGTTCGCGGTATAAACATCTCATCAGCGCGGCGTACATCCCTCCACAGCAACCGGCCGCGACTTACGAAAGTCACTTTAACCAACTTCGTGCGTTGCTATCGCAGGATGGTATTGGGAGTTACTTCATAGTCGGTGACTACAATTACTCGTCACTAGAATGGAAAGAGTGTGGGGATCACTCAACGATAAATACAACCCACTTAATATCGTCTAAAGAAAATAGTCTTGTTCATTTCATGTCTTTTTTTAGTCTCATACAGTATAATATTTATTTAAATTTACGAGGTAAAATTCTAGATTTATTTCTTACTAATATTACCGATTGCACCTGTTCATTAGCTCCCGTTCCCCTCGTTCCCCCGGACACTCACCACCCTCCTTTCTATTTAACTGTACCGTTTCAAAATAATCTTGATAAAACCATATTTCCAAAGTCACAATATAAACACTGCTTTGACAAAGCTAACTATTGTGAAATTAATAAAGATATTGAACAAATTGCATGGTCCGAGTACCTCAGTGACCTGCCAGCTGAACAAGCAGTGTCTTTATTTTATGAACGAATATACACTATAATAAAACAGCGTGTCCCATATAAAAAAACACATTCCAAGAATTTTCCCTGTTGGTTCTCACCAGCACTAGTCCACATATTTAATGAAAAAAATCGAGCTTGGGTAAAGTGGAAAAAGTATCAAAATCTAATAGACTATGAGGAATTCTCGATATTAAGAAGTCGCTTTAAAACGGAATCTAGCAAATGTTACAGGAAATACTTAGACAGAGTTGAAAATAGTATACGCGACAACATAAAATATTTTTGGAGTTATGTTAGTAACCGGAGCCATTCATCTGAAATACCTAATAATATATCATATAACAACATAACTTCCAATAACCCAATAGAGATTTGTAATATGTTCTCTGAATTTTTTCAATCAGTTTATGAACCTTCCGCAATATCCGACGATTTTGAATTCGACGGCTGTGACTTAACTTCTAATATTAACTTACATACTTTGCACGTATCGGAAAATGACATCTCGATAGAATTACGTCAACTTGATTTAAATAAAGGTCAAGGCCCCGACAATATTCCACCTACATTTCTCAAAAATACCTTCGATACTATAGCTGTACCACTTGCAATTTTATATAATAGATGCCCTGAAAGAAGGAGTTTTTCCCTCTGTATGGAAAACTGCAAAAATAGTTCCTGTGCACAAAGCCGGATCTAAGCAAAAAGTCGAGAATTACCGACCGATATCAATTCTATCCACTCTGTCCAAGGTATTCGAGAAGTTAGTGCATACACTGATATACCCTCATCTACATAGTCAAATAACTTCACATCAACACGGATTCGTACAGCATCGATCAACATCTACAAATCTTCTTGTCTATACTACTTACTTATTTGAAAGCATGGATAATAACAAGCAAGTAGACAGTGTATACACTGATTTCCGGAAGGCCTTCGACAGAGTGGATCACAAAATCTTATTGCAAAAACTTGCTTTCAATGGTATACGGGGAAACCTCTGGCGATGGTTTAAGTCCTACATTATAAATCGCACGCAAAAAGTTGCAATTAGGAGCTGCGAATCTTTTCCTTTCACTGTTAGTTCCGGAGTACCACAAGGGTCCATTTTGGGTCCTCTACTATTTACAATCTTTATTAATGATATTAGTAACTGTTTTCACTTTTGTAATATCCTACTTTATGCAGATGACTTAAAAATATACCATACAATAAGTAACGACAATGAATGTAACCAATTTCAACAGGACTTAGACCGCTTCACAAATTACTGTTCTGCTAATAAACTTAAATTAAATTTAGACAAATGTAAACTAATTAAATTTACTAAAAAAAGAAATACACTGAATAACTCCTATTACCTTTGTAATGCTAAACTAGACATAGTTCAGTCGATAAGGGATCTTGGTATAATACTGGATTCTAAGTTACATCTCGACCTTCATGTTAGTTCCATAATTAGTAAAGCATTCAAAATGTACGGATTTGTCATGCGCTCAAGCACTGAATTTCGTAACCCAAAAACGTATTTACACATGTTTAAATCGTTGATACGCTCTCAATTGGAACATGCCGTGTCGGTTTGGAATCCTTATTATAAAAAGTATTCCGATGCTCTTGAATCTGTACAGAGGAAGTTTCTTAACACTATGCATTATCGATGTTACCATGCTAGATTGTCGTACTCGCAGCTGTTAAGCAAATATGGACTATTAGACCTAAGTTCTAGGCGCTCACTACTCGAGGCCATGGTTCTGCATGGTCTTTGTAATAACCATTTCGACTGCATTGCTCTTAACAACAAGCTAAGTTTTAAGGTCCCTCAACGTAAACAACGCTCAGCGCGCCCACACCGGCTGTTTGTGACCGGCCGCTGCCGCACGAACGCCGGTGCGCGCGCGCCTCTGCACAGACTAGTTGATACATACAACACTCGCTTTAATCATATAGATATCTTTGGTCACAGTATAAGCAAGTATAAAAAACTTATTATGGTTGCACTTTCTCACAATGAATAAACGTGTAAGTACATTTCCAATTCATTCAATTAAATGTCGTAGATCAAGATATCTGTACGGTTGAACATTATTATATAATTGAATGAATCGGTGATGTGATGCTAATTGTAATTGTAACCTACCTTTAGGTCACTTTGTATTATTGTAAGAACCTAGTGCGATATATGTATTGTGTGTGTGTGTGTGTGTGTGTGTATATTTATTTATTTATTTATTCAAATTAGTTACACAGCATTACAGTGATTAAACTAAGTATATAGACACACATGTGTATTGTGTAAGTATGCATATGTGCACGCACCTATCAATATGTGTGCGTATGTATATGTATATATATGTTTATATTGTGTGTGCTCTTGTGTAGTGCACACTGGTCGTCGATCGCTAAGAACGATTAAATTGTAATATTAATAAGTGGTGAACGGTGTTGGTCACACATATATTTAAAAACTGTTTTAAAACGCTTAGGTATAACGCAATTGTGATGACTGTTTGTTTACCCAAATAAATGAAAAAAAAAAAAAAAAAACTTTGCACCTCATTTGTATGGAGCGCTATACATACCAGGTGCAAACTTAACTTAACCACTTAAGGAGGGAAAGTGTTTGTGCGGAACCCTCGGTGCGCGAGTCAGACTCGCACTTGACCGGTTTTTTTATTAATTAGGTGCCCAAATAATGACCGTAACACGCATACTGTTTACTATCAAATCAAATTAGAATGACTTGAAAATTATATAAAACTTCATCCTATCAGCTGAAAGACGTCCACAGCTGGACAAAGGCTTCCCCAAAGTTCTCCACAACGATCGATCTTGCGCCGCCCTCATCCAATTTTTACCCGCGATCTTAACCAGGTCGTCGGTCCCTTGCCAACGCTGCGTCTTCCGGTCCGCGGTTGCCACTCAAGAACCTTTCTGCCCCAACGGCCATCGATTCTACGAGCAATGTGCCCCGCCCACTGCCTCTTAAGTTTGGCGACTGTCTGAGCTATATCCACAACCTTGGTTCTCTTGCGTATCTCATCATTTCGGATTCGATCCCACAAGGAAAGTCCGAGCATAGCTGGCTCTATTCGTATAAAACACTTAAATCATAAGTACCTCATAGCTATCTATCTATACGATCAAATCAATTACCTATTCCACCCGTCTATCAAACCGTTTCTTATTAGCACCAAACTGGCCGAAGGAATTTAAATAAAAAACACATCTCATGAAAGCCGTTAAGCCGGCGACACACGCCCGCCCGCCGTAAGGCGCCGGCACACGATCAAATAAACAGGATTGCAACACCTCCCAATAAAAATTCCTCCAAATCAATACGTTTTTTACGCCTTCCGTATTGTATTTTATTTTGCCGTGCTTCGTATTAAAGGAACATGGATTGTCGCGTTTTGTAGTGCGATTGGATGGTTTTGATCGTAGTTTTGGAACTATTTTTATATTTAGAAGTCTATAGAAGTACATACAAGAAGACACAATACATGTGTGCGCTTTAAATCAAGCTTCACTTAACACACATAGCTGGGCCATTTTTTCTAAAGTTGTACACTGATAAAAATTGAATTGAATGAGCTCGTGATTCTGAGTAGAAAATACCCAAAATATCGAAAATTAAAAAAAGTGGGGTGTACAACTTTAGAAAAAATGGCCCAGCTACGTGATTATTAAATTTTATTACTCTATGTCACATTTTATTTACAAACAGTCACAAAGGTCATCATTTTTGTAAATATTGACACAAAGGTAAATTATGAAATTTTAAATAATATCCACTGCAATGTAGGGCTCAATTCTGCAACAAAAAAATGTGTTATCTTACGTTATTTAAAAATTTGTTTACAATGGCAGTCATGCATGATTTACGGATATCCAAGATTAAAGTGCAATAGTTGTACATTTGACCTACTTAAATAAAACCGTAATAATGAAAACAAAATGATTCACCTATAATACGTGATAATTAATTTAGTTGCCCAATTTATGTTGATAAAATGGTGTCAATGTTGTAATAGAGCGCATTATCGATAACATTCGCTAAAAATAAACAACTTGAAAACATTAGGTACGTAATTACACAATGCATTGTTCTTATCAGCTGAAATATTTGCCTTTTGACTTTAATTTAATAGACTAGATATTAAGGATTTCATTCTGATAAAACACCGTGCCTAATAAAAACGCACAACATAGTAACAATCGAATATTTACTAAGTCTAAGTAAGATATACGTTCATGTCCTGTCTACAGTAGCGCTATGATTATTGGCCTTAAATGCAATAGTAGCAGTTCATTGTATAATTTGCAATGACGACTTTGGATCCAAATGTTAGTGGGTCTCAGATGTCCAAGTGTGACTAAGTACGGTTAGAGTGGTATTAAAGTAAAAAATAATCGGTTTGAATTATCAAGGAGTGGTGAAATTGCTCTGCATTGTAGCTTTTTAAGCGTGACGTCATCCCTAAGTCCGAGTACCAAAATTTATATCTCTCTAAATCTTTCTATCATTATCATTAGCCACAGACGCGCACTGCTGACCCAACTCCCTTACATGATAAGCACATCCCAAATTTATATAGGTATTTCATTGAAACTAAAAATATAATTATAACGGTATACAGCGGGCCTAATCCAGGCTGAAACTGGCTGAAATTTGACGATGCGATTGGCGCAGTTTATAGAGCACCTGCCTACTGAGCCGGCGGACCGGGTTCGAATCCCGGCCAGGGCAAATATTTGTATGATGAACTCGAATATTTGTGCCAGGGTTATGGATGTTATTTGTATTTTAAGTATGTATTTATCTATATAAAGTATGTTTATCGTCGTCTAGGACCCATAACACAAGCCTACTAGAGCTTACTGTTGAACTGATTATGATAGTAAATCTACTAAACAAGTTATAACCTCGTATAAAAAAATGTTAATAGATAGCCTTCCCGATTAGTAAGTATATAATTGAATATTGCAAATTTGTCAACATACTATATTTTCCTCTACTTAGGTTCGATATAATCTTAAAAAATTAAGATTAGAGTCTAAGTTGTAATTTAATGTCCGTTTATTGAAATAAACAGTAAACATTTTTTTTTTAAACTAGATTGATTTGTGTGATGTTGTTCGATATTTAGCCTATTAGAGCTTACTGTTGAACTAGATTGATTTGTGTGAGGTTGTTCGATATTTATTATATATTTATTTATCGTAAATGACTTTCACTACAAGCACCAAGAACCCGGGCACTACACGCCCCACAGCACACGGCGGTATCTTGCAATTTGCATGTGTGCGATTGACGCTAAATGCCGCCCTCGTTTGAACACTTACTATTTATTGGCACGTACACGATCGGCAAAAATTCCAATAAACGTCCCATCCTGCTGGAATTTGGATGGGAAAAGAATAATGTTTAATTTGTCCGGGCGATTTATGCTGGAATTAGGTGCTTTGTGTTTGTTTGTGTTAGTTGCGTTTAGATCGGTTGTCTTTGATAAAAAGTGCTGTTGGGATTCCTGTCGATAAACGGAATAGGTACCTTTTTTTAAGTTAATCGAAAGAGTTTTTAAGATAGATATTGTTTTACTTGATTTTTCCCGCAGCGTTGTCTTCGGACATAATATTTATTTTGTTATCGTTTTTTCTTGCACCAGATTTCAGTGGAATTTGACGAGTAGAGTCCATTTCTCAATTTGTCCAGTTTGGTATCCAGAGCTTCTATTGAATTACAAAAATTTCATACCGGAATATGACATCTCGATAAATTGTAATTTTATTACAAAATTGGCCCGTATTATAGTTTGTTTATAACCTTCGTGACCCATAATCTCTCTCTTCGCCTAGCCTTATCCCATCATTTGGGGTCGGCTCTCCTAGTCATTCTTCGCCAGGACGCTCTGTTCTGGGTCGTCTCAGATGTAACATTTGCATCCTTCATATCTCTTTTTATCGTGGCTATCCATGTGAGGCGGGGTCTTCCTCGCTTTTTGGGCGCCGGAAACAATTCTAGTACTCGTCGGGTCATGTGCTCCGGTGGGCGACGCATTACATGCCCGTACCATCTGAGTCGACCTTCCACTAGCTTTTCTTGAATTGGTTTAACCCGGAAGCTTCCGCGTACGTAGGTATTTCGGATGCGATCTAGCAGCGTGACGCCTCCTCCCGCCCAGCGCAACATCCTCATTTCAGCGGCATGTAGTCTATCCTCTTGTTGTTTTTTGAGGGGCCAGCACTTGGCGCCGTATGTAAGAGCTGGTCGAACAGCGGTTTTATAGACTTTGCCTTTAATGTGTACGGGCATTCTCTTGTCACACAATACTCCTGTTAGCTCTTTCCATTTCACCCATCCTGTGTTAATTCGCTGGGTTATGTCGGTGTCGATTGTTGCATCTGTGGAGATGACTGAGCCTAGGTATTTAAAGCAGTCAACCCTATTTAGGGGTGTGCCTTCGAGATTGATGGTGTTACTGTTAGTTGTGCCGCTGAAATTACAGTGTACATATTCAGTCTTTTGTTTGCTGATTCGCAGGCCGGCTTCCTCCAGCGCGGTTCTCCATTGCTCCAATATTTGCTGTAGATCTTCCGCATTTTCGATGATGAGCGCTATATCGTCAGCGTAGAGCAGATCCCAGGGAGGTGGCCGTTGCAGTTTCGCGGTTAGATGGTTCATTACTAGGTTAAACAGCAGAGGACTCAGCGCTGAGCCCTGGTGCACACCAACCCTAACTTCGAATTCATCACTGACACCGGCCGGGCAGCGTACTCTTGTTGTCACGTCCTTGTACACTTCGTGACCCATAATCTTTATTCGGAATTTAACAAAGTAGCCTATATCTCTAGGTATGCCATTATTGTGTCAATCTGTTGCTATTGATACAAATAAAGAAATTGTGGTGTGTATTTACATGTTTCATAAATTTATAATCTTTTGCTTTGTTCTTGCGTGAAAGAAAGAAAATACGAAAAAAATTACCAGTGGCCTCCTTTTCCTTTTGGCCTACAAAATTCTCGTCAAAACTTTATAATAATTTTTGAAGTTACCTAACCCTTAATTGAAGATGGTATTGAAAATAATATCGCATTTTATTTCGGAAATGACTTAAATAACAAATTTAATCCATGTCAATTTTGCATTGGAGAATCAGAGAGATGAATTGACTTCGAGTTGATTTTCGACGTGTGTCATTTCATTTCAATGTTCAGTGGCATCGTATTTCATACTTCATACACCTAAGGGCTAATTAAGTACAGTTATTTGCACAGGAATGAAAGGTAAGACTCGTCCAAAAGGCTGTCATGGTGAATCCTTATTAATTATACGACTACATCATTAAACAAAACCAAACATTCTTAAACAACCTCAACAAACGCAGTTGGAGAAAATTTAACTGAAAATTCAAAATTCAAATTGCTTAGCAACGAATAAAGCGGGGCGGTAAGGGCGTGTTTACACTAAACAAGCGAAAAGGTACGGATTTGTGCGATGTAAATCAAACTGGATGTTTTATTAAACATTCGGATGTTCAAATTAAGTGGCGGTGGGTAGGGTTGTGTAGAGAAGACTTTTAATGTAGTATTTTTGGATTTGCTATGATTTTCCTTAGGTATTTTGCAACTAATTTCATAACATCGAAATATATTACGGTTGAAAAAAGAAATAATTTAACAATATAGGTACATATTTAGTTTAAATTGTCTATTTTCTATTCATTTTTTATCTCTTTTTGTCATACATGCGTCATACCTTTCTTCATAGGCAAAGACACAAATGACTCACCAGTTACAAAACCGACGTGGTATTCAATTTAATGTTAGTGTTACTAATAATAAACAGAGATGGCGCATAGTCCATTTCCTCTATGAATAATATTTATGAAAAATACATAAATTAACCAACGTTATTTGAACGTGGTCTATGGTTACGTCCGAAACGTCGAGTATGTAATTAAATACATTTTTGTAAGGGTAAATCGAGTAATTCTAAATTAATCAGTTTCTTCTATTCCAGAACCATATAGAAGTGATGATGAGGTCTCAAATTGAGATTTGATTGAGATCTTTCGCATGACAAATTGAGAGTCTCAAAAAAAGGTAAAGCCTCCTCCACATTTACCCAGCTCCAAGATTCACCTCTTGCCCCGCGATATTTACACGGTACTTTCAAGCGTCTTGGAATTATACTTGTTCCGTGTACTTCTTCCTTCCTGGGAGTACGAGTACATTCCAGCAGTCTTCGTTACTCTTATACTAATATAAATAGAAGTTATTTTGCTTGGTTTCGGTGCGATTTGTTGTGGTTTTTCAGGTTTTATGTGTAGTTAATTAAAGTAGCAACGTGTGCTGAATTCATTATGATGATTATGTTTATTTTTTAACGTGTGTTACTTGGAGAGGTAGCGTTTGGTTTATTTCGGATATATGTCAGAATATAGGGGTTGGGAATACGTACTGTCATACCATCAGTGTTATAATCATAATTATGTTTATATTTACCTCTGCTAGTTTGTAGTTTTTTTTACGGGAAGGATGAACATACAAAGACTGTCTAGTTGTTTAATTTAAGATTTGTTGGTGTGAAATAAAGTATTGCTGTATTGTATTGTATACTATCTAGAGTACAAATTAATTTAAGGCGATAAGACGATGTGTATTGATTTTTTTAGGAAGTGTGCAATAAATATACGTTGACTTTGCTTCGTTTACACTACCAAAAACTTTTGATCTTAGGAAATATTTTTATATTTTGGTGAGTAGATACTTAAATCTCGTTACAACCTATCATGAATAATAATTTCGATGAATGGACTATTCAACTGAAGATAAATTAGAATCTGAGATCAGAAACATTATAAAAGTACGTCTGAAACTTTATCATTACTTGATCCCGTTGCATAAAACCGTCCACCTTCAAGATGTTAATGAACTAAATGCAGCGTCTCCCTCACTACCACGCTGGTTGTATAAAGTCGTCTCTCTCGACGACTGTCACCGGCGCTGTGACGTGAAATTAATTAGGGGAGCCTCGGGTATAATGGACCGTTGTGATTTTTAGGGGTCCGTAAAATTACCTACCAATTTTTATTTTTTATATATTTATTTATTATCTGTTTTCGAAGAAAAACTACATCTAATAAAATGGCCCACCATTAGTTGCTCGTTAGATAGTTTGTAAATTTTGGGGTAGGTATAAAAAAAATGTATTTGGTTGAATATGCAAAAATATCTTAGTACTCAGTTACTACTCACAGCATAGAAAATATGTGGCTTAAATAAAATGAAATGTATTTAACATAACAATATTATTAACAAAACATTGTTTCTTTCATAACACAAAGAAAACTTCAAGACAAAAAGAAAATTTCAGGCATTCAACCAGTGAGCCCGATGTTATGAGTTTTTTTGATTAGCCTATTTATCTGACCCACTGCTGGACAAAGGCCTCTTTTTTTTCTCCACTTGACCCTTTTATCGTTTCGACTTTATCACGACCAAAAAGTTCCATTTGGAAACCGTCAATGTCACTTATATTATTATAGGGAAAGAACAAATCCATACTCTTTCATTTCAAATGTTTAAACATCCTAGTATTCAAGGTTTTTTTTATCCGGAACCCTTTATCATTTAAAAAGTAACGCTGGCGTAGTTTTAATGAAATCTATTTGGTTCCGTTCATTTGTTTCCAGCGACACGACGCCGGGTGATCACGCCGGAGGTGAACCTGTTTACCTGGCTTCCTCTCGCTTTTCAAAAATATTTCGCAATTTTTGCATAGTTTTTATTAAAGTAAACCGCACATTGCTTGAATATTCAAAAGACGAGTTTGTCACAAACGGAAATAAATACAAATACTCAAGCGTCAAGGAAAAGAAAAAACAATATGAAAAATTGCCATTTATCACTTGGTTTGTAAATATTAATTAGAACGCCTGGATATATAACTTTGTCCATGACTGTATCTACATACGGACAAAATTATATGATACTCGTACTCATACTCATTTATTTATAAAATGATTTTCAATTTTACATGTCACACATTATATTAAAATTATAAAATATGAAAATTATATTAGGTTACATATACCTATTCCATTAAATTATCAAATTAAATAATGTTATAATATGAGACGAAAAAAAGTGGGTCTTGGCCTCGGAAACTAGTTAACGCCACACTGAACGTTTCTTAACCAGTTCCAGGCATTGAAATCGAAATCCTAATCCTAATCCATCATAAATTGTGAATGGCCAGAACGTTTAAATATAGACTGAAATATTCAACTCTTTCCCGCCAAGATCGTTTATTTCCTTTCAAGATCTAAAACCATCAGCTCGAACAATCCATCATCACTTAACTCGTGGTTAAACGTGTCCAAACTACGAATTTATTAAACCCCGAGTTTGTTGCTTTACCGTCAAAGCGATGACGTGGAATCATTTTTCTAAACCCTGTTAACAAAAAAAAACTTTACGCATCGCAAACCCGTCCGTCCTATTCAACAAAGTCCAATTTTTCTCCCTAGAGCGGCGTAACCAAACTTTGTCGCGTCTTGTTTTTTTTAAGCGAAAGTGATTTTGATGGCTTCTGTCATAATGGCTATTAATTTTGTTTGTAGAACATCTTTCATGAAAAACGGCGCTGTACGCGCATAATTTTTCAATTTAAAATTTCTTTTTTTTAATGGATATTTATGATCGTGTGTAGTGCTAAGTGCGAGGTGGCAAATTTCAAATTGTCTGTAAAGTTTAACGTTTTTGGCGTATTTTTATACAAATTTGACAGTATACTAAAACAAATTGTCAAATGGAGTTTGAGGGACAGGCTGGGGGGGGTTCTGTTACACACGCAACGCTGATTCCGTGAGTTTTATTATCAACAACATTTTCACCATCCTATCAATGACAAAGTACCTATATTGAACAAATACCTATTTAGTGGCTTGCCACATGTATCTTGATACAATACCCACTTTTTTATTATTGGTCAGAAATAGGTTTCTGTTACATGCGGTGGAAGTTCTATTAAACTTGTGGTCACGGCCGCAACACCGTATATTTCACTAGGCATCGATTATGTGGATCTATGCAAGCTCTATGGCAGCTTTAAGGCAAACCAGAAAAAATATCTTGAGCATGTATTTGTTACAGGAATTAATAAACAATGAGGCAATTACACCATGAAATCTGGAGTTTCCAGGTGGTCTGTTTAGAGTTTGAGTGATTGTTGTATACACAATTACCTAATTTCTTTATTGAAAGGGTATAAACATTTCTTCTCCAGTATAGTAATGCGGCAAATGCTACTTACTCCTCGAGCTAACACAAGATAATCGAATGCATGTTATTTATTTCAACAATTGCTCTTCGCTTTCAATCAGGCGCTTTAATACTTTGATAGCCAACCGTTTTATTAATTATTATCCCATTCGATGTCAGCAAACAAACATTATTTCGTTCACGAGCATGATAATTAGATAAAATACAGTTATTTCACGTGACTGCTGCAATCATGACAAAATGGATAACATCACCTTTCGAGTGGAAGCTCATTAATATTGACCAGATAATTACAGCGGTTCATTGAGTGTCATTAAATCATTAAACTATTGCTAATGAAAGTTAGTCACGATTTACGATTTCATAATCGTGTTATAGTGGTTTGTTGTATGGTTCAGTTGTTGAAAGAGCTTTCACGTATAACAAGTAAAAATAGTGTCTTGTATTATTTCGTTCCGGATAAAATACTTAAGTGGCAGTTGTCATTAAACATTTTATAATTTTCTTTGTTTCCCAGTTTAGTTTGTTCCCAAGCACTATATAAACTTTATTTTAGGTGTTTTTAAAGTAAAGAAGTAGTTCTTACAGACCTGCATCTGAGTATCATTTAAATAAATTACATTATCTAATTTCCTATTTAGCACAAATTTGTTTGAAGGTCTCAGGGGATTGATTTAATATGAAGTCGACTTCTTAAATTTGTATTCACGTTTAATTGATATAAGTTACATTTCAAACTATGTTCTCGGAACGCACCTACCAATCCCGTATAATCCAAGATGACTACCTCTCAACACAACCATACTACGCCTTCCCTCCACCAACCAGCAAGAGTAAGACCATCTTACGCGCCGTGAGGAAGAAAGCGGCCTCATACCTGGTGGTGTTCCTGGAGACCTCGTCTATTCATGGGCTGAACCATCTCGTGGCATCTGGGAGACATGCCCTTGAAGTGTGAGTCCTAAGCTTTAACCCTCTCTGAAGACCATCCTCGCTGTGAGGAAGAAGATCCGCTATTACACGGGCTGAACCACCTCCTGGCATCTTTGAAACGTGATCGTCAAGTTTAAGTCTTAAGCAATAATCCCTTTTTGGAAGAACATGATAATCGATACTAAGTACGGCTAGATTTGAGGTTCATTATTATACACTACTCATATATATCTTTCCCATTCTGGTTCCTATGATTTTAGAATTGTTTCCTAGAATTCCGTGAACTTTTCGAACATGACTCCTACTATGAACTCAGAACTAACTGTAATTCGGGAAATTGAAGGGAAAAGCTTCTACAAAGCTTCGACATAATATACTTTTGGGGTGTAAGTCTCAGACCTAAGTTTTAAGATCGTCAAGTGCGGCTCAAAGTACCTCTTCTAAAGAATTAACACATCAGCTCTTCTAAAGTATTAACACTTCTTGGAGAGGCACTTCTTTGCAATAGGATCTTTGAGATGCACTCGACGACTTTTAAACTTAGACCAGTCACTGGCCTAATAATACTCATTTAGGTTTTTTCTGGTTTCTTCCCCGGTCTGCTCTCGATGACCATAGTAATACCGTACATGTTCGTCTCATGGCTGCGATACCAGTCCTCAGAAACATTGTCATTGACGTTGTGTGTGGTTTATTCCCCAGTCTCCTATGGCTCACCATGGTAATTCTCTCCGTGTTTGGCTCGGTGTACCTGTCTCGCACCACCTGGATCCGGTACCAGTCCTCACCCACCGTGGTGTCCATGGACCGGGACATGTTCGCCTGGAACACCACGTTCCCGTGCGTCACCATTTGCCCGCATCGGAGGCTGGATGAGAAGAAATTAGAATCATATTTGAAGTAAGACAGACATTGTTAATTTCCTCCTGCAGTAACAGTACTCTGTACTCTGAAATATCTTGAACACCATAGAGTAGAAGAAATAATAAAAATTTCGAGAGAGGGCTCAAAAATTATTGATATGACAACTCTAGACAACCTTTTCGTAATATTTCGTAAAACATGTTCAACCTACTTGGTTTCCTTACCTTTAGATAGTACAAATAAGGAATATCCGATTCCAGAAGCTCACCAATTCAAGACAAGGCAGCCCTTGGACAATTTATACATACCCTAGCTAACTCCACGTACAAGAACTTCGAAGACTTGGGAGACTACGATCCCATTCCTGCCACCGACTACCTGCCGCTGCTGCTAAACCTGACTGCCCCCTTCGGGCCCATCCTGACTATCGGGGCATCGGGGATCCTCTTGAAGGTCCAACCCACGGTCACCGAGATGGGGCTATGTTACGCTATCAATTCTAAGGTTGCTGAGTACAATTCACCTTCGTAAGTAATTAATAGTATATCACTACATAGTATAAAACAAAGTCGCTTTCTCTGTCCCTATGTCCCTTTGTATGCTTAAATCTTTAAAACTACGCAACGGATTTTGATGCGGTTTTTTTTAATAGATAGAGTGATTCAAGAGGAAGGTTTATAAGTATAATACATGCATAATTTATCAGCATTGCACCCGTGCGAAGCCGGAGCGGGTCGCTAGTATTTTATAAATAGTAAACTAAGAGAGTTACATAAAGGAAAGAAGTCATCGTTGACCGTGGAAAAGTGCAGCACTGGAGGGAAATTTTCAGTTTGTGAACCGTCCTTATCTATTGATTCTATAGCGCTCAGGGGGCCTATGATGGTTGCGCTTATCACGTGATAAATAAGTTACAAAGCATCTGTCAGTCACACTCGCATTACATCAAAACGTGACGGATGCTTTGACACTTATTTAATCGCGTGATAAAAGCAACTATCATAGGCCCGCGAGTTTTATCCACTACAGATTGTAGAAGTTTGCAGTCATCATCTGTAAAATACTTATTTTACTACGTACATCAAACTGAAGTAATGTATATTATCAACAATCCATTAAGCTACCACATTTTATGCTTGTTTTGTTTTAGGTACAGAGAGGCAAACCGATGGGATCTGATAAAACATCAAAATGAAACATTTTTCGTTCATCCATTGGATGGTGAAGTTTTTGCCCAAGTGATTAATTTGTCGACCGCGTATGACGTAAGTGTGAGATATTAATAAAAGATAACACACATTCTGGATTAGATTTCTCAGTAGTCTGTATATTTTTTTATATAGGAGTAGATGTCATTGACCCTATGTAAAATTCTTTTAGAAACAGTATATCAACATCAAAATATTGGTCCCAAATCCTTAATAAACATCCTATTTTATTGTTTCTACAATATTATGAGAAACAACAGGTTTCATAACTAGAGAGACCAAACATACGAAGATAGTAAAAATGTCATGATGGCAGTCAGTAAGTGAGAAATGCCAGTTGCTTTTTGCATACTGCCCGCTGGACAGGTGACCGTGAAGGTCGCTGGTGTCCGCTGATGATGGTTATGATAAATGCATACTCCAGGTGTATATCCACGGGCCGCTGGAAGTGCCAGACATCTCGACCAAGTTCCAACACTCGGCTCAGGACTTCTACATGAAGATGTATGTCACCGCACTCACGGTCTACACTTCACCTGAAGCAGCTAAGTATGTGCATGGATATAGTTAAAATTCGTTTAATTTCATCCATGTAGCTCAAGTATTTGCAAAACAGTGTTTCTTAAACCAAATGTTAATATGGCCTAATTTGTACTAGTTGTGGGGAAGACTGCCCGATGAGAGTATTACATATAAGTCACAGCCTACGTTTTTTTAAGTAAACTACTGTGGTGTGACGGAAAGTACTTACTGTAGTAAAGCTTTATTATAAACCACAATACACCACAATCGGAGAATTATTCTTCTTTTTTTTGTCGTTACACTCTTGGCGGAGTGGTCGTGGCTGTCATTCCTTGTGTGGCAAGCCTTACCGCAAGACATCTACTAGTCTTAAAAAAAATTGTTTGAAAAATTACCGGCAACTGGGGGTTAAACTTGTTCCTTCAAATTCAATCTACGGAGTTTCCAGGTTAAGCGTGGCCCAGCGTCGGTGCCGCTTCCTCCACGAAAACCCGCTCAAACACAACTCGATCTACAGCTACAACATGTGCCGCATGGAATGCCGGATCCGCCTCTGTCTCAAACACTGCGGTTGTATACCGTACTTCTACAGGAGAATTGGTGAGCACATATCTTCGTCTTTCATACTAGCTTTCCTACACTTTGCACGATCCTGGGCATCCTCATTTGTGAGCCCAGTTTCACGCATATCAGTTTTCACGACGTCCAGCCATCGCTTCTTTGGTCTGCCACGGGGTCGGGATCCATTTAGGACTAGGTCAGTCGGTCAGGTAAGATGTGAATATTAACGTATTCACATAGAGGTCGCTAAGGTGTAAAACCTTTTAAATAAACAATGCAAAGATCGACACACAAAGCATAAGGAAAAATTCGACAGGTTGCTTGGAGTTAGGGTAGCGAAGTGGTTAACGCGCTGGACCGGCAATCCAGAGGTACCGGGTTCGATTCCGGGTCTCTTCCAACAGGTAACTCCTTTTTTTAATTTTTCGTTAAGGTTTGATCTTTGTATCAAGCAATGGTTTAAATTATTACTGTTTAAAAATTATCTAGTGAAAGCTTTGGTAATCATATATAATGGTGTAAGTAACAGAATACTCATATAACACAATGCTAACATGAATAACGAAATAATTAATTTGACTCAATTCGAGATTCTTTAGGTACACTCGTATACGATTCACAATTTTATTTTGCAGAACACACTGGGATTATTTCAGTAATTTATATTTTTAGTAACATTGCTAATAATTTATTGCAGGCGATGAGGCGATATGCAACGTTGCTGGGATGCGTTGTCTTGCTCGATTTAAAGGTCAGTAGATACCTTTCAAAGGTACTAGCTGCCTTGAATAGTAAATAAAAGTTCCCTACACACACCGTGATTTGCAATGTTTTAATCTAAGATTATGATTCATCAAATTAACGCTTTTGGTTACAGATGAACTATATAAGCTGGAAACCGGTAACGATAAGAAGAAAATCAACTGCGGCTGTTACCCAATCTGTGACGACGTCAACTACGTTATACAATCCTATGTTGGTTCCTAATTAGAGCGTCACATTTAATAATTATAAATACGGTTTAAACTCACGTAAAAATTGTAAGGAACGGCCCGACATGTTTCTGCGACAGATGCGTGCTGCTACGCGACTAACGGCCTGCATTTTTAATAATATCAGAGTCAGATTTATTTATGATATCGATTTCACCAAAATCTCTGCATAATTGTACTCCAATTTTCAGGTACTGCAAGAGTGGTTCCTGGGTACCAATTTACAGTGGGGCATCGTCACTTATCCCAGAATGCGATACAGAAGAGACATCATTTTCGGTTTCACAGACGTGTTGGGTTAGTATTACTTTTTTTGTATTTTTTTTATTTTCAATTCGAATTAGTATGATTACTCCTAGGGGAAATTACTCCTGTGGCGCGGAGTTAATCACACAAAGTCCGACTACTGGGCAGTGAGGGCCTTAAGTTAAGCTATACTTAAATCATGACTTAAAAAAAAACTTGAGAATTCGTGTGGCTGTATGTCTATCTACTGTCCAGACGCACAAGTTGACTTGGCTACCTAGTGTAGATGTACATATATTAGAAATCATTGTATTTTTTTGTCCAGTGGCTGTAGGCAGTATGGCGGGCCTGTTCCTAGGCTGCAGCGTGCTCAGCTTCATGGAAATCGTGTACTTCCTGACTCTGAGGCTGGTGTTCTACACGAGGGACGCACTCACCAACAAATAAAAACGACAATTTAAAAATGTACGCAGGACCTACGGCTATTAGCTATGCTTGGAAATGTGATTATTATTTTTTCAAGATGACAGTAGAAATCTTAAATAATATGTGAAAAAAATGATATGTTAAAAAATCAGTTAGGTACTAACATATTTACGATCCATGGACAGAACTGAACCATATCGAAAAAAGTTGACTTTATAATTTGATAATCCTTCCGAAATCTTGACACTTATGGCATGGCAAGAAAAATATTATCTAAATATAGAATTTGTTTTGTGTTCATAACAACACAGTAATCAATTTATAATGTAAGGTGTGTTGTTTTATTGACTTGAGTTTTGACAGTTTGTTTAGTTTTGCATAATAACTACACAAACATTTGGAGAATGAGATGCTTCTGTGGCTGATAGATAGATCAGGAGTGTTCTTACCAGCTATAAAATCAGCTTCAAAATGCCGCTTTCTATCGTTTCAGCAGTAACACAAAATTACACTATTCCGAATATATTGACACTTTAATTCACAACCCTTAACCCGCCATCTGCGCAAGGGACCAAAACAAGCTAATAGTTTCAGGTAAATTTAATTCCGGAAGGTAATTGGCGACAGTATTATCACGTCACAACCCTCTAACCTTCGATAATTTGGGTCGGGCCAATTAAACAATACCTCATTGTGTACCTTGGCGGGTAATGTGGGTCATTTCGGGACCATTAAGATATTACCATGTTGATGCTCTTAATTGGGAAAGGCTTTGTGTGGTTTGAGGTGGAATAGGTGACGATTAAATACTATTCTAGTGGAAATGTTATTGTTGGTCCCTTTGTTCAGAATTATAGTCGATTTTCCCTCCTCTGCCTTTTCGTATCGTATTCAATTTTAGTAACAGCTTTTTGAAATACAGCTCTTCAAATATTACGTTTGTACATTCTCAAAAGTTGATACCAATTTGAAACACACATTTAATACATAAGACATAGTAATTAATAAAATATTTGTAATTATAAAATTGAATAAATAAATGATAATTTTGTATGATTCAGCGGTATATTTAAGAAATAAGTAAAAACAAACTTACATTAAAACTTAAATGCGTATATTTAAGATTAAAATTATATAATAATTATATATTTTTGGATTTGCATGTGACAAGTGCCAAGTAAAGTCAGCTGAACGGCATTTTTGTAAAATTCCGGATAATACTTTAAAACTAATTACTCAATATAATATTACTTATATACTTATTTTTTATTAAAGCAGTAACGTCTGCTAACGTAAACTAAATGTTATATGGTAGATGGCGCTACGATGCCACCCTAAGGCAACGAACGACGACGAAGCAACTGGTTGAAAAATTCAATGACTCTGACATCTGATTCGGTGGTCCAATTGGGAGGACGCCCGTGTTGGCCCGGAAAGCCGTTGGAAACGCAGGTTCGAATCCTGTCCGAATCATTAAATTTTTCAATTTTCGCTTCATTTGTAAACATTTAGTTTACGTTAGCAGACGTTACTGCTTTAATAAAAAATAAGTAATTCGGGTGTAGCACATCGTTACTATCGATTCTCAACAAATTTGAGACGATGGTGCCGACGATAAAGTCTAAATCTTTACGGTAGATGGCGCTACGATGCCACCCTAAGGCATGTCGAAGCAACTGGTTGAAAAATTCAATTACTCTGACATCTGATTCGGTGGTCCAATTGGGAGGACGCCCGTGTTGGCCCGGAAAGCCGTTGGAAACGCAGGTTCGAATCCTGTCCGAATCATTAAATTTTTCAATTTTCGCTTCATTTGTAAACATTTAGTTTACGTTAGCAGACGTTACTGCTTTAATAAAAAATAAGTAATTCTGGTGTAGCACATCGTTACTATCGATTCTCAACAAATTTGAGACGATGGTGCCGACGATAAAGTCTAAATCTTTACGGTAGATGGCGCTACGATGCCACCCTAAGGCATGTCGAAGCAACTGGTTGAAAAATTCAATGACTCTGACATCTGATTCGGTGGTCCAATTGGGAGGACGCCCGTGTTGGCCCGGAAAGCCGTTGGAAACGCAGGTTCGAATCCTGTCCGAATCATTAAATTTTTCAATTTTCGCTTCATTTGTAAACATTTAGTTTACGTTAGCAGACGTTACTGCTTTAATAAAAAATAAGTAATTCGGGTGTAGCACATCGTTACTATCGATTCTCAACAAATTTGAGACGATGGTGCCGACGATAAAGTCTAAATCTTTACGGTAGATGGCGCTACGATGCCACCCTAAGGCATGTCGAAGCAACTGGTTGAAAAATTCAATGACTCTGACATCTGATTCGGTGGTCCAATTGGGAGGACGCCCGTGTTGGCCCGGAAAGCCGTTGAAAACGCAGGTTCGAATCCTGTCCGAATCATTAAATTTTTCAATTTTCGCTTCATTTGTAAACATTACTTATATAAATACACCAATTACTTATATTCTTAACGATTTATCATCTTTATCTTATTAATTATTTCTCAACTGAATATCAAGGAGCTGATGTTTTCATACGTTTCCATCAACTTTACGGCTGAATACTGAAAGGATTAAAGCACACTTAGCCGCGTGTTATTTATTCGTAGATAGTTCGGCAGCGGCCGTAAAAGGAAACGTAACACATAACCGAGTTATCTGCAGTCGGCAACTAGTGCCGATATGAGGGACTTAGACGGATTTGACGGAGCGCGGGAGTGCTGAGTCTGTTCCCAACAGAACTTGAAATATATGATTTACTAGAAGGTATCAACTTCATCCGCGTATTTTCTTTGCCATGCCAAGCGGCGTGATGAGATGCCTGGCGCCACGATTAAAGATTTCTGCTGAAATAATGACCCATCTCTATAAAAAAGTGATTTTCAATACAAGTAGTTTATAGTATATAGAAATTTCTGTTATATTTTTATTTATGTACATTTTGTCAAAGTGCATCTTTTTGTGGCATTTGGAATTTGGTAGTCACACTTTCAGAGTGCACTGTGATTATTTTTCTATAGTTATATAGATACCATACCATTCACTAACTACATATGCTAGTGTTTACGATTACTAAAATCACATTTAACCTGTAACAGTTTTCAAGGAAATTAGTAGATAATAAGACGCATATCGTAACGTAACTAATAACTTAATTCTTTATTAACAATTTCATACAGATTTGTAATGAAAAAGTACTTTTCTTTTTTAATGGAGGATACTTAAATTGTGTGGTAAGTTTAGAATAACCTTTGTAGATTGAGGGGTACATTTGGGAATAAACCCAAGACGGCGGAGGCCATGCTAAAGATTATTGTTGGGAGTTAGTCGCAATGCGAGGTAATTTAATTCCTCCACCTCTGCATTAAGTGTGTGGATAGTGTCGATAAAAATATGATAAATTTGGGTACTCAATATTTTTTCATGCAAAGATCAGAGTAGCTTTTTAAAATTTAAGTCCTCAAATTAATCACTTTATAGAAATCTGGAAAGGAAGCAAGAAAATAAAAAGTGGGTGGATTGTACAAATATAACAAATAAATGTAAGTTCAAAAAAATAAAAATAATTGATAAAAAGTAAAATACAACTATAAAATGTATTTATCCCATTTAAAATAAACCCAGTTATTATAGGTACTTTAAAAGCTTTATATGTAAAAAAACATATTGAAATCATACAGTTTACAAATTCGAGAAGCTTATCTTCCCAAATTTGTAAATAGGGGCTGCACAAATTATAATAAGTCGTATTATAATAAGCAGTCTTTTCAATAATGTGGCATGTAAAATTGTATAGGTAGGTTACATAAAATACTCTAACCTATAGCAAACCTACTTAAAGCCATAAATGTAATTTTAAACTGTCGATATAATATGTATTACTTTCCCAACCCTACCAAGGTGGTGTTTATTAACCTTATACATTAAGATTTTAATTGCGGGCATCAAGTGGCTTACGTGTGTGAATGTAGCAACCCTAGCGCAGGGGTGTCCCTTTGTCTCTAGAGCCATGCGTTTATTGTTACCTTTACGACTTATAAGTTGAGCAGAAACAATTTGACAACACGACTTGGTAGTTGGTAGAGTTATTTTAATCTTTACATAACTTTTAAAATAATCACTACATACTATAAAACAAAGTCGCTTCCTTCTGCCAGTCCGTATGCATGCTTCATCATCATCATCATCAGCCTGTTTCAGTCCACTGCTGGACATAGGCCTCTCCCATGGCACGCCACTGAGCTCGATTTTCAGCTCTCGTCCTCCAGTTACTACCCGCTGTCCTTCGAATGTGTCGCTCCACCTTGTTACAGGGCGCCCTACACTGCGTTTACCGATTCGTGGCCTCCACTCCAGGACTCGTTTGCCCCAGTGGTCATCGGCTCTACGGCAGATATGACCAGCCCACTGCCACTTCAGCTTGCTTATCCGCTGTGCTATGTCAGTAACTTTGGTTCTCTGTCGAATTACTTCGTTTCGGATCTGATCCCTAAGAGACACACCAAGCATAGCTCTTTCCATGGCTCGCTGAGCGACTTTGAATTGGTGGACTAGTCGTATGGTGAGTGGCCACGTCTCGGCTCCGTAGGTCATAACAGGTAAGACGCACTGATTAAAAACTTTCGTTTTTAGACTTTGAGGTATGGGCGACGTGAAGACTCGACGCAGTTTTCCGAACGCTGCCCAGCCCAGTTGTATTCGCCTCTTAGCCTCCTTGTCGAAGTTGCCTCTACCTAGTTGGAGCATTTGCCCTAGGTATACGTATTCGGAAACAACTTCGATGGAGACTCCATTTACGGCGACCGGTCCCGGATCGATATGTTCATTGAACATAACTTTGGTTTTATCCAAATTCATCCGAAGACCGATACGCTGAGACGAATTTGCCATTTGTATGCATGCTTAGAACTTTAAAACTACGCAGCGGACTTTGATGCGGTTTGTTTAATAGATAGAGTGATTCAAGAGGACGGTTTAAATGTATATATAAAACATGCATAGGCAGTATATTTAGTATCAGCATTGCACCCGTGCGAATCCGGGGCGGGTCGCTAGTATACATAATAAACGAAAAAAATATGTTTGTTTTATAAAATTTAATTGTTAATTTATTCATATTTATGAATTTCATTATTAATGTTATATTTTATGTCAGACCGAAGAAGTCCATTTTATTATAAATACCAAATATCAAATCAACCAATCAATTCAATGCCATAAGTAAATCGCTCCCTTACTTAAAATCATCAGAACATAATCGCTTACCTCATTCTTTAGAGGAAGCAATCCCAGTAAGAATAGAGAATTGCAAATCCAGGGGGGTTTTCGTTAATCGCCAAGGTTTTAATTGTCTGCATCAAGCTTATGTTGGCAGCCCTTCGCGCAGGGGTGTCACTTATCTCACACGTGGCCCTAATGTATTGAGGTGAGATGTTTTGTTAATTTCGACTTCTAGTCCTTTGTGAGTTAATTTAACTAGGTTGAGGGTTGTCACGCCTTACAAAAATAGGCTTTGAATGATAAAGGTAGCTGACATAGTAAATATTTATTTTATCCTACCAAAAAACACACCCAAAAGTATCTATAGATAAAAAAACTGCGAGCATGAATCAAATAAAAAATAAAGTAAAAAATCATATTATAAATTATATTAAAAATAAATGAAACATTTATGAAACGGGTATTTTATTCAATCGCCGCATAGGTTTAAAATAAAAGGTAAAAAGGCCAACGCGTAGAAGAGGACGTAGCATTGGAAGTCCCCCAACGAGCGACGAGAGCCGTTGGATGAGGGCGGCACACATCCTATAGTCGTGGAGAACTTTGGGGGAGGCCTGTGTCTAGCAGTGATAATAAGATTCAGACAGTTTTGAGAAGTGCAAGTTATTTATTTATCAACATAATAACAACCCTAAGCGTAGGGGTGTCACCTTATCTGCCACACGCGGTTTTAAAGTAGGTACTGAGGTGAGTTGTTTTGTTAATTTCAAGTCTCATTTAATTTTAAGTGACATTCTCCATCTTTTGTTTGTGACACAATGTGATGCGGAGTAGGTAAGGCAGTGTTTTATAATTATTAGTATCACTATGTTACACATTCTCAAAATTGGAAAGTGTGTGGTAAAATATGGAGCGGAACGTTGGATAAAAATATTATTAATGTACATAAACAGTTTCTGATATACAAAATAAATAATTAATGAAGATATATAATTTTCTGGATAAACTCACGGTTCCGGGTACGTAAAGCATAACTTTGACATGACATAGTCGCGCGACAAATACTACCCGTCACTATCCTTTCAGAACCCTGTGAGCAGGACAGGTGATACTGAGTCGCACGAATAGCGAAGTAACGGCGAGATACGCTAACCCTGCAGGGGATGTAGGTTTGTTAAGCGATTGCAGCCACGGGCAAAACTAGTATGTAATATAAAAAATAGCGTCATAAATCGCCCTATCTGCGATATAATGAAGAGCCATACACCCCACACCGCCATTTATATCAAACCCCGTAAAACGCTTACCGTTGCCACCTTGTTATTTACCCCACCTTTGAGATTGCCAGATAAAAACTCCCTGATTTATGGGAAATTTCCCGATAAATAGTTGTCTTAGGCCGGAGGGCGAGTATACCTCATTTTTCTGAAGGTGGATATTGCCCTTTTTGTGATAAAAGGGATGACTGATGCGAAGGTGCGACCTGTTTTTTGGAATGGTAGATTTATGATAAGGTTGGAGTGTTGGGATTTGGTTTTTACAAGCTTATTCTGTGTGATATGAAACTTTATGGCTTTTCCGATCGATCTGTAATAGTCGGCTTAAGTTAACATGTAGGTAGGCGAGGGTGGGAAAATATGAGAAAGAAATACTTTGCCGCATATTAATTAAAACTAGTCTCTCTGTTAGCTGTACCTCGCTTTGTTTGTTTCAAAATGGCTGAAATATGTTTTAATTTTTAACCCCCAAATGTCCGTAATTTAAAGAAACTGCTTCGACCTAATTAATTATATAATTATCGAACCTGATACACACAACATTTCACGAAAATCGGATGAGAAATGTGACCTGTATACGAGAACATCCGGATAACTGGACACCTGGACAAACGGACATATGAAAGCATAATTTTAAGCTGAAAAGAGAAACTTTGCTCGCTTCGCTTGCTCGGTTAAACACCTACAGTTGGCTATTAAGATAAGGTAAAGGTTCTATTCGACAGCGGAGTCAGAATCATAATTATTATTATTAATCGTATGGCATTCTTATTTATTTATTTATTTATAGCAACCATGGTATTACAAGGTGTTACAATTATATAAGGTACATCATGGACCCTGTTAGGGTATAGCTCATTTAACTTAATCTAAGGGAACAACACATAAACATACACATATCACAATAATATTATTAAAATGGTTATTTACAATTTTAAAATTCCAATTTTACATTTATCTTAATACTTATTAATTATTTCAATGTCAAAAGTGTTCATTCAAAATTATTATCATTAAAAAAGTCCCCTATCGAATAATAACATTTCTTAATTAATATTGATTTTAATTTATTTACGAGCTGGGCTTCGTCTTCAGTCTGTAAGATGTTTGCTGGAATTTTATTGTAAACTTGTACACATCGACAATAAGGGCTGTTTTTAAATACTACAAGTTTAGACTTTGGCATTTGGAGCAGATTTTTGGATCTTGTGTTATATTTGGTAGTGTCCTTCTTTTGTGGGAATAAATGGATGTGTTTTCGTACAAATATAATAGCTTCGAGAATGTATATGCAGGGTAGTGTGAGAAGCTTATGCTTTACGAAGTGCGGTTTACAGCTTTCACGTCCACGAATATTGACTAAAATTCGGATGCATTTTTTTTGTATTACAAACAGATCATGCACTTCCGTGCTAGCACCCCATAAGACCAGGCCATAGCGGAGCCATGAATAGGCATAGGCATAATATGCTGACAATGCTGTTTCGAAATTTGTATTGGACTTGAGGACGCTGAGGGCATATGTGAATCGCGATAGTTTCGTTTTGATGTTCTGGATGTGCGTTTTCCAATTTATGTTAGTGTCTATGGTAATACCTAGGAGGTTGAAATGGCTGACTTCCTCTATTATGTGGTTTTTTATATGTAAGTTTATGTCTAAGGATTTTTTTTGATATGGTTTGAATTGCAAGACTTTGGTTTTTCGTAGATTTATCTCTAAATTGTGGTCCTGTAGCCAATTTAAAATAGTTTGTGAATATTGGGATAGTCTAGTGTTGCAGTCGTCACTATTTTTGCAGCTGAGTAATATCGAGATGTCGTCTGCAAACATTATACATGTCGTATCCAGTATACTTGGTAGGTCATTAATGTAGGCAAGAAATAAGACACAACCGGTTACGCTCCCTTGTGGGATTGATGACGTAACATGACGCGATTTCGATAGCACTGTTTGAACTTCGCCCGTGTGTTCGTTATTGTAGTCTATTTCTAAGTAAAGCAATCAAAGTTTGGCTCTAAGATCTTTAAGCCAGGTAGCTGCGTCAGGCGTCAAGTCGTCCAGGTCCTCAGCAGAATCATAATATTTTTTTATTTTTTTATTTATTGAATTAAGGTTCACCAACAATTGTTAACACCAAAACATGGTAAGTCACACTATTACACTCTTGGATGTGGGTGTCACAATTACTTATAGGTAAACACAACATGCAAAACAACTAGTAAACAATTTAAACTAAAGTATAGCCATTTTTAGAACTATATCTAGAAATTAAAGTAAACATAATATGCCAACTAACCAAGAATATCATAAAACATTCTAAAACATTTTAAAACACTTTTACTTATTAATAAATAATGTGGTATTACCACATAAACAATATGAATCGATAAAAAGATTCTATACAAATACTTTTACTTATTCTTATTATAATATGAACAGTAAACGTAAATAAATCAAAAAGAAGGGAAATCGACACTGCCCTAGAGGTTATGTGTTAGCCTTCAGTATATGTGTTACTAATTTATGGGGTGGATCACAGTGAATGTCCACTACATCACTGTAAGTGTTAGCAACTTTACACAGCCTACAAATCGGGGAGTTTCTACCTGAGACGGATCCTCTCAGCGGCGGGCACAAAGGTGTAATGGGAACACGAGGGAAGCGAGAAGGAGCACGAAAGCGCAGAAGCATTAGTAGCTGGGGGCAATCTATTTTGCGTGTACTAATTTGTACATGAATAATGCATCAAGGATTGTTCTACGGGTTTCTAATGAGGTTAGATTGAAATGTTGTAATTTGCGTATGTAGGAAATAGATTTTTTAGCTACAACACGTGTTTGAAATGCTAGATGCCGAACAAACCGTTTTTGGATGCGTTCCAATCTTAAGGAGTGAGTTGCGTAGTGTGGTCTCCATACAACACTGCAGTATTCCATAGTGCTTCGTACCAGACTGTTATACAGCAATGTTTTTGTGTCACTACGTCTAAATGATTTAGTGTTACGAATGACAAAGCCCAACTGCTTCGACGCCTTTTTGATTATGTTTTCAATATGCGGGACAAAGGTTAACTTACTGTCAAAAAGCACTCCTAAATCACGTATGGTGTCAACCGTACTGAGTCTGTGACCATTAATGAAGTAGGCAGAATGTGTGATGTTGTGTTTGCGAGTAAATTTCATATGGACACATTTTTCCGTGTTCAAATGCATCCGATTATGCGAGCACCATGCGATAAGTCTATCAATGTCACTTTGCAGTAAGACGATGTCTTCAGAGGAATCTATGGTACGCGCAAACTTTAAATCATCTGCGTACATAAAAACCTTAGAGTGATGAAAACATTCAGGGATATCATTAATAAATAAGTTGAAGAGGATGGGACCTAAATGTGAGCCTTGCGGTACACCGGAAGTTATGTTATGGGATGCTGACTGGTAACCATTTACCACTACATAGAACCTTCTTCCTGTTAAGTAAGAACGAAGCAAATCCAGCAGTGTGCCCGAGAGTCCGTATGCTGACAGTTTATACATCAATAATGCGTGAGAAACTTTGTCAAATGCTTTGCTGAAGTCAGTATATATTACATCTGTCTGTTTTCCAGAGTCAATAGCACTTGCCACAAGTTCGGTAAAAGTTATTAAATTTGTACAAGTTGATCTACTGGTGACAAATCCATGCTGATGGTTGGTAAGATAAAGTTTTAGGTGGTTTTGTATGTAAGGGCAGACAAGTGATTCCAATATTTTACCAAAACAGGATAAAATAGAAATTGGTCTGTAATTAGAAACAAAATTATCTCCGCCCGACTTATAAACAGGAACTACTTTCGCAGTTTTCCATTCAGTCGGAAAAGTAAGATGCAAACATATCACAAATTTCCGTGCTAACTGAAGTTGTGGTAGACTCATCGGAAAGTGATGCAGGATAAACACTTGATCCACCGCGTTTGGCTTTGATGTGAGACCAAAATAACTTAGGATTAATGGCGATTTCGTCTTCTACTTTTGCTATAAATGCATTATAACGTGAGGTAGCTAGATGATCGCATCGTTTGCCAAGTAGTTTTAATTCGATTTCATCTAACGGATTTTTGTATTTTTTATAGCGAATTCTTATCTTGTTCTTTTCATTTAGAGCTTTTCTTAATGTATGATCGAACCAGGGTGGATATCGGTTATTTTTTGGCTTGACAAAAGGCACGTGTCGTCGAACTACCATTTGAATGACCTCTGTAAATTTCAACAGCATTTCATTCACATTAAGGTCATGAAACAATTCATCCCAGCTTTGGTCATCTAGGTCAGGTATTTATTTGCCATACGCATTTTTTTTCCAATGACAGACGAGTGGTACCTAGACTCCGGCCATTATTAGAAACTTACCTGATTTAGAAGACACCTATAAGATAAGATCACGCACTTGGAAGTGACACCACAGAATAGATAATAGTACATAGTTTCGCGGTACCACTTAAGAGCCCACCCATGCAAAATTCGTCAGGTGAATGATCCTAGATCTCAACATCCATAGTGATTAAAAATCTGTCCCTTGGAAATAAGAAACTTAAACAGTTTTTCTTCAATCTTGTCAACGTGAAAACACGATTGGTTATAATTTTTTCGATACTTTTATCTCTCAAACATAACCCTTTTTTTAGATATTTTCGGTGGGATCTTCAGAACCCTTCCGTTTTTAACAATGTTTATTAGCTTAATAGATGCACAGTTATAAGTTCTCAAAAACTGTAAAACTATTTTCAGTATAAAATGCACACGTTTATGACACAACTCAAAAAACATGATTTCCGCGCTTCCGAGCACGCACTTCCATCTCGCTCACGCTTACGCTCAGTGAGAGAGAGAGCTAGCCAACGCGATGGCGCCCTCTTAATAAAATTCACTACTTTGACTCTCGACTTATCAATATCAGGAGACACTGCTCGATAACCCATCGGCCACACACTCCTAAATGTCCAATATAAACAACATCACCTATTAATGTAAGTGTCTCATAAAAAGTGATTGCATATGAATAATATCAAATTGATACCACAAGCTTGTAGTATGTATCATTTCTCAAATAATCCGGTGAATGTTATAGAGTGATAACAATTGACGCATAACCACGTCACGTGTATCAACGTCCCCCGCAGCCAATTACCTTCACCTACAAACTCGGATCTACTCGTTACGAAGTTACTGACAATGGAGGTGACTCTTAGCGGGTTAGTTCTACAGGATGCTCCGTAAACGGTTTTGATGGGAGTTGGAAACTAAAATAAAATTTTACAAAACGTAATAATGTAACACTTTCGGTCGACGAAAACGATATGATGAAAAATAAAAACAGGCTAAGTGTGAGTCTGATTCGCGATTCCAACTGTCAAATCTCTAGCTATCATTTTTGATGAGATACAGCCTGGTGACAGACAAATAGGCTGATGGACAGTGGAGTCTTAGGAATAGTCCCGAGATTTTCCCTACGGAACCGTAAAAAATGGACTAGCCTATACATTCCTGAGTTGTATTATGTTAATTTATAGAAGGAAGTGCATATTTCGTAAAGTTTATGTCAGCTAATTAACCAGATTTTGTCTTTAGGTATGCAACAATTTGTTAGTTACAAACTGCACTGCACTGAGAACCTACTACCAACCACTTAAAGTAATTATAAAACAAAGGTTTTCGACTAAAATAAGGCCATCTTTCGTACGTACTTTTTTACGTCTTTTACTACCTATATCCGAGAAAATTGGCAGATGCTCTCACAGCCAGACCGACATACATGTGAGTGATTGAGGTTTCTATATTTAACTTTTTTTATGTGATTAAAGAGAAGATAGACGTCATGTCGTATAGGGAAGTCAAGGAAGTGGCTGTGGATAGAGTTAGATGGAGAAGACTACATACTTCATCAGCTACTCCGACAAGAGTTTGACTCTTTTTATGATGATGCGATTCAAATCATAAATAAAAACGTCTACCAAATATCCAAGTAACCAAAATCACTTACCGCGGCTGTCATTTAACCGCACCCTGTACGTAATAGGTAACTGCGTTAAGTAAGCATGTTTTGTCTCCCTCCCCCCTCAAAGGAAGCCCATTGTTAAGTTTCGGCTTTATGAAGTGTAACGAGCGACTGGAGTCACCTCCATACCTTGTTGACAAATTAATAACAAGATATTTTGGCCTGATTTATGTCAGGACTTGATAACTCGACGTGCGGTCGATGCTTAAAAAGTTAGACGACATTAAGAGGCCTTGTTCCATTTCTTTTTTTTCGTATTATGACGAATATATTGATAATTTCAACTACATTTTTAAAGTGAATAATAATTTCATGCTTTCATTGCGTGAAGTTAAAAATAAGTTGAAAAAAAAAACTGTTTTCTGCGTGAATTTAGGCAAATTCGAGTAGTTTTTGAAACAAAAAATATAAATAAAAAATTCAAACTGTAGGTTTTAAATAATATACCAATAAATTCCAATGGCCCTGTTTTAAGTAGTAGCATGTTCAGAAACATGTTTGATCATCGAGAAAAATGTCTTAAACTATCAACATTTTTGAACGAGCCTTAAGAGTCCGCAGCAAGCTCGATTCTTCATACAAACGTAGTTACGTCCTTATTTTAATATAACATGTCACATTATCATGAAATTCTCTAAATATAATGAGATAAGATATATCTAGGGCTAAAACTAGTTTATGAATCTTGAAATGTTAATAGAAAGAAAATAGAGCGAGTACAAGTTTTGCATTTTTAGACCCCAGAAAGTTGTTCAGTTTGGCGGCATACTACGACCAAAATATAGTTTAGATTGAAGTCAAAACCTATTTCCGGTGTCGATTAAACTATGCAGTTTGATAAGAAAAAAGATTTATCAAAATTGATCTCGTAGTTTTAAAATGAGAGCGTAACTACGAAAACCTTAAAATAAATTACAAAAAATTGTTGCGAAACTGCAGCGAATTACTCTAGCGCGGGGAACGGTCCGGGGGGGCGGCGGTAAGCACCGCCCTTATCATAGCTACTCCTAGCCAGCCTCGCGCAACTCTCAAAGTAAAAAACGATCGACAACGGCTGTATGAAACGGAGGTGAATTTTTTACCTAAGTTTGAAAGAACGTTGAAACCTACAAAGCATTAGACAATTGGCGACAATCGAATTTAGGCGGGTTGTACTTCAGCCGCCATTTTTGTCCGCCATGCCATGTTAGATGACGTTTCTATTTTGTTGTGTAGTCTGTCACTTCTGTCAAGGTTCTGCGATCTTTTCAAATAATTCAAATTTCACAAATAATCTAATAATTTGCATTCTTTGGGTGTAGTGGTCGTCTAGAAGGTACACAAGACAATCACAATTGCAAAAATGAGTGGATTGAAAAGGAAAAAGTGCGAAATATGCAGAATGAAAACGTGTCGAATGGACGGTCAAAAAAGACTATTCATGGCAAGATTTCCACCGTTCGAAGATCGGTAAGTAAAAAATATACTTAATTACTGCGTGTTATAACCATGTTAATCGTAAGTTTCATTGAAAACTTGGTATTTCGGGTAAAATAATACATACCCTTATACGTATGTAAACAATAGTGCTGTATGTAAGTTTTATCGATAATTTTCATTTGAAGTGAAAAATACCTGGGTAAACACGGAATATCTTTCTTCAAGCAAAAGCCTATTGGTATGTGTACTTATACAAAAGTGTGCACTTGAATACAGCTGTTAAAGCCGTCTCAGATGAGAGGATAAGACATTATCATCACTACTTTTTATGCCAGTTTGAGTTAGATTATGGTCACAGAAATATTTTACGAAAAATCTTCAATGGACTATGAATGGTACGGTTTCATCTGGACAAACAGATTCATTTTTACTCTGTAATTTTCTGTTTACCCTGTATTATTTGTGTTGCAGAACTTCCAACCTGGAGCACAGACTGGAGTGATGAAACGGCTTTTTTCGTCTATGTTTATCAGCAAGCCAAGCAAAGTTTGAACGAAATAAAATTATTTGCACACTATTGTTTTTTTTTATGAAGTCAGTAACCTAAAGTAAACCAAATGTTTACATTGAAGCGAAATATTTAATGATTTAAATAACCGGAAAGCCGTTGGAGACGCGGGTGCGAATGCGAACCCCGCCTGAAACATTTTTTTTAAATACCGATATCGATATCGATAATTCGATAATTTGTGTAACATGTGACATCCCTATTTTGTTCTTGATGTTGGCATTATGTCATGAGTTTGCTTTTTGTATGGCACTCCCGTCTCTTAAAACGTAGTGATTACATACTCTTTGCTCCTAGCGCGCTCTCGCTTTACTGCTAGCGCCCTGCCTTCCTCTAGGTGAAACAACAACATTTTAAAGCGTAAGCGCGCGATCTCAACGCGGAGTTGAGCGGACCTTGCTGCGGACTCTTAAGGCTGGCTGTCCACTGAAGCGGGGAAAATGAACCAATCAGGCTGCGTCTTTGTGAAGCTCAAAGGAAGTGCATTAAAATCTGAGGAATGTGATTGGTTTATTTTAGACAGCTCTGCTCCAGTGAACAGGCAGCCTAAGTCGTTAGATTGTCTGTTTTTAACCGATGTTAAAAAACAGAGCAAGTTCAGAGTTCGTAGAGTACTTTTTTATTATTATTTTTTTTACCTTTATATTCCTCGTCATAAAACATAACTTCGTTTCGTTTAAGTCGGCTATTTTTTAGTAAAAAGTGATTAATGAGAGTGGAAAACAATTCGAGAGACCAAGGACGATATTATTTTCTCTACTTTAAAAATCGTCTTGTCCATTATAAGTAAATGCAAATGTAGAAACGTCAATTTACTGACTGTATTTTCAAATTTATAAAATGCAAAAGGACGATGTGGCGTCTTTTAGGACATGAAAAAATTAACTTTATTCTGCAAGTAAGCCTCAAGGGCACTTTTACATGTCTGAGTCTACCGGCATTTCACAAGAGGAGACCACTGTTGAGAAGAAACGCCGAAAAAAACTCAACAGTCAGTATTTTTTTCAGAAAGGATAGTACTTAACTATTACAGTAATATGAACTTAACTTAATTTCCTTACCTATCTTAACAATTTAGGCGTACTCATACGTAGTCCTCGAAAACACATTAGTGTATTAAATAACAAAAAATTTAAGAATAAAATAGAGACTACAAAAAAGTATGACGGAAAGTATGAAGGCCTATCCATACTAATATTATAAATGCGAAAGTGTGTTTGTCTGTCTGTTACCTCTTCACGCTTAAACCGCTGAATCGATTTTGATGAAATTTGGCATAGAGATAGTTTAAGATACGAGGAAGGACATAGAATAGTTTTCATCCTGGAAATTATACCTAAAACGATTGAAAAGTGAGTGAACATTTATGTTGGGGTGCGGTGACCCTGTAGGAAATGTAATTATTAGACCAAAAGCACAATTGCACTTACATTTGCTTAGGCGCTTTTAATAATCCCTATTATCAAGTTCCACGCGTACGTAGTCGCGGGCAAAAGCTAGTGTTTATATCAGTAGACGTTATGGTGATAATGGTGACATTGCATGGCAAGCGCCGTTGGGGTCTAATAAGCTCATAAGATATGTAAATAAATTGTTTGGCAGACTTACAAAGGAGGAGTATATAAGTGCATTTTCTTCATTTGTATTTAAAAAAAACTACGTTAGGACACACAATTTTACAATGGTGCTCATAATTATAACTTTGTCGTTCCACCCAAACTGGAAACGTCCCCCCATCATCTCCACATTGCAACAGCATATACTTATAGTTCAGTTGACTGTTCAATACCTACTAACCATTACCAAAATGGTCTACAACCGAAACGGTCTCATGCGCATTGGAATTCATATGTTCATACGAAATTTTACGATATTATGGCAGCGTTGACAGAAGGGCTTATACGCCACTGCAGTTTATATGTTCATTCAACCTTTTATGATGTTTTGGTAGTGTTGACAGCACGAAGCCATGTTTGCCGCAATGAGCCGGCAAATTAACTGGGAATCGAACCCGGAGTCATGTCGGACAGGATGTTAATTTGATGGGAAACAAATTGCAAAGGGTTAAAATTATAGAGTTCGCTCGCTAGTGTGACGATCCCAAAATTGGTTCCATGAAAGAAGCGAATTAACTTCGCGGCTTCTGAAAAAGTTTATAAAAAACCGACCAAGTGCGAGTCGGGTTAAGATAAGTTTGCACCTCGTATGTATGGCGCCGCGCCGCATACAAATGAGGTGCAAAGTTAACGCTACCGATCACGTTTGTTGTATCAGCCCCACTTAAATACATATTAATTTTATTCTGTTTTTAGTATTTGTTGTAATAGCGGCAACAGAAATACATAATCCGTGAAAATTTTAACTCTCTAGCCATCACAGTTCATGAGATACAGACATACAGAGAGACGGACAGCGGAGTTTTAGTAATAAGGTCCCGTTTTTTACCCTTTGACACTCCAGCTAAGTAGTGAGACTTTCTACGACACTGATTAGCTGCTGTTTTATAATAACCAAAGAATTATAAGGAAAAACATCGTACAAAAAAATGGTAATTCGGCAATACGATTGGCAAGTTGTTTGACTAAGTTTTATTTTGTCGTAATAAATACTCACAATTACATGAAATTTATACAGGGAACAAGGGAATCGGGGAGTATTATGGTACACCACTTCAACACAGAAACGGATTGACAAAACCAACCAATCATAGCGTGATAAATAGATAAATAAAACCTGGAGTGAAAGAGCGAATACCTCCTAATACAAGTATTAAACTTAAAAGGAGGATTCGACAATTTGTTGTAAAACTTACAATTAACAATAAACGATTTAGATTTTGAAATAAATAAATAAATGACGACGTCAAAAGTGTCACCTGTCATTTCAGAGTGCTATACCTTATTTTTTTATACCATGGGGTTTGCCACGACGCATTTTTAACTGAAAAATTGTAAATAAGAACTCAAACCCACATGCAAACTATAAAAAAAAAAAACCCATCTGCATTATCGACACCTACCGTTTAAAAACCAATTCCGCCACACCGCAAACACGCGTCATACTGAAATCCGCGTAAATCCGCCGAAATCCGAAAATCCGCGGATCCACGGCCGGCCGACTCCGCACAAATAAACGGCTGATTTGATCCGCCTGTTTGCGAAAAACCGTTCGTGTGGCGAAATGCGTTAATCGCATGTTAAAAAGGCTTTCCGATATCTCTAATTTGATGATGACGATACAATACAACAATACTTTATTGCACAGCAACAAGAATATTACGTGAGAAATCTTCAATTAAACAATGGTAGACAATAGGCGGTCTTGTCGCTAAAGAGCGATCTCTTCTAGACACCCTTTGGGTAGCGGACAATGTTCTATGTTGTTAACAGAATCCGGGAGATATTAGTTATTAAAGTAACACAATCAAATCGTGTTCGATCGGCTCTCCTGATGATTAATCGCGAACCGAATATCGAATTCGACTTCTACGACGTGAGAGAACCCGTTTTGTATGTATTTTAATAATGCATGTCTTAACGACTTCTCAAAATAAATATTAAGGTGTGTGTGGCCATTAAAAGCGCGAGTTATTGCCCCTCTCGTGCGTCAGCGGTAGACGCAGCGGATAAACGCGGTATTAATACCTGGAGGGAGGTAAAGTGCAGTTCTGTGTTACTGAGAGCGTTTTAATAGGAAATCGATGTGTTTGAAACTTTGGAAAAGTGTATCAGACCGAGTCTATTTATAAGCACTTTGTAATACATGAAAAAAATAGATACGAAAATAATAACATACGTCATAATTTGTTAATTATGACTATTTTCGACGACGCCTTCGATGAATGTAAAATGCCAACCACTATTTATATATTTTTTTTTATTATGGGAGTATGATAGTATTATAAGCTGGTTCCACTATTAATTCCGGATTTTATCCACGAATAAAAAAATGATAACATTTCAGGAGCCTTAGAAATAAAGATTTCAAAATATTATGGGGTTTACAATTAACTGGTAGGTGATGACAATTATGTATTTTTGTATGATGTGGCATGGTCTTGTTAAGGTATTTAAGACAACAAGTACAATCAACAAAGACATATCTACTTATCAGGGTTGAAATTCTGTGATCACATATAGACCAGAACTACTACCTACATAATATGGTTATAGTTATGGTGTGCTTTGAAACAATGATCACTTTTTCCCAAAAAATACTTCCAAAGTGAAATGTATATTTTGTTTTTTTGTTGTATATTTAGTTTTTTGTTGATTTTATGATCTAACAAACAGAAACAATATCACTCTACTATTAAAATGGCGAAAGTTTTGTGAGTGTGGTTACGTGTATTGATTGTTACTTTTTCACGGTCAAACGGCTGGACGCATTTTGATATGATGGTAGCTAACAGCCTGTATTAACACATAGGCTACTTTTTATCTCAAAAAAATGAAGTGTTCCCGTGGGGTGCGCGGGTAACACCGCGCAGCGCAGCTAGTAATCAATATATACATACAAAAAATAAAAGAAACATACAGTCGAATTGAGGACCTCCTTCTTTTTTGAAATCGGTTTAAAAATGTTGCTTCAACCTTGATGTGAACAATCCCTTACTGAATGACGCGGTACAAACCGCTACAATGTCATCTTTAATATCCTAATTGGGATCAGTATATGAACCGAGAAGGACGCGGCGACAAAATACACGCTTTTATGTAAACAAATTTATACCAAAATCGGACGTGTTTATGTCAGCAGGAATGTAATTAGGATAAAGATTATTATGTGAACACCTTTGGCTCGCGACGCACGTCGAGGGAGATATCCGGTGCGAGAGAAATTTATGTGAACAGATATTAGTTTAATTTTGCGAATGACGAAAACTTTCTTATTTGTGAGGTGGGTGGTGACACAATGTTTAAGAAAGTGTATTTTTTTGTAAAACATGAAAGGTGAATAAACTTATGACTGCAAAAAAATCATGAAGAAGTTTGGTAATTGATATCTCATCATATTTGCATTTATTTATAAAAAAATATCCACAACCGTCAGGATAGTAAACAACGAAGACGATATTTTTAAGTGTTCTTGGTTAATTTTGCAAGGATAAAGAAGATGAAGAGTAAATGAATACATATGTGTCTATTAATTTTATTAAAACTTTCGTGAGACATATTTAATTATTGTTGGGCCGTTCCTGACAATTTCACGTGAGTGTAAACCGCTGAATACAATAATTAAATATGTGTCTATTCAAAAAGCTGTAGCAATTGCGATCGTAAAATCGGGTTACTTTAGCCTTGGGGTTATAATTGTACACCCATTTAAATCCATTTCAATAAATTTCACTTCAGAATAGCACCTGACCAGCGATCACTCAAAAGTGATTTCGTCATCAGATGTAGTTTTTTAGAATTTACTAGTTGAATAAAATTGGTTTTAAGAGGCCTTATTCCTTTTAAATTGTGATTGTTTTAGACATTTTTCTCTATGATCTAACATGTTTCTTAACATATTATTGATGTTACTACCTAGAACAGGGCTATTGGCATTTATTGGTATATATTTGAATCCTACAGTTTGAATTTTTAATTGATAATTTTTGTTTATTTTCGACTGCACGCATTAAAAGCATGAAATAGCTGTGTACCTAGAACTCGGGGAAAAGTATTATTCACTTCAAAAAGTTGGTTGAAATTATCCATATATTTGTCATAATATGAAAACAATAAATTTTAAAGGTATTATAACTATTAAAGCACTTTAGGAGATTTAATCTCCTAAAGTGCTTTCATGAAATTGCTCACAATAGCATAAGCAGAATATACCTGAATAGTTATAATACCTAATATTTAGGTTCTTTTATATCATTTTATTCGGTGCTTATAGGTGGCGTGACATCCATAGATTACGGTTCCCATTGGCTTGCCCATTTAAAAAAAAATTGCCTATTTTTGGAAAATATGCCAAATCGGTCCCGGCTTGCACTTATTTTTTTTACACATAGATTCTTAATTTTAATCGTGCTACCGCCAGACTTAACCCCACCACGTGTCTATTCGAAACCATCCGCCCCCATAACCTCTAACACAAAAGCCTCTTAAAATGAGAAAGCAATACAATGTCCTCACCTACAAGTTGGCGTAAAAAACTAAAAGCAGGATTAAGGCGCCCCGGCGTGCTCTCTTCGCACACAAAACGTCGTAACCGACGCATTTTTCCGAACAAATCCTGTCCTTTTTTGATAAGCTCTTGAAAAGTAAAAAGGTGTAAGTGCCGGGTTTTTCCGAGCGAGTTCCGTCGTTTCGCGGTGCGTGGCTGGTCTGAGGTGAACACGCGAAACCACTCAGTGTGTCCATTAGCTTGGCTTGGAGGCTTTTTAAACTATAGAGCTAATACGATACGGAGCTATAAGTTTTTCTCTAGTTTCATAGTTTGACTATTAGGTAAAAAATTATGAACACCTCTTAAGAGGTAGCCGAGTGTGTATTCATGACTGAATTTTATAGTAATTATATGTTTTATATTAAAGTTACTTGATGAAAGAACATAACATTTTATGACGTAGCTTAACTAAGTTAACTTTAAGTAGCTCGCATTTTTTTTTACTATCAACATTTTGGAAATAAAGCTTGAAATTATCGGTCCAACCAGTGATATTTAAGGACACATAAGTAGCGTGTAATTTTGAAATTTCTTTGATTTATAATACTCTAATGAATGCTTTTCGCTTAATTTTTGGATAGGTAGGTACCTAATAACTATCCAAAAATTAAGCGAAAAGTAATTTTAATGTAAAATTATTAATTTGTATGTGGGTATGTATTAAAGGGTCGTGAAAAAGGACCGTGAGTTTCTATTCTAGCTTAGAGTTTCTAGTCTCACTGATTTTTTAGACGTCATTTCCTCCAGGTGTTCAATAAACCCAAATATTTACTCCAGCACATTTTAATAAAATTTAAGAGCACTAATAAAAGCACCTTCAGTTATGAAACGTTAGAAAGCAACAAATCATCCAGAGGAAGTCGTAACAAATGTTAGTTTTGTCACTAAACTAGCATATTTTCAATTTTTCATTCAAAATAGAAAGGGGACGCGATAAATTTGTTAGGATTTTTATGACGCGTGACCGTATTCTGAGGAACGGTATAATTGGATATTGTCTCAATATTTTTGCCAATAAATAATACATTTACGAGTGTATCAAAGTTCCGTGTTACATTAATTGGCATTATGTAAGTTGGATGTTCCGCTCGGTTCGATATGATTTGTGTCTAACAGGATTACTATTAGTATTTTTGTTCATCTTGAGAGAACTGCATTTTTTAACAATCATCAAGTGGGGTTGCCAGTACTTTCTTCTGATGTTTGTAACTACTAAGATTGAGATTGAAGATGCTAGTTTGATTTTTGTGGGAACAATTACGAGTAGGTATACCGGGTGTTTCCTATAATAAGACCAATTAAAGTTTTAATTTAAAACATAGATTCTACTCTTCAAACTAAAAATGTTTTTTCAGCAACATGAATACAAAGTCAGTTTTCACAATTTCATTATTTCAAACCAATCAAATAGTATTTTTAATGGGCTTATTATTTTCGCGGCGACAGAAAAATTTAAGAGCAGCAAACTATTTGCAACTAAAATAATAACTTGTCAGCGATTAAATATTATGGCAATCATTTATATTAAATGAGCTTTAAACTAAGGATATTTTAAAATTCAAATAATGGCAGCTACTTTAAGGTAGCAGAAATAATAAACAAGATTACTGAAATCATAGGCGAGGTACTATAAATAATGACTTGGCGACTAATATTAGCAGAAGATCCGACTCGGCTGGGTTAGGTTAGGTTTTTTTTTTTATATCCCTAAAAAGCGCTCCTTTTATTTTTTTTATGACCTTGATTTATTTTATATGCAATCTCCATTGAACAATTAGAGTAGGCCATTTTCAACTTTTTATCCGCTGTCATGTTTCCGCTTAATTAGTTAATTCAGTCGCCAAACTCGATGCTAGTTTATATTGAAACAAAGCCGAAAATTGATTACTTAGCTGCTACTTTTTACTTTATACTAGTCTCCGCAATTAGTCGCCAACTTATTATTTTTGCTACCCCCTTTAATCCATACTATAATATTATAAATGCGAAAGTGTGTCTGTCTGTCTGTCTGTCTGTTACCTCTTCACGCTTAAACCGCTGAACCGATTTGGATGAAATTTGGTATATAGATAGTTTCAGTCCCGGGGAAGGACATAGGATACTTTTCATCCCGCATAAATTTAGTGTTCCCGTGGGATGAGCGGGTATCACCGCGGGGCACAGCTAGTTTTTTATAAATCCCTAAATCAGATTAATTTGTCGCCGCGTTAAATACATGCCTTTTTAATGTACGTCGTCCAACATTGACATTCCCTGAGCACTGTTATACCTGTCACCCTACAAATATCGGACATTTCATAATACATAATTTATCTTCTTTGTCTAAACATTATTCTACAAATTATCATTTTAATACACGTTATTTTCAGAAGTTAGGTGAGAGTTTTCAAAAATTGTTGTTTTCTTGTTATATTATTTTTTTTGCATTTTGGAGAAACTATAGCTTATTCTGACTTGGAATCCTGAGCCCTGTTGACTCTAGTGGGAGAAAAAAGGTTTCCAATATTTTTGATATTACATACACTCTTTTTTAAGCACATTTGTAGGAATGAAAAGTAAAAGAAAAAATATTTTAATTATATATTACTATAAATGTATGAAGTTACGAAGCTTTTCCCATAAATACATGTATAGTTGTCTTAAATATTGATACTTTATTTATAACAATCTGACGGTCAATAAATCACAAAACTACTTACCATTAATTATGTTTTACATCTCATCATCCCGTACCTACCTAGAGCAAATAAACGATTTTAAATATCGTTTTCACATCGTTTCAATATCGTCGTCTCTTTCCCGATGCGACATCGTCTAATTATGATGTACCGGTGACCTTGTCCGCCGCGCGTCGCGACGCCGCGCGACGAATCGCGTCTGTGGAAACTGGGCCACGAGGAATAGGTGATACTGAATAACGAGATTGGGACGGAAAAATGATTTGTGGGATGTGGCAAAATATTATTGATATAATGTATAGTGAAGCTTGTTTGAGAATATACTTTGATTTACTACTTTTATTAAAATAGATACGAAACGGGTTTACTCACGTCATAGAAGTCGAGTAAATATCACTCGACATGTTTTGAATCGGATCGCAATTCATTATCAGCCCGTCTAGCACAACAACGCTTCGCCACTCTTGTGGCGCGACATAGCATCGCCTGTCACTATCTCATAGTACAGCGAAGAAAGAGGTAGGTAATATTTCTCGCGCGAGAAACAGTCGCGTGTCACAGTTGTGCTAGAGGTGCAGTAGCCGATCAGTCGTGGCGGCGGCCTCGATCACATTGATTGAATATGTCTGAGCCCTGAGACACGGGATATTTTTATGCAAAATACTACTTTTATGTTTTCATCAGATACTAGGTTTATAAACCTACATTTGATGATAAAATTAACAATCCTGCAAGAGTTTGCAGATCCACCAAACACGACCACTCTGGCAAGTTTGTACGATAAGCTCCGGGGCTGAGATGGATGATCTGTTTCGAAATATCATCACATGTACCTACCTCACTCCGCGAGGACTCCCAGGAGCGGTTGGTGGTGCAAGGGAAAGTCGAGAGCAAAAGATCTCAAGGGCGCTCTCCAACGCGATGGACAGACCTCATCAACTCTGGGACACAATGAAGCATAAACGAGAATTCTCACCCTGCCAAACATAGAACTAGTTACATGGCGGTGCGTCACCAGAGAAGCGGTGGCGAAAAAATCGACCTAACCATGACCACCACCACACTGCCAAGAGTGCACGACTACGAAGAAGAACCTATTTAACCAGAGCTGAGACATTTGAACTACAAATTGGCAATGTCATTGAATGCAGCTCGAATAGCACACATATTGTCGCCATTCGCCTGGTGACAATAAAAACTCACAAGTCTCTTCTAAATATCGTATCTAGTTAGTAGATTGATACTGAGATACGAGATTGTTTTAAGTATGTGTTTATTATTCACTAAGTTGTGGTTGTCAACAGACGATGCGGTTATTATGACAACGGCGGCGTATAAGACCCGAGTTTTTACTAATAATAGACACTGAACAACGAATAATCAGCAGTTACTTCAAGCGTCATGGGAACAAAATCTCCGCTCAACATATTCAATATCCTAACAATAAAACGTAGAATAAAGCGATATTTCAACTATCGCCTCTTTGTGCAGCGTATAAATTAGTTCGCTTAATGACGTCCTCCGCCTATTCATCACGCCGCTGCAAGGGACGCTGTATATTTTACGCGTGCGCGCGGCGATTTATTAAGCTTACTTTATGGCCCCATACGATTTATGGGAGGCGCTTAAGATTATGCACTTGTTAGGTTTTTTGGGAGTTTTGGCTTGGCATGCATTTGGGTGTTGAGATTGAAAGGTTCCCCTTTACACAACTGTAAAACTCGTAGTGCTGCAGTTTCTGACCCTGCACCGAATTACCTGAAACACTACAACCAAAAAAATATCCGGAGATGAAAATTATTATAACCAAATCCACTAATCTAAGGGCGGCAGTACGATAGAGTGACGCAACACTCGTAAAGAAGGAAACTAAATGCAGCTTCTATCAGGTGGCTGAAAATGGGACTGCATGGGAGAAATTGCTTTTGCTTGGTTTTCCTCAATAAAGAAGATTAATCAAATTCAAAAGGTAGTATACAAATAGCAATAACGCTTAAATTCATCTGGGACTCTGAAGGCACATTGTACATTATGCAGAAGTAGATACAAATCAACGAATCTAACCTATTTACTTTACACAATGACTTAGAAGGCACGTCACAATGAGACGTATCGTATGAGAGATTAAGGTTTGCTTAATCTAAGTATGATCTGGATTGCCCAGGGATAGACTAAACTGGATGGTGTAAGATTGGATAATGCGGTCCCGAGGAAAGAGGTAAACACTTTTTTATACCGGACAACCACTCACGACCTACCAAATGAAGCTCTGGTAGGATTTTATAATGGGCACTAAATAAATACATAAATACAAAACATCCAAGAACTCATCACATAAATATTTGTTTATTCATTTATTCATTCATTCCCCGAAGGCTGACTGAAAGGCTCGGTCTCTATCTGATAAAGTGGTTAACTGTTCATGACGCAGTTTTCTAGGAATTCCAATAGCGGAGATCTAGTTTTGGGATATCAGAAATTACCTAAATTTACTACGTAATATTCAAATCTAATTTACAACATAACCAATCATGATTTATGTAATATTTCTCCTAATTTACGACAAGCACTTAACCCATTAATGCTATGTCAAACGCTTCATTCATGAGATGTCCTAAATCTCTCTCTCTGATATAAACTACAAGATTAACCACTGCTGTGAAACTGTTGTCATCATACAAACATGCGTACAATGTTGTTTATTATAATTAACATTGTGCTTTTAACACAGAAACAAATTACAGTAAGTAGAATTGCACAATTTAGAGAGGAGGAAATCTAGAGTACTAAATCAGTTTATGAAACTGTTAATGGAAAGTTAGAATACAGTTCTATTTCTTATTTCTTGTATTTCGGTACCGTCTCCTTACTTACTTTATCTACTTATCAATGCCTGCTCAGAATTGCAAACGTGTATTCTAAGGTTTTTAAGCCACCCCCTAGAATTGCTTCCCTGTATTGCTGCAAGATCTGCTACATTAGGGGTTTCAGGCGTACTGAGGCTGTTATTTATTTATTTATTTATTTATTTATTTTTCCACACATACAATTATCATTACAGGCTATACCCAATGCGATATTGTTGCAAACATAACATAAAAACAATCTTACGTCTAAATAAATACAGGTAGGTATCATTTCAAAATTACCTAACTAGGATAGGCAATCTTCCATAAAGCAATTTTTTTGAATTCACTCAGAGCACAAGAAAACAAGTCTAGATCTATCGCGATGACGTTATGTGCGATGTATTAATTTAATATGGGTTTAAATTGTAACTGCAAATTGAGAAGTATTATTTGGCACGTATTTTAATGCAATATCACTTGCGGTAAGTAATTGACAAACAAAGATTCCAATAAGACCTGTTTGCCAACACAGGACAGAGCGTGAGCAGTTAAACGAAGTCAATGTTTACCAATCTCTCACGGCAAATGCATGCCCTATGAAATTAGCTCGCACCTTACATTTTCACTCCGTAAAACAGTTATTTGCCCATTCAGCCCGTTATGATAATGGTAACGAGCACCTTAATGCCAACCGGCATGCTAATGCGAACGTTTACGCGGCGACACACGTATACGACTCATAATTATAATTGCCAAAACGAACCTGGCAAAATACGGTAATTGTGTCTAAGGGACTCGCTACAGACGCGGAAGGAGCTGGTTATTATTTTAACTTTTTAGTGATCAAAATATCATCACCAAAGCTAAATCACGTGCTCACTCACGTTATGGCTTACTATAAGAAGACTCAAAGTCACCCAGAAAACAAATGCAGATGTCTATGCTTGGAGTTTCCGAGAGATCCCAAAGTAAACGACATACCTCCAAGAATATCCAAAACTTTAGTGGCCATAGGCACATTGCTCGTAGAACTGATGACCACTAGGGCTAATGAGTTCTAATAGTGGCCACGCCCGAGCTGATACAGCTGGGTAGATCCCGACCAGGCGCAGGACAAGTGATAGTGGTTTTTAGAGGTCTTTTAGCTGATGATGATGATTTTTTGTTTATTCACCAACTCACTGGCGATTGACCTCAACACCTGATGGTAAGTGACTACGGGCTCAAGGATGTAGCTCGCCGGTTCACTAATAGCCTATTCACTCTTATCTTGAAGAGACCCAGGTTTCTTATTGTGCTTTTACGCTTAATAATGGTCAGAGAACATAAAAAAAAAGTAATTTATTTTGAATATAATATTTAGCTCATGATGTTCTGCTCGCGTTTTGGTTCCAAGCCACCATTCAACGCTTCCCGCAAACACATATTTTTAAGCAATTTACGCAGTTTTCTGGTTCACATTATTAAATGTAGGTACAGTCACATAAAATTATGGAAGCGACTAATTAGCGGGCGTCCATAACCGTAAAGCTCTTAACACACGGGCGGTAAATCGTCTCCCCGCACCTGTCGCGTGTGGTGAGGGCTTTTATTGCCATATACTAACCGAGGATAATCTTACAGTACTTACTATACTCGAACTCACACTTATAGCTAAAACTAGCCCCTAAACTTGGGTTGCGTGGATTAAAAAGCCGTAAACCACTTTTTTGCTTCTCCGTAGTCGAGTAAAACCATATGATATACAAAGATTGAAATGCGTAAATAACCTGGCAGAAGAGTGGGAATCAAATGGTAACTTTGGATTACCGGTCCAACGAGTTAACCATTCCACCACCCTAATGCCACCCAAGCCTAAGGTGTACTACGCCTTGTAAATAAACAATGCTAAGATTAACACACAGACCATAAGGAAAAAATCGAAAGGTTATTTGGCGTTAGGGTGGTGGAAAGAGTGATTTTTGTATCAATGGTGCAATACTAAAAATCGCCATGAAAAAATAATGAATCCGACAAACATTTCACATTTTTAATTCGTGTAAGTAAGTATTGATTGTTAGTCTATTTAAAACTGCATACAATATCAGTTGTGCAAGCGGTGTCGGGTTGCGAGGCGTGTGCCAAATGCAATAGGAAAGCGCGACGGGCCGTCTGTCACCGCATCTGTCAGCTTACAAAGTTGCATCTACTAGGAAACACAGTTTTCAACTGATTTCAAAAAGGGGACTTTCTCAAGTCGACCCTTATGTTTTTTGTGCTGTATGAAATAACAATATTATAATTGAACCGAATTTTACTTTTAAAAACCATACTCATAAATTTACTGAAATAAAGTCGAAAATTACTTATTTTAGCACAAACTAAACTGTTTGTAATTTAAAATGTTTTGCATGGCTTTCCGAATGGCAATAAAAATTAAATGAATTGAATTGAATATTTATTTCTATGTTTTTTTTTGTAGTTAGCATAAAATACATCATAATACATCAACGGTTGACAAATATAACACGCGATACGTATGAAATTAGCATGCCATAGTAAATATCCTATAGTAAATATTGCTTGAATAAAATTATTCTACAACTTAACTACTTAGGGCCGATTTTCAATCACCAGATAAAACATATCTGTCAGATAAATGTTGGCTGTCACTTTTCTTTTATATGACGGGAGAAAAGGATAGCAATAATAAAATTTTAACTGGCAGATAAATTTATCTGGGGATTGAAAAATCGGCCCAGAGAGTTTAGCTTTTGCCGTAAATATTTTGAATGCTATATGACAATGTTATCCATAAGGGAAACGAAAACGCAATCGAGACGTTACACTCAAAGTTCCTGATACGAAATCATTTTGTTAATATTGACTGATCCCAATTAGTTATACAGAATTCAATACAAATCAATTCCGCCAATGACCGACCTTGGCTAGAGTTAGGTTAGTGTAGGTTCTAGGTTTTTAAGTTGTCCTACCACTTTTTGATACTGTTATGAAAAAACATCTATGTACAAAACATTTATGTTAACATCTCTGATTTTGGTCGCTGCCAAGTAATATCGATCCTTACCTATAGTATCTTGTTATAGTAATTTAATATGGGTGTAGATAAAAAAACATATATTACAGATATACTTTAGTCGTCATTAGCGTAGGTTACAAATGCGGCAGGAAGACCGGCTCCTGCGCCTGCGCCGCGACGCGCGGGCGGCACCCATCTGTCAACGCCTGCCGATATGTTCGCTTACTATTCTGTACCTGGGCTGTCGATGCATATTGGAATTGCGATCTTAAGCGATCGTATACGATAAAAAGGAATAGCCACAAATTGATGATAACTTGCGGTACGTCTACAAATCTGGCGGTGGAAAGGTAGTAAATCTGTAGTAAATCGTGTAGAACACAACTAAAGAGGCAATGACATGTTTTATGTTATGTTATTTTTTAATGTACTAAACATAATACGTTGTCGTTAATGGAAATCTCGATTACGCTCTACATCGCCTATGATCGCTTGTGCAGATATTGAATATCTTCGCCTTCATCCAAATAGATGGGTACACTTTATTATATTTGTGTAAACCTAGTCTTTAAGTTAGTAATTTAGTAAGTTCACAACATAAGTAGGTACTACTGAGACAAGGGATCTAATTCGAGAATGCCGTTTGAGAGATCGCAAAACGTCAAAACTCTATTAGATAACAGTGATAAAGCCTTTGAAGTGTCATTAAAATGCGATGAGCTTCAAGTGACATATTTCATCTCAATTTTGGAAATACAAAGGCCATAATGATTGTCAAAAATGCTATTCATGAATATGAATTTCTGTTTTGAACGAATTTTGAACGACTAATTTCACGCACTACACGGCCAAGATAAAGTATGCGCCTGTTATTTATGCCGTCACATACAAAGGAAACGCAAATTAAGCGCGACCGGATTGACGATGTTGCGATGTTCTAGGGATATCGCCACTTGTCAAGTAGTGACATGTCAAAAGTGACGGATGGCGATGAAATTGAGAGATCTCCATCATCTGTCTAAAATTGGTCGAATTATCCCCCAGCCGGACCAAGAGTTTATCTTATCTCTGAGCGTGGAGACCACCTTCACTTATAAATTAAACCACGCTAAAATATTATCAAAGGTTCAACTTTGACGTGACAAAAATATTTACAGCGTATCATAAATTTTAAACTTATTTCCCAAGAAGAAAACCCATTCTTTTGTCCTTGTTTTCGGTACATCAATTCTTGTTAGCTTTTTCCATTCTTCGCGACTAAATAAGTACTAGTCAAACACTTTAAGATTTTACTGACGACTGGTGATTTAAAACCTCACACTAGGCTACACGCAAGAAGAATAGGTAAATAGACTGAGACATTTACCACTTTACTAACTCACTTTATATCACTTGCGTGTGCATTATAATGTACGGTTTATTGCAATACTGCATCATAAAGAGATTATACGGCAGATCAACCAATAACTTAATCCACCTGCAGGGCTGCCTCGCAACATGTAGCAATTACTATCGGTTGACAACTCTAAGCCAGCTGTTGTCGCCTAGGCACTACATCAGTTACTCTTCCTTGCTTACATATCCCCCAAACAAACCAATTCCAACCACATGACTATAATACTAAGGAATGTGTAAAGCGCATCTAAGGGCCGGTATTGCATAGTACGCCATTAGTAACTATTAGTTAGGCTAAGCCGAGTAATGAAGACTAATCGACGATTAAATCAACAGGTTAACTGGATTTTCCAGATATACTCGTTTGGTGTTAAAAGGAGGGATTTGGAAACTGAGGAATTGCCTAGAAATTTGTTTGTAGCAAACTGGGCACCATTTTCTTTTAATTGAATCTCGAATTTAATCTGTTTTCAAAATTAAACAGATGTTCTTAAGTATTAACAAAAACGTATATCGTATATCAAAGTCAACGTTTAAAAACTACCACTTCTAAAAACTACTTTATCTGTCTGTCTCTAACTCGATCAGTGCGAAAAATTAAGTCATCTAATCATCATTAGGGCCTCTTTTTCCTAATGGTGGTTGCATATATCTTAGGATTGCGTTTGTATGGAACAAGTGCGAGCCCGACTCGCGCATGAAGGGTTCCGTACCTATACATATATATAATCTATAACAAGTTTTTTGTATGGGAGCCCCCCTTAAATATTTATTTTATTTTATTTTTAGTATTTGTTGTTATAGCGGCAATAGAAATACATCATCTGTGAAAATTTCAACTGTCTAGCTATCACCGTTGTTGAGATACAGCCTGGTGACAGACGGACGGACGGACGGACGGACGGCCAAGTCTCAGTAATAGGGTCCCGTTTTTACCCTTTGGGTACGGAACCCTAAAAATGATCCTATGTTTCCTCTTAATGCCTCTTTGCAATCCGGGAAAACTTAACAAATGAGTGGATCAACTTTTTCTTGTTGTTATTCTGTCCCGTCACCCGGGAGACAATATTATTATTTTCAAGAGATATTCTAAATAAGAATCATATAACTGCTGCAATTACAACATTTTTGTTGAATATTGCCGCCGAAAATCGAAATTTTACCCAGGGGACATCATAGTGGCAACAAGCAACAGAGAGATTTGATTGAACCAAATGCATTATGTGATAATTCATATTTGTTAAGTTTTCCTTGTTAAGTTGTCTCTTTAAATTTCAGTCACTTCCTATGTACTTTTATTTTTCAGTATTGACTGGTGGTGTGAAAGAACTTACTAGATAAATTAAGTTTTCTAATGGATTATAAAAACGGTTTAAACTCACGTAAAAATTGACAGGAAGGGCCCGACATGTTTCGAACTCATATATGGAGCTCTTCATGAGGGGTGATCACAATGTCAGATATCCGTGCTGCTACGCGTCTCGCGGCAGTCGCGGCCCACTACACTGAAACGTGTTTGGCCGTTCCTGACAATTTTTACGTGAGTTTAAACCGTTTATGTATATAATTATTAAAAATATCTCACAATAATTTTAATAATATTATTTTGTAATGTAATGTCCAAGAATAAGTATAGTAAGTGCTAGCAAAAAACAAAAAATTGTCATTTGATATTTACCACTCGCTTTTCGGTGAAGGAAAACATCGTGAGGAAACCACCTAAGCCCAATAAGGCCTAGTTTCCCCTCTGGGTTAGAAGGTCAGATGGCAGTCGCTTGCGTAAAAACTAGTGCCTACGCCACATCTTGGGATTTAGGTAGCCGACCCCGATTGAGAATTCATTCTCAAAAAATGGGACAAAGGCTAGGAGGATGATGATATAATAGGAGAAAGCTCTTGCTCGCGGTGAGGAAGAGGTATGGATTTAGCCTAGGCGTTGATGGCCAGACATACGTCAGGCAGGACTTATCTTTTTATACTCGTCCCTTCTACAAGTCCTTAAGTTCGTTTCTAAGAACCTGCACTGAGTCTGGCATTTGCTACAATGTCCGCGCTTTGTTTAGACGCGCGGGACGCACGAGCAGCCACAAAATATCATTGATAGGCTCACTACACATGAACTGGGTGAATATTTGCCGATATTGTTAAAATATTAAATGAGTACCATTGTTACAAAGATCAAAGCTTAAAGAAAAAAATAAAAATGAGTTACCTGGTGGACCACATTTAAAAAAAATTGACATTACATGTTTCATGAATTTATTAAATGAGTATCTTTTCACAACTCCTGAGCCTTACTTCCATAAATATCTCTGATGTCCCGGAGAGTGGCAATATAAACATCACGTTTTAATGACAGTTAAAGGGGATATACCTGAGAAATCGCTTACTTGGCGATATCTCAAAGCACACTCTCCTGATTTTTACCACAGTCTTTTGCCAAATTTTCGTTAGAGTTTAGTACATTTGCACAGTCGTTATGAGCTCATCAGGTTAGGGTTTTTTTTTTTTTTTTTTTTCATCGGTTTAGGGTAAGTACGATTAAGTTGGGCAAGGAAACTGTTAATCATCACAAAAGACTATCGATAGGAAAATAAAAATTGTTAAATGACGGGTTTTCAAAATGTAACTAAGTTTAGACTTAGGTATGGTTGTATGGTAGATACTCATATTCAGTAGTAAGGTTTTTTGGCTGATAACAATGAAGATTATGATAATAGGTTTAATGTACGCACGTCAGTGCACACTAAGCCTTTTCAGTCATTAATCTTCAATCACTCGTCCGTGTTTTGCATGAAATTATGCATGAATTGATTTGTCAAGTGACACATTTAATCATCAAGCGTTTTGGATACAAACCCTTATCGTTTTCTAAATATTTATTTCTATGATGATAGTATAAGTAGTAGTCCAAAGACGTCACACTAGCATGGCGCGCAATATCGTAACTTGAAACGTTTGATTTAAATTAAATAAAAAAGAGTATTTCTAAGCTTCAAAAGGTTATACGTAGTCATAAAGTTACGTCATAAAATGTATGCGATTCGTTAAATATAATATTAATAAAATTTCGTACCTAAATTATTCATTATTTCCGGTACATACAATGTAGCGTTCTGGTGAATAGGCTAATTTAGCCGTTTTTCTACTACTTATTTATATTATTTACATTTTGCTTATTAAATGCTTGCTCAGCTTTGTATAAATGGCAATTATTCATTTGAAAAATCATAAAGAATATTTACTACCAGCAACAAACGTTTGTACCAATTGTATACACCTACGCGCTGACAGTTTCAAAGAGCATAAAACAATAAACCAAAGCAAATGGCGCCAATTAGGGTTGCCTCACTATCGTTATTTTAAGCCGTCTTTGTCCATATCCATCCAAATAAACGAAGCAATTCCACGTATCTAAGTTTACCACGCGACATATCTCGACAGAAATAATAAACCGCACTGTGTCACCTTGAGATAAAAGGGCTTACTCACTCGTGAAACAGGTTGTCTTAAGTTTAGCTTAGCCACATAGACGTACGGTTAAGTGAGGGCTTGGTGGGATGAAAGAGGGTTGGGTTTGGCTTGAGCTGAGGGTAGGAGGGAAAGAATAAACAGTTGAGTGTATAGCAGGAGTGTGTGCGGATCGTTGTATAATTTCATTTTGTGACAACCCTGATGGGTTTGTAGTGATGTGATTATGGTTATACATAATGTGGTGTCGATAGATGTTTTCAGTTATTTATACCTAGTTTTTTATCGCCTATTACCTGGATTTCACTAAAGTATCAATGAAGGTTAGGGTTACGGTAAAGTACTAACTTTTAAATGGCTGTGATAAACGTCACTTGAGCCCGTAAGGTTTTGCCTTGGATAAATAATTTTTACAGGATGTTTTCCAAACAAAAACAACTGAATTTAGTAAAAACTCAGAAATAAATGTGAAAATGGGTTTTTGCCGCCACCGTACCTTTACTCTACAATGACGTGACAACAGCCGGCTATAAACTGGCTGCCAAAATCATTATTTTTAAGGTCGATAAATTAACTAAAAATTTTAATAATACAGGTTTAGAAAAGTATCCTCAAGAAAATTCTAGACTGCAACCGATACACAAACATATGTACCTTTATTCAATATGTTGCGTTTAATTCAGTTTCGCGCCGGATTTGCGCTGATTTATGTTTTACAAACTGTACGTCAGCTGTCACTCAGCCGGTCCATTTGCAACGGGATGTTGTAAAAATCAAGGTGAGACCTAATTTTAGCTGTTCCCACTTTTTTATATTGGATATGGTAAAATAAACAGGTACATCTATAACAGATGCATAATATGGTCAAATTTCAATTACGTGTAAATGTTACAACTTGACGCCAATTAACCATATTTTCTTCATCACACATTCTTACATGTTTGTGTTAAAATTCAATATGTTTCCAATTAGAAAGTCCTTAATGCCTTATAAACTGAAAAGTTATAAACAAAAACTTAAATAAAGAAATATACAATCCGAATGGACAGGGTTCTTGCAATGTATCCCGCACACTTTTTCTTTGTTATGACGTCTTTAAGAGACCTTATACATTTTAAAATATATTTTTTTCATTTTATGACAATATGAAATATATTGACTATTTCAACCAACTTTTTAAAGTGCATGATACTTTTCCCTGACTACGAGTAACTAGTAACATTGATAGTATCATAGAGAAAAATCCTTAAGCTTTTTGTATTTCAGTTTTCTTATTAATAAAATAATAATTAAAACTTGCAAGGTCTCGTGTACTTATGCAATATTGAGGCTCGAGTTCAAATCATAGTTTAACTTCCAAAATGGTCGCACCACTACGTGTTCATTAACGACGCGAGTGGCACATCACTCGCGGCTTGTTTCCTTCCTTCGCTTCAGGTAATCCTCCGCGAGATAAAACGAACTTGTCGTGTAACTGGCAAGACTTTCTTTACCATAACACATGTAATAATATTTAGTATAATAAAATTTATACTTCATGCAGTACAGGTCGCTCAGCGAGTCATGAAAATTACTTTAGTGTTTCTTAGGGATCAAATCGAAAACAAAGTAATTCTACATTAGCCAATAAGTTACCAACACAGATCTGAAAATCAGCAAGCTGAAGAGGCAGTAGGATGGTGATATAAGTCGTTGATCCGATGGCCGCTATTGTAAACCAGTTCTGACTCTCTAGTGACTGGAGGAGAGCTGAAGATGGAGCTCAGCCATGGGAGAGAGCCTGAGAATGATAATGCCTAAGAAATTGGCTTACGGAATCCTCATGTTTCCTGAAGCATCGTCTTTCGAATTTTATAAAAGCTTGAGAGTAGCCCACCACGATTTAACGCCGATAGATTATAAACTATCGAAAATTAATACGTTACATTGTACGGCTTGTACGCTGTATAGCACGATTCACATTTGGTCGATACTCGTAATCTTATACGTTACCCCTGTTGCGCGGAGATAATCCCATTAGCGGGTTATACTCCCACACAAAGTCCGACTACTTATTGGTAGTGAGGGCTAAGTTAGCCCGGCGAACCAGCCCTGATAAGGTTCAAATCATGTCTTAAAAAAAAATATTGGATCAAAAACTTAAGGCATGTCCACTGGAGCGGAACGGAGTAGAGATGTGTAAAGTGGATGAATCACATTCCAAATTTAAATGAACTTCTTTCGGGCTTCAACACACAACCTTATTGGCTCATTTTCTCCACTCCGCATCAGTGAACAGGCAGCCTAGCGGTGTTCACAATCTTATGATGAAATATATAAGTACCTAATGTATACCTACTATATCTTCCTACAGGATTCAATGTCTAGAGTACTTAGTATTTTGTTGAAAATAAAATCACGGGGCAGCTTCTTTGTAGTACCGCGATATAATATATTTCTGTTTACATCCGAATTGCGCCTAACAGTTTACCTCAATGGGCGTCGAGTGCGCAAGCGCGCTGTAAAAATACCCGCAGGTAATGGTGATTGCGCGCTGCGTGCGCGACGTGAACCACATGGCCGGAACAGCGCGACGGAACAGTCTTGATGCTTGTTCAATTATTGTGGTTTACTAGCTGTGCCGTGCGGTGTTACCTGCTTATCTCACGGGAACACTACATGTTTCGGGATAAAAGTAGCCTTTGTGTTAATCCAGGGTTTTGCTACCTTCATACCAAAATTTATCAAAATTGGTCCAGCCGTTTGAGCGTGAAGAAGTAACAATCATACAAATAAACACACTGACAAACTTTTGCCTGTATAATAATATTATTGAGATTACGATTTGCATTCCCAAGAAGTTTATATACTGACTAGAAGGACCGCAGCTGCGTACACGTAACCCGCCTTTTTATTCAGTAAATCTTCGCAATTGGGTGAGAAATATCTTATAACCAACGCTGAATATCCAACTATTCCTGTGCCTTCATCCATCCAGCCGTACTGAGGTGTAGCTGAGGTGAAGATGGCGTAAAGATATTTTGAGCAATAGATGGAGTTTTAATTAATGTCCGTACGACAGCCAGCAAGCGTGTTGTTAGGTTTTTTCCTACAATCATGGTATATTCTCTCAACATTAATAAGTTTTATATAGTGCGAACAGTCAATATTCTTAAAAGGGTTTTAATTTGAATATTGAGTGAATTCACGGTTGTGTTACGACCAGCTCGACATGTTTCGAACTCATATTGTTTGAAGTTTGTCTTTTATCGATATGATCAGCTGCGCGGTGGACAGTACGACGCAAGTTGATTAGCTTTTCAAACATGTTGGGTCTGCCACGCGGCATCAGCAGCCTTGGCGTCGCGCACACACCCAGGAGATGCAGTATACTTACGCAAGCAACAGACGTCAACCCGAAGTGCTCCAACTGCCGATTCTACTTTCCTACTACAGATTTCAATGCGTTATTTATTTGTTGTATCTCTCCATGACTAGTCCAAACAGGGTATATCAGGAGGGTATATCAGTGCGAGAAAGAAACGTTATCACCGCACTTAGAGTGCACATATATGATGAAATAATTATGCATCTTCTCTGTCATGACTATTTTGAGACTGTACTTACTTTCATGCAGAATCAAGGTAACCGTTGCATTTTACTTGAATTCCCATTTCATCAAGTACCAAAACCTCACTGCCGGCGCTGTCGATCAGCGAACAGGTAATTTACAGCTGGCTGGTGTTTATTTTCGTGCGCCATTTATTTCGGTCTGATTAGATTTTATTGCATCGCGTATGCCATAACAAAAATATTGGGAAAACTTTAGCGAAGCATTTTAGTAATAGTATTTTAAATATAGATTATATTGTAAGGGCCTTATCACACTTGCGATTTGCGAGTGAGTTTTCTATACAAATAAAATAAGCGTCGCGGCGAAGTCGCTGCGTGTTCGCCTTCATAAAAAATTCGTTCGTAAATCGCAAGTGTGACAAGTCCCTAAGGGATGATCACATTAGTTCTTCAAATTCTTGTTTTTCACAACTTAAGCTCCTATAGAATCAATCCTCAGTTCCTTGTGTAGTGTGAAGTGTCCGAATTCCACGATGCCACTCAAGCTTATTTTTTTATGTCGTATCAAGGTCTCCAATTATGAAATTTCTAGGCCGTAAAGTCACATCACTGATATATTTAGTTTTTGATTTTCCAGAGGATTTTATACTGGTTTTTAAACGTAAGTTTTAATTTCAAGTGCAATAAACATACAAGAAAAAATAATGACCTTAAAATTATAGCCATAGGCATCTATTTAATTATAAGTATACCACGAATTTTGGACTAACCCCCTCCACCATCGCCATAAGAACCTTTTACAAAATATGGCTAGTTATAACAGTACTAACTCTCTTAATAGGAATAAAAACATACTATTAAAGGACTGTGGTACGTAGTCACCTCACAAGAATCTTTCTGCTCCAACGCCCATCGATTCTATGAGCGGATTTGTTCAATAATTAATTATAATTTTTCTCTCTTTGCGCTGCATTGACAGTTGTCAAACAGCCCAAGTCACTGTCACCCGATCCTCGAACATAAATAGCCTCTCACCTGAACCGTACCACGTCGTCTGCCAGGTCCAGATACCTATGGGGCGTTAGCATTCCACCTGCCCATTAATTACCACCGAACCTCTAAATCAATCGTCCGGCTGTACCTACCTAGCTCCAATACTCCAGCCTCCAACTCTAATTTAGTGGCTCACCTTTACTTAACAATGCGATCGATAAATTGCGATCACCTCGCGCTGTCGTCGGCGTGCGCGCGCGCAGCGTGCCGGCGGCGTGCTCGCGGCGTGCCCGTCGCGCGACTCGCGCGCTTAAGCCACGTGCGTGCCTGCCGCGCGCCGACGTGCCACGCCGTGTTAGGGATGGCAATTGGCAGTTGGTCACGTAGTTTGTAGGTATTCATGGCCGAGTTTGATAGATGATATATATAAAGATCGAGATGTGTTTTTTTTTAATACCTCGCCTGTACTTAAAGCTGTGTTCTGCGCCATGAGTAGTAGGTATTCCCCGATACTGGGGCAGGGCGGACGGGCCTGATGGGCGGTATCCAGGGCGGATTTGACGGACCACCAAACCTAAAAAAAAAAAAAAAAAAAAAAAAAAAAAAAAAAAAAAAAAAAACAAATAGCCCCCTACTTAGAGCGTTTGGAATAGGTCCCAGGACGCTCATACAGCTCTGTCAGGACTTACAGAACGTCCTACGCTAACAATGCAACACCTTCCCCCGACCCATCGACCCTTTTCTATTGTCTACCCGAGCTCGGGTTTTATTGCCCTCTCGGACGCCGAGCTCACTTTTATTACGGTCTACTATTGTTTCCCTCTTTTATATTTCTCTTTGGCTACAACTGTCTACAACTTCCTTTGCAAACGGTATACATCTTTTAAGAACATTCTTTAGGTAAAGCTGGACAAATACCTAAACATCTCATACCTAAACTATCAGACTAGGTCCGCCACCTTGGTTCTTATTGGAATCGCTGTTTCAACCCAGCCTGTCTCACATCGTCTCTTTACTCCAAGGTTTCTTACTACATGATGTGTGCTACGGTGTACGTATCACTAATCTAAGCTAACCTATGCTAGATCACAATTCTAACCTAACCTAAGCTACAGGACTACGCCCAGCTAACGCAGGATACGTTACTTGACTACTTAACTTCAGGTAGCCTTACTTCAAAGTATGTCTTTTGTTACTCACTACATATGCTGCATTTGGAACGTTGTTCTATTTATATTTTTTATCTTGTTCAACTTAACATTACTTCTAACTATCACCTAACTTCGAAAACTAATTTTGAAGAACTGCTTTATGTATGTACTTACCTACTTAAAACTAGCTACGAGCACAGCACAGTTGTTTTGGTCTTAAGAACGCTGTTCTAACCTAACCTAACCTTGCATAAATTTGACTACGTACTCAATGTTACTTTCATCTCTTTTTTGTAATAACCGACTTCCAAAATGAGGAAGTTCTATGTAAAAATATTGCATGTAGCATAAGGATAATACGAATCTAATCTTACAATAGTAATGCGGTATTTTATACAGTAATAACTGCTTCAAAACTATACTAACTTATTTTAGCTGTAAGTTAAAAATACGAGTTCTATTTTTGCATATTTATTTATTTCGCCAAATATTATGTTCTTGAATAGATGCTTAAGAAAATACCTGAATAAACTTTGTAACTTGTACTAACGTGTATTTGTAGTAGGCTGAACTAAACTCGTTGATTTTTTAATTTGTTTGTTGGGTCCATATTGTTTGTAAAGATTTATGACAGGTTTCTTCTCCGAATCATCAAAAGATTCGAAAGTCTATTATACATTTTATTACTGTTTGTTGGTGGCTGTTGGGTGCGGTACAAACTAGTCGAAACGTGATTTTAACGGTAATCTATTGTCACATCCTTATAAAAGCCGATGGACAGTGACGATCAATAAGTATTCCGAACCGAGTCGTGCTTGTTACCAGAGCTCTCTCAGTGTACAGTGACATAGTGTTGAATCGTGCTACAGTGCTTATAAGATATGGCAAATGTAAGTATGTACTATTTTTTATAAAATATGTATGTAGTATTTTTATGTACTATTTGTTTAACAGTGTTTTTTCTGTAACTTGTGTTCATCGTGCTACTTGTTAAGTGTGTTAATCGGATGTATAACTTATTGTTGAATATTGTTTCAGTTCACGGAAAACACTTTCAAGAATTTTTATTACCCTGAACCTGAACATGATGATTCAGGGAGTGATGAAGAAGGCACACTCGGTTTTAAAGTGAAACAAGCCATAGCGAAGAAACGTCCTGCAAACAGTATCGAGAGTTTCTTTGAAAAACCGCAGAAAAAAGTGAAACCAGTGAAGAGATCTTCCAGTGTGTCGCAAAGTTCCCATACCGGTGTTGCTTACCTATCTTCGGGTAAAGACGATGCTGCGTATGCATCACACCTTATTAAAATAGAAATATACGATCTTGAAAAAGTGAGGAACATCGCACCAGAAGAGCACTGGAAGCACGCCGATGTGAGATTAAAATCTTACATCTCAACTGAGCAAGATCCACAGCTTGAGACTGTCCGTGATGTGATATACAATATGACGAAAGACATAGCTTCAAAGGACACTTGCGTGAAATATTTTATAAACAATACGAAAAAGTAAACTAAGTGTGTGTAGTTTTAATACTAGGTTAAAACTGTATTTATTATATAAGACATTAGATAATATTTTATAACATACCCTTGTGTACTACTAGTATTATATATTTCTTACTGCTTAAATAACAACTTTTTGTTATTCAAAATTGTTAAGACTCGTTTTATAACCACATGTTGTAATTTGTTTTGTAGCCTAATCATATTGATCTATTTCCCTTTGCAAATGTATAAGTCTCTACCCTTTAATATAAAATCACTAAGGTACGTTTGTTATTTTAAGGAGAAAATTTGTTGTAATGTAATCACTATTTTCTTAGACACATCTCACGATGGATTGTTTAAGCTGTGATGTTTACGATTCCGAGCTCGTCAGGCTATGCGAAGAAATTGAAAATGACCAAGAAATGTATGAGATCGGGGAATTACTAAGCCAGCTGCGTAGTCAAGGGTGAGTACTCTTGTTCCAACCTGTTATATTGTTTATTGATATTGTACATACTTGTTTATTTATACATGCAATTTAAACAGTTTATTCTTGTTCAAACTTGTACAAAACCATTGTCCATTGTCATTGAGTTGTTGCCTTTTTATGGTTCAGTTTCATTGTTCTCTGTTGGGTGGGGATCCTGGAAGGTTCTTTATAAGCGACGTCTCTGCTTTAGAAATCATTCATTGTTCCAGTTACTGTGTTTGTGCTAGTACTGTGTCTGTGTATTGTACAAAATACTGTTTTAAAAATGGTGCTTGGATACTTTCATATGGGAACTAGTTTAACCCACGACAAAATTGCAGTTTTAAGCAAAGGATTCATTTTAAAAGTGTTTCATAGAAACATAAGATTGTGGTATATTGACAATCAATTACCTCAGGCGCTTTTGGAAGATGAAGATATTATACCCTATTACACACCGTGTGATGGGCATATCAATAAGTCGATGCATAATTTGTCATCAGATGTCATTGATGGGGTTTTAACAATGCAGGCGTATTGCCAGCAATGTCGAAAAAACTTAAGTTAGTATAATTTAATCATTGTTTTGAAGTTTTAAATATTCTATTAAATACTAACGTTTTACTTTTTCTTTTACAGATCTAACCAAGTAGGACGGGGGAGAAAAAGGACAGCTACAAGTACGGGTGCAGAAGTACCAGTGAAGAGAAACTACCCTTCCAACAGTCGTGATATGTCTACATCCTCAAGCGAAGAACCATTATCCGATGTAAATGTAAGTACAAAAAATAATTCTGAAATTGAATGTTCGGTATGTAAAAAGTTCGTGTCAAAAAGATATTTTGGCAACCATTTAAATAGTAATATTCACAAAAATAATGTGTTGAGATCCGATAGTGAATATGTTAATGTCCAATTAATTGAAAATGCATTCAAAAACAGAGTCGCTACTTACAGAATATTATTTAATTAAATGGATCACCAACCTCTTGATCCCGAAACTATTTTACTAAAACACAAGGATAAGATCTTTACATTATTAGATCGTTCACTTAACAAACATCACGCTTTAAAAGTAAATTTTATTCTTAATGCAAATTTTACACAAGATACCAAACAATTAAATAATACATTTGATTTCCAATTAAGTAATAATATTGTTGATATCAGCACTGATAAAGCTGCTGTTTTTGCGTGTCTAGTAAATGAAATTGTGATAAGGTTGTCAAACTTTGAAAGAAAAGATAGTGGGTGGAGTTTAGTAACATTTAATCATATCGATCTCAATATTAACAAATATAATCCATTACGCGGCTCTTCTTTTATCGAATTACCTCGTGATATAAAGAATAAAAAAGCGGTTATTAATGTAAAAAACAATGACCATGAGTGTTTTCGATGGGCTGTATTGTCTGGTTTATACGAACCCAAAAGTCATTCAAATATGGTCAGTTCATACATATTACATAAGGATAAATTAAACTTTGAAAATTTAACTTTTCCATTTAAATTGGGAGATATCCATAAATTTGAAAAAAATAATGATATTAGCATTAATGTATTTGGTCTCGAGTACAACTCTCAAAACAAGAAACACGATGTTATAGGCCCACTACACTTAACTAAATTAAAAAAGTCGAATCACTTAAACTTGTTGTATATAACTAAAGATAACCAAGGACATTATTGTTTTATCAAAAATTTATCGAGGTTAGTGTCTAAGCAATTGTCAAATGCACAACATGCTCTTCATATTTGCGATGGTTGCTTAATTAATTTTACATCACACGAGAGACTAAACCAACATCAAAAAAACGACTGCTTCCACGTATGCACAAACTTACCATCTGAAAAAGAAGACACAAGAAATTGGTTTAACGAATATGTACCATCGAATCAAGTTACTTTTAATAATTATGAACGAAAATTAAGAGTACCTTTTGTTGTATACGCTGATTTTGAGGCATTTTTAAATCCAATTGAATCCTGTTCTAACAACCCCAGTACATCTTCTACTACCAATATTCAAAAACATGAAGTATATAGCTTCGGTTACTATATTAAGTGTTCTTATAATGACAAGTTATCTGTGTACAGAACATATACAGGTGAAGACTGTGCAAAAACCTTTATGAAAGTCATAAAAGAAGATTTAGAAACTATTTGTAAAAGTAATGCGTTTGCTAAAACTTCTTTCCCTCTAACAGATGCTAATAAGGAAGACATTATGCAAAGCCATGCTTGTTATATTTGTGATAGAAATTTGAATGGTGACTCAACCGTTTCTTATAATTATCATACTGGACTTTACGAGGGCGTTGCACATAAATTTTGTTCTGAAAAATACAAACCACCCAATTTTGTACCTGTATTTTTCCATAATTTGAGCAATTACGATAGTCATTTTATTGTACATGGTCTTGGTCTTGAAGATGGTGACATAGAACTAATCCCACAAAATAAAGAAAAGTACATTTCGTTTTCTAAGTCTTTACAAGTGAATAATCGTGTTGTAAAATTGAGATTTGTCGATTCTCTTAAATTTATGTCGAGTAGCTTGGATAAATTAGCTAAAAACTTGACTACTGACCAATTTTACGAATTGAAATTGAACTTTCCACGTGAAGAAGACTTTAAACGTCTAATACGGAAGGGAGTCTATCCATATGAGTACATGACTTCGTATGATTCACTGAAATTAACTTCGCTTCCTACACAGGATCAATTCTATAGTTCTCTCACTGACAGTCACATTTCCGAAAACGATTTCCTACATGCTCAAGATATTTGGTCTCATTTCCAATGCAAAAATATGGGGGATTATTCCAATCTTTATCTGAAAACAGATGTTTTATTACTAACTGACATATTTGAAAATTTTAGAAATGTGTGTCTTAAGACATATGGTTTAGATCCCGCCCATTATTATACCGCCCCTGGAATTTCTTTTGATTCGATGTTGAGGACTACCAAAATAAGTTTAGAACTTTTAACAGATGTCGACAAAATAGCTTTTATAGCGAAAAACATTCGAGGAGGGATTTCCCAATGTAGCAACAGACATGCAAAAGCAAATAATAAATTTATGGAAGACTATGATCAAAATATTCCTTCATCTTTTCTCATGTACTTAGACGCAAATAATCTCTATGGGTGGGCTATGTCACAATGTCTTCCGTCTGGTAATTTTGAATGGGTAAATAAAGATACCGATTTCAATGTTTCAGACGATGCTGAATATGGGTTTATATTAGAAGTTGATCTAGAGTACCCCAAGGAATTACATGACTCTCATTCAGATTTACCGTTCTGTCCAGAAAATGTATGTCTAGGTGATTCTAAAGAAAAAAAGTTGATTCCCAATTTAAATAATAAATATAATTATGTATTACATTACAGAAATCTTAAACAATGTTTAAAAAATGGGTTGCGTTTAGTGAAAATCCATCGTGTGTTGAAGTTCAAACAATCTACTTGGTTAAAAAGTTACATAGATTTGAATACCCGAATGCGTTCGCTGGCGACGTCTGATTTTGAAAAAGATTTCTTTAAACTTATGAATAATTCTGTTTTTGGTAAAACAATGGAAAATGTCACGAAACGTGTGAATGTTAAATTATTAAGCCACTGGGAAAATCGCGGAAAATCCCAAGGAGTACAGTCCTTAATAGCTAAACCAGAATTTCATAGTTTATCCATATTTTTCGAGAATTTAGCTGCTGTGCAATTGAAAAAAACAAAAATCTTTTATAACAAACCAATTTACCTTGGATTCTGCATTTTAGATCTATCGAAAACTTTAATGTACGAATTCCACTACAACTATATGAAATACAAATATGAGGAAAATCTCAAGCTTCTTTACACGGATACTGATAGCTTAATATATGAAATATACACTGCTAACTTTTATGAGGACATTAAATCTGACCTGAACTTGTATTATGATACATCTGATTACCCACCCAATAATGCATATGGTTTACCATTACTAAATAAAAAGAGGTTAGGTTTTTTTAAAGACGAAAATAATGGCAAAATTTTGAAAGAGTTTGTTGGTCTTAGATCAAAAATGTATGCCTTAGATGTTCAAAATAGTGGTATTATATCCAAAGCTAAAGGAATAAACAAGTGTGTTACCAAAAAATTAACCCTTAACGACTATAAAAGTTGTTTATTTGATAGAAATATACAACATGCTCAAATGTTACGATTCCGATCAATAAAACATGTTTTATTTACGCAAAATGTCAATAAAATATCATTATCTTACAACGACACAAAACGATATTTATTGAAAAACACTTCGGATACTCTTGCGTGGGGTCATTATAAAATACCTCATAAATCTTAAAAAAAAAAAAAAAAATACACGGAACATTCAATTTTCATATTTATTTTTTGTACATAATATTGTATTTTAAGATGTTTTTTTATTATTTTGATTTAACAAACTGTTTTGGCAATAAAATTATTGGCAAAATATATGTTTTTGTAAATTTTTATGTGATTTATCTAGAATAATATAAATATTAAAAAATATTTAGCAAAATTTTTGTTATTTTTTTTATTTGTCACCATATTTTTTTTTACCAAATTTATTTAAAAAGCTATGGTCTAGAAATTTTCTCATTTGAAGTCAATCCGTTAACAAATGAACACACATATTTGAAAATTTATAATGATTCATTTTAACCACCCTTTCACTACTATAGTAGCGGGTCCAAGTGGGTGTGGTAAAACTCAGTTTGTTACCAATTTTTTAAACAATGCAAAAGAAGTATGTAATGTTGAATTTGATGAAATTATTTGGTGTTATGATGAAATGCAACCTTTGTACAATCTGGAAAATGTAAATTATAGCCAAGGAATACCAGATTTTACTTTATTTGATGGAAAAAAGCCCAAGCTTCTCATAATTGATGACTTGATGAGAGAATCGGATGGACGAATCGTTGATATTTTTACAAAAGGAAGTCACCATAGAAACTTAAGTGTTTTTTATATTACTCAAAACATATTTCATCAAGGCAAAGGACAACGTGATATTTCATTGAATACCAGCTATATTGTATACTTCAAAAACCCGAGGGATAAAACACAAATTCGCTACTTGTCACGACAAGTTTATCCGGAGAACCCAAAATTTGTAGATGAAGCCTACAAAGATGCCACTAAAGATGCTCATGGTTACCTTATGATTGATCTGAAGCAAAATACCGATGACATATGTCGTTTTAAAACTAAAATATTTCCTTTTGATGGGCATTGTACCGTATATGTTCCCAAGAAAGGGTTTAAATACGACAAGAATCAACACGTTTTAATCAGTTCCAAATAATGCATCCAAGAGTACACACATATAAACATTTACTTGAAGCACTGCAGTTACTTAAACCAAAGTATCGCACAGCGTTGCTAAAATCTTGTGAAGATGAAGAAATTAATATTATTTGTGAGTGTATTTATAACGTTTTAAAAGGGAAGATACCACTGGAAACAAAAGATAAATCAAAACTAAACAAATATAAAGACACATTACGAAAACTAGTTTCGAAAGGGAAACACAAATTGAGGAAAACTGTTATTATTCAAAAAGGAGGCGCATTTCTACCTATTATATTAGGTGCAGTTTTAAGTGCCTTAGTAAGCTCCGTAACATAAAATAAAATGGAAAACACAAAAAAAATGTTGTTAGTTGAACCAGACTTTATTGAAAGACTTAAACGAAACGATAACCAACCCGAAAATGTATCATCGCGCCTAGACGGAGAGATGCAAAAAATCCTGAAGAGTAAAATTAATGATCGTGAAAAGTGGGCATTATATTCTCAAGCACTACAACGATTTTTGCACTTTATTGAATCAGATCGAAAACCATTTAAAATACCAATAGTGATGGAGGGGTTTGATCAACTCAACGATGAAAGTAAGGATTTAAACTTAAAAGTAAACAAAAAGGAGGAGGATGAAAATTATGAATCAGTTGCAAATAAAACACTACCAGATGGTGATGTTTCTACAGTTACTGCAGCTACACCGTCTGGTACAAAAAATCCAGAAACTGTACTATTCAGTCCATCTCGTATTGTAGATAATTTACCAAAATCATATGAGAAAAAAACCAGAACATTATTGAATTGTATTGTGTCAAGCAGACCAAAAATATGGTGGAAAACAAATGGTGAAGTTGTAATAAACAATCGAACTATTCCAAACAGCAATATTCTCGATCTGGTAAGCGATACGGTTAGATCTCTTAAACGCCCTAAGCCAACAGGATGGGAAGAGTTTGCTTTATTTTTAAGAGATATAAAAGTTCCTACGTCTTGTATAGGTAATCCTACTAACCTAGAATTTATAAATAAACCTCAATCGAGTGAACCTCACGCATCATCTGCTCCGTCAAGTGCTCGATCGTCATCGTCATTTAAAGACACAAGCGCCAGTACACCTCTTTCAAGTGTACTGCTCAAGGCAAGCAAAAAGAAATTAGATTGGGAAAGATGGAGCCCTTATTAGACATTCATGCAATATACTACGATGTATCTAATCCAGCAGGCTACAGTAGTTTAAATAAATTAAGTAAACAAATGAAAGGACGAATGAACAAAGACGAAGTAAAGAACTGGTTACAATCTCAAGAAACGTACACACTGCATAAACCGGTCCAAAGGCGATTCACAAGAAATAGATACGTCTTATCTAACTTTAATGAACTCTGGCAAGCTGATCTGAGTGATATGGGTACCTACAGTCAATATAATGATGGATACAAATATATTCTGTGTGTTATTGATGTGTTCAGTAAATATGCTTTTGCGAGAGCTATGAAAAAGAAAGATGCCACAACCGTTATAAATTGTTTTGAAAGCATATTTACTGAAGCCAATTCTACTCCTCGTCACATCCAATCTGATAAAGGTACTGAATTTGTTTCAAAGGCAGCAAGGGATTACTTTAGGAGCAAAAACATTAACTACTATACCACTAACAATCCTGACATTAAAGCAAGTATAGTAGAAAGGTTTCAAAGAACTCTTAAAATGAAAATGTGGCGTTACTTTACTCATAAGAATACATACAAATATATAGATATTTTGCAAGAACTTCTTTATTCTTATAATCACAGTTATCATTCTAGTATAAAAATGCGCCCTATCGATGTAAATTTTGATAATATTATGACTGTTTGGTGTAATTTGTATAACAGAAAAAAGGATAGACAACTTACTTTGGAAATCACAAAACTAAATGTTGGTGATCATGTTAGAATAACTAAATATAAACATATATTTCAAAAGGGTTACGAAACTAATTGGAGTGATGAAATATTTAGAATTGATTCAATAATAAACCGCTTTCCACGAGTTGTGTATACGTTAAGAGATTTAGAAGGTGAGCCTATCGTTGGTACATTTTATTCTAAGGAATTACAAAAAGTGACTTATCTCCCCTCCATTGATTATAAAATTGATAAAATAATACGCTCACGTGGGGTTGGTGCCAGAAAAGAAGTACTAGTGAAGTGGCGAGGATATCCTAACAAATTTAATTCTTGGATACTCGCTTCAAGCTTAAAAAAAATATGAGTGAAAACAGCTTTTATATTACATTGTTAAGTAACAGTTCCTCGGACTACTACACCGATAATACGACTGCACACTTCTTAACCAAATTACCCAGGAGTATAAAGTTGGAAGGAGAATGGGTAGTTGGCTTAGTAGAATTTCAATACCCTTGTTCAATGTACAATGTTCAAGATCATGAAAATATGATTTATTTAAAAAAGAAAGTAGTGTCACCCACTGACAAGATAGCCAAAATTGTGGATATAAAAACTCATATACCAGCAACTACATATGACAACGTTGACCATTTTATTCAAGCTTTTAATGACAACCCACAACTGAAAAATAATGTAAAGTTTAGATATGATAATCTAACCAAAATGGTTGGGGTAGCAACAATTAATAACGATATAACTTCTCTTATAACAACCCCAATACTAAGTCTACAGTTAGGTTTTAAACCGAAAACAAATTTACGGCAAGTTTCATTTGGTAAAAATCCTGTTAATTTGTATTTGGGCTTACCATCACAATTATTTGTTTATACAGACATCATACAACCACAGGTAGTTGGTGATGTTATAACTACGTTGCTTAGAATAATACCATTAGATCCAACAGAATTCCATTATGGAGCATATAAAACACACATTTTCTCACCCGCTCATTATGTACCTGTTTTACGTAGAGAATTTGATACTATGGAAATAGATATAAGAACAACTACCGGTGCAAGAGTGCCATTTCAATTCGGAATTTCCTGCGTGAAACTACACTTTCAACGTCTAAGATGAATTATAAAAGATCATCTCACTCTTGTCCCTACGATCATTATTATACCCATCAAGCTGGTTCTGGCATAGGAATTGTCTATAAAGGTGTTCCGTTTCAGCGAGGGCATGGGATTGGAAGTTTTTTGGGGGGACTGTTTAGGTCAGTAATTCCTTTGTTATCTAGTGGTTTTAAAACTGTTGGAAAAGAAGCGTTAGATGCGGGGGTTGGTTTGTTATCTGATATGGTAAATTCACGCCCTATAGATAGTTCAGTTAGGTCTCGATTTAAAGAAGCTAGTGCTAACTTAAAAAGAAAAGCTGATGAAAAGATCGATTCTCTGATGTCGGGATCTGGGTATAAAATGTCAACTAAAAGACGGGAACCTCTCATTACCTTGAAAGCATCGCGCCGAAGAGGAGCTAAGAGAAATAAATATAGTGACGATATATTTTCAAAGTAAATCATGTCATTCTTACACAATCATTCGTGTGAATGTGCAAAATCTGAGTTAGATATATTTGCCCTGCCTTCGACACAGACAAGTATTGAGAGTGGACAGTGGGTTCATTATAAACCAATTTCATCTTTAAGTGATGATGGTCCTATTGAGTTTCAAGTCCCCGGTTCAGGTGATGACTACATTGACTTATCACATACATTATTACATATAAACGCCAAAATATTAAACCAGGATGGTACAAAGTTAAAGCCTGATACTCAAGTTGCCCCCGTTAATAATTGGTTGCACTCCCTTTTTAATCAACTTGACGTATATTTAAATCAAAAACTAATCTCGCCACCAAACAACACATATGCTTACCGTGCTTACATGGAAAATCTACTTAACTATGGACCAGCCGCTAAAAAAACTCACCTTACTTGTGGGTTATGGTATGAAGATACAGCACATTATATGGACACCGTTGACGCAAATAACAAAGGATTTCACAAAAGGATGGAATTTGTTACAGATAGTAAACAAGTTGAAATGATTGGACATTTACATGGTGATATGTTTAACCAAGAGAAGTTTCTAGTGAATGGTGTAGAAATGCGTGTTAAGTTAGTGCGATCAAAAGAATCGTTTAATCTTATTTGTCACCAAGATAAGAAATTTAAGGTACAAATAATGGACGCTAGTCTCATAATAAGAAGAGCTAGAATCAGTCCAAGTGTTTTGTTAGCTCATCAGAAAGTGCTAGCATCAACAACTGCAAAATACCCTATCACAAGAGCAGAAGTAAAGGTACTTACAATACCGTCAGGAATACAGGGTAAAACTTTAGATAACATATTTCTTGGACAAGTACCTAAAAGATGTATAATTGGTTTTGTATCCAATTCATCGTTTAATGGTAATTTTGCATTGAACCCTTTCAATTTTCAAAATTATAATATGAACTCTTTTAGTTTATTTGTAGATGGTCATGAAATTCCTTCTAGAACATTACAACCATCATTTAGTTCTGGTTTAATAGCATCAACATATCATACTCTATTTTCTGGGACTGGTATTCACTTCCACAATGAAGGTAATGCAATAAGCAGAACCGATTACGGGGAAGGTTACTGTTTGTTATGTTTTGATTTGACGCCTGACCTGTCAGCCAGTTCTACCTCACACTGGAACCTTGTAAGACACGGGAGTGTTCGGATAGAAGTTCGTTTTGATAATGCCTTGAGCACTACTATTAACTGTATTGTGTATGCTGAATTTGATAATGTTATTGAAATAAACAAAAATCGTGATGTATCTGTAGATTACAACAGTTAAAATAAATATAAATACAGTGAAATTTACAATTAATCTCATTTCTTCTTAATCTGTGTTTGTAACATCATCGATGAATGTATACATGTTTTATTTATTATGGATACTAATGAAATTCAATATTGTATGAAAAAAATTAACCCTAGATTTAAATCAAATGTTTTTGCTGCTAACCGAATCCCTATTTGGGTTGCTCGTCCAGTTTTTATTGTAAGCAATTTGGACTCTGATTCGAAACCAGGTTCCCATTGGGTTGCAATGCATATTGATGCTAAAGGTGTAGGAGAATACTTTGACTCATTTGGTCGGAAACCTACTGGTTACCATAAGTTATTTTTGAATAGAAATGCAAAACGGTGGTTTTATAACCAAAGATCACTTCAAAATCATTTTACTTCAGTTTGTGGCGAATATTGTTTAGTTTATTTATATTTTAAGTATCAAGGAAAAACTATGAGCGATTTATTGAGTTTGTTTTCTGAGAATTCTCTTTGTAACGATTTAATTTTAAGAAATATGTTTAAGTCAATATTTGTGAAATAAAACAATATATATACTTAACTGATTTTTTATTTATAAATAATACCTTAATTATACCTTATTTACCTAAAAATAGTGATTGATTACATTACAACAAATTTTCTCCTTAAAATAACAAACGTACCTTAGTGATTTTATATTAAAGGGTAGAGACTTATACATTTGCAAAGGGAAATAGATCAATATGATTAGGCTACAAAACAAATTACAACATGTGGTTATAAAACGAGTCTTAACAATTTTGAATAACAAAAAGTTGTTGTTTAAGCAGTAAGAAATATATAATACTAGTAGTACACAAGGGTATGTTATAAAATATTATCTAATGTCTTATATAATAAATACAGTTTTAACCTAGTATTAAAACTACACACACTTAGTTTACTTTTTCGTATTGTTTATAAAATATTTCACGCAAGTGTCCTTTGAAGCTATGTCTTTCGTCATATTGTATATCACATCACGGACAGTCTCAAGCTGTGGATCTTGCTCAGTTGAGATGTAAGATTTTAATCTCACATCGGCGTGCTTCCAGTGCTCTTCTGGTGCGATGTTCCTCACTTTTTCAAGATCGTATATTTCTATTTTAATAAGGTGTGATGCATACGCAGCATCGTCTTTACCCGAAGATAGGTAAGCAACACCGGTATGGGAACTTTGCGACACACTGGAAGATCTCTTCACTGGTTTCACTTTTTTCTGCGGTTTTTCAAAGAAACTCTCGATACTGTTTGCAGGACGTTTCTTCGCTATGGCTTGTTTCACTTTAAAACCGAGTGTGCCTTCTTCATCACTCCCTGAATCATCATGTTCAGGTTCAGGGTAATAAAAATTCTTGAAAGTGTTTTCCGTGAACTGAAACAATATTCAACAATAAGTTATACATCCGATTAACACACTTAACAAGTAGCACGATGAACACAAGTTACAGAAAAAACACTGTTAAACAAATAGTACATAAAAATACTACATACATATTTTATAAAAAATAGTACATACTTACATTTGCCATATCTTATAAGCACTGTAGCACGATTCAACACTATGTCACTGTACACTGAGAGAGCTCTGGTAACAAGCACGACTCGGTTCGGAATACTTATTGATCGTCACTGTCCATCGGCTTTTATAAGGATGTGACAATAGATTACCGTTAAAATCACGTTTCGACTAGTTTGTACCGCACCCAACAGCCACCAACAAACAGTAATAAAATGTATAATAGACTTTCGAATCTTTTGATGATTCGGAGAAGAAACCTGTCATAAATCTTTACAAACAATATGGACCCAACAAACAAATTAAAAAATCAACGAGTTTAGTTCAGCCTACTACAAATACACGTTAGTACAAGTTACAAAGTTTATTCAGGTATTTTCTTAAGCATCTATTCAAGAACATAATATTTGGCGAAATAAATAAATATGCAAAAATAGAACTCGTATTTTTAACTTACAGCTAAAATAAGTTAGTATAGTTTTGAAGCAGTTATTACTGTATAAAATACCGCATTACTATTGTAAGATTAGATTCGTATTATCCTTATGCTACATGCAATATTTTTACATAGAACTTCCTCATTTTGGAAGTCGGTTATTACAAAAAAGAGATGAAAGTAACATTGAGTACGTAGTCAAATTTATGCAAGGTTAGGTTAGGTTAGAACAGCGTTCTTAAGACCAAAACAACTGTGCTGTGCTCGTAGCTAGTTTTAAGTAGGTAAGTACATACATAAAGCAGTTCTTCAAAATTAGTTTTCGAAGTTAGGTGATAGTTAGAAGTAATGTTAAGTTGAACAAGATAAAAAATATAAATAGAACAACGTTCCAAATGCAGCATATGTAGTGAGTAACAAAAGACATACTTTGAAGTAAGGCTACCTGAAGTTAAGTAGTCAAGTAACGTATCCTGCGTTAGCTGGGCGTAGTCCTGTAGCTTAGGTTAGGTTAGAATTGTGATCTAGCATAGGTTAGCTTAGATTAGTGATACGTACACCGTAGCACACATCATGTAGTAAGAAACCTTGGAGTAAAGAGACGATGTGAGACAGGCTGGGTTGAAACAGCGATTCCAATAAGAACCAAGGTGGCGGACCTAGTCTGATAGTTTAGGTATGAGATGTTTAGGTATTTGTCCAGCTTTACCTAAAGAATGTTCTTAAAAGATGTATACCGTTTGCAAAGGAAGTTGTAGACAGTTGTAGCCAAAGAGAAATATAAAAGAGGGAAACAATAGTAGACCGTAATAAAAGTGAGCTCGGCGTCCGAGAGGGCAATAAAACCCGAGCTCGGGTAGACAATAGAAAAGGGTCGATGGGTCGGGGGAAGGTGTTGCATTGTTAGCGTAGGACGTTCTGTAAGTCCTGACAGAGCTGTATGAGCGTCCTGGGACCTATTCCAAACGCTCTAAGTAGGGGGCTATTTGTTTTTTTTTTTTTTTTTTTTTTTTTTTTTTTTTTTTTTTTTTTTTTTTTTTTTTAGGTTTGGTGGTCCGTCAAATCCGCCCTGGATACCGCCCATCAGGCCCGTCCGCCCTGCCCCAGTATCGGGGAATACCTACTACTGCCATGCCAAACCTCTTGAAGTAAGCAGCGGGGTCCAGTCAGTAAGTTGCCCCAAATGTCATTAGTTTTAGGCAAGTATCTATAGTCTGTGTCTCTTCTTTCAATACCATTAAGGCTAACTGGGACGTCATTTGTGGCACGACAGAGTGTCACATTTTTTTCTCGGACGGTATTGTAAGAAAGGGGACAGATAATATTTGTCGCGCGCTAGAGTCGCGTGTCAAAGTTTTTAGAGGAGCAGCCCGTCTAGCACAACTATGCTTCGCGACTCTGGTCGCCCGACACAGTATCACCCGTCACCCTCATACAGTACTGGACAGAAAGAGACGGGACAGTCTCGTGTCACAGTTGTGCTAGATGTGCAGCCCTGAATGCCGCACGCGCCGGCGCCCGCGCAGTGCCAGCGCAGCGAGTGATCGGTGTCAACTCGTAAGCAATTATTAAGGTGAGTGAGAAAATTATTCAGGAAAAACTATCTATTATTGGGCATTCAAACTTCATTGATAAGTTATTCAAACAAAATAAAGTGCACCCGACGTTTTAAAAGCAATTGAGAGCATACACTTCAGCGGACCTATGATGGTTGCTTTTATCACGCGATAAATAAGTGATAAAGGTTGACTGGTAGAGAATGCCCCATGGCATTAAGTCCGCCTTTTGTACGTTAAGTTTTATTTTGTGCAATAAAGTTTAAATAAATAAATAAATAAATAAATAAAGCATCCGTCACGTTTTGACAGAATGCGAGTGTGAGTGACAGATGCTTTGTCGCTTATTCATCACGTGATAAACGCAACCAAATTTAAATCACAGGTTCGAAAATATACAGTTAAAAATAACTAGTATTTAAGTGAGATGGTACTTTTGTCAATTCAGAATTGAAGAGAGAACTCAAATCTTACTAATTGCGATAGCCGAAAAGATTATTCCACAGATCATTGATAAGTTTGATTCAAGAATTATATACTAGATGCTCGTAATTATCAAGACATTACAAGTTTCGGCAAATAATCAAGGTACGTTCGAAGTTTTGCTATATGCGGATGATAAGTATATGAGTTATTTATAACCAACACATTTGGGGCTATGTAACAGATTACTAATTAAAAACATTCCCATGTTCGTTGTTTTATGCTAAAATAAAACTGGCAAGCAAATAATTGCATTTACTAGGCGGTCCTAAATTGTAATAAAACTGTATCCTCCGCGACAAATAAATAACTTAAAATGCCCGATTATATCCCTGATAAATGGACACAGACGATGTAGGCGAGTACAAATTAGTATGTGTTTCCTCAGAAATAGCGCACCTCTTATTTAATTGTTTTTATTTATAAGCGGGCAGGTGTGCGCTATTCCGAGTGGAATCGCAGTGCGCAATGTGGCGCACGTTTATATCGCTATTGTTCCTGTTTTTAGTTCTATAGTTTTGAAATTCATGTCGTATAATTCCATATTAACATTCACTCCCTTTTAAGGGCCGTAAAGGAATTGGCAGTATAATACGGTATTTGACTATACTGAACATTCAATATTCAAAAATAGATGGAAACGAATAAAGTACCACTTACTTTTGGACATATTACTATTTTTAAATTGGACTAAAACTATAAAGAAGACTTGTTTTGACTACTGATTTTTATAACATTACAAGCCAGTATCTTCGTAGAAGCTTCATACTAACTAATCGTTTTTGACATTTCATAAAGAGTAGCTGATTTGAGCTGTCATCAAATGCACGCTTTGAAGACACGTAGGTACACTAAATTTATGAAACGTGGTAATGTTAAAAAGAATCCTCTTAATAAAATTCACATGACAGTAAATCATGCTAAAATTTATTGACATGTAGGATATAGGTACTTATTTCTTTTAGTTTATTAGACACGCGCCTGGTAGTTGACTAAATCGGCTTGTAGATTTTATAAAGCCGTTTAACTTTGCCCGACATACTTAACCTAGTTCCCTTTTTCCTGGCAAAGTTCGTATTATCATTAGCCGTATCTCTGGCTACCGTATAATTTTTCGGAGCCCCGTGGACTTCGTAGGTAGATAACGTCGGTACTTTGTAAATTACCCTCCGACAACGCCATCTTGATAAAACTTAAACCATCCGCGGCAAATTCACTTACAAAATTGTAATTGCGGGGGCAGTGAAAATATGAACAGTATTTTAACTTACACGTTCTGATGACGCGCTATCTGCAGTAGCGCTTAAAATGTAAGCGGTCAATATTGCGTTGTAACCAGGAGAAACTTAACTTCTTAGAAACCTATACATTTGTAAAGTTCATCATCCTCCTAGCCTTTGTCCCATTTTTTTGAGAATTCAGATTCAGATTCAGATTCTTTATTGGTAAAAATGATCATTTTACAAGTCAATGTCAACAATAAGTAGGTACATATAATTACATAAGTAGGATATGTCATTTTAATAATTTTATCTAAACATTGTGTTACATTATAATATATTTAGGTATTTGATTGTTCAACCATTTTTGTTAATGTTTTGTTTGGGTTAGTGATGAGATGATATTTTGTGGAAGAATTCATCAGTGCTATAAAAAGCATTGTCTAATAAATATTTCCTCACTTTATTAAGGAAGATTGCATCACTCGGTGAATTTTTGAATGAATTCTCAATCGGGGTCGGCTACCTAAATCCCAAGATGTGGCGTAGGCACTAGTTTTTACGAAAGCGACTGCCATCTGACCTTCCAACCCAGAGGGGAAACTAGGCCTTATTGGGCTTAGGTGGTACATTTGTAAAGTTATCGGTTTATTATTATCATTGTAGCAGAAAGGTTGTAATTTTTTTTTTGTTTTTAATATGCAGTTAAGACTAAATATTATAATAAATAGGTATGTATTTCGAGTTTTGTGTACAATAAATTGTTAAAAGTAACATAAATACAAGGTCATAGTTATTTGTATAAGCGATCAGTTTCAAGCTCTCGAGAAATTGTTTCCCTCGTATTTTTTTTACAAATATAATGTCTGTTAGTTTTTGATACTCTCACTAAGCTAAGGTCGCATATCTTGTCACATGTTTTTATTTACAACAAACACGTTTCTAGATATAATAGACACGTTAATAGATAAATGGAGTAAATCAATTTATGACATATTACAATTAAGCATTCTACTCAGTTTAGTTTGTACAATTTGTGTCGGATTTTAGGACATTGAAGTCATTGCAACATTGCCAGTGTAGACGCAGTCACTCCTCCAACTACCAAACGTGTAAAAAGTTAAAATACTGGTTAAAATATGTATACCGCATTACGGCCGCTGACGAGATTACCTTATCTTTGAAATTCCAACTTTGCCCGAAACAGGTGAACTTTTCCCGCAAATTGAAAATTCCTCGAAGGTTGGAATTAATTGCGTTATCAGATATTAATGGTGGCCGCTTAATTACCGTGTTGGAAATTGTGTACTTTCCACCCGGAGAGGTAATTTTATTATTATTTATGGCCTTTTTACCCTAGTTGCACAGTTCGCTGTTAATGCTGTGCACCTGATTACATTTTCCACTTATTAAGATCAAAGCTGCAGATTATTTCGTAATATATTAAACCAAAATTCAGTACAGTGGGCTTTTATGGTAGCTTTTATGATGCGATAATTAAATTATAAGGCATCCATCACACTCATACTTGAAAAAAAGTGACGGGTGCCTTGTCATTTTTCTATCGCGTGATAAACGCGACCATCATTATCCCTGCAGATTATCCAAAAGCGAAAGAAGTCAATACAGCTTAAATAACAAATATTCTTATTCTTCCGATAACTAATGAGTTATTTCTAGATTTGGATAATCGCAAGGCACAATCAAATTGGTTCCGGGGTACTAAAAGTGTGCAAATTTTTATGACGCCGACTGTATTTTTAAACCCTTAGTTACGTGGGTGTTCTCGACCTTTGTTTTGCATTTCACACCCTCACATCCTGCCGCTCAAGTTCCAGACCTGACTCACACAAAACTCGAAATAACCAGGTGTAGCACCCCCGGTCAGAAATAACTGTTGTTTTAAAATCGCGGTTCCCAATTAGTTTGCAGCGTGAAGGTACAGTCGAATACAAATAAAGACGTTAAATTTAGAGCGCGGTTGGAACACCTGGCGCCGGCGAGTGTGCTCTGTTGACTGTACTTACAACGTATCTTATATAGAGCTGATACAACAGTTTTTTTAAGTCATGACTTGAATTGTATCAGTGCTGGTTAGCCCTCACTACCAGTCGGACTTTGTGTGGAGTATAACCCGCTAATGAGGTTATCTATAAAAAAAAAATATAAAAAAAAAAGCAAAAATGTAACTAATTCAATTATTTAGATGTAAAATATAAATGTAATTGGTTTGCAAAATAAATGTATCTTCTTCTTCTTCTTCTTCTTCTTCTATCTCCGCTTCACTAGTTCGGGGTGGTTGCGCTGGTACAACAACAGCGTACAACGTACAACCGATTGCAAAGAGGTCCGATTATACGGCGTCTCAAACATTTATGTTATCCAATCTGGAAGTTCAGATCACGGAAATCTTTAAATTATGGTTGGATGATTTTTGGTTGTTTGATTCAACGATGGTTGCCTTGAGCTTTTTAAATGTCATCTTAGCATAGTAAGGGAATCACCTTTCTCCGAAACCCAAGTCTGGCTGACCCAATTCAGTTTATTCAAGGCGCCGTCTTTGAGCCCAGTGCACACGCGTCAACACCCAATTACCCAATGCCGAATGTGGCGCGGAGATATTCCAGTTAGGTATTTTGTCCTCCTACACAAAGTCAGACTTATTGGTAGTGAGACCTAGCAAGCCTGATACAGTTCAAGCCAAACCCAAAAAAGCGTAATATCCCGTAGAAAAGAAGGAGTGTTATATCTTGATCAGCCATTTGAAGACTATCTTACATCTTTTTCTAGTATGTCGGTATTTTAACGTTTCAACGATTACTTGCATATATTATGTTCCTCATTTGAGGCGGTAACATCAGCTCCATACACACATTGCAAGCGCTGCATTTATTCCGGTAGTTTTACCAAGAACCCGAGCAACTTCTTTCAAGTCGTGCGCTGTAAAATTCCCGATACACTAACGCTATTTACCGGTTCGCTTTATTTGACCGACTGTATTTTGAACGTTTGATGGCATTTTTATGCGGTTGAGTGTATTTCGTTGGTTATGAGTTTGATTTAGCTTTACAAGGAACTAAAAGTTGAACAAGGAAAAAATGCATTAATATAACCCATTTTTTTTTCTGCACATTGGGGTAAAAATAACCATTGCAGAAATAAGTATCATCTGGCCCAAATTATACCCCTGTATAATTTTCCAAATCTCGAAACACAGAATCGTTTTTTTATTATTATTATTTATATGTGTCCCTGCGGCCTTCTCTCGCCAAGAAAGCTGAACGGCTAATTTGGTAAGCAACTGATAACCCGTTGGCCGCATACTGATATACCTTATTTACAAGCCTCGTCACGCGCTAATAAACTTTTGGATTACCATCTGATATATAACTAATATAAGTACCTTATTAAGATATAATCTCAGAGTAAAAGCTAGACACGGCTGTTTAGGCAACAGTCGGGTGGAATCGATAGGCTGCACGCAGCTCGTAAATACCTGCGTTTTATCGTAGCGGCGGGAGTCGCCGGGCTAGTACTGGTACGAGTAGCTACTCACTGTTATATCATATCATATCCGTGTATCAGTACCCGGGTCAGTACTGGATAGAGTGACAGCTAGATACAGTTGTTTAGGCAAAACAGGTGGGACCCAAAGAACGCACGCAGCTCGTAAATACCTGCGTTTTATCGTAGCGGCGGAAGTCACCGGTACTGGTACGAGTACACCTACTTACTGTTATATCATCTCAGTGTATTACTACCCGGCACAGTACTGGATAGAGCACTCTCTTCTTTCATGACAGCTAGATACTGCTGTGTAAGCAAATCAGGGGTGGGATCCATACTATCCATAGGCCAGAAGTGTCACCGGGCTAGTACTGGGACGAGTAGCTGGCATGGCTGTGAAGTTGACCACCCCAAATCGTTTGCCCGCAAATGGCATATGTATATCGTTAGTTCATCGTTAGTTCACGTTAGTTCAGTAGGTAAAATCGTTAGGATCCGACTCTGTCATATTTTTTTTTAAAAAACAAAATGGGGTGGCTGTCTTCACGCTAACCACCCCAAACCACTTTTTCCCACTTTTGACCATTCACTTAGCTAGATAATCGTTAGTTCACGTTTGTTCACTATAAAATATCGTAAGGACCCGACTCTGTAATTTTTTATTTTTTTTTAAAGTGGGGTGGCTGTCTTCACGCCAACCCGCCCACTACGAAATTGTCAAATCTAAAAATATCCACGCATCAGGGGACGTTAGTTCACGTTTGTTCAGGCATTAGAAACGTTAGGATCTCATCGGTGTAGCCACAAAAAAATAAAAACGTAAAATTAGAAATCTCCATATAAGGCGATCAGACCAAGTGCTGTAAAATGTTATTTTATGAGATCCTAACAATTTCAATGGATGAACTAACATCTTAAGACGACGCTTGATCGATATAGATAGCTAACTTGCGGGCACTCGACAGCAAATGGCCGCTTTCGTCATTTTTGTTTTTTTCATACATGGAGGCGGCTGTCTTCACGCTCGTTAGTTCACCCAGAAACCAAGCAAATAAACCATTTCTCTGGTGCTGTATGGATGTGAGGACGTTAGTTCGCGTTTGTTCAGGCATTAGAAACGTTAGGATCTCATTGGTCTAGCCACAAAAAAATAAAAACGTAAAATTAGAAATCTCCATATAAGGCGATCAGACCAAGTGCTCTAAAATGTTATTTTATGAGATCCTAACGATTTCAATGGATGAACTAACATCTTTAGACGACACTTGATCGATATAGATAGCTAACTTGCGGGCACTCGACAGCAAATGGCCGATTTCGTCATTTTTATTTTTTTCATACATGGAGGCGGCTGTCTTCACGCTCGTTAGTTCACCCAGAAAAAAGGCAAATAAACCATTTCTCTGATGCTGTATGGATGTGAGGACGTTAGTTCGCATTTGTTCAGGCATTAGAAACGTTAGGATCTCATTGGTCTAGCCACAAAAAAATAAAAACGTAAAATTATAAATCTCCATATAAGGCGATCAGACCCAGTGCTGTAAAATGTTATTTTATGAGATCCTAACGATTTCAATGGATGAACTAACATCTTAAGACGACGCTTGATCGATATAGATAGCTAACTTGCGGGCACTCGACAGCAAATGGCCGATTTCGCCATTTAATTTTTTTTCATACATGGGGGCGGCTGTCTTCACGCTCGTTAGTTCACCCAGAAAAAAGGCAAATAAACCATTTCTCTGATGCTGTATGGATGTGAGGACGTTAGTTCGCATTTGTTCAGGCATTAGAAACGTTAGGATCTCATTGGTCTAGCCACAAAAAAATAAAAACGTAAAATTATAAATCTCCATATAAGGCGATCAGACCCAGTGCTGTAAAATGTTATTTAATGAGATCCTAACGATTTCAATGGATGAACTAACATCTTAAGACGACGCTTGATCGATATAGATAGCTAACTTGCGGGCACTCGACAGCAAATGGCCGATTTCGCCATTTAATTTTTTTTCATACATGGGGGCGGCTGTCTTCACGCTCGTTAGTTCACCCAGAAAAAAGGCAAATAAACCATTTCTCTGATGCTGTATGGATGTGAGGACGTTAGTTCGCATTTGTTCAGGCATTAGAAACGTTAGGATCTCATTGGTCTAGCCACAAAAAAATAAAAACGTAAAATTATAAATCTCCATATAAGGCGATCAGACCCAGTGCTGTAAAATGTTATTTTATGAGATCCTAACGATTTCAATGGATGAACTAACATCTTTAGACGACACTTGATCGATATAGATAGCTAACTTGCGGGCACTCGACAGCAAATGGCCGATTTCGCCATTTAATTTTTTTTCATACATGGGGGCGGCTGTCTTCACGCTCGTTACTTCACCCAGAAACCAAGCAAATAAACCATTTCTCTGGTGCTGTATGGATGTGAGGACGTTAGTTCTCGTTTGTTCAGGCATTAAAAACGTTTGGATCACGGAGGTGGAGCCACAAAAAAATAAAAACCGGCCAAGAGCATGTCGGGCCACGCTCAGTGTAGGGTTCCGTAGTTGCTCAACCTTTACAATAGACTCAAGTTACGAGAAAGATTTCAAGCTCTATAAATAGGTCGTAAACGCCAAAGTAACTGTAATTACTTATTACCTTCTGGAAGTCAACTTACGTCCTTTTAAGAAAATTATGAAATTTTGCGATAACTCAAAAACGGCTCAACCGATTTTGTTCAATATAGTTTTCTTTGAAAGTCCCTATAAACCCTCATGTTCATGAATTTTTCCATACTTTTTTGACCCGTGGTTGTAAATTTAGAGGGGGGGACGCTATTTTTTTTATTTTCGGAGCAAATATTTACAAAACTGCTGACTTTATCAAAAAATAATGTTTAGAGACCCCTATTATTTTCAAAAGACCTATTGAACGACACCCCACACACTAGTGTTGAACCGAAAAAAACAATCACCCCCACTCGAAATACCCGAAAAAAAAAGTTTTTTATATGTTTTATTTTACCGTTTTTTCGGCGTGATACCTACCTATACCTACTCATACCAAATTTCAGCTTTCTAGTCCTAATGATCACGGAGCTAAGCTGCGGACGGACAGACGGACAGACGGATATGGCGAAACTATAAGGGTTCCTAGTTGACTACGGAACCCTAAAAACGACAAATTAGAAATCTTCGTATAAGGCGATCAGACAAAGTGCTATAAAATGTTGTTTTAAGAGATGTCCTGGGTTCGAATTAACGCTGGGGCAAATGCTTGTGTGATGAACTCGAATATTTGTTCCTGAGTCATGGATTTTATCTGTAGTTTTTTAGGGTTCCGTACCCAAAGGGTAAAAACGGGACCCTATTACTGAGACTTCGCTGTCCGTCCGTCCGTCCGTCCGTCCACCCGTCCGTCCGTCCGTCCGTCCGTCCGTCTGTCACCAGGCTGTATCTCAACAACGGTGATAGCTAGACAGTTGAAATTTTCACAGATGATGTATTTCTATTGCCGCTATAACAACAAATACTAAAAATAAAATAAAATAAATATTTAAGGGGGGCTCCCATACAACAAACTTGTTATAAATTATATATATGTATAGGTACGGAACCCTTCATGCGCGAGTCGGGCTCGCACTTGCCCAATTTTTTTATTTTATTTATTTATTATTAATAAATTTTATACACAGCGTTTATTACAATTAAATTTTCACCAAACAGTTTGTTGGCGAATATATACACTCTACTTTGTTTTCCTGTTCCACTGCGTAACTCACTACTCACTAACCACTCATTTAACTACCTACAGTCTACACTTAAATATACTACAAACAGCTGAGCAGCACAATTAACTGTACACTGTTGTAATAAGGTGTATATTCGTTTACAAATGCAATGAGGAGAAGCGGTGGTAGCCTAGTGGTTAGGGCATGCGACTTTCAATCCGGAGGTCGCGGGTTCGAACCCGGCCCGTACCAATGAGTTTTTCGGAACTTATGTGCGGAATGTCATTTGATATTTACCACTCGCTTTTCGGTGAAGGAAAACATCGTGAGGAAACCACCTAAGCCCAATAAGGCCTAGTTTCCCCTCTGGGTTGGATGGTCAGATGGCAGTCGCTTTCGTAAAAACTAGTGCCTACGCCACATCTTGGGATTTAGGTAGCCGACCCCTATTGAGAATTCATTCTCAAAAAATGGGACAAAGGCTAGGAGGATGATTCGTTTACAAATGCATAGACAACACTGTCCTCAATGATACTATTAAATCTCACTACAAAAATTATCTAAGAATACATGTTTTATTTTAGTTTGGAAACATTGTGGATATTTACCTAAAGTTATTTAAGACTGCATTTTTTTAGATTGTCTGTTGCCGCCTTTTTGCCGCATTGATAATAATTTCGAGCGGAACCCTTTCCATAGAGATTCTTTTATTTGATTTCATAGTAACTATTGATTACATAGTCCATTCATTAAATTTTTACAGAAATAGGTACAACGACCACCATAAATCAAAACAAATCACTATTATAACATGTAGAACATGTTTTTTCTAATTTCTGCCGCCACGTTGGCATGTCAGACCGCCGACCAATTAGAGGCCGTTCCTGTATACTGTCCACAGATAATGTTAATATTGCGTTTGGATATTGTATAATGATTGACAAAACAAATACGAACAATAATTATTAAAATAGAAATTTACAATGTACAATAAAACAAATGAGTATATATTAATTAATATCAACGTATTTCAACGTGTTAATATACTTCTATGATAATTATTATCTACTCTGGTCTTTATATAGGCTTATAAAACATTACATTAAAACATAGTAACTTTTTAATAAAAACTTTTTGGTCTAACATCATACAACTAAACAACAAGATTTTCAATTAAAAAAAAATTACTTACCGCCCTAGGGCGTAATTTACGATTTACCGCTCGGTTTTCTAGCATGTAAACCCATGATTTACGAGCAAGTGTGATGAAAAATATTTTACAGACTGTAATCTCCCATATTATCTTCTTTGAATTGCAGATGTTTTCCTTTTTTTACCTATGAAATTGGTGTTAGATTTCATGTTCGATTTAATTAGTTGAAAATATTGAAATAGAGTTGTTGAAACCCCTAACGAACCTTATAACTTGGTATTTTTCAAGTAAATTATCTTTATTTTTGTCATCTTCTAAAATATTGGGATATTTAAAAAAAATTAAGATGTGTTAAAATACACTCTAGTTGTATCTGGTAATACTGACTTCTAATAAATTCAATTTAAGACACAACGCAAATTTCATAGGTACCTACTTAGTATATATATATAACAACTAAGGATTTTATCGCTTATATAATTATAAGCGATAAAATCCTTAGTTGTTATATTTCAATGTCCATTTGACAACATTCAATACTAACTTATCAGCCCACATTGCACATCTATCAAAGGTCAACCAACTACAGACCTGTTCTCTGACCCGGCTCCGTCAGTTCATAATTTATCTGGTGAAATTATTTAATACTAACTTATCAGCCCACATTGCACATCTATCACAGGTCAACTCCAGACCTGTTCTCTGACCCGACTCCGTCAGTTCATAATTTATCTGGTGTAATTATTTAATACTAACTTATCAGCCCACATTGCACATCTATCAAAGGTCAACCAACTCCAGACCTGTTCTCTGACCCGACTCCGTCAGTTCATAATTTATCTGGTGAAATTATTTACTAACTTAACCAAACCGTCAGTTTACAATATCACGAGTTAGTTTATGAACTAACTGTACTCCCTATTATACGGTATCATATAGGTATTTTTGATACCCAGAACTTTAAGGAAGCATTCCTTAGGTTTAAGCTTATTAATATTACCTATCAATAATTACATTCAGTTCTGCGCATATGCGCGTATGTCCCTTAAAACCCTCATAACTCATAATTGACATAAATTGTGGTTTATTATTAAGATCCTTTCAGATCAATCGTTGGTTAAAACAAAAAATATTTGTGTTGCCAATAAAATAAAATGCCAAAGTTCTGGGAATTAAACAAAGGCTTATTATTTTCGCGGCGACAGAAAAATTAAAGAGCAGCAAATTATTTGCAACTAAAATAATAACTTGTCAGCGATTAAATATTTTGGCAATCATTTATATTAAATGAGCTTTAAACTAAGGATATTTTAAAATTCAAATAATGGCAGCTACTTTAAGGTAGCAGAAATAATAAACAAGATTACTGAAATCATAGGTGAGGTACTATAAATAATGACTTGGCGACTAATATTAGCAGAAGGATAACAAACTTTATATTAGTGGCAACTACAGGTCTCCATCTAAAAAAGCATTTTGGGCTTTGATTTGCTGGCAGCTTAAATATTAAAATGGGTACTATATAAAAGTAATGGGGAGTTATTTTTTTAGTTTTCGAAACCATAATTTAATGAAAACGGCGATAAGCGTTTTTTAGGTAAAAATGTTTTGCCCATACAAAACACGCTTATTTTAGTCCGAATCTAGCTAAAACACGCTACGCTAAAATAAGCATTGCATTATCATAAGACTTGCCTCAGAACCGAAGCTGTCAACCCCGATTCCACGTGGTCTTGTCTGCCCTACCCCTAGAGTGTATATAAAAAGCCGGAGGCGCGGAGGGAGAGCAGCCCTCGCCCGCCGTGACAAAGCTCGGGAGCCGTGCGGAGCGGAGCGGCTGAGGCTGGTCGCCGAAGGCGACCAACAAGCCGAAGCTGCGGAACGGAGTACGGGCGACCGTGCTTTGCCACGCAAGGGCGGAAGGGCTGCACTTCCCGCAGCGCCGGAGCTAAGGCAGAGTCTGACACAATATCCAAAAAAATATTGTCGGTTTTAGGAGTCCATATCTCGGTAATTATTAGGTTTAGAAAAAAGTTGTCCATACAAAACACGTTTATTGTAACGGATTCTATACGATAGAATCATAAAAAATAGGTGTCAATATGACATCACACCTGACGAAAAATTTACCAAAATCAGAGCCACTAAATAAAACTATAGACCAAAATTATTATTTATACATGCAATTTTCAACTTTGATTAAAGCTCTTAAATTGTCGCACAAAGTATTTTTTTTATGATCTTGATTTATTTTATATGTAATCTCCATTGAACAATTAGAGTAGGCCATTTTCAACTTTCTATCCGCTGTCATGTTTCCGCTTAATTAGTTAATTCAGTCGCCAAAACAATAACTCGATGCTAGTTTATATTGAAACAAAGCCGAAAATTGATTACTTAGCTGCTACTTTTTACTTTAATAGTCTCCGCAATTAGTCGCCAACTTATTATTTTTGCTATCCCCTTTAATTTTTTATAAATCCCTAAATCTGATTAATTTGTCGCCGCGTTAAATACATGCCTTAAACAAATACACTAATTTTATATTTAACGCCTGGATTTCTGCCGTATTTCCTTGCCGACACACATCGTTAGTTGTGTCATACAAGTTACTTTGTTTAATGACGTATTGGTAAATTATCTGTTATTTTGTCAATCTGACCTGACACTTATTGCACAAAAACAATGTACCTACCTCCGCTTTCCCATATCCTTTGGTTTTCCCCGTTAAGATTGATGAATCGATGTGTTAATGATGTTTATATTTATCGTCAAATTAAATAAGAACAAATGTTGATTACTTAGCATTTTGATTAAGCAGTATAAATAACTTCGTCCTTCTTATTTCCTATAAGTTCCAAATTATGAATTTAGTGAAATAACTAGGTAAAGCCAAACCACAAATAGGTATATGAAGATGCGCCATGTTGCGAAATTTCTCTGGAAGTACGAGTATAATTGTTTGTCAACAATGTCAATGTCATTCGTGGTAGTTTGTTTAAGTTTAATACGGTTAATTATATCCAAGGTGCTGAAAACATGTTACATAACTGCCTTCTTTATTTAATTATATGTTGACTAAATCTGTACGATAATTGCATGTTATCAAATGCCAATCATTTTCGTTCATATTTTTTTGTATGCACTATTGATGATTATTATAACGCAATTGAGATATTTGTGTTAGTACATTATTATGATTTTATAATTGTATATGACTTCTCGAACAGTAAAAAATGTGAAACATAAAGTGAGTGGTAGATAGGTACCAGTGACGTGGTGTGAAAAAACATCCCTGGGCAAATCGGGACTGATTTACTTACTTTATTCCGAAATTAAATAAACAACTTTTTGACGACGCGGTTGGCGCAGTGGTTAAGCAACTGCCTACTGAGCCGACGGTCCCGGGTTCGAATCCCAAAGGACAAATATTTGTGTGATGAACACGAATATTTGTGCCTGGGTCATGGATGTTCTATGTACAAGTATTTATTTATTTATATAAGTATGTATATCGTCGCCTAGTACCCATAACACAAGCCTTCTTGAGCTTAATTTGGGACTAGGTTGATTTCTGTGAGGTTGTCTGATATTTATTAGGTATTTATTTACTTTTTCTAAAATAAGTAAGCGATGCAAAACGGGTTCTTGGAACGCCACGCCACTGATCAGATACCAATGTACGATTAAGAGTTATGAGATTTTAATTATTAAAGCATATCCGTTTTTATTTGTTTTGATTTATTTAAACACCTGCCTGCCATAAGGGTCCGTTTCGTTCGACACGTCACGAAATCAGCATTTTCCATTACGGTACTTTCATCTCACGAGCGCGGGTGAGCCATGTTTGTGTGAGTAGATGTACATGCACATTGGCTCTGTGTGGGTGAGCTCGGGAGCGCTCAGTGCCGGCCCAGCCGAGCTCACCCACACAGAGCCAATGTGCATGTACATCTACTCACACAAACATGGCTCACCCGCGCTCGTGAGATAAAAGTACTGTATCAAGTGTGCGGACACTTGACGACACTTAATCGATGTAGATAGCTAACTTGCAAGATAGCTACACCACTGAGATCCTAAAGTTTTTAATGCCTGAACAAACGCGAACTAACGTCCTCACATCCATACAGCATCAGAGAAATGGTTTATTTGCTTGGTTTCTGGGTGAACTAACGAGCGTGAAGACAGCCGCCTCCATGTATGAAAAAAACCAAAAATGACGAAATCGGCCATTTGCTGTCGAGTGCCCGCAAGTTAGCTATCTATATCGATCAAGTGTCGTCTAAAGATGTTAGTTCATCCATTGAAATCGTTAGGATCTCGTAAAATAACATTTTAGAGCACTTGGTCTGATCGCCTTATATGGAGATTTCTAATTTTACGTTTTTATTTTTTTGTGGCTAGACCAATGAGATCCTAACGTTTCTAATGCCTGAACAAACGCGAACTAACGTCCTCACATCCATACAGCACCAGAGAAATGGTTTATTTGCTTGGTTTCTGGGTGAACTAACGAGCGTGAAGACAGCCGCCTCCATGTATGAAAAAAACAAAAATGACGAAATCGGCCATTTGCTGTCGAATGCCCGCAAGTTAGCTATCTATATCGATCAAGTGTCGTCTAAAGATGTTAGTTCATCCATTGAAATCATTAGGATCTCATAAAATAACATTTTAGAGCACTTGGTCTGATCGCCTTATATGGAGATTTCTAATTTTACGTTTTTATTTTTTTGTGGCTAGACCAATGAGATCCTAACGTTTCTAATGCCTGAACAAACGCGAACTAACGTCCTCACATCCATACAGCACCAGAGAAATGGTTTATTTGCTTGGTTTCTGGGTGAACTAACGAGCGTGAAGACAGCCGCCTCCATGTATGAAAAAAACAAAAATGACGAAATCGGCCATTTACTGTCGAGTGCCCGCAAGTTAGCTATGTATATCGATCAAGCGTCGTCTTAAGATGTTAGTTCATCCATTGAAATCGTTAGGATCTCATAAAATAACATTTTAGAGCACTTGGTCTGATCGCCTTATATGGAGATTTCTTATTTTACGTTTTTATTTTTTTGTGGCTAGACCAATGAGATCCTAACGTTTCTAATGCCTGAACAAACGCGAACTAACGTCCTCACATCCATACAGCACCAGAGAAATGGTTTATTTGCTTGGTTTCTGGGTGAACTAACGAGCGTGAAGACAGCCGCCTCCATGTATGAAAAAAACAAAAATGACGAAATCGGCCATTTGCTGTCGAGTGCCCGCAAGTTAGCTATCTATATCGATCAAGTGTCGTCTAAAGATGTTAGTTCATCCATTGAAATCGTTAGGATCTCGTAAAATAACATTTTAGAGCACTTGGTCTGATCGCCGTATATGGAGATTTCTAATTTTACGTTTTTATTTTTTTGTGGCTAGACCAATGAGATCCTAACGTTTCTAATGCCTGAACAAACGCGAACTAACGTCCTCACATCCATACAGCACCAGAGAAATGGTTTATTTGCTTGGTTTCTGGGTGAACTGTGAAGACTGCTGGGGGATAGCTTCAGATGATGAATAATAGAGCACTAGAGGTACTTCGTTAAAACTGTTTATTGCCCAGAGGCCAGACGATAACTAACTATACATTTTATTTTTAAGACTAATGTCATACGTCTTATTCTAAATCTAAAAACTACTTTATTCTTAAATTGACGGCCAACCACCATCCGTGAAGCACAACCTTCACATTTCCCGCCGTCTCGGGGTGGACGAGGGAAATTCATCTTAATACAGAGACACTAGACAGACTACTCCTGCCTAACACATAATAAGTCCCTACCTATGCAGGGATACCCATACATTCATACCCAGATGGTCTCTTGCTAAGAGATAACCAGGGTCAGGACATGAGCAGACACTAGCCTATGGCATGTTACGTAATCTGACATGTTGTCTGACACTGGCTTCGCCTTGACAAAAACCCTGCTAAAAAGGCAAGGCACCAATCTGACTACCCCAAGTGTCATTCGACTTAATAGACTAAAGCATAGACCATTCGATACAATATTAAAAAGATAGGCTTCCACAATTTAATCGCCTGGTGTAAAACCGGCTTAAATAAATTACCCGATTAAATCGCCTCGAATGTTCCCACCTTAACTGCCTGGAGTATGACACACGTCGCATGCTCCAAACAATTGTACCACGATATGTCACTGCCCTTATATTAGATGCCTGACACATTGTCTATGACACTTGTCTCAGTCATCCAAACAAACAGTGACAATCGTCTACCACTAGCTTTATATTAGAATCCTGGCGCATATATATTAAATATGCCCCAGAAATCTGTACCTTAATTACCTCTTATCCTAAATAAATACCTGGACTAAAGTATTATCTTTAGTCCAGCTATCTGTACCACTCCTAAACAAAAAGAAATTACGACCTCATAATTGATTTTACAACCATCGAGCATAGCAGTACACGTCATAATGACATGTCAAAATGCCATGTCACTGTCGAAAAGTCAATCATTAAAACGCGAAACGAAAGTTATTTTTATTAAAGAAATCCTACCTAACATTTAATTAAAATTAATAAAATTTATTATATTACAGACATGAAAATAAAATAAAATCTTCAGTCTGCATTGGCCTGATGCAGGGTGCAGAGTCCTTGGCCCGACAGGCCAAGACCCCACGATCCTGCCGCCGCCTGGATGAAGAATGCGAGCCGCATTCAGTCACACCAGAAGCTGAAATCCCAGGGAGCTGGGACAGCTATGTATGGCCTCCGCAGTGTGATACATGAAAATAAAAGATTATTATAACATGTGTAAACATTAAAGTTCTGAAAAGAAAATCAGTGTTATAATTAATTATTGGAATTCTGTGAAAGTTATAAGTTATTATTATTACAAGGAAAGGTATTGTAAGTGCAATAAACTTAAAGTGCAATAAATTTATAGTGCAAGAAATTAAAAATTGAACTTCCTATAGTAATATCTTAGAAATGCAGCTAATATATAGTGGAAAGAAATTAAATTATAGTTACAACAGTGACACTTGCAAATGCAACAAACATAACTGCATCCTTGTACAGTCAGCCTGAATTAAAAATTGCTGAAAAATAATAGTTTTATTATTTACACCCTAGAAATATAGAACTGTTTAAATTTATTTTTAATTAACGATTGAAGAATTTCTTCAATCTGTTAACATGAATTATTACATTTTTGGCACGACCATTAGGAGTGAGTCTTTGCACCACATAATTCCATGGAGATAATCGGTGGATTATTTTATAGGGTAATAATTTATGCACAACGATTATTATTTGTAGGACCCTACTAACATCTAGAACTATCATACACCTAGCATAATTATTATGGGACAATTATTTACATCCTAATAAACACATATTCTACAAATTATATATTATGGTTCATTATTGCCTGATAGAAGCGCAGCGTTTCGATCGGCGTCCACGGTGTCCAGCGGCGCTCTTCAGTGCTTGAGCGGCCCTCCTCGCTCAGGCACGCTGTTCCTGATGTTGCACTTTCTTGACAAGCACTCGGTCCGGCACAGCACATATTAATCAAATAAAGTTTTACTAGCAATATATTGTATAATTAGTGATAATGGCTGAACTTGAAGGCTTCCACTCTTTAAGAACATTTGCTACATCGTTTGACAACACTGAAATTGAATGTTTTTCATTGGCAAAATTCCATATTTTCATTGACAGTTGCTTGTCTGATGTCAACAACGTGTGCTTCAAGCGTATAGAAACGAATTATTGGGGATTCTTGCGATTTTCGCCGACGATGATAAAATTCTTGTACATTATTTTCGGCTCGACGGGAATTCGTTGTTTAACACTGAAAGAACATCCTCAACCGATGTCTGAAATTAATCTGTAATACGGTCCCCGAAAATTTATACCGTAATTGCCATTTGTGATTATTTTAATTCGTATTTTCACACGGGCCAATATTTAAACGTCGGAAAAGCCATTAATTGTGCTCGTCTCCATTTTAATGTAGAGTCCGAAACGATGCACAAACAAATTATAATCGCATAGGATGAAAAATGATAATGGGTGATTCAATAATTCGACAACTTCACCCGTCTGTCGAACTCGCTCCGTTACGGCAGTGCCGTCACGACATACAATACCACACTGATGATGGCAATTCGCAATTGCCAAATGTGCACTTATTCTTCGTTGCGCTTCGTACGCATATAGACAGTGCGTTCCGCTCCTGTACGGGTTCTATGCAAACCGTATGCTTCCAGTACGTAATTGTAACAGATGCTCAAGAATCTGTGGACAAAATTAATTGGGAGCGGGGAAACTTGCAATACTCGCGTGACTCTAGTTAAAAATTTCGCAGACTCCACCAAGTGTGAAGACTGCTGGGGGATAGCTTCAGATGATGAATAATAGAGCACTAGAGGTACTTCGTTAAAACTGTTTATTGCCCAGAGGCCAGACGATAACTAACTATACATTTTATTTTTAAGACTAATGTCATACGTCTTATTCTAAATCTAAAAACTACTTTATTCTTAAGTAGTTTTTAGATTAAGAATAAGACGTATGACATTAGTCTTAAAAATAAAATGTACCCCGCACCTCCACCAAGTGTGAAGACTGCTGGGGGATAGCTTCAGATGATGAATAATAGAGCACTAGAGGTACTTCGTTAAAACTGTTTATTGCCCAGAGGCCACACGATAACTAACTATACATTTTATTTTTAAGACTAATGTCATACGTCTTATTCTAAATCTAAAAACTACTTTATTCTTAAGTTGACGGCCAACCATCATCCGTGAAGCACAACCTTCACAGAACTAACGAGCGTGAAGACAGCCGCCTCCATGTATGAAAAAAACAAAAATGACGAAATCGGCCATTTGCTGTCGAGTGCCCGCAAGTTAGCTATCTATATTGATCAAGTGTGATCTAAAGATGTTAGTTCATCCATTGAAATCGTTAGGATCTCATAAAATAACATTTTAGAGCACTTGATCTGATCGCCTTATATGGAGATTTCTAATTTTACGTTTTTTTTTTTTGTGGCTAGACCAATGAGATCCTAACGTTTTTAATGCCTGAACAAACGCGAACTAACGTCCTCACATCCATACAGCACCAGAGAAATGGTTTATTTGCTTGGTTTCTGGGTGAACTAACGAGCGTGAAGACAGCCGCCTCCATGTATGAAAAAAACAAAAATGACGAAATCGGCCATTTGCTGTCGAGTGCCCGCAAGTTAGCTATCTATATCGATCAAGTGTCGTCTAAAGATGTTAGTTCATCCATTGAAATCGTTAGGATCTCATAAAATAACATTTTAGAGCACTTGGTCTGATCGCCTTATATGGAGATTTCTAATTTTACGTTTTTATTTTTTTGTGGCTAGACCAATGAGATCCTAACGTTTCTAATGCCTGAACAAACGCGAACTAACGTCCTCACATCTATACAGCACCAGAGAAATGGTTTATTTGCTTGGTTTCTGGGTGAACTAACGAGCGTGAAGACAGCCGCCTCCATGTATGAAAAAAACAAAAATGACGAAATCGGCCATTTGCTGTCGAGTGCCCGCAAGTTAGCTATCTATATCGATCAAGTGTCGTCTAAAGATGTTAGTTCATCCATTGAAATCGTTAGGATCTCGTAAAATAACATTTTAGAGCACTTGGTCTGATCGCCTTATATGGAGATTTCTAATTTTACGTTTTTATTTTTTTGTGGCTAGACCAATGAGATCCTAACGTTTCTAATGCCTGAACAAACGCGAACTAACGTCCTCACATCCATACAGCACCAGAGAAATGGTTTATTTGCTTGGTTTCTGGGTGAACTAACGAGCGTGAAGACAGCCGCCTCCATGTATGAAAAAAACAAAAATGACGAAATCGGCCATTTGCTGTCGAGTGCCCGCAAGTTAGCTATCTATATCGATCAAGTGTCGTCTAAAGATGTTAGTTCATCCATTGAAATCGTTAGGATCTCATAAAATAACATTTTAGAGCACTTGGTCTGATCGCCTTATATGGAGATTTCTAATTTTACGTTTTTATTTTTTTGTGGCTAGACCAATGAGATCCTAACGTTTCTAATGCCTGAACAAACGCGAACTAACGTCCTCACATCCATACAGCACCAGAGAAATGGTTTATTTGCTTGGTTTCTGGGTGAACTAACGAGCGTGAAGACAGCCGCCTCCATGTATGAAAAAAACAAAAATGACGAAATCGGCCATTTGCTGTCGAGTGCCCGCAAGTTAGCTATCTATATCGATCAAGTGTCGTTTAAAGATGTTAGTTCATCCATTGAAATCGTTAGGATCTCATAAAATAACATTTTAGAGCACTTGGTCTGATCGCCTTATATGGAGATTTCTAATTTTACGTTTTTATTTTTTTGTGGCTAGACCAATGAGATCCTAACGTTTCTAATGCCTGAACAAACGCGAACTAACGTCCTCACATCTATACAGCACCAGAGAAATGGTTTATTTGCTTGGTTTCTGGGTGAACTAACGAGCGTGAAGACAGCCGCCTCCATGTATGAAAAAAACGAAAATGACGAAATCGGCCATTTACTGTCGAGTGCCCGCAAGTTAGCTATCTATATCGATCAAGCGTCGTCTAAAGATGTTAGTTCATCCATTGAAATCGTTAGGATCTCATAAAATAACATTTTAGAGCACTTGGTCTGATCGCCTTATATGGAGATTTCTAATTTTACGTTTTTATTTTTTTGTGGCTAGACCAATGAGATCCTAACGTTTCTAATGCCTGAACAAACGCGAACTAACGTCCTCACATCCATACAGCACCAGAGAAATGGTTTATTTGCTTGGTTTCTGGGTGAACTAACGAGCGTGAAGACAGCCGCCTCCATGTATGAAAAAAACAAAAATGACGAAATCGGCCATTTGCTGTCGAGTGCCCGCAAGTTAGCTATCTATATCGATCAAGTGTCGTCTAAAGATGTTAGTTCATCCATTGAAATCGTTAGGATCTCATAAAATAACATTTTAGAGCACTTGGTCTGATCGCCTTATATGGAGATTTCTAATTTTACGTTTTTATTTTTTTGTGGCTAGACCAATGAGATCCTAACGTTTCTAATGCCTGAACAAACGCGAACTAACGTCCTCACATCTATACAGCACCAGAGAAATGGTTTATTTGCTTGGTTTCTGGGTGAACTAACGAGCGTGAAGACAGCCGCCTCCATGTATGAAAAAAACAAAAATGACGAAATCGGCCATTTACTGTCGAGTGCCCGCAAGTTAGCTATGTATATCGATCAAGCGTCGTCTTAAGATGTTAGTTCATCCATTGAAATCGTTAGGATCTCATAAAATAACATTTTAGAGCACTTGGTCTGATCGCCTTATATGGAGATTTCTTATTTTACGTTTTTATTTTTTTGTGGCTAGACCAATGAGATCCTAACGGTTCTAATGCCTGAACAAACGCGAACTAACGTCCTCACATCCATACAGCACCAGAGAAATGGTTTATTTGCTTGGTTTCTGGGTGAACTAACGAGCGTGAAGACAGCCGCCTCCATGTATGAAAAAAACAAAAATGACGAAATCGGCCATTTACTGTCGAGTGCCCGCAAGTTAGCTATGTATATCGATCAAGCGTCGTCTTAAGATGTTAGTTCATCCATTGAAATCGTTAGGATCTCATAAAATAACATTTTAGAGCACTTGGTCTGATCGCCTTATATGGAGATTTCTAATTTTACGTTTTTATTTTTTTGTGGCTAGACCAATGAGATCCTAACGTTTCTAATGCCTGAACAAACGCGAACTAACGTCCTCACATCCATACAGCACCAGAGAAATGGTTTATTTGCTTGGTTTCTGGGTGAACTAACGAGCGTGAAGACAGCCGCCTCCATGTATGAAAAAAACAAAAATGACGAAATCGGCCATTTGCTGTCGAGTGCCCGCAAGTTAGCTATCTATATCGATCAAGTGTCGTCTAAAGATGTTAGTTCATCCATTGAAATCGTTAGGATCTCATAAAATAACATTTTAGAGCACTTGGTCTGATCGCCTTATATGGAGATTTCTAATTTTACGTTTTTATTTTTTTGTGGCTAGACCAATGAGATCCTAACGTTTCTAATGCCTGAACAAACGCGAACTAACGTCCTCACATCTATACAGCACCAGAGAAATGGTTTATTTGCTTGGTTTCTGGGTGAACTAACGAGCGTGAAGACAGCCGCCTCCATGTATGAAAAAAACAAAAATGACGAAATCGGCCATTTGCTGTCGAGTGCCCGCAAGTTAGCTATCTATATCGATCAAGTGTCGTCTAAAGATGTTAGTTCATCCATTGAAATCGTTAGGATCTCATAAAATAACATTTTAGAGCACTTGGTCTGATCGCCTTATATGGAGATTTCTAATTTTACGTTTTTATTTTTTTGTGGCTAGACCAATGAGATCCTAACGTTTCTAATGCCTGAACAAACGCGAACTAACGTCCTCACATCCATACAGCACCAGAGAAATGGTTTATTTGCTTGGTTTCTGGGTGAACTAACGAGCGTGAAGACAGCCGCCTCCATGTATGAAAAAAACAAAAATGACGAAATCGGCCATTTGCTGTCGAGTGCCCGCAAGTTAGCTATCTATATCGATCAAGTGTCGTCTAAAGATGTTAGTTCATCCATTGAAATCGTTAGGATCTCATAAAATAACATTTTAGAGCACTTGGTCTGATCGCCTTATATGGAGATTTCTAATTTTACGTTTTTATTTTTTTGTGGCTAGACCAATGAGATCCTAACGTTTCTAATGCCTGAACAAACGCGAACTAACGTCCTCACATCCATACAGCACCAGAGAAATGGTTTATTTGCTTGGTTTCTGGGTGAACTAACGAGCGTGAAGACAGCCGCCTCCATGTATGAAAAAAACAAAAATGACGAAATCGGCCATTTGCTGTCGAGTGCCCGCAAGTTAGCTATCTATATCGATCAAGTGTCGTTTAAAGATGTTAGTTCATCCATTGAAATCGTTAGGATCTCATAAAATAACATTTTAGAGCACTTGGTCTGATCGCCTTATATGGAGATTTCTAATTTTACGTTTTTATTTTTTTGTGGCTAGACCAATGAGATCCTAACGTTTCTAATGCCTGAACAAACGCGAACTAACGTCCTCACATCTATACAGCACCAGAGAAATGGTTTATTTGCTTGGTTTCTGGGTGAACTAACGAGCGTGAAGACAGCCGCCTCCATGTATGAAAAAAACGAAAATGACGAAATCGGCCATTTACTGTCGAGTGCCCGCAAGTTAGCTATCTATATCGATCAAGCGTCGTCTAAAGATGTTAGTTCATCCATTGAAATCGTTAGGATCTCATAAAATAACATTTTAGAGCACTTGGTCTGATCGCCTTATATGGAGATTTCTAATTTTACGTTTTTATTTTTTTGTGGCTAGACCAATGAGATCCTAACGTTTCTAATGCCTGAACAAACGCGAACTAACGTCCTCACATCCATACAGCACCAGAGAAATGGTTTATTTGCTTGGTTTCTGGGTGAACTAACGAGCGTGAAGACAGCCGCCTCCATGTATGAAAAAAACAAAAATGACGAAATCGGCCATTTGCTGTCGAGTGCCCGCAAGTTAGCTATCTATATCGATCAAGTGTCGTCTAAAGATGTTAGTTCATCCATTGAAATCGTTAGGATCTCATAAAATAACATTTTAGAGCACTTGGTCTGATCGCCTTATATGGAGATTTCTAATTTTACGTTTTTATTTTTTTGTGGCTAGACCAATGAGATCCTAACGTTTCTAATGCCTGAACAAACGCGAACTAACGTCCTCACATCTATACAGCACCAGAGAAATGGTTTATTTGCTTGGTTTCTGGGTGAACTAACGAGCGTGAAGACAGCCGCCTCCATGTATGAAAAAAACAAAAATGACGAAATCGGCCATTTACTGTCGAGTGCCCGCAAGTTAGCTATGTATATCGATCAAGCGTCGTCTTAAGATGTTAGTTCATCCATTGAAATCGTTAGGATCTCATAAAATAACATTTTAGAGCACTTGGTCTGATCGCCTTATATGGAGATTTCTTATTTTACGTTTTTATTTTTTTGTGGCTAGACCAATGAGATCCTAACGGTTCTAATGCCTGAACAAACGCGAACTAACGTCCTCACATCCATACAGCACCAGAGAAATGGTTTATTTGCTTGGTTTCTGGGTGAACTAACGAGCGTGAAGACAGCCGCCTCCATGTATGAAAAAAACAAAAATGACGAAATCGGCCATTTACTGTCGAGTGCCCGCAAGTTAGCTATGTATATCGATCAAGCGTCGTCTTAAGATGTTAGTTCATCCATTGAAATCGTTAGGATCTCATAAAATAACATTTTAGAGCACTTGGTCTGATCGCCTTATATGGAGATTTCTAATTTTACGTTTTTATTTTTTTGTGGCTAGACCAATGAGATCCTAACGTTTCTAATGCCTGAACAAACGCGAACTAACGTCCTCACATCCATACAGCACCAGAGAAATGGTTTATTTGCTTGGTTTCTGGGTGAACTAACGAGCGTGAAGACAGCCGCCTCCATGTATGAAAAAAACAAAAATGACGAAATCGGCCATTTGCTGTCGAGTGCCCGCAAGTTAGCTATCTATATCGATCAAGTGTCGTCTAAAGATGTTAGTTCATCCATTGAAATCGTTAGGATCTCATAAAATAACATTTTAGAGCACTTGGTCTGATCGCCTTATATGGAGATTTCTAATTTTACGTTTTAATTTTTTTGTGGCTAGACCAATGAGATCCTAACGTTTCTAATGCCTGAACAAACGCGAACTAACGTCCTCACATCCATACAGCACCAGAGAAATGGTTTATTTGCTTGGTTTCTGGGTGAACTAACGAGCGTGAAGACAGCCGCCTCCATGTATGAAAAAAAAAAAAATGACGAAATCGGCCATTTGCTGTCGAGTGCCCGCAAGTTAGCTATCTATATCGATCAAGTGTTGTCTAAAGATGTTAGTTCATCCATTGAAATCGTTAGGATCTCATAAAATAACATTTTAGAGCACTTGGTCTGATCGCCTTATATGGAGATTTCTAATTTTACGTTTTTTTTTTTTGTGGCAAGACCAATGAGATCCTAACGTTTTTAATGCCTGAACAAACGCGAACTAACGTCCTCACATCCTTACAGCATCAGAGAAATGGTTTATTTGCCTTTTTTCTGGGTGAACTAACGAGCGTGAACAGCCGCCCCCATGTATGAAAAAAAATTAAATGGCGAAATCGGCCATTTGCTGTCGAGTGCCCGCAAGTTAGCTATCTATATCGATCAAGCGTCGTCTTAAGATGTTAGTTCATCCATTGAAATCGTTAGGATCTCATAAAATAACATTTTACAGCACTTGGTCTGATCGCCTTATATGGAGATTTCTAATTTTACGTTTTTATTTTTTTGTGGCTAGACCAATGAGATCCTAACGTTTCTAATGCCTGAACAAACCCGAACTAACGTCCTCACATCCATACAGCATCAGAGAAATGGTTTATTTGCCTTTTTTCTGGGTGAACTAACGAGCGTGAAGACAGCCGCCCCCATGTATGAAAAAAAATTAAATGGCGAAATCGGCCATTTGCTGTCGAGTGCCCGCAAGTTAGCTATCTATATCGATCAAGTGTCGTCTTAAGATGTTAGTTCATCCATTGAAATCGTTAGGATCTTATAAAATAACGTTTTAGAGCACTTGGTCTGATCGTCTTATATGGAGATTTCTAATTTTACGTTTGTATTTTTTTGTGGCTAGACCAATGAGATCCTAACGTTTCTAATGCCTGAACAAACGCGAACTAACGTCCTCACATCCATACAGCACCAGAGAAATGGTTTATTTGCTTGGTTTCTGGGTGAACTAACGAGCGTGAAGACAGCCGCCTCCATGTATGAAAAAAACAAAAATGACGAAATCGGCCATTTGCTGTCGAGTGCCCGCAAGTTAGCTATCTATATCGATCAAGTGTCGTCTTAAGATGTTAGTTCATCCATTGAAATTGTTAGGATCTCATAAAATAACATTTTACAGCACTTGGTCTGATCGCCTTATATGGAGATTTCTAATTTTACGTTTTTATTTTTTTGTGGCTACACCGATGAGATCCTAACGTTTCTAATGCCTGAACAAACGTGAACTAACGTCCCCTGATGCGTGGATATTTTTAGATTTGACAATTTCGTAGTGGGCGGGTTGGCGTGAAGACAGCCACCCCACTTTAAAAAAAAATAAAAAATTACAGAGTCGGGTCCTTACGATATTTTATAGTGAACAAACGTGAACTAACGATTATCTAGCTAAGTGAATGGTCAAAAGTGGGAAAAAGTGGTTTGGGGTGGTTAGCGTGAAGACAGCCACCCCATTTTGTTTTTTAAAAAAAAATATGACAGAGTCGGATCCTAACGATTTTACCTACTGAACTAACGTGAACTAACGATGAACTAACGATATACATATGCCATTTGCGGGCAAACGATTTGGGGTGGTCAACTTCACAGCCATGTAGCTGGCTGCTGTTCCAGCGGTTAAGCATGCTGCCGGTGGGCGCGACATCGCTTATCAAGCGACAGATCATTGCCACTCCGCACTGTAGGGGATAGACATAGTCATCTATTAAATAAACTTGTGAGAAACTTGACCGACAATGGCGGTCGTTTGCTTTTTAGGGATTAGTATGAAACTCGTCATTCCTCTTGGTTTGCGAGATAGCCTGAATATGCTTGGCATGGATATCCACTGCAATCTCAATCAAAAGAAGTATATTATCGAGTCACTGATTACCACCGCATCAAAGAAAAGGAAATCATGAACATGGTGCGACGGTTTTTCCCGCAGCAGCTTTGTCTTCTTTATAAGACCCAAGTTCTGTTGTACGTGAAGTACTGCTCTCATCTTTGGGATGGTCCCGCCCAATATTTACTCGATGGTCTTGAAAGATTGCAGCAGCGGGCGATCCGCATTTCACGCTGAAGAAGAAAGTATTAGGATCCTCGAACCCCTTCAATTACGTAGGGACTTTGGTTTGCTGAGCGTTTTTATCGCCTTTACCATGGCGAGTACACTGAAGAGCTATTTTCTCTTATCCCACCCTTCCCACAGAATAGAACCAAACGTGCCAGTTTGCGATATCGACGCTTCACCGTGAAAAATATTATCATGCGTACCAAGAAACTCGGCAATTATTTTATCTGCCGAACAATTAAAAAGTGGAACTCTTTGCCGGCACATGTGTTTCCCCCTACTTACAAACTACACGTAAAGAAGCATCTCGCGGGCCAACAGGGTACCGTCGATTTCTCGTCAGGAGCCATTGCGACTTGAGCTCCCCTGTTTGCTTACCATCATGCGAAGTTGAGCCACTATATGTTGTGCTAGTATAAAAAAAGAAACAATGACGCAAACAAGCAACTGTGGTGCATTCATCAGCGTTTCATGGTTAATCCAAAAAAGCATCGGTCACAATCGGTGGTCCCGCGTTGTTAAAATCCGAACGTCATCTTTACTATTCATTTGAGTATCAATTGAAAAACAAACAGCATCAAACGAGGCACCGCGTAACGGCCGTACTACCTGGCTACTGTCGTGGAAACCGAAATTTGGCGGGTGGCCAGCGCGGCGCATAAATACTCGATAATGACACGTACAACCTGCCCCGGTGAAAAATGTATGACTCCGAGGTTGGTGCACATTATATCAGGTAGTAAAACAAAACAAATTAGTTGTTCGAGTACACTGAAAAATAGTAAGTGAATCCTACTGACTTTTCAGTAAGCCTGTTATTGCAGTTAGGCTTACTGAAATGTCAGTAGGATTCACTGGCTATTTTTCCAGTGTAGAAAAATATAGCCATTGAATCCTACTGACATTTCAGTAAGCCTGTTATTGCAGTTAGGCTAACTGAAATGTCAGTAGGATTCACTGGCTATTTTTCCAGTGTAGAAAAATATAGCCAGTAAATCCTACTGACATTTCAGTAAGCCCGTTATTGGAGTTAGGCTTACTGAAATGACAGTAGGATTCACTGGCTATTTTTTCAGTGTAGCGCGTAGGTATAGCTTAATTCCCCAATATTTCATCTTTATAAATAGAAACATAGCTAAGAGGTTTTTATCGCCTGGTGAATTAAGATTTCCACTTACATCTCAAAATAACATAGTTATGTCACTTTACGAGTACCTAATTCTCTAAATTACCGTTAATTCACTAAACAGCTAAGAATAAATAGTTTTGATTATTCATATAAACCTTGCATTTGATTGGTTCTAATTAGACATGTTAACAGCGGTATAAATTTAGGTCGTAAATCAATTATATTTTACGCGGTGTCTTACATCACATGTCTTAGATTATTGGCTCATTAAATGCTAAAGTAAGTAGGAATCATCGACCTAAATGAAATCTTAATCCTAATTTATTAGGCAATTATTGATTCCAAAATGTATTTGATACTCATACTTTAGTTCATTGGTTGCACAACCGTCTGCGATGCGGCGATCGCGGGTTTGAATCCAGGCATAGGCAATATTTGTGACACGTATGAACATTTATTCCTGGGTGCTAATTCGAGACGACTTTGATATCGCCAGATAAGCGATGTCACAGGTATATCCTAGGTATCATCTTTAAGGGCCGTTACAGACGTTAGGAATTTTTGTTACGTTTCAGTATGACAGACAGAGACAGATACACTTTCTGGCGTCATACCGTACGGAAACCGAATAAAAATTCCGAACGTCTGTGGCAGCATTACTATCTTTAAAACACAATGTTTGCGATTAGAGCTGCATAAAGTGACATTTCACGTTACTACCCGGTCAAGTGAAGTTTATGTCTGATATCTATGGGTTCGCATATAAATTAGGCGCAAAATTAGCGCGACCGGGTTGGCAAAGTAGCGATGTACTAGGTTGCTACTTTGGAGATCGTTCCGGGATATCAGAGAGATATACATATATGGAATTAGCGCCCTGGATCTCTAAAGTTTTTTATCTATTTAAATTTTATAACTTGTTGTGATAATTTTTAGCAATGTTATTGGATAACACTTATATGTTTTCTTCTAGGACTAGATTTTTGGAGCAGGTAATTATTCTAGGAAGGTGAGTCATCGTTTTATATTCTAACATATGCGTATGTAATCTGAAACAAAAAACCCATTAGTATCCCTCGTGTGTGCGTTGTTAATTTATTCTGCCCACGCCAGAGCAAATCCAATCAGCATATCGGCTGATAATTCACAAGATCTCCAAACCACACACTAAAACCACTCTTATCACTGATATGTTTAAAGTACATACAGAAACACGCCGCCCACCGTCAGGGTTGCCAGATGCCACGTAATTGTTCCTGCGACAATTTTTTCGCTGCCCACCCCTAATGCACGGTGATCGAATATGTTTAAAGCGTTGGGGCAGTTGTGTGGAGGAGGACTTTGTACTGAGGATGTGATGCGGAATAAATACGGCGATTTGGAAGATAATTGCGATTGTATTGGTGTGATAATGCGTATGTTTTCATTGACAACTTGTCCAGCTTTATACTGTGCTTTGTAATACATAAATCCAGTCGGCCTGACTAGTAAGAGAAATGTAAGTTTTAAATAAATAAAATAAAATAAAATAAAATAAAATGTATTTATTTCGGACAACAAACGATCCATAGATTGTTAGTAACAAAATAAAACTTATATAACTATGTTAGTACGAAAACTTAAATGTAGGGTAGTGCAGTGTTTCAACAGGCCACTGTCCCACCTATCAGCTACGGCGGCCAGGAGACTGTGGCGACTGGCGCGTACTCTGCGCAGCGTCGCGGCGCACCGCCTGCGCAGCGTCGCAAAAAAACCGTCTACGTGCGCGTCCGCAAACATACCGGACGCGCTACAGTGCCGCGGCAGTCGCAACAGGACCCTGAACGCGTCGTTATACTGGACGCGCAGAGCATTAAGAGATCGCTGCGTATATTTGTTCCATAAGCTGCAGGTATACAGCGATGTACAGTACGCTTTAAACAACGTGATCTTTACTTGCGCTGTACATCGGCTAAACCTGCGAGCTATCATATTCGCTCTCATTGCTAATGCTCTGCGCTCCCTCTCGATGTCCGCATCATCACGCAGATCTTCGGTGACCAGATGCCCCAAATATTTGAAAGCCGCCACCCTTTTCAGTTGGACACCGTTAAGAAGAATAGGGGGGACGTATGAAGGGCACTTGGTTCCCGCCTTAAATACCATGTACTCACTTTTAGCCACATTATACTTGAGATCGTGTTTCAAGGCGTAAGCCTCACAAATACTTAAGAGCACCCTCAGCCCCCCGACCGAAGGGCTCAGCAGCACCATGTCGTCGGCATAGCTTATATTATTAAAGCAGACTCTATCTACGTGACACCCGACATGAGTGCTGCTGAGCTCACCGATTAGGGCATCTACGTATAAATTAAATAATTTCGGAGAGGTAAGTCCGCCTTGCCTCACTCCACACTCAAGGCCATACTCGTCAGACAGGACGTTGCCCCATCGTACACTATTTTTCTGGCCCGCGTACCAGCATCTGAAAATACGCGTCAACTCTCTAGGGAATTTGACCTCATCGAGCTTTTTCCACAACAGGTCATAATTGACAAGGTCAAACGCCTTGGAGAGGTCCAAGAAACACGCATAGACAGGTGTTTTTCTTCGTGTGTAATATTCAACTGCATGCTTTAGACAAATGATTGCGCTCTCAGTTGATAGACCGGGACGGAAACCGAACTGCGCGTCATGCAGCTGAAGACATTTGTCTAAATGCACGTTAAGTAGGCTGTCTAGTAGGCGAGCCACTATCGTTGCTAGAGAAATAGGTCCGTTTTATTTTTTATTATGGGGACAACTACGGTTTTTGTCATATTATAGGGTAAATACGAATGACCAATACATAGATTGAAAAGCATTGACAAGAGTCTAGGCAGATGGGGCCCAGCAAACTGCAGATGCTCGACGCTCAGCTGATCATGACCTGGAGACTTCCCTCTTTTCATTGCCCGTAATAATTTAGTGACGTCACTCGCACTAAAGCGAACGCGGAGGTCACTCACAGGCACCTCGTCGAGCACCTGCCGTTCGCCGCTCGTACATGGTGACTTTACACTAAAGTGCTCTTTAAACAAATTAGCAATACCCTTAGAGTCAGTGATGCCATTGACACAAACAGAGAGTCCTGGCTTTGCCTCCAATTTCTTGGTTTGTTTCCAAAAATTACGGAAGTCGTTTTTACCATGGTGCGAGGCTAGTAAATCCATTTTTATTTGTTCTTGGTGCTGCTGTACCCATCTAAGCCGCGATTTAAATATCTTGCGACTCGAACACATGGTTTTGACAGAGTGTTTTATTTGCGGATCTTGAAACAAAAACGATTATTAAGATAAAAGCATTTAGATTAAAATAGTTACAAAATTAAGAAAAAAAGAAACTTTAAAGGATTTAAATAAGGTTAAATGAATACTTGAATATATTTCGTTATTTGTTTCAATGAAAATCTAGGCCAATCATATCAGTGGTCGATAAAAAGTGGAAATTTAATACACAGATTAAATTAAATTTTACCTGGCAAACTTATAAGGGTCAATTTCCCAAGCAGTATTTTTTGATGGCAAGACTGAAAACGCAGGTGCAGAAAGGTTGAATAATAAAGTACCATTTTTTTCGGATACAGCCCGCTATTGTCTACCTCGGGCAACAGCTAAAATTTAAATATTGATATATATAATAATTAAAAAAAATATATTTAGACCAAATTTCTCATCAAGGTGGGTGGTCCCCAAACCGGTTTTGTTTGTAAAATGCCGGGTAAGTCAAATACTATGCATGACAAAGAAAATCTGTTACCATTATTTTATTACCATATAACTAGGTAACGAAAAAAGCACATTACCCGTTATATATCTCCTTTGTATACCCTTGAATAAGTGCATATACGTTTGTCCCGAGAAAACTTCTCATTACCGCCGACAATGTTTCGAACCGATTTATTTCCCAAATTTGATCAAGTACGCCCCCCGTCTCCCGCGCACTTCAAAGAATTAGTTAAGCTGCGGCGCTCGACGAGGCCGGTTGTGTATAGTGGCAATACTTTGGCTCGTATAAACGTGAATATTTCATCGCGGTGGACAGGGGACAAAAAAAATGACATTCCGGAGTTTGTTATAGTTTCTTTATTTTTTAACTGCGTGGTTGGAAATTTATATATATCAGGTAAAGTACACTCGCCATTACAAGAGTTGAATTAGTTTTAGAATATAGGGCTTACTTTTTTTTTAAGAAATAAAAATATGTCGTGTTTCTCATTCCACCATTCTCATTCCGGTGTTTCCGGTGTAGTAAAATGACTTTAAACCCCACCAAAATGAGGAAAGCACCGGAATGACATCAAAAGTAGCTTCACTTTTCATAAATATTGTTGAAATAATAATATTTTTTTATTTTGTTTTTAATGCCATACTAAGATATATGTTTATATTATTATGTAATGCCAATATAATATATATTACGAATATAAAAAGTAAAATTACTTTCATAATATGCCACTTTTCTTTCATTCCGGCGTATGAAATTTCATTGCGGTGCACTTATTTTATCATCCTGGTGTACATTTATCATTCCGTTGTGTGTTTCAAATTCGATCTCGAATATCTCGAAAACTATTTCAGATTTCAGGGTCCCTTTTACATATGTTTAATAATATATTCTAAAGTATCTCTTCACATTTAAAAAACTTAAAAATAATCAAAAATAAAGAATCACACCGAAATGATACAAAAAATGCGTCTTGTTGAAATTGACCCATAATGACAGGATGTTAATGTGATAAAATTCAAAGCTGGAATCGTAGCTACTATTACAACTTTCAAAAGACATCAATGAAGTAACCACATTGAGGACCCTAACGAAGAATTCCATGCAATAGGTTTTATGAGATCAGCGAAAATATAGGTGAATGAACACAACAAAAGCCAAAACTAAACAATAGTCGAAAAGCCGGCTCCACACTCGTGGCATGTGTTCCCCCACAGTAATCGCAGGGGTGCAGTGTACTCAGGTGTCGTATCGAGAATCTGCGTGCATCGGACTGCGTACACCACACTCGATGAATCGTGCTGCGCGTTTTTAGCAATCCCACACCTCTAGCATAATTTTACTGTCTACCTACTAACTACCGCTACCTGTCACTTTCCTGACAATATCGTGCGAGGACTGTTTTTTTTTACTTCAATTTTTCTTCGGATTACCAGTGTCATCATAATCATTGTTTAACCATAAGTAACTATTTAATCATAATTACCCTGTATTTAAAATGTATTAGATTTTTTATTAAAAACCCTTGCATTACAACAGCAGCGGAATTAGTAATTTTAGAACTATGAATGTATAAGTAAAAAAGTTTTGGCCGTGTCTTGCTTGGAACTGATAGAGATAGATGAGTCTGGCAACTGTCTGGACCGACTAAAACTTAGCTTTCAAATATGGGAAAGATAAAAACTGTAACATCTAATACTTTAGATACTACTTCTAATAAAACTTTGCATTTTCCTACCTCCTAAACAACGCACCCTCATTCCTCGTACACACCATACCTCAAAAACAAGGGCGGACAGTCCAGAGGGTGTCTCCCCTGCTAATACACACCATCACTACGCTCTCACCTTTATCCCTTCTCATCACACGACCACCACCCCTATTCCCTCAACCATAGAGGCAACATTGCCCTGAAAAGGCACAGGTGAGAGTGGAGGGCTGTATGCTGGAACTCTTTGATCTGAGCCGACCGTGAAAATGTTGGCGATTTATTTCATTGCAATTAACGGTTTGAAGGCTGCTTTGTTGTGGTCGAAACGCTGAGGTATTTTTGATACAGTTTTATTTGTTGTGGAATAAGCTTACCAATAAGGTGTTTCGAAACGCTATTAAATGGGATCCTTCAAGAGCAAGTGAATAGGCAATATATAGACGGCTCCTCTGGTGTTGCAAATACTCTTAGGTATGTTCCATTTTCATTCCTGATTCGATCTCAAAGAGCATAGCTCTCTCCATTGATCTTCAGGTGACTTTGCATCATATGGCCCATTGCGAACGATCACGTTTCAGTGCTATAAGTCATCACTGGCAACATAATGGCCAAATAATTTTATCTTGAGTTTTCATCCTTATTGAAGTTTAAACAAATAAATACAATACAATATAATTATACTTTATTGTACAACGCTAAAAGGAAACAAAACAAATTTTGACTTACATCGTAAATATTTTGATTGTGATGATCATAATCGTAATACCTAGGATGTAACATGTGTTACCTCATAGTAGATCAAATATGAATGGATAAGTCCGGCCGCACACTGCGCAGTAATTAGGGCTCCGACGCACTTGCGACTTGATTAATGCCCTCTAATCACTGCAGCCGGCACTGCACCGCACGTGTGACCTACCTATGACACGGCTTTACGACCTCATTGTACCTATTATATCGAAGTAGATATAATGTGTGTAGTGGATATGCAAAGATCCATAAAAGATAAACTTTTGTTTGTAAAACGCAATGCATGTCATTATTGATTCAGTTATGCAGTTTTCTCATTTAGCCACTGAAATCCAAACGTCTAATTAAATTGACCAAAGATCTTATGTATTCTATTCACCGCTAAGCAACGTTCTTGTTCTTATGCATTTCTTCTCTGTGAATCAATTACGTATGTAGTTATAATATAACTGTAATAAAAATAATTATCGATAATTACAATTTACGAAATAATTACTTACTTTTAAGTTTCTTTCGGTTTTCTTCGCAACAGCGGTCTCCTCTTGTGAAATGCCGGTAGATTCACTGCCAACGTGTAACAACCCTTGCGGCCTATATTTTTTTTTTTCATTTTGATTGTTGATTCTCTAGTAAATTACTAAATTCGGAAAATACTACGGTATCTATTCTCGTGGTACTTTTACCTTTGTACGAGTAGGTATGTAATTTTCACTTTGGGATCAAAGGTGGGCTAATGAAGGACACTGGATAACTGAATGAATGAATGAAAACATTTATTTCAGGCAACTGTAGCCCATAGATACATCATCATCATCATCATCATCATCTCAGCCATAGGACGTCCACTGCTGAACATAGGCCTCCCCTTTTGACTTCCATATATACCGGTTGGAAGCGACCTGCACCCAGCGCCTTCCGGCGACCTTTATAAGGTCATCTGTCCATCTTGTAGGTGGACGTCCTACGCTGCGCTTGCTGGTCCGAGGTCTCCACTCGAGCACTTTTCGGCCCCATCGGCCATCTGCTCTGCGTGCTATGTGGCCTGCCCATTGCCACTTCAACTTGCTAATCCGGTGAGCTATATCGGTCACTTTAGTTCGTCTACGGATTTCCTCATTTCTGATTCGATCACGTAGAGACACCCCGAGCATAGCCCTCTCCATTGCACGTTGAGCGACTTTGAGCTTTGAGATGAGGCCGATAGTGAAAGACCACGTTTCGGTGCCGTAAGTCATCACTGGTAACACACATTGGTTGAAGACTTTCGTCTTGAGGCACTGAGGTATGTCGGACGAAAAGACATTGCGTAGTTTCCCGAACGCTGCCCAGCCGAGTTGGATTCGGCGGTTGACCTCTTTCTCAAAGTTGGACCTACCTAATTGGACCACTTGTCCTAGGTAGATGTATGAGTCAACAACTTCGAGTACCGAGTTTTCAACAGAGACTGGGATGGGCACAACCTTGGCATTTGACATGAGTTTCGTCTTGTCCATGTTCATTTTTAAGCCCACCCGTTGAGAAACTCGATTGAGGTCATCGAGCATCACGCTGAGTTCCTCCATCGACTTTGCCATGACTACGATGTCGTCGGCAAACCGAAGGTGAGTGATGTATTCGCCATTGATGTTGATGCCAAGTCCTTGCCATTCCAGGAGCTTGAAGGCGTCTTCCATAACGGCCGTAAACAGTTTCGGGGATATAACATCCCCCTGTCTTACGCCTCTTCTCAATGGAATGGCCTTTGTGCTCTGCTCCTGAACTCGGACCGACATGGTGGCGTTACTATACAAACACTTCAACACTTCAATGTACCGATAGTCAATATGGCATCGCTGAAGTGACTCGAGCACCGCCCATGTTTCCACCGAATCGAAGGCTTTCTCATAGTCCACAAACGCTAAGCATAATGGCAAGTTATACTCTTCAGTCTTCTGTATAACTTGTCGCAGCGTATGTATGTGGTCTATGGTACTATAGTTTCTTCGGAAACCGGCTTGTTCGGGAGGCTGGAAGTCATCAAGTCTATGTTCGAGACGGTTCGTGATGACCCTTGAATACAACTTATAAACATGGCTTAGAAGCGTGATGGGCCTGTAGTTCTTCAATAGGGTTTTATCACCTTTCTTGAAGAACAGTACCACCTCGCCTCTATTCCATGCTTCAGGCGTTTTGCCCTCGGACAAGACGGAATTAAAGAGCTTCTGGAGGACCTTAAGTACCGGTGTTCCACCCGCTCTCAGAAGCTCTGAGGTGATTCCGTCTTCGCCCGGCGCCTTGTTGTTCTTAAGGTGCTTCAGGGCCATCCTAATCTCGTACAGACTGATGTCCGGGATATCTTCGGTATAATGTCGGGACAGCTTGGCTCTTGGATCGCCTACCAAGCTGTCAACGGGCTTTGCGACTGAAGTGTATAACTGACCATAGAACCTCTCGATCTCGCCTAGAACCTCTGCTTTGGTCGACGCTATGCTGCCATCTTCCCGTTTCAGCTTGGTCAGCTGGCTTTGTCCAATAGACTTGTCCTTTGCGAACACTTTGGAGCCTTTGTTCTGCTCAATGGTCTCTTTTACACGGTTCGTATTAAAGAGCCGCAGATCATGTCGCAAGGACTTCGATATACGTCTATTAAGCTGCCTATATGACCTCGCGTCATCGGGAGACTGCAACTGTAGCGAGCGTCGTTCAGCCATGAGGTTTAAGGTTCGATCAGACAATTTCTGAGGTCTATCTTTACGGCGGGGTCTGAAAAACTTAGACCCTACCGTGTGGACAGTTTCCACTAGCCCGTCGTTGATCTCGTCCACTGAGACAAAGTTCTCCAGACAAGCGAAGCGGTTGGAGATCTCGAGTTGAAAGCTCTCGGGGTTTTGAATATGGGCCTGAGTAGGTCGGAGCGTAGACTTCATCAGACTGGACCTTTCCAATTTAACATTGATATTCAGTGTGCCTCTTACAATTCGATGATCACTGCCGGTCTTGACCCTATTGATCACAGACACATCACTGAAAATCCGTTTCTTGTCGGTCATGATGAAGTCAATCTCGTTTCTCGTGGAACCATCGGGACTTATCCAGGTCCATTTCCTGTGAGGCGGCTTCTGGAAGAAAGAGTTCATCATGAAGAGTTCCTCTTTCTCTAGAAAGTCGGCCAGCCTCTGTCCCCTAGGGTTCCGTTGCCCGTATCCAAATTGCCCCACTCTCAACTCATCACCGCTGTTCTTGCCCAACTTTGCATTGAAGTCCCCCATAACAACAGTGAAGTAGGTTTTGGAAGTATGTATGGCCCTACTTACGTCCTCATACATAGCCTCTACTTCCTCATCAGAATGTGACGAGGTCGGTGCGTATACCTGAATGACCTTCAACGAATATCTTTTGGATATTCTGAGTATTAGGTATACCACCCTGCTCGACACACTGTCGATGGTAGTGATGTTGTTAACGAGGGACTTGTGAACGAGAAACCCGACACCACCTTGGGACTGTTGGGCGCCCTCCCGGTAGTAGAGCAGGTTACCAGACTTCAGGGTTACGGTGTCCTCCCCCTCTCTACGGACTTCGCATAATCCTACAATGTCCCAGTGTAACCTGCTCAGTTCCTCTTCCAACTCGCAAATCTTTTCATCAGTCCTGGTCCAGGGCCAGTCGTCGTGGGGATGGGTAGCCGGATTTCGTCCGGGGATTCTTAGCACCCCTTGCTCCGCTATTACCTTGGCCGCTACCCACGCCAGGGATAGCAGAGCTGCCGGAGACTGGGGGCCTGGTATTTGTGTGACTCATCATAAAGGGGGGATTTGCCGTACGCGCCACGCTTGGCAGGCGGGTTGGCACGCGCAGTTTTTTTTCTTTAAGGTCTCTGGAAGACGCTGCTGCCCATCTCCCGGTATATTATTATTATTATTCCCTTAGCAGGCTTCTACTGCAACCACGGGACGATATGGTGGGGGACAATTCTAAGGCCGGTCACCCCACGGCAAATAGATACATACCTTAAAACTAACATACATATCAAATACAAAATAATAAAAATATAAGTAACTAAACTAGGTCACATTTTTCAACAGCGACGTGTTACGCGTGTTCGAAGTGTCAGGTAGCCGTCCACGGAAACGCCGGAACAGACACCTTTCGGCCAGTACTCTTCCTTGGTGAAGGTCGCTAGGTAGCTAGTTAGGTGGTAGTTAGATTAGTTAATAAAATAAAAAATAAATAAATATCAGACAACCTCACACAAATCAACCTAGTCCCAAATTAAGCTCAAGAAGGCTTGTGTTATGGGTACTAGGCGACGATATACATACTTATATAGATAAATAAATACTTAAATACATAGAACATCCATGACCCAGGCACAAATATTCGTGTTCATCACACAAATATTTGCCCTTGCCGGGATTCGAACCCGGGACCGTCGGCTCAGTAGGCAGTTGCTTAACCACTGCGCCAACCGCGTCGTCAAAAAGTTAATGTTAATGTTCTGCGAGATCATGTTGGCGTTTTTGGGGGAAGTCTAAGTTTGAGATGTGTCTATCACAAATCTAGTTTACGTTCACTCGTCCAGTGGAGGAAAAAGTTTGTGATGACGCCCGATGTCGCCAAATATCACTTTGACAAATTGCAATGCGTCTTGGAATGTCTCCGTATTACAATGAATCACAAGTCGAGGCGAGTAATGGTGCGATCTGTTCGAGCGCTAATTAAGGAGACAAATGGTGCGCATGCACATCGGGGTTCCTGGAACACAATAGCGAGTGCAGTGCATACGAGAGGTCAGGGAAATATTGCCACATCTCATTGTATAATCAGCTGAAAGGCATCCATTAACTTACAGAGTCAATTGAGATTGACAGGCCTCCCCGAAGATCTCCACATACACAGGTCAAGCATCGACCTCATTCTTCTCCGACCGAATCATCAATCTACCTTGTTATGGATCCCCTACGCTCCGTTTTCAGGTACGCGCGAAAATTAATTAATTAATCAATAAGATAACTTTTTACTTCCAATTGTATTTATTTCTTGCAATTTTGTAGCCAAACTCAATGAGTTATCTCCATCATCAGATTAAGAAGTGCGACAGATAAATTTAAGTTATGATTTAAATATTGATATACTTTCTTATTTTTTGGATAACATCAATTTAAGAAATATCCAGGAGAGTATATTAGGTGATATTCCAATATATTCATTTATGAACGTGTTAAAAGTAATTGTAAAAATTTCATTTCCGTTTCATATCACTAGTTAGTATTAATTATTAAATTGATAAAAATAAAGTACACCTATAACAATAAAATTGACCTTTGTATTTAAATTATGTACCTACATCGATTTAATGATGTTTACTAATTAATGCAGATTAAAATCGCATATCAATGTATTTAGTTTGCAAGTAACTGCGGAACTTAACAGTGCACATGAATCATGAAAAATTATACAAAAAATATACAGTGTTGAAACTTAAAACATAAATGAAAAACGAAAAGGTTGGAGAATATCACAGAATATAAGGCAGAAAGGATACTTCATAGGTTAAAAGATAACTTAAAGACAACAACGTCGACAATGGATTTCAGGATATCTTCAGAAAATGCTAACGCTGGTACGACAGACTTCACTACCTCTACAGAATATTCATTTCGAAATACATCCGCAAATGAAACCTTAGAGTTTCAAGAAGAATTGCAAGCAGAAATTGCTGTAATTACCGTGATCATATTGTGGTTTGCTGCTGTGATCTCATCTCTCATAACACTATGTTTTGGTGTTATATCGTGGACATTAATACCAAAATGGAGACGGTTCAGAAACTACGTGTTCATCAACATAAGCTTTGCTAATGTTGTGTCTATTTTGTTAAGTCCATTATCCATGCTCATTAATACTTCTTTAGGTATCTGTATTTTCACTTGGAGCATGTCTTCTTTTGTTTATTGGTTATTAATTGCTTGTATCACCTTCTATGTGGACATTGTGAATATATTTAATCTATCTTACCCTCATATCTTTTTAAAAGCTAGCATTTTTGCTTGGGGCCTGCCAGCAGTTTTTGTTGTAGTTGAATATTTTAGTGACTATGAGTTAAGAGAATACTCTTTGCTGGGAGTAAATTTTATTAATGTAGCCCTATATTTGCGGGTTTTATTTGCATTAATGCGTGGAAATAATATTAGAAGTAGCGCTAGTTTAAATGTTTGGATGAAAATACGGATAGCTACGTTCATTGTCTTAATAAGTGGGGGCGCAACAATGCTAACAGTAGAATTAGCCAAAATTACAGTAATGGAAGACCTTGCAACGTCGCTGGCCATTTTCTTGTTCATACTGCAGATTATATTGGTAAACGTATTGTTTATAATGATGAAGTCGCACAGGACGATCTGGAGAGAACATTTGAAACGAAAACGCTTCATAAATATGTCTAGAAGGTGATGTAACAGATCTAAAATAAGTTTGGATAATTAAGGAAGCTAAATTAACGGTTTTCATTTATTGTGTTTTATTAGATTACGACCTAGGTGTAAGCTTTCCATTGCTCAATGTTGAAATTTTACCAACCTTTAAATTTTAAACACATGTTCATTGTTTAGCAATAATGATAGTTAACATTTTTTATTTTATTAATATACAAGTATCATAATATTTTGGCAAAGTGATGAGTATACATTGTAATTAATCGGAGTTTTTTGATTTTAATCGGGAAAATGTTAAATCACAAGGGAATATAAAGAAGTATAATGTACTGATTTTTTAATAAAATTATCTTGTTCGTAAACATCTTTTTTTGTGTCCACGTGGAACGCACCCTAACTATCGGTACGCAATTAGAAGCATTGTCTTTTGAGGATGAGTAATCAAGTGTCGCCTGGGCGCGGCGGGACATATTACATCCAACCGTTTAGAATGCATGTTACATTAATAACTGCTAAGCCGATAGTACTTGTTTTTATTAGTGAAATAACCAAGAAGCGTTATATTATAACCGATCAAGTCTTAACGTACAGCTTAGGAGATGATTGATTTCTACTAATGGTTACATTAGTAGAAAGTTGGCAGACAAGCGTCTTTTTGTCGGGATATTTTTACACCTAATAAGTTACAATATAGATGGTAGGTATATTGCAAACTTAACAAAAAGGCGAAAAATAACACAATGTCATACACATAATTACAATGATGTTTAGATTTTATCGGCACCAATCGATTCATACGACAAACCCCGAACAATCAACGTCCCCCGTAAGTAATACACTTATGTCCAATACGAGCAATACAATATTTATGAAACACACCCTTATTCTGATTTTATCGGCGACTAAATCGTTTTTCGGCAAAAGTATCGTTTTTACAACGACTGAAATTACAAACTTAATATTGGCGTCCAAAATCCGATTATCATCTTTTACCTCCTCTTAATAAAACAAGTAGTCGCTTGACTCCTGTTTCACCAGCTGTTTTGTTATCTTTGTGCTTGTGTGTAATTGTCTAATGCCCCTACAGACGTTGCATTACCATTTTAACGCAGTTATTGGAGTGATCGCGATATAAAAAGCTTATTTAGCTGCGTCTAGACGTCACGGTGTAGGGAACCGAGGTGAGGTAATGAGGTTTGGAGGAATTAGTCGATGCCATTTCGTTTTATTGCTGTGGCTCTCAAGTTGTTTCGTATCTAGCTAAGTGTAAGATTACATTGGTGGTCGCGTGTTGTTTAAGAACAATTCGGTGATTGTCTGTGGATAAGAATAAGGACGAAATATTTAAATTTCCAGTAATATCGCTAAAATTTGCTGAAATAACTAGTCAAGTTAAGAAGCGGTGGTAGCCTAGTGGTTAGGGCATGCGACTTTCAATCCGGAGGTCGCGGGTTCGAACCCGGCCCGTACCAATGAGTTTTTCGGAACTTATGTACGGAATGTCATTTGATATTTACCACTCGCTTTTCGGTGAAGGAAAACATCGTGAGGAAACCACCTAAGCCCAATAAGGCCTAGTTTCCCCTCTGGGTTGGAAGGTCAGATGGCAGTCGCTTTCGTAAAAACTAGTGCCTACGCCACATCTTGGGATTTAGGTAGCCGACCCCGATTGAGAATTCATTCTCAAAAAATGGGACAAAGGCTAGGAGGATGAACTAGTCAAGTTACTCATACTCAGTCAAAATGTAGGTATGATTGCTAAAATTATCAGTATAACGTATTACAAAAACTCTTAAACTCCAATTAAACTATGAAGAGAGGTAAAAAACAGTGCCATTTTAATTCTACCTGAAATTGACTCTAATTTCAACTGTAACCTCTTCCTCATCTATATTAATGCGTCTCAACTGTCACGGAGGCAGTTACAGCTAACCTGTGACTAAACAATACGCTTTATTCTCGCATTAAAATCCAGCTAACAAATCGCCTCCATCCTCAATGACAGATCATCGATAGGTGCAAAACATCAAAGCTCTACGAGGGTGCGTAAACTAAACCAAATTGGCATTCGCTTAAAGTCGAATGTGCCTTAAACTCAACACGTCCGAAGTATAATGACAGATTAGAAAAGTGAGAACAATGTCAAAGATATTCTTTGCTGTTCGAGTACACCTCATTACCATTTATTAAGGTTCAAAAGAGGATTGCCGGCTGTGAGGGTGTGTCTCATTTGACCAGGAGCCCATCGATCAAGTGGACAGTGATGGAGGCCTGTAATCCAGTTTGTCGGATGTCTGTCCGTACCTCGGCAAACACCTCGTGATGTTATTTTAAGCAGGTGCTTTTTGGGGTATTGCAAAGTTCAGGGGAGTCCTGAACAAATACCGTAGGTATGATATTAATCTTATAATCTGTCTTGTCGGGACATGACATGAAAACGGATGACGTTCTTTCATCGACGTAAAGAATTTGTTTGGTGGGTAATATAAATCTAAAATGAATTAAAACAAACCAGATAGTTTATGATATATGAATTTGCGTACAAAAATGAGATACAAATTTTAGTTGAAATTCTAGTAATTGATGTAGACATATAAGTTATTTTTTCGTGTACTCAACCGCATAATTTGGTTTGCTTTTCTGTATCGGGGGGCACGGTAGTGCCCCCGCCAAGACGAACAAAAAAGAAGCGGCCACTACCTACCTTTTCTCGAACCGTTTCGTCTCATTTTCAAACCCTCATAGCTTCGTCCCAGTTAATACCAGAGCACCCAAATTCACAGGTTAAGATGCAATTAGGGAACATATCAAATGAACTAAATTTAATTGATCTAGCTTTTATACTTTAGGTTTAATTGGTACCTAAAATACGCCGATTTTGCCACTCACTTATACACTCACGTATCAAAACCTCTGGGGTACTTCCCGATGACCTAGAGAGCTGAATTTTGGTATATATGCTAGTATTAGTACAAAAGCAATAAAATAATTCTAAAACTTCTTTTACCCCCTAACCCCTTAAACTAGGGGATGGAAGTTTGTATCAGACTTCCGCAAATTTTGATACTAGAGGTCTGAAATAGTAAGTATATATATTATCATGAAAACATAAACTTAATTCCTTGATACCATATGGGTCAGACAGTCCGTTGGACTTATTTACGGTATTCTATGAAACGGCCAAGCCATAGTTTTGAAACCAAAGTGTAGCTGGTTAGAAAATTCAGGGCTGAGGGGCTTGGCTTTTCCTGGGATCTGAAAACTTTTTTACACCGAAAGCGTTATGAGCATGTAAGTCTTGGCCGCCAATTTTACATGAAATGTTTTTGGTGGGATGAGAAGATTCTACATGTCAATTGTTTCTTCTTGGATGGGTTTCAGACTTGGCTCTATTTGACGTGAAAAAGTTCTACATATTATTGATAAATTATCCGCCATAATTTTCTATTAATCAAAGTTTGTACGTACAGCTCATACAAATGTTCTCATAAGAGATCCCATTGGCCATACGGTTAAATTTATTATAAATGCTTGTAACAATAAAAGGAGCACAGTCCAGAGTCGGCATTCAAAAACCCAATCAAGCCCGGGCTAAACGTTCACCCGCGGGCAATCATATCGAGTGCCATTGTGGAGATAAAAAGGTGAAAAACGAGAGTGGGAAGGGGTGGACGAGGCAATAAAAAACACGTCGATTCATGTCCCAGCAAAGTTTACAAAAGCAATGATTATAACATGTCATGAGGACATACTATACAATACAATACAATACAAGTACTCTTTATTACTATGATTATATACCTGATTGCTATGATTATATATATGTTATATTTATATGACTTTATTTATATGATTTTTTTACTATGATTGTTGATCTTATTTCTTTTTTTACTCAAAAGCGTTCCCGTAAAAACAGCAAGGGACATGCTGTTTTCGCATGAATATAGTACGTATACATATGAAAATAGTACTTATGAATATAGTATGGTAGTAGTACCTAGTTACGTAATCGAAAACTTCTTTATGAATATAAAAGTGATCGGTGAACTGAGCGTAGGCGAGACGCTTAAGCAACCTTACGGAGAATCTTAGTTAGCATGTTACCAAGATAAACAAAAAGTAACTTTACCAAACATCCAATAATTCATAATAGTTTTGATTACGACAAATAATATGATGTGCTTGAAATGTATGCCCATCTGGGGTTCAAGCCGCTTTTTTTTATTGGGAAATTAAATTGTATAAACATTTTAAGCGCTTTGTACATTTTTTATTGCAACTAAGGCATAGTGTCTATAAAACTGAACCTCGCGTTCTATGGTTCATGCCTCATCCAAAACATCATGCATCGTGAACATCATTGAATGCATTATACTTACCCCACTTACCCCAGCACCAAGCTCAGTCCCACATCCAGTACCCACGCTTGGTCCACGGCACGCGCCATGCTGGGCCCTCAGGCCATGGTATTGTTGGACCCCTTGTGATGGGACAAAGGTGTATTAAATGAGACCACTTCAGCTGAACAGGCCATCTGCCTGTAGGTAATTTTTGAGTTTGATTGACCGAAAGATGTTTTATGGGTATAATACACATGTTTAAAAAAATATAAAAATACTCTTAAGAAAAAACTTTCCTATATACCTAAATAGATGCCATTTGCCATAATCAAGCCTCAGTCATTTTGGAATTTAGATAAAAACATACGTATATAAAAATTACAAATATTCAAACCGTGCTTGCAAATTGCAACACCATGCTGTGTCAGAGCCTTTTCTGTAACGAACACATTGCGTGACTAATTAGAGAGAACCTTACTCAAGTACTATAATTAAAAGGACACTGTTATGTTAATAATGTCATGTATAATTATCTGTCATTCCTATTTCAGAAATACATAAGCACCCACAGTGATGCTTTAGATGATTAATAAAATATAATTATCATTATTTTACTGCTGTATAGGTTAATTTAAGAAAACGATTTAATCTATCATTAGACATTTTATACACAACTAGCAGAGCTGCGCGGTGTTACCTGCTACGGGAACACTAAATTTATTCGGGATTAAAAGTGTCCTATATCCTTCTCCGGGACTCAAACTATCTCCATACCAAATTTCATCAACTCAAGAGGTAACAGACAGACATACTTTCGCATTTATAATATTCAATTAGAATTGATTAGTTTCAATATTGGCCTAGTCTAGTTCCAATCGTTAAGTTTTTCATCGAAGCTATTCTAATTATTATCTCATCAGCTCATCCATTATTCAATTATACTTACCTAGATGCTCGCAACTTCGTCTACGGAGAAGAAAAGGGCATCACAGACATTCAAAAATCCTTCCACGTAAAACGAAACGTACACCCAACCTACTCGTACACCAACAGTTTACACAACTGCACTTATTTGCAACCCGAACGCAAACCGAAACCGCAAAAAGGTAAAAACCTCCCGCAATCACACATTTATTCAAACACGTCCTCTCTGAGGGCCACAAAGCAGCCGGCATAATAACGCTTTTCAAAGCGTGTTTTTTCGCATCATATCTGTAAAGTAGAGTATATTAGGGAGTTAATTAAAATTTCTGTGGCGGTTTTGAGAGAGCCTTATGTATCTGCTTCATAAACATTTTGTGCAATTTAGTACAGATACTGTTGCACGTTTTAATCATAGCAGCGTGTTCAGTCAAATATATATTTTATGTGTTTATACGACAATAAGTTAAGTATACACCCGGAACAAATAATACAAAGGCAAACATTATCTGTACGCATGACTCAGTCACTAAAAATCTAAACTACTTTTTCGTATAAATATAACTGAAGCTTAGCAGTTTTAGCTAAAATAGACAAGAAAAAACTATTAAGTAATAAAATATATGCTTTTAGTTTACTAAATAAGCTTGTTCATGTCCTGAAAAACTGAAACGGTATCGTAATTGTATTCAAATAAATTATATCCATGATCTTGAAATATTTCCTTCTTTAACCAGAAATGAACGCATTCTTCATTGCAGTTAATATTTCTTAGCAACTTAATTCAATAAACACGGCCATTAATGACTCCGAACTGAAAATTCAAGGTAATTTTTCAACAACTTGATACATTAATTACTAGAGCACCTTATCTCCTCCCGGCAAGTCCAAGTGCATTTAAATTTAAATCTAGGACTACCTTCGCAGTAAGTTTTCAAGTAATTTACGAGTGAATATTAAGTATCACCTACCAGGGGAGCAGAACACGGCCAGGGTGGAGTTTTGTGTGTTTTACTAATTGCCAAAAGATGTTAATCAGGTACTGGAGACATACGTCCGTCTTACTCTAACCTGGACGGAAATGTATCTGTTGTTTCACCCAGTTTTCTGTCACCGTTCTCCTGAAGATATAACTCAGACGCCGAAGCAAAAACCATGACAAGGAATTAATTAAAGTCTAAGGTAAATAATGAAGATTGTCGCTTCTTCTAATGAGTTTTAGGTAAAAGTCTGTTTGTTAAAATAATTACTGTTCAGGTAATTAAGAAGTTTGGGGTATGCAAATGAGCTCTGTTAAATTGTGCTGAAAAGATTTTTGGCTGTTTATAATTTTTATTGTTTGTCGGCGGTTAGAGAGCGCATAATTTACGATGACAATGTTTTGTTTGCTTTCAGTTTAATAGCTACCTACAGGCATATACACGTTAATTCTGTTATGGAGTAAACCTCAACAAGAGTATAGATGTAGTGAAAAAACTTGTTGTTGCTTAGATTCAATAGTACAGTCAACTTATAAAGTAAGTGATCATTGGAAGTGAAGTAGTTTGTCGCAGTCAAGAATTTCAATACATTTGAAGTGAAAATTTCCTTTATCATTTTCAGTTAGGTAGGTACTTTTGATATTGACATATATCTAGACTTACGTGTAAGTACCTACTCATAAGTGTAGGCAAAAAGTTACACAACAAAGTAAAACAATGAATCGACTAACCCAATAAATTTTATCACGAGCTTAAAATTAAATTTAAAACTTTATTTTAATTCCCTAAACGGCTTTAATTAAACCAAGGTTCGACCGCACCCGCGCAATATCCGATTTCGGCAAAAAAACCTTTTTATAACCAATTGAGGATTTTCCACCCGGTCAGATGCGAAAAAGTTGGACAAATTACATTCAAAAAGAGACTGGAATTAATTCAAAATGACTGGCTCGCCTCAGCGGCCAGGAATGCCATTGCGACTCGTGCACGACACGATTGTTTTAAATGGTTACCTAAAAATAAACGATTTGGGGTTATAATATTTTCTTCGGTTTCTGCGAGTTTCACACTTTGGAAAGAACTGTGCAAAGTGGGTAGTTTGCACAAATGTAACTTTGACGGAGAAAAATGGTGTTTTTCTCAGTCAACCTTCGACAACGGTAGCTGGAAAGCTACTGAAACGTCAGAGAGGCTCAAATTACAATAAATAAATAAATAAATATCATGAGACAATCATACACAAATCGACCTAGTCCCAAACTAAGCAAAGCTTGTAATATGGGTACTAGACGACGAGTATAAATACATATATAGATAACATCCATGACCCAAGAACAAATATTCGAGTTCATCACACAAATACTTACCCCGGCCGAGATTCCATGAACCCGGGACTGCCGGCTCAGTAGGCAGGTGTCTGCAGACTGCGCCAACCGCGTCGTCGAAAAAGTATAAAACAAAGTCACTTCCTGCTGTCCGTCTGTCCCTGTCTCCCGCGATATAATTCGTTTTAATTTAAGTTTTCAGATAGTTTTATTTCGCTTTTAGAAAGCGTACGCAGTGGCGAACATGTTCTTGACAAGGAGGCTAATATCATGGACTAAGTAGATAATTTCATTTGAACTGCATAGTAGCATCAACAAATTATCATTTTAAAGACAAATTGAGGACATCACCATAATGTGAACATCATGTCATAGTGGTGAGCTTTTTGTCATAGCTACCTCCGATTATTTTGAGTTTTGTTCGGTATTTGTCCTAACTTAGGTGCTCATCATTCCCACGGGCCAACTCTACACGTGTTCTACATTTAATTAGTCCATTTTTCACCATTCCATTACCGAAATTCTCTATTTAAAGATTCAAAGCATTTAACGGTTGACTGCATCTCTAGCTGTGAACTGCGGTGTTCGGATTTTGAATCCAACGGTCCAATAGCGTATATGCGTCTGCCGCGAAATGAGGCGGCGCAGCACAACGTGTGTGGCGGTCTTTAGAACAAATTGTCAATTTATTTTGGAACGTATCACAACTGTTTAGGATTGATGAATGAAAATGATAGTTCTAGATTTGAATTAGCGATTGTACACTTTACGGCGTAGGGATACGCAAAGGTGAGTTAGAATTAGGATGAGTATAATTAGATTAAGATCAGGTGATTCGTAGAATGGTTTGATGGTTTATTAGATTTAACATTCTAAGAATCACCTGGCAGGTTGTTCTAGCCTAGTTTTGATAGAGATCTGGGACAACTCACAGTTGTTATAGTGGATCTGAACTAAAATTATCGTTTAATCCAAGCTACTCCAATAATGAAAGGTTATATGAAGTTCCGGATAATTAATTTAGAAACCCCGAAACCTCCCTATTGATGGAATTGATTTGTATCCGGTTTGAAGGACCAATCACTTATCACAAAGTTGTTCGGAATGACGAAGTGAATACGAACTTCTGAATTGATCAGGAAAATACGTAAAATTATCATAACGCGAATATTTTATGAATTTTGGAACAACGTCACGTTTCTTGGCCGGTAGGTGGATGAGTAAAGCTAGTGTGGTGGTTATTTGCCTTGTGAGGGAAGCTGGACATTCGCGGGGGTGCGTTATGACGCGTGTCGCCGTAGTTTGTCTCGGGCCGGCTTCCGGACTCGCGTACACCGGAGTGGTCGAATGTCTTGTTTGTTTTCTTTATGCGTTTGGGCTGCAAACCACATTATTCAGTGTTGGAATATTACTAGATTTTTGTGTAAGATGTGTCGCAATTCTTAGTGTGGCGTGGCGAAGCGGCAGGCTGACGTGTGTGTGTGACGATTAATTATGAACGCGTGCAATTTTTACAAGCTTTTGATTTACTTTCACCTGTCCCGTTGTCCGCAATGGAATTTTGCTAGTTTTTGACCCACTTTCCGGAATCCGAGCTGAAATTTTGCACAAATATGCAAATCGCGTGACAATGCAATATTATGATGACGTGGAGCTGATCTGATGATGGAACTGGAAGGTGGCCATAGGACCTCCGTAATAAAACCACATTTCGCCGGTCCCTAGTAAAAAAGTCGGATCTGCAAAATGACTACTTTCCAGGAGAGGCAGTTAAAGTTTTTTAAAGACGTTTTTGTGTATAAAATTGTCAATTTAAGTCCTATTGTTACGAAATTTGGCCAAAGTTATTATTATTAAGTACTTTTAGAGTATGTGTAAACAAAACTATAAATTATTTATTAGAAATGCCAGAAATAAGACATGCTACCTTTTTACCTGGAAATTGTCATCCGATATCCTGTCGTAACTGCCACATACGACTTTTTTGCATGATATGGTTCGCAGTAATTAGTCGGATGTGGCACTAACGACTTTTGTAATCGGATATTGCATTATTATTTATGTCGCAAGTGTCACTTACTACAATTATATTTGGATTGTACACAGTGTTTTGTGCTGAGATACGACATTTTAGTGGTATAAAAATCCGCAGTTTTACCCAGTATAATAAAATTTATAAATATTGTTTTTTGATTATGTTAGTTTGATATCAAAAAAAATATCAACATAATTTTTGTCTTTTAATGTTCATTTTAAGATACACTTATTGGGAGACGACTGAAGTCTTTGAGCATTTTTCCAAGATCTTTGAGAGCCTCAGCAATGACTAGTCATTTACTACGACGATATCATCAGAAGAGAGAAGGTGGCTGACGTCTTTGCTTTTGATATTGATACTAATCCGTCCAAAACCAAAAATTTGAATTAATCTTTCTATGCAGTTGTGAATTTTTTGGAGACATTAGTACTACTTGAGAGACCGCAGCACCGTCTAACTAAGTCGTAGTCGAATCGAGAGCCTTCTAATAGTACAAAGAAATGGAAGTACATATACATATACATATGGACGTGGTTTACGGTACCTAGGGTTCTAGGGTTAGCGGTAACCAGCGTTGGGGGGCTGAAAGTCGTCAAACCTGCGTGCGAGACGGTTCGTGATAAGAGTGTCGACTACACAGGTTATAGTCATGATTCATAAGCGAGATGGGTCTGTAATTTATGAGAAGGGTCATATAAACCTCCCTGAAGATGAGCAGTATACATGCACACTTTTCGGCCATGCTCCTATCGTTTTGCCTTCGATTATAACATGATTTAATAAATTCTACAGGGTTTTCTTTACCATTTTACCATGCTTCTTTCAGAATCTTAGACATCGCTATCTAAGATTATTTTTCAGGGGGGGCCTGGGGTGGGCCTAGGGAGGGGCCGGCCATATCCTAAGAGATGAAGCCATGAATTTCTATCGGTAACCCAAAATCCTGGGGTGGGCACTAGACCATACTGGGGTGGGCACGGCCCACCCGGCCACCCCCTAGATACGCCTATGCGCTCCAGCATCATCCGCTGCATTTTTAAGTTATTTGATAGCCATACCAACCTTGTATACGTTGCTATCTAGGATTTATTCAAATTAGTGTCGGGTTAACCTGACCTTTGGAACTGTTTGTAAGACATCTCAACCTCGCCTAGAAACACGTTGCAATTGGACTGGTGCAAATCAAATATTAAAGACTGAGATCTATTGTTGAACCTTTGGTAATGAGTGGCATCGTCAAGGGAATGCAGAAACATACTTATCGCCTCTTTTAATTTATGAGTTCGAAAGCACCATTAAGGATATTTCTGGTTCTTTCGAAAGATTAGTTCCACTCTCACCGTGGGGTAAAGAGCTTAGATTCCTACTGACTTAGATAAACTGACCAAAAGTAAGAGAACTATCAAGCGGTGATGGCGACCATCAATTGAGACCAATAGAGAAAAGTGACAAGGGATATGAAATCTAGTGATCACGATTCTCAGGAATATGTGTTCGACTAAAGAAGAAGTCATGAGCCGTTACTTATTATTTAACTGTACATTTAATTACACACATTCTGAAATGTTCTCGGCATTGCCACATCTCCCAATTATTATTTATCGTTCGAAACCATCAATAAGTTTACTAAATACCCAATTTCATTCAAACTGTTGATTGCAATATTCAAACAATAAGACAAAATTTAAAGCATCCAAAGATATTGTGATAGTTACGACATACACTGCAATTTATTTTCCGTGAAAAAATGTCGGATATGTTACATGCGACCAAAGTTGGAATATATTTTCCGGCAAAAAACATCGGATGTGTCACATACGACATAAGATACAATTTATATTCCGTAATAAAATGTCGTAAGTGGTACATACGACATAAGGTACCCTTAAAATTCCGAATAGTAATGTCGGAAGTGCCACATACTACACAAAACTTTTCAGCTAACCCAGTTAACATAGTCGGAAGTACCACATCTGACAATATTAAATGGACACTGTATAAGATACGACATTTTTGACATTGATTATTCGTGAAAGTAATGAAATTTTGAAAAATCTGTAAATGTACGATAAAAGATTAATGTATTTAATAAGCATTAACGCAATAAAACGAAAATGGCAATTTTGTAGATCCGACTTTTTTACTAGGGACCGGCGATTTGGGCTCGTTTGATTCGTCTTGATGAGTACTTTGTCTTCAGATACTTTCCCGGGTCTGATGATCGAGCCAGAAGGTAACCCAAGGAACGGAAGCCTGTAATAGTGCAAATCTACCGAGTTTGGGCCTTTTAGAATTGTATCAGTAAACAATTGATGGATGTTCAAGGAAAAGTACAGTCAGCTATAAAAACTTATTTCGTGGAAGCGTTAAATTTCGCCAAGCGCTATGCTACACGCAGCCGTGTGTAGGCTTTGCTCTGTGTTGCTTTGCTCTGTGTTGCTTTGCTCTGTGTTGCTTTGCTTGATTCGTAATTCCCGTCTCCTCTCTTTAGGACCGATACAGACCTACAGCATATGAACTGAACCCTCCGAGTCGGTTGCAGCTGGCTTGCACTCGGCCGACAGAACTGCACGTCAGCTGCAAGCGGACTGCACAGTTGGATTGTAGTTTGGATGCAGTCACGTCAACTACATCAGAACTGCAATTTTTACAGCTTGGTTGCAATTCAAATTATGTCCGTCTCTATCAGCCCTTAAAGGGAAAAGTTACATACCAACATACTTACAAAAACAAAATTAACATTGCGTATATTTTTAGTATGTCTATTATTAAGTTTCCATTTAGAAATTTTCGGCAAAAGTTATTGTTGGACTGTCCCGGCAAATTTAGTGTACGTCCGGTAACCCTGGCCACCCCTGCGGGATATTTCAAGAATATGATTATGTTTTTTTTTTTTTTTTTTTTTTTTTTGGTACTGTCCAATAATTAGCTTGGTCAATAAACTGGCCACCTACTAATTTTAATGAAGTTGCAACCAGACCCGAAGAGTCAAGTTGCAGAAAAAAGACAAAGAGAATGCCTGCCACACAGGACAGGACTTTGAATTTCCCAAGGAAAATCTAACCTTCTGCAGGCTATTGCTGAATTTGCCCTCTACAGTACATTCTGGGCCCAAAACGAATAGCAATATCACGCTCCTGGCGAATCTCGTAGTCAGGCGCCCTGACTTTATGACGTTTAAAAGCCCTCAAAAGAGGTCTATACCTAATAGACGGTGCACCAACAACAGCAGGTACGGCGACTGCCTCACCACAGCCAAAGTCAGCGTCGTCAATGTCACAGTCAGAAGAAATGTCATTTAGTCTTTTGTAGTGAAGCAGGCGACGGAAACGATCACGTAACTCAACATCAATTTCCGCCTCCTGCTTAAGCCTAATGGTTATAGGGTCAAGTGGATCCAACAAAACATGTTTGGGCCGCCTCAAATTATTCTTGGGCGGAACTACTGGCTGATAATTAATCGCACTCCTAATGAGTGGATTAGGACTGACTGCAGCCTTTTCAAAAAATTTCTTAGAAAGAGTCCTGAAGTACTCCAATACAGAGGGAACCCCCAAGTCTGCATGAATTTGGATATTTCTAACATACCCAGGAAGACCAGAGATTCTCCTGAGGCATTTATTCTGCAAGACCTGCAACGTCCGAATCCTCGCAGGCGAAGCCTGTGCAAAGACAGGACACGCATACGAGAAGACTGGACGAATGCAGGTCTTGTACAAGGTCAATTTATTCCTTCTCGACAGCTTTGAATTACGAGAAAGAAGACAAGAAAGTCTAGCCATAAAAAAGGCCGCTCGGTTCCTAACAGCCTTAACATGTTTGGCAAAGGACAACTTCCTATCCAGGGTAACCCCCAAATATTTGACTTCGGATTTCCAGGGAATGGGGACACCCTGAAGGATGATGTCCTTTGCCAATTTCCTAGTATTAGTACTGTGCGTGAAAAGCACAGCAGCACTTTTCTGTGGATTCACATCCATCCTCCACTGCCTACACCAATGCCCTAAAGCATCAGCAGCAGTCTGAAGGCGTCTATGAAGAGTTTGTACGAGAGAAGAGGATGTGTAAATAGCAGTGTCGTCGGCAAATTGGGCATAACGAACACCAGAAGATCTTGGTAAGTCATTTATGTATAGGGTGAAGAGAGTTGGCGATAAAACCGCACCCTGCGGAACACCCGCTCGAATTGGATGGGCACTCGAACAAACACCCTCCACCCTATACACAAAGCTTCTATTAGACAAAAAGTCCCTAATGATGGCAACCAGCCTGTCTGGCACACCAGCACTATACAATTTATATAGTAAACCATTGTGCCAGACACGGTCAAAGGCCTTGGCTATATCTAGAAAAACTGCGCAAGTCGGAATCTTACGACGCCAAGTGGTCATCGCGTCCAAAATATCCTCTGTTATTCTGTGCACCTGCTGGACACAAGAATGTTCAGCCCTAAAGCCAAACTGCTCATCCACCAGCAGGTGCTCAGAATTAACCACCTTTAAAAGTCTCGCCCTAACAAGCTTCTCGTACAACTTACCAAAAGTACAGAGTAAGCTAATAGGCCTATAACTGTCAGGTCTATTACGAGGCTTGCCAGGCTTATGAATGCCAATGACCACTGCCTGCTTCCAAGTGTCCGGAAACTGGCAATTAGCCAGAGCGGCATTAAAAATGGCCAACAGAATGACAAGAATGCACTCTGGAAGCATTCTCACCAGTCTATTAGAAATGCCGTCTCTACCTGGCGCTTTCTTAATTTTAGATTTCCTGGATAATGTAGTTAACTCAGACAGAGTAATGGGCTCCAAGGGAGGGGAAGTAAAATCCAAAGAGGCACGCCTGGTAACCTCATCATTAACAATTTTAAAATGATCAGCATCAAAAGGCTCTGCACTCAGCGAACATTGAGCCTCCAAAGAACTGGCCAAACACTCCGCCTTCTCAAGATCACTGAATGCAGTCCTATCAACACCATTATCCAAAAAACAAAGGGGAGGAATGTCAGAAACAGTGTCTACTTTAAGGGATCTCGCAAGGTTCCAGTAAGCCTGGTGCCCTGGCGAGATACCCGAAAGCAGATTGTCCCATTTTAAGTTGTTGTAAAACCGAATCTGCCTTTTCACCTTCTGTTGCAGATTATTGAGAATCGTTTTATTTGAAGGTGAAGGAAAACTATCATAATTCTTAACGGCCTTATTTTTAATTTTAATCAACTGTAAGAGATAACTCGGAAGTTTCCAGTGATTAGGGTCATCCGCCGTAACCACTTTCGAACATTCGCCCACCAAGTCACCCAAACCACTAGTCAGAGCGACAATAGCATTTTCTGTGTCCTGCCTAGAATTTATAAAAGTTGAAATATTGGAGAAACGCGAAGCAGTATCTTCCTTTGCAAACACTCTACTCAATTTCTCCCAATTCGTTACAGTTTTTGAAGGCCGAGCATCATCAGAAGAACCTAACTTCACAACTACAGGCCTATGATCAGATGAGAGCTGATGATGAACAGCAATAGATTTGAGACGAAGAGAAACCCCTTTCAAAATCATAACGTCCAAAACGTCAGGATTCCTCTCAACATCACCAGGAAAGTGAGTAGCCTCTAAAGGAGGCACAACGTCAATTTTTAATGAATTAGAAAACCTAAAGAGTCTATAACCATTAGAATTTGAATAGTTACAACCCCAGAGCAAATGCTTGGAATTAAGGTCTCCTGCCAGAATGACAGAAGACCCCAACCCAAACACAGCACTGAGATCGGAAAAAAGAAGATCTTTATTAGGAGATAAATATGCCGAAACCAAAACCAAAGAAACGTGACCCGTAAGAGCTAGCTGACAAATCGATACCTCCAAAGACTTTAGAGGCAGAGGATCGTCAACCCTTAAAGGCGAACAGTGTAAAGCCTTTCTGTAGTAAATAAGAGTCCCACCCCAAGCACTACTACCGCGATCATTCCTAATCAACTTATAATTAGCAATGTTGGGACTCCTATGCGCAGGCTTAAGGTGAGACTCCTGAACAAGAAGAATGTCCAAATTGTGCTCTCTAAGGAAAAGAGCAATTTCATCTCTTTTTCCTAAAATACCATTTGCATTAAAGAAAGCAAATGTCAAATGTTTGGGCTTAACTCTACTGGGCGTACTATCCATGATCAACACCTAAAGATTTTACTGCCATAATAAGACCAGAGTATTTGTTGATCACTGCTAGTCTTCCACCCAAAGTAGATGCACACCTGAAATCATGGGCAAACTCACTAACTTGACTGAGGTCAATCCTCTCAGCCACATCACAAACCAGGGCCAAGTCTAAATCAAGACTCCCAGAGCTAGCAGCAGCACCAGAATTGAACTGAGAACGGGAACCACCCGAAGACCGATTGACATTGATATTAGCAACAGAATGGGATTTATTAGTCACTACCTCACTATAGTTAGGACCAGAAATACGGGATCCCTGCCTGGAAACCAATAAACGCTGATTACCAGCACGAGGACCCACAGGTACAGAGCTTGAATTATTGACCTGATTACAAGCCCGATGGCCAGCATCAGGATTATGAACCTGTGCAGTAGTCACAACCTTCAGACGGTTGCTAACCCCTCGATTAGCTACATTACCCGAACTCAAAGAAGAATCACCATCTTGAGCACCACCCAAATTTCCTTGACCGGAAATAGGGGATTGGTTGATGTGAGGAGCCAAATCCGACAGATTCGCAACTCTCTGGGACGAACCATCCTGAGAGTCGGACCAGACTCTTACTGCCTCCACCAGCTGAACGCCATCGGACACATCATTAACAGCAGCAGCACACACAGACGCTTGCGGCTGAGGAACTGCACCCACTGTAGACTTGGGAATACTGGAAACCAAACGTCCCCCCCTACCAGCTCCCAAGGAAGGAAAAGAACGCTGATCATTATTGAAGTCAACAGCCTGCCGCTGCTTAGCAGACTGCTTCCGAACAGCCTTAGACTGCTTCTTTTTCTTCTCTTTGTTCTGTCTTGGAGCAGCCGGGCAGTTCCAAAAATTTGCAGGGTGAGGGCCACCACAATTACAGCAAGTAGGTGGACCACTCGCTGAATCCTTTTTCCTAACACACTCTGAGGTGTGATGAGGAAGAGGACACTTCACACATCTAGGAGGCAGCTTACAATTATTGTGAGTGTGGCCAAAGTACTGGCAGTTCTTGCATTGTGGAATTCTCCCTGATTTAATAGGGTGCTCAACCCTAATCCCACTAAGGCCACAACAGTATTTTAAATTAAAAACAGCCTTGCCAGCAGGAGAATGCTCTAAGGAAACAAAGACTGCCTCGAAAGGCTCTCTCCTATCCCCCTTACGCATCCTTGTTATACTCCTAACTGGAAGGTTTTGCTCAACCAAGTCTTCAAATATTGAGTCATTATCAATCGCCGTGGGAATGCCTTTGATAACGACATGAAGCAGCTTCTCTGGATTGTAAGTATGGAAACCCGCACCCATTAGCTCAACCCATGATTTGTATTGAGAGATGTTGGAGGTAGCTATGGCAATACCCCCAGGCCATCCCACCTTATCACTATATGAAAAGGCTCTGAAGATCCCAACACCTAAGCGATTAGCTTCCTTTTTTAAAGATAACCACCTAGATTTATCTTTGAGTACCAGCAAAGGAGGACGCCTCTCCTTCTTTGCCAATTCCGCCTGAACATCCATGTCCTCCTCCCCAATCACCGGAGGAGGTAAGGGAGCAGGTAAAGGAGCATCCGATCTAAGACGCTTAGAACGGGCTGGGGAGGGACCACTCGCAGGGTTAACACCCTCAGACCTATTGGAAGAACCAGAGGCGCCCTTGTTTCTCCCCAGAGAACCAGAAGGACTGACATTGCCCCTCTTCCTACTGTTTTTAACCGGCTGAAAACCTTCCTCATCATCACCGGAGGCACCTGAGGCAAACTCCATTTCTGATTCTGACGCAGTGTCAGGCAACACTCCAGAAGGACCAGCCGAAGGTAAGGATAATGAAGTTAACACAGGAGGAGGAGGAACATCCCCCGAGAAATATTTATGAAGTGAGTCCAATTCCCTGTCTTGTCCTAACAATAATTGGGTGTCAGGAGTATGTTGGCCCAAATCTAAATGAGTGTCAACAGTATTGCTAGTACCAGCAGTACCAAGTCGACTATTTACACTACAATGTACATCCTCTCCCTCATCATCACCGCCAGAGGTGACTGAAGACGGTCGAGAAAGAGAAGGCGAGCGCGAGCGCACAGATGATTTCGCTCTAATAATCACACGTGGGTCCCTCCGTATTGGACTAGAGGCAGGACTATCTGTCTCAGAAGGAGACCGCGGCCCGGAGGGCATACTATGTGAATCTGAAAGGGTTCTAACACACGAAACGTCAGCGTGAGATGATACAGTCAAAGACGGCACACAGTCCGAAGTCATAGTCAATGTCTTATTTACAGTCAGGCTAGTGAGAGAGACAGGCACCTTACCTTGATCACAGGCACTCAGCTCCTCCCTTGTATAAGCCAGATATTCCCTCATAATGTCCGGGTGAGTTTGGACAAGGAAATTCGCCAGCGTAATTGATTTCTTAACACCGCCTTCCATGGTACATAAAAGACAGCAAAGAAACAGAAGGTTAGTTACACATAATAGTAAAACAAAAATGAACTTAAAACAAACACTAAGAATAGGACAACAACAAACGAGTTATTCTTTTCTCGTGCCGAGATAATCTTTTCTCGGTAGAGCAAATAAATCTTTTCATGCACGAGTTGCTTTTTTCTCGTAAAAACTGAGTTAATCTTTTCTCAAGAATTAAATAACATAACATAACATAACATAAACTAAGCTACCACAAGCCACAGTCACAAAAACAGTAAATTGAAAGCGTCAACCGCACTATAACCATGCAATAACATGCACCACTTCCACAATGAATCAAAGCACTTTGAAATTAAACACCAGCAAAATGTAAACATGAGAACATGACATAGACAGCACCGCCCGCATGGGCGGGGCCAAATTAAAATGACACCACCGCACTAGGTAGGCAAAAACGTCACCGCCATAAGAAAATAACACAGCGCTACAGCGCAGGCGTAGCGCAACTTGATTTATTAGAATTAAAAATATAAACAAACAACTGTCATCAGAGACAACCTCACTCGACAGCTGCTGTAGACAGAATGAATATGATTATGTAAGAACATGCGCCGGGTTTATGATCACCTCGCCGGTAACCGCTAGGGTTGCCTCTACTTAGATAGGGATTACTTAGTTTAGGTGAAACTGTAGCCTCAGCATCTGGCATAATGGTGAAGTTTTTGTATTGTAGTTGTCCAAATAGATTATCCCTCTCCCTTCTTGCATTGATTTTATCGTGGCTCAGGGTTTTGGACTCTTCTTCAGAACAATGTCTCACTCGGATGCTGTGCCCGGCATCTGTTTCTATAGGTAGCCGTGTGTAGAGCATCGCGTACTGTAGTGTTAAGGGTTGTGGGGATCTGTTCTGTCCATGATCCAGTTATAAATAACATTTAAGTGCAATTTCAGAAACCCTTGTGAATTTATAAAAATGAACTGCATCGTCACGTTCCGCAACTGCATGTACGTATAGCTGTCCCTGAAAAATGGACTCCATACAAGTTACGAATATGCCAAGCCGTTTCTGACACATGACGGTAAGTAAAAAAATGCAAATATTAGGACGCAGGCTACCCAGTAAACCGCACAATTAATGTCGCTCGTTACATCGAGTGGTGATAGGTAGTAAGTATGTAGCGAAATATTTATCAAATAATCTGATTGAAAAAGTGTAATTATTCAAAAACATTATTAATTTCTCACGAAAGTTTTATAAGGATGTTTAGTAACTATAAACTTTTACATATTAGAAAAAAACAGTATAACATGAACGTATTTTTCTGTTTTTTTATACGTTGTAGCAATAGTTTTCATGAAAACAATTTGTCTCAATCAGCCTATTTTCCGCGCAGGCATCCCTAGCGAGCCCGGAAGTTTGTCCGCAGATTCTTTATATTTATATTCACCTTGTCGCGGCAGATTTATTCACTTCTTTAGAGCGCGCGCACTGACCGTGTCCACGGCTCGCCCCTCGCGTGGCCACCCTACACGTACGGCGTACGCACTGGGATTTTCCTTTAAAATTTCGTAGATAAAAAAGGAACGCCTACAATAGTCTACAGCTATGTAATAAAATGTTTACGCTTTGTTTAGACATATCCATACCATATTACCGTTCATTTTTGCTCTTGAGTGTAGTTCCGATTATGTTCGTCTATTTGTTTGTCTTGTCTCGGATAGCCGAGCACATGTCCGAATCGATTCGTTTCAACTATTCTAACAGTCTTCTTGCTAAAATAGTGCAAATTAGGTATCCAATATATTGAATTGAATTGAATTGAGAATCGTAATATACGAGAGTGATCTTTTAAAATATTGAAATCCTATTGAAGCCTTCTATAATTATTATTATTTTTAAGAGGTAAAGGTAGTGTAAATTATTAAAAATGACGATAAGAACGTGTCGAAAATAAACTACTTAAATAAAATAACTACTTTAGACTACTTTTTTAATCCGATCAGTACTACAGTAATAAAACCAAATTATTATTTTTCTTATCCTAAAAAACAAATGAAGTGTCACTTCAAACTAACCGAAACGGCCGCACAGTGCGTAGCCCTATACCCCTGTCCACTATGATATGTGTTGCGTAAAATTTTGTTTTTCAGAAGTCGGGAAGGCAAAGGTATCGCTGACAAATGCCGGACAGTTTATTACGGGACTGTCCGACATGAAAGGAGGGTCACCCTACCCGTGTTTTGATAGTTCTTGCTGGATTAACTTGCAAGTGTGTGTTTTTGGGATTTATGCAGATTTAGGCTTTGCAAAAAGGGATGAATATTGAAAATACTATGTTCTTGAGAAGGGTTTTGACACACTTTAGACCTTCAAATAGCTTCTTTTCAAGTTTATTACTCAATACAATGGGGTAAAATCATTGTATGTTGTTTGTGCTGCTTCAGCCAAAATACGTCCACTGCTGCCTGTCTCAAGGATTATTTCGCAGAACCACCGGTGTAGTGCTTTGATAATGAACGATGTCCTATAATCTTAATCAGACCTTCAGTCCATCTTGTCTATCATTTCATGCTGAATTTCCCTCGGTGACAACTCTATAATTTGTTAGGCTATTTTTATTTTACTATGTTTTATAGTGATTATTAAATAATGTTTTAAATGATTTATTATAATGTTTTATTTTGCCAATTTTTGTATAAAATGAATATTTCTAGTCTATGGTTTATCCTAGTAACATTAAACGTTCAAGTATGACGACACTGTATGTATTATATTGTTAAAAATTGTGGCGGGAAAACAGAGAATGCTCAACGATTGGACCGCGTCACGAATATCACGCGATGACGCGAGCCAATCAGGGAGCTGTATGCTCCCGCCATAATGAATGAATGAATGAATGAATTATTTATTTCATGTAACAAAGACACATAATTTATTAGTAGAACTTACAAGCTAAGGGGGTTAGTATTGATATATTAACTTATAACTAAAACAGAATAACACTGATAGGGGAGTGCAATCCCTCACAGTGCGACATGTAGGGGCAGTCAACCCTGTCCGCTATCATGCGTAGAATGCTATTGGGACTGCGGCGCACCCGGCGCACCAGGGATGCGGCGCGCGCGCGCAATGTAGTATAAAAGCAGTCCACGCGCGCCGCTGCGAACATCCCTGATGCGCTACAGAAACGAGGCAGTCCCACCAGCACCCGGAACGCATTATTATACTGGACCCGAAGGGCCCCAAAAGCCCGTTGCGTATACTGCGCCCACAGATTGCATGTATAGAGGGACGTGCAAAACGCCCTAAACAGAGTAATTTTCACCTCTTTTGAGCACCTTGCAAACCTGCGGGCGATCATATTTGCCCTGACCGATAGGGCCCTTCGTTCCCTTTCCATGTCTAAATCGTCTTTGAGGTCGGCCGCAATCACATGGCCTAAGTACTTGAAACGGTCCACTCTATCCAAAGGGGTACCATTGAGGCAAATGGTGGGAACTTCCCATGTTTTCTTGCGACCGCACTCAAACACCATGAACTGGCTCTTCGTAACATTATATTTGAGCCCATGGTCTGTTACATACGCTTCACATATTTTCAGCAGCTTACGCACCCCACACACCGACGCGCTCAGCAGCACCATGTCGTCCGCGTAACTTATATTGTTGACACAAACTCCATCCACATGACAGCCGACATGAGTTCTGCTGAGCTCCTCGATAAGTCCGTTGACATACAAGTTAAAGAGCGTAGGTGAAGTTAAACCCCCCTGTCTCACCCCACACTCCAACCTGTACTCATCAGAATGCGCGTCCACCCATCTAACACTGTTAACCTGGTTTCCATACCAGTATTTAAATATGCGAATGGTTTCCCGCGGTAAGCTGGTGTTTTCTAGCTTCTTCCACAATAGGTCATAGGAAACCAGGTCAAACGCCCTAGATAGGTCGAGGAAACAGGCTACCACCGGGGTTTTACTTTTGACATAATACCTTACAGTGTGCTTAAGACACAGTATCGCTGTCTCTGTAGATAACTGTGGTCGGAAACCCATCTGGTTATCATGCAGTTTTACATGGCTCATTAACTGTGAATTAAGCACACTATCAAATATTTTCGCCATGATTGTGGCTAGCGAGATAGGTCTATAGTTGTTTCTATCTGCTAGGTCACCGGTCCTGTTTTTTACAATAGGTACAACGATTGTTCGCATTAAGTTATCTGGCAGGTATGAGTGCCTAATACACAGGGTATAAAACATTGCCAACACTCTCGATATATGGGGACCAGCATGCTGGAGGTGCTCAATAGAGAGACCATCGAAACCGGGCGATTTTCCTCCCGACATTGATGTAATAATCTTGAAAATTTCCTTGGCGGTAAGGATAGGCCCCACGCTCTCAATTTCGGTCTCACTATCAAACCCCCCCAACTTCGTTGGACCTAAAGCCGATTTAATTACGAAATGGTCTTTAAAGAGGTTGGCAATGCTTTTCGGGTCACTAACGCCATCTACGCTAGCCGGGTGGCCACCCAAAGGCTTCAATTTGTTTGTGGCCTTCCAAAAGGAACGGAAATCTTTTTTAGAGTGGTGAGAGGTAATAATGTCTTGCTTTATTTGATCTTCGTGATCTTGGCACCATTTTAAGCGTGATTTAAAAATCTTGCGACTTTCACGCATCTCATTAAAAATAATACCACTTTCCGGTCGTCCGACCATTATCCATTCGTGAAGCCTTTGTCTAGCCACCCCGTGAGCGGCACTGACATGTTTGTTCCAACCCACAATCCGTTTTTTTAGCCCTCGGCATCCTGTCCCCCCGACCGACAGTCGCTGCACTCGTAAGGGCATCAACGATTTCATCATACAACCGGTCTAGCACTTTTTTATGACCCTCTTCCTGACAAAACCCATCTGCACAGGACACGCATTCCATCGGAAAATTAATTTGACGCAGTCTTTGATGACATTCGTCACGATAAATAACAATTTGGTCAGTCGTTCTTTCCCCCCAAATTACATTTTTACCAACGTGAGCCTGACTTGTAGTTCTAGGGACTATGACATTAAGGTCACATTCTAGAAAAATCGGAAAGTGATCCGACCACGTAACACAATTTTTATTTACAAAAACATTGCGAACGGAAGACACCGCAGACTCTGATAACACAAAATGATCCAACCATCTTCTACATAAATGTGCATCACTGACAAAAGTGTAGGTATCTGACGTAATTCCTAGCCTATCTACGTCCACACAACACCAGTTTTGTTCGTCGCAATAGTTTACCAACTCCCTATAAAAACGTTCGTGCGGGTGAGCATTAAAATCACCCATTAAATATACAGATTCTATCCCACACTCCTCAATTATCGCACTCACCGCTCCCAAGCAGTCCGTGAACTCGCCCAAATTGTCAGCGCAGTCCGTAGGCATGTAAACACTGACTATTAATAACGGTCGACTGTCACTTGTCATAATTTTGATCGCGCACAAACGAGCATTATCGCACTGAACCACTGACACATTTTGAAACGCCGATTTCCGAAATAAAAGCCCAGTTCCGCCAAACGGACGACCGACCACCATGCCATCTCCAGTATCCATGGCAGACGTACCAGTCGAGCCGAAGTCCTCATCAATTGTGTTCAGGAATACAGTCTCTTCAGGAGTTAGCCATGTTTCTTGCAAAGCCACAATATGACAGGTGCGGCACAACTCTCTTACCGTATCTATTGATCGCTTCACGTTTCTGCAGTTAAAGCTGGCGAACCTATATATCTTACTATCCATGTAAAATTTCATCGCGGCTCCACAAGAGGAAGCCTATTGTTCTGCTTGCCGTTATCAGTTCTTGCACCGATCGCGCGTCTGTACTGAAAATGCACAAACTTACGAAAAATAACACCTTGCGGCCATATATTTTTATCCAGGAACAGAGTTAGCTTATTCGGACTAACGAAAAACTTGTAGGCTTTGTGATCAGTATTTCTTTTTATGTCAATTTTCTCTAAGAATACTCTTTCCTTTGTTTTGGCCATAATGTACTCGATTATATCTTTTTCTTGTGTGTCTTTATGCACGTTGGATATGAACATTGGAGTTTTGCGTTCCGCAGCCTTAAATTTAATATCAGAGTCATTTGCCACACCAAATTGACCTCTGTAACGATAATTCAACTTTATAATGATGATGGGTCGGTTGGCACAGGAGCGGGGCTCCAGGCGGCCATTCTTGCCTGAGTCGTGAACGACGACGGTTGTGATATTTAGTTGTTAGTTGTGCTAAAAGTGCTGTAATAGTCTTAATTACTTCTGGAATAAATCCAATTATATTCTGAGTTTGAGTTTCTCTTCAAAGCTACTGCCTTCAAGCCCGATCTAGAACAAATTTCAATTATTAAACGTATGAGGCGGTCAAACTTTGCCAATCAAATGAAAACTTTGGAAAGTAAAACAATAAGTTCGAATGGTTCGTCAGGATCCCTATCAAACACAGATGAAAGTTTATAGTCCGTTTTGTACGCAATCGATAAAAAGTTAAAAAATAATGACATTGTGTGTGGGTAAGCATCTTCTTTTCTGGCATACATGGAAGAAAGAAAGAAAGAAAAACATTTATTCGGGGACAAAACATAATAAATAGTGACAAACAAAGAAAAAAAATCTATATACGAAGTACTTAATGCTAATTATGAGTGCCTCGAAACGGTTCCACTTCTGCATAATGCTAGCTCGCGAGAGAGCCAGCGCTGATCTTCCGGTGGGACCATAGGTGGCGCCACAGCACGGCACGCACGAAATACTGATCGCGTTCAGATTGCATCAACGACAATCAAACACTGTCACTGTCAATAATTGTCGCTATCACTTTACAAAAAGTACAATTTTCTCAACTTACCGTACAACGTGGTATCAATCCTCAATTTGTCGCCGTGTGCGATTGTAAACGAGACATTGGCAGTAATGGTCGCTTCATTGTGACCAGTTGCCATTTTTTTAAACAATAGAATAGAATATACTTAACACAGCCAAAAATTCTTTATTATTATGAAATTAATAATAATTATTAATATTGATACGAAAAATAGACATACACATGGAGAAAAGAAACAAACGAAACCATAAAATATTAACACAGTGAAAAACAGAGCAACAAAGAAAAAAATAAACCCACAAACAAATGAGACACAAAAGTAAGTTCATAATTTTTACCCACAATTACTTAAGGCGTTAAAAAATAAAAAACGGTATGTGGTACTCGCGACCCACTCACGCGTAGCAGCACGGATAGCTACCCCTGATGAAGAGCTCCAAATGAGTTCGAAACATGTCGGGCCGTTCCTGACAATTTTTACGTGAGTTTAAACCATTTTTATAATTATTAAAGATGTCTCACGATAGTTTTAATAATATTACTTAAGGCGTTATTTAAAAACAGCTTGTATCCAGTCTCAAAGATTCCTGTTTAGGTTGATGTTACATGATTTGTTTAAGTTTTATTTAAAAAATTGCATAATGTTGCAGGTTCAATTGGCGGTGGAATATTATTCCAACATTTCGTGGCGACATATCGGAAACTACCTTTGAAAGCAGCTGAAGCGTGTTGCGGAGTCATTAGCTGCAAGCTACACTGGCGAGTTCCACGAGTTCTGTGGTTGGACATGGGGTGTCCTGTCCCATCGCTGGGCAGAGTTCCCTCTTTTTCCACAACACCCTGTGGTAAGGGTTTATAGTGATCGTACTCTCTTCTCTAAGATGGTCCCTTACTGCCGAGGATCGTGACTCCGCCGATTAATATTTTTGATAGCAGCTCTCCACTTCTCTATCGGTTGTTTTCTGGAGCGCGCTGCTTAACGTCGTATCCAGTTGGTTGGATATCTGATCACACATCGTATTGGGCTTCTACCCCGTGGTCTGGTGCCGTCCATCTTTCCCATCACCATCAGTCTCTCCAAATTGCCAGGGTCTTTGCGAGCTATGTGACCAAAGTATTGTAGCACACGTTGGAGGCAGATGGTAGATAACCTTGGCTGGCTTTCCTGTTTAAGTTGGGCTATTATGGAGACATTAGTTTGGCCTGCAGTCCAGGGTATACGGAGCATTTTTCGCCACACCCACATCTCCAAAGCATCGATCTTCTTCCTGAAAGCTTCTTTAAGAGTCCACTTCTCTGCGCCATATAGAAATATGGGAAAGACTAGAGTCTGAACTAGAGTAGAGACCGTACTCTCTAGCGACTGTGTTAACGATTTGTATGGAGAATTGTAGTTGTACAAGGTAACCGCTAGGGGCGTTGTACTATTCTCCATACAAATCGTTTACACAGTCGCTAGCGAGTACGGTCACGTTAACTCATGGTAAGGGCACTGTTCAATGCTGTATCAGGCCACTCGTTAGGGAAGTGTCCAGATCGTCCGGCCCCGTGGCGGTCTATTCAATAATTTTATATATTTATAGGTATAAGAAAAGCTAATCACACTAATATCATTAAAGGTGAAAGTTTGTGAGTGTTTACAATGAAGCGAAAAATTTGAGACAATTTGAAAAGATGGTGCCGACGATAAAGTCTAAATCTTTACGGTAGATGGCGCTACGATGCTACCCTAAGGCATGTTGAAGCAACTGGTTGAAAGATTCAATGGCTCTGACATCTGGTTCGTAGTCCAGTTGGTAGGACGCCCGTGTTGGCCCGGAAAGCTGTTGGAAACGCAGGTTCGAATCCTGTCCGAACCATGAAATTTTTAAATTTTTCGCTTCATTGTAAACATTTGGTTTACGTTAGAAGACGTTACTGCTTTAATAAAAAATAAAGTTTGTGGGTGTGTTTATGTATATGTTTGTTACTTCTTTACGCTGAAAGGGCTGGACCAATTTTGATAAATTTTGGTATGAAGGTAGCTGACACCCGAGATAACACATAGGTTACTTTTCATCCCGAAAATGTAGTTTTCCCGTGGGATGAGCGGGTAAAACCGCGCGGCACAGCTAGTAACATTATAAAAGAGTTTGCAATCTCCTAAAGGTTTATTTTTATTTTTGATTAGTGTCGACAGTAGTGATAGAGAGGTTTTCCATCTCCCAATATCCTCGATTCATATCTTAATTCTCTTGGCATACGTGGCCCATAGACTAGACACATGAAGTAAACAGAGTGTAATTTTCTAAATAATACTTATTTAATAATAAACAAACCGACTCAAACGAAAAGTAATCCTTTTCATCCACATTGTGTGAGTAAATCCACAAGTGTAATCGTTTTAATGGTCATCTAACGAAACAAAAAACTTGTACTTGTGTATGTGTGAGTGTGAATTTGCGGGTCTGTCTGTCTGCATGTGGCATTGTAGCTTCTAAAGTGATGAACCGATTTTAGAGCGGCTTTTTGTAAATCTAATGTATTTTTTGTTGAGATAACTTAAGCTTTGTTTCGTGAAAACAACAGTCGTCGTCAAGATATTCGATTTTCATTGAAACTAGTTACAGGAAGTTTCATCCGAACTAACAATTCCAAATTGTATTTAATATTAAATGTTTAATTTTTGAGGTTGATTGTGCCTGGGGCTATTTAAAAATGTAAAGTTTATTATTGTTGGACGGTTGCTACCTTTATTACATTAATGTGATAAACTTTATAAATGGAATTAAGGCCCAGTCTATAGCTCCATGCTCTCTGTTAGACGAATCAAACGGCGCACGAGTCCACAAATCAAACTGCCGATGCTATCATCAAACAGGTATTATTAGACTCAATAAAGGTGGTTAATGACGGATCATTACCGAGGTGGAGACAAAACGAACCCATTGACGAACCACAGGGACGGGAAAATCAACTCCATGAGCTAGATTACTTATCGATTTAATCGAATTTAGATTATGAAGTTCATCAATCTGTGACCTGTGACATAACTACTGACTAAATTTACCATAGCGGATCTATGATATTTTGATTGCTTTTTTCTCAAATTACTGGAGTCTGATGCTTTATCAAGTATTTATCGCGCGATAAACGTAACACCATCATAGGGCCTCTGAGTGCAAATATTTATTAAATAACGTTGGAAACGGCTCAAATCAAATTTAAATTGTCTTGGTTTCTTTACTCTAGCTTTTCGTAAATGAAATCAAAACTGTGTTGTTTTGAATTGTCTGATTTCTGGAAAAAAACTTGCAATGACTCGCCCATGAAAACAATAAGCGATTTTGCATTGCATGGCTAGAGTCATGCAAGGTTCAATAGTCGCGTAACTCAGCATCACCTGTCTTGCTCGCAAAGTATTAACATGAAAGCGACAGGTAGTATAGTTCGCGTGACACAGTTATGGAAGATGTTGCAGGTGACATTCGGAAAGATTTGCTAAGGTGTCTGTAGTCGATATCGATAATTCCCACCCCCATCCCTCTGCAATCTGAGCACATTATATTGAAGTCGCGCTCCATCGGTGATGTATCCCTGCGCACGCGCACAAACGTCCGTCAGCTATTCCCGGCCGCCATTTGTACGATAACTATAGTTACCTATTACTCATTGATGATCGTATCATCGGTCACGGAGCATCGGAGTATTGGATCGCGGGGTTGATAAATCGTACGCTTCGACTGAAATTGTAGTCAGTTTTAATGAAAATAGTGAGTCATCGGTGCTATTTCAATTTTATAATTATGATATAGTAATTATTCGTATTCGGTGAAGATTTTACGCTAATCGACTCAGTCCCGAATTGGTCCGTACTTAGACGGTGATTATGAGTTATATAAATAGAGAACATCCATAACCCAGGAACAAAATATTCGACTTCATCACTCAAATATATCCCAAGATTCGAACTTGTTCGGATACCTTCTTTCTTTGGATACTTGACACTTCACTGTCTAGTTTTTGTCGCATTTTTCATCTGATTCTCGTGCAATTTTGTGAGCACTTTGATAGCTTCATAGATAATAATGTCGAAATTTTTCAAAATCACGAGATATGTGAATTGAAACGTAAAAGAATGTCATGTTTCAGTCATTTCAAAAAATCTACAGCTCAGCTCAGGGCCATATCAAACTTGTGATTTGCGAGCGATATTTGTATGAAGGCGGTCACGGAGCGAGTTCGCCGCGACGCTTATTTGTATAGAAAACTCGCTCGCAAATTACAAGTGCCACTAACAGATCCATCCGTTAGTCATATCCTTGAGGAGAAATGCTTAGATACAATAATATAAAGGTTTAAATCAATCATTCACGCTCTATTACTGTAGAGCGTATAGGCGTCTACAGCATAATGGACAGAGGACAGAGGCAGGGCGGTAATCCCACCTGGGCGGTAACAGGATTTGCGGCCGGATTGGTGCGCGATTCACTGCGCACACGCGATTATGCCTGTAAGCTTATTGCGTATCACAACAAGTACGTGCCTGCATATTTTGATGTATCTAAACGGTTTCGGGAATTGATAGGTTTAAGCCTCATTTTTCCTAGATGGCAGTGGCGTGGCGTACGTAGAGCGCGATTCCCATCTGCTTACCTGTTTTAGAGCATTTGAGACCTTCCCTAGAACGAGACCCAAGTAGCGCTTATACAGGCCTTACACAGCTGAAATAAGCTGTATAATCAACTACCTACCTACAATTAACATCCTCTGTAATAAACATGGCTTGTAATGTTGAATAAATAAATAAATAAATAAATAAATAATCTCTTATTTAGCGAGGCGGAGGCTATTTATGTACTAACTACGCGTATGCGTAAAATGTATAGGTACAAGGCTCGATTTTAGTTCAGAAGCTTTGCAACTTATTTAAAATATATTTTTCATCTCATTAATTTGTGTACACCTTGAAGTTAACCGACGTCAAAAAGCCGAGCAGTTTTTCAATTCATCAGTTTGTTTTTTATTTTTTATGTATGGTCCTCGATTATTAGAAGGCAACTGGACCGATTTGAAAAAATGCTTTTTTTTTGTTTGAAAATTGGTCCCATTGTATAATGAGGTTAGAATCTGATTATGAGATCGGCGAAAAATTGGTACGCGTGATTTGAATTTTTTTAACTAACATGAATATGGTCTCGGTATGCATCATTTCGTTTCGCTAATGTGGGTTAATTAATTAGTATTTTTTAATGATAACCTTAAATCGTGTTCACATAATTATAATTATTAGAATTTGATTGCACCTTATGTAAAAAAAACTGATATTAAGTGCTACCCCTGCCAGAATAGCAGAATAGGGCAGCAGTCCACCGCGGGAGCGACCACAGATAATAGCACAGCGATCGATACGCTATTGTGCGGATTGACTGCGCCCGACTTAGCGATGAAGGATAATGTTGGTTTAATAGGTTTTTAATACACCGCAGGTGGCCAAACTGGCATACAATTGATTGGCATAACGTGTTGTTTAGCATAAAGTCATCTTCCATAAGCCTGATATTATTAACTTTACAAGAATTTTAGAGTATTCCCAGTCTGTGTGTGTTGCTAATGTAGACAATGTGATAATTATAAGTTAAAACCTTCTGTTATTTGTAAAATAAGTACTTATGCCTGTAGCACATCTACCCCATGATGTACCATCAAACTTATTGACATCATGTAACTTGGTGTTACCAATAAAGGATTTGTATTTGTTTAATGACAATCCTGAACAGTTATCTGTTTCAAAGAAAAGTAAAAATAACTTATTTTGCCGAATATGTTTCGCATTTAGATTCTGTCGAATGTTCTTTAGCAGAATTACCATTTGTTACTTAATTTATGCATACTTAATATTATATTGGTGAATTTTAGTTAATAGCTGAAAAGTACCTAGTTTTAGTTAGAACTGCGATCCCGACCAGAAGATAACTGAAGGCACAAAAGTAGGTTTTAGGCTTTAAAAGGCAATTATTTATGCGATATAGAACTATGACAAAAAAAATGTGTAAACAAGGGGAACCTGTTATAGGTACATATAATTATTATTTGGGTATTACATAACATTACTTGATTTTAACCTAGTGTAGGTAGTTACAAATGTAAATAGTTTTTATCTCATATGTGTGTTAATAATTTTGAAGTATATATATATCTGTGGGCCACAGTTGCCTAAAATAAATGTTTTCATTAATTCATAACAATCGCCAAAACCCAGACACTGTATGACTATGACGTTAAACTGTTTATAATATATTTCGTCCGTCCGTCCATCCGTCACGCCGTAGGTGAGGGCATTAATGGCAGGGGTGAATAATTACAGCCCTTGTAGTACATTCAAAGGGTTGGAAGAATTTGGCAATGCGGAGGACTTATAGTTTTATAGATTGACATGGAACGGTAATAAAGCTTCATAACCCGAATACAAACAATACAAACTCGAACCCAGGACCGCCGGCTCAGTAGGTAGTTGCTTTACCATGGCACCAACCACGTCGTGGTCTTCGATATTTATACTCAATTCTTAAATATTCAATTTATGATGCGTAATATATACCTACTGATATAAACATACACGATAGACTTTTTGCCATAGTCAAATTATTTATTTATCTTGCGTTAGTAACGTTTTGACGTTTCCAACACCCCATCACTGTCATAGTCTCAAACGACACAATGAATCATTAGATAATGAAAAAAAAATGTATAAGCACCTCATGATTTGATTTGACCACGCATAACTAACCAATCAATCACAATACATCCTCATCAAAATCGATGAAGTTTTCAAAAATGCACGAGAACTCAAACAATTAACCATCTTGTATCACTACTTCACCCATAATTACCAACTCACCAAATATCGATCCCATTCACTCAATAGCTCCCTCATTCATTCGTTCACTTATTATTACTGCCTACGGCTAGTAGGGGTCCAACTATCCTCGTAGCCACGTTACTATTCATTCGCGAACTTCCATATTCAAATGAAATTTAAGGTTGGTTTTCGATAAACAGAGGCGAATGGATGTTTAAGGTATTGTTCCCTCTTGAGCGTTTTAATTTGAACCCACCTACGTGTGGTTTATTTATTTTATTTAGCAAATAAAATGGAGCCCGCGGCGTAACGGTCAGCGTGTTATGAGATTTTTTATTTATTTGCCAGGATTATAGAGCAATAAAGGTGAATGTAAATAATGTGGCAGATGCGGATTATTAAAACGATCGGTTATTTAAATGGATGCTAAAATTTTTATGCTTGAAATAAAGGTTGAGTACTTTTAATTATGTACTCGTATTTTCTTACTCCCATTGCCACTTAGACTATAAAATAGCTACCTAGATGATATTATAAAGAAGAATCACTCCCTTTAACAATATCCTCTATTTCACTTTTAAATTGTAATTTTTCACATCATATCATTGTACCTATGGCGCTTGTAGGTACCTACTACTTGATATAAATTATTTTCTTATGCTTATGTTTATTTTATACTATTGTTTTATTCGATATGTGTATTGGTTTTAATTATGTATTATATAAATGTATTGGTTATATTGGTCTGTCTATAAGCCACGATTGCCTGAAAATAAATGATATTGATATTTATAAAAATACGTTTTAAAAAAATTTGTTTCTTGTCACAGTTTAAAACAGTTTAAAAATCTTTTCCGCTACATTACGAACACATTTTCCACAGTGCGCCGCGTAAATAGAAACGAAAGTCGCCGCTACTCGCCGCTAGGGGCGCTGGCGACACATAGACAGACGCGACCAATATATTATTATGCTACGATTCCGAGATGGGATTTGTGTATTATAATTCGATTTGTTTACAATGATTCATTGAATAAATCATAGCATGACATAATATATGTTAGATTTCATTAAGGAGAATATTTACCATATTTTATCGTGATAATTTAATTCATTATCAGCATTATTTCGATTACTGATATAAAAAATACACTGATGTGCAAAAATAGGGGTGAAACAAATGTTGAAAGTGCACACTTTTATGAAAAGAGTTCATTCTTTCAATGCTGGCCTAAACAGTTACTATTTCGTGAGGAACCAAATTCATAAAGTACGAAATTATGCAGGAAACACAACAAAAAGAACGTACCTACGCGTCGACATCACAACCTTTTTTTTAAGTCAGTTGAAAATAGTTCCCGTGTATGTTGTTGTTGTTGTTGTTGTTTATAAACACGGCGAGGGCGCATCGACGCGTCGCGGCAATTAGTCGCCGTGATTAAGATTGATTGCACGACCTTATCATAATTCATCTTAATCATTTGTTAAATCATTTAATAGGTACATAAGTGTACATACTATTCATTTATCTATACGAATTACTAGTTTATTAAGTACCGTGATTCAGAGATTTTTTTTGGTGATCGAAGTAAGTTTCCTATTCTAGAGAGTTTTTCTCTCACCTAAAGTAAAGTGGTACCTAACTTATATGTTGCTAGTTTATTTGTGATTTAAGTAATAAAAAAAACGGCCAAGTGCGAGTCGGACTCGCGCACGAAGGGTTCCGTACCAATATTGAACAAAAAACACGTTCTTTGTATGGGGTCCTCCTTTAATTTTTACTTATTTTTTATTTTTATTATTTGTTGTTATAGCGGTAACAAAAATATACATTCTGTGAAAATTTCAACTGTCTAGCTATCACCGTTCTTGAGATACAGCCTGGTGACAGACGGACGGACAGCGAAGTCTCAGTAGGTAATAGGGTCCCGTTTTTACCCTAAAACCCTAAAAACAAATTAGTAAAAAAAAAGGTTAGGTACTTACTCTCTTATTCTAGAATAATGCCCGATTCCCAAAACCAAAAAGTTTTCTCTCAAGGACGATGGGCAAAGTATGGGGGGTGTCCCCACCCACCAACAGAGATGAAACTGATCCAAATATTTTTGTAATGACCCATAAAAGGTGGTATAATCATTATTAGTTCAAAAATGAATGGGGTAAATATGGTAAAGGGCTAAGTATTTTAATACGCTTTTATGAGTTCACTTGTAACCATGTTTTTAGTATGTAGCAAATATAATCGAAGTTTGGAAGTTAATTTTAACCTACTTCTTATTTGTCCTATCGAAATGAAACTTGGCGTACCTATTTATATTGATAGGGTGAAACAACGACATCATGGAAGTATCTTTATTCACAACTATTCTGTCTCACTCGCACATTACACTTTTAAAATGTTTATATCCTATTCTATGCTACTGGTGTATTAGGTATCGAATGAGACTATTACGGTCCGACCTAACATCGACATTGCCCTTACATGCCCTTTGAAATTCAAATTCAAAATAATAAAAAGCGTGTCTCAAAAAAACTTTTTCGAAAACACTTATTTTTTAATGATCCATAGATCATGATGACATAGGTATACTATATTTTTTTTTATGTGAGTACAGACCACAACTTTTATATTAGACCATTGATAAAAGCTTAAAGAAAAATTTAAATGCGTAACCTGGTGGAAGGGACCGGGAATCGAACCCGGTACCTCTGGGTTGCCGGTCCACACCTATTTTTTGTTCTTACTTGGGTTTATCGTACTAAGTTGCAGCACTCAAGGAGAATGAGAATTCCGGTTGGCCTGCTTATTATCTCCGCAGTCGGCGACATTGACGTCAACCCATTAGAGAGCCCCCGTGTTGTGACGAGCCCTTTATACCACCCGACCTACGGACGGCCATGTACCGTGGAGCTGTGTGCTTAAACTATGACAGTTATGGTGTAACTAGCTTTTGCCCGCGACTACGTACGCGTGGAACTTGATAAAAGGGATTATTAAAAGCGACTAAGCAAATGTAAGAGCAATTGTGCTTTTGGTCTAATAATTACATTTCCTACAGGGTCACCGTACCCCAACAGAAATGTTCACTCACTTTTTATTCTTTTTAGGTATAATTTCCAGGATGAAAACTATCCTATGTCCTTCCTCGGATCTTAAACTATCTCCTTGCCAAATTTCATCAAAATCGATTCAGCGGTTTAAGCGTGAAGAGGTAACAGACAGACAGACACACTTTCGCATTTATAATATTAGTATGGATTAGTATGGATTATACTCAGTATACTGCATGCCAATATAAACCTATGCTCAAAGACCAACTGCGCAAAAAAGTATGGAGAATTGTAGTTCTACAAAGTAGCCGCTAGGGGCGGTGCATTCTCCATACAAATCGTTTACGTTTTCGCTAGCGAGTACCGGCACGTTAACCTCATGGTTAGGGACTTAGGGTACAGAATTCGTTTTTTGCAAAACGCTCGCAACGTTAAAAACGCTTCCACGCTAATTCGCATCTTTCTGTTTGCTCACAACGCTATGTCACAATAAGAAACTCCTCTAGTTGATACGAATGAGCTGCAGAATTGCATGGCCAATTTATGAATGAATTCATTAATAAATTTGTGCAATGTCCAGTTCATTGTATGCATGTAAATACTTTATTGTACACAAAAACAAGGAATACATTTCAAAAGTATAAGCATGTACAAACTTAACAGACGTTGTACCTGTACAGTGTACATCGTGTAGTGGCACCCACGAATTTGTAACCTAGACAAATTATTAATTAATTATCATTTTCTTCTTCTCTTTGGATTATCTATCAAAAACAGATCTACTCAAGATCGTCAACCCTTTTGTCAAGCGATTATTGTGTAAGTCTCTAACAAGATACATGATAGCTTTCAACAGCATGCTATCTCTTTTATTTTCGACTGCTCTGATATATCCATTGGCGGAGTGATCGTTGAGATATCGTATCGTATAAAAGCCCCCGCGGATTCCCACGTACATCCACCTTAATCAACTGGCAGTGGGACCAAGGGGTGGAATCAATTAATGAATATTTCGCGCCAGCTTAATAAACGAAGGATTCCAGGAGTCGTGATTGATTTGTCGAGATTCTAATGTAATTAGTGGCTTTTCTTATCGGAGTCTTCTTGCTTCTTCATTAATAATAAAGTATGGGTTTACTTGCGGATTACCTGGTTTCGAGATTTTGCTGTGTTATGTTGTCTAGAATTCTAGTGTAGAATATTTTGTGTGCAAGATTAGATGAACATTATTTAACTTAGTCGAAATACGGCATGGATTATAAAGTTATTCAAAATAACCGAACAATTGTCTGCGATTCCGGAATTCCGGAATTTTCGATATTGGCCATACAAGCCAATGCCGTAATTGCAAGCACTCTAGTCATCTGATGCGTTAATAAATATTTACGACAACTGATATTTCAAACATTGCAATTTTTCTATCCCACTTAAATATTTGACCGATAAATAAGATGGTATTCTCCAACACCGAAATAAATAACCTCATCCTTCCACCTGCTAAGCGAAATACTTTTAAAACGTAACAATATCCCGACCACACAATTATAGATCTTAATACCTTAACATACGGTTGCCAGTTATCGGACAAGGTGGGAACAAGAGTAATAGCGATCAGTTTAAACTAATGAAGAGATGTCTTCAAAAAGTGGTAGTTGATTTTTCTTCAAATTATCAGTTTATTTTAGACGACCCTGAAAATATGTGAGAGTTATGAAATTATCGTTGAAATGCATTGATTCATGAAATGTTTTATCTAAATTGCTTTATTGATTGTTTTATATTTTGCCTCCTTTTAACGCTTAAGTATTTTAATCGTTAGTGCCATCTATTGATCTATTTAGAAACTTTCCTAGATGACGCTAAAGTGTGTAAAGAGACATGCCGAGCAATACTTGCTGTCTGAACATTTTTTTTCTCTGAACCCACATGAAGTACCTCTGTTGTTGCTTTTACTGCTATACACCTCCTTTACGTTTACCAATGTATTTAGTTATACCATAAATGTGATTGATTGTTTTAAGTATGACTTACTTACTGTTGAGTTTCTTGAGGCTTTCTTCTCAACAGCGGTAGCAAAATGCCGGTAGATTCACAATCTGACTTGTAAATGTGCCCTTGTCTACTTGCTGAATAAATTAGTTTATTTCATTTCATTAGGTACTGATACAGTATGCAATTTAGCCTTAAATTCGCCATTTGGACTGATTTTGTTTGGTGCAATAAAGTTTAAATAAATAAAATATATTATACTCGTAGAATAAACTCCATCTTCTATACTATATTATAAAATTCTAGATATTATTGAATATATTTTTTTACGGATAGGGGTATGTGATTTCAGGAAACATATTAATAGCGTGATGCAAGATTGTTATTTGCTTTGTATGGGCGCAGAGCGCCATTCTGACCTAGCGCCATCTGTTTTCATAATCTCCTTTGTTCTCGCAATGCCTTAACGGCTGGTCACATTTTAACCAATTTTGGCACCGGGATAGCTGGACATCCAAAGATGATTATAGGATACTTTTTATCCGTCTACGGTAAAGAAAAATACGCGAACGAAGTTTCAGGGACCTCCTGTAGGCAATATGAGTGGGACTCTTTTTCGCAATATAGCATCACCGCAAACTCTTAATTCAACATTCACAAATAATTTTCTAAGTGGCTACGGTTTAGGGTCGCCACCAACAGAGCTTTTGTTTCCTATTTGTATCACAACAGCGGTAAAGTGAACCTCCTCCACGGTGACAGACGCGAGGTAACTCTGACGGTGACAGCCGCCATTGTCACATCTTAAGTCAAGAGCTTTCAGAACTTTATGAAAGGTAGGGCGTTAGTCTAATTATACCTATATATTTACTAAGCTGATTAATGTCATTAGGGTATTTTCATAAGCCTTTCAGCTAGCATGTTTCAATAAAATATCCTTTCAAAATTGTGTTACGATGTCCCTCTTTTAATAATTACCTACTTTTATATTGCAATAAATTGTAAATCTTAAGAAAGAATACTTTCAAGCATTATGCACATATAGCGCTTCACTTGACAAATAAAAAAAACGATTAGTTCAAGTCTATAAGGTTGAAGAGCAAACAATTCTCGTTCTTGAAAAATATAGAAAAATAAGATGTTCAAAGAGTTTGTTCATTGACAAATTAAAGGTTAATCTAGGGAGCTTCAATTTGGTGTGTATTTACCAGATTAGACCTTAGTAAGAAAATATTATTATAAAGAAAACAAAACGATGCGAAATAGCGAGACGGATTCAAGATTCAACAAAAATCTATAGTTTATACCGGGTGTTGCAGACTCTTTTGATATGATCTTTTTACATTTATACTTCCTTTCAATTGTCATTTTATTTTAAAAAGTTGTCATTGTATTTTTCCTTGTCGTGGTTGTCAACATATTTTGTGATCCTAAAAATAGTGAATTAAACGAATTTATCACAGGTAATTACAGTCCTTCATTCATTCTCATCACCGCATCCCACAACGCGTCGTTTTCATTGGTCCTTCTCCCATCGTATTCAGTGCCTATTTCATAAAAAAATATTTTCATTTTCCATACTTAGATACATTGTTTACATTCACATATTTTTACATAGTTCATCCGCACATGATCACCCGTAGTAAAAATAAAATAATGTCGGCCGACCCGGGCCCCGCCGCGGAAGTTCCCCGCAGCTCCTGTCTGCCAGCCAGCGCTGCACCGAGTGAGCGCACTTCACATAGCAGATCGTCGCGTTCGTCCGCAACTGTTAAAGCGCAAAAAGCAGCCGCCGAAGCGCTCGCTCTACGTCGTCGCCTCGAGCGCGAGCAGGAGCTAGCCGCTCGCGAGCGCGAACGTGAACGGCAACTCGCAGCGCTACAGCAGCAGATGGAGGAGTGCGAACTGCAAGCCGAGCTCGCTGCCATCGATGCAGATGCAGAGTGTAGCCGCGCTGGGAGTCGCGCAAGCCATCGAAGTTCTACAAGGGTGAGCGTAGATAGAACCGAAAAATGGGTAGAAAATCACCAAATTGACAACAATATTGACAGAGGCAATATTGCAATAGGACGCGAGCAACAGGTTACTGTTCCATCACCCGGCTGTTTGGTACCACCACCAACAGCCACTCGGGCAACTGCACCCACTGTCAACCTTACCATTTGACAAGCGCAACTACCAAAGGTCTCTAAAGCATACGAGGCGGTCGGCCATGCGCCGCCGCTCGCCCTCACGGAGCTTGACCAACCAGCCACTCTCTTGCAGGCGGTAGCCGACACTGCCGCAGCAGCAAAGGCTCTTGCTTCCGCCTCCGGCACCAGGAAGCTGGAACTGCCATTATTTTTTGGCAATACACTTCAATGGTTACAATTCAAGCGTACATACAGCATAACAAAAGATAATTTTTCTCCGCTAGATAACATAAACCGACTAGACGGTGCACTCCGAGGGCCCGCGCGTGAGGCCGTGGCGGCGCTGCTGATGTCGACGGAGGACCCGGAGGAGGTCATCCGCGCTCTTGAAGATAACTTCGCGCGCCCCGAGCTCATCGTTTACAAGGAGGTTACTTCATTGAAAAATCTCCCACGACTAGGTAACGATCTTAAAGAACTCGGAATCCTCTCAAATCGGGTACGTAACTCTATTTCCACAATTAAATTATTAAATCACGTAGAGTATCTGTTTTCGCCAGAATTGTTTCATGCGGTTCTAGGAAAATTGAATCCTACTATGAAAATAAGATGGACAGATTTCGCAATGCAGGATACCACGGGACGTCCTAAACTTGAAATTTTGTCCGATTTTTTGAAGCGCGAACTAGACCAACACATACGTTTTGGTTTGGCACCTGAGGCTAGTGCGTCACAACACCTCCAGCATGACGTTTGTTACGATAAACCATTCAAACGCGAAATCGTTCATAATACTATCGTTCGTTCAAAATTAGATAAGAAGGGCAATTTTGGTGGAGGTGCTGGGATTAAAAAAGAGTGCCCATTTTGTAAGAATGACCACAATATTAGAGAGTGTTTTAAATTTAAATCCTTGAGTGTTGATGAGAGATGGCAGTGGCTGCGTGAGGCAAAGGTTTGTTACCGATGCCTAAAGGGTAGTTCACACCAGTGGAAGACATGTAAAGTTAACCCATGCGGTGTTGACGGCTGTTCTTTACGCCACAACCCACTTCTTCACCGTCAACCAACTCCTCCGCTTGTTAACACACTCGAAGTACCCTTGATCGATGGCAACACTGGCGCAACAACTCTTAGTGACAACGCACATCCCATATCAAATGTTTCTGAGCAGACCGAAGATAAGTTGGTGGTATCTGCCACTTCCACCGGCGTGGAAAAACCAAGGACTATTGTAGCTCTTCGCCCCCGCGCCTACCTAAAGATCATTCCTGTCACTGTCTCCGGTCCTAATGGAAGTTGTGACGTTTATGCTCTCTTAGATGACGGTAGTACTGCTACATTGATCGATTCCAGTATTGCCACACTTATAGGAGCGACAGGGCCAAAACAGGCCATAACAGTAAATGGCGTTGGTGGACTTGTGCGAAGCACTACAGTGTCATATGTCAATTTTCATATTAAAGGCAGATACACGCAAGAAACATATTTCGTGAAAAATGCTAGAGCAATGGATTCATTGTCTTTGCGTCCGCAAACAATTAACCGCGAATCAATTGAATCTTTTTCACACTTAACCGAATTAGTTGATGTACTATCGTACGAGGATGCTACTCCGACCATTTTAATCGGAGCCGAACACTGGCATTTGTCACTCAACCGCGACGTTCGTGTTGGTGGAAGGAACGAACCCGTAGCCTGCTTGACAGCCCTGGGCTGGACTTTGTATGGTGTCGCTTCCAGCAAAACGAAGTTGGTTGAATTCGTCAATCATACACGCATAGTCACATCTGAGGATGACAATCTGGAATCGTTGATTAAACAACAGTATAAACTCGATTCCATAGGCATTTCTAAATCAGAATCGATAAATTGCAAACAGGACCAGCGGGCAGTTGATATTTCAGAAACCACCGCGAGGCGTCTACCCACTGGTCGATTCGAGGTAGGAATGCCATGGCGCGACGATATACAGCGTGTTCCAGAAAGTTACCCTCAGGCCATGTCACGTTTTTTAAGCCTAGAAAGACGTATGTACAAAGAACACGATTTTGCAAAGGTTTATCATGCATTCATTGACAACATGATTACTAAGGGTTATGCAGAAGAGTGCCTCCCAAATACGTACCACGGGAACAGTGATGTTAAGTCTGATAAGTTACGTCTTTATCTCCCACATTTTGGGGTGTACCACCCTCAGAAGAGAAAAGTCAGAGTGGTCCACGATGCCGCAGCCAGAAATGAAGGAGTCAGTCTGAACTCCTTACTACTTTCGGGCCCTGATCTGCTGCAGCCACTCCTGAAAATTCTTTTTCGTTTCCGGGAAGGTCGCGTCGGCATTACAGCTGATATTAAGGAAATGTTCCCTCAGATCCGGGTTAGAGATGAGGACAGGGACGCCTTTAGGTATCTGTGGAGATCTGACAAAACACAGAAAATAAAGGAGTTCAGAATGACATCTGTCATCTTTGGCGCGTGCTGTAGCCCTTTCATTGCACAATTCATTAAAAATAAAAATGCACAGGAGCATGCACACGTATACCCAAAAGCTGCAGACGCGATTTTGTATAGCCATTACATGGACGACTATATTGACTCCCAAGATTGCGTCGACGACGCAACCCAGTTAGCTGCCGATATTATTACTGTGCATGCTGCTGCCTGTTTTGAAATGAGAGACTGGATTTCTAATGAGCCTAAAGCACTAAACCTGGTGCCAACCGATCTTAAAGCCACTCAGCCATCAGAAGTTGAACTCGGTGAACCCACCAACTGTATTAGAGCTTTAGGTATCGCATGGAATCCCATCTCAGACAATTTAGGATTTCGAACGGGTTCTATCGAACCTCTTCTTGGTCCTCTAACAAAACGCAAAGTGCTGTCACATCTCATGCGCGTGTACGATCCTTTGGGATTGTTAGGGCCTCTAGTCGTCAAAGGACGAATTTTATTCCAGCAATCCTGGAGATCATGTACCGATTGGGATACAGAACTCCCACAAACCGAGGTATCAAAGTGGCATGACTGGTTCCGGGAGCTTTCAAAGGTAGCTTCGCTCAAAATTCCTCGTTGGTATGCAAAGGTCAAAGACTCCGAGCCTCTATATAGAGAACTACATGTCCTTGCAGATGCGAGTGAGCTGGCATATGCTTGTGTGGCCTATTGGCGTCTCGTTTACCCCGACGGCAGCAGCAAGCTTACTCTCATCGCTAGTAAAGCAAGGGTTTCACCTTTGAAACCAATTTCAATCCCACGCCTGGAACTCCAAGCCGCCTTGATCGCCTCTCGACTCGCTGTTGTCATTAAGGATAGCCATCGAAAAGAATCAGCACGTACCTTTTTTTGGACTGATTCGATGACTGTTCTCCAATGGCTGCGCAGTGACGCTCGTTAATTCAAGCCCTTCGTTGCTCATCGTTTGGGTGAAATTTTGGAAAATTCTTCTGTTAAAGACTGGCGATGGGTACCGACAGACTTGAATGTGGCTGACGATGCAACCAGAATGAGACCAGTCAATTTGAGCCAAACACACCGATGGTTTTCTGGCCCTTCCTTTCTTTTAAAGTCCCCTGAGGACTAGCCTTTGGAGCCGATTAGCGTCGCACCAGTTCGCGAAGAGCTCAAATGTCATCTGAACGAATTGGTGGGACCTACTTTGGTCGACACAGTTCCGTATATCCCAGTCACAGCTGATTTTACTCACTTCAGTGATTGGTTGAGTTTATTACGTGCCACAGCCCGGGTGCATCAAGCTGTGGCAATCTTTGGAAACATTTTGGCAATGATTCGAAATTCTAAAGAAAATAGCGGGATTATACATGATCCTGCCCGTTGCTCGTCAGCGTCAACTACTCAGTCACCCTTAAATGCCGACCTTATGAAAGCCGCTGAGAGGCATGTTTTACAACAAATACAGCTTGATAGCTTTGCTGAAGAAATCTCCTGCATTTGCAATCAGAAACCTATTCCCTCAAGTAGCCGCCTCATCAAACTATCGCCCACTCTGGGAGAAGATAAATTATTACGCCTGGCTGGGAGAATTAAAGCTGCAGAAGACATCGACCCTGACTCTCGTTACCCGATCTTGCTCGACGGCCGCCACCCAGTTGTCCGTTTATTGGTGCAGTTTTACCATCGACGAGCAGGCCACGCAAACCATGATACCGTTATTAATGAGATCAGACAAAGATTTTGGTTATTGAGACTCCGCGACACCGTCAGAACTGTCGCAAATCAATGTTTATTCTGCAAAATTCGGAAGTCGAAACCCATGAATCCCATTACTGGAGATCTGCCACCTCAAAGACTCTCTCACCATCAAAGACCATTCACTTTTACTGGTGTAGACTATTTCGGCCCTATTACTGTGACTATCGGGCGTCGCCACGAAAAGCGTTGGGTGGCATTATTTACATGCCTCACAACGCGAGCCCTTCACCTAGAATTGGTGTACAACCTCTCTGCGGACTCCGCAATAATGGCTCTTAGGCGTTTCATTGCTAGGAGAGGGATCCCTGACACCATCTATTCTGATAATGGGACCGCTTTTGTTGGTGCAAATCGTATACTACGCGAATTTTACTCAAATGAAATAGAGGAGTGTACGGCGTTAAAGAAAATAAAATGGAGTTTTATTCCAGCGGCAGCACCGACCTTTGGAGGATGCTGGGAACGCTTGGTCAGGTCAGTGAAGGTGGCCTTAAAAGCTACACTTAATGAGAGGCACCCAAAAGAAGAAACCCTTGTAACGCTCCTGGCTGAAGCAGAAGCCATTGTTAATTCTCGCCCACTTACACATGTCTCTACAGACCCTGAAGACCCTACTACTCTAACGCCCTTTCATTTCCTCATCGGATCATCATCTCACCAAAGCCTTCCAACCAGTTTTGTTACCAACGATCGAGATCTCATCAGCCGAACCGAATGGAAGAAGGCCTTAAGATTAGCTGACCATTTTTGGAACCGCTGGGTGCGCGAGGTCCTCCCCACTATGCAACCACGGGATCATAAGGGACACTACAGTTACCCGACATTACGAATTGGGGACGTGGTAATCGTCGTGGATGAATCGCTCCCAAGAGGGCTGTGGCCACGAGGTCGAATAGCGAACTTGTATCCAGGGAAAGACGGGGTGACCAGGGTAGTAGACGTTGCAACCTCAGGTGGTACGCTTCGCCGGCCCCTGAAAAAACTCATAAAACTCGCAACAGAAGGCTCCTCAAGTAGCTGCACTTGATTTTAATAAATATATAGCCTATTTGAGTTGGTGCATTGCTGCACGAGGGGCAGGATGTTGCAGACTCTTTTGATATGATCTTTTTACATTTATACTTCCTTTCAATTGTCATTTTATTTTAAAAAGTTGTCATTGTATTTTTCCTTGTCGTGGTTGTCAACATATTTTGTGATCCTAAAAATAGTGAATTAAACGAATTTATCACAGGTAATTACAGTCCTTCATTCATTCTCATCACCGCATCCCACAACGCGTCGTTTTCACCGGGATTGTCCCAAAAAAAATAAGGACACGTAAAATCGTCACACCTAGTAACGACATTCTTACACCAAACTTCACCGAAACATTTTTCTAAATTTCCCTTACAAATGGATGATACACCTCTAAATCTACCGCCATTACAAAACCAACTTCTAAACAACAAAAAAAATCTAAAACTATCCATATAGCCTTGTAATAACAACTAAATGAGATGAGAAATGGTAAAGCTATGTTGGTAATGGCGAGTAGTGTGATATAAAAGCATGCGTCACAGAATAGTCACCTGAGAGTTTTATATTCTTTTTTTGAAATTGGAACACGGCGGTTTGACACCGGGTGAAATATAACGGTCTAAATTTAAACACTTTGATCATGGAATTTGATTTATTCGGTCGGCTTCCTGCATTTTATATGGTCGGTGACAGAATCGTAGTCAGGTGTGTTTTTCTACTGGTAAAATGATAATATATCTAGTGTTTGAATAACAGAGAGGTAAACTGATGTCCTGACGTTATTAGAATATATGTTTATTTTCATAGAACCCACCGATCTTGACAGTCTAAATAAAACTTCATCCTATAATTATCTTCTTGATAAGAAAATATCAAAACTATTGCAATATTGAATTCAATTGTAATGTTTTTAGAATCATTGTTATTTTGAGGCTTATGTTTAAATATTTTTATAGATTCGTAGAATGTGAGAGATAGAATTTAATTAATAGACTAGACCGTATGAAATGTAAAATTATCAGTTTTAGAAATAACATTCTAAATGAAAATACCGCACTAAATGCGAACTTTTTCACTCAAGCGTAGACTAATAGTATGAAAACTCAAAGTGAATTAATTACCCAAAAATAAAATCCCTCTGATTACTCTGTGTTCAGATAAGTACCTTTAAGATACAATTTCAAAAACATGGGCCGGTTTGTCGAGCCACAGTTAAAGCGGAATTAAGTGGCTTAACTGAATTTATAGCACGACCGCGAGATTTAACTTCTAGTTAGTCTTATCTTGTTCTTTTCCCGGCTTGAGGTTTGGTGCGTCGAGCCAGTGGCACTTATCACAGTTAAGAAATGGCTTTTCAACAGATTACATTATTATCTCATGTGAAATTCGAGTTTAAGATTAGTAAATTGAATGGTACATAAAAAATGTTAATTTGGCATTTGTAAAATGAATATGTCAATATACATGTTTGTGTTTTATTGTATTAAAATACAAGGTAATAGGTAATTGCGAAAATCTCCAGATTAAATGAATAAACAAATATAATGTTTTGGTTGGACTGTATGTTTCACTTGTGAAAAACTCCAAGTCCCTCTTGATTATTTGATTCTATCGTTACTAAATTGATGCTAAGTGACAAGATTATGTAAGCGTCGTGTTTTCTTTTTCCCGGGATATGTTTAAATAAATGAAAATTACAAAAGATATTTATATATAGGCAACAAAAAACAACAATAGAAAAATCAGGCAAGTACTTGCTCGATCTTGTTACAAACCTACTTGTATTTTTGTAAACTGTAATGTAAAACTGTAAACTAACATTATACTAACTTCTAGCGGTATAACTTGCCCTGTTTCAGTTAAACATCGTTGTACAAACATTCAATTAAAATCCCCGGTTACTTTAAGGTGGTTTAACCGGCCCGTTACCAAAACGTCTTAACTGTGTACAGATCACATACTTTTGCGTCTTTTCTTTGCTGGATTTTCATCTATTCCTATTGCGAAAAGGTTGTAAGTTAATGCTATTGAGAAACAATTTAAGACTTTTGTGATTTGATGATTCTGTATCTTAGTTATTCAAAGACGGCTTGCTAAATATTGTCCTAGTAGGTAAGAGAGGTTCCGATGAATCTACATCTTGTTAATGAATGTTTTATAAGAATTAAAGCGTTTTTTACGTTTTTGTTTTCGTTTCTTTTCCTTCTTCATTTTTAATAGTAACTGAATGGTAAGGGGGTTCTATTTATTAATTGTCAATTTGTAATGAACGTGTAAATTACATATCTTGAGAGCCGAGTAAAAATATAAATGGAAAACTATAACTACTATTTCAAAGGTTGTCTGGAAGAGATCGCTTTTTAGCGATAGATCAATGTTGTTTACCTCTAGTGTAAAGATAAACGTTATCTGTATTTGTATATCTATCTTCTTGAGGTGTGCAATAAAGAGTATTCCATTATATTCTATTCAAATAAATTAATGCACCTTGTGCCGTAATTTTCAAATGTATTGGTAAAAATAACTCAAGTGATAAAAACAAAAAAGACCAAGTTACAATATACGTATTCAGCAACTCAAGGAAATAGTATAAATATTGTCATATTCGCTTTGAAATTATTGTTTTAATCCATGTTAATATCGCCCGGTGACAACCAAAACTCGCAATTTCTGTCACTACTCTTCAAACCTCGTATTTAGTTTGTAAATTGATACAGAGATACGAGCTTTGTTAACTTTGTTTAGGTAGGCATTTCTGACTTAGTGAGTTTTGTTAGTCAACAGACGATTTTAGTTAAGTAATAAATAAAACTAAGATCGTATTTGTTTTGGAATCACCTTTTAAAAACCAATGAAAAATGGTTTCAAATACAAACTTTGACGACGAAATTCTTATTTTCAAAACGTATATTTATCGTAATATATTTTGCCTACGAAGGCAAAACTGAGTGATGCAAATTCTTTCAAACCATATCACTTATTATATAGTAGGTACTCATTGTCTGGAGGAGATCGCTCTTTAGCAATAAGACCGCCTCGTGTCTATCGTTTTTTAATTTGATTGTCTTTGATTTCTTATGTAAATGTATTTTGGTGTGCAATAAAGCGTATTATTTATAGTAAAATAAGTAGTTTCATCAAAAAGTTATTTTTGTTTACTCGAGTGCGCCACAAGAGATCTAGGCCGTTTGTAAAGATTACACCAACTCCATACTGAGAACCCATTACGCACGTTTAACTTTTAACGAAGTCTTACTACATGAAGTGTACCTACTTGGAAAGAACATGTCTATTCATAACATTCATAACAATTGTCTAGTCACTTAAAAAAAAAGGATACTGTGATCTTAAAATATAGCCTCAATAGACTATAATTTCCACTCAGTTACAGATATAAATGTTTATGTAACTTGTTTTTTTATCACTTTAAACAAATATGTATACGAAAATTATAATGGATAGTTACCTCGTTCCAAGCATTCAAATCGCGATAACTGAATATGTTGCTAAGGTGACTAGACATGTTCCTTACCCTTCAAAGCCCAATATTTTGATTTAAAGTAAACATAAATATTCCGGGTGCCCATCGCTTGGTCTAAAATTTTATGTTCTAAAATTGTTTGGCCGAAAATGTTTGGTATAATATTTAATGGTATACTTATTCTTTAGCATAAAGATTTTTATGCATACATATTTTTTGTCCTAAAACGTGTTTTACCTAAAATTGTTTAGTATATATTTTTTATGATTAAAAGGCTAAAAGCATAATATTGTTAGGTATAATTATTCTTTAGCCTAACATAAAACCTCCTAAAACCCATATGCTGAAGCGAGCGAGCGAAGGTATAAGTCGCTCCCAGAACAGTAGATTAGGTTAGGTTAGAACTGCGTCCCCAACAAAAATAGGGCGCTCCCAGACAGTAGGTTAGGTTAGGTTAGAACTGCGTCCCCACCAAAATTAGACGCTCCCAGAACAGTAGGTTAGGTTAGGTTAGAACTGCGTCCCCAACAAAAATAAGGCACTCTCAGAACAGTAGGTTAGGTTAGGTTAGAACTTCATCCCCAACAAAAATATGGCGCTCTTAGAACAGTAGGTTAGGTTAGGTTAGAACTGCGTCCCCAACAAAAATAAGGCGCTCCTAGAACAGCAGGTTAGGTTAGAACTGCGTCCCCAACAAAAATAAGGCGCTCCCAGAACAGTAGGTTAGGTTAGAACTACGTCCCCAACAAAAATAAGGCGCTCCCAGAACAGTAGGTTAGGTTAGAACTGCGTCCCCAACAAAAATAAGGCGCTCCGAGAACAGTAGGTTAGGTTAGGTTAGAACTGGGTCCCCAACAAAAATAAGGCGCTCTCAGAACAGTAGGTTAGGTTAAAACTGCGTCCCCTACAAAAATAAGGTTCTCCCAGCACAGTAGGTTAGGTTAGGTTAGAACTGCGTCCCCAACAAAAATACGGCACTCTCAGAACAGTAGGTTTAGAACTGCGTCCTCCACAAAACTGCAACTAATGAATGCGACAGTTTGGATGCGATTATTAGTGATTCGGAATACCAATTTTATGCTTAAAATACATTCGACGAAACAATGTTATTCCATACAAATTTTAGACTAAACAATTTTCAGCCAAGAAAATATATGCAAAGCAATTTCGGCCAAACAATTTTCGACATAAAAAAAACAATCGACCAAAGATTATTAGGCCAAAAAATATGTGCCGAAAAAAATATCGGGCAAAAATTTTTAGACCAACAGATATAGACCCAAATATTCCACCGGAATCGCCAATTGGACGGAACTCACGAAAAGCCTTATAAGAAGACTAAAAGTCAGCCAGAAATTGTTTGGAATTGGTCCTGGAAGCAAAGTAGTCGACACAGTTCGATGGAATACCTTTCAATAATATTTGCCGAAATAAAATATGTTATTTAGTACCTACCTAAGTCAAGCCCACGACGGCACAAGGGCTTTCCCAAGTCTAATAAAATTGTGAATCTGGGCCATTTTTTTCTAAAGTTGTACACTTATTGTTTTAAGCATTGCATTGTTGAGTTTCTTTCTTTCTTCTCATAATTTTTCAGCGATCTCTTTTTGGAAAATGCTGTTAGATGGGCCATTTTTTCTGAAGTTGTACACCCCACTTTTTTTTTAATTTTCGATATTTTGGGTATTTTCTACTCAGAATCACGAGCTCTTTCGATCTAATTAGGAGAAAAAAACTGTCCCAAAATATTAATACATTTTTGTTTTTCCATTCCGTTACCGCTGTAGTACCTAGGTTATATGGAAATGGTAACGAAATGAACGAAAAAACTTGGGACAGTTGATCAATTTTAATTATTTATATGCAAATACCACTTACTCATTAATTCTAGTTTTCTATTACACTATAAAGAAATTAAAATGCCTCATTAAAAATCAATTTAATCCACTTACAGTACAAGGGTTCTTGCTCAGAATCGAACCCCCACCGGGCGGCCGAGCGGTCTCCTACCGCGCACAGTGGCGCCGGCGGTCACCCGCGGTACTAATGGCCACCTTTTGTCTATACTACCTTATTATCATAAAAGGGCTTATGTACCTAAAGTTAAAATTGGATTTAAGACCTTTGGAATGAATTGTAAATAGAATGCAATTTATTAATTGTGAGGTTTGTGTAGTGGACAATAGTTGGGAATGCTTTTAAAAAGTTATTAGTTTTTTTTTTTATTCGTGCTGCCCCTTTTTTGAAAACAACAAACAATCACGTAATTTTTGATGTAGAATGGAAAAGAAAGACTATTACTAATCCTGCCTAGACAGTCGATAATATTGTACAACCGGTACAAAATCTGTAAATCCCTGCTCTCAACAATCCTCTTATAAACTCTGTAGACCTCTATATATATATAAGCAGCTGTAGATCTACACTCTATGAACAAAAATTCAGACAAAAATAAAAATTATTACAGTACAAAATTACAAACATATCATCCCCTTCCTAACCATATTTCGCCATTTGCATTGAACCTAAAACTGCAACAAAATATAGCCCTAGCGAAATATATATCACAAAAATGTTACCAGAAATGCAAAATGTATGTAAGCACGTTACGGTACATAAACAAATTTGGTCATTTCGTAAACAAACAGACGGTTCCGTTTGATAGGTTTCATATTTCTGACCGCAGGGGGCGGCGGAAAGGCTTGGCTTTCTGCCCTCGTGCTATTTATTAATGGACACTAAGGTATGGAGTGTTGAAGGTTTTTAACTGAGACAATGGGTAGTAAATCGCTTATAGGAAGAGTGAAAAGCGTGTCTTATAGAAAAATCTATTATCTTTATTCTTAGACTGGTAATAAGAAAGAACTGTAACCTGCCTTTGTATTGCCTGTTTGTTATACTTGTAGCCACGTGACATTGGGGGATTGAAGACCCAATCCTCAGTTTGTGGTTTTGCATTGTAGTCCATATTTGAGGACTTACCTACTACAATAATTACATTGTTGACAGCATTATTGCGACCCATTTCACCCGTGGGCGTCAATTTGCAGCACGACAGTGTCAACTGATAAGGCACCGTTGAATTCTTGCCCGTTGCTATTGCGACTAGGAGCCATTTTGCTTACCATCAGGCGAAGTGGAGCTAAAAAAACCTGTTAAAACACTTATCCCTTGCCCTTGTAATACTGTTTAAATATATGTCACCCATTTCCTAACGAGCCGATATAAAACTAAAGTGCGCCTCACACCACTATTTGGCACTACACTAGTATCGTAAAACTTCTCTTTGATATTTTATGGCGTCGCCGGAGCATATATTGTTGGACTGGGGCCGTATATCTTGGGAATAATAATTTTAATGTTACTTTGTTCAGGTGAAAAAATAAAATTATACCTATATTAAGACATTTTTTACATACAAAATATCTTTAATAATTCAAAGGATAACGTTAATTAATATAGCAAGGAGCGAGAACATACAGATGCATTCATACACAAAATTCCAAGACGTTTGTTTCAAAACCACTAGATGGCATTAGAGTAGGTACAGATTCATACATGGAAAAGTGCCCTTGTGACCTATAGTTACAGAAAAAACGTTTAGATTTAGATTTTTCATTTTGATTATTATTATGTTTGTTATCAGTTCATTAACGAGAAGAAATTGTATTTTCGATGACAACAAAACGGGTTACTGTAATAAACTTCGATATCGTCATAACTAGATGCGCCATAGATATTTAAGGAGTTCCTTCGATTCCTCGTAAATTTCGTCATCAATTCTTCGCCAAAATTGTATGGGACGAACTTGGAGATGTCTCTTGTACATCTCCTCTAACATGTATCAATTTACCTAGTTAATATAATTGTATTAGTGTTTTACGTATAATTTACGAATAAGTCACTTAATGTTGAGAGGGTTTCTTTCGGCTTTCTTCTCAACAGCGGTCTCCTCTTGTGAAATACCGGTAGATTCAGACATGTGAAAGTGCCCCTGTGGCCTACTTACAGAATAAACGTTTTGATTTTGATTGACTTTGAGATTCTCATTTTTTTGGATGTCAGTTGAAAATACCAATAAGTGATGACATTCACAGACATTGTTATTCTAGGTAAATACTTAACTAAATCACGAGCCAAAATCACCGGACAGTTATGTAAGTATACCGTTTATATTACCCTAATGAAACAAAGATAATCGCCCAAACAACGTTTCACTTAGACAAACAATTTACACTATAATACACTATAACTGTTCAGTGTAAACTCGGCGTAAACCTCATAAATTTAGCAACAAACTTCAAACGCAAAGAGATTTCCATCAACGGCCGCCGAGCAAAAGTACATAAGTTAGATTTCCACACCTCCGCTTCGACGGCGCCAGGAAGACAAAACAACTTCGTCAACACCTAAAATAAAGCACTTAAACCGCCATCTATCATGTACGTACGCGATTTTTTGTATTTCGACATGCTGGCCAAAACTAACAACATTATGGAGGAAAGAAAACATTGGGATTAGGGTAGTCATGGATGGAAATAGGTGGTGATTCTTGGTTTCGGGTTTTATGCGGTTGTGGGGTTTAGCGGCTTGTTTAGTGTTGTAACCTTGTTGGCTCGGGACTATAAATTTGATGTGTTGTTATGAGGGAATTATGACATTAGTATTTTCAGGTAATCCGATCGTTAACTTATGTACCTACCTACATATGTTGAATAACGAATGCTTCGAAATTTAAAGGATGGATACAAATACACAGGATATTCTATTTACTTTAAAGTCTGCTTCTTCCTCTGTTTTCTTGTTCTATTCTTTCTCTAGGCAGAGGTAGTAGTACAAATACATACAAATGTCTACTGCATGGGAAGGATTAAGATGCACTATTCAAGTTCTTGTTTCAACAGATGCTTAGGTAGTTTATGTCCACTTAGTGGACATAGTGCCATATAGTGGACTCCACTATATGGCCAATATCACATTTATAGATATTGTTGCTTTTTGCTATTTTACTACTTCTCTAAGTTAAGTAAATAGAGCAAAGCATTAACGTAGACATAATACAAAAAAAAACGAACCGATCTCATTAGGAAATTTAAATTTAGCTCCATCTATCCCAAGGCATAGCTTATTTACCCTGTTATAACTTTATATATCTGATTATTTTTTATTTTCTTTTTTTCTTTATCTACTTCGTTGTGTTGTGTTCCTATTTATTTATTTACATATTTATTTGTTATTATTATTTTATTTTGTGTATTTTTAGCATCTAAGTAGTTATAAGCAGGTCCCCACTGAAAACCAGCGCCCCGGCTCGCCGTGGCATCATGCTGAGTGGGGTCCTATTCAACGATGCTTGTTTATGTTCGTTTTTTTTTTTCATGTAACTTTGTTTTTTTTTGTTGAATAAATGTATTTTCTTTCTTCTTTCTTTCTTTCTTATATCAAGAAGAACCAACTCTTTTATTCAACACGAATTCTATAGAATATCAAGAACGTAGTTTTTGATTGAGCTCAAATTCGCGAGAACACCACCTATTTCCACGTCTGTGATACCGCGTGCCGGTAAACAGCCGTCCGTCAATCATCTGTCGGCGTTTTTAACGCACCGGATATACGTGGACTCGACGTCACTAGGCTCGGGCTACAGTGGGTGCAGTTAATAAGAAGCCTCAAAGTCACCTATAAAATAATGAAACAAAACATTTGTTGGCAACGGTGGCCCATAATAAATAAACTTAAAATTTTAAAACTAGTATAGGTACTACATATTTATCACAATACAAATAGGACTTGAAATAAAAAGATCTGAACAACCTATAATGGAGAAGACTGGGCGTGAAGTTTCTCTGCGATGTCCTTTGGAGTTGTCTGATATTTATTTAAACTGTATTGCACAAGTGAAGTGTGTGGACTGGCCATGAAGCATTATCTTCCAGTCAACCATTTGGCTAAACACATTCAGCCTAGGCAGTGTTATTTTGGGCACTTACTGAATTACAGCATCGGCTTAGGATTGAACGTTTATACCACATTGAACATTGATTATCTGCGAGATCAACCAGGAATAAAGAGGTCCGAAGAAGAATCAGAATAAACACATAGCTCGACAAAATTGGTTGTATGTGGTCGATTATTGAAAGACTTTGAATCATACACAGTAAAAGAAAATCTGTCTTTCTTGTGGCCAAGAGTTGATAGCTTAACGTTTTGTTTTTATCAGGCATATAGCAGACAACGCCGTTAATGATGATAGTTACGAGTCACATTATAAAATGAGGCCCCGGAAATCTTAGCTTTCCACATGTCCATGTGAAAGAATTAAACCTAAATATTATGCTACGAGTAGACTGAGAATTTGTTCCACCTACGTTATAAATTATTTGCACAATTCGCGTCCATTGTGTCCTAGCCTTGTAATCACAGCGTGTTTACACGTACATCTCCGATTCGCGTTTTAATTCACCTCACAAATGCACCTTTCATATCTGTTTGTCTTACACATATACCTACCAACCGACTTCCGACACTATTCACGGACGTTGCGCAATGGATTTGTGCAATGAGGTTTAGTGAAAGAGGATTAGAATCTTTGTGCGGAATGAGTACTGATGGATTTTCTAACCTCTTTCATCGTTACCTATTTCTTCTCAGATGGATCTCTCTCACTATGACGATGACGACTGATCTTGAACTACCCGACATCGTAACGGCTTTTCGTGATGTCCATGAGATCATTAGGAACCTTATTCCCACGCTGCGTTTTTCAGTTTGTGATCGCAGCTAGATATTTTTCTGCTCTAACAGTTGATTCTAATAACTATCTTAGTTACTTCGGTACTCGTAAAGGTTAAGTAATTTAAGGTATTATTTTCGCACGGTTGAATCAGCCCTTGTTTTTTTTGTCTAGCTCAGTAAATCCCTTTATTTTATTAGTGCCTAAATAAATCTGTAAGCTCGTCGTCGTTATTTTTCCATCTGCATCTGTTGTCTTAGATAATATTTCTTAGCTACAAGTTGCTAGCTACAATCGTATTTCAGCCTTCATCACCTCAATAAAACACAATCACCGTTGTGTAGACAGTTTTTACGCGAATTCCTCGAATATTGCCGACATGGTGAACGTTTACACCTCTAGCACCTGGTCCGTAAACCTGGATAGCACAGCTTTGCCAAGAACAACGTAAGTGCCATCAATATTCTTCTGAATTACTACTTTTTAGAGGAGCATGTGCTATCAAGGTGATAAAACTGACATCAAAACACGTAAACCGTTTAATGGGGTTTATTTATGTTGTAAATAAAGGTGTAGCGTAAATTACCGAATAATGTTACAGTTCAGTAGTTGGATAGTTGATTGAAGTTTGATAAAAATCAGAGAAACACTGAAACACACGGAGCAATTATTTCTTATAGGTATTTTTTAAATCGTTTTTATTTTACTCGTAATTTAGTCAGGTACCCTTGTTGCAATCCACAGATTATATTATCAGGCTTATAATTCAAAGTTTACTGAGCATATTTTTATTGTTTATTATTGTTTATTAATTAGTGTGCTTTATTTTTATTTTCTTACGTCTTTCTTAGTTACGCTACAATCTAAAATTGTCCTGGTTATCATTATTGTTTATACCTGGTTATAAAGACTTGGTTATATTTTTGGCGCGTTTCTCTGAGATGTACGTTATTCCGTCAAGTCTTTGAAACTACTGCATGGATTTTTCAGCGCGCTTCAGCTACCTCCTCCTTAATCACTGCCTCACTGCCAAGGACGTGATCTTGTCAACCAGTTGTCGCCATCTGCTACGTCCAGTCGCATGATACAGCGACCTCCACTAGGTCTATATTGTGGAGGGCCTACCACGCTGCGTCTAGCCGTGCGTGGTCGTCACTCAAGAACCCGTCGGCGCCAACGGCCATCAGTTCTACGAGCAATGTGCCCTGCCCGTTGCCATTTCAATACTTATTGCAATTCTTCGAGCAATGCTTCAAACCTAGAATAACACTGAAGCAATTATATCGACCATTCGTTCCCAAGCCATGCATGTTTCACCAGCTCGGCTTGAAATACCCGTGGTTATTCGTTCAAATACGGAATGCGCCGGGAATAGAAGTCAGGTACGGGCATAAATCGCCGCCTCACCCACATTCCGCTCTAAATATACGCGGCCAAATTAAAAACAAGCTTTGTTCGTTATGGGGAGACGTTTTTAAGTTAGCTGGATTTACTTACTTTCTTTTGAGCTCATCTTTTCAGATCTGATTCATTGAGGCTAAGTATTTCTTTAAATATTTGTTAAGACATATTGTCGTGTAAACTGTTTTTCGACAAAAACTGAAAATTGATAGTACGCATGATGATATAATGCATAAATCTTAAATAATAAAGTGGTAACATTATGTGTAAAATATAGTTTTTTTTTTTTACTTGAGCTTTGGAAAAGTGGTTTATGGCTAAAGTGTGTATACTAACAAAATAAGACTTTCGAAGTATGAACATATGAATAGCTGTTTGTAATAGTTTATTATATTTATCGATTGATTGATATTTTTATTTCTTTTTGAAAATTACGTCATATTACACATCTCATAAATAAAATAGAACGAATTCACAACAAGATCGTCAGGAGAGTTATATAAAATTAGAAAATAATAAAAAATAAAACAAGAGAAAACTGTCACAATTAAAAATATAAGTAACCATTTTTATGATCTAGGTTACCCTAGGCACAATGTCAAACAATAAAACAGCACAAATACAAAATGAAAACAAATGTAAATTAATTTGTTTTCTCTAAATATCACCAGGGGCATTGCTTTTACGTATTTTTATACAATTTCAAAAGCACAGGAAACAACAAAGTTACGACTCTGACGTTAATAATACCACTTTAAAAAGTTCAAAGTGGATCAATTAGATCCCGAGTACATTATCCCGTCAAAGTATAGATGTAGGTAAAAGCAGGCCAAGTTCGTTAGGAATTTACTTAATAGATAATTATTGAAAGTGTTTCGAAATTGAAAACTTTATTCCGCAAGTAGGTTACAAGAGCTCTTTTACAGCTCAGATTTAAGGTAATAGGTAACTAAAATAAAAACGAATTAAAAATTACAGTCTATCAGGGAACACATAAAGCGGACTCGAATTAGTCCCTAGTATTACAAAAAGATAAAATATAACACTGTAAAGTTTTCGTTTCAAGTGCGATTATGTTGACACTGTTGTGGCAAGATAAAATTTTGCTAAGTTATAATTATTTTCTCAAACACGCAATTAAATGTCGTCATAACGTGCGTTATAACAGGCTTAGAAGTATCACGTTTCGGGCGGAACAACTCAAGAGAGCTGTAAAGGAATTTCATACAAAATTTAAGGCCTATGCCGGGAAGTACTTTTTTTATAAATATGGCGTCTGTGTTCATGAACAGGCTATACAGGTGACTTATATATTTTTTGAGTCGTGTTCTACTTTTTTTCATCAGTGCATATGTTTAATAAAAGCACTATAGATGCCTTACCTATGAAAAGGGCTTGCCTGCTTCGTATAATCCGTGCTTATTTGCTATATTATAATTATTATTTTAATTAATATGGATTTCCGCAAAGCAATGCCTGATTCAATGAATTATTTGTATCAATGGTTTCATATAAAAAATTGTAGTGTATGTCCACATTAAAAATAATGAGACATTACATGTTTCATAAATGTATGATAAAACAAAAATATTTTTGGTAATTAGAAGTAGTTATACAACCCCTGTTGTCACTCATTGGGGCGGATGTATGCCAAGCATACCACACTTTAACTGAAACTCTAAACTTAATTTCTCTTCGTCTTCCTGTTTCAGTCAGCCCGTGGTAACCTAAGTCTAAATGTTTTCCGGACTTGGCAGAAACTCTTCCGCGCCCGCGGAAAAGAGCGACCGCGCAGGTGCGCGCGCGCGCATGATTTACGCGGCGCGCGGTTATCGCCGCCGCTCTAATGGCGCCACTCACCTACGATATCGCTTTTCATTACACAAAAAAATATATAATAAGAACTTTTGTACAGTCGCCATTAGAAAATATCGGATCGAACGAAAAGATGACAAATATTTGACCAATAAGAACCGCTTTGATTGCCTTTTTAAAAGCTAAGGCCAAAACATATATAAATATTAATAGGTACAAATGAATCACGTGAAAATTCCTTGTTTCACGTGACTCATACATTATTTTGTCATAATATGCGTAATTAACGGTCGGACAGGTTGACAGACAGATAGACAAACAGACAGGTCTCATTACATTGATGTCCTGAAATAAACTCTATTTCGATTACTAAGGTAGGTAGTTTAGGGGCCAACAGGAACATGATGCAGAAATAATTGTGAATTACTTAATTGTAACCAGGAAAATTGAAAAAAATTACAGTTTTATATTATAGGCTTACGTTGTGTGATGGAAAAGGTATGGATGGTAAAATATTATATAGTTATGTGTAGTGCAGTGCCCTTACAGGGTTTGTGTTGGAACATCTTAGATATTAAGACCTTTTTGTACACACAAATGCATTGAATAAATGAATATGAATATGAATATGAATATGAAAGGTGAAATTGTTAGAGTTACGTTTTATTACAAAACTGTATAGGTATAATATGATCATGTTTATTTTAACAAAAATATAACCATATAAATCTCAAATGTTCATGATATTCGCTCAACAAATAAAAAAAAAACATAACACCAAATTAGAACTGGCAACAAAACGAATTAAAAATAAACACCGGTAAGTTTCACTATCCAATCATTTCCGTTCGCGTTCCAAACGATACGAATTCGAATTTGAAAATAGAACACCGCATAACGAATGACCGTGGAGCAACGGACATTTACCTACGTCTACTCGAATTAAAAAACAAAAAAAATGTAAACATCTAACCAGCGCATGATTTCAAAACAGAAATAATAACCTCGAAATATTACGGCTATTTTGATAACTAGGCAGTTCGTTGCTGGTTCTCCTTGTACACTTTATTTGTACGTGAAAATATAAGAGGCAATGTATGCTACGTACCTATGTTGTCATTTTGGTTGTAGTGTCATCTTTGTGGCAAAGGTAATTCTCGATTCAGCCCACGTATCCAACTCTTTTGACTTGTTACTCTGTTTGACAGTCCACGAAATTGGGTGAAAAGTAATTAATATGAGGACGTTACGTGAATTTTAAATTTTAAATAACGCTGAGGTATCGGCGGTATTATGTTTTATGACGGCTTCATAAATCGCCACGATATTTGCTAGAGGAAATTGCAATGTTTTTGGTTAATATATTTATTTTAATACATTTTGTCAGTTACGTGGTCATTACATGACGTAAACATAAAGCAAAGTTAGATTTTATTATTTTCTTTGTGGTTATTAAAATAAAGAAATTTCCGATGATTTACGTAGCAGAGCCTTTCCACGTATGTTAGATGTTTCAATTTATGAAAAGCTTTATATTTCTTAACTAATCCTATATTATACTTTAATATTTAAAGAAAACTATTGCGTGTTATTGTAAAATGTAAAAAACACAGACAAAAAAATATATAATTAATATTTTAATAAATAATAAAACTGTCACCAAATTATTATTAATTATGCACTAGCAAACTAGAAATATATACATACTATTCATGTACCTATGTTTAGGAAGCTATGAAAAAATGATCATATCCACTTGTATCGGGTGCACGTTCAATCACCTATATAAAGAATCACTGTTAAACCCGCGTACACCGCAAATCTTTATAAATAACTATTAACGTTTCCTCGCTCACTAAATCGCGGGATCGGATCAACGAACCTTAACCGCTTTATAGTATTATTTCGAAATAAATATTCATAGTTAAGTCTCGCGGAGTTTTTTAGCGAGCCATTACACCTACGCGCATCGATAGATCCCTAATCTTTTGGCATATTCTCAACTGATACACGGGATTTTTTATATGTTACGATATTTTATGTCGTGTCGTATCCAACATGAGAGTGAACGCCATGAACTTTATTATGCTATTCACAACTCCTGTCTATCTGTGTTCTACATTTACATTTTGCGTCAAGGCGAGCGGCACTGCGGGCATAGCATATTCATTATCAGCTAATAGATGTCTACTACAGGACGCAGGTCTTAAGAACTCCGCCATCACCAGTCCTGCGCCGCCATTATCCAGCGGACTCCAGCGGCCTTCAACAAGGTCAACATTCCACTTATTCAATAAAAACAATAAACGTAAGAAATCGTATTTGTAACATATCGTTATTGTTAATCCTCAACTTCGATTAAGGAAGAAAACGGGTTTTATTATGACTGTATGTAAAACATAGAAATATGTAAACATAAAAATCTACTTGTGAATTGATCAAGTAATGTGAACACTAAGTAGGTGAAAAACACTAGTGTCGTTTTCTGCAATCAAAAACGGCAGTTACGTTACGTATCGTATTGTGCCTTCTATGGTAAGTCTAGCTCTCGTAAAATGTAATTGTCAAAATTTTCACACTGTCCGAGGTTAACTGTTTCACTGTGTTGTGATCACTGTGTCAATTCATTACACCCGAGTTAAGTTAGTCCAGGTAGAAACATGAATGATCTATGCAATGTATACATTTGTTGCCACCCGGTATTTAGAACAAACAAGCAATCTACATACAACGGTACTAATCACGCATACTTAAGTTTCTGCCACGTTTTTAGACATGGAGCGACAGTAGAAAGTACTAGATATCGTAGCATGTCGATTAACTAACCAGATAAAGTTTATTGTGAGCAAGAAAATGTATGAATATACCAGAAGCGCTGCTAACATAACGAGATGGCAAGACATCTTTAGGTGGGCAATGGCAATCGCCAATCTTACTGACGACCGAGATAATTGTAACAAGAATGAATTAAAGAAGAAGATGTATTTAAGTGGAAGATGGAACAGACATAGTTCCATTAAAAAGTCGTATCGTGCCATCTAAAACAAGGTGAGCCCAGCTCAGTAGAATGTTGTCGCGTTGTCACAAGTTTTTCGCGCTGAGCGGCTCACCGTGTTGTGATCGCCGCGCGCCGATACATCACGTTCGAGATAAGTCAATCCGGACGATTTTGGCGCAAAAACAAGAATGCTCTATGCAATTTATAAACTTGTTGCTGTTGCTACTGGTGATTGGGGTTCAATTGTGTGCTTCATCGGTTTTCAGTTAGATTGGGCTGAGTAGATTATTTTGTTAAGGTCTAACCCATATGCAAAATAAAATGTAGGTAAACCCCTGGTAATCCCACAGTAACAACATAACGACTATTTTGAACGAAAATATTTCAATGTTCACTGTCAATACTAACACTTTTCAAAGTTATAACAACCTACTTACAAGATCTTTATTTCAGCATGGAAATGCACTGAATCGTTTGATTTCCTTTCATCTGCGCTTGCTAAATTGCTCCCCGAATAATAGATTTGAAAATTGGATCTCTTGTCTCTAGAACAATGAACAGGTATTTTCTTTGCAAGCATGTTTCGTCTAAGATGCCTTTAACTTCAGATAAGATAACGGTTTAAAGTTTCTCTATCCTTGCTTTTAAACATATGTCAGTGTATTTGTTTGTCAGTCTCTCTAGCAGAGCAATATGAAAAAATGGCCAAAAAGTTATGTACCTACCTACGCTGTTTTAACCAAATATTTGCAGTTAAAATACCCTTTCCACACAAGCAAAGCTACGGTGAATTTCTATTTATACATAAAAAGTTTAGATCTGAGAATAGCGTGGTTGTGAAGTCGAACAATACGGCGCGTTAATCGCGCGACAGGTGTGACGCGCCCGGAATAGAACCCGCGCCGACGATCGACTCCATTCTTTATTTCGACATCAAGGTATTTTTGAGAGGGCCGCGATTAGTTACGTTTTAACCGTATGCACAATTAGTTCTGTTATTTGTAAGCATGTATTTTCTCAACCCGCCGATTGTAGATTAAGATAAGATAATTATTTATTGAATAAGTTATTATTGAAGTTAACAAACATATTATTGTTTTATAGTAATAGTAACTATAGACATTCTACTTGACAAAATATGACGCGCTTGTGGAATAGTAAAGCACCTAAGAATGCTGAAGCAAATAATTAGGCACATATTAAATAAGAACTAAATACATTTGAGCCATAATTGGATATCTATAAAATGAATAAACGGATTGTTACAGATATATTACAACTTAAATAAAAGCTTGTACACAATTAGTATTATAAAAAAGTCAAAGATGTTCTAATAAAGACAACAAATTTTGTTTGTATATTTTAAATATCAGTTTTCCATTTGCTTGCTTATCTTATAATAAGACTCACCTTCTTGCAATAAGCGGGCATCGGGCAGAGGAAGCGGCATAGGGAGCATTTTCCAATAAGCTTCAGGGATGCTGCGGACACCGACGAAAGTTTTACTTATTGTAAAACGTCTAATATTCAAGCAAAAAATGTTATTAGCTACTTATTATTCATTTAATTTATCTGTTAAATTATTTGTTTGCTATCAGGAAATGAAAATCTGGAAAAGGTCTTAGTGACAGGATAGATTGAATGAAGAAGACCAAGAAGAAGGAGTCTCATGTGCTGGATTGATCCGATTTGAGACACAATGGGCACCAAGTTTCCCGACGTCATGCGGTATGCAGTAGATCGAAACAACTGAAGAGTGATCGTCCGATGAGTGATAATTAGAGGTCACGAGTGAGGAATGAGGACTACGACATAAGAAGAAGAAGAATGAGTGCCTTTTAACGCTACTTACACAGAGTACTTTATTTATACTGAAATTTACTAGGGTATTACTTTTAGGTTACTTACCAACATATTCGAGTCAAATATATTTCCCTATTTTTATGCGATAATTTTAGTATCAGCACGTCATACCTCTTTCATAGCATTTTTTTAGTTTAACTTCTTATGTCGTAAAAATCCAAATGTGCTTAGCAACGGGTAAACGTCATTTTATTAGATATGATGAATTTCATATTTTATAGGTTACATGAAAAATGTGTCAATCCCTAAAAGTCTAAATAGATGTCCTTTTGAACAGAAACGAATATTGTCGTTTAGCAGCGACGGAAATAAGGACAGTCTGTTCGTTTGGCATTATTAAAATATCCCGCCGCGATGTTTCTTTTGAATTAGTCCGTCTATTTGCGCCGGCTTTGAACAATGCTCGTAAATTGTCAATTTTGACCGCTTTTTGAGAATTGGTTTTGTTTAATAATGGCGTCATTTATAATTGCATGCATTATATTTATAAATATTAGCTCCGCCCCGCTTATCACACGGGGACACTAAATTTTTTGGTATAAAAAGTAGCCTATATTATGTTAATCCAGTGCGTCAGCTACCTTCATACCTTTTATCAAAATTGGTCCATACCAGCCGTTTGAGCGTGAAGAAGTAACAGACATAACACACAAACATACAAACTTTCAACTTTATAATATTAGTGTACCTAATTATATATTAAGCATCACCAAATACTTCAAAGCCATGTGTGATTTTGACGATGGTTGCTAGGGATGCTCATTTTGTATCTATGACGAAACTTGCGCTGTGGATATAATATTTGGAATTTGGATGCATGCATGAAAAATATAAAAAAATCGTTGTACTTACCATCAGTGACATCACAGATAACATTGATTGTTTTTAATTAATCATCAATCATTTTCATTACACCTATAATCATGAACTAGGAAATAAAGGACACTAAAAAGTTTTAATGAGTAAAACTTGTTTTGTACAGCTTTTTATGAGCCATTGTTAACTGTAAATGCTCAAAGCGCTATAATCATTATGCCAAAAGAGCTGTTCATAAGCCAGTCAAGGGTTATTTTCTAATAATACAAAACTTAGTTGACCGAGCGAGCGAAGTGTCTTCGTTTCAGCTTGGCCAAAAATTATTTCCTGTGTCTGAATTTCAAGATTTCCTCTAAGCTTTGTAAAACCAATAATATGTAAAATTTAAGGCTTAAAAGCAAAATAGTTTTTAAAGTGTGTGTAATATACAGTTATTATTTTTTTATCCGGATGTTTGTGTTTTTGCTTACAGGTCACATCTCCCGACCAATTCTCGGTTGGTGGGTTAAAAAAAAATACACATTCCAGGTTTTTTTTTGAGTTTAACAGGTCACACAGCCACTAATTGGACATAAAGTTATGAACTTGCAAATCCAATGAGCCAAGCTCTCTGTTGCCGCGTGTGTTTACCAAACAACATTAATGGCCGCTATGATGAATGGGTGATTGGCAGGCAAGATTACCTGTGTAGACGACGTTACACCTACAGAATAAAGACACTATACGGCTGTGAGAGACACATTGTCAGGTGTCAAATTGTCTATTAAATGAACCAGTCTGAGTCAATAGTGTCCCAAGAAAGAATCGGAAAATATAAAAAAAAAAAGCTACGTACCAACACGAAATTTGACATTGGACCAATAAAAATAGTTATGACAGAAATGTCTAGTGCCTATTTTTTTTTAGTTTTTTCTAAGCAGTACAATCTCCAATCATAACTACCTAGGTACCTACTCTGGAATGTAACTATCTACCTACAACGCACTAAGCCGACGCCTTGGTGGTCGCTGCATCAGTAATATGCAATTACCGTCTCACGCGTGTGCTAATTATTGGCACGCCCGGCGCCAACACCTAGCTACATAGCTACCGATACAGGTACTACACGATATGATCAAGTATGCATATAGTATGGTCTTAGTGTTCTATATCTATATGCAACAATAGGGATATTAGGTACAGAGCATTCGATAGCTACTACTAGCTTTTTACATCTACAAAAAAGGCTTTAGGTCCAGGCGAGTCTAAAGATAATATTTAAAATAAGCATTTAAATAGAAATCCTCGAGTATTATAAGATCTGCCTGTTGTTTACCTCTTTCTGATGATACGAGCATCAAATATAGATTACCTTTATCTTGACCATCACAGTGGAATGCAGTAATAGCAATAACAGTAAGAACATCATTACAGTACAGATCATAACAGTAAACCAGTAAGAAGAGTAGCAGTAAATAGCGGCGGAACGGCGTCGGCTCGAGTGCCCGTGTGGATGGTCACCTGGGAATCTATGGATTACGATTTTCAGGATCGTAATGTGACCATGATAAAGAAAATTTAGGAACAATCTCTTATATATGTTTCATTTTCGCGATTGTTGCGTATTCAAGGACATATGTCTGCTTAGCAAAGTCATTATGTAATAAATATTTTGTATTGAATTAATTTTAATATCTTGGATATTATCTAATTTTACTTGCAATACAAAAAGAAAATTTGTAAGTTCAGTAAACTGACATGACTGTTTCGGGAAAAACAAGTGGAAAAACAACAAACAACAACTTTCCCTTATCAGACACCATCATCGACAATCATCCGTCATTGTAGAAAAAAATATCATCTGAACTCCGCGCCATATACCCAAGTATAAGTTTGGATCTCATAATCATAAGTCTTCTTCTTCCTCGCTTCCTCATGACTGAGGGTCGTGACCATTTGAGGCCGTTATCTGTTGCACCAAAGCTCTCCACTCCACACGGTTTTCCGCCTTCCGGATTGACGCTGACAGGCTTCTTTCACGGCATCGGCATCGGTCCATCGGGTCGGTGATCTCCCACGGGCCCTTTTTCCTTCCACGTGGCCAACTACAATGAGCTTTTCCAAACTATCTGGCTCGCGTCTAGCCACGTGACCGAAATACTGCAGGATCCGCTGGAGGCAAATGGTCGATAATTAATAATCATAAGTATCATAACAGTAAGGCGCACTAAGAGGAGCTAGGTTAATATTTGAGTTTCTTTTGCTAGTGAATCCATTTAGCTTTGCAAACGACTGTTTATCAAAACAATGGTCGAATCAACATCACATGGTACTCGATTATTTATGCAATGTAATTTAGTTGAATCAGGACTAGCCTTGCCAAATTTTCTGCCGAAAAAAATAAAACGGAAACGCGGCAGACCTCGCCATTCGCTATCGATGGTGAGGCGACTAAGATATCTTCTTGAAAGATTAGCAAGACATAGCCTTGAGAGATCACTGCAAGAACAGAGGAGGGGTCCATCAGTGGGACATTACGGGCTCAATATAATAATTGAAGGAGGTAAAGCTTGGTCACCCTCGCTATTGGCACGTCCACTGGCGCGGCGCCAGGGTGCTATTTGCTTATAATTCGGAACCAATATGCCGGCACACGTGCGTGCCGCTATTTAGCGCATAAACGTTGTAATCGCGACGGTAATTCAACACAAATGCGTCCTAGCCCCCAGGGCAGAACAGAGGGTCCACTCTGAACGATTTCTAATTAGACATGTAAAAGAAAGATCGAAAGTATTTTAATATGCACTTTCTATTCAGACAAGCTTGACGTTTACTTGATGGAAAGCTCACTTTTAGCTACTTTCGACTAGGGGTGTAACAAATGTTGATTGTTAGACATTCGCGAGCGCGTATGCGGATGTGAATATTTGACTCTAACATTCGCGAATGCGAATGTGAATGCGAATATTGCCCATTTTGTCAGTAAAAAAATCTAATGGAACATAGAGCAAAGAAACTAAATTGAAAATGTTAGCTTCTTGGGAAATTCATGTAATTTGCTTAAAACGGTGCATGTCAGAGGACTCGGGGGTTAAAGTAATCACTTTAACCCCCGTAATCACTAACTACCACGTGGGTCCCACCAAATAGAGTGCGGCGTCCCCGCAGATCTCGACTGAGATGTCGAGAGGACCCGAATGTCTTCCATAAGAATTAGCCAAAGACCGGGACTCGTGGAAAAATTTGAGGGAGGCCCTTGCCCAACATTAAATAAAATAAATAACGTAGCCAATAAAATTAAATAACGTAGGTAGTATATGTGGGCATATTTAAACCCATACAAATATGACACGTTTAGCAGTCTTTATCTTTTGTTTATTCATTTAAGAGGCCGAAAATTTATGAAAAATATTCGCATAATATTCGCAGATATTCTTGCGAATACGAATGCGAATATTCAAAAACTTGCGAATATTCGCGAATGCGAATATTCGTTACACCCCACTTTCGACAGTAGGTACTATTACGACAGGTCCTATGTTTGTATCTCAACGCCCAAAACAAAACAAATCCTGCCAAGTTGTTTTCGTTCATATTCACAACTTACATATATGTAGTTATAAAATATTTCCTTATTTCGGAACGAATCTTAAACTAATTTAAGCGAAACAGTGGATTTTCTGTACCAATTTATTTCATGATCTAACAGTGTTAAAGTGTCCTAGACCAATTGACATTTGATTATTGCATTGTACGGGGAAACGCGAAACTATGTAAATAAGCACGAATTTAGTCGTTTAAACGACATAAAAGCATCTGAATTACAAGGCAACAAAGTTGAGAATACGTGTAAAATTGACGCAAAATATTTGAATGACGATTAGTACCCTGTTTGCGACGAATCGATGATATCAATTTGCTTGCTACACGTTCCTCGGCGTATCGACAACCTGAATTCATAATGGTAAATATGGGTAATGGTATGGGTAAGTAGGAAGTAATTATTTGGACGTGCCAAATCAGAGTGGCTAGTGTAGTTTTGAATGAGAATTATGGCTTGAATTGGCAGCGTGTGACGTGATGACAAGTCCAAATAGCCGTGACGACTAGGTGCCGACGAGAAGTCTCAGTGTTCCAAAATTGTTACCTAATGAGGTACTTCTTGAAAATATGATTGGAAACAAGTTCTAAGGCCACGTTTTCACTAAAAACAAGCTACAAAGCGAAGTGTGCGGAAAAAACGAATAGGATTACTTAGCATCTTGTCATGTCACTGGTTTCAGATCGTTGAATTAACACGAAAGCTACACTTTGCGCTTCAAGGCTCGGGACCGTGTATAGGTTTCTTTTAGCATGCAAGTACTTCCTTAGTTTTCAAAGAAGGAAATTCACTTGCATAAATTAATCATTTGTAACACCAGTCAATGATCTTGGAGTAATCCAGCATGTCAATCAATGTTACCTTGCACCAACAAGCCACGGATCAATCCCGTGAGCAAACAAAGTGCCGTTTACGACGTGGCCGCACTCGTGTTCGTGTTGCAATTCGGTTTTACGATCGCTGGACTGCTCGTACCGGTAATATGTATCGGTATCGCTATGCAATTAGGAAGTGCAAACTCTGACATCGTAGCCGAAAAACATGAAATATAACGGAAATTGTTTCACATGATATGACAGGTACATTCCTTCGATTACAACGAGTGAATACGACCGTGAATGAAAAGCTGAAAGTCAATGTTAAGTATTAAGAATGACGTTGAGTGTTGCAAGACCGAGTTCACTGGTGAGAGATTCCGCCATTTCTGAAGAAGTTTCTCATCCACTAGCCTTTGCCCGTGGCTACGGTTGTTTTAAAATATATACAATACACTACTGGAACCACGTTTTTATAGGAATAAAAAAAATTGGGCAAGTGCGAGTCCGACTCGCGCATGAAGGGTTCCGTACCTATATATACACGATGATTTTTAATCGGTGATCAGGTACAAACTTTTCTAACTCAGTAATTGATGGCGGTCACGTTGAAGTCGTAATTACATGAAAACAAACTTTTTTTTTTTTACGATAATTTTTATTTTAAAACCAATTTTGTCTTAAATTCCTTGTCACCGAACTAATCTGTATCGGTGTGCTTACAACCTCTTTAATAATTTAATGGGAATATCAATTTATGAGTAATAACTTGTCAGTGTCATTGTCATTACATAAACAAAGTCGTAGAAATTTTCGTAAAATTTCCCGCCAAAGCGATGACACTTTGACGTAGGTATCTTACTTCAATAATTTATGTAGGATGACCATGTATGTAGTGGTTATTAGTTTTAATTATGTTTTAACTTTTAATTAATTTAACAGTGAGGTAATTGCGCGGGACCTCGCGTACTAAGTTTAATTTTAGCTAAATATTAATATTTTTCTACTCCTGATCACCGATTAAAAATCATCGTGTAGGTATATACATAATCTATAACAAGTTTGTTGTATGGGAGCCCCCCTTAAATATTTATTTCGTTTGCATTTTAGTATTTGTTGTTATAGCGGCAATAGAAATACATCATTTGTGAAAATTTCAACTGTCTAGCTATCACCGTTCTTGAGATACAGCCTGGTGACAGACGGACGGACGGACGGACGGACGGACAGCGAAGTCTCAGTAATAGGGTCCCGTTTTTACCCTTTGGGTACGGAACCCTAACTAGCCTATCTGTAACGTTACGATATAAACTATATCTGTCCCAAATTTGATGCAAATTCATCTATGTAAATGTTTTGGTGTGAAGAATTAAGAAGCACACACAAACTTTTATATTTAACTAGCTGCACCCCGCGATGTTACCCGTTCATACCACGGGGATACTAGAGGGTGTCAGCTATCTTCGAACCAAAATTTATCAAAAATGGCTGAGCGTGGAGAAGTAACAAACATAAGAACACATAAACACACTCACAAACTTTCGCCTTTATAACATTTGTGTGATATTTAGTGGAATGTGGGGCACGAAAGTAATCAGAGATGATTCGCAAATATATCATTACAAGCAGAGTCGAGTGCTTAAAACGTTTGTCATAAGTCTAATCTTTCAATGCAATCGTCTTACTTATTTTCAGACTTTACCACAATAGCTGCCAGTAACCAAACGACGTAAGTCTAATGGAGCTGGTATGAAATTCGGATGTTTAGTTTCACCGCAACAGCTGCGCACAACGCGTTCGTTGTTGAGGAGCGAGTGCGTATGGTTAATCGATAATCGTCAAATTTTAATACCATGCGATCGATACTTAGACCACCCACGCATGAGCGACTGACAGAAATAATTCAAACTACATGTTTTTCAAAATATCAAAAGAACTTTCACAGGTGTAGAGGAAGAAACAGAGCAGAAATTACGTATAGAGGCGAGTATCTATGAAGTCAGAGTTTGATAGTCTGTGGTTCTGGAAATACTCTCCATCCATTCACAAAAAGGTAAACGGAAATATCTACAAATAATATCCTCTGAAACTGGATATAAAGTTCATGGACTCAGTCCATCGCGGGAATAACCAACAACTTTGAATATTACTATATTATTGTCTTTTGATGCTTGCGCGTCAAATTGAGTCACTCTAACTATGTTATGGGCCTGCCGAGTGTGGCCTACATTTCTCACACTACAACCATTGTCCCACCGTGAAGACAATCTTGAAGCGCGAAGAACCATCAATAACACATTGCACAACTGTCAATATTCCGAAATAAACCCACTTCATTAACAACACTGGCTTCATTCACGGATCCATTCACAAACGGCGTTTCCAGGGAATTGACATTTTATCTCCGTGGGCGGGAGCTGTAAATTATAGGTACTAGTATTCACAGGTCTGACAGATGTAGGGTGGATGGGTTTATGTAACAGTCGCCAGTGTGGAATAAATATAAGCAAAATTGAAGTTAACTATCCAGAATCTGTGTCGATAATTGAATACTTACGTAGAAAATTAAATTCACAGTACAGTTGGATCGCTTCATTTTATAACTAAAGGGATCAAGAATTTTCTTGAGACACATTCTTATAATACCCTTCGTTTAGTTTGCGTTACTACAAAATGTTACTTCCCTTTATAATAAGTTGTGTCTCTAGTCTTCGTGAGGTATCATGTCGTGTGTTTTAATAATATTGAAAACAACGGAAGTTTTACTCACGTTTATGTATCACGAACGGCTTGATATCTTAAAAACTCATATGGATCATCAATGCGGATCAGGTTCCTCACTTCACCCACGTAAGCGTCAGTTAAACACATTGAGTAATTTTCACAATAGTTGTATTATTATAATTAACGTTTAACGTTTAACACTACTGTGGAGGGGGTAGGAAAGCACTGTTGCGTTAAACGTTCAACCCAACAATCCCACGGACAATGCGACGGATTTAAAGTTATGTCAAGGTACGTCTCTTGTGAATATCAATTGATTGTTAGGTTTTCTCTTTTGAAATTACTATTTCTACCCCTTCCTATTTTCATTTCCATATTACGAAGTTTCACTTCTTCCGCGCGGAGGGCCTCCACGCACTATTTTTTTATTTATTATTATTTACTAATTTGCCAATAAACATTACAAATAATCAAAGCCCTGCGAAACTATTATGACAGTTTTTCTGCAGGAAAACTTTTGAATTTATTTATCAACTTTTAAAGCAAAACATCAGCCGACACTTCATCTATCGGTATTTACATCGTCCAGACTGAAAACCATAAAAAACGAGAAAACCACGTCAGCTCTTCGTAATGAATGTGTCGGTGCGTCCCTGGAAGCGAGCGCGGTTCCTGAACGCCCCTTGCAGATTTATGCGCTGCGCGGGCGCCGGTGACCTTGAAACTTAACGGGAAATCTCTACTTTGTATACATAACTACCTATTTAATATTATGATTTCAGTGACGTCATCAAATTTGAAGTGTCGCTAGTTATGTCTTCCGTATTTTGTTACATGAACGTTATGTATTCTTCCGTCATTTTTTTTCATTATTTATTTATTACATCTATGTATGGTCACTGCTATAAGATCAAATAATATCATCTCCAAACATGACTACCATTATCCTCATAGCCGAGAGCCGTTCATTGCTAAACAAAGGCTTCAAGATACCCCTTTACTAAATGCCACAAAACGAACTAAAGATGCCCCAGTTAAGAATTCAGGACAGCAATGTAAAACTCGGTGACAACCTCGTTAGGTTCCAGTAAGTATAATAAAACATACATGTCGCGCATGCCTGTCCGTCTGTCACACCTTGCATGATTCAGACTTGTCTCTTTGTTCCCTCCTTTGTGATTATTTCGATCTCAGGTACGTATGTTTGTATGTGCATGTCCCCTCGCAACGACTGAATCACCGTATATTTTTGAATTCGCCCGGTTAGGTGTTCTTTGTACAGATTTTAGCGTTTCATTTGACGCGGATAAAAAGTTTGGAAGAGAAAAAACTGAACAAGCGTGACGACTGATGTTGCAAATATTATTTGATTGAGGAAAGATGAGATCATCAATTATATTTTATTAATGGATTAAAAAAATCTCTTTTATAAAGAAAGTTCTTAGAGAAAGTGACAAAAAAAACTGACTTTTAGGTTTCAGGACTTTCAGCTACAGTTTAAAAAAGATGCACACAGTTTTAAGACTGTGTATTTAACACAGTTCAAAAGTTAAAATTGAAAACGTAGTAGAATGGTCGAATACCATAACAATAACCCTGCGCGGTTCTGCACGTTCTTTACTCCAACTTATTGCTTCTTGCTTCCATTCTGTGCTTAGTATGCCTGAGTGCCGTGCTATTGTCTAAATCACTAAAACCACGAGTACTTTCATTAACCTACATTATTTTATAGTCTTCCTTTAGTCCTTCCTCGTTCTTCCTCTAGTTTCCTTTAGTCTTGAGTTTAAGTATCCCACTGCTTCATAAAGCTATCCTTCTAATGATCAGCTGTGGAAGTCAGCCATATATTAGTCGTCAAATTTTCACCATTCATTCGGCAGGTGTATCCAGCCCAGTATTTCAGTTTAAATACCAATGCATTTCAGTCTTTACTGCCAATGCTGGAAATAATTTATTTGCCATATAAATATCCTTACTGAAACCTGTAGATGTCTTGTGATGCCCGCCAGGCGCCCTCGTAACTTCGCGTACCTTGCGCCCGCGGTTATTTTCAGCAGGACAAAGTGCTGGATTCATTTTTTTGTGCGCAGGAGTTATTTATTGAGACAGACCGTTTTGTTGCCTACCTGAGTAATGGAACAGGGGAATTAAACGCTCTTTGTAGTTGATGTGATATAATTAACGGACTTTATGAGCAGCGGGGCTGGTATGAAGTATTTATGTACTTAGTATGTAAATGTTATATTGATACAAAAGTTAAATCAATACTCGGAAGTCCAAGTGAGGTAAAAAATTATGACCTCTAACTTCACACACACGTGCATAATATGTTGGCTTCATAATAGTTAACCTTTGTTTCAATATATGTAAATAAAAAGTGGTATTACCACAATAAATAGATTCTGATTATGTCCAATATATAAATGATGTTCAAATAACCGTCAAAGTATATTTTTAAATAACCAAACAATATTTTTTCTAGATATACGTAATTGACTGGCTTATCAATTCAATCAATAATCTTCTGGACATGAAGAATTTTTAGATCGAGATACATGTATGTTTCAGATTATATTGTAAATACTTCCGCACTTCTGATACAGTAATTAAAAGTAAGAAAATCAAAAAACAGTTTACTTCAAGGCGATAAAACTGTGTAAAAAAAAGTAACGAAGAATGAAAGAGAACCGCAGGACAATATCATGACATTCATGACACTGCATTTTGAAGAACAAAGATATAGGTGCATTTTGCAAGAAAGAACGTGTAAAAGCTAGTTTTAAATTTTCATTATCTTTGGATGTGCGTATATTTTCCCTGTAATGACATTATTTTATTTGCAAATGCAGTTAATGACAATTTTGTGAAAATATGAATAAAAAATTAGAACCGGATGCAGGTAATCGGATGCTAACGTTGTGAATTGAAAGTTAATACAAATAGTGTTGACATTTGGCTGTGACTTCAGCAAATGTCCACCTGTCATTATGTATGTCACGCCCATTCACTCATACAACAACCGTCGCTAGAATATATCACCAACTCCACTTTCCATTGCTTGTTTCTCATCACCCAAAATAATGCAACTTCCTTTGAAAGCAGTAGTGGATTGGTTCCGCAGGCTAGTGATGGTTGTTTATAGGATTTATTGGTTTGCAAAGTATTATTGTTGCATTAGTGTAAGGTGTAAGTTTTCGCACGTCTGTCCGTATGACGGGACGATGATTTTAGTTCCGGGGCCGCCACGGTCAATTTATTTCAGAACCTGTAAATTGAGATCGCGATTGGTTTTCGGAGATTGATTAGCGGTGCGGAAAGGTCTCTTGTCATCGAAACTGTTCATGTTGACCCAAATGTCTAATATAAATCTGGCGTAGATGGAAATGTTAAAAATATATTTATAAATAGACGAGCTATGGAGAGGTTAAGGAGGTTAAAGCTGCAAACATGCGGTAAACATAACACATGATAAATACCTGAAATTAAAATTAAACCAACGATTTTCTAAAGGGTTAATAGCTCTGGTTACCCCTGGACACCTTGAGTAGCCATGATTTACTGTGAATAACATTTTCCAATGACATAACATTTGCCGACGACATTGTCCTGTTCTCAACATCAGCTACGGAACTCGGTGTCATGCTACAAGACCTAAGCAGAGCAAGCCTTGAGGTTGGACTAATGATGAACATGTCAAAGACTAAACTCATGACCAACAGCTCCCAGAGAAGAGTAGAACTGGATGGTGGAAGAATCGAATATGTCCATGAGTACATTTACCTGGGCCAAATAGTCTCCTTCCAGGCTCGATAAGACGTACCGAGAATGCCTGGAGGAGCTATTGGTCTATGAAGGATCATATGAAGGGAAACCTCCCAATATCGTTAAAACGGAAACTCATGGACATGTGCATTCTTCCAATCCTGACCTACGGAGCACAGACTTGGTCTTTGACAAAAGTTCAGAAGTCCACCCTCAAGGTTTGTCAAAGAGCCATGGAACGCAGTATTCTGGGCGTAAAATTAACTGACAGAATCAAGAACACAGTACTGCGTTCCAAAACGCTGGTAGCTGATGTAGCCCAAGCGGCCGCAAAGCTTAAATGGGACTGGGCCGGACACGTATCTTGCATGCCGGACGACCTGTGGGCTAAAGTTACCACCGAGTGGGTCCCACAAAACAGCATCCGGCGTCGTGGTAGACCTCGAAGGAGATGGCGAGACGAACTTGACGCCTTTCACCGAGACTGGTGGGAGATTGCTCGGGACAGGGACGCATGGAAGAATGAGAGGGAGGCCTTTGCCCAGCAGTGGGACAATATAGGCTCTTAATAATAATAATAACATTTTCCAATAAGTAAAAAATAAGCTTCATTGCCAGTTAATGTTTTGATAAGAAAGTCGTCATTAAACATTATTGAAAGGTAAACTTCTTACCAGACACGAGTCTCCATCCACCACGACAGGACGATCGACATCCGCCCACCTCATCGAGATCAAAGTCACCGGTAACGGCGGTTGTCGGGTTATTTAGTTATTTTTAGTGCACAGGTAACAAGAATGCTCCTTTGAAACGCAACACTTCCGCTCGTAACCGACGTGGCAGCCACAGATCAGAGGGTTAAAGGATTATACGTTTGTGCCTACAAAAGTCGTCACTCTAAGAGAGACGAAAGATGATAGCGTATGGAGTCTTCCATGCCTTCAATAAATCCAACTTCTAATACCTACTCATAAACTCTCGGTTCATGATGCATTGGTGTAAACTGTAATGTTATAACTACCGTGAGTCTCAGAACTATTAAAATGCCTACAATCTCCTGATAATGAATCGCGTACCCATTCGAAACAATAATTATGCGATATTTGACTTCTACGTGAGTGAGTGACGTGAGTGAACCCGTTTTTTAGGTATGTCAAATAGTTTTGTTTAAGCGAACAAGTCAGTCAGCAGTTCTGTACAAAGGACGCGAAGGTGTCGAGCACATAAGGGAGAACCGACAGAGAAGCCCATAGAAATTACTCAAAAGCGCATACTGGCCAAATTCCTAAAGTCGTTCAGGTTTGCACAGAAAACTTATTAAAAATCTCTAGCCGGACCTTTCAGTTCACATTATTCCATCTTCTACCGTTCTAGCAATCTACTAACGCAAATAGCCGAGGCACAATTTTATTTCTTTCTTTTTATCTAGTAAATGATTGTAGCAATGACCGGTCTGCGCTAGATTCTCTATATCGAACCAAAAATACCTCATGTTACACCGATATTTTATACATTTTACACTGATGGCAGAGTTCTTTGCGTCCGCACTCGCCCCGATCAATAACTGGTGACACTTACGACTCATCCCGCCGGTTTATAGTGAGTTTAATAAATAGGCACCTAAAGGGTATTTACTGATGCGAATAAATAACAATTGAGAAGACTTTTATGTTGCGATGTTTGTTCTTTTTGCTTGTTATTGAGGTGCGCTGGATTTAAACCGTTTTTTATTGCTATTTGTGTTTAAGATAAAGATTTTTTTTTTATAATTTCTTATGGTTCTTTTTAAGCAAATTTGAAGATTGGTTTATAAAATATAAGACACTACGTATAGAAAAATTTATAATAAACTAAAAATCACCAGTCTACCTTATGGGAGCCTAACCGAGTATCCATAGTCTTCTGTGCGTGATGGTCTATACAGAAAATATATTTAGAAACTCTAAAGTTTCTCTTCGAGAAGAAATTAGGAATGAACCAAAGTAATCGACATAGCTCACCTTTTCCGATGCTCAAATAAAATCCACAGTCAATAAACATCAACGGCAGCTCCATCCAATCGCAAGCTACTTATCCAATAAAGCGGCTTTACGGCCCGACTGACAGACGGACATACACGTAATCGTAAATTGTTTTACTGTCCCGCCGCAGTTTCCGCGTCGATGTTCGCGGAGCTCCTTAAACTACCGGCGATAAATTCGCCATGACGGCCCGCCCACCCAGGTTACGAGGATGCTAGTTATGTCTGTTTTAGCCCTGCAAGATGCGTAGACAACAACCCGACACTAGAGCATCTTTCGTGAACTATATATATTCGTTTGCCGGATCATACCGCTACCGCATCGGACTACACAGCATCAGCACTGTCATAAAGGCTCTCTTACCTAGGTTATGAGGATGCTAGTTATGTCTGTTTTAGCCCTGCAAGATGCGTAGACCACAATCCGACACTAGAGTATCTTACGTGAACTATATACTGGTTTGCCGGACCATACCGTTACCGCATCGGACTACACAGGATCAGCACTGTATAAATTTGTCATGACGGCGTGCCCACCCAGGTTACGAGGATGCTAGTTCTAGCCCAGCAATATGCGTAGACAACAACCCGACACTAGAGCATCTTACGTGAACAATATACTCGTCTGCCGGATTATGCCGTTATCCTATCGGACTCCACACCACTGTATAAAGGTCATGACGGCCCGCCTACCCAGGTTACGAATATGCTAGTTATGTCTGTTTTAGCCCTGCAAGATGCGTAGACAACAACCCGACACTAGAGTATCTTACTCCGTTATCAAATCAGACTACACAGCACTGTACAGGTTTTTCATGACGTCCTGCCCGTCCAGGTTATGAGGATGCTAGTTCCCAAGAAGCAGTAGCACACAAATTGCATAAGCCCTACAGCCCTTATACGTCTTACATTTGCTGTATAATAGCTGTATAAGCGCTTATGCAGTCTGTATGCTACTTGGGCTATGTCTGGTTTAGCCACGTAAGATGCGTATAGACGGCCAGCGGGCTAAGCGCACCTACCATATCGAAATACAAAAAAGTACAGATCATTATACTACTAACGCCATCTTGCTTTTGCCATTTTAATAGTTGCATGGTTGTATGGCATTAGTAGTATCATCTGTACATTCCGATAAGGTAGATGCGCGTTTGGCGCGCTCGCGTACCTATCCCAACTGGATTATGCGATGTTCATGCCATTATTGTTTCTACCTAGTCGCGATTCTACACAATATGAATTCCACACAGCTGAAGTTTACCACATGCGTTATTCTTCACCGTCATTATTTCTACACAATCTTGACTCTACCTAGTAGTGATTCTACACAATATTAATTCCACACAGCTGAAGTTTACCACATGCGTTATTCTTCACAGTCATTATTTCTACACAATCTTGACTCTACCTAGTAGTGATTCTACACAATATTAATTCCACACAGCTGAAGTTTATCGCATGCGTTATTCTTCACACAATTATTTATATTTCTATACAATTGAAATTATCCATTACTGTTTACATTCGCTGGGTGAGAAGTATTAGGTGGGGGCAATGGGCAACCCTCTAGTGGCATAACAACTAAAATATTATTGTCATAATATCGATTGTCATAACACTTTACGCATGAAGTTGCTGCGCGTATTTTTTTTTGCCATAAATTGTACGATGTCATAGTTGTTCGCTGTCATAATTTCACCACGTCATAATTGTTTCAGCCATAATGTCGTATGTCATACATTCATTTAGTCATAAGTATTTAGGTATTCATATTACTAATTTTATGAACAGGCAGACCTTCTGGACTGGTGGGTATTCTTTTTATAGAAAATGTATATATATATTTTTTTTTTTATTTAGCTTTAAGCCATTGTACGTACCTATAATTATCCTTTTTTTATTTATCTATAGTTTTTAGTATTGTAATATATATTTTGTGTGTTCATTCCAAAATAAACTATTGAGTATCACATTTTATAAACTAGCTGTACCCGCGGCTCCGCACGTGTGACAATCGGTCTGTGTCAGTTTTGCTTTATCACAGTTTCTTGATACCCTGCAGACAGGACTTTCCGTGTAGCACATGTTTGAAAAAAGTTTGCACCTCATTCCTAAGTAGCGTCATAAGATTCAGATGCAAACTTAACTGGCTCTTGTGTAGTGGCTGGCGAACCCCTTTTTATTGGTAAATTGTTTAGGTATAGCCTATAATATATATTTTTCGACAGATTAATGAAGTTTTCATCAAAATCCGTTCAGCCGACACTCCGATAAACAGACAAACATATCTGTTTGTCTGTTTATCTGCCTGACGTACAAAAATCCTAAAAACGGTTGGAACGTGTTCTGTTATCTATTATTTAGCAGGTATCCCCCACCAACTTATTTTCGAATATCTTCCATGTACAGACTTTCGACCCTCTTCAACTTTATTATATGTAGGTACTCGTATATAGATGCAAATTTTAGCCTATTAAAAATAACTATAATTATCAATATTGTGACTTAATAAGTGTATGACATTTACAATTATTACTAAAAATAATTATAACTATCAATATTATGACTAAATGAATGTATGACATACGACATTATGGCTGAAACAATTATGATGTGGTGAAATTATGACAGCGAACAACTATGACATCGTACAATTTATGGCAAAAAAAAATACGCGCAGCAACTTCATGCGTAAAGTGTTATGACAATCGATATTATGACAATAATATTTTAGTTGTTATGCCACTAGAGGGTTGCCCATTGCCCCCACCTAATACTTCTCACCCAGCGAATGTAAACAGTAATGGATAATTTCAATTGTATAGAAATATAAATAATTGTGTGAAGAATAACGCATGCGATAAACTTCAGCTGTGTGGAATTAATATTGTGTAGAATCACTACTAGGTAGAGTCAAGATTGTGTAGAAATAATGACTGTGAAGATTAACGCATGTGGCAAACTTCAGCTGTGTGGAATTAATATTGTGTAGAATCACTACTAGGTAGGGTCAAGATTGTGTAGAAATAATGACTGTGAAGAATAACGCATGTGGTAAATTTCAGCTGTGTGGAATTCATATTGTGTAGAATCGCGACTAGGTAGAAACAATAATGGCATGAACATCGCATAATCCTCCCAACTGCCCTTAAGCTTTATGTGAATCATATCATGCAATTTTTTTTTAATAGTCCTGTGTCCACAGATAAATGTACATCAACTTTCGGCTTAGCAATATCTCAACTTTATCGAGGCCAAATGTGCAGTCAAAACACAGTATATGCGTATCTGTCTAAACGAGACTGGAAATGTCAAAATGGTTAGTTTGAGTACATCTCACATCGCCTCAGCCATCGCTAAAGTAGTACGCCCTGGTGATATCTCTCGGGCACTCACCGTTAGAAACGTTGAATTCAGATCATGACCTCGCGTAGGAAAGTTTATCATCAAATAACAGAAGATATGGTTATTAGCATTAACTGAGCGTGCAGTTCTTTGTGAGAAGTCGATGTTTTTTGTGGCGGCCAGGCACATTATATAGGTTACGTTATAATTATTTATATCTTGACAGTTAATACGCTCATTAGTGTCCTGAGGCGTGCAGTAGACTGAACGTAATGGAACGTTGGACAATTTTATGAAGTGTGAAATACGTTATTTATGTTTTATACACGAAATGTGACAGACATCTTGCCAATCGCGTGTTCTTCGCCATTAGGAAATCTGAGTTTGGTTGATGACTAGTTTTCGTAACCCACTTAACCAAGGAGGGTTCACCAGGCGCTGAAAGCCGGGTTAACAGTGTGTGTCGCTACAATAGGCTATGAATGTCAGATTTTGTCTGAAAAAAGGAATGTGGAACCGAACACCCAGGTGTAAGGTAAAGTGGAGTAGGACTATCACTGGGGGAAGACTGCCACAGTCCAATTAACTAACTAACTGTTAGTCTTACCCCTTAGACAATAAACTATGTTAGCCTTATCGTATCCCACTTTATCTTATTTATGTCGCAGACTGTTTAGGTTATCTCCTTATATTAAGGAAGAAGGAAGGAAGGAGGCCTTAAATCCGTACCTGCCCCACTATTAGGCGGCTAAATAAGAAGCTAATCTAAATGCCATTAAACCAGGAGCGAGGCAGCTCATTACTCTCTCCCGGGGACGCTGGAATTTGCCGCTGTCGTTTCTATTACCTTCCCAGGTAGCAAACATGCATAAGATCTTATACAGTCGTTATAACTCTAATTTAAGCTGTATAAAAGCTGTATAAATGCTTATACAGCCTGTGTGCTCCTTGGGTTGTACCTTATAAGATGGAATAACATACTTCGCTGTAAATCCGGAGGCCAATAGTGACGCCAGAAACCTTGGAACTGATGTATGGCGCCGTAATAAATGTATGAATGAGGTGCAAAGTTAACGCATCCGATCACGATTGTTGTACCTATGGGACCCCCATTTAAATAGTTATTATATTCTATGTTAAGTATTTTTTTTGTTATAGCGGCAACCTAAAATACATCATCTGTGAAAATTTAAAGTGTCTAGCTATCACGGTTCATGACATACAGCCTGGTGACAGGCAGACAGACGGACGGAAAGTCTTAGTAATAGGGTCCCGTTTTTACCTCTTGGCTGCGGAACCTTAAAATCATCTAGTACCCCTATGGGTACAAGCTTTGCTTACTTTGGGATTAGCTCAATATGCGTCAGATTCTCCGGATTTGACGAAAATTGATTTGTCACAGATTACACATCTCTCGGCTCTACCCCAGCTACCTGCAAGATATAAACAAAAGCTTATCTTAGCGCTATATCTCTTTCCTTCGTTCCCAACCTTTGCAACGGGAAATTAGAAAAACAAACAGTAGGTATGTTATATCACCGAAGCGGTGAGACCAAGGCCTCACCCCAATCAGCCGGTGTGTCGGCACCAGGAGCGGCCACTTCCGGCAGATAAGTGGCCCCTGTGCCATTGCTCCAATTTCCGGTTTAACATTTCATAGATGCTGATAATTCGGTGAAAAACTATGGCTTTTCCTTGATGCCCTTTTTCAGCGAATAAAACAAAGGGCTTTAAAGACTGATTTCACGATGATTCCAAGTGTATCCGTTCCGTGTACGGAATAAGTAAACCTAATTCAAGATTTAAAAACCCCGACCCATCAGAACATAGCTAAATTAGCTAAGAACCACGGAGACAGACATAGGGTTCGATTAAAAAGAACGCATCACTATCCGTTTCCGCATCACTATGCGTTCTTTTTAATCGAAACCTATGTATTTTTTGGCGGGGGAAGTAATTGATTTTTACACCTATTTAGAAAACATTTATAATTTCAATAGCTGTGCGTTGTTTGAAAATATTTTTCATAATATAAATCTAGTGCTTTTAAGGCAAGACTGGATGTACTTCATCTTGACTCTACTTTTGATCTTTGAGACAAGACTTTAATCTAAAGATAATAATAATAAAAAAACACACTTTCACATGTGTATCATCTAGTATGAAAGAATATTGGTGGTGGGCTAAAGCAAGACAGCAATATTATGTTTATCTCTGCCAGTGCCAGGATTCGAACTCAGACCTACCTTCATAGATGGCGACCACCTAAGCTAAATGCACCATCAAATGATTCTTATGATAATCCTCGCAAGAGTGATTAGTAAAGTATCATTTTGATCAATATTTTATGAGTCGGGTAAGATCAAAAGCGGCCGCGCGCGCGCAGCACTAGTTTATGAATACCGTTTGAAGTGACCGGATATTGTGACAAAACGGATTCCTGTACCTATAAATATTTACATGACGTTTGGATCATTACATCTGAATTAATAGCGGATTTATGGAATATGTAGGTATTATAATAATTACAGCGAGCTAACTGAGTTAGGAATAACCAGCAGTGATTTTATCTTTCAGTGCAGGTAGTTAAATAAAGTAATGATAATTTTATTATAGTAACCACCTTCCGACTCCAATATTATTAATATTTAATTGTCATTCTATAATCATATATTATTTATATACAAACTTCTAGCCTAATTGCGAACCAAACAATAAATTAATTTTAACATGCAAGATTTTGTCACTTCAAGAGGTAAAATATCAAATTAGGGCTTTTCTATCAAAAAATGTAAATAGGTATTTTAAGAGTCTATCTTTAGAAAATTGTAGGAAAATATCACACAAAAAATGGAAAGGTATATTATTATTATTTTTTATATACATTTTTTTTACGAAGTTTTAAATTTGTATTGCCACTTTTGGAAACCTGATTCACCCCTACAGTTACAATATTTTGAACTGAATACTGGTATGATATGATATGTATACTGTTCCATAATAATAATCCGGCAACCGATTCGGGGTAGTCTTAATAAAAGTAGACAGAGTCTAGACTAAAAAAATAGGTCGTCGACGCACCTGTCAGCGCTCATGTCAGTACCGCGAACGCGGGTCGATCTTTGATGTCGTTCAGGAATGCCGCGCCGATCTGCTCTGAAGTATCGGACAGGTGGACAGCTTGAGATTTATTTCAATCCTTGAACATTCTTGACCGTGAGATCGACAGTCGTTAATCATCTCTTCTGCCGTACCAGACGAGTGAGCTGACACTTTAGTAACAACGTCGTCGTCTGGTCCTCCCCGAAGATCCACGATGGACAGTCTTGTGTTACCCACCACCATTACAATGCCCTGATTAATCCGAGATATTGCTAGGGATATCTATCTAGTCAAATTGGGGCCTAGCCAGGTATGGCCTGTAATATTTTATTTTTGACTCATACCAATGGGTCGGGTATAGGTATCTATTCATCTCAATGAGCTACATCAAATCTAAGTAATACATAGTTATTTTTTGAAATATGTCACTAGTTAAAAACGAGGATTTTAGTCCGTTGTTGTCTCTTCCTCGTCCTTGGGTCGTATATTCTTCAGAGTTGGTCGTGGTCTCCCTTTTGCATCACTTTCTCTCGTACGAACCTTCCTCCATATGTTTCTGTTTACTACGATGGTGTTAATAATGTTGCGATTGCATCTAAAAATAACCTACATTAAAAATTTAAAACAGCCTGACACAAGTTAATGGTTATCGTGAGACGCTCCTTCAACGAGTGACATAGAAAATGCTGCTAAAACTGAACATAACTACAAAGTTGGAATTTTTATGTGGCTGAAATCTTGTCACTTGTTTCAATTAAAGGTGAATATCTTGGAAACTACTGGTCCTATTTCCGCCAAATATAGCTAAGAACCATCTCGGTCTTTCTATTAAAAAAATTGGGCAAGTGCGAGTCCGACTCGCGCATGAAGGGTTCCGTACCTATATATATGTATATATAGGTATAACAAGTTTGTTGTATGGGAGCCCCCCTTAAATATTTATTTTATTTCATTTTTAGTATTTGTTGTTATAGCGGCAATAGAAATACATCATCTGTGAGAATTTCAAGTGTCTAGCTATCACCGTTCTTGAGATACAGCCTGGTGACAGACGGACGGACGGACGGACGGACGGACGGACGGACAGCGAAGTCTCAGTAATAGGGTCCCGTTTTTACCCTTTGGGTACGGAACCCTAAAAACCGCACTCTATGGTGACACAGACAGATACACAAATACACATGATTAACATAAAACACCCCTCTTTTTTCGTCGGGTTTAACATAATAGTGTCGAGGCCAAAGAAATCAGCAAGTGTAGTAAAACTTTAAGTGTTTAGTAAATACCTGAGTTTCATCACATCACGCGAAATCATAAAACAGGCGTTTACTGGTCTCTGCGAGAGACTTTTATCATCACCAGGTGATGAGAAGTGAAAAATGCGCTAACAGTTTCATGTACGCGGTAAATCATTGTTAATGTGTTCATTAGGATGTGATGAAATGTATTGTTTTACGAGTTTTATATCGCTCAAGTGTATTTTTGAGGTTCCGTTCACTTAGGTACACATGCTGTACAGCATACGCCAGTATGTATGTATGAGTTGGCTATATAACTTTTTAATGAATAACTCAGTGTAGTTGAAACAAAATCGAAATGTATTCGATGATCTAACTACGCTTTTCACTACACTTGAAGATGTCTAACTACGCTTTCAAACTGTACTTTTCTTGATAACGGTGATAATTAAAGGTCACTCTCATCATTATCATTCGTTACAGAGAAGGTGTCCTCGTCCAGTGGAAAAAAAAAATATTGTACATAAAATTAAAGACCAATTTATTAGCACCGTAAAACTCAATACTAACTAGTGTTATGTAATATTTTCTTCGGTTTCCGCGACTGTCACACATTTAAATAAAACAATTTAAACGGATTATCTCGCGTATATTAATTATTTGAGCCTCCCTGACGTTTCAGTACCTTTACAGATACCATTGTCAAAGGTTGACTGAGAAAAACACAATTTTTCTCTGTCAAAGTTACATTTGTGCAAACAACCCATTTTATGAGAGGCCCAAGGTTTCCAGTCTTGTGTCCTGCTTGTTTTGTTGTACATCTTATCAAGGATCAAGCAAGACACAAACTTGCGCCTCGAACGGTGTAAAACAAATTACCTAGTGTTAAAAGTAATATATGTAGAGTTTTTGTTTAAAAGTATTTCATAGTAAGTAATAAATAAGGCAATCTGGGAGTTTTCTTTGGCGGTTCTTTCTCCTCAGTAAGCCTTATAGTGAACCGCTGGTAGATATTTTAAATTAAATAATAGATGCCCTTCTGGCACATGTGTAACTGCAGTCTTTACACATTAGGCCCATCTGGCATGTATGAACACCTTTATTTTAAGTTTGCACAAATGTAAGTTTGACAGAGAAAAATTGTGTTTTTCTCAGTCAACCTTTGACAATGGTATCTGTAAAGGTACTGAAACGTCAGAGAGGCTCAAGTAATTAATATACGTGATATAATCCGTTTAAATTGTTTTATTTAGTGTTATGTAAGTGCAAAACAAAACTCATTAATTTCTATATAAAGATTCATATTCTATGAGTGATTTTATGATACGTTTATTTTTGTTTAATTAAGTTAGTAACGTAGTAGTAACTAACGAATCATTTTCGGGTTAATTTGGACCTTAGTTTGCGGACTGTAGTAAGTTGGATAGTTTTACGGCTTGTTAAGTGGTCATGATTGCGGGACAAAATTCAACAGCATGTATTTATTACCACGCCATTAATTCGTCGTAAAGGACTTAGGTACTTACTTCGTGAACGAAGTTAAAGTCATAGTTAGGTATAAATGCCTAGAATCTGAACATCTTTTTCTTATGTCATAGGGGGCAAACGAGCAAACGAATCGCATGATAGAAAGCGATTACCGTCGCCCTTAGACACCTGCAACACCAGAGGAGTCACAAGTGCGTGCTTTCAGGTGGGAGTACGCTCTTTTATTGAAGGTTTGCATACTGGAAATACCGCAAGCGAAAATTTATTCCACAATGCAGTCGTGTGAGGCAGGAAATTTCTAGAAAAACGCACATTTGTGCACTGCCAACTATCTAAGTGGTGAGGATGAAAGGATTGCCGCGTAGAAAGATGGCGGAAAGATGCGGCAGAAATCAATTCGAAGAATTTCTCCGAGCACTCCCCGTTATATTTATATAAGCGATCTGTTGATGCGTCTAAAACAAAAAGCTTTACCTACCTATAAAATGACGACAGGTAATCATCCATTTTGTAATCTCAGATTTAAAACTTTCTGTCAACTCAGAATAGAAAATTTCATTTTAACATTTCCGGCCTTCTATAAACAAGCAATCACAAATAAGTTCAAAATCTCACTAAACCCCCAACTCCAACTCATCACAGACCAAATTATTTCCCATCAACCCGTAACGAGCTCACAAAGGGTGGAAGCTGTGCGTAATACCTGACAGGCTCTAATTAGTGGGAATACTTATTAATGGGGGCTCACAGGACATCTCCGGCAATCCAATAGAAACGATGTAACAGCCTTTGACGTTAGCATCCACTTGGGCCCTTTTAGTTTCGAGTGGCAGATTTTCCATAAGTTGGCCCGAAATTGAGAGTCAATTTTAATGGAGACACGTCGCTGTTTCGTTGTCATCAAACTTGTATTATGAATTTTACCGTTTCAGTAAACGGCTCGACAAAAATACAAATCAAATTTTGATTCGATTACCTTAGACAACTATTTATAGGTACCTACAGTTTTCTGTTAATAGGAGTTTGCGAGAGTAGTAACTTTCGAGCAAAACATGAACCAAATGTGTAAGATGTTATTCTCAAACATGCAAAGATATAAGTACTGACATTGTGTCCCTCATAATAGGTTGTGAAGTTTCACACTTCGGCGATACACGAGGTGCATAATGTAATTTGATACATAATTGCAGGCATATATAGAACTAGAGCGATCTTCGTTTTAATATCAAGTTGTTTTACCCTTTCTTTTTTATTTCATTGCATATTTGAGAAATGCACTGTACATACCTCGGCGCGAAAAGGTCTATACCTGAATTCTACCAGCCATCCCTATTTAACGTGCCTCTTTAATGTATTATTTCATCCAAGTGAAAAAATGTTTAAATTAAACTCGCGCCGTTTGAGCCTCCTCCCAAAGCGCCCCAGCCCGACGTGGCGAACAGGTGCAATCGCCGCGGGCCGCCGCGTGACAGTTGACAGTGACAGTTGACAGCGTGACAGATTGAGGCGCCGCCATTGTAGCTTTTGTCTATTTAAATGAGCATTTTGTTCGGAGGTGGGTTTCTCGCTTTCCGTGTGGCGCTGATTGTTTTTTGTGTTTGTTTATTGCTGACTGGCTTCGCGGAGGTTTTCACCACAATTTTTTATCATAAAGACACTCGATTCAAAATAAAACACATATTGTATATTTGTATAGGTTTTGAGTATGGTAAAGGAAGGCCGTTGCTTACTGAAAACCATCCAAAATAGAAGAGGACGGATGATTGGACACCTGATGCGACATGATGCTTTCTTTGTGAACATACTGGAAGGCAAAGTGGACGGGAAAAGAGGCAGAGGAAGACCAAGAATTACGTTTTTTAGTCAAGTGAAAGAGAAAGTGGGCACTATGTCGTATCAGGAGACCAAAACACTATCAAGAGATAGGGAAGAGTGGCGATTACTCCACCGACAAGAGCGAAGCTCTTAAATTATGAATGAATTGTATATTTATGTTTAAGTGCACATAGTTTAATATATTCTTTATTATATTGCATATGATGATTTGTTTGAATATTTACAGCATATCTACTTACCGGGAATCTGAAAAAAAAAAAGTAAAGCAGCCCCAACATCGCTACTTAAAAGACGCAGCGTAAACGCAGTCAAATGTCTGAAACAGACGAGACGCTAATGAGATGTAGCCGCGTATACACAACGTCAAGTTCTGGTGTGGTCGGTCCTTAAATTCAGAGGTAATTTAGTCTCAAAATACTGCCGAAAAAGACCAAATGGGCAAAGTAATCTTGGCAAGCTATGCAAGAATGTGATCTTTGACAAAGAGCCATGTCTCACCGAAACAAACAATCCGGCTGATGGAAACGAACATAAAAGTAACACGAAGCGATTCAGTAAGTCTGTGGAAGCACCTCGATAATTGTTATGTCCTTTAAATAAGCCTGATAAATTGAGGCAAACAATGAAAAAGGAATGAGATTAAGCACAGCAAGGCAGTGGTACATTTAATGTACTTACACAATACAGTCAATCGAGGTAACTTTGACCCTTCCGTACAACATTGGCCCACACCTACACACCGCCAGTTTTAATTGTTTTACTGCTACAGCGCATAGATAGTGTATTTAAACGGCTAAATATATTTATTTACAGTACATGTTACAGACTGTATCAGTAAAACAAAACAGTACAATGTCATTATTTACTTCCAATAACTCGATGAACTAAAATCTTAGTTATCTACTAACAGATCATTTTAATCCAGTTTCCACTACACTGAGTTCTTCATCAACAATTTGTATAGCCAATTTACTATAATAATATTATATTGGTTATTTTTTGTATAAAAAAATATATAATTATATTGATTACTTAAGGCGTTAAGAAGTATTTCTAATAAAACACAGTTTTTATTATTTGAGTGTTATTCTTCTAGTAGTCAAAGTAACAAAATAAAAAACACTTGAAATTACTATGCAATATTAAAATCTATTATCATTATCAACGCCTAATTTTATGTTTAGGTATATTATACACTTTTTTTAGTTTTCGAGCACTTATAGTTTCCCACCTCTATTTACGAGTGTCATTAAACGAGCTGGTATAAAAACAGCTCAGCTCATTATTATCTGCACTATTATCATAACATATTATGTCCGCAAAAATGAAAAGAGCACGCGCGAGCCCGTACGGCGCACCGAAATAATTGACACTTTTAAAGAACATTGACACGTGTTTAACATTTCTCTCTCACAAGAACAGTTTAATAGCATTCTCTGCATTCAAACTACAAATGAAATCCTATATAATATAATGGCGGTAACCAGCTGTTGTCTAGATCTTATATTTACGGGAGATTACCTGGGAAATTACGTTTTAAAAAAAGAATTCCGTGCCAAAGTTTGTTGGCTCGCCGCCCGCAAGGTGCTCGTCGTAGCAGATGAAATTCACGTCAAAATATAAATTAGCTTTGAACTAGATTTGTCGGTGTGTAAGTTATTGTTCTGGTCACATATGCGTTAAATTTTATAGGATAATGTGGACAGTAAATTATTACCCGTTACAGTTAATGTCGCTGGTTAAAATATTAATTTTATTTGTGTATAGATCTTAGGTAGGTACCCTACTAATACTAGATATTTCCATGTGCAATTAACCGCTCCCTTGAAACACAATATAACATTATCTTCTCTCTCTACGTTAACTTTATTTGTACTGCAATTAAATTGTAGAGAAAGCTATTGTACCTACGGGTTTTAAAATTTCACGACAAAAAAAAAACCTACTTACCATTTTGTTTGATTAATACGATACGACGCAATTCATATAGAAATCAAGTTACTTATATTTTTATCCAACAAGGTGCCAGCATCATACGGAATAAAATATGACAAAAAATAGCAAAGGACTTCCGTTTTTGAGCGGAGGTAAAAAGGCGATTACTGCCCGAGGGAGGAAAATTGTTCAATCTTGCAACCCCTGCAACAGTGGGTAATAACCGCGAGGTTATTGGATCGCATCTAAAAAAGATATCGAGTTATGACACGACACACGTGGAGCGGTGGACTCAGGTTAAGGTCAATACGAAATATGTTTTAAAATATTAAACATAAAGCCTAAAGAACCTTAAGTTAAGTGTGTTATAGGATCTATGCAAGAAGTTAAAGTAGGTATAATTGCGGTTACAAAGGTTGCAGTTTATTTATCAAGTGCGAAAAATGTAATATTTTTCTTGTAATTCATCTCCCTACCTACAAATATATTGCTACATGATATGTTGCTTCTTGCCAAACTTCATGAGTTTATGTCAACGGGAATATAATTATTGATTCCATTGTATGCACCATAAACTCTTAAATATTTACTTGCGTAGAAACTTTGTCAATGAGTAATTCAAGATGAAATTTTTGATATCAATTCCAATGAGATAACTCCACGAATTCCGGGTGGTTCTTGAAAGACAAACAAATAGACCGACAGGCGGACAGAAATCGAATATATGAAACATCGTTTGTGTGGCGGTAACCGTCTTTACCGCGACAATTAATACATACCTATTCTATGGACATTTTAGTATTAACTAGACTACACTTGTCTTATCGGCGTCAAGTTTGATTCTGTCATTTTATTGTAGTACTATAGTGCACTGTCTTCTCCTTAAGACATTTGATCTCGCGGGTCTTATATTTTTCAAAATGCCGTGGTGGGCGTCCGATGGCAGGTTGCACCGGGTGGACAGGCGCCCTAATGAGGTATAGGTACCTATAAGGTGGTATAAGTAAGTTGGGTATTCAACTTTACGTTTACTTCAATATGCCTAAGGGAAGTTATATTTTTGAAGTGAAACTTCTAATGCGATTCCAACAAGGTTGCGTTAAACGTTTAACGTTACCGTGGAGGGGGTAGGAAAGCACTGTTGCGTTAAACGTTCAACGCTCCTGGGGAGGGGGAATAGAAAGAGACAGAGCGAGAGTGAAGAAGTTTGTCTTAAAGAAACAATATGACTTCACTAAAAATCTATTTCTACCCCTTCCTATTTTCATTTCCACATTACGAAGTTTCACTTCTTCCGCGCGGAGGGACTCTACGCACTATTTTTTTTTATTAAAACTACTAGCTGAAAGCAAAGGCTAAACACAAAAATTAAACGAATTAAAAAAAATAATGGGTCAGGCGGGGTTTGAAGCTGCATCGTCAATGGCTTTCCGGGGCCTCCTACTTATTGGACCTCTGAACCTGATGCATCTTTGGATATCCAGCTATCCCTGTACCAAAATTAGTTATTAGCTGTCCAGCCGTTTTGGCGTGATGATAGGACAATGGAAACTATACCCAACAGATGTATGAGATGGCGCCGCGCACCCATATACCTAAAACAAAAGACGATCCTGCATGACGCTGTCAAGATTTAATCAGATTGTCCTGAAATCAAGACCCCTCCATAGAATACTGATTTTGAATTACATATCTATAATAGTATTGATGATCAACTCTCAGAACGAGTCATCAGAACTTTCTTAGATCGTATTTAACCAAGAAAGCTGGGTCGCGTCACACCAAATCATAGAAAAGGTTCATCAGACGGGTGGGAATCGAGCTATAATATTAGTATATAGGTATCTTTCTGCAGTGTTTAAAAAATACTACAGCTAATTTTGTACATTTCAATAACCATACGTAGAATTTAAGAGGTGATTTTATGTCACATGAAATTTTGGTTAAGTATGTATATAATATTTCAGTAGCATAATTGAAGTTTTTACGTGCGCGCAAGACGCACGAGCCATTAATCCCTCGCAAACTACTCTTAAAGTTTGTTTATGGGGTATTTACCGTGAATTATCTATTCTGTAAACTTAGCGCGAAGTGGCCTACAAACTTATTTATTAATATTAAACATGTCTGTAGGTACCTATTAGTTTTTACAGTCAACTAGAAAAAAGGAAATAAACAAACATTTTAGCTTGGCTTTCATGAATAACGTGTTATTAGTAATGTCCCAGGTTGCAGGTGTTTTTGCGTTGTATTTTTATATATTTTTTAAATATATATAAAAATCAATTACTACATACATAACTGCCACTTGTTTCTTGTACTAATGAAGACGCATTTATTAGTGCACATTTTTTTTTTAAAAGCCAAGAAAATAGTGCCACATTTATAAGACCATTAACATTGTTAAACTACTTTCCAGTGCCATAACCATCCATCGGTCTGTCCTCACCGACTTCATCTCAATACAACGTATGGCTGTGTTGGTATAAATTAACATACATTATTAACATGCGCAGTAGGTGAGTGTCTACATTTCATTTGGGCGCCCAATAAAAAATGTGTTCCACCGCGGACGTGCCAAGTCTAAAAATGTAGAGAAGAAATGCAATCTAGTTCCCGCCAAGTTGTCAGAGACACCTTTCAATAGACGCGTTGTTTTTGGTTTGCTTTGGCAAGCTTGGCGCCTACCTACAGGCCGGGTAGTGACGTGAATGTTCTTTGTTTATCGATGTTTGTCACATTTAAACCGCTTACTGCATACGAAGCTATATACGGAAGATAATAATTTAGATCTTATTTGCACCCGTGCAAGGCTTAAATTCAACTTTTCTTTTTTTATGCGGCAACGGGTTGAGAGGACATTGATGTGCACATTTTGTTCAAATGTTATTTTATAAATGATAACGATTGATTATAATTAAGCATGGGCATGGCTGCATCATATTAATGATGCATTGTTTGCGAAGTTTGGGAAAATTTTGCACAACAAATAATATTATGATTTGGAAAACTAATGTCACAGACGCGAAACTGACACCAAATAGTATGACAATGCATAGCGACAAATGACGACGTGGCGTCTATGGCACACTTTTCCGTCGACGTAATCTGCCGTTTTTCGTGTCCAAGGGTTAAAAGAACTCGACGCGAAGCATTGAAATCTAAAGCCCTCATGAATCTACACTTTCAATATCAGAGGTTGGTTGCCTTACTTGCATTGCGTACTATGAAACCGAAATGTTAAACTAAACAACCTTAACCAGTTACATTTTGACACATGATACACAACGCTCGTGAAAGTCGTGAATGCCGTGGTAAGTACCAGTTTTGCCATTGAATATCTCAATAAGCAGACACAATAATATAAATTATAAATACAAGTACGTGCAGTGAGATCTAGTCACTGCTGAGCCATGTTTATAAGCTGTTCTCCAGTAATTACAAATCGCCTCGCGCACAGGTTTGACGATTTCCAACCTCCCGAACAAGCCGGATTCCAAAAAGGTTTTAGCACCATAGACCACATTCATACGCTGCGGCAGGTTATACAGAAGACAGAGGAGTATAACCGGCGCCTATGCTTAGCGTTTGTGGGCTATGAAAAAGCCTTTGATTCGATCGAGACTTCATGCTTCAGTCTCTCCAGCGGTGCCGTATCGACTATCAAAATTGCTGACGTGTTTGTACAGAAACGCCACCATGTCAGTCCGAATCCAAGACCAGAGCTCAGAGCCTATCCAACTGCAGCGAGGAGTAAGACAGGGAGACGTAATTTCTCCAAAACTGTTTACTGCTGCACTGGAAGATGGCTTCAAGCTACTGGATTGGAACGGACTTGGCATCAACATCAACGGCGAGTACCTCACTCACCTTCAATTTGCAGATGATATCGTGGTCATGGCGGAGTCGTTGGAGAGATTAAGCGCTATGCTCGAAGACCTCGACAGAGTCTTCTGAAAATGAACATGGACAAAACTAAAATCATGTCGAATGACCATGTTGCGCCTTACCCGATAGTGGTTGGGAACTCTGCCCTCGAAGTTGTCGACGAGTATGTTTATCTGGGACAAATTGTCCAGCTAGGTAAGTCCAACTTCGAGAAGGAGGTTAATCGACGAATTCAACTCGGCTGGGAAGCGTTCGGGAAGCTACGTCATATCTTTTCGTCGAAAATTCCCCAGTGCACGAAGACGAAAGTCTTCGAACAGTGCGTGTTGCCACTTGCCAGTGATGACTTATGGAACTGAGGTCGTTCACAATGGGACTCATGAGGCGGCTAAGAGTCACGCAACGTGCAATGGAAAGGGTAATGCTCGGAGTTTCTTTGCGCGATAGAATCAGAAATGAGGATAACCGCAGAAGAACCAAAGTAACCGACATAGTGTACAGGATTGCCCGGTTGAAGTGGCAACGGGCAGGCCATGTAGCCCGGAGAATGGACGGTCGTTGGGGCAGCAAAGTGCTAGAATGGCGACCACGTCCACGTATAGGAAAGCGCAGCGTCGGTCAGCCCCCGACTAGATGGATGGATGACCTCGTGAGGGTAGCGGGGGAATCATTGGATGCGGTCTGCACAGGATCGCACTTTGTGGCGAGTCATGGGGAGGCCTATGTTCAGCAGTGGACGTCTGTGGCTGATAGATAGATAGATAGACCTAGATCCAAATGACCATATGCATGAGAACTCGAGAGACAATCGCAGAATCGTCACCATACATTTACAAACTATCGATATCGACTTCGCCTACCTTGCCCCTCCCTCTCGCACTAATGACCACCGCGCCGCGTCGACCAGCCAGCACAGGTGAGACGTTCACACATCGTTACCACTCATTACACTCCGGATTTCCGCCGCTCGCCGCTAAACTGCCGTGTAATTTCAAATTTAGATAACGAAATGAATCGCCAACGAGTTCCATGAATGACCGGGAATAGACGGTTATTTCGAGTTTTTGTTAATTGCAGCAAATGACTCAATTAATGTTGTTCTTTGTGCCACTTATTTGTGTGTCAAGATTATGAGCGTACCAGTACCTACTCACTATATAAAGGAAACAATGAAGATGGTATTTTGGGACATACTTGAAACGGGACATTTTTAGATCCAATTATATACCTACCTGATTATTTATATTTTCATTAATAATCTTGCTAATTAACTGAAAGATACGTTAGTAAGAATATATCAGTTTGATCCTATGGTCACCTATGGTCAAAAAGGTAAAAATGCCCTTTGGTATGAATTTAGCCATTTTTGAAAACTGACATACCTACTTAATTATAAAACACGAGATTTACTTCTCTCTTCTCTAGCACATATATTTATTAAATGACAACTCAAAAAAGTTTGTCTCAACTTATACCTGATGTAATTTATTAAAACTACCAAGATAGCTAATCATCATGTCATCATGTCTTAAACCATAAACCATAATCATACTCAACCAAAACCATACAAAAAGTGCCAATCCTCAGGTCACCATTTTACTCTACAATGTGTTTTAGTTGTTTATCTTAATCGAAACTTTATACTCGAATGCAAGGTGATTCAAGATGGCTGATCATACTGGTCAAATAAAACCATACAAAAATCACCAATCCTCAGTTCACCGTATATCATTAAACTATGTTTACAAAAGTCTGTTTCTCAGGTAAGGTGCGGCCGCCTCGTGATCGATCGGGCAGGTGCGAGCGCGCTGATTGGTCGAGCGCAGAGGTGAGGCAGGTGTCTTGGCGACCGACCAATGGGAAGAGAGCTGAGCACATAACGTATGTACTGAGATAAGATACGTGTGAAGTGTCTGTGGTTTGTTATTGTATGTAAAGTGTTATGGTTTTGTTTAAGATTTGCTCGGTACCAACGTCGTTGGGAGTTTTAAAAGTGGAGTTTTTTTGTTCCTAACATTTCGAGTTACCTGCAAGCTTTTTACATCGTCTTAGGACTATGCTGTCAGTTCCCCATGTAGCACTTGACACCTTTTTATTTGTAAAACATCATACAGGTTTGGAATATCATTATTTATTTCAGTTATATTCCTATAATGCACAAACACTATTCCTTTTTTTTAGATTTTTTTACTTGAAACCAGGCCCGATTGAAATGCGGAACGTCAAACAGAAAACGGGTCATATATCAAAGCCACTCGGTAACAATTTATATTTCTTAGTATCTATTTAGTACCCTACCCATTCGTACATTACATTCGTATTGTCATAAATTTCAGTTACGCATACCTTAGTCCTTAATGGTTACGATTAATACGTAATATTATCTATAATATGCCTAAACTAAACTGTGATAAGGTACAAAGTTGAACATTGAAGTTGAAAGCCATCACTTTTTGTCAACAGCAGAATGTCGACTAGTTCCCCTCGAATGCTCGCATCTCACTCAAACGCTTTACTATGATCTAAACCACAATTTCTCGATGTTAGGGTTCAATTTTTAAAGCTTATAACTTTAAGATTGTTGATATTCGCAGTTATTTTCAGAATATACACTAAAGGTGTACTGAGAACTAAGATCTAATGTCACCTAGAGATGTTTCTATTTAATTTTAACGCTAAACACGCTTCGAATCGCTTTGAAGTGTGCTTTATCGCTCCTGGCGACAAATAGTGCGATAACTAATGCACGAAAGCGTGTAATTATTGAATATTAAGTTGGTTTGGCTTATAATTTATGGCGTGTGTTTGTTTGTTCTTAGGTGTGCGAGGTATGCGGGTGGTATGTCATCTTTTAGCAGTTTGGGATAGTGCAGGGTGTTGTGTAGAGATGTAGAGTTTTATTGGCACACATGCCTATTACTACTTAGATAGTTACAGATTATATATTTATTCAAACTTTATTGCAAATTATAGAGAAGTACAAATGGCGGACAATGCCTTGACGCATTCTTTACGCCTGTGCGGGATTGGTTCAGCTGTTATAGTTATACCTAGGCCACGTAATAAAATGATAATTTTTCATAATTGAAAATAATGACTTAGGTCAGTTAGGGCAGCTTAGTTTTATTTTTGGAAAACAATCTAACTTAACAGCATTAGAACAAATTGGACCCTTCTATATTATCTTTATCACAATAATGTCCATAACATCTACAAGAATACACATGTCATGTACAAGAATACACAATATGCACCATGAAAATATTTAAAGGTACCTAATCATGATTACACTAATGATTATTATCATTGAAATACAAAATCTAAACGGGGATCACTATATACTTGATCGAAAAACTAAAAATAATTCATTTATAATAAATTTACAAATGAATTTAGTAAACTCAAAAAATTATAGCATAATAGGTAGTCTGAATAATGTCTCTAAATATGACTGAATGTGTTGGACTATCCAATGATATAACAAGATTTCGTAAGTAATAAAACGCTTTGAAGAGTAGTTTTTACTATTTATCTAACGTCTATCAGTTTAAATAAAAATCACATCACAAATCATGAATGTTCCAATGTAAGAAATTTCAAAATTATTGCCACTGTAACGAACAGTGTATAAAAAAGTACTTGCTTTTTTACCCCTGGTGGGACTCGAACCCACAATCCCCGGCTTAGGAGGCCGATGCCTTATCCATTAGGCCACAGGGGCTACGGGCAACGCGTTCCAAATATTGCATTCAATTCAACGCATAGTCTACTGTGCCTTACTAACTTTCAAAACCTCTGATGTTGGGTTGTTTACTACAAAGTAAACCTAAGGTAGTGATCATAAGGTTTATTTTTAGAAATTTATTGATCTATACAAAATAAACCATATTATGCTTGTTGTGAAATATTAAATAAGTGTTGCATTTGTTGCATCTTGACCGAGTATCAAGTATTTAAGTACGTATTGTTAGTCACGGCAAACTAAAGGAATTCAAATTGGGTATTCCTCAATACTCAGAGCTTAGTGTTTAACATAGTCCGTTAAAAAGTTACCTGATTGTTTGGATGCCCAACTAGCCCTGTGATAGATGGGCGTTGTAGTCAATGCCTATACAAAACAAGAGAAATATGCATCGGTGCAACGGTTTACCTGTGTCACGATCCATCTCCATAGAAACTTGGTTTAGTAGATCCAGATCGCGGAAACCTTCTGAGCCATGGTCAACGAGAACTCTTCGTACAGCACCAGCGAAATCCATGCCAGCGGGGTATCACCGCGCTTCCATACTTCGCGTTTTTCTCTCTTTCACAGTCCAACTGTTTTTCCCTTCCCCTTCCACCAATAGTCAGACTAGAACCCGGTCCGGTCAATTCACCATACAGTTAATGCCAAAAACCGTAATTCCGACTGACTGCTTTTGAGAAATAACAACCCTAATAAAGTTCAAGTCATGTTTAAAAAAAGAAGACCCAACGTTCAAAGTCAGGTGTCCCAAAAAAATACGAGTACCCGCGAAACGTCAGTCGTTTCTGATTTCAACCACGTCCACACACGTAATAAAAGGAACCCTAACCTTGCCACGTCGCGAAGGTAAACATGTGTCAACCCCGCGGCTCTGATTGCCTTTTTATTTACCTCTTTCCCGCAACAGCCCGGTTTATATGTTAATAAGGCCTCGAACGGATCTTAATGAATTAAACAGCTTGAGGTTGAGAGATATTAAGGTTTTTTTATGGCTGAAAGAAATGCTTGTTACGTAGGTAATTTGTTTGCACGCAAATTGTGTTTCTGAGTTGTACTTACCTATTAGAAGTAAAATTGAAATTGCACTTCGTTTCGTTTTGGGTTGTTTTACTTTTTTCTACCGGGGATTGCTTTTATGGCAATTGTTATCTCTATCTGCAGATTTCACTTGGATCGCTTACCTGTTGGCTTCTTGGTCGTAGGGGGTTGGCAATGTCGGGCAAGTTGAGTTTAGTGATGAGCAAGTTTATCTAAGATTTGTCGCGGGAGGATTTCATTGGTTTTGCGGTGTCTGCGCTCTATAAAGTCCCCATCTGCATCTGCTACTTAACAATCTTTGAGATTTTCTACAGGTTTTTGTTATCATTGTGGTAGTCAGATTTAATATCCCACTCACCCACAACACAACACGTGGCCTTTGAGCTACATCGCCCACTCTGAACCAAACACGAAAAGAACAATTTCATACAAAATTTAATTTTGCCTATTTTATTATTTTCAAAACAAGCGGTAACAAGCAATTAATACACTTGTCCTGACATTGTGTAAATATTTATAGTGTCCACATGTTATGTCTAAGGCGGTGTAATAATAAAATATCTATTTTTATATTGATTTACCCACTACCTCCCGGACTGAATTAATTGTTTATTTTAAAACCTACACATGTCGCAGTTTTGAAATTTTTATTACCTTCATTACGGTCACATAAGTCTTTTAATTCGATAAATATTTTCATTCGGCAATTAAATATTGGCTCGCTGAATGGGGCTCTCGAACTTTTTTGTTTAATCCCCGGAATGTTTGAGAGTTTTGGAATAAAAACCGGGAAATGTAATTTTACGAGTGATTAGCAATTTGATATGTATTTATTTCACCCATAATTTAACAATGCCGCCCTTGTCAGTGGAATAATCGTCATCCTCTTTACTATTTCTAATAAACTAACAAGTATTGATGACGACGCGTTTGGCTCGGTTTGTAGACACCTGCCTACTGAGCCGGCGGTCCCGGGTTCGAATCCCGGCCAGGGCAAATATTTGTGTGATGAACCCGAATATTTGTGCTTGGGTCATGGTTGTTCTTTGTATTTAAGTATATATTTATCTATATAAGTACGTATATCGTCGTCTAGTACCCATAACACAAGCCTTCTTTAGCTTAATTTGGGACTAGATCGATTTGTGTGAGGTTGTCCGATATTTATTTATTTATATTTATTGTTAATTGGAAATGCTACAAAAGTTGATATTATGCTGGACTCGTCCGTACATACGGAAATAATTGTCAAGACTAGTAGGTATTGTGTTACTCCCTGAGAACTGCACAAATCACAAAGGGTAACGGTTAAGGGTTAAGGGTTTACGTTTGCAGCTTCGGCAAAATTCCAGAAAAAAATATCATCAATTCAAGATTAAGACCAAGACTCCCAAATTTCGCTTAAAAAAAATCTCTCTTGAATCTTGCTTCGAGGACCAAATATTTGCATTTGCCCGACACTTTTACACATTTGGCAAAAAACAGAGTGTCACATAAGGCAGACTTCCTAGACTGGATACCTGGTTACCTGTTATTTTCCCACAAAATAAAGGTATAAAGAGTCTTTGCAACACTACATACATTTTTTTTATTTACCTCGGACCTTGACTCGGTTCTAGAATACCAATAAAATATTTAGTCTCATCCGAATAAATTGAGTTGTCACCGAGATTATACTATGTTTTATAATCCGGAGCCATCAGCACGTTTTATTGTCCCGAGAACAACGTATTTATGTTTCTGCTGAAATACCTTTGTTTTTCGCATGATTCTAATGCGAGCGTATATCCGAATTGTAAACGTTGTTTTATAAATACAACGTGTTTAATATAAGTTTTGTGGCTAGGCTAAAGGTAATTTACGATCTCTTGTAGTCGTATATTAAAAGTTAATCCATACCTAGTCGGAATTTAGAACATTTATCCAAAATAAATGCTCGTTAGCAAAAGCATTTTCTTTTCAAAAGTTGAACAGTGGTTTAGAAGTAAGTGTGTGTAGTTATTTACATAATCATGCGCTGAACAAGTGAATGAATTATCGGTTTCGTATTAATTTTACCCCCTGGAATTAACTGCTGAACGATTAAGCGTAGGTTTTCATTGACTCCGTCAACCATTACAGAATAAAATTTAGCATAAATCTCATAAAAGGACATACATAGGTACTTAGTTACTTATACAAGATGTTACAAGAAGTTCTTTTAGTAGTCGCCCAATAGAGAGAAATAAGAGTCTGAATATTTAAAAACCATGGACAAGAACACGAAGCGGACTCAATTACTGATAAAAATGCAAACTTCTTTTCAGAAACCCTCCTAAGAACTCACAACCGACCCACACGTTACTATTTAAGGCTCTCCGAAAATCATTGAGCACCACATCAAAGAGGCTGAACCTGACCGGATATGAAGGCCCGCCGGAAACGGCCGACATCCTGCGCCTGATCACCTCGCTCGCGTGACACCTACCGCACTTAAGCTAAGGCTCTCAAGTTGTGTATGGGTCACTGAGTTTAAGAGCTGTGCGTTAGTAGTGTACCTTTTTACTCGGCTTCAAAACAGCACAGATGGGGAATTATTATGGAATTATATATTTGCTACTCTTTATTTTGATTATGTCTATTATCTTTGGTGAAATTTCTGAAGGAACAAGTACAATGGTGTTTGTTACTGCAAATAGTATGTCTGTTAGTAGAGCGTATAGAGTATAGAGGCAAAGGTCTCTCGGTTAGATCATCACAACTCTCTATTGGCTATTGCTTCCGGTCAAACAACCTCCTTACTTTCTTTTTTTCATGGTTTGTTATTAATCATAATCATCATATCAATCGATAGACGTTTACTGCTTTGCAAAAACCTCGTACACGATCTTACGACGTTTTCATGAAACGGTTTCTTGCTATTCTCACCAAAACGTCGGTTCGCCATTATTAGGGTTTTCAGCGTCGTCGTTTGATAGGAAAAGCTATAATAATTTCTTACGAGTCATCTAACTATTTTTAAACATGGCTACACGTGCCTCTCATACCAACCTTTAAAATAAACTTACCGTATAAACCATTTTTTACATCATGGCGAATATAACCCTCCTCCACTGATCCCTCCGTCCTACTTACAACTCGTAAAAGCAGCATTAACTATAATCCTGTTTCCTAACCACTGGAATAGTTCATTGCAAATCGCCACTTCGGCTGAAAGTTATTGCCGGGAACGGAACCTGTTAAGCACGTTGATGTAAACATAATCAGTTAGGTATGTCTTAAATCTTTGGGACAGGTTCGGGGAATCGCGGAATGTTGACGGTTAAACGTTTGCCGGATTATTTTAGAGTGTAGTTTATTTTGAATGGCCATTTACTGGTCGTATTTTATAATATTTAGTAAACTTCTCTTCGTTTAAATCCAGTCGAAGAAACAATCGCTTTGATAATTAGAAGTGTTAGACAATCAGATATCCATGTAGTCTATAGGTATATTTTTATATATATCAAGATCCAAAGATAAAAAGAAACACAAAGGTCCATCTTATAAACAAACATTCCATATTATAATTTTCTTTATACAGATTCAGTACTTACCTACTAGGCTGGTGATGATGACGCTTCTTTTATGAGTTGGACATCGCTACCGTTTCCTTAATTATTGAAATAACTTCAAACAACGTCCTTCGTACATTCAACGACGAATCGTATTGCGAAAATAGTTAGCAGCTCTAAACAAAACAGTCCATAACTACATTCACTCTACCATACTGCCTTAGAAGAAGAATCGTCTTCTAATTCTAATCGAAGAAAAAAAATGGAACACTGACCCACGATAGAACCATGTGGTGTAATCAGTAGCATTTTCATCTCGACAGATCTCTTGGAATTTCCAGTCATAAAAATGCAACCAGATTATTTTGATCAGAAACGCACAATCATTGCAACACGGCATTTGACGCACATCACTCGCATCACGTTTGTCCTATCCCATAAATCAAACACTCCGACATATATTTACACCAACACTCACTACATTGACGTGGATTAATACGAACCATGAGTCTTTGTGGTAAGGTTGAAGGGAGGTGTGTGCATAAGTTTGTGTTGTAGGAGACATCAAAGAGACAATTATGACGTCTGGTTTATGGTCTGCGTCCGGCTGTTCTTGGACATAATATGTGGCCTGATTATAAAGACATAAAAATATATCCTTAGCGGTATTGAGTAAACAAACGTAATTGCAAACAAGGGATTAATGGGTGCAAATATTGGCAACGTCCACTTTGGCAAAGAAGAGCGAGGTATTGTTTGTGTTTTAATGTTTTTAGGGTTCCGTACCCAAAGGGTAAAAACGGGACCCTATTACTGAGACTTCGCTGTCAGTCCGTCCGTCCTTCCATCCGTCCGTCTGTTACCAGGCTGTATCTCAAGAACGGTGATAGCTAGACAGTTGAAATTTTCACAGATGATGTATTTCTATTGCCGCTATAACAACAAATACTAAAAATAAAATAAAATAAATATTGAAGGGGGCTCCCATACAACAAACTTGTTATAGATTATGGTACGGAACCCTTCATGCGCGAGTTGGACTCGCACTTGCCCAATTTTTTTTACATGTTACACGTATTTAGTTTGACCAGTCTCGGCGTCTGATTTCAAATTTCGTAAGGTAAATGTGACCCACTTCTCGGCACTCATTCGCCACCTATCTCCTGATGTAAAGTGGGTGAAAGATGGAGAGGCAGTAGCCCAACAAGATGGTCAGACCAGGTCCGCTCATCGCTCAAACCCAAACTGCACGATGCACTTTATGATGCAAGGGATAGACACAGGTGGCGGATACATATCAAGGAAAAAGTACTTCTGCACCCGGTGAGGCGGTGAATCACAATTCTCAGTATTGAGGAGCACGACGCGAGGATGAGGAGGATCTTGTGGTGTGTGGTCGTCACTCAAGAACTCATCGCCTAATACTACATACAAGCGGCCGACGATCGGCGAGTATAGCGGCGTACAGGCGTAAATCCGCATCGGCACAACCGGGTGGTAATACTTATCCGAATATATCTGGTATAACCGCCCATATGTGCCGATTAATGCGGGCTCGCTTATATCTGTAGCAACCCTTATACGAGTAATATGCCAATTATTGTCAATCTTTCACTTAATAATTCCTCGCCTATCCTCTCACAAAAATCAAAATTCAATACCGACCATTCTCTTATGTGATATGTGTACACGTTGACATTGGCGAAATACCGCTTGCTAAACCAGCAAGAACTGAAGCCACAAAAGGAAAAAAAAGTATTCAAAGTTTTAGTTAAATCGTTTCGGTAGGTACTTACTCTACTTTCTTCTACAGATTTTTTTATTCCAGACAGTCCTGTATAACATTCAGACAGCTGTGACATCGCTAGAAACACACCGGTTAGAGACTACATATATATGTATTTTATATAATTCAAATAGCATTATTTTAATGTCAATATCGCTCAAGGGAGTTGAAACCTATAGGCATTCAAGTAGGTATACTTAGAACTACATGATCGTATCTGTACAGGATGAATTGTATGTTTCAGTGAAAGGCTTTGTCTAGATCCAAACAATTTCGGGTTTTGTCCGCCAAACTAATAAGGTTGCAACTGTTGACTTGTTTATTGTGTCAACTGCCGAAATGATATACTTTCGAACTAATGATATCGTTATAGGGATATTAATGTTTAAGGTGATAGGGTTCCGTTCGTTGGAAATAATTTAGACGTCATAAAGATTAATTTTGTTTTAAAAATAATCTTATGTTGTTAAATTAGGAGAAACAATCAGCAAGGATATTTCAGCAGTACCTACTGAAATAACATTATAAGTGACGGAAGATTTTAATTTATAGTAGTTTTTACTACTGTTGCATAATGAGAGGTCTTAAAACACGAGTACCTATAGTTAATAATAGGATCAGATGAGTGTTTTAAGTCCTAATTATGTACAGTTGGGTACATTACTAGTCCCGCGGAACAGAGGAATCAATAAGACGGTGACGACCGCACCGGCCGTCGGTGAGGTCATCTGAGTATCATATTTGATCATCTTAAGATGACCCCGCCGGAGATATCGTAATGTTATGAAGTAATCTCTGATTTTTATTTGGTCGCTGCCAAATAATGTAAGTCTTTAGCTACTATGATCTGGGTGTAGGTAAGATATAATATAAACAACATTGAATGTAAACCGCTAATTTTATTAAATAAATGTTAAATAATTAATTGAATCAGGCCTGATTTAAATAATTAATAAATAATTAATTTAAATAATTATTAAACCGCTAATTTTATTAAATAAATGTTAAATAATTAATTGAATCAGGCCTGATTTACTTTGCGGAAATCCATTTTAATTAAAATAATATATTCCGCGATATAAATGCACGAACATAAATGTGTAATGCACTATTACGAACTTAGGTACCTAAGTATTCCTCTATTACAATAAATAAATATAAATATAAATATCGGACAACCTCACACAAATCAATCTAGTCCCAAATTAAGCTCAAGAAGGCTTGTGTTATGGGTACAGACGACGACATATATACTTATATAGATAAATATATACTTAAATACGTAGAACAACCATGACCCAAGCACAAATATTCGAGTTCATCACACAAATTATTTGCCCTGGCCGGGATTCGAACCCGGGACCACCGGCTCAGTAGGCAGGTGTCTACAAACCGAGCCAAACGCGTCGTCATCAGACAATCAGCTGACGTCTCTTTTTTCAAAATAATAGTCAACTGCCTAGTTTCCTAGTCAAGAGTCTGCGACCCCGCTGCCGCCCTCAAGTCGCATCTTTGGTCTCCTATGCCTATATGATGCTACCACATTGTGAGAGAGAAGAAAATTACAGTTATTTTCACGCCAGAAAGAGGTGCCTACAATACAGTTATGCTCAAGGTAGAATTATTATTTATCGCTTGTTTAACAGAACCATCAAGTTGTCCAGTGTCAAGTGACACGGTTCAAGAGTTCTCCAGAGATCTCTAAAAAATCCAACACGCGTGCGAGTAAATCACCGGGCAGGCGAACCAGGAAGCGGCCGACAGCGAGACAAATGGCGTGACACGCGGCCGTGTTTATATTATACTAGTTTTATATCGTGAGCAATTTATTGCTGCTTAAAGCTTGTGAAATTTCGGATTGGCGATTGGGGTAAAATTTTATTGAGTTAACTGGTAGTTTTGTTAATGCGCTACTAGTTCTGATCTGGTCAAAATTGAGGGAAGGCGTTCGATGAGGGCGCTGCCCGTTGATGTAGATATCCTTGAGGTAGGCTTTTGGCAAACAGTTTTTTGTCAAAAATATCTTCGCCGATGCTAGTTCAGCCACCGATGAATAAAGGTATGTTTAAGTAGGTATTCCCCCATTAACCCCATGTTAATGAACCCCACTTTACGGAAAATGAGTGTAAGTTCCATTTGTTATTGGGATGCCAGAGATTAAAAAAAATCCAAAATAGCCTTTGTAACAATTAACATCTATCAGCCTCCTCGCAATATCAATTGAGTGCAGCAGTGCAGCTAGAGATTAGCACATTAGATATTTTCGGCGTGAATTTTCAGTAGCAGCAGTCCTCGGTTGGAGCGTGTAGGTGAGATTTAAATACAATATCCATCAAACGCGGCCGCCCACCGGCAATTTGTCATCTGCCAACCTGCGCCTTAATTACACGCTGCGCCCGCCCTCGGGTCAATCCCGACTCTACCCGGCTGGTCAGCACTTATATCCACCCTGGTTCTTGAGAGGCGATCACGAATCGGAAGGCGTAGCATGATCCGGGCCCTTAACAAAAATTGATCATTTTCGCAATTGCATCAGACCGTCGGATAATATGTGGGTCGTTCATTTATTGAGGAATCCTTGAGGAAACCATTTCTCAACAGTCTTTCGGCGAATATTGAAGCCTTAATTTGTGTGCCTAACAAGGAATACAAATTAAGGCTTTAATACAAATAAAGCATACAAATTAAGGATTCAGAAATGTGTGAGTACTTTTTTTTTATGTCATAGGGGGCAAACGAGCAAACGTATCGCCTGATGGAAAGCGATTACCGTCGCCCATAAACACCTGCAACACCAGAGCTACTAACAAGTACTCACACATTTCTGGGCAGACTTCGATTAAATTCACATATGAATACTACAAAATTATTACTTTTTTCTCAGTGCTCCTTTACACACATTAGTTTATTTTAATCTAACACCAGTAGGGCTAGCATATCTTGCCGGGACTTCGTTCGTCACGCGACATGACGTCATCCGTCTTGTTTGCACGGTATTGAAAGGAAAGGGACAGGTAGTATTTGTCGCCTGACAGAGTCTCATTTCACAGTTATGCTAAACATGCCCATCGGTAGAGTTGGCAGCGACCCGACCCGCCTGCCCTCGGACACCTCGATTAAACTAATCTATAAATACCGTACGTAGAACCGCGTTTCCGCCGCTTACGGCCTTAAATCACGGCCCGTATTAATAGAGGACTTACCTTCCCATGTGTCAAAGGAAGTCCATGCCAAAGATGTCCATTTAATTTAGGTGTCAACAGCGGTACTTGTGACTCGGCAGAATGGGTAAACCTCACTATTTACCCAGTTTCATATAAGTATACACGACGACGCGGTTGGCTCAGTTTGTAAGCACTTGCCTACTGAGCCGGCGGTCCCGGGTTCGAATCCCGGCCAGGGCAAATGTTTGTGTGATGAACTCGAATATTTGTATATATTTGTGCTTGGGTCATGGTTGTTCTATGTGTTTATCTATATAAGTATGTATATCGTCGTCTAGTACTCATAACACATGCCTTCTTGAGCTTAATTTGGGACTAAATCGATTTGTGTGAAGTTGTCTGATATTTATTTATTATTTATTTATTTATACACGTTGGAATGGAACGCAAATGTTTTATTTAATGTTACACTTACACAAAAAGCTGCGCCTCGCGGTGTCACCCGTTCATCCTACGGAAAAACTATTTTTTCGGGATATAAAGTGATTTATATGTGTTAATCCAGGCTACCAGCTATAGTACGGCTCTTCCCAGGTGAATTTTTCGCTTCGAGCCCTAATCTTTCAAACAACGACCAATGTCTCTACTATCACAAGGCCGCTAGCTACCGAGTTAACACGTGCCACTACAACATTCTTATGAAAAACAAACGGAATCGTCATAGTATTAAGGTTCAATTTAATGTCACTGATATTGCGTTTTGGTAGTGTAGGACAATAGACCGCCCCGAAGCAATTTAGCACTCAAATTAACCGTTTGTTTTTAAAATGAATGTTATAGTGGCACGTGCTAACGCGGTAGCTAGCGGCTTTGAGATAATAGAGACAATGACCTTTGTTTGAAAGATTAGGGCTCGAAGCGAAAAATTCACCTGGGAGGAGCCGTACTATCCGTACCAAATTTTATCAAAATAGGTCCAGACGTTTGAGCACAAAGAAGTAACAAACACACAAACACACTCACAAACTTTCGAGCCCACAAACCACTAGTGTATTACGAGTATAGTTTCGAATTCTGAATACTTTCATCCATATTGTTTACCTACACCGAAACGTGAAATCAAAAGATTTTTAAGGGCCAAGGGCTTTAGGCTCCTCTTTGGGCCAACGCCGGCGGCTTACCCTACCCTAACCCAGCTACAGGTCCATCCAAGTTATAATAAAATAATATAAATAATAAATTATATTTTTTGTATTTTTTTTACCATTTTTCTGGTCTTACTTTGCCGACTTCAGAAGTTTTTCTCTCTAACTCACTTACCACTGCCTTATACTGCGAGAGCGTTTTCTGTTCTTGGAACGAAATTTGTGTCAATTGTCAATCTATTGCCGCTAAATACCCACATGACCACAGACAATAGGAAACAAGGTATGACATGTCGAACAAGATCGCGAGATGGCCGTGACTCACGGTGGAATTAGGGAGCAGGTGAGTAAGCCTGACTCACCATAGTTATACTTAGGTAAAAATGTGATCACTGTTTTAGAGTGACGCGATCTCATCATAGATATAATAATGGGAAAGTATGAGCCCTGTTTAAGGGTGACTCATCATTGTTAGAGTACCTAAATAATTCACAGGAGTAAATAATAAATAATGTTGAATATTGAATATCAATTAACGAAAAAAAAAACTCATATTAATGTACTTACTTATAAGTGTTAAGAACACGTAACGGAACGTACGTGATGGCTGGCAACACAGGCAACTGACAGCAAGATTGGCGCCTAAGCAGTGTAATTGTCACTGATTCTTTTATGAGATCGATAATTGTTCTAGTTCAATATAAAAATAAATTGTTATCCAATATCTAGTGCTTTGATTTTTATAGTTCAGAAGTGATATATTCATGCCTACAAAATATTTCGGTCTAGTTAATCAATTCACGTATGAAATCTTAATTTACTCGTAAAACAAAAGAATGACGCTTTGCGTTCTTGTTTTATTTCATATTTTGGTAAAGACATTACTTATTGGATAGTTTATTAAGCAACGGATATTAACTAACAAATAACGTGTCGATATAATATGTGATTCTCTTAAATAATTAAGACGTGATGTAAAGTGACGAAGTTCGTGGTAAGTCTTTAGTCGTATCTAAAAGACAAGAAAATGGCCGAAAAAACAAGCTGGTAATGTATCATTTCATAGTTCCTTGTATGTGGATGAGTCGCTACTATTCCCATTTAGACTACGATAGGAATCATTTCTACGATGAATAAACAGCATCGCATTATTTGTCCAATAAGATACTTTTCGCATTTGAGTGTGACATTAAGATCTTGAAACTTGGTGGCGTATTGCATCTTAAGTGTTCTATGATTATGACATATTGATTTTATTACAAATTACTGCCTTGTGGGTTTTACAAGAGTATTCATAATATGCATGTAATGCAGGTTATACTAACATAACTTGGTGTGGTGTGGTTTTGCCTTTAAGTTTTACAGAAGGAATACTGAATGGACATTTTATATACTTAATACCCAGGACAGGAAGGATGTTGATGAAACTGTAGTCTGAAGATGTAAGAGTTGGGTTGTAAGTGAATTGTGCATTAAACCGGGTATGAGTATAAGTTTATTTTTTATTGCTAACCAATATGTATTACATTAATACCATTATATTAGTATTGCAGTATTGAGTTTCAATGCGATGTACAGTAACTCTGAAAATTTGGTAATTCCTTGGTGGTATACCATCAAGACAATCCATACTAATATTATAAATGCGAAAGTGTGTGTCTGTCTGTTACCTCTTCACGCTTCAACCGCTGAACCGACTTAGATGAAATTTTCATCCCGAATAAATTTAGTGTTCCCGAGGGATGAGCGGGTAACACCGCGGGGCACAGCTAGTATAAAATAAAAACTTGTATTATGAATAATGCACATAGATATCTAAATTAAGAATTATACCATAGGTATCCTAATTGTGAAAATTGGTTTGCAGTCTAAATAGTCAATTTATCAGTATTATGAAATTCGGCTACTATTGTGTTAGTGCTTAAGTTTTACAGATAATATGATTTCAGATGATTACCTTATTAGTTAAACTGGTAGTTAAATACAGTTGAATGGTGTGGACAGGTATTGATATAAGATGATGAGAGTTTTTACTGAATGAGTCCAGACAAAATGACAGATGTGTGAAAGGGCTTCATTACTGGAAGTATAATGGTAAAATAAATGATGGACAAGCTCTCTTCAACTGGTGGAAAATAAAATATGGTAAGAAAGCGTGTTGTCATGTAAGTATTGTTGTTAATATGACAAGTAAGTTTACATTCATCCCTTTTATTGTAAGTGTGTGGGAATATGATCATCGTGTCATGCACATTTATGTCTAGTGAATTGTTGATGTATGTATTTTGTATATGAAATACTTAATGTATTTGGAAGAAAGTTTAGAAAAAAAGCAAAATAGTGCAAGCAAGCAACGATTGCAACATACAACGTGTTTATCAATGTATGTGTATTTGAGGTTTGTTGAATACCTATAAATTGTTTGATATTGATTACAAATGAGTGAATAGATGAAAGTGAACCATCAAGTATTTAATAAACAATCTGCTTTGATCAGCTGAAAAATTAAAATTATTTAATGATTTAAGCGAGTGAGCTTTACCAAAGTTATATTGTGTGTCCATTAAGTATGTTTTACATTCACATGGAATATTGATCAACATGATATTTGAAAAGTAAGGACTGCTTATAAAATACTGACAACTAATTGTACAGTGAGGTTTACACTCATGTGAAATTGCCAGGAACGGCCCAACATGTTTTGAACTCATATGGAGCTAGTCATCAGGACTCATGAAAGTTTTAATTGATGATTGTATTTATGTTTTAGTTAATAGTGTCACAATATATTTTGGAATTGTCATGGGATAATTATCTGTTCAACTGATAAGAGACTTAAAAAGGAAAATATGGTAACTTATCTATTCATATGATTATTTGAAAATACTGAGTTTTCATGCATTTGAAATGTTTTTTGGTTATTCTAGTAACTTACAAGTTGACTGTCCATGGAAGAACTAGTTACTTATAGCATGTGTTTACTCATGGGGCACAGATATAACTTATACTATAACTAGCGACCCGCCCCGGCTTCGCACGGGCGCAATGCTGATAAATTATGCATGTATTATACATATAAACCTTCCTCTTGAATCACTCTATTTATTAAAAAAAAACCGCATCAAAATCCGTTGCGTAGTTTTAAAGATTTAAGCATACAAAGGGACATAGGGACAGAGAAAGCGACTTTGTTTTATACTATGTAGTGATATTAGCATCTAAAGAACTTTGAGTGTTCACATATGCAATACCAATGTGATGTAAAATAAAAGGATTATTTTCATGTATGTTTTGGGAGAATCGTTGGAGTTGCGTGTAAAAGGGTCCTACCTCTGGGTGGACTGATGATCTGGTAAGAATATCAATGGATGATGTTGAATTATAGAAAAGCTATTAATGAAATCAAATGACATTTTATAAAACAAGTTATCCTATTTTAATCTGAATGTCTAGGTTATTTGTACCTATAGTTTAGCACATTTTTTTTGGGAAATGCAGTATGGATTAGAAATTGTCACAGCAGCCTATTGCTGAGTAAAATTCGATGATGCTGTGATGGCTTACCCATACTACTTTTTAGAGTTTTGATATTGTGCAAGACCGGTGAGGTACTAAGAAGGAAATTGGTCATGTTTAGTTTGATTCCATTACATGTAATATAACTGAATATAAAAAAAAAACCACAAGTAAGCAGCAGTGGTTAAAGATGACTTTATCATCTGAAAATGATAACAGCATAATGTACTTTTCTAATAGTAAATAGTGGTTGTCACACCAGTGTTCGGTACATTGATTGTATGTGGAGTCGCATTTTATTAATTTAGGCCTAACCTTTAAGGCGTAATCTGGACAATCTTGTTGCCACTAGTTATGGGTACAGATGTGATCAACATGATGTATGAGAAGTAAGCACCTAATATAAAAAAAAATATATAGTGTTGATTTCACAGTTAACAGTGTGTTACTTACAGTACATTTTAATATGGAATTTTCATGGAATGATTACCGGCTCAGCACATAAAATATTACTTTTTATGACTGTTTATTAAAAAAATACTGAGTTGTCATGCATTTGGAAAGTCATTGGATTATTTTTGCAAGTTACAAATTGACCACTCATGGCAGACCTAGCTATAATGTGTGGTTAAAGTGCAAGCTAAGTTAACCTGTTTTATTTGAATTTACTGTGCAAAGCAAGTTGTGTTTATTATGGTTAACCGATAGGTACCTACTCCTACGTTTATGGTTGTGCAACTTGTGAGCTATGATTATGACTTATGAAAAATGTGAATGTGCTCATTTTAGCATTCAAATACCCTTTTGAAGGTGTAAAGACCCTTTTCAATACCTATGCAATATGTATCCAATTGTGGTGTGTGACGGGATAGCAACGTCACATACCCTTGATCATCATACGACATTAAATAGAATATACATAATTACGTAGCAAACCTAATGTCAACCTACGACAACCCTTTGTTCTACTGTAAATGTCACGGACCTATTAAAGGTTACGTGACGCCCTTAAACACTATATAAAGCCTATATTTTACCTAATAAATAATCAGTCTACATCCGACTACGATAGTATTATTTACTACCAAGCTCCAACCTTTACATGGCGACCCTGCCAGTGCGTACCATATAGGGTACGCAAGCTTGTTTTTCGAACCTCGGGTGGCCGGTCAAAGTCGGCCACCCGGAGGATCTTGCCAGTCGGGCTGCTCGAGGCAGCAATATAACAAATAGTCCTGAACACCAACTGCTGGTCACAGCCGGCCATCCGGAGTTCTCCACCCAAGAGACCTGCACGAGAGGACCCGTGCAACAACAGTGCGCGACCAACCTAGCTCCACACATTACACCATGAAACGACATGGGCAACTACCAAACGAAGCCCAGCTCCAGGAAACCAGAGAAGGCACTAACCAGTGCCTAACCAAGAAGAAAGGAGGCAAGCAACAACAACAAGCAACAAGCAACACTGCAGCATAAAGCAGAGATCCCCGCAGCATCCTCAGCCCCAGCCATCCAGCCACCCGAACCAGGTCAACGGAATCACATGAGAAGATAACGTGTGTGTGGAGGTACAACCTTTATATTTTAAGTTATTTTAAGTACATACAGACAATTTTTTTTATAATAAGGAAATACCTAGAACGTTTAGTGTACGAATAATTAATTACGCGCAGCATGCTTAGTCATAAGAAATGATGATCGCGGACGCGCGGCATCTCAAGTTACGCATCAAAACACGTAACATAAATATCGGACGATAACTAATTTTTAAGCTATTTATAACTTTATTACGATGACTTAATTTTATAGAAGTAAAATTTGAAGTCCATTCCGAAATGTTATAAAGTATATTAGTTTATAACTTGATATACTATTACCGTTTGCCTAATTTAGTAACTAGTTTAGATTAAAAAGTATAGATAAGCAGTAAAAACATTAATAATAATAAATAAACTCATTAATAAGAAGGCTCTAAAATAATAATAATAATAAACCAATTATGGTGAAAACATTAATCAAATAATTATTTTTATAATTAATAAAATGACGCTGCTTAATGTAAAAAAAAAATTTTTTAAATAAGCACCAAGTAGCTTACAAAAAAATAATGCAAATAAAAGTGAAAAACATTTTAAAATATGAGCAATACAAAAACGGTAGAAAATTTGCACTGGAAACATAAAATATAATATTAAAAATAAAATATATAATTAATAAATAATAAGGGAAAAATAAAATTGAGAGAAAGGCAATTATAAGCCGATAAATATATATTAAAAGAAAAAAAAAGATAATAATGCCGATACAAAATAATTTGCATTACACAAATAAAAAACATATTAAAAGAAAAAATAATTTATATATCTCGCAATAAAGTAATAAAACATACGTACGTAATATGGGTAAAGACAAATAAAATAAATATTAAAAGAAAAAATAATTTTAGCTATAATAAAAAAATAAAATATATTAACACTTTATATAAGTATACTTCAGATAAGTATTTCGAGAAGCAATTAGACTGATCACCTAAGAGCTATTGAAATTCTTATTTGATGAAGTTTTCCGACAAAAAAAAATATTAGCCACTTATGGCGTTACGGAAAAAAACCTAACGAATATTTTAATAATAAACTAAATAGAGAAGAAAGGATTTCGGAAAAAACGTTTTACTATAGGTGTCAATATTTAAGAGAAAAAAAAATGACTGTTGTATGATTTCAAAATAAAGGGAAATAATGTCACTTGTGAGTAATTCCCGTTTGTGTGGGCGTTACACGTTACCATTGAGTAGCATCACAAGTAGACATTTGGCAAAGTACACCAGGATACAAGGCAGGCGGTAAATCCTTGAAATCTGATCATAATTCGGTCGAGCACCAATTGTGCAGATCCTTGGACACATGGGGGGTGTTAAAAGAACCGTCTAAAAAATAATAATAATATATATATAGATATTGTAGACATGTATATGTGCGCGCGCACTTGAAGTCCTTGTATACCTGTATAATGGAATTTAAATGAATATGTCTACAAGTGAGGTCGGCCGACCATGCGCTGTGTAACTTTGCTTCCCAAATGATTAATATAAATATATAAGCGCAATGAGAAAAAAAATAAAATAATGTAATCATACAATGTCCAATTGCAGTACATACCTCCTTACTGTCGTTGTGTGAAAGTCCGAAACTCGATCGCGTATGAAACGAGCTTTCTACGCTAGAACTAGGTACAGTTTGCATGACACAACAGAGGAGCGAAGTACGCATACTACATAGCGATGACACCTCGCGTATTATCATAAACCTAGCCCAAAGTATAAACAAATATGGTACATGGGTCCGGACCCGAATCACGCCGATTGTAAAAAGTTTAAAGAATTAAAAAGAGAAAATAATAAGGATAACGTAAAAAGGTTCCATCATTAGCCAAAAACAAGTCATAACACTCTTAAATTTATAAAATATTACAAAAAGTAACAAAATCAAAAATATCTATAGAAGAGTAAATAATAAATTAGTATTGTAAAACAAATAAAACAAAATAAGATAATAAAATAAATAATAATAATACAAATAAAATAGGAAAAACAAAACGAAGAGCCAATGACATAAAACAATTAAAATTGAATAAATAAAAAATAACTAAAACAAAATCTAAAACCAGTGTCAAATTAACAAATAAATACCAAACAAGAAAATAATAATAAATAGATATAAAATATAAAAATAAAACCAAAATATAAATAATAGCTAAATAAAATGTTTAAATATATAGAAAAAAGATAAACAAACGCAATAAAAACAAAACTTAAATTAGCAGAATATTTTTCATCTTTCTTACCCATAAGATCATATTATAAACGTAAGATGAGCATCGCATTGTTTACACTTAGGATATAAGTTCAACATTGTTTACAATAGCGCAGTGAATGTTACAATAACAAATAGGATTAAGATAATTTTAAGCACTTATGTATTGTAATGTTTTAGACACAAATAATTAATAGCAATAAGATCATATTGTACGCATAAGACAAACGTCACAATGTTTACATAAGGTTTATTGTAACAACCAGTGTAATGATTGTTTATATAATTAAGTTAGATTAAGCGTTTGTATAATATATTGTATAAGCCTAAGGGAAAATGTATTAAATTAGACACATAAGTTAATTGTATTAGAAAGTAAGAAAAAAAATATTTTATATAACAAATTTTAAAAAAACTAAAAATTATTGTAAAGCTATTGTATTAAGGAATAATGTATAAAATTAGCCATAAGTAGAAAGTAAGAAAACATTATTTTTGTATAACAAATTTTTAAGATTGTAAATTTTTTTTTGAAAAAAAAAAAAGGGGAAAGGTGTGGTGTGTGACGGGATAGCAACGTCACATACCCTTGATCATCATACGACATTAAATAGAATATACATAATTACGTAGCAAACCTAATGTCAACCTACGACAACCCTTTGTTCTACTGTAAATGTCACGGACCTATTAAAGGTTACGTGACGCCCTTAAACACTATATATAAAGCCTATATTTTACCTAATAAATAATCAGTCTACATCCGACTACGATAGTATTATTTACTACCAAGCTCCAACCTTTACACAATGAAAGCAAAAATGATTATTTTCATGTAGGTATGTTTTGCGAAGGTTGCCTAAGTTCTAGTGTAAACGTGGCCACACACTTTTCTTCTGTCGGTTCACTTTTGGGGTGGGCCGAAGACCTTGTAAGGATATCAGTGGATGTTATAGATATAGAGTAATAGAAATAATATCAAGGAAATTAAATGATATCTTAAGTAATCAAGTTGTATGTAGTTGTCCGGTTTGAACCCGAATTACTAAGGGCAGAAGTACCTATATTTAGGAATAGTCTGTTTAGTAAGATTTTGGAAAAGCATTTAAAATTAAGGCTAAAGCAGCTGTGGGAAAGCATTTCCATACAACTTTTTAGTTTTTTTTGATATGGTGATCTGGAACTTGTGGACTAGTATGAAAGAAATTGGTTAGATCAGGTTCGGTTTGTTTCCCTTACCTGTAAATTACAGGCTTAGTGCAATATGCATACCGAAACTGTTATGGTGTTCCGTGTCTGTTTCTAGTGTTTCAGAGGCCGATATACCGAGCGTGTGCAAGCGGCACCCACGACTGTATTTTCATTCTGGACGATGCCGGAGCAACCGATCTGTGCAAACGGTAGCCGGACTATTTATCTGGAGGTTATCGAAGCACCTAGTGCGTGCAAGCGACACCCAGGACTTTATTTTCTGGACGAGGCCGGAGCACCCGATCTGTGCAAACGGTAGCCGGACTATGTCTCTGGAGGTTATCGAAGCACCTAGTGCGTGCAAGCGACACCCAAGACTTTATTTTCTGGACGAGGCCGGAGCACCCAAACTGTGCAAACGGTAGCCGGACTATTTCTCTGGAGGATATCGAAGCCCCTGGTTTGTGCAAGCGACACTTGGAATCTCAACCATCACTGGAGGAGGCTGAAGCACCTGATGCGTGGAAGCGGTACCCAAACTTATTCTTACCTACTGTAAATTACTATTATGTACTACTATTCTGAACTTATTTGGGGTAAACAGTACATTAATAATATTGTGTGTCATAACTGAATATATATTTGCTGTCATGATTCTGTAAAACATCAGAAGCTGAAATGCAATTAAATAAATGAAATGAAAGGAAATATTGAAATGAAATGAAAAGAAATACCTATTGAAATGAAATGAATAAAAATATTGAAATGAAATGAAAAGAAATATTGAAATGAAATGAAAAGAAATATTGAAATGAAATGAAAAGAAATATTGAAATGAAATATTTATTAGTTTGCGGAATATGGGTGGGTTACATAGGTATCACAATGTTTATTATAAGCGTTATTCTCCACACTCTACTTATGCATGCGAATATTGGTGTCTAAATTGAGTTGATGTTTCTCTAAATCAACAAAATAGGAGAAGTCGTTATTCTAAAAGTATATATCTCGTATTCAGAAACTATCTTATCGAATAAAAGTTATATTTGCATAGCAATGCATACAATTTCAGGCTCAAGGGAAGTTTGTTGCATATTTTAATACACATGAAGTAGGGACTGCCAGCTATTTGTGTTAGACACGTTTTAGGTACTTTTAGCAGATTACCTGCTAAAAGCTGCTGTTATACCTCGTAAGTCTGCTTCCACAACATGATGGCTACACACCGAAGGCTGATTCACCCTGCGAGCGTATCGGGCAACATAACATATTCGTCGGTGTTCGCTATACCGGTGAAAGTACCTAGCCTGCAAGAAGACAGTGGCCTACACCAGGCCGTTGCAACCTCAACATGTACCTGGCCATTAACCACTCAATTGCGTTTGATAACTACAGCTACTACTGGTCAACACTTATTTTATTATATAAATAGAGTTCATCTCAAATTTCGAAGCAAGTGAGTGGAGCGGCGATCTACCATAGACTGTTCTTGTTTCAAAAATAGTGAATGGGGTCATTCAATTAGTTGCGGATGGCCGAACGTAATATTATCAAGTGTGATTTTGTACCTAGTAAATGTAACTGTAACTATTTGATCTTTTCGTTTTCAGTCAGAAAGTTGTTAATAACGTAGCATGATGTTGTTGCGAGATACACGATTGCTTATCCTTTCGTATGAAATGTCAAAATTTGCTAATCAAATTGAGACTAACTGATATTTTAACGTCAGGTTCAAATGTCTTGCACAGATCTGCACTTAAGCATACGAGGGGTAAAATGTAATTTTGATCATGTTCTGACTTAATTTTTTATTCTATCTAATTATTAGGCTGCGAACTTCTTGTTTTAAGATAACTAATGCAAAAAAAAACTGAGTATTCGATTAAGGTAACTAGTTAGAAATTAGGTATATATTTCAATACCTAGTGAAAAATAACGTTGCCGTTTTGTGTAATAATAATAATGTTAATAAATTTAATTTGTTTGTGTTTCGAAGAGTTGAATATACAGTAATTATAATTACATACTAAATAACTGAAGTGGTTATAGATAATTTTATTATCTGACAATGATAACATCATTAATGTACTCTTAAGATGAATCGTAGTGGTTGCCACGTCACTGTTCACAAATACCTTTGTTTCCATGAGCTGTATGCGAGGGCTGCTATGAACGGCTGCTGTGGCAGACTGCACGAGCTGTTTCTGCACGTCTTGGTGCCTACCCAAGGCTGATTATGCGAGTGGAAGCCGCCTCTACTATGCTGGAATAAACTGTGAGTTCGTTCCATGTCTGATAGGGAATCTACCGGGATGAATGTGTATACGGTTGGTCATTCATTATAACAGTGTCGGTCGCTTTGATGTCATGATTGATGTCAATTAATCCTATTACTTAATCTGTACAATCGCAGAGTTGTAACTGTAAAAAAAATATATAAGAAGATGCATTTATATCATAACTAATTATCTATCGTATCAGACAACTTAGTGATGTCAAATTATGATATAATTTGGGTAGAATAATGTACGTTATTTACATGTCAATACAATTCCATCTCTAGTTGAAATGAATTTGTAATCTCTTTGAATCAGAATAAAGTGATCGCAGCCCAAGTACGCCCCAAGACGATTGTAACGGTTCCCCTAAATATGTTTTTGGTCTACTCGCAGAACTAAGGTGACGAGCAGGGCGGGAGTCCGCTACAACTGATTCGAGTGAAGTTTGCTGAGACGAGCGTGCTGATGCTGTCGGTCAAGTTGAAGAAGGTCTTGATGAGATGACCTTCGTGGACGAAGGTTATACCAGGATGGCCGACTGTTAAGAACACGTAACGGAACGTAGGTACGTGATGGCTGGCAACACAGGCAACTGACAGCAAGATTGGCGCCTAAGCAGTGTAATTGTCACTGATTCTTTTATGAGATCGATAATTGTTCTAGTTCAATATAAAAATAAATTGTTATCCAATATCTTGTTAGCGGAGCTAGGTTATGCGTAGTAGAAGGAAGTGGCTTGATGGTGAACGAAAACACTACGTCCTTTTAATTCAGCTGTGTATTCTTCACAATAACACGTGAATAAATATCGTCAACAGTATGAATACTTAAGATAACTTATTATATATAATTAACAATAAAATGGACACTGTTAATGCAATGATGATCTGACTCGGAAGGGAAGAGGAAATAGAGTGACCGACAATGTGTTGTCATAGTCAAAAATAAACTATAGAGGTGCCCATACACAGGTAAGTCAAATAAGGTGAGACATAGACTATCCAACACTTCCCCTCTAGGGCACACTATTATTTGAAAGAAGTAGAATACATTTTCAAGGAAAAAATAATTTTAAAGACTCTACATTTGGCTCTACTACATTACATATCATAAAGAAATGGATATTGTACACTTTACATAAATTAATATTGATTACCATATACATTAACAACGATAATAAATCTGTTAGCTTTTCATAAAAAGATACAGATAGAAATAACATTAATTCAAAGTATACAGTCATATTTTGTTTATTATGCTCTAGTTTTAAATTAAGGCTTAACATACGTTCATAGCTTTAATAAATTCGTTATGCTTAACTCTACCTAATGGTTTGGTTAACACATCAGCTATCATTTTGTCTGTAGGCAAATACTCTACTTTAATTACATTTTTAGATATTAAATCTTTAACATAGTGATACCTGATATCGATGTGTTTCGTTCGCTTGTGACAGTATTCCTTAGCTTTTAAAAGTTTCTGAGCACTTTGATTGTCATTATAAACAATACAATTAATCTGTCTAGGTAAAATCTCAGATAAAAGATTCTTGATAAAAGATACATCTTTACATACATCAGATATTGCAAGATATTCAGACTCACAAGATGATAAGGAGACACATCTTTGTTTACGAGATTCCCAATTTACTGTATTATTTCCTAATTTAATGACATAGCCAGTATAGGATTTTCTGTCAGTAATATCATTGGCCCAGTCTGCGTCAGTATAAGCACACATAGACCAATTCATATTCTTATGAAAACATAAAGAATATTGAATTGTACCCGCCAAATAACGCAGAATACGCTTCGCTGCTAACCAATGTGACCTATCGAAACAATTGTTAAATTGACTAAGTTGACTACATGCATACGATATATCTGGCCTTGTACATACAGACAGATACATCAAGCAACCTAGTAGTTGTCGATAGTTAAAAACATCATCCTGTAAACAGTCATTATTTTCAGATTTTACAAGTTTACTGTTAATTTCCATAGGAGTGGCTGCGGCCTTACAATTTTGCATACCAAAACGTACAAGTAGTTTTCTGATATATTCACTTTGATCTAAAGTTAAAGTTCCCTTTACTCTATCTCTAGAAACATTTATACCTAGACAGCTCTTAAGCGGACCTAAATTTTTAACATTAAATTCTTTTTCTAAAATGTTTAACAAATTTCGCTTATTTGAGCTGTTTGGACTATAAAATACATAAAAGTCATCAACATACAAAGCTAAAATCACTAAATCGTCTTCGTTACCTTTTACATAAACACAGGGTTCACATTTTGACTGAGTGAAGTTATGCTCACTGAGTAAACTATGTACTTTACAGTTCCACATTCTACTCGCCTGTTTAAGGCCATAAATGCTTTTCTTTAATAAATAAACCTTATATTTATTATTATCACTGAAACCATTAGGCTGTTCCATGTATACAGTCTCATTAAGTTCAGCATTTAGAAAAGCTGTTTCCACATCTAGATGGTCGATGTTTAAATCTAAATGATTAGCTATACAAAATAAAATTCGCATTGTTGAGTGGCGGACCACGGGAGCGAACGTATTATTATAATCAATGCCTTCACGTTGTGTAAAGCCCCTGGCGACTAATCTGGCTTTAAAACGATCAAAGTTGCCAGAAGCATCATATTTAGTTTTGTAAACCCATTTACATTTTATAACATTTTTATCAATGGGCCTATCTACCAGCTCCCAGACATTGTTATTAACTAGAGCTTCATACTCACTTCTCATGGCATCGAGCCATTGTTGGCTATAAGAGCCACTAACCGCTTCCTCATAGGTAATGGGTTCATCAATCGATGGAGACGGACCATGAGCGAGTAAAGACAAATCATAATCTAAATACCTCGCAGGGAGTACATTACGCGTGGAGCGAGACGAACGTAGTGGTGTAGCGACGGTCACAGGACGAGCCGCTGTATCACCTTCAGCTGCCACAGGGGGAAGGCTCACTGATTGTGAGCCGCTGGCACCTGACGAATCAGCTGTACTGGAGTCGCTGCTCCCGGTGCAGTACTCATCGGACTCTCCACCTGAAATTGACGATGAACAACTGTCAGTTGAATTCAAATAATTATTATCATTATCATTAGCATCATTATTTAAAATATCATCATTTAAAATATCATTATTTAAAATATCATCATTTAAAATATCATTATTTAAAATATCATCATTTAAAATATCATTATTTACAATTTCATTATCATTATTTGAATTTATTTGATTATTATTCTGACTAGCAACATTACCATTATCACAGATCTCATTTTCAATGTCATTATAAGTTATCATATCACTTCCGGACAATTCTTGCAATGGATTTGTATCGGGTTTGTAAAATCTATTCTCAATAAAAGCAACATTTCGAGATTTTATGACTTTTGTGGGGTCTAAAGGATCAGCTAAGCGATAACCTTTAGATGTATCACAATATCCCACAAAAATGTATTCCTTTGCCTTAGCGTCCAATTTATCGCGCTTATGTGCAGGTACCAATGAAAAAGCAGTACAGCCAAAAACCCTGAGGTGTCCAAGGCTGACCTTTTTGCCAGACCAGACTTCCTCAGGTATACGTCCAGCTAAAGCCGACGTGGGAGACCTATTCTTTAAATATAAAGCAGTCATTGCTGCTTCTCCCCAAAATCGTTTGCTGAGACCTGAATGCTGTAACATGCAGCGTACCTTGTCAAATAAAACGCGAAAAGCCCGTTCTGCTACGCCATTTTGGGCGCTAGAATAGGGAATGGTTCTTTGATGGATAATACCATGCTCTTTTAAATATTGAGTAAATTTAGAGCTAGTATACTCTCCACCATTATCACTGCGAAGGCAAAGTATAGGCAAATTCTTTTCTTTTTCTACCATAGCTTTAAAATGTTTAAAACAATCAAATACCTGTGATTTATTCTTCATAATGTAGGCAAAGCTCTTCCGGCTGAAGTCGTCTGTGAAGGTGAGTAGGTATTTTCCTCCTCCATGGCTTGTCTCCGGCAGGGGTCCACAGACATCGCTGTGCACCAGCTCCAGCGGTCTTGCTGTTTTAGTACTGCTTGCCTTCGGGAAAGGCTCGGCCGATAACTTCCCCTTAACGCAGGCTTCGCAGTTCTTCAGATCTTTTGAATCCTGAAACAACACACCGCATGCATCCCGTAACTTACACATACCTGCTGAATGCAAGTGTCCAAGACGATAATGCCATAACTCCATGATAGATGGTGTAGAGACAGCAACTGCTGCACTCGGTGCGGCCTGCCTAGATTGCAGGTCCAAAGAGTGCATCCTATTAGGATTATACCCTTCTACCCCAGAGACATCCCCAGAGAGCTTATAGATTCCATTTGTACATTTAGCTACAGCTATATAGTTGCCAGGTGCTTTATTAAGACTATTACCCTTTTCATATACAAAACATCCATTGTTGTTAAATAATACAGAATGACCATCTTTACACAGTTTAGAAACTGAAAGTAAATTGGCAGATAGATTGGGAACTAACAAAACATTTTTAAATGTTCTCACCTGTCCATTAATAGAAATATTCAAATCTCCAACTTGAGAGCTACACATGGTTTCACTATTTGCCAAACTTATGCATTGTTTCTTAGTGTCCTTTATATTGCACAATAAGTTTGGATCGTTGGAGAGATGAGAAGATGCGCCACTGTCAAGAAAAACATCTGTCCGGTCCTGGGCAAAGTAGGCTGCAGTGGTAGACTTTGACTCCTTCTGCTTTTTGTCCTTCCTATATTTAAAACATTTGGGTTTGATGTGGCCAACTCGATGACAGTATGTACACTTCATTTTTCCTGTAATGTATGCCGTTGTGGAGTTGCCGTTGTTTGCCGTCTTCCTTTGAGCTTCTTGAAGAAGACGAGCACGCACCAGGTCACTTTTGAGCTCCTCAGACGAAATACAATACGTTTCCAAGTTAGATACGAGGGTGTCATACTCAGCTGGTAGGCCACTTAAAAGAATTTCTGCCAATTCCTGGTCATCGACTACCCTGCCAATGTCTGCCAGCTGATGAGCGAGCGACATAACATGTTCAATGTACGCGGACATATCCGCGTGTTCAGTGAAGTCGACCCTGTGCAGCTGCCGCAAGAGCAGCACACGCCGATACAGCCCTTTGTCCTCGAATATATTTGCCAAGTTTTGCCATGCTTGTTTGGCTGTTGTTGCTGACCGAACATATTGAAATAATGCAGGTTTGACATTGAGACAAACGCGTGCCAGAGCGCGCTGGTCGCGCGCGGCATCAGCGCCCGTCAATGGCTCATCCAACGTTCTATTAATGGTATCCCACAATCCTTCTGTTATAAGTATCATTTTTATAGAGAATTTCCAAGTGTGATAGTTGTGGCTATCTAGCTTTTCTATGGCTGTGCCACTCATGACGACGTTCGTGCCACTTGTTGGTGTCGCGTCAGTCATCTTGACGAAATACTGTTAGATGTTGAAATAGGACGTGATCGATATAATGATTTTGTGTAGTGTGCCACTTGATCAATCGCCACTTACTTGATATGTGCAGATTTGTCTTTCTCGTGGTTGTATGCTGTGCCCGGAACCTGTTAGCGGAGCTAGGTTATGCGTAGTAGAAGGAAGTGGCTTGATGGTGAACGAAAACACTACGTCCTTTTAATTCAGCTGTGTATTCTTCACAATAACACGTGAATAAATATCGTCAACAGTATGAATACTTAAGATAACTTATTATATATAATTAACAATAAAATGGACACTGTTAATGCAATGATGATCTGACTCGGAAGGGAAGAGGAAATTGAGTGACCGACAATGTGTTGTCATAGTCAAAAATAAACTATAGAGGTGCCCATACACAGGTAAGTCAAATAAGGTGAGACATAGACTATCCAACATATCTAGTGCTTTGATTTTTATATAAGTAATATGAGAATGAGATAATGAGATTGAAATATTTTTTTTCTTGCAACGATCCAATGGGATGTTGCAGGTTATATAAAAGTATCACATGTTTTATGTTCAAGTACTACGTGTATGAACTATATTGATAAGATATTCAATGTTTCAAGTGGAGTCTCTTTGTATGAAAGTAAAATATCCGACTCAAATTAGAATAATGAAAATCCAGGAGCACTTCATCATAACTCCCACTTTCTGTATTAATACAGACCAAATCGCATTAACTAGAAATCCGCACCAATTAAATATCACTTGAACTCATCCGTTATACCGTCGCTAAATCTGCCGTCTCCCAGTCGTAGTGAAGAAAAGTTACATTCACGTAGGATATCTGCGGCGTTTACGTCTTTTCGTCGTGTGAGCTATTTCGAGCCCACGGGGCGATTACCTGGCGTGCGATATTTGTCACTGCGCTATTCCGTGTCGCAACATTGTCGCACGGGTGTCGGGTGAGAATCGCTTGATTTACGAGTTATTATGTCGGTAATATGTTTAGAATAGACATAGATGTAGTATAAAAGTAATATGCATATAGCTCGGCATTCACACATAGACAAACGTTTGCTCTAACACAACTTTGACTCGCGACTCTGGTCGCGCGAGATATGCTACCTATCCCTTTCTGTACAGTATCGTGAGAGAATGACGGGTTATTCTATGTCGTGCAACATGAGTCGCGAACCATAGTAGTGCTAAACGGGCTGGACTGGACTGTAGCTTACAATCGCTTTCATCTGTACTCTGTCGCGTTTTCATGCCGAAGATATAAATTAATCAATAAAATGATCACTATTGGTCTTCAATTCGTGACACTTTAAATTTATGTAAGTACCTACTTACTTCAAAAAGACACATAAAAAATTTAATCCTTATTAAATAATACCTTGGAAAAATCTTTATTCTTTTTTTTTAGTTTATTTAAGCCTTTCTTATAACTGAACTTGTTGAACATAGTGTAGCATACCCTTTACATTTACTGTATGCATTTATTTAAACAGGCAACACACAGATTCCTTTAGCTAATCTGTATCCGCTTCCTTCCCTTTGTCTTTTTGTTCGCCATGGCTCGATAGAACGTTGCCTAATAATTTGATAATTATATTTTATATTTTAACATGTGATAGTGTAAATTAATCCGACCTTATCGGTCTCAGGACACTGCCAATATGTACATTTAATTGTGTGTAATTAAACTACATCATTGGTTGAGCAAAGTAATGATTTTATTTACGACATTACCAATCCATCATCTTTCGTGGTGCTCCATCGCATATCCCGCTGCACATCCTATCTGACTAACAGGTTTCTGGTCCCAGAAGCGGGCATTCACGAAGAAACTGGAGATAAAACCAAAGAAAGGTACGTCAAAAATATATTGAACTTTTTGAGGTTAGAAGTTTGGCACATTGCTCTGGTGCTGATTTCTATTTCCTGCTTGCTCAACCAATACCACAATAATGTCGGCACACAATGATCACAATGGGCACATTCCCGTTGAAAAGCTGGATGGCTTACAGACTTACACAAATTGGAAATTTGCAATGAAAATGCTACTCACGCTGGATGGTTTATGGAACTGTATTGATGGTGAGGACAATGACGCCACCCACGACAGCCGCGCTTTGGCGAAGATTTGCTTGTCGATAAAGCCTGCCTTGTATCAGTATGTAAGAGATGCCACATCGGCCAAAGATGCATGGAAGAAACTTGCTGATGCCTTTGAGTCAAAAGGCTTATACAGAAAAGTGCTCTTACTACGTCAACTACATAAAATTGAATATATTCAATACGGCGGCATGTCCGAGTATATTGAGGCTGTCATGCGGCTTGTTCAGCAGCTCTCCGATATAGGCAAGAAGATTGATGATGACGAAGTAGCTGAAATCCTTTTAAGCGGTTTGTCACAAGAATATGACAATTTGGTATCTGGCCTGGAAACCGCCTGTCTCACTAGCAAGTTGACGGTGGAGCTCGTGCGTGCTAGATTACTGCAAGAAGAACACCGAAGGAATGGGAGTGATCAGGACGGAGTCAAGGCCTACCTAGGAAACAAAAGGAAGAAAACGTCACCTATGTTCTGCCAGTTTTGCAAAAGGAGCGGACACACTATTAAGCGTTGCTTCAAGCGCAAGAAGGAGCTGAAGAACACTGAGGAGAACCACACTATGATTGCATCAGCGATGGTATGCAGCGGTAGCAGCAGCCATGACTTTGTGGTTGACTCCGGCGCGTCTCAACACATGATAGCTAATAAGGAGTTACTTGAGGAACCTAGAGGTAAACATTCTACAATTTTTGTAGCAAATGGACAAAAATTACATAGTCATTATTCCGGTAGGGTCCCTTTATGCTCTAATATTAGCTTAGTAAATGTACTCCATGTGCCAGACCTGTCCAGCAATCTTTTGTCTGTAAGTCAAATCACTGATAAGGGTTATACTGTTATGTTTGATAGGGATCAATGTAAAATCTTTGATAATGTTAATGTCACTGGCAACCAAGTCTTAGCTGCTTCTAAGGAGAACGGTCTGTATAAGTATAAGGCTCAAGTGCGACACATCCTTGAGGAGGAGCATTCCAAGCTCTTGCGGACTAGGCAAGAGACAATGAATGCTCACACTGTTTCGACTGTTCCGATGGACCTAATGCACAGGCGTCTAGCTCATCTATCTGAATCAGGTATGAGAATTCTTGGTGATGGGAAGAAATGCATGAATTTATTATTTCAGAAAGAAGATACCATCAATGGTAGCTGTGTGCCGTGCCTGACTGGCAAGATGGTGAAAGCACCATTTCCTGCTGTGAGCACGAAGCGCACTACCCAACCTCTTGAACTCATTCATACTGATGTGGTGGACCAATGCAAGTCGAAACTTGGGGTGGAGCTCGTTACCTTTTGACCTTCACGGACGACTATACCCGGAAAACGTGGGGTTACCTTATGAAGCATAAATCAGAGGTGAGTTCTCATTTTATTCATTTTAAAACTATGATTGAGAAACAATCTGGTTTGCCATTAAAAATTCTGCGTAGTGACAATGGCCTTGAGTTTACTAATAATAAACTTGCCAATTATCTTAAAGATCATGGTATTATACACCAAACCACTGTCCCTTACAACGCTGAGCAGAATGGTACTGCGGAAAGGGCTTTTAAGACAATTTTTGATAAAACTAGGGCTATGCTGCAGGAGTCCGGCCTGTGCAATCGCTACTGGGGAGAGGCTGTTATGGCAGCCATTTACCTTAAAAACAGGTCTCCTACCAGAGCGCTTTCAGGTGGAATTCCGGAGAGCTTGTGGACTGGATCTCCTATTGATATCAGCCACTTACGTGTCTTCGGGTGTACTGCTTATGCACATGTTCCTAGTCAAAAACGTCAGAAACTTGACGCAAGGGCAAAGGCTCTTATTTTTGTCGGTTATGGTGAAACCTTTAAAGGATACCGTTTGATTGATCCCACTAATCCTCATAGAGTTATACAGTCTAGATCTGTCATTTTTAATGAGGACAAGTTTTTAGGAAAACATGACAGTTGTAAAAATATTTGTGCAACCAATTTTTATAATTATTATATTGACAAAGACCATTTTAATATTCAAATGCCAGATAATGAAAATAATTCTTCTGATGCAATGAATAATTTTAATAATGACTCTAATTTTAACAATGAATTAAATGTTAATGATGTCATACAAAATAATGACATAGATAAATCAGCTGAGTGCTCATCCTCTATTAATAATGTTTCAGATGCTGAGATACCGACGCCACCGGCGTGGTCGCCGATGTCTGAACACTACTGTACGGGCGATGAAGGTGCAAGTGACCGTCCCGGTGATGAAGTCTGCGTCCCGAAGGGCGCTGTGTCTTCTCTGCCGGAGTCATCACTTGATAGTTATGACGACGGTGATGAAGTAGGTGTTCCTAGAGGTGCCGTGTCTTCTCTGCCGGAGTCTCCACCGAGTGAGCCGACGCTGCCGGCTGTTTCCGACACGTCTCGTTCACGTCCCGTACGTAAAACTCGAGGTAATGTGCCAGTTCATCTCAAAGACTATGATTTATCTATGATGGCGGATGGCTATTCGCCAGATGAGCCTAATTCATACCACGAAGCCGTGCAATCTTCTGAAAAAGAGGAGTGGCAGAGGGCAATGGAAAGTGAGTATGAATCTTTAATTAAAAACAATGTATGGATCCTGGTAGACAGGCCTGCAGATGAAAACATCGTCAAATGTAAATGGGTTTACAAGAAAAAGTTTGACACATCAGGTAAGCCTGCTAAATTTAAAGCAAGGTTGGTTGCCCGTGGCTTCAGTCAAGTAGAAGGGATTGATTACACGGACACTTTTGCACCTGTTGTGAGGTATAGCACATTGAGAATTTTATTTTCTATTGCTACAGAATTAAAACTAGAAATAGACCACATCGATGTAACAACTGCATTTTTAAATGGCGAACTTAATGAAAAGATCTATATGGAGCAGCCTTCTGGCTTTAAAAACTGTGATAAAGTTTGTTTGCTTAAGAAGAGCTTATACGGCCTTAAGCAAGCAAGCCGAATGTGGAATATAAAAATACATGATTTTTTAGCACAAAATAATTTTACGCAAAGCAAATGTGAACCATGTATTTATACCAAGAAAACAAAGACTGAATATATTATTATTGCATTGTATGTTGATGATTTTTATATATTCCACAATAATTGTATTAATAATGTTTTACAACTTTTACAAAATAATTTTGAAATCCGTTATTTGGGTAAATTAAATAATTGTTTAGGAATGAATGTTTGTAGACAGAATGGTATCACAACCTTAGATCAATCTGAGTACATAAGACGTTTATTGGTCAAATATAATATGTCAGATTGTAAAACTGTTTCTACACCTTTACCAGTTAATTGTAAACTACAGAAATCTAATAAGACATGTTTAGATGATGATGTCTATCAGTACAGACAATTGTTGGGAAGTTTAATGTATTTATCTGTCTGTACTAGACCAGACATATCTTTTGCATGTAGCCAATTAAGTATGTTTAACACATGTTTTGATGAAAATCATTGGCGCATGGCGAAGCGTGTGCTACGTTATTTAAAAGGTACAATAAATTATGGCCTTTGCTTCACAAAGAGCAATACTTTTGATCTTACTGCATACGCTGACGCAGATTGGGCTAATGATTTATCAGACCGCAAGTCCTATTCTGGCTTTGTGATAAAATTAGGCACTAATGTAATTAACTGGGAGTCAAGAAAACAACAATGTACTTCACTTTCGAGTTGTGAGTCTGAATATGTAGCTCTTGGAGATTGTTGTAAAGACATATGTTTTGTACGAAATTTCTTGTCGGAAATTATCGATAAAACTTTTGATACTGTTATTTATAATGATAGCCAAAGTGCTCAAAAATTATTGTTAGTTAAAGAGCACTCCCACAAAAGAACTAAACATATAGACCTAAGATATCATTTTATTAAAGATCTAATTCAAAAAGGACAGTTAAATGTAAGGTACTTGCAGACTGACAGAATGGTAGCAGATGTTCTAACAAAACCTTTATGTTCTGAAAAACATTGTAAATTTATGCAGGGACTTAATGTTAAACCTCTGAATTGTTAATGGCTCTAGTTGTGATAATTTTAATTCATTCCTGTTTTATTTGTATAAGTGTTAGCTGCATGTCTTATCACTTTTATGTCTATGTGTTTTTACTAGACCTAAGCTTGCAGCATGTTAATGATAAGTGTTCTATATGAGCCAAGCGTATAGTCTCTTATCGTATGTAAAGTGTAAGGAGGAGTGTTGAACATAGTGTAGCATACCCTTTACATTTACTGTATGCATTTATTTAAACAGGCAACACACAGATTCCTTTAGCTAATCTGTATCCGCTTCCTTCCCTTTGTCTTTTTGTTCGCCATGGCTCGATAGAACGTTGCCTAATAATTTGATAATTATATTTTATATTTTAACATGTGATAGTGTAAATTAATCCGACCTTATCGGTCTCAGGACACTGCCAATATGTACATTTAATTGTGTGTAATTAAACTACATCATTGGTTGAGCAAAGTAATGATTTTATTTACGACATTACCAATCCATCATCTTTCGTGGTGCTCCATCGCATATCCCGCTGCACATCCTATCTGACTAACAGAACTCATCATCATCATACTATTCTTTTCCACTGCTGGACATAGGCTTCTTCTCCAACTGCACGCCATTGTGAACGATCCTCGGCTTCTCTCATCCAGCTCTTGCTAGGCACCTTGCAAAGATCATCGCTTCACCTAGTCTGAGGACGTCCCACACTACGCTTGCCGATCCGCGGTCTCCACTCAAGAACACGTTTACCCCACAAGGTAATCGGTTCTTCGGCTAATATGGCCAGCCCAATGCCACTTCAAATAGCTAATACGGTGAGCTATGGCGGTAACTTTGGTTCTCTGATGGATCACTGAACTACTTGTCTGTTTTTACTGTGCCATGGGCGGTGTTAAATAGTGTCATGATTTGTATTGTCTACAGCGACATCTCTCAGGGCGGACTGATTGCGCTGAAGTTAAAATATTGGCTGAGCGCTAATGGGCGACTTCTGTAGATAACCAATCTTAAAATAAACACACCTCTAGCTATTCTGCCATTGCTAAAAAGTCATTGGAAACCAATTACTAATGTGTTTCGTATACACCGCGACACGGTTGGCGCAGTATGTAGTGCACCTGCTACTGAACCGGCGGTCCTGGGTTCGAAATGCCAGGCAAATATTTTTGTGATGATGAAAATTAATATTAGTACTTGGGTCATGGATGTTATGTCGATACCTTCAAACTCGTACTAATTATAATTATTTTGCCAATGAAAAAACCACAATGAGTTGTGCACTGTCTTAATTGCAACTACTTTTTCCAAAAAGTTAGTACGATTGCGCTCTAAGGTATCGATATAATTATGTATTTATATATAGTTTATGTCATCGTCTATGGGTACCCATTGCAGGAACAAGCTTTGCTTCGTTTGCTACTAGGTCGATTTGTGTAAGATTGCCCTTAATATTTATTATATTTTTTATTTCATAGGGTACCTAATCAAGAAGGTGGATGTTGCTGTCTGCAATTCTGCATCCACATAGTGACGTTTAAGGTGGATTTGTGCTCTGGCCCTTATGTTGTAATAATAGCCACCTCAGTTAACACATATAAACTAACATTTCAATCCAACCTCACTTAACATGTCCAGCCAAAACAATCCTCACCTTACAACTAAATCCACAAATCAAGTAACAAAGTCCTAGGATAAATAACAGTCTCTTTGAAGTCTGACTGACGCCAGTCGCTCGCCACTCGCCTATCCACTCGCACGTTTAGTCGCAAGTCACTTGAAAGAGCAGTTTAGTGTTCAAGTAATTTATAGCATATAAAATAAACTTAACACTCCTTTCTCTCCTATTCATGTCGTTGAAAATGTAACTAAAAATATATCTAGATTAGAGTGTAAGTTTGAATGGCTTAGTGATGTTTGATAGTTCGTTGGGAGAGTAACTGGCAGGGGTGCTATTTTGGTAACCAGGTGATTGTCGAGCGAGGCTGATTGCGGATTGTTTTCATTTGACGTTTATGACTTGGATACTTTTATATGTTGATTCGAGAATGTGGCTTTACGGATATTTTTGTAGGAATAACTGCTCTGAATACGCGTAACAGATATGAAGTAGTAAAATGGTTTATGTTTAAAATAAGATATTTTGAAACGGTTTAGAAAAAGTAAAATACACAGAATGAGACTGGATATCACTTTGGGGTTTTAAAAATGTACAAGCAAGATTGTACGACAAGGATTTATTTATACAGCCTGCCTCTGACTATGGGGTTATAAGTTTTAAATGTAGTTCGATTCTACTCACTTAACTGATCTAATTTTGTGAGATTAACAAATAATAATATATATTTTACATAATTTATTAGACCTCAAAGTTTAATCGTTAAGTCAGTATATCGTAAATTGCGATTATTTAACTTGTATGAAAAAAAAATACAAATGAAGACTGGAGATATTTTAATAAACTCGCAGTTCAGTTTGAAGAGCACAATTAAACCATGCATTTAAAGCCATGGTCAGAGACATCCTGTATAAACATAAAAAAATCAAAATGTGTTTATTTAACATAACAATGTTCCATGAATAGTCAGTAAACTTGTAACTAGGTTAGTTAACAAATCAATTACAATTCAATAACTGATTAACCTATTAAACCTACTTGGACTGAGGGTATTTATACACCTATAGATGCGTTTTGAAAAACCTTCACAGAGGTAAATATCACCAGATAATCTGACTTTTCCCAAGATTACATAAAATAACAAAATGATATGTTAAACATATGTATAATTCACTTTAATTTTTAGGTTTGCGTGCCTTAGGCGATAAAAAGGCACAAGTCAGGTTTTAGGTCTAGGAACAAGTTAAAATAGGATATTGCTGTGTAGCTACATAAATCCTTTCGATACACGCGGCTACCAGCAAGAAAAATAAAACAGTCAGCAATAAATTGTGCGCCCGCGCAGGGAGAGCCAGGTGCGCGAGTTCCGCGAACCGTCCGGCGCAGGGCCCAATTTCGACGAGATCCTGCGATATAATTATACATACTATTAAACAATTCTTAAATTGTATTGAAAACAGTTGTCTATTGACAAATTTTAACAGCGCGATACAGAATTTGTATGGGTGGGTCAGCCGTAGAGCGCTATCTGGTGGTAAGAATTTCTTCGTTCGCTCATCACCGAGTAAGTAGGCGCACTATGGGTTGCGCTTGCATCACTCCGCCGTGGATGGCAATGTGGTGGAGTACGTTCGCCAGAAGACTAGCTTCTCGCTGAGGGTGTACCAGCAGCAGAACTACGTGTACTTCAGCTCGTTTGTGGTGAGTGTGCTGCGGCCGCTGCAGGACACCATCGCAGGTGCAGACTTCTGGCCGAAGGGCGTCGTGTTTCGGCAATTGCGGTTGGACGTATTTTAACGAATTTTGGTACAGGGATAGGTGTACATCCAAAATTGATATAGTAAATTTTTTACCCGACTACAGAAAAGAAGTTTCTAAGCGGCTGAAGTTGCAATCATCTTTTTAGTAGTCTTATTGAAACTATTGCGGTTGGACGTATTTTAACGAATTTTGGTACAGGGATAGGTGTACATCCAAAATTGATATAGTAAATTTTTTACCCGACTACAGAAAAGAAGTTTCTAAGCGGCTGAAGTTGCAATCATCTTTTTAGTAGTCTTATTGAAACTCTGGTGAAAAATCTGTAGCAATATATCAGTTTTATCACGGCATTATATCGGTTGTGTTATGCATATATAGGTACGTTATCAAGTTGAGCTGCATTGAACTACGTTGACATTTTAAGGAAGCATGCGTGTTCTTCACATGTCTCTTTACAATGAAGCGAAAAATTTAAAAAATGTATGGTTCAGACAAGATTCAAACCTGCGTCTCCAACGGCTTTCTGGGCCAACACGGGCGTCCTACCAACAGGACCACCGAACCAGATGTCAGAGCAATTGAATTTTTGAAACAGTTGCTTCTACATGCCTTAGGGTGGATTCTCTTTTAGCTACTTGAATGTTAAGCCTGTCAAAATAAATTGTAAATAAAACAATTTAAATTGTTTACTTGAAATGTGTGACAATCGCGGAAACGCAAACGTCGCCACGATATGGCAACTTAGCCATGATAGATGTCAATGTAGTTCGTTTTCTATTGGGAAACAGTATGACATTTTGGAGTACAGCAATGCCATTTGGCACGGGTATTATACACGTCTACCTGAGCCCAAAACACCCGGTAGCCGGACTGAACACTGCGTCAGAAGGGGGGAGGGGGGGTTCAAAATACAGTGCTCCCGCGTCGTTCAGAAAAAAAAATCTGGCGGATTAGTTTGGACCTTTAAGTCAAGTTTGGTGGCGTTATACGGTAATTAGATGATGCCCGATTCATTACCTGTGCCAGTTTTTTAGGGCCCAGTAGCAAAATATGACGCAATCCTTAAAATAACAAACTTTCAGTACTAACAAAATGTAAACAAACCCTTATATTTTCATATTTTTTGTATTAAACTTGGTATATAAAAATACTATCCAAAAGTCAATTTAATACAGATTCTAAAAACATTAACAATAAATATAAATTTGTCTATTTTCAATGAAAAATAAAATATTGAAAGTACTGCAACGTTCGTCAGCGCAGCGTAGGGAACGGCAAAAGACCCGAATACTAAAGTAAAATAAGTATTACTAACAAAAAAAACCAGTCAAGTGTGAGTCGAACTCGCGCATCGAGCGTTCCCTGCAAATTTTAACCTTTCTCATCCCATCTTAACTGGTGGGACCCGGTTCAGTTAAGTTTGCACCTAGTACGTATGGCCCCGCATACAAATGAGGTGTAAACTTAATCCAAACGGGTAGTCCTCATATAACTTTTGAAAGCACATTTTTTTATGTTTTAATTAGAAATGTATAGTTTTCAGATAATTACCTGTACTGGTGGTATAAGACGATATTAGTTGCTAAATTTCATAGTTCTAGGTCAACGGAAAGTACCCTATATACTTTGATTCTCTTGAGAGTGGCGAAATATAAATATACGGCTGTCTTCTTTTTTTATTAATTTAGAAAATTGTTTTTTTCACGACTTCAAGGGATTGTAGACTTAAGCATATGGTTTAAATTTCAACTTGATATCTCCACGCGTTCCCGAGATAAGGGTTTTGAAAAGTTAGAGGGGGACCCAATTTTTTTTATTTTCGGAGCGCCTATTTACGAAACTGCTGACTTTATCAAAAAATTATGTTTGGAGACCCCCACTTTAGGTGTTCCAGAAGTACCCGAAAAAAAAAAATTAGTTTTTATTTTACCGTTTTTTCGGCGTACTACATACACATACTCATACCAAATGTCAGCTTTCTAGTACTAATGATCACGGAGCTAAGCCGCGGACGGACGGACAGACGGACAGACGGACAGACGGACAGACGGACATGGCGAAACTATAAGGGTTCCTAGTTGACTACGGAACCCTAAAATTGATTTTTTCACGACTTCAAGGGATTGTAGACTTAAGCATATGGTTTAAATTTCAACTTGATATCTCCACGCGTTCCCGAGATAAGGGTTTTGACACACATACGGACCGAAGAAAAACAGCGTAATTATATAAGGTTTCCGTTTTTGCCGATAGAGGTACGGAACCCTAAAAATAAGATATCTATAGCTTTCATAATATGTATAAATTAAATTTCTTAAAATAATATATCAATTATAATTGATATTCTATTATCTATTATTAAGTAAAACAAAAGTATTTTTCTCTCTTTACAAATATCTTTCTTCTTTTTAATATACTAGCTGCACCTCACGGTGTTACCCGTGGTCAAAAAATAGCACATGTGTTAGTCCAAAGAGTCAGCTACCTCCATCCTAAATTTTATTAAAATTGGTCCAGCCACTTGAGCGTGAAGAAGTAACAAACACACACACTCACAAACTTTCGCCTTTATAATATAAGTGTGATTTGTAATCATCTTCAATCTATAAACGAAGTCAGATAATAGTTAAATAATAGTTAAAAATAAATACAAATAATAGTAGAACGTCTGTGAATAAATTATTTAGGCTATTTTTTGACCACGGCACGGGTAACACCGTGAGGTGTAGCTAGTACCTATATTAAAAAGAAGAAAGATATTTGTAAAGAGAGAAAAATACTTTTGTTTTACTTAATAATAGATAATAGAATATCAATTATAATTAATATATTATTATAAGAAATTTTATTTATAGATATTATGAAAGCTATAGATATCTTATTTTTTGGGTTCCGTACCTCTAGCGGCAAAAACGGAAACCTTATATAATTACGTTGTTTTCCTTCGGTCCGTATGTGTGTCAAAACCCTTATCTCGGGAACGCGTGGAGATATCAAGTTGAAATTTAAACCATATACTCAAGTCTACAATTCCTTGAAGTCGTGAAAAAAACAATTTTCTAAATTAATAAAAAAAGAAGATACAGCCGTATATTTATATTTCGCCACTCTCAAGAGAATCAAAGTATATAGGGTACTTTCCGTTGACCTAGAACTATGAAATTTAGCAACTAATATCGTCTTATACCACCAGTACAGGTAATTATCTGAAAACTATACATTTCTAATTAAAACATAAAAAAATGTGCTTTCAAAAGTTATATGAGGACTACCCGTTTGGATTAAGTTTACACCTCATTTGTATCCGGGGCCATACGTACTAGGTGCAAACTTAACTGAACCGGGTCCTACCAGTTAAGATGGGATGAGAAAGGTTAAAATTTGCAGGGAACGCTCGATGCGCGAGTTCGACTCACACTTGACTGGTTTTTTTTGTTAGTAATACTTATTTTACTTTAGTATTCGGGTCTTTTTGCCGTTCCCTACGCTGCGCTGACGAACGTTGCAGTACTTTCAATATTTTATTTTTCATTGAAAATAGACAAATTTATATTTATTGTTAATGTTTTTAGAATCTGTATTAAATTGGCTTTTGGATAGTATTTTTTTATATACCAAGTTTAATACAAAAAATATGAAAATATAAGGGTTTGTTTACATTTTGTTAGTACTGAAAGTTTGTTATTTTAAGGATTCCGTCATATTTTGCTACTGGACCCTAAAAAACTGGCACAGGTAATGAATTGGGCATCATCTAATTACCGGATAACGCCACCAAACTTCCATAAAGGTCCAAACTAATCCGACAGATTTTTTTTTCTGAACGACGTGAGCACTGTATTTTGAACCCCCCCTCCCCCCTTCTGACGCGGTGTTCAGTCTGGCTACCGGGTGTTTTGGGCTCAGGTAGACGTGTATAATACCCGTGCCAAATGGCATTGCTGTACTCAAAATTGTATACCTCTCCATACAAGCATTCCCAATAGAAAACGGACTAATGGGAAACGTCGAATTTTGTTCTAGAACCTACCGCCCATCTCCGCGCACCCAGTATACTGCCCATTACTCATCACGGGACAAAATGTTTACTGATGGACTGATACAATTTATGTAGAGTAATTTATCGGATGCATTGTCTACTACGAATTGCTATTATAGCCTGACGCTAAAGCTATCACAATGCTAATGATTACTTAGGAAAATCATGATGTTTCATATAAGTCGCGAATAAAAATTATTAAAGTGAATTTCTTTGCTGGTTCTCTGATAAATTTCTCATAATGTTCCTATCACATTAGACTACATTACTTACAAGTATACGTTAATGTTTTATTTATTTAATCTTAATTTTAAACGCACACATCACGACCAATCCTGCAATCGTGTGTTGTGTGTGTGAAATTGAAGCACTGTCCGGTCCATCGGTAGGTTCTTTTCAGTTTTTGTTTGACTCCGGAGAAAAAAGCAGAAATCGAAAATATTATTGAGTCGTAATCATAATTCATATCAATTTTATCAATATTAGAGCTTTTTGCGTAGAATAAAAAGCGAATATGTTTCAAACATGAAACTTTGATCGCTTAGAAGAAAAGTTACAAGCAAAGCTCGGTTTACTTACCGAGTAAGTAATCCCGTATGAAACCAGTATCTTGATATTATTTTGCAGTATGATATCGGTGCTTATAAGGCTCGGTGTGGGTATACGTAGGTATCGCGGGTGTCGGGTAACAATGGAAGGGCCGGCGGCCGCCGGTCGAAACCGCCTTTGTGTAGAAATCTCGCCATAGAATAATTGTATTATTTGTTTGATAGCAGAGTGGTAACCTTGCTCAATTCCTATAAATGGCATTTTAGGAATTGAGCAAGGTTACCTTTACCTCAAGGATTAAGTAATAGTTAATAACAAACCGTTTCAGTAATATTACAGTGTAGGTATGATAGAAAAAAAAAACAAATAACTATTGCAACTTGGTTGAGAATGGCAGAAGCAAATTGATATAGAAAGCGTGTGGCGGTTTCTTGTTGAAGTCTTCATGGAGACACACATTCAGCAGTGGATATGTCTATACTTCTATAGGTACGAGTTAACATTATGATGGTGATGAAAGTAATTTGTACGAAAAGGAACATACTTGTACACATTTAAACGAAAAAAATCAGGTAATTTCGATATATTTTTACACAATACAATAAATAGCGCTACACGCGAACTATGAATAATTATATATCATAATAAATTAATGATGACGATGATCACATCCTTGACGTATCCGTCAACAGGGATACTATGATATAGGTAGGTACTGTGACTATCTCTACGATGCTTGAGATTTAAAGGTACAATAACGCAGTTAAGAAAACATTGTTGTTGATCTATGGCATTTAGACAGGAATGGATAAAAGGTGCCACGGTGCGAATCAAATCTACCTTTCAGGCACAATACAATGCTTTCATACACATTAAGATTCGGGGATTTAGGAATACACCCACAAACGAGGCTATATGTAGTTGATGCTGTATAAGTGTGCGGGTTCAGGGGAAAGCAGTTTCAAGCTACTATATCTTTAGACATTCTAGTATTTATAATTAGATTAAAATAATCGATAACGATAACAATAAATATATCGAATTTATCTTTTCTGACTTTTAAAAGTCTGTCATTCTGTTGGTCGGATAATATATTGAAACAATATAATATTATTTATATTCCGTCTATAATCTATTGTTTCGAAATATCTTTGTCGTTGTATAGTAGGTAGGTATAATGTAATGATGGTTTATCTTAGTAACTAAAAAGTTCAAAAACCAAGAAATTATCGCTAAAGCGCCATCTTTTTTAGTCTTTTCGAATTTAATTATCACGAATTTGTTGTTTATCATCCATATTGTGATATAAAACACACTAAACACCTAGTAAACGTCAATTCAGAACATCCTTAATATAATAAAACAAAACACGTCTTAGGTTTTTTTTTTCAATAGACAAACAACATATTTATGTTGTAAATTATATTTAACACGTTGAACGCCATACAAAAAACCACGTTTAGCCCAGGGGGCCGCGGCGGACACCATGTGACCTGAACATGTCGAGTCCATGGGGCCGCGTCGGACACCAAGTGTCCGCATGCTCACGATCGCTTCAGAAGCCTATACGCGGCCGACGGACGGCATTTGAATGGTTTTTACTAAGGCGAGTGACCCGCGCGGCCCCACTGAACAACCTGGCCGCTTGGCACAAAAAAAAACCAAAGTTCTTAAGATTTCTGGATATTTTTACATGATGTCTCCAAAAGTGTAGTAAGTAGGTATAAAAACTGAGTATTTTATATCATTAAATAAAAAGTTATTATAGTTATCACGTAGTTTTTTAGTTTAAGAAGACATTAGAAATTCTTTAGATTTAAAATTGCTTTCAATCTAGTCGGTATCAAATCAGAAACGGGTTCCGTACCTATTTGATACTTTACGTAAGAAGTTACCTTTTTTGAATAAAATTTTCGGCTTGATTATATGTCGATGCCTTAAGGAAATCATAAAACCCGTTAAATTTGAATTTTAATAAATACTAACTATGTATATACCTAAATGTTTAGACCGACAGCGTGACCCGCGCGGCGCCTACAGAAGGAAATACGGTTGGACGCTGGCACAGGCCGCGACGGACACTGGGGTCTGCCATTTTAACTTTTCAGAAAATAATGAATATATCGCTGTTTCTGTAAGTCGCCCATTATTTTTGAGATATTTCTTGACAATAATTGCAAAAAAACACACCAACGATTTTGGGACGATTCTCGATTTATGGTCCGGCCGCTGGGGAAAGTATACTGTCGGCTACATGGTGTCCGTCATGGCGTTCAACGTGTTAAACACAGAAATTATGACATAATTACAGTTAAAACATTCCTTTTATTTTTAATTTAATGATATGTTGCAGAATAATTTTAATGTAAATGGAATTCTTGCTCTTTTAACATGTCTAGTCCAGGCTCTAACGCCTATAACATCACGAAACGTGTAGTTAATACATAGCATGAGTTATCTTTTATATTTATTACAAAAAAAAAACATTAGACAACCCCGCCAATTTTCCATTTATCACGTCAAAATATGACATTATACAAATTATTCTCAATATTCCAGTTTACAAGTCGAACAGATTTAAAAAAATTAACGTTTTCATCGTTTGCGTTTGCGCATGTTGGAAATAAAGCAAAAGTAAATAAATACGTCGTCGACGTGTGTTTATTATGAGAAAGCGAGATTATGACGGCGTATTATAGCGAGGATGTGTGGGGCATTACATCATGTTTCACTTGGTTCTCACTCCTAGTTCACAATCTTCAATGACTACGGAGCAAAATTTCAATATCAAGTTTATGTTTAAATTCCGAAAATGTTTAGCGATAGCGCATAGGTAAGTTCTTTGGATTCCTTTCATTCGGTAGTCTAAATTATTATTATTACCTTACCTAACCGTACTACACCGTATTAAATAACCAGCAAAGTGCAACGGACTCGCCCACAAAGGGTTTTGTATTTCGTTAATTTTCATTTTTTTTCTTACGTAATATGGTTTTAAAAATGCATCCTTGGGACAGACGGACAGACAGACCGCGGAGGCTTAGTAATAGGGTCCCGTTAGCACCCTTTAAGTACGGAACCCTAAAAATGAACATAAACGTGAAACACTTGTGTGCGTGCCATTACCGGTGAGAAGTGAAAGCAGGCGGGGGGAGCCTTCAATTGACGCTGATTGGTCGCAATTGCTCGCAACGAGCGCCCGCGCAGCCGTGGACTTAATGGTTTTACGTGGATAGATCCACAGATACAGTACCTTCTTATGCCCGATGACAGATAAAATATCTCCTTTTTTTATGTATTTATTCAAATTTCAAGTACATATCACTAGGTACATCGTCCAACAAAACTTTTTTCACAGTTTGACTGTGGGATCCGTGAGCCTTCTATACAATATTATATCGAACTATAGAATAAGGTTTCTATAGATTTAGATATGTATTTCGTGTTCCCGCGCGGATGGGAAGTAACCCAAGCAACGATAATTCTAAAAGATCTGCCGTTATTTTGGCCGAAAAAAGTTAGAATATAATTATTTTGATTACTCTCAGCTGAAGTACAATGTCGATAGTTACTAGGTAATAGTACCTCCCAGTGCCGTGGCGTTAAAGAAGCCTAGTCATGCTACGATGATGACGAAAATGCCATATACAATCAGTCGATTACATCAACTTCTCTGATTTAAGTAAAATCAGAAGCAATTTAGTTTAGATACCGCTTCATGCGAGTCGTTGCCCCTGTGTCTTATCATTCAGGCGGGTCATTCCTCCTGAATCACCTCTATTAAGGTGTGTCGGAAGACCTCAGTGCAGGTTCGAGTACAGTGATGCATTACTCGTCAAAGAGTTCTAGTAATGTTCTTCTAAAAATCCAAGTTTTCATTATCCTGTATTTTAAATGTGGAATTTATGAAATTGAGATTTTTTTCGTTAGGAGAATACCATTACACTCACAGGAAATAACTACGAGTAAATCGATCTGGAAAGACATCTGTTTCCGTAGCCGTAGCGTGGGCAATAGCCCATGGCCATAGTTTGAGAGAGCTGCAAAACTATTTCAGCTACACCAATAAGTCAATCAAAGCAACGATCAAGATGAAACTTCCCGTCGGTATTCATATTTCTGACCAAATACAGCCAAAGCATTTTAAAGAATAGAGCAGATAGACATAATACTGTTGTTACGCCATCGCCCCTGCATCAAAAGATTGATAACGCGATTAGCAAGATCAAACCTATTTAAAATCTTTAGGTAGGCACTTAAATATAATTGACCCTTTGCAGAAGCTCAGCTAGTTCCGTTTCGTTAGAGCCTATAATGGTAGTGTCATCTGTAAAGCGTAAATTATGAATGAGGTGTTCTCCGATCCGTACGCCTCCATACCAATCCTCCAGAACCTTTCCCATGATGTGTTCGCCTACAAGATTGAACAGCTGTGGTGAGAGAATACACCCTTGTCTAACTTCACGGTTGGTCTGAAAGGGTTCTGATTCGGTGTCTTCTACTCTAATCCTAGAATTGCCGTCGAGGTACAAGTTCTGCACAAGGAAAATTAGGTGATCTGGTATAGGTACCCATCTCTCTCCAAAAACCTATGCAGTAATAATAACTGGAATAACGCGCTAAAATGAAAATTTTTTTTGATATTGGTATGCTGACAGAAATCAAACACATACTGTGGTCTCGAAAATTTCGACCCTTTAGTTCTGATAACCACATTTATCATAACAGTGAATGACTCCTGTACTATTTCAACTCCTGCGCAAGTTCAAGGCGGGTGAGAGGTAAACGCACCTTTATTGCGGCAATTGAAACATCCTGGCGGCATCGACCTGCGTAATGGGTGATAGCGCGTCATGCTAATGTCATGGTTCTGTGCAGCGAGAGCGCATGTCATTCATAGTTACGTTTTGTGGAATCTACTTTGTCTATGTATAGTATGTTTCGTTTCCTTATGGTAACATCAATGTTTAAAGAGTTGCTAATTTATGGTTAGCATGAAAGTTAGCCCAAAATTTAAGTATCCTTAATATTGTTTACTTAAATTTAATGTTTTTTTAGGGTTCCGTACCCAAAGGGTAAAAACGGGACCCTATTACTGAGACTTCGCCGTCCGTCCGTCTGTCACCAGGCTGTATCTCAACAACGGTGATAGCTAGACAGTTGAAATTTTCACAGATGATGTATTTCTATTGCCGCTATAACAACAAATACTAAAAATAAAATAAAATAAATATTTAAGGGGGGCTCCCATACAACAAACTTGTTATAGATTATATATATGTATAGGTATGGAACCCTTCATGCGCGAGTCAGGCTCACACTTGCCCAATTTTTTAAAGAATTCGTTAGGCAAATTCTAAAAAATAAAACTAGAAAAATAATTAATTTATAAAAAAGCTGGAAAAAAAGTTATCTAGTGTAAATGTCAAGAAATATCTTTGTACAAGCTTCTTTTTTAAACAAATAATGGTTTTAATTATTAAAGTAGCAACGAGAGTTCCATAAATTTAATATTTTATATTGTATTTTATACTCAATGTATATTTTATAGAAAATCAAATACATTTACAAGCGCAGCACCAATGCGATCAGCAGACATTTGAGAGCAAACACAATATTTCGAGCACTTGTGTGTGCGACGGTACCAATCAACGGGACAGGTCTACCACCTTTTATTGTCGCTTTCATATCTTCAGCCGGTGTCCGGTTGCCATCCGTGCGCTACAATTGAATGCTACTAACACCTAAACCGTCCTATATCACACAGTCCCCGCTGAAATTGATACCGTTGTCACAGTACATGTAAGTTTCAATTTGAATTTGAGAAGTAACCGTAGACGTATTAAAGTCTTATGTGAGATTAGACGTTAATGAAAAATGTGGTGTATAGCGATGTGATATAGTTGATTGGGTAGTGATGGGTAGAGTGAAGAAGCGGCAATTAGTATACGTGCTGGTAATTTAAAAAGGTGTTTGTTTTGGTCTGTTTATATGAGCTTGTTACGCTATTACATACTTCATTGGGACGTCACTTTGACTTGGACATACTTAATTTTAAAATAGTTATTTTTTGCGAACTTAATCTTATAACGTACCTATCGTTGTTCAATAATTATACCGAATTGAAGTTGAGGGCCTTTTCTATTATCAAGTTTAAATATGTATTCAGCAAATTGTTTGTAATTTTATTATAATTATAATAGAGCAACATTTTTGTAACGTCTCACCGCCTGAGATTGCTGAATTGAATAATAGAGAAAAAATATTTAATTACCTTTTAACTTCTTCTACATTTATTGAATGCTTTTATTGTATTTACTACAGTAAAATAAAAAATAAAAACTTCCATCCAACCTCATCAAGGGCTCATAACCATTCGCCCGTCCTACCGCGAAACTTTTACAATTTACGTTGACCAAAAAGACAACATTAGCGGCCCAATAAAAACCACCAAAATGTGCGTTATGCACCACCTATTGCTACTCTCGAACCATCGAAAAACCTAAAGAATCAATGCCTCGCGGCAATGGAAATCAAAACAAGGGAAAGAGTTGCAGCTTAGGTGTCTACAGTTGGGGGGAAGTTGGGCTAAAATGGCAATGGTTTGGTAATAGGTAAAGTTAGTTTTTCATAGGCCTCGCTAATGCGCTATGTTTGATGTATGAATTAAAGTGACCACATTACTGGACTTATTTTGCGGTGATTCCGGTATTTTTCGGTAACTTATTGTTTATGACTTTGGGAATCTGCTTGTTTTGATCTCATGTCTGATGTTTTGGTCGAGTTAGGCTAAGTATACGATAATAAGTAGACAAAACAATTTTTGACATAATTATATTGCGTAATAGCTTTGCGTATTTTTCATTAGAAAAATTCTAGGGAATAGGCATATATTGCAATATAAATTAGAAAGAAAATTTTAAAAGTCAAAAAAACCTGGCTTTGAAGAATGCTTAAAAAACGATTTTCTGTAACCGTATACGTAATTAATGGCTTGTGCAAGTTTCAATAATATTGTAAATGAATGCATCGCCTTTCTTGGCTTTACCCCACCTTTGTATCGTATCAAACCGACACGCCAAAATATTCATGCGCCAAATGTAATTTCGTTACTGGAACATGGAGTTGATTCAAAAAGTAAAACCGGCAACACTTGCAAAACTATTTCACGTCATGATGAATAATAATTGAATATAATTCTAAAAGATTTCAGTAAACATTGCCAAGTCACACACGGAATAGGTACCAAAACAAAATCTCCCACCTCGTTTGAATCTTTCCCGGCAGGATAAAACACAATCGTAAGGAGATCTATGCTCCGGAAATTAAGACACGAGGGCAGGTCCCTTGCCCTTCCGGTTCCGCTCGGACATCACCTTGCACCGTGGGCTGCTGGGGTAAATAATCATTATCATATTTCAAAGCGTATCTGTGGATGTGGGGTCCGAAGGTTCGGTATTTATGGTTTGTGCTGAGTGATGTGTAGATTGATGGAATAGGATTAGATGGTTTACAGATATACTTTAAAATGTTAGTGTGCATGAAAATATTCCATTCGTGATTGCTTGAAGGGCATTAATGGACATATTATTTACCTGATGATAACAAAGTAGACAAATGACCAAGTAGATAACAAATATAACTTGACGAGTAGTCATACATTTTATTAAGACTTATTATTGTGAACACTAAATAACACTATAAACACTTGACAGAAGCTCATTCAATCATGAACAACGGTAGGTAATAGTTACATTACTTTTGCTTATCATTTTGTTTATTTGTTTATCTGTCATAGCTTAGGAAAAACATGTCCCAAACGAAATTTGTCTAGAATATGAAAAAAAGCCAGCAGTCGATCTCAGCCACCTACAATAAAGAGACACATACAATTTCGTCCCTCGAATACGATAGCCATCTTACGATCACCTTATATTTTCTAGTGTCGCTCCATCAGTCTCCCCCCCGGGGAGGGGGCGGGGCCCGATATTGGAATATTTTTCATACAAACACTTCTGTACGTGGACACTTCTACTAGATACAATATTGCCACAAGGACGGTTGGTTTACATGGCGTTGCGATTAAAATGGTTCTGAGAAAAATTACTTGACCACCACAAGGTACATAACGTAGTACTAATGTTTTTAAGCCCATTACACATTTAATACTCTGTACTCCGTGAGTGAGTACATGGAACTAAACTTCTAATTTATTATTTGTATATTTTGTTATTGATATTTGATTGGTACCTATCTTATTTTATTTTGTATCGCGATGATGACCTTTATTAGGAGATGTCATCTGATTATTATTTTCTGTGTATATAGATTGTTTGCTTTGTTTTATCATAAATGACTTAAAGTTGTGATGACGATCCTTATTGGGAGATTATATTGATTATTATTATTATGGTTATTATTTCTTGTGCTTGACATTGTTATAGTTATTTTTATTATTATATTTTTATTTTGACGATCATGATGTGAATACTTATATTTTTGAATACTTACCTAATGCAAATGTATACAGTTATTTTCACATGAAATAAATGAATCTGAATCTGAATATTTGATTTCGAAACACAATTAAGTATGTTATTCGAAATGTTTTTTTTTATTTGGGTAACAGAACACCACATTTTTTCATTGTTATGTAGACACAAAGATCATCATCATCATCATCATATCAGCCTAAAGACGTCCATTGCTGGACAAAGGCCTCCCCCAAAGTTCTCCACAACGATCGATCTTGCGCCGCCGTCATCCAATTTCTACCCGTGATCTTAATCAGGTCGTCGGTCCACCTTGTTGGAGGCCTTCCAACGCTGCGTCTTCCGGTCCGCGGTCTCCACTCAAGAACCTTTCTGCCCCAACGGCTATCGATTCTACGAGCAATGTGCCCACTGACACTTGAGTTTGGCGACTGTCTGAGCTATATTATATAATTAAAAAATAAATTGCGTTCATACATCTAAGATCATACATAGATGGTGCTAAGGTTAAATACCTTTCAAAAATAAAATAGGTACAGCGATCAAAACGGATGGCGAAATTGAAAATGTAGGTACAGTGCGTCTCTGGTCGAAAAGTTAAGACATTTGACCGGTAATCCAAAGATACCGGGTTCTAGTCCCGGCGTGGACCACGTATGAGCGCAATTTAGTTTTTCTTTGCGTGTTGATCTTTGTATCTATACAGCATTACACATTTGTTTAAACAATGAAGTTAGATTTAATAATAATATCACAATAACCGAAATTTGGATTTAAATGAATATTATGATATTATTTACCCATAAGTAACGTTAAATTACGTGGCGTACGAAAGTGATGCTATCAAATAAGTGGTATTTTAATTATCTGTTATACTCCGAAATAGATTACTATTAATGTTGATATTATTTTACGGATCAGTGATATTTATAATACTACGATTATAATGATTGTGACATATAACCCTGTGTTGTAAATAATAAATAATGACAATTAATTTCAAACATTCTGTTAGAACTAATACCAAAACATCTTTATAATATTTCCGTTGTGAACGTCTCACGGACTGTATTTTTCATACTTAAATTCAGATACCTTTCAAGTTTTCTTAAAGAAAATTGGATAAACAAACACAGTATGTAACCCCACCCGCGGTGTAGGTGGTCGCGTCACTGTCCGGCCAAACTTTATATTTCATATGTTCGCCCGGCCGCATTTATTATACCAACCCGCCCCGACCTCCCCCGCTTTAAAAAAATATTACTTTCAAAGAGGTAAGCTTGTTATGAAAACAATGAGGAATTTTAATATTGTCTTAGGTTTTTGTAATTTTAGGTTTCGTTGTTTTATTCGTCCTTTTGAAAGTCAAGATATTCAGGGGCTGCGTAGAAACTTGAAGAAGGATGGGTGCACTCGGTAAATTGGAACATCAGGAATCTAAGTATTTATTTATTTATTTAGAATAATTATTATGAGTAACATTACAGATTTCTCCATTGCATTACATCGATTCTTAACCTAGGTTAATACTAATCTATAAATCTTATACAATCGATTATATAAGTATGTATATCCATATGACGATATAAAATTAATTGGAACAGCTTTATGATTTTCTTGTTCTGTGCTGTAAAAAATGCAGCAATAAGTAAATTTTCTTAATATTTGTGAATATTCACAGAACATTTTCAAAATAATTATGAACTACATGATGATTTGGTACTAACATTGATATGGATTTTATCTGAAATAAAATATTTGAATTTGAATTTGAATTGATAATTTTCTGCTCACCACTTCTCTGCTCACCTCTGGAGAGAAGACGAATAATTATTTTCCTCAAGCTGGGATAAAATCATTCCTTATAATACTCACACAAAATGACGACCATCGCTGTTTACACAGAAGCCCGTTTTCATGAAAAACAGCAGTCAGTTAAGACATTCTGTCTGCAAGAGGAATAAGACTCGCCTTTAATAATGAATGGGCACGGGGTCAGTTTTACGACGTCTGATCCGACCACCTTTCTTTAATAAAAACGTCACGTCAACGTCTCGTAAAACTTGCCCTCAAATATTTATATAAGTTAAGCAATATAATTCTGAGGTTTAATATGGGACTATAATATCTACCTTGGATATGAATTGCTTATGAATTTTGGTACACTGCAGTAGGGATTTTTTTAACGAAGAAAAACCTTATTTTAATAAATAAATATTGACATAAAAATTAATTATGAAAGTTAAAAGAAAAAAAAATATATATAGTATAATAATTGAGGCATTGTGAGCAACATGAGTGATTTATAGGAATTGCTGACGAAAACATTCGATTTAACTTCCCATGGTACCTCTCAAACTAATAAAGGACGGAAAACCCCCTTAGTTGAATTTATTTTTGGCAAAGTTTGCATTTAGAACGCATGGTGACTAGAAGCATTTGTGGCTTTCTATAGACACTAATTACATATATTTTTTCAATAGCAAATAATGTCTCAGTCCCATTTTACCCAACTCTCCCCTTGTGCTTTTAATTCACAATTTTCTGCATCTAATTTCATTAAAGCAGGGCAAAACCTCCACAAACTGGGATAAAAAGTACTCATAACTGTCAGCAAAAATACGGTAAAATCTGCAGGAAGGAAGGTGGGCGAAAGTGGACAACCCAATAAAAGCAATAAAAGAGCCGGGCGACATGTGGCCGGCCACTTGAATTTTTTAAAAATAAAATTTGCATACGTTTAGGGTTCGAACGGCAGAGCGGGTCCAGAGCCGATGTTTTTAGGTATCTGGTGAGTACTGCAATTGTTCCTGGAGACTGTTTGGTTAAATTATTGATCTTAATTTGGTGCTACCAATAAGTATTTTGTATTGCGGGTTTTTATCTAATAGGTTTTTGTGGCGTTTTCTAATACCGTGCGGTATTAGTTAATCTACTTAGGCTTTTCTTGAAAAAAAAAAATAGTTTATCTTTGGGCGTGGGCGTAAGTCTTTATGAGGACGTATATTCGAAACTTATTTTTAATAGTGAACTTATGTCGCACTGCCGGGCAAAGGCCTCCCATTCTGTCCTAAAATCGAGCCTATGTGCAAAATCACCTTGCAGAAAATTTGGGTTTTGGACACATTTATGTAACGCACTAAACCAAAGCCACTTTAAAAGAAATGCTTTAGTTATTACACAGTTGAGTTTCGGATATTATGCCTAAGCGATCAAATTTTCAATCATTTTATAAAAACTCGTAAAACTCTAAGTGAGCACCAGTTTTTCATTAATTTCGATAAGAATTTCATGAGCAGACGTTTTAGCTTTAACAACTTATAATTTGTGTTAGTACTGTCATCACTTCACTCTTGCTCTTGAGCTCCAAGTATCAGTTACATTCCCCACCTTCTAAAAATAGCTGAATATCAAAACCAAATGTCCCTGCTACTTCCATCTCTTTAATTGATAGTTTAATCGCTGTGAACCGTCGCCTCCCCAGTTCACACGTCTGTCACGAATGAAAACAAAACTGTGAGACGACTCTCTTTCATTGCTACTTCGATTTCAGTATGTTCTGAATAAGACCTTGTTTGTATAGCCATTGAGTTTGCAAGTGCATCTTATATCTGTATGTCAGTGTATTAAACTTCCACAGTCGTCTTGGGATAGTTGTTGGATTTTCAATCTTGAACTTTTGTTATTAAATTGTTGATGAGTCATTTTATTTGGTGTAATGATCTAGGTGGTAAAAGAAAGTGTTAATGATAAGAAAGGTAATGACTTCTTCTCTACTTTTTCTCACGGTAAATTGTGATAATATTTTATTCGTCTAGTCGTAATTTATTTTTCTTCATATAATAATTATTTCATTTTCAGTGCGTTACGAAAACCCCATATAGGTATATCATGCCAATCATATCACTTACCTAATACAATTTTGGATCCAGATGGCAGGTCCGCGCGCAAGGTATATTCCTTACATTTTAAGTACAATTGGCATAGTTATTATGATTGTTGTATTGCCTGCATAGGTCAATAAAAAAATATTTTGGATCTGGAAACTTAGTTTTATTGATGAAAACTACGAGAACGTAAGTATACTCTAGAATATCAATTTCTTACTAGTTGAGTAAAAATGGATTTGTTAGATAATAGTAGTTTATGCAACTGATACATAATGAGAGGCCTTAAAACACGAGTGTGGTTTTATGAAACGAGCGTCAGCGAGTTTCATAATAGGATCACACGAGTGTTTTAAGGCCTAATTATGTACAGTTGTATACACTACTTTATCTACACACATATCATAAGTACTCTAAGATGGATTCAGAAGCCATAAGGAAATGACCGGCACCACTAGTGCTACCTGTAAAATATCTAAAAACGACATATACTAATGCAGTAAGAAATAAATCTGAACAAATACATAAACAGATTATTTATTGTAATAGTTGTAATTTACATTTACATTGAAACAATATTTTCAACTAAAATGTGAATTACAATAAACTTATCACAATTATACTTTCGTAACAGCAAAGAACCAACAAACAAATGACAACAATAATGGCGGCAATTAGAACCTCCGTCAAGACGAATGTTTTTTTTTCTAAATCATATACAAACGAATGTATCCATATTCTCATGTCACTCGAGATCAAATGTCGTGCGGTTTTTATAAAAAAACATACTGAATTGACGTTTCGTATCGATAACAATATTAATATCTATGGATACTAGAATAGAGACCTACTTTAGTTTTGACAGCTGTTCCAAATTTAAACTCATAACCTTACAAAAATTGATACTGTTATAACATTACAGTACAGATTTTACCTACTGCCACAGATAAGAAAGTTCTCATAGTAAAATTGGTTGTAGTAATGCTGGTCATTTCCTACGGTTTCTGAACACATTTTAGAGCACTAATGATATGTGCGTAGATAAAATTATTAGCAACAAACATTGTGGTCGTGTTTAGTAACTCCGACACAGCTTATAATAATGTTTTAATAAATATCGTATCAGGACTGAACCATACAGCTTCATATAATAAGCACGTCCGGTCAAACACAGTTCTTTTTTTTAATTTCGCAGACGGTTCACACGTGGCGCCTTTACCCTTCCCGCGTCACCTTTGCTTCCCTTCGACCTAAAATAAACTCATTTCCTTCATTTATAAGTCTCAATTTATTTTGCTGATGCTTTACCTTACCGTGAAATGGCTTATATTACAAGAAAATGAGTTCTGTCTGATTGGATTTGGAGTTATTTCGGAACGTGATGGTTTTATTTTTTTTAAACACCGTTAAATGTACGATGGCTAGGCGCGGACACGTTTACGGCCAAATGTTGTACACCTGGAGCCTGGATGTTTTTATTAATCCTAATGCATATTTCAGTCACAACAGTGTTCAGAAAACAAAGAAATGTTTGATTTACTCGTCTGCGTTGTTGGCAATTGTTTTGCGTGATTAATTCGCAGATCAAGATAGATTATGCTGTCTGGTAACTTTACTTTGTGCAATTTTTTTTCATGTGAGACGAGAAGTACATTCTAAACAGTATCAGTCTTTACAAAATATGTCGTAACTACTGTGCGTTAATACATATCTCTACCTTAGGTAAGCAGCTATTTTTTAGCGTTTTTCAAAATGAGATAGGCAATAATTTAAGTCACTGGTGGCCTTGTTGTGAAAGAGGCTATTTTTTTTGGACAACAGTGTTGAATTTATGTATAGACAGCAAAGGTTGGCCTTGTATAAATTCAACAGTAAAAAAAATATTCTTTGTACGTATGTTTTTGGAAATTTTTAAATCCGGCTCTTATGAGCCAGGAGTCAGGAGACTAAGTACCTGTCGGTTTCCTACCGTGTACACAACTGACAACTAAAATTGTGCTGCGTATTACATGTAATACATGTACACTTTGCGGACACCTCGTTGACAACCGTTCGAAAACATTAATTTTCTCTAATTTTCCCACGCAGCAACAAATTCATCAACGTCACAGAGAAATTGCATAACAGTAAGTCAATACTTTCAGCGGGTGTAGTTTGTTGTTTCAGGCGAGTCGCTGCAGTCATTAGCGGGTTGTCTGCAGTGATTTATTAGTTACACGTAGACGGTCAGACGAACAATCGGTTAGGTACGGAAGTCGTTGATTCTGAGAACGGTGCTATGTGGTAGGTTAAACGTTCAGTGGTATGATCGGGCTGGATCTGTAATCAACGGCGAAAGTTCTCGAAATCGGTGTAACTCTAGTTTCAAACCTACAGAGTCGCAATTATTTACCAGAAACAGAATTGCCTTGAGTCCTACGACAATAGTTCAAAATTTTCAGTCCCACATTAGTTACAGTTAATAATAATTAACCACAATTATATTACTCTTTAACGACTCTCTGACTTTGATTGTGCTTCATACATGTGGAAGCACATTGCGAGCACTAACCTTAGGCAGTACTTTCACTCTTGAGTAGGCAGACATTCGCTAGAACTGGAAATTTGACGTATACCGCAGCTCCATTTGTTGATGTACACCCGCCATCCTGACGCTCACCTCAAGGTGATTTTATTCCACGCAGCTTACATGACAAACTTAAAATTCTAAATGTTTACCCAGTCACTTTTATACCACTTCAGAACGCAGTAACTTTAAATGTAGAATCCTAAGATTTTTTTACATTAGACGAGTAAAAGTACCTTATCGCATCGCAAGTGTCATGCCCGTCCGGCCAAAAGCCCACAGATATGGTAGTAAAGTTAAATCTATTCAATAAGGAGAAAATAAAAACTAAACATTTCAATAATTAATATTCATATATCGTTCAGAACTTTAAATCAATTTTAATCATAAAATAACTCAGTCAGTGTAAGTACAGTGATCACGTCTCGCCTTTGTGCAACATCAGACGTGCCAACTTTATGTGGCTGACTTTTAAGTAAGTACCCCATGATACTCATTTGACTCCAAATTTACTGCTTGAAATCCGTAGCCAAAATTAGCATGATTTGAACCATCCTTAAGGTGAGAACATAGGTATTTCTGAGGAACATTGAAAGCGGATGTTTACACTATAAAACCTCGTCCACAACTGCCATACTACGGTACAAGGGCGTATCTTACTATGACATCCGTATGCAGATACGACCTTTTACCGCAGCACAGCAGAACTCCACAGTGACAAATGCCACACAAGCGCCGGCGACACGCACGCACCTGTTACACGCCGGTGGAAATAGACATTTTCTTTTTTTTCAGATTTATCAGCGGACAGGGAAAAATGGCTTAGGCTGATTGACTTGGGCTGACTATTTTATAGACTGAGTTAGTGCCAAACAAGTGAATGCCACCTCATGGTAAGGCAGCGGTACGGTCCGACACAAGATTCACTTCTGTATTAAGAATGTTTTTGGAAGTTAAGTTTTCCTATATATAAATCTGATCGATTTTTCATTTCATAGTTGCAATTTTGTACTGTAGTTTAAGCCACAAAAGTTGTTAACGTCAAAATCGGCTACGTTCGTTTAGGGCAAGTTTTTGGGGACAACTACACAACGCAAAATGCTATGCTGCAGTGATTGAATGTCTTTTGCGATAATTGAAAATGTACGAGTATCTACTTACTTTAGAACATATAAGAAAATGTTAAAACTTGAAAGCCGCTTTAAAGATTTCAGATGTCATCTTCTAATTAGACTCGTATCTAACTTGGGCTACCAATGCAAGACGAGTGACTCGTTAGATGTAATCCCGCAATATTTTATTTTAACATTTTATTACAGTATAAACTCGCCGAATTTACTCTCCGGCTAAGTGAGCCTTTATAAGAAACAATAATTAAGCATCAGGTATTCCCGGACAAGAGAGAATTAGCATTAAAGGGTGTCTTAAATAATAAAAACAGAATTTATTTCCGGTCCCTGATAAAAAATGCTCACTAAGTAAATATTGCGGATTTCCCAACAACATAAGCCGTTTTGTTCTTGAGTCCCGCCTGCGCTGGCGCCGCGCCAGGCCGTCGTCGTCGCGCATCACTCACGGATTGATCGCTATTGTAAACAAACATTTTTCCACTAAGTAGGTTAGGTGAGAGATTAGAGCGAAATCGCGGTGCATTTGCGCACACAGTCTAAACAAATATGTTTTCAGTTTTACAAAGACGCAGTATTTCAAAGATATTGCAATACTTATATACTTTTTGTGGTCAATAATAATATGGGAAAATCATAATAAGCTCAAAGGCAAAACTAAATATTTATGAGACTAAATTTACTTAAATTGTATACTTTCATAATAACGCGACTTAACTAAAACTACTATGAGCACAATAGTTCTCACATTACATATAAAATCATTACTTGAATTCTCTTGGATGATCTCAAAGTTTTAATAAGTGAATATTCAAATTATTTTACTAACGAGCAGATGGCATTTTAATGCAGAAGAAATGTTTACGTGCAGCTCAATCACTACTCGGGTCATTGTCAGTTCAAAAAACAAAATTTGTCCCTTCAGTGGTCAAAAGTTAAAAGCTTGTATGAATTTACGAGTAGGTTATGTTGCTATTAAGTACATCGGATTATAGAAGAGGAAAAATGTTCTTTAATGTCACAGGCATTTAATCAGAAAATTAGGCCCTGGAATCCTTTATTTCGCAAATGTCAACCGGAAAGACGCGCACCTAAATCTGACAATGACCCAACTCCGGTCCGGATATGCAAGAGGTCGTGGGTTCGAGGCCTGCAATGTAGCACGTAAAATTTTGCCATATTTCAGTTTGATTGAATCCAATCTCAGACCGTTCTACTCTGTGGGAAGTGTAGGGCTCATCATTGTCAGAGCATTAGTCCGTCGTTGACCAGTGTAAACGAGCCTTTATCATCGCTGTCAATCCGCCACTGCCGTACACGTCGCTGTTCAGTTGGTGAATAAATATCAAACTGCAGACGGTTGACTACTTATGTTTCAAAACTTGTTTAATTTCCCTAATGCAAGTTATTACTTTTGAAACCATACACTTTTCAGAAATCAAACTATTAAACCTAACATACTACTAAAATTATCCAGGTGTGCCTAATTATTAAAGGCTTAATATATTGTGACCATGTAAGTAACTGCACAATATCTACATTTAACCGGATGTTATTTTGAAAAAGTAAGCTTTTTCTGACCATCCTGAAAGTTAGATTTTTCTGATTTTTTTTGTTGATGTTGATGTACGAGTAAGTACCTACCTATCTGTTTTTATTAAATTTTCAAGATGGAGGTTGAAAACATAAAAATTACATATTTCAGCCATTTCAAAAATGATGAAATCAAATGAAATTTTCATTTTTATTCGTCCCGCATTTCCTTGAACCCATCTTATGGTAGCCGCCATGTTGTTCTCGCTGCGCGTGGGCCACATTATAAATACAAAACTACAATAGCCTAATATTTCACACACATAAATCTGCCCGCGGCTCTGCCTATATTTTATATGTACCCGCTATTCCCTGCTAAGAAGATTTATACGCTATTTTATTATCTTAGCGTTTATTAGCTATGATATTTATCAGGCATACTTAAAGATATTGCTTAGATCAGAGGCGTGAAAAAACTGAGAGTAAATCATTGGGGAAATTGGTGCGAGCTAGCTCCAATTCCTCGCCTAATAATTCACTTCCCGCGCGCGGATTACGCATGTCTATATACAAGTGAGTAAGTTACACTTCGGTACGTGATATAATTCTGTGTAAAGCTTCTTGCGGCATTTCTTCTCTTCAGAAGCAGAATCCCATAGTTAATACAATGCTAATTCAACGTGAGAAAGTTGTTTTCCGGCACGACTCCGGCATTTGCTGTCTGTCTGTAAAAGACTTGTAGGCCTTTGATGATGATATAAACAAGTATTTTGATATTGTTCTCTCCAAGTTCCAAATTATTTGCATGCGATTTGGCATTTCAGTGAACACCAGTAATAAACAACATTAGAAAATATGGCACCGAATAGTAATGTCATCGAGATAAGTACATATATAACTGCCTAGTACAGTGACAGTGAAGCATACCTAGCAGTGAAGCATACCTACAGCCGCAGACAGCTCCGGGTGACGAATCATTGTATTTGCTCTTTCTTAACGTGGATTTAGGAGACAGAATATATGAATATATTAGGAAGATCTTCACTAAGGTAAAATTCAATGTGGTCCACTTTCACTGATCTACCTCTAAGTGGGATTGTATTTTCCCTAAGAAGGTAAATCTACCTTTAATACTATTTTAATATATTTGCGGGAGAGGGGTCGTGAGATCCGTTGCGAGTCATTCTTGGTGCAGATGCTGTCCATCGTTATACAGCGCGGTAACGGTCGTGTTGGACACTTTGGGCCGGAATGATTAGGGCGAACTATTTGATTAGATAATATATTTTTCTTTAAAAAAATATACGTATTCTATAAAAATTTGGTAGTATTATCAACAGTAAATCAAGATGTAAATAAGTTATTATTGCTAGAATAGCCATGGTCAAAAAGGCATTTAGTCACAAAAAAAACATATTCAGATCCAACTTAAAATAAAATAGTATGTAGGTACGGAGTATAGCATTGTATGGCAGTGAAATGTGGACCCTGATACAGAAAGATCAGAGGTAGGAGGCGTTTGAGATGTGGTGCTGAAAGAAGATGGAAGGCTTAAGCTGGACGGAAAAAATGTCTAATGACGAGGTCTTAAATAGGATGGGAGAGAAAAGGACACAACTAACACTTATAGAAAATAGAAGAGGAAATATGATAGGACAACTACTAAAACGTGACTTTTTCCTCAAAAATATCATAGTAAGAAAAATCGAGGGAAAGCAAGGTAGAGGAAGGCCAAGACGAAATTACTTTGAGCAAATAAAAGAAAAGGTTAAAGTCATGTCTTACCAAGAAGTGAAGGAAAAGCCCAAGAAATAAACGGCTGGCGATTGCTACACCGACAAGAGCGCAGCTCTTAAATTAAAGAAGAAGATAAAAATATAAAAACTGAATCTAATATCAATCTCCCGGATTAAACCATGATGTCTGCTCCATCCATCACGCGTGTATCCCTATTCACCGGCATCACCCGAAATACCCGAGGTGAAGTTCACACTAAATCGCGCCTGTCATTATTGTAGTGTTATCATTTGTTGCCGCCAGGTTTTCCGACGATCGCGTATAAATGTTTGCTTTGAACGCTGTTTTGAACGGTAATGGCTGCCAAGTGGGTATAAAAAGGTGAGCGAAGAATGTTATTGTGTTGCTAGTTGGTGATTGGGAATCAAAAATTACTTCATTCATCTAAGGGATCTTGAAACAAAATTAGTGGCTTGCGCAGGATTAGAGATCGGAAACTTCTTTTTCCGATTCTGCTAAAGTTATCTTTCACGTTATGAGCAGTGTTGAGCTGTTGAGTCATTTCTTCGCTTAGTCAGTGTCTATGTTTAATTTGGTTTATATATTGTACCTATACACTCTGATATGGGGTGTTAAAACATTATTTTACATCAATTATTTCAATGTTGCTTGTTTCTGTTCCTAAATGTAATTTTTCGATAGTTAAAACGTGCTGTTGATAATTAAAATGTACCTATTGCTTCTGCTTTTTCAAATATATGCTTACAGAAGCGGACAGTATATTTTTTAGTTCTTTATTATTCTCATATTTCGAGATTACAATGTCGTCCTATTTGTTCAAACTGGAAAATTAAATTGTAGGACATATTGGAAATCTCCTGTTGTCCTTTAATAGGAGTTTAAACATTAGTAACAGTACCGTCTGTCGGGTCATTATACCAATAGTTATTCTTCGTTTAAGGTTTTTAGTTACTATAACAAAAATCAAAAGAGTGCATAATGACGTTCTAAATCCAAGTTTAATATTTAATGTATTCACATAATGGTGCTGTGACAATAATTTGTCAAGCGCGATATACTGCAGCGAGACTCGCTAGATGTCACTAGAGGAGCATAAATCTCCTGATTAATGTAAACGAGCGCAAACTTCAGAGCTCACGCGTAAAAAATGTTTGAATAGCACCGTGATGCTAAGGCCACTAAGTTAGCGGGAATGGGCCACCGCCGGTTTAGGTTACGTTAACGTTGACGTTTTGCCGTTCCCAAGAATTTTTAGGAAAGTATGCTTCAAAAAAAATAAGGAACGTTCTTAAGCAAGCAAAACTCTGCGACTAGTCGCAAAACAGCAATGGAAGGTTAGTAAAATGTCAGTTTATATACGCGGTACCAGAACTGAAAAGGCTATTTCATCGTTCATTAGCACACACGTTGCTAGCTAAAGAAAAAAAAATAGGCAGAAGTGCAGAACATATTTGATAGAGTAAATTTTGGCTTAATTAATAAAAATGGGATAAATGAAAGCGGAAATGACAACTGACTGAAGTTAAAGTATTGTTTACTGTACGTTTTTAGGTACCACGTCAGAATAAGGCAATCATATCTGGTTTTGAAGATACTTGTATTGATTTATTTGTAACTGCACATTAATAAATAAATATAATAATGCTGTGGAATGGAATCCGGTTTTTTGCTAGGTGACCGATCAAATTATACTAAGTAAAATCAAGTTGCTAAGCGGCAACTGATTGTAAAACCTTATGCATGAACGCTCGTTTCGTGGCCACACGTAGACAGGCGGATTAATCAAAGTCCCGCGCACACCTCACCGCGGCCATTATAACTCGTCTCGTACAGGAATAGTCACTAAGTGTTCTGTCTCCCGTGCGTACGACTCCGTTTTTAAGTGGCAGTAGCCATAAAATGTTTATACAGTCGAAGGTAGATTCATAAGTCGAGCGAGTAGGTTAGGAATGTTGAAGTTTAGCCAGGAAAGGATTAATAGAAATAGTCTGAAATGGGCGTCTCGGTTTTATAGTTTTTAAATTGTAGTGCCATAAAATCTATATTTATATAGTTACAAAGGTCTATCGGTCATTCTTATCGGTCATTTTAACTTAGCTCTACGAGTACAGGACAGTCTCAACGTACCTAGGAAATTTATTTAAAATTTCACTGACGCGGGTTAAACAGAGTTTAAAATTGTGGGTTGATAGGCAAAAAAAGGCAAAGGAAATGACATATTAAGAAAAGTCAAGTTGCCAGCAAGAATAATGAATGAATACTTTTAACAACATGCATTTAGTGAATATACAAATCGAACTAGTTTAGACCAATGTTTAAGTCTGCATAGATATAATTTGGCAACATCGCTATGCCCGTCAAAACAATCAACAATTTGTCAGGTTATTTATTTATTTAGAAAAGGCATAGTTACAAGTAACAAACTTAAGAACTTAACTAGGGCTTACATTATTGAGACATATATGTGTCTGTTACTCAATTACAACTATGCACAACATTTTAGAGTATTTGTAAAGTGCATGCAACTATGAGCCAGCATGCATTAACTAAAAACATAACTAAGATTACACCAAAATTACTACGTGTTTAATATCCTGCGGGCAGTACAAATAAGAACACTAATTTTGTGTCTAGATCTGGATTTTCCTTTAATAAGCTATCATAAAAGCGTGTCATTGGGCCTATGGGGCTATTGTAGAATACATTGTTAGTAGCCCTTGGAACAGAAAAGAGATGCATAGTGCGACTGGGCCTATTGGCTATACGAAATTTAAATTGGTTTAAGGTTTTCGCGCATTATAACAACTCAACGGCGACTCGATTCTATGCCAAATATTGAAATTTAAGCCCTATGTCATATTTACTAGATTTAATTTCGACGATGCACCGACGCGTCGTCCACTCGTCGTCCACTACTAATATCATTTTTTGAAATTAAACCTAGTAAATATGACATAGGGCTTAAATTTCAATATTTGGCATAGAATCGAGTCGCCGTTGAGTTGTTATAATGTGCGAAGACCTTTAGTAGGTCAGACGAGTCAATTTTGTTATGAAGGATCTTATGACAGGTTACGAGATCATTTCATTTCATGCAAACAGAGTATTTTTGGACAGTCGCAATTACCCTGTAATATAAAAAAAAATGCAACTGCTTACTGCTGTCAAACATACCCATTTCAGATTAAACTCCTGTCTAAATAGAAACATGCAAGCAATTTTTCATCTACAACGAATCTGCAAGAATAAACTGTAATGGCCGAAAATACTTTCGTTTTTACATTTCAATCTCACGCGACATTACCCCACTCTGTCAGGCAAGATTAATATTCCACGTGGCTGTCAGCCGTACTTTACAGGACAAACGACAGTAATGCACTTAACGGTGGAGACGTTTAGGTAAATGAAAAGTTCATTTATAAAAGTCGGGCGATACCCTAGGATCTCCGTGGAAAGTTAAATGACGATTAGATGATACTTGGGTATCGCTTGTACGCCACAGTCGACTATAGCCGACAGCTAAAAGTTGTGACACTGTCCCCACGTTGGCTACAGCCGACGATAACTTTTGCATCAATCGACAACATTTCAATTTTTCAAATAGTGTTAAGTTCAAACTAGTATCATTATTTTATTATCACGGAACACAAAACTATTATTAATATTTGATTAAATACGGACTCGTTTTAAAAATGTTAAATAAAAAGGTGAAAGCTGAAATAAAACATAAGAATGACATCACCTTGTGGAGAAATTGACAGTTAGAACCTATAAAAAGAACAGTGGATTTCTATACTAAATCTGTCTTATTAATAATCCGACTGCTGTGTGATTTACTTGTCGCCTACGCTTTTAAGAATGAGGAATTTTCAAATGGGGTTTTTGGGATATTTTCGAAAATGTATCATTTTTTTATCCTTTATGGAGGATGGAAAGAGGCCTAAGTAGTTCAAAAAATTTTATGTTACCAATTTTATGTTCATCCCTTTTTGGACCAGCGCATAACGTAATTTGCCACTATACAATGAGATGCGTCTGATTTCTCGCGTGGCGTCTGAGGAAGTGGTCCGTCAGTGGGCTGGGCATTCAAAGGGTTAAATCATTTGTATACACACACACACCGTATATGTAGTATAAGTAATTAGTTAAATTAAGTGTAAATTTGTAACACAATACATTTCGAACATCTACTATTAAGTGCTTATCCTGAAGCTCAGGTCTTATCTATTCGGGGAGTAGTGTTCTAGTTTTCTAAGGATACTTCTGTAAATTGTGTTTTCTTAAAAAAAAAGTATATAATAAAAAAATTGGCAAGATTTGCGGAAATGTTTAGTAAAATTTCCTAGTATGCAGCTTATCATAAGGACGAAAATTGTTTTCATCTTTATACCAATAACCTGCCAATGCAGGTAAGCCTCATAATGGGACCTTTTCGCTTTCAGTGACACATTTACAGTCTGACCAAAAAGAGTAGAAATTAAAAAGTGGCAATACTGTAGTGCCGTCACCGTTTTCTTAGATTAATTATAAATGGACGACAATACAGTATTGCCACTTTTTAATTTCTAATCTTTTTAGTCAGACTGTATGGATTTATATACTATATTCTTTGACAGCCAACTACTTCAATTTTGACTTTGAAGGCCTGTACGTTAAAAACTACTTATTTAAAATAATTCATTTCTTTACAATTATCGTTTTTGTATCGAAGCAAAAGAATTATCCATTCAGACTTAGCTTCACGCATAATCATTCCAGACAGTTTGGATATATTTATAAATCCAACAATCTGATAAATGATGAATCACGAATATTTGTAGCATCGGTATCAATACATTCACATTATTTCTTCGCTTCGCTCGTCGTCGCGCATTTACGAAGCCAAGTTACAGTAACATACCAAACATTCAAATGTGTATACGCCAGAATAAAACTGCGTATGCGAGGTCGATTCGCACTTTGCCGGTTTTTTTCACTGTGAGCAGTCATCAGCAATCATCGCTACATAATCAGGGTACTCCATTGTCCTTCCAGATGTCATCAGCTCTTCTCCACACACCAACGCTTCAACACGCCACGTAAAAGCATATTTCCATCCCGTCAGTGATCAGAGCGGCCACAGATAAATGGTGCTACATTAGTCCTCCCGCTAGAACTATTCATTACGCTAATGTACAACGCTCGATCATCTTAAGCTGTGACGCTAACTAGCGAGTTTTTCTCAGAAATAGTAATTGGTTGACAGGAATGCTGAATCATCCTGAAGGTACATTTGAGACTGTAATAGAATGGCGAAAATATTGAGACAGGAATGAAGATAAAACAATTCCGTCGTTTTGATATGCGGTTCTAATAATTTACTAATGGAATTATGCATGCATGGAAATTAATCAAACCAAAATTTTGAATGTATACTTTATTCACAACTTCCTCCACGTCATAGCCCTCTTTTTTGCTTTATCTTAGTAGCATGTCATCTATGATACCTAAGCGGAGCCACCTGTTTGCCAATATTACATGGTTGGAATATAAATGAGTAGCAGTTATGCAACGACTAGGCTACATCAACACATATTTTTTACCCGGCTATAAATATGTAAAAAGCAGGGTTATGACTTTTTTCACCTCCGTGAACAGCTCCGCCGTAGAGCCACTGTAACTGTCATATAAGATCAAGGTGACATTCCAAAATAAACTCGGAAAGTGCAATAAACCCAAATTAAAAACTAACCTTCTTTCGAACAAAGAGTCTTTCAGCCCGTAATTAAGAAGCGCAGATATAACGAAGACATTAGGCTAGCTTAGCCCAAAGTAACATTAGCCGCGGATGCGCGTCCGGCGCACGCGCACAACGGCCCTTGTGCGCGGCGTGTGACGTCACGAGGTAACTTGATTTGCCGCCGGCGTTGTATGTTAATATTAATTAAATTGTAAAGACAAATATAAGCAACGGACATAAAATATGTCTTTAGATCCTAGATTTAAATATTTATTTTTAATATCAAATTAAATAATAAATAAATAAATAAATATTAAGGGACAAGATCATACACAAATCGACCTAGTCCCAAACTAAGCAAAGCTTGTACTATGGGTACTAGACGACGATATACATAATATATAAATACATATATAGATAACATCCATGACCCAAGAACAAATATTTTGCACAAATATTTACCCCGGCCGGGATTCGAACCCGGGACCGCCGACTCAGTAGGCAGGTGTCTATAAACCGAGCCAAACGCGTCGTCAAAATTTTAAATTATAGATGGAACAGTAGGCACATGTGACAATATATAATTAACTATGTACCTAGTATCCTAATGCAGGGAAGGTAGGTACTCGTTTATTGGTTACCTATGTAAGTTTATAAGTTGGTACATACATACGGACATATGTGCGTAATGAAACTTTTGGATACCAACTAAATAACCGGTCGTGAATACTTCCTTCATTGCGGACGACAATTGGTACTCTCAGCACAAATAAATTGGAGTTAACTTTAGGATTATACTCTAATTACTGCCAGACCTTCATGACGTGGTGGGTACCGGCAAATATTGCACTGAAATTTCACCGATATTTCTCGTCTGTCTTTCTCTAACAGTACCGTAGATTAAAAAGGGTTGTACAATATTTGTCACATGATAGAGACGCGTGTCAGTACTATTGTACCGGAAGCTCTGCTTTCGTCGAATGATCTCAATTGCACAAAAATATATAAGAGTAGTAAGTATGTACATGTACATACATCATACCAGAGTATTAATGAGTACATGAGTTACACACAGGAACAGGAGTAAACAGTCATTAGCCGCGACGCGGGATTTGGCGCCCGGCCGGATGCGATCGACACACAGTAGATAGAAAGAAATAAAGGAAAGAAAGAAAACGCATTTTATTTCACACATTCATTTGTGCTGTATATAATAAAATACTTCTGGTGGCTTTAAGTGCTAGAAATTATCCCATAGAAACGCGTGCCATTGTTAGATGAAGCGTTGGAAAGTGACTGCGTTAAAGGAGCGCCAGTGTGTTTAATGACTCAAACTTGACAGTTCCATTTTTTTATACCACAATCGTTCGTGGGATACCTATCTGGTGGTAAGTAACTGCTTACCACCAGAGCCTAGGATTGCGAGAATACCTTACTCTCTAAGACTACATATCAGTTCAGGATAGTTAAATAAACCAAGTTAAAGGGATAATTAAAAGCCTAGTCAGTTACGATTTCAGTATGTCCTTCAGGCTGCCTGTTCATTAAAGCGGAGCGGAGAAAATGAATCAGTCTGTGTCTTTGAGAAGTCTTAAAGAAGTGCACTTAAATCTGAGGATAATGTGATTGGTCCATTTTAAATAGCTATGCTCCAGTGGACAGGCTGCCTAAAACTCCGCAGTGCCTCTGTTTAATTTCTTCCTATGCAGAGTAGAGCAGCCGTAGGCATGCGGCAGTCATCAATTTGAAGGACCATCTTCATTCATAATATTTTAGGTACCGTTAGAAAATTCTGGATCTTATATTTTCTGTCGCGTCGAGAGTCTTTGCAGTGTTCTCAGTTGCGATAGAGAGTACTTAGCAGGTCACTTTGGTGCCATCGATTTCAGCAGTCATAGGGGTCTGTGAAAGGAAAAGTTCACCAAAACCTACGACCGCCTACGTACCTGTAATCAGGTGATTACGATCATTTAAGGTTCGGTATCTATCTTATTACTTAGAAAAACTCATTAAAAACTATTATTCTAAATTAAAACTAATTATTAAACTTATTACCTAAAAAAGCTCTTGGTGACCGCTGAATTACAAACCTATGTGTGTAGGTCTTGCTAGTATACATAGGTACCTAACGAAATTTATAGATGATGTATGTCTGCTGTTCCAAATATCTGACAGCCCAGATTACCTCGACGTCTACCTAGACATAGACGCGCCTAAATGCCGTAAATCTGCCATCTGCCGCGTTCACCTAAATACCGGTGTGCGATTATCGATCTGGAACAAACGAGAAAAACTTCTGACGCTAACATTTTCTGTGCCGTCATTTTAACACGACAAGATATCTTACAATTTAAAATACTGTTTTTTTGTGAACTTTTAGGAAATGAATGTGCATAGGTAATTATAATAATGAACACGCGATGTTATAGCTTTAAAAACCGAGCCTAGTGAGAGGTTCGCAAACGAAAGATAAAAGTAGCTGTCAATTTTTATATGTATACAATTTGACATAAGCCAGTAGAGAAAATGACTTACCTACTTTTTCTGTTTGTGACAACATCAAGTACCTAATGTACCTATAATGTTACGGTTCATAAGATACGGCCCTGTGACATACAGACAAGATTCAGTATCGGACCCTTTAGCCGCGGCACCTCTCGTTCTGATGAAATTGGCCTGTCGAACTCCTCTTGCTGTACTGGTTGGTGCCTACCTAAAAATAAAAAACAAAATAAATATGTCAATCATCTTCAAATAAATGAAGCAGTATACACGATGATTTTTAATCGGTGATCAGGTACCAACTTTTCTAACTCAGTAATTCATGGCGGTCACGTTGAAGTCGTAATTATATGAAAACAAACTTTTATTTTTCTATGATAATTTTTATTTTGAAACCAATTTTGTCTTAAATTCCTTGTCACCGAACTAATCTGTATCGGTGTGATTACAACCTCTTTAATAATTTAATGGGAATGACAATTTATGAGTAATAACTTGTCATTGTCATTACATAAACAGTCGTAGAAAATTTCGTAAAATTTCCCGCCAAAGCGATGACACTTGATGTAGGTATCGTACTTCAATAATTTATGTAGGATGACCATGTATCTAGTGGTTATTAGTTTTAATTATGTTTTAACTTTTAATTAATTTAACAGTGAGGTAATTGCGCGAAACCTCGCGTATTAAGTTTAATTTTAGCTAAATATTAATATTTTTCTACTCCTGATCACCGATTAAAAATCATCGTGTATTATTAGGATACTTTATTGTCGAAATAAATCTCCCAATTTTATAATTATAAGCTTCTGTTAATGTTGTCTGATAATTTGCGCATGGATTTAGTAACAATTCAAATTATTATTGAAACATTCAAATTAAAAACAAAAAACTTCGAATAACATCATTCTTATTGGAATCTTATTTTTTTAATTTCCCCTTTTTAATGCTTAAAAATATTTTTTTATTTAATGTTTCCCAATTAATGAACCAGATCATTTATTTAAAAGCCATACAAAATGTCAACAGCAAATTACAAAATAATAATCACTTAACCGATATTAAGTAATCTTAAAAGATTATTTTATTAAACGAAATATTCGCTATTAACAGTAAATTCGCACCAAAACAATTTAAAACGGTACCATCAAAACGTTTTTGAATGTTATATATGTATTTAGATTTTAGAGCTACGAGTAGAATCTTTTTCGCGCGCTTCAACCACGTTTAGTACGTCTACTTGACAACAGATGGCGCTAGTAGTTCCCTGGCGATGAACAGAACCGCGTTTACTTTCTTGTTTTCATGAAACCTTTTTTTTAATACGTACATAATGTTATGTGTATTTTTGGAGAATAAAATACGTAACGTCAACGAAATAATAAATTTATTCTATGGACGCATTTAAAAATAATAAGTTAAGTAAGTAGGTATTTAATTAATAAGTAAATTATTTCCATGGAGTTTTAAATCTTAGGCAATTCTATAATAAGAGTAAGCAGTAGATTTAAGAAGAAGTAGGTAAAGTAACTTTAAATACCTAAATAAGAGACACTTTCCTCCTGTCATTTCTTGTATAGAATTTCACATTAATTTGATTAATTTTCTTTGGAGTAGGTTGCAATAACTTATTCAATAGGTTTTCGTTTTATTGTTTTAGCAAAAAATCTTAAACGGGACACACATCGCGTAAAAACAACAAACATGTAGAATGCTTTTTGAAGGTCATTGCTATACATATACAATTCAAATCATTTTACAACTAAGTCCTAAATACCCTAAAATACTAAGTCATATTACTTTATGAGATTTACAATAAAACATTGTTTAAATAAACAAGCTTAAATAATTAACACTAACACAATTATTATTAACATTAATTCTCCAACCATATGTGCTCGTCTGAAAAATAATCGTCTACTTTATAATAAGCTTTCTTCTTCAAGGTTTGCTTTACCGTAGTCTTGAATCTATTCTCATTCATATTTAGAATATGATTGTCAAGAGGGCGTTATTTATAAGATTTATATGGCAACAATTTTACAACCAATCGCAACCCACTATAATGACATTAATTTAAATACCTGTCAGTTCCACTATGTTAACCTCGTAATATCATTTAATGTTATCCACTCTTTTCCTGACTGATGTTCGTGTAGTAAACACGTGTAGGTACACTTTATTTATAATCTCTAAGTTCACGACTGTGAATAGTTTTCAAGTTGTGAATAGTTCAGCATTTTCTTCGGATGATTTTAAATATTTGTCTTTTAAAGAAACCACCGCTTATGACACTGACATTGTTGACAAACTATCATAAAATCATTGCCAGTGTAAGAAATTAGTTCCAGTGAAATTCCGCAATATGGCGCATCCTCATATATTTCCGGTCAGGCTGTAAGTAAAATTTTCTCCTCTTTAACACTTCATAAAAAATTTACCGTTAAACGACCCTAAAACATAACCAAACGTTTTTAGGTCATGAATAGTATTTAAATTGTTGTTAACTTAAATCTACTAAGTAAGCTGTTTAGAACTACATAATCGTGTTCATATGAAAGAGTATTCCATTTTACCTTATACATGTACATAGGTATATTTCCTCGATCCCACTAATTACCCGATTCCCCGAACCACATGTGTGTCAGGACAAAGGTCGCTTTTTACACGCTTTTTATAAGAAACGACAACCCACACTAACGATACACTTAAATCAACGAAACATAAACCTTGTTGGACCTCCTTTAGTTCTATTTGGTTGATGTCGTTATTTTTGTAAAATCAGAAAAAGGAATAGGCCCTTTATAGTCGCCGCGTACCTGCGAAGGTAAAGTAGAAGCAGCCATGTGTTTATCTATCTTAGTTATAAAACAGCGTAACTGTACGTGGCTTTTAATGAAGATGTGCCTTTTTAATTTATCACCACAATACGGATTGTATTCCTTTCAAAACAACGGCCATGTTGCGTTCGAATTTTGAAATTCGAATGTGGTTAGCGTTTTTATTGGTCAACCGTATAAGGTTAGTAATTCCATATTGTACCAAACTTTTGTCAGTGGAATTTAGATTTTGTATCAAATATTCACAAAGAAAATAAGTTTAAATAAACATACTTAACAAGCGCAACGAAAAAAAACAAACAAGCTATTTGTAACTCAAACTATACACGATTCTAAAACAATCAACCAAAGTCAAGCGGTGCCACGCGAAAACACTAGTTAACTTATTAAATACTCGAATCTAGATGTTTTATAAACATTGCTTCTGTATCTGTGGTAAGAATTAAGAGCAATAAAGGTGGTTATCAGTGACCTTCTTATCGGGGTCGCGTTATCTCGCGGCTGCCAAAACAACTTACTTCCAGTTTCCTGTGATAAACCATTTGACTTAACTAGCTAGTTAAGATTAAAAACAAAATTGTGAATTATCATGTGATGTAGCAAAAAACCGTTAGAGACCATTATAGATAGTTTTGACAAGCAAATCTTTTTTTGTAAATGAAATAATAATATAATTTATTCAGTAATTAGGCCACAAGGGCACAAGTCAGATTGTGAATCTACCGGCATTTCCCACGAGAAGACCGCTGTTGAGAAGAAAGCTGAAAGAAACTAAACAATAAGTAATTTTTGGAACTTGTAATATGCAATATTATCTGTAGCTGATCTTGGTAGCTCGGATCTTGTAACTTTGTCGTGTTCCGTTTAAGCAACTCTTACTACTCTAGTATGCACCTCTGTTACTAATACCATACATTATGATATTTAGTGGCGATAATTCATAGGCAATGTAAACGAGAAAAAGAAACAGATGAAGATGATTCAAATTATAACACACATTAAAATATATTTTAATGACCATGGGCTACATAAATAATTTCACAAATTGGAAGCAAAATCGTACCGGCGAACCAAATAAAGGAAAATTGTATTAAATTTGTAGCGTGCAAAAAAAAAACCTGTTAACTTCATATCAACCGCTTGTTCTGACATAATATTGATAAAAAAACCATTTAATAATATCAATAACGGTATCCGATCCCTGGTTATAGCTTTCATTGAGTCACTTCAACTCCCTACAAATTATTTTCACTCAAATACAGCCGTAGAAGCACCCGTACAAGGTAACTATTTAATTGATTGGATCGAATCCCTACAATGTCCCAAGAATAGCAACTAAAAGGTCATACAGCAACAATACACTAGCTCTTATATGACGTTTTGGAACTGCTGTGGTGGCGTGAGCTGCTAGTTTAAGTGCTGCTATACATTTAATGATTTATTTAAGTGAAATAAACGCTACTTTGTTGGATTGAAAGTACCTATAAGTCTTAAATGTTTTAATAGTTCTGAGGACTGGAAATCATCAGAATTATAAGGACTCGATATTTTTTACACTATAAAACTAAAAATAAACACAAATAATTTAAAAGAGCGACATGTGATCCGATTTCTTCTTCTTTTCGTTTTTATTACGTGACCGCGGTCGCTAAAAGTCTAATTAACCATATCACACTAATATAATAAAGGCGCGTGTGTTTGTGTGTATGTTTGTTACTTCTTCACGCTTAAACGGCTGGACCAATTTTGACAAATTGCGGTATGTAAGTAGCTGACGGAAGAATATAGTGTTCCCGTGGGATAAGCGCGGCGCTGCTCGTGTATAATAAATAATTAATAAAACATAGACACAGTTATCTCCTCATGAATTCCGTAGATTCGAAATTAGTTAAAATTGGCAATTTGGCAATATATACGTCGTATCTATCGCCATAACCATTTCACAAGACAACTATCGCCTTCGACAACTTTTGTTGATCGTTTCAAAAGGTAAAATAGACTAACTTCTAACAATTAAACTTGATTGAAAACGGCACGTGCAATTTAAACTTCATCGCATTTACCCTCAATAAAGATGAAATCTAACCCAATCATAGGTGCGAGGAGTTGCGGAGTTTGCCGAACGGCCATAAAGCGATAGCTCAAGTTTTCCAATCTCCTAGCTCGTATTATTTTCTATTTTATTACTGGCCACCCACAATGTCACTGGCAACTTTCGTCGTAAAATACCTTCTCGATTCGAAATTGGAATTTAAATTTTGAAAAATATGCTGATTCTTTTTTGTCATTAGTTGCTCTCAATGTGGCTCAGTGGTTTAACGGTTTTTGCAACTTTTTGATATAAGACAAGACTCATATAATATTGTGTGTGGAGTATTTTTTCACTTTTATGGTGCAACTGACTAATATGTGATAAAATTACAACCATGGCTAACCTTTTTTAGTTGTTTTGAGATTAGTCTTGTGTGACTGATTAATTTCATAGACAGTTGAAATTGTCTTTAGTGTGTAAAACAACAAGCTTGCGATGGTCACGGCTATCGCTCAATAGATAACTGATAAAGCATCCATCACACTCGTACTCATATTATAGAAAGTGATTGATCAATGATCATTGTAGGACTGTAAAAGTAAAAGACTTGTGTTTTTTAAGTGATTAATTAATTAATCTAAAATCATTTATTTGTTCATAAATTGTAAATAAACATAATCTTTAACGTGAGTCGTGTTCAGCTAAAGGTGGTTCTTATTTGGTAAATAAATATTTGTTGAATACCGTTGTTCTCACGCCCGAATTAAACCGATCAGACGTAACAAATGGTAAGTGCATTTTTTACTAAAAGAGCAATAGGTATGGAATAAAAGACGTTCTCACAAGGAGTATGGCGAGCACGTGTGGACACAAAAACGAGGCAATACAATGCTGCGGGGGTCGGCCTAGTGTTTGACAACGCTTGTCGATAAACTCTATTATAGATATCGATGATTGTTTTACTATTAATAATGTTATCAATAGAAGTCACTGTGCTAAGACAATAATAAGATACTAATTTCTTATTATGTTTGTAATAAAAATACTTTCAAGCTTGTTTTTGTTAATAAACTACAGTATGTCATTTCGTCATTCGACGCTAAGATATCTACTAACATAGCATTTTTTTATACAATAAGTCAAAATACCTACATTGCAACTTGCAACATACCTTTACGTAGGTAAAATTTATTAATCAGGATTTAAGTATAAAGTTTAAGAATAACTGCACTTTATTTACTGTTATTTCTAAGAACACTAAATTGACATCGATAATTCGATAGAAAGAAGAAATGCATTCTACTATGTACCTAAGTACATATTTGGGGTATTCCACCAGAACGTCAACTTGGTCGAACACGTGACGCCGAGCCTATGTACTTAGAAACTCTAAAAATACACTATCAATACAAAAGCCAAGTTATAAAACGTTGAAAATAAAACTTAGCGTCAAATGAGAGCCTGACATTATTTTGGAATGAGGTATTTTTATCGATAGTCCAATGTCGCCTCCCTAGGTCGGGTTTAATTACACGCGCGGGCGACAGGTTGTCGCGTGACGTCATCGCTGCACATTACAGCCAGAGGTGCTATAACGGGTATATAGTGGCTCTCATGAGAGCTTAGCTGTGTAGGTGTTTTATACAAGTGCTTTTATGTATAGAGGTTGTCGCACCGCTGTCGTGACGGTTTGGTAACCTAGGTGACAATTCGATAGAGAGTTGTGGTAGATACCTTAACCTTTAGCTATGTCACAGGCGTCACAGCATTATATCCTAAATATAATACATTTTCGGGTGACCTTTTGTTAAGATTTTGACGGCGCGGTTGGCGCATTTTGTAGTGTAGCTGCCTACTGGGCCGACTGTCCTGTCCTGGTGCTGGGTTCGAATCCTGACAAGGACAAATAGTTTCTGAGTGATGAACTCATTCGCGTTCGTCACTCAAATATTTGTCTTTGTCTCTAGGTCATGGGTGTTCTATATATACCTACATATTTATGTACTATTAGTATATCGTCGTAGTACCTATAGTACAAACATTGCTTAGCGTGGGACTAGGTCGATTTGTGTAAGATTATTGTCCCTTAATTACAGACATCATTTTCACCGATTTTTGTCTTGTTGAGAAATAAGTAAAGCCCCGCGGTCCCGGGTTCGAATCCCAGCCAGGGCAAATATTTGTGTGATGAACTCGAATATTTGTGCTTGGGTCATGCTTGTTCTATGTGGGCAAGGTCGTAAAATTGGCCTTATGCCACATAAAAGTAACATAAAAGTGTATGTAACAGAGTTACATATAAGTATCAGAAAAGTTATGAAAAGGCAAATCTACAATGAAACGAAATTGTTCATTTCGAAATTGTTAATTTTTTTATATTATTAAGTTTAACTCTTGTTGTTTAATGTCATTTTGTAATACAATAGTGAACTGGCCTTTATACCACTTTTATGTAACGTTACATAGAAAACCAATTCATATCGTTACATACGTTACATAAAAGTCACATAAAAGCGCTCTATTTCGACATTAAAATCCCAATTACATGACACTGCAACGAAGGAAAAACCACGCACACAGCCTCTTAGCACTAATCTAACATTAATATTACTATGTAATTTAACCTTTGAACAATATAATGCACACAGTTACCTTTAAAATCACCAAACAATGTGTTTTTGAAAAGTCCGCAAACACGACCGTGCCCTTTGAATAGGCGACACACGACTTAATATGGCCGACAAAATAGCGGCGGTGCATAGACTAACTAAAAAATATTGTTGTTATTTAATAAATTTGGATTCTTCTATATAATTGCCAAGTTTCAATTATAATTATGGTTACATAAAAGTGTTACATAATAGCGTACAATACGATTACATAATTTTTTTTAATGAAATAAGCATTATTTTAACGTGCCATTTCGTTGCTAAGGTAGTCAAACTCTTCCATGATTAAGTAACATACGGAAAGCTTATTGAAATGCCTGATGAATAATACAAAACACAAAAAAAAATCATTGTAAATAGGCAGGAGATACTTTTGCACATTTTTTTTTGTATTGGGGACGGACGTTATGATTACACATTATTAAAATACAAAAAAAAATATTGACAGGCGATTTAACGTATTCCTCTATCTTGAAATAAATAAAACAGATGTTGCTTTTCCCAAAAGAAACATTGGCAATAAATAATTTGAAGCATATTTTTTTTAAACTAACAGCACATTTTTTACTGGCGAAATATTCCTTTTTTGGCGGCCTTACCCATGTATTTAAGTATATATTTATCTATATAAGTACGTGTATCTTCGTCTAGTACCCATAACACAAGCCTTCTTGAGCTTAATTTGGGACTGGATTGATTTGTGTGATGTTGTCCGATATTTAAAAAAAAAAAAAAACCCGAGGCGCGGAGGGCGGTCAACGCCGGTGTATTTGTGTTTTGCCCTTTTATTTGAAGACAGGTAATTTCAGTGCATCTGCTGCCACACTTACCTGCGAGCTGTATTTTTTGCTTCGTAGTCATTCAGGATAACCAGGCACTGTTTGTTGCGATAACATTATCTTTTTAACATTTTTTTTTCTTTTTTTTTTCTCTCATCCCAAACAGTTTCAAATCCTCGTTCCCATCGCAACCCGTTAACTATACGAATACATTGTCCCGAGCGACACCTTCCGCAGCGCGCGGAATTAATTCCGCTCCAACTTGTTGACAAAAAGCGGAAAAAGAGCGGAATATGAAGCACGGCGGAGTTCGCAGTTGCGTCGTTGATCAGGAGCCTTACCACAATCTTTATAAAAACTATCCAAAAGCAGTGCAGTTCAGTTTAGGCACCTAAATTGAATCGCTGAATTTCGTACCATAACACATTTAAAGCAGCGCTGATTCTCGATCGCATAAAGTGAATGAAAGACCGATATTTGTCTCTGGTCTGCAATTGAGACGCTACGGCGCGAAAGGGATGCCGCTATGTGAGTTTCGTATATGTTTATCTCTTTCTGGCTTCTATCCGTTCGGTAACTAAAATATTACAAATTAATTTCGCAGCACACTTTGTTTAAAACTAATTGGTAATTTTGAAAAGAAAAGACATATATTTCATAGCGGACTTATGTTCTTTTTTTAATTTAAAGACATTATTTGCCATACCAAATGCTTTATTGAATGAAATAAAGTTTAAAATGTCTGTATTTCAAAAGAATTGTAATTAAGACTCGGAACGTGTGCCGCCTTCCGCCTGTGATAATGTCATGTCAATCATTGACATGTAAATTTGTTATTTTCAAATGAATTTTACGTGGTATGCCAATCTTCGAATTCAGTTTAATCCTCCGCGGATTTAGTGTATTCGTTCAGGGGAAAGAAATTGTGACCAGGAAATGCGGTGAAGTGATTTTATCATCCATATAATATCAAGTGTGTCAATGACAATGTTAAAAGCTCCGTTTTTATCGCCAGCTGTCTCCCGCCGAGATAGAGACCTTTGAAATCGGGCTTATATTTTTGACCCCATGATATCAATATTATCCAGCTGCATTCCCGGCACTACGTGTACTTCAGCTCATTTGTGGTGTGCGTGCCGCGGCCGCTGCAGGACACCATCGCAAGTGCAGACTTCTGGCGGAAGGGTGTTGTGTTTCGGCAGTTCCGCGGTAATTTGCCGAATTATACACCAGATCAGACGACGCAAAGGACCCACGCGGTTGTGTCGCCTAAATTAACTAGTTTTAAGTCTTGTTTATATGTATTTTTGTAGTTCAGTGCCTTATTGGTTTTATTACTGTAATGCTGTGTAACTTTTTTGAATAATAAATAAATTATCAACTGCTTAAAGATATGTTCAATTATAGTTGCCTATTTTAGGTTCAGTGCAAATGTTTGTAACTCCAGTTCTTTGTTTTACAAAATAGTTTACTTGTTTTTATAATTCAATCTATTAAAAATCATATTGTGGTTTAAGAACTTTAATAGTAACCAAATAAAGAAGCATGATGTAAAGCACCCTCGAGCGGCTAATTTAGTTACTACAGTCTGCAATGCTACGGAAAAAAAAACGTATCTTACTATGAAATCCATACAAAGCTACGAGCTCTTTACCGTAGTATTGCAGTAGTCATATGGAACCGAAAAACACGAAGTTCTATCTACTTATTACCAGTAATGCACTCTTATCTATGCGCATTGTGCATCTTTTTTTTCCCCGTTGCATTATCCAAGAGATCGTATTATAATAACTCAAAAGAAATTAACTCGTCAGTATTCTGAAAAACCTGTCAAACACTTCGCTACCCTAAATTTTTCGGCGATGGGGTGCGTACGTACGTAGTAGTGCGTGTATATTGTAACAGAAATAGATAATAACGCGAGCGCAGCGAGACCGAAATTTTTCGGCCCGGGGATGCGTAGTAACACGATCAGATGAAAACGCGAGCGCAGCGAGAGCGAAATTGTTCGGCGCGGGGGTACGTAGTAACAAAATTGACCGATATAGTGTAAAAAGATCCGATCTGGCAACGCTGATATATGTATGGCCTATTGCCCCCGCCCCTCTTGCCGGCCCGCGACCTCACTCGGCGCCCGCGCCCTATATTTGAAGCATGTTCATGTTCTTACTTACAGACGCGCCCCGAAGATATTGACAAACTTACAAGCATGTTTTCGACCAAAACTATTTGTTCTTGTTATTTTTCATGTTCATTTTAAATTTTGGATTGACAAAAAAAGGGTGAAAAGTAATAGTTGGTTGAAAGGCGCCAATACCAAAACAAAATGCAAACGGCCAGGGGCGCCTACGCCGCCCCTGTCGGTTTGGCGCCCCGGGCTATAGCCCGGATCGCCCTAGGGTAAATACGTCCCTGAATAAAACGGTAGGAAGTTACACAGACACGTTTCCAGACCTGTGCGAGACAAGTCGCGAACAAAAGCTAAGAACTAATAAATATTCTACACAAAACTATCCAGAACGATACATTCAATGAGGAACTTTTTATGAGTCGCAAAATTTGACACTCGTGCGATTCAGTTTCGTCTCAAGTGACACATCGTGGTACGAAAAGTACTTGAAATGAGAGAATGAAATAGTTGAGACGCTCTTACTGAACTGTCATCTGAACTGAGTCGTAAATACAATGTCATGGTATGAAATAGCGATACAGTTCAGTTTAGGGCCTAAAGTGAGTCGCGTTAAGAGATCGTGGTAAGGCTCCTGGACGTGCGGAGCTTGCTTTGAAATACGGCTTTATGAAGATTTTGGCTTACGCGTATTTATGTCTCTGTGTCTATTATCTGTCTTATAAGTATACGTAGAATATTATCAAAAGATAAGCGAGTGTTTAATCTGACTATGGTCAAAGCATAGACTTTTCTATTTAGTTTAAGTTACATATAAGTGTATATCTACTACAGTCTAGTGTGTCTTTTTATTATGTGGATTGTAAATAATAAGCAAACTGTCAACTCTTGCTTTGTATTTTTGTAGTCATGCATGATAATCAGGAAGTAATTGTAGTATCTTTCTATATTTCCTAATACGTAACCTAGTAAAATTGTACAAAATTCGAAGTTCCAATAGCAATAACTCGTCAACTATGTGAATGCATCGTACCCAAATAACACCTTCCGCGCGGCGTGCGGAATCTATTCCGGTTCCAACTTGTTGACAAAAAGCGGAAAAAAACGGAATATGAAACACGGCGCAAAGTTACCAGCGAGTTTGCGGAGCTGAGCAGTTGCGTAGTTGATCAGCCTGCACCGAGCTTGCTTTTTGTAGAGTATGCCTTTATTAAGCTTTTGGTTCGTGTTCTCATACGGTATAGGTACGCTGACTATAAGGGCCTTATCACACTTGCGATTTGCGAGCGTATTTTCTATACAAATAAGCGACGCGGCGAACACGCTGTGCGATTGCCTTCAAACAAAATACGCTCGCAAATCGCAAGTGTGATAAGGCTCTTATATAGTTATTAACTTTTTATCTAGTATATTGAACGTATAGGTGTTGGTTAGGTATAAGTATAGAAAGTTATCTGTAAAAACTTTATAACAAACAAATAAACAATGTGTATTCGGTGATATAGTTAAATAGAATTATAGGTATTTGATTATCTATGAAATTTAGCATAGTACTAACTTATCTGACTATTGTAATGGATCAATGTTGGGATTTAAATATACTCCAGTGCGTTATCTCGTCTAATTGTCGAGCTATAACAAGCCTTTAAATGGCATCAAGTCATCAAACATTTTCCAATCACCTCATTTTATACATTGTCATGCAACATCCTCACCTTCTGAACAAAATCTCCATACTCTTACACTGTCGTGTACTTATTACCTATGCTCTAACTTCTTCTCTTCTTTAAAAGTATTTTTCAATTAATCGACATTTCCATATACTGTCGTGCAATGTAAACCGCACCTTTTTACCTAAACCTCGCATTAAATTGGCATACTCGTACACTGTCGAGCAGCTTATTACGCGCGGGCAGTGAGCAATGTCTAATTTTCCGGTCTCGCCCGCGCAGATTGCACGCGGCCCGCGGGACGATGCACGACACTGTACGTGGTCGGAGGTACACTGGCTGCCACACAAATGGTTTTCATTGAAACTAATTTCTCAACGATGTTTAACTTCGCGAATTTAGGGCTTAGATAAAATAAAATATCATTCTAGTTAACTTTCCTAAACGCCACCTGAAAACTGTATCTATTGGTTGATTAAAATACCAGTACTAATTTAGCTTGTAATTTACTTTGGTCCAAGTCATGTAAAATGTTTTTATAGCGTATTGATTGCGGGCAAAGGTGGCTCTTGTAAGTTGTCTAACACATGTTGTAGGACGTGCTCGCTTCGAGTAATAGCGTAACATACAATACAATACTTCAACTTATTTATACTATGTACTATCACGCATTCCATTATGACTGTTAGAAATTCATCTACGATTTGTGTGGGGCAGCGGTGTCGGATCTTCCACGGCTGCACGCCAGTGTACGCGGCGGGGACCTTTACTTTGCATATTTCATCTCGCCAGTACTTAGCCGGGAATATAGTTGGAACCCGACCTTTTGCAGGCGCCGTCCGTGGAGACATGTGTATGAAGTTTTGAGGTGATACTTTTTAATATATGCTGCTTCGTATGAAGAAGCACCATGTATATGCGCGGGTGCAGCGCGGGTGCAGCGCTTGCAACGGCTGCACATTCATATCAAGCGGAGACCTACCTACCATATAAACAACAACCGGCTAGTGATATTAACAGCTAAGGAATAGATTTCTCTTTTACATTTCTGTTGTTTGTCCAGTTACTATACAAATTTGGAAAATAATATTTAAAAATGACAACGGTAAACAAATCCACATCGAAACCCGGCAGCAGTAAAATAATAGTAAACTGTGCTATATGTAAACGCTCCACAGACCCAAGAAAAACTGTCGTATGTTCAGAATGTAAACAAATACTTCATTTTGACTGTGTAGGCTACCCTGAGAAATTATATACAATCCTAGAACCTAAAAAAAAGGCTGCTTGGAAGTGCACGGCATGCATTAAAAAAAGTAATCCTCCGTCAAATGTAACTTTGAGAAAGGGAAACAAAGCCAAAATAACGACTCAAGAGCCAGCTCCAGTGTCAGTGATGGCACTGCCAACAAATTCCTATACGGCGTGCGTACCACAAGTCTCGTCCCGTCGGGTGACACCCAGCACTTCCAGTAACTTGGCTGCCAGTCACTCGGCTGTCAGAGCGAGCAGTACACCTACCCAGGATAATATTACACATCGAACACTCTCTCAAAACAAACAACTTTTAGCAAAGAAGTCTTCCGACACCGAGTTATCAACTGATATGTCATTTGAGTCAGTGCAATCGGAAGATGACACTAATATCAACAATATATCAGAATCCTACAACCCCAACAGAAGCTGCCCCGATTTGAGAAACTCTTCAAGGGAAGCGCTTAGAGAATACAAAAATATGACAAGTAGTCTGGAAGCAAGACTGCAGTCCGCAGAGAATGAAATTCAGAACTTAATACAAGAAAACGCCACACTTAAAAAACAATTAGAGGAAAAGGAGCAAACCATAAAGAAACTTACTGTTATATGTACATCACCGGCTAAAACACTAAAAACAAAAAACAAACGCAAAAACACTAATAAAAATGGGCTAAATAGAACAGAACTAAAAGTATATGAAGATAATAAAGAGGAAAAGCTTCTCAAAGAGCATAACTTGACCTCCGAGACCACAAGTTCTCCGGATCTCCAGCCTACTAGAGAAAATATTCAAGGAAATGTTAAATTGTGCATTTTAAGTAACCACAAGAATAAGAAAACACTTGAAGCTATGGAGACTGCATTTGGACATAATACGAAGTACTGTCACTATAATGTACCTGATGGTGGAATAACTGACCTCATAACTAACTTAGAGAACAAACTACACAATTTTACTATGAACGACTACTGTGTCATATTTGTAGGTGAAAGGGATATTATGAGGTTTGAAAATAGTATAAGCCTGGTAAATTGTTTACGAGAATCACTCAAGAAAATATCTCACACCAATAAAATTATTTGTGTTCCGACGTATGTATGTGGAGCTCTTATATATAACTATAGAGTTGAGATGTTTAACAACTTACTAACAATGGACATGCAGAGCAATAACTATGCCTATATTTTTGATACTAACCTAGACTTATCACTAAACATGTTTTCCTACTACACAGGGAAAATTACTAGGTACGGTATCAAAAATGTATTTTTGTGTCTTAATAAATTTATAACCAGCATTCAGTGCAATTCTGCCGACACCTGTGGAATTAATAACAGCAATCATACTCTAGGTGACATTAGTGCGGAGGGAAAAAAAAGTGAGTTTTTTCGATCATAACGAGGGGCTCGTGCAATTTAGACTACTCCACCAAAATATCGCGGGTTTACTCAGCAAAACTGAGTTAGTAGAACTAACAATAACGGAGCTTTCTCAGGAAATTGGCGCTTTTGACTTTCTCTGCTTTTCAGAAACTTTTATGAAGAATGGATCAGAAAGCAACTTAAAATTGTCAGCATATAAACTAGCTGCATATTTCTCTAGGAAGCACCATAAACGGGGTGGCTCATGTATACTTGTAAGGCATGGGCTAGAATATACACCACTACAGGTTACTCGTGATCTTTGCAGTCCATACTATTTCGAATGCTGCGGAATTGAGTTAAGCAATTTAAATGTTATCATAATATGCATCTATAGAATACCACAACGTGACATTCAGCTTTTTATTCACAAATTAAAAATAATGTTAAATAAATTGACATACAACAACAATAAGAAAATCATTATCTGCGGAGACTGGAACATCGATATGTTAAAATCCAGTAGCCAAGCGAGGGAACTGACATCAGTGTTAAGTAACTTTAATTTTACTATCCATATAACTCAAGCGACACGTAAGAAATCTTGCATAGATCTAATTGCTTCTAACATATACGTCTCGTCCGTAATAAGCAATACACATCAGCTGGCACTTTCCGACCATGATACTGGACAGTCCCTGTCTTTCTCCATCCCGAAACCAGACCACGTAAAACAACGCTATACATACTGGTTTGAAGAAAGGCGTGACTTTAGCCAGGAAAACATCGACATATTTTGCAAGCACATGTCATGTCTAACATTCAGCGAAGTTTATGAACAAACAGACTGCAATAAATCTTTCACTGTCTTTCATGATTTGCTTGTACTCGTATTCAAACTATGTTTCCCACTAATTAGAGTCAAATCACATGATAAACCAATCAAAAACAGATGGATCACGAGGGGATTAAGAAAATCCTGTAAAAAGAAAAGAATACTCTACTATAAATACTTAAATGACCACACAAATAAAAAATACAACAGCGCGGTGTACAAAAAATACTCGAGGCTACTCAAAAAGTGCATGTTGCAGTCTCAACATATTAACAACATTAAATATATAAATAAATCTAAGAATAAGGGCAAAGCATCGTGGAACATTATAAAGGATAGCCTAAATTGTACTAATACTAAAGATACCCAACTAGACCAAATAGAATCAAAAGGTATCACTTATGATGAACCCACAGAAATTTGTAATTTATTCAATGACTTCTTCATCCAACAATCACAAGCAAGCACATCCTCTGACTCTTATAACGCGCGAGTAGATATGTCCCCGCAGACCATTTTTCTCTCGCCCTTAGATGAGCACGAAATCCTAACACTCATTCGAACTTTAAACAACACAAGTTGTACAGGTTATGATGAAATACCTACTAAAATAATCAAATTATGCGCCAATGATATAGCGGGACCCCTTAGTCATATCATTAATCTGTCTTTCGAGCAAGGGTGCTTTCCAGAAATACTAAAACTTTCGGTAGTTAAGCCTCTTCTTAAAAAAGGCGACCCGAAACAAATGAATAACTATAGACCAATAGCTTTAATACCCGTATTCTCAAAAGTGTTCGAAAAGGCAATGTATGTTAGACTAGATAATTTTCTAAAAAATACGAATGTTTTAAACCCCAACCAGTTCGGCTTCAGAAAAAATAGCTCCACATCGCTTGCATGCTTTACGCTAGTCGAGAATATTAGTAAGTGCCTCAATGATAGACAATCAGTGTTGGCAATTTTTCTTGATATGAGTAAGGCTTTTGACCTAGTTTGTCATAAAACTCTGCTAAATAAAATTGAGAGATATGGCATTAGGGGCAATGCGTACCACTGGCTACAAAATTACTTGTGCGGACGAAGACAATACGTTGAAATTACGAATATTATAAAAACTAAAAAATGCATTCATAAATCTGAACCGAAAACAGTAAATAGTGGCGTTCCGCAGGGTAGCGTTCTAGGTCCCCTCCTATTCCTGCTGTATATTAATGATTTACCGGAATACCTAAGTCACAATTGTATCCTTTTTGCCGATGACACCACCTTAATCATTAAAAGTAGAGATGGGAGTGACCTGGAAGCCGAAGCAAATAGTGAAATAGACAAGACTATTAAATGGCTAGATGATAATAAACTCAAATTAAACGCAGATAAAACTCAAGTAATACATTTTCAGAACTATCATTCGCCTGATCTACATCTTAAAATTAGCCTAAATTTACATTCTATCAGTACTGTTGATTCAGCTTCCTTCCTCGGTTTAATAGTAGACAAGCATCTGAACTGGAAACTGCACATTGATAGCGTATGCAGCAGATTGGACAGATTTGTGTTTGCGCTACGAAGGCTTAGAATTCTAGCATCTAGAGAGGCCGCCCTCTCTGCGTATCATGGATATGTATCATCTGTGTTACATTACGGACTGATCATTTGGGGCAACTCGATTGATATACAGAGAGCATTTGTAACTCAAAAGAAGTGTATTCGAGCTGTAGCTGGCGCTCAATATCTAGCCCATTGCACACCTTTATTCAAGGATCTAAAGATTCTTCCCTTACCTTGCTTGTACATATATGAGCTAGCTAAATTTGTTAGGAAACACCCGGATTTATTTCCTCTACATGATGCCGTACTTAAAAAAACAAATGGAAGATATCCGAACAAACTGTATGTTCCTAGACAAAAAAATAAATTATTTGGTAAAAATGTATATATCATGGCTATTAAATTGTATAATAAGATTCCAAATGACATAAAAGTACTAGATTTAAGTAAATTTCGAAAAAAATTATTTGATTGGTTGCTTGACATGTGTTTTTATTCAATTAATGAGTTTCTAAATTATCAATAAACATTATTTTTCTATGTGACCTCAATATTGTATAATAATTGTATTTGTAAATTAATTTATTCTAACATTTCTACGCCGATAGAGGCAGAATATGACGCACTAATTGTATCTCGACCATCATTTGTACCATGTTCTAAGAAATAAACAGATTATTATTATTATTATTATTATGAAAACGTTTATTTCAGGCAACTGTGGCCCATAGATAAATACCTACCTTAAAACTAACATACATATCAAATACAAAATAATAAAAATATAAGTAACTAAGGTAAACGCAGGTATTACCGACCCCCTTAAGGCAATTTCAAAATGAACCATCATTTTTAAGGATGCTGATTGCTCTCAGATTCACGTTTTTATTTTTTTACGTTTGTATTATGTGTAAACTCTATATTTTCTATGTTAAAGGCTACTGAATAAAGGTCTATACTATATAAAATAATTTATATAACGACGAAGTCGATTGTTGCTAATACCGACTTACAAAAATGCCTGTGAAGCTATTAACGATTTTTATGCAGCTATCACCGATCGTAAAAATCTATATACGATCGGTAATAGCTTCTTACTGTTGCTACTACCGACCCCTATGGATCGCTAATACAATTTGTTAGTGCAAACATATAATTTATCAGCGACTCATAAAAAGTAGGTATTTTTTATTAAGTTACACCTTCTGACTTTAAAACAGATTGTAATTAATTAATATAACATGAAATATGAACCCATGCACACAGTTTTAAACAAAAAACAATCATTTTAAATGTAACAATTCAAGAATCGACCTTCCAAAAATATGTCATTATTAGTTCAATTAACAACGTGATAAAAAAGAAAGTAGAGAACAATACGTATGACGCTAATATATTTTTACAAAGAACCGATGTTTTTATTTAAATTGGGCTATTAAAGTACCTGTGTTATTGTCATATAATGACATAATAGAGAAAAAAACAAAACTCTATTCTGAGGCCATTAACGACTTATGGGTCGGTAATAAAATTTGTAAGTGCAAACATATGATGAATTAGCGACTCATAAAAAGTAGGTATTTATTATTAAGTTACACCTTCTTTCTGACTATGAATCAGATCGTAATGAATAAATATAACAAGAAATATGTACCCATGCATACAGTTTTAAACAAAAAACAAAGAAATTGTCCGGTCACAAAGTAGGTGAGATATACAATAATCTATATACGATCGGTAATAGCTTCTTACTGTTGCTACTACCGACCCCTATGGATCGCTAATACAATTTGTTAGTGCAAACATATAATTTATCAGCGACTCATAAAAAGTATGTATTTTTTATTAAGTTACACCTTCTGACTTTAAAACAGATTGTAATTAATTAATATAACATGAAATATGAACCCATGCACACAGTTTTAAACAAAAAATAATAATTTTAAATGTAACAATTCAAGAATCGACCTTCCAAAAATATGTCATTATTAGTTCAATTAACAACGTGATAAAAAAGAAAGTAGAGAACAATACGTATGACGCTAATATATTTTTACAAAGAACCGATGTTTTTATTTAAATTGGGTTATTAAAGTACCTGTGTTATTGTCATATAATGACATAATAGAGAAAAAACAAAACTCTATTCTGAGGCCATTAACGACTTATGGGTCGGTAATAAAATTTGTAAGTGCAAACATATGATGTATTAGCGACTCATAAAAAGTAGGTATTTATTATTAAGTTACACCTTCTGACTATAAATCAGATCGTAATGAATAAATATAACAAGAAATATGTACCCATGCATACAGTTTTAAACAAAAAACAAATATTTATAAATGTAACGATGCATGAGTCGACCTTCCAAAAATATGTCAATATTGGTTAAAATAAAAGCGTAATAAGAAAGAAAGTAGACAACAATACGTAGGTCGCTAATACATTTTGACAAAGAACAGATGTTTGAATTTCAATTGGTCTATTGAACTACCTGTGTTATTGTCATATAATAACACAATATAGAAAAAACCGAAACACTATGCTGAGGCCATTAACGACTTATGACTCGGCGATAGCTGCCACAACTAAAACTGATGAAGCTAAGACCGTCCTATTTTATTTTAAGGTTTTATCGTTTCAAATAGCTTTTTTTTCAATAAAATGTGGTATGAAATCCAGAACTGACACTCAACGGAACATATTTAATAACACAACAAAAAGTATAGCACTCACTTATTCGAATAAAACGCTTAAGTAGAAAAGTCACGTGCTTACCTGATGGATTAAGGCCTAGTACGACGTGAACTGCGCCCACGCTGTCTCCGCACAAACTGGGTTATTTTGTCTCTTTTTTGCCCTTTCACACACACTAACGCAAAAGTAAATGATGGTCTAGGAACCAACGTGTGCGTAGCTTCAGCTATGTATAGCTAGAATAGTACAGGAAGCGTAAAAATTGACTTTCAATTTATAGGTCGGTATTACCTGCAGATTTTCGATGGGTCGTTGATACCTGCGTTTACCTTATATAGTCTGTACTTTTAGGTACCTATTTAAAAAAGTGTAACCAAACCGGAGCCGTCAAATTTGACAGATCCAGTGTTAGTGCACCTTTTAAGGCCAGAATAAATTATAGTGATCCAATACGAATGGTTAAAAACACGATCCCGTAACAAAACGACAAAAACAAACTAATTACTTCTTTAAAAAATATATAAAACAAAAACAAATAACACTAACGTAAATTAACAATAAACGGAAGCTTTCAAACACAAAGATCGCACGCGTATCATGAATATGACAGCAAGCAATGGCGAATGTCAATCCGACAAAATTAAAAATCACGTAAGGTATGTGTTGCTATTTTAAACCTGTGACTTTCTATTTTAGTCGGGCTACTTCCAGTAAGTATAATGTAGCCTTACATTTTAAACCTCTGCAAAATTGGGTACTTCTTAGTGACGATTTATTTACTACTCGTAGACTCTGCACCAACTCAATGTTTCTGTTTAGCCCTATGGTTGACTGGTAGAGAATGCCTTGTGGCATTAAGTCCGCCATTTGTACTAGCTTGATCTGTGCAATAAAGTTTAAATAAATAAATAAATTTACTGAGAAAAAAATATATATTAATTTAATGTGATAAAAATATGTTTATATTCCTGAATTTGTATATGTACGGTAAAATTAAGCGATAACACATGTTATTTAAATGGAACGGAATGCTGTAGTGAGGTCAATTATTTTATAATATAAAAAATTTAACAGGAACCAAACGTTACCTAATAAATAACCCTTTTAATGGTTTGTTTACATTCTTTTAAATACCTAAAAGTACAGACTATAAACTAGGTCACATATTTCAACAGCGACATGTTACGCGTGTTCGAAGTGTCAGGTAGAGGTATCATAAATGTACAGATATCTAAATGTTTAATTTTTTTATTATAATATATAATTATAATATTACACGAGTAGATCGTGCAGGTATTTACTATAGATGCAGCATGAACAGGCATTTCTGTGTGTGTTCCATTTTAGACCTCGCCTCGGGCTAAATTCGACGTTTTAATGACATTGATCGACATATTCACTACCAAGAATACCCTTGGGCCGATATTACGAGTTCTGTGTTTCACTTTTCACGAACTGAAACTTGAACATCGACAAAGAGACACGAAGTCTACTCTTAATTTTAACTTAGTACCCTGAATATATAACATAACGATGTGTTTTATTTATCTTAAAATGACATGTCATCGTCAAGGTAATGACGATAATGTACATTATCGTACGTGGTACATAGCAATAGCAAAGATCGATGAACTCTAACGAGTACAAAAATAACTTGCGTAATGGTTGCTAAGTACAACTTTTGATGTAATATTATTGATCAACAATAATAGTGTGACTATTCGGAATTCGATATAACGGCGTGCCTATTTAAAAAAAATGCGATTGTTGAAAAGAAAAACTGTTAGTTACGAACGAAGCGAGGAGGAGTCTTTGCATATCTTGTGAAGATAAAAATTAAATATGTGCTATAACTTATTTTCATTTTTCTGTGACAAAGTTTAATAGAATGTTTATTACAATAACCTATCAATACACATCCTTTTCTAGATACATATAAAAGGATGTGTATTGATTGTTGAAAAGAAAACTGTAGATTTTATTTAAAAAATTAATTATAGGTAAGTAGGTACTTACATTTACCTATCTAATATAATAGCGCTTGACAATAGAAAAGTATTATTTTGAAATGGATTTCCATAAATGTTACGCCACAAAGTTAATATGGTATATAAATATAATATTCCCTTGTCTGATTAATACGTACTTAATAATTTACTTGTACCTATGTTAGAGGCACGTGTTTGCGTCTAGACCGCTAGTGGAGGCGTCACACATTAGCATAAAACCATTTAGCGGATGAGTACTTATACCAATGGAAATGTCTAGAGGAATTCATCGTAGGTGGTATGTAGGAAGGGGTGGGAAGTGAAGAGAGCCTATGAGAGTGTGCGAGAGTGAAGACATTCCCTTTGGTTTAGTGAATTTGTTCCCACATAAGGTCTCAAAACTGTATAACGAGGCCTACCCAGGATTATACAATGATACTTTATTACACACCAAAACGAACGATCACTGCAGAAGTGAAGGCGATAGGATGGATCTGGAGCGAAGTTAAACGCAGAGCCCAAGATTGTTCGGGATGGCGACGTACTGGAGACGCCCTCATTTTCCCCTGGATGATCCAAATAGCACATTAAGTCAAGTCAGGCACACCAAAAACAGTTCATTAAAAAAATACGATAGACGACAGGCGGCCTTATTGCTAAAATGCGATTGCTCCCAGGCAACCTTTGGGTAGTGTAAATGATCAAAAATACAACTAAATTCATCATTAACTCAATTTAAGTCATGCCAAAAAAGACCGAGTGCGAAATGGTTGGCTGCTCATGCTCATAGCTAGAGTGATGAAGTTTCAAGAGACCAGGTCCTATGATGGTTGCATTTAACACGCGATAAATAAATGAGAGAATGGAAGAGGGTCGTGGCGTCAAGAGAGCATACCTGATGGGGCATCCAACAGGAAGACGACCGGTTGGGCGTCCGAGATATCGTTGGAAGGACATGGTCGAGGCAGATCTGCGCGAACTCCAAGCCTCCAACTGGAAAGAGCTGGCGCAGGATCGAGAAAAGTGGCGTGATCTCGTGTTGGAGGCCAAGATTCGCTTCGGGTCGCTGAGCCATCGTAATAAGTAAGGAAGTAAGTAAATAAGTAAATACATGACAAAGCAACCGCCCCGTTTTGGCAAAATGCGAGTGTAAGTGAAAAATGCTGTCACTTATTTAGGTATCACGTGATAAATGCAACCACCATTGGCGGTCACTCACCTTGGAATAGATCATGCAACTAGTGTGTAGAAACTTAGATCCTCTTTGTGTTGCTCAGGAAAGGAAATAAGATTATAAATAGGTGTTATTGTATTGTATTTATATTTGACTTTGAAAGTAACAATAAACAAGTTAATTACTAAAAGCAAAAATTACACTTATTTCACTTACAAATCAAATATTTATCTACAGTTATTATTATGCTCTTAGGTCGAATAAGTATAAAATGCACAAATTATGTAAGTAGCGTCTATTTGATAATGATTGATAACATATTAATTCAACATATTTAGAGCTACAGTACTCAGAGCTAACACATATTAACAATGACATCACTAATAATTGGTGTTACTCGTGATGTGAGCGATAAAAATCTTACTTAATCTCTGTAGTCTCGTGGTTAAATTAATACATCAGTCATTGGTAGATAAACCTGAAATGTTATTATTGTGGATACACATTAGACCATTCACAAAATAAAAAGCGCATATGTGATGACAAATACTCTTTATGCACAACTTAACACAGAAATAAACAAAACCATGTGAGATACAATAAAAACAAACAAATGTAGGCAACAGGCAGTCTTATCGCTAAATGGCGATCTCTTACATGTTAATTGAACATACTTCGAGCTATTCATAGCTACGCAGGTATACACACACACAACATATACACAGTAGGCACATACCGTCTACTGAACTTGAATAATTCACTTCACACCTAAAAACAAAATCCAATACGAAACTTCCACGCAAACAACCAGAGCCAGAGCTAACGCTAAAATACACAATTGAAAAAAGATAATGAACACCAACTACGCTGCCTCGTGAACAGTAAAGGTAGCCAAACAAAGCAGGCGAAGTTTCCGCCAGCACCAACTAACGAGCGCCTGCGAAGCAAAAATATAAAGTTTCGCCGGCCCGGCTAACCCCGATACCTAAACGAAATAGAGTTGAGGTAGCTAGCTTTGTTAGTTGTGCATGTAAATACAGCATACTTCTAACTACTTAGTACTTTCCCAATATATACAAAGATAAGTAGAAAATGGAACACTCATCTCACATCTAAAATACGCTTACTTCTAACTACTTAGTTCTTCCCCAATACGTACACTGTACCTACAGATATAGAAGACGGAACACTCATCTCACATCTAAAATACGAAACTTCTAAACAAACACAAACAAAGCTAAAAAACAATTGAAAAAAGATAATGAACACCAACTACGCTGCCTCGTGAACAGTAAAGGTAGCCAAACAAAGCAGGCGAAGTTTCCGCCAGCACCAACTAACGAGCGCCTGCGAAGCAAAAATATAAAGTTTCGCCGGCCCGGCTAACCCCGATACCTAAACGAAATAGAGTTGAGGTAGCTAGCTTTGTTAGTTGTGCATGTAAATACAGCATACTTCTAACTACTTAGTACTTTCCCAATATATACAAAGATAAGTAGAAAATGGAACACTCATCTCACATCTAAAATACGCTTACTTCTAACTACTTAGTTCTTCCCCAATACGTACACTGTACCTACAGATATAGAAGACGGAACACTCATCTCACATCTAAAATACGAAACTTCTAAACAAACACAAACAAAGCTAAAAAACAATTGAAAAAAGATAATGAACACCAACTACGCTGCCTCGTGAACAGTAAAGGTAGCCAAACAAAGCAGGCAAAGTTTCCGCCAGCACCAACTAACGAGCGCCTGCGAAGCGAAAATATAAAGTTTCCCTGTCCGATACAGCTGGGCTCGTCGTAAACTGGGCATGCTCGCGACTTTATAGTGGAGCCAGGTTTCTGGATTTGTTAGAGGTGTGCCGAGTTTCGATAACCATAACGGCGCCGAAATGTTTGGTCAAACCCGCTAATGTAACTTGATAATCTCATTAAGATACTCGTATTTATTTATTTAAACTTTATTGCACGATACAAGAAAAGTACAAATTGCGGACTTAATGCTATAAGGCTTTCTCTACCAGTCAACCATGAGCCCAATAGAAACTAGCATTTGGTAGATATTTATTAAATAACATAAGACATTTATTGAATAGCATTATGATAGTTATTGAATAATAACTTATTTTACAGTAAAAATAATATTTCATTACTAAATGCTTGAATTGGCCTTGGTTCGCTACTATACGGCCACACACAAAAGCCACTAGTACTGTTTTTTTGTCGGGCAAAATAGGCGTAAAAAAATCTGAAAAAATTGAAGCAGTTTAGTAACAATGGCAAAATTACTATAAAAAGAAGGTATTTCGATATAAAAATTGAACTAAGCCCAACTGTCATTCAATAATTGAATAGAAAAAGATTTAATTTATACGCTCCTCAATTTCAAGTATTTTTCAAGGAAAATCAACAGTAATTTCGAAGATTTCCGTCGCAGTAAAGAGGCGTAAGCGCACAATTACTAGTTTTTAGAATATTTTACGTAAAACTGGTCATATTAGGTGGATAAAAACAATGACAATATAAATACTCCATGCAAATTTGCAGAAAGATCCGTCAAAGGGAAGAAAAGTTATTAAGTTATTTGCCTCTCCTAAAAAGTAGGTTTTGAGCATATGCCCCTTTAGCATGAAGCCCTCGACATCTGTATTATGAAATTCTTAATTTGCATTCAATTTCAGTTCATTATTAAAAAAAAAAGCTTACTAAAAAGCGATACAGCCATACCAGCGCCATGTGTTGGTAAAATGTTATTTGTCTTCTGATCCGCCGAAACGTATTTGTTAAGTAACTGACCACACGACAGGAAGACAGGATGTCTTGCATAGAAGTAAGTGATGTCCAATCAATCGAAAAGAAGAGCCACCAAAATTTCAGTTTTGATGCAATCGTACCTAAATAGCGTAGTGTCTATTAAGATTTTTAATTAACTAACAGGTGTCTAATTAAAGCTGTGATTTAGCGCCCAAAATTGTACCTTCATGGCATGTTACTATAGAGTATAAATGTCTACAGAGGGGATACTAAAGTAGCTAACTGCTAGTCTCTGTTTGGCCCTATGGTTTACTGGTAGAAATTGCCTTGTGGCACTAAGCCCGCCATTTGTACTTTTACATGTGTTTTTTGGCCTAGAAATGCATTTCTATACCTAGTGAGGTTTTATGAGACGTCACTCTTATATACATAGGTAGGTATGTTCTTTAGTTATCATTTTTAAATTAAAGACAGGATCAAACATAATTATGGCAACGTGTACCTAATGAGTTTGTTAACAATATTAGGTACGGTTAGCATCAAAAATAGCTGACAAGTTTACTAATTTCTGGCTTTTGTCAAATTGCATACTAAAATTGACAGCTATCTTTGATGCTGATTATACCAATCATCACATAAGACTTTTTACAGAAGAATATCAAAAGGTAATTCACACAATTTAAATTTCATCTAAGCAAAGTTAGATACTTGCTCTTCTATAAGAAGACGTAATAAAATTCGTAATAGGCACCTAGAGGTACCTAGACAATTTTGATTTTGATGTCAAAACATTATATTTTTTATTGGGATCAAATGTCTATATAGGTAGCTATGGAACTAATTAGACTCTTACTCTAAAAATCAGAAATGACCGTCAAAGTTCCACATTCCTATAGAGATAGCCAACATACCTATCTATTCTATGTTTCATGACATATTGAGCTAATTTTATTCATAAGTATAACTATAGTAGGTATGTTCTATTAATCAACATCAGTTTCCTATTATTGTACCCCTATTGGACAAAAATGTTTGTTAATGTTAGCGTGACAATGCCTTTGAACTAGGTTTTACAATGCCTTGTACAAAGCCATTGTGTACCTATTTACGTAGAGTACCTACTTAAGCTTAAGGCTGATCCCACTCAGATATGTATTTATACAAGCCCAAGAAACCTCAAGGCATTCTCTTTATGTTTAATAAATGCCTCCTTTAAGGAGCTGAAATTTTTCAGGGCTTTCGCAATCCCACCTAGAATACTAAGCAGGGCGCAAGCTCATAAAAGCTTAAAAAGATACCTACCCCCGGCTTTATTAAAAAATAAACCTGACCGAAGACGTCATCCCGCCGCCATTTTTTTCCACCCCCTCCCCCCGCTACACAATTTGTCTTCAAACTTGCCTCGACCTGCGCCCCCTACCCCCCCGTAATCAGGGGTGGGGGGCGCTTATGTACGACCCTAGGTGATAGAGGGGTTTGTGTAAAATTTAAAAAAGGTGAACTGTGTTGTGGTTGCGACATTTAAATTGTGACTATGGAAGACGATAGGTAATTATTTGTACCGATATAGGTATATGAACGTAACTATATCATAAAATAGTCTATAGTAAAAAAATAACACATTGCCTATAATACACATACCTAGATAGTTCAACTGTTGTTTATACGTAAGGTACCAATTTACGATATCGGAAATCTACTGTACCTATCTCAAGCTATATTCAACAGGTCAACATGATAAACGTTTGCTTGGTAATAACAACAGTCTTCTAGCGTTTTAACCTTACAAATACGCTTGCCAAGCGCACAGGTATATAAACCAAGCTGTATACATAGCTGCCTATGTAAGACCGAGTTGAAACGCGGAGTCAACGCTCTGACCTACATCGGCGACCTATATCGCAACCAATACCTGCGTCGCTCACCTAGCGACCTCACCTGCCAGGTAGGCAGTGGGAGGGCACGACAAGACGCCGACCAACCACCGCGCACCTGAGAAACCGGCGCACCTGTATACAGGTGTGCTATATCACACCGTTCCGCGCACCACGCCCCCTTTTTATCGAGCTGCGCAGGTAAGCTGCGCGCTGATTGGTCGAGCCAAGGTAAGTGCAGGTATACCTGCCAATCGTAACAGGTGTCTCCTGGTGTTGCAGGTTTGTGCTTCAGTCGTGTCGGCCACGTGTCGAGGTGAGCTCGGTTGTGTCGCAAGGTGTGTCGTGTTGTGCGCATGTGTTGGTGCGATTGATGTTTTCTTGAGGTGAGGCGAGGTGGGCGCGTCCTTGGGAAGGTCAAGGAGGTACCTAAGTGCTTGGGTTTAAATGTACTTCGTAAGTTCGTTCATTTCTATTCATGATGCCATCTGCTCTTTTGTGATTTAACTCTTCACGATATTGTCCCAGATTGTGAACTCTTTTTATTGGTTTTTATTTACCTGGAGTATTGGTTTTATTTTTGTTCCGCATTAGATCACACAACAGGGCACAACTAGGTATAATAACTATAATCAATATCTATCATCTATAAGAACAATAAATAGGTAATACTGCCAAATTCACTTATAAATGTAAATAAAATTACTAACATCCTATTATGATTTTATAAGGTACTATTTTTTTCGAATTTTCATCCTCTATGTAATTAAGTGCGTAGGTATAGTACCTACGTCAGATTAGGTGGGCAGATAGGTAATTGCAATTCGATGTATGTCTGTTGGTAAAATTTCAATGAAGATCTGCTACTACGAGAGAGAAGACTATTTAGAGACTAAAGTAGGTACTTAAATAAAATCAGGTCACATCCTTCCGAAGTGTGTGTAGTTTATTCACGTAGGTAACTCTATAGGTAGTCTTCGCGAGGAAAGAAGCCAACGCCCGATAAAATGTCACCGAGCAAGCTCTTGGCACGGATAACCCGCGATAAAACACGGCCTTGGCACCTTCTGCTCTTTTATTGTGCTTACCTTCGTGACTTAGAGCACATTTGAATAAGAAAATACAGTTTTATAACATGATATTCATTTAAGTCGACTTCGTGGGACAATGAGTTATTTTATAGGAGTAGGTTAGCAACATTTTTAAGTAGAAAATGAGTCGGCTTTAAATAATTTACAAAGGTAGATTTTGTTATTGCAGTACTGTAGTATTTTCCCATAATAAATCGTTTGTCTATTTAACTTATATAAAGGGTGAGGTGATCAATCCAAATGAGAGATTTAGAAAAAAAAATGCTGTTTTTATTCAATCTAAAATTGACGCAATGGTTCCTAAGAACAGATTTCCCTATCTCTTATGTAGCTTCTCTATTATATGTGGCATTAGTATGTGGCTTCTCCCTACTGACCAATCTGGATTGTGATCACCCGGTAGGTATATTATATGTTATTGCAGGTGTCGATGGGCGACGGTAATCGCTTTCCATCAGGCGATCCGTTTGCTCGTTTGCCCCCTACGATATAAAAAAACTTAGCAATGCGAGCCTATGCTATGCTGAGAACATTTCAGATCTATTAAGGAAACCGGGTACAAAAATAATGACGTAGGTAGTTAGGTATAAAGTTCATATCATATTAAATGTGCTTGTGACTTTCCGTCCACCATTTTATCAAATGTGTGAAACACACATACTTTCTGCATTTTTATTCGCTTGGAATGTTTTAGTACTGTATACCTACATATGGGTAGGTTACTCACTACTCAGACACGGTTACAAAATTACTTGAACACTTGAAAATAAAACTTAAATTAAAGTAGTAAATATGAAATCCCGTGCAGCCATCTGAAACATAATTACAGGCGACGGCAACGAACCCATTACCCCGAACGCCTCAGGCTAATTACCTCCAAGTCTAGGTAATACTCCTATACCTAGGTAATACCTAACTCTACACAAACTACGTACCTCTCTTCTTTTGTTATACGAAAACAAATCTAGCCTAGCGAGAAGAGAATTCATATTTAAAACGAAGGACGCTCCAGATGAGATGTTGTGTACTTGGAAATAAACAGTACCTAGTATGGTGCCTTGGGGGACACCTGCTTTAAGAGCGGAACGAGTGTGGAACAGGAACTGTTATTAAAGATTTCATTTTTAAGTACAAGGCAGCTCGTACGGCTGCTTAATGAAAAGTTACAATTTAGTTTCGTGCCTTCTGTACCTAAGACCGGAGTAGGTTTTGGTATGTTAACAACTTAAAAAATATGTATCAGCAGATACTGCTACATACTATATATTCAGAATAAAAACCATGTCACATAAAAATACAATAAAAAATATCAAACTTAAGACTAGCTTAAGCCTACCTTTATATCTTTGTGGTTTTTATAATAATTAAATTGAATGTACGGTATGCTTTGCGTGTTGCATTTTCATGATACCTGGATATTGCGATGTTATTGTTAAACTTGGCAGACAGACAGATCAGACATAAAAAAGACTTTTTCCGGTAACGACAAAGAAGTTGCATGTAAAGGCTAGGTAGCAAGAAAAAATAGGATATTCATGTGGTTATTGTGTTCTAATATTTAAGGTACATGGATACCACTCATTATGTTATCCTTGTAACAGAATCTTATATTTCATCTGCAATGTTACCACAACATCTCAAAGTCTGGTACAAAACTAATTACACAGAGTAATGTACCATTTATTTTGATAAACATCTTATTCAAATGCTATAATAATTCTAATTTCAAATTAAATCCTTTGACAAGCCCAGAATTAAATCCAAAACCCCTATTCAAAACCCAAGATAAAACTAAAAGTCTAGTTGCTCCCAGGGCACCTATATACCGGCTTATATATCTAGTAATGAGCCCGGTCTCAAAGGACGGAGGGGGCGGGAGAAGGAGGGGGTGGCTGGAGGTAAAAGCCACTCTAATTATGAAAGAAGATTGAGTAGCGATATAATGCTTTTGAGAGGTATCTACGGTATAAAGTTACTAATTTTGGCGTGGTTGTGGACTTAAGTAGAAAATGGCTTTAAAATTAGTTTATGTTTGCTAATACTTTATTTTATGTAAATTCACATTCACTTAAATTCATTAAAGACGCAATTTTTTATCATTTATGGAATCTGGAAAGGTTTAAATGGTTAAGATATAAGCACTTGATCTTAGACTCAGCAAAGCGTAATCCACTATTTGAAAAAAAAAAACGATTCTACTAACGCACTTCTTGCTCGCTTGAATAACCTAACTAGAAATCCAGTAGCATGAAACTTTTCAAAGATTTTTCCTCTTAAGAGGCCTTATTCCTTTTAAAATTTATTTTTTTCATATTATGACAAATATATTGATAATTTAATTTCCACCAACTCTTTGAAGTGAATACTACTTTTCCCCGAGTTCTAGGAAGTAACATAGCTATTTCATGCTTACATTGCGTGTATTCGAAAATAAGTTGAAAAAACTAATTTTCTGCGTGAATTTTGTCAATTTCGAGTAGTTTTTCGAACAAAAATTATCAATGAAAAATTCAAACTGTAGGTTTCAAATATATATCAATAAATCCCAATAGCCCTGTTCTAGGTAGTAACATCAATAATATGTTAAGAAACATGTTTGATCAAAGAGAAAAATGTCTAAACAATCAGCATTTTAAAAGGAATAAGGCCTCTTAATAAGGTCAACTTAGGTCATGATTCTCATAATTGAAATGTAAAAGGTCGTAGCATTTTTTGTTTTGAAATTATATAACGATTTATAAAGCCGAACTTTCATTCACTTCAAATCACGTCGGAAAATCGCAAATAGGATTGCGAATACACAGTTGCGACCATAAAAGTGTTCTCACACCTAAGTTGGGGAACTTTCACACTAGACGTAATTTACGGCTCCTGGCGGCCATAAAGCCACAAGGTAGCGTTATAGAGACGCGTTATTCATACATACAAAAGTTTTATGTTATGTCAGTGTTCACTTTACAGTTTGGAATGTTGAAAATGAATAATATTCAATTTGAGTATAGTTTCAATTGGGTGAGAAATATTTTTCTTAAGTCCTGGTTTTCACTATTTTTTGTGGCTTTTCTTCTTTTATTCCACGTTTATGAATTATGATTCCTTGACTTCGATTTTTGAAATTAATGTTTTTGCAGTTTTGTAGTTCAAGTAGAAACCTTTATTGGGGCGCCAATTTGTTGAATAAAATTTCTTGCAGGTTTTTTTATATCAAGTAGCTCCAAGTCCAACATAGGTATCCATCTATAAGCTAGTTGAAGTTGACGAAAACAAATTGAAACAAACAAATCCTTAAACATTGGCCCCACGTTGGGCGCCAACCGAATTATGCAAAATCTCGTCCACATTTTTGCCAGTTTAATTTCCCGCTAGTTTCCATTAGACGCGTCCAACTCGCCGCGGAGCAACTCGGTAACTCACTTGGTCCGCTGAATACTCGCAATTTGCCTCGCGAGCGAGAATCAATGTTTGGACTGCTGGAAAATACTTTTGACGACACAAGCATATCTCGTACCTTAGTGCTTCTACTTGTATATTTCTACAAACGTTTTACTTAAGTATGGTAGAGAATTTTAATGTAATTTACTCTTACAGAATACACATTAAATTATCTGATTATTGTATTACCTACTGGTCCATCTGTGTTATTTATTGTCCCTACTACTGTTCCAGGATCCAAATTTGTTTGATATAGAACTGCTAGAAAGAATTTAAAATGTATGTGACAATAGTATTTATCAAGTTTTTAAATACCTAACCTAATCCTTATAGTTGACACGGTAAAAACGTGTTCGGTCAGCTCAGTTATAGACATAGATAGGTGGAAACATACATGGAAATATCTAAGAATAGCCCTATTTTGCGAATGAAAATCATGAAAAATTATGATTAACGACTCAACCGTGTTCTGATTCTGACTCATCAGAGCATTATACTTTTAGTGTTGTTTACATTAATACACGTCAGATAATCTGCGCGGGCAGAGGGCAAGTCCCCTGTTGGTTTTCTTGTTTATCGAACCTCTCCGCCGTCAACAGTGTTTGTGGTGGACAATGATTGCGTTCAAGTCAAAAGCGGATAGCTCTTTTAAGAAATTCTTATATTCATTCTACCAAATACATTTATTGTCGATCTTTTTTATAAGATTCAAATAAATCAATCTGCTCTCCTCCTAAGGTGTTGAAAATATGGCAGCCAGTACAATCAGTAAATGAAACCTATTCAGAGCATCGCAATTCCTTAACACTTTTTATTTCAATTGGGTTTCTATATGTCACTTCAAATACAGGTGGTAGATCTACCTTATTAAGGGTCACGCTATGTCTTCTGGTATGTGGTTGCCAAGCAACAACAGAAAGGTTCTTTAGTAATCAACCCAGCGGCATCAATCGAGTGGTGCTGTATTAAAATTTATTGTTCTCTTTTGACAAGATGGCGGGTTGAGATTGGGGATAGAAAAAAAATCCTGCATAAACTCCAAATAAAGGGTATAAATATAAGAGAATGATCCAGTCCTGCACCAGAAACGTGAACACACGCGGGGAAAGATATGCGTTACATCGCCGCATCGATTGTGCGACATACCATTTCATGAGGAGAAGCTACGTGTCTTGTACGGAGCTATACTGAATAGTATAGCTGTCCGTCAGTATCGTATGTGTAGTTGTAAAAAGGCCTGGGTCGATTCGCATCGAGGTTTTAAAGGCGGGAGCATTCATAGCGTTCCACTTTCTTTCGCCGTTGACGGATACGTCAAGGAGAGCATCTTGTACATCATCGAGTTTGAGTTTGATTTCATTATTCTGAACAAGAGACGGATCTCTTATGACTTGATCCAGTGCAGCCCCTGACGTGAGCAAATACACGCGGGGAAAGGTGTGCGTTACATCGCCGCTCGATGCTTGTCCGACATATCATTTGACGAGGCCAAACTACGTGCCGCATACGAGACTATGCTAAATGATTTCATGTTAGATTTTTTGATTAAAATAGGGTTGAGAACGTAAGAAAATATTATATTGTAAAATGCTTGTTTTAATATCATCAATTAGTAAACAATTTATATTCTTTATTCAGTTGTAAAGTCATGTACATTCAGATTAAGGTGTTACATAATAGTGATTTGTCAGACCATGACGCCCTGTAAGGGCACACAATAACTTAATACTAGCATGCGTAAGCGTAATACATATTTAAATAGCAAAAATAGGACAGAATTTCTTCACTAATACATCTAAATTATGAACAGTTTGTTTCGTTTTAGTTTATATAGAATTTATACAAAATAATTTAATTAAAAATTGTTTTAATGGTAACATCATTTACATAATTATTTCAATATTTTAATTAATCATTTAAATTTGTTATTTATAATGTATCATCATTTAAAAAATCGTCTACAGAGTAATAACATTTCTCAATTAACAATTTTTGTAGTTTATTTTTATATATTTTTCCGTTTGGTTCTTGTTTAATTGCTTCTGGAATTTTGTTCGTAATTCTGATACATTTATAATGTGAACCATTTTTATACATAGCCAAGTTAGCTCTTGGTAGCAATAATTTATTCTTATATTGCGTTCTGGTTGTCACTACTTCTTTTTTCATTTTAAATAAATTAGGATTTTCTCTAACAAAAAGAGCTGCTTGCAATATATAAATACACGGCAGAGTCAATAATTTATGTTGGCATGTATTTAACGCGGCGACAAATTAATCAGATTTAGGGATTTATAAAAAATTTAAGGGGATAGCAAAAATAATAAGTTGGCGACTAATTGCGGAGACTATTAAAGTAAAAAGTAGCAGCTAAGTAATCAATTTTCGGCTTTGTTTCAATATAAACTAGCATCGAGTTATTATTTTGGCGACTGAATTAACTAATTAAGCGGAAACATGACAGCGGATAAAAAGTTGAAAATGGCCTACTCTAATTGTTCAATGGAGATTACATATAAAATAAATCAAGGTCATAAAAAAAATACTTTGTGCGACAATTTAAGAGCTTTAATCAAAGTTGAAAATTGCATGTATAAATAATAATTTTGGTCTATAGTTTTATTTAGTGGCTCTGATTTTGGTCAATTTTTCGTCAGGTGTGATGTCATATTGACACCTATTTTTTATGATTCTATCGTATAGAATACGTTAAAATAAACGTGTTTTGTATGGACAACTTTTTTCTAAACTGAATAATTACCGAGATATAGACTCCTAAAACCGACAATATTTTTTTGGATATTGTGTCATACTCTGCCTTAGCTCCGGCGCTGCGGGAAGTGCAGCCCTTCCGCCCTTGCGTGGCAAAGCACGGTCGCCCGTACTCCGCTCCGCAGCTTCAGCTTGTTGGTCGCCTTCGGCGACCAGCCTCAGCCGCTCCGCTCCGCACGGCTCCCGAGCTTTGTCATGGCGGGCGAGGGCTGCTCTCCCTCCGCGCCTCCGGCTTTTTATATACACTCTAGGGGTAGGGCAGACAAGACCACGTGGAATCGGGGTTGACAGCTTCGGTTCTGAGGCAAGTCTTATGATAATGCAATGCTTATTTTAGCGTAGCGTGTTTTAGCTAGATTCGGACTAAAATAAGCGTGTTTTGTATGGGGAAAACATTTTTACCTAAAAAACGCTTATCGCCGTTTTCATTAAATTATGGTTTCGAAAACTAAAAAAATAACTCCCCATTACTTTTATATAGTACCCATTTTAATATTTAAGCTGCCAGCAAATCAAAGCCCAAAATGCTTTTTTAGATGGAGACCTGTAGTTGCCACTAATATAAAGTTTGTTATCCGTCTGCTAATATTAGTCGCCAAGTCATTATTTATAGTACCTCACCTATGATTTCAGTAATCTTGTTTATTATTTCTGCTACCTTAAAGTAGCTGCCATTATTTGAATTTTAAAATATCCTTAGTTTAAAGCTCATTTAATATAAATGATTGCCAAAATATTTAATCGCTGACAAGTTATTATTTTAGTTGCAAATAGTTTGCTGCTCTTTAATTTTTCTGTCGCCGCGAAAATAATAAGCCTTAAAAAAATGTACCGACCTGAAAACCGCTATTTGTGCCTACTACGCTTACGCCCACGCCTGGCTCCAATATGGTATAGTACTATGGGGGAACAGTACAGACGTCGCACACCTATTCAAACTCCAAAAACGCTGCATAAGAATATTAGTAAATATAGATGACATGATAAGTTGCAAACCATATTTCATCAAACATAGTATCCTAACCCTGACATCTATATATATTCTGCAAGTAGGTATTTTTGTAAAAAATAACTCCGAACTTTTCCCGCAATACTCACACGCGCCTAACTTGCGACCCAGAAATAGACTGGCTCTACCTGACTCAAAAATGAAAATGGTCCACTCTAATTCTCTTGGCATGTGCATCCAAATATATAATAAAATCCCTAAGGCAATCAAGGATCTTAATAACTTAAACCAATTTAAGAAATATCTTAAAAAGTTCTTAACACACAAGGCTTACTACACTGTCCAAGAATTCCTTGATGAAAATGAAATTGACATAGAAAATGCTGACTCATAAGACTAATTTAATGATCTCAAATTCAAATATTGTTGTTATTAAATGTATTAAATTATTATTATCTCATTATCTTAATTTATTTTTTATGTTTTTTGTATAAATCTTAATAATAATCAAGTTTGTAATTGACATAATGTTTGTACCTAATTGATATTCCATTTTAGTTGTAAGATATTGCTGTGCCCGACAGGGCTCATGTTTTGAACGTACCTAGTATGTGCTAGTATTTAAGATCTTTTATGTACGAAGGGCAGACCGCCCAGAAGTAGGAGCCCCACGAAGTGGGGCTCCGTCGACATAAGGCGTATGTTGCCTAATGCTGCTGAAAATATATGCGACTGAAAATATAATCTATTGGTAAAATAAGCGAAAAAAATAAACGCGAATATTTTATAACGCTTCATGAAAAATCGCTACATGAAGAAAGACGAATAATAAAATTGGCGATCATGAAAAAACGCGATGTGAAAATTCGCTACTATGAAAAAACGATTTTGTGAAAATTATCGAACAAATCATTATTTATAGTACCTCACCTATGATTTCAGTAATCTTGTTTATTATTTCTGCTACCTTAAAGTAGCTGCCATTATTTGAATTTTAAAATATCCTTAGTTTAAAGCTCATTTAATATAAATGATTGCCAAAATATTTAATCGCTGACAAGTTATTATTTTAGTTGCAAATAGTTTGCTGCTCTTTAATTTTTCTGTCGCCGCGAAAATAAGAAGCCATTTATGTTTAATAAAGTACGGTCGGCAACTGTCGGGAATGCGCACGTTAGCCAAGATACGGATACACTTTTTTTGCATCACAAACAATGTTTGGGCTTCGGTACTGCCTCCCCAAAGTACCACACCATATTGAAGCCACGAGTGTGCGTACGCATAGTACGCAGATAAGGCACACTCAAAGTTAGTGTTTGTTTTTAATATATTTAACGCATATACAAATTTACATAATTTTGTTTTTATGTTCTGTATGTGAGCTTTCCAATTAATGCCGGAGTCTATAGTTATACCTAATAAATTAAATTCTTTAACCTCTTCAATTTTTGTACTTGCACACGTGTCTATTTTTAAGCTTATTTCCAAAGGCTTTTTTTGCGTTGGTTTGAATTGAATAATTTTCGTTTTCTTTAAATTCATTTCTAAATTGTGGTCACTGAGCCATTGTTTTGTAATTTCAAGTGTGTCTAAGCTGCAAGTTACATTCAGAGCTATTTTTACAATTTAATAACAATGAGACATCATCAGCGAACATAACGCAGGTAGTGTCTGGGTTTAGAACTGTAGGTAGGTCATTTATATTAGAAATAGGAGACATCCACATACACTACCTGCGGTTTATCGCGAATACTTACGATGTTGGTTTGATAAGTACAAAAATTTATAGTTTTTTTTTTTGAATAATGTTCTAAAGATTTGATATTTACTATAGATACAATTCTGATTGATTGGTTACTTGATAATATTTTGAGAATAGTAATTTGGACTACTTAGCAACATTTAAACATCCCAATGTGTGAGGACTAAGATTTGTCGTATAATATTGAGCAATATTAGTAACATTTTGTTTTACTTGAAAGTAGCTCGTAGATTTTCTACATTATCCCAAGTTCGATATCACAGTTTAGAAATATCCACTTGCTTGACGTGATGGGTGTATAAAGTTGCATTCTAACCTCAATCTCCCTGAGATTTAAAACCTTTCAAACAGCCTGGCGTCACCTCATGTTTGAGGTCGCTGTTTGCACCGCTAAAATGTTTGCCGAGAGCACTCCATTGACCTAGCGGGGGCCGACGTGTGGCCTCGTGTTTTGGTTTTAAACGGGGTTGGAACTGCAGAATATCACAACTTTTTTATATAAGCCAACAAGGGCCTATCTTTTCATCATAGAATATATTGAATTGACCAAGAAATAATTTATAAATTAAAAGGCTATTTTTTCTATTCACTAAAAGTAGTAATGAGCGAGTAACAAAATTCTTGTATGCATAGTTCAGTAAGTAATAATAAATGTGGAGCCTTCTTTTTCATCTTTTCTACTACAGTAATGGCTACAAAAATTACCAAATTTTTAAGTAAATAGGTATATGAGATCTAGATTGTGTCAAAAGTTAATTGCTAAAAATACCTATGGCAAACATGTCGGTACTCGAAGTAACTAGCAAACATGATGGTGTAACACTTTGTAAACCAAATGTAACACAGATTGCACAAAGCGTAAGCATAGATATAGGATGTTTCCTTGATGATAATGGCCGGAATTATCCGGTTTTGCTCCTCGGCCCAGGCGCTAATTGCGGTGTATAATAAAACAATAATCACGCTATTTTTCTGCTACAGTGGTCGTTGCATCGAGCGGCTCGAGGAAGAGTAAGCAGTTCTGTAGAGGCGCAATTAGAGGTGTTTTTGTAACATATTGTCACTGAGGAAAAAGGAATCTGCGAGAGAATGTGAACATTAGTGATCGTTTGGTTAAAAAGAGTCCATGAACTCGTATAATTTATATGATTTGCGCTGATATACAGTACTTCAACAGCAGCAAAATTTACATGGAAATTTACGTAAATATTATACTCGTAAACAAAACATTAAATGAATTCTAACTCTTGTGTCATTAAAATTACGATCATTCATAATATAGTAGTGATACTTAGCATCTGGAATCCATTAAACTCTGAAACGACGTAAATATATTTCGAGATGGTAAACAAACGTCTATTCCTGTAAGGTTATCAGATCAGCTGTTTCCGATGACTCCGTGCGATCTAATAAAACATCTCGCATCTCCCGTCACCGCCTCGTGACCACATAATGTATTGTATCCGGTGCTTTTACAACAAAACAATTTTTTTACTATCCCACTTCTGACATGCATTACATTCCTGAACCACTTCAATCAAATTTCAATCTTAGTGCATTTGTATTGTATCTAAAATAGTAGTTTGTGGAAGGTGATGATGTCCTTATGTTTGATGGCGATATTTCTGAATGGAGTAATTTATACATTTCACCTTCGCGTAGTTTGTTAGTGTTGTGCGGCCTTCCGTTGCACGTTTGCCAAATATTTTAAACAGGCAGTAAAATTACTACTAAACAGAAGATGTCCGTGTAATAGTCTATTAAAAAGAATATGGGCTTCCGTATCTACGTGCGATGTGTATGTATGTAGGTGTATGGGAATTTTCGATAACTGGAGCATCTGGCGCGAAAGAAAAACCAAGCAGCTTGACACGGATATTTATTGACAAGCATTAAGAAGAAAAAATATTTTATCAATCATATCGTATACAATATGTGCTCGGTTGGGGATCACTCAAAAATTCCGAAGTTTAATTTATCGGAATCTATCAATATTCCCGACTTTTAATAATTTCGAAAGTGAAATAACGCGAAACAGTAATTTTCGCTATGGGTCATAATATAAGGTTAGGTTAGGGTTATACGACATCCCATAAAAATCTAAATTATGAAAATTTGGAATGATGATGCATTCGGACAAATGAAACTTTGAAGTATTGCAGGTAGTGTACCCGCTCGGTTGGCTACCGCCGCGACTGATCGGCTCTCCTGATGATGAATGGTGAAATGATTAGAAATACGTCGAGCGACTTCTACGCTGTGAGGCCTGTGAGTGCACCAGTTTCGTAGGTATTTTAATATGTCTGAGACTCACAGTAGATTTCTATGAGTGGCTTATTGTGTAAATTCTCCTAGCACTAGGCAGGCACTAGTAAATAAAGCGAGCAGCTCAAAGAGTGTAATCGCACGGAGCCGCATGATAATCCCGACGCCTGATTAGCCCCGAGAGCCTTTTAAAAGCCCTTAAAAGGTACAGGCAGAGCCAGCGGCAAAGATTATGAAAACAGATACTGATTTTCCTTAGGAGAGATTTCATAGTCAAAGTTACTGGATTGGTTCAGCAATAGAAAGAAGACGAAATACTTTGCATGAAATAGTTCTAGTGTTACAACTTCTCTCTCAGCTTATAATGATCTCACTCTCACTTGTAGAATCATCCAAGAACTCATCGAGTAGAGAGCCAGTAGTCATAAAACATACAGGAGAAATACAATGCAAGAAATTACAATAAGAGGTAAACAGCAGGAGCTCTTATCGCTAAAAAGCGATCTCTTCCAGACAACCTTTGGGTAGTGGGGAAACTGAAAATTTATTTTGTTAATAGGCGGTGCAAGAATCAGACATACATATATTCAGCCAAAAAATAATAATAGGACCAGTTGAATAAACTACGAATTATGAAAGGGACAATGCTCTTTCAGGTAAGCTTTGAAAGAAACTAGAGATTTTGCGCGCCTTAAGCTCACAGGCAAGGAGTTCCACAAACAGACAGCTTTAAAAGTAAATATGAATAGGCATGACGTCAGCAAGCAAGTCATCGTCAAATGACAACAGAGACAGAGACACTTTCTGATGTCATTCCGTTCGGAAGTCATCGGTGGTCGGGGTATCGAGGTTGGACGGAACTTGCTGTTAAGCGTACATTATCTTCTGTACCTATGTAGTCTATGGTCTGCTCCCGGGCGGCTCATTACGCGCCGTAATGAATGCCTGCGCACGCCGCGACCACGCGCGCTCACGGGCGCCTCCGCGGGACACGCTCGTGTTTGCGCAGATCCACGGGCGCGTTAAAATGTTTTACTTACGAATTCTTACATTGCATTTACATACAAATTTAAAGCTAGTATTAGTTCACCTGTTTTAATCTTGTATGTACATCCTATCATCATAATTTAAGAGTCAAACTCTTGTCGGTGTAGCTGATGTAGAATAGTAGCTGTCTCCATCTATCCCTCTCCATAGCCAACTTGTACTTCATATAGATCAAATAATTTAATAATGACGTCTTAATAAGTAAACTATTTTCGTCACCCTGAATAAAAGCACGCCAGTTTAAAAGTATCAAAGTATTTAGCCCCTTCCTTGCTACTTACTTATCGCTACTATTTGCATTTAATTGAACGAAGTAAAATGACCATTCGACTTACTATTCAATATTATGCAACTGGATTTAAAACTATGAATACGACATCATAAAGAACACGTGTAAAATTTACGGCGTAAGCTAAACCTAAATTTAAATCTAGACCAACCCAAGCAAAATCTGATATCAAGTCTTAGCCATAATTCCAATTATCTAGATAATTGCTCTATAAATACGTCATACTCGAGAATAATTGTAAAATGGTGTAAGCGCCAAAGAAACACATAGTCAGTTGAGATGTTTAATGTTTTTGGCAGCTGGGCCGCGAGCTGGTCGGAACGGCGAAGGTTTGCCAAATGCCGTAGCGTGTCATCGGTTAATAGGTATTTTACAGAAAATAACCGTAAATATGATGAGGAACAATATTATTTGGCTGAACGCTGAACGTGTGTTGGGTTATTTTCAAGAACGTTTATTACCTGTTTATAGTTTTGATAGAGGACTGAACAAGGTGCAGGGCGCGCATTAAAAGTGGTAACATCGTTTTTGAAAGACGTTTGCAATGTTATGAATGCTAAAATGGGTTAATATAATTTAAGGTAACGCAATGTATCTTGGATCAAATTAAGGTTCTACCGGGATCTAAAAAATAGGTACCTATAGCAGACGAAATTGCGTCTACTCTTCTAACAAGAGGTTGATGCGCCTTGTATCTTCTTTGCCAGACTATTTTTCGATCGAAACTTTTCTTTTAAATGGAATACTCCATTCTAGCTTTGATATATTATACTCGTAGGTATCCTTTCTGATAACCTGAAACATAGATTATCTGCTGGGTACTATAGCTGTAAATTTACATGAGTTTGACCAAAGATAAAATGGAACGCCCATTTGCATAAATGATTTTCGTTTAGCTCCTACGGGTTTCATTACAAAAAGGGTTACTTATACATAGGTATCGGGTTCTACCTCACTGACCATCGTAATCGCGGAAAAGTAGTTAAACCCACCGTCAGACCCGCGTCATCGCTCAAAAGATTCAATACCGGGGTTCAATTAGCCCGCCTTAATAAAGAGCGTTTAGGGTTTCATTACACCCCGTATAATGGCCCGTACAAATATTTTTAATCCGCATGCTCATACATCTTCCGCAGTTCATTTTGCTGGCCATGCTTTTAATACGTGTCCACTTCCTTGCGCCAGCGATCGCAAACCGGCCCAAGCGTCAGCAGACAGAACTCAAATTGCAAAAGCAACGGTTATCCACGGACACTAAGGAACAACGCACATGAAAACATGCTTTAGTCTTTGACAACAAGGCTCGGATTTAGGTGTGATCGGAACGAATACATCAAAAGCCCTGAATAGGTGGACTATGATGGAAATTCCTTTTTTAATGTGTGGATATTGCTCGCCTCGGCGCGACGGCGGACAGGTAAATATTTTTTAATTTGAACGTATGTGAATGAATGGATTTCATTATCCCCGTTCATTCGTTCTACATTCCTTTTTAGTGTTGCTGCTTCGTGTCTTTTAGTGTTTGATGGGCGAAAACGTTGAGGTTTATTTGGGAATGGGGAGCTGTATTAAACTCTCGAGAATTTGTTTGCAATGTGTAGTCAACGTGTAATAACTTTTCAATCGTATGGTGTCCCATGTAAGAGTTTATTTTTCAAAAGCATAGCCTGAATAATGTTTTACTCAAAACTGGTCTACTTAATTAATTACATTATTGATAATGTACCTTCGCTACCTCCTAGGGCCCAATATTGATTTGATAGATTTAATCGAAACGGTTGAGATTCGTTAGATTATTAATATTTTTAGTAAAGTATATTCCAAGAAATGAGAATGTAGAAAACTTGCATTTTGCTTCTAATGCGTTGGATATCGATTATTCACAGCAATACTTTTTATAATTAATTATCCAACATCTCCCTCCGCAGCATCAGCGTTCCCACACGGTCCTCCGAACAATTAATTCGGCCATTCATTCACTCATTCACTTCCAGCCGAGCGGTTGCAAATGGCCACGCGTTCACCTTCCGTTCCGTAAGATGCGGAGTGAATGGCGAACCTAATTGCGACGCGCGCGCCGCGTGGCGGCGTGTGCGATGCGCTTTATGCATTCGCTCCAAATTCAAATAAATAACAAAACACTGCTAACCATTCTGATTTCTAAACCAATAAGTATTAGGTAGTTCTTCAAGTGAAGTAACAATTCATATAGGCTGTTAGTATTGGAGTGAATGAGAGGAAACTGTGACAAATGAATGAGTATGAACTTTGAAGCGCTCGCATGATTTGGAAGCAATGCGAATGACGTTTACGCTTTTATACACATTAAAGTGCTTCAATGCCATTGTGCTTATATTGGGTGAATGAGATTTAAAATTTGCATGATGTCCTTAATAAAACTCTGTGTAGTAAATTTTGAAACTTCTCTATATTGTGTCGATTCTTCTAGTAATCTTATTCATGGAAAAAACTTAATGAGTAGGTACAAATAATCTTTTAAGGGAACTAAATATCTTACCTACTCTAAAGTAAAGACGTAATAGAATACCTACTACCGAGATTCTCAGTCATATTCAAATATTATTATATTAAGCGGTTTGGACTCATGTGAAATTGTCAGAAACGGCCCGACATGTTTCAAACTCGTATGGAGCTCTTCATCACCAAATATCACAATATCACAATCTCACGTGAGTGTAAACCGCTCAATACAATAATTAAATATGTCTCACGATAAATACGAAACGAGTTCTATGGCGCCGTGAGTAACCGTTTCTTATGTATTTTAATCCAGACATAATAGTCGTAAAGTGATCTTAACGGTTCCCCTCCGTTAGCCCGAAAAACTTTCATCCTAATTTCATTGGCCCTAATTTTGGTAACCCTAAAATCACTAACCCGAATTTTCATTCATCCTAATTAATTAATAGCCCTAATTTCAGGATTCTGAAATTTCATAATACCTAATTACTTCATACCGAATTCTGACTAGCCCTAATTTGCACTTAGCCGATTTTTTTAGACTACTAATATTATAATACCTAATAATGCTAAAACCTAAATTTTATTAGACCTATTTCGCCCCCTGCCTGCTATACGGCCACATCTCAAAAAAACATTTTTTCGAGAAATCGCTTGTTAAAGTTTTGGCAGCGTAGTGCGTGGTAGTAAAAAGGGGCTTACTCCTTGAGTTTTGGGTTAATTCATTTTAAATTTAGCTTTTTTTACTCGAGATTATATACTGCTTCTGATGAATATGTCTTTTTTTATAAAACATGTAATTAATTAGAGTTGTGGCCGTATTGCAGAAACATTTTGTTGAAACTTTGAGATGCGTCTAAAACTGAACAAGAATTATTGGACAATGGCAACATGAAAATATAAATACAAACACCAAAATAGTTAAGATACCTTTGTTAATCAACTTTTGTTACAGTAACAACATCACTGAAAGCGATAAACTCTCTAGATGCAGATAATTTTGCATATAAAAAATGATTACCTGGTACCTTTATCGTCTGTACAAGGCACTTGCATCCTTAATTATCGTGTTAACATGTACCATACTGTATCGTATAATACCATGTACAAGGAGGCCCCATAGTTTTAGCGTGGACTAGGTTCCCGTTGATATTAGTGTACTGTTTTCCAGAATTCTTCAACTTCTTTACAATATTACCTTTTCATAGTGCAGGATAAGCTTTTCGTTTTCTACTTTTAGGTTTAGCAATACCTACTGGATGAAGACTGGTTCGAATCAAAGTCCCAATTTATGTGAGTCGGTATTTACAACGAATGTTTAGAACACCTTGGCCCAAGATGTAGGACGTAGCTCTCACAGTTCTATTTAGACATAGTCTCGGATAATATAATTCCACCTAAGTTTAACTGCTCAAAAATAATAACCACACTCAATCCGGGTAAGCTAGGCAACGAACCAAAAGGTTACCGACCTCTACTACTTAGTTGCGTCTACAAATTTTTGGAGAGGCTAATCTTCAATCAAATCGAACCTATTGTCGACTAAATAATTCCTGTGGAGCAGGCTGGATTCTGTAGTGGTCCGAACTACGTGGATCAGGTAAATGTCGCTCACAACACACATAGAGGCTGTGTATCAAAGGAGAGAGAAAACCGTGGCAGTATTTTCGACCTCTCAGCTGCATTCGATAGCGTATGTAGACAGAAGCTTATCTATAAGCTCGTGGTGCAGATGGTGGGACTAATCAACTCTATGCTCAGCAATAGGGAATTTATCGTCTACCTCGGAAGCACTCCAAGCAAAGTCAGAACGCTGAACAATGGACTACCTCAAGGATCGGTCCTGGCCCTGCTCCTGTTTAACCCATATCGTGTGTGTATAGGTTGAACAGGAGTGGGTCAGGACCGATTCCGAAAACAGAGAGTCGGAAATTTATGTATGATCATGACATCGCCATCCCAAACCAGCATGGCAAATTTAAATCCTCGAAGGAAGCTCTTACTCGCAATCTGGAATGACATTTCTGATTGGGCTGCCCCAATGCTAGTAAAACTGAAGTTGCGTCAATCATTCCATCCTTGCAACAAAGAAGCAAATTATGAGCCAAATATAATATGCTTCAAAGGGAATGCGCTTAGATTAAATCCTTCACCAAAGTACTTGTGTCACTCTAGACCGCAGTCTTACCTATATGCGAAGAAGCTACAGACGCCGAATAACATACTCCACAGAATAAGGGGAACTAATTGGGCAGCAACAACTGATGTGCTACGCACTACCAGTCTTAGCCTAGTTTACTCCACGGCAAAGTTTGCGCGCCAGTTTGGCTCAACAGCGCACATTGACGTTTATTTCGCTTATATTTAAAGGGATTCATCGTAATAATACTAGAATATACGTTATTTCTGTGGGACGCAACTCAAAAAAAATATTATAAATTTATGCTATACAGCCACAACTGAAAAGTGGCTGTCTTGCAGGGAGTCAACTGACAATTTTTGGTCAGATTCATAAGGCCACTTGTGAAAAAAAGGCTCTTAAGGACACTTTTTCTTATGGCTCTCGAAATAAGGTCGTAAATTAACCTATTCTGACTAGGAATCTGCAATAATCAGAAAAAAAAATTTTTTTGAGATGTGGCCGTATAGCAGGCAGGGGGCGATTTATCTATAAACCTAAGGCAAGGGCTGCTCTCTTTCTCCACGCCTCCGGTTTTGGAATAACACTAGGGTAGGAGTAGGACAGGCAAGACTACGTGGAGTCAGAATTGCCATAGACTCAGGATGTACATGGGAATCTTTTGACGCTCCGCTCGCTTCGCTCGCTCCGCTATACATTGTCACAATAGAAATCTAACCTAACCTACAGTTTTCGGGGTACAGCCAATTCGATATTTGTCCAAATCCGTATTTTCTGGTTTAACGTAAAAATAGGTTTAATAATCTTTAGTACTCTTGACATTTAGTGTCAGTAATGATTAGGTCTAATAATCATTAGGTGTGGTAATTATTAGGTTATTTCATATTAGTATTGTTGACAATTAGTAGGTACGAATCATTATTAGAGTATTGGATTATTAGGTCTAACAACTAATTAGGGTATAAAAATTAGGTGAAATGACATTAGGGCTAATGAAAATTAGAGCTAACGTTGATAGGTGTTATAATATTAGCACTTGCGATATTAGGTCAAGTAGGGGAGTACCGATCTTAACGTTATGGCCAAACAAAGAGGTAAATCAGCTAACCTCTTTCTGCTATTGAGATGGAAACAAACCCATAGGAAGGTAATGACGCGCGAGCCGTTGCTAAAGAAATGATGAGTAGGGATGCGCGAGGCGTCGCTGAATGTACGAGTATCAATAAGACTCGATCTTTTGGTTGGATCGTATTTCTGCTGTTTAGCAACTTCACTCGTACGTTACAAACCTCATTATATCAGCCGATAGACGTCCACTGCTGGACAAAGTTCTCCACAACGATTGGTTCACCCAATTTCTGCTCGCGATCCCTACCAGGTCGTCGGTCCACCTTGTTGAGGACATTCCCACGCTGCATCTTCCGGTCCGCGGTTCCAGAATCTTTCCGTATAGCAGGCAGTTGACATATCCGAACGGCCCTCGAGCTGTCAACGTCAAATTTGCATCAGCTGTTTTAAAATTAAAGAAATTAATTGTAATCGCATAGTAATACATTTAAATGTATCACTAAACAACTTAAAATTTGTATAAGAAGTCAGGTGCAACGAGTTCTGGAAAAAAAACAACTGGTTACAGCGTAGTAGTAACCTTTGCTTGCAAGCAACTGTCAACGGACGGACGTTTGAATTTGGATTTAAACCAGGGGAGTATATTGTTCAATTATATTTCTATCTCACGATTATTCTCATTGTATTGAGACACTACATATATATTTCACATAGCTCACTGTTACGGCCGTGAGCAACGTCCACATAAATACACTGGCGCCGTGCGATTTTTCTCTTTGCTTGACGATTATTAGTGGAAGCAGAGTTGAGAATAGCCACTCTTGCCACTGACATTATCCTACACGAATACACTGCACACCGTTTTCGGCTCAAAACTAGCAACAATAATAATAAAAAAAAACTATTCTCACTTATCGGAAATACTCAGTTACTTTTTATCTTTCAGAATACGTTTGAGCGACAATGAGCACTAAATCTGGCATAATTTCACGCAAGGCGACTGCACGACAACTAGAGATGCAACTAAAGGCTGCTCACAAGGATTTGCAGGCATCTAAGGCCTTTAGTGATCAACTGCTGCAGGAAAGTTCTGATAATGAAGTAGAATTACAGAAAATCATCAACATCAACACATCACTGAAATCCCAGCTGGTGGATAATGATATTAAATTAGATGAAGCCGAGGGTGAGGTGTCACGACTGCGTCTATTACTGGACTCATTCAACCAGTGCGCCTCTACACATGAAGTGGCATTGCAACGCATCAAACACCTTGAAGAGGAACTTGGTGCCAAAATAGACGAATTAAATTACTTAAGGAAAGAATATGTAAAGCATAATCCACCGTCCACTCAAAATATTTACCAAGAGATTATTGGCGTTGAAAATTCCAAGGATTGTAAAAAATATGTATTTTTTAATAGTAGTACTAAGTTGAAAAGATATGTTAAGATAAATAGATATATAAAGAGGACTCAAAAACTCATTCAAAGCCAGGCAGTAAAGAAAAATTACTTCAAACAGAAATTAGAATTGTCGGTCATGAAAGACAGAGTGAAGCAATGTAACATTCAACTAGAAAATTATGATTTAGACATACAAAAATTGCATGCTGAAATTAGTAAATTACAGAGTAAATTGGAAATGACATCATTCATGTATAGATCTTCAGAAAGAGAGATCAAGGAGCATGTCCTGGCTTTTGACCAGCTATTGAAGGAGAGTAAAAGTAACGAGGAGCGTTTTAATTCATTAATGAACAGTAATTATTGTAACTGTGGCCATATCCCACCAGCATCCTCAATAAACAGTCATCAAGCGGAGGAGGTGCCCCTTGGTATTTTTGAGTCCGCCCGTCCTGTGCTTAATGTGCAATCACCTAGTCATGTAAGTAGAACAGTTGTGTACTCAGACCAGATTGGCTCAGGAATGGGTTCAATGTTAGGTAACAAACTCAGTCAAAAAGTGTCAAATTTCTGTTATCCTAACATAAGTATGAGTAAATTTTGTCAATATCTTTCAAAGGGAAGCTTTGATGACAGGACTACATTAGTCATTATGGTAGGAAGTAGTCATAATGTAGATAAGTCTAGTATAGATAAATTAATATCAACAATAAATGATATTGAAATATCTGGCATAGGTAAAATCATACTGTGTGCACTACCATACTCACAGAATATGCCATATTACTATAACAATAGAATAGCACACCTTAACTCCATATTATACAATGCTATATGTTTCAATAAAAAGGTGCATTTCTTTGACATAAATAAATTTATCAAGCGCTTCAAATTGACCTCTGAAAAGATAACTATGCCTAAGAAATGTATTCTTACACTAGTGGATCTTTTAGCTTTTAACATAGAGCCAAATAGATTTTATATCGCAGTTAGTGGGCTCAAGCATGTCTGCAGTGGCAATACACCTTTGTCACATTTAAACTAGATTGTAAGACAGCGGAAACATCTCTGAATATTAACATTGTTCACCAGAATATTCAGGGTTTTTCCAGCAAGGAATTAGAAATAGGCTTATTTTTAGATAATAAGAATATTCAAGTTATGTGTATTACTGAGCATTGGCTGAGACAAGAACAGTTGATTTTTGATTTTGTTAATTTTAAATTAGTGAGCTGTTTTACTAGAAAATTTTCCATTCATGGTGGTTCTCTTATTATTGTTAAAAATTCCTTAAAATCCAAAGAACGAGAAGATATTGTTAATTTTTCAATAGAACGAGTCATAGAAATTGCTTGTGTAGAATTAGAGAATTATGTAATTATATGTGTTTACCGACCACCGGCAACTGATTTTCATTCATTTGAATCATCTATGGAAAATGTTTTAAAAATAGCATGTAAAGGTAAAAAACATGTTATAGTTTGTGGAGACTTTAATGTTAATTTACTTGAAATGACCAGTGATACTGTTAAGCTGTTAAGTTTGTTCAAATCTTTTCATTTGGTCAATATGTTCCTGGAGCCTACCCGGGTAGGTGTAACTAGTAAAACCTGTTTAGATAATATTTTTTGTGATTGTGATTACTTAGAAAAGGAAATATTTAAGTGTTTTAATTCAGATCATAGAGGGCAGAAAGCTTCTTTTCCTAACACTTTACAGGAAACACTACAACCACAAACTATAACATGCAGACCCATAACTAGTTATCGTTTGGAATCATTCAAAAATGAAATTCATAATGATCTTTGTATGTTACCTCTTTCATGTAATGACTTAAATAGTACTTACAAAGATTTATTTGGCATAATAATGGATCAATTTAATACACATTTCAAAAAGAAAACTATTTCTGGGTCGACTACAAAAACAAAGTTTAGTGAATGGGCTACTGTAGGTATTCATAGAAGCAGAACCAGGCTTTATGAACTGTATGCAGAGAAGGAAGTGAACAAGGACGCAGATTTTTTAAACTATGTTAAGAACTATTCAAAATTGTTTAAGCAAGTGTGCATAGCCGCAAAAGCAAATTATATTAGTTCTAAAGTCAAAATGTCGGACAACAAAGTAAAAACTATTTGGAATGTTATTAACAGAGAAACTGGTAAATCTAAAACTCGCAATTGCCAAGTCAACATTGTCAGAGAAAACGGGCAGACTATGTCAAATCATGATGTTGCCTCGGCATTCGAGGATTATTTTTCCAACATTGCAGTTAATACCACAAAATGTTTAAAATCATCTGCATCCGAAGCCCATACCTTACTTTGTGCTAATTGTAAGAAATGTGATGTTGAGTTTCAATTTAGTCCAGTAAATACAGTAGATGTTATTAAAACATTTAAATCACTCAATTTAAAGAAAACAGAGGATTTATGGGGAGCATCAGTAAAAATAATTAATCATATCATAGATTCAATTGCGCCTTACCTAGCTTTGATTTACAATAGTTGCATAGCAGAGGGAGTTTTCCCAAATCTTATGAAAATTAGTAAAGTCATACCTCTTTTTAAATCGGGTGATTTGAGTGATCTGACTAATTTCCGTCCGATATCTATACTACCTGTTTTAAGTAAAGTTTTCGAAAAATTAATGTTGAAAGATCTACTAGGACACTTCAATAGAAATAAATTACTCTCTAGTAAACAGTTCGGTTTCACAAGGGGACGTTCCACGACTGATGCAGCATCTGTACTTATTAAACACATTTATGACAGCTGGGAGGAATCTTGTGATGCAATTGGGATCTTCTGCGACCTTTCTAAGGCATTCGACTGCGTTCATCCTGGAACACTCATTTTGAAATTAGAACATTATGGTCTGTCTTCAAATGCTTTAAGCCTTATGTCTTCATATCTCAGTGATAGAATGCAAACAGTGGATGTAAATGGAACCCAGTCCAATGGAGCTATAGTTAAGCTAGGAGTGCCACAGGGCTCTATTTTAGGTCCATTTCTATTTTTGGTTTATATAAATGACTTACCATCTATAGTAGATAATCTTTGTAATATAGTACTATTTGCTGACGATACATCATTAATTTTCAAGGTTCACCGGAAATCAACCGACTATGCGGAAATTAATGGCACACTAGAGAAAGTACTTAACTGGTTTACTACTAATAATCTTCTATTAAATGCCAAGAAGACTAAATGTGTTAGATTTGCTTTACCGAATGTTACGGCGGTAGATTCTACTATATTACTAAATGGTGAATGTTTAGAAATAGTGAATAAGGCATTATTCTTAGGTATAACATTGGACAGTAATTTGCAATGGAGTCCACATATAGCAGTGCTTGCAGGTAAATTAAGTTCAGCGGCGTACGCCGTTAGGAAAATCAGACAATTGAGTAATGTTGATACAGCTCGCTTAGTTTATCATAGTTATTTTCATAGTGTCATGTCATATGGTATTCTGGTTGGTTTACCCTTGTTTGGTCTAATAATTTTTTGCCTAATTTTGATTTGCCTAATTTCATTTTGTCTAAAATTACTTTGCATATTTATTCAGTTTGCCTAATATTCGTTTAGTCTAAAGTCATTTCGCTTAATGAATATTTTGCATAATCTTGTTTCGCCGAATTTTCATATCGCCTAATTTTTGTATATATAATTTCATTTTATTTATTATTCAACTAATATAATTACATTTCCTATAAACGCTATTTTGCCTACTACAATTTTTGTATAATTTCAGTTTGCCTAATTTGCACAGTATAATTATTTTACGTTTTTTTTTATTACATCTTCAAGTTCAGTTTTAACCTAACCTACTTAACTGGCAGCAGTTTGGTTCTGTTGTGGTCGCAGTTCTAACCTAACCTAACCCATTAAGTTCGGTTCTAACCTAACCTACTTTACTGGCAGCAGTTCGGTTCTGTTGTGGTCACAGTTCTAACCTAACCTAACCCATTAAGTTCGGTTTTAACCTAACCAACTTTACTGGCAGCAGTTTGGTTCTGTTGTGGTCGCAGTTCTAACCTAACCTAACCCATTAAGTTCGGTTCTAACCTAACCTACTTTACTGGCAGCAGTTCGGTTCTGTTGTGGTCGTAGTTCTAACCTAACCTAACCCATTAAGTTCGGTTCTAACCTAACCTACTTTACTGGCAGCAGTTCGGTTCTGTTGTGGTCGCAGTTCTAACCTAACCTAACCCATTAAGTTCGGTTTTAACCTAACCTACTTTTCTGGCAGCAGTTCGGTCCTGTTGTGGTCGCAGTTCTAACCTAACCTAACCTGGTCGTTAGTTAGAATAACATTCGGCAAAATAATCATTAGTTAAAATAACATTCGGCAATATAATCATTAGTTAAAATAACATTCGGCAATATAATCATTAGTTAAAATAACTTTCGGCAATATAAGAATTAGTTAAACTAATATTAAACGAAACAAACTTTATTTGAAGTGATGATTAGACTAAACGAGTTTCGACAAAGTGATCATTTATTGAAACAATAATTATGAAAACTGAAATTAGGCATACCGTTGGTTATACTAAAAGTTGTTAGGCAAACTGAAATTAGGCAAATAATTTTTAGACAAAACAAGGGAATACCATTCTGGTTTGGGGCAAAGCAGCTGACATTCAGACTATATTTGTGCTACAAAAAAGAGCCATTCGTTCGATATATAACCTAAATTCTCGTGACTCCTTAAGAGACATTTTCAAAGATATAAACATCTTAACTGTAGCGTCCCAATATATTTATGAGAGTATTATGTATGTTATTAGAAACCTAGATTCATTTACAAAAAATTCCGATGTCCACAGTTTTAACACTAGAAATAAAAATAAAATTGCTATTAGAAAGTTTCGTGTTCGTAAAGTAAGTAAATCATTTTTAGGCCAATGTATTCATTTTTATAACAAGTTACCTGATCATGTTTTAAAATTAGCCTTTCCATCTCTCAAAAATTATTTAAAAAAATCTCTAATGTCAAAAGCATATTATACAGTAGAGGACTATCTGACAGACAAAAATGCATGGCCTGAACCAGAAACCGCGTAGCTGACTCCTTCTTAGATTGTACCTAACTAGTTTAAGGGACACAGTTCTAATAAGAAAGCATATCAAACGTACATAAATTGTGATAAACCGTCTGGCTTTCTTGTAGTTTCTATTTTATTCTTACACTTTTCCTTACTTATGTCTTAAAATACACTTTTAATATGTTTTCTTGTAGAACTACGTATAGTTAAGTTCATATCATTGTAATAGTTAAGTACTTATGCTTTTTGAAAAAATGACTGACTGTTGAGTTTCTTTCGGCGTTTCTTCTCAACAGTGGTCTCCTCTTGTGAAATGCCGGTAGACTCAGACATGTAAAAGTGCCCTTGTGGCCTACTTGCAGAATAAAGTTCATTATTTCATTATTTCATTATTTCTCCCCCGACGGCCATCGGTGGTACGAGCAATGTGCCCTCCCACTGCCACTTGAGTTTAGCGACTGTCTAAGCTATTATCTACAACCTTGGTTCTCTTGCGTGTCTCATTATTTCGGACAAACCTGGTTGACTACATTCAGGATACATGTATACGTCTACGTGTTTTATTGACTAAGTTGATTATGTATTAAATTGGCATAATCGATCTTTTACCTATGAGGATTCATCAATCAATCTTGTCAGTAAGTAGGTACTCTACCGTCAATATTGTAATTAAACCAATTTAAATTACAGATCAAGTAAATAAAACTTTGCAGTCGTATTTTAAGTTAATAGAGAAAGCATACTTGACGACACGATTTGCGCAGTTTCTAGTGCGCCTGCCTACTGAGCCGGCGGTCCTAGGTTCGAATCCCGGATAGGGCAAATGTTTGTGTGATGAACTCGCATATTTGTGTTTGGGTCATGGTTGTTCTAATATGTATGACTATAGAGGAATAAAAACTCTGCAAAATCAAACATTCGATGACTAATAATTCTGCGAAAAGGCAGAACACCGTGGAGCGGTACTTCGCTGCAGAAACAAAATACTTCGGCCGAATTCGCGATAGTGTGTCAAAATTAGCGTTAGGTAGTTCTAAAGTTAAAAAAATATAATTTTCGAGTATGTACAATATTTAGCCACATCCCTAACACAGATAATTGTACGTCTGTCTGTAAATCGACACGCGCTATTAACGGACGTGCGGCGCAATAATAAATATTCATCGCTCAGCTAATGCCAAAAGGAGTAATGACGTGGGAGCGGTTTACGATCGTCCGGGTTCACTGTGAATAGGCTCTGTTCGTTAGCTGCTTCCTTTACATAATAACTGCTTCTACTAGTTCAAATAAAACATGTTATTAACCTCTCTTATAATACTAACCTACTCTCTACCTTTAATTACTTACTATAGAAAGCGGTCGTAGCTACGTCCGAAGAAGAAACTTATAATTATCACCCTCTCTGTTCCTTTGGCGCTTACATCATTTTACCATTCTTCTGAAGTATGCTTCCTTAACATATAACTGCTTCTTCTAGTACAAACAAAATATGTTATTACCCTCTCTTGTACACTAACCCACTCTTTACCTTTATTTTTTTTTTATACTACGACGGTGACAAACATGATGTTAAGCAGTTACCGCTGCTTATGGACGCTTGCAACACCAGGAGCAGCACACGCGCGTTGCCGACCCTTTAAGAACCTATTTACTCCCCTATTGAAGAACCGCACACTGTAGCCCCTGGGGAAAACCTCGGCAGGGAGCTCATTCCACTTGCAGAGCGTTCGCGGTAGGAAATTCCTCTAGAGCTGCACAGTTCTCAACTAATTAGGCTCTATAGTGTGTGACGATGAACAAAACGTGATGGGAGCTTTGTCACTTATTTATCGCGTCACAAAAGCAACCACCATAGTATAAAACATTTGAGTTAAAGACGTAAAATTACACAGAATAAATACGGTCTAGCTATGTTTAGCTATGATGGTGATTTTGGTGCAAGGACGCCTGGCCGAAGACATGGGCAGGCGGGCTGTCGATCGCCTGACTGCGTTCATTCAGCGCAATTGGAGCCAATGGTTACTTTCCCGGCGGCGCTCCCATACAGCCTTCTTCCTCGAATCTTCTTATTCTCCTGCAGAAGGAAAGCACATCGATAAGGTTAATGTCCTTCAGCTCTTCCTCTCCTAGTTTATCTTTTCTGAAGATGCTATATCGTACCGTCGCATACACCCGCACGCAACACTCTTCTATAACATGGTTACTTGTCTACTCCTCCTGGCCACATTGCGAGCAGTATGGATTACTTACTACATCCATAATGTTATGGTGCCTGTTAAGGCAATTATGTCCTGTGTTTACCGAGGTATACCACCTATTTCTTGCCGAAACATTTAATTTTTTATTTTTTTCTCTACATTTCAATTCAACAGGCATCAAATCGAGTTTTCCATGAACCGAACCTAATGACCAGTCGATTTTCTAAACAAGGTCGGATTGATATAAATGCGTACACGCGCATAACCGTAAGTGACGATTCACAGCTAAGTGAATTCGTGTGTCGCCGCCACCTCGGGTTACCGCCAGAACCAATCATCATTACCGGCTGCCCTGCGATAAAAATGGACGCCACAGTGTACGAAGAAAAGTAACTTATCGTGATCCTTTTCCACTGTTCTCTAAATATTTTTGAAGTTCGACGAGTTTTAAGCACTTGCAACTACCATTACATAAATGTTTTCTGGATAGTTTTAACTATTTTTTTACTAAAAGTTATATAGGCTTAGTTGGTTTTCTGCAAGTTCTGCAACTCGACGTTTTACTAATAATAGCAGTAGTGAAATGCACCTATCTATATTGAGTCTAACTTTAAGTGTTTTCTTGTGTATCCTCAAGTAGATATATTTATTTCGTCCAGCACTGATTTGAACAAAATGCTGTATGATACACTGTTATAGACATTTTTGGTACAAAACTAACTTTAGTTCTACTGAAAATAACTTAGGCATATCGTACATAAGCACAAACAAAATAATGGAAATTCGTATAATTTATCCCGTGTGTACAAAGTTATCCAAACAATTCAACACTAATAACAATTTTTTATATTGATACCTACTATGACTCAGTCATCTAGGCCACATGTCAACTTGAGAATCCCGATTTTCTGGGATTAAACGCTTAGATGTTACTAGGGTAGTTGAGACCATATTCTTTTCTATTTTCACTATATCGTCACAAAATAGAACGCACCTTTTAGACAAAGATGGCGATGAAAAACTGCTTAAGGAGAAAAGGGACAGAACAGGGACCATGTCGTAAAGAATGCCAAATGAAAGATTATGTTTATCGAGCCGAGGTGTTTCGTGTCCTAATAAAATTTGGATTTTATCCCTTACTCGGACATAACTTCTAGTTGCGCGTTCCTTTAGGTTTTGTTTTTCTTTTCGAGGCATTCTTGGTAAAAGATCCTTTCTTCCAGAATTGCATTTCAATTAAGATTTAATTCGTCTGTCAAAACCACCGTAACCTTTAGCCACGTGGGATTAAATCAGACAATGTAAAAAGTTTTATAGGTGTGCGTTTAGCGAGGTAGTGTGCACCGAAAGATTAACTGGTCTGAGTTGACATTGCGATGCAGGAGACAGAGTTGCTTATATTCCAGAATGATTTACGTTGGAAGACAATGCAATCTATTCTTGAGACAGACATGCTCCAGGAAAAGATACTGTATAGAAATGGGAGAGGGTAACAATTGGAATAGGTCTTCATTTTCCCAGTTTCAGGAGCTTTCACATTTTACTGAAGAATGTAAGAAGTAAGGCAGGGAAAGCCCCCGAGCCTTTATAAAGACATATTATTCTTTTGAGCGGAGTGGTGGATATTGCCGACGCGCAATAAGTCCGTCGTAATCCGCGGAAGGTATATTGCGCCGAGCAATTCAATTGTCATTGTTTGGGAGGTTTAATGAAAAATATTTTGTTTTCTTTTTACGTTTGTAGGGGGTATGTAAAGGAGGGTTTTAATGTCCTGATCGGCGGGCGGCGGTGATTTCGAGAGGTTCTTAGCATAAATACGCTGTTGCCCTTTCAGTGTCTAATGCTTATTGAAGAAATTCCTTTAGGTTCGACAGTTGAAATAAACGTCTCTTTGTGTGTGGTGAGATCCTTTTTTCAAGAGCGTTCAAAAGGCAGTAGATTTTATTAGATTCGCTTCATTCGCATGTTTTTCTTAGGGTGCTCCTCACCGCGAGCATCACAGGCTCGCGGTGAGGAGCGCCCTTGAGCTTAGATAGACTACGTTATGAAATTAATAATATCTGCCCATAGAATTTGCATTATATCTGCATGTTGCGTTCAAGCAATATTCATGAAAAATGTATGGCTCTCGGTGGATAGCCAGAATACGTTTGTCACGTGAACTTAGGTATACGTATACGTGCGACGCAGGTGGCATGCTTAGCAACTCTGAACAGAACACATCCAGTGAGGCTTTATCTTAAGGAAAGTCAACTACAAACAACATATTACACAGCGAAAAAATAAAACTACTAGGTTAACAGACTAAAACATTCTATTCACGAGCAGCGACCAACTTCCCCAAAAAACAGATTTCCTGTGTCGCGTCGAACGCTTGGCGCGAGTGGCGACAAATTCAAAACACCCATAAATCTGTTCACAAATAAAAAACTAAGGTAAGCGCTCCTGTTGTTGGCTGCCGGCCGCTTCCGCCGGACGCGGCCGATTGGCGGGAAATGCGTGAACGGGCCAGTTTGGCAAAAAGTGTTTACGTGACGCCTCATGGTCAGTTGATTGTGATTGCGGAGTTTTTTGGGAAAAAGCTTAGCGGGGTTTATTTTTTTGTGCGTCTTTTTGTAGACGTAACAGTTAGTTTTCCTATTTATTTCTCAACTTATATATATTTTGTAGGCTCTTAAGTTCTAACCCTTGGGCCTCGTAACGAAAATTTAATAAACATTAAATTAAATTTATTTTTCAAACTACATTTATTATGTATGTTGATAAATTATGTAATACTGTTCATGAAATGTTTATTATTACCGACTGAAATGTTTTTAATACTGGTTGTACTAACGATAGATGATAATAGCTCGCGTTTAAGAATATACTTTTTATTTATACACAGGCATACTTCGTGCTACCCTATTCGTCGTTTAAATATTTGAACATACATACTTCGTTTTTTTTTATTCTGAACATTTTACACCATCAATTTAGTACAAATAATGTATAAAATATTTTTTTACGTTCGTTTTGCTAATAACATATGAACAAACTTAACTCAAACAAAAGCACCTCAAGTTTATTTTCACCATTACAACAATGAGGCATAAATAAGGTCCACAGAGACTGGAATCTATTCCCTCAAATCCATCGCACGCGCACGCACGTGTCATGCAAATCTACTTCTCAATACACAAATGTCCTATCTCCAAAGTATCGGCCATCGAATTCAGAACACAACAAGTAAAGACCTCGAGTTTAATATTGAGTGACAATAGTTCGGAGTTGCAATTATAATGTCGTAAGCCATGGAAATTAAAAACCTTTCTACGCAAACGGTATTAATTGCCCATTGCCCGCTACGGGCGCGTTTACCCTGCTTCCGTGAGAAAGGATTCTAGATTGTTCGTCGCGAATTAAGCCGGGTTTTGTTGTTTAAGTGTTGGGTTTCAAAAGGTGGGCGCCGCCCTATACAAGCGGTGTTCAGAGGTACTCAAGCGTAGGTTCAGAATAAACTCTTTTAATTTGTAATAACGGCGGCCCCATATTTTTTCTTTGAGTGAGGATTGAGCAATCAACATGTTATTGTCGTATTGACATTGAAAAAGTGTCTGTTCGTTCCTATGTATGCTAGTGCCTGGTGAAATAAGGAGAGGAGATAACTTAACAAGCTATTTATGATCCTATGAAGTAGGTAACAGGTACCCTCATCCTCGTCCACAGGCTTGTCTACTTTAGAACGTTTCAACGCCCTTATCTATTTGCTACACGAGAAGTGTCAATTCTACTCTAGCTTGACCAAGGGTTTCTTCTACGTCACGTCGTGAAAAGGTGCTAAATAAATATGATCGATAATCAGTACGTTTGATGTTGTGGTTGTGATTATTTTTCAAACTAAAACTTTAACAAAGAGCCTACTCCACCAACTGTTCCCAGACTAATTTCAATCCCATGAGCTGCGTCGGCGCACGGCGCTCGCGCGGCGATGGAAGATAACCTTAATGAAAAGATCCCCGCCGCTGATAGCATTCACCAAACTGCGACATCAGGGGACTCGTTGCACTTTACCGTAGTAACATTTGGCGATATAAAAGGTGCATTTGATGTCGTTGAAACATCTAAAATCAAACATCAACTTATAAATTTTCACATAAAAAGTTCTCATCGGATGGCGTTAACGTCGACGTAATGAGCTCTCCTGATAACGCTAATTAGTTTTAAATCAATAAGGTTCGACCACCATTGTTCCGAGAGGTATAATGGCTAACAGTATCCACAAGCACCGAATGTCTCCGATAGATGGCTAGATAGAAAAGTCCTGTACAGATGACGGTAGGTAGGTACTCTTAGATACGGGGTGCATCCTCAGGAGGTTCCCCTCTCTGTCTTCAGCCCGAGAAGCCCGACGCTAAGGCTTTACCTGGCTGCTATTCTACGATAGATTTAATAATGTACTGTTGTAGTTCTTTTTTCTGAGTAATACGGGTTTTTTCAGAGATCTTTCGATTTTAAATTTGTAACGCCATTTATATTAGGTATGCAAATGGCGGTAAAACCAAATGCAGAAGTCATGAGAAAATCGCTAACAAATGGTTAATAAAAGCGTACCAAATGCGTGCTGCATGCGTGCGCGTCACAGATTACCGTCCGTACCTATTGTCTCCTTAACTATTCCAAAAAGGTCTCAAATGCATCAGCTGTCCACACACATGCGTCGTTGTTGGTGGCGCAGTAGTGTCCCTCACCTATTGTAGTGTCCTGTCCCCACGGTGCGAGTGTCCCAACAATTGTCTGTACCGAATATTTATCCTTATTTAAATTTCGGCGAAGAGAGACGTATGTGGCTTATATGACGTTTTTGAAGGGTTGGTAAAACTAAACTAAAATGTTTAATGTAGAATAATGCAAGATATTGTTTTTTTTTATTCATTATTATAAAATGGGTACCTAGTTTGCACAGATGTAACTTTGACAGAGAAAAATTGAGATTTTGTCAGTCAACGGTAACGGTAACTGTAAAGTTGCCAAAATATCAGGAAGGCTCAAATATTAATATACCTACGTGATAATCCCTCTAAATACATTTATTTAAATATACCTCTTGGATTTTTACTATGAAACCATTTTATTATCCACAGACAACTTACTGTATCTTTAATATTTTGCGTTGTGCAAGATTTTGTTTCCCAACTAAATTGTGCAGGTAAACACATAGCTGAATGTATTCAGCATTTTACACTTGGAAGACCCAGCGAGTTAGGTTTTATTAGGTAATAATTATGTAAGTAGAAAGCTGAAACAACTAAAGTACCCCAAAATCAGCACGTGAAACCGTGTTGGAACGTCAGGCAACGAAGACGAGGGGATGAGACTCGGTTCGATAAGTTTTAATTATGTGTACAAACCGCGAGATTATAAAGTGTTATACCCCAAAATACTAGTAAATCCAAGCTAATTTTGATGATTTCCATAAGAAAACAAGAAGAAAATGACCAAACGACCAACATTATAAGTACTTATTTTGTTGTCCTTTTATCTAGAAATATAAAATATAGTATTCAAGTGGGAGTAACTCAACGTCAACAGAAATATCGGGTTCAACCAGTTGCGCCCGTGAGAACACTCGTAACGGTAAAACTACCCTAATCCATAATTAAAATAGAAAAGCATAATCACATGAAATATCGCCGTCATATCAGACAATGCGCGCAATTTTACACGCGATAAATCTTATAATAATAATATTCGACTCATGGCTACAGGCCACATAGAAAGAAGTAAGTGTACTAGTTTTTGTATGAGACTTGTGACGTTTTTATATTTTTTTCATCAGTGGCGCGTGCGACACCTTTTCATTGTGTCGCCCTCGCGAGCCGGGATAGGTGAAGGGTAGTTGAAGAACAATGGAGTTGGCTTTGACAGTGGGAGCTCAGCTTTAGTTGGGATGATGGACGCGTGTGTGGAAATTGTCGTTATTTTTTGCGATGTATGGTTAATCGGCGGAAAGAAAATATAACATAGGTAAGCTCTGAGGTATTATATTAAGAGCCTTATCACACTTGCGATTTGCGAGCGTATTTTCTATACAAATAAGCGACGCGGCGAACACGCTGCGCGATCACCTTCATACAAAATACGCTCGCAAATCGCAAGTGTGATAAGGCTCTTAGTGTTGACGTTGAAGTGTATTTTGTTATCAAATACTTAGTGTCTTTTTCAAGGTGAGTGACTAGTTGAAATCACAACAATTCTAATTATACGTGCAATTCTAATTATTATATAAGTATCGGATTGGTCAGAATTATGAAACAAGGTTACGTTGTAAAAGAACGTAAAAGAAGATCTTTAGACTGGTTGTAAGATTTCATAGCATGAAGAAATATAGAAAGTTAGGCCAAAGTTTAAACAGACGGCTCTTTCCTCACTTTCTTTTTAACTAGACACTGTAACTACTAGGTATTTGAAAACCATTGATAGAAAGATCAAAGCTTAAAGAAAAAAATAATTGTTCAATCAACGATATTATCATTATGACAAAAGGAAATTTAAAAAAATGCATACAGTGAAACATAGAACCTCCTTTTTGGAAGGCAGTTAAAAATAAAGTCATGATATTAAATGTCATTAAACTGACAAAAGCACATATTCAATCCCGACTCATCTTACATCGTCACTCAAACTATTACGCTCACATTTATTGAAAGTCACCCGGAATCCCGTCCGCCCGGCTGCCCGCAACGCACCGGTGACGTAAGACACCCCTGTCCGGGGTGATTCGGCACGCGCCGCCATCGACCCGCGCTCATTATTAACAGTTATGAGTTTTGATGACAGTTTCGGCTGCAGATGCAGAAGGGATTGATTCGCTGTCCCATGCGGAACATGATTAATCTGATTTTATTTAATTCGGAAGGTTGCTTCCAAACTAAATGAAATCAGATTCCATATTCTACATTGATGCGTGATTTTATGAGCTTGGTTCTATTCATAAAATATTTTTCATTACTTTTTTTAGCACACCTGCGTATATATTAAACAATCAACTCAGATATAAAGTAAATAAGGTTTTACCTACCTGTATAAACTTTATTTTTCATTAACTATAGTTAATAATAACTGCTTTTCCGATTTGATTATGTGAAAGAACAAGTAACTAGAACAAATTCAAAATTGTTTATAACCCTATAAGCCCCGTGTTCCTGTCTAAGGACCATGTGCTCCTGCCATGCTTTGATGCCATTTGCTACTAAAGCCAATTCATAGTCAAAAACATTCGCCAAAAAACAAAAGATAGCTTAATTAAAATGATAGTTTTAAAACTTATTATTCATCCGAAATACATCTTTGGCCTTAGATATCATGCTGCGCCATGCTGCTATGTCTTCTGCTTCTTATCGCAGTCTAAAGGCGTCTTAGGTAGATTTTTTGGCCACAAGATCCTCTTCTTTTTTTACATTTTCCACAATTTACAGAAAAAAATCGCGTTCTTGTGGACTCTAAATACAATGGCCATTATCTGTCTTTGCGGGCTAAAGATTTTACAGAATATTTTTATATCCTTCGGTTTTAATAGGGTGACCAAGATAAAGCCACCAATAAGTAAGTATAAGTGCGACTGTCTGTGCCATGCAGATATGCCGCTGTGAAACTACAAACTTATCCCCTTCACAACTCGAATAATGTAATAACGGCAGTTTATTTAGATGCGCCTTTGAATCAAAATTTATGTTTCAAATTTAATTACGGCCATAAAGTGCGCGGAAAGTGTAATGTCGGTCGGGACACTTGCTGCGTTATTCTGATGTATTTTTATTGTAATATTGATACAAATTCTTATTGTTACTATCAAATTATAGTCATTTTGTCTAAAATAAACTCGATAAAAAACATAAAGAGTTATATTCAATTATGTTCAATTTTTGCACATTGTCAGAATATAAAACGTAAGTATTAGGCTTATTTTAACTACATATTTATAAAACATACCTTATTCAAATTCAAAAGTAAGTGGTTAATTATAAAGCCCCCATGCTCCACGTTTGTATAAGAGAGCAGGCAATATTATGTTCGACATCAGCGAGATAATTCCAAAGTTGAATTCCACCTTCCAACTCTTCAATTTACTGAAGCACAAAACAAACAGCCATCCATCACTTACATCTCCATTTCAAAACATTCACCTGACTAAACACACCTCCATTACACCCCCAAATATTAAATTAACATAAACAGAGCAGCGGAATCAAATCGAGAAGACGAATCTATCTCTTGGAAGTCGTTAATTCGTATACACCCTTTGAATATCCCCTAAATGAATCTTTGAACCAAAAAGGGTGTATGTTCATAGGGTATTGAGGATACAAGGGTTTTTCTCACTAGGGAGGTAAGTTAGGAATCTTTGATGATTGAATTTCGGCCGAAGGTGGCGTGGAGTGTGAATTTGATTGTGAAGGTACAAAGGTGGCGAAGTTGGATTAAAGGTTGCATGAGTTGATTGGGATCAGTCCGAGTTCTGAATAGACGTATTTTCGTTTCAGTTCCTTAGGAAATTATATTTTATTTTCTTCACGGCTAATTGCTATTTTCTAGCCATTATTTTGTAATGCTTACAACGAACTTGTCTCAATTACATCAATGTCATCGAATTAAGATAGTTAATTGAACTAGATATAATAATGGAAAATAGTATACTTATATAGGTATTTTGGGCAACTTCTACAATTCAAGTGCATATTTACCGAAGGTGATATTAAGGAAGGGTATGTCCACGTTTCTTAAAAAACTGGGATAAAGTACTTATAAAACGTAAATAAATTAATCCTTATCGCATCCTTTTTAGATAAACTAATGATTAGCCTACCAAATGAAAGGGTTGGCTTAAAATTGATACCATATCAAAAACATAAATGTGAAAAAGATAAGGCGGAACTGCAAGGAACCCTAATAGAGGAAAGATTTTACACCAAACAAGTAGGTACCTAACATAATGACATCTGTTTATTATAATATCACCTCCAATTTGACGAGCGGGCGATAAAAAGCGATACTACCTCCATAACGTTAACAACTGAACGATTAATAAAAATTTGATTAGTATCACTAAACGCGTCCGCGGTCCACCGCAGATGTAAAATGGCCGCTTTGATACGCCATAAAGATTATACTAATACATCTATTATTATGAATTCCATGCAAACATAGATGTAAAGTAGGTATACGTATTTATATGACTAATATATTCTGATACTATGAGTGACTTATGAAGTGATAGTTCCATTTTAATTTTATTAATGATGATGAAAAATAACTACCTACTCATATCTTATTTCAACTCACCTCACTTGCCGTACATGCCTTACAGTTTTTTTTTTAAGTAGTTTAGATTTTGTTGAATGTATTATGACAGCATCGAAATATTCGTAATCATACTCATACTGGTAGATCGTGTTTCGTTGATAAGTTTTCTTTGGGTAAAAATATTCCACAAGTCTATGCAACTGATACATTTCCAAGAAAAGCTACAAACCTACAAATGACTGAAAGAAATTAAAAGAATCCACTTCTAATCAAGCTAAAACGCCGGCCGAGTGCAGCCGACAAAATAGTCAAATCGAACTTTATCGACGAAATAAAAGTGCATATAAATTTTATGAAGTATAAACGGGACATTTCGTAAAGTTTATGGGGCACACTCACGGGGGTGAGAGCACCTACCCTATCATATTCATTATAAGTATTATAACTAAATATATCAATATCGGCTGATAAACGCAAATCTCATCCATTGCTGCTTGTATTACAACAAACAAGATCAAAATGCTCGAAGAGCGAGTAATGTATAAATGACGAGATGTTCAATCATTAAGGTAAGCGGTTCGTGGTAGAGGTATTACGGTGACCATAAATTGTAGTTAAATTAGAGACATATCCTTTAATGTGCATTTATTGAAGTGTTTATCGTAGGTCGGTGCGAAGTTACCGTTAAGTGTTTAATGGATGTCGCGCGGAGTTTGCGGAGGTTATTGATAACTTGACACTTGAGGGCGATGGTATAATCTTAATGTTTGTGCACTAAAACACGACTGTGTAGTGTTTACACTGAGTCATATTTATAAGCTGTTGAAGTGAAGACTCTAAATAGTAGAGTTGGAGTTATACCTAACATTGAAAACAACTATCATCACAGAAATACGCAGTCACATGTCAAAGACACTATTAAATTAGAATATGTCATTTCAACAAATTATCATTTCGATAGATTATATTATGAGAAAGTTGTCGAAAATAAAAAGTCGGTCAAGTGCGAGTCGGACGCGTGCCCCGAGGGCTCTGTACTATACAAACTATGAAAGCACTGCATATTGCTCTATAAAAAACTTAAACGACAAACTTGCCGTTGGAACACTGTCGCCATAGTCGACCATACATCGACATAGGTCGGGGTTGATTTACCAACAGCAAGTAAGCTTGAAATCATAAAAAAATTTATTTATTGTAATGTAATGTATTGATTGTTTAATATGATATTTTGTCAACGATAAGTACCTAAAGGTTTTGATTATCTTGCTATCACCAACCATTGCGTTAACTTAGAAGGTAATTTTTTTACGGCTCTAAGGATTAGCAGACCATTGCATTTGTAAATTTTTAATTTCAGCTTGATACCAAGAGAAAATTTTCTTGACAGATGGACAACAAAGTGGTCCTATGAGGGTTCCGATTTTATCGATTGAGGTACGGAATCCTAAATTGTTTAAGTGTTGCTGTGATTCTTTTCACAAACATGCTTACAATAGAAACAATTTACCATCATATATTGTGACTAATAGGTTAATTTTCGGCATATTCATCTGAGTTATTAAAATTCAAAACGGGTTTACTCAAGTCTTAGAAGTCGAATATAGCTCAACATGTTTCGAATCGGTTCGCGATTCATCATCAGGAGTGCCGATCAATCGCAGCGACGATCAACCGAACGCCTATATATACGCCTTTTGATATGCCTGAGACTCACGGTAATTTTCTATGAAAATACGTCTCAGTTTTTCTTTTTTAGCTACAGATTCTTACAAGCTCAATATTTCTAATCGCACTAATTCCTTTTGACGCAAATACCAAGCATCCCCGCCGGCCATCACTGCCCAGATGCATTAATACCGAGACAAATGACCATTTTATGCAAACTCGCCTTCACGCGCACTCCTTTCTGTACAAACTAATGATATTCACTCGATTCTGGATCTTTTACCCTTCCCATAAGTTCTAAAATGAATACCAAGATATCTAGGTATCGCTCAATATCGGTGTTCAGTTTTTAATACCTGCTGCAGATGGGCTATGATTTCCCATTTAAGGTCACTTTAGTCCGTAAGTAGTGTTTGGGAGACTGAGTTTTGAAAAGATTATTTAAACTACTGTGTTTGTATTAACCTACTTTACGTTACTTTTAGAATATTAATTCTATGTCAATCGGTTGCTTTGTTTTTATCTGAATTGAGTTTAGATACAAATTATCAACTCAATAAACTAACTTGAGCACTTTGCCACTGACATAAGTAAACATATTAAATCTTTTAAGCACTATTTGCTCCGCAGTGGGACAAACATTATAAGATTAGATTTGATTATATTTATTTCACACATATAGGGATACATTATAAATTACACATAGTCAATTTACACGAATCTACACGGTAATCGTCAACATAATATACAAATTCAGCACTAGGTATATAATTTACTGGACGTATTTTCGTGAGAAACGAAATTTTTGCTACTTTGGTAAAGCAGTCTATATTTTTAATTTCGTCTTAAAAGAAATTTGCCGAGACTTATTTCGAAATCTTGCAAAATAATATCTCAAACATAACAAAGGACTTATCACGCTTCATGGCACATCAAACGCGAACCGAAATGTTTACATGTACGTTCATATTAATAACACCGCTAATTCAATATTCCCCACAATTTTCTTTCACCGCCAACAAAAGGGTTCATACAAATTATATTAAACTTCCATTTCACATGATAGTGCCGTGCCATAAGTATTAATCAGAGTAGGGTAACGAGGTTTCTGGCGGTAATCGGATAGTCTCAGCAGGGCGCTGGGCAGTTTATTAGATTGTCACCCTAACCTGAAAGCGAGGAATTGCAAAAATGGTGCAGGGATTTCTTTTCATGTTTGAGATTTGGTTTCAATTTCCATAATATTAGTGTTGGGTTTGGTTATCCAATTTTATTTTTGTGTGATTGTTGCTAGAGTGAGAAATGGTTGTGGTTAATATAAAATATATTGAATCCAAAAAAATATTAGAGAACATACTATCTTTTCAATATGATAGACAAAATATGAAGGTTAGGTAATTGTTTAGTTTAGGGTTACCCTCACCTGGCAGTTTTTTTTACCGTGCGTAATCATTCGCATAATGCTTATTTCGCAAGTTTTATTTAGCTGAAACGGGAAATATATTTCTAAATGTTTTGGCGTATCCTGGCAGATTAGGTTAGGTTTATTTTATAATTTTTAGAAAGTGAATGGTAGCAGTAGTATAAAAATTATGCGAAGGGAGCATTATGGGACACATTACGTACGGTAAAACAATGTTCTGCGAAACATTAGTAGGTAAACAATTTATTACCCAAAAGCAAGTTGTGGTGTTGTTTATAACATTATTTTGAGACTTGTTGTTTTTATAAATTCCACTACGCTTTTTATTTATAAATAAATATATAAATAATTTGCAGACCGATTTGCAGTCTTGTAGACTTGAGTGTGATGATAAATACTTACAGCTAAACAATCGGAAAAATAAGAGTTTCATGCAATCCACTTTAGGCTTCAAACAAAATAGAGGTATTCGACCACGTAACAATTATCATTCAGTGATGTTAGGATGTATCACCAGTAAGGTTCTGAATAATAAACGTCTCTTTGTAGCCAACGCGATGGGGTATCACGAACGTTTTCTCATCAGTAGCAAGCCAGTCGAGCATAACTTTGACACGCGACTCTATGTCACGCGACAAATGCTACCTGTCACTTTTCTTTTAATACCGTGCGAGCAAGATAGGTGACGTTGAGTCGCGTGAAAAGAAAAGTCGCAGCAAGTATGCTAGCCCCGCAGGGTTCCGTAAAATGCGAGTAAAATTAATTAAAGTGAATTGAAGTAGGTAATTTTAATAATTCTTTTGGATCCCTGTTCATCAGTAATGAAATTTAATTTACAATACCTACCTAAGTATGCACTCACACTATCGGCCGAAATTCTCTGGTGTCGAAGGCCAAGATCCCCTTTGGGTCGTTGAGTCAGTATAGTAAATAAGATTAAGTAAAAATAAAATGAAAATAAATTAAATTAAGTGAAATGAAATGTAATTAAATTAAATTATTTGCTGATTATGGATTACATAGGTGGTACAGTAAAGTTAGGTCACCCTTAACCTGCTTAAATAAGCATGCAAATATCACATAATTTTCTTGAAAACATACCAAGGAGACGTGGGAATCATGATATAAGTATTCACTCAGTACGATGCAGTGACCTATCTGACAATGTGACTAAACTCTGGCTAATATTGACGACTGAGAATCACAAAAGCTGACTCGCAGACCTCAGCGTCGACTGTGACGCTAGGGTGACAACAAAAGCCGGCCCGTTACACTTACCTTTCCCCTCGTGCTGTGAATTACGATCATTATTATAGGGTTCCGTGTCTTTTGAAGCTGTGTTGGGAACAGATAATTTTGGAAATTATAATAATGGTTATATTTGAGACCTTAAAAATTATATAGACAGTAGCGCGGGCTTTAATAAAGATTTTTATCATAATGAATTGTGTTTTGGTAGTAAATCAAATTTATATTACCTTTCAGTCCAGCGTGTTAACCTCTCCACCACCCTAACGCTAGATAACCTTTCGAATTTTTCCTTATGCTTTGTGTGTCGATCTTTGCATTGTTTATTTGAAAGGCTTTACACTTTAGCTTTGATCTTTGTATCAATGATCTTCGTATAAAAATTGTAGTGTGTACCCATATTAAAAAATAATGAGACATTACATGTTTCAGACATTTATAATATTTAATTTACAATTATTAATAGAGAGCATCGGTACGTATATTTAGCTAAGCGACGAAGTACGTCTGTGCCAGCCCTATAATATTACGGAACCCCTACCTTTCTCAATTGTATAATTTTGATTTATCACAGACCGGTTCCAGCAGCTACAATCACAATACAACAGCCCTTAATGCTCGATACCAAAATGTATACTTTATTCAACTCCTGCGCACGGTCGATAGAATGCGGGGTGACAGCGCGGAAGGGCCGACGTGTGACATCATTGTCTCGCAGCGCATGCGTAGATTATGCAGTGGGTTGGTTGGTTTAGCTTTTTGGCTATTGACCATAATGCAAATCGATAAAGGGTTCATTAAACTCAACGTGGAAAGTATTCGATTAAGTTCGCGTTGCTAATAACTTCAACTGCTTTGACACATTCACTCAGTTGCACTACGTATTTACTGCGATAAAGTGTTTGAATTATCAGTTTTCTAATGGTGGCCGATTTACCGTCCCATGTCTTAAACCTAGTTAGCTTGTAAGGAGTTGTATAAGTAACACATTTATGTAATACACTTCACTTTACACTACTTCTATTTTCCTTAATTGTGTACATATCCTTAGAATTTTGGTTGTCTCTCGGTATGACATTTCTCATGTTTACGAATATGATAGTGACTCTTATGTTAGGATCTTTGCAGCCTTCCACCATTGTCCCACATTTTTACATTTAGAATTAGTTATCTACTTCCCTTAATTATGTACGTAACCTTAGACTGCACCTTCAACCTTAGAGTTATTTCCATCAGTGACACAGGTGCAATACTTTGTAAAATCGCTTAAGCTCAAAATATAGTTTGTCAGTTTGGATTCAATCATTAAATAATTCATTTTCTTTTCTCAAACTATATTCAAAACCATGTACCTATCACCCCCACCTTCTTATACCTCTTTCTGCCAAGTTCCCATCATTACTCTCCGCTAGCAATAAAAAAACACGCGCAGACCTCCTGCCAGGCTGTTTATTTAGTCACACGTCCCCCAAGGTATTATAATTAAGCTCATTTGTTGCGCAGGCGCGATAAGCCGACATACGGGGCATGAAACTACCCTCCAACAAAACGTAACAACCGCCAAATTAGTCTATGAGACTTACATCCTTTTAGTATTTATGAGGTTGAACTGTCGCGTGGAAAAATATCTTAACAGCTTTGTTGGTGTATGGAACTTATGTCCTTTTAGGATTGAAGGCAGTATAGGTGCGTCGTTAGAGCGATTTTTTGTGCGCACGCGGCGCTCCCGCTTTATCTTTTTATCGCCGCCCCATGCGGGATTAGTAAGGCAGGGGTCGTCAACTAAAATCAGGAAAATTATTGGACGGTTAGGTCAAACACCTCTTGTATCAAAATCAAAAAATCAAAATATAAAATATATTTATTTTCAACAAGATTATAGATAATGTTGAATTCTCCTTTTAAGTTAGTGTGTGTGTGTGTCTTGTGTTAGGAGAATTCGCTCTCTCATCCAAGTTATACATAGTTAATAGGGTATATGTATAAATTGCTAATACATTATTATATTAGTTCTGATCAGATTGACTACAGTATACACTTCAATCAGGCTCGTACGTATGCCAAAAAATATCATATTCTCTAGCCAATATGGAAGAAACAAAATTAATGCCACAATCCTGAATTTACCAAATAAAACTAAATTACGTAATAAGCTGGATTAAACACCATTATTTCCGATTCTCTTGTTACTTGTATGAATCTCATAAAATCGTGAGTGTTTAAAATCAATTATTACGTCATAATAACATTTATTCAAAGAACATGACAATTGTAATGCAATAACATATTTTTTTATGACTGGCGGCGAATTTTTTTTCCTTATGTATATTTTGTTACCATAAAGCGGCAACTACTCAGTGACGTAGAAAGGCTGACTTGCTAGAGTGCCTCATACCTTATTTTCTTATACCATATGACTTGTATATGGTGACTATGGTGTAACACAGCATCAAAGGTTGCGCACCTCTGTCTAGGTGCACGATGCACGCGTCGCCGTGTGTCGCCGGACAAATATTGCATTACCCCCCCTCCCCCTGCCCTGACGTGCTGCAGCACGTGGCTATTGTCCCGACCCCCGCGTGGTCGCCCTACACTAGGATTTTTTACTCATTACTGGATGGAGGTGAACGGTTTACCGAGTGGGGAACGCAATTACATGTAAATCAACTGTCGTTCTTATTTCGATCGTTTGTGTTCCGGACGAAATTCTGAATCCATAATTAGGCAAGTTTGAACTTAAGTTAATTTTTATGTATTGTCATAACGCTGGTGGAGTAAGAAATGTATAAGACACGTACTATGATGATGTCGTTACTATGGGACACAATAACGTACAAAAAAACGCATCCCTAGAGAAACGAAAAATTATAGGTTTCATGAATTGCTGGCAGTCTCCGTATAAAATAAGCCGATACCTACGTAAAGACACAAATAATGAAAGTAAAACCCTTTGACATTTCTACTCAAAAATCTAATGTGGAGTGTTGCTTTTGCTTCATATCGTAATATGGGAAAAGAAAAGTAGGGGCAGAGTCAAAAATATTGTATTGGAAGGCACATATTTTGACTAAGGTTAGGTGTAGAGTTTGTGAAGTTAGGCTTTGTAGAGTTAGGACGTGTAGAGAGTCAGATGCTTGGCTCTACATGAGATGAGAATAATTTTATGTAAAGATTTTTTTGTTAAGTATGTTTTCCACAATATACCATAATTAAGTAGGAACTTAGTTCAGAAAATTCATTTAATTAATTCTTGATAATGATAAGCAAAGGGGTCACTTCACACATTAAAATTAATTTTGACCATTGTCCTTTCAACCCTTATCCGAATGTATAATTTCAACCTCTATAGCCCAAAACTACGCGTCAAAGACACGCGCCGGTAATATATCGTTAAAAAGGTAAAGGTACGAGTAGGGGACCCTTCGCATGAAGGTATCGTTAATGTCCTAAAGTCCCTAAATGAACGCATCCTGCCCGCATATGATACTACCACCTACTAAAGGAAGGGCCCAAGAATCTACCAGTTTGAAGGTCACTTAGTATCTTTTGTGATTGGGTCGTGGCCTTTGTCTCGTAATTGGCCGTTTTCACTTATTCTGGACCATTTTTAATGTGCTGTGAATTGGCTTGATTGTTTGTTTATGGTTTAAGGGATAGGTGAAGTTGGGTTTGGTTTACAATGTCTATTGCCACATGTTTAAATGCGCTCTGTTCTACGTAAAATTATTACCTGACGCCACATTCATGTTATAGCCGCTTGAGCTATGGCCCATACAGGCCATATCACCGACATATGTATGCTACGCGGACACGCACAGATTTGATGATAGGTATTTGCTATTTGATGACAATTCAAGGGCCATAGCTTGATCGGATCACAAAATAACAATAGACTTGGGTCATCTTTACTTGTATTATAATCTCTTATAATCTTAAGTAGTTATCGTGAAGTATGCCATGACCTAACATTTTCCCTCTACTGTCTTAAATTATTTTCAACAAAGCCCCATTTCTTCACTATATTTAAAATTCGCTCCTTACGTTTCTTCTTTGTCTAACTGATTATTTTCATCCTCCACCAACACCACATTTTAAGCGCTTGCAATATCTCTCTGTTCTTTTGGATCATCGTTTCTCAGCCGTAGAGGGTATAATAGGTACTCCAAGTGTAGACCTTTACCAGTTTCTTTCTGATGCAGCTTAATATAATATTTGGTGAAAGTAGGCAACTTTTAGAGTTCAATACTTTTATCGCCATGGCTGGCATGGCTATCCTTCGAATGAAATCTGGTGTACATAAATCCGGAATCTAAAACTTAACTTGAATACGATTGCAAATTAAACAGTTGCCTCTAACACCTACTGATTACATTCGACAAGAGCGTAGCACACACAAAATAAAAATAAGACTGAATGTAAAATCAGAACAGGTGGAATTATACTTCTAACAATTTTTACATTTTGTGAATGTTCTTCTACTACACAATACTTACACATGACATACTCTGTACCTTTATCATCTCTAACCTCAGACTACTCTGCTCATATTCCAACTATGAAACCTCACCTTTTAAAGCCCTCTTTATGCGGGCTCTCTGTGAACTATCGCGCGGCGTGCGGGCGACACCTCGCTATATTTAATTTACTAGTTAAGGACAAAGGCTGCCCTTTATGCCGCTGACGTGAAGAATACGGGGTTTTATTTAACTTTTGTATGGTACCTCTAGATAAAAGGTTTTGGGAAAGTCTATGTCTGTTAGTTGGTGGTCGTGGTTTTTGTGGTAATCTTCACTTTGGTGGGTGAAGTAGATATGTGTCTCTATTTTGTAGAACCATTTTGGAAATATGGTCAGGTGAAGTAAATTCGTTTCCCATCGATTTAGTCCCTCTTTGTTCAGTTTTAGGCGGATTCTTTTTTCAATCCCCGTAGACACTGCAATATTTTTGAAGTGAATAGTTTTTTCCTGGTCTTCCTTTTTACATTTATCCTTCAATGTTTTAATAGTAAGCTGCCACCACCACAACCTTTGACTTGCAAGTACCATTACCATTTTATGAAAACATGTTTTTTTTCTCACTATCAATGGATATAGGTATTTGTGGTTGGCTGGATGGTCGTTACTACTAACATCTACTATCTTACTAGTATGTTACTATCTTCTCTAGAATAGTCGAAGTACAGACATATGTATTACAAAAGTTAAGTTTTAGATACGTTTGAATTTTGAAATAACAAGCATAGGCGGAGTAAACTTTTCATTTCCTTCGCCCAAGACTCCTTAAGATGAAAATAGACAGATGAAAATAGTAATAAGACTCACATGCTCCGATTTCGAATAATTTTGATGAATGAGTTGAAACAACTATCGTAAGTGGACCATTCAAGCATCTTTGAACAAAATGACGTGGATTGCTTGGTAATGTATGTCAGTTAGGTCGTTTCGTGGTGAGAAGGCAGCGAGGTGGCACCTACGCCCGCACCTGCGGCGATCAGACCAAATAACTCTCAATTGGAAGCCATGTGGGTCATCAGAGTAAAGAATACTTGGGGATGTCACTTGAAAATGTTTGCGTGTAAAGGAAAACCTTTCAAAGTACCTTTGCGCCTTTGATGTAGTAGTTAAGTTACTATAAGAAATTAAATATCCTCATTTTTTTCTTGTACGTAATCATTATCATTGACCTTTGCCCAGCAGTGGGACACTCAAATAGGCTAATGAAAAAAAAAAACATAAATTGCAAACACTCCTCAATAGATTTCAAAACAGAAGGTGCTTCTTAACCATTTTGTGCTTATCGTATGCTACGATGGCTTCGACAATTTCTAACAGTAATATCAATGATCAAATTGATCTTGCATAATTTATATTAAAAGAGTTAGGATTGAAAGTAATTTCCTGATAATTCCTTCTACATTCATAACGCCAGTATTTTATGTGGTCATGCAAAGTAACATACCTTAATTCAAGTCTGCAAGTACCTAGTACGACGTTCGTTACATCATCAACATGTAATGTAACCTTGTCGACTCCACAGCACCCTTGGTCTCACGTGAGGCCTATTGAGCAAATTGCGTGAGTCACATGCCACCTGGAGCGGTCACCGACCACCGCCAATTGACAAGTTCACCGCTCTGATGGCGGAGAATTGAGTCTGACGTAACGCATACCTTTGTACATTCAACAATCGAGTGATAAAGGTTGTTTCTAATTCTTGGAGATCTTGATTTTCAAAAAATTATAGGCATCGCTATGAGTTTTCCGGCCAGAATAAGTCAAGGAATACGCTTTACTAAAAACGACTACATAAGAACTTTATTCGATATGAAAGCAAGATCTACAACTTTTTGCATCTTGTGACGCACTTTGTAATCACAAGAATAAGGTACTTTTTCGTTTTTGTTTCGCACGTATAGTTATTTTTATTTAGTCAGTTCAGAAACACTCGCACTTCTATTTCTGCAATCTTTCTACTCGTTGATTTAATATGCAGATGACAGATAAGTTCTTGTAATACTGATTCGATCGAATGATGCGATATGACATGCAATGCAAGCCCTGACAGTCGTTTAAGCCGTTCAATCAATTCTTCAATTGATGATGAGAGTTCGCGGCTACTGCCAATGTCAAGTGATAACCAACTGTTGCAAGTTAAACAAGTGCGTTATTATAACTAATTTATGTGCTGATGTGTCTTCTACCAACATCGAGATAGTCAGGGTGGATTGGATTGGCATTGACGACAGTATAATTTTTACCTTCATCTTCAAAAATCATTGTTTACATTATACCCTTTCAAGCATAGCCGATTTCAAAGTGAACTCGTCATAAAATTAACAGAAAAATGACATTTGAAATCCAAAACTAATCCTATATGCTCGTGAAGGAAGTCGTAATGTTCGAATAGCCAGATAAGAAGCAATTACTGCTATAATATCCACGATAAAAAGTGCCGCACATTACACCATACACATATCTACTGAACGCTATAGCCCTCAAATTTCCAAGTACATCCAGTTGCTTTTCCAAAAAAACATTGGCACATCTTTAAGTGAGATGGGCACATAGATTATTGTGACTGAGTCCTAAAATGATCACCATATCTACTAAGTTCGTGAACCTTGTTACATTAAAATAAAACAATTTAAACGGATTATATCGCGTATATTAATTATTTGAGCCTCCCTTTGACAACGGTATCTGTAAAGGTACTGAAACGTCAGGGAGGCTCAAATAATTAATATACGCGATATAATCCGTTTAAATTGTTTTATTTAAATGTGTGACAGTCGCGGAAACCGAAGAAAATATCTTGTTACATTAGCTTCTCATAATGCTAAGTGAGATTCCCAGATAGGTTGATGCGGCAGGGGACTAAATTGGTCAACATCGACATACCTCTATCGGCAGACTCAAGGACCTTGTCACATTATCCCCCCACATCAGTTAGGAATGGTCAGAAAGTTTAATGTGAGAGGGATGTAAGTACAGTACAACATACATACCTTCCGTCTGGCGAGCTCATTGCTACAATTGGCATGCGGGTTCGCGGAACGAAGTCAACGCTGGTACTGATGGAAAGATAACGCAGGATTTTTAATGATACCCGCAGACTGTTCTGGGTTCGTTATAACGATCTCTCTAATATCAGTGTGTTAATTATTTTGAGCATAAGCCGATAGATGTGACGGCAGATATTACCTTCTCCATCTATTTACACCTATTTATTACAACTTTACATTGGGAAATGAAGTCTAGTAGCTTCCATTAAAAGACTTTCAACGACTATTAACCTTACCTTACCTAATCTACATAATATTCAGTTTTGGGATTGTTTAATTCTTTATTAACACCAAAATATTCTAAGCCAACGTCAAATCAAACTCTTATCTCTATTTACTGTTTTTGTGTGTTCATTTTTGCTTCAAAAGTGTCGCACCTTGAAATCACATTGGAATGCTCAGGTCTGTTCTCTTTGACCAGTTCTAGCTACATATTTAATCTCAAAGTAAATATATCTTCATTAAACCCCAAAAAAGGTCATAAAAGAACAAAAAGTCAATCGATCGGGCTACTAATCTCCATAAGTCCGCGCCAGTCCAAAACGACATAAGTATAATTTTGTCCGGACACACATGGGTCGTTTTGATCCCGTACGGGGCTGGGCAGTAGATATTACGGAGTACAAACCTGCGGGCGCGTATAGCAGTTATTAAAACATCGAGGTTCGACATCACGTTAATTACTTAAGCTGAGACACAGTCAGCTTGAACGAACAGTAGGTAATAGCTACTAGGTGTGATCAGCAATAACGTATTTTGTAATTAAAGTAAGGGCCTTATCACACTTGCGATTTGCGAGCGTATTTTGTATGAAGGCGATCGCGCAGCGTGTTCGCCGCGTCGCTTATTTGTATAGAAAATACGCTCGCAAATCGCAAGTGTGATAAGGCCCTAATACTCAATTCGATTAAAATTGGGAGTATCTATGTGTGCCATGTTCCATTTATATTTGCTCAACGGTTTATCGAGTAAGTATCAAACATCGAAATATTTTCACATTTATAATATTAGTAGGAGGGTCTTGCTGTATATTATGTAATATGTATAGCCTATATGTATAAGTTTATGTAAATGGAGTCAGGAACTAATTACGTGATTTTTATTATTTTTGCTTAACTCATTGTTAATTATAAGAATGCTTACAATGTACTAGGTGAAAACATAACATGATAACATCAGCTAGGTATAATGATTCTGTGACACCACTAATTTAATTTTAGGCAGAGTTTCCTTACAATTTTAATTGCCATTGTGGAAATACTTAGTGATACGTAATTGTAAATTAAATAGACTATTTTTATTGGATGGAACTACGATGCCACCTTAAGGCTACATGCCTTAAGGTGGCAGAGATGAAAAATTCAATTGCTCTTGCATCGTTTCAGTGGTCCAATAGGTAGGACGCCCGTGTTGGTCAGGAAAACCGTTGGAAACGCAGACCGACTCCGCCTGAACCATTTAAGTTTTCAGTTTTCGCTTCATTGTAAACACTTGATTAAGTGGATTGTTCAAAGAGTGTCTACAAAAATCGGTACCACAAGTCCTGACTTTTAATAATATTTTGTCACGTTACTAGATTTTTTCTTAGTATAATCTAAAAAAGTTAGGTCAGCAAAGGAATGGAATGGTCGGGTTGGCAGACTATTTTCAATGCAGATTTCTGCAGGCTTTCTTTTGGCGGGCCAAGTATTATTGGTGAGATAAATGATGTACCCTAATATCATAATCCCAAATCGCGTTGGGAATAATCTGAGTAAGCTAGGAGTTGATATCTTACTGTTTCAACCCGTCTGCTGCGACGGAACCGGCCTGTTTGCGCGCCGGCAGGCCGGTATAAATTTAACCCGTGTTTGACTTAACAGTTTCGCTGCTACCGGCGCACAGCGGATTTAGGTTCCGTTAATCGTTTATTAAATGTTTTATGGTGCTTTAATTTAATTACACGGCCCAATGGATGTATTTAGGTCCCCGTAGAACATGATTTCATTTGGACTTTTTTTGGTTTCGAATTTCGCCCTAACCCGTATAGAAATAACAATAATATCCATTTACGGCGCACCTGGATAAGGGATGAGGTTACGGGGGCTGACAATATGATTGTAGTCCACGTTGAGTAGATTTTAATAAAATTGCGGACAATGGATCCCCAGCCCAAGTCGGAGAATATATTTAATTGAAATGTTTAGTTAATTATGCGGGTTGAAATTAAGCACTCCCCTTTTTACGTTTGAATTTAGTATATTTAATATTTAGTTAAAGTTAGTTAGTTATTTCAATGTTAGGCCGTATTCAACAAAAACAACAAATTTAATTTCTCAGTGGAAAATTCCTCATAAGTAGTCCGTAATGTAAGTTTGTAAATGTTAGCGTGTCTGTTTATGAGGTCATGGGACCGTCAGATAACCTAAAATATACATTTTGTGGCCTCAGTTTATTTTTTATTTTGAGGTGCAGAACCTTAATGATTGGCTTATACATAAATAAATATCAGACAACCTCACACAGATCGATCTATTCCCAGTACGCTTGTGTTAAGAGCACTTGACGACGAAATACGTACTTATATAGATAAATATCTGTTTAAATTGAAGGCTTATAACCTCCATGACACAAGAACAAACATTTTGAGTTCATCACACAAATATTTGCCCTTGCTGGGATTCGAACCCAAGACCAGCGGCTCACTAGAAAGCTGAGGCAGCGGTCTCAAACTCCTACATACGGACAAACATGGCATGTGCTTTATAGTTAATGAATATATACTTAGGTCTAAAGATCTTAAAAAATCCACAAGCGTTATAAAAACATTGCTAAGATTTTCTTGTACTTACCTATTTACCTACTCTTTTTTGTTTATTTTTTGCACATTCCTCTACCCAAAGGTTTTCTGGAAGAGATCGCTCATTAGCGATAAAACCGCATTTTTTTAAGTTAAGATTTCGACTGTTTATTTTCTTATTAGTGTGCCGTGAAGAATTTTTGTATTATTTTGTATACTCGTATAACACAATGGAGATTATCTATAATAAGTAAGTACTTGCACTAATAATGAACCTTAACGGTTGAAAGCAATAACTTTAACAATATATTAAATGCAAACAAGCGTTTCGATCGGAGTGCAAGTTATTAGTTCACCTGGGGTTGTTTGCCTCAAACAATAGTTATTAACCCTCTCATCAACCCTCACGGTGGAGAGGTATATTTGTCTTTACAGAAATTAAGCCACCAAATGTAGACTCCAAAACATTTTTTGGAAATGTGAATAAAAAATTAGAGGTTTTAATTCTTATGTGAAGTTCAATTAAAATGTATCTAAAATTGAAAAGTTCAGGTGTTTTTAATGGTTTCAACTCGGTCAGTGGCGCGGCGTCCATGGAAATCAGATCCCACCGGCTTATTATGTTTAAAAAAAATAGCACCCTACTTTACTGCTCTAGTAGATATAGTACCAAAACCGGCTTTAGTAACGATATGTTTGATGCTAAACATTTCCTTTAAAATTATCGGTCAAGACTCACATGCTTTTAACGCCGTCGCTGTAAAAACGTTATCAGATCTCACGAAAAGCCAAGCCCCTAAGCCCTGACTTTACTAACCCTACACCTTGGATTCAAAAGTATGGCCTATCTGTTTCATAGATAGAAATTAAGTTTTAATAACATTGAAGACTGATCTATGTAAACGGTTCGAGAAAAGGTAAGTAGTGCCCCTCTTCTTAATTGTTCGTCTTGGCACTACCGTGCCCCCGTGTACATAGAAATCAATAGTGGTGATATCCCGGACAGATGTCTTTTGGAACATTGTAGTTAGCCCTATTTACTATAACTTATAGGTACTGTGAAGGTTGTGCTTCACGGATGGTGCTTGGCCGTCAACTTAAGAATAAAGTAGTTTTAGATTTAGAATAAGACGTATGACATGAGTCATAAAAATAAAATGTATAGTTAGTTATCGTCTGGCCTCTGGGCAATAAACAGTTTTAACGAAGTACCTCTGCTCTTATTATTCATCATCTGAAGCTAACCCCCAGCAGGCGTCACACTTGGTGGAGTCTGCGAAATTTTTAACTAGAGTCACGCGAGTATTGAAAGTTTCCCCGCTCCCAATTAATTTTGTCCACAGATTCTTGGGCATATGTTACAATTACGTACTGGAAGCATACGGTTTGCATAGAAGCCGTACAGGAGCGGAACGCACTGTCTATATGCGTACGAAGCGCAACGAAGAATAAGTGCACATTTCTGTGTGGTATTGTATGTCGTGACGGCACTGCCGCAACGGAGCGAGTTCGACAGACGGGTGAAGTGGTCGAATTATTGAATCACCCATTATCATTTTTCATACTATGCAATTATAATTTGTTTGTGCATCGTTTCGGACTCCACATTAAAATGGAGACGAGTACTTTTAATGGCTTATCAGACGTGGATGATTTTATTTTCCAATTCAAAATATTGGCGCAAATCAAAAAATATGAACCTGAACAGTCGCAAGCAGCGATCGCAGCGTATTTATCAGGACCAGCGTTACAATTTTATAAGGCGAATCACGCAACTTTCACATCATTCGAAGATGTTTTGACGAAATTAAAAAACGAATTCCCGTCGAGCCAAAATTATGTACAAAGTTTTTATTATCGTCGGCAGGAGACTCATGAATCACCAATAATATTCTATTATGCTCTGGAAGCATTGGCATCTAAGGCCGGGAACATTGTAGAAACAGACTTTATAAGTCATTTCATTAAAAATTTACATGACAACGTCAAATTATTCTTTACAACTTCAGCGATCAACACGAAGGCAGAGCTCAAAGCGGCTATCCAGCGGTACAATGAGTATCATTCGCAAGAGCAAAAACCCTCAATTGTGATCCCTATAAAAGAAAATCAGTATACAATGATTCAAAGCCAACAAGGTGGAAATCCACCATCACCTATGTACATTTCTTCCCCAAACGTGTCTACGGCACCCCAATCTGCATTTTCAACACCGATACCAGTACATACACCGGTACCAGTATGTGCAACGATGACCAACGACCAGGCAGTGAACACACCAGTGAACCGAAATTATCCAGCCTATAATTTCAGACAAAGAACACAGCAAAACTATCGTGGCAGCTACCAAGGAAATGCACATTCAAGATCAACGTACCGGAATGAAGAGAATCACCCAAACGCAGATGGACGACGCGGGACCGGAGCGGCGCGGCGTTAAACACACTACGCTCCGATACTATTACAGGCAATAATACACCAATACATAATAGGTCATATATAAATGTAGAAATATCTAATGACAATTATCTAGCTCTGATAGATAGTGGAGCAAGCGTATCTTGCATTAGTTTATCTATTGTCAAAAGTTTGAATATTAAATTTAATGACGATGATAGGATGTCGTTGAAGATAATCGGTGGCAAATTTGTTTGTACTGAGGGTTCAGTACAATTAAATATAATTGTAGATAATGTAGTATATAGTCACAAATTTAATATAATTGACATCAATTCTGACCAAATCATCATCGGTTATGACTTTTTGGTACAGAATGGTGCCAACATTGATTTTCAGGAGAATGTAATATGTTTACGTGGAAGATTTACCACGACACTGGTAAATAATATAAGGAAGGAACCAAGAAAACCAATGCCACTAGAAGAATCAAATAAAAAAGGCATCCGATGTGAAACGATATATTTTGCAGAAGAGAATAAGGATAGTATACAAATTGGCGAGGAATTAAACAATTCTCAGAAGCAGCATCTAATGACACTATTGAATAAGTATGAAGATAGATTTGCATACAGTCCGTCAAATCTAGGAGCATACAATGCATATAAAATAGACATCGAAACGACTGATGAGGTACCAGTACATAAACCGCCATATCGAATGTCGGAGAAACAGAAGCAAATTATTGAAGAACAAGTTCAGGAAATGCTCAAGAATGACGTTATAGAACGATCTCAAAGCCCATACGCATCACCAGTCGTGATTGTAGAGAAAGCAGATGGGAAACCGAGATTTTGTATAGATTTTAGAAGCTTAAACAAGAAAATTAAACCAGATGCATATCCTATACCGCGCATTGAAGAATTATTAACGTGTCTAGAAGGAGCACGTTTCTTTGCCGAACTGGATCTAAATTCAGGATATTGGCAATTATGCCTCGGAAAAGGCAAAGAAAAAACAGCTTTTATTTGTCAATCAGGTTTATATGCATTCAAGAAATTACCTATGGGATTGATAACAAGTATGGCCCATTTTCAGAGAGCAATGGATACAGTTTTAGCGGAAATGAAATACAAAAATGTTTTGGTATATGTTGATAACATCATAGTATATGCTAAGACTTATAAAGAATTTTTAACGGCACTGGAAAATCTATTACGAAAATTTCAGAAGGCAAATTTAACCTTGAAACCAACGAAGTGTAAGATCGGGTTTACAAGTTTAACAGTATTAGGACATACTGTATCAAAGGATGGCATTGGACCCGACATGGAGAAGGTAAAAGCAATGCGAAATGCAAAGCCGCCATCTAACTTAAAGGAACTAAGATCAGTACTAGGTCTATTTTCGTATTACAGAAAATTTATTAACGGTTTCGCTCAGATAACATTGCCTCTGACAGAATTGACGAAGAAAGGCCGTAAATTTGAATGGTCAACAGAAGCGCAAAAGGCCTTCAATATAATGAAAAACAAGATTTGTGAAGCTCCAATACTCAGATATTTCACGACAGATGAAGATGTGACAACAAGACTGTATGTAGATGCATCAGATCAATCTTTGGGAGCATGTATTATGCAAGGCAAATCAGATCTACGGCCAGTAGCTTTTGCTTCGAGGAAATTAAGCGACGCGGAAAAACGTTATACAATTACGGAAAAAGAATGTTTAGGTCTAATATGGGCACTATCATATTTTAAACAATATTTATGGGGCATGGAATTTGAAGTATTTACGGATCATAAGAGCCTCGTATGGTTACGATCACGTAGAGATATGAATGGACGTTTGGCGAGATGGGCCTTAGCCATACAACCGTGGAATTTTAAAATAATCCATTGTAAGGGAAAGGACAATATTCATGCAGATTTCCTAAGCAGAAATCCCCTCTACAATGATGAAAAACCAGAAGAAAATATCGCACCGAATCAGGACGATTTATGTTTGTATAGCTTTGAAAAAATAGATTTATTACAGAAACAACAGGCTGACGAGGAATATAAAAATATATTTGAAAAATTATCAAATATGAACCAATATAAAGGTTATCACACGAAACGGAATATTTTATGCAAGAAAGTATGGGTTGATAACCAGCTGAAAAGTGTCACAGTTTTACCACAATGTTTATTTACAGAATGTATGGCAGAATTACATGATAACACATGGAGTGGAGGACATTTTGGTTTATTTAAAACCCTAAGAAAATTCAAGAATCGCTATTATATTCCGAATGCAGAAAAGAAAGTAGAAAATTATATAAAGTCTTGTACAAAGTGCCAGGAAAAGAATATTCCACACCAGAGGGCGCCACTGCAAAATGTGAAGATTCAAAACTTTGGTCATCGTATAGCAATGGATGTGCTTGGCCCATTCTGCAAATCAAAGGACGGACATAGATATGTCATTGGGGCTATAGAATACATGAGCAAATTTGCCATTTGTAAAGCGGTACCTAGAGTTACAGCAGAGGTTATCGCACAGTTTCTTGTTGAGAACATATTCTGCACCTTCGGGAGCATCGAATCAATCATCACAGATCGAGGTACAGTCTTCACCTCAAAACTGGTGCAAAATACAGTAGAAGAATTTGGAGGTCGACTTCTTCATACGACGGCATACCATCCACAGGCGAATGGCTTAATAGAAAGATTCTTCAAGACATTGACAACAGCTATGTCAAAATGTATACAAGAAGATCAGAAGGATTGGTCGTCAGCATTGCCAAGAATTGTCTTCTCATACAATACCTCAATTCAAGCATCTACAGGCGTTGCACCATATCATATAGTTTTTGGACGGGAACCGCATTTTAATCAAGATTTGAAGCTAAGACTACATGAGGAAGAACACACTACGTTAAAGGAGAAAGTGGATTACATACAAGAATTATCAGAGAAAGCAATGAAGAATATAGAGAAAGCACAGCGCTCTCAAAAACTACAATATGACAAGAAGACAAAATCAGTTCAATATGAGCCTGATGATTTGGTCATGATTATAAAACCAAGACGGTTGACTGGAAGAAGTTTAAAACTTTGTAGATTATTTATAGGACCCTATAAAATAATCCACCGATTATCTCCATGGAATTATGTGGTGCAAAGACTCACTCCTAATGGTCGTGCCAAAAATGTAATAATTCATGTTAATAGATTGAAGAAATTCTTCAATCGTTATTAAAAATAAATTTAAACAGTTCTATATTTCTAGGGTGTAAATAATAAAACTATTATTTTTCAGCAATTTTTAATTCAGGCTGACTGTACAAGGAAATTAATGTTTACACATGTTATAATAATCTTTTATTTTCATGTATCACACTGCGGAGGCCATACATAGCTGTCCCAGCTCCCTGGGATTTCAGCTTCTGGTGTGACTGAATGCGGCTCGCATTCTTCATCCAGGCGGCGGCAGGATCGTGGGGTCTTGGCCTGTCGGGCCAAGGACTCTGCACCCTGCATCAGGCCAATGCAGACTGAAGATTTTATTTTATTTTCATGTCTGTAATATAATAAATTTTATTAATTTTAATTAAATGTTAGGTAGGATTTCTTTAATAAAAATAACTTTAGTTTCGCGTTTTAATAATAATTGACTTTTCGACAGTGACATAGCATTTTGACATGTCATTATGACGTGTACCGCTATCGTCGATGGTCGTAAAATCAATTATGAGGTCGTAATTTCTTTTTGTTTAGGAATGGTACAGATAGCTGGACTAAAGATAATACTTTAGTCCAGGTATTTATTTAGAATAAGTGGTAATTAAGGTACAGATTTCTGGGGCATATTTAATATATATGCGCCAGGATTCTAATATAAAGCTAGTAGTAGACGATTGTCACTGTTTGTTTGGATGACTGAGACAAGTGTCATAGACAATGTGTCAGCCATCTAATATAAGGGCAGTGACATATCGTGGTACAATTGTTTGGAGCATGCGACGTGTGTCATACTCCAGGCAATTAAGGTGGGAACATTCGAGGCGATTTAATCGGGTAATTTATTTAAGCCGGTTTTACACCAGGCGATTAAATTGTGGAAGCCTATCTTTTTAATATCGTATCGAATGGTCTATGCTTTAGAATAAGTCGAATGACACTTGGGGTAGTCAGATTGGTGCCTTGCCTTTTTAGCAGGGTTTTTGTCAAGGCGAAGCCAGTGTCAGACAACATGTCAGATTACGTAACATGCCATAGGCTAGTGTCTGCTCATGTCCTGACCCTGGTTATCTCTTAGCAAGAGACCATCTGGGTATGAATGTATGGGTATCCCTGCATAGGTAGGGACTTATTATGTGTTAGGCAGGAGTAGTCTGTCTAGTGTGTCTGTATTAAGATGAATTTCCCTCGTCCACCCCGAGACGGCGGGAAATGTGAAGGTTGTGCTTCACGGATGGTGCTTGGCCGTCAACTTAAGAATAAAGTAGTTTTAGATTTAGAATAAGACGTATGACATGAGTCATAAAAATAAAATGTATAGTTAGTTATCGTCTGGCCTCTGGGCAATAAACAGTTTTAACGAAGTACCTCTGCTCTTATTATTCATCATCTGAAGCTAACCCCCAGCAGGCGTCACACTACCTATATTTATCCTGTAACAGTCGTAAACTAGCATTAAAACCGAAGGAGCCTCTAATCAGTATTCAGCGGCTAGGTATACTCCGCGCAAATTATTCGTACATGGCCGATTGGAAATTCATCGCGCTATTCGCGGCACATGCGCGCAATAATGTGGCGTTTATGGCGGCGATTGTACGTGGGGAGGCCCTCGGCTGCCGATACGGGGAAGGTGCTGAATTTGTTATGTGAATGTAATTTGGCCGGGATTATGAATGAGAGATTTGTATTTGTAAAATAAGTTTCATCTGTAACTAAAACTGTAAATGCGCTCGAATTACCCTCAATTATGATTATTTAAACTATCTTCACTCGCATTAAGAGGCCTTTTTCCTTTAATTTTTTTTTTCATATTATGTCAAATATATTGATAATTTCAGCCAATTTTGTGAATAATAATACTTTTCCCCGAGTTATAGGTAGTCACATAGCTATTTCATGCATTCATTGCGTGCAGTCGAAAATTAGTTGAAAAAACTAATTTTCCGCGTCAATATTGTCAATTTCGAGTAGTTTTTGAAACAAAAATTATCAATGAAAATTTCAAACTGTAGGTTTCAAATATAAATACCAATAAATTCCGATAGCCCTGTTCTAGGTAGTAAACATCAATAATATGTTAAGAAACATGTTTGATCATAGAGAAAAATTTCTAAAACACTCAGCATTTTAAAGGGAATAAGGCCTCTTAAGACATTATTATATTATAAACCACTCATCCCACGGGAACACTAATTTTTTTCGGATTAAAGTAGCCTATGTGTTCATCCAGGGTGTCAGCTACCTTCATATCATAATTGATCCAGCAGTGCCACAAACACACTCAAAAACTGTCGCGTTTTTTTTACATGGGTAAAAATGTGTTAAGTTTATCAAGGGCATGAACTATCTCTGTTCTTTTCATACATATCCGTCCAGTCGTTTCGGTGTTAAGAAATAACAGTTAAACATACACACACAAACTTTTACTTTTATAATAGTAGTGGGATTTTAAACCTTAATTTGAATTGTTCACCTGCATGTGCCTACGTACGAGGTGAACTACGAATATTCACTGGAGTAAGGCATGCGGCGGCTCAGTCAATCTTAGACAATGGCTACAATACTACACTGTTTGCGATGTAAGCCCACCTATTTAATACACTACCTATGTGTGTACACCTTTCATGTCTAGAGGGCGCACGCCTGTAGCCACAGGTATATGTAGTTCAATTCAAACACCAAGGCCTGATTCCACTTGAGACTACACAAAGAGAACCTTAATGTTTATCTTTTGCTGACCAATTGCTTTCTGACCTCAGCGTTGCTATTCGACGAGGAAATGCTGCTAACGTCTTCGGGACCATATATGTCAACGGGGTCCGAATTTTTAAGTCTTTTTTTATAATAATTTTAATCCGCTTGAGCATATATATTTTAGTTACTTAAGTTCTTAGTTTATAGTTAACTAATATTTAATTTCTGTAGCATTGTTATTGTTATTTTTAATTAAATAAGTTTCGATGCATACCGGCTAAATAAAACGAAACACTGAATAATTCTACATTCTCTGCAAAGTTCACTTTATGTTATATTATTATTACTGTAAACATTAATTAGTGTTATATTATAATTGTAATAGTACTAATTGTATAATTTACTAAAAAATTACTTAGTGTCGAGTTTCTTTCGGCTTTCTTCTCAACAGCGGCCTCCTCTTGTGGAATGCCGGTAGATTCAGATTCAGACATGCGAAAATGCCCTTGTCGCTTACTTACAGAGTAAAGTTTTGGTTTTGATTTTAATTTGATGGCACATCGCTACACTATACCAGGCCCCTATTTCACCAAGTTGACAATTGTCAGCGACATATATGTCGGCTGACAATTCGACATATGTCGCTGACAATTGTCAAGCGACAGGTGATAAATGACAATTTTGAAAATTATTTTGTATAGAAGTGCTTATAAACATGACAAGCATTTTGTTACAATTGTCCTTATGACAATTGTGTTGTGAAACATGAATAATTTTTCCAACTCGACATATTTGTAAATATGTCGGTAATTTTTGACATGGGATCGAGGCTGTGTCAGGCTAGCGTTACAATTGTAGTGTTTTCGTTGTTAATTTTACGAAACGGCTCTCTGCGGAAGCAGTTGTAGTAGTGATAATGATAGCGGTTTAGATGAGTTTTTATACAGAAGAACATAATTATAGAGAACGGATAAATTTTCCTTTGCAATTACTAATTTTGCGTTTAAAGAAAAAAATTGGATAATAAAATCGGGGTAGTGATTTTCCGAAATTTTTTACTTCGTAATGTTTTTAGTGATATTTATTGTTATATTTTAAAATCTAAACGATTACATGATTATGGATGGAATGAATTTAAAATTATTCTTTAGTGTGAAAACAGTGGTAAATAATTGAGTAGTTGTTAGTTAATACATTTAAAGTCGAAATTAAAAAACTTTTTGTCTAATTACCATTTGTGGTAGTTATGAAGAATTTGTGAAATGATGCAGTTGTGAAATGTATTATATTTTTTGAATGACCATTTGTTAAATGATTATTTATTTTGTCAAATGTTTTTTGTGAAATGATAGTAAGCCGCCGCCACCATATCATATTCATAAGTTGTCGACGGGACGTTAATAATACCCATCGATTCGCCTAGACAAAATGATGCAATGGTTTTTTGTGAGCCCAACCTAGAGTTAAGATGGCCGGGCTCCGTTCACGATGCAAGAATGTTGCGTTATTCCACTTTGGCTCAGCAGTGGGACAATAGTTGGAGACCATTCCCTGATGCAGTTATTTTAGGAGATATTCATGCTGTACAAATACCAATAACGGCAGTAGCTATGCGTTTTTTGCGAGCTTTTAAAAGTACAAGAAAATTTGTTGAAAATGCTCATGGAATATTAAAAGAAAAATTCCCCTGTCTTAATCATCTCCGTTGAAACCGTTGACAGTATGCAAAACGTGTTACCTTACACAAATTAGAAAAAAACCGGCCAAGATCATGTCAAAAATAAATCATCCCCACTTTAAGTGTACGGGAGCCTCCTCCTACTCCAATTTTTTTTTACCATTTTGTCGGCGTGATACATGCACATATACACACATCATGCTAAATTTCAGCTTTCTAGTAGTTCTAGTACTAAAAATCACGGAGCTAAGCCACGGACGGACAGACGGACATGACGAAACTATAAGGGTTCCTAGTTGGCTACGGAACCCTAAAAATGTTGTAACGATTAGTAAGCGAGCAATAGTAATACTACACGAATAGCAAATAACATGCCTTCCGTATATGACGTACCTACTTATCATACAAATGAGAGTAAATTTTACTGGGCTGTTTTTTACTTTTGATTTCATCGAAGATAAAAATTCACCATACAGCCAATTGCCCCATAGTCGCGTATATACACACTTCTCTGCGTTTCGTTTTTGTATTAAAACCTGTTACTGTTAATTGTACTTTAATGATGACAAAAACTTGGGATAAACGACAAACAATTTGAATAGTAATTTTAATATTCGGTTTAATTATATATTAGAGATATATGTCTCACGAAAGTATTAAATTTAATAATACTGTAGAATTTAATGAGTGAATTGAGAGAGTGAAACCAAACGCAAGTAACATAAAAGAACCGTACAAATTGTGTCCATCCGATCCGGATACAATAAAACATGTTTTGAATTACTTTTAATTGAATTGAATGCATTTTAACAATAATTAATTACGCCCAACACTGCTGCATAGTACATATATATTTGACATAGATCTCGTTTGAACTTAACTCTGGGAAGACTTCATGATCGTCTTTAACCCAGAAATAAACTATTAAGGGAGTAAAAAAAGGTGCCAAATTTGTACATAGAATAAAATATTATATTAATTTCTATAATTTCTCAATTATGAAATTTACGTTTTGTATGGACATAATTATGATATGGATCAGTTTTTATTTCGGAAATCTTCCCTTCTTGAAAAGAGAGTTGGCAGTTTGTTATGGGGATGGGGAATCAAATATCTAGGGCCTTAGCACACGGCGTATTTGAAACACATCGACGACGATGCGCGTTTTGCATTCCATGGAGCAGTTTGGTTGTGACGTTTGTGACAACCGCAATCAAACTGCTTAGTAGATTGTAAAACCATGTAAAACGCGCGTCGTCGACGCGTTTCAAGTAGTACGTACGTACGTGTGCTTTGGGCCGGATTTACTTATGCAAAAACAATAATCATAGCAACTTGACAATTCCTACCTTAGATATTTTTGTCGTGACAAGTCTGTTTCGACATTTGTCACACCTATCAGCGTGGTGAAACAGACAGCTTGACAATTGTCAAATTTTCTTGACAATTGTCGCACCTGTCAGCGTGGTGAAATAGGGCCCTGAATTAATAAGCACACGCAAGGTACAACACACGGCGCCATAGTTACGAGCGTGGATATTAAACCACATGTCAATTGTACCTGCGCACTTTATGGACCAAATATGCTGCTGTTATTGCTGTTGTCTGTGGAATTGGATTTGGTGAAAAAATATAGCGTTAACACGTGGTATAGGATGTTTTGTCGTACAAAGGGCTATTGGGTTTGTTAGTTAGTTAGTTAGTTAGTTGCGCTGGGCATTTTCCGCAAGTCGACATCCAATGTGCCTATTTTGCGTGATTGGGTTTGTTAATAGGTATTCTGTAAATAAAAGCAAGGTGATGATATCGCTATATTCAACAATCTACCCGGCTTTCAAGCTCGGTTTGTACATCACTGGCCCAACTACATTTTCTTCTTAGAAATACCACATTTTTATTTTTATATTAAACATTGACGTACTAACGTTTTAGCTGTAAAATTCTAAGCTCTAAAAGAAGGTCATTACCATGACAAATCTTTGATTCAATAATGCTACTATACTATAATGTACAGCATAGTATTAAATTTATCTACATAATGTGCTGCGTAACTGTAAACTGTCACTAAAAATGCAAGTTTCGTTAGATCTCGTTCTTACCTAATAGATATGGGAAAACTGGATAATGTAGTAAAGCAAAGGTGTGCTTATCTCCCAACAAAAGCCCAACTTTCGCTACCCAACATCTCCTGATACATAAGTTTCCCATATGAATACTTCCCATTTAACACAAATAGTTATTAATGCGTATCATTTGCTATCATTTCTCACCGGAATGCTCAGTGACAAATGTGTAAAGTTACCTCCCGCTCCCGAACGTCTACATTACGACGAGCCGGGGGACGCGAATACCTTGGCAAAAGTTAATATCTGTACATCTTCACATGTGGGGCCACGGAAACCGCGGGTTAGTATCCGGCCAGGCAGCTCTCTCCCATCACGCGCCTTAAAATGAAATAATCATTTTAAGACACATGAAGGTTATCTGCAGCCACAGACAACCCCTACTAGACGGAGCATGTAAGGCTAAGGCGACCCGCGCGCACCAACGGGGCGGCCACCGTTTATTTATTTATTTAAACTTTATTGCACAATACAAAAAAATACAAAGGGCGGACCTAATGCCTTTAGGCATTCTCTACCAGTCAACTATCACACTAAGTCATTAACTAACCCTGAAAAAAATTATATATGAAAAATTACCCGGTTATTTCTAGAAGTATATCAACTTTATATCATATTGAATTAATAAATGCCTTTTTAATATTTATAGGTCCTCTAATCCAGTGTACTTATAAGACTTGTGAATGTTAAGTTTCCATAAGTTACGATTGGGTAATCAGCTATTTAACACTTGTAAAATATTGTTAAAGTAAACATAACTGTTCCGCCGTTTTCATGGCCACGACCTAAAGGTCGGCCTCTACTAGCATAGTTGGCAACTTCTGTTTAATTGTTACGCTTCAACCTTCGCGACTCAGGCCTACAAACATATCTACCACGATCGGAACTCCTTAAACCCTTGACAGAAGGCCTAAAATAGCTTGAATCTGGAATCCCGCCCTGCTGCCACGAGTAGGTGACAGTTGGGTTCTTACCGCTGGACCGAGGAGTTTCTGGGAGATTAATTTTCTGGTGAGATTCTGTGTTTGAAGTACTGGCATCTGTGGGAGGCTAAGGTTATGTACACGGTTCGTAAAAGGCCAGCAAAATTCATTTTGGTCGTATTTTACGATCCCTGGTTCTGTACCTGCCTGTATTGATTGTCTATGACTGTACAGTCATGTAAGTACCTACAAAATAAAATCTGAGGATTGTTGAACAAGGTCGTTATTAGCTAAGTGTGGGGCTAGAATGGTAATAGTTAGTAGCTGAAAAGCTTTTAACTTCTTTATTACCTGAGGAGCCGGTAATTTCTGATTGTCAAAACTTTCCATGGCAAGGAATTAAACACAATTTGTTTACACTGGCTCATTAATTCTTCTTTGGTGTGACACAGTGCTCCTAGGCGTTAAGTCGGCATTGTGGACCGTGGCCTATTTCACCATCAAAAAGTAATTCCTCGCAAATTACCAGGGTGCCTTAACTGCTTTCTTTATCAGATCTCTCTACCTCATTAATTATCAGCCTTGAATAAACACTGAAGAGCTAAGGAAGATTACGTAACTTCTAACTATTTCCAGTACATATTATTGTACCTAAAGTATATCTGTAGTACAGCACTAAACAGAGCGCAGCTCCCGCCGCCGCAAGCTTCGGAAGCCAGCCCGCCTCATTAAAGAGCGACGGATCTCGAAACTTGCTCGCGACCGCGACAGGTGTAGAGATGTGCCACTATGTTGAACAGGCTCGACAATAGACATTCCTTTAAATTGAATTCAAAAAAAATTACATGTACAACGACGTCACAATACAATACAATACCAAAAAAAAGTTTACAAAATCAATACAGAACAATAATTTTTGTAACGGTAGACAACAGGCGTCACCATCATATCAGCCAGCCAAAAATGTCCACTGTGCTAGATAAAGGCCCAAAATTCTCCACAGCGACCAGCCGTGTGCCGCCCCCTTGCGGGCCTATGATGGTTCATTTTATCACGCAATAAATAAGTGACACAAAGCATACGTCACGTTTTGACAAAATGCGAATGACTTGCCACTTATTTTCACGTGATAAACGCAACCTAATATTAGGCCGCCTGGTATTTTTTGTCCCTATCGACGTTCCAATTATTACGGCCACCTAATATCCTGATCATGATTAGATTAGTGCCTAGCTACAGGACATGGTCCCGCGCCATGTACGTCAGTAAAGTAACCCTATTTGGGCTCTATAATTTTCCAGTAAATCGTGACAACGGTATGTTTTCGTGTGTACAAAGTGTACATCACTAGACAGGTATCGCATGAGCCTAATTACCTCAGCCTGTTAGTGTAGACTCCCCGCGGAAGGATGCGCGGGAACTTCCCCATTGAACGCGTGCTCATGAAGAGATAACACATTCATATCGAGGACGAGTTGGCTGCGGGCTGCGGGAGGGGAATTAATATTTTGGATCGTTTTACTTATTGTAAGTAATAGCAGATATCACCAAGCTAGGTTAAAAATACAGATAAATTATGAACTGATAAAAATGCCGATAACAAAAACTAACTGTTTGAACTTTATAATTTTTTTTTAACAGAAACCTTAAGATTCCTTTGATAACGAAATGGCTTTTTGCTAGGCTAGTCTGCGAGACTTCATGTTATATCCAGCATTTTGGTCCCTTAACCTACAAAGGCCAGATTGATTCAATATTGCTTTCATGGCATAGGAGATCGCTCCTTGACAGGTACAGTTTCAATTTAATTTCAGAACTTACAACAATACGCCGCCCAGGGCTCAGTAGCACTATACTCAACGTTAGTTAAATATGAAATTGAGAAACAATGTCGCCGGCAACAAAAGCGAACTATCGCGACTTGCTGACTTGGCGGCGCACAATAAACACGTCTCCGGGATCGTTAATCAACGACACTCACCTTCAGGGCCGTTGGAACAGTTATAGGCTTAAACGGCGGTTAAGGGTAAGTATTGGTTAACCAAGTTAAGTATGGCTCAGTTTGTAGACACCTGCCTACTGAGCCGGCGGTCCCGGGTTCGAATCCCGGCCAGGGCAAATATTTGTGTGATGAACTCGAATATTTGCGCTTGGGTCATGGCTGTTCTATGTATTTAAGTATATATTTATCTATATAAGTACGTATATCGTCGTCTAGTATCCATAACACAAGCCTTCTTGAGCTTACTTTGGGACTAGATCGATTTGTGTGAGGTTGTCCGATATTTATTATTATTATTATTATTAAGTATAATATCGTCTCTTCGCACTCACATTTACACTTTTATCAGAAAGCGAAAGTTTACCATTTAGCTATAGTTATATAAACGGGATCATCAAGACGACAACCACATACACAGATTTATTTATTTATTAATTGAAAAACAAGTTACATGAAATCGGATATAAATCGGAAGTCAAATTAACGTTATGAACATTTGTTTCAAAGTCCTATCTTATGTTTCTTAATAATCTTAATGAACCCTATATTACAGTGCAACAATGACCTCAAGGGAGATGCTATCATTGAATCCAAGTCCTTTACTAGCACGGTACGGACACACTGCAAACACAGACTTCATCTCAAACGCTCCCTCGAGACTTACCTTCCCTCCGTTACACAGCGAGGGCACTGCTTTCGGAAACAAAGGCCATACCTTGACATGAGCCAGGCTTGAGGGGGCCTGATTATTAATTGAAGTTAATATCATAATAAGTATGTATCCTTTGTAATATATTTAAAAACAAAATTAAACACATCTACAAATGGAGACACCGTTCTTTACTGTTAATTTGTAAACGGATATAAATCTGCGATGTGGTTAAGCCTATGGATATAGGGTATATACAGTTAACTGTGTCTTCGCCTGTAGAGCAAAAAAAGTCCAAAGTAGAAATTAATAAATTAATTACAATTTACTGCACTTTAAACAAGGATTGATCCTGCGTTTCTAGTTTTCGCAACAGCGTCCAGAGAGAGATATTTCACTGAAACCAGTTAACTAACCGATATCAATCCGAAACACTCCCTTGATACTACCCTTCAACCTTTTGTTGCATCGTGACAACGCCACCGGCGGAAAAATGGCCTCGGCTTAACACGTGCCTAGACTTTCATGACATCATCTGTCAAAAACCCAATTATAACCTCAAACATTTTCTCAAGACTTTCCATCAACAACACTCACAGTACCACCGGCCCTGGAAACAATGGCCTCACCTTGACACGCGCCAGAGGGTGGTTGATAATTAATTATGTCGTGGCAGGTGCAGGGTGACGCTGACGCGGCTTTTTTGCGACTCCAACATGGCCGACCTATTTACGCTTCGATATGTGGGGGTGGTAGGCTCCGGTGGGGGTGGTGAGGCTTCGGTTGGTCTGGTGATGTGGCACTTTGGTTTTGATTGCAATTTTTTTTATATTTTCATCTTTACATTCACAGGGCATCACTACTATCTCCTCCATATTACAAAAAAAGGCAGGTGAGTTTGAGAAAATTTGAGAAAAATTTAAAATGTACCCTGAAACGTAACCTGGTGGAAGAGACTGGGAATCGAAACCCGGTACCTCTCGATTGCCGGTCCAGCGCGTTAACCACTTCGCTACCCTTTGAAATAATGAAATAATGAACTTTATTCTGCAAGTAGGCCACAAGGGCACTTTTACATGTCTGAGTCTACCGGCATTTCACAAGAGGAGACCACTGTTGAGAAGAAACGCCGAAAGAAACTCAACACTTTCACCAAGAGGCCCTTCGATTATTCTCCTCATGCTTCGTGTGTCGATCTTTGCATTGCTGATTTGAAAGGCTTTTGCACCTTAGCTTTTCTTGAGATATGATTTCTCAATGCTGCTGTAATTTTTATATTTAGGCATGTCAAAGAACCATTGAAAACTACAAGAGTGCTGCTTTCGTTTTTTAATTAATCTATTATTTTTTTCTGTTTTGTGCTGAAAAAGAGACCTTTGCACGTGTATAGGTTACAACCAATCTTGTATAAATTACATGTCAACATGAATCAAGTGATATAGTTATGTTTTATCCAGGAAATAACAAATTGAAGTTGCTAGGACAATGGTATGTAATCTATATATATAAAACTCAAAGGTGACTGACTGACTGACTGACTGACTGACATAGTGATCTATCAACGCACAGCCCAAACCACTGGACGGATCGGGCTGAAATTTGGCATGCAGGTAGATGTTATGACGTAGGCATCCGCTAAGAAAGGATTTTTCAAAACTCACCCCCTAAAGGGGTGAAATGGGGTTCCAAAGTTTGTATGGGGAAATAAGATTGGTTATTATTATTTTATTTGAAACTTGACAGGGGTATTTCTAAAGATAAATGAGTAAACACGTGTTTCAGGTTTTTTGAAAATTCAACCCCTAAAAGGGAGAAATGTGGTGACAAAGTCTGAAAATCAATATGGGTATTGTTTTTATGGTTTATCGGGTCGCTGATTACGAAAACCGCAACGATTTTGAAATCCAACGTGGCGGACGTGAATTACCATCTCCCCTGTTGGGGTGAAATGGGGTTGAAATGTCTAAATAATAAACCGCTGGTCCTAGAGAGTCCAAATTTGGCACGTAGGTTCCTTATAAGGTGTAGGGGTGCATTAAGAAAGAATTTTTCAAAATTCACCCCTTAAAGGGGAGAAATGGGGGTCCAAAGTTTGTATGGGGAAATAAGATTAGTTAGACTATTTTATTTGAAACTTCACAGGAGTATTTCTAACAATAAATGCGTAAACATGTGTCTCAGGTTTTTTGAAAATTCAACCCCTAAAAGGGAGAAATGTGGCGACAAAGTCTGAAAATCAGCATGGGTATTGTTTTTATGGTTTATCGGATCGCTGATTACGAAAACTGCAACGATTTTAAAATCCAACGTGGCGGACGTGAATTAACATCTCCACTGTTGGGGTGAAATGGGGTTGAAATGTCTAAATACTAAACCGCTGGTTCTAGAGAGTCCAAATTTGGCACGTATGTTGCTTATAAGGTGTAGGGGTGCACTAAGAAAGGTTTTTATTAAATTCACCCCCTATGGGGGTGAAATGGGGATTGAACGTTTGTATGGGGAAACAAGATTAGATAACTTGGTACCCTGTATCACGGAAGAGGAAGAGGGAAGAGTTGGTTTCTATGGATTATCGGGTCGCTGATTACTAAAAAAAGCACGATTTTAAAATTCAACATGGCGGACGTGTAATACCATCTCTCATGTTAGGGTGCGATGGGGTAGAAATGTCTAAATATGTCTAAACATACGGGTGTCGTTCTTAAACGCACAGCCCAAACCGCTGATTCTAAAGAGTCTAAATTTAGAACGTAGGTTCCTTATAGGGTATAGTGGCGCACTAATAAACGATTTTTCTAAAGGGGGTGAAATAGAGATCCAGAGTTTGTATGGGGAAACAAGATTAGACTATTTTATTCGAAACTTCACAGGAGTATTTCTAAGAATATGAGTAAACACGCTTTTCAGGCCTTTCAAGAATTGAACCCCTAAAAGGGGGAAATGTGTTGCCAAAGTCTGAAAATCAACATGGGTATTATTTTTATTATTTATCAGGTCGCTGATTATGGGTACAACAATTATTTTAAAACTCAACGTAGCGGACGTGAAATACCATTCCCCTGTGGCGGTGCGATGACGTTATGATTGTGGGTGATAAGAATATGGGTGCCATTTTCATGTTTTTTTGGGACATTTGTGGACATGAAAATTCTTGAAAGCATTTGTGCCTAATTGCAATTCAATCGGTGCAGTAGTTTTGCAGCAAATCGGTTGTAACAGACGGACTCACAGACAGCTACAAGTGATCCTATAAGGGATTTATTTTTGCTTTTGAGGTATGGAATTTAATAGATGTTTAAATTTGTATTTGGTGCCATTTCGATTGTCGTCAAGGCCAGTGCAAGTGGCGCAGCGAGACTGGAGTAGTCATCGGGAAACCTCCTGCAGCCGTAATAAATGCATTCAAACTTTTCAACAATAAAACGGCTAGACGGATATGCATGAGGGGTAAGCAGATTATACCCTAACTTTAACAAATAGCCCACTTTTTATCCTGAAAAAAAGAGCATCGTTCCCGTAGGATAATGTTTATTGTATAGAAACGCGGGCGAAGCCGCGGGTTAATGCTAGTACATACATAAGATCAAATAGGTAAGTCTTGATGGAATTGCAATTCTTATATCTATTACCTACGAAAGCTTCACGACTTTATAGGTTGGTAGATACATCAATTTATCTTGTCATTGATTGTGTAACATGTAAGTATTATTGTACAACCTATTGTAAATATTAACCATGTAAATATTATTGTATCTACCTAGAATCAAACAACAAAGTGAGCATACTCTCTTCCCATGCATATTCAGGATAATGCCCGATAAATGTATTGTTTCATTCCGGACGTCAACGCCATTCTGCGAATGCCCAAACACAATGCAGGCATACGTCCACCTGGGCCCGAATTAATGCCGACAATGCCGGCGCAAACCTGTCCGCGGTCTAACACGGATTTCACACTCGCAAAAATCTCCCAAGCAACCCAAACCAAACCCGAAACGCTCCCAAATATGGCTGAGTTTGGAGCACAGAGGATTGGCATTTAATACCGGCCAAAGGGATGATCACCCAACTGTTTTGTAAATGGAAAGCAATTCAAATTGTCACCTGAATTACGGAGATAATGTAATTTAAACCTTGTTACGGCCGGCATTGAGTCAATTTAACTTGTACTTAAATAGATAGATGATTGAAGGCTTATCTGCCGGTGCATACTGAAAGAGCCCGAGAGTTTTTGGAACAGGGTTGCGTTTGGAGTGTTTCTGGCGGAGTGTTGTAATGAGTGGATACTCGCAGGTGCAACAGCGCGGAAGGCGCGACAAGCGTCCGATCTCGCTACAATATGGCGGGCTTTCCGTTTCCGGTGGCGATTACGTGACGTGCGCATTTCGGTTATTTGCGGCAGATAACGGGTTTATGATTCCGTTTGCACTGTTTTATTTAATCTGGCATTTTGTTCAACGGGCTTATTAACGCTCACTCGCAGAACTGAAAGGATGATGCATGAATAATACCTACGAGCCGATTATGGTTAAGCTGAGATATAAAATGAAGCACACCACTTCATCTACCGCGTTCATGTTACTATGCAATCTTGTTGTAAATTTTCATAAATGAAAAGGCACGGCTTGGTTGGTTGGTGAAAAGAAACCTTCTAACTTGATAAACAATATAAACAGTTAGAATGTTTCTCTTCTTAACTATAATTACTTCAAACGCTCTGGCTATAAGTAAGTACTTTATGTTGGTAACATTTCCTATTGTTTACCTCTATTTGTAATGATGTTACGAGTATCTGTATTTCTTTCTTTTTGAGGTGTGCAATAAATAGTATGTATTTTATTCTATTATATTTCCATGATAAGAATGTGCTACATTTATTCATAAACAATTTACATTGCGACTGTGGATGACTTTGGATGTGTTCTGTTCTTACTAATGTCCAGTTCAAATTTAATAAGAGCTAGTCTTAGTCTAGGTTTCGACGGACAGACGGACGTTAAATTAGTTTCTCGATGCGGGCTTGTAATCGACCGTCAAATTTTTACTGACATTTGTGTAATACCTGTGGTAATACGATGTTAAATTGAGACTGACGTACGAGTATACAATTGTATGAATTGCTAGTGCTAATACATTACGAATACGCAGCTCGTTTACTTTTACATAGGTTTCTAGTCATCTTTTTTCGTCTGCAAGCTCTCAAATCAAAGTTCTTTTTTCATTGCATTTTTTTTAGTTTCAGTATTTTTAATACATTTTACTTCGTGATGAAAAAAGCTATAAGGCTTTGAGAATATTTACTGTTTTATTTATGTTTCTCTTTCTTTTTTTATTTTAAACTTATTTTCCGCCTGCAGCTCGATCATTACCATATCCCGTGGTTTTCAGTGCATGAATGAATGATTTGACACCAGGCCGCCAGTAGGCCTAGTGTGCACCTAAAACCACGGGTATGATCATTACTAGACCAAACATGATACTCCATCATTATGTCGCCATAAATCGGCTCGGCCACAGGTGAGCGCGGGCCGTTAGTCCATCAACCGCTGCTATTAACTCTCCATACAAATCGATGTGACGAAAGAGTGCAGGTATGAAATCTACTAACTAAATAAACTAGCTTGCTTTAAATAAATATTATTGAAATAAATGGAAGCTTACTTTTCTTACCTGCCGTCGCTTGAATATCACATTTTTGTATGTAACGCAAACTGCCATGGCGTCCCAATGCGCCGGAGGCGGAGACAAAGATCAATCTATTGGCTGCCCTTCCTTTGACTTTAGACCTATTTCCAGTTTTCAGACAAAGCCTCGACCTTCCCACGGCCTGCAAAAATGCGCGCGCGGCGGGGGCCGGACGGAGCCGGCATAAGTCACAGCTTCTGGCGGAAGTGCCCGACACGTGCCTGCTGCAATTAACCCGCGGGGTGCGATTTATATTTTATTGATATTGCAAAAACGGACTAAAAATACGGACAGGATGCGCTATGTACAAAGAGTAGATACAGCGACAAATAAGGAAATCACTACACCCTTCGTACTTTCACCTCGGTTTAACCAGGGATGTAGTACCTATACCTACTAAGTATGAATAAATTACGCGTCATCAGATATTTGGTAAGCAACGTTTGTTCAGCAACTTTTCTAATGTTCATTATTTGAAACAAATTGAAATGAAATAATTGAAATGAAATAATTTATTCAGTAAGTAGGCCACAGGGGCACTTTTACAAGTCAGATTTTGAATCTACCGGCATTTCGCAAGAGGAGACCGCTGTTGAGAAGAAAGCCGAAACAAACTCAACAGTAAGTCATTTTTTCGCAAATAATACTTCGAACAATTACATAATACATTTGTGTTATAACTAATTAAATATAGGATTAACCTAGCTGCTCTAGGTACTAAATATCAAATAGTTTACAATACATTGCTATTTAATATGACATTGCAAATTAATATTAAATACCTGCAAATTATTTTTAAAAGTTGCTTAACAATTTTTTTTCAGTTTGAAGGTCAAATCTAGTTTTAACTCTCAATTTTACGATATAGCTGGATATACATATTTTTTGGCCATCTTTTTCCATTTTTTATTTCATCAGAATGTTTAAGACTTTTTAACAGCACCGAGGCTTGTTTAAGATTTTTTGCGACTTGATTAGTTAAAGTTGCTTAACAATAGTTGTTGAAAGCAGCTGCTGCTGTGAGCTGTGTTTTAAAAATAACTGCAATATCTCTCATTACAGGTCACACCGGGTATAATAAGCAATAGACGTGCGAAGCAAACTTTATTTATTTGCATCATTTAAGTCACAATGAAGATAAATCATATCCTCTAATTGTATTACCGTCTGCCGTCGCGAATGTGTGAAGGGCCCGTGTGACAGTCCGGGGTGTCATCACACGAGGGGCTGTCACGTGTTAAATGGCGAAGAACTTATTCCTGTGCTTATTGATTCCGTTACGCTTCGAGAGGGACGTCAATGGTAATGGATATATTTTAGACTGTACCTATCTAAGGATCTTACTGAAACTGCAAGAGCACTCGTATCGTATCTATCCGCAAAGTAATTGATATTTCGTTTCATTATTTCATTTTGTTTCATGGAAAAATAATATTCTTTATATTATTTATATACTTTCAGTCAACTGACTACAATAAATCTTCTAAATTATTGTAATATAAAGAGATCTGCTCATTGAGTACATTGATTATGGTGTAAAACATTTTGTACGAGTATATGATCAAAACTATGCGATGTAGAAACAGGAATATATTGATCATTTAATAAGTATTTAAAATTATTTTATTCATTATCTCACTCCTTGATTTTTCAGGTAGTAAGGGAGTTAGCAACTCTGCATTCCGTACTTTTCATCTAGACTTCGTTCTATCCATCGTTCTTCGTCGTATTCTTCATTCTATATCTTTGTTCTAGTCGTGTATATTAGTTTCGCAGTTCTGCCATGGTGTACCATTGAAAAAGGACTACTTTGTATTTGGTAGTTTAACGAGATAGAGTCGATGATAGACGCTAGTGTCCTGTTATCAAACACCTAACCGCTACAGTCGGGTATAAATCAGACGAATGTCTCCGGCACACGCCAGTACCAGTACCACGGCTGATCACGATGTAATTATTAAGCACAATCTATTAACTTTAGATAAACGCTCTATACCTAATATGTGTTTGAGATTGATCCATTAAGTTAGCATGAATACTTCCAACTTTACATCAATCCTTGTTTATGAAGGTTTAGAACTATGCTTAAACTCGGCAAGAACATTTTGGTAGTGATATGCTTTTTTTGGTTTGTTTTAGCGGAATAAGAGGATTTAGAATAGTCGATTTAGTCATTTAAGTAGGTAGACAAGTTTTTTTTTATGTTTTGTTATTTACTGCTTATTAAACGGTTTTATTTAGTAAGATTCCGTCGATGCGTCTACGTTAAAAATTTTCTAGATTCAGACCACGCTAACTCTTCCAAGCAAATGAACTGTCAAACCATACAAAGTGAGTCAGTTTTCCAATTTTAATTTCGTATCACTTTCTCGTTATCTGCTTAATCTTACAAACAAAGCAAAAAGGAAAAGAGATCCAGCAATGGGGAACACAAGCAATTAAAACAGTTGAAATGAAGTTATTATACTGTATTTAAACCTTACACCGTGGTAAAGCTCTCGTCACACGCATTACCAGTGATTTGCGACACCTATCTGCGCATGATTAATTCCACATAGGTGTCCGAGCCGCGCCACATTACGCTCTACACCGTTAGTTACAAGACTGAAACTCGCAGTGAGCTGTGTCCTGAAGTTTAAGTTATTTTAGCCAGTGTTTTGTTAAATGGTTTATGGCTAATAGTTTGACAGCCGCTGTGCCGCAGTCGTAGGTTCGCGTCGACGCATAATTATGTCAACGGTTTTATTGCCCACCTGAATAGTCTGTAGGATTATATAGATAGAGGACTATACGACGCTTACCACGGTGTCTGTTATATTAGTGTCTAATACTCTGTTATCTGTAATGAATATAGTTTACTTTTTAATGAAAGAGATTAAATGAAATTAGAGACTGGCTCTCATTTTTATACCTTCGTGACACTATTTTATGACAAGACGGTTAAAATTCAGGATATTTATTGAAAGCAAGGAAGTAATAATCAATATCATTGTTCTCATTTACGTTTTAAACGTGGTATTTGCGGCACATATCCACATAATATCACTAACATAATGGAAACCATTATTAAACTGATTTTAATACACACACAATAGTCCCGCTTAGAATAGGTACAGTGTGAGTCCAGTCCGATGCAGCGGCGGAGTATTCGCACGGAAGCTGAAAGGTCCGCGACTGCCGAAAGTTGCAACTGACGCGATGCACCCAACAACTGGTAGACTTGGCAGCGGGCTACGAAGTGAACAGAAATCATAATGTAGGTGTCAGAACACATGTGGAGACGGATAGTGATAGTGTCGACGATAGTGATTTGATGATTGTAAAGCGGTTTATACTCAGGTGAAATTGTCCACATGTTTCGAACTCGTATGGAGCTCTTCATCAGGGATCGCCACCCGTACAGCAGCGCGGTAACTATCGTCACTACACGTAATCTACATAAACTGGAAAGTTTCTGCTTTATTTACCTAATCCAGCCGGTAGTTAAAACGACAATTTTATTGAGTCCCGATGAGAGGTGGGACACACATGCCTCCTTTTCCGAAAAAAACGCTATAAAATCACTTTTTAATGACTTTTACAGCTGTAAAATATTTATGGACTCATTAAACAAAGATGTAGCGTTTTTCAGTTCTCAACATTAAGGACACCAATGTCGACCTTTTGGCAGTCATAATCAGCCGTTAACGAGTAACAAAGAATAGGAGACCATTACCTACGTGGATCTCATTTTGCTGAGATGATGATGATAATTCTAGAAGTAGCATCTAAAACGTTGATTTACTGTTATCTACTAACAGTTAGCATTAGAAATTACATAGTATGTGAAGAAGAGTCGTCGACCATAGCTCAGAAAGTTGCCTGACTTAATTGGCAATAAGTGTTGCACATTCCTCGTAGAAACAATAACCGATGAACTTAATCGCGTTTAAAAAGTGTTTATTTAATTATCTCGACGTTTCGAACATGATGTTACTTTCATGGTCTCGATGGGGCTGAAGAGGCGGGCATCAACGTCCCTTCTTGTCGCGTCAGTTGGCTTACTTGGTTTGCCACATTGGATTCTTGTCCTCATTCTTCCTGTGGCAGACAACAGCTCTCGTGATGCATCTCCATTTCACCCGGTTATCTGCGAAGCGGGTACACTGCACCATAGTGCTGTTTCTTTTGGTTATTATGGTGACAACGGATGGTATTAGATATTCGTTAGTCTATGTCTCTGATTAGATTCGGCGCTAGGCTCTGGGCAGTGGGCAGTGGGCTGTGAAGCGAGATGTGTCACCGTGCGATGGACACTTCTGATTCCGAGCGGCTGTTTGTTTTGATGGCGAGTTGGATGTTTATTCCACTTGAAAATAGGTTATCACGAGGACGTGCGATGCGACTAAATAATATATAAGGCGTTAAGGAGTATAAGTAGGTACTTATATTAAAGGATTTCTGAACGAGTGAACATTATCAAATTGTAGTACAGACAGGTGCTCTCAATTTTCTGAACTCGACTGTACTATTTTTATCGCAATAATATAATACTTCGTTACATTATGATTCATCCTTGATATTATATGTGAACAAAATTTACCTAAATTCCGAATTATTTCAGGAAGTAATAAGTCAAACAATCGAAAATGTTAGACCTCGGCAGAACGTGTTATTGCGTAAGAGCTAGATTTAAGTGACTCAATTTGCACAAGCGTTCGTTCTCGGCAAGGATCGTAACAAACGGACAAAATTCGAGCTGCATACTGCATACTAACTGCATACCAGCTGCAAGTGAACTGCGTAGTCGGTTTGTAGTTACGGCAACTGCCCGCGCACTGCAATTTTGCAGCTGGGTTGTAGTTCAAAAGTAGTCCCTCTGTTTAGGCCCTAATGTCTTAATGAATAGCCTAATTCAAACATATAATAGGTATTACCTATTTTTCAACCTTTCATGAATAATAATAAATAAAATAAATATCAGACAACCTCACACAAATCGATCTAGTCCCAAATTAAGCTCAAGAAGGCTTGTGTTATGGGTACTAGATGGCGGTATACATAATATTTTAAAGTTATATTGCATTTCCCATCAAACCCTTTCATACTGATGATAGACCCTAGTGGTCGTGTCTTCGTGTCAACCGCAGCTGCAACGCAAGCGCCCGCCGGCGGCTGCGGCACCGCACCGGGCGCGGGCGCGGGCGCCGATGAAACGCGACTGCCCAGCGACTCGGAAACGTCACTGTCTGTTCCAGGCGTCCGACTGTCCGTGTTAGCAGATAGAACTGCAAATATCGAAATGTCTATTCATGCAATTTGGTTTCCTGATTGATAAGGAATTTTTGAGTAATCCCTTGTGACTCAAGTCAAGTACCTACATAAGAAGTTTTTAGTTTGTAAGTGATGCTACGTACCTGACGTTGCAGCGTAGGAAGGCCCCCAATACGGTGGACCAACATATATCAAGTTATTTTATCACAAAATAAACTCAACGTCATGTTCATGAAATAATGTACGACTGAACATAATATAACGACGAAATAAAACGTGTATCGCGCACTGTTCTTGAACTCTAAATAGTAGCAATAACACAATCACTTCAAGCGATCGCCTCCAAGATTACCATTTTTCACGGAAAAATAAAAACATCGTCGATGGCTTGTCGAGGGGAGAAGTTACAAAGGTACAATCAAAGGTTAATGTGTTATCATCGGAGCGCCCCATTCGGCTAGGCTCAGACATCTATATGCAAATGGTGACAAACAGCCGTACGTATTTACAAACGCACAATATACTTTTATGGCTCAGGAAAAGCCGAATCTTTACAACGATATCTTTGCTCTTTACCATTCCCATTGTAAACCTTACGGGGTTGGGAGAATAGTGCTTGAAGGTGGGTTGGCGTCCTGGTGCGGTATGGGTGCGTTCAAGATATTGTTTCACGTGTTTTATGAGGTGGGTCGAGATTTCACGGGCTCTGACGTTTTTGAGTGTTTCTTTTAGCCGCCGTGTTTATTTGAGGGAGAATTCGAGGAATCCCGCTACGAACTCTTATTTATGAGACAAAACTCTTGACTTATTGGTTAAGAATTTGCATATTTTTTGTATCTCTGATTCGCGTCGCTGCGTCATTTTAGGTAAAAAAATATTCACAGTGTTGATAAAAGAAGTTTTGTTCTTTTATCTTGGTAAAACTAAGATTAAGATTTTGTTGAAGTGTTTTCGATGCTAGACTTCGAAACAGTTTCAATAAAATAACATTAAGGCTGACCCACATTACTTAGTTTTTTATGAAGATAACAATAACGTAGGTCGTAAAACTTTCACTAACATACGCTGAGCACTAAACTCTTTTACTATTAAAATTACCATACCGTTATTTTTTATTCAGGCACCGACAATAGAATAAGAACGAGCCACTCGTGACGTAACAGCGGCCATAAACTGTTGTTTATAGTGACAACATCCATTAGAGGAATGTTGTGCTGTCCAGTGCCGCGCTCGTCCGCTGGCGCCCACCGTGGGGCCTTTACATCTTCTTTCTGAGGAATGTGTATGCCTCTCAAACTTTGTTGGACGATGTAAGTTATCGAAATATTAGACGATATTTGCGAAACAAGGGGTCACCCTGATGTGAAACGTTTGCGAACTATCGATTATATGAATAACATAACCGATTGAATTAATGTTATTCTGACCACTGTTCACGCTCATCATGCTTTCATAATTTAGTAAAATAAAATGAAACGGAAAGAAAACAGTAGGACATTATTAAGGTAAACATCATTGAACAGTTTTTGTAAAAAAGTCATAATATTATGAAAATAATTTCGAATTTAACTTTCGAAGTCTAACCGTAATGCAAAATTGAAGTACAAAAACAGTTTACACTAAATTATCGACCCTCGGACAATGATAGAGTATGGCGAAACTTTGGCAAGCGCTGAGCAAATCCTTCGTCCGCAGCGAATCTCCCTGGCAAGGAATAACGCAAAATAAACATAGTGTTATTGCAGCTTATTTTCATAAGTTAATAGCGGGGGTACGATAACAGCCCCCTCGCTCGGACACGGATATTTTTTATTATTTATGTAAATATATGGAGCTTGTACCGACCTGATTTCTATGTATGACAGACATGTTATGTCCGCGGCCACGTGCCGTTTGCTTACAAATGTCCCAACTAAAATATTGCCAATTTTGGTTATGGCGCATGTTTGTCTGGCGATGACCTTCTGTTTAGTGTTTAGGCAACAATAGGATTATTCTACCACATTACGTCCAAGAATATATCTCTGTTTTTATGAAGCCTACATTTGAGAGTTATTTGGTTGGTCAGTAATATTCTAAAGTACTCACGTCCAAAGATTGTTAGTATCAACATACACTTCAAAGAATATAGTTACCTACACAAACTGAGTAAGTTTTGTATTACCAAATGTTTTTTCTTCGGTTTATTCGGTTGGTTGGTATCATCTCTATAGCAATGAATAGATAAAGTTTGCACTATATGTAGGTATGCAAATTTAATGTTGTTCTTGTTGTTCCTTATGGTCCGTGAATGGTCTGGATATGAACTATCTGCAGAGATTTTCCATTAGTTCCATTACGGAGTTCTTAGGGGAGGATTTAGAGGCCTTATTCCTTTTAAAATGCTGATTCATAACATGTCTGTCATATATAGAAATCAGGTCGGTACAAGTTCCGTATATTTACATAAATAATAAAAAGTATGAGTATGAGTATGATTGTTTTAAACATTTTCTCTATGATCAAACATGTTTCTTAACATATCATTGAAGTTACTACCTAGAAGAGGGCTATTGGGATTTATTGGTAAATATTTGAAACCTACAGTTTGAATTTTTCATTGATAATTTTTGTTTCAAAAACTACTCGAAATTGACAAAATTCACGTGAAATATTCGTTTTTTCTACTTATTTTCGACTGCACGACATAAAAGCATGAAGTAGCTAGATTACTACCTAGAACTCGCAGAAAAGTATTATTCACTTCAAAAAGATGGTTGAAATTATCAATATACCTATTTGTCAAAATATGAAAAAAATATTTTTTTAAAGGAATAAGGCCTCTTAAACAGTTTTTATAAAATACCTTTACCGCCATTGAAATGTTTTCGTCGTTTAAATTCGCCATCAATCTTTAATAGACTTCAAAGAACATTACTTTAACAAAAAAATCTTATAATGCTTATTTGAAATATATATCTTTGTCGACGAAAACTCAAATTGGCTTCACTTTAATTTTCTGATCAAATTTATATCCCGAGGTATTTTCACCCGAATTTCAGCAATCACCACTCAAATCTTGATGTGTCAATTTGATGAAATATTTCTGAGATTTATTAGAAAGATACATCGGAGACAAACAACATGGGCATGTCGTAAAAGACACAAGTTCAAGCATGACCCTCGCTATCTCAGCATCTAGGTTCGGCTGGGCGCCCCGTCAGCTCTCTGACGGACACTTTAAAACTAAAGAACAGCTCTCAAGATTCATGATATATCTGTTTGTTTTTTATTATTCTTAGAAATGAATTCAAAGATGTGTTTAGAAATATGATTTGACGCATTTATTTTGTTTATCTTGGAATACTGTTGAAAAGTTCCATATTATAAGCTCTTTTATTAATAATAAAGAGAATAGAAACGACAATTCATAATATATTTTACTTGTACTTCCATAGAGTTTTGTCTTTTTTAACCTATTTCACTTACAGTTGGCTGTAGTTTTTAGTAGTAATTTTTCATGAGTGTGAGTTTTATGTGTGTGTGACGACTACTTACCAAACGATTCAATACCGTGAGAAGCCAGATAGAGCAATGATCTACTCAAGATTGCGCGAAACTGTTTGATGAGGGCAACACATAGAAACCCATTTGCTAAACCTTAAGCATTGTTGTCCTCTCATTCTCTTCGTTCTCTTGTTTTTTTTTCTTGTAATGTAATGAATAGGTTGAATTGGACTTCAAGCAATAAGCCCGTGACGGAGCGGCCGCCGCGCCGGCATGAATACAAACTGCACATTAGGTGAGAGGCGTGGTGTGTGAGGATCATATCTCGCGAGAGGTTAAAAGGCGTGACGCATTAGTACAGGCATTAGCGTGAGAGGTCATTTTTGTGTCGTTAATGCGGAAATGGTAATGTGTACTCTTTAATTCTTTAAGTACGCACTGTATGTCAGCGAATGCTTCTTACATTATGTATACTTGCATACAGTAAGTGGAACATTTACTGTAGAATACTTCAAGCGAGATTAGAACCCACGGCTGCCTGTATACCTGGATGTTGCAAAATAGCTGGATATATTTTTGGTTTTGTGGTTTTCAGGTATCTACGAACAGTTATAAGATTTACTGCACCTGGCTACGATGAAGCAAAAATAGGGTTATGACTTTTGTCCTCTATATTCGTTTTATCATAGTTTATATTTTTATTTAGCTTTGAGATTATCCATGCAATGATGGTTTTTTAACAAGCTCTGAATATCATAACCTCTGCGGAAGTTAATCCCAGCACCTCAATTTATTAATAACTACCTATTAATTCAATCAGTTTTACCTTCAAGAGTTTCAAGAGTCCCATCGTCTTAAATGTCTTGCAGCCTATAGACGATTCACGTTACTCGCTGGGCATAAAAACGACTGCCATAAAACGTTGTTCAATTTAGCACACCGCATGAGCCCTCGGCCCTCACCTACTCCTACCCTCCCGATATGATTTATAACATTGCACTTTGTGTCACCTAGCCATTCCACCTAATGTATGGACATTTTACAGTAATTGAATTTGCTTTTTGCTTTGATTAAAGTATGGACGTTATAGATAAGCACGTATTTGTAATAGCTTGTGTGGTAAACAACAATTAAGACACTTTACAGTAATCCTTGTTGCGTATCCTAGTGGAGACAATACGGTCGGAGGTTTATACATGCTCATTTTTTAAACAAGAATAAAATGTAAAATGGTTATACAGTCACTGTCACTTAACAAAATGATATTTAACTAATTTACCAGCGCTTCATTAAATAACATAGTTACAACTCTAACTACTGCATCTAAAATATTTTAACTAGATTTTACTGAAAAACTTGGTAAATTGTAGTATGTGACCGAGAGCGTATGTTAGCGTGTTGTAAATCCTCTGCCCTGGCAGCCGCCCAAGGTTAGGGCTAGGGCGAGAAGATTGCTTAATGTCTTATGAAAAATTTAACTTGGACAGAATGTATTAAAACAACACTGTTGCAATAATGAGTGAGGTGACTCGAGTTAAACCGCGTGTGGCTTCCTGAACTGGAGTTCAGCTTAATAAAATTTCTAATTTTATCTTCTTATGCAGCATCCCAAGTATCGGACGACGCAGCATTTGCATGTGAAGGCAACCAACAAGGTGGACCTACGAATTGCTGGGATATATCAGCAGCAATTGGATGAGGGCGGCGCACAATCGATTGGTGTGGAGAACTTTGGGGAAGGCTTTTGTCCAGCAGTAGGCTGGTCTATCGGCTATTATGGTTATTATTATGATGAAGTATTAGATAAAAAATATTTAATTAATGTATTTAAAGATGACACATAAGTGTAATAATCAAGTTGAAATTTAACTTAACATTCACTCCGAGAACTTATACATATATATTTTTAATAAGGTTAAAGTTTCAGTCTCTAAATAAACTACCCAGCAGCAAATTATACTTTGAAATATGTTGGTCCTAGCTAGTAGCTAAGGTAGCATCAGTTGTACGTACAGAACACTGCTCCCACAGCAAACGTCGCAGCGTCCACGACTATCTCAAGAAAGGCGACGGATCACACTCGCTCGGCACGTACAAAAAATATACACCAGACACTTTTATCGCCCTTTAAGGTGGATGAATATAAAGTGGATTTATAGGGATTATGCTGGAATGGGCGGGGGGGCTAATCTGTGGGTGCCGTGAGTCTGGAATTGGATTGGTCGTATGTAAATTGAAGCGTGTGAGTAAATAAATAAGTCCGTGATTTAGAAGTATTGGGTATCAGTGGAATTGGTACCTTGGCTAAGCTTCTAGATAGGACGGCGCTCACTTAAGGTGATTGTGCGTGTCGTAAGCTGATGATATTGAGGATTGTAGGTGGGAGTTTTTTTATGAGACAGTTTTGCTGGAACTGTGTTGGGGTTTTGTGAGCGAGTCAGTAATTAAGCCAATGCGATTGAGTCTCTTACTTAATTGAAATATCAATGTCACTACTCTAGGATTTAGAATAAGTGTCAACATTTTATAGGCGAATTAAAAAGGGAAATGCCTTAAAGAGTTTGGGCTCCACGTTGAATGCCAATCCACCACCATCAATATAACAATCAATTCTGTACGAATGACTAATTTTTTCGTGAAGTAAAAATACCCTTAAGCCACCGAAGTCAAAGTCACCAATTATTTTGTCTAATATCTTTTCTTGATGAGCTTATATATGTAGGATTACCATGGTCGAAAAAAGTCTCATTAGAAATCACATTTTTTTTACGTCAATAATTCGGTTGTTATCATCTCTTAATTTATTTAAATAAATTAAAAGCACCGCGTAAAAAAAAATCTAATATAATTGCTTAAAATAAAAAATAACTCATAATATTATTTTAGGAGCACAGAAACTAAATGTTTTACGTCGAAATAAAAGAACAAATAAAATAACGAATTCATTCGTAATAAAAAACTTCAAATGTCCCGTATGGAAAATGGCCATTAAACGCCAACAAAATTGCAGTGTGCATAAAAACACCTATAACAGGACTTCTAATAGGCATTTTAACGCGTCGCGAAGGCGCACTAACACATTAAATATTCTGATACTCGTTATTTACGATTTGAGTCGTCGCGGCCAAAGATGATAGAGGATAGAACGATCCGACTGATCATTTTGAATGGTGGCCTAACTACACGCAAGCGAAACTATCCTATTATTTGAAGAGCGAGGCGGCTAAAAATAGGAGTCAGCACAAATTGTCCAGTTGTCAAAGATTAGGACAAAGATTTGTTGTCTTCAAGACGTCTTCTTTCATTCATGCTACTCTCATGTTGGTGTACAGTAAAGCAATTTTTAAAACCTTAACCTTCTCCCTTACCCGCTCAATGTGGCCGTTTGTGCCTCACTTCCTTCTAATATAACTTTTACATTTTTCTTATATAAGTACCCTATTACTTCCATTTGGATTCCTTTTAAGCTTAGAAGTAAAAACATCTCGATATCTAATATATTCAGTCTATTCCTTATGACATCTGTGCCCGCAGAGACTCCTACTCGGCGCGTTCCCGAGATACGTGCATCTTTATTGACAATTACAGTTTTACATTTCTTCCGGTATTACGCGTACTTTGTTGATGCAGGCCATCGAGCTTCCTCGCCGTGTTTTATTCGGTTTCAAATTGTTTACGAGTGGGTTTTTATTTTTATTTTACAAAGGTGTTCTTTATTCAATCTCGAATGTAGGTGGTACGCGTATTGCTACCTGCTCTTGCTATAAAATTAAGCCTAGTACATACCAATATGCTATTTTTAGTTAAAATAGATAGTTTAAAGTAAATACTTTTGCCTGACTTGGCAGATTTTATTTACGCTAAGTTATCAATGCTATTTAAGCTAAGTTAACAGTTGGATACGGCAACCAGTAAGTGTATGTAATAGGATAGGTTTTTTTTTTATACTGGACAGCACCTTAAATTGCTGAAGTTTCTTACTAAGGCGACATGGACTCTTAGCATGAAAGCACAGACGTTATTTTTAAGAAATTAAATGATGAAGTAATTATGGAGGGTATTATGAAAACGATTCTTCTATGGTGACTGAAAAGTGAGCTAGAAATCCTCAAACTGAAATTATAATCAATGGAGGGCAATACAATTACTTTAATGAGCTATGGAGCCTATTCGGCAACGTTTTATAATCGCGGCTAATATTCAATTAAGTGTAATGCCGATGGCGGTTATGGAGCTGTAACTTTTTTACAGTTCCGCTTAATGAGTGGGGTGATTAGACGAGGGGGGGACCATTGACCACTCAGCCCGAGTCATCAATGGTTTGTTGGCTATCAAATTTAGAAGCGATACGGGATGTGTACCACTTAAACAAATTAGGATTTCTCAGGATGTTCCGAAGACAGCAAATTGATCGTTCTATGTATAAGCCGTATCTATCGTTGCTGCAGTATGACTAATTTCTTATTCAGGTTATCAAGGTACAAGTGCAGACGCCCAGATGTGTCTATTGCTTAATGAGAATTACTTATTAATAAAAAAATTGTAACGAAAATTAATAAATACCTACCCTTCAATAGAAGAGAGGATGGAAGAGAAGAACAGGATGGCGATGATATACAATTAAAGAATAAGAATGTTGCGTGTCGAGAGTTAAAAGCAGAAATTTATATAAAAAAAAACATAATTTGTCCGGCGATTGACCTCAGTATCACCTGTAATTCAGTGAATAAAGGATTTTGACCTTACAAACGGTCCGGTAGTTTTGAATTTTTGATATGTTGTCTAGGATGGTTAGTCAGTGTTTAAAATGCAAAATGCACAATTCCCCCCCCCCCCCCCTCCGCGCCCACCGCCATATTGAAAAAACCGGCCCTCTCTTCATATTTTTGCTCATATCTTCCTTTAGGAGCATTTTAGCTATAAGAAAGCTTCGACAATGTTATAGAGAGTTAAATTTACTACATTTTCCATTTTATATTTTGTTTCTAGGATAGATAGTTACGGAGATATGCACATTTAAAAAAACTTAAGAAATTGCAATTTCCAACTCAAAAACAAACTTCTGGATTATATCTTCGTTTAGGAGCATTTTAGCTAGAACAGTGCTTGGGCAATTTTGTAGAGAATTAAATTTACTATAATTTACATTTCAAATTTTGTTTCAAGGACGGTTAGTTACGGAGATACCTAAATTATAATTTTCTGGAAATACACACGATAGGAGCGAGTTCCATTCCTTAATATTGGCCAAGAACTGAATAAGTCCATGATACCTATACTCAATGACCTCATAACTAACCTGTTTTATATAAGGCATGTATTTAGCTCATCTCATACCCGCAGCACGCCGGTCGCCGGTCGACGAGCGGCGAGGAATGGCGATATTGCGCGTTTTATTGACGCGGCTCTACGTGGCTTAGGTAAATCATATCGCTGGAATCCGCTTATATTATAAAAAACGTGACTCTCTTTCTTATTTACTACAATTTGCTGACGGTCTTATATACTAGCGTTATAGTGAGGGCTTTCCAGCTACTGCTGTCTCACTCTACTTGCCTACCTAGAATCACAAGCGGATGTACACAGCGACCTATCGGGACCTATCGATCCTACGGTTTCCCGCGATCTTGACTAAATCATTAGTTCACCTTGTTGGAAGCCTTTCCCTCACTCCGTCTTCTGTACGTTTTTATCCCACTAGAATATTTCTGACCCGATAGCCATCAGTTTCACGAGCGACTTGTCTGGCCCACTGCTAATTGAGCAAGCGAGCGTAGCGAGTGACGCGTCCCCGGTTCAGCTTCGACAGAAATCGTTTCGTATGTCCGTTTCTCCATATTTCCGGCTGTTTTCATCTGCAGGTCGCATTTCTACAGCGATTCTCGTGAAATCATGTTTTTTTACCATCCGACAAAAAAGAGGGGTGTTAGGTATAAGTATGATACATGAATAGTTCATTTATATAAATTACAACGCAAAAGATGTTCTAGCAACATGTGTATCTACGTACCTTTGCGAGCTACGATGTGACAGATAGATACACAGACATATCTATCTGTCACATCGTAGCTCGCAATGGGATGGTCTAATTTGATTTTTTTTTATCGAAAGCCTGCGCTGTCGAGATGGTGTTTTACCTATGTTTGGTTGGGTCAAAGTTTTTTTTTTAATTTTGAGTTTAGGTTATTCATCGATCCAGTTATTCAAAATTGAATTGGGGTTTAAAACTTAAAAAAAATATAGCTTTTCAGCGATATTGAAATAGGGTCGCGAGACCTATAGCACAAAAGTCATTTAAATATAGCAACTCCGTAAATTAATTATGTGCACAATGTAAAATTACCCGAAAATAACAAATTATATTGATACTTACCTACTTGATAAAGCCACAGATAAAGCCTTGAAATTGCTTAATTGGGTATGTCACAACACTTCGTTGAATTAGAGCCCAGTTTCACAACAAGGTCGTCTTATAATGCACCTATAATCTAGTTAAAGGACCCAACTAGCTCTGAGCCAAGTTACCGAGCACTAGCAACAACTCAATTATACAGCCTTCAGGGCTTCAGACAGGGTAAGTAATAGAACATATATAAACAATAGATATAACACTCATTAGACATAGGCTCAATTGGAATAAATTTAATTGGTATAATATTCAATTCGTATACTGAACGAAACATATAACAATAAAATGCATATTTTCATAGTATATAATGAACTGTAGGTATAATGACATTGTGTATAATCATCTAATGGTATAACATTTAAAACACTTAATTATTATTACATATAATATACATTTACTCGAAACATCGAAGCAATCGAAGCATTGAAGTAATGTTAGAAATCGTAAGCCACGTTGGACCTGCGCGGCTCGCTCGCTTCGCTCGCTCGTTAGGGTCATAGTTCAACCTAACACTCCTCCTCGCTTCGCTCGTCGTCGTACCTAACCTAAGCCAAGTCGGATCTGCCTTAAGGTGATAAGGGTAATGTTAGGAATCGTAAGCCAAGTCAGACCTGGCGCGGCTCGCTCGCTTCGTTCCCTCGTTAGGGTCGCAGTTCAACCTAACACTCCTCCTCACTTCGCTCGTCGTCGTACCTAACTTAAACCAAGTCAGACCTGCTTTACCTGCCTTGCCTGCGCTCGTTTCGCTCTTACAGATATAGGTAAGTACTGCGAATTTTTTTATAAAATGCCTATAAAATGGTACTAGGTATGTCATATAATATTATTTTATATGATAGATATTTCAAATGATATTATATTATATGTCATAATTGTTATGCAAAATAATATTATATCTAAAATTATTATACAAAATAACCATTATAACATATGATATTATATGAATTGAATGTTATACCAATCAAGCCTTATATTTCATGAAAATATGGTATTTCTTATTATATATATCGTGCATTATATCTTTTGTATGTTTATAAATTGAAATTATACCAAAAGTTTGTATATAATATGGGACGCACCCCTTCAGACAAAGATGACGGGGGAAGGTAAAGCCTTTGGCATTGAACCGCGTATTGCTTAAGACGGTCGTCTATCGATAGGTATATCGTGAGTTTCGAAGATTATTCGGAGTTCCGACGGTGTGAAGGTAAAGGTGTCAACGAACTTGGTCTGCGTTGAAGACAAAGTCGTGATCCTCTGTATGGTTTCTCCATAGCCAGGTAAAAATACTATTTATTACAAGCAGTACGTAAATAATTATGTTTTATTCGTGTCATAGTTGTGTTGATTAGATACAAGTATAATGTTTGGGATTATTATAAGTGTAGATTATATCATTTTATAAATCACCCATCCATAGAATCTTCACAGTTGAATAATAAGTATTATTTTGTAAACTATAATTTAAAATTTAAATTCTTATTATTCGCGGACGGATGAACAGATACGTAGGTACAGCCATGGCAAGACAAAAAGGATTCATAATTAGAACACTTATTATAAAATAAGTGGTATTTCACGATAATCGATATTTACCTTCATTATATCTGGTATTTCGACGTAGTTCCATACGCCATGGTCTCAGATAGAAGTTGTAATTGTGGGTACACACCGCGAGAGTATAAAGTAATATAGGTACTATAAGGGTTCCTTGTTAGGACTATGAAACACTAAAAACAGTTATCAGGCCCAGTTTAGACCTTCTGTAGTGTTCTGTACTTGCATGTCTTACGTGAAACTAATCAACGTGAGTATCGATTCTGTCCACAATCGAGTTAGTTAGTCGCCGGACCGAGAATTAGCATTCACCACCTTGATAGATTGGGTTATCTTCGGCAGAGATCGCTGTTTGCTTCGTACCTATAGTTAAGTATTTTGATGTCTACCTTTAAATAATTTAATTTAAGGACGGGTTCTTATATAGTTTCAACCGCTCACACTTTTCTGTTGCACAAATTGAAAAAACTAACTACAATACAATATAATACAACAATACTTTATTGCATGCCAATAAAAGTTTACAAAGAGGAAACAAAACAAATACAATTTATAAATCGCCCCCTGCCTGCTATACGGCCACATCTCAAAAAAAATTTTTTTTCGGATTATTGCAGATTCGTAGTCAGAATAGGTTAATTTACGACCTTATTTCGAGAGCCATAAGAAAAAGTGTCCTTAAGAGCCTTTTTTCCACAAGTGGCATTATGGATCTGACCAAAAATTGTCAGTTGACTCCCTGCAAGACAGCCACTTTTCAGTTGTGGCTGTATAGCATAAATTTGTAATATTTTTTTTGAGTTGCGTCTCATTGAAATAACGTATATTCTAGTATTATTATGATGAATCCCTTTAAATATAAGCGAAATAAACGTCATTGTGCGCTGTTGAGCCAAACTAGCGCGCAATACTCTGTTGTGGAATAAACTAGGCTAAGACTGGTAGTGCGTAGCACATCAGTTGTTGCTCCACAAGTAGTTCCCCTTAGTCTGTTGAGTATGTAATTCGGCGTCTGTAGCTTCTTCGCATATATGCGAAACCACCACCGCAGTCTTACCTATAGGTAAGACTGCGGTCTAGAGTGACACAAGTACTTTTGTGTTGGATTTAATTTAAGCGCAGTCTCTCTGAAGCATATATTTGGCTCATAATTTGCTTCTTCTTTGTTGCAAGGATGGAATGTCGCAACTTCTGTTTTACTAGCATTGGCAGCCTAATCAGAAATGTCATTCCAGATTGCGAGTAAGAGCTTCCTTCGAAGATTTAAATTTGCCATGCTGGTTTGTGATGGCGATGTCATCACCATACATAAATTTCCGACTCTCTGTTTTCGGAATCGGTCCTGACCCACTCCTATTCAACCTATACACACACGATATGGGTTAAACAGGAGCAGGGCCAGGACCGACCCTTGAGGTAGTCCATTGTTCAGCTTTCTGACTTTGCTCGGAGTGCTTCCGAGGTAGACGATAAATTCCCTATTGCTCAGCAATTTTGCATAGAGTTGATTAGTCCTACCATCTGCACCGCGGTCAGGAGCTTATAGATAAGCTCCTGTCTACATACGCTATCGAATGCAGCTGAGAGGTCGAAAATACTGCCACGGTTTTCTCTCTGCTTAGAAAATCAGCCTCTATGTGTGTTGTGCGCGACATTTACCTGATCCACTTAGTTCGGACCACTACGGAATCCAGCCTGCTGCACATGAATTATTTTGTCGACAAAATTGTAGATTAGCCTCCAAAAATTTGTAGATGCAACTAAGTAGTAGAGGTCGGTAACCCTTTGGTTCGTTGCCTGGCTTACCTGGATTGAGTGTGGCTATTATATTTGAGCAGTTGAACTTAGGTGGAATTATATTATCCGAGACTATGTCTAAATAGAACTGTGAGAGCCACGTCCTACATCTTGGGCCAAGGTGTTCTAAAAATTCGTTGTAAATACCGACTCACATAAATTGGGACTTTGATTCGAACCAGTCTTCATCCAGTATTGCTAACCTAAAAGTAGTTTCACACAGGTATATATATACCTACTGGGAAGCCTCAACCTTGTGTTGTTTGTAACCACTGCTTTTGAAATAAATAAATTATTATTATTAAAATAAATTATTATTATTATTAAAAAGTAGAAAACGAAAAGCTTATCCTGCACTATGAAAAGGTATAATATTGTAAATAAGTTGAAGAATTCTGGAAAACAGTACCCTAATATCAACGGGAACCTAGTCCACGCTAAAACCTAAAACTATGGGGCCTCCTTGTACATGGTACATGTTATATATGGTATTATACCATATACGGTACATGTTAACACGATAATTAAAGATACAAGTGCCTTAAAGGGAAGGTACCAGATAATCATTAATTATATGCAAAATGATGATGATATCTGCATCTAGAAAGTTGGTATTAAAGCTGCTTGCACTGATTATCGCTTACAGTGATGTTGTTACTGTAACAAAAGTTGATTAATAAAGGTATTTTAATTATTTTAGTGTTTGTATAATAATTTTCATGTTACCATTTTCCAATAATTCTTGTTCGGTTTTGGACGCATGTCAAAATTTCAACAAAATTTTTCTGCAATACGGCCACAACTCTAAGTACCTAACTTAAAGGCCTCGTATCTTAAAAAATATACACGTTTTATAAAAAAAAAAACGTATTCATGAGAAGCGTTATATCATGTAGAGTAAAAAAAGTTAAATTAAAATGAATTGACCCAAAACTCAAGGAGTAAGCCCCGTTTTGCTACCACGCACTACGCTGCCAAAACTTTAACAAGCGATTTCTCGAAAAAATGGTTTTTTGAGATGTGGCCGTATAGCAGGCAGGGGGCGAAATAACGGTAGACAAACTGGCGGTCTACTACGAACAGAAAAATATTTTAACTTTAGATTTTATTTTCCAATATGCAGGAATTTGACTGCGGTTGAAACGCTCTGAAAACAACCCTTCTTATACAGCGGAAGCAAATAAGGTGGACTGACGATCTAGTTGGTTTCGCGGGAAGCCGTTAGACGAGGGCGGCGTACGACCGGTCGCTCTTGGGAGAGGCCTGCGTCCAGTAGTTTCTTTAGCTAATATGATGATAACGATGGTCTTTTCTATCCTCATTACACCTACAGTACCTAGTGCACGTTTCTGAAACGGGTTTATGAAGAGTGTGTGTGTCCGGCCTAATTGAACATTATTTACTTCCTGCCCTCGCGCACCTTCCCTCGGCCGCTCTTAAGCAGCCATGAGCACCGAGCAGCGCTTTACGAGGCAGTTAACCGACTCGTTTACGACCCCTCGGGTGCCGATTGATTTGTTTGTATGACAATTTGCAGACACTTCATCGCTTGATTCAGATGTTTACGCAGGACGCTTCAAACTTGTACTAAGAACTATAGTTATTAGTTAATGGATATCAAAATAAATGAATAAATCGACACGTATGTGTCTATTTTATCAGTAATTTTATAAAAGTCGGAGAAGTTTGTTTCTGTGTAGTTTTATTCGTCAACTCCATAAAAATAACACTAAACCTCAAGATTTTAGATCATCTTCGAAGTGTATGTTGTAAATATTAAGTTGTTCCCCGAAACTATACTAAACTATGGAATTTCCACCTACGCACAGCCATTAACTGACCTTTTGCTCGATTGGTCATTTATTTTAGTGACAAATTTGTCGTAAAGCACAAAGGTACATAACCTCCCCCTGTCGTCGTTAATTACTCATAAAGACGCTTGACGGCGGACTTATGGCCGGAGTAAAAACTTTCTTTATTGCAACTGCCCAATGGCCAGTTATAATTTGGCTGATTGATCATTTGGATCTGGCGATGATTTGGTCTTGTAATGGATTTGTATATGCTCCAGTTAATGGGTCGATTTCAGGGAATGATGATGGAATGACTGCTCAGATTAGATTCCGATTGGTAGTAACATCGAAAGCCTAAATCGCATTTTATACCTGATTAAACTTAATCAGTTACAATCGAAACATAAACTATAATATTTGTATTTTACGCAAGTCCAATGGCGGCACTATTTGGACCTTTCGGCATTATTGAAATGCCTTATTAACTAAAGCAGTCTAATATGTATCGTAGCATAACTTTGTCGAAAAATTAAAAGTATGACCGAAAGGTACAACGAGCTGCAGAATTGCATGGGCCATTTATGAATGAATTCGTGATATATTCATATTTCAATCGAGTATTCGGTTTTTTTGTTACTTTCAATGTGGGGAAACTATCCCACTTTTACCCTAATTAAAATTCTTATCATTTATGTAACATTGTATCAATTTCCGGAGCAATACCTGTTAGATTGCTGCACTAAATCAGCCGGCCCTCGGCGGCCAGCAGCAAGCTCAACACAATAAACCAATCAGCTGCAGTCTCAAGTGGCTACACGTCCGATCAATCCGGGCCTCTTCCTGCCCACTGTCGCTAATGACTAATTACGCTTGCACAATCCCTCCTCTACACAATACTACAAGTACTCGCCGCACCGCGAGCACCCCAAGCCAAACTGAGCTCTCGAGTCACAGGTCTTGGTTTCTATTGGATCGAGGAAGCTGGAATTGAGACATTTCCTATTCGAGCGGCTAGGAGCGCGCTCATTAGATATTTAGTGTCATTGTTCTTTGAGAACAAACCAATTTAAACCTTAGTCTCGAACGCTAGGACTGGGTTTTGTTATGTGGGTGGGATATCGAAGTTTGCCTGGAAACCCAAGGCAGGCTTCCTGAGGAAAGATATCGGCATGTAATGAGTTGAGTGTCATTCAAAACATCATTAACTTTGTGGGACCTTTCTGCTCTGTCTGTTCGGTTATTTTACTCTCGTTCGGCTCGGTGTCTGGCGGAAAGTTGAAGTAAACTAAAAATGTACGTGTATTTTTATCACGTTAAAATATTTCATTGTGCAGATGTTCATAAGCTGGGAGTGTGGTTCATTAATCCAATCGCGAAACAAAACAGTATATCTTTACAATCTTTGTTAATTTAATCTGGAAAAGGATGCGTTATATAGGTAGTATGTAAAAAATCAGTGTTGACACTTACCTCTTATTTAAGCTTGATAACCAGGTCTCTTACACCCTAAGTCTGTTGGATTTTTATATAACGCCGCATTCTAAATGTCTCAGCCGAAGCAAATCTCTGAAAACACTAATATTGTCCTTCGGACTGGTGAAAATCAATTTCGTCGGTTATTACTTACTATTCAGTAGGCAAGCAAACTAATCTTATTCTAATTTATTGACATTGGGCATTAACAACATGACATTAAAATGGCCCGGCTAAGGAATATATTGGCAAGCATAACTATAAACAGGATATAATTTCAATGCAGTTCGCCAAAATCCTTCAGACGCTCGTTTAACCCTTATGAAGTAAATGCCAAGTTCCATTTATAATCAGGGTTCAGGTGAAGAGTGGGCCGCGATATATCAAAGTTTACAACTTAACCGCGTGAGGTGCGCTGCATGAGTTATGGCGGCCGCATGTCCCTGCGGGGCTAGGGGCAAGGGAGGGGAGCTGGCGGGTCTGAGAAAATATCTTCTCAAACAATAACCCTAACCCTGAACAAGAGTGCCTTTCTACGCACGGAGTGTCACGATAACAATTTACCGTTTTATGGTGCACCGTGATACACTTCTCTGCCTTCTGCATTTATTCGAGCAATTTTTGACTGCTGCTGACACGTTTCTCAGCACTCTATGATCAATGGAGGGACATGGGATATTTTACACAAACGACCCAAAAAAATTTAGGCAATCAGCAGCTCAGACGACTTATGCGAAAATCGAAATTCAGAAACGTCTGTAATGTTACCATACCGAGACATAAATGCTGCCTAAATATAACTAATATACGTACGATACGGGTTAAATCACAACATTTCTACTGCAAGGGATGATAAGATAGCCATTTTGACAGGTGGATACGTGTTGATTCTTCTTGTGCGCTGAGGGAAGGAGGTATCTTGCTACAGTAACCTCTCTCGCCTGTGACAGGTACCACGCCCTCGCGAACATTTATCGCGGCCAGACCTGTCGCCGTAATTGAGTTACCGCCAGAAGCGGGAACGGCTCGCCCGAGGATCCAAGTTTGAGGCCATTCCGCCGATACACTATTTATACAAACTAACGTTGTTTCAGGTCGTAGACTGAAACGATATCACCCCCTCACTGCACCCCAAGTTATGGCTCGTGTAGGCTTCAAGGGCTTTTTTTTACGTCTGATGCTATGAGCAGGAGAGTTGTAGGAATTGCAGTGCATGCCTACCAAATTTTAACGTGAGGTATACAATGTTGAATTTGGAAAATACCAGCCTGGATGTCGGTCGGTCGGCACTAAGCCAGCGATTTTCAGAAGAGGCCTTTTTCCAGCTGTGGACTGATTATATAGATGATGATACAGTGTTATGGTTGCATTACCTTACCACAAATGATATCGTATGCGTACATGCGTCAATTGCAAGACAGCAGGAAGGTTCTTGTTCAATCAAATATAAAAGTTGATATGAGAATACAAATATTTATAATTTTTCCACTTCTAGTTCATTCGTCTAATGTACGAGGAAAAAAAAGAATAACAGTCTTCGAAATATTATGACAAGGTGCGTGCCAAATTCATGAAAACGAGTATTAAAGTCACTCACGTTCCCCCAGTTTACTCTGCCCGTAAAAAACCTACAGAAATTTGTAAACCTGCATGACATTGCAACATCACGCGTTCCTCGTCAATGTCAAAAATGTCGTATGTTCTATGCCAGTCAGGGGCTTTACTGCTTTTTAAAAATATTGGTGTGGAGGTACAGGATAAGCCCAATTGATAACCATCGTCCGTCCGCGGCGGGGGGCGGGTTGCTCACATTGATTTTGATGGTGGGATCAACGAAGAAGAAACAGGGAAAAGCGTGTCACGATATGTGTCTGTACGCTGATACGGTCAACACGTGTAAAATAACGGAGTCAATGCAGTATTAAGTAAGTACCTAAGTATACTACATAAAGCAGAATACAACACCCAACTTATTTTAACAATTTGGCTAAACATCAAGGAAAGTATATTAAAATAAAGTTATTTATATTGATAACAATTTAATTTAATTGAACTTATAGTCTGTATGATATTTAAACAAACATTTGTCACATCACAGGAGAACAGGACCCATACAACGTAAATCTTTAGCGCGACCTATTGAATTTCATAAAAAAAAAACAAGCAATGACATAGTGGTTTTTCAAGTATCTATAAACGTTATTCACTTTCTATTTGATACAATTGAGTTAATGTTACATTTTTTCTTATTACAGTGTTGAAGTATTTAACGATAATAAATCATTACTCAAACAGTTACGTACTACGTATTTTTTTTAAAGCTGTGTTGTGACTAAATCTTGCGTTTCGATTGATGTGCTATTTCTGTAAATTGGTAGAAATCGATTAAATCGAAAAATTTATAACCTAAAGAAAGAACAATAAAACAAACTATTATTTAACATAGAAAGCTACAGTGAGTCCGACGGCTCGTAGCTCAAAAAAATATTGGTTTACATTTTGACAAACAAAAATATATTCAGGTTTGAAAAAAAGTTCCTCGATAAAATCGATTTGATCAACCATTCATAATCGTTAGATTTGGCAAACAATATGTTTTTGCTACATCACTACAAACATCAACAGAGAACTGTCAAATTTAATGTTTGTTTAAATATCTTACAGACTGTAAGTAGGTCCGTCAGATACTTTATGAATATAATAAAGGTGGTTCCGACCTTTAATTTAATTGTAAAACACTATAAACCAATAAAGTATCTTGTTTTTTTGTATAAAGCATGTAGTTTAGCGACTCTGCTGAATACAACATAATTATTATAACTTCATCTGGAAGCCAACTCCGTACAAAAAACACGACACACGAAACACTTATTTAAACAGTTGGCAAAAATCAAAACTAGGCAGAGGCCTATGCCCAGCAATGGACTGAAACCGGCTGATGATGATGAAAACTAGGCATGAATCTATTGCTCGATACAAGAATTTTAATTTGTGTGAACAAGACAGTTCTCTTTATTTAATAAAAAAATACCAAAAATCAATGTTTCCGCCCGGGATCGAACCGGGGGCCTTCTGCGTGTTAGGCAGATGTGATAACCGCTACACCACGGAAACTATACGCATTGGTTGCCAAATTGGTCATGTGACTCGGCGGCCGCTTATTTATATGCGCTCTACTTGCGCGCGCGCGGTGAATGTAATCCGCAGTATGTAGATTACTGATACGAGGTTGATTGAACTCTGGGTATCTTTATGAGTACTCGATCAATCTGGGTTTTTAGATAATAAAGCGATATATACGAATACTTTTTGTAGTTAAGTAAGTATTACTTTGAAAATTAAATAACAAAGATTAAAATTATGCAATATATGCATAGATATGTATTATATGAATATGTATTTACATCAGTATTTATTATGTATTGAAACTTGATTTAAGTTAGTTGCACCGCCCTCAATTTATCTGCTTAGCCCAAAAGTTGACTGGTAGAAAATGTATCGCATTATAAGTTCGCCTTTTGTACGATATTTTTTCTTTTGAGCAATTAAATAAATAAATTAAATTAGTAACACTTTTTGATATAACAATAAAATTTTAAAATAACTGAAGTTTTTAGTACTTTCGTCTGACTCATCTACTTTTCAATACCATTTGATATACTTACATAAACATATTATATATTATACTTTATTGAGTAATGATCGATTTAGTCAACGTTTTGTTTGTTTCTTTAAGACATAAAACTATTCAATTAGTGCCTAATAAGCAAATACCAATCGGTTTTGCTATTATTACAATTGTGTACTAGATATTAAAAAGATTGGTCTAATGACCTCATCTGTAACAAAATTCAATTCAAACAATTCTTACAGAAAGCAACTTATGTAATCTAATCACAAACAGAGACAAAACCTAACTGTTTTAATATTCAATAACAGTCACATATGACTTACAGTCAATTAGCGTAAGAGTCACCTTAACCGTCGTAATCAGCGCAGCGCCCCCTGGTGGTCGTTAGAAGCAATTAAGATCATCTTCTTTACACGTGAAACGACGTATGTCAATACAATGCTACTGGCGATTATGACGTTCTCAACACGGCCGCTGGGAGGGCCAGGGGTTGACCTAATGATGGTTTATATGGTGCTTCGTCATGTTAACGGAGGTACCAAGTTTGTGAGTGATAGCAGCGGGTTGTGGAAAACACTTTTTGCCCATTTTGGTCGTACCTGGTTATGAATGTTATGATTAACACTTCTTATATGGCATCATATTAGATATAATGTACATACAGCTTGAGAAAAGACTGATTTGATTACGTCTAGTTCAAATAATTTTTTTTGTTGTTATTGGATGCGAGCGGCACAAGATCGATCGTTGTGGAGAACTTTGAGAGAGGCCTTTGTCTAGCAGTGGACGTCTATCGACTAGAATGATGATGATATATTATAAAACTACTTATCTGTCTGTGAATATGAAAGTACACTTTTACTATTTTCTACTATTAATGGCAAAATAGAACAGAAGATGATATGATTACATCACGGGTAAATTAACGGTATCCATGATTTTCAAACCTGCAGATTTTCTCCAGAAGTCCTCTTTACGATGCAATTTTATATTTAAAATACCATACATTTTCATTTAAAAAAAATCACCTAACTCCCATTAGCCCAAGTAGTCGTTCCCGTTCACTCGGCGATTAATTTTATCGCCCGCGCTAATTCTATCAGCCTCGCAGCCTTAATAACCCCAAATAAGACCTTTAAAAACTAATGCCGAGCCTTAAGACCGCCGCAAAGACCTCTTTGTGACTCGAGGCGCTCCGACGCAAACCTGGCTATATACCCAATATTCTTGTAAACATTTCTAACAGACTAAGAAAGAATTTTAAGAGCGGAAGGTAAGGTTGGAGTTTGCTTGGACAAAGCGAGCACAGATACGACTAAACGAGACAGCGGGAAGATTAAAAAGTTGGAGTCGGTCGTGCGACATCATTGTAAGTAGAAAATGAGTTAAATAAAGCAATACATTTTAATTAGGAGGAAGGATCCCTTTATTCCTTACGCGATAACTCTAGTCCTGTATTAATTGGATTTTATGTTTAATTAACAGCCGGCTGAGTCGGGATCTTGGGATCCATTTAACTTGGGGCTGGGTTTAGAGTTTTTGGCGATCACGATCGATTGGCTGGATAAGCCAGGAGATAAAGAAAACCTTTACGATTTTGAAGTGATACTATAATCAGCGTAAGTATATGAAAGTAAGTTATATGATCCTGCACTTCTTGAAGAAGAAGAAGTCTTCGTCTGGGGATGCTTATGGTGTTCTGTGCAGGGATAATTTATCACGAGGCACAAGATAGCAATACATTAATGCACCAAAAAACCCAAGATGAACTTTAATTCTTTTATTTACACAAGAATTCATATGGATTGCATTGGCGTTTCCTTATGAGACAAGGTATAAATAAATTAAAAACCTAAGCAATTGTTGTACTCTACCCATAGATACTATTATACATAACGAATTATATATATACATACTTACTTAAATAGAGGAAATATCTATGAACCAGGAACAAATAAAAAAACTCGAGTTCATCACTCAAGTATTCGTCCTAGCCAGGATTAGATCCCAGCACCGCCGGCACCGTAGACAACTGCATTACCACTGCGTCAACCGCGTCATCAAATTGAATATGTATACTTGGTATATGTTGAAATGTCACTTTAACGTAACTACTAAACTTAGTACGAGTATATACATAATATGCATCCTAAATGTAGACGTACCTTATAGTTAAAGTTATTAAATTAATTCTGCTGATTAAATCGGTCACTTGAGTCTTATTACATTGAAATACACCAGCCATTTCTTCACCTTTGTAACAAAGTTAGTTCTATCACGAACAATGGAACCGCAAATCGCGGCACCGTAAAATCAATTAGTGCGCTTCACGTAGGCACTTCTTTGATTCCACCCTTACACAAGTTGGGAGATGAATGAAAAACTTTACGACTTCGGAACGGTGTTCACTCCGGTTCAGTTGCACATTGTACACGTCTAGATGAAACTTTTCCTGATAGTCTTCCGGTTATTTAGTTATTTGGTGAAGACTACGCATGGCCGTTAGATATGTTTTGAAGGGTGTTCATATTACTACCCAAAACTGCCTGAAACGAAGCAATTTTAAATATTACAACTATGTTCAATATAATTAGATATAATGACGAAGACGCAGTAAGGGCGCTGCGATGGCCATCTCGCCGTGAAATCAATTACGACGCGTCACGGTGCCCGCCGTGGTGCTTCAGGGTAGATACGGAGGCTTTATTACAGTATCCAACGTTCATACAACAAGAGATTTAATCTTATTTACAAAATTCACTTATTCTAGAGATCTGTTGAATAAAGGCCTCACTTTCCCATGTGTCCATGTCCTGAGTTATTTCGCACAAATCTTTCTAGAAAAAGAACGTCTGGCAAAGTCTTTCTACTCCTTCCACTAAAAGTAGTAATCATTTAATAACTCGGTAATTTTTACTTTACACTTTTGTTGTGGGTAAAGTAAAAATTACCGAGTTATTAAATGATTACTACTTTTAGTTCGACACATTGTGTCGGGCAAATTGCAGCCATAAAAAAATGTCTAATTTTATGGCGCTGATATTGTATACCTAATTTGTAAAAGGCTGAAATGTCCTCACTAAAAACTAATCAGTCACTAATATTTTAAAAAGTTTCAAAACCCCTAAATGTTTTTCGAGGCCACTTGTTAATACTTTTTAAATTGCTAAAAAGTGACGAAACGTCAATTGTGTGTATTTGGATTTACTCAGTTATTTATTAAATCGTAATTCTTCAAAATAGAGCAGGGACAGAATACCTCTGTTTGTTCCTTTGCGATAATTTTTCGGGCATCGATAACGGATCTATCCCGCGCCCCATCTAGATTGTTCCTCTCGTGTTTCCTTTGTTTCCGTCACACTTTGAGACTTTTCTTAAGCAGTGATAGATGGTATTTATAAGGAAATAAATTATCAGGTGCTCTTTGTTCCACTGTTTAATTCCTTCGTTCATTGTACCTACTAAAATCGTCATTAATGTAACTTTTTACAAAACGCAGGATACACTTAACGATTTGTTTATCGTGTGGATAAAGTAAATAGTTGCAAGTGCGGCCATCTTGTGAAGCCTCTTTGTGACGTTAACGACTCCATCTTGAGGAAGCAATTAAAGTTGCCAGTAAAAATTTAATTTGTTCAGAAGTAAATCAACGGGCGATCGCGTGTCGCCCAACGGCCATTAAAGCAGTGTTTTATAAAAAACTAAAACAATCGTTAAAATTGGAACGGAACTTTTAAATTTGGAATGCGGTGTTCAGTTGTTTTATTGGTGAGGTAAGTTCGTCATAATGGCAGTGACATATTTTTTAGAAATGAATAGTTACCCGTTATTCGTTTTTTTTTCCGTTTTGAATATTTGACGTTAAGCAGACTGTATCACCTTACAATGTTTTTTTGTGTACAAGGAATCTTTAAGAGCGGTATCACATCGCATTGTGTAAGCACGCTTGTACAAATATACAAGCAAGTAAGTAAATTATTGCAATGATTATGCATGTATTATACATAAATAAACCTTCCTCTTAAATCACTCTATCTATTAAAAAAACCGCATCTAAATCCGTTGCGTAGTTTTAAAGATCTAAACATACATAGTACAGTCGAGTTCATTTACATCTACACACTTACGAGAACAAAAATATTTGAACACTACCCTATTATCAGGAGCATAAAATCGTGTTCAGATATTTTTGTTCTCGTAAGTGTGTAGATGTAAATGAACTCGACTGTACTGTCAGAAGGAAGCGACTTTGTTTTATATACTATGTAGTGAGAGTGATATTATATTACGTATCGAAATTTGTGAAAATCATCTCTTAGAAATTCAAACTTTCATTGATAACTCGATGCGTAAATTTCAGATATATTTATAGGTATATTAGAATCTAGATAAATTGTACCAAAATGAGTCCTAGAGCTGTCCGCTCGCGTCACGTCACCCGGTGTGGCCAGGATCAACAGATGCCATCCCGCGCGATGCTATCTCTATGATTTACCGACGGTGATCTTGTTACGATATCGGATCCGCACTGTAATCAGAGCACAGGGGAGTCGTAGAGAATTCTTTCTAGAATTCATACCTAATATTGAAAATTTCGTTTAACTCACGGTTATGTTTCTAACTCGTATGGAGTTTTTTTTTTCAGACAGTTTGATGCAGTTACATTCGTGGTGTTTCTGCCTTTCTAGAATTATTCAAAAAATATATTTGGGTTCGAAAATGGACAGCCAGCTTAGAACTTTCTTAAAAAAACTCAGCTGAGCTCAGCTAAGTTTTTCTGTTTTTAAAACTGAAACCATGTCGGAATGTCAGGCGAATAAGGTAAATCAAAAATATCGCGATAGACCCAGTTCAATAAGTTAGTAATATGTTATTTTGTATAAACACAGTGAAGCTTGCTTGTAGCTTTTTAACCTTCTCTCGATATATCAACTCGCAAATTATCCACGTAGGGTAAGTATTAGAAAATCAGATTATAATTGGTATCGGTTCTTCTTTCCGCATCCCAATACAGTTCTAAATCACGTTTCTCTAATTTATGTCCACTAACTCTCAGTTTTCCTTTTAATTAGTTTGAAGCGGGTCACTATAGTGGCCAGCATTTGGGCCAGTCCGCCATAAATAAAACTACGCAATGAATAGTGCGGCACGTCTCGGGTGGCCACTTCTTACGTGTCCCGGGGGACAGTGCCTTTATCGCCGATCCGATAGTGTGACCACGATGTACATGTACAAGTAACATTAGTACAGTAGGCCAGTTTCATATGTGGATTAATTCAGATAGAGAAACTAGATGAAATCGACATTGGGTATGGCCGCGGAGCGTTTAAACCGCTCTTTTCCGTACGTTAACAAATATTAATATATTCTAAAGCGTATGATTTATTTAAATAAGAATAAGACGATCCACTAATATTTTATCGATATTTCTCAAAATATTGTGCATAGTATTAAGATCCGTACATTTCAATTCTGAGGATTCTATACAACATGTATGTACAAAAGAAAAACACGTAAATAGAATATAAATCTCTTTTTTTTAATATATTTTTACGTTGATCAAATAGCGGAAACATATACAAAATTGATAATTTTTCCATAGTAAAGGTTACTAGTTTGTGGCAGGGATCGTTTTCGGTATTCATTCAAATTCAAATATTTTTCTAATTTCAGGTTTTATATCCAACGCTACTAAATTGAATTTAGGTATTGATATAGAGCTTTGAAATTAGCTCACTAAAATATAGAAATATGTATTAATAAGCGAAATACCGAAATCGAATACCGGTATTTTGTATGGAGTCAAATACCGGTATCCGATCCCTGGTTTGTGGAATTAATCTTATAATTATGATGACATCGAGGGATTGACTAGGCAGCGGTATTTGTACCCTGCTCGTAATACCTTGCTCGTAAGTACTTAAGTATAAACAAAAGAGGCATGCTTCTTTAAGTAAAATGTACGCACCCTATATTGACATACCATTCCATCTGTATTTACCACTACATTTTTGCAAATGAATATTCTTATTCTTTTTTTTATTCTTGTCCACTATTAAAATGTTTAGAAGATAATGTTTATTTAGCCTATACTTGATATCAAACAGGCTATACTTGATAAAAAAGTATAAAATGTATCAACTATTCAATTTAGTACCTATGTATCACTATCTGATTTCATTAGCAGACGTTTCTGCTTCAAATATTGTGTGTACGTTGAAACCCCTACTCAAGCGGTCCTACAGTCCCTGTCGCCACTGGCGCATCATCCCCAGCGTCTTACGTGTAATTGTGTTATAAATCGCGATGTATCGGCCAAATTAACCGCTAACGACGGTCACTGCGCCGTTTAACTTCAGCCATAGCCCGAGTTATTGTCCGAGTTTCCAATGATAAGTGTGCGTAATGCGATGCCAATTAATTGGGGGCAGCCGCCATTTTGATAGGGAAACGTGAGTTGACCAATGATATAAACAGATACCACAAGATCATTAAGACTCGTGGCTTATACTTATACATACATAAAATCATACATAATTTAATTAACTTCTATGGAATTTCAATTTTTTTCCATTCAGTTAAGTGGATATTTTACAAATAAGTAGATAACATCTTTTCTTAGTTACGTCATGACAAATCATCCCGTTAAAGTAGGTAAAGACCTATGCTGATACTTTGAAAATCAAAGCGTCCGACTCAAGTATATACTTAGTACCATGCAATAAAACAAAGAAAAATAATACAAATAAGTAATTTAAGCGTCGTTAGGAAGATAATTAGTTATGTTATTGGTAAAGAAAACAATACCTTCGAGAAAACCTATTATACACGTCCACGAGTACTCGTATTAAATAGATCCATAACACTAACTTTACTTGTGGTCGTCAATTTATATTGTCGAACGAATCTCAGCAATTATAATTGTTTTTGCAGAAAAATATTTTGCGTCATATAAAAATAATTGAGGCAGCGCCTTCGGAGACCAAATCACACTAATATTATAAAGGCGCAAGTTTGTGAGTGTGTTTATGTGTATATGTTTACTTATTACATTTTCACGCTCAGACAGCTGGACCTATTTTGATAAATTTTGGTATGAAGGTAGCTTACACCCTAGATTAACACATAGGCTACTTTTTATCCCGAAAAAATATAGTGTTCCCGTGGGATGAGCGGGTAACACCGCGGGGCGCAGCTAGTCACTATATAGTATAAAACAAAGTCGCTTCCTGCTGTCTGTCTGTCTGTCCCTATGTATGCTTAGATCTTTAAAACTACGCAACGCAATTTGATGCGGTGTTTTTAATAGATAGAGTGATTCACGAGGATGGTTTATAATATGTATTAATACATGCATAATTTATCAGCGTTGAACCCGTGCGAAGCCGGGCGGGTCGCTAGTTATCTATAAATCGTAAATCGATTAACCTATTCATTCAAATATGATTAAAGCCACCGAAGCGTACAAATTCATGTAAATCAACGCATTTGCAAAATAAAGCCGTCAACAAAACAGCTTCCCGAAGAAAGTGCTCGGACGAACTGTTTTCCCTTTAATTTAATCAAATCGTTCCCGTGTATTTTCGGAGTCATTTATTTTTAATTTCAGGCGTGTCGAAGCCTACTGCCGTGGAAAATGGGAATAGGCACGTAACTGAAAAATAACGGATTTGCAAGTTTGTTTAATATTTGTGAAAACCGTTTGTTATTATTTGCCTTGAGTATTGAAACTTTAGTAAAAGAAAATTATTTAAATATGATTGCAAATTTTACATTTGTTCAAGACAAAGGCGACTTTAATGCCTCATGGCCTTGGGCCAATGGGCAACCAGCACTAGGAAACAGTCAGCTAAAGAAATATGCAACTTTACTTCAGTTTTCATGTTTTTAAAGTGCAATAAATAACACCATAAAAAATATTTAAAATCACATCTCATAATATTGTGCTAAATATAAGTAAATAAGTATTCCTGTGAAAATACGAATGACTCTCATACACGCATACTATTTCATCCCCAGTTAATAACACACAGTACCTATTAGGTACATACGACCAAATAACTCTCGTAAAATAATAAAAACGACAAACGCGAGGATTAATGCGTCTTGTAAACAGATTTCACAGCGACGAGACTAAAAAATAAACACTATTAAAACATTCAAATCGCAACTACGAGCCATAAACGAGCATGATTCACGGAACAACCCTTCTCGCGACATGCTAAACGCAATAAAGGTTGCTAACTGCCCCGCCATCCATCTTCAAAACGGCCTATGTGTGTTCATATTACAAACGCACATGTGACTGTTTGGAACGGGACAGTCGCTGCCATGAAAGAAAACTAAATTACCCGTGCCGACCTCTCTGGCCTCACTTGAAAGCTTACCATGGCCATAACTCCACCAGCCTATCCTGACCTCTCCTCGTCCTCTCAACGTCTCCTCGAACCATCAAAGTTGGAACGGATAGCGGGGCGAGGCAGCTCAGGTTATGGCGGTGGTTGATGTAACAATTATAAATAAGTAGGTTGCAGCAATAACGGGAGGCGACTTGCATTATATCAAGCAAACTGCCTCGATGCACCGCCACCTACGATGTGCTGCGGAAAGAATAAGGAATTAACAGAACATTCGTGTGGCGAAAGTATTGTTTTCTGTTATTGTCTAGCTATCAATGGTTATGGGTTATGTTATGGCCATAATTTTCAAGTTAACAAACACTTTCACGTCATAGCAAATAAACAGGGCAAGCTAAATAAAACCGTTAAAAAACTACAAAGCCAAAGTCTCCATCTAAGCCATCCATTATGACCGGTATTTTTCACAATCAACTTATAGTCTCCTCTTTTCTGATTCAATGACACAAAGAAGCTCCAATACACACTGAAAAAAAAAATGTTTACAGTAGCCCAAATGTTATCTGCTAGTTACATAAATCGGAGGACTGACAAACTGTGAGCTACTCGTAGCCAGAATAAGTTTTGGAAAATAAGAATAATTTTGGTTACTACTAAGCATAATTTGGCTATTTCTCAAGTTGAGCAATTATTTTTTCAGTGCCATTTTTCAGAGTGGAAGAAAGAATGAAAAAGATGTTCACTCCACCACGTTACTCTTTGCCCCATGGGACATAGGTCATTCATAACTAGCGTTCAGCAGACGTTTTTATTTCGCTGCGAAACAGCGCTCACGCGGAGCCGTATTAGGTTGTTAAATTTACATTTTACATTTGATATTTCGCCGTGAGTCGATTTATCGCGGCTCTTTGTCGCGCGATATTTACGGCGCAATTTCGGATTCGGATTTATGGTGTTGAAATGAAAACAATGACTTTATAAGCCTTTATTTTCTCACGTCCACTATAGAATGAAGCACCAATTGACTTTTCCCGTTGAACAAAGCCAAATTAGGTATTCCAAAAGTTTTTTTCCGATACGTTACTAATCTTAAGTCAGGAAAATTTGAATACGTTTCTTATTTTGTAATAATTTTGAAAAAAAAAAAAACGTTTATTTCCGACATTTTAGTTACGTAAAATCAAACACATCTGCTTTTGAAACTCGGTTAAAAAATCCTAGTCCATTTGACCTCTACAGCAACAAATTCAACATCTGATTTCTTAAAATCCGTCATGCCCCTTTGGCTGCAAACCATCCACAACTTTCAAAAATCTTAACTCTGCATCACATTCGGATAATAAGTAAGTCCAAGAATATCTCCACAAACTTAGCTTCGATTTCGCGTACAGATAAAGCAACGAATGTGAGACATAATTATGTAGCCATTGAATTGGTACCTGAGTGTTCAATGTAGCGAGTCGACACGGCGGAAAATGCTTCCCAGTGGAGCACACCCTACTGAATACCTCGGTATTTACTCGCGCTGTCGTGCTGTTTTGATCCACAAGTATTCTATTCTTGTAAACCGTTTAAGGTGACTTAATATTTGCTACGTTTTAAATTACGTTTAACGATAGAGTTCCTGAAGTGTACAACACTTGGAATGTTTTAAATAACAAATAACACTTGAACATATAAAGCGAGAAAAAAAAACAATGTCATCAATACATTCTAATTAATCCTATTAGGTAATTCAGTAAATTAGTATTAGGTAAGTAACTAAATATTTATTTATAATTGTTATTTGAATGTTGATGAATCAGCCTGTGAGCTGTTGATTAAAACTATAGGAGATACTTAATTCAGCCGCTTTTGATTTATACTTTACTGATGAACATTGATAAGGTACGTTCCTAACAGAGTTCAAAAGTTGACCGTACAGACCGTACGGTATACAATTGAAAATAACATGAACACGACAACAACTACATTTGTATACGCTATTTATACGTACATAAAAAAAAACTGTATACACATTTTGCCGGTACAGATTTTAACAAATGTTAAGTTTGTTGTAAAATAGAGTACGATGCACATTTATTAAAATATATATATTTATTTTTTATTTAAATATATATATATTTTTTTTATAGACTACGATTAATTTACCGAGTTTTAAAAGCAGACGTTTTTGATGTTATGCAACTAAAACGTCAGAAGTAAACGTATTTTTTTCAAAGCTATTAGAAAAAGGAAACATGTCGGTATTGTCGGTGGAAGTATTTGTATTGCGGCTCCACACTAATGTGAAGTTGACGGACGCTCAGCGAATATGATAGTGTGGAGAGGCCCTTCACTGCGGAAACCCATACTCCGGCCAACTTAGGTCAATTTCGCGAGTAGTGCGCAGCCGCATGTAAAGGTTACACCGGTATAGGACGAGTAATAAGAGTGTCGAAATCATCCCCTGTATACCCTATCGATATTTAACGAAAAGGTCCATTTCCAACCGAGTTCGAAAGTGGTCCGTCCGTCTGTGGTAGTATTCGTAAACGGTACACCGTGTACCGGTACAGAATGAGTCCTACCTAGGGTTGTCACCGCGCGATTTACGGCAGTTGAGCGGTGTGGAGTGTGGAGCGGCTCGCTTGTGCCGGGAACTTCACGCGGCTATTGGAAGGTTTATTTATTGATTTGAATTTTATTGGTTCGATGTTTTATATTGAGTTGATGATTGTATTACGATATTATCGTATCGGCATAAAGACGATGTTATGCTATTCTCATTTAAATAATCACAAATTATATTGTTGTGAATCAATTGTTACGGCTCAAGCCCATTTGTTAGTAATCAAGAACCTGTAATTTTTTTTTTTTTTAGGTATATGTCGGTTTTGAGATTGTTGTGACTTTTGTTTCGAATCCAAGAAAAATCAAACCGCAAGCGTTTTTTTAGATTCTTAATATGGTAGCCACCACAATCAAGAGTGAATAAGTATAATATTATATCAACAGTATTTTTTCCGTGCAAACTAAAGAAAAATACCACATTAAAGGTTTATTATGTCCCTTCTACGTTTTTAAATATGAAAACACGCCATTACTGTCCGGTCTGGCAATTCATTACTGTATTGTAAGATTTAGCAGCCGACAACGGCGAGTGTTATTGTAGTGCTCCGGCAAATGACTCCATTTATATGCGACAGCCTGACACCGCCGCTTCACACTATGCTGACTATTTTTGCGGGAATCTATCCTGAATTCGTGGCATTTGCTTAGAATTATTTGATTTTGTATTTGAACTGCTTTAAAAGATTATTTAAGTGTTAGGAATATGCCTTTCAGCGAGACTGGTGGGAGCTTGTGGAAGTATGAAAGGGAGGTATTTGCAACAGCAGTGGGGCACTCTAGGCTCTTAAATAAATAAATAAATGACAATCCGTCCATCAAAATGCGTCGTGTCGTAGGATTTGAATGCGCTACGGCGTAGCGCTGCTACGAGCTACAATCACAATACTTGTACATGTATGTACCCTAGTCCTTTTACTTTCATTAATAGAACTTGATTGAACTTATAAGACAAGTTTAGTACAAAGTTGTCCACTGCTCGACATAGGCTCCCCTAATTCTCACTACCATACCTGGTCCTCCGCCTTCTGTATCCATACGATTCCTCCAACTCTCTTCAGGCACACCTGGCCGGACCGTCCCACAGGGCGAGTCGTTCGCGGTCTCCACTCCAGAACTCGTCTGCCTTAACAGCAATCGTCTCTCAGACAAATAAGCCCCGCCCACTGCCACGTCAACTTGCTAATCAGTAAGTTTTATGTCGGTTACCGTGCTCGGTTGATTGAATATTATGACTATTTATGACTGTTCTTTACTTATTGTGCATCGACCACGACGATAAAATTGGAACTCGAGTTTTAGAAGACAGGGAGAAGAATAGGTAAAACTTGTATAAGATGGACGGATATCGGCTGAAGGACACAGCAGTGTGCTGCAGTGCTAGCACGTCTTGCCGAAACTTCGCTTGTCGCGCGACTCAGCATCACCCATCTTGCTCGCACCGTATTGAAAGTAAAGTGATAGGTAGTATTTTGACGCGCGACAAAGAGTCGCGTGTCACAGTTACGTTAGACGTGTTGGATGCAGGTGGCGCGGGATCGACCACAAAAACGTTTTCTGGATGAGGCCACTGAGGCCTACGTTTTACAAAGGACGATTTTTGCAAGAAGTAGTAATTATGATTTGTTAGCTAGCCGTCCAATACGCATTCCAATACGCAGTTCGTCCATTATGCAGTCCGTCAGATGTCGTTAACGCAGTTCGTCCATGCCGCTATTCGTCCATATCGCTATTCGTCCATATCGCCATATTAGCTGTGATTGGGTAATCATGGTAGCAAGTCGTATTAGTACAAATGTCAATATACATAAAAGGTTGAGATACATCTGATCATTTTGTCAAAAAGTACACATGTGTACTTTTGCAATGTGATTGCAATGGTTGTGCCACCAGGTCATTCTCGGATCAGGTCAGTATGTGCTCTATTCGAAAAGCTTACACAATAGGACTGTAGTCGAAGTGTAAGTTTCATGACATCAAAACGTTTATTCATTTGTTCATTATATTATCATGTTTACATTTTGATCGTTGTGCAATTTGACAAAGGGCTTTTAGAACCCACTGAATATTTTGGGATATTAAATGCTTCTAAGTTTTGTTCATTATTTCTCTCCTACATTTAAGTTCGTAGTTAGATTACTGTAACATCTAATTATGTATTCTATTTATTATAACATGTTTACATTCAGGTACTTACATACATTTTGCCAGTTGTACATTCTGATGAGACATTATGACCCATGGTCAATTTAAACATTTTCACCAAAATGACCTGTTTGTTCATTGTTTTTTTGAGTGTAAACCTGCAACTATAAAGATAACAATGACGTACTCCATCATCGGATTCATCGGAACAATAACAGTCTCACAATCACAAGCCACTCTGCATCGGTAAGCCAACAGTCCTTTGTGTCCGAGACGGGAGCCCGAGCCCTTCCATCGCGGCGACACCAATAACAAGCGACAATTAGATTACGAGTGAAAAATCGCGCCACTAGTCGCAAACAAAACATCGCTAATTACTGTTTTTTGGAGATCCGCAAATATAAAATCTATTTTTATTTTTTCTTCTTACAACGATAACTATTAGTGAGCAGTAGGACTGTATATTAAATGTACGGGAGTATGATGGAACACTGAAAAAAGAGAGATTAAAGTATAATTAGTAAAATATGAGAATCAACTATACTATGAATATAGCTTCGCAACAACCTGCATTGCTTGCTTTCCATGGCCACATTATGAGCAATCTTCGATACGGGCTGATTCTCTGGGGTAACTCGTCAAGTGCGGAAAAAGTATTTAGGTTACAAAAAAAATGCCTACGAGCCCTATGCTGTGCCCATCACATGGACTCTTGTCGGCCACTATTTAAAAAATATAATATCCTGCCCTTACCAACCCTGTATATATATGAAGTATGCTTGTTTTTCAAGACAAATTTTGACATGTTCAAAATACAAAAACCAAGCTCTAGATCCACTTCTAAACTACATGGCCTAAACTTACAATGCCCAGTGCACAATACCGCTTATTTTAATAAAAGTATTTTTAACATGTCCATAAAAATATTCAATAATTTGCCAGATGACATCAAGACACTTGACTTTCCTGCATACAAGCACAAACTTTATGCATGGTGTCTACAAAAAATGTTTTATAATATATCTGAGTTTTTCGAGGCTTGAATTGTCCTATAAATTAATAATAGATATGATATGTAGTAGCTAATTAGTAATGTAGATTTTTAAGTATTATCTGTAAATCTAGTTTTAATTTTAATATTAATATTAGGTACCATACTTGACATATGTACTCACTTAATGATTTTTGTATCAATGGACCCACAAATTGTATGAGACTTATATTAATGTATTCATCTATTTTACTAGAAAAATGTAATATTATTGTGCAACCTTTAATGGCTGATTATGACGACACATAAATAGTACTTAAGACCTTTTGTAATACTCATAATCTTACAATAAAATATTGAATTGAATTGTATTGAACTAGTTACAAGGCCCAAACAATTCACCGTTTCAATGGTTGTCAGTATAAAAATGTGAAATAAACAGAAAACAGACATCTCAGCAATTCGCCAAAAATAACGATATTTTATGCAGCCATTATAACTCTAATTTAATCTGAATAGGGGCTGTTTTTTAAGTTCTTATGCAGCCTGTGTGCTATTTTTTTTGCCCAAATTGTGCGCGAGCTGCGCTCACTCAAACAAGTCAATGAACAATGTGCGTAAGATAGAAAATTTGGAATATAAAGACAAAAAGAGTAGAATATACATTGCAGATATTCGGGACGCATGTGATTAGAAACGTGGAACATAGCCCGAACAACGTCGCCCATTCGAGCCGTCACGGTTCGCACTTGGCCGCTGTCGCCTGTAAACAGTGCACCGGGGCCATTGTTGCCAATATCTGTTGAAAAATGCCGAGGATTAAAGGCTTAGGGCGCAAACAAGAAACAAACAGATAAGAAAAAATGCTTAGACGGTCAGTCACAAAGGTAGCTAGTTAAACACCATTTTAAATTATTTGGTATTTGTTAAGTCCTTCTAATGAGTAAGCCAGTGACTAAATTGGCATAGTCAAAATCTGAACATTCGCTCTAAGTTCATTCTTAGTTTACACCACTCTGAGCACAATTCAAGGAAAAACTTTCCCTTGATTTACTTAGATTCTTACTCGACCTTGCAAGATTGGAATAGTCGTCATTATATCAACTAAAAGTAAAATTATAATCTCTGCAACGACATATTATGTGCTGCTCTTGTCCCCTGGTACCCAGCGATTTTAACCCCATCGTTGATTGTTGCTTCTTAAGAATATCTCTGCTACAATTGTTTTTGATGCCAGACCACACATCTCTGAATACATTGGCACTTAAATTTGGCAATTCTCTATCCCAATTTGTTTCTCCCACGAATAGGTAGAACCGTAGAATTCTGTAAACCTCGGAATTCTACCAGCAATATCCGCGAAGAATGGCTATCGGGTAATCGCTCGGTGTGAATTTTATTAATGACGTTCTTCAATGGCTGCCGGTTTTTATTGTTCCCAGCTAACTGCGAGCGGTAGGTGCTAAGGAAAAATGCTTTAGAACAATAAATAACTTTTTCGTGTTTATTCGTCACTCCAATGTTTTTTCTTTTTTCGATAGATTCAATGTTAAGAAGGAGACTTATTACCAATCTAAAATATTATAACTTCTGAGGTGTTAAATTAATATAGCTTAGGTACTTTTTTCATTTTATAAATGAAGTAAAGTCACTTCAAGCATCTCTGTTTGGCCCTATGATTGACTGGTTGAGAATACCATTAGGCATTAAGTTCGCCATTCGTACTGACTTATGTTTTGTGCAATAAACTTTAAACAAATAAATAAGGCATGTGTTATTTAAGTAAACATAACGTATCACAATTTGTGAGTATTAAAATTAACGAAAAAGTTCAGACAATAAAATTACACTTTTCGAGTTAGGTCTCACACTAAGAATCCCAGTTTTATGCGAAACGATATTTCATATCACAAGTAAAAAAGCAAAGTCTTCAACATCTCAAAACCCGTGAAACAGTAAAATGTTAACAAATATTTGAGACGTTTCACAACAAAAGGTCGTATGTTGGAACATGTTTGACGGCACATACGTCCCTTGGCCTGGCGGGGCGGAGAGTGCCCGTAACTCGGCGACGCACTCGGGCAGAAGCCTGCCTCTGACCGGCCATAATTCCGCTTAACCTACAAACGGAGTTGGCACAAATTCACGCTGTCATAGGTATAGTTTAGGTGCCTGAAAACGGAAATGTTGACGTTGGAAAGCGAAAATTGCATGAATAAAGGCGGCTTGTTTCAAACCATCTGTGACGTTCGTACGTTAAAGTGCTTATATAACATAGGGCATTTGAGCACCATTTTGAAAGTTACTTGTTCCGTGACAATTGGTTGATGCAACCAGTCCTAATTCGTACTTGTCCGGTATCCGGTGTAAGATGTAGAAATAGTTAAAAAAAAATATTTTAAACGAATAAAACATTCACCATATACCAATATCTATAGGTCACAACTATTTATCTGTTTTGTGGCCATCCATAGTACATGAAAATATGGGTGGGCAAATCAGACCTGTCAAGAAAAAAAGAATGAATATTAAACTATGACATCATGCCACTGGTCAACAACAGGACACAAATCGTACTTTCCAAAAACACATTCTTAAGCACAATCTGAAATACGATTAGTACTACTGACAGTACTGACAAACTTAAAGTGAATAGTGAAGTAATACTTAGTTAGAAAACTGAAACTGCAATGACAATTTAATAGGTACCATCGAAATTGCTAGGTTTACATAGTAGTACCTACCTACACTTTGAAGACTGACTAAACGATCAAAACTCATTTGCGCCTGCTAAATCATACCGATAGTCCGCCATCATAAACAGAGATAACGTCCCCGTCACACAAACACACAGCCGTAAACATTAATATCCCGCTTAATTACACCCGCCAAGTTCGGCAACTATTTGTACGAGCACCTTGCAACTTACCCGCTACCTATCTTAATATTCAATTCCGACATTACGGACTATTGTTAACTGTGTGGCCCGGCTCACCTTACATGGAGGGGGTGAGAACAGTAGGCCCACATCAGTCACAAGTCTAAGAGTTCTACTTCTTCTTACTTTTTAGTTGGGATCGGGTTAGTTTGTCAATCCCAGAGATTTAAATTTTGTATCGTCGCTGAGTCCATGTTTTCAATTTTTATTACATTATAACTCATGGTCATGGCGCATGACGAGGCCGTTTACGCTTCTCGATTTAGCAGGTGAGCGCCTTTCATGTGGTCTTCAGAATTCTAAGAATTGATGAAAATAATTTCTCTGTTTCTGAAGATGAAAAAGACCGAACATATAAAGAAAACGGGATCCTGCCGTTTTGCCAAAATTATTTTCGTCAAATTTCATTACCCAAACAAATTTTAGCAAGTGTTTTTATTGCCAATGTAATCTTTGGCATAATTTCAATACGCACATTTTCATTGGGTCAAATTTTCGTTCAGCTAAATATTACTTCGAAAAATGTCATTTAGGCGTTTGGTCTTTTAGCAAATGCTTTATTAAGGCAAAAAAATATCAGATAATAAACATTTAGTCAAATTTTCATTCAGCTAAATAATACTACGAAAAATTACATTTAGGCATTTGGTCTAGCAAATGCTTTATTAAGGTAAAACAAAACAATGATTCAAAAGGATTTTTTTTCATTCAACCAGTGATATTTTTGGCTCTGCATAAGAGCTGCGACCACAACAGCGCGCGAGCCGAGCGAGCGAAGCTAGAGTGCCGCTGCAGCAACCGGCAAAGCGCCAAAACCGACCTGGCTGGGTTAGGTTAGGTTAGAACTGCGACCACAACAGCACGCGAGTCGAGCGAGCGAAGCTAGCGTGCCGCGGCAGTAGCCGGCAAAGCGCAAAAACTGACCTGGCTGGGTTAGGTTAGGTTAGAACTGCGACCACAACAGTGCGCGAGCCGAGCGAGCGAAGCTAGCGTGCCGCGACAGCAACCGGCAAAGCGCCAAAACTGACCTGGCTGGGTTAGGTTAGGTTTGAACTGCGACCACAACAGCGCACGAGCCGAGCGAGCGAAGCTAGCGTGCCGCGGCAGTAGCCGGCAAAGCGCCAAAACCGACCTGGCTGGGTTAGGTTAGGTTAGAACTGCGACCACAACAGCACGCGAGTCGAGCGAGCGAAGCTAGCGTGCCGCGGCAGTAGCCGGCAAAGCGCAAAAACTGACCTGGCTGGGTTAGGTTATGTTAGAACTGCGACCACAACAGTGCGCGAGCCGAGCGAGCGAAGCTAGCGTGCCGCGGCAGCAACCGGCGAAGCGCCAAAACCGACCTGGCTGGGTTAGGTTAGGTTAGAACTGCGACCACAACTGCGCGAGCCGAGCGAGCGAAGCTAGCGTGCCGCGACAGCAACCGGCAAAGCGCCAAAACTGACCTGGCTGGGTTAGGTTAGGTTTGAACTGCGACCACAACAGCGCACAAGCCGAGCGAGCGAAGCTAGCGTGCCGCGGCAGTAGCCGGCAAAGCGCAAAAACCGACCTGGCTGGGTTAGGTTAGGTTAGAACTGCGACCACAACAGTGCGCAAGCCGAGCGAGCGAAGCTAGCGTGCCGCGGCAGCAACCGGAAAAGGGCCAAAACCGACCTGGCTGGGTTAGGTTAGGTTAGAACTGCGACCACAACAGTGCGCAAGCCGAGCGAGCGAAGCTAGCGTGCCGCGGCAGCAACCGGCAAAGCGCCAAAACCGACCTGGCTGGGTTAGGTTAGGTTAGAACTGCGACCACAACAGTCCGCAAGCCGAGCGAACGAAGCTATAAAACACTAGAATAGAACCAATAGAAACAATAGAATAGAAGAACTAAAAAAACTAAACTGGAATTTCACTGGAGGGTTGCTCTTCCCGCAGCGCCGGAGCTACGAAGGAGTCCGTTTTGCCCAAAAAATTTTGCCCATACAAACACGCTTATTTTAGCGTATTCTATACGATAACATCATAAAAAAAAACATGTGTTCAGAAAGTCCAACTCCAACGTTTACTAAAGTTTGACGATACAAGTCATTTTCCAGTTGGCATAACATATTTTGCTAAAATTATGTTATGCCAACTAAAACATTTAACTAAATGAAATTTGGTCAAAGTACCAGTTGGCAAACAAGTCATTGTCTAAACGTTGACGTGCCAAACATTAGGTTTGCGTAACAATTGTTTGCGAAAATTTAATTTGGCAAATGATCATTTGGCGAATGAAATTCTTCGATTTTTTTTTTGGGTAGTGATAATTTGGCAAACATATTTTGGTAAAACATAGGTAACCCAAAGAAAACATTTGCAAACCATTCAACGCAACAGCCCTCGGAACCTCTAGAATTTCTAGCAATAAATAATCATCATAAGCGACAAAGGTTCACAAATAAAGACTGCCAAAGAGTTAACGTGATAATACGAGTACCACATGGAACCTCATATCTCCATGGAGATAAGAGCCATGAAGCAGAAGTAGTGGGTTTCGCTCAGAAAAGTTTCTTCTATAAAATATCTTCTCATTTCGTGCCTTGATTTTTTATCCGGAGGCGCCAATTCTTTATCATATAGGAATGGCGGAACAGGTTGAAGAGCAGTGGACGATGTCAGTGCTGTGAACGTGAACCTACTGGGTCTCCTTCCACTATATTAAGTCAGTGTAATCTCCCAGTTATTGTCGAAGTTGGGCCGTTACCCGCGGCGGTGCCCAGCGGTGGGCACAGGTACTTACGACAACTCGCAACTATCACTTGCGCGCTAATCTTGGATTTCAGTGAAGAGGCATTAGTGAAATGAATAATCAGGACTTTCGAATGTTCGCTATTTTGACCAATTTGGACAAAAAATTATCGTTGTCAATGTAGTAGTCACTGCTTCACTCGTAAAAACATAATAACTTTACATACTTACATTTTCTAAAAATAAACTTTCAACAAAACCTTTTGTACTCACAGATCACATCAGAGTTTTCACAATACCGATGAATTTCTGCGCGGTACCTATGTGTTCATGTTTATTCAGGCACATACGGTACATTGTCTAGCGCTTCATTCATTACCACAGAAATACGGTACATAAAAACATACTTAAAGATTTTTCATTCTAACAAAATTGAAAAAAAGATAGAATGTTTCTTCGATATGCTCATTAAATCATGAAACCGCGGTAGCAATTGCTTGTTGACTTCCTATTTCGTATGCACCATACATCTATTCAAATCATACACACCCCACTCTCCACCACTTACTACCTTCCTGCTCCAAGCACTTAGCCCTTAAAGACGAACATTGAAATGACTTGTTCTTTTCACCCCAGCGGTGTAACAAATTTATTACCCAGAAGAGTGGAGCGAACAAAGGATGCGCCCGAAGAATGGTCCGAGCCACTCGTCGCAAAATGACTTAACTCACGTCATTTTCCAACTAAGAAAAGTCCTTTTCTAAAGTATGGGGATGTACTCTTTCGCTGCATTTTTGGGTATCTAATGACAGTTCTTTGATCATTAGTTTGGCTTAGTCTTTTGTTTGAGGCAAGGGGATTAGATGTTAAAGTTACAGAGTAATTATTTATTTTCTTTCTATTGTCCATTAATAAATGTTTTTGTATTTTCATTGGGCATCCATGCAAAATCATCGCAAAACGCAAATGGAAGTACATAACTATTTATATAATTGTTAATTCGCAAGAAGCGTGTTTATCCAAAATTATGAAATACTATTATTTACATTTAAGACCGGTCCCAAAATCGACAATTAGTTTCAAAGGCATCACGAGTTAGGGGGAGAGGAGAGTATCACGGACATTGGGTAATTCCGGACGATACAGTATCTGACATCAAAAATATACCAACGAACAAAATGAAACACGCGCTTAATTTTTTTCGTAGTCTTTCAGCGGTCTCTTTCGTAGTACGAGTAGGTAACTACTCTTTAGTGATCTTCTAAAAATCCATCCCTGTTTTACTGCGCACAATATTACTTATCCTTTTAAAACATACGCTGAAATTTCTTAAAGTGGTTACGTTATCCAGGGTACGGTGCCAAAGTAAGCTAAAATAAAAACCATGTCCCCACTAAATTCGGCGGAATCGGTCTATAAGTTTAAGAATGCCTCGGGCTGACAGGACCCTTAACTTAATCCCAACTTAAACTTAACATCTCACTTAGACCAGGAACTCGGCATAAAGGAGTCTCTAATAAACTTTGCCCTAACAAGCGTCTAAGTACGTTATTTAAGAGGCCATCATGTATGTCCACACTATAACCGAAGACTCCACGATCTAGCAAAACGCCCAGAATTATTCGGTGTAAACGTACAGTATCCAAAATACGATGGTGTTAAGTTTTAGTCTGTGTTACTAGTAGAGGTAGTGTGTACGCGTATTGTCGCATCGACGATGTCCAAGTGCTGACCGTCTCAGCCTTAGGCATTCGAAGAAATTGTGTTCACGCCACCGAAGTACGAAGCTTTGGAGTAGGTTGTTGGAAATGCGTTTAAAACTCTCCCGTTCACCAAATAAGTGTTGTACCTGCTTTTAGAAAGTCTTGTTTAAAGGCGATTATATTTATAAAAAACCGGCCAAGTGCGAGTTGAACTCGCGCACTGAGGGTTCCGTACAAACATCACTTATCCCATCTCAACTGGCCGGGTTAAGTTAAGTTTGCACCTGGTATGTATGGTGCTGGATACAAATAAGGTGCAAAGTTAACGCAACCGATCACGTTTGTTGTATAGGAGCCCCATTAAATATTTATTTTATTCATTTCTTTCTATTTGTTTTTTTTTTGTATAGCGTCCACAGAAATACATCATCTCTGCAAATTTCAACTGTCTTACAATCGCGGTTCATACGAGCTGGCTGTAGCCTGGTGACATACGGACAGCGGAGTCTTAGTACCTAATAGGGTCCCGTTTGTTACCCTTTGGGTACGGAACCCTGAAAATAAATAGGTACCTACATGAGAAACCATTTTTCATATTTTGCATCAGGAGAGAATGCAACTCATATTCTTCGTCATTCTTCATAGGCATTAAATTTGAAACCATCCTACGCTAGAGCCCTCTGTATTGTTTGTTTATAAATTATTTGTTAAGAATATTAGTTGTTCACAGCTGTGACCTGCTTACTCTACGTCCTCGCAGCTCGCTCGTCACGACACAAGTTCAGAATTAGACCAGCCCCATAAGACACGCTGCACACGAGTGTCTCCGAGCTTGAATACGTATGTGTGCTCAAACTCCATCGACCACTAGCGTGCATTTCCATCCTAACAGCCGTTCGTAATCCAAACTAAACAGACATCTGTAGAAATCAAAATACTAATGATTCTAAGACTTGTTTGTTGTAAACTACTTCTAGGTAAGTGAAAAAACCTTAGTGCAGGCCGCCTGTATAAAATTACAGGCATTATGCGATACGGGGTGGGGTAACATTAAACAGACACGCATTGTTTTCTAAACAAACATGGCTTTGTGTTTGTAACACATGCATTACCTTGCTAACCTTAAGAACATATAATTATTTTTATGATCATTTGATCATGTTGCCCTGTTAATGAACGTTACCTTAGTCTACGGTATGCAAATCCTATACATGAAAATCTCAATCTGCATATGGTAAGTAATAATAATTTGTACATTTAAATGCTACAGGAAGAAAAAATATCACTAAATTATTTTATACCAGAGATGGACATTAATCGATTAATTAATCGTTAAAAAAATAATCATCAAAATTTATCACGATTACATCAATCGACAGAGTCTTCGATTAACGATTAAATAATCGTCATTTTAATCGATAAAATTTCACGATTAATTCTTGATTAAAAGTTGGAACACGCTCATTTGTGCATTTTACAAAAATACAATATGTCTTGTAATGTGTAGGTAAACTAGAAAAAAACATTCTATTGTGCTTTGTGAAATAAACTTGTTACAGTAATACAAGGTGGTTTTTATAGTGCAGTACTCTAAGGTCAGTAGGGACTTACACTTACAAAAAATATCTTATTTCTTCCTAATATTAATCGAGAAAAATAATCTAATTAATTAATCGATAAAAAAATTAATCACTGGATATTAATCTACGATTAACTTAATCGGGATGAAATGAATCGGAACTCGTACGATTAGATTAACTAATCCTCTTTTTAATCGTAAATCTCGATTAAACAGGTAAATCTTAATCGTTAATCGATTAACTTTTGCCCATCTCTGTTTTATACAGCACTTGTTTATTCGTGTAACACAAATGTGTAATAATAATTTGTATAGTTAAATGCTACAGAGAAAAAAAACAATAAAATTGACCATCTTAATTAGCAATATGAGTAACATACCTACTGCAGAAATGAGAGAATAATAATGTGAACGGTAACATTAAGTGTCACGTTGCACGTTATCGCGCGGACGTCCGTCCGCTGTGTGCCGTGTTCGTAACACCAATAACATTGATACCTCTATTCGTATTCATACTTCGCTAGGTATTTATGTTCTTTGTAGTTGATTGATTTCAACTATAATGATTTTATGGAGCCTAGGTATTCATAGAAATTAACATGAATTTTACCTTTAGTTTCTTATCGGGAATACGCCTGTGTGTAGTAGTAATAATATGCTTTAATATGCACCACATGAAGAGGAATATTTATAATAAATAAAAACGGACAATAACAGATGATATTATCGCTAAATAGCGAATCAAGGTAGATTTTCTAAATTATAGTATCAAGACAAATTAATGCAAATAAATAAATATCATCTCTAGGATGGTTTCGCTCCAACAAATGCAGTTGTAGGTAACTAAGTACTTTTAAAACAATCACATGCAACACACCGTTCATCCTGCATCTTCCTCCCTTTATACATGAAAAGATTTCAAATATTCATCATAATTTACGTCTTAGGTACAGGTAAAGATGTATCTTTACTGAGAGTATTTTGTACCTATAGTGAATAGAGTTCATGACAGAAAAGTTCTGCTTCGGTAGGATAAATGAATGAATGAATAAAGCCCGTTCATTACTTACCACTCATTACCTATAAGATTCAGAAAACAAAATACAAAAATCCCATACAAAATATTGATGAAATCATACCTCCCTAATCGGCTCTCCTTAAATATTCTAAGGATCCATTGCGAATACCGGCCACCATTAAATACTCATACTACTTGTATTACTAGTTTCTCAGATTTTTTGTTTTTTTGGACGTTTTAATATATATTATTATTCAAAGATGTTTGTTTGTTCGAAGAGGAAATACTCGTATCTACAAAGTAATTATTAAAATATGAACTGTAGATGGGACTTGTGGTCAGTAGATGTGGTTTTACGTATTGAATTGAATTATCGCATTCATGACAAGGGAAAAATAATCGGTTCCTAATGAAATGCTATATATTCAATATATTTATTTTATTTATAATACAGGTTAGTTAAACGTTGTTAGTTGAACATTGTAGAACTGGTGCTTTCTTTGATTTTCTTACAACAGTTGTGTCAAGGTGGAAATCATGATGTATTTAATTTCCTAATTATAACAAATTAAATTATAAACCATATTTGAGACAACAATATAATATTAAATAGAAAGTTGCAAGATAAATTCAAGCAACTGAAGGTATTTAGGAAACTGTGTAACGTAAACTTTTTGTAATAGCTCGACTTTTCCCGGGCGCAGTTTCTCATAAACATTTGTGGATATTACATTATTTTATTCAATTTTACAGCTTAAGACTTGCATCAGCACATCGTAGTCAAGTGCAGTGTCCTTCCTAGACACCCATATCTATAGGTACATGGGTAGTACGGGTACATGTATCTAAACAGCTGACTCCAAGTGTTTTTTTGTGAAGTAAAACCCTGTAAAAGTAGTTTACCTACAAAAAGGGAGCTGCGGCTGCGGCGGCAGAAGTTACAGCGAAGCGCCATTTACGGCCGGCTGTGCTGCCGCCTACTTTTTAACCACCTATACCTATTTTTAGGGTTCTGTACTGAAGTACAGTCAATATCAACCTCGTATGCTTAGTACCTTTTCATTTTAACTGCTTTGACACATCAAAAAATATTTTTTTATACTACGACGGTGGCAAACATCCATGCGGCACTGCACTACTTCTCCAATTATAACACTACTATAGGTACCCTACTTCTTGGTTTACATTCCTTACACTACTTTTTCGTTTTTGGCTTTTCCAGCGGCTTGCCTATTTATAACAAATTTGGGAGTCGTATACTTCGGCTTTTAAAAAAATATCCAGATCAGATCCGGATTGACTGATTAAGTGCATAATTATATATTTAACTCCTTTTCCTCCAACTTTACTTTTATGGGTGTGGTATTCTGCTTATCCTTCAACAACCGGTAACAGAGTAGAAGTTCCTGTAGCTTTTTCCTCAATTCTATAAGTTATAATATATACCTACAGTAAAAATTCATCAATTTTATTAATGCACCTATAATTGTAATTGTAATAACCTAATTATCTACAGCTACAGGAATTTCTGCTCTGTTACCGGCACCAAATCACCAATAGACTGCTCCCTTCTACAGAGAGAGCGCATACCGATCGAGTAATTTCTATCTTGCCGAGCTATCCAATAATATTCCAAATTAAAACAATAAAATCCCCTCAAGTAAACATACGCGAATAGAGTCTCCGCAAACATCGCTCAAATCCCCGTGCCGGGTAAATCTACGGAAATCATTTCATTAACGAAGGGCAATTCTAATGTTCTTTAGATTTAAATGGATACCTATCAATTAAGTTTCTAACATGCACATGCACTCTGTATGTCCCAAACGAATAGTCTGCAAGACAATAACTGTGTTTCTTGGGACTAGATCGATTTTTCTGAGGTTGTCTGATATTTATTTATTTTATTTATTTAAATGTTTGTAGCTGACGCTGCCGCGTGTCTAGATATGTATATTATCAGCAATGCACCCGTGCGAAGCCGGGGCGGGTAGCTAGTATATTATAAAAGTGAAAGTTTGTCTATAATGATGTGTGTGTGCATTTGTGTTGGCACGTTTAGAACAGAGATAGTGTGTAGAGCCTAACTTAACACGTAGTTACCTCTTATCCCGAAAAAAAACATAGTTCCCGTAGTATAGTGTAAGGTCTAATTTTTGACGCCACCCTAGGTCGTACGACTCGTAAGTGGGATTTAGTGTCCAGTTTGCGGAGGGGTCATCCATAAATTACGTCACAAGTTAAGGGGGAGGGGGGGGTCATACCAAACGTGACAGTACATGTTAAAGGTATAGCAAAAAAGCTTGACATAGGGGGGGAGGGGTTCAAAAAGTCGACATTTTGCGTGACGTAATATGTGGATGACCCCGGAGAAAAAAATCTCACTTCCTGGCAAAGGCAATTCGTAAAACTAAGACAAACCACGGGCTGTAATTCGTAAAGCCCGAGATCGCATATTTATGCTTATTACTTGAATTTTACTTTGTATGATATTTTAAATTTTATGTACCTAACTATCGGTTTTTGTCTGCAAATAAATGACTTATTATTATAATTATGGCCCTCTCCTTCGGTTCGGTCACTAAAACCTGTGATCTGGGACACTTACGAAATCACCGCTCTAGGTATGTAATGTACTATAACGCGAGCAAAATGTGTGAGGATTACAACAGACCAATAATACACTTCATAAAATTGCAGAAAGGAACTTCTTACATTTATTTCAAATCTGACTACTTACATAATTTTTCATCTAATCAAGTATTATGAAGAGTCACCCAGATGCGGGCGCATAGCTGAGCGGAGTACCTGCTCGTTGCTCGATAAATCAATATCGGGAGCTTGTTAAGCAAGTTTATCCCGAGATGCTGCGAGTATGCACATCGCGGCGCACAGTGGGCCGTCCACACGCTGTCTATGGACAAAGTCGTAATATTCAATTTTAACTTATAAAATTATTAATTTCTGTGGATAATACTAGCACTTGTCTACAAGAGCTAGAACTCTTCAATGCCGCCCTATTGAAATGCCAGTCTTGTGGACGACACTATAATGTTGCTGCCGCATCAGAGTCTATAGCTAGGTATTTAAAATGCTTTATAAAATCATCTGTTAAGATATGAAAGGTTATGGTTATTATTCATGATGAAGAATTTGAAATTAATATACCTATACATATAATGCCAGTTTATGTAATAAAAATCAAGACACCAATCGGTTTCTACGTTTTTAATCACAGAAATGTAAGTAAGCATCAATTTTATTCGATAGGTAAAACTTAATACGTATTAAGTTAAATATTATAATCATATTTTTACAAGAAGAGTACCTAAGAGTTTTTTACTTATAACGAATCATCATTCAATTAACGTGCTATACCTTGCTATTTTAAATAATATTTTATTTCTTTGTTCATAACTAATCAATCGCATTAAACACCGAACTCAACAAACGGTATACTCGAAATAGAAAATAAATTAATAGACAAAATAAAATCTAGTATAAATTTGTCCATGTTGCACAGTCCGGCCCACTGTGCGGGCACATCCGGTGGCGCCCGAGGCCGGCGTTCCTCAACCTAATTTGTATTGATTAAAAATTTTCTACATAGTTGCGCGGCCCCACTAACCCCGCGCCTGGCGAGCGGTCGCCGGCCGGCTTAGTGCGCCCGTCCTGCCATTTCTTTGCAATCTCTTATTTTATGACTTCTATTTTTCTTGGTTTTGATTCACAACATAATATTACGAGACGTTTTTTTTACATACAAAAACATATGCGTTTAATTCTTGACCAACTAGCAATTGCTTATTTTGAGGGTACTTACATACACAAAATGTGTTGGTCCCAGAAACAGACCAGTTATACTCGTAAATTTATAATAGAATATAGTCAAATTATCAAACTATCATAGATTCATAGTGAAAAAAAAAACTTCTTCTTAATCTTATTTCTTAACTTTCGCCATTTTCTAAAACTAACAATTCACATTTACAGATATCCAAACATTCCTGAAAGTAACAAACATAATACAATAAATACCATTATGTGTTTCTTTACCCTCAGGCATCGCCGATACTAACACTCAAGATATTTTAAGAAACTCTAAGCCAATCTCTCAAGTGGATTGAGCAGGACAATAAAACAACACGGCGCAAGAGCGATAAACAGGCGTAAACAAGGTGGATGAGCCCGCAACCGCGCTGTGGCTGAATAATGCGTGTTCTTCATATTTTTACGTCTTGGTGCGAGGTAAACATGCCCGAGTGCACATAGCGACAGTGGAACCTTACGTGGACAACATTATGTACAAGGTGGATGAGCCCGCATCCGCGCTGTGGCTGAATAATGCGTGTTCTTCATATTTTTACGTGTTGGTGCGAGGTAAACATGCCCGAGTGCACATAGCGACAGTGGAACCTTATGTGGAAACAACATTATGTACAAGGTGGATAAGCCCGCAACCGCTCTGTGGCTTAATAATGCCCATTCTTCATATTTTTACGTCTTGGTGCAAGGTAATCGTACCCCTGTGCAAACAAAACATTCGTGGGCAAATTCAATAAAAGCAAAAAAATAATGATGATAATGTAACTTTGAGAGGAGCGGATGCTTTATTATTTATAGGTATGTGGATCCGTCACTACATTTCTTTACCCTGTAGATTGAAAATGGGCTGGAAAGTAACATAAGTATTCTACTTCTTCCCGTTAAATACACAGTAAAGTATAAACTACATACTATGCAGGGAATCCCTAGTATTTTATTTTAAATAACACTAACGTACTAACTAGACTAGTAGGTCTAGAAGTTTCCTACAGGACGTATCTAAATATTTCTATTGTTGACCATAGGGTAGAGAAATGGGTCCACTGTAGTTTTCCCCACTAGAGTGTTGTTGGTCGGCCTCTCAGATTATTATTTATGTAACGACAGTTGCTGTTGCAGGTACAGTGGGGACACTACTTATGCTAAGTGACTTGCTCAACTCTCCCGATACACCCGTAAAAACAAAGGTACTGATTTAATGGTGTTTTCCGTTTTTTTGTTTCCTGTTGTTTTGCTAAAGTTTTATGTTGCAATGCCGGGCTTGAAGACCAAATATCATTCATCGTGTTTTTAGTGCTTTTTCTTTTTTATCACTTTAAAAAAAGTAAACATGTAAAAAATGTTGCTAAAATTTTATTTGACGAATCGCCGGAAATCATAAAATACTTAGTAATGAGAATTTCGAAGCAATAAATAACAATTCGCAGCTATGCGTATTGTCCAGTTTTGAAGGGAGTAAAATATGTAATATGTATTATAATAGAAAACAAATTGTAGCGATCCACGCTAAATTACCTACCAATTTTAATTTACCCCATTTTTATAACTATCTAAACGAACCAGACATTATTGGAATAATCAAGGACATACTTGTCAAAAAAGTAGTTATGCAGTACACAAACTCATCATACTGGAAGAATGATGCGACTTATCCATCTATGAATGTATTATGTGTACGTTATGTAGGTATTCTAAAAACGTTAAATTGGCGATAATTTATTGGTTTCCTTGCGAAGTAATGAAGGAAAGGGAAGGAAAGGCTTGTAGTTATTAATGTATTGTATGTTTTGGTTCGGAAATCAGGTACGAGTCGATAAATAGCGGAGGGTCGGCGGGCCGCTTGCAGATGGCACCGCTGTTGTCTTGGACGGACTTGAGTGTTTGTTCGCTGTCACATAGAGTACGAGTCGCAGACGGGCATTCAGTAAGATTTAATTTCATAAAACACATTAAAAAAAAATTTTAAGTAGGTAAAGAAAAAAAAATGTACTCTATTTTTGACGAAAGAGATCTCACAGATACCATGTCACTCAAAACTTGGAAATCAATAAAATATTGTTTGTTGCAATTTTTTTTGTTTAGGTATTTCTTAGTGTATTCTTATTTTATTGTTTCATTTGTTAATTTCAGTAACAACGGTTGTAACGATGTCTAATATATCCAATAACTATGAATGCAATGAAACTTATACCCACCTCCATTTCCTCGATAATTCAATAAAATAGTCAAGCGCTTGAAACATTAACCCACATCCTATAGCTAATGTGATACGAGTACCTATCCCACAACGTCACTATTAATAGCAGTAAGTGATAGCGAGCTCACTTTGACGGCGCATCTATAATGCACGCCCTCTGTGGCCAGCACCCATGTCTAAGTGTTTGCACGGCACGTGGTCACCCCCACGCTGCCCAGTGGTCCCGACAAGGGGCCGGTTAACAAAATTCCGGATTAATCTACACCCGGATTTCAGACCAAGACAAATATGGCAGCTTCGCACTAAATGGTCGGATATTATTAAATTAAGGGCACTATGTACAGAGGCCGGTGCTAATGCCGCTTAGGCCGTGTTTCGGTGGTGGTAAATAATTAATTTGTGGGGACAGAGATTACGTAGGTGCTCTGGATAGATGGCCCGAGTTGTGCCTAATGAGCGGGCCGGGCCTGGGCGGATAGTTTGCAAAAATAACTATTGTATACTTACTTGGAAACAGCCCTTCGAGGCTGGGAAATTAAATGTTCTCTACGTACCTATTACTATCTAAATGCAATATCACTTACTAGTATATTTATAGATTGTTTGGTTAATTTCAATAAATAATATTTGACCCATAAGGTATTAACCATAGGTATCGACACTTGTTGAGTTTATTTTTATGCAATGAAGTGTAAATACATAAAAACATAATTGCAATAAACTTTTTTAAGGGTTATTAGTCACAACATAGTATAAAACAAAGTCGCTTCCCGCTGTCTGTCTGTCCCTATGTATGCTTAGATCTTTAAAACTACGCAACGGATTCTGATGCAGTTTTTTTAATAGAAAGAGTGATTCAAGGGGAAGGTTTTTAAGTAAATATAATACATGCATAATTTGTCAGCATTGCACTCGTGCGAAGTCGGGGCGGGTCGCTAGTAGTTCGATAAAATCATTTAAAAAATATATTCACCTTGACTTCTAAATATTTAGAAAGCAAGAGAACGTCAAAATATTTTATTGAAATATTACGCCCTTCCATCCCGTACATATTCTAAGTGTCTCGAAACCCTCATCAAAAATGCACAAAATGTATCAACGTCGGTTGTTGACCGAACTTCGGACTCCAACAGAAACAATTTAATTAAGAGCACCTGCTCCTTAATCCAAACATCTTAGCAAAATTGTAAAGCAAAAGCGAAATAGCAAGTCCATTATTTAAATGGGGCCCTATTCAAATGGCGGGCATTGTGACAAAGTTAGGGTCAGCGAGACCCTAAACTTGGCGAGTTGTAGGTAAACAGTCGCAACTGGAACTTGGCCGCAGTTGCCAAGGTCTCGCCTCCTAATGTTGTGACCATAGGGAGGAATTTAATTGGAATAGTTGTACATTTTCTGAGCTGAGATCTTAGGTGAAACGTTCAAGATAGTTATTTGATACCTACTAGTCACTATCGATGAGACAAATTTAATTACATATTATTAAAGCGGTTTACACTAAGCTAAGCGGAGCGTAGATCAAAAAATCAGTGACGAGGTTATGGCGCCGCTGTAGGTACGAGTAGCAGTCCCTGATGAAAAGCTCCATACGAAATAGTTATTTGTGCAACAAGAGAGCAAAGTTGTTTTTTGTTACGAGTGCTGATTTTGAGTCCCGAGCAAGCGAAGGATTCTACGTTTGAATCACGAGCGTAGCGAGTGATTCTATGTTAGAATCCTGAGTGTAGCGAGGGACTCAACAGCACGAGATGCAAAAAACTTTGCTCTCGTGTAGCACACACAACTTTTCACCTCATCAGCGAGAACATATTCGACATTTTGTGCTTTTTCTTCCAACGTATGTTTATAGTCTTTGTTGCTGATTTCAATAATATTATTAATCAGAAAATAGATAAGTGCTGCTTAAAAAGGATTAACAATATAATTTAATTGAAATTATAATCAACCAACACGATTATTGTCATTATTTTATCAAATTGGAAGATTTAGCAGATACATGACGTGTTTATTTATAAATACATATTATATTACGAGATTTTGTTCATAAATTGATTAATATTTTTACTCCTAAAACACCAAACAAAATAAATGCAAAAGAAAATAACAAATTACAATATGAACTCGATATTTTTTGACGTAAGTACGTTTTGAATAATGCATCTATGATAAATGGTGAAATTATAAATTATAATTATATTTACAATAAGTTGAAAAATCTTATTTTGTTTGAGCAATGATCTATTGTTTTATATAAAAGGCACAATAGTTTTAATATTCGGTCGTTAAATAAAAATATAATAAAGAAAAAAAATGAGTTGCAATAAAACTTTTTCGGGTGTTTTTAATGAATTTTTTGGTATAACGCGTATCCGAACTGTTCTCAATCGAGGTCGGATTCGAAACTCGAATTTCAAATTGATAAGTTTCTATCCCTCTCTTTTATATACATATGAAAGAAACAGAGTGCATCGAGATTCAAATGATTAGAATTTTATAATTAACCTTTGGCTGAATAATGACAATTCGTGGTCAGATATTGAAAAAATTAAAAAGCTACTTTCTACTCACGCTCGAAACAAAATCGCATTTTGTTCACTGTTATCTGACAGCAAAATCGCCATGTTTGAGCTGGTGAGGTGAAATATTAAAATACATACACGGGTTTACTCACGTCGTAGAAGTTTTCATGTAAAATAACTCCATACGACTTTGAAATGTCGGGCCGTTCCTGACAATTTCATGTGAGTGTAAACCGCTTAATGCATTAATCTTGAAATGTCAGTTCGCAAGCTGTCTTATCACTTTTTTGGGTATCCACAAGTAAGTTTTCCAAGACCAGTGCGATCATATTACTGTAGAGATACGATACCTTTTCATTGTATTCAAAGGTTCTCCTTCCTGGGTTCCGGTTTCACTGACTTTACATTGAATTATCAAAATTAATTCAAAACATTCTATATGTAAGTACAACGTGTAGATCTTCTCGCCATATGTGAGACTCATTTCATCGAATTGACTTGTCAAATAGTTAAGAGATGGCGGTCTTGGGACATTTTTCAATGGAGCATGCAAGGAGCCCCCGTTGTTGTCGCCCCGAGTGGACGGTGTAATTTTAATTAGGATTCCGCGACCGCAGCCGCCCCGACTAATGTTCGTTTAATCCAAGGAGTTCGCTTCTTATGTTGTTCACCGTGTCCCAATAGAAGGACTTGCAATTCTCGCATAATAACACCCATTATAAATTTATTAAATATACGGAACTATCAAAATAAAGAAGTATTTTTTGTAAGTGGAACAGCACAAAGGATAGTACTTAAATTAAATAATAGGTACACATACACGACACGATTTGAGCTATAACATAATATGTACGGATTTGATTGTAATTGCACGGATAATTACTTAGATCCATTCACATTTAAAAATCAACCTGGACATAAATATCAGACCACATCGTTTTCAATATTTTTTTCACTCGCCACGAATTAAAGATCTACACTAATTTGTGCATCACTATACCGAGTGATCCATCCATTGGGTCAGTAGGGAGAGGTCACAAACTATAAGAGAACCATGGCGTCAATTTTAGATTTAATAAAAACTACATTATTACTTTTGTATAAATGTTATACATAATCTAGTCAAAATCGCTGTAAAAAAAGTTACAATACGATACATGTGATTACTTACAAAATTTTAGCCAAGTCCAATTGAGATTATAAAAAAAATGTAGATTCTATTAAATCTTAAATCGACGCCATGGTCCCTAAGAGGACAGATTTCCCTATCTCTTATAGTTTTCGTTTTCTCCGTACTGACCCATTACTGACCAATAAATAATTAATTAAGATAAAAAAAAACACTGATTACTGAAACTGTTCAGTCATTATTAATTAGCCTGCCACTGAATAATCACCCTTCTATAACCGAATTTGTTCATCTCCCATAATTTTTCATTGCTTACTTAAGCCTTGACCCGCACGCACCATCATTTCAGATTTTAAAAGTTTCCTGATGTCAACTACTTTTTTTTTGTCAATACCTACAAGCATCTATGCCATTTCGAGATGAGTGGTCAATTCTGTTTTGAGCTTCTAACTATCCAATAGATCGTCTCGTAATTTGGACAAGGAGGCACTGGCCACGTGTTAAGCTGGCATTGCATAATTAAGGCGAATAACTCAGCGACCCCACTTAACCGGACCTTCGCCGCCGCCTTAACCTGCTCGCCTCCTGACTTTCTCGCTTCGGACCTCGCTGCAGTTACATTTGGGTGTTCGCTTTGAATTGTAATTCAAATAACGCTTGAGTTATTTCAAGTTGAAGAACATGGCTTTGACTACATAACAAAGTATGGCATTCTCACTGCTGAATTTATAAATATTTTTATATATTACTACCTAATTCGATTTGCTTTCATGTATATCGACACCTAAAAACTTGACAATAACAGTATAATTAAATATTTTCAGTACACAAAGAAAAAATAAAAAATTGCGAGTGACAAATGCTTCATCCGCGATGATAAACGGGAGCATGATGCGCATGCAGAACATTACTCTTCCATCATTTAGTGGAGAGGTACGAGTATGACATCAAAATTATTGTTATTCCCTTTTATCTCCTGTATTTTGTCATATATCACGATAAAGCGTGAGCCCCTCTGCACTCCTGTAAACGTTTTTGGGCATAACATAGGCGAATTTAAAAAAGAGGAGACGTGGGAAATATGTTCATGAGAAGCAACGTGGTCTGATTTACAACGAGTGCGGGGTGAATGCTCTACCAACATACGCAAGTGTCGGGCGCGAGCGAGCGGAGCGATGTCGATCTGTCGAAGCCATTCTGCTCAGTAAATATTCATAGAAAACCATGTCCCTAAAAATCCAAGTAAGTATAACTTCTCTTCTGTCTGTTTTAAAGAAAAGTGCTTTAATAATGGGTAACGTGGCGGTGGTACTTAGTTAGTATATCTTGTATATCCTCTGACTTAGACCACACGTCGGATGGAGTCACAAAACTGCCAGTTGTATCCTTGGTTATTAGTGGCGAGCCCGCGGATCACACCTAATGCCTGCTGCCTTGACGACTCACAATTCATACTTAGTGTTCTGCCACTGATTGTTTATAAACACTAGAGGCTAAATGGATACGATGATGTAGACGAAGCACATCGCACGAAGACACGTCGGTTGCTGGCCGAGAAATCTATGGTTCTCAACTTCTCAAGTGTTGACCAAAACTGGAAGATGCAAAGAGAAGGCTGGATACGGCTAGTATACTACTACTTTTACCTATTAAGGGAAATACAAAACTAACTCTCGTAACAATAACATGCTTCTTCCTGAGTGGTAGCCTTTATTGGCTTATTTGCTAATTGCGTATTGATTTAGCCGTGAACAGGCCTTAAATCATGTTAAAATCGTTCCATATTTTCACCTCCCTGGCAAAGCCGTGTATCACGTGCGGTTGCACCTTTTATTTACGAGCGTCCTGCGGCCGACGCGACAGGCGCGGTTATAGCCCTGGTGTTCAGATTTAGATTGGAAGCCTTTATTAGTACTCAATAAACGAAACGTTCTGCCGGCGATCAGTTCATCGAAGAAACGACTGTCGGAGAACCGTTCCAGAATCACTTTTTCGATAGAAAGCTACTAAATTTCTGCATAATAGATAATTCTTCATCTTCTTTCGGTGTCGGTGGTTGGCGAACATCCTTATGCGTAGGTTAGGTACTTAATAATAAAGTCTAATGTATAGCCTAACAAGTGTCGGTCCGGCACAGGTATAGTGGCGCTACAAACAGCTTTAATATGGAAATAATGAAAATGAAATGAAAATGAAAAATTTATTCATAACATAGTTACATGTCTGTTTGTTTATATGCTTCATTATTATTTGCTTAGTATATTAATTATATTATAAATATACATTCCATTGTTATAAGCACGCCATATACAAATATTTATATTTACTTTTTAATTATTTCAGATATGTTGCAAAATTGTGCTTCAAGCAGCCATTTTTTCAATCTATTTTTGAAGGTTTGTAAGGAAGGTGCATCTCTGATAGTGTCCGGTAGCTGGTTATATATCAAAGGACCCAGAAAGTAAGCGGACCGTTCTGTTTTGGCTAGCCTGTGGGGCACGGGGGCGTAGCGGCCCGCGTTCTTATTGCTACGCAGGCAGTATTTTCTGTTTGCCTGATTTGTCGCAAACTCCTCACTGTTTGCGTATGTGAATATAGCCACCTGTTGGATCAGTACCCAAGGTAGTGTCAGTATGCTGTACTGTCTAAAGTATTCGCGAGCAGAAACGTCGTCAGGAACACCTGCTATCGCTCGAACGGCCCGTTTGCATGAGCATAGTACGTCATATATTTGCATTACTAAACGTCAGCAGCGATTTGTCAAGGATTTGTCATCAACCAAATTCAAAATAGTGTTTAGGAATGCTCAATCCTTCCTACTTCTTGCGAAATAAATACTGAATCCTATTGAAAAAAGTAGACTTTCATCACTGTGGATAATTTTGACTTTGTTATAAATAAAATACTTGAAATATTGTCGAATATTTAGTCCTGTTTTCTCTCTTCCTCTTTGTTTACATCAATGAAGTTCACCGACTTTCCACGTGAGTTATATAAAATTTGTCGTTACCAGTAAAATAAATAAGTACTTAGCACTAAAAATCCGCAATATGGCGTGGCCTATAAAAACATCCTGTTGGGTTATATTTAGGGACAAGCAAGTACATATTGCATACTTACATTTCAATCTACATATAAAATAAGTTACATGACTCCACCAGCCATGTGCACTGAACAGCCATCATCCAGGAAATGGTTAGGTAAGAATACTTATAGAAGTAAGAACCTGTTTTTGAAGCCAGTCAAACCGAACCATAAATCCTTCGCATCCACGCCGAACTCCGCGACAACCTTCTATATCCCACTTAAAAGTTGCGGTTTAGGTGCGATCCTGTTTGCGATTTGCATGCGTCGCGCGGCGCGGCGCCGCGCGGCAAACGCAGATTTATGGCCAGTTCGGGGCGGCTTGGACTGAAAAAAGTTTGAGCTTGTCGTTGGTAAACTTGTCATCATTATCTAAGCTGTGTTTTCTAAGGAAAACATCGGTGAAGACTTATTTTTCACATGTAATTTACATATCAATCATTCAGCTACTTTTATTTATTTATTTAATCTTTATTGCACAGTAGAAATCTTATCGTACAAAAGGCAGACTTAATGCCATGAGGCATTCTCACCAGTCAACCTTAGGACGAAACAGAAAATTCTTAGGCGGTGCACATAACTTTGAATGCTGCTTTTCGTTTAAGTGTTTCGGGTTGAAGAATATAAAAGTCAGTGTATTCGCAGGTATATTAGCTACATATTGAACTTTGAATGGCTAGGCATCTATAGTAGATGCCTAGTCAGTCAAATTAAATTATAAAAGAATTACCCTGAACCCTGAATGTTAGCAAATGCATCGAAAAATTGCTGCCTACTATGTTCGCTATACACAAATATCCGTACATAGGTTGTAAAATAAATTACCCTGCTTTTTCAACTTTCCGAATTTGTAAAAAAATACCGCAGATTTCGTTTCAAGACGCCCCATTTACTCCAACTTACCTCCCGTGGCCATTAAAATGAAATCGAAGCGGTTCCGCATAAATCCGCGAGGTGCCGCCGCCGCCCTTCGCGACTCATTAGGGCCGCGAAAAATGCGCCACTAAAATAGACATTACGCGGAGTGGCACAATTACCCCGCCTCTACCTAATGGAACAGGGCTGTGGAGCGACGCGCTGTCGAACAGGTTTGTTAAAGAGTATCCAAGAAGATAGCATACATTTGTATACCAAAAAGGATAGCTGAGCGACCGAGGAAGTTTCGGTCAAAATGAACTGAAATTCAATTTATCCTCGTAGGGCTTCCTTCGCGTCCAGTTTAAATCGACTGGATGGTTTTGAAACCTCTCGCGTGGACACTCCTTTTTTCATTGAACATGGACTTCTTCTTCCTATTCTCTTTCCTTCCTCTGTTCATTATAGCCTAACTCTTTAGACATTACAACAAACTCAGTTTTATTTGATAATTTGTGTACACTATTACTGAACTTCCTAGTGCCTACTAGGAAGTTCAGTAATAGTATGCTTCATTCGGCATTCAGACCCGCGACCGCTACAGCAGAAACCACGTCAACCCATAGAACTTGTCATTTTACAGCCCTGGCAAACGTGTATACATTTTCAGGCTCTTTAGTTCAGGCGTCGAAGTAAACTCCTACGTAACTATTAATTTTACAGCATTGCATCGGTGACTAAAGTCACTAAATACCTATTGCCGATTATTTCAAATTTTCATCGGTTCTAATATAGGTATATATCAATCAATTCAAAACGTTCAACTATACTCGATACAAAAATGTAAGAATTTAAAATACTGTAGGCAACCCTACACCTAAACGTAAGTAAAAAGGTGCTCTGAACACGTAAGACGTCATTTAGCATCAGAATTAACATAAATAATAACGTCATTTTTCAGTCCCCCCGCCCGGCCCCCGTGGCGCCCTCTATTGCGTCGTTTGCTGCCCTTTATAGCCAGCACAACACTTAACTCCAAATAAAAAATATATTATAAATTCCCGCGAAAGAGCGTCGATTATGCTCGTCGGGGTTCCGTGTGAGAAATGCGGCTCTTTTAGCGCGATGCGGGACCCCAACGGTGTTCAGCGAAACCATAAAAATACGACTACCTACTGTTGTTGATGGTGAGTTAATGTCTTGAATAAGCTTTCCTTGTAAGTAACTCCGACAAGCAGGTTCGATTGTACAGTTGCTGCAGATTTCAGTCAGTGTTTCAGCGTTTGTAAAGCCGTAGCGAAAACCAAAGTTACCTATAATAGGGTGGCTCTAGACAACTAACTGGTTGTAATATTAGCCAAAATCTTTCAAGCTACAAAGGCCTTTCAGCTATGAAAACTTACAAAGAGATAGCTAGCCCACTACTACTTTTCTGGATTCATCAAAACGATTGAAGAGATAGAGTGTATTGACAACGAATGTGTTTCTAAAACTACTTTACTTTCCTCACCGCTCATCACACTTATTCGGTCATAATTTTCAGTTTCATTGGTTCCGTGACCACGGAACTCTATTTTTTCGCCAGAGGTGTGTGCAAAGACATTTGCATCACAATAGTGAGTCTGTTTCAGCCGTAGCTCACAAACAACGTTTTATCGCAGGTCCGGCCACCGCCTCGGTCGAGTAAAAGTAATATAATGCACTGGAATTGCGCTTTGATGGGATTTCTGCTTTAATTAACTCCAGTAATGACATCGGTTATTTGAAAAAGTTGTGGTCATAAAAGTGAATGGGTGTAGTTAGTATAAACATCTGTTTTTATTAAAGCTGGGATATCCACTGAGATTGTCTGTGAAAAATTTACAAACAGTAAATATATCTTAAGATAAAGTTTCTAACTTGCCCACTAAATCCATTCCACTCTTTTAATAGTTCATACGATTTCAGGAAAATTCGAGGTGAGAAATGAAACAGCTTAAGCCGTTCTGGCGTTTCAGTTGCTTTGACACCGGTAACCGTACCTATATAAAGCTGCCAAAACGATGTTTTATTTAAACTTCTCCACACATACCTTTTTAAAAGTACATAATAGTTCCACTCCCAGAGTAAGCAATTTATTCGGAGCAGGCAGTAAAGCTAGCGTAAACAGCCGGTTCCGCCCGCTGCAGCCACCTGCCGAGGTGCGCTCCACACTCGGTGCACCCTTTGATGAAGCCGCGAGGCGCGGAAACAAAGCATAGTGACTTGTCATTACTTTATAGTCTTTTTGAAGTACTCAGGATAATTTATTTACAAAACGTCTCAGAAGTCGAATATCGCTCGACATGTTTCGAATCGGTTCGCAATTTCATCGTCAGCGGGTCTTTGATGGTTGAATGAATGAATGAATAAGCTTTATTTACTCAAATATGGTATACGTACATAAACGGTCTTAAATATAGAAAAAAAGTTGCACGTATTTGGCCGCTGACGCGACGTGTAAATTTTATAAGTCCTTATCTACTACAAAATATGACTAGGTACAACAAATAATCAAGTAGAATAAAATGTAGGTACGTTAAAAAAAGCAAGAATGTCAACTAGATTAAATTACAATTACAAACAGCACCAAGTATATATTTAAACAATGTAATAAAAAACACAAATTAACTTACAGCATCTCAAAGCATCTATCACTCACATTCGCATCTTGTAAAAGCTTGACGGATGCTTTGTCACTTATTTATCGCGGAATAAAAGCAACCATCATCGCAGGAGAGCCGATCAGCCACGGCGGCTGTCCACATCGAACATGACGAGCGACCCCTATTTGACTTTTACGATGTGAGTAAACCCGTTTCGTATGTATTTTAATATAATTTATCTACTCCAGTTATTTTTCTATGAGTTACATAGTTACTAACTCTCATAATATAAAGCCATTCATTTCGTGAGCCTTGTAAAAGTCTATAGTCTGCTGCCCAAAAAAGCACTGAATGCTTTTTTGGCGTCATTATAACATCGTTAGCAATAGCACCGTTAACTGATGCGTGTCACATTTCATCGTTTTTACTTTTCACTTTTACTTTATATTTTTTACTGGATACCCTTTACCTTTCACTTGTTATACTTTTATCATTGTACTTTTTACTCGACTGTACTGTCGTAGATAAAGTAAGCTTTTTTGACATCTCTTATACAACTATTGCATAAAATACTATTAGAGTACTCAATCATTCTATTATATTAAAGGTAGAACGGTATTATTACCTAAATACTAACTGCCCAAATACAATTTAATAGCAACAGGTGGCACGTTTCCTGATACAAAAACATATAAACAGAGTAAAATATTCGTTCAAAAATATCGTAAACAAGTAAGGCTGGGTAAACACGCCCTCGCACCTCGCACCGCGGCCGGCCCTACTGGAAATAGCCGTGCGAACCGGTGAGTCCGCAGATGTCTAGCAATTTAGATGCGTTACCCGAGCTAAAAGTACTTTAGAAGCGTCTACGGATACTTGGGGATACGTGGGAAAGCATGACTTGACCGAGACAACTGTGCATTTTATCAATCAAAATCAAAATCAATTTTTCAAAGTGTTTTCAAGTTGTAAGAAGTAGATAAAAAAGATGTAGCTTCTGTTTGGTCCCTTGGCTGGCTGTTAGGTTACATGCCTCATGGCAGTAAGGCCGCCATTTTTAACTTTTTGTATTATGCAATAAAAAATGAAAACTCAATAGTCATAAATATTTAATTTCGAAACACAATTATGTTTTTCGAAATGATTTTTTAATATGGGTAAATTAATACCACATTTCGAGTCCCGGTGTGGACTGTGGACCACGTATGAGCGCCATTTTATATTTTTTTCGTGTTGTATAGATAGTATATATCTTTGTATAGATAATAATATAGCAATTTAGAATAGGATAAAGTGCAGCAAAATAAAACTAAAGGTTCTTGTAACATTATATAAAGCTCTGTCACCGCATCTAACATTCGTAGTTGATCTAAACTTAAAATCCTTTATGGAGTTGTTTGAATGAGAAACATTTGGTGGCGAAAAAAATGGAACCTCATTTCTGTAGTACTAACAATCGCAGATCAATAAACAATAATGGTTTATTTACGCAGCTTCGCAGTGGTTGGCGAGGTTATGGTTTTGACTGGACTCATATGTATGGCAACCATATTTACCTATTAATAAAAATAAAATAAAACATACTTTCTCAGTGAGAAAAGGTGAGCAACGTTGGTTGAAACCTGTGGGACTTAGTTTTTAGGGTTCCATACCCAAAGGGTAAAAACGGGACCCTATTACTGAGACTTCGCTGTCCGTCCGTCCGTCCGTCCGTCTGTCACCAGGCTGTATCTCAAGAACGGTGATAGCTAGACAGTTGAAATTTTCACAGATGATGTTCTATTGCCGCTAAAACAACAAATACTAAAAATAAAATAAATATTTAAGGGGGGCTCCCATACAACAAACTTGCAGATAATGGTACGGAACCCTTCGTGCGCGAGTCCCACTCGCACTTGGCCGATATTTTTTCAAATATAACGTAATTTTCACATCATCTTGACGCCGCGTTAGGGAGAGATAAGCTTATGTCATTGACCGTGATCTGGGAAGTAAATATTGCAGCTGTCATGTTAGTACCTATAACGTATCTTCTTATAATATTATTAAACATCATTGCAAGAAGAGAATTCCAATCAATATTTGTTAATGCACGTGAAGTGGCACTCTACTATATTATATATAACGTTTACTTCATCCTGTATAACATATTCTACAGATTCGATTGATTTACAACATAAGAATGTTAGTGTAAGTAGTCTAGGTAAAGTACTGTCCACAACTTTTTGTTGACTGTTATTCACTTATTAATGTGCAATTTTGGAATTTCCTAAGATGAAAACTTGGAAATAACTTTATATCAGGATGCTCCTAAAAATAATCCTCGATAAAGAAATAAAGTATACGTCGTATTTTTCTAGTGTACCACGATATGAAATATGTGTTAGCTTTTTGTTATATGTATTTCTGTTTCCTCACACCGGTAGCAGCGTGGAGATTTATCTCGCTCCCAGCGTATAATTATGTAAGGATCGGTATAAATTACGGCCATTTTTGTTGTAGCGATCGCACAAAGAAAGTCGACTGGAGACAGCGTATTCAGAACAGCTGGAGCGTTCATCGCAACGACGGCACAGCGCAGCGCACTACAGCGCGGCCACATGGACGCTTTTCTGAACGTCACTTCATCTTTTCTTTCGCATAATTCAAAAACCTAAACCTACTTATATTAAGTGTCATATTAATAACCAGTAGTTTTCCAATGTACTTCAGAATTTACAGTTGTACACTATCTTTGTCTGATGATTTAAATTTTGATGATGACTTTATAAGTACTCGTACTTAACAAGTTCAGTATTTTGTGGCAGTTATATCCTCACTTTGGCATATTGTGTTTATCAGCTTGATTGAAACTATCATCACGAATCATGAGAATTTTGGCTAAATAGAGCATCCAAAGACTCAGATTTACAGTATTTATACTGATTTATGTAATTTTCTTTTTTTTTAAGTCTACAATAATTAATTCAAATTTAAGTCAGCGATGTCACCCTCTACGTCGAGTGACCGCACTGCGCACCGCTGTGGCTGCCCTCGTTGCATTATTCATACTCCGCCCAAAGGTAATACTTACAAAGTGAAACGACCGCAGGTTAATAGAAACCGTAATGCTGTTTATGCGGCCCTTGCGATGTTATCTTTATGATGGACCCGCTCCTTATTCGCCGCATTTATCAATTTTGCATTCAACTATCGAAATATTTTTACGGGCCTCTATTGCAGGGTAGCCTTTTATTATATTTACTATAGTAAATACGTTCCCCTTGATATATAGGGAATTAATAAAAACATAAATTTCTAGTACCCAACTGAAATACCTAATTAAAAAATCGTTTATGAATAGGAATGTTGAAGTTTTAGAACAAAATATATTTACGGTGTATATTCAGACATTTCAGACTAAGTGCTTCAAATTATACAAAAATTGTTAAATCTCCGACGAAAAAAGAGGAGTGTTATAAGTTTAACATAATATGCTAATATTAATTGTGTAACATAATATGTTAATATTGCAGTCTGTGTGTGTTCTGTGGCATCATATTTACGGCTCCCAAACACGTGAACTGACTTGAACGATATTTTTTAATCGAAAGCCTTGTCTATCGAGATGGTTCTTAGCTTTGTTTTTTTTTTTTGGTGGATTTAGAAGATGTTCAGCACATCGGTCATAATGGACTCAATGACCAGGCCCATCGCCGGTCAAGTAACAGTTATTTACATAGCATATTCGTTTCTTGCATGTAACTTACCTCCGTCAGTTATGCAACAATGTACCTACCGTGTTCACTTTTCAGTTGTTCCCAATCGATGGACCCAATAACCAGGCCCATCGCCGGCCATAAGTCACCGTTATTTACATAGCATATTCCGCGCCGCCATATATTCCGTGTCCGGTGGATAAATCAGTACAGCATACTCATCTCGGCGAACACTGGCTCCTACACCGATACAGTCGTGTCTAACTGACCTGTACGGCAAGCTATATTAAGTGATTTATATACGTAGAAATTGCATGGTGACCGCCGGTAACTGGAGTGTTTGAGAATTGCTAAGTCAGTTCAGTTATGCACGCTTAGATTTATAGTCAATAAACTAATTTATGCAATGGACAACTCATTTCAAATCTTCTAGTTTGTCCCTTAATATTTAGTATTTATTTATGAACGTCATTTCTATATCCAATGTTATTTGAACGTAAATAAATGAAATATTGATTTGCTAAGACTTCGATTTCGGAGTTATAATTTTCATCATAATAAACGGACTTTGATACACATTCATTCATTTACCTTAAGTACAATACAACAAAGATTTAGGATTAATTTATAAAGATGAAAATAAATCTTAACCCAAGTTTGTTTGGCGTGTAGTCAACCCCCCGTTAGGGGCCACGCCGCACCCCTCGCACTGTATGTAGTTATAAGCAGCATGTATTATGATTGCGCCTTTTTTCTGCTTTCAAATTTCAATCAAAGTCCCTTTATTGGCGCAGTCGGTCAACTGCCCGCGAGTGGCCACGCCGCGCCGCTCGCACTGCATTTATAAGCAGCATGTATTATTGATGGCGTATTTTGTTCTGCCTTCAATCAAACTTTCCCTCGCCGGAGGTAGCAAACAAATATATCATCTTACTGGCTCGCAACAAACAACATACTGGTCAGCGATATATTCTTTGTACGCAACTTGACTATTTGTTAAATTCCAACACGCTGTAGTTTGTTATAAAAAATCAAACACTGAGGCTTAACCAATCCGAACACACATAATGTTGTACCAGTATTAGGCGTTTCTAATATACTAAAGTCCCAGAAGTACCATTACTATTTTCTTAAGTCTACGGTTGCGCTAAGTAAATATTTTAAAATTTGTGAAAGTCACTTACTTAATACTGGAAATCTAATTGTATCAATCAAATGGCAATGTCAATTGAATTAAGTTGCGACTTCAAGCTGTCCACTCCTGATGTTCACTTGTTATTTACAGCGAGGATACCACAGAAAGCCTTACAGATTCTTAGATACAAAATCATACAATTTTATTTTAACCTGTCTTTTACTAAAGTATTTAACTAAGTTGAATTTAACAAGATTGCTTAACATATCTTATCTTTAAAGCTAAGGGTAATTATTACTTTTTAAACCAACCCCAGCCTCTTGACGTCCGAGCCATTACCGGACTCTTTAATGCGAGAGTCCCATAAAGTCCAAAGTAAAACTATGAAAGTGACTTCACAGCAGCTCTCAAATACAAGCGATCTCTATGTTCATACCACTGGTGTAGTTGTCGGTCTCAGATATTGGTTGGTCCTGAGGGGAGTCGTAGAAGGCTGGCCGTAGCGGGAGTCTCCTTGCTGTGAACGGGATCTCTGGAAGATTGTGTTAAATGTCAGAGCTTGTTAAAAAGCAGTTAGATATTAAAAATTATATGAAAGAATGTAGTATGGATTTAGTTGTTAGTGCACATTCAAGTTAAAAATAGGGTCAGGCAAAGAAATGTGAATAGGCTGTGACAACTGTACCTATATTTACCCTTGCTGTCAATTAAATATACAAAATCATAAAAAGAAAATTACCTTTTGAGTTTACACTAACAGGAACAAGCTATGAATACCACAATGTTAATTGCCACAATACATTTGGTTTACATCAGTGTTCAAATGACAAGAATACTTTCAAGAAACATAGCATGAAAATATACTATTAATAAATAAATATGACCAATGCACTACATTTCCTATTTATGGCAGTACTTATTTAAGGAATCATAAAACTAAATTCTCTCTCTTCCAGTCTGATGATACTGTAATTGGATTCTGTAATTTTCTTAGCGAAGATAACATTACATACCCTGTTTATAGGAAGTTTGGTAGCCGAAGCCTCGCGACTAAGCCTCCCGATGGCGACGGAGGCCCGCGCGGGCTCGGCGCTGCTGGAGCGGCCGCCCGCCCCGCTGGGCCGCCGTGCGTCAGACAGGCGGTCCGTCGACCCGAGGCGTCGCGGCAGAAACGACTGCCTGTTGCCTTCCATCCTACGTTTTGGTATATTTACGTGAGAATAGACCCAAACTGCCGCAAGAGCCGAATTAGATTCTAAACTTAAGATCTCATAATATTCCAGCTTCGCTTGTCTGAATACTTTGTGCTTGTCTGATTTCAGTCGTTATATTCTGAAGCGCTAAAATGACGCAGCGTTTTTTGATATCTGGACAAAATTAATGTCAAAAATATTGATACGATGCAACCCAGCGACCTACCCAGGTGTTTAAAGATGTTGGTGTTGCGTGAGAGAGGTCAGATTGCCATCGGAATATAATCGCCATTTGATATCTACATTATCTACTTGAAATTAATACATATATGTAATTATTTTTCAAAAAGAAGACCTAGAAAACCTTGCCTCTTGCAATCGACAAACACTGTTAGAGAGTTAGAGCTAGTCTATAGTTTTCCCTATAAAATTGCTCCTAAACGCAAAGGTATTAACGAAATAACTACGAAGGCGGCAGAGCTAATATTACAATAAGTTTAACACTTTATCAACATTCCAAGAACATTTCAATTCCTTTTCTCTTTTGTCATATTTTTAAACAGAATTGTTTATTGATGTGAACGAAACATGTGTTATGGTTTTCTCTTATAAAATTATAGTGTGTCATTTCTATATTTAATGAGTTTCTTCTACTAATCAAACATTTTCGCGTTTTCACAAACCGAAAACAATTTCAAAACCATCATACCAGCATCATCTTATCCCCGGTCAAGCCAATTAGCTTTCCTTTGATCTCCGCCATCTCGGCAGCGGCGCGTGAGTCACCTGAGTACCTGAGGACTAATTACGGCTCCATTAAGCCTCTCGAGCCTCCGCCGAGGGCCTGCAGAGAGGGCATACAAGAACTGTCTGTTTTATACCAAGCCTCTTCATAAATACCTTACATTTCGGTTTGAAAAGGAAAATAATAGCCGTTTTATATTCTTCCATTAAGTTTTGAACTTAAGAGGTACGATACGAGCACCACTGGATAAACATACATAGCGATATACGTTCTCACAGCTTCCTGTATATGCCATTGAAAATCATATTCTAGACTGATACTAAAATACATTTTTACCTTTTACGCCCGCCGTTTTCTACACAATGCTTTATTACTTACATACTTAACACAGTATGAATTCCAAAATAAACCTAGACACCGCACAATAACACAAAGAAAACTTGGATCCTTTCGTAACCTTTCCAACTTGTAACTACCGATACATAACGAATGTTTCTTGGAAGGTTCTGGCTGCGGCGCGCGGCCCACGCGACCCTCGCTCGTGCCGCGCCGCCGTTTCTAGACCACAGCCACGCTTCCGCCTACTCCAGGAACTCCTAATTACATTTCTTGCGCCCACTCACTACTGTCGTGAGCTATTGCTTTTTCTAACACAATATTGAAGAAAAGGTATTGTTCGCATGCTATTTGTTTGGCCACCGTTTGCTATTACGCGAAAGTCTCACGTTGAAATTAAACCTATCAAACGTGCCATGAACATAACCTAGTGAACAATTAGGTACTCTTGCAATAATTTCAGAAGGTTTCCCTTGTTTACGCATAATTGTTTTAGGCTTAATCCTGTATCACAGAATCACTAGGTATAAGCATAGGTAATCTTCTTTTTGCCGAATGGTTTTTAAGTCTAACTTTTGAATAACAAACACTTACTTAATTTTCTATCAGCAGTTATCTTCTGTTCGGGATCTCAATTTTCCTTACCTACTTTACTGGCAACAAGCAATTCTTGATCGAATTTGAAGCACAATATAATTCACTAAGAAGATACAGTTTTAAGCATCAGCATGATGTACGAGTACCTACGTATATCGTGTAGTGGGTGCATATTGTTTCGTCAAAGACCTCTGCCGGCTATCAAGGTGCCTCCCGTGCCCACTGGCCTGCGAAGCCAACATTAATTAAAGTTAAACTCAAGCTAAGACTTCTCAACCTGGCAGATATTGCTTACTATACATGTATAAAATCATTTACAACTTAGGTACTAAACTGCAGAGGACTAGCAAGTCGGTGGTTACATAAAATACCATCCCAATTTTCCCGAAAATACTACAAGTAGGTATGTTAGAAATCAAACTGAGCAAGTTTTTTTCTTGGAATTACGTAGGAAAGCATATTTTGACTTCGTTCTCACTTAGAATAGTCTCCAAATGATTGCATGTGTCTATAATAGTAAAACTAAACCTAAAAATAAAAAAAACTAGGACAGCATAAAGTTTTCTCGCTTTATGTTGTAGGTACATTTGACATTTTAAAGCACAACATCATTCCCTCTCGAGAATATCAAATTTAAGCGAAGGTATTGAATTATGGTTGAGGAACCCATTTGTTTCTATAATCTAAGACATTTTAAACCAATTTTTTTAAAACATGACTGGTATCAGCCCGTCTAGCACAACTTGGTTTCGCGACTCATGTCGTGCGACATAGCATCGCCCATCACTCTCCCACAAACCTCTCTCTGTGAAGATAGAGACAGGTAATGTATCTCGCGCGAGATAAAGTCGCGTGTCACAGTTGTACTAGAGGTGCAGGTCTGTCACTAATGAGAATGCCTCCACAGGAGTTATTAACTTGTAAACCAAGCCCTCTCCGAGTAACCCAGTGAGCGCTGCAAGAATAGTCTCGTCTGTCCCGTCGTCGGCATCTCATCAATAATTACCACTGCCCTCTATTCGCAACTCTGCTCTGGACTTGCGCTGGCCGCAACTTGCTCAACTTGCTACAACTTGCTCATATATTTGCGTCGTGCTAACACAACTACTAGAACAATTAGCAGTACGTTAACTGCGTCATCATCATTTACCAAAGTACATGTTCACACACGGGCACGTCGCTGGCTAAAATTAACGACTAGCAGCAGCGCAGCAGGTACTCGCTCTGCAATACTGACGGATCTTATCATAGACTAATTCTATTCACATTGTCATAAAGCCGTAATAGAAATGTATCGGATATACGCACATCAATTTTTGTATTCGAGCCGCATTCAGTGACATTTATAAAATAGCATTTCAAGTGGTGATATTTCGGACAGATGTCTTTAGAATAGTCGAATTTAGTAGAGTGACGGGTTTAAACCATCATTTATATTATATGCCCCTTCAAGTGTTTAGCACCTCAAACCTACTCAATTCATATGTATTAAAATACATACCTAAAAAATTCGAGCGACATTCGATTTCTACGACGTAAGTTTACCCGTTTCGTATGTATCTTAAGATGTCTGAGACTCGCGATAGTTTTTTATGTAAATTCAAATGTTTGTTTTGACCACTCCGCTTCCTAAAGGGTGTCTGGAAGAGATAGCTTATTGTATCTCTTATGTGTTGTTGTTGTTTCCCTGTGTCTTTGATGTGTGCAATATAGAGTATTTTTGTAAGATTCCATTGAAGACAAGATACTGCGTATGTGTCAGCTGCGGCACTAATCCGCTCGGCCCGTGCGGCTGACTTTACAATTTGCTATTTAATCTATTTTGGATCTTCGGGCTGAGTTTGCACGGTAGTGCTAGTGCAGGGGAAACTTGGACTCTGAGGTGTAATCATGTTATCGATACGATTCATCTGCTTAATTGTAACTTCATTTGATGCGGATTTATTCAGCCGTGTGCTCGAAAGGATTTCGACTCAAAGGTTTAACCCCTACCCTTAACCCCTGTTTAACTTCTTTAAGAAGGTGAGGTATGTGAGGTAAAGTTGGTTCTTATTCTTATGTAGAAAAGCCTGAAGTTACAAAGTCGTAAGAATTTTAGTGATGTCTAATTAGATGGTCCTTCGTGGTTCAGATTACATATTGAGAAAGTCATGATTATATTCAAAGGAGCTTTGATTAAATTTTTTTACATGTAGCATTATTCATCATCGGTTCGATTACAATTTTAGTTTCATTTTAGTTTTCACTTACATTAGTTTCGCTACTATTCAGCCACTAGTCAGTATTTATAAAGAATGTACAACACCAACAAGCGAGTCCAATACTAAAGTACAACACAGGCAGGGGTGGGCAGCGGTCAGTTTACCTAAGACGCGCTCTAAACACCTCGTGCCGACCCCTGACTCCGTACGAGACTTTAATCTACTATACGGGGTGTTCATTCCATTTAAATTATAAATTTCAAGTATATTTTATGCCATGCACAATGGTAGGGCCCACCCACGCGGGCCACGGTCAGTTCATCTAACGGGCTGCATTTTAAACATCTCGTCGATATACGTAGTTGGGTGAAGACCAAAAAGTTTGCTGCCTTAACTCATTTAATTAAATTTTTATAAATTTTTCCATTGTCCGACGAAAAATTTAATAATATACCTTAGGGTACTGTTTTGAGGTTCATTATTGTTTCGTTAATTTTTATCCAATAATGGAACTTTTTAGTTAGCCGTAGAAAGCGATCGGAAATACTTTTAGGTCTTCACCCAGCTGTCATACCTACCACTTAATGTATCGGTTAAGAAATGTGACCTATAAACGAGAACAGCCGGAAATCCGAGCATTCAAACATTCGGACATACCTACGAAAAAAGTTTTGGCAAAGCCGAAGCACAGACGCTTCGCTCGCTTGGTCAAAAACTTGACAATTGATAACCATCATTTATCCAAATACTTAAACGGTCTGCGTTGTCCACCAAGCATACAAACTATGTAATATGGATGTGGTCGTTTTGTCCAAATTAATGTACAGTATAAGCACACCCCGTATACAGGGTGGCACACACGAAACTTTACGCAAATACCCCCGTCCGAGTGGTAGTGAGAACAATTTCTTAATAGCCCATAACTCGGACCTCCCGAGTTAGTGTCAACTTCACAGCCGGCCTCGTCGCCCAAGTGTTGTGATTAAAATTTGAATTGGATTAAGGAGGGACGTGAACGAAGGTAACGGGTTACGTGAGGATCGAGGAATAAATGTTTACTGGACGGGAAACTCGCAGTTTAATTTAATCTTTCGATATAAGTGATGTAAGACTTATTGAAGTTGCTGCCTTCCCGTTTAATAGTTTTTGGGTTACACTGTTTGGCAAACAATACAAGCAAACTACATATTTACACAGCAGTCTTTTTTTAAATAGTATCACTACAAAACTGAACGATAGTTTAATATTTAATAATGTAACATTCTCTTTAATCAGAATGTAGATACCTATACACATTAACTACCAAACCAGTGTAGGTATATGAAACTTCCTCCTTGTCATGGCAATTTATGTGATCAATGTTAAGTGCTGGCAAAAATAAAATATAGATTTAGTCTCCGTAATCCATTCAGTCAACAAATACAGCAGTAAATCACTGACGTGTTCATTGTTGATATAAGTAATGATATCTAGAACCAGCGTTCACCTTATTCACTAACAAGATGAGTTACAACTATGTAACTCTATTGCTTGGCCATATACGTATCCTAAAAACAAATAGCACGTATAGTTACAGACCGTATCAAAACCATGCATTATTACAATTTTAGCTCAGCTCGTACCCAACTAACTCTCCAGCAGAAAGTCTTTAAACTCGCTTATCACTTTACGCCGCAAACACCAGCCGAAAGCGTCTTAGACATTTCCTGCGACTGACCATCGCCTCGGGCCGGCCGTGTAGCGCTGGACCAGCACAAACTCGACTGTAATCCGTCGCGTTAGTGGAGTAAGGGTTTGCGAGAGGATGTCTTCAAGTTGTGTGATGTTGTAATTAGTCGGGGTGGACAAAAGACAGGTCAAAGGGGCGGAAGCGCGCGCGTCTTGCCCGGCCGGAAGCGTGCCGTTTGAGGGCTGCGTGTGCGACGGCCGGGGTACACACGAATGTGACTTGTTAGACGTGCAGACGACCGGACAAATTGTCTGCTGTTTGGTCGATGTTTTGGGTCTTTATGACTACTGTATACCGTACCATGAAAGAGCAGCTTACCTCTTATGACTAGATATGTAGTGGACATTTTCTTGAGATTGCTTTGGGAAGACTATTACCGAAACAAAGGTGACCTGCATTGCCAAAAGACATGTGCCTCAGACGTTTTAGGTTTCAGAACACATCGAAGTTATGCACATCGTTAATGTAGGTAAGTATTTACTACTCTACATGTTTATGACTTTAACGAGTCTAGTAACCATCTTGTAGTCTAAATCAGACTACCTAGAATATACTTTACTCTTACATCCACAGATGTAGAATCCATTATCTACTACAAAACACGATTCCACGTAACCCATTGATTAGGAAGATGCATATTTATGCGCCTGCGCAAGGTGCCGTGATTGCGTCCGTCTCGTCGCCCACGAAAACTGCGTCATACTGATTTAATGCTATTCTACATGCCGGGAAACTCAGACTGTATAAGTTTTTGCTTTATGCAAGTCTGAATCTACCGGCATTTGTCCTACTTACTTCCTGAAGTTTTGAAGTTCCTTATTAATTCTGACTTATTTATAACTACTTATTTCATCATTTTCGTTATTATTCAAGGCACATTCAATATTTTCATAACAATGGAAATAAGTCGCAAAGAAGCTCGGATAAGACAAAAAAACAACCTGTAAAGTTCGGTCAAAAGTAAAGTACCTAATAAAAAACTACGAGTATACACAAATAAACTAAAAAGTAAATAAAACTGGCACATTTTGTATAAAAAATCAGTTCTTTTTGCTATGTTAGTATATTACAAAAAGCCATTTTAGAGGGCAAATTCTCTGATGTTATTTTACGGGAAGTTTTTCATTTGGCAGGAACCTTCCCCCGTAAAACAAGTCCGAGTTGGATTATGCTCCCGATTCACGGCGCAATCTTAAAATTGGCAGTTGCTTCGATCCTCGTTATAGCCGGTTATTTCTTGAGATCACATCCTTAGCAAACTTACAATGGAAGGAGGAAAAGATAAGTGTTAACGTGAGAAAATATTGACTCAGCAGCATGAACGAAATGAATGAAAATCTATATTTTTTTGCGCGCTGAAACTGTCATTTCTGATACGTACATCTGTGTGTACACTCTAAGTTACATTTTGTGCAAGTATAAACTTACCTCAGAACACAAACCATCAGTTAAACATCAGAATTAAAAACTTGGTGAGTACTTTCAATCCATGATCATAAACATCTCGTAATTGTTTAGTTTCAGACAGGCGTTCCATATTTGGCAACGGCGGATGACATCACCAGAAACAAAGAGCGCTTTGACAGGCCAAGGTATGTAGTACCTACTTAAGCCCAGTCACCCAACTTATCTATGAAGTGACAGAGCTCTTACCGCGCTCACTGAAGACTCAGTTCTGCGTGTTCGTGTTGCGACGGGTTTGATGGCTTGTATCTGCTACTGTTTGGCGCCGTGAGATGAGTAATGGCATGAGGTAACAGAACAGATGGACAGACATCGTTGCTGGCTATAAAACTATGAGGTATGCCAGACGGCTGCGTTGTTTCTGCGTATAAGAACAAGGTTTTCCCGCGGTTTTACTGCGCGTGTACGTTATTTTTATGCAGGAATCAGGAACCGTAATTCTTTGTAGCCTACACCACTCACACATCATTTTATTGCTAAAGTTCCGCTTTTGCATTCGTGATGTGGGCAAATATTGAGGAAGTGGTTCAAATCTTCCTTTTTAGATTATTCAAGATGGCCACATCTTGTGTAATAAAGTTGCTAGTTAAATAAAACTTTTAAAAGGCATAATTATTTTGTAGGCAAAAGCGACTCCCTGTCTCCCACACTTCTTCAACTTTAGAGCTGCGCTCTTGTCGGTGTAACAATCACCAGCCGTTTCTTTCTTGGGCTTTCTCCTTCACTTCTTGGTAAAACATGACTTTAACCTTTTCTTTTATTTGTTCAAAGTAATTTCGTCTTGGCCTTCCTCTACCTCGCTTTCCCTCGATTTTTCCTTCTACTCAATTACCTGCAAAATATGCACACTCTGACTTCCCAATTTGTAGGTTGACCTTATTTACCTCAATCGAACTCAACAATGACTGACTAATGGCATGGCAGACACATTCCGGCGGGTCTCCCGGCTGACCTCTTACTCACCACTTACTCATTTTGATATAATCGAACACAATGTCAATGTATTTTAGAATAAAGCTACAGAAATAGCGCCATTCGAAGAATTATATAGACCTGCGTGATTCAGATGTCGCAAATTGTTTTGTTTACAATATAGGACACCTATTTAGTTTTCCTCCTGTGACAGAGACATGATAACATATATTTTTTGATAAGGTAAATAACGTTTATAACAGGATAGTATTTTAAATATAGATTGTATCTAAAAAAACAATGTCTAATTATATGGCAAGATAGGTAGCGGTGAAAACCATCTCACCACTTTTTTTATTGGTTGCGGCCATCATAACTGATGATTACTGAAAGCCCAAATGGACCACGCATTCCTGGCATTCACGAGATTGATTCCAGAGCACTGCAGTCCATTATTCATACAATTTATGAACAAGCTGCTCGTTGCTTCCCGACTGTGTAGTTCAAATTAATTGAAACCGCATAAAAATCACAACAAACAACTAAAAGACTGGTTTACCAAACAAACACAAGTAAACTCTCCCGGCTCCGCCCGTAACAAGACAATTACCGTTCCCCGCGCAATTAGCGGCAGATCGCTTCCATCTTCCACATTCAACTAGATAAGGGTGTAACACTCTACCCGTTTCTATGGCATTTCAGACTTTTTACTAGTGAGGAAGATCTAAGAAGGTGATTCTTATTATTTCTCCTCCCCTCGTTAATTAGGAGGAGTATTTTATTATGGCCAATTTGTCGGTACCTGGCAGATTGCCTCCACGATTTGTTTGGGAATTTTTCGCGTGTCGGAGGGTCCGGGCGATGTTGGTGCAAGAAATTTCTTAATTAAATTGGAAGAATGAGTGGCGATTTAAAATTGATTGGTTGGAAGTGAAGGATGTGGAGGTATGAACAAACAGGGGGGCTACCTATGTGATATTGAATTTTTGCAGCGTAAAATTCCTTCCAAGCGACTAGGTAAATCGGTTAGAAATTTTTCCTTTCTTCTTTAAAATTTATATTGTGACGTAACTTCATTCATACGTGAAAACGCGATATACGAGTATCATATTCATTTTCTAAATCATATGTACTTGGAACAGTACATACATGATCCTGTTGTACATTCTTAATTCCTCTGTATTAAAGAACACGACGCGATGTCAAACCCATCAAAACGAACCCATAAATTCCCTCAATTGGTGGAGGTATCATCCAGCTAATCACAATAGGCCGCCATAACCCGTCTTCGTCCAAAACAGAAAGACTCACAACCATTGTTAAACTGCTACTTCTTAAGGCCTTCTTAAATTACTGGGGTATGACAGTAATTCTTCGCTCCGGGCTGAAAATAGCTTATCTTCTTTAAGTTTTTCTTGTACCATTGGCTGTTTTGCTTCAAGGAGATAGTAACATCCCTCGACAAGATGAAAAAGGCGAAACCACCGAAGATATCTCAGTGAGATAGGCTCTTATGTGTGAGTGAGCCTATAATAGGTGAGTCAGTGCGTTCCCACGTAGCAATTGCCGCTGACCAGGCAGCGTGCGCGCCGCTGTTGACCTGCGCTCTCTTAATTGTCCTCCACCTAAAGATAAGGAAAGGCGAAGAGACGAAGATTGAGAAAAACGGGAGTAGACATCACTGTTGCTTACTTGGTTTCAATTTCCTTCGTCGAAGACTAAGTATTTTGGAATGACACCAAGAATGTCAAGAGTGTGTTGAAATACCTGTGAATGCGGTTTTACAACAGGTAAACAATTTTAATTAGCCTGAAATAAATGAAAAATAATACGGGGAACAAACACTATGGCGTTCATATCTCATTATAACTGGCATCCATATATTATGTCTCTTTTGCACGCTTGAAGTGAGAAAAAGAGAGATGTACTGTCGGGGCCACAAGAAGCCGTAGTGTGCGCTGGCTCTGAAAGGAGCGATTTAAGGATCTCTCGTTAGAATACTTTACAGTGTTATAAACGATGCACTTTTCACCGAGCTGAATCCCTTTCATTTCGTGAACTAAAAATATCAGTACACAATAAATTTATTAATATCCTTTACATTTTTGCTTTAACCTTCAGCATCTACATACAATAGCACCGGGAGTTAGTGAAAGGACCTAGATATTATAGTAATTTAAAAAAGCTGGAACATCAAGTCTCCCATCATTCTCTGTCGTGTGTTGATGAGACGGCGTGCCAGATACGCTCCCATATTATAGCAATAACAGGAGACACTGACTCACGCTCTTTCATCAACGACGCATGCGTGCTTAAACATTTATTACTACATATGACAATTATTTAAACACATACCTTCGATCTGATGATGATGAGATATATAGTCAGAAAAAGCGGTAAAATCTCCGCCTGAAAAGCGTAACTGAAGTAGTATGCTAATCTCAGTTTCCACAATTCTGGATAGCTGGCTGAAAGAATTTGCATGTTGTGGAAAGAGGTGACTAAGAAGTGTATCCCGGTCACTCAAATATAGGGCTGTCAAAATGTCATAGACAGAATAGATGCGTGCTAAGTTCTTTCATGAATCATCTACGTCATTATAGATCAATGGCCGTTTGCTTCAATTTAGAATAACAACGTTATGCGAATATGCGTGTTCGTTATGTTTTGTTTGTCTTATTTTATCCATTGTTGCCTTAATAACTTGAAAGGGAGATGCTACTTACTGGCAATGCGCTCTGCTCATTCTACGATAGTGCATAAATTGATGTAAAGTGTGAGGTGCGCGGGCAACGGCCCCGTCAATTATCTGGAGTGGCTGCGCGCGCGGCGGCCTATCTATCACCATTGCGCGCACTTAACTGGCTTGAAGATGGCTATCGGCCGTAGGGCCTTCTGTTATGATAAAGTTGTTGTAAATTAAGTTTCTCTCAAAATTGCCAACCACCTATCCGTTAGTCTGAAACACAAGATTCTGTACGGATAATTAGCACTTTTTTTTATTGCGTTATCCGAGCAGTCGTGCTTCTCACTCAGGTATAGCCAAGTTTTCCATAGAAAACCAAACTTGATTCTTAACTGTGTACATAAAATAAAATTTGGCAGAATGGATTTCCTTCAATCAGTAATTTGTGTTTTCTAAACAAACGCTGTAATCTTAGTATACTCGTACCTGAATACAATAAAATATTGATGAAAGAAATCGAAATCACATTAATCACATTTCAGATAAACAATTTTTTTTTACTAAACTGATCTTTTATCCTTGACGGGCGGCTATACATATGAGGCTCATATTTGGTGGAAGTACTTAACTGGGTACAAGGTATCCCCCTATATATTAATCTGCCGCGCTTTAGGTACTCCCAAAATCCCCTCTTCGGCTCTCCTACTATAAGTGCAAAGAGGGCGTACCTTGATTAATTTAATATAACAAGTGTGTGTTACTCAGATGTGAACTAACTCACTTATTTTTTACGCGTCTTCTCGATACCAGCGGGCCTATGGCGGCTGCTTTTATCACGCCTTAAATAAGTGACAAAACATCCGTCACCTTTTGACAAGATGCGAGAAAGAGTGACAGATGCTTCGTCACTTATTTATCCCGTGATAAACGCAACCATCATAGGGCCCCTGCTCTTGCGAAGTCGCAAAGCGTGATTTGGTTAGACAGCATAATGACTTGATACCACGTGTTTCTTAAATTGAACTCGGTAATTTCACAAGGTGGCGTCGCGCGCGCATTTAGGTCTTCATTAAAAGGCATGCGGCCAATAAAAGAACAAGTGTGTACTCCGCATATGCGCCACGTTCTCACGGGCGCCACAGAGTAGCTTGCAGGAGCGCAGACGGGACAAGGTGCAGTGACGAATGCAGAGCATTGACGTACCAGTCCCAGTGTAGAACCTCTTCTCAGTGTCCTCTTCTTCTCCAATCAAGACACTCGCCATACGATCAGGTTCGGCTAATTTATGCCGCATGTTTGGCTCTTTTTTCGTGGATGGATATAGTAAATGTTGAGTTACTATCTAACATTGTAGGTATAGAACCTCCTCTGACCTGACCGAATCAGCAGTCGTCTGAGATGATCGGGCTAGCCAGGACGCGTGACATCTATATCGCTTTATGCCTGCAGGTTTGTAAATAGATGGTGTAAAGTAAATGTTACAAAGTTATTCTCATGTTACACTTCAACTGCCAGATAACGTTGGTGATAACGTCACAAATTTTGCTAGTTTCAATCGTAATAAAAACGTTGACCTACATATATCGTGCATAGTACCTACTTTTAAAAACAAACAGCCTGTAACGAGTTCTCTCTGAAAGCCGTCCCACGGTGATCGAGGCCGCACATGCGCTGTGAATCACATCGCACCGCGCTCATTAGATCCCGGTGATTATGCCACATGTACACACACTTACGTGTAGGTGCCACATCTGTTTTTTATGAAACTTACTGGGAAACCATTAGCGGACTGTTAAAGAGATCAAGTGAGGTGACGTGACGTGACGAAATGTCAGCAGTTTTTATTTCAAGTGAAAATATTTCATTACTGCGGATTTATGTCCTGTTGTGCGTTGCCTTCTCTTGTTTTTCAAACGGTCTTCCTTTACTGAGGATCATGATCACTGGAAAAACTTGAATGGACAATCTACCTCCATTAGTGCCAGTCTCCATTATCATATGGTCGGCTTCGTCTACAGACTATCAAAATGTTGACATGATAATAATACTGTGCCATCATCTTCGGTTGCCCATAGGTATACCAAGTATTATACCTGCACTTATTATTTTGTGGATGGATTTTGTCTCTCCGCATCCTATCAACATGCCATAGGTGTACTTTCTTATTTGACGTAGCTTCAATATTCAGGTAAGTGCGTAGGAAACCTGAAATACCACGAAAATTAATATGTATAAACAATACACAAATAACAGTCCTAAGCATAGACGCAATTACATCCAACAAACACAGTTCCTCATTTATATTAGTTACCCACCGCGATTACCTTCCCGATAGCACGCCGGGCACATAATCAAGAAGTTACCTCGTATCGCGCATCTTATCAGGCGGCCGGCAGGTCGTATCAACTGCTGCTCCTGATTTATGGCTCCAGTTAATCCGACTATTTACTAGTTCCACTGGAAGGTAGAGGGCCTTTTTCCGCCGGCCCTTTGGACACAACATTTGGGTGGTCCAAAGGATCAATGGGAGCGATCCTGGGTATAAATTTAGCGAAGTCTCAAAATAACATGTCATATTTTTCAAAATTTACTCGCGAAGTTTCGTAATAATTCAACTCACCCATTGAATTATTGCATTATATGTTATGACAGCAAAATCTTTGCGTTTTACAGCTCTCAAAAACCTGGTTAGTGCCGTACAAAAAGAATATTCTTATATTTAATCGATCCATCTAGATAAAGGCCAATCGTAACAATACCATAACAAAGCATCTCATGAAAACCAACATCAAAAAAAATATGGAGAAGCTCGTATAGTTAGCTTGTGCCGCCCTCTGGTGCAGTTAGCTTGTGCCGACGGTGTTCTAAGAACGCCATAATTCAGAACGGTGGTGTATTCCTTGGCTCGTCCCGTAATTGTGTCCTCTGCTGAAGGCTCCTAATGGCACACCGGACACGAGTCGTCTTCTACATGGTCGCCCTCTGCCGCCGCTGGCTTGTGCCGACACTGCTCTAAGGACGCCATCGCTCAGGCCGGTGATATATTCCGCGGCACATCCCGTAATTGTCCTGGGCCGTGGGCTTCTTATGGGACACCGGGCACGAGACACGTGCCGTTATTGTCAATCTGAGGCGTATGTCATCAAAGTGGTTCACATGGAAAGTGGGTTAACCGCTAGATCGGCATTACGTATCAAGGGACTCTGACAATTAGTCAAATTAAGCTTATTCCCCGTGGTTAATTACAGTTATTTAGTTCATGTGACCGAGAAGCCACGCGCCTCTGCAAGCATTGCAGTAGCGGGGGCAGCCCCATCAGTGCCCAAAACGCATTGTTATACTGTACACGTAGGCAGGGCGTTAAACAGTTTTTGCGTGTAGTTCACCCGCACAGGCATTGGGTGAACTACAAGCGAAAACTGTTTAACGTAGTAAAGTTGTCAAACTCTCCATTTGTTTCCTGTGTCAGGAACCTCATGTCTCCTCCTCCAACCTCCGGGGGACCTCATTCCACAGCTTGAATAATTGAAATTATTTTCAACAATGAGGATCTCGGCCTTCAAGTTAAAGTAAAAATTTACTAAAGAAAAACCAAACAAATTCTTCTAACAAAACTGAAGTTCGAGCTACATAGTAGACGTTATGCAAAAGCTACAAAACTTTAAGTTAACTTCTCACTTTGCTGAAAGTAAAGAATGTAATAAAGCATAGGGTCTCGGAATGCACCTCGCCAGCTGCGCACTGAGCAAGTGAGCAGCGAGCGAGCATTGAGCAGTTGAGCGCCGAGCATATGAATGTCGACGCGCGCTCGATAAATCACCCGCCCAGCGATATGAAAATTGCTCTATTGGAGAGGTTTGCGATACACCGAGCGGGGTACGATACTGAACTTCTTTGGGAACCTTGCTAATGAGAACGTTCTGGTACCAGAACCAGATTAAACAATAAAACGATTTCCAAAAAATCATGTGAGCTAAACACGTTAGCATACATTTTTTTATGTATAACATATTTAAAACAAAACAGGATCTTGTAAACATAAACCAAATCGAATTTAAGCATACTTAACCGATGTCTTAGTCCACTAAGCACTAAAGTCAAAATATGATATACTTAGGTATGTTAAAAAAACAATCGCTCCCGGTGTTCCCAAGTACAGTAGCACTTCTCAAACATTTTACTGCGGTTTGATCGTGGCCAACGATCGCCAACCCCGGCCAATGTTAGCCAACGTTGGCCAATCCCGCGACTGCAGTTCTTAATATTGAGCCATTCGCGGAAGTGCCATAAGAAAGATCAATTTCTCGAGTGAAATACGAGGTCAGAAGCTGACACAGGTCTTTTGAACTACTTATTTGAGCGGTTTTTAGACAATTTACGATTGACTCGTTTATCTTATAAGTATCAAATTATTAAACCTTATTTTAAGCCAATAATCTCTTTGACAGATGAGGGAGCAGAAATATACCTACAGTGGAGTAGTAATAGAAATTATATGTAGTAATATTGCCAGACTCTGCCAGGTTAAAACGCATTGCATCTTCATATTCACTGCACAGTCACCAAAAAAATAGTATCCACATCAATGTATAAGATCATCTGTAATAGACGAAACGGCCTATGATGATAATCAAAGGAGAGGACACTGACTTTAGCACCAACAGCTGAATCTAAATCGCGTTCCACCTATTGGCGGCACATATGACAGACACATACCTATATCCATGGATCCTGTGACGCCCGTCACCTGCGGGCTGTCGCCGAGGGACAGGCAGAGTAATTACCGTCCGATGCACGCAGGTGACACGCCGAGATTTACTGCCCCCGCGGCGTGATCTGTGCCCGCTCGCCCCGTCAGCTACTCTACCGGGCAGGACAAGAAGACGGGTGAGCCGATCAAATTTAGTCGTAACTATAGTTATACAAGGACGTCATATGGTAGACAATATTGCGATGCAGCTCGAAACGAATGGCGACAAGGAGCGAAGGCTTTTCCTTAACAGTTAGATACGCATGTAAGTTACCTATAAAAATGTATTAGTGGTAGGTACTCGTACATAACTTAGCATTTCATTTAATATTAGAGTACAACGTAATAGCAAAAGCTTTTCAAGCCTTATTAAACTTTCTGACATAACGATACGGATTTTATTACCGTCCCATTAAATGGATTAAGTACATTTCACTTTCCTAAAAATGAAAATAACATTTTTTGAACAAATAGTACCAATTACCTACATCGCACCAATCCTTCAATTACCTACAAGCTCTCACAGCGTCGAAAAAGCCGTTAACAAAGTTTCAACGTTACCAATTCCAAATTTAAATTTCCAATCCCCACCTCAACGTGACTCGTGTAAAAGTCAGCCGGTCCGAAGTGTAGGCATGTACAGGTACACCTACATGCCGCACGGGGCGCAGGAAAACGGACTTTCTGTCCGTGCCGTGCCATGTTGCAGAGGTGCGGCTGCCCAGTATCAACACCTAGTATGTGCTCAGACTAGTTCCGACCAATTTTTACGGGATCGTGAAAATATACCTACATGTGTCAATTTCAAAAAAGGGAGTAAAATAATGTAGACAAATAGGCGAATTAGTAATATAACTACACTTTTTATACCGTTTTTAATATACCCAGTTATAAGCTGGCTTCAAAATCATTATTGTACCTATTAATCGTGATCGTGTCGGGCCGTTCCTGACAATTTCACGTGAGTGAAACCGCTTAATACAATTATTAAATATGTCTCACGAAAGTTTTAATAAGGTTATCTTGAAAATCATGTTTGACAAAGCCAGGATCTACAGAGTTCCAGATATTAGCTATATAGCTTTTGAATTAAATAAGTAATTATGTTTTTAAACGGACAAAGGATTTCGTAGCATAAAGATATCTCGTAATTCGTAATTACGATGACTTTAAACTGTCATCTCTGGATAAGGACCTACTTAGTGATCAATGAGGACTTATTAAGTACAAAAACTTATTTGCAAAAACTGTCGCTTACCAGGTTTTCAAGTGGGACAGCCGCAGTGTCCGCATACCTATAGCTGCCCAAAAGGCAGACGTGAGTATTAATTACGGCGGTGATGGGCTAAGTAATGACCCTTGTACACGTTTGACAGCCGACAGGTACACTCCGGCCAGTGGCGCCTGGATGTGGCTATGAAAGTTTTCTTTATTTTGTTCATATATTATTTGTATTTATATCCCAGTAAAGGGATACCTACCTCAAATTTCAGCGGGCTTATAATGATCATTATAAGCACTATATTTGACTTGTCTAAGTGACGAAATCTATCCATAGTGGGCTAAACACGACCGTATGTAGCTAGCTACCAAAGGTGAGACAAACATGGGATTTGACTTTCTGAGAGTGTGTACAACTTGGTGTGTGTGTGGTGTGTGTGTGTGTGTGTGTAGCTTTAAAGTGTGCTTGGTGTGTATTGCTGTCGGTGTGTATAGTTTCACCAGCCAAGCACATTACGATCTCGTAAGAATATGCCAAGAAGACGATAGGTATACCCAAATACCACTAATTTTATAATTCAGTATATAGAATGTCAACGAATAAATTCTCATGCTCTATTTCTATTAACACTTTGTGAAATAGACCCGTTGATTCATTGTAATCAAGAAAGTACCAAGGAGTAGAAGGGTCGATTTGGAAGCTGAATCTCAATCGATCACTAAGTTTTCCTTGGAAATATACTATAGCTGCTGGCTCATCCAGATCACTCGGTATACGGTATACCGGTAGCGAGCGGCCATTAGTGAGATATGAAAGAACAGGTCAGCGGGCCCTAATCGCGCCCGCAATCCATCACACGTGAATAGGTGTACCGACAGCTGGCGCCGCACCGTGCGCAGATAAATAAATGGTTTACCCTGATCGAGTGGCTGCGTTGACGAAAATTATTTGGAGGTAAACCTACATAGACCGCAAAATTAGGTAAACATGAATCCTCGAAAATATGTTTGCGTTCTTAGGGTAGAAAAACAAATCGTAATGTTATTATATTTTTTTCGATTTAAACGTTTGACCCACCTTATTGTTTTATCCCGCTTACTGCCACTTAAATCAGACAACAAGTGAACTGGTATCTAACAAGATTTTACGTATAGCGAATTGGGCTTAATTTTTCTTCTAAACCAATATAAAAGGATATTCAAACGCCCTAAATTGGTCAAGCCCATTTCAATCAGATAGATTAACATTTTCTGTGTCAAAACAAGATTTTCAACATATATGCTCCGTCGACTCCGCTCAGAATCCTGGATCAACTAAAGGGAGACCTACTCGCCTGTTGTGCTGTCGGTAGCCGCGACACTGACGTGCAATTTCACCGCGTGTGCACCGATGGCCAGTAATTATCGCTGTCACTGCTGATGTTTATTACGACAAAGTGACAAACTGTTTGAGATTCAAAGTACTGGTTACCTTGGGTGGTGTTACTGATCCCTTTACAGTCTGAATAACTTTATTACTTTATTAATAAATTGCACTCATGCGTGGTCCACTTCGAGAATGAAATTCGGTGCCTTTGAATTGCTGTTTTGATCTCAACCACTCCGACCATAACTTTGACGTCTCTTCCTTGGGAGGGTAAATAGGTAGGTACTTAACTTAAAGCGTGACGTATTTAACCAGCGTAAAAGTAAATAATTATACCTACTCGTTTCCAATTTCTTTTACTTCATTGATTTAAAATTGTATGATAATATATATAATACATCCATTTTACCACAAACCTATATCATAGAACCGAAACGGTAATACATTCTGTTCTATCACAGCTCCCTCTGCATCTGAACCACGTACGTGATACATGTGGGTATAACAATATCTCATCCACGCATCCAATAAAACAAAACCTATTTCAATCCTCAAGTAGATTACACCATACAGGATCCAATCACCGCGCAAATGAGGCCCGCATCTGCACCGCATACCTCTCCTGCCTACTATTCCAATAACACGTCCACCGTACCCAGACCCTTGTACCGGAGGACAAGCTTTGGTATTGAGGGGTCGTCGGTCCTGGTCGATGCCGTTAATCCATTAGGCACCTCGCGTTCCATATTTAATTCTAATTCTTCCCCTCACCTAAGCAATTGTCCGCCCCGCGCACATGTCGCGGCGGCTACGTATAAAATTTGATAAATCGCACCGCCAACATGTGAACTACCCTCTTAGCTTAAACGGTTCGTGTTTGAGACTGCCCTCAACTAAACAACAAATGTATTGCAGCTCCTTTCGGTTCAAATTCGACTGTGCGCGCCAGATGTCAGTTATCATCATTTAGTGCTCCGTATTTCCGAAACGTTGCAACAGGACTCAAGCTTTTGGACCGTAAGTCGAGAGCTGCAGACTTGAGTTTAGGTGTGGGTGGTCGTAAAGGATAATTGTAAGGTTTGACGGGTGAAATGGCGAATGCACTTTAGTGAGCGCCGTGCAGGGACGAGGTAAGATAATGCAGATGTTCGGGCCCCTCGGACAAGGGAGCGGATTGATGACAGAAGCAATTCTGGCCGATTTCAATTAATATTGATGTAAAGCAAACCTGCTTATCCTGTTAGTGACGAGATGGAATGTGCTCACGCGTGAAGTCGGAGACGTATGAGTCTAATTAGAAAAGCTTCTGTAGGAAAAGTATAACATAACCGCATTGACTAATATTACAATACATGATATAATAACTAACTTATAAAGTCTATTTCATATAAATTTGTACCTAAATTCGATTAAAATGTACAGAGATGACGGATATTAGAAGCTAGACGGCAATAATTATATAGGTACTTACTTATTTTGTCAGGTAACACGTTACAAAAAGCTAACGATAAAATCATTCTCAAACTCCAAACTTCTACGCCTCTACGGTTGATTTAGGAATTAAACAAGACACTTACGTTTCTGCTTGTAAAAAATCAGGATAATTATTATTCGATTGGCGAGCGGGCAGTGGAGGTGCAATTATTCAGTCCGGGCATTAATTGAAAAGTTGGAGCATCAAAAAGGCGGTAAAAAGTTCGCATCACATTACGTCCGTCGTTACCGGCGCTTTAATCCCCGTAGCGGTCATCAATCGAGGATTACTGCTGCACGGCGACTTCAGGGCTAGCACAACGCATGGGATGAGTACTTAGGTAGACTTGTATTACTTAATTCAGGACGTAAGTCTGTTAGTTTGCCGTTTTGTGGTATGTCTTACAACAAAGTAACACAACAAAGGGTCAAGACGTTTTTTGCTCAAAGATAGAATGTGAAATAAAATGTTGTAGCAGAAAAATTGTTTCTACTACTACTTAATTGTAACACAAACATGGACACAATATTAAATTTAATTTGAGTGTATTATATTTAGCACTCATACCGCATTATTATTTTGTATATTAGTTTTAAGGTACTGGTATGTCTATTGGCCACACTTGCCTGAAATAAATGTTTTCATTCATTCATTCATTATGTCCCATGCCTCTCTTCCTCGAGGTAATTCCTATTGTCCGAACCGAACCCTACCCGTTCGCGTCTAATGGAAACTTGATAGCGGCAAAAAGCTGCAACAATAAATCCGTGCAGCCCCGACAGATGGCGCGCAGGTAACCTTACACAGGGGCGATGCAGCGCGGCAGGAGGGTGGCGGAATTGCCTTTATGGCGATCGTCCACGCTTCAGTTCGTAGATAAAGCCAAGTGGTCAAAGTAATTCATTTACATAAAATTTTGATGAAATTGCAACGGTTTAGTCGTTTATTCTGTCGGTAACCGACGATTTGGAATTATGTTATTTGATATTATTATGGTAAAACAAACCATTGTTATAATTACACACAAATACATGTACAGGCACTTATAAACTGTAGAGTTTATCAAAATACGATTCTTCGAAGATTCTTCCGCAATACGCGAAAATGTACCTATTTTTCTCACATTGCGAATTATCTTAGCAATTTTATACTATGCACAGATTTAAACACTTTCCACTACCCCAAACTACATTACACGCGTACAATGTACAATGGAATATTCAATTATGCTAATGCAAGGTGCAGCGCCATATGCGCACGCGCCGCCCGCCATGTTGGATCGATTGTAACGGTCGGATTACGCCACGGTGTTAATTCCATTTTTGAAATTGGGGAAGGTGTTGGATTTAGAAGAGCTTTGGACAGATTTTCAATAGAAGTGCAGTGATTTTGTGTTCTTTTGTGGATGCAAGTGATTGACAAGCGCATTTTCCAAAGTGTTATAGTAATCTAGCTTAGATTTGTATGTGCTGCTGGAAATTACACTACCGCGCATAGCTCTGTCAAGGTTATTTTCGATACAAAAATACGTAAATAATCCATTCTATGACTACCAAACACACAAGATACAAGATCGCACAATTTAATTCAGCAACGTAGTTTAGATGATTAAAACTAAAAAAAAACCTTCATTATATTAACGATAACAATCAGTGACACGTTTCTATGAGTCATAGAATCTTTCCGTAATTTAAGTACTTAACACAATATTAAATTTATTTACATCATTTTAAAACTACGCCCGGTAACGCCAAACAAGGAAAAGTAGATAAGAACATTCGTTAGTGACCAACCCACGAATATTCAACACAAAGGTTAATTACTCGTGTTGGGTAAACAGATGGACAAACAGACACCTAATGCACAAACAACTCATTATTAATAATATCTGAGTCGGAATCGATAAGTACCTCTGTTCAATTACATACGATACGAAAGAGATGGAAGTAGTTCAATTCGGTGTAATTTTCCATCAGTAGTGATAAGCCCCGTCTTATTTTATTTAATAGTTTACCATTAACACTGTCAATGCAGAAGTTGCAGAGATGGTGAAGGAGATTTATTTTTTATATTGTGTATATTATGGATGCATGCAACTTAGTAAATGTCAAAAGGTAACACTTTTGGCAGTTACCTCGAAATTTTGAGACTATTTCTGTCGGTTTCTCGCTCACAACTTCTATACTAATGCATCCTAGGGAAAAGTTACTTACGAGCAAATTACAAAACTCCGAAACCTTTACTCATCGCTACGCCAAATATTATGGATGCAGGGTTCAATACATAATATAAATAGGCCAGTCGGCATTTATAGATTTATGAAAAAAATGGAGAGTAGAGCTTCACTATACCCAATTTAAATTGAAAATCTTATTAGAAGGAAAAAACTTGCATGAAAGCTGTTTTGAAATAATTATGTTAGGGCTAAGTTGTTTAAAAAACTAAACCTTTTAAGGTAATAACTAGCAACCAAAAATTAAGAGTTGTGTGTCCTACTTGCTTGTTCATACTACGATAGTGTCAAGCTTATCATAGTTGATAAGCCACCTCCAATTGTAGTAAATAGGAAAATCTACGTTGCTGTTTATTAGAAGCGATAACACTCTGACGCATTCTGACTGGCGACTGCTCGGTAAATATTATTATGCAGCGCATCGCGGCGCCGCGCTCAAGATTCAGGTTCAAAACATGTGTCATAATCATATAACCTATGCTGCTAAATAAATATATCCAATCTAATTGGAATGACAATATTTCCGTCCGTGGAATCTACGAGTAGCTGCATATGCAGAACTCGTCTAGGATACTGATCATCTTCGTTTAGGCTATGGCTTGTTATTTCCAGAATCTTTTTCTCTCTTCCTTTACCAAGGACCGACTTTTCTTGTCAGTTTTCGCCAGATTGATGCTGAGTCGCCTGTTTTCCAATATTCATGCTCTTTAGTTCATCATCAGTTTGAATATTAGACGACAATTGCTTTCGACTGCCCCTGGAACCATTCCCCAAGATAGTTACATATTCAGGGCTGATTATCATAGAAGACTACAATTGAACCTATTTTTGAGTTTTAAACTTTTTTTTTTTTATTTAAAGTTACATAACTTGTGGCTCTCATCCATGATGGCGGCCTCGAAAATGTATAATCCCCATATCATGTCTTTAACACGCGGTTAACTTATTTAGAAAAACGGAAAACCACTTTCACATTGGTATTTCCTATTGCTATACAATACAACAGGAACAGGACACGTTAGGATTAATTGAGTCAGTAAATTGTTTGGGAGTGTGTAAGTATTTTGGAACTTAATTTTACAATTACATTAAAATCTAAAGTTGCATTTTTAATTAAGTGTACCACTCAATTACTTATACCCATCGAAGTACTATAGAAATTACAAAAATAATGACATTTTGGTAATTACACTCCCTGTAATGGTAACCTCGGCGATGGGTCCCCGAGGCGCATTTTTACTAATTCCTGCCCATCCGCGCCGCCGCTAATGCGTGAAGTTTGAATTGAAATTTGATTCCGCGCCATTTCGGCAACTGTTTATGAATTTGGTTAATAAAAGGTTGGCAATGCGCAGTCGGTAGGATCGCAGCCGCGGTCGTTTTCATTTAGACGAAATAATTAAATGGCTTTAATCCCCTTCTCTAACCACACTCATTCTTAGAGACAACGATGAACCTAAGGAAAATTAAAGACCAAGCAAATGGAAAATTTGTTTTATTTTTGCGGGTTGAATGATTATTGTAGTTACAAAATAAATAAAAACTGACCCAAAGCTAGCAAAGTCTCTACAAGTACTAACTAAGATTCGACACCCGTTACGCCGTTTCGCAGGTCTTTGTGCAGTGCCAACAACTTAGCAAGACGAGTCAATTGATGCTCTACCGAAAAAAAATCTTTTAAAACACGATACTTGTTTCAACTCGGATTGCTGGAATCACTCGAAGTGAAAATACGTCGAGTAAGCCACAGACTTATAAGTTTTTCCTTCGTCTTCATCTGCGCAATTAATATCATTGATCCAAGCCAAACAAATCCTTGTAACCGGCCAGCACACGTTGGTCTCCGCCGCCGAGCTTCCTTGTTGGGTTGCGGGCTCTGGATACCCTGGCTGACGTGTGCGGCGTGAGGTATGAGACAATTAGTGGTTATCGGCTGATGAACCGCGCAAATAGTATTACAAATAGCATGATCTGAGCGGGCGGGGGCGCGGCACGTACGGCGAATGCTGTTATAAGAGGTGGCCGACATTTATACAATCTCTTCATGAGATAAATTCTTTAACCCTAAAAGGCTTCCCAAGTTTGTAATATTTTTTGACAGCCGGTTTATAATGCCTAATTTATCAGTCTTTCCTCTGCATACAACGTAACAACATTCCAATCCATGTATTCAGAATGCAACAAATTAATTCGCTGCCGTAATACTTGGTTGCACCACCCGGTTGACGCAAACGCCCTAACGGCTTGTCTGTTTTATTAATTATGATCTGTTTTTAAAACTTTTATCTTGTATTTACTACACGTATGTAGAATAGTCTGTTTCAAATGTGCTCTAGTGCCCATAACATAAGCCTACTTAGAGTGTAACTTGAAAATCTTACCTACACTACAATATAGCCTAAAGTTCTAGCATTGAATATGTAGATAAACTTTCAAATAGAAACTACTTTATTCCAATTTAATGCTGAGCTAACCTTTTTGAGTGTTCGTTAAATCAGCTTTAACCCGACTCATTAGCGCAAATGACACGTGCACGGATCGCGTGACGAACAATCGAAGTATTTAGCCGGCAGAATGTAGTGGGCAGAATGTTTAGCAGCAGAGTAGTGGGCAGAATGTTAGCGGACTGCGTGCAGTGCGGGACGAGCGTTTAGTGGGCATGTGACGGTGCAATTAGAGATTAGGCGTAAAACCGTCCGATTCGTGAGTAGCGCCCGCCATTACGCGCTGGAAGAGATTCGCTGAGCGTACATGTTGATTTTACATATCAATAACTGAGATACTTAACTGAAAAATTATTATATCCAATGGTGTATCGTAGAATAAACAAGTCGCGAGCAAGGACTTTTTTGTTCAGATTGTTCGATTTATCTTTTCTTCATTATATATGCCAGCATACGCGGGGCACGGTTAGAAAAGCGCAGCGTGGGACGGCCCCTGGCTAAATGGACAGATGAGCACGTGAGCGTCTCGGGATCCGATGGATGTGATCTGCACAGAATCTCATTTCGTGGACGACTAGACGTCTGTGGCTGAGAGATACTTACATAGTTAGACGCCGGGTTTTCGCGCAAAGGGCCAAAAAACACACCGCCGTGTGCCCTGCCCGCTTCGTGTTCCAAACAATGTCATCATCATCATCATTTCAGCCACAGGACGTCCACTGCTGAACATAGGCCTCCCCCAGTGACTTCCAGATCGGCCGGTTGGAAGCGACCTGCATCCAGCGGCTTCCTGCAACCTTTACCAGGTCGTCTGTCCACCTTGTGGGTGGACGTCCTACGCTGCGCTTGCCGGTGCGTGGCCTCCATTCGAGAACCTTACTGCCCCATCGGCCGTCAGTTCTACGTGCTATGTGCCCCGCCCACTGCCACTTCAGCTTGCAAATCCGTCGGGCTATATCAGCGACTTTTGTTCGTTCACGGATCTCCTCATTTCTGATTTGATCTCGCAAAGAAACACCGAGCATAGCCCTCTCCATAGCGCGCTGTGCAACTTTGAGCTTCCTTATAAGGCCCACAGTAAGAGGCCACGTTTCTGTTCCATATGTCATCACTGGTAACACACATTGATTGAAGACTTTCGTCTTTAGGCATTGAGGTATTTTGGACGAGAAGATATTTTGTAGTTTCCCGAGCTGCCCAGCCGAGTTGGATTCGTCGATTGACCTCCCTCTCAAAATTGGACCTACCCAACTGGATCACTTGTCCCAGGTAAACATATTTGTCAACAATTTCGAGGGTAGAGCTCCCAACCGTTACTGGGTAGGGTGCAACATGGGCATTCGACATTACCTTTGTTTTGTCCATGTTCATCCGAAGACCTACCTGTTGGGAAACTCTATTAAGGCCATCGAGCATTGTGCCGAGGTCCTCCAGCGATTCTGCCATGACCACAATATCGTCGGCAAACCGAAGGTGAGTAATGTATTCGCCATTAATGTTGATGCCGAATCCTTCCCATTCCAGGAGTTTAAAAGCATCTTCCAATGCGGCGGTGAACAGTTTCGGAGAGATAACGTCTCCTTGCCTTACGCCTCGCTGCAGAGGAATAGCTTTCGTGCTCTGCTCCTGTACTCGAACCGACATGGTGGCGTTTTTATATAAACACTTCAGCACCTCGATGTACCGATAGTCAATATGGCACCGCTGGAGAGACTGTAGCACTGCCCAAGTCTCGATCGAATCGAAGGCCTTCTCATAGTCCACAAACGCCAAGCATAGTGGCAAGTTATACTCTTCGGTCTTCTGTATAACTTGTCGCAGCGTATGGATGTGGTCTATGGTACTAAAGCCTTTTCGGAATCCTGCTTGTTCGGGAGGCTGGAAGTCATCGAACCTACGCGCGAGACGATTCGTGATGACCCTCGAAACTTGTAGACATGGCTCAGAAGCGAGATGGGTCTGTAATTCTTCAACAAGGTATTATCCCCTTTCTTGAAGAAGAGCCACCACCACACCTCTGTTCCATGCCTCTGGCGTCATTTCCTCGAGCAAGACGGAGTTGAAGAGTTTCTGAAGGGCTTTCAGTATCGGTGTTCCACCCACATTCAGAATCTCTGAGGTGATTCCGTCATCACCCGGTGCCTTGTTGTTCCGAAGCTGTTTGAGAGCCATCCTAATCTCATATAGGCTGATGTCCGGGATATCTTCGGTAAAGTGTCGGGTCAGCTTAGCTCTTGGATCTGCGGCTGAGCTACTAACAGGTTTAGTAACCGAGGTGTATAGCTGCCCATAAAACTTTTCGATCTCCCCCAAAACTTCGGCTTTTGTCGACGTTATACTACCGTCCTCCGTCTTCAGCTTCGTCAGCTGGGTTTGCCCAATAGACATGTCTCTTGCAAACACTTTGGAGCCTTGGTTCCGCTCTATCGCCTCTCTAATACTGTTTGTATTAAAGTTGCGGATATCTCGTCGCAAGGACTTCCATATCTGTCCAAACAATGTACTACCTATTATATTACGTTTTGCTACTTCTGTTATTAAATGCTCAACATCAGTGGGCCCGGCGCGGCGTCCACAGAAGAAAACCAAATCAGCTTCTTAACAAAGAAAATGCTTGATACCACGCCACTGGCTAGTGCCCCCTACAGTCGCTTTACTAGTAAAAACGTACTTACGTAACATGTAGCTTGTGTACCTAATACCTATTGTATCATGTCAAGAGTTACGGCCATGAAAACAGTTATGAACAAATAACTCTTCTAGAAGCTGTACGCGTGCGTAGCGATCCGTTGATCGCAATGATGGCGTGACAAAGATCGGCCGCCAACAATCCCCGTCAATTTGCGCGCTGACAAGGTGCGGTGCACTGCGGTGCCATGGAGATGCTCAGTCTTTCGTTAAGTTCGCACAAAATAAACGCATTGTAAGAAGTCTAGTTGCGGTAAATCAGCAAGCGCTAACCTTGATTAAGTTCTTGTTCGAGTTCGTGTCCACGGTGGCCGCAAAGATCGGCCACAACATCTAAGGTATGAAATTGACCATCAAGGTGACACAGTACCTACGTGTCACGTGAACAACATAATCCCAGTCTAATCATCGTCCAGGCGCGCCATTGACAACAACAAATAAACGGTAGGTATACCGCCGAAACCATCGTTTCAATTCTCAGTGCGGAGTACGGAGATAGAACAAACCTGGGAAACGAAGAAAAAAGAATGCGTTACGTTACATCATAATTCTAGTTCATCTTCTAAAGAGTCCATAGTGTATCTTATCACCTTCCTATAGGCCTTGATAATCATCTTATTCAACAAAATTATTAGCACAAAATAGATAAAAAACACCTTATTTACTAAAAAAACTTGTACTCAATAGGAAAAGCTTGTGTTTTAGTCACCAAAATATGCATGCATAAGCAAGTCTTCTCGATAGCTTCGCTAGGCGCGTTCAAATACCTAGTCAGGTCGCTCGTCAGTTTTGCCGGTTAGGGCCCTCCACGTCGGCCGGCGTCCGCCTGTGTGCCGACGCGACCCCAAATCAAAATCAGAAATCAGGCTAAAATCGTGTTCTAATCGGGGGATTAGAACACGATTTTAGCCTGATTTCATTACCGAGCTGAGATTTTTGAATTAGTTCATAACTGTACAGAATGATGAAAGTCTAGTTTTCTCGAACTAATAAAAAAATGATTAGTGACAAAATGCATTCGATCGGTATACTGTATATAAGTAGTAATCGAATAACAAAATGAATCATCAAATTGGAATATCTCACCATCGATAAACAGTTTTAGTACCTACCTAGTTTTGAACCTTGTTTCAAGTCTTCGTCTTAACGATTTCCTTAACCCCACAAATGTTGCAAAGCGAGTGCAAATGTGGTGCTTCCGGATTCCGGCTGCAAACAGACACAACAGCCGTAAAATTAAGATAACGTCTGCAGCTAACTAACTGAGGTGTCTCAAGGTGCGCATAAACGCTTCTTGACTGTTGGGAAAGCGGCCAACGTAGCCTCAACTCTGTCCTCTTACTCTCTCCTTGAAACTTGAGGTTTTGGATTATTGGCTGTGTACGCAATAACCAATTTATCAGTGGCCTTTAGCAGTTTGGTGAGCATTCCCGAAGAGAGGTCTTGTAGTTCTAGGCATGCTCTAGAAGCTGGAGGTTTTATTGAACTGGCTGGTTAGTTGTCGACCAGTTTACCGGTGATCTTGGCCGCTTTGGCTGCAGTTCTGGGAGAGGGGTCTGGCAGTTCTGGATGTAGGGACACATCAAGTTTCATTACCTCTGCGTCTGTGATAATTGCTTTCTAGAGGTTGCGTGTTGCCAATTTCTAGGGCTGTCGCAGCAAGGTGCTGTTTTTTATCGTCTTCAAGATATATTTCAATGTTTTAAAATCCTATTCGATTTTCAATTTATTAATTTGCTTGAACATACATTAAAATATAAGTTACATAAATGCATAAAAAATTGTTAGCTTAACTCGTATTCTATATGCAATTTTGTTCATTAAATAATGTCAGTCAGAATATTTGATACCGATAACATGTATCATTATTTATTTAGTAGAAATCAGCCATGTGTTCTGTCAGTGAAAGAAGGGTTAGATTCTATATTACAAGGAAATCTCCAGCATCGTCAGTTTCATCCCTATTAACGCGAGGTGCAAATTTGCATGCGTGGGGGATAAAAACTCCTCCCGGCCCGTTGCGTCTGCAGTTTATAGGCTGCGGGGCACCACTGTGTGTACAGTGTACAGTGTACTGCAAACTTGTATGGTATAAGTATACCTAGTGCATTTGCACACTCTTTATGTTGGACGCCGCGCCGTTAATGGAGAGAACCATTAATAATATGAACTTGCGTCGATTTTGTCAATGCAAATGTGTCCAGCTTACTGTCTTACTCCTCTGGCGCAGCGACGCGAAGTGAGTCTTGGCCTCCAATAATGGGTTCGGTGGGCGAAATTCAAAGTTTGAATTTAAACTATTTTTGGAATGTGCTCTATTTTCTTTAAATTGCAACTTGCGGAATGCCTTTTAATGTGTCTTGATAGCAAAAAATTTTTAAATATCAACCATAATGGATAACCGTAATTTTAATAGTGTTAAGTAATATCATTTTAGCAAATTCTAGACCTATATAAACGGAATAAATAGAGCGGTTTGACTGAAAAGTAACTGTATTTATTTATTTATAAAATTAAAAACAACATTTATCATGGACGATAATATGAAATACTTGGATTTAATTTGAAATGCGATGTAAATTCAAATAATTATTATGGCATCTAGTTGCCTCTTCGTGCACTTTTTTGATAAATAATTTCCTAAAAATATCTCTGGACATACATGTAGTTCATTCAGTTCATACAATCTGAAAAAATGAGTATATTTACGAAAAGTCTAATTTTTTTCAGGATTTCTTCGGGATAGTACATAACATGTAAATAAGCAAAATGTATTCGTTGAAACCTGCTATATACTTGAAACCCATGCGCTTCATTCGCCATTTTGATTCTCCTTCTACAGCGCAATAATCCGTTTACTTTTATCTTCATTCCTTGTTTAACTCGACCACATTATCTTTTCTTCCATCGCCAACCCTAAGTTCTCACCGTCAAGGTTGAAATCCGTATGTTTGGCGAGTGGCGGAGGGGTGCAGTGTTTCGTCAAAGAGGTTATTACCTGAAGGAGATAGTCTCGGACAGAGCCCGAGTATAAAATGCAAATATCTGTCGTGGGCCGCGGCTACGTCAGACGGACGAATTGAAACTGTTTATGTAGAGATGAGTACTTGTCGATAAAAAGATAAAAGGTTTAATATGTTTACTGCTACGGGGGATGCTTGAGTAGAGCTATCGGACCTTATCCTATAATTTTCTTTAAAAGCGGTGTAATACGAGGAGTGTTAGAAAACTAGGTCGAAGTAACTTACTACCATTCTTAGTTTCATCATCCTTACCATTGTCATCAGCCAAAGCGTCAACTGCTAAATCTAAAATGCAGCCTTGTGGCCTTTGTGATCGGGGTCGTCTTTAAACGATTAGTTCTATTTATCCGTAAAATCAAAAGGAATGTCCGTGGTATAGTGTTATATGTGTGTCGATTTCCAATAATATGTAACATTCGAATATGAAAGGAGCTCGTATTTTATATTATCTTGTTAACACACGGTCTGAACCAGTGAAGGATTTTCGTGGAAGATTATTTAAGTTTAGTTGACATTGTTTTCGCAACATTCGATATCCAAAATCTCCACTTGCCCTTCACTATTCTAGCAAACCGCTGATTCGGTGTGGCTTGTTGGTCGCGTTTACGAGGGTCGCTGTAAACTGTAAAAAGCGCAAACTGTTTGTTTATGCGCAGTATTGAGAGCGGCGGTGGGCGGTGCGCGCCGATTGAAAACTTAAGGCCAGCCTTAACGGACCCCGTAAATGCGGAGCCCGAATTCGACAAGGTAATGCGAAAGAAAATTGAGAAAAATTTCTGTTATATCCTGGATATTTCACCGACATAATAACGGATATAATAATTCGTTCGACAAAAACTCACTAAGTAGGTAACAAATAGCTACCTACTTAAAATAAAGCTCGTATCTCAGTATCAATCTACAAACTAGATACGAGGTTTTGAAGAGTAGTGACAGAAACTTTAGTGAGTTTTGGTTGTCACCAGGCGATATCGACTTCAATGACATTACTTAATGACATTGAATTTAAGTTGACACTAGGGCTCCTGAGACTAAATCCAACGTTTCTAATCACATACTTACGTTTGATATATCAACACTAAAGCGATGTATGTATCTTTACGAAATAGCCGTTAAATATTCCTAGAGAGCGGACATGACCAACGCGACTTAAGCCATGCTTCCTTTGCAATTCTGTTATTACAGTTCAAATTGCTAAACCTATATATATCAAGCATAAGACGGGTAAATCGTCATTTACATCTGCTGCTGAAATGACTATATATATATCAATGCTTAATCGAATTGGGCCCAGGGCCAGCCTTAACGGACCCGTAAAAGCAGGTCTCTTTTATTGCGAGCTCTGTCTTTTAATTTAATTTTAGAACAGATGCTCCCCGTTTTTATGTTTGCATTTGTTTGCGGAGTTAATGAAACTCAACGTGGGAAATACATTTTGAAATTGGAATCTGACGATCATTTTTTCTCACAAGCGCTTTGTAAACACGTCAGAGAAACGTCATGAGTACGCAAACGATTTCAAAACTTTATAGCAATGTATTTAGATAATTTCTCTCCAGCAATTTAGAGCGATGTTAGTTTGCAAAAGTATTCGCTAGATATAAATATTTACGTCAACGCACCTATTGATCATTAAAGCTACCTACAGAGTAAATTAACCCAGTAGAAGGTATGACGAAGCGCGTATGAATCGGTTCTCTATTCTGATCTAAAAGTGAAACTTCTTAATGTAAACTAATCAATGACTATTTCGTTTTATCTCTTGTTGATATAACACTTTAATGCACATAGCAACCATTATCAAAACGCTATTTAGAATAATATTTAATATAGTTTTAAGCTACTCATATTGAGTTCGATACTGATTTAACTTTGTTTAAGTATACCTACTAGTCACAACAGTCACATATAATTATGTACTATCAAGTAACAGCAAGCCATACCTACGTTAATCAGCCGAATATACACATACTCGTATGACAAACGTATTCTTATTAAATTATCAAATAAAATGTGTTCACAATTAATAAAAAATAAAATAAATTAAATTAAATATAATGTTTGTATCCTCGCCCGCGGATAATTTTTGAGAGGAAAACGAACGTAGTAACTAATCATGAATCGATTCTGTATCTGATCTAAAAGGAGCTTGCCCCTAGTCGAACTGTAACTATTGTAACCTACTTTCCAACGTCGGTTAAAGTTGCATTTAGCCGGGAATAGTTAATAGGGCGGTTGTGGCGAGCGAACAAGCGCAGTTTTCAGCCAGAGCTACATCGAGATGTCACTTAAGATAAACATACTGCTACATTCTAACATTCTACCTTCTCTCCGTTTGCGACTGGTTTCTAGTAATTGGAACTAAATTGAGTTTTTGTTCGTTGAAAGTTTAGGTAGTACTGAGGTTGAATTTTTATAGCAACTTTCAGCATCAAATTAGCTTGAAGTTTCTCTTCGTTATAAAAATAATGCAGTCATATTTTGACGATGTACCTATATTCCTACCAGCACACATGCTGCATAAGGTTTTATACAGCCCTTATACGGTTGATTGAAGCTGTGTAAGGGCTGTACAAGCTCTTATAGACCAGCTACGTGGGTTACCTTTTATTTTTTTTAGGATAAAATTTATCAGATCCATATAACAGGCATACCTATACAATCTTTGATATTCGAGTTACTGTAATGCAACTCGAATACCTATAAACGTTAAAATTTAACTTAAGACAAACTGAATCAAAAACTTAGAAAATGGTTCAATAAAACTCGAGGACCAACCGCGGAAACCCCTGATAAACAGTTTTACGAGTTTTAAGTGTCAAATGGGTTTATCTATGTACAGTCGCCATCAGACATATCGTAGCAGGTAAGGTATTCATAAATATCTGAACACGACTCTTATTGACTGGGCGTTACAGTACATGTTCACATATTTATGAACGCCTTATATGCTGCGATATATCTGTATTTAATTTTACCACAAACTTATATAACATTTAATTTACTTGTCAACCACAAAACGTTATAAAATCATAGTAAGCACGTTAATTTAATTTTTACACCTCCTTATACAGTAAACAGCATGTCGTATCAGGCAGGGTGTGAAACCGAATGCTGAAGAGAGGGAAACTGCTCCACCGACGGGACCTAGCTTAATTATAATGTTGATAATGACACTCACGAACTTGGAAAATCATCATTAACCGCGGAAACACTGCAACATGGGTTCTTTTTATATGTTGTTAGTTGCGTCTAGATGTAATACAAACAGTCTGCCTCCCGCAGCCTTCCAATTTACAATTTTACATACATTTAACACTTGTCCCCTTCCAACCAATCAGAAGATGGCTCTCAAACAGCTCTCCAATTCAAATTGTTCTCTTTTAATGCCTCGCATTTATTTACCACCATCCACAGTGTGCGACGCATCTTATTTGTTCGTAAGGTATTATTTTTACAAACTGCCAGTTCAGTGTTGCAAGTTGTTCTGTTGTTACTAGTCTGTGCTTGTAGTACTTGGGCCTTTTACGATCGTGAAAAGTGACGTTTACTCTTGTTTTGATTTATGACGGCTGCGGATTGCGGATTCTTTGTCTGTACTTGATTATTCGATGAAATTGAATCCGCGACTCATGCTGCGTTAAGACTGTCAGAGATCCCTTGGATCTGGTGTTAATATAAAGGTATTTCTGAGTAGAATTAAATTTTGTGTGAAGCGCAAAATAGTAACAAGTAATTGTCAGTATAAATCTTCTATAATATTGATATTTTTCCAGTGTTCTAGTATCATCAGTTCTAGTGATATGAAATAAAAAATAAATGAATTGGATATTTTGTCATGGGTATGAAAATCGTTAAAAACTAAACACCCAACTAGTTATCTAGTGGTCATTTTCATTATGTACGAGTATCATTATAATTTAAACATGTTTTCAAGGAGAACCTCATTTCATCTTAAAGTGATGGATAAAACATGAACACTATCAGACATTAGTAAATAAGCCTTGTGAAAGATATTCAAAAATTTCGCTAAATTAACTTACACGGCACTCTGGGATAAAGTTTAAATGCTTGAGTGCACTACGTGGTCAGTTACGACCTTTATCTGATTGATTCGTTTTAATCATCATTATATTATTAACATTAGGTACACATTATTACAACTACATTCACTAATGCCAATGATGATCATAATCACCATCGATCCTCAGCGAAAATATGTCCACTGCTAGGCATATTTCGGCAAAGCATATTCCAAACAACAAAGAAGAGATTTGGTGTCACTCCTATAAAAATAACTGCTAACCTCTATGGACCGGTGCGTTCATGGCGCCTGATGAGGAGCTCCCGACTTGTTATTCATGATGTCTACAATATAAATATCTGTGGAACCCACCCTACACTCTGCGCAGCTCGCTCTTGGCCCACGTTTTTCGTTGAGCATGATTTGCTTAGCGCTCGGCGGATGGTCCGTTTATGGCGCCTGAGCAGGAGCAGACTTGTTATTCATGGAGGATCATTGAGACGGCTACTTTATTTGGAAGGTTTCTTTTATTAAATACATCTACAATATACGAGCGCTGCATTGGCCATATCATAGATATATGGCTCCAGACGGTGATACAGGATTTTTTTGAGCTAATACATGCTAATGGTAGTAAGAAGAAAAAAAATCCTGGTTTTAATGTCTCATAAAATCAAATAATAATAAAATAAATGTTTACTTTTAGTAAAACTACTATTTCTTCCCGCAACTTCGTCTGAGTAGAATAAGTCAATCGCAATAAGGGATTAATAAAACGCCTTACCAAATTAAGCTTAAATAAGAGCACATATAGGTACCTACCTACCTAAATCAACAGGTTATCGCACTCCCATACTACAATATCACACTTTTCTTAAAATGATTTCACTGAAAAAATATGTTCTTCCCCACAGTTATTTTCACACTTATAATATTATAAGTATAGGGGGTCTTCCCCCCCATTGTCGGACAGGATTGTCGGGAATAAACAGCGGAATTTATAAATATGCTCATGCGTCATACTAGTAAGATTAGTTTTATTTTTCAATTGCGTTATAAATGAATGAACCAATTAGGTAGGTACGTTTCCCAAATAGATATTTATTATTTATTTGTATAATACTTCAGCAATTTTTCTATAGGAACATTAGAAAATGGTTTTTTTTTTTGATGAAACGTGAATTAGTCAATAGAACGTTTAATAAATGAGGCAGATTAGGAAAAAATGTTTGGCAAAGTGAAAGGATGTCCCAATTATTCCGGGTGACTGCACGATATGTATATCACGAATTTTCGTAACAAATTGATATATTGCCATGTTAGCTTGTACTTGTAAGTGGACTGGTATTCGGCCCCGACAAAACGTCCGTAAGATAAACTATTGTCCTCAAAGGAAACGAAATGAGCTGTCTCCGGGAGGCAATTAATCGCGAAATTAACATACAGCCGCGGTCTACGCCTTATCGCGACGTCGGGATTTATGTACGACGCGACACGATACGACACGTCGCCGACGTATCGAAAACTATTGCAGACCTAAACGGGGGAAGAATTGGAAATAGCTTTGCTTTACTATTTTGTTTCGACGGCCTCCGCGGATTCCTTGTGAACACAATTGGAATCGCAGTTATCGGATAATACCAAATACGGGTGTTATAAGGGTAATGTATTTGTTTACTTCTTTATCTTATGTGTTTATGTATGGTGACTTTTTTGCAGTAGGTCTTAGCTATTATACTATGTTTGAAAAAAAATGGCACCAACCAATTTGATGCCATGGACAAACGAGTTCAAAAATATTTCTGATACAATTTGACCTCATAAATTTATGAATTTGTCTATTATTTGTAAAGCCAAACCCTATGATAGACATTTTGTCACATGTCTCTACCGCGACAGCAGCAGGTAGATATAATAAGACAAAGCAATTAAGCAAGTAAATAACTATCGACTAAGCCGCACCGCCCTCCTACACGAGGCGAACAGCACTCACTAATATTTAGACCCATCTGTAGAAATGTAAGCAGTATTCTTAATTATTACATTTAAATTGCGAGATAAAGAGAAACGTTTCGTGATTCAAGAAACAGCTTTATAAACTCCGGTAAATCATGTCAATTGTAAAATTTGACTGAAAAAATTAAACCAAGCAAGGGCATAATCATCGCACGCGAACAGTCAATACGAGTCAAGCAGTGCTGACTAAAATATGTATATCATTTTTAACAACTTTTGTGAATACGATAGCTGATCGATATGTGGAAAAACAAGATTCATCGCGATATTTGCTTAATTGTCTCCTCCGGCACCGCGGCTGGTCGTAAATAAGACACGGCTAATCCGTCGAAAGATTTGTTGCTCCTTGCTGCTGCTACAACTCGCTGGCAATCGGAATGATACAAGTTTTGATACATGCTGCTGTTTGGCCCAGTTCGAGTATTGCTTAGTATACTTTATTGTGAAATGTGAAAAATTACGGTAACTAAATCTAACCACCCCAATTGCAATATGTATTGTTGCACTCGATGACTTAGGGTCAAAATAACATAACAAATAGAACGCAGTGAAATAGTTAGGTATATACCTACATTAAAGCCTTTATTTTACGCATACGCATTCCGGTACCCATAATTCGTTAATAGTGCTATAAATTCTACAATAATTTTAGATATTTGACCTAGTTATTGTGACCATAACCATTCTGCATTCGTCGTCTTTTATATCTTGATTTCCAATAACTCTACCATTTACATATAAATAGGTCGACACTTACGCGCGTCGCATAGGCTCATACTGCTTTTCATAAAACCTGCGCCAATCAACTGCGCATTCATAAATTCCTTATTTACAATCTAATAAAATTTACAGCGACCATAATCCGCCCGGAGACAAGCACTCCTTAACATTCCTCAACATCTAAACCCCATGTTTTTTCGGAGATTCACCTAAGTAACTAACGGAACCCCAGCGAACTTTAGACCCTCCTGTGTTGGTATAGGAGCGGTTTCGGCGGGTGTTGTCGCGGAGGAAAATAAGTAGTAATGCTCAATAACCATCGGCATAAATAGTATTAACAACAATTGATTTACATACAAATTGCTTTAGACAATATTGCTGACGGAATGGCGCGCGTGACGCGCAGCGCACGGCGCGCGCACCCACCAAATGCGCGGGACGAGAAGCGATATCATCATGGCTATAAAAACACATTACTTATCTACGTTTTGCAGTATTCGAAATTAGAAAACCCAACTTATCAATCCAGTAGGGAACTAGATACGCTTCGTGTTAAACACATTATCAATTATAGAAATACTTACAATTAAACTGTTATTTTCGTTAAATTACTGATTACTAAGTATTTAGTTTACCCTCGTTTCTTTGCACTCTGCTATAAATTGCAAACATCCAATCCAACACACCCTAACACTACATATGCATACGTACTTAAATATCAATTTACCAATGCTTAACGAAATACACAATATACAACGATTTATCAAATCGTCACACAGATGTAACGGTTGGTCTCCGCGACCTCGTTTAAGATGACTGTTGTACCTAATGTTCATTTTCTAGTTTGTAAATGCTTAGGCCTAATACGATTGACATTTACAAATAGCTATTTGGGTGATGTATCGGCACTGATTGATAAATTCTGATGCTGCCACAGTAGTCGACCCACGCCACGCCGCTGTTGTAGTGGCCGCGCGCGGTGAGGGGTGTCGTACACATGTACAGCGCAGGCATATGCGCTGGGAACGAGCACCTGATTGCGAGACGTCGCGTCTGATTGACTCCGCTGTTTATTTTTATTCTCTGGCGCGAATTACAGCCAAGAGCCGAGGGAGTGTTCTGAAGTCGGGTTTATAAATGCAGGATTAACTGTGTGTTGGGAGAAAGAAACCGACTGAGTGGACATTTCATTTCATTAAAATAATCCGTACATATTTATACATATGCGTTATTAGTGTTGTAGCACTTAAGTACCTAAATTAATAAAATTTTAGCAGCATTTTATTCTGTAGCTGGGACCACGTATATAGGTATTATAAGTTTAGCTGTGACAATATTTTCCAAATCTTGTACAAAAACTCTCGAAGAATCATTAAAATATCTCATAACAAAAATAAATCTGTCGTCATTCGTTCGACGACACAAACATATCATACGCAGTATCATTCAATAAGCGCGAACTCAAAGTAAATATTTACCAAGTTCCTACAGCTTACATAATCTGCTGATTCATTTTCATCACTACATAGTATAAAACAAAGTCGCTTCCTGCTGTATGTCTATCTGTCCCTATGTATGCTTAAATCTTTAAAACTACGCAACGGATTTTGATGCGTTTTTAAATAGATAGTGATTCAAGAGGAAGGTTTATATGTATAATACATGCATATTTAGTGTCGGCATTGCACTCGTGCGAAGCCGGGGCGGGTCGCAATTTTTTTTTTATATTTGTAAAGTAATAACTTGGCGAACGTTTTTAATTTTATTTATTTAATGTCAAACACATGCAAGTTAACAGTTGCACACCAAAACACTTACAAATTATGAATAAAGTAAAATTCCATATAGGTACAGCATAATGATAATGAACATAAACTATAAATATTACATTAAATATACCTACAGTCAGTGAAAATTTAAACTTCATTGCTTCAATTTACACGTGCACTTGCAAATAGGCACAGATGCTGTGTTTTAACGACTCGAACGACCAAAAGAAATAAATACATTAACTTAGATAATATACAATGAAAAATAATTATCTATTTTTTACCTACCTTACGTATTTTTTGAGGTACTAACTATTTTAACCTACGGGCACCCTCATCCCATCTTGCAGGTTGATTACGGCATGGTACCTCTATACCTATAGTGATAAATGTAATTAACTAGGAGATTTAACTAATTTGAGGTTTGGTGTATTATTTCTGAATATTTATTTATTATTGTTAATAAGTGAGAAGTGTATTATTTTTGAATTATTATTTATAAATGTATAATTTGTTTGCTTGATAGTGTTAATTAAATTTTTGTATTTTGTGCCGACAACAAAGATCACGATCATTAAGACTAGTCACGTAAGTAAGTTAATAAATGGCTTTATTATTATTATTAATTTCAACTTCCGCACGTATATAATATATGTAATAATCGTTCACCCGTTTTCACAAGGTTTCCACAGATAACAGATACGTATTAACTTCTATATTAAGTTTCTAGTATTTTATTAAGTGGCCACGCTAAAGGAATAATACAAAAAATTATTTAGCAATCCCATATATCGTGTCTTCAATCCTATCAGCTTAATTCGCGACATAAAATAAAAAGCTCCTAGTCCTAGAGGCGTTTATCAAAACCCGGCTAAGTTAAGTTTGCACTTCGTTTGTACGCGACAAGTTCGGTACTAGGTGCAAACTTATTTGAACCGATAGTGCGCTGTCTCACTTGCGCACGTTATGCGCAATCAGTATGCGCGGGCACTCGCGCGACGGTTATGACTGTCCTAATGGGGACATACAGCTCTATATCACGCGGGAGATTATAGCGTTCCGTTGAGTGAAAACGTAGGCGCGGCACCTCATAAACAATCTGAGATGAGATGGAAACCCTGGGGCTTACCACAGTTTCTACGACTCGTGTGAGGTGGTTTTCCAAACGAGACTATTCGGTAGATTAATCAATCGTGAGTAAACACTAAGTGGGCCTACCGAATCATTATCTATATCGTCGGGGATAGTGCGTAAATAACAGCTGTCGATAAAGTTGTCATTTCAATAAAATACTTAGCATTTGTTTGAATATTGATCCGTATCTACACTTGTTACTTAAGCGGTATTGCACTATCCCCGACGATATGGCAGGTATATATTTTTTTGCTAATTTGCAAACAGTTTATATTTTACTTAGCAACATGCCGACAAGACGTCGGGTGTTTTGTCCTACATCAGCATTTAATATTTTACTTAGCGGCGTTGTATCTTGTGAGTTTTAACTTCTCAAATACTTATTAGTGTATAGTGTTGTACATAAAAATATTAATTTAGTTTATTTAATCCAATTTTATGTACGAGTAATAAACCACGTTCCTACTTTTAAACAAAACCACATAAGTATATAAAATAATGTAATTCTATAGACGCAAGTTGTTTACAGTACCGCATCGTAAGAATAAGTAAAGTGCGGTCTAGTAGTTAGTACACCAGAACATTAAATTATGGAAAATCAAGAATTTATATTGTTTTGTTTTGAAGAAGTGGAGTTGACAAAAACTAAAGCAGACCTTACCACCAGTAACTACCGCGTACCTAAGCTAAAAAGTCCCCGTATTTCAGTGTAGCTGTAAAATTGAAATACGGACATTTTTTTACATGTAGCAAAACTGACAACTGCTTTTGATTCCGATGTAGGACGAACGAAAATTCAATCTCCCATCCGCTTCTTAATAAAGAACTTTTCTAAAGTAGACATTTAGTAATAACATTTCGGAGACATCATTGAAAACATTGAATTTAGCCCTTAATTCATATGTCATGGGAAATTGTTTAATTTATCCAATGGGCATTTCGGCCATCTATAAGGGTATCCGCAGACGAGATGGCGGGTACCACCGGAATAAACATGAGCTGTGGCTATGCAAATATAATAGGCTTTATCTACATGTGACCACCGGCTTCTTATGTGAAGCGTCAGCAAAATAAGACAAAATAAACTCTCCATTTATTTTATTCTAGGACAAAGGTCCTCGGCAATCTTTCACCAACCATCTTGGTTGAAGTCACGTTCGTCTTACCTAGGTTAGGTCTTCCAATTCCGGGATCTCGGTATACAAAAAAATTGGGCAAGTGCGAGTCCGACTCGCGCATGAAGGGTTCCGTACCTATATATATGTATATATAGGTATAACAAGTTTGTTGTATGGGAGCCCCCCTTAAATTTTTATTTTATTTCATTTTTAGTATTTGTTGTTATAGCGGCAATAGAAATACATCATCTGTGAAAATTTCAAGTGTCTAGCTATCACCGTTCTTGAGATACAGCCTGGTGACAGACGGACGGACGGACGGACGGACGGACGGACGGACGGACGGACGGATGGACGGACGGACGGACGGACAGCGAAGTCTCAGTAATAGGGTCCCGTTTTTACCCTTTGGGTACGGAACCCTAAAAACATGCCTAGAAACCATAGCCGACTTCGGGTCAACCTTGCTGCCGTATACTATTTCGTAGACCCACTTGACATTTAAGCTGACAAGTCGGCTGGCCTTTTTCTAGAACTGAAATCTTGTGTAAAGATGGAAAGGAAATAATTATTTCTAGGCACCTACACGTGTAATAGTAGGTGTGGTTAAATGTTTGACGTCATCTAATCATAAGCACTTCACCTACCTACCTTAACCATGAGTATTATTGTTTAGTCACTGGAAAGCCAACCATAGAACAATATGATACGGAAAAGAATTCTGCCTGCTTTTCCTGGAAAATGCATGCTCGTATATTATTAGTTTTCTGCATCATCTCCTACCTCTTTGAGACCCGCTTGTGCTAGCCAAACCATTCGCAAAGTGTACTTTGGTCGCACTGGATACATTTGGGTTCCTACATTCGGTCACCAATTCGTCGTTTCCACCAGCAGTCAGAGTGTCAAAACCAGGACATAAAAGTACGGATGAGCTATTAAAATTTCAATTATTTCAGTTTTATGGAATCCCAAGCAAAATTAAAGAATTGTTTTAAATTGGAAATCACACTGTATGTCCGTGACTTGCGACTACGGTCGCCAGTAAGTCTGCCAATGCCAACGGTATGTGTGTTATTACTATCTTGAGAACTGACCGCGGCCAGTGGCCACAATTCAATGCTATCACTTGACGTTTCCTTATAATTGTTATGAGGAAAACAAAACATCTAATGATTTCAAAATAGCCTTTTTATACCCGCGTACTGTAATTAGAGATGTTGCTGTTCTCGAGAACATTCCCCAAATTATAATTTCACAGACAAAATTACAACAACGCACTTTTTAAACCTGTTCCAATATTCAATACTCTTATGGTACCCGCAACTAAACTTTAATATTCATAATCATAAGACATCTCTCTACTTAACTCAAATGAATTTCAAAAAGCGAACATCAGTATATTTCGATAAAAAAATTGGGCAAGTGCGAGTCCGACTCGCGCATGAAGGGTTCCGTACCTATATATATGTATATATAGGTATAACAAGTTTGTTGTATGGGAGCCCCCCTTAAATATTTATTTTGTTTCATTTTAGTATTTGTTGTTATAGCGGCAATAGAAATACATCATCTGTGAAAATTTCAAGTGTCTAGCTATCACCGTTCTTGAGATACAGCCTGGTGACAGACGGACGGACGGACGGACGGACGGATGGACGGACGGACGGACGGACGGACAGCGAAGTCTCAGTAATAGGGTCCCGTTTTTACCTTTTGGGTACGGAACCCTAAAAAACACGCTACTTTTCCCTGATTGGTTGAAATCACTTGTCAAAAAAAAACCATCAGTGTAATTTATGAGAGTCTCGTACCTTGCATCGCAGGCCTCAAAGCAAAAATAGGATATAGATGAAAATGTCCGATACCGATCTAGGTTTTGCCCGACGCTACTCTCGATCCGCAAGATACTCGCCGAGTTTTTTCTTGTGATTGCCCACAGCACAATAAAACCGCGATAAGATGGAGGTATAAATAACGCGCGTAGGTCAGCGGCTAACTGCCATCTGCCGACTGCCAAATTGTGCCGTCGCGGGTTTGATTTACCGCCTAATGTAAGTCTCATGGTAATAAGCAAAACTTATGGCAATTATGTAGCCCCGCTGTTGTTATAGGGATGACTCTTGTACTGGAACTGCCTCTACTTTTAATAATCAATCACTAAAGACTACGAGTATTTGACGAGAGTGAATGATGAGTAAGAAATATAAGATTTTTTAACCTTTGTTTGCATTATTAGGTAAGATTAAGTGACCTTATTACAATTTGTTATTCAGTAAGTAGTGTATTGACGCTGCCCACTGACAAGTCTTAGGTACACGAAGTACATAGGTGTGTTAAATATTAAACCACAACTTGCCGGGCACACAAATAACGGGAATCAATGACCCAAACAGAGTTTTGTCATAGTTATCATATTACTTCGATTCAAATGAAATGTTTTGACTCTTTACTACTGTTGATTAAATTTGCGATAAATCTACGACGAGTAGTAGTAGTAGTACTTAAAGTTTAAGTACTACTACTACTACTCGTCGTAGATTTGACTGTTTATTGTTTAAGTCTTAAACAATAAACAGTCAAATGTCCCCCAAAATGTGAAGTAAAGATTATTAGTCCCGCTCGTCAGCGTTGTAACGAAGTAAAAGAGAAGTAAAAATGTCGGTGAAATATCAAATATCATAAACAAAATTTAATTTATCCCCCGGATGATAAACAGGAGATAAACAAGTTTCCCCTTTCCCTCGCGGGCGGTTTTATTTTTCCTCAATTAATTTGCATAATTCTTGTCAGGCCCAGGTTCGAGTCCCGAGACAAATCATCACCGTTCATGCTCCATTTACTCTCCGGCCTGATTTTTTAGTACAAGTATGATAATTCCTCGAGAGAGCGATGAGCGGGGAACGAGCTATAAGCACAAGTGAATAAAGATTATCAGTTTTTATCTGGAAATTAATTTGTAAATAGGATGACATTAGATGTAGCAAAGATATGTCGATAAGTTCATAGTGTCGTGCCTATATACGACAAATTTAAGAGCTAACTTTAATGGGAATTACTCCCACCAAGAACCATACATCGAAATTCACCATCCATTTTCTTGGTAGTCAATATCTCTCGGCTGCCACCTCTCATTACCCCGCCCCCAGCAATTTCATTACACAGCACAATTCAATAGCATTCAAGTATTTTTGTACTTGTTTGAGAGAGCTATAAATTAGTGCGCGGCCATAAATCGCGCGAGCGGCGGGCAGCGGGCGGACAGGCTCATACTCGAGCGGGCGGTCACAGGACTCGGGAAACTGCTGAGATGCCCTAACTCTAAGGAAATGTAGGCGCAAAAGTTTGTGAAATGCTTAAATATAGAAAGGACAACATTTGTTATGTAAAAGTTCGTAATAAAGAAATTGAACAGTAAGCGATACGCCATTTAGCACAGTTTATATTTTGAACAGTTTTTAATTGTATTAATTCTAGGTCATCTATTACTACATCTACTTAGCAAATTTTGGTCAGCTGTAACATCCAGTCCAGTGTTGATTTGAGAGTACTAGAATTCATGAATTTGTAAAAAACGTGTGAGGGTCTAGAGTTCATGAATTTATCAAAAACGCGTTTGTAATTTTTTTTATTTTATTAGGATCACAAAACTGAGCGTTACCCAGGCAAGATTAAATGGTAATATAATAAACAATATCAATAGTGTACGCCCTACTTGATGTGGACACAACATGCATAAAAATAACGACTTAACAAAATAAATTGCTACCAATAAAATTGCATTCGAAGTTAACAATTAAGAATAGAAGAAATAAATACATTAATAATACACCAAAAAATTAAAATTTATGCAAAGACTGCAAACGTGCCTTTGCTGAGACCACAGAACCATGAAACATATCAAACTTAGCTCTCATCATTGCATCGGGAGCATATTCAGTATTCAGTAATAAACGAGTAATTTGTTTTTATTATCTCTCATAACTTCATTTACTATCTTAACGCTGTCGTCGCCTCAAAAAAGGATGTTAAAGCTGGGAAAAAATGCACTTAAAATAAATGACCTAAAGTTAGTTGCGCATGCTGAAGTCGCTCTCGCTGCCGCCTGTGAGTTCGCCACTTCCAAATCACGGACTAATGGATTATTTCGCTAGATTTCTAGTTTTTTTGGTCAATGTTGAACAACTAAAGATTTTCATTTATTACCGAGTGGGTAACAAAATAAAATATCCTCTAAGCCAACGGCAAATGTGCTTGGCATTAACTTGAAAATTTGGATGTAAACGTACGTATATTTACGATGTCGAATAATGGAATACGTATATATGCCAGAGTGCGATTCATAGCGCTATCGAAGGATAAGAAAAGAAAATGTTATCTTCTGCATGGACATAACAGAGGACAGCAAAATACACGTAGGTACCTACACCAGATACACGGTACAAACTAAAGTGCTACCAAATTGTTTATTTTACCTTGAACTTATTTTCCACGAGTAAGTACCGTGAGTGTCAAGTAATCACGTCCGCATGCATCTATCAGCTCTAAGTAATAGTATTACTTATATTACCGGAGAGGAGGTCAAAGCTGCCCCGATACCGCGCGATCCCGCGTGACGAGGGGCGCAAGCGCAGGTTATCGCGCGAGGGACGCCGCCGATAGCGGAGGTAAACCACCTGAAACAAAGTAAGGTTAGGCACTTGCTGATAATAAACTTAATGGCTAGTTTAGTTGCTGGTAAAGTACATATCTAGGTAAATACAGGGGTATATAACACCTTCTCATAATACTAAAACACTTTTACAAAAGTTATATTTTTACTATTCACTCAACATTAAAATATTAGGAAATTAAACTTGCAATTTAAATTCATAATGAACAACAATAAGTAGACCACCTATGTCAGATGTGATGAAGCTGATGATATTCTGAAAATGTTTTTTTTTTTTTAGGTAATGGTAGTGTACCTATGTTTTTCCAAAAAGCCAATCACACCCACACCCTGTAGCAACTACATGAGTCCTACATCTTGATGGTCATCCTTGGAATTGTATTTTCATTATTAACTCAGCCAAATTGTGGACAAAGATCTTCACGGTTGAACTTGTAGCCGCTTCAGAATTATATAAGATGCGCTCTCTCACACCAATAGTACTACGACTAGTATTGCCTCGTGTGCCGGGTGCCCTGCGTAACCGGAGCAGTCTAAATCTGGTCCAGCAAAGCCGAATTGAGTCGCACGGAATTATTTAAGCAAGTGGTTGTTAAAAAGATTAAACAAACGAAATGTAAACAATTCGGGGACGCGCGCTGCGGCGGCGTAATTTACGATGGCTTTGCTCACGCCACGCTGCGCCACGACACAGGCACTACTGGCAGTACCTTGACTTAGGTATATTACGCGAAGTACGTCGAATTTCATTCCAAACGTGTCCACTGCTGGACAAAAGCCTCATCCAAGTTTCGCCAAGACGGCAGTCGTGCGCCGCCTTCATCCAATGACGTCCCGCGATCCGGATCAGGTTGTCGGTCCACCTCGTTGAAACCTCCCCATGCTTGCTGCGTATTCTACCGGTCTACAAAATCTAGCTAAGTATATATTGCACTACGCGTAACCTATAAACGGCTGGACATATTTCGCAAAACAGTTATGCAGGGATTCAACAACAGTTGCGCGATATCCAAGAATAATTTCGAGATACGTTTTAAGCAAGTGATTCGGAAAAAGGGATGAATGTTTTAATAATTGTTTCCTACAATTTACAGTGAGCACGGTGGTGCAGAAATCAAACGAAGACGTTCCGCGATAAACTGAACTGCTGTGCAGCCTAACACTACCCTCTACCAATTTTACATGTTTTCTATATTCAAACCATAGCCCCCTTTCAATCATCTCCAATTTGTGAAGTCAAAGTACTGGCTAAGAAGGATAGCTAGCTTGCGGCTCGCAGCGTCGCTGCAGAACATCGCGGTTTGAAATCCATTACACCTACATGAAGTACGCCGGACAATGGCACACAATTCAACTGCTGTTTATTTTGCTATCCCCGATGTTCGCCAGTGCGAGTACATCCCGGGCATCCCGGCTAGTAGCCGAATGGATACAAATTTATTTAAAAACCATATGCTTAGCGAGGTTTTAATGCAAATTTTCATTGAAATTTGGATTTTATACACTTAATTAGACTTTAATTACTATCGTCCTTGCTGCTTAGTAACTGAAGTGCTTGTGAAAATTTACCATGCAGTGAAATATAAACAAACTCATCTTAATAGGAAACTGAGCATGCGTGCTGGGCGCCTTAAATTAACCCTTTTCTGTTTCATTTTGATGGAAAAACTATATATTCATACACTTACTTTAACAACTAAATATGTATAAACCTATTTAAACAAAAACAAAGTACCAACACTCAGAAACTAATATTTGTCCTTACCACACTAATTGCCGTCGTCGGGGTTTCGAACCCAGGGCCGTCGCTTTGCAGGCCGTCGTGCCACCAACTTACCTATTTGGTTTTACAGCATTTTATTTTACTTATTACTTTCCTCGTCGTTGCTGGAAAATTCCAAATCGAACATACAAGTGACTGTGGTTTCCTATTTGCGTACCTAAATTAAAGGACATATTGCGCACTTGGTTTTAACCTAATTCAGGGACACTGAACAATTATTAAATGATTAAGTAAATCACTTTGCGGTTACTGTATGCCTAGTGACATAAAATTGAGTCGCGTATACACTAAAGATTTTTTGTAATTATAGTCCTGCGCCTTAAAAATTACACGGAAGAAATATACGAACGAAATCAAACAGAACAAAGATACAAAATCAGGTTTGAAATACGTTCCATGATTATTTAAAGGGTAAGAGAGACCCGAGTAAAAATATTGCGTAAAAAATTAGTTGATCCACGACCTACTCACTCTTAGCGATATCCTGATTTTTAGAAGTTGGATTGACTTAATTTATTAAACCAAGCGAGGTCTTGTGGAAGTTTGTTCAGATCTCTCTTATGCCAACGTTAACCTGCATCATGAACCATTAGCTATGGGCACGGCTCGCTTGGGACCGGACGTGTCAAGAGGAACTCGAGCAGGCCTCGATGCAAATGCAGCTCGTGCTACAGTCAAGGTTTATGCCAGCTCTTAACTCAAAATAAAGACAATCTTAGGAAGTCGTCTATTCTGAAACCCGTACGTTTGCGTATTAGTAACATAGTATTCAACATGGATTAAAACATAGGGTACATTTCCGGGAACGCGGGTGGAACCGCGGTTTAATGCTAGTTTCATATTTCAGCAATGGAAAAAATACCCAGTTACCGGTTGCGTATAAAAACGCCTGAATCGTTTCAAGCAATTATATATTGAACAATTATATGTAATAATGTATATGCATAATATATTAAAAAGGTATTTTAATGTGAATAAGCCATTATGTAATATAAAAATACCTAATAACCGCAAAACCGGTTTTCCATTGTGCAAAACTGGATTGAACCAGTTCATTGTTTTATTTAATATCTTTTTCCTTCCTTTATTTGTCCTCAAGTCATCAGGCGATTCGGTAAACTGCAAAATTTTCGTTTTCTCATTAAATTTTAATCGAAGAATAACATTTGTCATGCCGCTGACACAACTAAGGAGCATATTCCGTGCAGCAGTTAATATATTCTCATATCCTATGTTCTATTATTCATTTTTGGTACATTGGCTTAGCATTTCAACTAGAAGACGTTAAATTCTGAACATAGGACTCACCTAAATACTTCCAGAACATGTCATCAGATAGACGGACCCCGTATCCGCACCTCCTCCGGAAGGGAGGGTTGACACTTGACATAATATAAAACTGTTTTAAAAAGTATGACTAGAATTGAATTGGTTCTTACTTATCTTTGTTTCTACAAAGCACTTACAGAACATTGCGTAGCACCGACTGTATAATTTGTTCTTCTCAATTAAAAGTATGCATAATATTCGTATACCTAGTTACGCTATTTATAAGTTTATGTTTTAGATATCTGTACCTTACGATGTGTCCCATTCGCCTTTTGCATCACCTACTCAATACACGTTTTTCGCATAAACTCCACTACCCAAAGGTTGTCTGGAAGAGATCGCTCTTTAGAAGACCGCCTGTCTGTTGTCTACCGTTTTTTTAATTTGTTTATAGGTGATTTCCTGTGTAAATGTTTTTTGGTGACTTTGGTGTGCAATAAAGCGTACTTGTATTGTATTGTATATAGCTCCCAATTTGCTTAAAATCACGGTCAGCTGATAATCCTGGGCCCGCCCGCTCAGATGCAAAACGCCAAATGCCAGCTCCCACGACGTGAGGCGTAATCTAGCGAGCCGGATTAAGGGACATTGCCTTGGATCGAGACGCTGCTCACTTCATATTTTCCTTTAGAATTCATTCAATTTGGTTTTATTGATTGTATTCTAATTTCAAATTCAAATCTATTCGGATAACACATGTCATAGCATGTTTGTAGTAGTAGACTTATAGTATAGTTTGTACAACGTAAGTAAGGTTTACAAATCCTGCCACTTTAAGAGGCCGTATTCCTTTTAAAATGCTGATTGTTTTAGACGTATTTCACAATGATCAAACATGTCTCTTAACATATTATTGATGTTACTACCTAGAACAGGGCTATTGGGATTTATTGGTATATATTTGAAACCTACAGTTAAAAATTTTCTGTGATAATTTTTGTCTCAGAAACTACTCAAAATCGACAAAATTCATATATAATAAGTTTCTATTTCGGTATAATGTTGATAGTTGACAGGCTGTCACCATAAAAATAAATGTTTCTGTTTAGCCCAATGGTTGACTGGTAGATAATGCCTTAATGGCATTAAGTCAGCCATTTGTACACTTTTTGTTTTGTGCAATAAAATTTAAATAGGTAAATAAATAAAAATTCACGCCGAAAATTAGTTTTTTCAACTTATTTTCGACGGCACGCAATGAAAGCATGAAATAGCTATGTTGCTACCTAAAACTCGGAGACAAGTATTATTCATTGCACTTTAAAAAATTATCAATATATTTGTCATACTTAATATTATGAATTTTTTTTTTTTTAAGTTATAAGGCCTCTTAAATGCTTACGTTTGAGTATTTAAACTAAACTAAGCGAGTAGATATTCTAGCCAAGTTCGAGGTTAAGTACCTACAATCCAAAACACAATCCCCGTTGCTTCAAGTATCAAAACAGCGACAATAAATCCGGGTGCGTTTAAAAGTGAAAAGTTGTCCCGCGCTAATGTGGCGGGGGGTAAGAGGAGGGCGGGGGTGGGGAGGCGTTAGATTAAAAACGATTGTGTGGCCGTAAACAGTGACGCCACCTATGTCCCGTGTCGGATCGTAGACCGGGAGCCGAGAATTGCTAGGAAGACAGCAGACTGTTTCTTTCAAACCCCATAAGTACCTATATACCTACTTAATTATAAATTTATAATTCATAAAGGATAATTAATACCTACATAAGGCAGTGCCTCGCCGTTAGTTAAACATAAAACTGCAGACCCTAATTAAAAACTGATAATACGGCGACGTGGCTCTTGCAGCTTAGTTGATACTAACCGCTGCGTATCAATGACACCCACATGGCTCAAGACCACTGTTTAAAAGCCCAGTCTTGGTCTAATTTTTTATCGTTTAGATATTTGTACCCGTATTAGGTATCATAACCTATCTATCTATGGGTGTGGGCACGATTCTGGTCCTGCCTACTCGGTACATAGTTATATACATCGTAGAATTTTAGTGCCGGTGCCTCGCCCAGTGGCCGCTCAGGTCCGCATCCCGGTATTCATAATCTTTTAATCTGTCACCGGGCCCCCGCGCCAGTCCTCCGCGGGCCGAATTAAAAAGTTTCGCCTCGCCTCGGCCGCCGAGCGCCGAGCGAGGCGAGGCGGATTAAAAACCGTGCTCGCCGTAACTCGCGCTGATTGCTTCCCGCCGGACGCGCCGCAGCCGCCGGGACAGCCTTCTCACTAAAACCACAGAACACTAAAGAACAAGTACCTAAGGCTCTCTCGTTTTTCTAACAATATCTGCGAAAGATAGTTGTCACGCTTTCTTCCACGTTATAAAGACTAAACACTAACTAAACCACCTGCATGACAAACCAGTACCTACCTATATTTTAATCTTCAACAGTTACATTTTGATTTGATGATCGCACCCGTCTTACAGTGTTACATTGTAACTTACAACTACTCTATAGACAGAGATTGGTAGGATTTATCGCGCAGACTCGTGTTGCAAAGTTGTGCTCAAGGGGCAGTTTCGATTTGCTTGCGAGATTGCCTACAGTACCACTAGCGTACTCTAGCGCGTATTAGGTACTCACTAGCGACAGCGTAACAGATATGTATGTAGACTCTATACAGTAGTAGCGCTACAGGAATAGGCATTGCCGCATCTGTCCGCGCTGCGCTGTGGCCTGTGAAGGAAAATACGCGTTTATTATGAAACGTGTGGTAGGTGAAGACAGCCTTCCGCGGCTTCATCAGGCGCGGCGGGGGGTACACATAGACCCTGAACATTTACTGCCGGGTCCCTTTTATAAGTTGCCTTGTTGTCCATCAGTCTAATAACACATTTATGAAAAGCCGGTAAACAATGAAAAAAGTTTACCTAGATTTGCAACTTAATACATTTTGTGTCCACGGTTTTAATGTAGAATAGTTAAGAATTTTAGAAATGATTATCGTTGAGTACATTTCCTAATTTAATAAGAATGACAAACAACCTCAGGCTTGACATGGGTATTCTAGTAGGTATATACCTACACTATAGGCAGGCATGACTGTGTATTTGTATAATGCGTCTATTGTGTAGGAGCACCTCATATCGGCCGTCGCTGCGTCTGAAGAGTCACGTCGCGATGAAGGATTGCACGATACGGCCTGCTTCGCGGTGTACACACAAAAACCCGCCACTCGCGTCTTTCGGCATTGTGTGCTATCGATACGTGTGATTGATCGCCCTAATGCCTCCTGCCTCGTACACTTCATGAATATCTGGGATTTGATTGTCATTCGATACTTATACACATGCAAATACCAAAACATTCCGATCAATACCTTATTTGGTATAAGTAATCACACCTCTAGATCGTTTAGCTACATTGTATACCCACTGTAAGCGAAGACAATGATGGTTTTCAGGATCACTTGCTTCCGTCCTGAACATTCAGAAAATTGGTCCATTTTGATAATCCCAAACGCTATACACTCATACCGGGTAAGTATCTATTCGATGGATGTAATGTAAATGTTGTAATCAATGGACAAGATGGAGGATGCTGAAACGTCGTTCGTTTCCATATGGATGAGGAAACTTTGATTGGCGCGGGATTAAAGCGGAGACCACCTTGCCGCCTGTAGCCGTGCAAGCTCGTTACTCATTTAAATTAAGGTTGTTCAAGCGAAGATACAAGTTACTGTTGTGGGGCTCATATAAATACCGATCATTTCAAACCAGGTGAACAGATGACAATCAATAGCAAGGGGAGTCTTTAAGAGGAAAACACTCTTACAAAACTCGCAAGTTACTTTATTTAATCATGCCTTCGCTTTACAATATGTCTTCTGTGCATATATTATCCTTTAGATATTATTTACGCCTGGATAGTGGGATGCATCATGTGCTTAACAAATATCAATCAAGTCTTCAAAAGTGTAATGCCCAGTGGCAGTAAGTTACAGACCCTACTTAGGCAACGCCTTCTTCAAATTCACACTGTTTCAAAATCTCCAATATTTTACTATAGGTTGATGAAGGAATTGTAATAATGACTGGTAAATCAATTTCCCTGGTTAAGTATATCATAACGACCGATACCTATACACCAAATGAGATATATCCAGGAATTAGATAAGCAATTCAAATAAGAATTGATTAACATTTTCAGAGCAGCATTTGTAAACTACTCGTAGTACGTAACTAAGTGTACCTCTACAGTAACGTAATTATGCTCTTCTAGTCGAACAACTCGGGACGGCCAAAGCGAGTGCAACTTTTGGAATCCTCAGCGTGTGCAAGGGTTAGGGAGGCCAACAACGGCTTCCATACAAACAAAAAATGAAATCCCAAGTGTTCTTGTGAGTGTGACCCAACAATTCACAATATGATAACCATCGTTCGTAGGACTCAACTGTACGTAAGTATATTACATTATGTAAGTATGTTAGTAGTATTTGATATAAATAAATATAATAAATAAATAAATATCGAACAACCTTACACAAATCAATCTAGTCCCACAGTAAGCTCTAGTAGGCTTGTGTTATGGACACTAGACGACGATAAACATACTTATATAAATAAATACATACTTAAATACAAATAACATCCATGACCCAGACACAAATATTAAACAGGTGATGGCACAAAAATTGTTTTACGCTTTGTTCGTATGTCCCACAATTTGTGGGGCGCACCATCTCGGAGCACGTCTTGGCCGAACTTAAGTCACGACCTTCCGTCGTCCGGCCCAATTAGTCAAATTGCGAGGTGACTTGTTTGACCGCCTCTTTGATTCGCTTTCTCAGTCAGGTCCGGCTAATTTGCGACCGCGACCCAACGCTGATTGCTCGAGGTACTCGGTACACATCACAAAGTCGAAAGGTTCACTAAGTGGGCTTACAGTAAATTGTTAAAATAATTGAAACAAGACAAGAGTCATTTACAATCAAAGGGCCAACCTCGTTACTAAGACAGCCTCAACATGAAGCATTAATTTCCAATAAGATTGTAAGGTGCGATATACGATGTGCAGAGTTGCGTCAGGATTCCATAAACAAGAGTGACTCCACGGATAGTCACTCGTGTTTAGAACTGCTGTAGTCACATACAGAGTCTTACAATATAATGTACGCTCGGTTCCGGCTGCGTCTGGTGTCCTTCACTGAGAAAAACCAGTGTGAACAATTATCTTGATCGTTAACCTACTTACTTGGTAAGATAATAAATAAATTATATATTGCTAAAGTCGGATATAGGTGAAACTTCGATGAATAGATTAAAATAATTCTACCTCCCTGTGAAGAAATCAATCCTCGCAGGTAACCTAATTTGAACGTCCTCTTGTGAAGTAAGAAAATCAAGGAAAATCAATGATGCCTCGACACTGATATTCTTCCCGTGACTAGGCAGGCGTCAATGCAACCATGTTTTGTCGTGTCGGGTCACAAACTCAACACTATAAAAAACAAAACTAATAAATTGGAGCACCTTCCCCAACCCGTTGCGCGGTTATGGGTTTACAGCCGCGATTATGTGTTTGTTTGTCGCTGATTTATAAAACTGCCTTCCTTATCGAGGTGGAGGTGTCGTGTTTGTTCAGTTGGGGCTACAGTTAAGTTGGTTAAACTTAAACAATTCTCGCCTTCTTCTGGCATTTGAAACTACCGTCTTGTTTTTCCACACTGCAATTTTTCATTAAGCGTACGTTACAAGTTCTGATTAACGTTACTTCCAATGAGATTAAGCATCAGAAATTTAAGAATGCCTTTCTTATCATCTTGATTCCAGAACATATCCCTTCATAACCTCTTACTGCCATGATTCCCTCTACCGCCGCGCACCTTCAGCTTAACTGGCTCCTGGCTCTAATTCCCTACTTTTGTTTGTGCAATAAAGTTAAAATAAATGAACAATTTTTCTCATTCGTTCCTGCATTGTGCTTCTTCCTCTATATAATTCCTCGCGATACTGGTATATTACGAATGTTGCAGCTGCCTGCACACGTGAATGGATAAAATTCTTGATGAACATAATATATTTATCGTTCCTCAATTTCAAATAACTTTACCTCACACCTGCGTAACAAGATTGGGCGAGTAAATTGCCGATTGAGAAGGCACGAAGATCGGAGTAAGTGTGTTTGAATGAGGGAGGGCCGATATTCGAGGAGGGCAATAAAATCATATCGGATACCTGCGGGCGCCGGCGGGGGCCGCTCGCCCACATGCCGCTGACGTGCCTCTCATTCAAGTATGCGAGCTATTTGAAGTTCATTATTAGCCTAGGTTATACCTACATATCTAAGATCTAGATGCTAACTCTCGTCTCGTGTGCTTTGATGCCTAAAAATGTGCGATATCCATTTTATCGAAAGTAATTTGTAATTGTATTCTAGTTAATTTTTCTTACTTATTATAATCGTTATAGGGTTCAAAATACGCTCGGTATGATTTAAAATGACAAACGTATCAACACGTACTTTTTATACATGTTACTTAATGTTTATACACTTATACACTTATTTTACACCACATTTGTAGATCCGTGTAAATTTAGACACAAAAACCTATATTATAAATAAATACAATAATAATGAAACCTTTATAGCAAAATATAGAATTTCCCTCTCACGACACCTGATCTCCAGTAGGTATATTGCATAAATAGATCTGATTAATGCTCAATACCCAACTTAATCCAATCTTCTTTGAAACGCAACCACTTCAAAACTCACAAAACAAAAATAATCAATTTATTCCTCAATTCTGGCGTTTGATATCGCATTGAAGTGCTCGGTGCGCAGGTTGGGCTGCGTTTATTTATTGTGGAGCAAATCAAATGAGATGGAGCACCGTCAGTCGGGGGCGCGCGGCGGCAAACCCGCGGGGAGAATGGGGCAGGAATAAATACTTATCATTGCTAAACTTGATCGACAATTCACAACAAATCTAAGTCAAATGATGAGGGATAAGTAGTAGCATATGCATATCATTAAGCACTGGTAAAATATCGTCGTCACATTAGTAGCATTGCGTTCTGTAACGAGGATATGAGAGCAAGCAGAGAGCAACAAGTGTCTGACGATTTCAAATTACCCAAATACTGATTTATTTGACACTACAACAGGAAATCGGCACCAGTTAAAAAGCTGGTACACATACCTATTTACTACTCTTTTTAACTTATTTGTGACGATGATAAAACAAAGTAGGTATTCTAATTGAAGAATCTAATTAAAGAAGATGCTCACAAAAGTGCATCTTTGCAGGAATACTATTTCCTATTAACTACTTTACATTCAAATTTATATTTAACTAGCACAATAAGGCTTGATGAAAAACCCGCAACATTCTTTCTACTTTAGCTTCTTGTCTGAACAAGATTTGGTTACAAATCCTACCCGGTGCCGGCGCCGCCCACGGCAGCCCACGCGCAAACACAACACCGCGCACATTGTTGATTGCGCAACCTGCCCTAATCAAATTTATGTTTGTTTTCCCCCTGCCTCCCCCGGAATTACTCCATTTGCACTTCAATCCAGGTTCTTGCCTGCCGGCCATTTTTGCCAAGACTTCCGACGTTTGATTGAGCTACCTCGACGCCATTAACTCGTACCTCGCGCACCGGATTGTTGACGCTCCGTGTTGATTGTGCGCTACAAAACTGGAGGATGTTTTGAGAACGATCGTTTGACTTAAATACGTATACGTACAGCAAAGGAGAAATTGGTAAACGTATTTACTCATACCAAACCTTCTAAACCGAGTAAGAACGTATTCTTATATTGTTTAAAATCTAAACCTTTTGAATGTTAGCGTACGTAGCGGTATAACCAGTCTAATTTTACTTTTCATTCATATAACTTACGTACCTAAAATCATTACTTTTTGGGCGCTTTCGGAAGTTTCATTATAACTAAATAAAGTAAAAGATCACAGTTATCCAAGAATTCAATTATATTGTTGAAATTTGTATTAACAGGGTCATTCAGCGTAGATTAATATGTTTACAAAATAAAACACTTTGACTTTGACTTTGGATATTTCATTTGGAATCGATTAACATCAACTTAGAAGATGGGAAGAATGCCTTTCCCTTGATTTATTTCACCCCCGACAAACATTGCTGAATCTTTGCATCCCCACCTGTCATTACAGTTCCAATTACTGCACACTCCTCGAGATAGTACGAGTGCAAACAAGAGTAAACACGGCACACGGCGCAGGCGGTAAACACGGTAAACACGCTTGTTTACTTTTACAATTTGTTGGCTTACATCGCACGATTGGAGACCGATAGTGAAGCACATAAATAGTCAACAATATAGGTACATAAGTAGCTCGTCGCTAGTAGATACGCGTTCTAGATAACTGATGAAATCGTTACTATATCCATTTGCATTGCTGTTTGAGAAATGCTACGTGTAGGTAATTTATGAACTATGAGTGTAAGATATGCCTTACTTTGTCGGTAATCTTCTTCATAGTATTACATAGTCTACGGAGTCATAATTAGATTAAAGCTCTCTCATACGAATCTCAATCAAACGAAAAAGAAAGAGAATCGTTTTATACCCGATTTTCTATTCATAACACACCCTGGGGTTTCCGGGGCTGGAGACGGCAATAATTTGACACTGGCCGGTGACACGTCAAATGTTTCTCGCACTGAAACCCCCGGGGTATGACCCTTAACTGATTGCGTCTTGACGAAATAAGTATGCCGATAAGTAATCAACGTTATTGCGAACTTCTTTACGACTTATGTACCTAATTAAAATGCTGTACTGTAAAGTCCACTCTAAAAGTTTTGGTCCAACAATAATTACGTACATATACGAGTACTTAAGTGTGGTGTGAGCTGGCATCTCGACACTTGGCTGTTATCACCGTCACCTGGTTGCGCCCCGCGGCGCGGCGCCGTCCGGGCGAGCGCTGTAATTAACGCCTGTAAACAACTCCAACGGTAACCTTCCTTCCTTAGGGCGCGACCCACAAGCATAGTTTTACTAACGACTCGACTATTAGTAAACCATCTGACAGTTACTAGGTTCACGGTTGAACTAAGCTGCACCTGCAGACGCTGAGTTTTCTATGAAAAACTGATGAACTTAAACATAACTTTAGCATGATGCTTCCTTCAAATTGAAGTCTTCTCTACTCTAAATCTCTTCGATTAAATTGATCATGTGGTGCACAGCAAACGCAACTGTACAAACTGTATGTTTACTTACATTCGTTCCAGCTAAAATCATTGAGGTTATCTCTGAAACAGACAATGTTCGTTTCACAATTGTAATCGATTCTTATTTAACATGGTTTTCCCTACAACCTTAAGTTACTTTGTATACAATGTTTGAGCTATACGGAAACCGAATTATGTTTCTCGTAGGATATGTTGACATTATCAACTGATCTACAAAACCCTTCATACTAAGAGTGTCCATACTAAATACCTATTAGGCCCAATAACAATGTGAAGAATATAGGCTACATGACATACGAATGTGAAGCGAGCCTTACTAGCGAATGGCGGTGGATCGGTTATCGGCGCTGTAAGGTGATAGCCCGTTATTGTATGATTGTGTGCGTACATCGGTGTAATTACTCTAGAATTTGATATCGAACGAGTGGATGTTTATCATCGAATTCAAACTAACGCGGGATATTTAAAACTGACTGGACGTGCAAATACTTTTAATACTTTATATGCAATCAAAGCGATATGGACATAGGTATGTAGTACAGACCCATCGCTTTTACTAACCTAAAAGTAGGGGTTAAAATTAAATTGTCGTAGTACGGAGCACGCAATTACTTAGGGGTCGATAGTTGATATTATACCTACATAAAATCAATAGTTTACAAAAAAAAGTTCAATTTTAAAAGTTTAGCTCAAATATCGAAGCCTCATCCTTCCAAACTGATAATACTATTTCGTAAACCCACGCTTAAAGAGCACTATCCCCAGTCGTTTGCCGACGCGGCAAGCGGTCCCGGCTCCGGCCGGAGGAGGGGACAAAGGTCCTCGAATTATGGTAACCGCGGGCGAGGTACCGCAAAAACCTCGTGCGCGGACATATGGCTCGAGGGCTCTGCCTGACTCTATCCTACTTTGATATCACGATCTAATATTGCTTAGATCCTAAAAACTCTATCTAAAGTAATATCTAAAGTTACGAAAATAGATACCACGATATTAAGACGGCGCCGAGCGTTAGCCGTTAACGCGCCTATAACCATAGAGCGCGGGGAATGCGTATTGAAATCGGCGCGCGGCCGCCATAGTAAAAATGTATAGAGAATTAAAAGCACTTTTTGATAAATTTTAATACCAAACAATAATTGAAATATTTGATGAGGACAAATTGTAATGTAAACATTCATCTTTTTTTTTGAACAGAAAATCAGAATAGATTTCCATTGTTAAAGTATAAAAAAACACTTAACGCCTGCTTACGATTTTACAATTTTCGTCCAACTTTACTTAGTTTTCTAGGGTAAAATATTCATAATCTTGTAATTTTTCAACGGAGAAGTTGTTAACACATTCTTCGAAGTGCTAAATATATAGTTTAAAAGTGTACTAAACAACTAGTGTTGACGTTGTCTACTTAACGGCAACTGCCTATTTTTCACATTTTGCTCGGTGCAGTCTTAAACGAAAAAGGCTCCACCTAGAAAAAGCTGATGTATTTCGGCTGAACGGATTCTCTTGATTTACGACTAAGAACACTCTCGATCAAATCACCTTTCAAATGTACAATACAAGTCAAAATAAAATATGATTCACAGACAGACCTACGTATAGACAGATACACACGAGAAACTTATTGCACCTCCGTTTTTGGTCGGAGGTTAAAATCATTATCGGATCATAATATCAGCCGGCAGGTTTCTTACACATCCCTTATCTGTCTGTTGTATCTTCACGCTAAAACCGCAGAACCGAATTAGATGGTATCATCGACATAAGATAGTTTTAAAGGGTTAATAAGATAGTTTTAAGGTGTTAAAAGGGGATTTTGGTAAATATTTAGTTTTTTCTTAAATTGGGAAAAAATCCATCGCCCTTTTCAGAGTGTAAGTACGTCTATATCATATTGTACCAATCTTAGATATATCCGATTAGCTATCCAAACTGGCCAAATATTATGTACGACTGCAGTTGAACCAGTACTATGTGCTCGGGTCGAGTGGCGGGTAACCCTCCGGCGGCCGGCGACGGGTCAACCCTTGCCGCGCCCAAGACGGCGCCTCCTCTTCCGTGTACCGCTAAGTGCCCAAAAAATTTATGTACCAAGGTACCGCACTTGTTTTTGTTTTGTTTTGCTTTTGTCGTGCGAGGTCCGAGGCCGAGGGTCTGTGGCTTTTTTCAGTACGAATTTAATAGTTGGGGAATCCGTTTAGCTACCACCTCTTTTTTATAATCATTCTATGACAGGAGGCAGGATGCCCTGTATCATGCAGCATGATAATCATTGAACAAGGCGAGATTTTGTTTGGATAAACACACTTTAGGTTAGGTAAGGTACCTACTTGTGTTCACTTTATTGAATATGAATAGGTATATCACATTATTTCTATACAGGGCATCTTGCCCTTGCCCTAGCATGATCATATCATGCTACATGCACCACATGTCGCCACGTGGAACCTATAAGGCGTTTTTACTCGAATGGTCTTTTCTCATAGGTAAACGCGCCTAATGAGCTTTTAAACACCGTCTGTCGGGTAACTCAGAAGTTGTACCTAGGTATCTGAATTTAGAAATGAATCCAGACACACCACGATCATTTTTAGGGTTCCGTACCTCAAAAGGAAAAAACGGAACCCTTATAGGATCACTTTGTTGTCCGTCTGTCCGTCCGTCTGTCAAGACCCTTTTTCTCAGGAACGCGTGGAGGTATGAAGCTGAAATTTATATCAATTACTCAGGTCTACTGTCCCTTGAAGCTGTGAAAAAATCAAACTTCTAAGCCAACGCAATCAAAAGATACAGCCGTTTATGCCGCAAATTTTCGACACTTGCAAGGGAATCAAAACCTACAGGGTGCTTCCCGTGAACTCAGAATCTTGAAATTTGGTACGAAGCAACGTCTTATAGCATAGATAAAGGAATAATTACGAAAACCATAAATTTTTTTTTTAATACCTATACAGCCGTTTATGCCGCAAATTTTCGACACTTGCAAGGGAATCAAAACCTACAGGGTGCTTCCCGTGAACTCAGAATCTTGAAATTTGGTACGAAGCAACGTCTTATAGCATAGATAAAGGAATAATTACGAAAACCATAATTTTTTTTTTTAATACCTAACTTTGTACCTAATTTATATGGGGCGCTATACATACCAGGTGCAAACTTAACTTAACCACTTAGGGATGGAAAGTGTTTGTACGGAACCCTCGGTGCGCGAGTCCGACTCGCACTTGGCCGGTTTTTTTAACATAACACCACATGCACTTTTGCAGTGTACCTTATTCACTTTGACGCCTAGAGACCTTCTACATCTCTGAGAAAATGGATAGTTTAAAGTTAAAGTAAGAAATTGGATAGTTAGAGCCTTATCACACTTGCGATTTGCGAGCGTATTTTGTATGAAGGCGATTGCGCAGCGTGTTCGCCGCGTCGCTTATTTGTATAGAAAATACGCTCGCAAATCGCAAGTGTGATAAGGCCCTTAATAAGTTAGTTTAAGAATGACACAAAAAAGTAAAGCGGATAATGATGCTGTTCTTCGGTTTTGTACGGAATGGAACGGGAAAGGGAAACCAAATACCCCACTCTGTATTACCCGGTTCATTTTGTTCCCAGGTAACACGACACGTGGTCGCGTACGCGGCGTAGCCCGCTCGGCAGGTAGCCGTGACCGTGAGCGCCACGCGCGACGCAAGGTGCGACTGGCTGTCACGCTCACGGCACAGGTGAGGGCGGGCCGGGGGCGTGCCGCGCACCTGCGCACCTGACCACGCCCACCCAGGTAACGGAGGTAAATGCACCTGTTTTATATAAGTCGGAAGATCGAGGAAGAGCATATTCTAGGTAAAGACCGGGGCCTTTATGATTACATTTTGACCATGGTATAAGCAAACAAGATATGCGTCCTGTACGAACGTCATAAAGTCCTGTGTTTTAAAAGGCATGTATTTAACGCGGCGACAAATTAATCAGATTTAGGGATTTATAAAAAATTAAAGGGGATAGCAAAAATAATAAGTTGGCGACTAATTGCGGAGACTATTAAAGTAAAAAGTAGCAGCTAAGTAATCAATTTTCGGCTTTGTTTCAATATAAACTAGCATCGAGTTATTGTTTTGGCGACTGAATTAACTAATTAAGCGGAAACATGACAGCGGATAAAAAGTTGAAAATGGCCTACTCTAATTGTTCAATGGAGATTACATATAAAATAAATCAAGGTCATAAAAAAAATACTTTGTGCGACAATTTAAGAGCTTTAATCAAAGTTGAAAATTGCATGTATAAATAATAATTTTGGTCTATAGTTTTATTTAGTGGCTCTGATTTTGGTAAATTTTTCGTCAGGTGTGATGTCATATTGACACCTATTTTTTATGATTCTATCGTATAAAATACGTTAAAATAAACGTGTTTTGTATGGACAACTTTTTTCTAAACTTAATAATTACCGAGATATGGACACCTAAAACCGACAATATTTTTTTGGATATTGTGTCAGACTCTGCCTTAGCTCCGGCGCTGCGGGAAGTGCAGCCCTTCCGCCCCTGCGTGGCAAAGCACGGTCGCCCGTACTCCGTTCCGCAGCTTCGGCTTGTTGGTCGCCTTCGGCGACCAGCCTCAGCCGCTCCGCTCCGCACGGCTCCCGAGCTTTGTCACGGCGGGCGAGGGCTGCTCTCCCTCCGCGCCTCCGGTTTTTTATATACACTCTAGGGGTAGGGCAGACAAGACCACGTGGAATCGGGGTTGACAGCTTCGGTTCTGAGGCAAGTCTTATGATAATGCAATGCTCCCTTACTCCTTACAGATAACCGTGGCTGGATAACTAGTGAACTGTGAAGATTTTTTTTCCTATGAGATAACTAGTTATATCCGAGGATTTTATATTCTTTGCAGATAACTGTCTTTTCTAACAGTTTTCTGTGAGGAGAATCCAATCCTTGTAGATAACTGGTTACCTCCAAGGATTTTATATTCTTCGCAGATAACTATTATTTTTTTAAGTTTTCTGAGAGGAAATTGTATTCCTCGGAGATAACTAGCTATCTCCAAGGAATTTAAAATCTTCGCAGATAACTATTTCTTTTTATAGTTTTCTTTGAGGAAAATGTATTCCTCGGAGATAACTAGCTATCTCCAGGGAATTTAAAATCTTCGCAAATAACTGTCTTTTCTAACAGTTATCTGCGTCTGCGAGTAATCGTCACAAAGAAAAACAAAGATTAAAAAATACTAACAACTTACTATTTTTAAAACGTTTAAAATAAAACCCAAATCTACAAATAAACGAATTTTATTTTAAACTTAAAAATACCAAAATTAAAATTGTCTTCCTTTAAACACGTCAAAAAATATTTTAATAAGCATATGGGCATATCATTTCTAAGCAATGCCCAATGGTGATGTGCGATTGCAGCAACTGTAGGATTGCTCTTGCAATACGTGCATGGCGCTCTATGACATCTAACTTTTTTTTTGTTGCCGTGAAATTTTGTTTCTATTTATTCTATATATACTCTTCCACCTATAATAAACGGCATGCCACAAAAATGGAGTTTACAAAACACTATGCTAAGTAGGGCAATTTAAATTTCCTCACAGATAACTATTAGAAAAGACAGTTATTTGCGAAGATTTTAAATTCCTTGGAGATAGCAAGTTATCTCCGAGGAATACATTTTCCTCAAAGAAAACTATGAAAAGAAATAGTTATCTGTGAAGATTTTAAATTCCTTGGAGATAGCTAGTTATCTCCGAGGAATACAATTTCCTCTCAGAAAACTTAAAAAAATAATAGTTATCTGCGAAGAATATAAAATCCTTGGAGGTAACCAGTTATCTACAAGGATTGGATTCTCCTCACAGAAAACTGTTAGAAAAGACAGTTATCTGCAAAGAATATAAAATCCTCGGATATAACTAGTTATCTCCTAGGAAAAAAAATCTTCACAGTTCACTAGTTATCCAGCCACGGTTATCTGTAAGGAGTAAGGGGCAATGCTTATTTTAGCGTAGCGTGTTTTAGCTAGATTCGGACTAAAATAAGCGTGTTTTGTATGGGGAAAACATTTTTACCTAAAAAACGCTTATCGCCGTTTTCATTAAATTATGGTTTCGAAAACTAAAAAAATAACTCCCCATTACTTTTATATAGTACCCATTTTAATATTTAAGCTGCCAGCAAATCGAAGCCCAAAATGCTTTTTTAGATGGAGACCTGTAGTTGCCACTAATATAAAGTTTGTTATCCTTCTGCTAATATTAGTCGCCAAGTCATTATTTATAGTACCTCACCTATGATTTCAGTAATCTTGTTTATTATTTCTGCTACCTTAGAGTAGCTGCCATTATTTGAATTTTAAAATATCCTTAGTTTAAAGCTCATTTAATATAAATGATTGCCAAAATATTTAATCGCTGACAAGTTATTATTTTAGTTGCAAATAGTTTGCTGCTCTTTAATTTTTCTGTCGCCGCGAAAATAATAAGCCGTTTTAAAATGTAGTCAAAGAACATGACAACTGTAATGCATATATGCAATATTTTTTTGTACGACTGGCGGCAAACATTTTTGAAGTGAAACTTCTAATGCGACTTCCAACAAGGTTGCGTTAAACGTTTAACGTTTAACGCTACCGTGGAGGGGGTAGGAAAGCACTGTTGCGTTAAACGTTCAACGCAAAAATCCCACGGACAATGCAACGTATTTAAGGTTATGTCAAGGTACTTCTCTTGTGAATAGGTATTAATTGATTGTTAGGTTTTCTCTTTTGAAATTACAATTTCTACCCACATTTCCACATTACCACAGACATTACGAAGTTTCACTTCTTCCGCGCGGAGGGCCTCCACGCACTAATTTTTTTTTTCTTACATATACCTAATTACCTACTTTGTGACCATAAAGCGGCAACTAATCAATGACGTAGAAAGTCTCACTAGCCGGAGTGTCCCACAGTGTTTTGATATAATAAAGTCTTTCTTCCTGTCGACTCAGCTCACGTTGGTAAAATGTAGGTAAACTTTTGTTTGTTAGAGGACCATTAACGCCGAGGATATTTTGTTGCGCTGTGAGAATTGAGACCGGGAACATGAAACTATAGTTAAGTACTAAATAAAGTAGGTACCTACCTATATGTATATACCTACTGTTAATTGTGAATGAATGAAATAATTGAGCAATTTTCAAATGAAAATGGAAACTGCGTCTTTAATGTTCATTAATTGGAAAAACTTTTTGTTTTATATTCTATTTTTAGGGATTTTTTATTAGGCATTTAATAACCTACCAATCCATATAAAGTGGGGTAAGGAACATCTCAAGTAGGTATTTATAGGGTACCTATACTAGATTTTTTTAAGTTTGGATAATATTCTATTCCGAAAAGTTAAATATCTCTATTGTAACATTTGTAACAAATAAAATCTACGTGAAAAATATATTTCCCATACTACGCAGCTTACACACAGCACAACAAACAACTCACTAATCAGATTAGCGCTAATGAGCAATCGCCCTAATGGACGCATTAAGGTGAATGGACACCTTCCTGGATCTCGTCGCCCTACAGATAGGTGACAATTAAGTAAGTTTTGTAAACAAACACATTAACTATGTTTTAAGAAATGTTTACTTATGATAACTAACTACAAAACAATCAAGGCAACTCAAGCATTCCCGAGGCAGTTAAGTTAATTAGTAATTAGTTTTTAAATGTCGGCGGCACCTCCGGCAGTCATTCCAAATGGGTACAGCGGGCGGTAATCAAGGGAATAAGCCCGGAATCGCCGTAAACACCGGGTTATTGCACCTCCGCCCTCAACAGACCATCTGGCCCACCTCAACCCTTCTGATATTATATAATAATAAAACACTCATTACTCCGGAACTTCCGCCAATAAAGGCAAGACGGCGCTCAAAAATAATAAAATTAATTAATTAAAAACAAGAAAGAGCTTCCCCGGCGCCTGCGCACTCCTCGATAAACATTTGCTGAAGATTTTCGTGATATAATCAGTTGAAAACGAGAAAAGTTTTTCAATTTTCAGTCAATACAAAGCGCCGGTTAGATGACGCGGGGATTAGTTCGCGTTTTAATTAAATAATCTGTGAAATTTCGCGTTAAGGCTTAGGTTCGACGATGAATAAACCAGATAGAGATTCTGGCGAAACTTCGCCGAGGCCTACAAAAGAAACCACCTCGGCCTCCTGACCTCAAACGGCCGAATTAATTGCTTTCGAAAAACGGGTTATTCTAATTTTAATTCGGCACTCCTATAAAATCGCGCTAATCGAATAACTGATTGAATAAGTTTCTCTTCCATTTCTTTGGCGCCCTTTATTATTCGATTCTTAAAAAGGGGTAACGTTTAATTGTGTTAGGTAAGGAGTGGAGCGATCAGACACGGCGCGATAATCCCCACTGTAGATCCAACAACCGGCACGATGCCGCTCCACCAACATTAGCATTCGTGAAAGAATCGGCGGCGACAAAGGCGCTTTTCCGCGCCACACCGCACCTCTGAATACCCGTCTTATCTCTCATTTATATTATCTTTTGTAATTATTCTTCCGTCTTCACGTAGTGTTTCAAATTTTTAGACCTCGCGGTGTTGCGTAAATCTTTTTTTAGCCGGGAGTAGTGGAAGTAGTGGAAGCACAAGTGTTAATTTTAAGTACTTCGACGCAGTAAAGAGTAGTAAACAGTGTGAATGTGATACTGAGATTATGCTACAGTTCATTAATATATGCTATGCTAGATATGCTATGCTAATTTTGGAATCAATCGATCGATTTTATAAAGATGTCAATTAACAGACACCGCCATAAACAACAAAATTTGGACTGAAAACCTTTGAAGACAAATAAAACAACAATATTACAAATGTATTTCTTTGACCCACCGAACAGCTCTACATAAGCGCGGATTAGTTGCGGCGCACCTCGTCGCTCCCTCAAAGTCCTTTGTGCCCCCGCACTGCACTCGTTAGCACGGAGCGTAACAAAGTCTCACCCAGCACAAAGAAAAACTTGCTTTCTTACAGAGGTACCCGACTAGAAACATCCTTGTAAAACAAAAGGCGTGTTGTCCATAATTGTTTTTTAATCCCTCCTCTAAGACAGAATCTATCATCACAAACTTTTATTAGCCGTCTCGGCCCACAATGACAGGCTTTCATTTTCTTTGAGCGAGTTGTAACTCTTCGGAATTGTTAACAAAAACCGTTTAACAATCCCCGGAAGACATACAAAAAGTTGGCAAGATCAATAATCGGAATAGAATGAGCAACCTGCCTGTAGAGGCAATTAACGGAATTATCTGCGAGCCATCAAAGGGCCGGGTCAGGGGGTGTACTCGGGTGTAGTGAGTCGGTCGAGAAAGAGGAATCAATCTTTGAGCAGAACCTGCCGGACGGAAATCCCATTACAACCCACGACACGGCTAAGCAACTAACCATGAGCTGATAACAAATGCGTGAAATGCAACTGCATTTAATTTTGACTTACTAGTCAAGCAATTCACAAAAATTAACCTCAAGAAAGCATCTTACTCTAGGTAATGGTTATTTTTAGCCCCATCACAAACACAAAATAAGATAATTATGCTCTCACGATATCCCACCGCAGCGGGACATAGGTGTTCCTTTTCCATTTCAACAGGTCCAATTCCTACTAAATTCTTTTTATTCTTCACCTTCATTGTTATTTTATTCAGGTACCTAGCTGTAAGTCTGGGGAAATAAATAAATTAATTTTATTCAATTTCATTCAATACAAATAATTTATTTCGAATCAATGATTCAACAAATGACCGCACAGCACCTTAAAACAAGAAAACAAAATTTACGATTTAATGATTGTCCATTCAAGCTTTTGTTCATCAGCTTTTTCATAAATATTTTTATACATCTTATAGGAACTCATAGCTTAGTTGGACTGGACGTTAAATGACGGATAGCACTGCGGATAGCGGACCGAATACATATAATAAATACCGGGAAGTGTAAAGCGCCCCGCGGACGCCGTCGGCGAGATTAATTTAAATATCAAAACTAATTTGCGGAGAGTGGCGCAGTTTGATTGTGCGCGGCTGCGGCGCCGGAGGGGCGCAGCCGACAAAGGGTTGGTCAGGGCGAAGAAAGGCAGAAAGAAACAGCTTCGAATCACAGTCAGATGTGTAATGGTTCCTGGAGACACATTTTATTTTCCACAAGGCAATCAAGCAAGATGCGAAACAAGTATGCATCGTTGTATTTCTGGATTAATGCTATAAATCATAAGAAAGAAAGATTGTCCGCTGCCAAATTTCACTGATAATTTAGTCACATATAAAGTCAACTGCCATTTCAAGACAATCATTATTCATACGTAATTTAAAATTAATAAAAGATCATAACGCGCCGCGAGTTGAAATAAATAAAATTAACCTCCATTGGAAGTCCTCAAAACTTAGGAAGCAAACAGTCTAGGGGCGATCGTGGCGCAATTGCCTCATAATCGAAAGGGTTGGCTACCCTCGCCTTAATTAGTAAAAATCGCGCGACATTTCATCCGACCTGTCAAACTTCCGGAAACGCCGCCATTATACAAATGGCGGCCGGAAGCCTCCGTCTCCAGTTAATTTGTTTTCCTCCAAATGACCGGCCTTTAATGAGAATTAAGGTGTTTATGGAAAAGGGGCCGATAATAGAAGGAAAGTTGATTTCATTTCGGGAAATTAATGAAAGTGGAGTTAATTGTTGAGCGGGTATTGGGATTTACGGCGTTCCAATATGGCCACTCGCCGGTTCCGTTCCAAATCGACTTAAGTACATATACATCTGAAATAACTTGCGTCGCTTTAGGCCGTACCCAACGCTCGATGTTGTGCGATTTATAGTCACTTACAACTACTTTCAATTTCAGCGGATATTCCAAACTCTGGCAGTTCTCAACTCCATTTCCTCTCTCGCTCTCTCTCGCTGCTTATCTACCAAGTCAAATAGATACGATTCAAACGTCTATAAAAATGTTTTTCCTAGTAGTAGAGTTGTTACTATTTTATGCTCAACGACCGTCAAGCCTTTTTATTTTGACAGCTGTTAACTTAGCTGCCCCCCATTTAAATAAAAGTTAACTTACTGCATACGTTGACGGTTTCTTTTAAATATATACTTCGATTATATTATCTCAATAAATATGATTGATCATCAAATTCGCACATGAAACCACCAGCCTGGCCAATAGATGAGAATGCGGAATAGAGAGTGCAGTTCTTTAGCTCTACTACTAGGTAGGTATAGTAGTACATAAGACTTTGCGAAGTTACCTAAATACCTTAATTCTAAAGGACGGCTACTTCACGCTTCTCCTTGTTCCCGTCTCAATTTCTACCCCGACCAATTTAAAACAATTTATAATCATCATTTTAAATTCCACAAATCTTTTAAAAGCTCTTAATTCTTGCCGGTGAGCTTCCGCCAACGGCAGCCGCAGTCAAACAATTAGTCGAGGAAAAGAGTCGGCGCTCAAACTCGGACAAACGGAATAACTCATCCGACGGGCCCTCCGCCCTTCGTCTCGGCGCCACGCTTCCCGCGGCTACCATTCCGCGCTTGTAGCAACGACCTTAGACTTAGACCAGCTTGGCCTAGATATTGGAAATTCATGGCACAGTGACTTTAGGATCAACAATATTGAGAGTAAAATTTAGCAATATTTGGTAATTTCAGGATTTTATTTCATAAAATCCAGTCACCAGTATCTCTATTTTCATGGGTAGAATTTATAGCTTTAAATCGCAAATTTTAAATCGAATGCGCGCCTTGGACGATACTGGCGCCTCTGTGAGGAACGGGTAGCGGAAAATTTTAGGCTAGCAACATTGATAAATGACTATGTGCAATATTTTACCGACATTAAGAAGGACGGAGGATAGGTATAATGTGATAGGATGTATTTTTTCTCTTAATGTTTAAAGTTCGATATTCTTGAAAGACACAGAGTCAATAGGTATGTACTTATAATTGAATATCCTACCTACTATAGGTACCTATTTTCAGATCTACTTCGTTAATTATCTGTTGTGTTGTGAAAGCCTCTTGCGGCGCGGCTACCCCGCGGCCGCCGCTGGCTTGCGCGGTGATTTATACCGGCCGGCATCAGCCGCCGAACTGGAATCATTGCTGCCCTCCTCTAATTAATTCCACCCTCTTTTAATGTTCAAAAATCACAGCGTCTAATGAGGTTTTAATTCGTTTTATTGCGCAGGACCGGCGCGCACGCAGCCGCGTTTTATGGCCGCCTCGATCAACTTTCTTCTTAATAGGTAACGCTAACTTATTAGCTATTGCTGAAATTCCGCTAACTGCTCGACCTTAAAATTTAATATTTGAATCCTTCAAGGATTTGTGACCTACATTAAAATTGGCGATGGGTTTTAATTTCGAAACGCAGCGTAAATTGGACAGAGAATACGTGGGCTGCTGAAAACTAAGTGAAAGTAAGCTTGCTGCTCTCTTGTAATAGCTCAACTTAGTATTATTTAGTAACCAGGTGACTTATACGTAGGGAAATAATAAATAACACTTTAGATACTTAACATAAAGCAGTATTTAATCATTCCTCGGATATGATCTATTCTAGGGCTAACAATGCTCGTAGCAAGTTTTCGCTACGAACGCATTTTCCCGTGCTATTCGCTACGCACGTAGCGCTACGAAATCTTGGTCGCGAAAGCTTTAACAAATAACCGCTGTTTGCCAAACTTACTTGTACATAGTTATACTTACACAATATTACTTTTTAATATTATTCATCGTCCCACGCCACTCTGATCTAACTAGTCTGAGTCATACTCTTGATGTTAATTCGATAAAAGAAATATCAAAGTCTCCACTCATCCAGCAAGATTGAATTCTCCGAACACGCCGCCATTCTGCAACCAGATCTGCCATAAACTAGAGGTAGCTTATTTATCCAATATTTAAATGACGAGATAGGACGTGGATTGAAGTCGTTAAATATGATGAGTTTTAAGGTCGGGCGACAGGTTGGTAAAAACCTGATAAAGCTGAGCCCGCAGCGAAATGCGACCTGACAGGCGCGCCGAGCTACGAAGCAACCGCAGGGAGGACACGCTGGATTTCTGAGTGGTTTTCATTTCACTGTCCAACCAAAGTTGTTAGGAATGAAAATGAAGAGTTGCTTTTATGACAACTAACGACAAAACCCAGCCTAACGTGATTTAGATGATCAAAATGCTCGCCGCCTCTCAAACTTTTACCAAAATAATGGTCAAAACAAAATGCTTTGAAAACACATTCATTCAAGAACTCCCTTTACTTATGAACCTAATGATAAAAACTTTCTTGTACATAAGTATACATTGTCTGCATGTAAGGTGTTTTAAGGCAAGTACCAATTCTAAATCAGATTATGGCAATAACTACTTTCGATTTACGTAAATACCCGTATGTCATAAATGCCGTATCAATTTTCCTTCCGGGCTCCGAGCTGACGTCATAGCTCTGAGCCAAGACGATTTTTTCCAGTGATTGGTAATCGGCGAAGTCATTAGGCGGCGCTTTGTTTTTTATCGACGGGGTAATGGCGCGAGAAGCGTCGTTAGCGGCCGCGACCAACCGGCCAGCAGGTGAAGAGGTCGCCAACGACTAATGGAAAGAACATGGCCGAGAGAATAGACAAAAAAGTAAAAACACGAGGGTAGCGCTGATGACGCTCGATGTATATAATACTACAGGTTTGGCTGCAGTGGATGATGTAACCTGCGTCTACGGAAGCTGCGTCGCCTGAAGAACATGGCCGAGAGAATAAACTAAAAACACGAGGGTAGCGCTGATGAAGCTCGATGTATATAATAATTGGCTTTAGTGGATTATGTAACCTACGTCTACGGAAGCTGCGTCGACTGGGACATAAATAACATTACGAGTACGCAAGCATACCTAAAACCCCCATCGGATTTCCGTTTTTATCGACTTGACCAAGAGAGATAGTAACTCTTCAACTGATCAAGAACTTGAGCTATCAGCAGAGAAGTTACGCCAACCTTTAAGCCACCCCGACTCAGTGCTAGCCGAAATGCACATGCAATAGAACTGGCATCCTTTGGGGAATATAGGGTTTAGTAACCCTTGTTATTTGTCCGTAGGTAAATCATAATATGTATTTTACTTATATATAAAATTAACTATCTACTGTAGGTACTAAATAAGTTAGATGCCATGAAAACACCAACATTTTGTTACAAATATAGTATACTACCACAAAAGTCACAAAACACAACAAGTTTAGTAATAAGTAGATTAAAGCTGAATAAGTAAGTAGATTAAAGTTCTGCAGTGTACCTCACCAACTAACCAGGTCATTTACTCATAGGTTAATTAGCAGCTCCTACTATGTCGGTAATAGTGTTTGCGGAAACATACAATCTGTGCCGCTAATACTCGCAAAGCCAACAAATATAATTAATGGAGAAACAAACAACGACTGCGGAACACAAAAAATTGCTCATTAAGGCCCTCGAGTCTGTCGCGAAATAAATTCGTTAGGTACGAGCAGATCAGCTCCCCCGATACCGGCTTAACTTCACAAATTAAATATACGTTTTTTCTTTGTGTTTATCAGAAAGTTGCGGTATTAGCACTGCGGTCATGCCCGCCGCTAACTAGTTATGTAAGGCTCGACGCACACGAGCCACTTTAATATTCGCCACTGGACGTCTACAATTAACGCTTGAACAATTTCACAACTCTCCGCCTTTGAGCGGAGGAGCGGAGTGCGCGAAAAAATATTAAAAAAGTATATCAGCTCGCGAAATAAGCAAACAGCGAGCGAGAGGCGAGCGAAGCCCGGCGCGCGGCGCGGCGAGCGGCCAGCACAAAGGAGCGCGTAATTAGATTAGTGCAGATCTCGATTCAATCAGCTCTTATCGAACTTCCAAGCAATGCGCCCTCGGCCCGTTTGAAAACTCACAAAACAAGATATTCCCGACACAAAGTACTCAAAACTATTGGAAGTGAAATTTAAATCTAATTGACGTGCTGTTTTTAAAGAAATCCTGTAGTTGTAAACTTCTTCATTTTCCTTTTAATAACTAGGGTACTCACTTGGTATAAGTGGTTAATGTAAATTTGAACGTTTTGAGGTCTTCATTCAAGTTTTGCTACGTAGTAAGAGACATAATAAGCAAAATCCGAAGAAGGCAAATCACTCCAACTCAACCAGAGTAAATATAATCAAACATAATGTTTGACTGACCCACTGTTGACATCGACATCACAGTAGATTTCAGCTTCTATGACTCTTCATATATTATCTACTTCCCAACGTGGCAATACTAACCAGCTTGAAGCGAATAAGCGGTACAGACAAAGTAATCTTTCCGAAGGTATCATATCATGGCTTTACGACGGTCTATGCCTGCGCCGCGGGCCCCGATAGCGCCGATCGCCGCCGCGGGCGCGCCACCTATCGGCGCATCTCGCATGCCGTTTGCTACAAATCTGAGCAGAGCCCAGATTGTTTGTTGTGGTAATAAGAAAATGCTTACTGATTGACAAATTCACATTGGCGACAATGCAACATTATAAAACTTGCCGCCATCCAGGACCAAGTAACAGCTACTACTACTACCAAGACCAAGTAGTTAACAACTACTTATCATGGTATTAAATCCGTCTTTTGTACGATAAGTTTTCTTTTCATCATCATTATCATCAGATTAACATCTGGTTTACTAAAACTTACACAATTTCCTAGTTATTTTCTTCACTAGCTTTTCTTCTTTCTCGTGCACTGCGAAAAACTCAAATGCTGCTAAATCGGTGTAAAATGCACTGGCACATCATGTTTCTTGATTCCACTCGTGGTCGTCTAGTGTGAACGGCTCCGAGGTGGCTGAGATTGAGTTCTGGTGTCGCGTTATGTCCGCCGCAGGCGCCCCGAGATTTGAAAATTTCGCTGTCACCGGTTTTTTTCCAAATTGCTTCTGTCGGTAATCTCGATCTAACTGGCCGTAAAGCTATATCAGACGTCGCCATTTTATGTCAAGACGTAAATTACACGTTATTTCTTATCAGTCTTTCTATTGTTACAAGTACGTAATACCTAGGTATGTTCCTAAGTACTACAATATTTATAAATCATGAAACTTTAAATTTGACATACGTGCACTTATGAATATAAGTCTAGTCTACTCGTTATTGCACTATTGCTTCAGAAAGTAAAACATTTGTGTGGGTGAAGCGGAACAAAATAATAAGTCATAAGGGATGTAATGTAATATAACCCCAATATAGTAGGTATTGTATAGATATATTTCGTATTTCCATAGTAACATTCGAACTTCAAGAAAACCATATGCCCAAAGGGTACAGGCATAAATCAGGGACACTCAAGAAGCATTATCTATAATTTGAGGGCAAATATCTCCAATGGATTATTATCTTTGGTGATATATGCGAGAAGTTTCCCTATTGGTCATTAGGCGCTATCGGAGTTGACCGCCGCCGCCCAGGCCCGCTGCTTATCGCCGTCAGCCCGTCACGTTCACGCACGAGTCTATGTTGCTTCTAGGGAAATGTACGCGAAAGACAAGTTGCCATACGACTTGATACAGCCAATTTTATTCTGCCCTTGAAAAGGCCATACGACCTATAATAAGTATGTAGTAATTTTAAAACGAACGTGCGTCCACTATGCTATGTTTATGTCTCTCTTTTTGGTAGAGATAAACTAAAGAGCCGTCGATTATTGTTTACTAACTTTTACCATCGAATAACTTGATGTACGCAATATGATGAACTAGAGCATCTAGATCTGTAAATTACACATAATAATTAAGAATGCAGAGAAATCGATCATCAAGCAAACCTAACCTGTTGATAGTACCAACTGTGGAATTTAAAACAATTCCAGAAAATTAGATTCTGCAGCAAATTATTAAATGGTAATTACGGAAAATGCAACCTAACTAAAAGTATTTGGCATCCATAAGTGATCAATGATCATGTTCCATGGATCCATTAGAGCAATAGTAACGCAAATCTAATAGAATTGTATAAATAAATGTGTTTGCACTAAGCATAACTAGTACACAAAGATACGTATGTGATAGAAAACAATATTGATTATAGCCAAGTGCATGTGCACTCGCATAAAGGTTATCTAAATGTGATGATCGGGTATTCCGTTGTCGCGGCTGATTACTTGATTAGAGTAACCTGGACCTCGACTACGAGATGAGTCAACAGCTCTTATTGATTGACGCACACGGCTGCCGGCGAAACGCAAAGGTTTGAGGTTATCTTGTCGCAAAGTGTATTGACGCACCTAATTAGTGAAGTAAGCTGGGGCTTAATTCGACATTTCTATTTATATCTGTCCAAGAATCTCGCCACTATGCATGAATTTTAGCGCTACATCCCTAAAGTATGTATAAATAACAGATGCAAACATGATTAATGTTGATATATCAAGCAAATACCTTCATATCAAAGTTTAATACTGGCTCTATTCGAGATCACACCACGATAAGTATCGATATTACTCGCATGTCTATGTAGATACTTATACTAGATTGATATTTAGTCTTAAATATTTTTATGCTAAAATATTTTAATGCTTAAAACATACCTTGCTACATTCATATACTTAAAATAAACTACCCTATGTAACTCCAGAATTATAATTATTAACTATTCAATGTCGTTGAATGCAGCTCGAATAGCAAAAAAGAAAATATTTCCGTTGTATGGCCGTGATATTGCTAAACTACGGGTATGGTAAACCCTCGTCGAATTAGCGAAATACACAAGGTTTGAGGTTATCTTGTTGCAACATGTATTATTGACGCACTTAATTAGTGAAGCTGGCCCTAGATCACGGATTATTATCTATCGACTCTGACGCAGGAGAAATGTGTTAATTAACGCAACCTGACTCTGGCTCCATTTTACATTGAAAAGTGATATAGAAGTCAAATTAATTAAGTGTGAGCTTTTTTTCGGTTAACTGATAAGTAAGTTTTTACCAAAGTTAAATAAAGTAAGTATGTATGAAAGGTATGCCCAATTAAAATGATTGTTCAAAGTCGGATACTTTCGTTTTCACGAATTTCATGTGCCATTATAAAAACTTGTTCGATACTATTATTGTTTTTCAACCTTAAACTCAACTTTTCCTCCTCTAATTCTCTATATATATATCTAAGATATAACACTACATCGCGTCATATTAATTATTTATTTGGGTCTGGTCTCCCAAATCACTCCCAGAAACCGAAGAATAAATTAACTGGTGAATGATGTTTGTTTATAATATCCAAGGTTTTGAAAGGTCTGCATTTTATTTTTTTGTAATAATTACTTATATCAAGGGATAAATGGATTGCTCTGCTGTTTGTAACTGACGATTTGAAAGTGTAAGTGCCTACTTAAATATATACTATTTTTGAAATTCGTAAAATTGAGTCAACCTTTGACAATGATAACTGGAAAGCTACCGAATCGTCAAATAATTAATATACGCGATATAGTACTGCGTTTAATTGGTTTTATTTACCTAAATGTGTGACAGTCGCGGAAACTGAAGAAAATATTCGAACAAGACATCTGAAAATTTCTAAGCCAGAAAATTTCGACTGGTCAATCCAGCCCCGACACAATAAGATGATGACTTGAAAATTCTCCATTGTCTGCACAGAAAATTTATCAGAACAAGCTTGCATTACCGCGGGTTGCAGCGTGAAGGAATCGATCAACGCACGTAGATTGCTCTTCGATCATTGTCGCGCTGATGAGTCCGCGTCCAAGAGAAGCACTTACACCAAAATAGCTAATATCTTGCTAAACAGCTACTAATGCAATGCAAGCGATTATCGAGCTACATTGATGAAGTGTCACGTTATGTTGCAGCAAAATTTGACGAAAGGTGATCGTGTGTGGAGATACTTTTCTACTCCGTTGGGTTCACTAAATACTACAAAGAAATAGCAAAGAAAAGTGTTTAGCTTTCCTAATTATAATTTATACCGATACCTGTTTTTAATTTACAAATACATATAGAGACATAGACATCAATTTAAATATCTCGATCGCTGCACATCAGTTACAGTTACGGTAATCCGCCTCAAGCAATCTTTCACGTGATTTCCTTCGTTATTGTTATACGCTGCATCGTAACGCACACGACCTTCCCGCGTCCCTTCATCGCCGTATCGCCTTTATGTCCGACGCACCTCCCTGCGGCGCGAATAAAACTTATCGCGTTTTTGTCTTACCTAGCTGATACACCACTAGTCTACGTGCGATGAAAACGGACGCCCTTATTCTTATGATATACATTCTAGATTTGAGTGAGCCGACCGCAGCGAAACGTGGTGAAATTTTAAAGGCAAGGACGCATAGGCTCGAAGATGATCTAAATTGGCGGATTCGGTTTTACGACGGTGCGCGAGCTCCTGCCAGACACCTAAGGGACGTCGTTTATTGAGACTGAGATCTACCTTGCCGATAACACGTCTCAAGAATATCGGTGAACGGCTATAATAGAACTTTCTTGAGAAAAATTACGTATAAAACACTAAATAAATAAATAAAGTAGCAGCTCTATCATTACTGACTATGATGCGTGTTTGTTTTGCACTTATTAATAAAAAGTACTAAGATGTTAAAGAAGAAAAATAAACTCATATCAGTTTTTGGATACCTACCTAATTCAGCAGCTTCCAATTAGGACGCAAGGCATTATGTCAAACAAAAAGCCGTGCGACACAAATTGTAGAATTAACAAATGCGCAATTTGCAAATATGATTATTCAAAGTCAGAAATAGTAACAAATTTGCAAGTGCTCCACCGCAGAGGGATCGGCTAAGCGTCAGGGGGATTAATAAAAAGTGAACGTGCAGCGGTGCTACCCACAGTTTGAGTGATAAATCTGCGGGAGATAATATCCAAATGGTTCTTGCGAGGACAAGATAAATGCCACACGTCGGGGAAGGCGCGCAGGTGCGGCGGCGCCCGCGCCCGCGCCCGCGGTCAGCCCGAGCCTAATTGCCACTTTTCCAATAATAAAATTAGGGTTAAGGAAACATTTGCACACCGTACAATCGCAATTGAAAAGTAACTCACGCGTGAACAATTAACGAGTGTTAAATTCAGCTCTGTCAGTTATTTTATGTTTTCACTGAGTCTCTGTTGGTGTGTGTGTTGAAGTTGCGATAGAACAGCGATACATTTCCACTCTAATAGGTAACTTTAACTCCCTACACACAGAATTAACCTCATTTTAACTCGGTGAGGCATGTTCACAAGTCCGTTTTGTCGCGATAATGTAAAACACGTGTAAGTGTCTCCGGTGTCCGGCCCCCGCTAATTGTTGTTGATAATTTGTTCGGCGCGGACGCACGGCAAGGTGTTTAACACGCCCGTATTTAAATGTAAATGCGCAAACTTTCGCCCGGTTCGCCGGCTACCTACGCACATAATTTACTCGTACAACTTATAAATTATGGCTGTCCCCCGCTGCGATTTGAATTTGAGATCAAACCTGAATTTTATAAGTGTTCTGTCGCTTCATGAATCCGTAACGACGAAATTGGACTCGCCCTCCTTGATTGGAACGAGAAACCTCGGATAGGTTTGTAACGTAGTTTATGTTGTCGGAAGCGGAGGTAGGGCCCTTAATAGCCATTGAAACTGAACAGAAACGTGAGTGGACAAATTGGAGCGGCCGGGTCGCGATAAGGGCCAAGGAAAGGGAAATGTCCATAAACAACAGGCGACTCGGTCCCAATTAATAAAGCAGCCAACACTGAAGTAGTGCAATTAATTCTGTGCCTTCGTAGATTTTAATAGTTCACATAAATCAGAGTGGACCGGCGGCCGGCCGGTGGGTTAATCGGCGTTTAATATGCCGCCCGGCCGCGGCGTCTCCACAACACACGGCTAGGCCAACGATAAACCAACCTACGTGATCTGGAAATACCATGTTTACTGCATTTTTTCCTCTTTCACGTAATTTATAAACGAGTTCTAATGTTGGCGCCCAACGTGGGCTGATCTCACGAAACAACTTGTTTCTTATTCTATAAATGGAACATTTTCAAAAGTACGTATAAAATTGATACCACAAATATACAAAATAAATCAAGTCTTTACTTTGATCGATCGCGGTCCCAACTGGGAATCTATTGCTAGCAATAGTTAAAAATGTTTCTATAAATAAGTGTATTGTATAGAATCCGACCTTTGGCTTCTTAGGGAAATATCATCTAATATCCTAGCGCTTATACTGGCATATTTGCAAACTTGAGAAACCACATCATGGGTCATGCACATTTCACAAAATTACCAGTAATTGAACGACTCGCACATTCGGTAACCTCGTTGAAAGCAGGCTGCAACGACTAAGCCGGTTTGTAATGTATTCAGTTACACGAGTAGTTAGATCGCGGGCGACAGTTTTGGAATTCAATTCAAGCCAGACTTCAGTTCGCGTTAAGTGGTTATATCCCCTACAACAGTGGACGGAGAGTGGACACTAAACACAAGGTGGTGGAGCCGGTGGGGGTAGGTGGCGACACCTCGGGATATTGAATTTGCGGCGGCGGGGCCCAATTGTTATCTGCCGCTGCAAGGTCGCCGGTGAATAGCCTGCCAGGTACTATGCCCTTTCTTTCAAATTAGGGTTGCCACTATACCACCACTATAAATATTCATGCAAAGTTTTCCGTATTCAGTACCCGAGAACGCGTTTCATTCGGAATGGTCTCGTGTGCTTATTATTATATCCAATCTCAATCAGTGCAACCAATCAAAATATTACACCGTATAATTAAGTTCACAAGTTTAAGAATGTGTAACATAACTTTATAAATATTTATACATTTTAGTGAACGGCTTGTCACAAAAAGTGGAAACCAATATGCAGTTTATGAAAGTAGGCTACGACGGGCTGAAAGGTTAGTAGGTTATTTCGTTTACAGAGAGCAGGCAAGCGGTAATCCAGCGATGGTTTTATTCGTCCCACTTCACGCGGGACGACCTACTGCAGTGGAGCCGCTAACCACACCGAAGCTAAACATTTCAAGTGAATCTAAGATCAAATTTCGTAACAGTTGATTTAATTCATTCCAATATTTAAACTTTACTGCACAAAATATAACGTAGACATGTGCAACAGATATAACAAAAGATATATGAATAGCCGGACTTACTTAATGGCAAATCTTATTTTCTGCTACTTGAAGGGGTGATGTATCCATTGAAAATGTTCAAGATAAGCTTAATACCTACGCTGCATACATATACATTTAGTTAGGTACTTATTAAAGTTCTCATAAGTTGTTGCTAACCCTGAAGCGGTCATTGGTCAATTTATTTCTTGCGTCTGGGCCGCAGTTATCATGATTGAATTAAGCGGAATTGCACCCGCCGTGATTTAGGGCCGAGGTGCCCCGCGGAGCCGTGGACACGCCAAAAAGGGAACTTGGAATTTTAATCGTGGGAATGGTCCGCTGCGCCCGCCGGATCCAGTTTATTTAAGGTTAATTTCGACGAGTTGATTCCGGCGGTCAGCTTTAGTTTGTGATCAGTTCGATTGGGGTTAACCTTTACGGTAGTTGGGATTTAACTTCGACTAATGAAAACGACCGGGATTTGATTAGTTTCCACGTCCGGACTCTATTATCAACAAATACGTATGGCAGTTACCGGCCGGTAGAAATAAATATCCTTTCCGTGAGGTGTCGTAGCAGGCGAGTGTCGTAGTCACGTAGCGTGTAGCCACGTAGCTCGTAGCGGCGTAGCGCTACGGTGTCACGTGCTACGGAGGCTGTTAATTGAATCGCACCGGCCGCCGAAAGGTGCTCAACTTACTGCCGGTTTACGGCAGTTACGGCAGTTGCCAACTCCCCGCCGACGCTGTCGGGGCAAGACTCGCCCTTATCAGGCTTCATCTCTTTCGTTCGACCTACTATTGCGTTAGTGTAATAACGAAAAGACACACGAGGCAAATAAAATTATGCATGTGTTTTCACTTGATTATTTTTCCTCGCAGCTTTAAGCCGGAGTTACGATCCGCACGCAATATTCATCAGCAGAAAAAACTTAATAAAGTTTTGTTGTTCGGGAAAGACATCGACATAATCTCTTCATTTTCATTCCGGGCTTGATTTTATAGAGAACGATCGCTAAGCACGTACAAATAATCCATAATTTATTACAATAACTAGGAGCATTGGGAGCGCATTAGCATACAATATCAATAGAGCTGGCGCGGCCGACATAAAAGTGAAGCATCCAATCCGGCTCACGTCGATGCGGCGTTACATCAAATTATTCCATTCCATTTTAGACGAAATGTATACAGAGCAAACATGAAAAGAGAACAAAATTAAGCATTACGAGCGCGAGCAAGCGACGGGCGCTGGCGGAGCGTGTCTCGCGCTTTGGGCTGATGGGGCAGTAGGTAGGGGTGTTACAAGTCATGACCACGAGGGCTTTAAGTAGGTTTGCGAATGGAGCAAACGTCAAATAATCACCAAAAGTAAACATGTAATAAAAATAGAAGTAAAGACTTTATAACCCCTTCTGCATCGAGTCGTAAGACAATTTCAAATTAGTGTTAGTTGCAGTAGAGCGCTCCTTTTAAATAACAGTTATTTTATTATGACGTATGTATCTCTTTATTTTTATTATTTTCAGAATCATGAGCAAAAGTAATCACAATGGAGAAAAAATTCAATTTGTTCGAGAACTCTTCAGTAAGTATTTGTATTGTCTCTCTTTAGATGCTATACATATCTTTAAAAAATATTTATAAGTATAATTGTTAATTATATGTCTAAATATATTATATATTCAACACATTTCTCTACACTTACACGTGTAAGTAAGCGTAATTTCCCGGCTGCAGCCCTCGCCCCGTGGCTTGCGCCGCGCGCGGCGCGGGCGCGGGAGGGGGGACATCAATAATCCTCCTTGTTATTCTTATGCAAATGGCCGCGGCACGATAATAAGTGGAACGCGAATCACCAGACGCTGTACAGATTGGAAGAATCCGCGCGAGACACACCATGCGGTTTTTCGCCATCATTGAAATTATACACCTGCTAAACTTTAGACAATACGGATAGTTCTTTTGTTTTAATTAAAATTGACAATCATCCGGCGACCATCATTTATCTTCTATACGAATCGCTCTATTTTAAGAGCTCGTTTAATGTTCATAAAAGAGAAATGCCTTCATATGACGATATGACATTTATGCTAATAGATCTAGATAATTTTTAACCGTAAAAAGAACATGTTATCGCACCTAAGTGCTAGGTACTATGGGCTGCACAAATGCATGGCCCATTTGCGAATGAATTCATTGATTAATGGGCCATGCAATTCTGCAGCTCATTGTACATATCGACAACGAATAAATATTTCTTTTTGTATTTGGAATTTATATCGCAAAATTTTTCATTTGCTGTAGGTACCAACTCGGTGTGGTGGGAGTGAAAAATATTTCGATTTCTAAGAACTGAAATGAAATGAAATGAAATATGAAATGAAATGAAATGAAATGAAATAATTTATTCAGTAAGTAGGCCACAAGGGCACTTTTACAAGTCAGATTGTGAGTCTACCGGCATTTCGCAAGAGGAGACCGCTGTTGAGAAGAAAGCCGAAAGAAACTCAACAGTAGAGTCATTTTTTCGTAAATTATACTTAAAAACTAATACAATCATATTATAACTAGGTTATTGTTCGTATAATAACTCGGGCATTTTATTATTTAAAAACCGTTCAAGAGCATGTCAGGCCATGCTCAGTGTAGGGTTCCGTAGTTGCCCATCCTTCACAATCACAATAGACGAGGTTTACATTACGAGAAAGATTTCAAGCTCTATAAAAAGGTCGTAAACGCCAAAGTAACTGTTGTTATTATGTTAACTGTTATACTACTTTCTGGAAGTTATCGATTATACGCGCCAGATTGAGCGAAATGTTTTAATACAGTATGGCACTTAACTAATATGTGTATCGTTGGAAGTATAAGGACACCGCACTTGTGTCATTTTAAAGAAAATTATGATGTTTTGCGATAACTCAAAAACGACTCGACCGATTTTATTCAATATAGTTTTCATTGAAAGTGATTATAAGGCCTCATTTTTATTAGGGTTCCGTACCCAAAGGCTAAAAACGGGACCCTATTACTGAGAGTTCGCTGTCCGTCCGTCCGTCTGTCACCAGGCTGTATCACAACAACGGTGATCGCTAGACAGTTGAAATTTTCACAGATGATGTATTTCTATTGCCGCTATAACAACAAATACTTACTTAAAATAAAATAAAATAAATATTTAAGGGGGGCTCCCATACAACAAACTTGTTTTATGGTACGGAACCCTTCATGCGCGAGTCGGACTCGCACTTCTGCCGTGCAGAACTTAAAGTACAGTAAGTGCAATGAGAGACGTATTGCACTTACTGTACTTTAAGTTCTGCACGGCAGACTTGTTAATTTTTCCATGATTTTTTGACCCTTGGTTGAATGGTTAGAGTGGGGGGACACTATTTTTTGGATTTCTGGAGCGAATATTTACAAAACTGCTGACTTTATCAAAAAAATATTTGAAGACCCCTATTATTTTTAAAAAACCTATTCAACAACACCCCACACACTAGTGTTCGAACGAAAAATTACTTTAGGTGTACCTACACACAAATTACTTTGTGTGTAGGTAACCGAAAAAAGTTTTTTTTTTTTAGTTATTTTACCGTTTTGTCGGCGTGATACATACATACAACGTGGGCCCTGCAACATAAGCAAAAAATTAAAACATTGATTTTACTCGTTAAACTGAACAACATTTGTTCTGCAACTTAAAAAAAAAAACAGTTTTCAAAATTTTATTATTTCAAACAAAGTAAATAGTATTTTCAATGTATGTCGTCCAACGTTGACATTCCCTGAGCATTGACATAGCTGTCACTCTACTAATATCGGACATTTCGCAATACATTGCTTCTTTGTCTAAACTTTATTCTACAAAATGTCATTTAATACACGTTATTTTCAGAAGTTGCTTAACAAATGTTGTTTAGTTTCAAGGGACGAATCTATGTTTTAATTTATTGCTCCTGTTACAGGGCCCACCCTTTATACTCATAGGTACCAAATTTCAGCTTTATAGTACTAATGATCGCGGAGCGGAGCTAAGCTGCGGACGGACAGACAGACAGGCGGACCTAGTCGACTACGGAACCCTAAAAATGACCAGTTTATTCTAATAAGATTGCTTCCAAGGGCAAAGGAGAATGCATTTTTTTGTTAAAAATCGCCCCGTGTACGGCGACGCGCGGACGCAAAACGAAAGTAGTCTCCTTGTAATATACGAGTGGAGTGATTTAGCTTAATCAGTGACGTCACGCTTCCTCTTATCGCCCGACCTGTGCCCGGCTACAGCGACAATGGCGCCCAAACTGACGTCAATTCTAAACTTCCAAAAACAACGTTATCTAGACACAACATTAAGTACTCGTAGGTATGTTCTAATTGGAAGATATACAGTCAAAAGCAACTCATACATATTTTCACAACTATTAACAAAAGCTATTACCTAATGTTACAAGTATTATGTTATATTATGACCTATATTACACTACTTATGTATATTAAATGTTTGTCCGATCAAAAATTATAGAGAAGAAACCTATTGGATTGTATGCAAGTACAACAATTACGTTTTACTTGTATAAATACAAATTATGAAATTATACAAACAAATACCTCTGTCACTATTAACAGCTTCGCTCTTATTTTTTTGTATTCTATATCCTATCGGTAACAATGACAAAAGTATAGTTTTTTGGAAGACACTTTACCTTCCTTAATGTTTTTTATTCATTAGGAGAACCAACAGCTACAAAATATAATACATTGGTCTTAGAAATAGTTAAAGGAGTTACGAATTACAGGTTCCCACCGATAGTGTCATTATATACAAGATAATAAGGTGCTCGCCATAGCACAACATCTGCCTGTGATTAAAATGACATTTACAACAAGCTACATAATATCTGTACCTAACTTATTTTGTTTTGATTAAGTATATTAGTAGAAAGTATTTCTAACTAGAAAAATATTACCCCACACCAGACCCGAGTGTCTAGTTTAGAAACTTATAAGAAAGGTTCGTTATGTTATTTAGCTTTAAGTTCTTATTTATACCTATCAACAATTTCTAACTAGGTACACCAACTGGATTTCACAAGCTTATAAAAACTGTGAAATCTAGTTCAGGATAAAAGTTGGCAATCAATTTCGCGTAGGTACATTTTATACCTAACTATAAGTAAAAACCGTGTAGGTAAGTACATGCCTAATAATTCAAAATGCATAAAACTTGAACAAACGAAGTGAACAGTTTGCCGTTATCGCAGAGGTGGAAGGAAATGGCTCCGGCAGGAAGGGCGGGGGGAGGGGTCGCGATATCAGTGCGCAGGAGTGTGCGGGCCAAGGCGCAGTCGCCATGACACTATGCCCGACACGTGTAGTACAAACTGAATCTGCGTCATTCACTATTTAGCATGCTATTAGGTACTTACAAGTATGATAGGAATAAAGGAAACAAGCGCAAAGTTTCGCGCGAGAAATGTTCTAGATTAGCACTAACAATCTACTACATGAGCATATTTATTAGATACCTACATAAAACCACATAATATTTTAATGAACTATAGTAAGTATTTGCCCGTTTTATAAGTAAGAGAATAAATAAATGCATTGGTGAATCGTTGCCGTGTCAATTGTATGATATAATTAATCTACATTTTAAGCGAAAGACGTCCACTTTGGACAAAGTTCTCTATCAAGGGTTTTCATAACTACTGAGCAAGGGGGCATGTACTGCCTTCATCTAACGGTTTCCTGCCAACTACTTATATACGTGCGTTGTACTTATATACATATATTATGTAGGTATATCTGATTACTTAAGTGTTTTCGTCTAAGTAGTCTAAGTGAATCTTTCTTACGGTTAACTGGAGAGATATTTTTTTTCCGAAACTGAAAAATAAGTTAAAGTGCAAAATCACTCAGTATGGACTTACTTATTCAACCTCGATTTTCGATATTAAAAACATGTTATTTTTATTATCATGCTCTTCCGTATAACATTTAAGTTAATATCGAATAAATAAGCTATCTTTACTCAAATATGGTACAAGGATACAAGGTGTTAAATATACACCTCACACAATATGTACCTCTCGCTGACGTGTTATCTAATTTTATAATTAGTTTCTATATCGTATGACATATTGTTACGCAAAATAACCGAAATACAATCAATGAATTGTTTATTTAAGTATATTAAGAATAAAACTTAGAATAAAAATGAAAATTAAACTAAGTATATAATAAACTAAACTTTAATTATAAATTTATGAAACAAAAATGGCTCTTTTTTTTAAATGTGGGTAGGTACCTATAAGTACACCAAATTTTTTATATAAACCATTAATACAAAGATCTAAACTCAAAGAAAAATTGAAATGCGTAACCTGGTGGAAGAGACCGGGAATCGAACCCGGTACCTCTGGATTGCCGGCCCAGCGCGTTAACCACTTCGCTACCTTTACGCCAAGAAACCTTTCGAATTTTTCTTTATGCTTCGTGTGTCGATCTTTGCATTGTTTATTAGAAAGGCTTTGCACCTTAGCGACCTCTATGTGAATACGTTAATATTCACATCTTACCGCACTTCAATCGCTGAAGTGTCAATCAAATCATTGCAACCTATTTCTACATACGTAACTTAATAACAAAAAAATTGATTAGTGAAGCATGAATGGTAACAGCATAAAGTCTAGGAGATAAGCACACAGATATATTTACGTATGTTTGTGTAGTGTAGGCCTACATACATACCTATACACAAACACACGGGCCGAGCGGCCGAACATGAATGATTGCTGGTCGATAAGGCGAACAACCTCGCTAGAGGTATTTGCTGATATCATTTACCTTATATTTGTAATTGTATGATATTTATATTACTTATTCCACCTAAAACACATATTTGTTTAGGTAAACATAATAAAACAATAGTGCATTATTCTAGTATAAATTCTAGGAAAATACGTGCCGTGTTTATGTAGGTACAGCATAAACTTGTGACTAAAACGTGTTTTAATTGCAATTATTTAAGAAGTGTATGTAGGTACATTGTTGATAATTTTAGCGTAAAATAATACTACTTACTACTGATAGGTAGATTTTTCAACAACCAAAGCCAAGCTCCTTACAAATTGAATACAAAGTTGGTTTCATACTACCGATATAATATCATTATTATATTTATATATTAATATTATAATTACTTATATGTGTAGGTATCTTTATTACCTACCTACTTATTCACGCCGAAACGGCTGGGCGGATTTTCATGAAATTTAAAACAGAGATAGAGTTTATAAGTACGCTAACTAAAATGCCTTTTACCCCGAAACATGGTTCCCGTATGATAGTGTTTTATCTGTTAAAGCGAGCGATGCCGCGGGCAAATAACAACCGCGGCTTATAAATGCTAGTAGGTACTTTACAAGCAAAAGATCCCACCACCATTCACCGTTAGAATTACTATAACAAGTGCGCATATTCCAGAGTGGAACTTTGCTAATGCGTACCTTTTGAAATAAAAAATTGGGCAAGTGCGAGCCCGACTCGCGCATGAAGGGTTCCGTACCTATACATATCGTCGGCCGTAGGTTCAATTGGGGTAAGGGACAAAATACGCAAAATTAGTTGAATATACAGTTTTGTTCAGAATTTTCCGCTCTATCGAATGGTGTATATAAAAAAAATCTAACTTGAAAAAAGTGTTCCTTACACTACTGATTTTTATGGGTTCAAAATCAAATCTGACCCACAAAAACCATGTATCTGTTTTTTATTTTAATAAAGCAACATCAAATAGGGTAACTACTGCCACCAATCCACTTTGAATAAGGTAAAGGTCTTTGCAATTAAGGAATTACCTTTACATGACTTATTTTTGAAGACAATCTTATGAAACTGGCTTTTACACTAATGCTTTTTTTTGCTCATGAATAAATAACACCCATACCTTAAAATGATTGCACGAGCTTTGAAAAAAATGCTCATTACCCCAATTTGCCATCTTATATTTTTAACAGTGTGAGCCTTACACCAATTTAGTTAAGACGATATTTAGGTTTGATCCGATTTATGTTTAGATTCCGTGTCCGTTACGCTAATTTTCTTGTAAGAATCAATAAATTACTTATCCCTGTTACCTTTATATATATAATCTATAACAAGTTTGTTGTATGGGAGCCCCCCTTAAATATTTATTTTATTTTATTTTTAGTATTTGTTGTTATAGCGGCAATAGAAATACATCATCTGTGAAAATTTCAACTGTCTAGCTATCACCGTTGTTGAGATACAGCCTGGTGACAGACGGACGGACGGACGGACAGCGAAGTCTCAGTAATAGGGTCCCGTTTTTAACCTTTGGGTACGGAACCCTAATAAAAATAACTATATGTAGGCGATAAACTTTTTACACTCACGCACGATACAAGGCGAACTGAACAATGGAAAGGGGTAAAATTTTTAGTCTTCCAAAAATTGCCCATACCTACCTACCCTATTATATAGATAATCATCTCATCAGCTGTTCTACGAAATATTTCGTTTAGCCACCTACCCCGGGGACTTTCCTTACAGTTACGGATAGCATTTTTCTATTTAGTAACTAGCACACCTGACCCCTTATTTTTCCCGCCAACTACAGCAGCAACTAGTGCACCGGCAACGGCCGCCACATTCGTCTCGCAGAGTTATTGCGAATTTGCGTCGCCAAATAATGAAGGCAATCAGTCTGCGAGCATCCCACGCGGCAGCCATTACGAGCCCATGAGAGTGAACTAACTGTAATAATATAAACTATGAAATTAAAAAGTCCTTACTTACCAAAAACTTCGAATTATTGAAGTATGACGATGAAATTAATTTTAACTACCTACTTAGGTTTGTGCACCAAATTCGTATCTCTGCACGAGTAGATTCTAGTATCTTTTTCATGCGTATCTGAATATAATCGGTTAAATACCTATACCAAGTTCAAGATAAGTATATTTCTTTTAATACATTAATAAACTAATAAGTACCTAACTAGGTACTTTGATAATATGTATAGAATACAATACCTGTAACAGGAAAATAATGAACAATTACTTTAATTGTACGCCGCAAACCGAGAGGTTATTTATTCCTGTAAAAATATTATGGATTGAGTCAGGCTTGTTGCGCGCATCAGGTATTCGATTCCATGACATACATACAAACTTTACCTACTTTATGAAGTACCTACCAGAAGACAATTTTTGTTCTTCAACAACAAGGGAATTTATGAGTAGGTAGCTTGCAACACGACCAGCAACCGAACAGAACAGATAACAGGTCGGTAGGTAGGCAATAAATCGTAATCGCGCAACGTGTAGGCTGTCGCCATCATACTTTTAATGGTACTGCGTCGTAATTTAATTTGTGAACCTTGTTAGAATGAGGCCGGGCTTGGGCCGAGGTTGTGTCAGCGAGGTACAATGGCTCTAATTGCGGTCGAGCTGATCTGAAATGTTTATTATTGCAAAGCGATAAGGTCGATGTTGTCGGAAGCGATAGTGCGGGTACCTCCGCGCGGTGCGAGCGGTGCTCTGACGTCAATCGGTAGCCTATTTGTGTGTATTATCGGGGAGATAACGGGGCGGAGGTGAAGGATCGCACACGCAAGCCCCACCGCCGCCGTATTCTAGGAAGATGCCACTGATATCACCCGATTGATTGATTGCCCTTTGTCTTTCAGTAATACTTGCGTAGGTAATTTTTATCCCAGTAAGGTACAACGTATAAGTCAAATAGTTCAACAATAAACCAACGATTGTCAGAAAATTCTAGGAAAATATCAGATAAAACATGAAGGAAGATGTGTTTTGTTGATCAACAAATACGTAATATTTACGTGTTCGTCGATAAGTTGCGTGAATTGCGCAGCAACAGAAGAGCATGAAGCACGATGTTTACCAACAGCGGGCAGCGTGCAGAGGTCGCGGCGCTCACCTTTGCCACAGTTGGCGGAGCGCCAGCTGCCGCCGACGTCGGCGACGGACGACGATGCGCTGTGTTTTATTTTCTTTACTTTAAAAACATTATTATATGTTTGCGGTTGGCACGATAATAAGGTAGTTAGTGACATGATATTTCGTTTTTACGTAATTTGAATACCGAATAGGCACTGAAAAAAAGACCCGATTTACCCTATGTGCAATATTTGTTATATAGCAATGTACTTTTTTGTTTGTAATAAATTGTTGATGCAATACAAGACATCAATATTATTCGATAGGTACACTTAGTTATTCGAAATCTGTAGGTAGGTATATGTCAAATAGTTAAAAACATCAAAATCTTCTGCATTGCACATTCCCGCTAATAAACTTCCATCAAACAATTAGAACTCAGACAATAGGTAACGACACTGAAACTTGGAAACAGCACGTCGCGCCAAATTCTTTACACATTAATTTCTACGAGGAACGGAAACGAAAAGCGAAAAATAAACACGGCCCAAGAAACGTACAAAGGCTTCGCGGAGGCGCGTGGTGAAGTGAAACTACATTAACGATTCATGGGGCATGAAGCGAGCGCCGCTGCCAACCGCTTGCAGCACCGCGCTGATGAATATTTGCTTCACGTGTGCGCTGTATAATGTACAAATAACAACCTTTCAAGTTTGACACAGTTACTGTAGTAACAATCACGCAGCTGAATGAAAATCGTGTGGGGTTGTGTATCGTTTTATTACCGAGATCTCATGACCACCTTTCTGCTCCATCAAATCAGCTCCATATCATAACTAAATAATATTGCATAGTCTTCTAATTTACGTATGCATTTTCAGCTCAAACGGAAATTGGGCCAAATTAAACGCGAGAGACTGAATGGCAGGTGTACATCACGAATTTGTAAGACAGCTATAGCAAAAATTTTACTCAAAATGTACCATTTTATACCTACTTTAAGAAAATTGTACCGCTTCGTTCATTTATAGTTATTACAATGTGAAGGTATACCATCCCGCCATTCTGTCAGGATGGCGGGTGTATCCCAGTTTACCATGAAATGTTATTACTTTTAAAAACTGTACTAAATACATTTGTACTTTAACTTTTTAACTTCAACATACAGGTGTAATAAATATCGGACAACCTCACACAAATCGATCTAGTCCCAAATTAAACTCAAGAAGGCTTGTCTTCTGGGTACTAGACGACGATATCCATACTTATATAGATAAATATATACTTAAATACATAGAACAACCATGACCCAAGCACAAATATTCGTGTTCATCACAAAAATATTTGCCCTGGGCTGGATTCGAACCCGGGACCGCTGGCTCACTAGGCAGGCGTCTACAAACTGCGCCAACCGCGTCGTCAAAAGGTGTGTTCGACGAATTCGCACGAATTAAGCCGATTTTGTGCAAATCAATGTGAGTAAACCCTTAAGTAGAAAACGTGTAGGTATAATGCGTAGCTATGTTATGTTAATTAACTTTGTATGCTATCATAAAATTAGTCGATAACGATATTCGAAATATTCAAATTCGCATAATTCACTGTCCGATTTCCTGCCTCTGATAATTCCAAACCCAACCATTAATTTGCGGTTGATAGTCACAAGTGGAGTCAAATTTCCATCTACTGGCATTTGCTTTAACATTTTCGCACCCAACGTTCGCGGGGCGTCGGGAGCGGAAACCTGGCGCAATAAAGGTTCGCGCGTCAACGCATTGTTTTTTACGCGCGGCGTCGGGCGTCAGGCGCGGCGCGGGCGCCGCGGCCGGAAGCGCGCCGCGCCAACTCGCGCCTTGTCGCGCTACCACACCTCTGGCGGGCGACGAACGGGAACTGCAGCGCGGGTTCCGCATGCTATAATGTAGAGATCATGCTAATGAAGCAGCTATGAATGCGGTGAAATCTGACACAAAAAAAATATCCCGTTGCAAGGCGCGACGCTACTTATTGATCAATTATTGTGTAGGTAGAGTCAAAGTGTAAAGAAAAATATAGATTAATGGGTTTTACAGATATTTTATATATGCGTGTTTTTATGGTTCTTTATATCTTGACACAGCGTATAATTACTTTATATGCACCTTTCCTGGTCATGCGTTAACTGTCTTTGTACCCATACTCGAAACTACACGGATATCATATTATGCAGGACCAATAAAAATTGCATACTTTCGTACTAATTAACATGTGCTCACGTAACCCTACAGAAGAGCAATAACTACTTAAAGTATTGCACTTCGTTCTGGGTGGCCTCTTCCGCCGCGCCAGCCAACTTAACAAGAATATTAATGTAACGGGCAGTGTCGCCCTAGCCCACGCGGCCCCAAAAAAATACTTGTGAACTTGCCATAATCGCATTTGCAAGTCTTCGCAGTTATTGTCACATTCTTGGGCCTTTGTTTTTATGGCGCTTGGGCCACCGAAGTTCACAAGTGAAATCACTCGAATACCTATTATGCCTATGGGATTTACCACAGCACAGGTATGCCTACTTTAACCCTTCGTATGGCGCGTCCAGAATAAGCGTACCGCGTACCGCGTACGGATTCAGGACACGGCATACGAAGGGTTAATTGACTAAATGGAAAAATGTAGTTATCGTTACATATATTTATTTTTATTTTACCAAAAGCTTTCCCGACAGATAGGTATTAGGTACAACACATATTATGTAAATGAATTACACTGAATGATTCTTGAAGAACAGCATGACAAATAATTGCTCCTTGCTAAGATATCACAAAGGAATCACATATTTTTATTGTAGTTTAACTTAATGAACCAAAAGACGATATTACCGTTAGATGCATAGGCGTATTTTAATGTTAGTCTTCTTGTTACCATTTACTGGTACTATACTAAAACTACCTACAAATTGATTTAATCTTCAAAACGGAAATCGCCGCGGTCAAATTAAATGTAGCTGCCTAATAAGGCTCTGTTTGAATGCCTAGTCTATCATAAATCCAATAACAATACATGAACCCAATTACCTACACCTATAATAAACAGCGACCTCAAATATGTCATCATCAAACCGCAATTGGCTTACCTGCGGGAAACGACACAAATAGCGCGAGTATCGGCAACAACATGTGCTTGTGCCTACAGCGCTCCTCCGGCGGTGCACCTCGCGCCGCGTCATCGTCATCGCGACGGACTTTAATTAATCAACCAAACAACAATAGTTTGTTTTTATGAGCGAGGAACAAAGGAAATGCATCAAAATTTGCGACCCCGATGTATTATTAATAAAGCGTCATAAATTAACGTCGAGCCGCGCTACTTAGGTATACTCTCCTGGGTCTACTTATTAGAATTGTTTTGGATGATATTTTAAATTTAGATGCGAAGTTGTTTGAAATAAATAAGAAACTTGTTTTGAAGAATCGCGTTATCATAGTAAACCCGAGCGGAGCTATGAATGAGCACGAATCATCAAACCGAAAACCAAACTAGTGTGGGTTACCTGCCTACTTTAAAACAGGAAAACTTACGATACAGTAATCTGTAGTTTAAAACTTAATTATTTCTTGACAATAAGTTTTCATTAAGTGAAATGTATAATTTCTTTTGAGAAATAAAGTTCTTTAACCATAATTTATAACCGAAACGGTAGTAGTTATGAAATTACCTAAATGAACTAACGAAACTTGTGCACGCAGCAAGTTTCCCGTGAAAAAGAAAAAGTTATTATCGGCTTTAACGATGAGGACGCAAATAGGATAACGTTGCGTTTTGACAGATAACTCAGGGTAATCTCAAATCTCATAATACTATTAAAGCGATACTAGGATTTAAGCAAGGCGACATTTTTTCTCATGTTTTTTCTTATCAGCACAAACAAAGCGTTCGAAGGTCCGTTTCCTCTCATTATCGGCGTGGCACAAGTCAAGTATAATAGCTATTACTTTGACACTTATAACAAAACACAAAGCATCCTGTAGACCATCTGGCACCGGCTTGTTCTGGACTAAGTTTGTCCTACACCTGGTGTGACCGTTTTGGTCTCTAGCGCGGTTGTATTAAGGGCCGGTCGGGTGCCGAGGTTAGGCTGGTGATTGTTTAGGACAAAGCAGGCAATAGTTAGAACAATTAGCGTCTGTTGTCAGGTCCCGAACGTGACGCCGGGGGCTGCGGGCCACATGGCCGCGAACCGCAGCCCATGCACATAGACGTGAGATTTTTCACAACAATAGTGAGACAGCCATTGAATTTGGGTAACCGCACCATCTGGTGACCTACGTATGTATGTATGTAGGTACATACATAAGTATATCCTTTTTATCCAAATTTTTCAAAATATTTGGTCGCAGTTCCGTAGAACAAAATAATCCAGAATGTCGGTATTGTCGGTGTATTTCTGCGAACGGCCGGCAGGAAAGGAAGTTACAGATAATGAGTTACGTAGGTCTGTTTGTGCATCTCTTCATAAAGTAGTTTACACTACACGCTCAGATGATCACGTATATCTTTATACAAATAGAGAGACGTCCATATAACCCAATTCCCATCGTCATATTCAATTCGTATGCTGAAATCAGTATTTTGGGAGATCTCGTGCAATTTTATAAAATAAGTAAAAGAAGTTGCCCGCAACGTCGTCTGCGTAAACTTTCTTTCTTTACTGTAGCCAGGCAAACAGAACCTATCCTATATCCGTCTTTGGAAGTTCAGCTATCCCTGTACCAAAATTTGTTAAAAATTTAAATCCATCTAGTCGCTATGGTGTGACGATGGATGAGCACACAAAGAAATTTCTGCCAACAGATGCCGCTGTAGGTACGGCTGGCGCCGCACGTCCGTGCAAAACCTGCATTGCGCTACAGACATAATAGTATAAATAACTATAGTCTACGAGGAATTTCTTTTAGTAACCTCATTCGTATTTTACTTCGCGCTATTTTATTTATTTATCCAAATTAGTAGGTATAATGCATTTAATTTAAATAACCCGATTTAAATTAACAAGGCTGAAAGTTATTCTAAATTTATTTGTTTGTAACTTAAAAAGACTTTCTACGTGAATACACAGTAATGCAATATCTACTAGATAAAAAAGGTTTTGAAATGAAATAAAGCAACAGCAATCTCGGTCTTTAGTGAAGAGATTTGTCGAGCTTTCGAGAATTCACATATTTGCTGATATATTTTATAGGTAGAGCAAACAAAATGTTGTAATATTTCATCATACTTGTCAACACGTAATCAGTTTTACCTATACTTATAATAAAAAATGGAAACGAATAGCTGACAAGTTAACGTATAGCCATAACATTATCGTCAGATAACTAACTCATAAATAACGTTTAAAATAGATAATGACTCCCCGCTTCATTTTAATGTGATTTCAATTTTTTGTCCAACAGTTGTCACTGCGTCCCACACCGGGAATGAACCCGCGACCGATAACCTCCGAGGGTTCTCTAAGCTGATTACAATTTTAGTTTTTTGTTCCTCGGATGCTCGATAGGGTTTGAATGGATGAACGTGCCCTTTGCGATAAGCCTGAATGACAGGTTTTATTTTAATTGCTTTAACTACAGAGCTGTATAAACAAAGTTGTGATAAGGGACGAGAATACGATGATAACTTTAAGAGGAAGTTTAGTAAAGCGTCCATAAGCGTATGTAAAGACCTAACATAACGAATTATAAAACTGACATAACCTTGGCGTTGCGTTAACGTGTAACAATAAAGCGTATACATACTGATAACAGCTGTACATTGTTCGGCATTGACGGCGGACAATCACCCATACGGTTAGGTACTCCAATGCTATTCAATTCTCAATGTCGTTAGGAAAGCGAGCGTCACCGGCCAAACCATGACCCCACGGGGCTAGGTCCCGAATTAAAACTCCCACAGCCAAAAATCCGTTAAATCCAACAATAGTTGAACTAATAATAGGTGATGCCGGCATGCGGGTGATCGGAAACGGTATCGGTTCGTTATCGCGCTGAGATCGCTGCGCCGCGACTTGCCGCGACGTACCTAATGACCTTACCGTTGCGATAACCGAGATGGGCAATTTTAAAAAACGAAGGGATACGGGTTAATTGAACTATTAATAAACTCCTGTAAGGATGAAATACGACATATTTACAAATATTCGTATGGCGTAAAAACTAGTACATTTTAACACAAAGATAATACCTAAAATAAATAGACAAAGTAAGAGAGCATCTTTTTATGGATATTGCAGTTTCGGAGACAAATTACTGTTTGCATTGTCACATCTCCATTATCTTCCAGCTCGTTCTTTAATTTGAGGTAATTGTCAGCGATCATAAAGCAGTATAGTTACCTGTAGCTGCGGAGGCATCGCCAGATGTGGCGTTTGTTTACAGCGGCGTGGGAACGCGCACAGAGGTATAAACAATCTTAATTCAGCACTTAATGCGCTGCGCTGCGAGCCGCGATCAAAGAGCAACGCAGTCAACATCGGATGTGCGCAAAGTGCAGTGACGCGGCTCGGCTATCAGTCTGCTTAGAACAGGTCGAAAGGTCACAATTTTTAATATTCCTTGTGATAAACAACATCAATACATTATCGTGTAATTTTACGTTTGGAATGAATTAATCAAAATCGTTCGGAACTTGCCGTCAAGACATCGATCATTGCACCTACATATATGTATTATTTACCTATTCCTTAATGCTATTTGGTACACAATATATACATTTTCATTCAGTGGTTCGTTTATCTTCTTTGATTTATCTCCCTCATTAGTTCAAAAAGTAAGTAATTTTGGTATCCACGCCTAAGTTTGTTTATTATCTCCCCATACGTACTAGTTGTTTTGCAAATACCTACAGTTTGTGACATTAAATTAATAAAGTTTTTACATATACTTAAATATATGTACCAATGTAAGTAATGTAAAAAGTGGTCGATTTTATGGCAGCCATTTTGTATTTTAATGAAACAAAACCGTATATTATATACGCATTTACGGGTGATGACGAATCAATAGACACTTCAATTATTAAAATTAAAAAATCAATTCCGTAGTTGTGAAGAATTGAGGAAATAAAGAACAAAAATTTACTTAGATACAAAGGCGTCAAAAACATAAATTTAATCCTTGCTGCCTGTCACGCAACCGGGTAAATATCGTTTTACGCTACTAAAATGCTGTTTTAATATCGTTATATTAACGTGTTAAAATAAATATTAGTATTAAATTAAACATAAATGCCAATCGAGATCCTCAAAAAGTAATTGCGTTTTGCAAAGATTTATAATATAATATAGGATTATACCCTCAACAACAATATTATTCTCCAATAAAAGTAATAATTATTAAAGTTCCAACGCAAATTATGTCACAATAGTAACTTGCATACCTACGTAATCCCACGAAGACACTATAAATAATAGCCAGACACATCTGTTTCTACCTAGCTTCAAAAATAATTTGTTGCCGTCACACCAAAATCGAAGAATACTCCTATAAATTATAAATAGCGAGACGGTGCATTATATCAACGTCTAAGACAAAGCCGAGACAAAACGGGACAAAGCGTCCGTTGACAATGCGCGAGGTGTGGCCTGCGCGCGCGCACGTGGAGCACACGTGGCACAAGGTGCTATTGTCTCTGCCCCAAAGGTTACACAACATAATTTACAGCCGACAACGAAACGCCATTAGAAAACCGACCCAAACTTACACATCCTAAAGTATACATTAGCACTATTAGGTTAGAATCTGTCGGAGGTAGAGTTTATGATGGTAGTATAGCCTTACCGCCACTCGATAGCTTTTGTCTTGAAATTTACAATGAGTTATGTCGTATAGCTAGACGATTGTGCAGGACATTCTTTAAAATCTTCTACTTTAGTAAAAATCATTACAGTTATATTTATATCCTTATCAAGAAATTACGCAAATAATGATGACGACAAAATGGAAAATCAAACACATCGACGCTTCAAATGAAAAATGTAATATATTAAAATTATCCCGCAATATCACTTGCTAAGCTTGCAATGTCTTATTGAAGTGTCTTATTGTGTGTGTTTAGGACCCAAAGAATGTGTTCGTTCAATTTACACACCCCAATAATCTTGTAATGCAATGTTTGCAAATTAAATATAACTACTACCTACCTTATGAATCTGAAATATATTTATTTGCATATGCATAAAATAAACTATGTTGCAACCAAAAAAATCGTAGTCTTTTGAAATTAATAACACTTCATATCGTTCGCCCTGTAGTGTACTTACATGTGTTGGACTTAAAATATGAAATGGATCATATATTATCTAGACTAGTAAATCATGCTTGTTTATATTATTTGAATAAATAAAGCAATAGAAAGATGCTCCTTTTTACGACAGCAACGGAATCAGGTACATATTCCAGGAATACAAGATATTTAAGGTTTAACCGACGTGAGTTCAATAAGAAAAAATAGGGTTCATCTAAAAGAAATTAGAAGTGTTTACAATTTACGTGTTGTGCTACCAATTAAAAACAAAAGTTGACCACTACTAAAACTTAAAAATGATAGTGTGGATTGGCGGCTTTAGATTAATTAAAACGTACCTATATTATGTAAATTTCCATAACTTACGTTTTAATTAATCTATAATAATAAGATAACAACCTAAGATATAAGTAAAACGAATGAGAACTTGCAATAAAATTCCGTTAACATAATAGTAAATAAAATTGTAGTAATATTTTCAAGGTGTTTACGGAAAGCTCAATTTAGGAGACAGCAACGTATTTAAGCCACCAATTGTTAAATACAATATATAATGTATATAGGTAATTTGGGCCTATAAATAATTGATGTCTAATAATTATATTTAATAAGAAGCTTTTTCTGAACTTCCACTTATAAAATATAATAGTTACTTATAAACAACAAACCCTTAGGTAGCAAAATAAATAACGTCAAACGTTGCTTTCTTATTCCTATCTTAACTCTTCATTGATACTCGAACAGATCTATAATACCTACAACTTAATACTACAGTAACGGTACATTCCATTATGTCACTACGATAACTACATAATATTGTATTGACATCTCTTTGCACTATGCACCTATAATATAATTTTAATTACGTAAACAAGCCGATTAGAGAGACGTTTATAACACCTAGTCTTAGCAATATCAAATCAGAACCATTCGTGGCCCCATACACGCTACAGTAGCGATGACCGCCGACATCCGCTCCGCGCTCGACGCACCGCGACGCTACTCCCAGCGCCATCTAGCGACCGAAAGCCGAACTAAAAGTGCAACGTTCTCCGCGCGCCCCGCTTCACGCGCGCCTGTCGCTTATCGGCCGCGCACGGAAGGTACGACGTCCGACTGATAGTGATTTCATTGAAACGTCCGCACTATTGTCATTGACAATATTATAAATATTTTTTCGTCGTATCATAATTACCCAGAGATAAATACGCTATATTTAAAAGAGGTCACAATCATTAGCTACGGGTAGGACTACGACAACCGTAAATTATCCACGGTGCCAAATATGTAATGTGCCACGTCTTCGTCTAATATGTAGCAGTTGCGATACTTTGGCAGATAGAGACAGGTAGACTATCAATGGGAAGGTGGAGCGCCGCGAGTGTATGTAAATAAACAATCGTAGAGGCAGTAACAATAAGAAGCGGCTTCGGACCGTTGGACATGGTATGGCCTCGGTGTTATAATAATGATCGGTGTATCATTATCGAGTCCGGTGATAGCTCGACACGGTGCGCTCTACAGCTCTACTAATTAAGTATAGGTGGGGGCTGTGTGTGGGGCGGCGGCGGGCGCGGGGCGCGCGGAGCGCCAGGGCGGGGCGAGAGGCGGGCCGGCTTCATTCCGCCGCGCGACGCGCCGCCGCTCGCACGTCAGTCCGCGCGCGCGGGCCATGGTCGCGAGAACCGATGAGAGTATGTTCGGGTGCTATGGTGACAGCTACTCGTACCGCCTGTGGAGCCTGGCCAACGTGTGGGGCGCCTGCCGATGTGAGTAGCGCGCCGACCGAAGTGCGACAGTCTACAGTAACCAAGACTTATCCCCGCTGACGTCAGCGGAGGCTGTGAAATCTCCGTGTAGTACGCCGTAGATAACGCAGTGCCATCGTCCACGCCGCGGAGTGCGTATCGCGATATTAGTCCGTGGCCGCGCGAGTAGTGTGTGAGAACAAGGTGTCGCTCGATGAAAGTGCAGAGCTCGCTTATGGGAGTTGGCGGTTTGTACGAATGCTTGGCGGCCGGTTGGCTTGCGGACATGAGGAGTAAGCAGGTCCCCACATCTACCACCTCCGCCAGGCTCGCGGCCTTAAGTAAGCTTCCTTTCTTTTTGTTTTTATTTGCATTCTCTATCTGTTTATATTTCACTATTTTTACTAGTGTTCTATTCTTGTTATTATTTCTTGTGCCATTCGCAACTGATTGACCAACTCAAAAAATATTTCAACTCAGTCACAACATCACTAAAGTTACCGATGTTGTTACTTAACATGTTGTATTTAATAAGTGAACTTAAAACGAGCGTAAATTAAAGAAAAGTGTTAACTCCAAAGTTCCCCCTCACAAAAGAATCAGGTGAGAATGATATCACCTCAGCCGCATTAAAAATAAAACTCGAGCACGTCTTCATTAGAAGTAACCTTCGTGTTCGGTAATCTCCCCTCGGTCCCCCGGGATATAATTCATCCACTTGAGAATCGGGAACAGGTACACACCGACTTGAAAGAAAGTTTCGTTTGTCGAGGGGAACCCGCTCGCTTTCACCGTCTTAAAACGTAAATGATTATGTTGTTTTAATTCATTTTGCTTTTTTCTCTTACTTTTTATTTTATTCTTCTTCTTTGAGTGCCGCCTGTCTGGAGTGGATAAAATAATAGGGCCGGCTAATACATCTGAACGGTACACAGTGCGTTGCGTTTGAGATGGGAAAGTTCGTGGAACGTATGAATAAATTAGTGCAAGTTCGTTTTATCGCTCTTCCGTGGAGCGGCCGCTTCCGGGCAGCCGATGCACGCTTAATAACATTACCACACCGCTGGACACGCGATTACACAAAAACATTTCATATATGTACATGGTTGAGCTAAATGCTTATTTGGTTTCGTGAAAAGTTCGATAAAATTATCGTCTACAATGCAAGCTACTTCATAATATACAATCACATTTGACGAAGGTGAATAAGTTCTTACATGTATTCGGACATGTCTGTAAGAACTTATTCACCTTCTTGTTGCTTTTATCGAAACTATGCCATGCAATGCGAAGAATACATGGTATAGGTAGCTCAGAAAAAGTGAACGATTTAAAGTCTCCCTAACATTAGGTACCTACTTATCCTCGCGTCTCGTAAATTTGTTTGTACCTAATATGCAAATAATAGTTGGTAAGAAATCTCTGTTTGCTGCATGTAATATCTATTGAGACTAATTTTTAAATTCGTGAAATGATCGCTTGTCGGATTTCATACATCTATATTATTTATGAAGTATTTTATGCTAATAGGCAAATATAAGTTGATTTATCAAAGCTGTACTTACAAAAGTAAGTAAACAAAAATAGTGAGTGATCAGTAAATGCGGTGCTTCGCTAATCGGCTGTTTACGGAGTTTAAAGCACACAAAATTAACGGCGACATGGCAAACTCGTCGGTAATCGTTCGTCAAACATTGCTCGGATAGCGTTGCCGCTGATCTCGTTATGTGACTCATTGATGGGTGAATCAGTACATAATCTTACAGTTACAGGATTGTTTCGAGTGAACATAAGTATTTTATAGGGTGAAAAAACCTACTGTTTATGATTTGATTATTTTGAAAAAATTAAGCATTATTTTGGGGCTTCTTCATGCGTAACAATGTCAGTGGCAAATAATTTGAGGAGACTTGTTTGTAAATGTGATTTAATCGGTGCATCTCTATCTATGCCATAACTACTATCTAAGCAATCATCAGTCATGGAAACATGTGTACTAAGAAATAATTTCATTAATGGCACTATAGAACCAATAAAATATGATTTTAGCCAATATTAAACACCCTAAGTAAAACTTCTTCAAAGACTAAGTTATAACATTATTACTTACCATATAGAAAATGAATATAGGTATCTACAACCATAGGGATAATTAAAATTCTATGTATTGGTATGGTATCGACTCCCGTATCAATAATGTTAGACGTGCCTACTTAAACGTAAAATTTTATAGCTAAGTACCTAACTACAAAATATACAAGATTTGTAGTTTGATCTTGCACGTTCGTTCTACAAATAAGGTAAAATTAGGTAAATTTAATGCACTAGAGGTGTATATTTATTTACTCATTGCTGTCGTTATCGTTGGTATTTCCTTGCGTAGGTAGAAATACAGATTTAACAACATCCTGCCATACATTAGGTACCTACTTAATATTCAGTAAATTATCCATGTTTATTGTGCACCTATTCAATTTAACTCGTTCATTCAACAACTACATTTAACTCGTTCATTCTATGGTAGCAATATGTGCATCATTCCAAACACGAACAATTTTCCGGTTAACAAACACGGTTCTAAGAGAAACAAAGCCAACCGCAGATCATAAAACAGAAGTAGCCGCGCACTACAATTGAACAAATAGCCCGCGTCTAAACAATTCGATAGTTCTCTCAACGCGCAATTACAATTCGGAGCGAGACGTTACAACATGGTGTCTGGCAGGCGGAGTTTTTTCTTCGGCAGCAACCCCCGCGCGCCGCGCGCCGCACAGGTGCGACCAATCACCACTCCTCCGTGTGTGCGATCAACAATCGAGCTCTTATCGCCACGCGTGTGTGAGTGCGATAATTGTTATTTACTGTAACAGGGCAATAGGAAGCATGGCGCGCGTGTGTGCGTGAGTAGGTTTTTTATCAACGGTTAACGGACGCACTCTGCCCGTGCGCAGATTACTGTGCGATACTCGCGTGTAGGTGTTATCCGCTCTACCTAAATAAAAAACTCATACTATCTGTAGTGTGTAAAATAAAATGCCTTCTTTTGACTAGGTATGTATACTGGTAGAGAATGCCTCATGGCATTAAGTCCGCCTTTTAAACGATAAGGTTTTTTTTCTTTTCTTCAATAAAAATGAAATAAATAAATATATTCCTAAATATGAACTTACGGATCGATGTAACGACAACATCACCTCTTCAAGGTCCAATATAATTTGAAAGACTAGTTTTAATAGTTACCTACTTAATGATTCTCGAAGAAACTAACTTCTGTACCGTATATTTTAGAGATTTATTTGTTAACCACCATCCTCGTCATCAATCATCATCATATAAGTCGAAAGACGTCCACTCTTAGACAAATGTATCCATAATATTAGCAGACCAAACCAAATAATCATTAACTAATGGGTTTTTTTTTTTTCGATTATAAAAAAAATAAGAATGCATTCAGTTATAAAGCAATGTGTAATTTTATTAGTATAATTATTTTAAATAGCTGTGCTGTATTAAAGAATATAATTTGACGAAATTTCTATTCGCTCTCGATACTTAGCGGGACGAGACTGCCAGCGCCATCTGTTGGCGAGTAGCGCGAAACTAGCGACGTCGAAACTCTACTCTGTAGTCTGGATGCAATACGTAAATGTAATAGATAAATCATAACTAATGATATAATATTTTGGTTTAATACCTATTACGACTTACTGTAAATGTAATATTTAAATTGACTAATACAAGACATTTTACAGTGTCCTACAGCAGTGTTTAAATTTTTCAAATTAGGTAGGAAATCGCTTCTAGCGTTTGACTAATTGAGTGACGATGACGAGAGATGAGAAGAGGGAACAGATCGAAAAGATACTTAATACCTTGAAGAGTAAGAATCCTTCTGCTGAGTTTGGTCTTTATTTTATAAGCACGTTTGTTTAACCATTTCTAAACATGTATCGCTAAGTTTAACTCGTTCTTCTATTATAGACAGCAAATTTTAATTTCGATCAAAGGTCGAGGAATATACTGATACCGATTCAATAAGCTGAATGTATAACACCCGGTAGATATTGCGCTATCATTTATGTTTAGCGTCCGGCGTGGCGGTTTATTTAGGTATTCACTATCACCTCTCCCGTAAAGGGGAATGGTCGGTTTACGAGGTCGTATTTTCTAAAATTCAATACCGGTGTCCGATGGCGGATTACGTGCAGCGTGCACGGAGTACTCTACGCCGCAGCAGCGCGACGCGCCCGCTCTAATTAATACGTCCGAACGTTGTTTTGCTCTTTATTATATTTGATTTACGACGCGCGCCCGCCAGCGGTGCTTTTAAAAACGTTATTACGCGGGAAAATGGGCCGTATTACCGAAATAACCGACTCCAAATTAAATTGTTGCCGCCATGTTTGTTTTTATAACGCGAGCGCTGCCCGTAAAGGTGTCCGCGATAATTTTAATCACCGAAAACGCGATTGTATTGTTTCCAATTGGGCTTTTATGATGCGGACTACACGGGGATCGCGACTGTCGTGTTTATAGCGTAATTTGCGATAGTTAAACTGCAAACATTGCGTCAATGACTTCGCATTATCACTGGCAACGATCGCCGCAACCGGCAATTTTTACTAGCATTAAAAAATGTGTTAATTATTAGCATTTATACTTAACGTGTTTTTTTATTGTTGCAGTCCGCCCCCTGTCGGGCGGGGGCGGGGAAGGCAAGCCGCCGGAGGAGGAGGAGGACCGTGGCGGGTCGCCGCTGGGTCCGGGCGGGCCTTTCACCTGCAGCCAGTGCCGCGGCGCCTATCCCACGCGCGAGCAGCTCGAACGCCACGAGACCCTGCACTCGCCCAACACTCAGGTGGATACCATCAAATATGTTAGTGCTCTGCTCATTGTAATAATATTTAGCCCCCTTTTATGATACTAATTGATAACAAATATCATTGTTTCTATATTTGGCGCGCGGCTACATAGTTAACATATAGGCTATCACCGATGAGAGAGAATGGACAATACCCCCGCCGCTATAATAAAAACTTTCACGCCATAGACTAATCGTTCTAAATAGTTATCCTTATTTGTGATCCTTTTGATTGTAATTTACTGCAACACTAACAATGTTTATATTGTCGACAGGCATGCAAGATCTGCCACAAAAGCTTCGCGAACGTCTACCGATTGCAGCGCCACATGATCAGCCACGATGAGAGCGCAAACCTGCGCAAGTTTAAGTGTAACGACTGCGATAAAGCCTTCAAGTTTAAGCACCATTTGAAGGAGCACCTCCGAATACACTCCGGAGAAAAGCCCTTCGAATGTGCAAACTGTGGGAAGAAGTTCTCGCATTCCGGCTCCTACTCCTCGCACATGACTTCTAAGAAGTGTCTAGTCATGAATCTTAAGATGGGCCGTATCAAGCCCAATAATCCCGCGCTGAATCCCGACCGCAGCCCCTCGCGTAAGCGCGCCAACGCTATGGTCGCCAGCCAACTCAATAACAACATCGCGCCGAACGGAAGCTCCTTCCTACCCATTCTGCCTAAATATAATGAGGCGGCGTTCTTCGCCAACATGTCACAAGATAACAGTTTTCATCGCTCGCCGCTAGGGAGAATGCCATTTTATATGCCTCCCGGTATGCCCATAAGCCCGGCGAACGGCATTGCCCCCTATAGCTTTCCAGCTTCACTAACCCAGCTATTTGAGCAAATTGCTTCGACGCAATATCATCAAAGGAAAATAGAAAATCCCATTAGCCCGAAGCGGAGCCCTCAACCGGCTGACCCCGAGGACATGATCGAAGAAGTAACTGAAGAGGATGACAAGCGGTCGGAGGGAAGCGCCGAACTAGTTATGGACATCGAGGATGAAGAAGCAGTGTCGATTAAGAAAGAACGAGAGGAACGAGAATGTGATTTGAGATCACCCACTCGTAATTTGGATTCCGTCCCTTTAAATAATAATGGCCCCGAAGCTGAGAACAATCACTCGAATTTCAATACAATATTAGAATCCGTTAGCGCCTCGGTAACCAAACATTTCTTTAGAGCTAATATGGACAAAATGTCTCCTATGTCTGGCAGCATCTGCCCGAGTATAGAGTCACCACCAACCCCACACGTCATCATCAAAGATGATCCCGATGATACACACAAATGTCTAAAATGTAATGCAATATTCAGAAACAAAAGTGATCTATTGGATCACGAGAAGGCGTATTGTGGAAATATAATAACGTTTAGAAAACACGAAGGCTTGGCAGCTCAAGTAGAGGAAACCGTAGCCCTCAATAGACTAGAAGCTGAAATGCGAGCATCTATCCAAAGCGGAGTCAGTGCAAGCGAAGACGAAGACTTTAGTCGAGACGACCGTGACGAGAAAGGCTCCGTGCACGATGGGGACAGGAAAATCAGAGTCCGAACAAATTTAACCGACGAACAGCAGGCGGTTTTGAAGGAACACTACGCAATCAATCCCCAGCCAAAACGAGAAGAATTCAAAAAGATAGCTCAGCAAATCGGTCTCCACAATAGAGTAGTTCAAGTCTGGTTCCAAAACAACCGGGCTAGAGTACGAAGAATGGCTCAAACCGTACCGGTGTACGACCAGCCCTTGGACTTGTCTACAAAGAAGTCTAACGCATCGGTCACATCCAGCCCGTCCCCGTCGCCACCTTGGAGCATTTCCGTCACACATTCCGACTCCGAAGAAGCAGTCAACCTGAGCCAGAAGTCCTCTCGCAGCACAACGCCCCACCGCAACAATTACCTGAACGCATACCCACATTCCAATTGTTCTTCGTCTTCGTTCACCGACTTTCGCCTATCGCCCTCTCCAGGAGAGACCATGGGCGCCCAGAAACGGCCTCTGACCCAGAAGTTGAATCCCACTATACCAATGGATAAACTGTTACAATATAACGATATGGCAAACACGCGGTCTCCGATGCTCAACATGCTTCCCGACGGCCGCGCACCGGGGCTGAGTCCATCGTACGAGCGACCCCTGTGGGGGGAAGAAATGCTCGCCCCCAACGACTACGATGACGAAGGGCCTGTACTTAAGAAGAATAAGCTCAAGCTCGAATTCAAGGAGGGCGAGGGCCAGTTCGTGTGCGACCAGTGCGACAAGACCTTCGTCAAGCAAAGCTCGCTGGCGCGGCACAAGTACGAACACTCAGGTGAGGATTCATATATGCAATCAATTTATTAATTATACTTATTTTAATTAGTCCTTTTTTTTCAAAGCCTTATTAATGAATGAATTAAGTTTAGCTTATTATTTACTCCTCCCACTTATATTATTTGGATTATTTGTTTGATTGAATACAAAGCAGTAACAGTCGTTCTGAATTACTTAATTTTGTTTATGTTGTTTAAGCGATGTCCATGTGAATGAATTTTTATTTAGTTTTTTTGTTGATCAGGTCAGCGTCCATACAAGTGCGTAGAGTGCCCGAAGGCGTTCAAGCACAAGCACCACCTGACGGAGCACAAGCGGCTGCACACCGGCGAGAAGCCCTTCCAGTGCTGCAAGTGCCTCAAGAAGTTCTCGCACTCCGGCTCCTACAGCCAACACATGAACCACCGCTTCGCCATCTGCAAGCCTTACCGAGACTAGGCGGTGCCGTCTCGTCAATCCCGCGACGCTGCTTACTTAAACATTTACCTCATAGCGTCGTCGGACAAGCGCATCTTCGCATAATACTCATGATACCCAAGTATTCGTCGCCCGGTATTTTCGTTTCGAAGTTAATTAATATTGCTCAACGTCATATTTTTATACGGTAGAGTATAACACGGATTCCCTATTTATATTGTATAGTGCCAAATATACCAAAGGAATGTGCCATGCAAAAGCCAAAAATTTTATCGCGTTAATATTTTATGTCTTTAAAATTATACATATATAGTTTAATGTGCCAAATACCAAAGGCCGGTACCTGTAGCATAATACTCGATGGTAAATAGAATGTTGTTTTATCTTTTTTTTTTATATTATCACCATATATAAATTTGTAATAAGGCTAGCTGTTTCTGTTTAAAGTTTATTTGTAGGATCGCAACGCGAACGCGCGCCGCGCGGCCCATGTGATGACAATATTCTAGAGTTATAATATTGATATTGATTATTTTCCTTGTGTATTTACCACTACCATGTATATAACGGAACAATATACGTACAACAGAGTACCTACGTGTCGCGAGAGGCCGCCGCCGGCCGGTGCTCGAGATGCGCGATGAATAGCGGGTATACGGGCCTGAAGCCTATCCTTTGTTACGGAAATGAATTTTATAAACAATAGTTTAAGGTTCTTGTAATACGTTAGATAGATTCAATCTTAAATAAGTCTTAAGCATTCCATAATACTCCTATGGGATCTCTGCTGTGTTTAAAAAACTCTCTCGATTAGTCCAAAGATTAGCGTGTAACGTGTACATATTACGTGTTGTAAATATTGTAAGAGTTATCTGTACATATGCTCGCTTCCTCTCTAGTAGTCTGCAGTTTGTGGCGACCTCCTGCCGCATCTGACACAATGAATATGGTGACAATAATAAACGATTTCGAATATTAAATGCAATAGGATTAAATATAAATGTATAATTAAACTCTACCTAATAGATCTTAAACTCAAATAAGGCATCACAACGATTTTACTCGGTATCAGCTGATTCAAAACCTAATTCTTCACTACCTCCATAGTACTGTTTGGTTTGAATTCATACTGCGATAAATATGTCTCCGGATGATAACGTAGTTGTAATGAAATTTTAAAATTTAACCCGTAATTTTGAGATGTACTTAATTAAGTTTTATTTCGCTGATTAAGTGCTTCAAGAAGCGCAGCCGCGGCTTCGACCCGAATTCTATAAGTAAAGTAATCACCCCAACTCCAGCAGTATGATAGAACAGAAAGTTCCTAAGCAAAAAACATTAAATTAGAGATATTAAGATACCTAATAATTATTTCTATACGTTCTAATATTGTAAGTAGATACAATTATTTCTTAAAGGTTTCAAATCAACGAATTACCATAATAAATAACGAACAGTATAAATAGTTACTTTATCCTTTAGTATTTACCTACATTAGAAATTATCACAGTATTTGAATACCATCAAAATTCATAACCCATTGGAAACCATAACATTGTTATTCAAAACAGTATTTTAAATCAGATGTCAGGTAAGACATTTCAATATAATATTGATGTAAATTGTAATAATACTTCAAATGTGTTAAAGTAAAATAATAATAATTGGATTAATGAAGCCTGTTTGAAACGTTTCATATTTTATCACCTAATTCTAATTTAGTTGTATGTAATGAATTAATTATAATTTGAGCTTGGATTGGAAGTGATTCCAAACAATCACCTGGTGGGCTAGGGAAACCAAAGATTAGTTACTTGATAATCCGATGTGGACTTGTACCATATAGCATCCCATCACATTTAGTTTTAATTACTTAGTTTTACTTTTGTGCCAAAAATATTTAAGACTTAAAATAATTTTATACATAAAGTTGTAAGTGAAATTTTATTTTTACAAGGAATGGCATTATGTACTGTGGCAATGTTTAGTTACTTGTGCAATATCATTATTGCGAAAAAAAGTATTTCTTCCTTTGTGACTCCACGATAGGTTTAGTGGTAATGATAAGCCAATGTGAATTCCTATTGCCATATTGTGTTTGTTGTATTTGTATGTACGGAGCGTGGCAGAGCGAGCTGGGAGGCTGCTCTGGTCGGTTGCTGATCATTTGTTAATAATAAGTACCTACTCTAGATTGTTAAACTTACCCATAGATTAACATGTGTTAAAATATTACCTATATAAATTATAGTAATTCATTTTACTTGATATTATAATGTATATTGAATTTATGAATATTAAAATTATATATATTGACAATTCAGTGCTACGAACCTGTTTTATTTCTCTGATTGCCAACCCCATGGACATCTTTGACTTAAACAACTTTTCGGAAAAAAAAATAGGAACACCTTGTCTTGGAAAGTGTTTATATTATCCTTCTATCTTAGATGCTTTCCGAATGATTAATTTTATACTCTGCACCCACTTGAAGCATCTCTCATTGGCCCTATGGTTGACTGGTAGAGAATGCCATTAGGCATTAAGTTCGCCATTTGTACTGACTTTTGTTTTGTGCAATAAAGTTTAAATAAATAAATATCCTCATACTGGCTGTAATGCATGACTTTTGTTAGAGGAAGAATTAAGATGAAGTTTTTAAGCAGGATAATTGGAGTAGATTTTCTTCTATTATGTTCTAAATTCTTATAAAATAAAGAAATACAATTTTAATCTTCCTCAAAATCTGAAGTGATTATTCTACTGTACAATATACTTAATATAATATGGGTGATTCTACAGGCGTTTCAACCACCATCAGTCCGCTGTCATAAATAACAAAGCAACAGCCATAATATACTTTCAATTAGATTAAGTATGGTGAGAAGTACGGCTACAGTATATCACTGTATGAAAGTTTGCAGCTTGGTGTAGCTCATACGTTCAATATTTTTGACAGCAGACTGGTGGCGACTGAAATGCCTGTAGAATCAGTAGAATCACCCATATGTATATAGGTATTGAAAGTGAATGGTGTGAAAACTATTAAAAGTAAAGGGGCTGGCTGAAGCAGAATATTTTTTATTACAGAACTACAATGTCATAGAACTGTAAAATGAAATTCCAGTAGTTTGATGGTAAAACTTATACTACAAAAAGTCAGTATGTATCTATCCTAAATGGTTACCTATTGTAAGTTGGATTTTTGGTTTCCCATTTGTAACATTTTGCCCAATTTTTATTTGACCAAAACCAAAATTTCATATTTGTTACTTACTTCGTGAGTTTTGGTTGTCAACCGACGAAATACTAAGTACCTACTTAATCAAATGCTACATATTTGATTCTACCGATTATGAGCAAAGAGCATAGCAATAGCATAGCCGGTAATAATATCAAAAAGCAATTTAACTAACTATATGAAAAACGTAAACAGGTACTTACAAGTAAGAAAACTGAAGTGCATCATCTTAAAACGCCAGAGAGTGAGACAGACAGGGAAAGAAGAGAACTTCATAAGTGTTCCGTTTTTATCCACATTGACTTAAATCCAATGTTACTACTAGCATTACAACATTTCTAATATAATAAATCGGAATAACCTGACCAAAACGCCAAAACGAATAAGTTGGTGCCAAGTTGGTGCGTGGTGTGGTGCCATTGGCTTGGCGCGCTACATCCAGTTTGTCAAGTTCAAATTTTTTGGATTTGACAATGACAATAAGGAAACGTTCAGTTTTCATCATACTTTATCTTAAATTTAAGACCCTAATATTATCGTTTTTTTAATCGATCAATTGACGGTTACGAAGAAAAAGTAGTTAATCATGAATGGGATTACCATTATTTTTTCTGTATATCTTATGAATTATAGTTCCAACCTTGGTAAATTCGTATTATCAAAAGGTATTTGAACGTCGCAAAAGTTTCAAGAAACTGTTTAAGATATACGTAAAGTAGACGTAAAGTGTAGTGTTGAAAGTTTGTAATCTGTATGTCTCTGTTTGTAATCAAAATTTGATTTAATGTTCTAATATTTTATTTCCTTTAAGTTTTTTTTACTTGATTATCTTTTTTTTTTTTTTTCCTAGCCTATATTTGTGTCCCACTGCTGGGCAAAGGCCTCCCCTCTCTTGCGCCACTCGTCTCTATTGGCTGCATGCTCCCTCCACTCGTAACTAAATGCATCCAGGTCATCCCGCCATCTTCTTTTCGGTCTGCCTCTGCTCCGGTAACCTTGTGGTGTCCAGTCGGTGATTATTCTGGCCCATCGTTCCGGATGCATGCGGCACACATGTCCAGCCCAGTCCCACTTCAACTTTGCGGTCTTGGCACCCACGTCTACAACGCGTGTTTTGGAACGCAGTTCGGTGTTTCTTATACGGTCTTGTCTACGAACACCTTATATGCTACGTTCCATCGCTCTTTGGCAAACCTTGAGCCTGGTCTTTTGCGCTTCAGTCAATGACCAAACTTGTGCTCCGTAGGTTAGAACGGGAAGAATACACATATCGACGAGTTTTCGTTTTAGCGAAAGAGGAAGGTTGCCCTTCATTAGTGCTTTCATGGACCAAAAGCTCTTCCAGGCGTGGTCGATACGCCTATCGATTTCCTTGCACTGCCTGTTTTCGAAGGAAGCTATCTGGCCCAAGTAGACGTACTCGTCGACATATTGTATTTCTTGCCCATCTACCTCGACCCTACGTTTTGCACTATTGGTCATCAACTGTGTTTTTGCTCTATTTGTCTACGCTTCACATATGCGCGCAGACGACCGCGGGGAAGGAGCGGGGCTGGGGGGCAAGCCCAGCTGATCGGTCAACGCCCGCGCCCCACCGCTGTCACTTGCCTACATTACTTCATGTGAACGGACGTACTTAGTAGTCCAAATATTGTAATTCTATATAATTTTACATTATACATATTTGCATTGAAGAGCAAGTCACTTTCATTTAAAACAAAGTCCCATTCCTGGACATTTGGCGACCGTGAAAATAAAGAAATTTGCAATCTTGGACATCGAGTACCATCGGATAACCGCTACTCGAATTCAAATTTTGAATCTACAACGGAAAGCGAGTAACTTGGATTTCGACGAACGCTATTCTTCGCCCTCTGGTTGATGTGAAGCTGGCTGTGAAGTGCTGAAAGTCAAGAAGCTGTTCCCGAGGGAAGTGGCCGTATCCTTTTTACAAATTTTCGCTTTTCCCCTTCTATCTGTATAAACACTTTGCCGCTCCGAAAACGTTAAGGTACGTAATACTGCTAGTTAACGAGTATTAATAAGGTTAACTTAACTTCGGCTATTGCGATATCAGTGTGTTTTTTTTTCTTTAAACGCTGCACTGCTTAGCTTTCGCATGCGTAAATTACATTTAATAGAATTTTTTTATAAGCACCTGTGCGCTTTATTCTTCTGCCAGTGCTGCATAAATGCATTTAGTAAGCCTACAATAATTGCTCAATTTCACCATACTTCGTTAAATATAATCAGAGTATTAATATTACGAATACATATCATAAGAACCGTAATATCGTTTCAACTCGTTTCGTATATTTATTATAAACGTATAAGCAGTGTCTTTAAGAAACATTCGGACTATTTTCCAGTTTGTACAATGGTGTTTAATAGAAATTGTTCTAGAATCTAGAAATTGGAATTTAGTTAGTTTCATATCTACCTACATAAAAAAAAAATAAAAAAGTATATTTTGGAATCCGTTTTTATCATCATTTGCCGGTGATTTCAGGTTAATTATAATTGTTTGCGCGCTGGGGGACTTGAGTCGAATTTGATTCCGACGCTGCCGGTGCGCCCAGGTTGGCGGGCGCAGCTTACGTATGTACTTGCTGGATCAGGTCATCACATCTCGCGGTAACAAAGGTATCGTGCAACATATTTAACTATTCTTACGTACGTATACTCAATTCATTGCCTAGTTACTTTGTTTACATTCTGATTGCGCTTTGTTATTTATCGCGCCATGGATTTAAAAGATCTACTTAAAAGACGTAGTACTATAAAGGGCAGATTAACTAAATTTAAGGACTATATGGGAGTCTTAAGTCAGGTAGGCGCAGAGAAAGTAACAAGCGTTCAGATTAGGGAGTTATCTATGCGAGTGGACAAATTTCAGGAGTTATTGACAGATTTTAGTTCCTTGCAGTCTGATATAGAAGTACTTGCATCGAACGAAGAGGAACAGTTAACGGAGAGAGATAGTATTGAAACTCAGTTCTTTTCTCTTCTTTCGACGGCTCAAGAATTGATGGAAAATGCCAACTTGGATAAAAAATCTATTTCTAATCAAAGTGTATCAGGGCAATGTGCGCATTCCATGAATTCTATCAAGCTGCCTACTATAGATTTACCAAAGTTTGATGGGAATTACTTGAAGTGGTTAGAGTATAGGGACACTTTCGAATCTCTCGTGAATGATAACGAATCTATACCACTTATTAATAAGTTTCATTACCTGAGATCTAGTTTAGAGGGTGGCGCGGTTACCTATCTGAAACACTAAAAACGTTAGTCCGAATTTCATTTCGACAAAAACTATTCGACAAATATCATTTTAACTTTTTTTCATTTGTCCGAAAATTTAATTCCATAATTTACGATTGGGCATTAATTGTTTAGGATTTTTATTCACTCGACTAATGACACGTTTCCCTAAATCTCATTTGTCCGTAATATCAGTTTTCCGATGTAACGTTTCCGTTTATTAACTACTCGACATTTTTTGTATGACTTTGATTTCATTTGACCGATGTAACGATTCGGTTTATTAACGACTCGACTTTTTTTGTATGACTTTGATTTCATTTGTCCGATGTAACGATTCGGTTTATTAACTACTCGACTGTTGTGGTCACAGTTCTAACCTAACCTAACCCAACCAGGTCGGTTTTGGCGGTTTGTCGGCTGCTGCCGCAGCACGGTAGCTTCGCTCGCTCGGCTCACGCGCTGTTGTGGTCACAGTTCTAACCTAACCTAACCCAACCAGGTCGGTTTTGGCGGTTGGTCGGCTGCTGCCGCAGCACGGTAGCTTCGCTCGCTCGGCTCGCGCGCTGTTGTGGTCACAGTTCTAACCTAACCTAACCCAACCAGGTCGGTTTTGGCGGTTTGTCAGCTGCTGCCGCAGCACGTTAGCTTCGCTCGCTCAGCTCGCGGGCTATTGTGGTCACAGTTCTAACCTAACCTAACCCAACCAGGTCGGTTTTGGCGGTTTTTCGGCTGTTGCCGCAGCACGATAGCTTCACTCGCTCGGCTCGCGGGCTGTTGTGGTCACAGTTCTAACCTAACCTAACCCAACCAGGTCGGTTTTGGCGGTTTTTCGGCTGTTGCCGCAGCACGATAGCTTCACTCGCTCGGCTCGCGGGCTGTTGTGGTCACAGTTCTAACCTAACCTAACCCAACCAGGTCGGTTTTGCCGGTTTGTCGGCTGCTGCCGCAGCACGGTAGCTTCGCTCGTTCGGTTCGCGGGCTGTTGTTGTGGTCGCAGTTCTTATGTAATGCGAAAAATATCATTGGGTAAATGAAAAAATGGGTATTAAACAAAAGACGTCTCAATTTATTCAGATGGCAAATGAATGTGGCGGGAAAAGTTAAAAGGTGAACTGAAAATTTGGCTAAATGAAAAATGGGTACTAAACAAAAGACGTCTCAATTCAGATGGCAAGTGAATGGGGCGGGAAAAGTTAAAAGTTGAACTGAAAATTTGTTCAAATGTATGCAGTGCCAAAAGTATCATGGGGTAAATGAAAAATGGGCTACGAAAAAAAATACGTAACAACTCATAGGGCAAGTGAATGTGACGGGAAAAGTTTTTCGGACAAACGATACTTCTACTAAATGTAAAATGGTGAAAAGAAAAATGTACGAATCCTGTCATCGGACAAACGATAATAATTCGAATCGTTTTCGGGCAAATGAAATTCGGTCAATGGTTTTTAGTGTTTGAGATAGGTTACCGGGTGGCGCCGCTATCGTAATTAGATCGATTGAGTTTACCTCTGATAATTATAAAAATGCATGGCAATGTTTATGTGATCGATACAACAACAAAAACATTTTAATAAATAACCATCTTAAGGCGTTATTAAGTATCGATCACATGACAAAAGAATCGTTTAAGGCGTTGCGTTTTTTAATGGATCACATTTCTAAAAACTTGAGATCTTTGCACACACTAGGTCTTCCTACTAAGCACTGGGACGTGTTGTTGATTTACATTGTCTCAGCCAAGCTGGATCCCATCACGGGGCGAAAGTGGGAAGAGTACAAAAACAGTTTGAAGGAATTACCTACTTTAGAGGAATTTCATTCTTTTCTACGAAGCCGAGCAGATATATTAGAAACCGCGCATTATAATAGGTCTGATAAACAAGAGCATGTTAAGCCACAATTTTATAATAACAATAAGCCCGTGCGGTCTTTCTTTGCTGCTTCCGATCATAATGTGCGTAATCATTCATGTTCTATTTGTAATCAAAGCCATTTAGTGCACGAGTGTACAAAATTTAAGAACATGAAGTTTGACGATAGGATGAAAGAAGCGACTAGGTTGAAACTTTGTACTAAATGTTTACGTACTGGTCATAGTACTTACCAATGTCGTTTGAAAGGTTCTTGTCAAGTATGCAAAGGTAAACACAACACGCTGTTGCATAAATATGATGTGCGCGTGGATTCCGAGCCCGGGTGCAGCGCGGCAAGTACCTCGGATACCTCTGGCGCGCCCGCTCCTGTTGCGTTATCAGCGCTGTCGATGACTCACACGCTGTTGTGCACGGCCCAAGTAGAAATCATTAATGAATCTAACAATCAGAGTATTATCGCCCGCGCATTGCTGGACACTGGATCTCAATCGAGTTTCTTAACGGAATGCATGCGAAATAAATTAGGGTTGGATAAGAAGTCGAGTGAAACTTTAAATGTTTGTGGTTTAAATAATATTAAAACTAACATTTCAGGGAGTTGTGATGTTGCGATAAAATCGTGTACAACGGCATTTAAGACTAAAATATCTTGTTTATTAGTACCAACTATTACAGGTACTTTACCGAGTGTCGAGATAGACGTTGCCCAGTTAGGTATTCCTAGTGGGCTTGAGCTAGCGGATCCCACATTTTTTCAGCCCTCCTCTATTGATATTCTTTTGGGGGCTGACGTATTTTGGAATATTATTGGCACAAACCAAATAAAGTTAGGAGTCAATATGCCTACTTTGCAAGAATCTCAGCTTGGATGGTTAATCGCTGGCCCAGTAGTTATTAGTCAGCCTAAATCGAAGGTCTATTGTTATTTCAATCAATTCTCAAATTTGGAAGATTCTCTTAGGAAATTTTGGGAAATTGAAGAACTGCCTTCGGAATCGAAAACTTATAGTATGGAGGAGCAGTTTTGTGAGGATTATTTTATTGAAACTACCAGTCGGTTACGTGATGGTAGGTTTTGTGTTCAGATGCCTCTAAAAGAACCTGAAACAAACCTCGGGGATTCATATTATTTAGCGAAGAAGAGATTTTTAAATTTAGAAAATAAGTTAAACAAGAATCCCGAATTAAAAGAATCTTATTCAAAATTTATCGATGAATATAGGGATTTAGGTCACCTGAGCGAAGTAGATCGCCCAGATTTTGGTAATTTCCTGCCGCATCATTGCGTCATTCGAGACAAGAGTGAGACAACAAAATTAAGGGTTGTATTTGATGCTTCGGCAAAGACTTCAAGCGGGAAGTCTCTAAATGACATACAGGCTGTAGGCCCTGTCGTTCAGAGTGATCTGTTCTCTATTTTGTTGCGTTTTCGCGCTCATAGATTCGTCCTTTTGGGTGACATTGAGAAAATGTACCGACAAGCGGCCGTGCATCCATCTCAACGTCACCTCCAATTAATCCTATGGCGAGATTCATCTGCGAGTACGGAGCCCAGTGATCGAAACTTAAAGATTTTGCAGTTAAATACAATAACATATGGAATGGCCTATGCGCCTTTTGTGAGCACTAGGTGCTTAAAGCAGCTCGCAGATGAATGTCGCGACGAAACTATTTCGAATATAATAAAATGGGATTTTTATATAGACGACTTAAATACGGGAGCAGATAGTGTATGGCAACTGCAGTATATATATAAAAATGTAAAGAGTATTTTAGACTCTGCATGCTTTCCCTTAAGGAAGATTAGAACCAACTGTGCACAAGCTTTCTCAAATGATGACACAATCTCAAATTCAGTGGATTTAACTAAAGAGTCTAGTGTATTAGGTTTGACGTATTGTCCTAAATCTGACATCATACACTTCCCGAAAAATATTGAACCTTCTCAGCTACTTACTAAAAGGGAGGTGATCGCCACTATTTGCAAAATTTACGATCCATTGGGCTTAATTTGTGCGTGCCTCATCAAGGCAAAAATTTTCCTACAGCAGCTGTGGATTGCAAAAATCAATTGGGAGGAACAAATCCCACAAAATCTTGCATGCGTTTGGCTCAAATTCATTAATAGCCTGCACTACCTCTCGGATATTAAAATTGGAAGAAATGCTCGTTGTGAATCTCCAGTTTTGACAGAATTGCACTGTTTTGTTGACGCCTCACAGCATGCTTACGCGGCGTGCGTGTATTTAAGGTCCATAAGCAAAGATGAGGAGGTTACAGTAAGGCTTTTATGTGCCAAGGCTAGGGTTATGCCTTTAAAACCTACCACTATTCCGAGGGCTGAATTATTAGGAGCTTTGTTAGGAGCACGTTTATGTAAAAAGGTAATCGAGTCCTTGCGGTTTAAACTAGATTCTAAAATTATTTGGACCGATTCGACAGTTGTTTTGGGTTGGTTAAAAACAGATGTGAGAAACCTTAAAATGTTTGTGTGTAACAGAGTTAATGAGATAAATGAGATAACCAGTGATTTTCAATTTAGACATGTACCAACTAATATTAACCCTGCTGATTTGGCATCTAGGGGCGTTGATCCCCAGGATCTCCTACCTTCTAGCCTGTGGTGGGAAGGCCCTTCATTCTTGAAGAAGGAGCAGTCCGAGTGGCCTCAGCATTCATATGTAGCTAAACAATTACCAGAAGTTAAGGTACATTCTTTAATCTCTGCCTCGAATGATGTTATCGTCGATTTTAAAAGATACTCAAGTTTTGCGAGATTAAATAGAATATTTGCGTATGTATTACGTTTCCTAAATAACTGTGATAAAAGTAAAATAAAACTTACCGGTCCTTTAGATGTGGTTGAGATGAATAACGCATTATTACTGCTGGTCAAGTTTAGTCAGATGGAATCATTTCCTTTAGAAGTAAAATTGTTAGAAGAAGGTAAACAATTGCCAAAGAAAAGTAAATTATTACAATTAACACCGTTTAGAGATTCAGACAAAGTGGTGCGAGTAGGAGGTCGTTTAAATAACTCAAACTATGATTTCGATAAGAAACACCCCATGTTGCTAGATTCTAAACATCACTTAACAAAATTGATAATGTCTCATGAACATATACGATTATTCCACGCCGGTCAGCAGTTACTGTTAGCTTCTATTAGAGATAAATACTGGCCCATTGACGGTAGATGTTTAGCACGTCGAATAGTCAAGCAATGCGTTATATGTGTTCGGCTTCGTGCTGATACTATGCAGCCAATAATGGGGCATCTACCAGAAGCTCGCACAAGTGCTACTTTTGCTTTCGACTCGTGTGGGGTTGACTTTGCGGGACCCTTTATGATATGCAGTCGTAAAGGTCGCGGTAATCGTATAAGTAAATGCTATTTATGCTTATTTGTTTGCCTAAGCACTAAAGCAGTGCATTTAGAGCTAGTGAGTGACTTGAGTACTCAAGCCTTTATTTTATGCTTGCGACGATTTATAGCACGCAGAGGTAAACCTCATGAAATCTACTGTGATAACGGGCGTAACTTTGTAGGTGCTAGCAATGAATTGGGTAGAGTACTAAGATCCAGTCGTCAGTCTGTCTATGATCTAGCCAGTAGCGAAGGAATCAAATTTGTATTCAGTCCAGCTTATAGTCCGAATTTCGGAGGTATTTTTGAAGCTGGAATAAAATCAGCAAAACACCATTTAAAGCGTATCGCCGGTAACGCTGCGTTGACGTTTGAGGAGCTAGCGACGTTGTTTATACAGATAGAAGCAATCCTAAACTCCCGTCCACTGACTCCTCTCTCGTCCAATTGCACTGATCCCTATCCTCTGACCCCAGGCCATTTCTTAATCGGGAAACCATTGATGTCCATCCCGACGCTGCCCGTGACAACTACCAGACCCAACAGATACGAGCTTGTTGAGCAGTTACGTCAGCACTTCTGGGAGAGGTGGAGCAAAGAATATGTATCCGAGTTGCAGCAGCGCACCAAGTGGCGAACTTCACAAAGAGAGCTTACCTGCGGAGACGTCGTCATCTTGAAAGAAGACAATCTGCCGCCCCTACAATGGCGGCTAGGACGCGTGTGCCGTTTATACCCAGGAACGGATGGAGTGACCAGAGTCGCTGATGTTACCACGTCAAAGGGCATCATTCGACGGGCCGTAAATAAAATGTGCCTGTTGCCAACAGCCGAGTCCTATGCCGATGACGAAGACGAGGGAGCCGCATCCAGGCCCTCAACTACTTCTTGAAAGCTATGGCTTTCAACGTGCCGGAGGATGTCTACGCTTCACATATGCGCGCAGACGACCGCGGGGAAGGAGCGGGGCTGGGGGGCAAGCCCAGCTGATCGGTCAACGCCCGCGCCCCACCGCTGTCACTTGCCTACATTACTTCATGTGAACGGACGTACTTAGTAGTCCAAATATTGTAATTCTATATAATTTTACATTATACATATTTGCATTGAAGAGCAAGTCACTTTCATTTAAAACAAAGTCCCATTCCTGGACACTATTCATTGTGAGACCAAACTCCAAGCTCGCCGTGCTAAGGTCTTGAAGCATTTGCTGTAGTTGATTATCTTAAGTAAGGAAAATTTAACCCGCCCGAAAATTAAGCCCGGGTTTTGTATGATTTTTTATGAAATGATGCACCAATTGCCACGATGTATGGCTATGGAAAGCCTTTGCGGGTGCTTACTGAATTCATTGTGGAGGCCACTCACACCCTAGCCTCACGGACCAAGGGTCTCGGTGCCGAAAGCTATGAAGTCGTATTCGGCGCCGAAACAGCCTTATTTAGTAATTTTGATCCGTTCCCGCACGTCCGCAGACGCGCCCGCCCGCCTACTCGTGGCCGGGAGGTAGGATGCCGCTTGTGTGTCTGCGCACGTCGCGCGCCACAGCATCTCGCGCCTCATCCTCCGTCTCGTCATCGAAGCACTTGCTGTCATCAGAAGAAGAGCAGACGAGTTCGTGGTGACCAAGGCCATTCGCGCTGGCTCCACAGGTGATGCAGGCATGTTCCTCGCACATATCTGCATTACGTCGGAGACCTCCCGCTAAGTAGGTATGCTTAGGGTGTTGGGGTCACCGATGTGTTAGAACAAAGGTAGGCGTGCAACCAATGCCCAGATTTTGTCCTGGTAAGTCATTAAATTACCTACAAAGGTCGATTTACGGGAGCTGGCACGAATGGATTGAACGAGTGAATGATAATGTGGCTATGTGTGCATCACATAATTATTAAATACAGACTGATGCAAAAACTGATTATGATAATTGTATTTTATCTGGCATACCTGCCAAAATATGAAACCTTTGGACGCCAAGAACACCTAAAGTATACTGCCGTGTCTACCACGCCAACGACCTCTGAAGATATCTAAGCTAAGGTGCACTTTGATCATGAATAAAATGCATAATTAATCTTTGACAATACGTTTTGGCTTCGCGGTAAAATAAATATACGTTTTATTTACAAGAGACTTTAATAATAATTATATAGAGTCGATCCATGGGAGCTTCGCTCGCTCCGCTCCAATCATGGTACAATTTTTTTAAACTAAGCTCATCCACTTATTCACAATGGCATTGTGTCTAATACAATCCTATCTGCTTTTGTTCTCGTAACCGCCAACCAGTTACTTACAAAAAAAGATTAGAACTACATTGCCTGATGGATATTAAATTTTCAACCTTATTCCTAGTTAAATCGGTTTAAAATGGTTGATGATGAGAGTTCATATTCCTTTTTCTAGAGAGTACGTTCTTGTTGAGAGTCGGGCGGTTGTAAAATTCCAAAAAAGTTATGATCACCATTATTCTGTTAGTGTATTTTGTAGTCTAATGATCGAGGAAATAGAGTCGATACTCTATAATTAACCTTCCAAGGGGGTTACAATCTGCTTTTACTACGAGCTTAAAGTAATTTAATTTGTGGTTAACCACTCAATGGTATTGATTATCTTACAGTAAACGGCGATAAAGAATGCACATCGGCAATCATCGCATTTCCGAATACAAACGAATGCTAATTTCCATGTACATCAATTATTAGATTAATCGTTCATCAAAATTTGAATTTAGAACTAAGTACTTTATTGTTGTTTTGTTTTGATTTCACGTGGAATATATAGAGCTGTAAAACTCGATGTAATTATATTTAATTACTACTATGGTCTTGTTGGGGAAAAATAATATACATACATATATATGTTCAAAGTTCTTCTTGAAATTCCAGTGGCATCTGCAACTCTCTGTTGAACCTTCTTAAAATAATTACTTACATTAACATCCTCATGTTTTTTAAATCGGTCGGCTTCAGTTACAAAATATTTATAAACATTGTAGATAATTTCGCGTGACTGGCAAAGTAACGGCTTACCTTTTTTTCCTATAGATGCCATGGTACAAATTTAATTTTGTAAAAGTTTTTGCAACTCTATATATATATTGTCTTGGATATGCGACTGCACTCTCTCGTATTTGAACCACGACTAACAAAACAAACGTCATAGTGTGTGCGACACAGATATCGCTATACGAAGTCGAAATTAGCCGATTGCCTCTTTCCAAAGATCGATGTGCATTCTTTATCGCCGTTTACTGTAAGTGGATGAGCTTAGTTCAAAAAATGTGTACTATACTTATTATATTTTTTTAAAGCTAATTACTCTATTATTTCAAGATATAGTTATAAAAAAATACAAATATATTTTGTACATATTTATATGGTGCTCAAATAGCTCCTATATTTATCGTTCGTTGTGAGTAGGGGTTTTGTACGGCCACGTTTTGTACAGCCACGTTTTCCGAGTCCACTTTTTTGGATTCGGAAAACGTGGCCGTACAAAACGCGGCCGAGCAAAACTGGCTTCGGAAAACGGGCCTGTACCGAGGTTGTCCGGGCCCGTTTTTCACGGCCAGGTTTTGCTCGACCATGTTTTGTACAGCCACGTTTTCCGTGTCCATAACTCTAAATCCCATGGACGCGGAAAACGAGCCCGGACCAATTATGCTCGGCCGTGTTTTGTTCAGCCGTGTTTTGTACGGCCACGTTTTCCGTGTCCACTTTTGACAGCGGGCCACAGGTAAAGAATATTTGTCATATAGAGTGAAAATGTAGGGATGGGCCGACGACTTTTTGTTTACGATTCAGTAAAACCGGTAAAGTAAGGCCGGTTGACACTCTGCATGATTCATACCGTACTCTTCGCACGGTGTATATAAGAAAAAGACGGAAAATGTGTTTCTAAATCTAACCCTAGCAAGTGTGTACATATTGCATATTTTAGTCTATGCTGTAATTATTCGTTTTCTGCATGCATAGATTAGTGTATTACTTGGCGATGTGTGAATGTTTTACTGTTTGAATAGCAGCGGCAAGTTCAATTTTGTTTTAATAATGTTGAAGAAATGCTATAATTTTTACTTTTTCGATACAATTTTAGTGAATGTGAATAATGTCGAAGTTTTCAATATGTCCAATGTTGAAATAAATCTTTCTTTATTCAGGAAATTTTCACTGGTTGAAAAGTAAAATTGCAATTTACTACTAATGATTAACATTGTTTTATGTTGATTGTTGAATAGAACCGTGGAGGTATATATTTTTTTGTTTTTAATTTGTAATATTATCAATGGCAGTGGAAAAAAGATTGTAAGAGTTCCATGAATATTTAAGTATAAACAGAGTTATTATGAAGTTTACTCGTCTCGTCGGTGTTTTATGACTGTGCCATTGCCATGGTATGGAGTCAGCCGTATTTAGTAAGGGTTATATTATTTATTAGACAAAACAAAATTAAGAAAGAAGTACCTATATGGGACTCATATTGGGGGTCATTCGCTGCACCTATTTATAATAAGTGCAACGTAGGCTTGTGTAGGTATCGTATCGAAAAATAATTAATGAATGACATACAGCGTCCCAGCATTTCCATGTAATTTCATCGACAATTTTTATGACATCCGAGAGGTTGGCAGTTGGCAGTTGGTTGGTAACACAAAAAGGCGGGAAAACGGGCGGTGAGAACCTGACACCTGACCTGACACTTGCTTGATTATTTGGAGCTGATTATTCTAGTATTTGAACTGTTTATACTGTTAAAGCAATTGAAAATATACGTACTGCGTTATTATTTCGGAGGTTACGTTACTGGATTGAGGAAAATTGAACTGCCATTCAAGAAGCAGGAGAGCGCCGGTTCGGCGCTGGTTCAACAGTGGAGCACCTCACTCAGCTGTTGCCGTGTGACGGGTGCCAGTGCAAGCCTCGAGTCTCGCATCCAGGTGACAGACGCCAGAGCCAGCCAGGACACAGATGCCAGGGCCAGCCGCAAGCCACGCAGCTAGGTGATGAATGCCAGAGACAGCAGGCAGAGACGTGACAAAGCCGCTAGTTAACAAAGAATTGCAGCGATGACAAAGTTTGACTCTGCAGCAAAGATCATGTATGTATCGGTTTCATGTGGCAAGTTTTACAGGCGCACTGGCCTGCCCTTATCTCTCAATATCTCTCTCTGTTTTGCATTTTCACTCAATTGCTCAAAGGTTTACTGAAAGTCTACTCAGTTGAATTACCGAGGTTAGATGCATTTAGAATGCTATCTAATATCTTGGATCCACAATTCCATATAGCCTAGTTAGAAAATTGATGATCAGAGTGAAAGTTACCTATACATATATGGAAAGAGGAGTATTCAGAAGTTAATAGAAGATACCAAACATAAATTATGTATAATAGTATAATGACATATATTTTAGTCTGGCTGAAATATCTTGTTTTTTTATATATTTTTTTTCTTGTGTTTTTTTTCTTCCTTCTTATAACATGGGACCCTTCAAACGAAGCGTGAAGAAGCATCTCTCAGGCCAGCATGGCAGTGTCAACTGACATGACACCGTTGGTTTCTCGTCAGTTGCCATTGTGACTTGGGCTCCCCTTTTGGCTAGCATCAGGTGAAGTGGAGCCACTCGGTTGTGCCGTTATAAAAAAAAAAACACTGATGATAGGGTATTAATTAGTCTTGATACTTGTGAGTTTTTCTTAATTTTTAAACTAGTATTCAATTCTAGCAAATTTAATATAAATAATAAAATATATCTTGGTAAGTTATGCTTACCAAGTGGAGACCTCGGACCAGCAAGCGCAGCGTAGGAAGTCCACCTACAAGATGGACAGATGACCTTATAAAGATCGCCGGAAGGCGCTGGATGCAGGTCGCTTCCAACCGGTATATATGGAAGTCCAAAGGGGAGGCCTATGTTCAGCAGTGGACGTCCTATGGCTGAGATGATGATGATGATGATGAAGTTATGCTTTAATCAGTATTGTACTTATAAAAATATTTACAGAAGATTTATGAAAGATATTTCGGAGGACTTTTGCATTCTATTTAGTGAGTTTACATACTGTAATTCAAAACATTCAGGGTTTATTGACATTCCCAATGTAAGTGCCCTTACTAACGGGGATTAAAACAAGACAAAAGTTTGTATGGCTAAATTTGATATAAAAATATTCAAGTATAGTCTTTCCCATCTCTAAAATCAAAAGGAGTCACTTTGGCACAAGGTACAAAATAACCATTTTCATGTCAATTTGAAGTAGTTTTTAACTTGTGACAGTTTGATGTAATTTGATCTCAGAATTCCAGATAGACTATAGGTACTTAAGATTGTTGGTTAATGTTGCCATAGGTACTTAGTTTTTATGTTTTTGAAAGGACTTCCACCGTTTTTCGTGCACAGCGAATGAAGCGTGTTCATTTCAGCTTAGCCTAACATTTTTTCGTATGGTTGGATGTTTGGTTGCCCAGATATCCAGCCGTTCTCGCCTACAGGTCGCATTTATCAACCGATTATCTTGAAATGTTGCGAGTAGGTTAGATAGATCTATAGGATTTATTGGATTCAGTTTATTTAAAGTTTCAAAATGTGCAATTTAATCATTATAATCCGGATAAATATCCAAATTACCGAGATTAGTATAAATACGGAACGTTTACATACTGTGCACAGATGTTTTCTACAATGTGCATAAGAAATTAATTTTTAATGTCCTTATAAATCAATTGTAATTTTCCAATGTGTTATTTTAGGCGCAACTACTTATAGATTAGTGATATCGAGAAAAAACGAGGAAAATGGATCACAAGGCTTATATCAAGTAAGTCACGTATAGTTCAACAAGTAAGGAAAAGGTCATGGATATTTACAAAAAGTCAGTAACTCAAACTGATTTGTTTGTTGTACAATGACTTGTTTGACGAGACTGGTAGTCAAACTGTGACCTGCGACAACATCTCAACCAGCGATCATATATACGTCGTCGATTAGTCGTCTCGCCGCTTCCTGAAACCTCGCCGCCGCGGTCAGATCATTGTTCATGTTCATTGCTCAAGTACATTGTTCATGGACTGTAATTTCAAGTCCAACAGTAATGTACTAATTTTATTTTAATATTTTCGATATTTTTAATATTTTACCGACCGACCGACCGATAGGTACCGACTTATAAAAAGGAGGAGGTTCTCAATTCGCCATGTTTCTTGTTTTTAGCGTGCCGTAGGCAACTAGGAACCCTTATAGTTACGCCATGTCTGTCTGTCCGTCCGCGGCTTAGCTCCGTGATCATTAGTACCTACTAGAAAGCTGAAATTTGGTATCAGTATGTGTATGTATCTCGCCGACAAAACGGTAAAAAATAACTTTCGGGTACCCCTCGTACACCTAAAGTAGTGGGGGTGAATATTATTTCGATCGATTTCGATGTGGGGTGTCGTTCAATAGGTCTTTTAAAAACAATAGGGGTCTCCAAACATTATTTTTTGATAAATTAAAAATTCTTTTTTATTTGATACAGTATATTAGTCCTGAGGTGGTCGTCGCATTGTTATCATGTTGAGATTGACGATAGGTTCCCAGGGAAATCAAGGGCAACCCTCAAATATTATAAGCACTAACAATGTTTTTCATGTATTTTATAAAGTTATTCGTGTATTTGCGTCTGGTAGCCATCATCTCATTATGCTGAGCTGGGGATGGAACTGGATTAGGAGTTAATGGATAATTCTTGAAATTTTATAGGTAGGTTAAGATCGTTACTTGTATTAATACAGTGACTCGTTCTCGGAAATACAATTTCTTCTCGTTCAAGTTGATATTTTTTTGTAAAGTTTTCGGTACCGACAACGTTTTTAATCAAATACCGATTACAGATTATTTCTTCTTTCAACTGTCCCGGTTTGCCTGTGGTGGTGTCGGGACTCGGGGCGTGTATAATAATAATAAGTAAGTACGTCATAAAATGTAAGTTTAATTTGATTGACTTCCTTCATCCCATACACTAACTGGATGACAATTATAGTACACAATGAATGAGTAGATTGTTTGGACAACCGTTTTGCCTGTAACCTTAATTTAATTTGATACAAAGTTATGATAAGGTGTATGATGAAGTTTGATGACCCAGAGAATAACTGTTCACTGATCACAGAAGCGGAAGGTACCCATGGTACTGAGTTACTAAACGACGTACCCCATTAAGTTTTATCAGTACGTCCGTCCGTCCGTCTGTCCGTCCTTCCTTCCTTGTTTGTCCGTCTATCTGTCTGCCCGTTCGTCCCACTGTCCGTCCGTCTGTCTGTCTGTCTGTCTCTTCGTATGAAATTAAATGAAATATATCTGCCGTTCATCCGTCCGTCTGTTCGTCCGTACGTCTATCCGTCCGTCTGTCCGTCCGTACGTCTATCCGTCCGTCTCCGTTCATCCGTCCGTCTGTCCATTCATCGTTTGCCTCTAACTTTAATTTCGTTTGATGCAAAATGTTGATAAGGTGTAGGTAGGTATGATGAAGCTTGATGACCCAGGACCCAGATACCAGTTCACTCGGATCTCAGAAGCAGAAGGTACCCATGGTAGTGCTACTAAACTACTTAACCCAATTAAGTTTTATCAGTACGTCCGTCCGTCCGTCTGTCTGTCCGCCTTCCTTCAATCCGCCTGTCCGTCCTCCCGTCCTCCCATCCGTCTGTCCGTCTATCTGTCTGACCACGTGTCCGGGTCAGTCTAGGTGTCCCTGTCGGTCCGTTCGTCTTACTGTCCGTCCGTCCGTCTGTCTGTCTGTATGGACTGTATGTCTGTCTGTCTCTCCGTATATCCATCCGACCGTCTATCAGTCTATTCAACCGTCTGTCCGTTTATCCGTCCTTCTGTCCGTTTATCCGTCCGTCTGTCCGTTCATCTGTCCGTCTGTCCATTCATCGTTTGCCTCTAACTTTAATTTCGTCTGATGCAACATGATGATAAGATATATGATGAAGCTTGATGACCCAGAGAATACCTGTTCATTCGATTACAGAAGCGGACGGTACCCATGGTAGCTACTGTATTACCGTCGTGTCTGTCCGTCCGTCCGTCTGTCTGTCTGTCTATCCGTATGGCTGTCTATCTGTCTGTCAGTCTGTATTTATAGATTTTTATAGCTACAACTTTTATAGATACTTGTGAAACCACTAAGTTGCTTGTGTTTATTATGCACATTTACGTCGTTTTGAGTCGTGGATATAGTATTGTATGCAACATAGTATAACTAGGTAAAAAAATGCTCGTGGCATCTTCTCTTACCCCAAGCCTCTCGCATTTTTGACCCCTCTTATACAAAATGCATTAAATATTGTAAATCGTTTGTAAACATAATATGCGTTTTTTTTTTATTTGCGATACAGGTGTCTACAGAGAAGTTATAGCCGCCCGCAGCTACGCACTCGTCTTGAAGCTGGTGAATCGTCTTGCAAACCTGCTGACTCGATATACCCCTTAGAGCCTACGGAGGTAAACTGGCCTGCTCCTAACCCCGCGGTTGAACGTCACCAACTACAGGTGGAAATTGTGCCTGACGAAACCTTGTCGGGCTTATCCGGATACCGCGAGTTGTTGACATCGAGCACGTCACCGAGTGGGCAGTACGTATGGAGAAACAACGTGCAAAATGTGGTGGATGACAAATTAACGCTCTGTGCTCTATGTGTGGAGCTGTATTTAAACAAACTACTGCTAAAGACCAATCCGTCGACAAATCCTTTGTATGGGGAACGGTCACTGCTGCTAGTCACTATACACCTTCAGCATATCTCGCTAGTCTTTTGGATATAACGGTTATGTCTGCTACTAAATTCCAAGCTATAGAAAAAGAAATTGGCCGAGTGTGGCAAGACCATTTAGCCAATGAAATTATAAAGGCCGGAAAGCAAGAAAGGACCAGAGCCATCGAACAAGGGCACATTGACGAAGACGGCGTGCCATACATCACCGTGTATAAGTAGACGGAGGTTGGCTAAAGCGATCTTTACTATAACCACAGATCATATAGGGTAAATCGCCAATTATACTGGCCACCGTTCAATAACTGGCCACCTCATACTAAAAATTAACTCTGCCCACCTACAAACTAAATTCATTTTAGTATAACGTGGCAAGTTATTGAAGGTTGGCCAGTAATTAACACCTTATACTAAAATGAATTATGTTTGTAGGTGAACAGAGTTCATTTTTAGTATGAGGTGGCCAGTTATTGAAAGGTGGCCAGTAATTGGCGATTTACCCTAATACTAGTCTATAACTCTCTTTCATAACTAACTCTCCTTCTGGCATGGTAATTAAAACATTATTATTTTTATTACTATTATATGAAGACATTATTTTAATAAATGTATTTTTTATACTAAATTATCTTAACTTTTTTACGAAAATATCCTGGATTGTTTACAATGAAGCGAAAAATTTAAAAATTTAGTGGTTCAGACGGGATTCGAACCTGCGAATTTGGTTTACGTTAGACGTTACTGCTTTTATTAAAAATAATATCCTGGATTGTTTTAAAAACCATTTCAATTCAGCCAGCCCAACCCAGTTTCAATGAATGTATTACATATCGAAAAACTCGCTTATCGATGATCTTCCCCATACTAGTTGTACCTAGCTACAACTTTTTTTTGATCCTAAAAATATCATTTAATTGTATACTGTATGAAAATTAAACAACGTAATTATGTTCTTTTTCATTTTAAAAGGATCTTTGAAACCTCCGTGATTGTAATTTTCTTCAGTAATTATAATACGGTGAATAGAGACTAAAGTACTATGTGTGACCTTACAAACGGTCCGGTAGTTTTGAATTTTTGATATGTTGTCTAGGATGGTTAGTCAGTGTTTAAAATGCAAAATGCACAATTCCCCCCCATCCGCGCCCGCCGCCATATTGAAAAAACCGGCACTTTCTTCACATTTTTGCTCATATCTTCCTTTAGAAGCATTTTAGCTAGAAGAAAGCTTCAACAATGTTATAGAGAGTTATATTTACTACATTCTCCATTTTATATTTTTTTTTCTAGGACAGATAGTTACGGAGATACCCACATTTAAAAAAAACGTAAAAAATCGCAATTTCCTACTGAAAAACAAACTTCTGGATTATATCTTCGTTTAGGAGCATTTTCGCTACAACAAAGCTTGGGCAATGTTGTAGAAAATTAAATTTACTATAATTTACACTTCAAATTTTGTTTCAAGGACGGTTAGTTACGGAGATATGCACATTTAAAAAACAGGAAAAGTCGAATTTTCCGAAAATTTCTCAAAATTCTTGGTTTAGAACGCTGTCATTCAGTTACAGACTAGTCTAGGACAAATTAAAACATGTAGGAAATATAATTGCTTATAAAACTCATTTTAATTTTTACATACATTTTCGGAAAATGTGACTTTATTTTTTACATATCTCCGTAATTATCTATCCTAGAAACAAAATTTGAAATGTAAATTATAGTAAATTTAATTCTCTACAAAATTGCTCAAGCACTGTTCTAGCTAAAATGCTCCTAAACGAAGATATAATCCAGAAGTTTGTTTTTGAGTTGGAAATTGCAATTTCTTAAGTTTTTTTAAATGTGCATATCTCCGTAACTATCTGTCCTAGAAACAAAATATAAAATGGAAAATGTAGTAAATTTAACTCTCTATAACATTGTCGAAGCTTTCTTCTGCTAAAATGCTCTTAAAGGAAGATATGACCAAAAATATGAAGAGAGTGCCGGTTTTTAGGGTTCCGTACCCAAAGGGTAAAAACGGGACCCTATTACTGAGACTTCGCCGTCCGTCCGTCCGTCTGTCACCAGGCTGTATCTCAACAACGGTGATAGCTAGACAGTTGAAATTTTCACAGATGATGTATTTCTATTGCCGCTATAACAACAAATACTAAAAATAAAATAAAATAAATATTTAAGGGGGGCTCCCATACAACAAACTTGTTATAGATTATATATATGTATAGGTACGGAACCCTTCATGCGCGAGTCTGGCAATATGGTGGCGGGTGCGGATGGGGGGGGGGGGGGGGGGGAATTGTGCATTTTCAATTTTAAACACTGACTAACCATCCTAGACAACATATCAAAAATTCAAAACTACCGGACCGTTTGTAAGGTCAAAATCCTTTATTCACTGAATTATTAGTACACAATTATTATTTCGGCGTTATAATGGGTTCATAGTGCGATAGTCCTAACAACCTAGCGATTTTAACTATGCTTTGTGTAACCTACTACCTCATCGCATCGTCTTCAAAATAATCTTAACATTAATATTTACAAATGAAGCGAACACTTAGTATAGGGTAAAACCATCGTTAAGTCATAACATAACATGTGTAGTCTGTTGGCTGTCAACTAATGCACTATGACGTCATTTTAGCCTAAGGCTGCGTCCACACTTGTATCATTTCGCCGATCCGATCTCCGTCGCGTACAGCCGACGCGTATCGTGCTGTTTGGACGCTCACTGCGGGCGTTCCGTATCATTTGCGCCGTCGCGCGAAGGAAGGAAGGAACGCGTCCACACTAAGCCGTATCGTATCACCGCACCGATCATTTCAGAGCGCAGTAGTTGGACGCTATCCATATCGTATCACAGGCATCACAGCCCCGCTATTTTTGGCAGTTATGTCACCGGCTCACCGAGATTCACCATTCATATGACTGTCCTTGTTTTATTATAGACTAGCGACCCGCCCCGGCTTCGCACGGGTGCAATGCTGATAAATTATGCATGTATTATACATATAAACCTTCCTCTTGAATCACTCTATCTATTAAAAAAAAACCGCATCCAAATCCGTTGCGTAGTTTTAAAGATTTAAGCATACAAAGGGACATAGGGACAAAGAAAGCGACTTTGTTTTATACTATGTAGTGATAGTGATGATAATGTGGTAGATAGGTTCTCGAATGGGAACCACGTACCGGAAGACACCGCGTGGTTATGTCTTCAGGTATGTTACCCGCTCACGGAGATATAACGGCGGAGCGGATACGGGCCGTTGCATGATCGCGACGTCCACACTAGTTCATGATACGCGACGGAGATCGGATCGGCGAAATGATACAAGTGTGGACGCAGCCATAGGTGATGCTCCTTTCACTTTAATCGGGATATTTTCAATTCTAGTCGCTATAAAAAAAAGAAAAAACAAAGTGTGTTTGCGACACAAAAAGTATGGAATTTGCGATCACGAGAATAAAAAAATAAGAAATACACGACAAATGTAGGTACATATATCGCGAGGCCGATATTATAGGGTTTTATGTTATAAACTATAAAAATATAACCCTATAATATCTTCTATATTTATATATTAAAACTAGCTTTTGCCCGCGACTACGAGCTACGTACGCGTGGAACTTGATAAAAGGGATTATTAAAAGCGCCTAAGCAAATGTATGAGCAATTGTGCTTTTGGTGTAATAATTACATTTCCTACAGGGTCACCGCACCCCAATGGAAATGTTCACTTACTTTTCAATCTTTGCAGGTATAATTTCCTGGATGAAAACTATCCTATGTCCTTCCTCGTATCTTAAACTATCTACCTATGCCAAATTTCATTAAAATCGATTCAGCGGTTTAAGCGTGAAGAGGTAACAGACAGACAGACACACTTTCGCATTTATAATATTAGTATGGATATAACCCTATAATATCGTCTATATTTATATATTCTATGTGGGACTGGAACTGATGGACGACAGAAGTTTTTGTTTTAAATTAGAATAGGAAAAACGAAGGTGTCAGACCGCGACATGTTTCAGTTGGGTAATCAATACTCAATGCCGAAAAACCGAAGACGCAAATTGTTTTTTTTTTTTGTTTCTTTATGATTCCTTTCAATAATATATTTATAAGCCGTAAACTGTTTTTCATAAGCTTCCCAGCTATATATTACGAATTCAAATCAAAAATACAATTTAACATAGAACTCAGCTAATAAATTTTCTTGAATTTACTGCAATCCCAGATTAAGAATGTATAATTATTTTTATACCGCTTGTCCTTTTATACTGTTCATTTCAGTTCATTTGACGACAGATCATTTGCTTGGAAGAGGTAGCGTGGTCTGACCAGGTACATATAAACAATCATTTGCACCCGAACCTTGCTCAAAATTCCTAAAATCAATAAGTATTTAACATAATATTCTCTCTCTGTAATGTAACGATCCATGCTATGTAGTAACTATATTTCGTTCTTTCAGGCTTGTATAATTGGTAAGGAGACAAAAAGTGCTTATTTGTTGGCTTTAGAAATAAAATAAGTACTGTTACGTCTGTTACCAATGCCAATTGAACGAGCGGATGAACCAGGAAGCGTCAACCGCCATACGTGATTTCATAATTTATCTGGTCGTCGCAGAATTCCACAAAAGCGAAGAAATGCACGGAGTGCAATTATCGGTATTTCATTGGAGATGGCGATTCCTCTGTTTTTGCGAATCTAAACGAAAGTGTTTCGTATGGCCAGCACATTTGCAAGATAGTGTAAAAAAAACCACGTCGTGAAAAATTACACTATCAGTGCTCTTTATGAGGTAAATATATAAGATGTTAGATATAATAAATAAGGAATATGCGCTTGGAACTGTTAAGGGTAATATATTTTTTTAAACTTTTGGTTCAGCAGCTATCTCTATCAACATTTGGTGATATTTCTACTTTTTTCGGTGTGAAAATAAGTATTGAAATGAAATAATTTATTTAGTAAGTAGGCCATTTCCCAAGAGGAGACCGCTGTTGAGAAGAAAGCCGAAAGAAACTCAACAGTAAGTCATTTTACTTAAAACAATTAGGTACCTAGGTACATTACATTTGTGTTATAACTAATTACATTAAAAAGTGTAAAATAATGTGAGAAATTCAAAGCAGCTGAAACGCGACGTCATTGGTCAGATGATTTGACCAATGGTAATACTCAAGTGTGACGTCACACTCACATTCATCCAAGACAGACTCTCCGTAATACTCGCCGATTCTCTTGTTACCTGTATGAATCTCATTAAATCGTGAGTGTTAACTTAGCCTAAGGTTATGTAGGTATAATGCATAAATGCATTATTATTATTTATTGTACGACTGGCGGCAAACGATTTTCTCCTTACAATTGCTTATTTAGTTACCATAAAGCGGCAACTACTTAATCAGCGACGTGGAAAGTCTCACTAGCCGGAGTGTCATACTTACTTACTTACTTAATGGCTCAGTGACCCAAAGCGAATCTTGGCCTCCGACACGAGTTTACGCCACTTGTCCCGATCTAGCACCGTTTCCGTTAGTACCGGAGTGTCATAGGTACCTTATTTTCTTACACCTTGAGTCCATGACAGTAACGGCACGCCAATTACGCCATAATGGCGGGCGTTTAAAACACCTGTATCTGCTTGATCATTTCCAATAAAAATATATAAGTAGGTATACCACATTACATTAGTTTTTCGGCGCTCAATATTATTTTACAGATAGAAGCTATCCTAAAATAATATAAAAATAATGACTGCATTTCGCCTAGTGACCACCAAAACTTACTATTTCTGTCAGTGCTCTTCAAAACCTCGTATAGAGAGAGAATTGATATAGTGAGATACGAGCTTTGTTTTAAGTAGATATTTGTTACTTAGTGAGTTTCGGTTGTGAACAGACCATATTGTCTATTCATTATTTTTATTAAAGCAGTATCGTCTGCTAACGCAAACCAAATGTTTACAATGAAGCAAAAAATTTAATGGTTCAGACAGGATTCGAACCTGCCATGCCACCCTAAGGCATGTTGAAGCAACTGGTTGAATAATTCAATGGCTCTGACATCTGGTTCGGTGGTCCAGTTGGTAGGACGCCCGTGTTGACCTGGAAAGCTGTTGGAAACGCAGGTTTTCGAATCCTGTCTGAATCATTAAATTTTTCAATGTTTCGCTTCATTGTAAACATATTGTCTATGTATGTACCTACATTATGCATATATAATTTGTTTCCTTTTAGATATGGCGCCGCACTACGAGCGACGGACATCCCTAGCGTCGCCATAACAACATGAAAAGCAGAACCGTCAATCACTTCACATTTTCCTCTCAACGCGGCCGTTGCTTAATTTAATTTATTATTGTAATATCTTCTTTTCCTTTAGTAAACGTATTGTATTTCGAGTGTCGCATTTAATTGCAGTAGATTAGCGTACCACAACAAACACGCTAAATTGGTGACCCGCGACGATTAGTTAATAATTATGTCGGAATACGAATCGACGGAGGATACGACACAAGGAGCCGCCGGCCCGACACAAGAGAGGACAGGATCTGTGGAGCGAGTTACTGTGAGGCTGCCGCCATTCTGGGCGGACGACGCCGAGGTTTGGTTTGCCCAGGTCGAGGCGCAATTCGCAATATCGGGCATAAAAACCGACTCAACCAAGTATTTTCAAATTATCCGTGAACTAGATCCTAAAACAGCCAAGGAAGTCCGTGACATCATCACAAATCCCCCGGAAAAAAACAAATACGAAATTTTGAAAAAACAACTGATAAATAGACTGTCAATGTCAAAAGAAAATAAAAGACGGCAGTTGCTGCAGCATGAGGAATTGGGCGACCGGAAACCAAGCCAATTCCTTCGTCATCTTCGAGGATTGGCTGGCGACAGCATCAGCGACGACTTTCTTCGCAGTCTATGGTTGTGTCGTCTACCTACGCACGTGCAGGCCATTATTGCCTCACAAACTACGGCTTCATTGGACGACATCGCTGTTCTAGCTGATCAAATTATTGACGCAACACAGTGAAAGTCAAATCTTCAACACCGTTGGAACTGTACAAGTTCTCGATATGCGGTTTTTTATTAAACGATCAATTACCTAATAGTGTTATAATATACATAAGTAAAATAAAGCCATATTCATGATTTTTTTTATATGAAATTACATAAAAGACCCAAAAAAAATATATCTTTTCAAAATGTATGTTTTTTTTTGGAAATATTATTACTTTTGCCTATTTGAATTTTTATTTTTTTAAACTAATTTAAGTAATTATCTGTCGATTACCACCTTAATTATCAAAATCGGAATATCCGTTGAGGTTTTAGATTTTTTGTAAGATTTTTTGACCCAGCGGCGCCATGTCTGTAGGGTAGACTGGGGTCAATAGAAACAGTTTGCCTTTAACCGCCTGTAACGGTTATATTTTTATGAGTAGAAAGATGTACACTCAAAATATTTCAAGGTTAGTTATCTGGTTCCTAAATAAAACGCACCTGGTTGGTCTATAATCCATAGTTTTTTGACAATCATGTAATGAAGAGAATGGGACAGAATGGTTCAATTGACCTCACATGAGTGTCAATTGAAACACTATATTAGGTCAATTGAAACACTCGAATATCTTCGGCACCATGAAAGTACTTATATCTGTTTTAATCTTTTTCATTACTACCACGGAATACAATGAGATCCTAAAAAAATCGCAAGCATTACATTAACATTTCTCAATTTATGAGCATGTGAAAATCTCAATACAAAAAAGCGTTTTAAAAAAAATACTACTTACTTTTAGTTTTCTTTGTTGCTGCTACTTTATACATTTAGCTAAACCAAAGTTGTTTTAATACAATTATAAGATGTAGCGATTTAGAATTGCAGAAAACAAGCATAATCATGTTTCATACAAAAGTGTTTGTTTCAACCATAACACTGTTTCAATCATAACCATTCCGTGTACCTGCCTTGTGACAAAATGTTACAAGCGTCGGGATGTATAATGAAATAAAAGACGCAATAAATAATCAATTTAAATTGCTTTATTTATTAATTAAATTATCAAATTAAATTTCGTGATCTGACGGATTTTACGACATATACCTTCACCAGAATGTAACAAATACTTTTCTGAAACTGCATCGAAATCGGTTCAGCAGAACGCAGCTAAAGATATTTGCGGACATACATACATATCTACAAATATACGACAGCCTCCTTTTTTGAAGTCGGTTAATAGTCAACATTCACAATCTCAAAAAAAAAAACAACGACACGCTTGCAGTTTTCAGAAGAAAAAAAAAACAATTACAATTAGGTCATAAACTACATAAAAACACAAATGAAGAAAAGTGAACAATAATAGAACAAACATATGCATCGATTACAGAACCTCCTTTTATTTTGAGGTTGGTTGCATAATGGGGACGATTAAAACGCGAGGACGATTGAAACGTTTCAATCGTCCACAAGCAAGTTGTTTCTACCGTCCCCACAACACGTTTTTAACTTCAGGGTCACATATTATGTATAAAAAATACTCGAGCGCTGATCAACGGTCATTAAAAACATTCGTTTATTCCTAACCATAACAGCAAAATAATTAGATCAGTCAAAATACAAGAGTAAACGAAGTTATGAGAAAATTTACGAGAGCACTAATACTTACTTTTTACCGCGAAAATATGGTTTGGCTCCTGGACACGCCCCCTTGCGCCGTCGCTCGACCGTTACTGGCCAAAGATTCAAACATGGCCGACTGCGTGTTCTGAGTCTTGCGTCAGACGCGTAGGTATTATAGTTTTCGAGAAATTTGACTTGTTTCAATCATGACGTGTTTCTATTGACCCCAGTCTACCCTATTCTTCAATAACTTTGGAATTATACGAGCTAATGATATGCGGTTTTTTTTCGTAAATGTAAAATTAGTTGTGTATTAATATAAATAAATAAAAAAAGTACCATGTACATACATTTTTACGAGTAAAATTCCAAAAATCACAAATTTTAAATATTTTTTTCAGAACATATTATTTCTTAGGTATCCAAAATTATTTTCTACGTGATTTTAATTTTTTTCATGTTAAATTGGGTAATTATCTGCTGATTGGCACCTCTTACGTCAAAATCGGAGTATCCGTTCAGGATTTAGAATTTTTTAAACTTTTTTGGAATAAGTGGCGCCATCTCTGTTCCTAAGGGGTGAAACTAATTTCGCCTCGAGTGAAATCGTTTATTTTGGTCTATATTATCACTGTGCAAAACGGCTTGCTTCCATCACAGAGTGCAGCTTTTTTTCATAACAAATAGGACTACAATAGAAATACATCATCTGTGAAAATTTCAACTGTCTAGCTATCACCGTTGTTGAGATACAGCCTGGTGACGGACGGACGGACGGACGGCGAAGTCTCAGTAATAGGGTCCCGTTTTTACCCTTTGGGTACGGAACCCTAAAAAGATGTGCCCCAAAATCAACAGGGATTGAAAAATACTTGTAGCGGTTAGAATTACAAAGTTTTTGATCATTGAAATTTGGACGGCTGTGGCCGACGTGGCGTCAGGGGCACGATTTATTGTTGACGGCCACAGCCGACTGTGGCGGTCAAAAGGTTAAGTATTTATTTATCTATATAACTACGTATATCGTCGTCTAGTACCCATAAACTAGATCGATTGGTGTGAGGTTGTCTGATATTTATTTATGTATTTATTCAGTCGGTTCTACAATAAATTAACCTCATTGATACCTATAAAATTTAGAATTATGTATGGCTGTTACAACTGACCCAGAAAAAAAAATGTATTGATATTAGACCTTAGCAGCTGGTTTTATTACAATTTGATTTGGGCTGGGTGTAGGTAGATCAAATAATATGCGTGACCCACTCCCCCTGATTCACAGGTTGGGTCCAGCCCTCAGTCTTGAGCGATTCACCACACTAATATTATAAAGGCGAAAGTTTGTGAGTATTTTTATGTGTATTGTTTGTTACTTCTTCACGCACAAACGGCTGAGCCAATTATGTAAAATTTTGGTATGAACCTGGACAGTTAGGGTTTTTTTTTTGAGCCGAAAAACGAAACTGCTGCCATCCCAGAGTATGCCTAGGAATTTCTTGATCTGCCTAAACGTCACTGGTGGGTGTTACTTAGCCAAATCATGAAATGGCGGCCTTTCATGGTATGCCGCGGAATTTCATGATCTGCCTAAACGTCATTGGGCAAATCGTTAAACGTTATGGTTTGAACGATATGGCGGATGTCATTTAGCCAAATCATGAAATGGCGGCGTTTCACGATATGCCTAGGAATTTCGTAATCTGCCGAATTTTACGATCGGCCACCGAAATACATATAGATGAGAAACAATACACATCCAAATACGCTACATTGAGGGATTGAAATATCAAATGTAGATAATGGAAGGTTGATTAAAATACTGTAGTTTACTCAGATGTTTTATTTGCACGTATTGCAATGTATGACAAATTTGATCACATCCAGTTTAAAACTTTTCCGCGTATGCCAATTTCATTTAGTTTTTGTAAATGCTATGCTATGTGAAACTCTGTTATTTCTTCACTCGAAGTCAAAAAAAATTAAGAATCAGCGTGAACAGCGATGATGCAGACGACAGGGCCGTGGAACCGTCCCGTGTACGGGCTCCTCGTTGACGGAGCTCCTCACTTCACCCAGCAGCTCAGCACGGTCCGTGCATAGCGCATCTATGGATGACGCGCATTTCGACAATGTCCGAATATCGAAGTTGTTGACGAGGTGGGATCTGAAAACAATAAAGCCAGGAATTGTACTTCGACACCATACTACATTCCGCCATTCGGAGAACACTACAGAACCAAGAAGTAGGTACATTCACCTACATAACAATATTAACATCGGCCCTTTCTTTACTTTAATTTCTGTAATAGAATTACTTTTCAGGAAGATGGATTGTAAAATCCATGGTATAAATATCAACGGGAGAAATCTGTACACATCTCAGATTTGCTAATCCATACTAATATTATAAATGCGAAAGTGTGTCTGTCTGTCTGTCTGTCTGTTACCTCTTCACGCTTAAACCGCTGAACCGATTTAGATGAAATTTGGTATATAGATAGTTTCAGTCCCGGGGAAGGACATAGGATACTTTTCATCCCGAATAAATTTAGTGTTCCCGTGGGATGAGCCGGTAACACCGTGGGGCACAGCTAGTCTGGCTATAAGTATTTGCAAATGCAGTTCCAATCTAGAATACATGATGAACACATTGAATGTTGAGAGCAAAACGATGGGTCTAGTTTAGGAAAACAAATAAGAAGAATAAAAAACACTTTGAATAAGTACTGAGGTTTAAAAGAAATCCTAAAATGTAACCTTCCTCTCCGTCTCCAAAAGAAAGTCTGACATGTGTTTACTCCCCACAATTACCTATGAATGCCAAACTTGGAAAGGGGAATGGAGAGGAGTATTTTAATGGTCAGTTCACACTGCGCGCACATTTTAATAGAGCGACTCAAATTATACTTAACCACACTAAAAGGTACACATTTTATTGTGAGAATTCAGTATCAGTCTGCACTTATATGATTACTTATATAATTTATGATTGCTAGCAAAAAGATAATTTCGAAAGAAAGAACATTCTCAGGAACATTTCCCATACAAGTCAGGAAGTGATCTTGAGAATGGCACATCTCTATTTTCAACAGAGTTTTTGTATAAGCATGCATGGTAAAAAAAGCTAAATATGGAGTCCACATTTACATTATGTTAACTGCTACTAAGTCTTGACTTTGTCAGTACAATTTAGAAATAAATGTAATAAAGTAAATATTTCATTTGGATGTTATAGAATGTTTGATGTTGTGCAGGTGTTGTAAAGTGACAATTACCAATATTATTTGGACTAATATGAATTTAAATTAAATTATAACTTACCTACCTCTTCTGATGTTGATAACCATTGCCACCAATTCATCAGTAAAGACTGCTGTTAAATCACCCATAGTCACCTACAAAAACAAACAATCAGATAACATAATAACTAAAAATATTTATATTTATATGCAATTAATCCATGTAGGTTTCAGTTTGTAATATAGGTGTAAGTAATGATTTTTAGCTTGTAGGTATATCAAATTAATTTCTTCAATAATACAATTATTCATCAAACCACATTGTAGAACAAACAAGTTTGGAAATGAAGTAGAATGTACTATGAAACTAACAATACAATCTATTATTTAGAGTTAAGTACTCTGTATTTAATTATGAGATGCTTGAAATTTAGAACAGGATAATTTTGTATTCTGATGCAGATGAGAAGAGCGATACATCAGCTAAATGTTAAAGCATTCAAAAAGGACTACGATATTGTTTGTTAACACTAAAAACATAAATATGTAAAAGTTAATAGCTTTACGATACCCGTCTTCTTCTCTTCGGTTCGATTTATTCTAAGTAAGTACATCTACACGTTAATTCACTATAGTTTATATTTCTCTCTATTTTGCGGCGAGGCGAGCCGGCGACTACGACGCTGTCGACGCTCGTTTTCACTGTTATCTTAACACTCTTATCAGTCAGTGTCGACCAAGGAATATAATACTCACAGGTCGAGTCTGTCGATGTCGTTATCAGTGCATCGCACCAACACAACACCAGGCCACAGTCAACAGTCAACACCTTTTTTGCATTTTTGCTTAAAACCGATTATGTCTTGAGTTAGTGACTGAACAACACTAGAAGGTTTTGACAGTTCTCTGAAACAAAAAATTGTCTCTGGTTTTGGCTTCGGAAAACGTGGCCGTACAAAACACGGCCGGGAAAAACATGGCCGAGCAATACATGTTCAGGGCAGTTTTTCGAAGCCAATGTACACGGAAAACATGGCCGTACAAAACAGGGCCGGACAATACGGCCCTGTACAAAACTGGCTTCGAAAAACATCCCCGAACAAATATTGCTCGGCCACGTTTTGCCCAGCCGTGTTTTGTACAGCCATGTTTTCCGAGTCCATATGGACGCGGAAAACGTGGCTGTACAAAACGTGGCTGGACAATACATGGCTGTACAAAACGGGTTCCCTTCGTTGTCAATGTGTTGTAAACTTGTCAGTTTTGACGCATTTCCTAATCTAATTGAATTGACGTTTCAATTTCATTTTATTTTATATATCACTGTTTCCAGTTTCCATTATTGCAATATTTTTGCACCATTTTATGCAAAAACAGTGTTCGGTAGTAAAATATGCAATTAGAAATAGTTCAGTGACAATTGTCTTTAGTAATGGGTGGGAAAACCAAGCAGAGTCAAAGGACGAAGAATAATGTTCGGGTGCGTAAATAATAAAATATGATTTTATATTTATTAGTATTGATCAATAAGATTACTGGGTTTCCTTAATACACTATTTAACATACATGATGCACATGTATAAGTATAAGGGTAATGCAAGTGGATAGCCCAAAATTATGTACTTGAAATTCTAATTTGTAAACTACTTCTGAGAGACCTATATATTAGTTGTAATGACCACAAATATAACTTTATTTTCACTGGCCTATCTAAGATTATTTTTCAGACAGGGCCTAGGCGAAGGCCTGGCCATAGCCTGTTAGATGAAGCGATGAATGTCTATGTGTAACCCAACATCCCGGGTGGGCACTAGAACATTAGCCCACCCAGCCACCCCACTAAATACGCCTATGCATATCTTACCCATGACAACGACACGACAAAATAAATCAATTACAATTTGAATTTAATTTATAGGTTGTTCTGAAGTTGTAGCATAATGGTAATACTGTCAGCTTTCTTTGTTTATACAGCCATCAAGCAGTGGGCGCAGCGCGGAGCTCCTCAACAATGCGGTGCGTCTGGACCCTGGCCTCATGGGCACCAGTGGGGGCAAGGTCCTGCCGGTGCTGTTCCCCACGCTGGCAGCTGCTCTGGATCCCTCGCTGAACCCTGACTACGCAATGTGCCTGAAGAAGCTTACTAAAAAAGATCCGATCACTAAGACTAAGGTGGTTGCCTACTATTTTCACATTTTGCTTATTCTAATAGATTGGCTCCATTATTATATGTGAAATTGAGTGTAAAGTGATAGTTAAAAATGTACAGTTTTTTATTACTTATCATAAAAAATATGACATCAATCCATGGCATACTGAGATAAGGTGTTGTATAAAGATGGGGTCTAGTCTAAAAGTAATTATCTGTGTGTTATTTATTCAGATCAACTTGTTACATTGATAATGATGTGAATAATTATATAGTTGATTTATCGGCTAATCATAAGCATGTTCGTAGGCTCTGCAGGAGCTATCTGAGCTGGTGAAGAAGGGGGACGTAGAGGATGTGGTGGCGGCGCTGCCGAGCTGGGCGCACTCCTACCGCGCGCTGGTCACCGATACTGACCATAAAGTGCGGGAGGCGGCTCAGGTAATTTCACTATTATTTTTATTCCTTTGGGACCTTTTCGTAACATTTCATTTGTGTGATAAGTGAATTTATTGTCATATTTATTCTAAATTATTTAAATTGTTTATTATTTGAAAATTTTTGACATTGTTTTATCTTAATTATCTATTGAATTATGACTTGCTGAATTTGTTTATTTTGTTTCTTATGTTGAAGATCACCGTATAGATTTGTGTAAATTGACTATGTGTAATTTATAATGTATCTCTATATGTGTGAAATAAATCTAATCTAATCTATTTGTTGGGGTCTAAGTAAAAACCACCACATAAAGTCAATAATTTGGTTTAATTTCTATTTAAATACACGAGATTTAGTACACATGTGTTGCTTGGTTCGAGTATGGGAAGCGACTGACTCTTTCACTCGGTATCGTGTGCTCTGTCTTGCACACTATTTATATGAAAATGATGTAAAGGTAAAATATGTTACAAAACAAGTTGGTAGAGTGGTACAATGTCGATAGACGACGCACGGCGTGATCGTGCGCGCGTGCGGGCGGCGCGTCGCCCCGCACCTGAAGAGCCTGCTGCCGCCGTGGCTGCAGGCGCAGTACGACGAATACGCGCCCGCCGCCGCCGCCGCCCGGGCTTCGCTGCAGGTCACTCACCTATTTCTTTTTCATTTTACTTCATTTCTACAATCATCCTAACAATGTGCCCTAGTCCACTAAAATACCTTGTGGAAATATCTAAAACACTCTTTTAAAAATAAGATAATTAAATAGAGCATATTATTTAGTAGGAGAATACTTATCCGATTGTGAATTGTAATTTTATTTATATAGATAACGACTTTAAGTAATATACTGCATGCTCCATCTTGACTTGAAATATTTGTATGCCTAACGGCTAGACATGGTGATACTATATATTATATTATGAGCCTATTATGTCCCACTGCTGGGCAAAGGCCTCCCCCCTTTTCTTCCATCTGTCGCGGTCTTGAGCAGTATCTGGCCAGTCCTTCGAAAATGAGTCCAAGTCATCCCGCCATCGCCTACGGGGTCTGCCACGTCTCCGTTTCGAGTTGAATCGTATCGAGTTGATGGTGATACTGTTTTTATTAAATTAAGACCTGATTATGTACCTATGTTTACAAATAAATGTCTGATTCTGATTCTGATTCTGAAAAGCATGGTTACTAATTTACTGTAACAGCCTACAACATGACTCCGTTCACGATACCTATGTATATTTATTACGTCCAGTCGACGTTTCCTGAGAACAAGCTGCCGGACGTGATATCGTTCTGCATGTCGGAGGTGGTCGCGCACTTGCTGGAGAACCTCGTCGGCAACGCCGCGGAGACCACGCTCAGTAAGAAGTAAGTTAAATATGTATGTATGTAAACACTTTATTGTACATAAAAACAAGAAAAACACATTACAAAAAAATAAGCATGTACAAAGGCGAACTTATCCCTTTAAGGGATCTCTTCCAGTTAACCTTTGAGCAAATGAGTGCTAAACAAATGTAAATGGTAGACAAACCAAGCAACATGTACAATACAAAGGAGTAACTATAACTATACAATAATACACATGAAAATGCAAAAACCAACAGAGAGAGAGATAGGTAACAGTCAAAATAATACATATTACATAATATCTATATAAATACATATACATAATATTCAACATAAATAAAATTATAATTATAACAAAAAAAAAAAAACAGCAACCTAATCATTCGTTCGACAGCCACAATTCCTTTAACTTCCCCTTGAGCGATGCTACGGACTGCGTCTGCCTGATATGTTATTAAAATTAAGTTAAATATAGTACACTTTTTGCTTCTTCGCGCCTATGATGGTCGTCTTATCGCGCGTGTGACTATATTAGTCTTCGACTGACGCGTGTTCGTAAATAGCTTTTGTAGCAAACACCACCTGACCTGTGTTTGAGGCATTCTATCTTCGTCCTCCGGGTAGGCAAGCACTTGTGACTCCTCTGGTGTTGCAGGTGTTTATGGGCGACGGTAATCGCTTTCCATCAGGCGATACGTTTGCTCGTTTGCCCCCTATGACATAAAAAAAAAAAAAAGGGTTTTGAAGATGTATCCTTGTACGGCAGGATCCTGACGGCGGAGGAGAAGGAGCTGCAGTGGGCGCGGCTGGTGACGGCGAGCCTGCAGGGGCTGGAGTTCTTCGCGCAGCACCTGCCCGCGCCGCACGACGCGTGGCTGTGGGCGCGGCTGGCGCCCGTGCTGCAGGCCGGCTCCTTCTGGAAGATGGCCTCGCACAAGTCGCAGCAAGTCAGGTGAAATGAAATGAAATGAAATGAAATAATTTATTCAGTAAGTAGGCCACAAGGGCACTTTTACAAGTCAGATTGTGAATCTACCGGCATTTCGCAAGAGGAGACCGCTGTTGAGAAGAAAGCCGAAAGAAACTCAACAGTAAGTCATTTTTTCGTAAATAATACTTAGAACAATTACATTACATTAGTGTTATAACTAATTATTACATGCGTACACGTATAGGAGATATATAGATACTCCAAATCAATGTTAGGTAGGAATATTAAAATAACACTTTAACTATCAATTTAAAATATTAAATATACCCAGAGATGTATAAAGTCTCTGGGTGAACTCCTATCCTGTTTACGAGGCGCACTACGTAAAGCACTGAAACGTGGTCGCTTACAATGGGCCTCATAAGAAGGCTCACAGTTACTCAAAGGGCAATGGAGCGAGCTATGCTCGGAATTTCCTTGCGGGATCGAATTCTAAATGACGAGATACACGAGAGAACCAAGGTTGTAGATATAGCTCAGACAGTCGCCAAACTTAAGTGGCAGTGGGCGGGGCACATTGCTCGTAGAATCGATGGCCGTTGGGGCAGAAAGGTTCTTGAGTGGCGACCGCGGACCGGAAGACGCAGCGTTGTTTGCCAACAAGGTGGATCGACGACCTGGTTAAGATCGCGGGTAGAAATTGGATGAGGGTGGCGCAAGATCGATCGTTGTGGAGAACTTTGGGGGAGGCCTTTGTCCAGCAGTGGACGTCTATAGGCTGATATGATGACTACGTAAAGCGCCTCTGGAACTAGGAGCGTCGCCGTCCTTGGGGATCATCCACATATTACGTAACACCGTAAGGGGGAGGGGGGGGTCATACCAAACGTGACAGTACATGTTAAAGGTATAGCAAAAAAGCGTGACATAGGGGGGTGGGAGGGGTTCAAAAAGTCGACATTTTGCGTGACGTAATATGTGGATGACCCCTTGTTTTTGGGTTTCAAAAGGGATCGAAGAGCGAGAGGGGGACTGGACATCGCCCGTTGTGAATTGTGGATGTGTCAGTTCAGCTCGACGGGCCTGACTTCCCGCGGAGTTTGACTAACTTAGTACAGTACGATTAAAATCAGTTAACACTTTGGCTTTTCTCGGGTATCATCGCCTAAATCCGGAGACGGAAAAGACACGAAATACATTACCGCGATTTCTTTTAGGTAGCATTCAATTTGAAGTATCATAAACGCAATGTATTAGCACCTGCCAAGATGACATTACTAACCGGTAGACCTAAGAAATTTATTATGCAGAAGCGACATGAATTTTAACATTCTTGTAGGTATACAATATATAAAAAACATATATAAGTCAATATTTTACTGTTTGATATAAGTAGTACCTACGATATTACGTCGGATTAATAATTAATAATAATCACCAAATAAAAAAAATAAAAAAACCGATTTCAACCGATTTTTGTTGATATTTCATAAACTGCTTGACCGATTTTGATAAAACTTACATGGGACCATCTCGGAAGGATACCCTATCAAATACGAAAAGAATTTTGTAAATCGGTCATATCTGTAAATTGATAACTGTTTTGTTCCCGCCCTGGACTACGGGTAACAGGGGGCCCATCAACCTGTGTAACCAGCAAAACGTAAATTCCCGGGCGAGTACAAAAACGGGGTCGCGATTACGCGCCTCTTAAACTTAATTCTAACTTATATCTAAAGCACTAACCTTCCCAATGGAGCCGATCTAGCCCAATTCCAGCAAAGGTGAGTAAGTGTAGGGTGTGTTATGGTGTGTGTGAATGTGTTTGCTGGGCGCCGAAGAATCCTCGCGGCTACCGTATCGCCAGCTCCGTCAAAACCACAATTTTCACGTCCAATCTTATCGAGGGGCCTTATGCCGCACAAATCACTCGAGTTCAACAAATATACGCAAAATAAGCGGACACACATGTGTCTTTCCAAAACGCTTCAAATTCCAAATCTCAAAATCACATGTGCACAACTGCAAGTTAAAATTCAAGTGAGACCGACCTCTAAAATCATAGTGTCAAAAGTGACAGCTCGGGTGCGTTCAGTTTTATGCAAAGTAATGTCGGTTGGGACCGAACAATCACCCGCCTCGGAACAGCTCTAAGCTGGTCCGCTATACAAGAGGAAGGCGCGATAGCGTTGCTACCGCTCGCTTGAGAACCGAATCCCCCACCATGACCTCAGCAAACCGAGGGGTCCCGTCCTTGCCGGGATACAAGTTAACAATTCGCCCCCGGCGCCAACGCAGTGGCGGTAGGTTGGAATCCTTAACCAACACGAGGTCTCCAACACTGGGGGGATTGGTTTTGTCAGTCCACTTGAGGCGCTGCTGCAAAACATGCAAATACTCTAATGACCATCTGGTCCAAAAATTCTGAGCCATTTGTTGCAGCATTTGATAGCGCGACAAACGATTGGAAGTTACTTCCCTGAGGGGGTGCTCCGGCAGGGCTACAAGTGGCTGACCAATCAAGAAATGGCCTGGAGTCAACGTTTCCAGGTCATTTGGATCAGAGCTGAGCGGGCACAACGGACGGGAATTGAGGACTGCCTCAATTCTACAAAACAACGTCGCCAGCTCTTCAAAAGTCAAAATAGTTTGACCTATGACTCTATACATATGAGTCTTAGCTTGCTTTACAAGAGCTTCAAAAATACCTCCCCAATGGGGGCATCCCGGAGGGTCAAACGTCCAGGTGACACCCCGACGGGAGAGGTTTGTACCAATGTCAATTCTATTTTCCAACAAAAATTTCACAACATCTTGTAAATAACGGTCGGCACCTTTATAATTGGTTCCGCAATCTGACCGGATCAGAGACGGGAGTCCCCTACGGGCTACAAACCTATCTAGGGCCGCAATAAAGGCCTCCGTCGAAAGATCAGCAACTAATTCAAGATGAGCGGCTTTGGTGGACAGACAGACGAAAACGCACAAATACGCTTTTACACTCTTCGCATTTCGGAGTCGCGACGTTTTAACCAAGAAAGGGCCGGCAAAATCCGTCCCTACCCTCTCAAACGGCCTAGCCGGGGTGACCCTGTCAGGTGGCAAATCACCCATCTGAGGCTGCATCGTGGCTGCCTTGAGCCTATAGCAAGGCAAGCACCGGAACACGATGCTCCGTACAACGCGTCTGCTGTTCAGTATCCAAAATTCTCGCTGCAGAATGCCCAGGAGCGCATTGCAGCTAGCATGAGAATTCTTAAGGTGGCGATCATTCACCAACAATTCCACCAAGTGCCCTTTCTTAGGCAACAGTATGGTGTGGCGCGCCGAATAAGGCAAGTTAGCATTGCGAAGCCGTCCTCCAACCCGGAGTATTCCAGACTCGTCAATGAACGGGTTGAGACGCGCTATCGCTCGTCTAAGTTTGGGGCGACCCTTCCGCAGGGTTTCCAATACGTCCCCCAAGTGTTCCCCCTGCACAACCCGAATCCAGTGATGTAGGGCTGCTTTCCGCTCTTCAAAAGCGAGAACACTGGCGTGTAGCTGATTGTCAGGGTGGCGACAATTGTGAATAAATCGCTTGACCCAGGCGGTCACTCCAACCAGCTTGTCGAGAGAACTATATCGCGCTAGCAACCAAGCAGGGTCCGTCCCTGGAGCGGTCTCGACAAGGTGGATCTTCAATCCCGATGGGGTTCCAATGACACAACTGGCCGGCCAGCGTGACTCCATCTCCAATAGCCATTCTGGCTTCCACCACAGTGGGTGGTCAACAAGCTCCGTGGCGTTGCAACCCCTAGACGCCACGTCCGATGGGTTCAATTCACCTGGCACGTGTCTCCAAACCAAAGCAGTCTCAGAGTTCTGTATCTGCGAGACACGGTTGGCCACAAAAACCTCCAATGTGTGGACCGACGACTTCAGCCAACACAGGACAATTTGGCTGTCAGTCCATGCATAGGCCCTCTCCTCAAGGTTCACGGTGTCCTTCAAGGTAGAGGCTACATGATTCAACAATCGCACAAGAAGAGCTGCACCCGACAATTCCAGCTTCGGGATCGTCAAACGAGTCCGAAGCGGGGCCACCTTGCTCTTTCCCATTACCAAGTGCACGTCGACCGCTCCGGCGGAGCTGACCGTTCGCAAATACACGGCAGCCGCATATCCTCGCTCAGAGGCGTCGCAAAACCCATGAAGTGTTGCTCTGTATTTCCCTGCGGGAAGCAACTTACGCGGCAGTTCGACCTGGTTTATCTCCGGGAGCGTAGAAAAGTAGGTTTCCCAATCGCTCAGCAAATCTCCGGAAAGCGCATCATCCCAACCCATCGGGGCTGCCCACAGGCGCTGCATAAACGCTTTGGCCTTGAAGATGACGGGCGAGATCCATCCATTTGGATCGTAAGTCCTGGCCACCGTAGACAGAACAAGCCGCTTTGTCCAGACCTTCGGGGTATCCAATTCCACCCGATAGGTAAACACATCTTGGACTGGTCGATACTGAACGCCAAGAACCGACAACATGTGCGGATTATCAACATTCTCGAAGAGGTGTGGATCCTGCTGGTGGTCATCTGGGAGTCCGGCCAAAACCTCTGGTGAGTTGGACAACCATTTCCGCAACTCATAGCCACCAGTCCGCAAGAGTGCAATCAATTCATCGCGGATGACCAATGCTTCTTCGACGCTATTGGCCCCGGTGCACACGTCGTCCACAAACAAGTCCTTCTCCAAAATGGCGGACGCTCGAGGGAACCTCAGTCTCTCTCTGTTCGCCAATTCCAACAATGTACGAATAGAAATGTACGGGCTACTCTTCAGACCGTACGTAACCGTATTCAGTTCATAGACCAACATCGGTTCATCTGGGCTCTCACGCCACAAGATCAGCTGATACCGACGGTCATCAGGGTGGATGACGATCTGCCGAAACATCATCCGGATGTCGGTCACAAACACAACCTGATGCTTCCTGAAATTAGTGAGAATATCGGTTATGTCCTTGTGCAGCTTAGGACCTGCATGCAAACATTGGTTCAAGGACACTCCAGTCGAGGTGGCGGCAGAGCCATCAAATACCACTCGAATCTTGGACACCGGTGACTTCAATACCGCATGGTGGGGAAGAAAATAATGCTCCACCGTACTCCAATCCATGCGTGACACCGTCATGTGTCCCAACTGCTCGTACTCCCTCATGAAGTCCACATACTTCTGCCGGAAGAGCGCATCCCTCTTCATACGGCGCTCCATCGAAACCAGCCGCTTCTCAGCCAACGCGCGAGAGGCACCAAGGGGTGGTCGATGAGTAAGTAGGGGGAGTCGAGTTATGAACCGACCAGAGCGGAGGCGGCCAGTGTTGTTCTGGTAAAACAATTCGCACTCCTCTTGCTCAGGACTCATCCGCGGCGCGGTAGGCGGTTCTTCAATTTCCCAGAAGCGTTGCACCGCGTCTGAGAGAGCAGTTCCAACCAAACAGCTCTCCTCGGCAGGAGGCGTGGAAACTGCTAATACTGGACCCATTACAGCATATCCGAACTTGGTGTCCCATGCCACAAGTCCACCAGGCTGTAGTATCCGTTTGCCGGTCAGCAATATGCCCCCTAGGACGTCTGCACCCAGCAGCACGTCAACCGGACCAGGGGTGTCAAAGCCAGCATCCGCCAAATTCAAACCAACTGTCAAGTTCCGGATCTCTGGTGGCAGCTTGACCGGGGGGTGCCCCCCCACCACCTCCTCCAAAACCAATGCGGGAGCTGTAATCCTCGCATGGGAGGTGGGACTCGGGCCAAAGGTGAACGTGACCTGTCCTACCAGGTTTGACACTGATGTGTTGCCGACCCCCCGGACACCGTCCGGGTGAGGTCTCAAGACCAAGCCCATCCGTTGCATCAACCGTTTGGATACAATACAGCCCTGTGCGCCCGTATCCAGTAGGGCGCGCACACGAACTGATCCTCCGCCAGGACCCCACACACAAACCGAGGCCGTGGGCAACAACACGGTCTCGAGGGGTGTGGCGGTGGTCGATGCATGGGCGGCGTACCCCTAGCAGGGATACCGCGTGGCGTCCTGCTCCGCGTGGGAGGGCCGCTCGAACCGGTCGAGCGGATCCCAGTCAGGCTGGTACGCGCGTCGCGCTGGTTGCGCCATCTGCGGCGCCCGGTACCCTCGTCTCCGGCCTGCGAACGCGGGAGGTCGCGATTCCAGGCGCGGTCGCTCGGCCAGCGGCGGCGACATCCGTGGCGCCGACCGAGGAGGGGGTGGGCGCGGCCACCCGCCCGTGGGAGCCCGCCGTGAGGGCGCGGGTGAGCGCGCGACCGCAGCATAATTCTGTGAATGCGGGGGGGTCGAATTCTCCCCGCCTTCCCCATCTTCCAAATACCCCTGGTCGGCCGGGTGCCGACTCCGGACAGGGGTGCTGCGTGAACCCTGGGCAGCGGGAGGCTTGGAGGTCCCGTTGCGGTTCATGCACAAAATGTGGTGGTGCTTCCCACCACATGACCGGCACTCCTGGGGTTGGGCACAGTCCCGAACAAAATGTGGGTCCAAACACACGAAACACCACTTCCTTTGCTTTGCGATGTTCCGGCGACCCTCGACCCTCTGGGCAAGAAACGTCGAACAGACAGGCACCCGATGGCCTGGTTTCTTGCAGTACAAGCAGGGGTCAGGTTCCACCGTGCCAACATTGTATTGACTGGGCCTCGCTGGTCGAGGTATCAATTTTCCCCAGTTTCCCCTTTGAGCGACAATTCCCATCTGGCCCCCTGAGGGCACAGCTGGTCTCGAGGTTGAAGGTAAACTCGAAGTATCAGCACGGCGACACTCCGTTTCCAAAAATGCCACTATGTCACTAAAGGCCGGTAAGTGCTGGGCGGTGTCTCCTCCATACTGGTTCTCAAATCTCGCCCGGACATCAGCAGGTAGCCGGTTCAACAAAAAACTCAGTAACATATAGGACCATTGGTCCACAGGCAAGCCAAGTTTCCCCAAAGCTTTGGTCGCTGTCAAAACAGGATTCAGCATTTTTATTCTGATGTCTGATACCTGGGCGATCCGGGGAATATTCCAAATTTTTGCCATCATGGCATCCGCAAGCCTTCGCACATTCTCGTATCTGTTTCTTAACAGTGTGCGCGCGGTTTCATAATTTTCATCGGTGACCGACAAGTGTGCCACCAGGTCACGTGGTTCACCTTTCAAAGCTGTCATCAGCTGCGCCAATTTCAAAGAGTCCGTTAGGTCCTTTCGGGCGTGTACCAAACTATCGAACAGGTCAATAAAACTGGTCCATTGGTCCAGGTTTCCGTCAAACGGTGGGATGCTTATCGCAGGAAGTCGTGCTGCCAATTCTGGAGTGGGTCTAATTGCAGAATTTCCCTCATTCCGGACCCCGGTGGTCCGAATTCTCAATATCTCCTTTGCACGCTGAACGATTTTATCTGCCAGCTCAATGCATTGGTCATAATCTCGTTCCACTTCAGCTGCCTCGCGTAGAACATGCTGTGCCATCTCGGGCCCAGAGCCTTCAATCTTACCGAGATAGCTTTCAAAACTATGTCGCGCCCTATCAACGCGGTCCCTAATCTGTTCGAACCTGTCTAACAATGCGTCAGTTCGGTCTTCTCTGTCCACCAGAGCAGCCCCAGAAGTAAACCAACGTAACTCCGCGCGAATTGCTGTCTTAAATACCGCTGCCATATTGAATTCAAACAAAACACAAAGTGAAATTCTCAAACAAATCAATAAATTAATTAATTAAAATTAATTATGTAGAATTTCTTACCCAATAACAATATTAATTCAATATAGTCACACTGGCGGTTTACCAATTATAAAAATGCCAACAAATTATAACATTTAATATCAAAGTCCAAAGGTCAATTTCTAAAGTGCTCCTAATAATATTTGCAAATAATTCAATGTTTCAACTTGACATGCAATCACAACAAAATATGATACTTGTTTTAACTCCAAAAACACTATAAAACTATAATGAGTTGAGTTTATTCTAATAATTTACTTTCTTATAATCATACAAAGAAAATGTCTACCAACCCCCAAATTTATAACAAGTTGAAACTTTCCTAAATTTGAGCACTAAACTAGTATTATCTACATAAAACAACTCTCGTGTTGTTGATAATAAGCAAATTGACCTTATTCAAATCAAAAACATGTAAATTTAACCACTTTTTGTCAAAACTTTAACCTCAAAACATGTGAATTCTAACCAAAAAAAATTTACCCAAATTTTATCAAAAGTGGATCAAATCAAAACAACCACGCTCTATGCTACCAAAAATGTTTTGTTCCCGCCCTGGACTACGGGTAACAGGGGGCCCATCAACCTGTGTAACCAGCAAAACGTAAATTCCCGGGCGAGTACAAAAACGGGGTCGCGATTACGCGCCTCTTAAACTTAATTCTAACTTATATCTAAAGCACTAACCTTCCCAATGGAGCCGATCTAGCCCAATTCCAGCAAAGGTGAGTAAGTGTAGGGTGTGTTATGGTGTGTGTGAATGTGTTTGCTGGGCGCCGAAGAATCCTCGCGGCTACCGTATCGCCAGCTCCGTCAAAACCACAATTTTCACGTCCAATCTTATCGAGGGGCCTTATGCCGCACAAATCACTCGAGTTCAACAAATATACGCAAAATAAGCGGACACACATGTGTCTTTCCAAAACGCTTCAAATTCCAAATCTCAAAATCACATGTGCACAACTGCAAGTTAAAATTCAAGTGAGACCGACCTCTAAAATCATAGTGTCAAAAGTGACAGCTCGGGTGCGTTCAGTTTTATGCAAAGTAATGTCGGTTGGGACCGAACAATAACTCTATGTGACAGATGAGGGATTCACGACAATTACCGAGGTTGGTCGAAGTGCTAACTGATTTTAATCGTACTGTACTTGATGCAGGATGTGTTTGTTGATTGAGATGTGTGCGTGTTCCGCAGAGCGTCTTGGTACGGGGCGCTGGGCCGCATCATCGCGCGCTACGCGGATACGTTCGGCGCGGCGTACGGGCAGAAGACGGCGCGGCTGTTGTTAGCCGCGCCAGCGCCCGCCGCGCAGGCGCAGCTGTGGACCTGCCTGCTCGTGCTCATGCGACACGTCAAGGTACACAACACACTTACACAACACATCGCGCGCTACGCGGATACGTTCGGCGCGGCGTACGGGCAGAAGACGGCGCGGCTGTTGTTAGCCGCGCCAGCGCCCGCCGCGCAGGCGCAGCTGTGGACCTGCCTGCTCGTGCTCATGCGACACGTCAAGGTACACAACACACTTACACAACACATCGCGCGCTACTCGGATACGTTCGGCGCGGCGTACGGGCAGAAGACGGCGCGGCTGCTGCTGGCCGCGCCAGCGCCCGCCGCGCAGGCGCAGCTGTGGACCTGCCTGCTCGTGCTCATGCGACACGTCAAGGTACACAACACACTTACACAACACATCGCGCGCTACTCGGATACGTTCGGCGCGGCGTACGGGCAGAAGACGGCGCGGCTGCTGCTGGCCGCGCCAGCGCCCGCCGCGCAGGCGCAGCTGTGGACCTGCCTGCTCGTGCTCATGCGACACGTCAAGGTACACAACACACTTACACAACACATCGCGCGCTACTCGGATACGTTCGGCGCGGCGTACGGGCAGAAGACGGCGCGGCTGCTGTTAGCCGCGCCAGCGCCCGCCGCGCAGGCGCAGCTGTGGACCTGCCTGCTCGTGCTCATGCGACACGTCAAGGTACACAACACACTTACACAACACATCGCGCGCTACGCGGATACGTTCGGCGCGGCGTACGGGCAGAAGACGGCGCGGCTGCTGCTGGCCGCGCCAGCGCCCGCCGCGCAGGCGCAGCTGTGGACCTGCCTGCTCGTGCTCATGCGACACGTCAAGGTACACAACACACTTACACAACACATCGCGCGCTACTCGGATACGTTCGGCGCGGCGTACGGGCAGAAGACGGCGCGGCTGCTGTTAGCCGCGCCAGCGCCCGCCGCGCAGGCGCAGCTGTGGACCTGCCTGCTCGTGCTCATGCGACACGTCAAGGTACACAACACACTTACACAACACATCGCGCGCTACGCGGATACGTTCGGCGCGGCGTACGGGCAGAAGACGGCGCGGCTGCTGCTGGCCGCGCCAGCGCCCGCCGCGCAGGCGCAGCTGTGGACCTGCCTGCTCGTGCTCATGCGACACGTCAAGGTACACAACACACTTACACAACACATCGCGCGCTACTCGGATACGTTCGGCGCGGCGTACGGGCAGAAGACGGCGCGGCTGCTGCTGGCCGCGCCAGCGCCCGCCGCGCAGGCGCAGCTGTGGACCTGCCTGCTCGTGCTCATGCGACACGTCAAGGTACACAACACACTTACACAACACATCGCGCGCTACTCGGATACGTTCGGCGCGGCGTACGGGCAGAAGACGGCGCGGCTGCTGCTGGCCGCGCCAGCGCCCGCCGCGCAGGCGCAGCTGTGGACCTGCCTGCTCGTGCTCATGCGACACGTCAAGGTACACAACACACTTACACAACACATCGCGCGCTACTCGGATACGTTCGGCGCGGCGTACGGGCAGAAGACGGCGCGGCTGCTGCTGGCCGCGCCAGCGCCCGCCGCGCAGGCGCAGCTGTGGACCTGCCTGCTCGTGCTCATGCGACACGTCAAGGTACACAACACACTTACACAACACATCGCGCGCTACTCGGATACGTTCGGCGCGGCGTACGGGCAGAAGACGGCGCGGCTGCTGCTGGCCGCGCCAGCGCCCGCCGCGCAGGCGCAGCTGTGGACCTGCCTGCTCGTGCTCATGCGACACGTCAAGGTACACAACACACTTACACAACACATCGCGCGCTACTCGGATACGTTCGGCGCGGCGTACGGGCAGAAGACGGCGCGGCTGCTGCTGGCCGCGCCAGCGCCCGCCGCGCAGGCGCAGCTGTGGACCTGCCTGCTCGTGCTCATGCGACACGTCAAGGTACACAACACACTTACACAACACATCGCGCGCTACTCGGATACGTTCGGCGCGGCGTACGGGCAGAAGACGGCGCGGCTGCTGCTGGCCGCGCCAGCGCCCGCCGCGCAGGCGCAGCTGTGGACCTGCCTGCTCGTGCTCATGCGACACGTCAAGGTACACAACACACTTACACAACACATCGCGCGCTACTCGGATACGTTCGGCGCGGCGTACGGGCAGAAGACGGCGCGGCTGCTGCTGGCCGCGCCAGCGCCCGCCGCGCAGGCGCAGCTGTGGACCTGCCTGCTCGTGCTCATGCGACACGTCAAGGTACACAACACACTTACACAACACATCGCGCGCTACGCGGACACGTTCGGCGCGGCGTACGGGCAGAAGACGGCGCGGCTGCTGCTGGCCGCGCCAGCGCCCGCCGCGCAGGCGCAGCTGTGGACCTGCCTGCTCGTGCTCATGCGACACGTCAAGGTACACAACACACTTACACAACACATCGCGCGCTACGCGGACACGTTCGGCGCGGCGTACGGGCAGAAGACGGCGCGGCTGCTGCTGGCCGCGCCAGCGCCCGCCGCGCAGGCGCAGCTGTGGACCTGCCTGCTCGTGCTCATGCGACACGTCAAGGTACACAACACACTTACACAACACATCGCGCGCTACGCGGATACGTTCGGCGCGGCGTACGGGCAGAAGACGGCGCGGCTGCTGCTGGCCGCGCCAGCGCCCGCCGCGCAGGCGCAGCTGTGGACCTGCCTGCTCGTGCTCATGCGACACGTCAAGGTACACAACACACTTACACAACACATCGCGCGCTACTCGGATACGTTCGGCGCGGCGTACGGGCAGAAGACGGCGCGGCTGCTGCTGGCCGCGCCAGCGCCCGCCGCGCAGGCGCAGCTGTGGACCTGCCTGCTCGTGCTCATGCGACACGTCAAGGTACACAACACACTTACACAACACATCGCGCGCTACTCGGATACGTTCGGCGCGGCGTACGGGCAGAAGACGGCGCGGCTGCTGCTGGCCGCGCCAGCGCCCGCCGCGCAGGCGCAGCTGTGGACCTGCCTGCTCGTGCTCATGCGACACGTCAAGGTACACAACACACTTACACAACACATCGCGCGCTACTCGGATACGTTCGGCGCGGCGTACGGGCAGAAGACGGCGCGGCTGCTGCTGGCCGCGCCAGCGCCCGCCGCGCAGGCGCAGCTGTGGACCTGCCTGCTCGTGCTCATGCGACACGTCAAGGTACACAACACACTTACACAACACATCGCGCGCTACTCGGATACGTTCGGCGCGGCGTACGGGCAGAAGACGGCGCGGCTGCTGCTGGCCGCGCCAGCGCCCGCCGCGCAGGCGCAGCTGTGGACCTGCCTGCTCGTGCTCATGCGACACGTCAAGGTACACAACACACTTACACAACACATCGCGCGCTACTCGGATACGTTCGGCGCGGCGTACGGGCAGAAGACGGCGCGGCTGCTGCTGGCCGCGCCAGCGCCCGCCGCGCAGGCGCAGCTGTGGACCTGCCTGCTCGTGCTCATGCGACACGTCAAGGTACACAACACACTTACACAACACATCGCGCGCTACTCGGATACGTTCGGCGCGGCGTACGGGCAGAAGACGGCGCGGCTGCTGCTGGCCGCGCCAGCGCCCGCCGCGCAGGCGCAGCTGTGGACCTGCCTGCTCGTGCTCATGCGACACGTCAAGGTACACAACACACTTACACAACACATCGCGCGCTACTCGGATACGTTCGGCGCGGCGTACGGGCAGAAGACGGCGCGGCTGCTGCTGGCCGCGCCAGCGCCCGCCGCGCAGGCGCAGCTGTGGACCTGCCTGCTCGTGCTCATGCGACACGTCAAGGTACACAACACACTTACACAACACATCGCGCGCTACTCGGATACGTTCGGCGCGGCGTACGGGCAGAAGACGGCGCGGCTGCTGCTGGCCGCGCCAGCGCCCGCCGCGCAGGCGCAGCTGTGGACCTGCCTGCTCGTGCTCATGCGACACGTCAAGGTACACAACACACTTACACAACACATCGCGCGCTACGCGGACACGTTCGGCGCGGCGTACGGGCAGAAGACGGCGCGGCTGCTGCTGGCCGCGCCAGCGCCCGCCGCGCAGGCGCAGCTGTGGACCTGCCTGCTCGTGCTCATGCGACACGTCAAGGTACACAACACACTTACACAACACATCGCGCGCTACGCGGACACGTTCGGCGCGGCGTACGGGCAGAAGACGGCGCGGCTGCTGCTGGCCGCGCCAGCGCCCGCCGCGCAGGCGCAGCTGTGGACCTGCCTGCTCGTGCTCATGCGACACGTCAAGGTACACAACACACTTACACAACACATCGCGCGCTACGCGGATACGTTCGGCGCGGCGTACGGGCAGAAGACGGCGCGGCTGCTGCTGGCCGCGCCAGCGCCCGCCGCGCAGGCGCAGCTGTGGACCTGCCTGCTCGTGCTCATGCGACACGTCAAGGTACACAACACACTTACACAACACATCGCGCGCTACTCGGATACGTTCGGCGCGGCGTACGGGCAGAAGACGGCGCGGCTGCTGCTGGCCGCGCCAGCGCCCGCCGCGCAGGCGCAGCTGTGGACCTGCCTGCTCGTGCTCATGCGACACGTCAAGGTACACAACACACTTACACAACACATCGCGCGCTACTCGGATACGTTCGGCGCGGCGTACGGGCAGAAGACGGCGCGGCTGCTGCTGGCCGCGCCAGCGCCCGCCGCGCAGGCGCAGCTGTGGACCTGCCTGCTCGTGCTCATGCGACACGTCAAGGTACACAACACACTTACACAACACATCGCGCGCTACTCGGATACGTTCGGCGCGGCGTACGGGCAGAAGACGGCGCGGCTGCTGCTGGCCGCGCCAGCGCCCGCCGCGCAGGCGCAGCTGTGGACCTGCCTGCTCGTGCTCATGCGACACGTCAAGGTACACAACACACTTACACAACACATCGCGCGCTACTCGGATACGTTCGGCGCGGCGTACGGGCAGAAGACGGCGCGGCTGCTGCTGGCCGCGCCAGCGCCCGCCGCGCAGGCGCAGCTGTGGACCTGCCTGCTCGTGCTCATGCGACACGTCAAGGTACACAACACACTTACACAACACATCGCGCGCTACGCGGACACGTTCGGCGCGGCGTACGGGCAGAAGACGGCGCGGCTGCTGCTGGCCGCGCCAGCGCCCGCCGCGCAGGCGCAGCTGTGGACCTGCCTGCTCGTGCTCATGCGACACGTCAAGGTACACAACACACTTACACAACACATCGCGCGCTACGCGGACACGTTCGGCGCGGCGTACGGGCAGAAGACGGCGCGGCTGTTGTTAGCCGCGCCGTCCGCCGCGCAGGCGCAGCTGTGGACCTGCCTGCTCGTGCTCATGCGACACGTCAAGGTACACAACACACTTACACAACACATCGCGCGCTACTCGGATACGTTCGGCGCGGCGTACGGGCAGAAGACGGCGCGGCTGCTGCTGGCCGCGCCGCCCGCCGCGCAGGCGCAGCTGTGGACCTGCCTGCTCGTGCTCATGCGACACGTCAAGGTACACAACACACTTACACAACACATCGCGCGCTACTCGGATACGTTCGGCGCGGCGTACGGGCAGAAGACGGCGCGGCTGCTGCTGGCCGCGCCGCCCGCCGCGCAGGCGCAGCTGTGGACCTGCCTGCTCGTGCTCATGCGACACGTCAAGGTACACAACACACTTACACAACACATCGCGCGCTACTCGGATACGTTCGGCGCGGCGTACGGGCAGAAGACGGCGCGGCTGCTGCTGGCCGCGCCGCCCGCCGCGCAGGCGCAGCTGTGGACCTGCCTGCTCGTGCTCATGCGACACGTCAAGGTACACAACACACTTACACAACACATCGCGCGCTACTCGGATACGTTCGGCGCGGCGTACGGGCAGAAGACGGCGCGGCTGCTGCTGGCCGCGCCGCCCGCCGCGCAGGCGCAGCTGTGGACCTGCCTGCTCGTGCTCATGCGACACGTCAAGGTACACAACACACTTACACAACACATCGCGCGCTACTCGGATACGTTCGGCGCGGCGTACGGGCAGAAGACGGCGCGGCTGCTGCTGGCCGCGCCAGCGCCCGCCGCGCAGGCGCAGCTGTGGACCTGCCTGCTCGTGCTCATGCGACACGTCAAGGTACACAACACACTTACACAACACATCGCGCGCTACTCGGATACGTTCGGCGCGGCGTACGGGCAGAAGACGGCGCGGCTGCTGCTGGCCGCGCCAGCGCCCGCCGCGCAGGCGCAGCTGTGGACCTGCCTGCTCGTGCTCATGCGACACGTCAAGGTACACAACACACTTACACAACACATCGCGCGCTACTCGGATACGTTCGGCGCGGCGTACGGGCAGAAGACGGCGCGGCTGCTGCTGGCCGCGCCAGCGCCCGCCGCGCAGGCGCAGCTGTGGACCTGCCTGCTCGTGCTCATGCGACACGTCAAGGTACACAACACACTTACACAACACATCGCGCGCTACTCGGATACGTTCGGCGCGGCGTACGGGCAGAAGACGGCGCGGCTGCTGCTGGCCGCGCCAGCGCCCGCCGCGCAGGCGCAGCTGTGGACCTGCCTGCTCGTGCTCATGCGACACGTCAAGGTACACAACACACTTACACAACACATCGCGCGCTACTCGGATACGTTCGGCGCGGCGTACGGGCAGAAGACGGCGCGGCTGCTGCTGGCCGCGCCGCCCGCCGCGCAGGCGCAGCTGTGGACCTGCCTGCTCGTGCTCATGCGACACGTCAAGGTACACAACACACTTACACAACACATCGCGCGCTACTCGGATACGTTCGGCGCGGCGTACGGGCAGAAGACGGCGCGGCTGCTGCTGGCCGCGCCGCCCGCCGCGCAGGCGCAGCTGTGGACCTGCCTGCTCGTGCTCATGCGACACGTCAAGGTACACAACACACTTACACAACACATCGCGCGCTACTCGGATACGTTCGGCGCGGCGTACGGGCAGAAGACGGCGCGGCTGCTGCTGGCCGCGCCGCCCGCCGCGCAGGCGCAGCTGTGGACCTGCCTGCTCGTGCTCATGCGACACGTCAAGGTACACAACACACTTACACAACACATCGCGCGCTACTCGGATACGTTCGGCGCGGCGTACGGGCAGAAGACGGCGCGGCTGCTGCTGGCCGCGCCGCCCGCCGCGCAGGCGCAGCTGTGGACCTGCCTGCTCGTGCTCATGCGACACGTCAAGGTACACAACACACTTACACAACACATCGCGCGCTACTCGGATACGTTCGGCGCGGCGTACGGGCAGAAGACGGCGCGGCTGCTGCTGGCCGCGCCGCCCGCCGCGCAGGCGCAGCTGTGGACCTGCCTGCTCGTGCTCATGCGACACGTCAAGGTACACAACACACTTACACAACACATCGCGCGCTACTCGGATACGTTCGGCGCGGCGTACGGGCAGAAGACGGCGCGGCTGCTGCTGGCCGCGCCAGCGCCCGCCGCGCAGGCGCAGCTGTGGACCTGCCTGCTCGTGCTCATGCGACACGTCAAGGTACACAACACACTTACACAACACATCGCGCGCTACTCGGATACGTTCGGCGCGGCGTACGGGCAGAAGACGGCGCGGCTGCTGCTGGCCGCGCCAGCGCCCGCCGCGCAGGCGCAGCTGTGGACCTGCCTGCTCGTGCTCATGCGACACGTCAAGGTACACAACACACTTACACAACACATCGCGCGCTACTCGGATACGTTCGGCGCGGCGTACGGGCAGAAGACGGCGCGGCTGCTGCTGGCCGCGCCAGCGCCCGCCGCGCAGGCGCAGCTGTGGACCTGCCTGCTCGTGCTCATGCGACACGTCAAGGTACACAACACACTTACACAACACATCGCGCGCTACTCGGATACGTTCGGCGCGGCGTACGGGCAGAAGACGGCGCGGCTGCTGCTGGCCGCGCCAGCGCCCGCCGCGCAGGCGCAGCTGTGGACCTGCCTGCTCGTGCTCATGCGACACGTCAAGGTACACAACACACTTACACAACACATCGCGCGCTACTCGGATACGTTCGGCGCGGCGTACGGGCAGAAGACGGCGCGGCTGCTGCTGGCCGCGCCAGCGCCCGCCGCGCAGGCGCAGCTGTGGACCTGCCTGCTCGTGCTCATGCGACACGTCAAGGTACACAACACACTTACACAACACATCGCGCGCTACTCGGATACGTTCGGCGCGGCGTACGGGCAGAAGACGGCGCGGCTGCTGCTGGCCGCGCCAGCGCCCGCCGCGCAGGCGCAGCTGTGGACCTGCCTGCTCGTGCTCATGCGACACGTCAAGGTACACAACACACTTTACACAACACATCGCGCGCTACTCGGATACGTTCGGCGCGGCGTACGGGCAGAAGACGGCGCGGCTGCTGCTGGCCGCGCCAGCGCCCGCCGCGCAGGCGCAGCTGTGGACCTGCCTGCTCGTGCTCATGCGACACGTCAAGGTACACAACACACTTACACAACACATCGCGCGCTACTCGGATACGTTCGGCGCGGCGTACGGGCAGAAGACGGCGCGGCTGCTGCTGGCCGCGCCAGCGCCCGCCGCGCAGGCGCAGCTGTGGACCTGCCTGCTCGTGCTCATGCGACACGTCAAGGTACACAACACACTTACACAACACATCGCGCGCTACTCGGATACGTTCGGCGCGGCGTACGGGCAGAAGACGGCGCGGCTGCTGCTGGCCGCGCCAGCGCCCGCCGCGCAGGCGCAGCTGTGGACCTGCCTGCTCGTGCTCATGCGACACGTCAAGGTACACAACACACTTACACAACACATCGCGCGCTACTCGGATACGTTCGGCGCGGCGTACGGGCAGAAGACGGCGCGGCTGCTGCTGGCCGCGCCAGCGCCCGCCGCGCAGGCGCAGCTGTGGACCTGCCTGCTCGTGCTCATGCGACACGTCAAGGTACACAACACACTTACACAACACATCGCGCGCTACTCGGATACGTTCGGCGCGGCGTACGGGCAGAAGACGGCGCGGCTGCTGCTGGCCGCGCCAGCGCCCGCCGCGCAGGCGCAGCTGTGGACCTGCCTGCTCGTGCTCATGCGACACGTCAAGGTACACAACACACTTACACAACACATCGCGCGCTACTCGGATACGTTCGGCGCGGCGTACGGGCAGAAGACGGCGCGGCTGCTGCTGGCCGCGCCAGCGCCCGCCGCGCAGGCGCAGCTGTGGACCTGCCTGCTCGTGCTCATGCGACACGTCAAGGTACACAACACACTTACACAACACATCGCGCGCTACTCGGATACGTTCGGCGCGGCGTACGGGCAGAAGACGGCGCGGCTGCTGCTGGCCGCGCCAGCGCCCGCCGCGCAGGCGCAGCTGTGGACCTGCCTGCTCGTGCTCATGCGACACGTCAAGGTACACAACACACTTACACAACACATCGCGCGCTACTCGGATACGTTCGGCGCGGCGTACGGGCAGAAGACGGCGCGGCTGCTGCTGGCCGCGCCAGCGCCCGCCGCGCAGGCGCAGCTGTGGACCTGCCTGCTCGTGCTCATGCGACACGTCAAGGTACACAACACACTTACACAACACATCGCGCGCTACGCGGACACGTTCGGCGCGGCGTACGGGCAGAAGACGGCGCGGCTGTTGTTAGCCGCGCCGTCCGCCGCGCAGGCGCAGCTGTGGACCTGCCTGCTCGTGCTCATGCGACACGTCAAGGTACACAACACACTTACACAACACATCGCGCGCTACTCGGATACGTTCGGCGCGGCGTACGGGCAGAAGACGGCGCGGCTGCTGCTGGCCGCGCCGCCCGCCGCGCAGGCGCAGCTGTGGACCTGCCTGCTCGTGCTCATGCGACACGTCAAGGTACACAACACACTTACACAACACATCGCGCGCTACTCGGATACGTTCGGCGCGGCGTACGGGCAGAAGACGGCGCGGCTGCTGCTGGCCGCGCCAGCGCCCGCCGCGCAGGCGCAGCTGTGGACCTGCCTGCTCGTGCTCATGCGACACGTCAAGGTACACAACACACTTACACAACACATCGCGCGCTACTCGGATACGTTCGGCGCGGCGTACGGGCAGAAGACGGCGCGGCTGCTGCTGGCCGCGCCAGCGCCCGCCGCGCAGGCGCAGCTGTGGACCTGCCTGCTCGTGCTCATGCGACACGTCAAGGTACACAACACACTTACACAACACATCGCGCGCTACTCGGATACGTTCGGCGCGGCGTACGGGCAGAAGACGGCGCGGCTGCTGCTGGCCGCGCCGCCCGCCGCGCAGGCGCAGCTGTGGACCTGCCTGCTCGTGCTCATGCGACACGTCAAGGTACACAACACACTTACACAACACATCGCGCGCTACTCGGATACGTTCGGCGCGGCGTACGGGCAGAAGACGGCGCGGCTGCTGCTGGCCGCGCCAGCGCCCGCCGCGCAGGCGCAGCTGTGGACCTGCCTGCTCGTGCTCATGCGACACGTCAAGGTACACAACACACTTACACAACACATCGCGCGCTACTCGGATACGTTCGGCGCGGCGTACGGGCAGAAGACGGCGCGGCTGCTGCTGGCCGCGCCAGCGCCCGCCGCGCAGGCGCAGCTGTGGACCTGCCTGCTCGTGCTCATGCGACACGTCAAGGTACACAACACACTTACACAACACATCGCGCGCTACTCGGATACGTTCGGCGCGGCGTACGGGCAGAAGACGGCGCGGCTGCTGCTGGCCGCGCCGCCCGCCGCGCAGGCGCAGCTGTGGACCTGCCTGCTCGTGCTCATGCGACACGTCAAGGTACACAACACACTTACACAACACATCGCGCGCTACGCGGACACGTTCGGCGCGGCGTACGGGCAGAAGACGGCGCGGCTGTTGTTAGCCGCGCCGTCCGCCGCGCAGGCGCAGCTGTGGACCTGCCTGCTCGTGCTCATGCGACACGTCAAGGTACACAACACACTTACACAACACATCGCGCGCTACTCGGATACGTTCGGCGCGGCGTACGGGCAGAAGACGGCGCGGCTGCTGCTGGCCGCGCCGCCCGCCGCGCAGGCGCAGCTGTGGACCTGCCTGCTCGTGCTCATGCGACACGTCAAGGTACACAACACACTTACACAACACATCGCGCGCTACTCGGAGACGTTCGGCGCGGCGTACGGGCAGAAGACGGCGCGGCTGCTGCTGGCCGCGCCGCCCGCCGCGCAGGCGCAGCTGTGGACCTGCCTGCTCGTGCTCATGCGACACGTCAAGGTACACAACACACTTACACAACACATCGCGCGCTACTCGGATACGTTCGGCGCGGCGTACGGGCAGAAGACGGCGCGGCTGCTGCTGGCCGCGCCAGCGCCCGCCGCGCAGGCGCAGCTGTGGACCTGCCTGCTCGTGCTCATGCGACACGTCAAGGTACACAACACACGTAAACGTGCTCACTTGACGAATTGTTCTTTACTTCAATGGTGTCTCCGCCTACTCTCTTTTTCCTCTTGTGGTCAAATCAAAAATTCAAATCGGCCGCTTCTGAGAACCGATTTATGATGGAATCCTGTAACCTTACATTTTAAACCGCCTTGAAATCTATCTGACGAGTACTTTTTTTATCCAGGCTGACGCGTGGTTGGAGAAAAAAGATCTTCTGGTCAAGAGGATAATCGACGTACTGGAAAACGGTATGTATCTACTTATCTGACTCACTTGATCTTGGAAGAGTTTTACTAGAAGGAATCGGACCAATCGAATTTGACGGAGCCTTTGGCAGTGTTTGATGAACGTTCTGTCGGCAGGCGGCTGGGGCGACGCCAAGCACCTGTCTGGCATGCTGCTGCCGCTGCTGGCCTACCTGCCCCAGCATCTGCTCACCAAGGAGTTCTACGAGTCCTTCTTCAATGCCGTCTTTAAAGGGTAGGTGCCTACGCCTAACCGGTTACAATCGAAACATGTAGTAAGAAAAATAATACCATATTCAATTTGCTGTCGTAGTCTGGAGAAGAAGAGCGTGATATCTTCAAAAAGTGAACGCCAGTCGTGGATCACAAGTCTGTCGGAGTGCCTGCGCTACCTCACGCTGCAACAAGGCGACTACGTGCTGGAAGTGGCCACGTGGGTGCACCGCACGTGGCTGGGGGCGGCGCTGAGCCTGGAGCACGACACGCCCACCTCCACAAACCTCGTCAAGCACTCGGGCGCCAGCATGGCCGCGCTCGTCAAGTACTGGCTCAAGCAGGCCGCCCGGGACGGCGAGAAGTACGACCAGCTCGTCAGGAACTTCTGGCAGAACATCGCTTCCACCGTGCAGGCGCAGATAGACAAGGTCCCGCCCACGGACCAGAACGACATCACCGCCTACATCGAATCTCACATTCTTCTCCTGCAGACGTTGAAGTACTCGTTCGCGCAGGAGACGAGAAAGGTTAAGAGCATCAAGTTCGATGACGAGCGGCAACCGGTCGAGAATGAGAGCGCGGAGACGACGCAGGAGTGTGACGCGTCCATCGTCGAGCGATACGACCACAACCTCAACGAAGTCGCCGAGAAAATATGTGCTCAATATTTCGAATTCGCTACAAAAAATCAAGTAGCGAACGTCGTCTTCTGCCCATTATTAACTTTGCTTATCAGCTTTGACGGGAAGAATCTCTTCATGGCTCTAGCGCGACAATACGGCGCGGATTCCATCTACAGTTTCTACGACAAGGTGTTGCGAGACTGGTTAGCGAGCGATACGATGCGATGCAGAGCCGTGGTGGATATCGTCTTCCTTCTTTTGAAACACTTATCCGAAGAAGAGCAAGACGCCCTGCTGGATTCATTCAAACAGGTCAGTTTACGTCGAGGTCCCCAAGGAGTGCCTTGTGGTACTCCCAATACTTTATCAACTTATTAGATAAAATTGGCGAAATTTAACCACGAATTCATTCGATCATGCTTTAAAATCAACATACTTGTCAGTAATTCACTACATTGCTTCTAAAATGTTTTATTATAAGAAGAAAAATTATGATCGATGGTATCGAAGGCTTTTCTTAAGTCAAACAAAACAAACATTTTAGTTCCCGCCTGCGGTGGTGGAGTGGTGCATCTCGCTGGGCCTGTCGCACCCGCACTGCAGTCTGCCGTCCGTGCGGCGCTGGCTGCGCGGGCCGCTGGTGGACGCGAGCGTGCTGCGCGTGTGTCGCACCATGGTGGCCGAGGACTGCGGCCGCAGCAGGGGCCTGCTGCTCATGTGTCTGTCGGCGGACGCGGACGGCGGTGAGTGGTGTAGCTGCGGGCCGCTGGTGGACGCGAGCGTGCTGCGCGTGTGTCGCACCATGGTGGCCGAGGACTGCGGCCGCAGCAGGGGCCTGCTGCTCATGTGTCTGTCGGCGGACGCGGACGGCGGTGAGTGGTGTAGCTGCGGGCCGCTGGTGGACGCGAGCGTGCTGCGCGTGTGTCGCACCATGGTGGCCGAGGACTGCGGCCGCAGCAGGGGCCTGCTGCTCATGTGTCTGTCGGCGGACGCGGACGGCGGTGAGTGGTGTAGCTGCGGGCCGCTGGTGGACGCGAGCGTGCTGCGCGTGTGCCGCACCATGGTGGCCGAGGACTGCGGCCGCAGCAGGGGCCTGCTGCTCATGTGTCTGTCGGCGGACGCGGACGGCGGTGAGTGGTGTAGCTGCGGGCCGCTGGTGGACGCGAGCGTGCTGCGCGTGTGTCGCACCATGGTGGCCGAGGACTGCGGCCGCAGCAGGGGCCTGCTGCTCATGTGTCTGTCGGCGGACGCGGACGGCGGTGAGTGGTGTAGCTGCGGGCCGCTGGTGGACGCGAGCGTGCTGCGCGTGTGTCGCACCATGGTGGCCGAGGACTGCGGCCGCAGCAGGGGCCTGCTGCTCATGTGTCTGTCGGCGGACGCGGACGGCGGTGAGTGGTGTAGCTGCGGGCCGCTGGTGGACGCGAGCGTGCTGCGCGTGTGCCGCACCATGGTGGCCGAGGACTGCGGCCGCAGCAGGGGCCTGCTGCTCATGTGTCTGTCGGCGGACGCGGACGGCGGTGAGTGGTGTAGCTGCGGGCCGCTGGTGGACGCGAGCGTGCTGCGCGTGTGTCGCACCATGGTGGCCGAGGACTGCGGCCGCAGCAGGGGCCTGCTGCTCATGTGTCTGTCGGCGGACGCGGACGGCGGTGAGTGGTGTAGCTGCGGGCCGCTGGTGGACGCGAGCGTGCTGCGCGTGTGTCGCACCATGGTGGCCGAGGACTGCGGCCGCAGCAGGGGCCTGCTGCTCATGTGTCTGTCGGCGGACGCGGACGGCGGTGAGTGGTGTAGCTGCGGGCCGCTGGTGGACGCGAGCGTGCTGCGCGTGTGCCGCACCATGGTGGCCGAGGACTGCGGCCGCAGCAGGGGCCTGCTGCTCATGTGTCTGTCGGCGGACGCGGACGGCGGTGAGTGGTGTAGCTGCGGGCCGCTGGTGGACGCGAGCGTGCTGCGCGTGTGTCGCACCATGGTGGCCGAGGACTGCGGCCGCAGCAGGGGCCTGCTGCTCATGTGTCTGTCGGCGGACGCGGACGGCGGTGAGTGGTGTAGCTGCGGGCCGCTGGTGGACGCGAGCGTGCTGCGCGTGTGTCGCACCATGGTGGCCGAGGACTGCGGCCGCAGCAGGGGCCTGCTGCTCATGTGTCTGTCGGCGGACGCGGACGGCGGTGAGTGGTGTAGCTGCGGGCCGCTGGTGGACGCGAGCGTGCTGCGCGTGTGCCGCACCATGGTGGCCGAGGACTGCGGCCGCAGCAGGGGCCTGCTGCTCATGTGTCTGTCGGCGGACGCGGACGGCGGTGAGTGGTGTAGCTGCGGGCCGCTGGTGGACGCGAGCGTGCTGCGCGTGTGCCGCACCATGGTGGCCGAGGACTGCGGCCGCAGCAGGGGCCTGCTGCTCATGTGTCTGTCGGCGGACGCGGACGGCGGTGAGTGGTGTAGCTGCGGGCCGCTGGTGGACGCGAGCGTGCTGCGCGTGTGTCGCACCATGGTGGCCGAGGACTGCGGCCGCAGCAGGGGCCTGCTGCTCATGTGTCTGTCGGCGGACGCGGACGGCGGTGAGTGGTGTAGCTGCGGGCCGCTGGTGGACGCGAGCGTGCTGCGCGTGCGCCGCACCATGGTGGCCGAGGACTGCGGCCGCAGCAGGGGCCTGCTGCTCATGTGTCTGTCGGCGGACGCGGACGGCGGTGAGTGGTGTAGCTGCGGGCCGCTGGTGGACGCGAGCGTGCTGCGCGTGTGCCGCACCATGGTGGCCGAGGACTGCGGCCGCAGCAGGGGCCTGCTGCTCATGTGTCTGTCGGCGGACGCGGACGGCGGTGAGTGGTGTAGCTGCGGGCCGCTGGTGGACGCGAGCGTGCTGCGCGTGTGTCGCACCATGGTGGCCGAGGACTGCGGCCGCAGCAGGGGCCTGCTGCTCATGTGTCTGTCGGCGGACGCGGACGGCGGTGAGTGGTGTAGCTGCGGGCCGCTGGTGGACGCGAGCGTGCTGCGCGTGTGTCGCACCATGGTGGCCGAGGACTGCGGCCGCAGCAGGGGCCTGCTGCTCATGTGTCTGTCGGCGGACGCGGACGGCGGTGAGTGGTGTAGCTGCGGGCCGCTGGTGGACGCGAGCGTGCTGCGCGTGTGTCGCACCATGGTGGCCGAGGACTGCGGCCGCAGCAGGGGCCTGCTGCTCATGTGTCTGTCGGCGGACGCGGACGGCGGTGAGTGGTGTAGCTGCGGGCCGCTGGTGGACGCGAGCGTGCTGCGCGTGTGTCGCACCATGGTGGCCGAGGACTGCGGCCGCAGCAGGGGCCTGCTGCTCATGTGTCTGTCGGCGGACGCGGACGGCGGTGAGTGGTGTAGTGCATTGTCATTCCCTTCATTATCTCTACCCGCTACTCGCCGACCGCTGGATATAGGCCTCGACATACCCATTCACTACGAATGGTCAAATATTTTTGGGCCTCGATATCCCTATCATTATTTATGTAGACCATTTCTGAATAAAGCCTTTCGAAAACTTGACTCAACGCCGGTCGGATGTTTTCTGCAATCCGGAGTTCAGGTCCGCATTCGTGAAGTACCTATCGTCATCCCTTCGACTGACTGTGTGATCGTTCTGTACTAACGTTATTGATAGCAATGCGAATGTTGTCTGCGGACAGAGCTGATGATCTCGTCGGGGTCGGTGTCGCGGGTGGTGGCGCTGGTGGGCGGCGCGCTGAGCCCGGCGGCGCCGCGGCTGCCGCGGCTGGCCGAGCTGGCGGCGGCGCTGGCCAGCGAGCTCGCCGGCTCCAGGGACTGCACCGAGCTCGCGCTCGCGCTGTTTCGGCTGCAACTCGACATACCGGTACGTATTTGATAGCTATTCGCACCACAGCTTTGCGTTTCTGAAGTTGGTTTGAACATCCTCATAGTTAAATCAATTTGTCAATACAGAAAATGTAAGATTGTGTTGTGTGTGTCGCAGCGCGGGTCGGGGCTGCTGCCGGCGGAGACGTGGTGCGAGGTGCGCGGCGCGTGGCAGGACGCGGGCGCCGGCGCACCGGCCTTCCGGCGGCAAGCCGTACACGCCGCTAGACGGAAGGTCGCCGACGAGTGAGTAGGCCACGTGCAGGTACAACATTAAGGCTGATTTAGACGATGCCAATTTTGAGACGCCTAAATTACGGCGCCAGTGATTACCGCACAGCACACCTCCGACCGTTTAGACAATGACTATGTTCAGCCGCCTAAATCTCGCCGCCAGTCGTGTTTACACAGTGCTTTTTTTCAGTACCAGTCATTAGTGGCAGCGAGAGACGCGGAGGGGGGGTCACTGGCGCCAAAAAATAGGCTCGTGTTCTATTCCGCGCCAGCGCTGGCATGCGGCGAAAAAATGGCGCGGAAAGTGTTTATACGGTGCCTTTTCGAGGCGCCGTAATTTAGGCGTCTCAAAATTGGCATAGTCTACATCAGCCTTTAGTATCGTGTGTCAGGGCTGCCGCCGGCGGAGACGTGGGGCGAGGTGTACCACTAACACCTTTAATTTGAGCCTCGACTCTGACTTTGATTCGTTGTATATCCAGTGTGGAGTCGCTGGACATCCAGAAGCTCGAGCACGTGGTGTCGCTGTGCCCGTACCTGCTGCCGCAGTTCGGGGAGGCGCAGGTCCCCGGCGACGTGCACGACGCGGCCGAGCTGCTGCGCGAGCTGTTCGACTTCCCGGACGACTCGCACACTCCCGTGGAGGTACGGATCGTTTCCCGGGAACATAACTTTATTACGGTAAAATACAATTAGTAATCAGTAATCAGTCATTTATTTGCTTAAACTTGGTATAACTATACAGTTGGTCTTAAATCTATTTACAGAACTACATGTTTTGTCACAGAGACATGCAAATCTTAGGTACTATGTGTGTGCAGCATATGCGTAAATTAGTTATGTACTAGTAGTGTCATTTAAATATTCCTGAATTGTGTAGTAAGCTTTAGAAGCTAAAAACTTAAACAATGCATTCTTAAATTCAGTCATGGTTTCTAATTTTAAAATTGAATTAGGCAATTTATTAAATATTTTTGGAGCCATTCCAATAATACTTTTTGACAAAAAAGCTGTTTTGAATGGCTTATGATTAATTTTATGTTGCTGACGTGTGCTATTAAAAGACGCAAATTGTTTTATGTTAGATTTCACATACATTGATATTTCATACACGTAAAGGCTGGGTAATGTCAAAATTTTCAATTTTATGAAGTGCGGTTAAAACTGGAAATTCATTACCAACGGCGCCATTCTTCAGTATTTCGCACTGTTAACTTTTTCGGCGGCCATTGAGAACGTGTTCCGGGTCATGCAGGTGTTCGCGCTCCGGCACGACTGCGTGCACTCGACGCTGAACTGTCCGCTGGACGACACGCCGGCGGCACGCGACGTGATCGAGCACGCCGCCGACACGTGCGGGGAGCCGCGGCGCGCGGACGTGGCGCCGCACGTCACGCGGCTGGTGTTCCGCGCCGCGCTGCTGCGCGCGCTGGCGCTGCACCGGGTCGAGGAGCAGGAGCCGTGGGGCGCGGAGCTGCTCCGCCACGAGTACGTGGAGGAGCAGTTCGCGCGCGTGCTGCACGACCACGCCGTGCTGTGCGCGCTCGACAGCGGGTATGCGTATGTGAGTACTGCGATTCTACACCTATTCCACCTGGAAATTCCTTCTAGACGAATCGAGTCGGTAGGTTTGGCGCGACAGATTCGAAGTACCTCCTCCGACTCTGTTCAATGTTAAGAGATATTTCCACAAAACGGACAAATCAGAAAAATGCCCGGAAATTCAGCTTAAAACCTAATTCTTTCTGGACAATTTTACTTCTTTTTGGCTCCTTAATAATTAAATTAAAAAATGTTATGTTTTAGAGAAAATTACTATATACATAGTTGTCTCCGACCGTTGTTCCGATATAATTTTACTGAGTACCTCGCTCGACCATCGAACGTCCTCGCCCACGATGTTTACTGTACGAGCATGATGTGTGGGCAGTGGCCGCACCACGACATCATCAGGCGCGCGAAGCAGCACGTGTCGTGCGCACTGGACGCGGTGACGTCAGAGATGCCGGCGGCGGCGCGGCGCGGGCTGCGCGCGCGCATGGCCCGGCTCGCAGCCGCGCGTGGCTACTACTGGAGTCAGGGCAAGCTGCTGCTCGAGACGCTCATGTGGGGGAAGGGCACGCCGCAGGACAAGGACGAGAAGAAACAGCTCGCCGCCGGCGACGGACTCAAGCTGGAGGACATCGTCACCGGGAATGGCTTCTTCCATACTCTGCAGGCGAGTTACTGTTCGCATATCGGTCCCCAGTGGGTTCGCTGATAGAATGAAAATTCTTCTCAATTTATCGCTTGTAAATATGATTTGCGTTGGTAATTCTTGTAGCTTTCGATGTCCCATTACATCTTTGATTTCGCGGGAAATCCCTTACAACTGTCTAAAAACGTCGGATTACAATGTTGTTTCGACCGGAACTTGTTCATGAAGTATTTAGTTTCACTCCACAGTGTGAATCAAAGTCATCGTCGAATCGTCTGGCGCCGCTGCGCGCGGCATACTTGGTGATGTTGCGCAGCTTCTACCTGGCACACGTTCACGAACCGGACGTCATAGACGCCACGTTCGTGGCGGAGGCGGCCGCGGGCGCCGCCACCGACCCGGCCGTCATCGTCAACGCCTACTACCGACACCAGCACACTATGCTGTATGACAGGTCAGTCGTTGTCTACAAAAAACCCCACAGCCTTAACTAAGTTACAGCCGCTTGTTTGGAATCTTTTGTAATCCTGAATTATCTACTTTAATTTCTGTACTTTCGGGAATTTTGATGTTTCTCTATTTATCAGTGTCATACGATACGATTTTTAACCTTTTCTCTATCCCGAGCGTTGTTTAGAAGCTATCAAGTAAATTCTGTATAGGTAAGGCTTTTGACCGAGTGAATTACTAAATTCGAATATAAAACGTAAACGATCTTAATCAACAACAAACTGCTGATTTGTGTTCATGACATTTATCTTCAAAATCACAACCATTAGTTATGTTAAGTGGTCAGAAATAGAAACAGTTCGATGTCCGCTGCGGTGTACCACAGGGCTCTCCACTCGGACCTAACTTTCTTAACTTTTAAAAATGATAATGCTCGAGGTCATAATTTAAACAATTTGTTATCCTTTATTCCTTGGATTTGTTTGACTTTACTCTATCTACCTAACGGGTCGCAAATTTGCATATTGAGATATTTTGCACGGTAATTATAAGTAGAGCTGCAACTGAAAGAAACCATTACCCTTGTGCTCGAATGATTGAAGGACAAGTAGTAAGTAGTGAATGTTGTTGCAGCGACATATGGTCGGCGGAGTGGCGGCAGGTGGTGAGCAACGCGGCCGTGGCGGAGTATCTGTCGGAGCTGGTGGCGGCGGGCGGCTGGGACGCGGCCGCCGCCAGCTGGGATTTCGCCACCATCGCGCTGTGCTCGCTCGCCGCCGCGCTGCACGCCGCCAGGGCGCGCTGGGGCTGTCCCAAGGTTCCTCACATTGTGGATTGTCTAAAAAGTTCTAGTGTGCTGCGTCACCAGTGTTACTGTGTCGCTCGAAATTCCGATCCAAAATAGACATGATTTTTTTTTTTATTTATTTATGATCCACAAATTGGATAATACAAAATTATCATAACATAATTTATGATGTATCGGTTACATTTTTGTACACCCTAAAATAGTAGACACAGCATGCATAAAGAAAACAGTTCAACAGTGTTTTAAACAATACTAAATACAATATTAAATTAAATTTGAATTTAAAACTATAGGTACAAAGGTCCTTAAAATAAAAACTATAATAAACTAAGTTTAAGCTTGCTTTTAAATGAGGCTGTAGAACATGAAAATATATCTATGTGCTTAATACTACTATATGATGAAATCATCCTATACAGAGGCGAATGTTTGCCTATATTGGTTCGACATTGCGGTAGGGAGAAAGGTTTTCTGTTGCACAGACGACTGCCTGCGCGAGGGACAACCATCTTAATGTTTTCAAGAAACTCTGGGCTGTCGACTAGACCGTGTAATATTTTGTAAAGGAACATGGCGTCACAGATTTTACGTCTCCTTGACAGTGATTCCATTTTATAGTTTTCAAGTCTGGCTTCATATGATGACAACATTTTACATTTCCTCTGAACAAAGGCTAGATGGTATAGAAATCGTCGTTGTATACGTTCGATGCGATCGGAATGTACCTGATAGCCAGGACTCCACACTACTGAACAATATACCATGATTTAAAACAAATATTGTGTTTTCAGGTGGCGATGCTGACGCGCTCGGTGCTGAAGCTGTTCACGGCGGTGAAGCGGTTCGTGGGGTCCGTGAAGGCGCGGTGCCTGCAGCGCGAGCCCAGCGCGCACGTGGCCGCGCTGCCCACCGAGTGGAGGGACATCTTCGCGCCCGACCTGCACTACAACCTGTTCTCTCTCGTCGTCAGCGTGCTGGGTGGGTGGCAGTGTGACGCTGATGCCTTGATCGCACGTACCGAGTAAACGGGCGAGACAGTGCTCTCGGCCGAGCACTCGGTGCGTATAAACATAGCGCCGAGTGCTCGGCCGAGCGCTCGGCCGAACGAAGGGGCGAGACAGTAACTCGGCTCCCGTTCTATCTACTAGGCCGAGTGTCCACCCTCCCCCTACCCCGCACTGTCTCGCTCGCTCACTCGGCCGGTCTGAACGTGCTCTGTCTCGCCACTCGGCGATTTTTTTACGATCCATCATGTCCGAAAGTCTCAATGGAACTGAACTGACTGTGCTAATTTCAAAACATGTGTAAACAGCTACTCACTTATATCACTGTCTCGGCCGAGAAACATTTTACTGTCTCGCCCGTTTGCTCGGTACGTGTGATCAAGGCATGACCCTCCGCGGCTCAGTTCATAATTACGCGTCCAAAATTATTTTCGACTAATATAAAAAAAGTTTTAAGAAAATTTATTGGATCCGTAGTTACCTCTCCTACCTCATCCTCTGTAGTTAGTACATATAATAGTCGATAGTTAATGTAAGCTGTTGTTCCCAGCGGCGGCGGACGCGCAGCCGAGCGCGCCGCAGGCGGCGGTGCTGGGCGCGCTGCTGCCGGTCACCCGGGAGCTGGACTGGCACGCGCTACCGCTGGTTCACCAGGTAACGGACGACGCTCTGCAAGCGCCTATCCTCTACAATATCGCATCTTAATGAACGTGCCAGCTATCTTATTTAAATATGTAAAAGTTCTTGAATACCATCAAAGCGAAAGCCATGTTTTAACGTACATACACACAAAAAAAATGCAGCGCATAATTGTTAAAAGGGTTCAATAAATATGTTATACAAATAGGCAACATTTTGATGGAATAAGTCTGCGATGCTCCTGTCACTTATATGCCATTAATGTTATCTTGGTGTATCTCAGTCGGGCGAGCTGTCCGTGGACCGGCTGCTGGGCGCCAGCACTCGCGCGCTGAGCGAACCGGTCCACCACGGATACAAGTACCTCGCGCATGCGCTGCTCGCCGCGCTGGCCAAGCCGCTCGTCATACACGATGGTAAATCAATCTCTTCGCGAGCACCTTACGGCAATTTAATATGGTCTGCCATAGCATGGTACTGTTGCAGGAATAGTTGGGTGATATCTTCCGTGTCTTCGCATGCCACCTGGTCAAATCTGGTTCGAAGGACCGAAAATGTTGGGTGTATAAACCGATAGGTTGCTGTAGTACCGTTGAAGCTAGCTGTTTAGTAAAACCCCCCTCCGTTCAAGCCGCTAACTCTAATCTCTTCTCAGGCTATGGGCGCCTAGTACTTTTGTTTGTTTCCTTTCCTCTGAAAGATTCGTTGCAAGTTATATGAGCTTTGAAATAAACATAACCTGACATACAATTTGAACATCATAATTATGATATACTTTAATGTCGGTAGCCGAGAAATTGGCTGCATGGAGCAGCGACGACACCAACGACGAAGAATCTCCACGAGTACAGCTGGCACTGGGCGGGCTGTTGCCGCCGCTGACCCGGCTGCAGGAGCTCGTGGACACGGCGCTGCAGACCTTCAAGTGAGTGCTACAGCTGTTCAGCTGTTACAGCTGGCACTGGGCGGGCTGTTGCCGCCGCTGACCCGGCTGCAGGAGCTCGTGGACACGGCGCTGCAGACCTTCAAGTGAGTGCTACAGCTGTTACAGCTGGCACTGGGCGGGCTGTTGCCGCCCCTGACCCGGCTGCAGGAGCTCGTGGACACGGCGCTGCAGACCTTCAAGTGAGTGCTACAGCTGTTACAGCTGGCACTGGGCGGGCTGTTGCCGCCGCTGACCCGGCTGCAGGAGCTCGTGGACACGGCGCTGCAGACCTTAAAGTGAGTGCTACAGCTGTTACAGCTGGCACTGGGCGGGCTGTTGCCGCCCCTGACCCGGCTGCAGGAGCTCGTGGACACGGCGCTGCAGACCTTCAAGTGAGTGCTACAGCTGTTACAGCTGGCACTGGGCGGGCTGTTGCCGCCGCTGACCCGCCTGCAGGAGCTCGTGGACACGGCGCTGCAGACCTTCAAGTGAGTGCTACAGCTGTTACAGCTGGCACTGGGCGGGCTGTTGCCGCCCCTGACCCGGCTGCAGGAGCTCGTGGACACGGCGCTGCAGACCTTCAAGTGAGTGCTACAGCTGTTACAGCTGGCACTGGGCGGGCTGTTGCCGCCGCTGACCCGGCTGCAGGAGCTCGTGGACACGGCGCTGCAGACCTTCAAGTGAGTGCTACAGCTGTTACAGGCCTTCTGCCTCTGAGCTGACGAAACGGCAGCCAGAAGTCAGGTCGTTTAATCGTATTAATGTCTATGTTATAAATCGTGTGTTTCCGTGCAGGGTTGGCGAGGAGACGTGTGAAATGCTCCCGTTCTCGGACAGTCACAGTTTAACACTCGGCTACCTGCTTTTGGCCGATGCCCATTACACCATCTGTCAACTGGCGCGGGGAGACCTCGTGCACCACTACATCGAGCTGTGCAGGTAAGGGGGTGGGGGGCTGTGACATGTTCCCAGGCTGCCACAGCCTGACGGCTATTTGTTGTTTCCAGGTGGATCTGAGGCCGAATGCCGGTGTTTATTTGTGTATATCTGTGTCAGGGAGAAGAAACATGCGGAGCTGCTGGTGACGGCGGCGCTGCGCCTGCTGCCGGCGCCGGTGGCGGCGCACGCGCAGGACGCGGGCAACACGGCGCCTCCACAACAATACCTGCCGATGTTCCAGGAGGCGCCTGTGCTCGCGCTCACGGGTGAGTCGTGGGAAAACATGTTACCTCATTAAGGTTTCATACAAGGGCCTTCATGCGGTCCGGTTATGCGGTGTAATTTCGCATGAAATTGGTTGGATGGATGTTCATGCTTCTCGCGAAGTTGAACGATAGTGTGCATAGTGTCGCGAGTAGGGTCGGGCCGTCATTGCAGTCGGCTGTTCGGCAGTGGTATCTTACAGTGTACCGTTTTCGTTCCCGTCAGAGCCGTCGTCGTCGCTGGACATCGGGCGGCTGGCGTGCCGCTGCCTGCAGCACGCGGCGCGCTGGGCGGGCGGCGCCACGCGCGGCTGGTGGGGGGCGGCGCCGCCGCGGGCCGCGCGCGCGCTGGAGCGCCTGCTGCGGGGCTGCGTGTCGCCGGCGCTCGTGCGCGAGCAGCTGCAGGCCGTCAGCGCCGGCGCACAGGGCCTGGAGGACACGGAGGTGAGTGCGCGAGCGGCTGCAGGCCGTCAGCGCCGGCGCACAGGGCCTGGAGGACACGGAGGTGAGTGCGCGAGCGGCTGCAGGCCGTCAGCGCCGGCGCACAGGGCCTGGAGGACACGGAGGTGAGTGCGCGAGCGGCTGCAGGCCGTCAGCGCCGGCGCACAGGGCCTGGAGGACACGGAGGTGAGTGCGCGAGCGGCTGCAGGCCGTCAGCGCCGGCGCACAGGGCCTGGAGGACACGGAGGTGAGTGCGCGAGCGGCTGCAGGCCGTCAGCGCCGGCGCACAGGGCCTGGAGGACACGGAGGTGAGTGCGCGAGCGGCTGCAGGCCGTCAGCGCCGGCGCACAGGGCCTGGAGGACACGGAGGTGAGTGCGCGAGCGGCTGCAGGCCGTCAGCGCCGGCGCACAGGGCCTGGAGGACACGGAGGTGAGTGCGCGAGCGGCTGCAGGCCGTCAGCGCCGGCGCACAGGGCCTGGAGGACACGGAGGTGAGTGCGCGAGCGGCTGCAGGCCGTCAGCGCCGGCGCACAGGGCCTGGAGGACACGGAGGTGAGTGCGCGAGCGGCTGCAGGCCGTCAGCGCCGGCGCACAGGGCCTGGAGGACACGGAGGTGAGTGCGCGAGCGGCTGCAGGCCGTCAGCGCCGGCGCACAGGGCCTGGAGGACACGGAGGTGAGTGCGCGAGCGGCTGCAGGCCGTCAGCGCCGGCGCACAGGGCCTGGAGGACACGGAGGTGAGTGCGCGAGCGGCTGCAGGCCGTCAGCGCCGGCGCACAGGGCCTGGAGGACACGGAGGTGAGTGCGCGAGCGGCTGCAGGCCGTCAGCGCCGGCGCACAGGGCCTGGAGGACACGGAGGTGAGTGCGCGAGCGGCTGCAGGCCGTCAGCGCCGGCGCACAGGGCCTGGAGGACACGGAGGTGAGTGCGCGAGCGGCTGCAGGCCGTCAGCGCCGGCGCACAGGGCCTGGAGGACACGGAGGTGAGTGCGCGAGCGGCTGCAGGCCGTCAGCGCCGGCGCACAGGGCCTGGAGGACACGGAGGTGAGTGCGCGAGCGGCTGCAGGCCGTCAGCGCCGGCGCACAGGGCCTGGAGGACACGGAGGTGAGTGCGCGAGCGGCTGCAGGCCGTCAGCGCCGGCGCACAGGGCCTGGAGGACACGGAGGTGAGTGCGCGAGCGGCTGCAGGCCGTCAGCGCCGGCGCACAGGGCCTGGAGGACACGGAGGTGAGTGCGCGAGCGGCTGCAGGCCGTCAGCGCCGGCGCACAGGGCCTGGAGGACACGGAGGTGAGTGCGCGAGCGGCTGCAGGCCGTCAGCGCCGGCGCACAGGGCCTGGAGGACACGGAGGTGAGTGCGCGAGCGGCTGCAGGCCGTCAGCGCCGGCGCACAGGGCCTGGAGGACACGGAGGTGAGTGCGCGAGCGGCTGCAGGCCGTCAGCGCCGGCGCACAGGGCCTGGAGGACACGGAGGTGAGTGCGCGAGCGGCTGCAGGCCGTCAGCGCCGGCGCACAGGGCCTGGAGGACACGGAGGTGAGTGCGCGAGCGGCTGCAGGCCGTCAGCGCCGGCGCACAGGGCCTGGAGGACACGGAGGTGAGTGCGCGAGCGGCTGCAGGCCGTCAGCGCCGGCGCACAGGGCCTGGAGGACACGGAGGTGAGTGCGCGAGCGGCTGCAGGCCGTCAGCGCCGGCGCACAGGGCCTGGAGGACACGGAGGTGAGTGCGCGAGCGGCTGCAGGCCGTCAGCGCCGGCGCACAGGGCCTGGAGGACACGGAGGTGAGTGCGCGAGCGGCTGCAGGCCGTCAGCGCCGGCGCACAGGGCCTGGAGGACACGGAGGTGAGTGCGCGAGCGGCTGCAGGCCGTCAGCGCCGGCGCACAGGGCCTGGAAGACACGGAGGTGAGTGCGCGTGGCGGCCGGTACCCTAGCGCTGCAGCACGTGACTGACGCATGCTCCTGTTGCAGGTGCTGGTGCACTGGTCCACCAACGAGGTGGTGTGCACGTACCGCGTGGAGGAGCGCGGCCTGCAGCTGGCGGTGACGCTGGGCGCCGCGCACCCGCTGCCGCTGCCCAAGGTGCAGGCGCAGGGCGCGCCGCAGCACACCACGCAGTGGCTCGCCGTCTACCTCGCCTACCAGGTCGGGAACCGTAGCGACAGGAAACAACCTGGTTTTTCATGAATTTAACTTACAGACGCATTCGTAATCCTAACAATCTCATTTAGTAGCTCTCTACGAAGCGAACGAGAGAAACCGGAAACTAATTTTTGGCCGGTGCTATCATTCGTTTCGCGATGAGAACGGAATTTGATCTGATGCCAATAATGTGATAATGACCGTATCGATCCCTTCCTGTTGCAGAACGGCACAGTGCTGAACGCGCTGCGCATGTGGATGGACACGGTGGCGAAGCGCGTGGAGGCGTCTCCGCAGTGCTACATCTGCTACTGTCGCCTCCACCCCAGCTCCGGCCGCCTGCCCAAGGTCGTGTGCCACCAGTGCCGCAACAAGTTCCACTCCGAGTGTCTGGTGAGTGGACTAGTGGAGGCGTCTCCGCAGTGCTACATCTGCTACTGTCGCCTCCACCCCAGCTCCGGCCGCCTGCCCAAGGTCGTGTGCCACCAGTGCCGCAACAAGTTCCACTCCGAGTGTCTGGTGAGTGGACTAGTGGAGGCGTCTCCGCAGTGCTACATCTGCTACTGTCGCCTCCACCCCAGCTCCGGCCGCCTGCCCAAGGTCGTGTGCCACCAGTGCCGCAACAAGTTCCACTCCGAGTGTCTGGTGAGTGGACTAGTGGAGGCGTCTCCGCAGTGCTACATCTGCTACTGTCGCCTCCACCCCAGCTCCGGCCGCCTGCCCAAGGTCGTGTGCCACCAGTGCCGCAACAAGTTCCACTCCGAGTGTCTGGTGAGTGGACTAGTGGAGGCGTCTCCGCAGTGCTACATCTGCTACTGTCGCCTCCACCCCAGCTCCGGCCGCCTGCCCAAGGTCGTGTGCCACCAGTGCCGCAACAAGTTCCACTCCGAGTGTCTGGTGAGTGGACTAGTGGAGGCGTCTCCGCAGTGCTACATCTGCTACTGTCGCCTCCACCCCAGCTCCGGCCGCCTGCCCAAGGTCGTGTGCCACCAGTGCCGCAACAAGTTCCACTCCGAGTGTCTGGTGAGTGGACTAGTGGAGGCGTCTCCGCAGTGCTACATCTGCTACTGTCGCCTCCACCCCAGCTCCGGCCGCCTGCCCAAGGTCGTGTGCCACCAGTGCCGCAACAAGTTCCACTCCGAGTGTCTGGTGAGTGGACTAGTGGAGGCGTCTCCGCAGTGCTACATCTGCTACTGTCGCCTCCACCCCAGCTCCGGCCGCCTGCCCAAGGTCGTGTGCCACCAGTGCCGCAACAAGTTCCACTCCGAGTGTCTGGTGAGTGGACTAGTGGAGGCGTCTCCGCAGTGCTACATCTGCTACTGTCGCCTCCACCCCAGCTCCGGCCGCCTGCCCAAGGTCGTGTGCCACCAGAGAGTTATAGTAAAAATTATTTTTCTTGAACGAATCCACTTAGCTTTGTACCCGATGAACAATACTCATTATCTGTATTGTTAACTGTGGCCACAACTGCCACTTCAAAATGTAAGGCGTTGTAAGTGCAAATTACTTTTACACTAAATTAGTCTAAGTCAAACGAAATAAGGTTTACTCTTAAACAAAGAGAACACAGATGTTGGTCACTTCGTAAGTGAAAGAGCAGTGAAGTTCGTATCGATGCTTAGGATGACGAACGCAATTAACGAAGTGACCAACATCTGTGTTCTCTTTGTTTTTATATCGTTTGGCTTAAAGACTAATTTAGTGTAAAAGTAATTTGCACTTATAACGCCTTACATTTCGAAGTGGCAGTTGTGGCCACAGTTAACAATACAGATAATGAGTATTGTTCATCGGGTACAAAGCTAAGTGGATTCGCTCAAGAAAAAGATTTTTTACTATAAGAGTGACAAGTGCTTTACCGTTTATGCGATATTGTCATTTGTGCGATAGACGCAACCACCATAATCCGTAGATGCCTAATCTTGTTAAAACGTTTCGAAACGATTCGTCGACGTGGTATCGACCACGTTCATCCCCAGCACCGCGCTATCATGATGTTGTTGTCCCTCAGCGCAAGTGGTTCACGACGAGCAGCAAGTCCAACTGCCCGCTGTGCCGCGCCAACTTCTAGGGGCTGCTGTCCGCGCTGTGGGCGTGCGCGCTGCCGCCCGCCCCCGCCCACGCCCCCGCCCCCAGCACCGCCCCGCCCCGCCCCCGCGGCGAGCGGCAATTACACGCGATACACACAACGCGCGAGTTCTGCGAGTAAACGAACGATCGCGCCTTTTACTCTAACGGTATTTTATATATCGAACACCGAACCCGATTTCACCGTCGTTATCTATTCGTCTCATTTATTCCGCGTAGCCAATTTTCCATTCGGGTTTTTCTTCGATGTATTTCCATTCGTGTTTTTTATCACACCGAACACCGTGATTATTAATAAAATGAGCCATCTGACGAAATATTTAGCCGGTTACAAACGAAACTGGACCCACCTATTGTGCAACGTTAGTTTGAATAAAACTACCGATCAAAATTGTATGCGCGTCATAAAAATAACTAGAAAAAAAACTTAAATAAAAAATAATTAAAGAAAAACACAAATAGAAAATATTCTACGCAATGGAGTATTTTATAAAAAAGTACAGTGAAATATAGAGGCTTCTCTTTTTTAGAACTCGCATTATCCATTATTTTGAATTCTACAAAATTTTATCTGGACGCGTCCCGGCAACACCGTTAGTGAAACACGACATACCGGTGACCATTCGTTAAAAATATACCTGCGAGTGTTTCTACCGCTCGCTCCGACAACATCACCACTTCGACTGCCTGTCCAGACAAGTGGGATGGAGCGGAGATGTGTCAAATGGACCCATTACGTTTCTCAGTTTTAAATGCTCTTTCGGGCTTCACAGTGACACAGCTGGATTGTTTTTTTTTCTCCGTTCCGCTTCTTTTCATTTCATTTATTCATTTAAATACAATGTAAGTTTACAACACACATTATGACACCAAAGCACTTACACGATTCAGTGGACTAGCCGCCTTACTAAATTATATCAACTCGTATTTCAAAATTTTCAAAATGCGCGCGCGTAATAATAATAACTAAATTTTACGTCTACGTGTAGTTTCGTCGACTGCGACCCAGTACAAATGTGAAACTAAAATAAGTTAAAATAAGATTACCTACTTAAAATCGTGTATCTAAATTGAGCAATAATTAAAGGTTCTAATTTGCATAGATTTAACAGCAATCGTCTGTTGTACAATATTTACATGTCATTTTGATTGTGATCCTAATTATTTCGTAGACTACCTATGCTAAAGATAGAACCATTTATATATTTTGTAAATAATTCTGACTTTACTTTCAATAAAGTATGTATATAAATACGTCTTTTATTTACCAACCGAGGCAGGGAAATGAAACGAGTAAATAAATTAACTCGCTTTATTTAATACCACATAGAAATTGTTCACATTTAAATAGAATTTGCGTAGAAAACAGTTCGCAACGACTGCCTCACCCAGGCGATGTCGCGGCCACGCAATACAAAACTAACTACAACTTAACTAACTGAACGTAACACTCCAAAGGCATCCAACTATGGTTCAAATAAATGAGTCTTTGTGTAACGCCTACATGAATATGTCGCGGCCATCGAACGCTACATAAATAATTAAAAGAGTGAAGAAGGGAAGATTACACAATGTTCTATCAAATATCTGTACTAACGCTGCCTGTCCTCTGCAGTTGCAGAGCTGTGTAAAGTGGAATCACATTCCTCAGATCTGCACTTCTTTTGGGCTACTTACACGACCCGATTGGTTAATTTTCGCCGTTCCTCTGCAGTGGACTGGCAGCCTTATTCTCATCATCTCTGTACGTGCTTAGTGACATAATCTAATATCTGCGAGAGGGCAAATGATAATAGGTACAGTGAAATCCTTGGATGTGTCAAGAAATACTGACTTGTATAGCTGCCGAGTCGCCTGACTGAACGACACCTCTTATTCCATTCCTAACTACTTACTAAATACCTACGTAATATCTCTAATAGGTTGAGATCAATTCCTCCATAAATACTAACAATAACTGCCGTACCAAAAGTTATCTTACAACCGACTGCACAAACATTACGTTCAAATAATATAACTGAAGAAGTAGACACGTCTTATTTCATAAATTAACCATATTTTTTGCATAATGAAAATATTAAATTTGAGGATTTACGCAATGAAAACGTGAATTTCTACTGTTACTAAACATCGTATAACATACCCTGCCATCGTCCTTCATGATGAGTCTGATCTGATGCGGTAACGACTAGATGATACATTAAAACTTAAACACTATAAGCTTAAAGCGAGCGGCGGCCGTAGGCGAGAACGGAAGATCCAAGCGCGGTGTCGCCCTCACTCCCGTAACTGCCGCGGACCGCTCCGCTGGCACTCTTTATTATACTATGCCGTTAGTGTGCGGCAGCCTGCAGCCGAGCCACGCGGCCAACCGGGCTTTGGCCTTTATCGAGAGTACGTATTTGTCTTTATTTTTATTAATTGAATAATATACTACTCTCATTCTCATTTAAACGTGAAATAATAATATATTTATATTATGCTACAGATAATTAGAACCCGCGCCACGTATTTTTGCGTCTCCGAAGTCAGTAGTAGAGTTGCAATATTTTGTGATGACCTGAAAGTACTATACAAGTGCCGGCTAGCTCTCTCAGTAACGTACTAACGGGAATGTGTCTGCCGCGCCAGAGGATCGACTGAGACGCAAGAATACATGGTGCGAATGTAAAGTAGATAGAGTGAGATGGAGAAGTGGGCGGTGTCCGGAGTGCAGGCCTAGGGCGGCGCGTGCGGCGGCGGCGGGCGCGGCAGCCAATCCACGTCCTCGTGCAGGCGCGGGTCGCTCACGCGCAGCGCCGCGCGCTTGTACAGGAAGTAGTACCACGGGGACACTGCAACACACACCCGGACTTACTTACACCTCTCTGGTACACTTTCACTACAAAGAGTGCTCATCAAACATGCAATGAAATGCTGACATAAAGTGCGTTATAACAGGCTTCGAAGTATCATGATTCGGGTGGAACAACTCGAGAGAACTGTAAAGGAATTTCATACAAAATTGAAGGCCTAAGCCGGGAAGTATTTTTTTTAAAACATGACAGTTTTATTCACAAGCCGGCAAGCCCTTCTTTCCTGGCGTCTGTAGTAATGTACTATTATTTTAATCGCTTTTGATCCAGTCTAAAACTGTGAACTGGATTGCATTACCGTAATGTAATTACTATAGGTCTGAATACTCAACCTTGAGGCAAATTTTCGAATAAAGACTGTACACGATAAAATCTGGCCACATTCAATTGTCCCTACAGTATTAAAACAAGAAGGTAAATGTTGATTTATTTATTTATAAGGAACGTAATAAGCTATATCATACTATACACAAGCTTTTTTTAGGCTTCAAATAGGAATCTGCTGAATTTTCAGACTTTTTGTTTCACTCCCATAATAAACTTCTGCACAGTGGTCACAGATACAAATTTGGTTACTGAACGCAACTGCTTTTTGCATTTGGTCACATATTTTGTTTCCTTGTTGCTTTTTTTTAAGTGCCCCTTCACTAGACCCCAATATGTCTCGATCGGCCAGAGTTCAGGGCGCTTTGGTGGGTTCATTCATTTAGGCACTATTGCCACGCTGTTGCGTTTGTACCATGCCACTGCTGTATTTGCATAGTGACAGGAAGCAAAATCAGGCCAAAATGCAACAGGCTTTGTATGACTTCATATAAACCGCAAAAGACGTTTTTGAAAACACTCTTTTACGTAAATGTTTTGGTTTTATAGGCCCGTTGTTATAAAACTTTAGCTTTTTCGATCGCATGCGCACAAGGCTTGCAAAACACGAAAAAAAAAGGAACATATACTTTTTTTTCTTCTTAGATTTATCAGGAATACTTGCTTTATCTGAGGCTGCATAGACCTGTTGGCCAGGTTACTGCTTATAGCCAGCAAGGACATGAGTTTCATGGTCCATTACGACGCAATCGTTTTTCGTTAAAATTTGCCCCTTAGTGCAGGCTACAAGGAGATGTTCGTTTGCAAAAATTTATTTATTTATTTATTTATTTATTTACACACACAACTGTCCTTACAGGCTTACCTAATTCGACAGCATGGATTATTTACAAAATAGACACAAATACAGGCATAGTACACAAACACAACACTACACGTCAACTATTTATACTATTTACTATACAGCATAACATAAAACATAGAGTGTGGCCCTTGTGAATTCGCTCAAAGAACAAAAGAAAAGATCAGATACGTTTGCTACTCGATTGAGAGTGCGAAGCGCTCTGGTAAAGGGTGCTTGGCGCAGCAATTGCGTTCTGGCTTGAGGCTCCGCGAGCAGGCTGGGCCGCCGCCGTCGCCACACGTATTGCTGCGGCACGTACAAACTGACCTCCGCTAGGATTCCTGGGTTGAATACCTTGCCCCGCAATAACTTAAAAATATATATAGCTAACCCTAATTCCCTTCGGACTTCTAGTCGATTGTATCCAACCATGCCGAGTAAAAATAACGTAGGATACATTAGCGGGTAAAAAGGATACACCCCGTACATCTTTAAATATAAAAATCTAATAAATTTGTTCTGTATGCGCTCCAACATAAGCCTATATTTAGACTCATGCGGGCTCCAGATGACTGCATTACATTCTAGGTGACTCCTAACTATCGCCTCGTATAATGCTCGTATCGCATTCATATTATTAAAATCCTGCGATTGGCGCATTATAAAGCCCAGGTTTCTGAAAGCTTTTTTGCATACCTGAGTAATGTGATCTCGATATGTAAGATCAGCTTTCAGAAGCACTCCCAGATCTTTTACCTGATCGACTCGCTGCATCACTGTTCCCTCCAGCATGTATTGATAGTGATGCGGATTTTTAGATCTACTAAAAGAAATTACGGAACATTTTGACGCATTAAATGATAGCTTGTTCGCTAAGCTCCAGTTAACTACTCTACATATGTCTTCCTGTAATTTAAGACAGTCCGAGCTATCACCAATTTTTCGAACAAGCTTTAAATCGTCCGCAAAGAGCAAACAAACGGAATCCTTGACTACTTCAGGAAGGTCGTTTACCATTAAGTTAAATTGCAAGGGTCCCAAATTGCTGCCCTGACTCACTCCAGACCTTGTGAAATATGGCTCCGACCGAAAGCCAGCGCAGTCCACATACTGGCGTCTTTCCCGCATATAGTCAGCAAAAAAATATAAAGTATGTGGACTACATCCTAGGTTCGCTAATTTAGCCAATAAGATATCATTATCAACGGTATCAAATGCCTTACGAAAATCGAAATATGCGACATCGACCTGCTTCCCGGCATCCACAGCAGGGACTACGTTCACCATAAGGTGCAGCAGGTTTCCTGTAGTGCTACGCCCGCTCCGGAAGCCATACTGCGCATCCGACAGCTGGCTACTCACCTGTGCGTTCACCGATTTGTAAATCGCGGATTCGAATACTTTAGCGGGAGTAGACAACACTGCTACAGGTCGATAGTCACTGGCTTTCGTGCCACCTCGTCCTTTTGGCACAGGAACTACCCTTGTCAATTTCCACTCCTGGGGAAACACTGCCGATTTTAAACAAGAGTTAAATACATGCTGCAAAGGTGCCGCTAGAACACTACGACAGTCTTTAAAAATAAACGGTGGGATTCCGTCCGGCCCAGCAGAGCGTTTCGGGGGCAGCGCGGCCAAGGCCTGTTGTACTTCCACCAGTTGCAGGCTCGAAACGTGGACCCTAGCGCTATCCGCCGTCGATGATGTGGCTGTCACTTTCACATCTAACAAAGCTGGTTCTGTACTATACACTGAATGAAAGAAAGCAGCAAACTCTTTTGCACATTCCGAGTCCGCAAGGACGCGCCCGTCACTTACCAACTTTGGCTTACTTGCGCTGTTCTTTTTATTCCTGATAAAAGTCCAGAAAGCTTTCGGGTCAATTGACAAATTATTTTGAACACGATCCATGTATGTTGCGTGTGCCTCTGCTATTGCCTTTTTTACTGCAGCCCTGCACTCCGAAAATACAACATAGTCGATTTCCGATTGACTACGCTTATATTGTTTATGCAGTTTATGTTTGTACTGAATGTCGCGAATTAAATCTACAGTGTACCACTCAGGGTAAGAGTACCTAGAGCTTCCACCTATTCGCTTTTTATTAGGAACACAGTCATCCAAAACTCTATCTAATTTCTCATAAAAATACCTAACTACCTCATTCGGATCGTCAATATTATAAATATGATCCCAATCTACGTTTTCCAATGAATAATATAAATAATTAAGATCAGCTTTGTAAAAGTTGCGCTGAACACGAGGCAAGCTTGCATCAGCGTCACTGGCTAGACAAGCCGGCGTGGCGACGGGTGCGGCGGTGGTTGAAACGCTCATAGTCACCGCGAGCGGCGGATGGTAGAGATCCGCGGGTTGCAGGCTGTCGTCATCGGCGGCGGCGCACACGGTTATTTCACCGCGCACCCCAGAGCCCACAAGCACAAGATCGAGTTGCCTATTGTTACAATTAGGTATCTTGTTGTTTTGAGCGAACTCACAAAAGGCCATAAAGTATTCGTAGTATGCTAACACATTACTGTTACTCGAACATAAATTAAAATCTCCGAAAACTACTAGATTACCTTTATACTTCACACATAAACGTTCAATCAATCCAAACATGATAAAATACTCGTTTTCATCCGCCTGGGGTGGGATATAGACTACACAGCAAGCAAATAAAAAATTACATTGTAAGTGTACTGTTACACATACTAATTCAAATTGATGAGTGTCCAGGCTAATGTCTTGAATCAATTCACGCACTTCGAATCGCGTTTTGGCCGCGAATAAAACTCCGCCTTGCTTACGGCCGTCTACGCGATCACACCGTACAACATGGAACGTCGGCGGAATTATTTCAGCGTCGTGAATAGAGTCACAGCATCCTGTTTCGGTTATGGCATAAAAGTCAAATGAGGAAGATTGCAACAGACACAGGAATTTAGCCGTTTTGGTCCGCAAACCTCTCACGTTTTGATACAGGATTTCCAGCGGTTTATTTAGCTTACATACGTTATATTTTTCCACTGTGGCGACGAAAATTATCCCGCCATGGTTTGACGCATATATCCTGAGCCCAATTTTCGCCAGCTAATACACGATCTACCAACTTAGATGGGACCCCCAACTTGAAAGAAGCATAATTTCCGCGCGCCTTGAGGGCAACGACAGAGCATATGTCTTTACAGCCACTTATATTATTTAAATGTAGCCTCACTTCCTCCTCAGTTGTTCCCTGCTTCACGTAGAATAAATGCAGATATGTCGTCCTTTCTGAAGCCTCGAGGGCAGTTGAGCCGGGGGCCGCTGACCCTCGCACCATACTCGCCATTGAACGACGCGTGCGTTTAGACTGTACTTTCACCCAGCTGTCATTATTGGTGGACTCCTCTTGAGGCTCAACGCTTTTTGCGGCTGACTGGGTTGAGGCCAGATTACTGGGGGTGGCGGTGAAACTAGATGTGCTTCTACTACTCTGACTCTCTTCACTGCTAGACTTAGGATCTCTCGCTGTTGATGAAGACTCATTCGGCTTGTTTGTGGCGTGCACTTCTATTATACTGTGTCCTTCCAACAAAGGTGTCTTTGGTGGTTCCACAGCCGGGTTAGATCGAGTTTTATTTACCTTCTGAATGTCTAGTTTGATAGTGGTAGGTAGCGACTTTTTCGAACGCTTCCTTGAAGATCCTGCCTGTGTTGCTGTGTTGTGATGCTGCGTTGAAGATGCGCTGGATGTATTCCCATACGAAGCCTTACTTAATTGGCTTTCTAACGACCCAACACGAGCTTCTAGATCAGTTACTGATTGTTTCATCGCCGAAAGTTGCTCGGATACTAGATTGCTAATCAGTTTAGCCAGGCGCTCGCTAATAGCAAACTGAAGTTCTTCGCGGACCACGGCCCGAATACTATCGAGGCTATATGTATCGTTGCCTATATCTCTATACTGCATACTGCTTTTATCATTTATTGGCTTCCTCATAGTAATATTTCTGTAGGGCTCTGTTACCGACTGGTTTAAAGATATATTCATGTTTATGGACTCATTGTGCTCGATACTGACATCTTTATTTACAACTGTAAGTGCTGGTCGGACGGGGGTATTGGTATTGTCCTTTTTTGGTTTATTACATGCACAAAGTTGACATGTCCAACCAAGTTTTAACTCTTTAGAAAGTGTGAGATACTGATTTTCTGATATACTAGTACACTGGAGCTCATATGTCGACTTACATTGGCAACATCTTAAATACTGTTGGCCCATTATAGTATTCAGACATCCCGCACACGTAATAACTGGTGATGCCATTTCTCCGCAATGTTATTTTAGGCGACACGGCAGCAGGTAATTATTACGCCTCAATAAATTATAAACATTTAAAAAAACTCACTGGAGTAGTCGTTTAATGCGCATTCAGCTCAGGCGCGCGTTATCGTTCCAAATCGAAACTAATCACAAGTTCACAACAGGGCGCAAGTAGGTGCCGCGCAGTCTCGATGTCGGCTACGCTTGACCCGAAGATTCCCGAAGATAAGGTCAGCGAACTCTGCCGGCCGGCGACCGTTGACCGCGGGATATCTCGCGTTGATGACTAATTATTCTAAATTTTAACACTGTGATTGTGCCAAAACTAGATGGAATTTTCAACAACTGTTTTCACTATGGATTCACTCTTTTCACCAGCTTTAAGTTGGTATACAGTTTGTATTAAATTGTAAACTTTTGACAATTATTTAAGCAACTTATACACAGAGCACCAGCAAAGAGGTGTTGTTAGATTCGGATTTCGGACGGTAAAATAGCGCACCTCAATCTGACTTCTGATATATATTGTATAGATCCCAGACATCCTACAAACAAATGTTGCCAACCAGTTTTGTGGTCCCCCTCCCCCCAGCCCGGCAATTAAAAATGGCATACAAATTTAAAAAAAAAAGTCAATAAGCCATGCCGTGTGGGGTATCAAATGGAAGGGCTTATTGAGTAGATCACGAATATATAGCACACTATAACATTTCTTACACTTTCTCTAAGATTTTTTTGAAATTTTACTAAAATGCTCCATTTTCGAGTTAACTTTAAACCACTACAGATTGAAAACTGATGAATATATTTTTATAATTATTATTTTTAATAACTAACAATAGTCCATTGTTTACGCACCAATAGTTTGTACAGTAAAAAAGTTGCACGGGGGAGCGGGGGGAGCAATCAAAGATGGCGAGTTTCGCCAAGACTTCGTGCAGCTAAATGGCACCCAAGAAAACGGTTTTTCTTTCGTGATCCCTCAATTGTGTAAATAAGAATTGTAAAAACTTGTAACAAAATCAAACTGTTGAGAGTACGAATTTTTAAGTAATATATTGAAATATCGAAACTCGCCATCTTTGATTGCTCCCCCCGGTCCCCCGTGCAACTTTTTCACTGTACGAACTGTTAGTGCGTAAACAATGGACTATTGTTAGTTATTAAAAATAATAATTATAAAAATATATTCATCATTTTTCAATCTATAGTGGTTTAAAGTTAACTCGAAAATGGAGCATTTTAGTAAAATTTCAAAAAAATCTTAGAGAAAGTGTAAGAAATGTTATAGTGTGCTATATATTCGTGATCTACTCAATAAGCCCTTCCATTTGATACCCCACACGGCATGGCTTGTTATTTTTTTTTTTTAATTTGTATGCCATTTTTAATTGCCGGGCTGGGGGGAGGGGGACCACAAAACTGGTCGGCAACATTTGTTTGTAGGATGTCTGGGATCTATACAATATATATCCGAAGTCAGATTGAGGTGCGCTATTTTTGCAAACGGAACTCCACTGAGAGTCTGGTCTACCTATAGTTTGCAAGCTCTAGTTTTAGCGGACTGGTTTTCTTTTTCTCGGAGATTTGGGGCTACTTGTACCTTAAAAGTCTTCAGACTGGGTTTAGTTTTGACTTTTTGGACATACGATACAGACATTTCATTTTTTTTGCAACGGCTCGTAGGTACCTACAGGTTCGGATTTTGCTGGAATATCTTAATAATATTTCTTTCCTTATTTGTATCAACAGAGCCGCTTTTTTCCCGCTGCCAGCTTTCCTAGTAGTCATCATCCTCTCTTGAAAGCGTTTCAAGACATCAGATACGGTTGACTTACCGATATTTAATTTTTTTGGGAGTTTCCGATGCGACAACTGCGGACTGAGAAAGTGCTCGGAGACAATTATATTACGAAAACTTTCTTTTTTTGAGGACATATTTAAAATTATTACATTATAATCCGTAGAAGTAATTGAAATATTTGCATTGGTTTCCATAGGATAACATAACAAAATTTCAAGTATATATGACATTCATTGAAAAAGTTAGACGAGAGACAAAGTGGCCCGATTTTATCGTGTACAGTCTTTAGATTACTAAGAATAAACTCACGGCAGCGCTGCAGCGTGAACAACACGACCAAGGCGGGCTCGGAGACGGGGCCGGGCTGGGCGGAGGCCTGCAGCAGCCAGGCGGCGTGCAGCGCGGCGCAGCACGCCGCGTACGCCGCGCACGCCGCGCCCGCCGCGCGGAACCGCCGCGCCAGCACCTCCACCAGCCCCGCCTGACGACATCACACTCACACACTACACTCTCACCATTTGAGGCTCCGAGCCAAACTCTGAAAGGTCAGGGTCCTGTGGCCGTGTTCCTCAAGGTTTGGTACGGATGGAAATAAGTAGGTCCCTATGACCTTAACACTTTCGCTACCAGGAACCCGCCTGGTAGGCACTCGTAATCATTGCTCAGATGCCAATCAAGCTCGCCTACGTATTTTTGCTACCCACCTAGCGGGCTCTCGGTTTCTGGGGTAGGGTTAAATTTTATATCTGGTTGCGAAAGTGTTAAATAAAATAACTATCAGAAATCTTTCACAGATCTACAAAATCCCAAATAAACTTTTGACACCAGGAACCCACTTTGTGGACGCTATGTTCGTAGCAAGCTTACGCTACTGATGCATTTTCCATGTTATTGGCCATGACTGATGTAGGGTCAGCATCCAAAGTAGCTGATAATTTTACTACTAGCTTATATCATATATGTCATACTATTATTGTCAGCTGCTTTTGATGCTAAATGTACCTACTACACAACAATTTAACAGATGCATGTCATCTTCATTATTCATTTCACAATGTTTTTTTTCTATAAACTAAATCTCATTCTGATTGCTCACAGACTACATTTATATGTATAAAATAATAAAAAGATATTTGACTCTGAGACAAATATTTGTGTATATTTATTAATCACTAGCTGTGCCCGTGGTTCCACCTGCGTGGAATTTGGTCTGTGTCAGTAAGCTGCTCACCGTTTAAACTTTCCCTGGACAAACATTTCAAAACCAAAATCAGCTTAATCTGCCCAGCCATTTTCGACTTTCAGCGAGAAAACAAACAGCAATTGATTTTATGTACTTATATAGATTTGCAATTAGAAAATATTAGATCAATAAAAATCCTATTCATTAAAGATGCATTAGAATTTTGCCCATTTCAGGTAGCCAAGAGCAGCTTTGGAGAGGTTCTTAAAATCATCACACATATTTGCCCTGCAAGACCCAGAACTTATAGCTTTAAGAGAGTTCTACACTATAATAAAGCTATAGTCAATTGTAGTGAATTTAATTTCAACAAAATAAAAAAACTATAATAATATATTGGTTTTACTGGTTGAAATTCAATTTTACTGACCGGTGTTTATGTAATAGCCCATACATCGGTGAAAGGGCCTGCAGCACTTTTGGTATCACATAGATTTTAAAGCAGAGTCTTGCCCTACCACACTCTGACTGATAAAAAGAATCAACTAAAATCCTTATTAATTCAATCGGCATTTTTTTATTTATTCCATCCGTAATTAATAATGTCATACCTGGAATAGATAAGTGGAGAAGAATGTCATCAGCAGCAGCGTGATCGACAGCACAAGGAACAGGTCCTGAAATCTAGAGATCACAATTATATTAAGGCTTCAATTATAATTAAAATTGAATGGTTTGCGTATATATTTTATAGAATCCTTACATAAATAATACGAGCAGACCATCGCGGCTTCTTGGGAAAAGACTGGCGCAGTTAAATATTAGGTCACAAAGTAGAAACGTAAGTTGGAAGAATAGGCAAACAGTATATCTCGGTGTTGATATCTTCATTATTTCGTTCTACAGTTGGAAATCAAAATAATATAATAACACTTTATACATGGTCAAATCACCCGCATATTATCTCTACACACGTGACGTCATTCATGAGTTTGGTGACGACAAACGTCTAATTTATTGATTATTATCCGGTACGTGAAACGTAACATACAACACTTTTATTTGACAGATTTTTCAGTGATCTTAGAAAATAAGAATTTAAATACATTATAAAGCATCATCTTGATTTTATTTGGATATGCTGAGGGATGGTTAACATTAATAAAAAACATACTTATCCGAGGATATTTCTAACACGTGAAACCATGAAATGAAACGTAAATACTACAACTCTATTCACGCATGTTTTGTTTGGCTCTAATATTTTTTATTTGTAGTAATCAGCGTTTTAAGCAAATTAAAGTTAAATTTCAAATCAAAAATATTATTGTAAGACTAAACAAGATAGCTTTGTAGTTTTGTATTTTCTTCACTCAAGTTCACTCTTTCATGTAGTACTCACCCTGCTCAGTCATTTTGCTGCGAATGGAATATTTTTGTCAAGTTGTCAGTTGTCAATTGTCATTCACATTTATTCACAACTCGAACTCGATGAAATATTGTATTTATTTGGTAAAAAGACGGATATTTCATTTTGTTGAACCTTTTTTAAATTAAGGGAAACATTTCGAGTGCCAATTTCAATATGGACAGTGATTAGGTATCAAAAACTTGTGGACCGTTTTTAATCAGCGTTGATAGTACTTGTTTAGTAGTTGTTTGTTTGGGATTTTAACAACACAAATGGGACGAGATCGTGATCATAGCAGTTCACGCCACCGCAGCCGCAGCTTCGAGCGACGCAGGAGTCGCGATAGGGACCGGCGGGACCGCAGCAAGGAGCGGCACAGGGATCGAAGTCGAGATCGCAGCAAAGACCGCCACAGAGACGACAGCGTAGACCGAAAAGAGCGCACACGAGATCGCAGCAGAGAACGCCAACGAGAGCACAGCAGAGACCGCCAGAGAGATCGGAAACCGGCGAGAGAGCGCAGCCACAGCAGAGAGAAGTCCCGCAAGGATAGAGAGAATGATCGGCGCGGCGAGGACCGCGGCCGCAGCTCCTACAAAGATTTCGCGGGAGGAGGGGGCGGCGGGCTGGGGTCGGGCGGCGGCCTGGGCGCAGGGGGAGGACTGGGGGGAGGTAAGCTAGGATATCCAGCTGGTTGTAACACTATCCCACATAATAGAGAACACTTAACTTCTGATTACCGTGCAATAAAAAAACGTAGGGATATTGTTTTAAACCTAGTATAGTTTCTATGCTTTGTTTTGGGACAAACTTGGCAGAAAATAAAGTAAAGCTCTCGAGAGTTTTATTATTACGTAAAAAATATTTTCTTGTTTATTTATGAATGAATGTTAAAATATATAAAATATTGTGTTAAATCTTTCATTAAACTGTAAGACACAGAGCTACTACTACAGGTCAGCAGCAGCTGCAGGTATAGGATTTTCTCACTCTGTTTCATGTTAAAGTTTTAGGTCAATAATATTTTTAACCTGGCGTGTGTAGTTGAGTAAACCAAACCATCAGTGTTCTACGGGTATACCTTGGAAATCCATATATATTGGAGGCAAACCATAGATGATTAATGTGATTTGCAGCAGTGTAGGTATTTTTCTTCCATTATGAAACACACTTAATGGAACTTGAGCCTCAACAACATTCATTACTACAGTCTCAAGTTGAGGGTGGTTAACCCTTTGACTATGGCTACTGCAACAGTTGTTGAAATCTTAGAGAGATCGAAATAATGAACATACATGATATAATCCATTAAAAATTGCTTTATTTCAATGTGCGACAATTGGAGAAACCATAGGAAATCTTATAAGCCTGTGCATTAAAATGTATATAAAATCTTATAAGCCTGTATATTAAAATAGTTATTTACGATACAAGTGTGGAAGGTAGGTGATTTCAGACGAGTGTGATTTTTAGTCACGAGCGAGGTACGAGCGAGTGATTAAACAAACACGAGTCGGAAATCATCTTACACACAAGTTCCGTACAAAACTTTACTATGCATGTACGAGAAAAAAGAAAATACTTTAATACTCACAAAGACTGTTTACATTGGAAAAAAGGTGTTTTCATTTGATTTATCCTACAAGAAGCCGTCGTTCACATTTTTTACTTGTTCAATAACATTTTACGGGTTTAAATTCATGATTCGTCCCTTTATCTCGCCATTATTTCAGCAGATTTGCACAAAACAACTTCAAAATAAACTAGACATCAATAAAAAATGGCGGAGTTATTTGAAAACCGCGCTCGACATATCTACTACTGCGCATGTGCACAAGTATTTTTTTTATATTCGTCTTATGTCAAAATGGCACAAGCGCGTGTACATTCAGCCAAATTTATTTAATGAATAACGATTTAAAGTTCGTTTATTAATCAAATTCTATATCTAATGTAATTAATGACGTGCTAAATGAATTAATTAATGAAATATTGGTTTTATTGTACTTTTATACGTGATAATAATCGGTATTTGACTTATTTATCAAACTTTTTGTAAATAATAAAACCTCTTTGTGTCAGGCTGTCAGATACGGCTAGAAATTAAAAAAAAATTTAAAAGTAAAAAGCACTAGTGTGGAAAAGTAGTACTTTCCGCACAGTTTGAATGCCTAGAATACGGTCTTTTCGAGCACATGCATTGTAAAGTATATTCTCAAACTATTGCAGGTTTGGGCAGCAGCAGCGGTAGCGGCGGCTTCGGTGGCGGCGGGCGGGGGCGCTTCAAGCCACAAGAGGACGAGTTCCTGGACGCGCGCCGCGAGCAGCGCGAGCGCATCGGCCGGCTGGGCGTGCCCGCCGTCTGGGGCAAGTCGCCCACCCGCCCCGAGTGAGTAGTGTTTCAAGAAAGCTATCCAGCTAATATTTGGACTCATATTCACATTTTTGCGTTATTTTAGTTTTAGTCTTAGTTTAGGTTACCTTCAAGGTAAGAGTGAATAGGCTATTACTGAACTGGCGAGCTACATCCTCCATACTGTAGTCGCTTTCCATCAGGTGATACTGAGGTCAATAGCCGGTCAGTTTGTGAATAAAAAATAAACAAATATTTTTCAGCTCTGATGAAGAGTCAGAACCAGAAAGTAAGAAGAGTAAAGACAAGAAAAAAAAGAAGTCCAAAGACAAAGAGGGCACGAAACAGAAACTGAAAAAACTGAAGAAGAAGTTGAAGAAAGTGAAGAAGGCGCGCAAGAAGGCCAAGAAGAAGTCGCGCAGCTCCGGCGACAGCTCCAGCGGGAGTGAAGAGGAGGTCTGGGTGGAGAAAGGAAGTGAGTACCACTAATTTCTACACACATATTGTCATAGTTTTTTTAATTCGAAGAGTAGCTAATGCACTTTATTTGTTTAAAAAAATGTTGCTTGTGAATTGTGATTATTAAAATGGAATTCGCCGTTTTGGTACGATAAGTGGTAAGTAAAGACCGACGACCGACCGACGTGCCATCTGACCATACGAAATGTACACTATTCTGTACTATGGATGGGCGATGGACTTGTAAATTTGTTTCGGAGTTCTTAGGATCTTTTTATTAAATAAATGTAAAAATGTTGACCCCGCGGAACTAAAACGACCACTCGGAGCCCGCTTCGCGAAGCTAAAATAATTTACTTATCGACCTTTGAGAAATGAAAAAGTTTTTGAATGTATGGTATCGTGGTTCCAGAGGAGCAGTCGGAGTGGGCAGAGGCGGAGGCGGAGGGCTGCGCGCTGGGCCCGGCGCCTTGCGTGGAGGCGGGCGGGGCGGGGGCGGGCGGGGCGGGGGCGGGCGGGCGCGCGCTGCGCTCGTTCGGGCGCGCGCTGCTGCCGGGCGAGGGCGCCGCCATGGCCGCCTTCGTGCAGGACGGCAAGCGCATCCCGCGCCGCGGCGAGATCGGCCTCACCTCCGACGAGATCGCCGCCTACGAGAGCGTCGGCTACGTCATGAGCGGCAGCAGGTACCCACTCCCGCGCTCACTCACACTCCGCCGCCTTACCCTACCACGATCATTTTTATTTTTCCCATTTTACCATAATCATGAGTTATCTTCGTATCGCAATTCATAAAATGTGTCTTCCATTAACTTTGATGCGATGAGGTTTTTACAGAGATAATAATATTAGGCGTGTATTTAAATCGATATCTGTATATTCCCTTTTTTCGATCAAAATATTTGAAAGTTTCACCAAAAATACTGACTTGCACACTAATTATGCACACTAAATAATGCGAATTCAATATACTATTTAAAGGTATTTGTAAAACTGTTTTACTGGATATAAAAAAAAACTAACCAAACCTAACCCAGCCGAGTCGGATCTTAGTGTGCAGTGCGAGGATAATTAGTGTGCAAGTCAGTATTTTTGGTGAAACTTTAAAAATATATCCGATGTACGAACCATATTTTTGGTGTGAATTCAGTTAAAAAGGTCATCTCGTTTTGTATCCCCTGGTCTTGTGGTCACCGTCCACGTCTCACCTCCGTACACCGGTACTGGCCTGATGATGGTCTTATAGACAATAGGCCCTTTAGTTCGACAGGCATCTTTGGGTCACAGGTTACCCCAGTTACTTCCCGCCATTTTAGCCAGGCGGCTGCGATTCGGTGCTGAATATTACCCATTTCACTTAAGTTTAGTTATATTTTGAGTAGTACTAGAAACTTGCGATTTCGTTCGCGTCATTAAAAATTAAACACCTCATATTAATTCTGTGGTCTCTCATAATCATGACTGGGGACATTGGGAATTGGGCTGAATGAACGCAGCCAAGCGATCGACAGCCCGCCTGTCTCCGGCCGGGCGTCCCTACACCAAATCATCATCAAATCATCATAATCATGACATTTTTGATCTATTTATGTAACATCACACATTTTCAATCAATGTTCCTGAATTGTAGAGATTTTATACGATATAATCGAGTGTTTTCAAACATAATCTGTAAGACGAAGGGGTTATTTTTGGTTTTTCAGATTTTTTTGAAGTCGGTTCTTTTTTGTTAAGAAATTCTATTGAAATGGTTTAAAATGTATCAACAATGTGTTGATTAAATGTGTATGTTCGCAGACACCGACGCATGGAAGCCGTGCGTATTCGCAAGGAGAACCAGATCTACTCCGCCGACGAGAAGAGGGCGCTCGCCGCCTTCAGCAAGGAGGAGCGCGCCAAGCGAGAGGGAGCCATCCTCGCTCAGTTCCGCACCGTGCTGCGCGCGCGCACCGCCCGCCGCGACGACGCGTAGCGGCGCGGCGGCTGTTGTGTAGCATTACGTAGCGTTGACATCAGTATGATATTGTGGAACGTGTACTGTACGCGATATAGTGGAGTCGGCCGGTCGCGGCGGTCGTCGAGTGTGGCCCGAGCTCGGGCGGCGGGGCGGGGGCGGGGGCGGGGCGCCGCCGGGCTGAACTCATTTACAACTACTTTTATTCTCTGTCAATCAAAATTAGAACGAAGTATATAACGCAAGCTTAAACTCATTGTGGCCCTCGGAATCACTATAAAACGATCCGAGGGAGCCCTCGGTGACGTCCTGCGATCCAATTTTAAAGATGACGTCGAAATACGAAACGTTACTCGAATTTTGAAACGTCCTATAAAACGATTAATATTTTTCTGTTTTGTAAACGTAATCGTAAAAAAATGATTCAGAGGTGAACAATAAATATTAATTTATCGTAATATACAAAAATTGTACAAAATGCACTCTGGTCTCGAAGGGATAGAATCAAACACCGAGATTGATGACAATGCAACGTATGTTTAATTCTTTGGACTATATATGTACCACACATATCGACAACATTACAATAATTATTTGCAGTACTTATACATTTTATGGTGAACAAACGTTCGCGTGATTCACGATTTACGCTCTACAGTACAGTGCCATCTACCAGGCAATTGAGACATCTAACTACTGAATAACAACTTAAACATACCGCCCACCAAGGACAACATGTCCTTCATCGTAGCCGCCCACCATGGAACGACTCACATTACCATAAAACATTGAAAACTTGAATTTATATATAACAAACTAGGAAAAACCATTATAACTTCACTAAAAAAGACAACAATTAAAATAGCATGTAAATTTACTAGTAATCTTCACTAATCCGTCACTGGCAACACACAAAGTTTTGAAAATCTAGTTAACAAGACTGTGCCAGGATGTTTTTGAATGACCTTGCCGAAAAGCCAGACTGAGACTTGTCATTCTCTTTCACCAGAACGACGTCTCCTACCTTAGTTTATGAGACTTGATGAGCCCACTTATATTTGTGCAAAAAAGAAGTAAAATCACTAACTATACACAACAAATAAATAAACACATCACTTGTAAGAGAGAGGTCCTCTGCCCTTGAGTGTCCTTAAACTGATGGGAACTGCGTAGTCAACTCCACTGCGAATTAATTCTCTATCCGGGGTAACTTTGGCCGGCTGTAAGGCTCCCATCAGTTGAGCCTGATTCTTGGCTCCGTTTCTTATGCAGGGGACACATTTTCGAATGTGCTGTTTCACCAGATCTAAGTATATCTGAGATAATTTAACATGGTTTGCCATGCTCCATGTAAAGTTTTGTCATGAGCTTCTGCAACTATCAATCTGGACAGGTGATGATTTGTACGGCAGGATAATAGGGTGTTTTATGTTTTCTGACTCTGATGAGTTTTCTAGTCGACTACCAACACGCAATACTCCGTTTTCTAAAAATAGAGTCAGAGAACGTATTATCGATGTCTTCAATTTGATATACCCGTTTCCATTGTCCTCTGCTATATCAATTTTGCACTCAGCATTCTGACACATTTTAACGCATTTTATCGTTGCCTCATCCAATTCCCATTTTTGTAGATATTTGGTATGATATCGGTTTTCAGGAGAGGCACGTTTAGTTAAAAAGCGCCAACAAAATGCGACAACACGAATAAGTTTGTACTTACAGATCATTTTGAACTTCTTTCTACTACTGCAATTTCGTTCGTTTGGTCTTAGCTAAAAATTTAGCTTTCTTCTCTCAGAAACGCTTTAGCATTTTTTCCTCACTTACCTGAGTATGTAATTCAAACACATTTTCACGAATACTTGCAGAATCTACTGAACCAGACAGAATCCAACCGAGGGCAGTACATTGTGCTACTAAACTACGTTTCGGATCCCTCAGCACTCCATCTTTTAGAATCTGGCAGTAAACTTCTGCGCCCAACAACACATCAATTCTGCTGGGTGAACTATAAGTTGGATCGGCCAACTTGAGCTGTTGTACTTCCGACCATTCTGGAACTGTTACTTCCTTAGCAGGAAGACAAGTAGTGATCTTGTTCAACACATATGCGTTCAATACCATATTGAACTTTGGATCAGTCAGCGATTGAACTTTCAAATGAACCATATACTTAGACCCTACACAGGTCTGATCGCCGCCTAATCCCGATATTGTTCGTTTAGTGGGAAGTTTCTTTATCCCTAAAGCTTGCACCGCAGCTTCACTAATAAATGAGGCTTGGGAGCCTTGATCTAAGAGCGCTCGAATCACTTGATAGTCTCCCGTTTTAGACTCGGCCTTAACAAGAGCTGTGGCCAACAAAATCTCGTCCTTTACTGTCCCTTTCGAAAAACAGTTGACTATCGGTGTGATTTCTGATTTTTCTAATTGCGTGTGGTCTGTGGTAATATGTGTGGCTTCCCTCGAGACACCTTCACCTGCTTGAGCTACGTTCTTCAGTTTAGCAGATGAAGTTGAGACATCATTTTGGTGAAGTAAAGAATGATGTCGCCTTTTACAAATTCGACAACTCGTGGCTTTTTGACAAAATCTAACAGAGTGGTTACTCCCTAAACAATTATAGCATATGCGATTATTTCTTACAAACTCGTGCCTTTTAGCAATATCCTCACTTGCGAACTTCTTACAAAAACATAACTTGTGAGGCTCAGTACAGAATTCGCACGCTATAGTTGGTACGTTGGCAACATGAAATACATTTGGTTTACCTGAACAACCGGCAGTTGCTTTCACGTAAGCACTAGGAAACTTATTAGTATTTCTCGGCTCAATAAACTCTAAGGCTCTGTATCGGCTGGTTAAAAAGTCCTTGAATTGTTCAAATGTAGGCAAGCTATCCGATACTGAGTTTGCCGCAACATTAAGTTCCCACTGCTTACGCGATTCTGGATCTAACTTTAACGTCAAAAGATGAATTACAATGATGTCCCATGAGGAGACATCGATGCCTAGATTAGACAACGCACTTAGACAGTCAGTTGACGTATCCATCAGATCCTTCAGGAATCCAGGAGACTCGGTGCTTGCACTCTTTTGACTTAACAAACGTTTTAATATACAGTGAGATAAGTATTTCTTATTATTGTAACGCTGTTCTAATTGACTCCAGCACCGAGTGTAATTGGAATCTGACACAGGTATATTACGTAGCAACTGCTCTGCCTCACCAGTCAAATAACTCTTTAGATATTGCAGCTTTTGCACATTATCTAATGAGCTATTATTATGGATCATAGACGCAAAGAGATCTCTAAATGTCGTCCACTCCTGGTATTTCCCAGAAAAACTAGGAATACAAATTTTCGGTAGCTTTACTAGACTCGATTTCACTTGCTTATATTCTTCATTGCCCTTTGACGGACTAGCGATAACACTAGTGAACTGCGCTAACTTAGCCTTTAATTCGCACTTGTGATCTGTATATTCTTCCTCCGTTTTGTCATAAATTTCCTCTGTTATATACGATTTTGTTTTTAACACTGTTCGATCGCTTGTTTTCATTATTTCTTTGTCTCCTGTCTAAATTCCAACCAAAGTTGATCTAAAGCTTCCAATCTACTTTCAATATAATGCTGATTAACACGTTCCTTCGGAGACTTTTTTAAATTACTATGTGCTTTAAATATACGACAGGAAAGATCATCCTGATAATTTAGCAAAGTTTCCATATTGTTAGTATTGAAAGTATCTCGGACCAACTGGAAATATTTAACTAACTTTTTAAACAGTGACACAATCCAACACTTAGATGCAACGCGATAAAAAAACTCAAAAAATTTACAAGTGTTTGACACAGTATGACAATCCAGCACTTAGAAAACACAAGATCACAATGCTGAAAATTTTACAAGTGTTTGACAGATCAGCACTTAGAAAAAACACGAACAAAATTCTGAAAATATTCTAAGTCTTTAGAACTTTGTCATTCTAACTGAAATCGGGCATGGATTCCCCGGTCCAACCGTTTTATTAGTAAATTATTCTAAGTTCTATCTAAACTAAATTTTATAAGTTAATTAAGTACTGAATTTAAAGTCCAATTTCGAAAACGTAATATTTTTCTTCTCTTGATGAAACCGATGACGAAATTTTCTAAGTCCATGTAAACAATGTCGAAAATGGTCAAAATAATTAATATGTTCACTAGGTCGAAACTCGCGTTTAAAATAATTTTAAAGTACTCACGGTTCACACTTGACTCACTCACGTATTAAACCACTCTCCAATTACATGTGACGTCACACTCCGTTGAACTTTGTTACTGCCGCTTACAGAGGGCGCTAGTTGTTCCACTAACTCCTGTTACTCGTCGCTTGATGTCGCTAGTGGTACCGCTGCTTGCATACAAATTCTTCTCATCGTAGGAAGTTTCCGGCTTCTCGCTACTAGATGGCGCTAGTAGTAGCCATTTTAAGCTGAAATTTCCCGGCGAACTTTGCCTCAGCGCTCTCCTGAGACGTGCGGGCGAAGTGTGAAAACCACACTGAACTTTTCAAATTTACTCAAAAAAGCCACAGTAGGGCTAATCCGGTTCGAAGGACCATGTACAAAATGCACTCTGGTCTCGAAGGGATAGAATCAAACACCGAGATTGATGACAATGCAACGTATGTTTAATTCTTTGGACTATATATGTACCACACATATCGACAACATTACAATAATTATTTGCAGTACTTATACATTTTATGGTGAACAAACGTTCGCGTGATTCACGATTGACGCTCTACAGTACAGTGCCATCTACCAGGCAATTGAGACATCTAACTACTGAATAACAACTTAAACAAAAATCGTCATCAGATATATATCATAACGAACGAGTAGCTACATTTTTCTGAGCGTCGTTTATTAAAGTTCAATTTAATTTTCCTATTTTGTTACCAATTATTTAAGTAATTTTATATCAATGTTATGGCTATGTTCGGTAATTAAGACTCTGTTACGCTTATACTTTTGTAATTATATATAATCTGAAATCAATGTATTGAAAATCACAAAGAAAATTAGTAACAAAATGGGAAAGTTAAATATGAATCATTAATTGACGGCTTAATTATATACATACTCACTTTTAAAGAAATGCTCAAATCTTTAACTTCTACTTTATCGTGTGCCTGCCATACACGATTTTCAATTATTTCTTCACACCCCAAGAATAATAAACATCTGCATGAACAAAACACCAATCAGTTTAAACAATAAAGATGATTATCTTTAACAATTTAATGAATTATTTTTGATTTCTTATCATAACTGTTTGAATTCTTTAGCAATGGCATATGCGATTATTTTCTTAATGTTCAGATATTTGTGGTATTTTATGCACGCAGATTTTTCTAAATTTATGCAGTTTGAAGAAGTATTTAAAAACCATGCATTCAGATATTAATGACAAAGTAGACATTCAAATATTGATGGCAATAAGTTATGTACAGAAATTATTGAAGTTAGAAAGACATATTTGACCACTTCGCCCGATACGACATATCTGATGGCGACTGTACGTAATCAGGTTCCAAAAACAGGCCTCCGCGAGCGGCGACAGCTCGCGCGTGCGAGCTGTGGGGTTCATTATGTCATGTGTGTAAATATATTATGTAAGGTAAAGATTTGTAAAAATGAAATAAACATATTAAAAAATCATCTTTTTTCTTTATTTTTTTAGAACAAAATAAAAAAACTTAACAGTCGGTTTCCCCACAATATTTCGGGCACCACAGCGTGCCATCAGATCACATAAACTTTGACTCGCAACTATGTCTAGAGTGGGCCCCACAACGGCATCGCTATGATTGTCAACATAATATTATCGACGACCTACATTATTTTAAACTACATTTTTCATGCTTGATTGTCGTTACTTTAAGTTTACTTAGTGGTTCTTTATCGTTTGCCCGAATTTCATATGCCGTAATCTTATCACTTGCCACAACATTCATTTGCCATAAATCTATTTTTCTCTGTAAGCTGAAACTTTTCGGAATAGTCATAAAACAAACCTAACCTAACCTAATGATTTCTCCATGAATAGTATTAAAGAAATTCCGTGTTTATGATTTATGAAATAAAAAGTTTATGGCAAATGAAAATTATGACAAATTAAATTCGGGGAAGTGAAGGTATCCGTTACTTAGTATGATCATTTATGGAACCCAATGAAGTACACGTTGCACAGGCGTTCATTAATTATGTCTTATCACAAAACTAAACATCACTTTCTGGTTAGCCAAGATAAGCATAGTTACGCAATTTAGACATTGGTTTTAACGAACGCCCATGAAGCGGCTTCTATGGCCTGTCTAGAATTTATGAGCACTACATGGAGCATCGACAAACGATGTCATTAAATGTGTTCGTATTGCACAGATTGTATTTGTCAGTTGGTTGTGGTCAGAATGGGATAAAGAAATGCTAATAACCAATAGTTGAAATCGATTACATCTGATAAAAGAGACATTACCCAGACATTAAAAACAAAGAAAAATATTTACAGAAATGTGGTTGATGATACTGGATGAATCCATCCTTTGAGGACTTCATCAACTTTAGAAGACACTGAATAGATAAATGTGTGTACTAGAATAATTAATCTTATTTACACTAAGTTCTCGTTCGATCACAAATCACAGGTAGGAGGAAGTATTTCGTTTGGCGAACGGACCGGTTCCCCGGCTCCACTCGCCCCGAGCTCCAGGGCGCGCACTATTGTCAGCACTGATTTCGTCACATCAAATGTTTCTTCACGTCTAGCGCCAGTCACGATCGGAACATCCCCTCGTCCTTCACCGACGTCGGCGCTCCGCTACCCACCGGGCTGCTGCGCGGCTAGTGCGGCACGGGCCTGGAAAGTTATTAGAAAATTATTGAATATAACCGAAAATAAATAAATAAATAAATAAATAGCGTGGTGTCTGTAGAGCGAGTGGTCGTGGCGTCGTTTAACAGAGGTAGTGCTGGGATTTGGACACTTCTGGACGACGAGCGCACGAACTGTTAGCGCGGGCGGCGGCGCAGGCGCAGGTCAGGCGACATGGGACAGCTCGGTACCTGGCCCAGCTCGCGCTGCAGCTCGGCCAGCGCGGCGTGCGCGGCCAGCAGCTGCGCGCGCAGGTAGCGCGCCGACGACGAGCGCACGAACTGTTAGCGCGGGCGGCGGCGCAGGCGCAGGTCAGGCGACATGGGACAGCTCGGTACCTGGCCCAGCTCGCGCTGCAGCTCGGCCAGCGCGGCGTGCGCGGCCAGCAGCTGCGCGCGCAGGTAGCGCGCCGACGACGAGCGCACGAACTGTTAGCGCGGGCGGCGGCGCAGGCGCAGGTCAGGCGACATGGGACAGCTCGGTACCTGGCCCAGCTCGCGCTGCAGCTCGGCCAGCGCGGCGTGCGCGGCCAGCAGCTGCGCGCGCAGGTAGCGCGCCGACGACGAGCGCACGAACTGTTAGCGCGGGCGGCGGCGCAGGCGCAGGTCAGGCGACATGGGACAGCTCGGTACCTGGCCCAGCTCGCGCTGCAGCTCGGCCAGCGCGGCGTGCGCGGCCAGCAGCTGCGCGCGCAGGTAGCGCGCCGACGACGAGCGCACGAACTGTTAGCGCGGGCGGCGGCGCAGGCGCAGGTCAGGCGACATGGGACAGCTCGGTACCTGGCCCAGCTCGCGCTGCAGCTCGGCCAGCGCGGCGTGCGCGGCCAGCAGCTGCGCGCGCAGGTAGCGCGCCGACGACGAGCGCACGAACTGCTCCGGCACGCACACCACCGCCTCGCCGCGCGCCCCGCTCAGCGACAGCGGCTGCCACCAGACGAACAAATAAATATCACATATCCGGCGCGAAGGACCACTTCACTATGCCACTAGATTCGAATTAAGGAGCGACTTCTCAAGATTTTTTATATAGCAAAAGTTTTATCCATCAATCAAGCAGTCGGCCACAATATAAGTAGGTAGCAGAATACCTGATAATAGGTACACACTACACCGACAGTTCCGGAGTGACTGGAGACTACCAACAGCACGCCGGCGTGTGTGTGTGTGTGTGTGTGTGTGTGTGTGTGTGAGGCGCGCATACCTCGTTGTCCCCGGCGCCGTGCGCGCGGCTGGCGGTGGCGAGCAGCTTGCTGAAGCTGGCCTTGTTCATGATGATCTTGACGCCGGGCCGGCCGGCCCCGGTACCGGCAGCACCAGCACCGGCACCAGCACCAGCAGCGCCGGCGCCGGCCCCGGCCCCGGGCACGGCGCGCGCCAGCTTGCTCTTGGCCTTCATGGCCGCCTTGTGCGGGGACAGCAGCGTCGCCTCCCCCGGCAACTGCACGTATTTAATCTGGAATAAAATGGTTTTATCATTTTACACCACTTCGATAAATCGTTGAAAGGCCTCGGGCAGCATTATGCAATCCAAAATTCATATAAACGAATTGAAAGAGACCAAACGACGTGATGATTTATTCGGTTATGAGATGCTCGCCGAGAGCCCGGCACTGCGGTACAGCTGCGAGTCGATAAGTAGACGAGCCACTATGTCTTCCACTACAAAATGTATCATATCCCAGTTAACCCGTCAAGTGTCAGACCTCCCTAGAACAAAACACCGCGAAATGTCCCATACAAACAAGAAACGGCTGAATTTCCGCTAAAGATGGGAATTTTACCTACCCCGAGAATAATTATATGAGATGTGTTATATATCGTTAGAGAGCTAGATAAATTTGGAATTCGGCACAATATGTTATAATAGCCGCACTTACTTGTAGTGAGATGTAGATTTATTTATATTCCAAGATGTTCGATTTCCGTCACATCCGTCACTAATCATTCACAATTTACACTCAATTTAAAACCACATATCACATTTTACATACACTAAAATGATACTGGCTAGTTTATGCGTCAATTTTACGTAAATTCACCTCTAAACACCTAATAATTACTTCACAACAAATATTTATTCACGAGAACGTGCGCGCACGCTACAAACTTGCGCCGTCCAAGTCGCAACTGTCATGGCGGATTTGCCGCGAAATTGAGCACTGTTTGAACAAAATCATAAATCTATCAAAATTCCCAAGACCTTACACCAATCTAATATATGAAATGAAATCCTGAGAAAGTGTATTATAAAACTATTATTTGTTCGTAAGGTTTTGAACAATTGAAAATTAGGAAACAAATGAATTACGACGGCCATCATTGCAAAATTATTGCGTCATTCAAACTTGAGGACTTTTTTCACTAGGAAACAATGTCGTGCGGCTAAATTTAACATTAAAAACGAAAACCTTATTTAATTGCCAGTAATTTCATATATAATACATAATATAAACACTTTCCGTTTAAAAGATTTGGACATATTTATTACACGACACGACACCTCAAATGCAAGTGATTTTCGAAATGGCGGACGAATTCCGCCAATGTAGAGAAAAAAAAATATTTACACGTCACTATTGAGGATTCTGATTGGTTAAAAATCAAATTTGTGTGCTCTGATAGCTGTTGTTGGATAGTAAAATATCTATCAAGCTGCCACCATAACGAATCGATGCAGAGAAATTGATCCAATGAGCGATTTGGGCTGTAGACTAGCGTGTGTCTACTGGACGCTACCGGCACAAAATTGCTGTAGACTAACGTTAGTCTACTGGACGCTTGACGGGTTAACCTTGATACAGTTTTTATACCTGCACATCTTGTGGCTCGCTCCTGGTGTGGGGCAGCTTGTTGACGGTGAACACCTTGACGCCGGGCCGGGGCGGGCTGCGGGGACTGTAGCGCTCGTACCTGCACATCTTGTGGCTCGCTCCTGGTGTGGGGCAGCTTGTTGACGGTGAACACCTTGACGCCGGGCCGGGGCGGGCTGCGGGGACTGTAGCGCTCGTACCTGCACATCTTGTGGCTCGCTCCTGGTGTGGGGCAGCTTGTTGACGGTGAACACCTTGACGCCGGGCCGGGGCGGGCTGCGGGGACTGTAGCGCTCGTACCTGCACATCTTGTGGCTCGCTCCTGGTGTGGGGCAGCTTGTTGACGGTGAACACCTTGACGCCGGGCCGGGGCGGGCTGCGGGGACTGTAGCGCTCGTACCTGCACATCTTGTGGCTCGCTCCTGGTGTGGGGCAGCTTGTTGACGGTGAACACCTTGACGCCGGGCCGGGGCGGGCTGCGGGGACTGTAGCGCTCGTACCTGCACATCTTGTGGCTCGCTCCTGGTGTGGGGCAGCTTGTTGACGGTGAACACCTTGACGCCGGGCCGGGGCGGGCTGCGGGGACTGTAGCGCTCGTACCTGCACATCTTGTGGCTCGCTCCTGGTGTGGGGCAGCTTGTTGACGGTGAACACCTTGACGCCGGGCCGGGGCGGGCTGCGGGGACTGTAGCGCTCGTACCTGCACATCTTGTGGCTCGCTCCTGGTGTGGGGCAGCTTGTTGACGGTGAACACCTTGACGCCGGGCCGGGGCGGGCTGCGGGGACTGTAGCGCTCGTACCTGCACATCTTGTGGCTCGCTCCTGGTGTGGGGCAGCTTGTTGACGGTGAACACCTTGACGCCGGGCCGGGGCGGGCTGCGGGGACTGTAGCGCTCGTACCTGCACATCTTGTGGCTCGCTCCTGGTGTGGGGCAGCTTGTTGACGGTGAACACCTTGACGCCGGGCCGGGGCGGGCTGCGGGGACTGTAGCGCTCGTACCTGCACATCTTGTGGCTCGCTCCTGGTGTGGGGCAGCTTGTTGACGGTGAACACCTTGACGCCGGGCCGGGGCGGGCTGCGGGGACTGTAGCGCTCGTACCTGCACATCTTGTGGCTCGCTCCTGGTGTGGGGCAGCTTGTTGACGGTGAACACCTTGACGCCGGGCCGGGGCGGGCTGCGGGGACTGTAGCGCTCGTACCTGCACATCTTGTGGCTCGCTCCTGGTGTGGGGCAGCTTGTTGACGGTGAACACCTTGACGCCGGGCCGGGGCGGGCTGCGGGGACTGTAGCGCTCGTACCTGCACATCTTGTGGCTCGCTCCTGGTGTGGGGCAGCTTGTTGACGGTGAACACCTTGACGCCGGGCCGGGGCGGGCTGCGGGGACTGTAGCGCTCGTACCTGCACATCTTGTGGCTCGCTCCTGGTGTGGGGCAGCTTGTTGACGGTGAACACCTTGACGCCGGGCCGGGGCGGGCTGCGGGGACTGTAGCGCTCGTACCTGCACATCTTGTGGCTCGCTCCTGGTGTGGGGCAGCTTGTTGACGGTGAACACCTTGACGCCGGGCCGGGGCGGGCTGCGGGGACTGTAGCGCTCGTACCTGCACATCTTGTGGCTCGCTCCTGGTGTGGGGCAGCTTGTTGACGGTGAACACCTTGACGCCGGGCCGGGGCGGGCTGCGGGGACTGTAGCGCTCGTACCTGCACATCTTGTGGCTCGCTCCTGGTGTGGGGCAGCTTGTTGACGGTGAACACCTTGACGCCGGGCCGGGGCGGGCTGCGGGGACTGTAGCGCTCGTACCTGCACATCTTGTGGCTCGCTCCTGGTGTGGGGCAGCTTGTTGACGGTGAACACCTTGACGCCGGGCCGGGGCGGGCTGCGGGGACTGTAGCGCTCGTACCTGCACATCTTGTGGCTCGCTCCTGGTGTGGGGCAGCTTGTTGACGGTGAACACCTTGACGCCGGGCCGGGGCGGGCTGCGGGGACTGTAGCGCTCGTACCTGCACATCTTGTGGCTCGCTCCTGGTGTGGGGCAGCTTGTTGACGGTGAACACCTTGACGCCGGGCCGGGGCGGGCTGCGGGGACTGTAGCGCTCGTACCTGCACATCTTGTGGCTCGCTCCTGGTGTGGGGCAGCTTGTTGACGGTGAACACCTTGACGCCGGGCCGGGGCGGGCTGCGGGGACTGTAGCGCTCGTACCTGCACATCTTGTGGCTCGCTCCTGGTGTGGGGCAGCTTGTTGACGGTGAACACCTTGACGCCGGGCCGGGGCGGGCTGCGGGGACTGTAGCGCTCGTACCTGCACATCTTGTGGCTCGCTCCTGGTGTGGGGCAGCTTGTTGACGGTGAACACCTTGACGCCGGGCCGGGGCGGGCTGCGGGGACTGTAGCGCTCGTACCTGCACATCTTGTGGCTCGCTCCTGGTGTGGGGCAGCTTGTTGACGGTGAACACCTTGACGCCGGGCCGGGGCGGGCTGCGGGGACTGTAGCGCTCGTACCTGCACATCTTGTGGCTCGCTCCTGGTGTGGGGCAGCTTGTTGACGGTGAACACCTTGACGCCGGGCCGGGGCGGGCTGCGGGGACTGTAGCGCTCGTACCTGCACATCTTGTGGCTCGCTCCTGGTGTGGGGCAGCTTGTTGACGGTGAACACCTTGACGCCGGGCCGGGGCGGGCTGCGGGGACTGTAGCGCTCGTACCTGCACATCTTGTGGCTCGCTCCTGGTGTGGGGCAGCTTGTTGACGGTGAACACCTTGACGCCGGGCCGGGGCGGGCTGCGGGGACTGTAGCGCTCGTACCTGCACATCTTGTGGCTCGCTCCTGGTGTGGGGCAGCTTGTTGACGGTGAACACCTTGACGCCGGGCCGGGGCGGGCTGCGGGGACTGTAGCGCTCGTACCTGCACATCTTGTGGCTCGCTCCTGGTGTGGGGCAGCTTGTTGACGGTGAACACCTTGACGCCGGGCCGGGGCGGGCTGCGGGGACTGTAGCGCTCGTACCTGCACATCTTGTGGCTCGCTCCTGGTGTGGGGCAGCTTGTTGACGGTGAACACCTTGACGCCGGGCCGGGGCGGGCTGCGGGCGGGACAGGCGCGCAGCACCACGCCGGCGCGCGCGGGGGCGGGGGCGGGCGGCGCCGGAGTACTGTTCTCCTTCAGCATCAGCTTCCCCGCGTCTGGAAACAGACGGTGATAGTTCACATTCTCCGTCGACATAGAACCGGGAGCAGATGTCCCTGTGGAGGGTTCCGCACCGGACAGCACGACGGTGCGGCCGCTCTGCAGCGCGGACAGCACGGTGCCGCCGTCGTCGGCGGGCAGCAGCGTGATGCCGTGCTGCCGCAGCAGCGCCGCCGCGCCGCCGCCCCCGCCCCGCTGCCGACACACAACAAACAAACATTTATATAAAAAAACTATAACAGAATTTGACAAACACATAAATATACAAAGTGTTAAGGGTCATAATTATAATTTTTTTTTTTTATGTCATAGGGGGCAAACGAGCAAACGTATCGCCTGATGGAAAGTGATTACCGTCGCCCATAAACACCTGCAACACCAGAGGAGTCACAAGTGCTTGCCTACCCGGAGGACGAAGATAGAATGCCTCTATGCTAGTAATTTCACCGGCTATCTTACCCCCACACCGGAACACAACAATGCGAACATTGCTGTTTGGCGGTGGGTTAGCAGGCAAGACGGTAGTAACAATCCGGACGGACCCTGCACGAGGCCCTACTACTCCAGAAATAATAATACTGCCTGATGAAATGGACTCCCTCGCGATCTGTTAAGTTTATCGAAAAACCACTTGCTCTAACTGTTTTCTACCTGTAATAAAACCTTCCAAAATTGTATTTGCACATACCTCATTTTCTAAATTCGGCTTGTTGATTTTCTGTTGAATTTTGATGGTAGGTTTGTCGTCCGCGGGCGCCGCGTGTCCGTCAAGCGCCTTCTGGTCCGGCTCCGCGGCCTCCTCTGCCGGCAGATTAATATAGTTTTCGCAATCTCAATTCCATTGTGGAATTACTAGGATCGTTACAATAAAGTCTCAATTTTAATTCTCTGTAATCTAATACTTGCAGCAAATAGAATGTGCTGTTGTACATCTTTCACGTTTCAATAAGCGTTTGCAGCAGTTGTGGCACATAAGCGTAATTTCAGAATCTGGATGTGTAGGAGCGTCTCAATACCTCTTGAAAATATATTATCGGCTTTATTTTGCTACTGTAGTGCGCTTTGAGAGTACCTAGTACCTCGAGCGTACCGGGGACACAAATGCATATCCGTTTGTGAATTCGATACTGTCGACGAACCGAAAATCTCACTGAACAATATGGGAGTTAGGACGAAGTGATCTCAAATGAAATATACCCTGCATGGCTACCGCCCCCGCAGCGTGCGCGTTACCGACCGCACACACGCGCTGCACGTGCACGTCGCCGGCAGCACTGACGCGCTGCACGTGCACGTCCCCTGGCACTGTGACGCGCTGCACGTGCACGTCCCCTGGCACGCCGACGCGCTGCACGTGCACGTCCCCTGGCACTGTGACGCGCTGCACGTGCACGTCCCCGGCGGCGCACACGGCCTGCACGGCGCGCGCGTCCTCGCGCTCCTGCACGGCCTGGCGCAGCGCGGCCAGCACGGGGGGCAGGCGCGCGGCCAGCTGCAGCGGCGAGCGGCGGAACTTGCAGCGCGCGCGCACGTCGGCGCCGCGCCGCGCCAGCAGCGCCGCCAGCGCGCCGTGCCCGCGCGCGCACGCCCAGTGCAGCGGCGTCATGCGCAGCATGTCTCTGCGGGCGAGCGGCGGCGGCGTTACAGGCGGCCGTACACTCCAGTTAATGACATTCAGTTTAAGGTGGAAACATTTAGAGTAATCACGAAAATGTTCAAAAAGCTTTCACTATATTGTGCAGGTTGATGAAGCGATTAAACGCGTAACGTAATGTTTTATTTGGAATATAATGAAAGGCCATGCCAGGATAAGCTAAGTGAATCTGCCCCCAGCGAGTTTTGGCTTGTAATTTTTTTTGTTGATTTGTCTTTTTATTAGTGTCGTTTATGCCAAATTACAGCTCCCCAAAACCTTACCGTTTTTCTTTAAAAAAAAAAAAACGAAATCTGATCTTTCTTCGATATTTTTTTTTCGAGCCGGCCGATTTTGACGTGAGTCATGTATATTGTGCTTATAATAAAGACAATTATATGGTATTAATTTTAATACATATTGCCATACAAAAACTTGAAAAAAAGATTAGAATTTATTTTTAATAATTTTTTTTAGCATTATCTCAATAGCGACACCTCCAGATTTTTCACCAAAACTAGCCTCTTTAATAAGCTACAAAATGAATGTATCAACTTAATTTTATTTGTGGTATAACAGGTTGTTTTTTTTAATTGAATTCATCACCATACATTTTCTTTACCCGCTCATTATTAAAATTAATCGATTAAAAACTGTTTAAAGAAACGTGTATGTTTATAATGAACACTGGCCATAAAAAGACAAATGAATAAAAAAAATTACAAGCCAAAACTCGCTGGGGGCAGATTCACTTAGCTTATCCTGGCATGGCCTTTAAGCTAGCGATGCAATTTGTCAGCACGCGGATATAATAATAGCGCGCACCTGCAGTCGATCATGGCGCCGTGGTCGAGCAGCACGGTGGCGACGGCGGCGTGGCCGGCGTGCGCGGCGAGGTGCAGCGGCGTGCGCTCCACCTTGGTGCGCGCGTCGCGCGACACGCCGGCGCGCAGCAGCACGCCGCACGTGCCCGCGTGCCCGCCCCACGCCGCCAGGTGCAGCGGCGACGTGCCCAGCTAAGGACAGCCCCGCACACATTTATATACACTTCAATACGCTTTAAAAACAGAAAAAAACCTAAATTCGAAACTTAAAACCTCCCACCGGGATCATCAAAAATAGCTGAAAACTACCTCGACAGACAAGGCTTTGACAAAGAATAACTCATCCAAATCGGATCAACTGTTTGGGAGCTACGATGCCACTCTTTTTTGGCCAGGGGTAAAAAATAACATTCAGCACCGACAAGCTTCCTTCACGAGTATGGGGACCGCACTGCGTCAGTGTCGCGTGTGTCGGAGCGGGCGCACTCACCCAGTCGGTGGTGAAGGGCGCGCCCTGCGCCATGAGCTCGAGCACCGTTGGCGTGTCGCCGGCGCGCGCGGCCAGCAGCAGCCGCCGCCCCAGCTCCACGCCCGCCGACGTGCTGGCGCGCGCCGCGCCGCCCGCCCCGCCGCCCACGCCGCCCACTATGCTCTCCGACTGTACACACAGACTAATGTCACACGACACCATAATACTGATCTATAACATGTTATTTGCTCAATTCGATGCTCTGAAAGTGTTACTGTTCCCACTCCAGTTTCACGAGTTCTACAAGATTACATCATTATAATTTAGTTTTGTTTATATTTAACCTTAATCATATAAATTTTATTTTTATTTCGTTTGCTTGTAGTATTTGTCTCTGTTGCTGCAAATCTGGTTGCCCTCCTCCATTCATGTCTGTTGCATTGCATGCAAATCATTATAACTTAGAACATGGTACAACTAACAATTCTGAAAAACCCTTACTATTGCATCAAAATATGAAGTGTAAGTGAAGTTTAATGATAAGTGTAAGTTTGCAACTCATTTATATGCAATGGGAGAGATGTAACTTAAGTCAAAATAGAATATTGCGTATTGAAGATAAACAAATGCGAGTAGATATAGTAACAAAAAAAAATTATGTATCATTAAAAATGCCTCTTTCTTCTTTCTTTCCTATTACCCTCTGCTGGGGTGTAGGGCTCGAATCAAATGGGTATCGGGCTTTCTTAATATGTGACCAATCCAATGCCACTTCCGCGTAAGGATCTCCCTCTCTATTGGTGTCTGCTTGGTGATCCTCCACAACTCGTTGTTGGTAATCGTCTCAGGCCAAAACATTTTCAAAATTTGACGTAGGCATTTGTTCACGAACACTTGGAGTTTGTTTATTAAATCCTTACGAACAAACCAAGTTTCGCTCCCGTACAGCAACACAGACTTCACATTTGAGTTGAAGATCCTCAGCTTTGTTCGTCTTGTTAAGGCTGAACTCCACACTGGCCTAAGTTGACTAAACGCGGCTCTGGCTTTATTTATACGAGCCTCAATGTCCGCCTCGGTGTCTCTGCTATCATCCATGATGCTGCCCAGGTAACAGAAGCTTCCCACCTGCTCAATGTGTCTCCCTCTGATCAGCATAGGAGCCGAATCGGTGGAGTTCAGGCGCATTTCCTTCGTTTTCGAAAAATTTATACGCAGCCCTTCCTTTTCAGCTTCATCTGCTAGATCCTCTGCTTTGTTTTGTAGGTGCTGCCGATTGGTTGCTAGGAGGCAGAGATCATCCGCAAAGTCGATGTCCTCTAGGTCTTTGTCCGCGGTCCAAGACAGTCCTCGACGGCACTTACATGTGACTCATGTGATTAAAAATGCCTGGTTATGCTTTTATCACAGGGAACCAAAATTGCAATTAAATGTCATGTATCAAGTAAAATAATTGAACCTAAATGACAGATCAGACAAACATGCATGTATTGTATACTTCTATACTTACTAAACATCTTCTCACACTTTCAACATATTAGTAAGATGTCAACGAGTATGACAAAGGACAAAAATGGTTTATGATTATATTATCATAAAAATCATATCAAGTTTGAAGCAACCAAAATTGCATGTTTATACACTTTAATAAAGTGGAAAGGAGATTAAAATTCTGATCACCACAAATCCTTGGTATTTTCATTTATAAAAAGAAATGAAATAATGCCTTAAATGCTAGTTAACTGAAACAAAACAATCAGAACTCTAATCTTTGTTTGTGAGTGACTCGATACAATCCAGTATCCGAAAATATTAGTGCTTACCGAGATGATCTGAGGCATGGAGGCCAGCCGTACCACCACCTCCTCCTCGGCACCCATCTCCTCTGCCTCCGCCATCTCTCACCTCCTGCACAACACACCCAGTTCCCCAAATAAACAAATATCACTGACTGCAAGTTACCACATCAACAACATGGATTTATCACAATTTGAAGGAATCACAAATATTCTTAGGGATTCACAAAACTGGAAACTTCTAGATATACTTCTCTATTGTATTGGTTGTTTAGTATTAGGTGTATTCAGTTTGTAATCAATACAAAAATGCTAAGCTAAAACAATCAAAGTAAGTTTGATAGAAGGTAGATGTAAACAATAGCGATAAACGTATAGGAAAATAACAAGTTACCTGCATGACAGAGCGGTAATATTTCGTTTGCAAATACAGACTGAGCTTTAAATGCGTAAATTCATGGTGTGTTTATTTGTTTACATAGTATTGTTCACAATATTCGCCTTCAATCATTCCGGTACCGTGACATAACCTTGACCAGAAATTTTTATCTCGAGCATCAATGCGTTTGTAGTGCCACATCGTTATTGAAAGCATTTTAAGAATTTAAATATGTAAACATTAACCAAAATAATGTTATAAAGCTAGAAGCGGCATTTCGCGCCGCAGATCATCATAAGAATTAACAGGATGAGGATGTCAAAGCTTGCGACTTGATACGATCGCCATAACCATGCACTTCCTTTTCCTGTCAGAACGGAAGTGATTCTAGGCTATAAACACTTTCTTACAGCTGGATTAAAATTTCAGATAACAGAAACTTACCACGAATTATCCTTTACCACCAAATCGTATGTATCTTAGTTTTTCGTGTTTTTATAACATGAAGAACGTGTGGACGTCAACATTTTGCAACCATTTTTGCAAAGGGGGGCCAACACAATTAAAACCCGCGAAATGGAACGTCAAATTGAAAAAGTTAATGATATTATTTTATGAAATTATACGGTAAATAAAAACTAGCTGCAAGAATAAGAAATTGCATTTGGTTATTTATGTTACTTTATATTAGTACATTGAATTCTTATCAGAAATAAAATGAAATTTGCATTAAAACATAGGTTATATTATTGATGTATGTTGGCTATCATGACTGGCCATAGACTTTCATAGATATTATACATCAATCGGTGCGTTCAATGCAAACTATTGTGGCACTTCTAATATACTGTAAAAAAGATGGCAATGAAAAAGCCAACAAAGGTCAAATTATTTACTTAAGAACGGTATAATAACCTCTGGGAATATTAATTTTCTGAAAATTATACCAAGTATTACATTCATTTCCTGTATTTCTCATAACTCGTTATTCTGTATGTTGGCTAAATTGTTAGAAACACTTATTTTGTCTTAAATGAGATTTCCGACGATAATAACCATTGACGTATTAATTACATGGACACACAATCCGACGGAAAAAATGGCACCCTCCCAACTAATGCAAAATCACAAATCGCATTAGTTGGGCGATCAGTCTCGTTTAGACCATGACACGTGACGGGTCTCAAAAATGACTTAATTTTCAGTGAAATATTGCAGAAATAACAGCTATAAAATAAAGAAAAAGGCCGGAATATTCTTTTTTACGCAGATTCTATTGATTAATTAACGAATCCTATGTAAAATCATAGCATATTTTAGATTAGAATTATTAACTTTGTCCCTACAAAATGCACCTCATCACAGAACAAAAATCTAAGGAGTCGCTATAGTTTTATATTTTAATAATTAATAAAGGAGTGCAATAAATAATTATCCTATTTTTTTATTAAAGATTCCCACGCGATCTTAAACAACTTGAAAAATTGAGGTCACGTTTAGTAAGAGACAGACGTCAAGAATAATTTCAGCCAAATAATTCGTCTCTCGTGTGTTCGTTAGGCATAATCATATATGTTTTTTTAATGTTTAAACAAAAGAAGCGTAAAAGTCTTTCACTCAACACAGCTTTAATATCTCAATAAAAACGTAAAAAAATGACAATGTATACAAAAGAAGCGTAAAATGGTTATGTAGTGTTTGTGGTAGTAGGTATCTATACATAAATAGATATACACTGTCTCTGGCGCACGTCACATAGGATGCTGCGCTTAGTTACACGCGAGCCGAGACTATGTGTGCGGCGGCGAGTGAGCCAGTGTTATGAACATATGCCTTTTACAGGCAGATCCTACAGGTTACATTAATAAATTAATGAAAAAATTGCTCTGTTGTCATTGTTTTATTTTGTCTCAGAGTCTACACACTGTCAGTTTAAACCTTTGAACGCCAAGAACACCTAAAGACAATGTGTGCTGCCGTGCATACTACGCCACCGACTCTCACGCCACGCCATCAAACTTTAAAGGGTTAAAAATGTTAATATTTTGCACTTGCCTCACTCTCTAGAACAAGAGAGTTGAGAAATCATAATGTCATTATTACTGATCCCTTCCATGCAGTGTCGGGACCCTTTTATGCAGTTGTTAAATAAAAACGTAACTTAATTTGTTATTAACAATTTACGAGTTTATTTAGTTCAAACAACAAATATATTTTAATACCTAAATAAAATAATAATGAAAATATTTTTAGTATGTAAAACTACTAAAATTTGCTCCATTCGTGCCATGTTCCAAGTTTGACAAGAGACATGAGTCAGAATACGCTAAAAAAGTTAATTTACACGAAAAATATTTGTGGTAATAAGTACGTAAGCCAATTTGACACTTAAACGTTTGAGTATAGAGTTATTTTGTACGAAGTAATTATGTTGTTGTAAATTATAAATAAGCGTTATTGGCATCTACTGGAACATGACAGCAGTGCCACTTTTTTCGACAATTTTGTTCGGGTCTGTGGCTCTATTATAATAATACCTCAATGATAATAACCAACATTTTTTTTGCTAGGAAGGCGGCGCCACTGAGCGATCGAGTCAATGGAGTGTCAGTTTCAGTTATCATTATCAATGAGATTTCCATGAGATTTCCGACGAAAATAACCAGCATTTTTAGGGTTCCGTAGTCAACTAGGAACCCTTATAATTTCACTGTCTGTCCGTCCGCGGCTTAGGCTTAGCTCCGTGATCATTATCATTAGGTACTAGAAAGCTGAAATTTGGTATGAGTATATTTGTGCTTGAAAGGTGCTTGAAGTACAGACAGGAGCAAATAACACAGGGTTACCAGGTTCCAACTAATCTAATTCTCCCGTTTTTCCAGTACTAGTTGTTGACAGTGAGGCATTCGTTTTAAATGCATGTTATATTATATAGGATAAAATAATAAAATTACTACAATAAATTTTAATGGGACAAATAATAAAATAACTACAACAAAACTTTACAAAAAAAACTCATCATCTCCCTGCCCTTATCCCACTTATGTACGGTCGGCACAACATGTTTTCTTCTTCCATTCATCTCTATTATTCGTCAATTCAGCGCTTACTCCTCTCTTTCTCATGTCCTCTCTCACACAAGCCATCCATCGCTTCTTTGGCCTACCTATTGCTCTTCGTCCTTCAACATTCAGGACAGAGGCAGCTCGGATTCATTCTTCGCGTCTCAAAACCATTTCGAAGGCCCTTGACATATAAATTGTTGTACAATAGCTACGTTCGAAGTCGCCTGGAATTTGCCTCCGTAGTCTGGAACCCATATTAATTAATCTATATTAATACTATATAAAGCTGCATTACGACTGATTTCTAAGTGAATTGATCTCCCGGAAGGAGGGGTGCGGGGGGGGAACTTTTAGTATGGATGTATAGAGGTCGGCGTCAAACCTCTGGGAAAAATCCGACTTTTGGTCTACCGCGGAAGACGAGATTTTTTTTCAACGGCCCGCCGAAACCATAATAGCTAGGGGGGGGGTGCTCGACCAAATGTCATAGGGGTTTCCGAGCAATTTGACGAGCCGCCATTTTTTTTTCAAAATGGCGACTTCAAAATGGCGGAAAATTTTCAAAATGGTCGTAGCGCGCTGAAATTTGGTATGTAGGGGGTTTGGGGCCCCCCGATTCTGAAAAACTTTTTTTTTTTTTCTAGCTTTAAAAAAAAAATTGTATGGAGAATATTTTCGGGGGCCCGTATCTCGTAAACCGCTGGAGATGGGTGGGGGGTGCTCGACCAAATGTCATAGGAAGCCCCCACCCGAGTACAGTCGTGGAAAAAAAAATTCAAGATGGCGACATTTTTTTTTTTCAAAATTTCAAATTGGTGCTAGGGGGCTGAAACTCGGTATCGAGGGGCTCTTGGGGCACAAAAATATGAATCTGAAATCTTGTTCGAAAATTCGGTCAAATTCGGAAAATATCGAAAAAAAACTATTTGTATGGAGAAAATTTCAAATTGGTGCTAGGGGGCTGAAACTCGGTATCGGGGGGTTTTTGGGGCTCCTGAGTCGGAATCTGAAATCGGATTTAGAAAATTCCGTCAAACTCGGAAAATATCGGACAAACAAAATTTAGCAATTTTAGTTTGACCGAGGGCCGAAGGCCCGAGGGCAAACGTCCCCCCGCGAGGCCGCAGGCCGAGCTCCGCGTAGCACAGAAGGTGCGGAGCGTCCCAAGGAAGCCGCCAGTAGCGCGCGAGCCCAAGGGCCCGAAGGGCCCGCAGGGCGAGCCCACCCAGAAACTTACTATACCCCCAAGTAATTTTAGCTCGACAGAGGGCCGCAGGCCCGACGGCGAGCGTCAGCCCCGCGAGGCCGAAGGCCGAGCTCCACGTAGCACCGAAGGTGCGGAGCGTCCCAGGGAAGGCGCTGGTAGCGCACGAGCCCAAGGGCCCGAAGGGCCCGCAGGGCGAGCCCACCCAGAAACTTACTATACCCCTAAGTAATTTTAGCTCGACGGAGGGCCGCAGGCCCGACGGCGAGCGTCAGCCCCGCGAGGCCGAAGGCCGAGCTCCGCGTAGCACCGAAGGTGCGGAGCGTCCTAGAGCAGCCGCCCATAGCGCGCGAGCCCAAGGGCCCGAAGGGTCCGCAGGGCGAGCCCACCCAGAACCTTACCTCTTCTCCAAGTAATTTAATGCGAGGCCGCAGGCCGAGCTCCGCGTAGCACCGAAGGTGCGAAGCGGCGACCCCGCGAGGCTGAAGGCCGAGCTCCGCGTAGCACTGAAGGTGCGGAGCGTCCCAGCTACGGCGCCCAATAACTTTCTACAAATCTAAGTAACTTAATGCGAGGCCGAAGGCCGAGCTCCGCGTAGCACCGAAGGTGCGGAGTGTCACAAACAAGGAGCCCAACCACTTACTCTAAGTCTAAGTATCTTAATGCGAGGCCAACACCGCGAGGCCGAAGGCCGAGCTCCGCGTAGCACCGAAGGTGCGGAGCGTCACAGTCAAGGAGCCCAACCACAAAATACTATAACTCTAAGTAATTTTAACTCGACGGAGGGCCGAAGGCCCGACGGCGAGTGTCAACGCTGCGAGGCCGAAGGCCGAGCTCCGCGTAGCACCGAAGGTGCGGAGCGTCCCAGAGAAGTCGCCCGTAGCACGCGAGCCCAACAGAACCTTACCCTTCTCCCAAGTAACTTAATGCGAGGCCGCAGGCCGAGCTCCGCGTAGCACCGAAGGTGCGAAGCGTCAACACCGCGAGGCCGAAGGCCGAGCTCCGCGTAGCACCGAAGGTGCGGAGCGTCACAGTCAAGGAGCCCAACCGCAGAATACTATAACTCTAAGTAATTTTAACTCGACGGAGGGCCGAAGGCCCGACGGCGAGTGTCAACCCCGCGAGGCCGAAGGCCGAGCTCCGCGTAGCACCGAAGGTGCGGAGCGTCCCAGTAAAGTCGCCCACACCGCGCGAGCCCAAGGGCCCGAAGGGCCCGCAGGGCGAGCCCACCTAGATACTGGCACCCTCCATACCTTCCTAAGCAAACAAACCTGCGTGCAAATTCGCATCCATCTTCTACCTCGCTTCCCCTTTCTTAAGCAATTTTAAACTCGAACTCCATTTCTTCAGCATTTTCACTTTCAACCCCTCTCGGGTGACAGAACCCCAGGACAGACCTCCTCGCGGGGTGCTTGCACCCCGCGCACCAAGCAACCTCACTCGCATTGCGACAACGCCACCAATTTTACAACTCCCGTTGCCCTTCCCTATGGAAATTTTACAACTCGAGCACCGAATTTTCAGCATCTTCCACTGCCAACCCCCTCTCGGATGACAGAAGGAAGACTGCATAACCCCCTCGCGGGGTGCTTGCACCCCGCGCACCGAGAAAATACTAGTCTATATTATATAAAGCTGCATTACCACTCATTTCGTATAGAAGAATTGTTCTCCTGGAAGGAGGGGTGGTGGGGGGTTATGGTATATACCATCGTATAGAGCTCGGCTCAGAGACCCCGGGAAAAATCCGACTTTGGGTCTACCTCTCCGGGATAAAATTTCGATCGACGGCCCGCCTAAACGGCACCAGATAGGGGGGAGGTGCTCGACCAAATGTCATAGGGGTTTCCAAGCAATTTGACGAGCCGCCATTTTTTTTTCAAAATGGCGACTTCAAAATGGCGGAAAATTTTCAAAATGATCGTAGCGCGCTAAAATTTGGTATGTAGGGGGTTTTGGGCCCCCCGATTCTAAAAAACTTTTTTTTTTTTTTCTAGCTTTAAAAAAAAAAATGTATGGAGAATATTTTCGGGGGCCCGTATCTCGTAAACCGCTGGAGATGGGTGGGGGGTGCTCGCCCAAATGTCATAGAGGGCACCCACTCGAGTACAGTCGTGGAAAAAAAAATTCAAGATGGCGACATTTTTTTTTTTCAAAATTTCAAATTAATGCTAGGGAGCTGAAACTCGGTATCGGGGGGTTTTTGGGGCTCCTGAGTTGGAATATGAAATCGGATTTTTAAAATTAGGTCAAATTCGGAAAATATCGACAAAAATCGATTTGTATGGAGAAAATTTCAAATTGGTGCTAGGGGGCTGAAACTCGGTATCGGGGGGTTTTTGGGGCTCTTGAGTCGGAATCTGAAATCGGATTTCGAAAATTCGGTCAAATTCGGAAAATATCGGAAAAACAAAATTTAGTAATTTTAGTTTGACCGAGGGCCGAAGGCCCGAGGGCAAACGACTCCCCGCGAGGCCGCAGGCCGAGCTCCGCGTAGCACCGAAGGTGCGGAGCGTCCCAGGGAAGGCGCCGGCAGCGCGCGAGCCCAAGGGCCCGAAGGGCCCGCAGGGCGAGCCCACCAAGAAACATACTATACCCCTAAGTAATTTTAGCTCGACGGAGGGCCGTAGGCCCGACGGCGAGCGTCAGCCCCGCGAGGCCGAAGGCCGAGCTCCGCGTAGCACCGAAGGTGCGGAGCGTCCCAGGGAAGCCGCCAGTAGCGCGCGAGCCCAAGGGCCCGAAGGGCCCGCAGGGCGAGCCTACCCAGAAACTTACTACACCCCTAAGTAATTTTAGCTCGACGGAGGGCCGCAGGCCCGACGGCGAGCGTTAGCCCCGCGAGGCCGAAGGCCGAGCTCCGCGTAGCACCGAAGGTGCGAAGCGTCCCAAGGAAGGCGCCGGTAGCACGCGAGCCCAAGGGCCCGAAGGGCCCGCAGGGCGAGCCCACCCAGAAACTTACTATACCCCTAAGAAATTTTAGCTCGACGGAGGGCCGCAGGCCCGACGGCGAGCGTCAGCCCCGCGAGGCCGAAGGCCGAGCTCCGCGTAGCACCGAAGGTGCGGAGCGTCCCAGGGCAGCCGCCCATAGCGCGCGAGGCCAAGGGCCCGAAGGGCCCGCAGGGCGAGCCCACCCAGAACCTTACCCCTCCCCTAAGTAATTTAATGCGAGGCCGTAGGCCGAGCTCCGCGTAGCACCGAAGGCGCGAAGCGGCGACCCCGCGAGGCCGAAGGCCGAGCTCCGCGTAGCACCGAAGGTGCGGAGCGTCCCAGTCAAGTCGCCTGTAGGGCGCGAGCCCAAGGGCCCGAAGGGCCCGCAGGGCGAGCCCACCTAGACACTTGCACCCTCCTCACCTTCCCAAGCAAACATACCTGCGTGCAAATTCGCCTCCATCTTCTACCTCGCTTCCCTTTCTTAAGCAATTTACAACTCGAGCTACTTTTTTGTCTGCATTTTTCACTGCCAACCCCCTCTCGGGTGACAGAACCCCAGGACAGACCCCCTCGCGGGGTGCTTGCACCCCGCGCACCAAGCAACCTCACTTTAGTTGCGACAACGCCACCAATTTCACAACTCCCGTTGCCCTTCCCTATGGAAATTTTTAAACTCGAGCACCGATTTTCTAGCACTCTTCACTGCCAACCCCCTCTCGGATGACAAAAGGACAAGAGCACAACCCCCTCGCGGGGTGCTTGCACCCCGCGCAGCGAGAAAATACTAGTTAATATTATATAAAGCTGCATTACCACTGATTTCTTATAGAAGAATTGTTCTCCTGGAAGGGGGGGTGTGGGGGGGTAGTGACTACCACTATCAAATAGGGCTCGGCTCCAGGACCCCGGGAAAAATCCGACTTTGGGTCTACCTCTCCGGGATAAAATTTCCATCGACGGCCCGGCTAAACGGCACCAGATAGGGGAGGGGTGCTCGACCAAATGTCATAGGCCTCTCCAAGCAATTTGACGAGCCGCCATTTTTTTTTCAAAATGGTGACTTCAAAATGGCGGAAAATTTTCAAAATGGTCGTAGCGCGCTGAAATTTGGTATGTAGGGGGTTTGGGGTCCCCTGATTCTGAAAAACTTTTTTTTTTTTTTCTAGCTTTAAAAAAAAAATTGTATGGAGAATATTTTGGGGGGCCCGTATCTCGTAAACGGTTGGGGATAGGTAGGGGGTGCTCGACCAAATGTCATAGAGGGCCCCCACCCGAGTCCAGTCGTGGAATAAAAAATTCAAGATGGCGGCTTTTTTTTTTTTCAAAATTTCAAATTGGTGCTAGGGGGCTGAAACTCGGTATCGAAGGGCTCTCGGGGCTCAAAAATATGAATCTGAAATCTTGTCCGAAAATTCGGTCAAATTCGGCAAATATCGAAAAAAAACGATTTGTATGGAGAAAATTTCAAATTGGTCCTAGGAGGCTGTAACTCGGTATCGGGGGGTTTTTGGGGCTCTTGAGTCGGAATCTGAAATCAGATTTCAAAAATTCGGTCAAATTCGGAAAATATCGGACAAATAAAATTTGGTATCTTTAGTTTGACCGAGGGCCGAAGGCCCGAGGGCAAACGTCCCCCCGCGAGGCCGCAGGCCGAGCTCCGCGTAGCACCGAAGGTGCGGAGCGTCCCAGGGAAGCCGCCAGTAGCGCGCGAGCCCAAGGGTCCGAAGGACCCGCAGGGCGAGCCCACCCAGAAACTTTCTATACCCCAAGCAATTTTAGCTCGACGGAGGGCCGCAGGCCCGACGGCGAGCGACAGCTCCGCGAGGCCGAAGGCCGAGCTCCGCGTAGCACCGAAGGTGCGGAGCGTCCCAGGGAAGGCGCCGGTAGCGCGCGAGCCCAAGGGCCCGAAGGGCCCGCAGGGCGTGCCCACCCAGAAACTTACTATACTCCTAAGTAATTTTAGCTCGACGGAGGGCCGCAGGCCCGATGGCGAGCGTCAGCCCCGCGAGGCCGAAGGCTGAGCTCCGCGTAGCACCGAAGGTGCGGAGCGTCCCAGTTACGTCGCCCAATAACTATCTACACATCTAAGTAACTTAATGCGAGGCCGCAGGCCGAGCTCCGCGTAGCACCGAAGGTGCGAAGCGTCAACACCGCGAGGCCGAAGGCCGAGCTCCGCGTAGCACCAAAGGTGCGGAGCGTCCCAGAGAAGTCGCCCGTAGCACGCGAGCCCAAGGGCCCAAAGGGCCCGCAGGGCGAGCCCACCCAGAACCTTACCCTTCTCCCAAGTAATTTAATGCGAGGCCACAGGCCGAGCTCCGCGTAGCACCGAAGGTGCGAAGCGGCGACCCCGCGAGGCCGAAGGCCGAGCTCCGCGTAGCACCGAAGGTGCGGAGCGTCACAGTCAAGGAGCCCAACCTCAGAATACTATAACTCTAAGTACTTTTCACTCGACGGAGGGCCGAAGGCCCGACGGCGAGTGTCAATGCCGCGAGGCCGTAGGCCGAGCTCCGCGTAGAACCGAAGGTGCGGAGCGTCCCAGTCAAGTCGCCTGTAGCGCGCGAGCCCAAGGGCCCGAAGGGCCCGCAGGGTGAGCCCACCCAGACACTGGCACCCTCCACACCTTCCCAAGCAAACATACCTGCGTGCAAATTCGCCTCCATCTTCTACTTCGCTCCCCTTTCTTAAGCAATTTTTAACTCGAGCTACGTTTTCTTCTGCATCTTCCACTGGCAACCCCCTCTCGGGTGACAGAACCCCAGGACAGACCCCCTCGCGGGGTGCTTGCACCCCGCGCACCAAGCAACCTCACTCGCATTGCGACAACGCCACCAATTTTACAACTCCCGTTGCCCTTCCCTTAGGAAATTTTACAACTCGAGCATCGAATTTCTAGCACTCTCCACTGCCAACCCCCTCTCGGATGACACAAGGACGACTGCTCAACCCCCTCGCGGGGTGCTTGCACCCCGCGCACCGAGAAAATACTAGTTAATACTATATAAAGCTGCATTACGACTGATTTCTAAGTGAATTGATCTCCCGGAAGGAGGGGTGCGGGGGGGGGAACTTTTAGTATGGATGTATAGAGGTCGGCGTCAAACCTCTGGGAAAAATCCGACTTTTGGTCTACCGCGGAAGACGAGATTTTTTTTCAACGGCCCGCCGAAACCATAATAGCTAGGGGGGGGGTGCTCGACCAAATGTCATAGGGGTTTCCGAGCAATTTGACGAGCCGCCATTTTTTTTTCAAAATGGCGACTTCAAAATGGCGGAAAATTTTCAAAATGGTCGTAGCGCGCTGAAATTTGGTATGTAGGGGGTTTGGGGCCCCCCGATTCTGAAAAACTTTTTTTTTTTTTCTAGCTTTAAAAAAAAAATTGTATGGAGAATATTTTCGGGGGCCCGTATCTCGTAAACCGCTGGAGATGGGTGGGGGGTGCTCGACCAAATGTCATAGGAAGCCCCCACCCGAGTACAGTCGTGGAAAAAAAAATTCAAGATGGCGACATTTTTTTTTTTCAAAATTTCAAATTGGTGCTAGGGGGCTGAAACTCGGTATCGAGGGGCTCTTGGGGCACAAAAATATGAATCTGAAATCTTGTTCGAAAATTCGGTCAAATTCGGAAAATATCGAAAAAAAACTATTTGTATGGAGAAAATTTCAAATTGGTGCTAGGGGGCTGAAACTCGGTATCGGGGGGTTTTTGGGGCTCCTGAGTCGGAATCTGAAATCGGATTTAGAAAATTCCGTCAAACTCGGAAAATATCGGACAAACAAAATTTAGCAATTTTAGTTTGACCGAGGGCCGAAGGCCCGAGGGCAAACGTCCCCCCGCGAGGCCGCAGGCCGAGCTCCGCGTAGCACAGAAGGTGCGGAGCGTCCCAAGGAAGCCGCCAGTAGCGCGCGAGCCCAAGGGCCCGAAGGGCCCGCAGGGCGAGCCCACCCAGAAACTTACTATACCCCCAAGTAATTTTAGCTCGACAGAGGGCCGCAGGCCCGACGGCGAGCGTCAGCCCCGCGAGGCCGAAGGCCGAGCTCCACGTAGCACCGAAGGTGCGGAGCGTCCCAGGGAAGGCGCTGGTAGCGCACGAGCCCAAGGGCCCGAAGGGCCCGCAGGGCGAGCCCACCCAGAAACTTACTATACCCCTAAGTAATTTTAGCTCGACGGAGGGCCGCAGGCCCGACGGCGAGCGTCAGCCCCGCGAGGCCGAAGGCCGAGCTCCGCGTAGCACCGAAGGTGCGGAGCGTCCTAGAGCAGCCGCCCATAGCGCGCGAGCCCAAGGGCCCGAAGGGTCCGCAGGGCGAGCCCACCCAGAACCTTACCTCTTCTCCAAGTAATTTAATGCGAGGCCGCAGGCCGAGCTCCGCGTAGCACCGAAGGTGCGAAGCGGCGACCCCGCGAGGCTGAAGGCCGAGCTCCGCGTAGCACTGAAGGTGCGGAGCGTCCCAGCTACGGCGCCCAATAACTTTCTACAAATCTAAGTAACTTAATGCGAGGCCGAAGGCCGAGCTCCGCGTAGCACCGAAGGTGCGGAGTGTCACAAACAAGGAGCCCAACCACTTACTCTAAGTCTAAGTATCTTAATGCGAGGCCAACACCGCGAGGCCGAAGGCCGAGCTCCGCGTAGCACCGAAGGTGCGGAGCGTCACAGTCAAGGAGCCCAACCACAAAATACTATAACTCTAAGTAATTTTAACTCGACGGAGGGCCGAAGGCCCGACGGCGAGTGTCAACGCTGCGAGGCCGAAGGCCGAGCTCCGCGTAGCACCGAAGGTGCGGAGCGTCCCAGAGAAGTCGCCCGTAGCACGCGAGCCCAACAGAACCTTACCCTTCTCCCAAGTAACTTAATGCGAGGCCGCAGGCCGAGCTCCGCGTAGCACCGAAGGTGCGAAGCGTCAACACCGCGAGGCCGAAGGCCGAGCTCCGCGTAGCACCGAAGGTGCGGAGCGTCACAGTCAAGGAGCCCAACCGCAGAATACTATAACTCTAAGTAATTTTAACTCGACGGAGGGCCGAAGGCCCGACGGCGAGTGTCAACCCCGCGAGGCCGAAGGCCGAGCTCCGCGTAGCACCGAAGGTGCGGAGCGTCCCAGTAAAGTCGCCCACACCGCGCGAGCCCAAGGGCCCGAAGGGCCCGCAGGGCGAGCCCACCTAGATACTGGCACCCTCCATACCTTCCTAAGCAAACAAACCTGCGTGCAAATTCGCATCCATCTTCTACCTCGCTTCCCCTTTCTTAAGCAATTTTAAACTCGAACTCCATTTCTTCAGCATTTTCACTTTCAACCCCTCTCGGGTGACAGAACCCCAGGACAGACCTCCTCGCGGGGTGCTTGCACCCCGCGCACCAAGCAACCTCACTCGCATTGCGACAACGCCACCAATTTTACAACTCCCGTTGCCCTTCCCTATGGAAATTTTACAACTCGAGCACCGAATTTTCAGCATCTTCCACTGCCAACCCCCTCTCGGATGACAGAAGGAAGACTGCATAACCCCCTCGCGGGGTGCTTGCACCCCGCGCACCGAGAAAATACTAGTTAATACTATATAAAGCTGCATTACGACTCATTTCTAACTTGTGAATTGATCTCCCGGAAGGAGGGGTGGTGGGGGGTTGATACTTTGGAATCATAAAATGGGGGTCGCGAGTAACCCAGGAAAAATCGGAAACTTGGTATACCGTGGAAGATGACCATTTTGGTCGACGGCCTGGCTAAACGGGGCCAGATAGCGGGGGGGTGCTCGACCAAATGTCATAGGCCTCCCCAAGCAATTTGACGAGCCGCCATTTTTTTTTCAAAATGGCGTCTTCAAAATGGCGGAAAATTTTCAAAATGGTCGTAGCGCGCTGAAATTTGGAATGAAGGGGGTTTGGGACCCCCCGATTCTGAAAAACTTTTTTTTTTTTTCTAGCTTTAAAAAAAAAATTGTATGGAGAATATTTTCGGGGGCCCGTATCTCGTAAACCGCTGGAGATGGGTGGGGGGTGCTCGACCAAATGTCATAGGCAGCCCCTACCCGAGTACAGTCGTGAAAAAAAAAATTCAAGATGGCGACTTTTTTTTTTTCAAAATTTCAAATTGGTGCTAGGGGGCTGAAACTCGGTATCAGGGGGTTTTTGGGGCTCCTAAGTCGGAATCTGAAATCGGATTTTGAAAATTAGGTCAAATTCGGAAAATATCGACAAAAATCGATTTGTATGGAGAAAATTTCAAATTGGTGCTAGGGGGCTGAAACTTGGTATCGAGGGGTTTTTTGGGTTCCTGAGTCGGAATTCGAAATCGGATTTTGAAAATTCGGTCAAATTCGGAAAATATCGGACAAATAAAATGTAGTAATTTTAGTTTGACCGAGGGCCGAAGGCCCGAGGGCAAACGACTCCCCGCGAGGCCGCAGGCCGAGCTCCGCGTAGCACCGAAGGTGCGGAGCGTCCCAGGGAAGGCGCCGGCAGCGCGCGAGCCCAAGGGCCCGAAGGGCCCGCAGGGCGAGCCCACCAAGAAACATACTATACCCCTAAGTAATTTTAGCTCGACGGAGGGCCGTAGGCCCGACGGCGAGCGTCAGCCCCGCGAGGCCGAAGGCCGAGCTCCGCGTAGCACCGAAGGTGCGGAGCGTCCCAGGGAAGGTGCCGGTAGCGCGCGAGCCCAAGGGCCCGAAGGGCCCGCAGGGCGAGCCCACCCAGAAACTTACTATACCCCTAAGTAATTTTAGCTCGACGGAGGGCCGCAGGCCCGACGGCGAGCGTCAGCCCCGCGAGGCCGAAGGCCGAGCTCCGCGTAGCACCGAAGGTGCGGAGCGTCCTAGAGCAGCCGCCCATAGCGCGCGAGCCCAAGGGCCCGAAGGGTCCGCAGGGCAAGCCCACCCAGAACCTTACCCCTCCCCCAAGTAATTTAATGCGAGGCCGCAGGCCGAGCTCCGCGTAGCACCGAAGGTGCGAAGCGGCGACCCCGCGAGGCCGAAGGCCGAGCTCCGCGTAGCACTGAAGGTGCGGAGCGTCCCAGCTACGGCGCCCAATAACTTTCTATACATCTAAGTAACTTAATGCGAGGCCGAAGGCCGAGCTCCGCGTAGCACCGAAGGTGCGGAGCGTCACAAACAAGGAGCCCAACCACTTACTATAATCCTAAGTATCTTAATGCGAGGCCGCAGGCCGAGCTCCGCGTAGCACCGAAGGTGCGAAGCGTCAACACCGCGAGGCCGAAGGCCGAGCTCCGCGTAGCACCGAAGGTGCGGAGCGTCACAGTCAAGGAGCCCAACCACAAAATACTATAACTCTAAGTAATTTTAACTCGACGGAGGGCCGAAGGCCCGACGGCGAGTGTCAACGCTGCGAGGCCGAAGGCCGAGCTCCGCGTAGCACCGAAGGTGCGGAGCGTCCCAGAGAAGTCGCCCGTAGCACGCGAGCCCAAGGGCCCGAAGGGCCCGCTTGGCGAGCCCACCCAGAACCTTACCCTTCTCCCAAGTAACTTAATGCGAGGCCGCAGGCCGAGCTCCGCGTAACACCGAAGGTGCGGAGCGTCAACACCGCGAGGCCGAAGGCCGAGCTCCGCGTAGCACCGAAGGTGCGGAGCGTCACAGTCAAGGAGCCCAACCACAAAATACTATAACTCTAAGTAATTTTAACTCGACGGAGGGCCGAAGGCCCGACGGCGAGTGTCAACGCTGCGAGGCCGAAGGCCGAGCTCCGCGTAGCACCGAAGGTGCGGAGCGTCCCAGAGAAGTCGCCCGTAGCACGCGAGCCCAAGGGCCCGAAGGGCCCGCAGGGCTAGCCCACCTAGACACTTGCACCCTCCAAACCTTCCCAAGCAAACATACCTGCGTGCAAATTCGCCTCCATCTTCAGCCTCGCTCCCCTTTCTTAAGCAATTTACAACTCGAGTTACTTTTTCTTCTGCATCTTCCACTGGCAACCCCCTCTCGGGTCACAGAACCCCAGGACAGACCCCCTCGCGGGGTGCTTGCACCCCGCGCACCAAGCAACCTCACTCGCATTGCGACAACGCCACCAATTTTACAACTCCCGTTGCCCTTCCCTTAGGAAATTTTAGAACTCGAGCACCGATCTTCCAGCACTTTCCACTGCCAACCCCCTCTCGGATGACACAAGGACAGCTACGTAACCCCCTCGCGGGGTGCTTGCACCCCGCGCACCGAGAAAATACTAGTATATATATATATATATTATATCTATATATTATTTTATATTATATAAAGCTGCATTACGACTGATTTCTTATAGAAGAATTGTTCTCCTGGAAGGGGGGGTGTGGGGGGGTGGTGACTACCATTATCAAATAGGGCTCGGCTCCAGGACCCTGGGAAAAATCCGACTTTGGGTCTACCGTGGAAGGTGAGTTTTTTTTTCAACGGCCCGCCAAAACCATAATAGCTAGGGGAGGGGTGCTCGACCAAATGTCATAGGCCTCCCCGAGCAATTTGACGAGCCGCCATTTTTTTTTCAAAATGGCGACTTCAAAATGGCGGAAAATTTTCAAAATGGTCGTAGAGCGCTGAAATTTGGTATGTAGGGGGATTGGGGCCCCCCGATTCTGAAAAACTTTTTTTTTTTTTCTAGCTTTAAAAAAAAAATTGTATGGAGAATATATTGGGGGGCCCGTATCTCGTAAACGGTTGGGGATAGGTAGGGGGTGCTCGACCAAATGTCATAGAGGGCCCCCACCCGAGTTCAGTCGTGGAAAAAAAATTCAAGATGGCGACTTTTTTTTTTTTCAAAATTTCAAATTGGTGCTAGGCGGCTGAAACTCGGTATCGGGGGGCATTTGGGGCTCAAAAATATGAATCTGAAATCTTGTTCGAAAATTCGGTCAAATTCGGGAAATATCGACAAAAAACGATTTGTATGGAGAAAATTTCAAATTGGTGCTAAGGGGCTGAAACTCGGTATCGGGGGGTTTTTGGGGCTCCCGAGTCGGAATCTGAAATCGGATTTCGAAAATTCGGTCAAATTCGGAAAATATCGGACAAATAAAATTTAGTAATTTTAGTTTGACCGAGGGCCGAAGGCCCGAGGGCAAACGTGCCCCCGCGAGGCCGCAGGCCGAGCTCCGCGTAGCACCGAAGGTGCGGAGCGTCCCAGGGAAGGCGCTGGCAGCGCGCGAGCCCAAGGGCCCGAAGGGCCCGCAGGGCGAGCCTACCCAGAAACTTACTATACCCCTAAGTAATTTTAGCTCGACGGAGGGCCGCAGGCCCGACGGCGAGCGTCAGCCCCGCGAGGCCGAAGGCCGAGCTCCGCGTAGCACCGAAGGTGCGAAGTGCGGTGTGGGTGGTCCCAGCTGATCCACATATGTGATGCCACATACAATAGAACAATAGAAAATTCCTTTAGCCTTGAATTGTATAACGACACGTGTAACCTCTTTGGAATGTAGAGACCATATATGGAAATGACCTTAACGAAAATCAGTATAAAAGCATTGGAAATTATTTAATAAAGGTTCATTCTAACACCGAGCTTCGTCGTATTATTATCCCCGTGCTACCACACCTCATGGCGACCCTGCCAGTGGGGCTGCTCGAGGCAACCCAACGCTTCGAGGCAGCCCTAGCTGTGAACACAGCATAAAGGCCGCCCGACCCAGCTGCGGGCACAGCATAAGGCCGCCCGAGTCAGCTGCGGGCACAGCATAAAGGCCGCCCGACCCAGCTGCGGGCACAGTATAGAGGCCGCCCGACCCAGCTCGTCTCAGCATACCAGCCAGCCTGCCAGCCGGAACCAGCACAACCAAGTGCCACCCGAAAAAGAAAAATTTTGAAGCAAAAGAAGACCTATGCAGAGGACGGCATCCCCGATTAAAACGGGCCCTCCGACGACGCCAAGTCAGCTTCAACGGCAGAGTCACGATCACGTGACGTCAGCGGGACAATTGAGCGGCTAGCCAGAGGCAGCGGCAACGATGCGCAGCAGGCCGGAGCAGAGCGTCCAGCAGCAGGTACCAGCACCACCAGCACCACCAAAACAAACCTAGACTAGGACTGGAGGTACAACTTTACTGTAGAATAACGTTACTGTTATGATCATTATATTTTTATAGGATTAATTATGTAGGATATAAATAGAATATAATAAGTAGGTCAGTTGATGTGTAAACACAATGACCAGCCTGCCTCCATATAAGGAATGGAAGGCGCAGCCGTAATAACGTGTCAAGTTGCGCGACACAATCACAATATTCGCACAGTACAAAGACTATGAATTTTAAATTATAATTTTTTTTAATGTGTTGATTTGTTTTGCATTAATTATAACACACTCTTATGTACTTTAAAGGGTTTTGAGAATGAGTTTATTTTTTCTGATGACCTGTCGTCATCAGCGGTGACCCGAGAGAGGCGCCCCTCAGCTGATAAGCATGCATACATAAAAAGGTACAAGACAGGCAGGGATACCCTGCAGGGATACAAAGTATACCCTTAACTGTAATATGTACAAAAAATGTACAAGGTCGGCAAACCACTAAAAAGTGTTGTATTCCGAACCAGTAAAGTGAAGCCAAAGTGCACACTTAAATACGTACCTTATAAATGTTGCAAAAGAGAGGAAGAATAAAAAAAAATAAACTCAAGGACGAAGACATGAAAAGTATTAAAAAACCCTAATTGACGCATTTCACAAAAATAATGCAAAAATTAAAAATGAGTGTTATTAAACTTAAGAAACTTATACTGTGTTAAAATTTTACTCAAGGACTATATTATTAATTACATTTAATAACAATAATTAATCAAGAAAATGTGTTTAAATAAATAACAATTATATAACGTAACGGGGGAAAACCCAAATTAAATTGATAAGTATTTCGATGAGCGATTAGCCTGATCACCTAAGAGCTATTGAAATTCTTATTTGATGAAGTTTTACGGCATAAAGACAAAATAAAATGACACCACAGTTATATGATTTCAAAGTAAAGGGAAATAATGTCACTTGTGAGTACGTTACCACTTAGTAACATCGCAAGTAGGCATGTAATTGCAAGGTACACCAGGATACAAGGTAGGCGCGGAATCCTTGAAATCTGGTCATGATTCGATCGAGCATCAATCGTGAAGATCCTTGGACACCTGGAATGTCTATGAAAGACATAGAGTGTTAAAAGAACCGCCTGAACATATGTAATGCATATATTACATATTAATATTATATGCGCGCGCGCACTTCAAATCCTTGTTACCTGTATGGAATTCCTATACACATAAATAGGTGTATATGTAAATACGGTCGGCCGACCACGCGCTGTGTAACCTTAGCTTCCCCAATCAGTGATACATATGTATCATAAGCGCATAAAAATAAGAGTGAAATCATATACCTGCCGCATTGGCGACACTGTGTGTCTCTATCGCGTACGAAACGAGCTTTGCTCGCGAGAGAATAAGGTACAATTTGCAAAAACTGCAACAGGAACCCCGATTGTATTAAATTAAAAGTGTTAAAAAACTTAGTAGTTATAAAGATAACGTAAAATAAAAGCATAAAGAAAATAGGATATTTATAATTAAACTTAATGTTTTATATTCGTAAAATAATGATAAGAAGTTATACAATTAAATTTAAGCTAAATAAATATTAGGTAATAAGATTCTATTAGCGATTAGTATAGTTAATGCGTATTTAGATTAAGATAGTTTACGGGGTATGAGTTATAATTATACATAGATAAATAGATAGAATATTTTTTTTTTTACTATTTTATACATACTTAGTGTTAATTAATTATTGTAACTATAATATAGGAGATTTAATATTAGTCCGAAAGGAAGATAGAGATAAAATGGACCCAGTGTATAAGGGACCATATACTGTAATTTTAGATTTAGGTACTAATGTAAAAATATTAGTTTTAGGTAAAGAACACATTGTGCACAAAAATAGAACAAAACCTTACTATGCATAAATTAATGATATTAAAGTATATAGCAAGGAATGAATGATCCACCCAAATAAGGAGCCATCTCCATCAATAAGAAAGTATCAATGAACCAATTGTAAACAAGCATCATATTACTTCCACAACCATATAGAGATAAGATAATGTAAACATGTAATGTAAGTAGCATTAAGATAATTTAAGAATCACTATGTACACCATAGCTATAAGTAAATTAAGTATTATGTAAGCCAAAAACAGTTGCATTTTAATTACTATTTTTGTCTCAAAAATGAGGGGAGAGATGCGGTGTGGGTGGTCCCAGCTGATCCACATATGTGATGCAACAAACAATAGAACAATAGAAAATTCCTTTAGCCTTGAATTGTATAACGACACGTGTAACCTCTTTGGAATGTAGAGACCATATATGGAAATGACCTTAACGAAAATCAGTATAAAAGCATTGGAAATTATTTAATAAAGGTTCATTCTAACACCGAGCTTCGTCGTATTATTATCCCCGTGCTACCACACCTCAGAAGCGTCCCAGGGAAGGCGCCGGTAGCGCGCGAGCCCAAGGGCCCGAAGGGCCCGCAGGGCGAGCCCACCCAGAAACTTACTATACCCCTAAGTAATTTTAGCTCGACGGAGGGCCGCAGGCCCGACGGCGAGCGTCAGACCCGCGAGGCCGAAGGCCGAGCTCCGCGTAGCACCGAAGGTGCGGAGCGTCCCAGTCAAGTCGCCTGTAGCGCGCGAGCCCAAGGGCCCGAAGGGCCCGCAGGGCGAGCCCACCCAGAACCTTACCCCTCCCCTAAGTAATTTAATGCGAGGCCGTAGGCCGAGCTCCGCGTAGCACCGAAGGTGCGAAGCGGCGACCCCGCGAGGCCGAAGGCCGAGCTCCGCGTAGCACCGAAGGTGCGGAGCGTCCCAGTCAAGTCGCCTGTAGCGCGCGAGCCCAAGGGCCCGAAGGGCCCACAGGGCGAGCCCACGTAGACACTTACACCCTTCACACCTTCCCAAGCAAACATACCTGCGTGCAAATTCGCATCCATCTTCTACCTCGCTCCCCTTTCTTAAGCAATTTACAACTCGAGCTACGTTTTCTTCTGCATTTTTCACTACCAACCCCTCTCGGGTGACAGAACCCCTGGACAGACACCCTCGCGGGGTGCTTGCACCCCGCGCACCAAGCAACCTCACTTTAGTTGCGACAACGCCACAAATTTTGCAACTCCCGTTGCCCTTCCCTATGGAAATTTTTAAACTCGAGCACCGATTTTCTAGCACTCTTCACTGCCAACCCCCTCTCGGATGACAAAAGGACAAGAGCACAACCCCCTCGCGGGGTGCTTGCACCCCGCGCACCGAGAAAATACTAGTTAATACTATATAAAGCTGCATTACGACTGATTTCTAAGTGAATTGATCTCCCGGAAGGAGGGGTGCGGGGGGGGAACTTTTAGTATGGATGTATAGAGGTCGGCGTCAAACCTCTGGGAAAAATCCGACTTTTGGTCTACCGCGGAAGACGAGATTTTTTTTCAACGGCCCGCCGAAACCATAATAGCTAGGGGGGGGGTGCTCGACCAAATGTCATAGGGGTTTCCGAGCAATTTGACGAGCCGCCATTTTTTTTTCAAAATGGCGACTTCAAAATGGCGGAAAATTTTCAAAATGGTCGTAGCGCGCTGAAATTTGGTATGTAGGGGGTTTGGGGCCCCCCGATTCTGAAAAACTTTTTTTTTTTTTCTAGCTTTAAAAAAAAAATTGTATGGAGAATATTTTCGGGGGCCCGTATCTCGTAAACCGCTGGAGATGGGTGGGGGGTGCTCGACCAAATGTCATAGGAAGCCCCCACCCGAGTACAGTCGTGGAAAAAAAAATTCAAGATGGCGACATTTTTTTTTTTCAAAATTTCAAATTGGTGCTAGGGGGCTGAAACTCGGTATCGAGGGGCTCTTGGGGCACAAAAATATGAATCTGAAATCTTGTTCGAAAATTCGGTCAAATTCGGAAAATATCGAAAAAAAACTATTTGTATGGAGAAAATTTCAAATTGGTGCTAGGGGGCTGAAACTCGGTATCGGGGGGTTTTTGGGGCTCCTGAGTCGGAATCTGAAATCGGATTTAGAAAATTCCGTCAAACTCGGAAAATATCGGACAAACAAAATTTAGCAATTTTAGTTTGACCGAGGGCCGAAGGCCCGAGGGCAAACGTCCCCCCGCGAGGCCGCAGGCCGAGCTCCGCGTAGCACAGAAGGTGCGGAGCGTCCCAAGGAAGCCGCCAGTAGCGCGCGAGCCCAAGGGCCCGAAGGGCCCGCAGGGCGAGCCCACCCAGAAACTTACTATACCCCCAAGTAATTTTAGCTCGACAGAGGGCCGCAGGCCCGACGGCGAGCGTCAGCCCCGCGAGGCCGAAGGCCGAGCTCCACGTAGCACCGAAGGTGCGGAGCGTCCCAGGGAAGGCGCTGGTAGCGCACGAGCCCAAGGGCCCGAAGGGCCCGCAGGGCGAGCCCACCCAGAAACTTACTATACCCCTAAGTAATTTTAGCTCGACGGAGGGCCGCAGGCCCGACGGCGAGCGTCAGCCCCGCGAGGCCGAAGGCCGAGCTCCGCGTAGCACCGAAGGTGCGGAGCGTCCTAGAGCAGCCGCCCATAGCGCGCGAGCCCAAGGGCCCGAAGGGTCCGCAGGGCGAGCCCACCCAGAACCTTACCTCTTCTCCAAGTAATTTAATGCGAGGCCGCAGGCCGAGCTCCGCGTAGCACCGAAGGTGCGAAGCGGCGACCCCGCGAGGCTGAAGGCCGAGCTCCGCGTAGCACTGAAGGTGCGGAGCGTCCCAGCTACGGCGCCCAATAACTTTCTACAAATCTAAGTAACTTAATGCGAGGCCGAAGGCCGAGCTCCGCGTAGCACCGAAGGTGCGGAGTGTCACAAACAAGGAGCCCAACCACTTACTCTAAGTCTAAGTATCTTAATGCGAGGCCAACACCGCGAGGCCGAAGGCCGAGCTCCGCGTAGCACCGAAGGTGCGGAGCGTCACAGTCAAGGAGCCCAACCACAAAATACTATAACTCTAAGTAATTTTAACTCGACGGAGGGCCGAAGGCCCGACGGCGAGTGTCAACGCTGCGAGGCCGAAGGCCGAGCTCCGCGTAGCACCGAAGGTGCGGAGCGTCCCAGAGAAGTCGCCCGTAGCACGCGAGCCCAACAGAACCTTACCCTTCTCCCAAGTAACTTAATGCGAGGCCGCAGGCCGAGCTCCGCGTAGCACCGAAGGTGCGAAGCGTCAACACCGCGAGGCCGAAGGCCGAGCTCCGCGTAGCACCGAAGGTGCGGAGCGTCACAGTCAAGGAGCCCAACCGCAGAATACTATAACTCTAAGTAATTTTAACTCGACGGAGGGCCGAAGGCCCGACGGCGAGTGTCAACCCCGCGAGGCCGAAGGCCGAGCTCCGCGTAGCACCGAAGGTGCGGAGCGTCCCAGTAAAGTCGCCCACACCGCGCGAGCCCAAGGGCCCGAAGGGCCCGCAGGGCGAGCCCACCTAGATACTGGCACCCTCCATACCTTCCTAAGCAAACAAACCTGCGTGCAAATTCGCATCCATCTTCTACCTCGCTTCCCCTTTCTTAAGCAATTTTAAACTCGAACTCCATTTCTTCAGCATTTTCACTTTCAACCCCTCTCGGGTGACAGAACCCCAGGACAGACCTCCTCGCGGGGTGCTTGCACCCCGCGCACCAAGCAACCTCACTCGCATTGCGACAACGCCACCAATTTTACAACTCCCGTTGCCCTTCCCTATGGAAATTTTACAACTCGAGCACCGAATTTTCAGCATCTTCCACTGCCAACCCCCTCTCGGATGACAGAAGGAAGACTGCATAACCCCCTCGCGGGGTGCTTGCACCCCGCGCACCGAGAAAATACTAGTCTATATTATATAAAGCTGCATTACCACTCATTTCGTATAGAAGAATTGTTCTCCTGGAAGGAGGGGTGGTGGGGGGTTATGGTATATACCATCGTATAGAGCTCGGCTCAGAGACCCCGGGAAAAATCCGACTTTGGGTCTACCTCTCCGGGATAAAATTTCGATCGACGGCCCGCCTAAACGGCACCAGATAGGGGGGAGGTGCTCGACCAAATGTCATAGGGGTTTCCAAGCAATTTGACGAGCCGCCATTTTTTTTTCAAAATGGCGACTTCAAAATGGCGGAAAATTTTCAAAATGATCGTAGCGCGCTAAAATTTGGTATGTAGGGGGTTTTGGGCCCCCCGATTCTAAAAAACTTTTTTTTTTTTTTCTAGCTTTAAAAAAAAAAATGTATGGAGAATATTTTCGGGGGCCCGTATCTCGTAAACCGCTGGAGATGGGTGGGGGGTGCTCGCCCAAATGTCATAGAGGGCACCCACTCGAGTACAGTCGTGGAAAAAAAAATTCAAGATGGCGACATTTTTTTTTTTCAAAATTTCAAATTAATGCTAGGGAGCTGAAACTCGGTATCGGGGGGTTTTTGGGGCTCCTGAGTTGGAATATGAAATCGGATTTTTAAAATTAGGTCAAATTCGGAAAATATCGACAAAAATCGATTTGTATGGAGAAAATTTCAAATTGGTGCTAGGGGGCTGAAACTCGGTATCGGGGGGTTTTTGGGGCTCTTGAGTCGGAATCTGAAATCGGATTTCGAAAATTCGGTCAAATTCGGAAAATATCGGAAAAACAAAATTTAGTAATTTTAGTTTGACCGAGGGCCGAAGGCCCGAGGGCAAACGACTCCCCGCGAGGCCGCAGGCCGAGCTCCGCGTAGCACCGAAGGTGCGGAGCGTCCCAGGGAAGGCGCCGGCAGCGCGCGAGCCCAAGGGCCCGAAGGGCCCGCAGGGCGAGCCCACCAAGAAACATACTATACCCCTAAGTAATTTTAGCTCGACGGAGGGCCGTAGGCCCGACGGCGAGCGTCAGCCCCGCGAGGCCGAAGGCCGAGCTCCGCGTAGCACCGAAGGTGCGGAGCGTCCCAGGGAAGCCGCCAGTAGCGCGCGAGCCCAAGGGCCCGAAGGGCCCGCAGGGCGAGCCTACCCAGAAACTTACTACACCCCTAAGTAATTTTAGCTCGACGGAGGGCCGCAGGCCCGACGGCGAGCGTTAGCCCCGCGAGGCCGAAGGCCGAGCTCCGCGTAGCACCGAAGGTGCGAAGCGTCCCAAGGAAGGCGCCGGTAGCACGCGAGCCCAAGGGCCCGAAGGGCCCGCAGGGCGAGCCCACCCAGAAACTTACTATACCCCTAAGAAATTTTAGCTCGACGGAGGGCCGCAGGCCCGACGGCGAGCGTCAGCCCCGCGAGGCCGAAGGCCGAGCTCCGCGTAGCACCGAAGGTGCGGAGCGTCCCAGGGCAGCCGCCCATAGCGCGCGAGGCCAAGGGCCCGAAGGGCCCGCAGGGCGAGCCCACCCAGAACCTTACCCCTCCCCTAAGTAATTTAATGCGAGGCCGTAGGCCGAGCTCCGCGTAGCACCGAAGGCGCGAAGCGGCGACCCCGCGAGGCCGAAGGCCGAGCTCCGCGTAGCACCGAAGGTGCGGAGCGTCCCAGTCAAGTCGCCTGTAGGGCGCGAGCCCAAGGGCCCGAAGGGCCCGCAGGGCGAGCCCACCTAGACACTTGCACCCTCCTCACCTTCCCAAGCAAACATACCTGCGTGCAAATTCGCCTCCATCTTCTACCTCGCTTCCCTTTCTTAAGCAATTTACAACTCGAGCTACTTTTTTGTCTGCATTTTTCACTGCCAACCCCCTCTCGGGTGACAGAACCCCAGGACAGACCCCCTCGCGGGGTGCTTGCACCCCGCGCACCAAGCAACCTCACTTTAGTTGCGACAACGCCACCAATTTCACAACTCCCGTTGCCCTTCCCTATGGAAATTTTTAAACTCGAGCACCGATTTTCTAGCACTCTTCACTGCCAACCCCCTCTCGGATGACAAAAGGACAAGAGCACAACCCCCTCGCGGGGTGCTTGCACCCCGCGCAGCGAGAAAATACTAGTTAATACTATATAAAGCTGCATTACGACTGATTTCTAAGTGAATTGATCTCCCGGAAGGAGGGGTGCGGGGGGGGAACTTTTAGTATGGATGTATAGAGGTCGGCGTCAAACCTCTGGGAAAAATCCGACTTTTGGTCTACCGCGGAAGACGAGATTTTTTTTCAACGGCCCGCCGAAACCATAATAGCTAGGGGGGGGGTGCTCGACCAAATGTCATAGGGGTTTCCGAGCAATTTGACGAGCCGCCATTTTTTTTTCAAAATGGCGACTTCAAAATGGCGGAAAATTTTCAAAATGGTCGTAGCGCGCTGTAATTTGGTATGTAGGGGGTTTGGGGCCCCCCGATTCTGAAAAACTTTTTTTTTTTTTCTAGCTTTAAAAAAAAAATTGTATGGAGAATATTTTCGGGGGCCCGTATCTCGTAAACCGCTGGAGATGGGTGGGGGGTGCTCGACCAAATGTCATAGGAAGCCCCCACCCGAGTACAGTCGTGGAAAAAAAAATTCAAGATGGCGACATTTTTTTTTTTCAAAATTTCAAATTGGTGCTAGGGGGCTGAAACTCGGTATCGAGGGGCTCTTGGGGCACAAAAATATGAATCTGAAATCTTGTTCGAAAATTCGGTCAAATTCGGAAAATATCGAAAAAAAACTATTTGTATGGAGAAAATTTCAAATTGGTGCTAGGGGGCTGAAACTCGGTATCGGGGGGTTTTTGGGGCTCCTGAGTCGGAATCTGAAATCGGATTTAGAAAATTCCGTCAAACTCGGAAAATATCGGACAAACAAAATTTAGCAATTTTAGTTTGACCGAGGGCCGAAGGCCCGAGGGCAAACGTCCCCCCGCGAGGCCGCAGGCCGAGCTCCGCGTAGCACAGAAGGTGCGGAGCGTCCCAAGGAAGCCGCCAGTAGCGCGCGAGCCCAAGGGCCCGAAGGGCCCGCAGGGCGAGCCCACCCAGAAACTTACTATACCCCCAAGTAATTTTAGCTCGACAGAGGGCCGCAGGCCCGACGGCGAGCGTCAGCCCCGCGAGGCCGAAGGCCGAGCTCCACGTAGCACCGAAGGTGCGGAGCGTCCCAGGGAAGGCGCTGGTAGCGCACGAGCCCAAGGGCCCGAAGGGCCCGCAGGGCGAGCCCACCCAGAAACTTACTATACCCCTAAGTAATTTTAGCTCGACGGAGGGCCGCAGGCCCGACGGCGAGCGTCAGCCCCGCGAGGCCGAAGGCCGAGCTCCGCGTAGCACCGAAGGTGCGGAGCGTCCTAGAGCAGCCGCCCATAGCGCGCGAGCCCAAGGGCCCGAAGGGTCCGCAGGGCGAGCCCACCCAGAACCTTACCTCTTCTCCAAGTAATTTAATGCGAGGCCGCAGGCCGAGCTCCGCGTAGCACCGAAGGTGCGAAGCGGCGACCCCGCGAGGCTGAAGGCCGAGCTCCGCGTAGCACTGAAGGTGCGGAGCGTCCCAGCTACGGCGCCCAATAACTTTCTACAAATCTAAGTAACTTAATGCGAGGCCGAAGGCCGAGCTCCGCGTAGCACCGAAGGTGCGGAGTGTCACAAACAAGGAGCCCAACCACTTACTCTAAGTCTAAGTATCTTAATGCGAGGCCAACACCGCGAGGCCGAAGGCCGAGCTCCGCGTAGCACCGAAGGTGCGGAGCGTCACAGTCAAGGAGCCCAACCACAAAATACTATAACTCTAAGTAATTTTAACTCGACGGAGGGCCGAAGGCCCGACGGCGAGTGTCAACGCTGCGAGGCCGAAGGCCGAGCTCCGCGTAGCACCGAAGGTGCGGAGCGTCCCAGAGAAGTCGCCCGTAGCACGCGAGCCCAACAGAACCTTACCCTTCTCCCAAGTAACTTAATGCGAGGCCGCAGGCCGAGCTCCGCGTAGCACCGAAGGTGCGAAGCGTCAACACCGCGAGGCCGAAGGCCGAGCTCCGCGTAGCACCGAAGGTGCGGAGCGTCACAGTCAAGGAGCCCAACCGCAGAATACTATAACTCTAAGTAATTTTAACTCGACGGAGGGCCGAAGGCCCGACGGCGAGTGTCAACCCCGCGAGGCCGAAGGCCGAGCTCCGCGTAGCACCGAAGGTGCGGAGCGTCCCAGTAAAGTCGCCCACACCGCGCGAGCCCAAGGGCCCGAAGGGCCCGCAGGGCGAGCCCACCTAGATACTGGCACCCTCCATACCTTCCTAAGCAAACAAACCTGCGTGCAAATTCGCATCCATCTTCTACCTCGCTTCCCCTTTCTTAAGCAATTTTAAACTCGAACTCCATTTCTTCAGCATTTTCACTTTCAACCCCTCTCGGGTGACAGAACCCCAGGACAGACCTCCTCGCGGGGTGCTTGCACCCCGCGCACCAAGCAACCTCACTCGCATTGCGACAACGCCACCAATTTTACAACTCCCGTTGCCCTTCCCTATGGAAATTTTACAACTCGAGCACCGAATTTTCAGCATCTTCCACTGCCAACCCCCTCTCGGATGACAGAAGGAAGACTGCATAACCCCCTCGCGGGGTGCTTGCACCCCGCGCACCGAGAAAATACTAGTTAATATTATATAAAGCTGCATTACGACTCATTTCGTATAGAAGAATTGTTCTCCCGGAAGGAGGGGTGGTGGGGGGTTATGGTATATACCATCGTATAGAGCTCGGCTTCGAGACCCCGGGAAAAATCCGACTTTGGGTCTACCTTTTCGGGGTCAAATTTCCATCGACGGCCCGGCTAAACGGCACCAGATAGGGGAGGGGTGCTCGACCAAATGTCATAGGCCTCCCCAAGCAATTTGACGAGCCGCCATTTTTTTTTCAAAATGGCGACTTCAAAATGGCGGAAAATTTTCAAAATGGTCGTAGCGCGCTGAAATTTGGTATGTAGGGGGTTTGGGGCCCCCCGATTCTGAAAAACTTTTTTTTTTTTTTCTAGCTTTAAAAAAAAAATTGTATGGAGAATATTTTCGGGGGCCCGTATCTCGTAAACCGCTGAAGATGGGTGGGGGGTGCTCGACCAAATGTCATAGAGGGCCCCAACTTGAGTTCAGTCGTGGAAAAAAAAATTCAAGATGGCGACATTTTTTTTTTTCAAAATTTCAAATTGGTGCTAGGCGGCTGAAACTCGGTATCGGGGGGCATTTGGGACTCAGAAATATGAATCTGAAATCTTGTTCGAAAATTCGGTCAAATTCGGGAAATATCGACAAAAAACGATTTGTATGGAGAAAATTTGAAATTAGTGCTAGGGGGCTGAAACTCGGTATCGGGGGGTTTTTGGGGCTCCTGAGTTTGAATCTGCAATCAGATTTAAAAAATTCGGTCAAATTCGGAAAATATCGGACAAATAAAATTAACTAATTTTAGTTTGACCGAGGGCCGAAGGCCCGAGGGCAAACGTGCCCCCGCGAGGCCGCAGGCCGAGCTCCGCGTAGCACCGAAGGTGCGGAGCGTCCCAGGGAAGGCGCTGGCAGCGCGCGAGCCCAAGGGCCCGAAGGGCCCGCAGGGCGAGCCTACCCAGAAACTTACTACACCCCTAAGTAATTTTAGCTCGACGGAGGGCCGCAGGCCCGACGGCGAGCGTTAGCCTCGCGAGGCCGAAGGCCGAGCTCCGCGTAGCACCGAAGGTGCGAAGCGTCCCAGGGAAGGCGCCGGTAGCGCGCGAGCCCAAGGGCCCGAAGGGCCCGCAGGGCGAGCCCACTCAGAAACTTACTATACCCCTAAGTAATTTTAGCTCGACGGAGGGCCGCAGGCCTGACGGCGAGCGTCAGCCCCGCGAGGCCGAAGGCCGAGCTCCGCGTAGCACCGAAGGTGCGGAGCGTCCCAGGGCAGCCGCCCATAGCGCGCGAGCCCACCCAGAACCTTACCCCTCCCATAAGTAATTTAATGCGAGGCCGTAGGCCGAGCTCCGCGTAGCACCGAAGGTGCGAAGTGGCGACCCCGCGAGGCCGAAGGCCGAGCTCCGCGTAGCACCGAAGGTGCGGAGCGTCCCAGTAAAGTCGCCCACACCGCGCGAGCCCAAGGGCCCGAAGGGCCTGCAGGGCGAGTCCACCTAGAAACTGGCACCCTCCGCACCTTCCCAAGCAAACATACCTGGGTTCAAATTCGCCTCCATCTTCTACCTCGCTTCCCTTTCTTAAGCAATTTTAAACTCGAACTCCATTTCTTCAGCATTTTCACTGGCAACCCCCTCTTGGATGACAGAATCCCAGGACAGACCCCCTCGCGGGGTGCTTGCACCCCGCGCACCAAGCAACCTCACTCGCATTGCGACAACGCCACCAATTTTACAACTCCCGTTGCCCTTCCTATTTCTAACTTGTGAATTGATCTCCCGGAAGGAGGGGTGGTGGGGGGTTGATACTTTGGAATCATAAAATGGGGGTGGCGAGTAACCCAGGAAAAATCGGAAACTTGGTATACCGTGGAAGATGACCATTTTGGTCGACGGCCTGGCTAAACGGGGCAAGATAGCGGGGGGGTGCTCGACCAAATGTCATAGGCCTCCCCAAGCAATTTGACGAGCCGCCATTTTTTTTTCAAAATGGCGACTTCAAAATGGCGGAAAAAATTCAAAATGGTCGCAGCGCGCTGAAATTTGGTATGTAGGGGGTTTGGGACCCCTCGATTCTGAAAAATTTTTTTTTTTTTTTTCTAGCTTTAAAAAGAAATTGTATGGAGAATATTTTGGGGGGCCCGTATCTCGTAAACGGTTGGGGATAGGTAGGAGGTGCTCGACCAAATGTCATAGAGGGCCCCCACCCGAGTTCAGTCGTGGAAAAAAAATTTCAAGATGGCGACTTTTTTTTTTTTCAAAATTTCAAGTTGGTGCTAGGGGGCTGAAACTCGGTATCGAAGGGCATTTGGGGCTCAAAAATATGAATCTGAAATCTTGTCTGAAAATTCGGTCAAATTCGGCAAATATCGAAAAAAAACGATTTGTATGGAGAAAATTTCAAATTGGTGCTAGGGGGCTGAAACTCGGTGTCGGGGAGTTTTTGGGGCTTCCGAGTCGGAATCTGAAATCGGATTTCGAAAATTCGGTCAAATTCGGAAAATATCGGACAAATAAAATTTAGTAATTTTAGTTTGACCGAGGGCCGAAGGCCCGAGGGCAAACGTCCCTCCGCGAGGCCGCAGGCCGAGCTCCGCGTAGCACCGAAGGTGCGGAGCGTCCCAGGGAAGGCGCCGGCAGCGCGCGAGCCCAAGGGCCCGAAGGGCCCGCAGGGCGAGCCCACCCAGAAACTTACTATACCCCCAAGTAATTTTAGCTCGACAGAGGGCCGCAGGCCCGACGGCGAGCGTCAGCCCCGCGAGGCCGAAGGCCGAGCTCCGCGTAGCACCGAAGGTGCGGAGCGTCCCAGGGAAGGCGCCGGTAGCGCGCGAGCCCAAGGGCCCGAAGGGCCCGCAGGGCGAGCCCACCCAGAAACTTACTATACCCCTAAGTAATTTTAGCTCGACGGAGGGCCGCAGGCCCGACGGCGAGCGTCAGCCCTGCGAGGCCGAAGGCCGAGCTCCGCGTAGCACCGAAGGTGCGGAGCGTCCTAGAGCAGCCGCCCATAGCACGCGAGCCCAAGGGCCCGAAGGGCCCGCAGGGCGAGCCCACCCAGAACCTTACCCCTCCCCCAAGTAATTTAATGCGAGGCCGCAGGCCGAGCTCCGCGTAGCACCGAAGGTGCGAAGCGGCGACCCCGCGAGGCCGAAGGCCGAGCTCCGCGCAGCACTGAAGGTGCGGAGCGTCCCAGAGAAGTCGCCCGTAGCACGCGAGCCCAAGGGCCCACAGGGCCCGCAGGGCGAGCCCACCCAGAACCTTACCCTTCTCCCAAGTAATTTAATGCGAGGCCACAGGCCGAGCTCCGCGTAGCACCGAAGGTGCGAAGCGTCAACAGCGCGAGGCCGAAGGCCGAGCTCCGCGTAGCACCGAAGGTGCGGAGCGTCACAGTCAAGGAGCCCAACCACAAAATACTATAACTGTAAGTAATTTTAACTCGACGGAGGGCCGAAGGCCCGACGGCGAGTGTTAACGCTGCGAGGCCGAAGGCCGAGCTCCGCGTAGCACCGAAGGTGCGGAGCGTCCCAGGCAAGTCGCCTGTAGCGCGCGAGCCCAAGGGCCCGAAGGGCCCGCAGGGTGAGCCCACCTAGACACTGACACCCTCCACACCTTCCCAAGCAGACATACCTGCTTGCAAATTCGCCTCCATCTTCTACCTCGCTTCCCTTTCTTAAGCAATTTACAACTCGAGCTACTTTTTTGTCTGCATTTTTCACTTCCAACCCCCTCTCGGGTGACAGAACCCCAGGACAGACCCCCTCGCGGGGTGCTTGCACCCCGCGCACCAAGCAACTTCACTCGCATAGCGACAACGCCACAAATTTTACAATTCCTGTTGCCCTTCCCTCTGGAAATTTTAAAACTCGAAACTCAATTTCCCAGCACTTTCCACTGCCAACCCCCTCGCGGATGACAAAAGGACAAGAGCATAACCCCCTCGCGGGGTGCTTGCACCCCGCGCACCGAGAAAATACTAGTTAATATTATATAAAGCTGCATTACCACTGATTTCTTATAGAAGAATTGTTCTCCCGGAAGGAGGGGTGGTGGGGGGTTATGGCATATACCACCGTATAGGGCTCGTCTCCGAGACCCCGGGAAAAATCCGACTTTGGGTCTACCTCTCCAGGATAAGATTTCGGTCGACGGCCTGGCTAAACGGGGCCAGATAGCGGGGGGGTGCTTGACCAAATGTCATAGGCCTCCGCAAACAATTTGACGATCCGCCATTTTTTTTTCAAAATGGCGACTTCAAAATGGCGGAAAAAATTCAAAATGGTCGCAGCGCGCTGAAATTTGGTATGTAGGGGTTTTGGGGCCCCCCGATTCTGAAAAACTTTTTTTTTTTTTCTAGCATAAAAAAAAAAATTGTATGGAGAATATTTTTGGGGGCCCGTATCTCGTAAACGGTTGGACTTAGGTGAGGGGTGCTCGACCAAATGTCATAGAGGGCCCCCACCCGAGTTCAGTCGTGGAAAAAAAATTTCAAGATGGCGACTTTTTTTTTTTTCAAAATTTCAAATTGGTGCTAGGGGGCTGAAACTCGGTATCGGAGGGCATTTGGGGCTCAAAAATATGAATCTGAAATCTTGTCCGAAAATTCGGTCAAATTCGGCAAATATCGAAAAAAAACGATTTGTATGGAGAAAATTTCAAATTGGTGCTAGGGGGCTGAAACTCGGTGTCGGGGGGTTTTTGGGGCTCCCGAGTCGGAATCTGAAATCGGATTTCGAAAATTCGGTCAAATTCGGAAAATATCGGACAAATAAAATTTAGTAATTTCAGTTTGCCCTCGGGCCGAAGGCCCGAGGGCAAACGTCCCTCCGCGAGGCCGCAGGCCGAGCTCCGCGTAGCACCGAAGGTGCGGAGCGTCCCAGGGAAGGCGCCGGCAGCGCGCGAGCCCAAGGGCCCGAAGGGCCCGCAGGGCGAGCCCACCCAGAAACTTACTATACCCCCAAGTAATTTTAGCTCGACAGAGGGCCGCAGGCCCGACGGCGAGCGTCAGCCCCGCGAGGCCGAAGGCCGAGCTCCGCGTAGCACCGAAGGTGCGGAGCGTCCCAGGGAAGGCGCCGGTAGCGCGCGAGCCCAAGGGCCCGAAGGGCCCGCAGGGCGAGCCCACCCAGAAACTTACTATACCCCTAAGTAATTTTAGCTCGACGGAGGGCCGCAGGCCCGACGGCGAGCGTCAGCCCTGCGAGGCCGAAGGCCGAGCTCCGCGTAGCACCGAAGGTGCGGAGCGTCCTAGAGCAGCCGCCCATAGCACGCGAGCCCAAGGGCCCGAAGGGCCCGCAGGGCGAGCCCACCCAGAACCTTACCCCTCCCCCAAGTAATTTAATGCGAGGCCGCAGGCCGAAGGCCGAGCTCCGCGTAGCACTGAAGGTGCGGAGCGTCCCAGCTACGGCGCCCAATAACTTTCTATACATCTAAGTAACTTAATGCGAGGCCGAAGGCCGAGCTCCGCGTAGCACCGAAGGTGCGGAGCGTCACAAACAAGGAGCCCAACCACTTACTATAATCCTAAGTATCTTAATGCGAGGCCGCAGGCCGAGCTCCGCGTAGCACCGAAGGTGCGAAGCGTCAACACCGCGAGGCCGAAGGCCGAGCTCCGCGCAGCACCGAAGGTGCGGAGCGTCACAGTCAAGGAGCCCAACCACAAAATACTATAACTCTAAGCAATTTTAACTCGACGGAGGGCCGAAGGCCCGACGGCGAGTGTCAACGCTGCGAGGCCGAAGGCCGAGCTCCGCGTAGCACCGAAGGTGCGGAGCGTCCCAGAGAAGTCGCCCGTAGCACGTGAGCCCAAAGGCCCGAAGGGCCCGCTGGGCGAGCCCACCCAGAACCTTACCCTTCTCCCAAGTAACTTAATGCGAGGCCGCAGGCCGAGCTCCGCGTAGCACCGAAGGTGCGAAGCGTCAACACCGCGAGGCCGAAGGCCGAGCTCCGCGTAGCACCGAAGGTGCGGAGCGTCACAGTCAAGGAGCCCAACCGCAGAATACTACAACTCTAAGTAATTTTAACTCGACGGAGGGCCGAAGGCCCGACGGCGAGTGTCAACGCCGCGAGGCCGAAGGCCGAGCTCCGCGTAGCACCGAAGGTGCGGAGCGTCCCAGTAAAGTCGCCTGTAGCGCGCGAGCCCAAGGGCCCGAAGGGCCCGCAGGGCGAGCCCACCTAGACACTAGCACCCTCCACACCTTCCCAAGCAAACATACCTGCGTGCAAATTCGCCTCCATCTTCTACCTCGCTCCCCTTTCTTAAGCAATTTTTAACTCGAGCTACGTTTTCTTCTGCATCTTCCACTGGCAACCCCCTCACGGGTGACAGAACCCCAGGACAGACCCCCTCGCGGGGTGCTTGCACCCCGCGCACCAAGCAACCTCACTTTAGTTGCGACAACGCCACCAATTTTACAACTCCCGTTGCCCTTCCCTAAGGAAATTTTTAAACTCGAGCACCGATCTTCCAGCACTTTCCACTGGCAACCCCCTCTCGGATGACAAAAGGACAAGAGCACAACCCCCTCGCGGGGTGCTTGCACCCCGCGCACCGAGAAAATACTAGTCTATATTATATAAAGCTGCATTACCACTCATTTCGTATAGAAGAATTGTTCTCCTGGAAGGAGGGGTGGTGGGGGGTTATGGTATATACCATCGTATAGAGCTCGGCTCTGAGACCCCGGAAAAAATCCGACTTTGGGTCTACCGCGAAAGGTCACAATTTTGTTGAACGGCCTGGCTAAACGCGACCAGATAGCCGGGGGGTGCTCGACCAAATGTCATAGGCCTCCTCGAGCAATTTGACGAGCCGCCATTTTTTTTTCAAAATGGCGACTTCAAAATGGCGGAAAATTTTCAAAATGGTCGTAGCGCGTTGAAATTTGGTATGTAGGGGGTTTGAGGCCCCGCGATTCTGAAAAACTTTTTTTTTTTTTCTAGCTTTAAAAAAAAAATTGTATGGAGAATATTTTCGGGGGCCCGTATCTCGTAAACCGCTGGAGATGGGTGGGGGGTGCTCGACCAAATGTCATAGGGGGCCCCCACCTGAGTAAAGTCGTGGAAAAAAAAATTCAAGATGGCGACTTTTTTTTTTTTCAAAATTTCAAATTGGTGCTAGGGGGCTGAAACTCGGTATCGGGAAGCATTTGGGGCTCAAAAATATGAATCTGAAATCTTGTCAGAAAATTCGGTCAAATTCGGCAAATATCGAAAAAAAACGATTTGTATGGAGAAAATTTCAAATTTGTGCTAAGGGGCTGAAACTCGGTATCGGGGGGTTTTTGGGGCTCCCGAGTCGGAATCTGATATCGGATTTCGAAAATTCAGTCAAATTCGGAAAATATCGGACAAATAAAATTTAGTAATTTTAGTTTGACCGAGGGCCGAAGGCCCGAGGGCAAACGTGCCCCCGCGAGGCCGCAGGCCGAGCTCCGCGTAGCACCGAAGGTGCGGAGCGTCCCAGGGAAGGCGCTGGCAGCGCGCGAGCCCAAGGGCCCGAAGGGTCCGCAGGGCGAGCCTACCCAGAAACTTACTATACCCCTAAGTAATTTTAGCTCGACGGAGGGCCGCAGGCCCGACGGCGAGCGTTAGCCCCGCGAGGCCGAAGGCCGAGCTCCGCGTAGCACCGAAGGTGCGAAGCGTCCCAGGGAAGGCGCCGGTAGCGCGCGAGCCCAAGGGCCCGAAGGGCCCGCAGGGCGAGCCCACCCAGAAACTTACTATACCCCTAAGTAATTTTAGCTCGACGGAGGGCCGCAGGCCCGACGGCGAGCGTCAGCCCCGCGAGGCCGAAGGCCGAGCTCCGCGTAGCACCGAAGGTGCGGAGCGTCCCACGGCAGCCGCCCATAGCGCGCGAGCCCAAGGGCCCGAAGGGCCCGCAGGGCGAGCCCACCCAGAACCTTACCCCTCCCCTAAGTAATTTAATGCGAGGCCGTAGGCCGAGCTCCGCGTAGCACCGAAGGTGCGAAGCGGCGACCCCGCGAGGCCGAAGGCCGAGCTCCGCGTAGCACCGAAGGTGCGGAGCGTCCCAGTCAAGTCGCCTGTAGCGCGCGAGCCCAAGGGCCCGAAGGGCCCGCAGGGCGAGCCCACCTAGACACTTACACCCTTCACACCTTCCCAAGCAAACATACCTGCGTGCAAATTCGCATCCATCTTCTACCTCGCTCCCCTTTCTTAAGCAATTTACAACTCGAGCTACGTTTTCTTCTGCATTTTTCACTACCAACCCCTCTCGGGTGACAGAACCCCTGGACAGACACCCTCGCGGGGTGCTTGCACCCCGCGCACCAAGCAACCTCACTTTAGTTGCGACAACGCCACAAATTTTGCAACTCCCGTTGCCCTTCCCTATGGAAATTTTACAACTCGAGCACCGACTTTTCAGCATCTTCCACTGCCAACCCCCTCTCGGATGACAGAAGGACAAGAGCACAACCCCCTCGCGGGGTGCTTGCACCCCGCGCACCGAGAAAATACTAGTTAATACTATATAAAGCTGCATTACCACTGATTTCTAACTTGTGAATTGATCTCCAGGAAGGAGGGGGGGTGGGGGGCTGATTTTTTTGAGTGATAAAATGGGGGTCGCGAGTAATCCAGGAAAAATCGGAAATCCGGTATACCGTGGAAGACGACAATTTTGATCAACGGCCTGGCTAAACGGGACCAGATAGCGGGGTGGTGCTCGACCAAATGTCATAGGCCTCCCCGAGCAATTTGACGAGCCGCCATTTTTTTTCTTTAAATGGCGACTTCAAAATGGCGGGAAATTTTCAAAATGGTCGTAGCGCGCTGAAATTTGGTATGTAGGGGGTTTGGGGCCCCCCAATTCGGAAAAACCTTTTTTTTTTTTTCTAGCTTTAAAAAAAAAATTGTATGGAGAATATTTTGGGGGGCCCGTATCTCGTAAACCGCTGGAGATGGGTGGGGGGTGCTCGACCAAATGTCATAGAGGGCCCCCACCCGAGTACAGTCGTGGAAAAAAAAATTCAAGATGGCGACTTTTTTTTTTTTCAAAATTTCAAATTGGTGCTAGGGGGCTGAAACTCGGTATCGGGGAGTTTTTGGGGCTCCTGAGTCGGAATCTGAAATCGGATTTTGAAAATTAGGTCAAATTCGGAAAATATCGACAATAATCGATTTGTATGGAGAAAATTTCAAATTGGTGCTAGGGGGCCTAAACTCAGTATCGGGGGGTTTTTGGGGCTCTTGAGTCGGAATCTGAAATCTGATTTTGAAAATTCGGTCAAATTCGGAAAAAATCGGACAAATAAAATTAAGTAATTTTAGTTTGACCGAGGGCCGAAGGCCCGAGGGCAAACGCGCCCCCGCGAGGCCGCAGGCCGAGCTCCGCGTAGCACCGAAGGTGCGGAGCGTCCCAGGGAAGGCGCCGGCAGCGCGCGAGCCCAAGGGCCCGAAGGGCCCGCAGGGCGAGCCCACCCAGAAACTACTATACCCCAAGTAATTTTAGCTTGACGGAGGGCCGCAGGCCCGACGGCGAGCGTCAGCCCCGCGAGGCCGAAGGCCGAGCTCCGCGTAGCACCGAAGGTGCGGAGCGTCCCAGGGAAAGCGCCGGTAGCGCGCGAGCCAAAGGGCCCGAAGGGCCCGCAGGGCGAGCCCACCCAAAAACTTTCTATACCCCTAAGTAATTTTAGCTCGACGGAGGGCCGCAGGCCCGACGGCGAGCGTCAGCCCCGCGAGGCCGAAGGCCGAGCTCCGCGTAGCACCGAAGGTGCGGAGCGTCCTAGAGCAGCCGCCCATAGTGCGCGAGCCCAAGGGCCCGAAGGGCCCGCAGGGCGAGCCCACCCAGGACCCTACCCCTCTCCCAAGTAATTTAATGCGAGGCCGCAGGCCGAGCTCCGCGTAGCACCGAAGGTGCGAAGCGGCGAACCCCGCGAGGCCGAAGGCCGAGCTCCGCGTAGCACCGAAGGTGCGAAGCGTCCCAGGGAAGGCGCCGGTAGCGCGCGAGCCCAAGGGCCCGAAGGGCCCGCAGGGCGAGCCCACCCAGAAACTTACTATACCCCTAAGTAATTTTAGCTCGACGGAGGGCCGCAGGCCCGACGGCGAGCGTCAGCCCCGCGAGGCCGAAGGCCGAGCTCCGCGTAGCACCGAAGGTGCGGAGCGTCCCACGGCAGCCGCCCATAGCGCGCGAGCCCAAGTGCGGAGTGTCACAAACAAGGAGCCCAACCACTTACTCTAAGTCTAAGTATCTTAATGCGAGGCCAACACCGCGAGGCCGAAGGCCGAGCTCCGCGTAGCACCGAAGGTGCGGAGCGTCACAGTCAAGGAGCCCAACCACAAAATACTATAACTCTAAGTAATTTTAACTCGACGGAGGGCCGAAGGCCCGACGGCGAGTGTCAACGCTGCGAGGCCGAAGGCCGAGCTCCGCGTAGCACCGAAGGTGCGGAGCGTCCCAGAGAAGTCGCCCGTAGCACGCGAGCCCAACAGAACCTTACCCTTCTCCCAAGTAACTTAATGCGAGGCCGCAGGCCGAGCTCCGCGTAGCACCGAAGGTGCGAAGCGTCAACACCGCGAGGCCGAAGGCCGAGCTCCGCGTAGCACCGAAGGTGCGGAGCGTCACAGTCAAGGAGCCCAACCGCAGAATACTATAACTCTAAGTAATTTTAACTCGACGGAGGGCCGAAGGCCCGACGGCGAGTGTCAACCCCGCGAGGCCGAAGGCCGAGCTCCGCGTAGCACCGAAGGTGCGGAGCGTCCCAGTAAAGTCGCCCACACCGCGCGAGCCCAAGGGCCCGAAGGGCCCGCAGGGCGAGCCCACCTAGATACTGGCACCCTCCATACCTTCCTAAGCAAACAAACCTGCGTGCAAATTCGCATCCATCTTCTACCTCGCTTCCCCTTTCTTAAGCAATTTTAAACTCGAACTCCATTTCTTCAGCATTTTCACTTTCAACCCCTCTCGGGTGACAGAACCCCAGGACAGACCTCCTCGCGGGGTGCTTGCACCCCGCGCACCAAGCAACCTCACTCGCATTGCGACAACGCCACCAATTTTACAACTCCCGTTGCCCTTCCCTATGGAAATTTTACAACTCGAGCACCGAATTTTCAGCATCTTCCACTGCCAACCCCCTCTCGGATGACAGAAGGAAGACTGCATAACCCCCTCGCGGGGTGCTTGCACCCCGCGCACCGAGAAAATACTAGTTAATAATATATAAAGCTGCATTACCACTCATTTCTTAATGAATTGTTCTGGCGGAAGGGGGGGTGGTGGGGGGTGGTGACCTCCACTTTCGAATAGAGCCCGCCTTCTTGAATAGAGAAAAAATCCGACCTTTGGTCTACCGTGGAAGGTCACAATTTTGATCGACGGCCCGGCTAAACCATAATAGCTAGGGGGGGCGTGCTCGACCAAATGTCATAGGGGTTCCCGAGCAATTTGACGAGCCGCCATTTTTTTTTCAAAATGGCGACTTCAAAATGGCGGAAAATTTTCAAAATGGTCGTAGCGCGCTGAAATTTGGTATGTAGGGGGTTTGGGGCCCCCCGATTCTGAAATTTTTTTTTTTTTTTTCTAGCTTTAAAAAAAAAATGTATGGAGAATATTTTCGGGGGCCCGTATCTCGTAAACGGTTGGGTTTAGGTGGGGGGTGCTCGACCAAATGTCATAGGGAGCCCCCACCCGAGTATGGTCGTGGAAAAAAAAGTTCAAGATGGCGACTTTTTTTTTTTCCAAAATTTCAAATTGGTGCTAGGGGGCTGAAACTCGGTATCGGAGGATTTTCTGGGCTCTTGAGTCGGAATCTGAAATCGGATTTTGAAAATTCGGTCAAATTCGGAAAATATCGACAAAAAACGATTTGTATGGAGAAAATTTCAAATTGGTGCTAGGGGGTTGAAACTCAGTATCGTGGGGGGTTTGGGGCTCCTGAGTCGGAATCTGAAATCAGATTTCGAAAATTCGGTCAAATTCGGAAAATACCGGACAAATAAAATTTAGTAATTTTAGTTTGACCGAGGGCCGAAGGCCCGAGGGCAAACGACCCCCCGCGAGGCCGCAGGCCGAGCTCCGCGTAGCACCGAAGGTGCGGAGCGTCCCAGGGAAGGCGCTGGCAGCGCGCGAGCCCAAGGGCCCGAAGGGCCCGCAGGGCGAGCCTACCCAGAAACTTACTATACCCCTAAGTAATTTTAGCTCGACGGAGGGCCGCAGGCCCGACGGCGAGCGTTAGCCCCGCGAGGCCGAAGGCCGAGCTCCGCGTAGCACCGAAGGTGCGGAGCGTCCCAGGGCAGCCGCCCATAGCGCGCGAGACCAAGGGCCCGAAGGGCCCGCAGGGCGAGCCCACCCGGAACCTTACCCCTTCCCTGAGTAATTTAATGCGAGGCCGCAGGCCGAGCTCCGCGTAGCACCGAAGGTGCGAAGCGGCGACCCTGCGAGGCCGAAGGCCGAGCTCCGCGTAGCACCGAAGGTGCGGAGCGTCACAGTCAAGGAGCCCAACCACAGAATACTATAACTCTAAGTAATTTTAACTCGACGGAGGGCCGAAGGCCCAACGTCGAGTGTCAACGCCGCGAGGCCGAAGGCCGAGCTCCGCGTAGCACCGAAGGTGCGGAGCGTCCCAGTCAAGTCGCCTGTAGCGCGCGAGCCCAAGGGCCCGAAGGGCCCGCAGGGCGAGCCCACCTAGACACTGGCACCCTCCACACCTTCTTAAGCAAACAAACCTGCGTGCAAATTCGCATCCATCTTCTACCTCGCTTCCCCTTTCTTAAGCAATTTTAAACTCGAACTCCATTTCTTCAGCATTTTCACTGCCAACCCCCTCTCGGGTGACAGAACCCCAGGACAGACCCCCTCGCGGGGTGCTTGCACCCCGCGCACCAAGCAACCTCACTTTAGTTGCGACAACGCCACCAATTTTACAACTCCCGTTGCCCTTCCCTCTGGAAATTTTAAAACTCGAAACTCAATTTCCCAGCACTTTCCACTGCCAACCCCCTCGCGGATGACAAAAGGACAAGAGCATAACCCCCTCGCGGGGTGCTTGCACCCCGCGCACCGAGAAAATACTAGTTAATACTATATAAAGCTGCATTACGACTGATTTCTAAGTGAATTGATCTCCCGGAAGGAGGGGTGCGGGGGGGGAACTTTTAGTATGGATGTATAGAGGTCGGCGTCAAACCTCTGGGAAAAATCCGACTTTTGGTCTACCGCGGAAGACGAGATTTTTTTTCAACGGCCCGCCGAAACCATAATAGCTAGGGGGGGGGTGCTCGACCAAATGTCATAGGGGTTTCCGAGCAATTTGACGAGCCGCCATTTTTTTTTCAAAATGGCGACTTCAAAATGGCGGAAAATTTTCAAAATGGTCGTAGCGCGCTGAAATTTGGTATGTAGGGGGTTTGGGGCCCCCCGATTCTGAAAAACTTTTTTTTTTTTTCTAGCTTTAAAAAAAAAATTGTATGGAGAATATTTTCGGGGGCCCGTATCTCGTAAACCGCTGGAGATGGGTGGGGGGTGCTCGACCAAATGTCATAGGAAGCCCCCACCCGAGTACAGTCGTGGAAAAAAAAATTCAAGATGGCGACATTTTTTTTTTTCAAAATTTCAAATTGGTGCTAGGGGGCTGAAACTCGGTATCGAGGGGCTCTTGGGGCACAAAAATATGAATCTGAAATCTTGTTCGAAAATTCGGTCAAATTCGGAAAATATCGAAAAAAAACTATTTGTATGGAGAAAATTTCAAATTGGTGCTAGGGGGCTGAAACTCGGTATCGGGGGGTTTTTGGGGCTCCTGAGTCGGAATCTGAAATCGGATTTAGAAAATTCCGTCAAACTCGGAAAATATCGGACAAACAAAATTTAGCAATTTTAGTTTGACCGAGGGCCGAAGGCCCGAGGGCAAACGTCCCCCCGCGAGGCCGCAGGCCGAGCTCCGCGTAGCACAGAAGGTGCGGAGCGTCCCAAGGAAGCCGCCAGTAGCGCGCGAGCCCAAGGGCCCGAAGGGCCCGCAGGGCGAGCCCACCCAGAAACTTACTATACCCCCAAGTAATTTTAGCTCGACAGAGGGCCGCAGGCCCGACGGCGAGCGTCAGCCCCGCGAGGCCGAAGGCCGAGCTCCACGTAGCACCGAAGGTGCGGAGCGTCCCAGGGAAGGCGCTGGTAGCGCACGAGCCCAAGGGCCCGAAGGGCCCGCAGGGCGAGCCCACCCAGAAACTTACTATACCCCTAAGTAATTTTAGCTCGACGGAGGGCCGCAGGCCCGACGGCGAGCGTCAGCCCCGCGAGGCCGAAGGCCGAGCTCCGCGTAGCACCGAAGGTGCGGAGCGTCCTAGAGCAGCCGCCCATAGCGCGCGAGCCCAAGGGCCCGAAGGGTCCGCAGGGCGAGCCCACCCAGAACCTTACCTCTTCTCCAAGTAATTTAATGCGAGGCCGCAGGCCGAGCTCCGCGTAGCACCGAAGGTGCGAAGCGGCGACCCCGCGAGGCTGAAGGCCGAGCTCCGCGTAGCACTGAAGGTGCGGAGCGTCCCAGCTACGGCGCCCAATAACTTTCTACAAATCTAAGTAACTTAATGCGAGGCCGAAGGCCGAGCTCCGCGTAGCACCGAAGGTGCGGAGTGTCACAAACAAGGAGCCCAACCACTTACTCTAAGTCTAAGTATCTTAATGCGAGGCCAACACCGCGAGGCCGAAGGCCGAGCTCCGCGTAGCACCGAAGGTGCGGAGCGTCACAGTCAAGGAGCCCAACCACAAAATACTATAACTCTAAGTAATTTTAACTCGACGGAGGGCCGAAGGCCCGACGGCGAGTGTCAACGCTGCGAGGCCGAAGGCCGAGCTCCGCGTAGCACCGAAGGTGCGGAGCGTCCCAGAGAAGTCGCCCGTAGCACGCGAGCCCAACAGAACCTTACCCTTCTCCCAAGTAACTTAATGCGAGGCCGCAGGCCGAGCTCCGCGTAGCACCGAAGGTGCGAAGCGTCAACACCGCGAGGCCGAAGGCCGAGCTCCGCGTAGCACCGAAGGTGCGGAGCGTCACAGTCAAGGAGCCCAACCGCAGAATACTATAACTCTAAGTAATTTTAACTCGACGGAGGGCCGAAGGCCCGACGGCGAGTGTCAACCCCGCGAGGCCGAAGGCCGAGCTCCGCGTAGCACCGAAGGTGCGGAGCGTCCCAGTAAAGTCGCCCACACCGCGCGAGCCCAAGGGCCCGAAGGGCCCGCAGGGCGAGCCCACCTAGATACTGGCACCCTCCATACCTTCCTAAGCAAACAAACCTGCGTGCAAATTCGCATCCATCTTCTACCTCGCTTCCCCTTTCTTAAGCAATTTTAAACTCGAACTCCATTTCTTCAGCATTTTCACTTTCAACCCCTCTCGGGTGACAGAACCCCAGGACAGACCTCCTCGCGGGGTGCTTGCACCCCGCGCACCAAGCAACCTCACTCGCATTGCGACAACGCCACCAATTTTACAACTCCCGTTGCCCTTCCCTATGGAAATTTTACAACTCGAGCACCGAATTTTCAGCATCTTCCACTGCCAACCCCCTCTCGGATGACAGAAGGAAGACTGCATAACCCCCTCGCGGGGTGCTTGCACCCCGCGCACCGAGAAAATACTAGTTAATAATATATAAAGCTGCATTACCACTCATTTCTTAATGAATTGTTCTGGCGGAAGGGGGGGTGGTGGGGGGTGGTGACCTCCACTTTCGAATAGAGCCCGCCTTCTTGAATAGAGAAAAAATCCGACCTTTGGTCTACCGTGGAAGGTCACAATTTTGATCGACGGCCCGGCTAAACCATAATAGCTAGGGGGGGCGTGCTCGACCAAATGTCATAGGGGTTCCCGAGCAATTTGACGAGCCGCCATTTTTTTTTCAAAATGGCGACTTCAAAATGGCGGAAAATTTTCAAAATGGTCGTAGCGCGCTGAAATTTGGTATGTAGGGGGTTTGGGGCCCCCCGATTCTGAAATTTTTTTTTTTTTTTTCTAGCTTTAAAAAAAAAATTGTATGGAGAATATTTTGGGGGGCCCGTATCTCGTAAACGGTTGGGGATAGGTAGGGGGTGCTCGACCAAATGTCATAGAGGGCCCCCACCCGAGTTCAGTTGTGGAAAAAAAAATTCAAGATGGCGACATTTTTTTTTTTCAAAATTTCAAATTGGTGCTAGGGGGCTGAAACTCGGTATCGGGGGGCTCTCGGGGCACAAAAATATGAATCTGAAATCTTGTCCGAAAATTCGGTCAAATTCGGTAAATATCGACAAAAAACGATTTGTATGGAGAAAATTTCAAATTGGTGCTAGGGGGCCTAAACTCAGTATCGGGGGGTTTTTGGGGCTCCTGAGTCGGAATCTGAAATCGGATTTTGAAAATTAGGTCAAATTCGGAAAATATCGACAATAATCGATTTGTATGGAGAAAATTTCAAATTGGTGCTAGGGGGCCTAAACTCAGTATCGGGGGGTTTTTGGGGCTCTTGAGTCGGAATCTGAAATCTGATTTTGAAAATTCGGTCAAATTCGGAAAAAATCGGACAAATAAAATTAAGTAATTTTAGTTTGACCGAGGGCCGAAGGCCCGAGGGCAAACGCGCCCCCGCGAGGCCGCAGGCCGAGCTCCGCGTAGCACCGAAGGTGCGGAGCGTCCCAGGGAAGGCGCCGGCAGCGCGCGAGCCCAAGGGCCCGAAGGGCCCGCAGGGCGAGCCCACCCAGAAACTACTATACCCCAAGTAATTTTAGCTTGACGGAGGGCCGCAGGCCCGACGGCGAGCGTCAGCCCCGCGAGGCCGAAGGCCGAGCTCCGCGTAGCACCGAAGGTGCGGAGCGTCCCAGGGAAAGCGCCGGTAGCGCGCGAGCCAAAGGGCCCGAAGGGCCCGCAGGGCGAGCCCACCCAAAAACTTTCTATACCCCTAAGTAATTTTAGCTCGACGGAGGGCCGCAGGCCCGACGGCGAGCGTCAGCCCCGCGAGGCCGAAGGCCGAGCTCCGCGTAGCACCGAAGGTGCGGAGCGTCCTAGAGCAGCCGCCCATAGTGCGCGAGCCCAAGGGCCCGAAGGGCCCGCAGGGCGAGCCCACCCAGGACCCTACCCCTCTCCCAAGTAATTTAATGCGAGGCCGCAGGCCGAGCTCCGCGTAGCACCGAAGGTGCGAAGCGGCGAACCCCGCGAGGCCGAAGGCCGAGCTCCGCGTAGCACCGAAGGTGCGAAGCGTCCCAGGGAAGGCGCCGGTAGCGCGCGAGCCCAAGGGCCCGAAGGGCCCGCAGGGCGAGCCCACCCAGAAACTTACTATACCCCTAAGTAATTTTAGCTCGACGGAGGGCCGCAGGCCCGACGGCGAGCGTCAGCCCCGCGAGGCCGAAGGCCGAGCTCCGCGTAGCACCGAAGGTGCGGAGCGTCCCACGGCAGCCGCCCATAGCGCGCGAGCCCAAGGGCCCGAAGGGCCCGCAGGGCGAGCCCACCCAGAACCTTACCCCTCCCCTAAGTAATTTAATGCGAGGCCGTAGGCCGAGCTCCGCGTAGCACCGAAGGTGCGAAGCGGCGACCCCGCGAGGCCGAAGGCCGAGCTCCGCGTAGCACCGAAGGTGCGGAGCGTCCCAGTCAAGTCGCCTGTAGCGCGCGAGCCCAAGGGCCCGAAGGGCCCGCAGGGCGAGCCCACCTAGACACTTACACCCTTCACACCTTCCCAAGCAAACATACCTGCGTGCAAATTCGCATCCATCTTCTACCTCGCTCCCCTTTCTTAAGCAATTTACAACTCGAGCTACGTTTTCTTCTGCATTTTTCACTACCAACCCCTCTCGGGTGACAGAACCCCTGGACAGACACCCTCGCGGGGTGCTTGCACCCCGCGCACCAAGCAACCTCACTTTAGTTGCGACAACGCCACAAATTTTGCAACTCCCGTTGCCCTTCCCTATGGAAATTTTACAACTCGAGCACCGACTTTTCAGCATCTTCCACTGCCAACCCCCTCTCGGATGACAGAAGGACAAGAGCACAACCCCCTCGCGGGGTGCTTGCACCCCGCGCACCGAGAAAATACTAGTTAATATTATATAAAGCTGCATTACCACTCATTTCTTATAGAAGAATTGTTCTCCTAGAAGGGGGGGTGGTGGGGGGTAGTGACATATACCATCGTATAGGGCTCGGCTCCGGGACCCCGGGAAAAATCCGACTTTGGGTCTACCGCGAAAGATGACAATTTTGATGAACGGCCTGGCTAAACGGGACGAGATAGCGGGGGGGTGCTCGACCAAATGTCATAGGCCTCCCCAAGCAATTTGACGAGCCGCCATTTTTTTTTCAAAATGGCGACTTCAAAATGGCGGAAAATTTTTAAAATGATCGTAGCGCGCTAAAATTTGGTATTTAGGGGGTTTGGGGCCCCCCGATTCTAAAAAACTTTTTTTTTTTTTTCTAGCTTTAAAAAAAAAATGTATGGAGAATATTTTCGGGGGCCCGTATCTCGTAAACGGTTGGGTTTAGGTGGGGGGTGCTCGACCAAATGTCATAGGGAGCCCCCACCCGAGTATGGTCGTGGAAAAAAAAGTTCAAGATGGCGACTTTTTTTTTTTCCAAAATTTCAAATTGGTGCTAGGGGGCTGAAACTCGGTATCGGAGGATTTTCTGGGCTCTTGAGTCGGAATCTGAAATCGGATTTTGAAAATTCGGTCAAATTCGGAAAATATCGACAAAAAACGATTTGTATGGAGAAAATTTCAAATTGGTGCTAGGGGGTTGAAACTCAGTATCGTGGGGGGTTTGGGGCTCCTGAGTCGGAATCTGAAATCAGATTTCGAAAATTCGGTCAAATTCGGAAAATACCGGACAAATAAAATTTAGTAATTTTAGTTTGACCGAGGGCCGAAGGCCCGAGGGCAAACGACCCCCCGCGAGGCCGCAGGCCGAGCTCCGCGTAGCACCGAAGGTGCGGAGCGTCCCAGGGAAGGCGCTGGCAGCGCGCGAGCCCAAGGGCCCGAAGGGCCCGCAGGGCGAGCCTACCCAGAAACTTACTATACCCCTAAGTAATTTTAGCTCGACGGAGGGCCGCAGGCCCGACGGCGAGCGTTAGCCCCGCGAGGCCGAAGGCCGAGCTCCGCGTAGCACCGAAGGTGCGGAGCGTCCCAGGGCAGCCGCCCATAGCGCGCGAGACCAAGGGCCCGAAGGGCCCGCAGGGCGAGCCCACCCGGAACCTTACCCCTTCCCTGAGTAATTTAATGCGAGGCCGCAGGCCGAGCTCCGCGTAGCACCGAAGGTGCGAAGCGGCGACCCTGCGAGGCCGAAGGCCGAGCTCCGCGTAGCACCGAAGGTGCGGAGCGTCACAGTCAAGGAGCCCAACCACAGAATACTATAACTCTAAGTAATTTTAACTCGACGGAGGGCCGAAGGCCCAACGTCGAGTGTCAACGCCGCGAGGCCGAAGGCCGAGCTCCGCGTAGCACCGAAGGTGCGGAGCGTCCCAGTCAAGTCGCCTGTAGCGCGCGAGCCCAAGGGCCCGAAGGGCCCGCAGGGCGAGCCCACCTAGACACTGGCACCCTCCACACCTTCTTAAGCAAACAAACCTGCGTGCAAATTCGCATCCATCTTCTACCTCGCTTCCCCTTTCTTAAGCAATTTTAAACTCGAACTCCATTTCTTCAGCATTTTCACTGCCAACCCCCTCTCGGGTGACAGAACCCCAGGACAGACCCCCTCGCGGGGTGCTTGCACCCCGCGCACCAAGCAACCTCACTTTAGTTGCGACAACGCCACCAATTTTACAACTCCCGTTGCCCTTCCCTCTGGAAATTTTAAAACTCGAAACTCAATTTCCCAGCACTTTCCACTGCCAACCCCCTCGCGGATGACAAAAGGACAAGAGCATAACCCCCTCGCGGGGTGCTTGCACCCCGCGCACCGAGAAAATACTAGTTAATAATATATAAAGCTGCATTACCACTCATTTCTTAATGAATTGTTCTGGCGGAAGGGGGGGTGGTGGGGGGTGGTGACCTCCACTTTCGAATAGAGCCCGCCTTCTTGAATAGAGAAAAAATCCGACCTTTGGTCTACCGTGGAAGGTCACAATTTTGATCGACGGCCCGGCTAAACCATAATAGCTAGGGGGGGCGTGCTCGACCAAATGTCATAGGGGTTCCCGAGCAATTTGACGAGCCGCCATTTTTTTTTCAAAATGGCGACTTCAAAATGGCGGAAAATTTTCAAAATGGTCGTAGCGCGCTGAAATTTGGTATGTAGGGGGTTTGGGGCCCCCCGATTCTGAAATTTTTTTTTTTTTTTTCTAGCTTTAAAAAAAAAATTGTATGGAGAATATTTTGGGGGGCCCGTATCTCGTAAACGGTTGGGGATAGGTAGGGGGTGCTCGACCAAATGTCATAGAGGGCCCCCACCCGAGTTCAGTTGTGGAAAAAAAAATTCAAGATGGCGACATTTTTTTTTTTCAAAATTTCAAATTGGTGCTAGGGGGCTGAAACTCGGTATCGGGGGGCTCTCGGGGCACAAAAATATGAATCTGAAATCTTGTCCGAAAATTCGGTCAAATTCGGTAAATATCGACAAAAAACGATTTGTATGAAGAAAATTTCAAATTGGTGCTAGGGGGCTGAAACTCGGTATCGGAGGGTTTTTGGGGCCCCCAAGTCGGAATCTGAAATCGGATTTCGAAAATTCGGTCAAATTCGGAAAATATCGGACAAATAAAATTTAGTAATCTTAGTTTGACCGAGGGCCGAAGGCCCGAGGGCAAACGCCCCTTCGCGAGGCCGCAGGCCGAGCTCCGCGTAGCACCGAAGGTGCGGAGCGTCCCAGGGAAGGCGCCGGCGGCGCACGAGCCCAAGGGCCCGAAGGGCCCGCAGGGCGAGCCCACCCAGAAACTTACTATACCCCCAAGTAATTTAAGCTCGACAGAGGGCCGCAGGCCCGACGGCGAGCGTTAGCCCCGCGAGGCCGAAGGCCGAGCTCCGCGTAGCACCGAAGGTGCGGAGCGTCCCAGGGCAGCCGCCCATAGCACGCGAGCCCAAGGGCCCGAAGGGCCCGCAGGGCGAGCCCACCCAGAACCTTACCCCTCCCCTAAGTAATTTAATGCGAGGCCGTAGGCCGAGCTCCGCGTAGCACCGAAGGTGCGAAGCGGCGACCCCGCGAGGCCGAAGGCCGAGCTCCGCGTAGCACCGAAGGTGCGGAGCGTCCCAGTCCAGTCGCCTGTAGCGCGCGAGCCCAAGGGCCCGAAGGGCCCGCAGGGCGAGCCCACCCAGAAACTTACTATACTCCTAAGTAATTTTAGCTCGACGGAGGGCCGCAGGCCCGACGGCGAGCGTCAGCCCCGCGAGGCCGAAGGCCGAGCTCCGCGTAGCACCGAAGGTGCGGAGCGTCCCAGGGTAGCCGCCCATAGCGCGCGAGCCCACCCAGAACCTTACCCCTCCCCCAAGTAATTTAATGCGAGGCCGCAGGCCGAGCTCCGCGTAGCACCGAAGGTGCAAAGCGTCGACCCCGCGAGGCCGAAGGCCGAGCTCCGCGTAGCACCGAAGGTGCGGAGCGTCACAGTCAAGGATATCAACCACTTACTACATGTGTAAGCAATTTAATGCGAGGCCGCAGGCCGAGCTCCGCGTAGCACCGAAGGTGCGAAGCGTCAACGCCGCGAGGCCGAAGGCCGAGCTCCGCGTATCACCGAAGGTGCGGAGCGTCACAGTCAAGGAGCCCAACCACAGAATACTATAATTCTAAGTAATTTTAACTCGACGGAGGGCCGAAGGCCCGACGGCGAGCTCCAACGCCGCGAGGCCGAAGGCCGAGCTCCGCGTAGCACCGAAGGTGCGGAGCGTCCCAGTCAAGTCGCCTGTAGCGCGCGAGCCCAAGGGCCCGAAGGGCCCGCAGGGCGAGCCCACCTTGACACTGTCACTCTCCACACCTTCCCAAGCAAACATACCTGCGTGCAAATTCGCCTCCATCTTCTACCTCGCTCCCCTTTCTTAAGCAATTTTTAACTCGAGCTACGTTTTCTTCTGCATCTTCCACTGGCAACCCCCTCACGGGTGACAGAACCCCAGGACAGACCCCCTCGCGGGGTGCTTGCACCCCGCGCACCAAGCAACCTCACAAATTTTACAATGCCCGTTGCCCTTCCCTCTGGAAATTTTAAAACTCGAAACTCAATTTCCCAGCACTTTCCACTGCCAACCCTCTCGCGGATGACAAAAGGACAAGAGCATAACCCCCTCGCGGGGTGCTTGCACCCCGCGCACCGAGAAAATACTAGTTAATACTATATAAAGCTGCATTACCACTGATTTCTAACTTGTGAATTGATCTCCGGGAAGGAGGGGGGGTGGGGGGCTGATTTTTTTGAGTGATAAAATGGGGGTCGCGAGTAATTCAGGAAAAATCGGAAATCCGGTATACCGTGGAAGACGACAATTTTGATCAACGGCCTGGCTAAACGGGACCAGATAGCGGGGTGGTGCTCGACCAAATGTCATAGGCCTCCCCGAGCAATTTGACGAACCGCCATTTTTTTTTTTAAATGGCGACTTCAAAATGGCGGGAAATTTTCAAAATGGTCGTAGCGCGCTGAAATTTGGTATGTAGGGGGTTTGGGGCCCCCCAATTCGGAAAAACCTTTTTTTTTTTTTCTAGCTTTAAAAAAAAAATTGTATGGAGAATATTTTGGGGGGCCCGTATCTCGTAAACCGCTGGAGATGGGTGGGGGGTGCTCGACCAAATGTCATAGAGGGCCCCCACCCGAGTACAGTCGTGGAAAAAAAAATTCAAGATGGCGACTTTTTTTTTTTTCAAAATTTCAAATTGGTGCTAGGGGGCTGAAACTCGGTATCGGGGAGTTTTTGGGGCTCCTGAGTCGGAATCTGAAATCGGATTTTGAAAATTAGGTCAAATTCGGAAAATATCGACAAAAATCGATTTGTATGGAGAAAATTTCAAATTGGTGCTAGGGGGCCTAAACTCAGTATCGGGGGGTTTTTGGGGCTCTTGAGTCGGAATCTGAAATCTGATTTTGAAAATTCGGTCAAATTCGGAAAAAATCGGACAAATAAAATTAAGTAATTTTAGTTTGACCGAGGGCCGAAGGCCCGAGGGCAAACGCGCCCCCGCGAGGCCGCAGGCCGAGCTCCGCGTAGCACCGAAGGTGCGGAGCGTCCCAGGGAAGGCGCCGGCAGCGCGCGAGCCCAAGGGCCCGAAGGGCCCGCAGGGCGAGCCCACCCAGAAACTACTATACCCCAAGTAATTTTAGCTTGACGGAGGGCCGCAGGCCCGACGGCGAGCGTCAGCCCCGCGAGGCCGAAGGCCGAGCTCCGCGTAGCACCGAAGGTGCGGAGCGTCCCAGGGAAAGCGCCGGTAGCGCGCGAGCCAAAGGGCCCGAAGGGCCCGCAGGGCGAGCCCACCCAAAAACTTTCTATACCCCTAAGTAATTTTAGCTCGACGGAGGGCCGCAGGCCCGACGGCGAGCGTCAGCCCCGCGAGGCCGAAGGCCGAGCTCCGCGTAGCACCGAAGGTGCGGAGCGTCCTAGAGCAGCCGCCCATAGTGCGCGAGCCCAAGGGCCCGAAGGGCCCGCAGGGCGAGCCCACCCAGGACCCTACCCCTCTCCCAAGTAATTTAATGCGAGGCCGCAGGCCGAGCTCCGCGTAGCACCGAAGGTGCGAAGCGGCGAACCCCGCGAGGCCGAAGGCCGAGCTCCGCGTAGCACCGAAGGTGCGGAGCGTCCCAGTTACGGCGCCCAATAACTTTCTATACATCTAAGTAACTTAATGCGGGGGGTTTTTGGGGCTCTTGAGTCGGAATCTGAAATCTGATTATGAAAATTCGGTCAAATTCGGAAAAAATCGGACAAATAAAATTAAGTAATTTTACGCCCCCCCGCGAGGCCGCAGGCCGAGCTCCGCGTAGCACCGAAGGTGCGGAGCGTCCCAGGGAAGGCGCCGGCAGCGCGCGAGCCCAAGGGCCCGAAGGGCCCGCAGGGCGAGCCCACCCAGAAACTACTATACCCCAAGTAATTTTAGCTTGACGGAGGGCCGCAGGCCCGACGGCGAGCGTCAGCCCCGCGAGGCCGAAGGCCGAGCTCCGCGTAGCACCGAAGGTGCGGAGCGTCCCAGGGAAAGCGCCGGTAGCGCGCGAGCCCAAGGGCCCGAAGGGCCCGCAGGGCGAGCCCACCCAAAAACTTTCTATACCCCTAAGTAATTTTAGCTCGACGGAGGGCCGCAGGCCCGACGGCGAGCGTCAGCCCCGCGAGGCCGAAGGCCGAGCTCCGCGTAGCACCGAAGGTGCGGAGCGTCCTAGAGCAGCCGCCCATAGTGCGCGAGCCCACCCAGGACCCTACCCCTCTCCCAAGTAATTTAATGCGAGGCCGCAGGCCGAGCTCCGCGTAGCACCGAAGGTGCGAAGCGGCGATCCCCGCGAGGCCGAAGGCCGAGCTCCGCGTAGCACCGAAGGTGCGGAGCGTCCCAGTTACGGCGCCCAATAACTTTCTATACATCTAAGTAACTTAATGCGAGGCCGAAGGCCGAGCTCCGCGTAGCACCGAAGGTGCGGAGCGTCACAAACAAGGAGCCCAACCACTTACTATTATCCTAAGTATCTTAATGCGAGGCCGCAGGCCGAGCTCCGCGTAGCACCGAAGGTGCGAAGCGTCAACAACGCGAGGCCGAAGGCCGAGCTCCGCGTAGCACCGAAGGTGCGGAGCGTCACAGTCAAGGAGCCCAACCATAAAATACTATAACTCTAAGTAATTTTAACTCGACGGAGGGCCGAAGGCCCGACGGCGAGTTTCAACCCCGCGAGGCCGAAGGCCGAGCTCCGCGTAGCACCGAAGGTGCGGAGCGTCCCAGAGAAGTCGCCCGTTGCACGCGAGCCCAAGGGCCCGAAGGGCCCGCTGGGCGAGCCCACCTAGACTCTGGCACCCTCCTCGCCTTCCCAAGCAAACATAACTGCGTGCAAATTCGCCTCCATCTTCTACCTCGCTTCCCTTTCTTAAGCAATTTACAACTCGAGCTACTTTTTCATCTGCAACTTCCACTGGCAACCCTCTCTCGGGTGACAGAACTCCAGGACAGACCCCCTCGCGGGGTGCTTGCACCCCGCGCACCAAGCAACCTCACTCGCATTGCGACAACGCCACCAATTTTACAACTCCCGTTGCCCTTCCCTATGGAAATTTTAAAACTCAAACTCGATCTCTTCAGCACTTTCCACTGCCAACCCCCTCTCGGATGACAAAAGGACAAGAGAACAACCCCCTCGCGGGGTGCTTGCACCCCGCGCACCGAGAAAATACTAGTTAATACTATATAAAGCTGCATTACCACTGATTTCTAACTTGTGAATTGATCTCCGGTAAGGAGGGGGGGTGGGGGGCTGATTTTTTTGAGTGATAAAATGGGGGTCGCGAGTAATCCAGGAAAAATCGGAAATCCGGTATACCGTGGAAGGAGACAATTTTGGTCGACGGCCTGGCTAAACGGGGCCAGATAGCGGGGGGGGTGCTCGACCAAATGTCATAGGCCTCCTTAAGCAATTTGACGAGCCGCCATTTTTTTTTCAAAATGGCGACTTCAAAATGGCGGAAAATTTTCAAAATGGTCGTAGCGCGCTGAAATTTGGTATGTATGGGGTTTGGGGCCCCCCGATTCTGAAAAACTTTTTTTTTTTTTCTAGCTTTAAAAAAAAATTTGTATGGAGAATATTTTGGGGGGCCCGTATCTCGTAAACGGTTGGGGATAGGTAGGGGGTGCTCGACCAAATGTCATAGAGGGCCCCCACCCGAGTTCAGTCGTGGAAAAAAAAATTCAAGATGGCGACTTTTTTTTTTTCCAAAATTTCAAATTGGTGCTAGGGGCTGAAACTCGGTATCGGGGGGCTCTTGGGGCTCAAAAATATGAATTTGAAATCTTGTCCGAAAATTCGGTCAAATTCGGCAAATATCGAAAAAAAAACTATTTGTATGGAGAAAATTTCAAATTGGTGCTAGGGGGCTAAAACTCGGTATCGGGGGGTTTTTGGGGCTCCCGAGTCGGAATCTGAAATCGAATTTCGAAAATTCACTCAAATTCGGAAAATATCGGACAAATAAAATTTAGTAATCTTAGTTTGACCGAGGGCCGAAGGCCCGAGGGCAAACGTCCCCCCCGCGAGGCCGCAGGCCGAGCTCCGCGTAGCACCGAAGGTGCGGAGCGTCCCAGGGAAGCCGCCAGTAGCGTGCGAGCCCAAGGGCCCGAAGGGCCCGCAGGGCGAGCCTACCCAGAAACTTACTATACCCCTAAGTAAATTTAGCTCGACGGAGGGCCGCAGGCCTGACGGCGAGCGACAGCCCCGCGAGGCCGAAGGCCGAGCTCCGCGTAGCACCGAAGGTGCGGAGCGTCCCAGGGAAGCCGCCAGTAGCGCGCGAGCCCAAAGGCCCGAAGGGCCCGCAGGGCGAGCCCACCCAGAAACTTTCTATATCCCAAGCAATTTTAGCTCGACGGAGGGCCGCAGGCCCGACGGCGAGCGTCAGCCCCGCGAGGCCGAAGGCCGAGCTCCGCGTAGCACCGAAGGTGCGGAGCGTCCCAGGGATGGCGCCTGTAGCACGCGAGCCCAAGGGCCCAAAGGGCCCGCAGGGCGAGCCCACCCAGAACCTTACCCTTCCCCCAAGTAATTTAATGCGAGGCCGCAGGCCGAGCTCCGCGTAGCACCGAAGGTGCGAAGCGGCAACCCCGCGAGGCCGTAGGCCGAGCTCCGCGTAGCACCGAAGGTGCGGAGCGTCCCAGTTACGGCACCCAATAACTTTCTACACATCTAAGTAGCTTAATGCGAGGCCGAAGGCCGAGCTCCGCGTAGCACCGAAGGTGCGGAGCGTCACAGTCAAGGAGCCCAATAACTATCTACACATCTAAGTAACTTAATGCGAGGCCGCAGGCCGAGCTCCGCGTAGCACCGAAGGTGCGAAGCGGCAACCCCGCGAGGCCGCAGGCCGAGCTCCGCGTAGCACCGAAGGTGCGGAGCGTCCCAGTTACGGCGCCCAATAACTTTCTACACATCTAAGTAGCTTAATGCGAGGCCGAAGGCCGAGCTCCGCGTAGCACCGAAGGTGCGGAGCGTCACAGTCAAGGAGCCCAATAACTATCTTCACATCTAAGTAACTTAATGCGAGGCCGCAGGCCGAGCTCCGCGTAGCACCGAAGGTGCGAAGCGTCAACACCGCGAGGCCGAAGGCCGAGCTCCGCGTAGCACCGAAGGTGCGGAGCGTCACAGTCAAGGAGCCCAACCACAAAATACTACTCTAAGTAATTTTAACTCGACGGAGGGCCGAAGGCCCGACGGCGAGTTTCAACGCTGCGAGGCCGAAGGCCGAGCTCCGCGTAGCACCGAAGGTGCGGAGCGTCTCAGAGAAGTCGCCCGTAGCACGCGAGCCCAAGGGCCCAAAGGGCCCGCAGGGCGAGCCCACCCAGAACCTTACCCTTCTCCCAAGTAATTTAATGCGAGGCCACAGGCCGAGCTCCGCGTAGCACCGAAGGTGCGAAGCGTCAACAGCGCGAGGCCGAAGGCCGAGCTCCGCGTAGCACCGAAGGTGCGGAGCGTCACAGTCAAGGAGCCCAACCACAAAATACTATAACTGTAAGTAATTTTAACTCGACGGAGGGCCGAAGGCCCGACGGCGAGTGTTAACGCTGCGAGGCCGAAGGCCGAGCTCCGCGTAGCACCGAAGGTGCGGAGCGTCCCAGGCAAGTCGCCTGTAGCGCGCGAGCCCAAGGGCCCGAAGGGCCCGCAGGGCGAGCCCACCTAGACACTGACACCTTCCACACCTTCCCAAGCAGACATACCTGCGTGCAAATTCGCCTCCATCTTCTACCTCGCTTCCCTTTCTTAAGCAATTTACAACTCGAGCTACTTTTTTGTCTGCATTTTTCACTTCCAACCCTCTCTCGGGTGACAGAACCCCAGGACAGACCCCCTCGCGGGGTGCTTGCACCCCGCGCACCAAGCAACTTCACTCGCATAGCGACAACGCCACAAATTTTACAATTCCCGTTGCCCTTCCCTCTGGAAATTTTAAAACTCGAAACTCAATTTCCCAGCACTTTCCACTGCCAACCCCCTCGCGGATGACAAAAGGACATGAGCATAACCCCCTCGCGGGGTGCTTGCACCCCGCGCACCGAGAAAATACTAGTATAGTACATAAGGATAGAATTGAAAGGCTACAGAAGAAATTTATTAAAGCACTCGAATATCGCACCGGTGGCAAGTACCAAAATTATGCATCTTCAGCAGCTATGCACAAAATTCAGCCTCTTGTATACTCAGACGGCACTGTAATGATTTATCGTACTTATTTAAAATCCTCAATAATCTGACTGACGCCCCTGAACTCTTAAATAAAATAAGTTTTCGTGTGCCTCGTAAAACTGAGCGTAGTTGCCGAAATAAGGCTTTGTTCAGTGTCGCGAGGAGCAAAACCAAACACGCGGGTCACTCGTACATTAAACGCGCATGCAAGCTGTAGGTACAATGATAAATGTATGAAGGCAGACTTGTTTGGCAGTTCGTTGGCGATGTATAAAACAAATGTATTTTCTTTGTTGGAAACTCAGTGTGTGTGAGTATTCCTAGGTTTATTAAGTTTAACAATAGTAGTAAGCGATTCCAAATTTATGTATTAAAAAAAAGTCTTGTTTTTTGCTCTTTATTGTTTAATTTATAGTTGAGTAAATTGCTTTTTATTTTTTCTGTTGGCATCAAATTTGTCAGTAAAAATTTTGGTCAGTGTAATGTAACATTTTCAACACTATATAATATACTATGTATGAAACTATAGGTCTACAACTAAGGTGATTTCTAGTCCTATGACAACACCAATGTTATATTATTTTAAGACTGTTTGTTTCTTAATAAATAAAAAAAAAAAACATTCATCCCTAACATTCTTTTACCAATATGACGTTCATCCCTCCTCATTACATGCCACGCTAACCTTACTGCTCCTCATTTTGTTCGTCACGGGTGCTACTTTCAAACTTCTCCTTATATACTAATTTCAAATCCGATCTTTCCTCGTCACTCCACACATCCATCTCAACATTCTCATCTCGGCTGCGTGCACTCTTCTTTCATCCGTCACTTTCGTTGCCCAACACTCTGATCCATACATTACGACAGGTCTTATGATCATTTTATAGATTTTTCCCTTAAGTTTACCTTTAAACTTAAGGGAAAAATCTATAAAATGATCCACGGATGCCCTTGCATCCGTGGATCACAAGCTGTTTCAGAGACACTCAGAGACCTGTCGCCTCTTCAGCTGCCTTAGCTTGCGTGACAACCCGGGGTAGATTGTCGGAAGGGCCTCTTTGCTCTGCTTGCAGGTATCTAAGTTAGACCAGTATAGTTGCTGTTCTACCTTCGTGTTCATACGCACTGTGTTGCGCAGCCAGGCGAATTGAGTTATAAACTTCAAAATATCCAAAAATCTTCACAAACCTTCTCATTGATAATATTAATAGGATAATTACTTATTAGGATTTGGAAATATGTATGTAGGGAAAAAAGTAACATAAAATTAAAAACTTAAAAAACAATTTAAACTTTTATAATTTTATGGCGTATACAGTTCTCGGCGTTTAGGAAGGAAGCTTCCGTTTTAATGTTAATATTAGATAATGAAAACAGTTTTGTTAAAATGAGTGGAAAATTGGCAATCGCGGAAACCGATGAGAACTCTTAGTGTGTATTATTTCCGTTAATTGTACTGCAATTATGAATAAGTGTACATCATTATATATGTACAACTTACCTACATTTTTTAAGGCGATACAGAATAGAATAATTTCCATATTTGATATTATACATATTTCATAAACGTGATAATATGAGTTACAAAGAAGTCCCCCGCCTGTGGCAAAACCCTCATCAAATATCTCCCTCACGACCAGTTTTGCGCCGCCCTCACTTACTTCACTGCGGTTGCTGACCCGATCGTCGGTCCACTTTTTGGGCGCCTTCTCACGCCGCGTCTTCCGGCCTCACAAGAACCATTCTGCGCCAACGATGGGTCATGTTGTGGAGGAAGAAACAGACGAGAATAAAACCACGATTTGTGTAGAAAAAATAAACAGTGATATATCCTGTTAAAGCTGGCAAGAGTCTTTAGTTGTGAACTGACGGGCTGTTACTAAACCTTAAAACAATGTCCGGATTCCTTTTTTATAAGGTTTCCTGCGTAGTGCGTACCTAGTCAATAAGGAACCCTTATAGTTTCATCATGCCTTTCCGGTCCGTTTGCCTATGGTTGGTGAAATAAAATCTTGAAAAACCGGCCAAGAGCATGTCGGGCCACGCTCAGTGCAGGGCCCAGGGTTCCGTAGTTGCTCATCCTTCACAATAGACAGGCTTAAAACAGCGGTTTTAAGCCCGAGGTTTAAATTACGAGAAAGATTTCAAGCTCTATAGAAAGGTCGTAAACGCCAAAATTACTGTAATTACTTATTACCTTCTGGAAGTTATCTATTATACGCAGCAATTAACTAATATGTGTAACGTTCGAAGTATAAGGACACCGCGCGGCACTTACGTCATTTTAAAGAAAATTATGAATTTTTTCGATAACTCAAATACGGCTCGACCAATTTTATTCAATATAGTGTTCATTGAAAGTACTTATACCTAAGGCGTCATTTTCATGAATTTTTCCATAATTTTTTGACCTGTGGTTGAAAAGTTAGAGGGGGGGACACTATTTTTTGGATTTCCGGAGCGAATATTTACATAACTGCTGACTTTATCAAAAAATTATATAAGGAGACCCCTATTATTTTTTAAAGTGTATGAGGTACCTACCGGTACCGTTTTGTCGGCGTAATACATACACATACTCATACCAAATTTCAGCTGTCTAGTACTAATTATCACGGAGCTAAGCCGCGGACGGACAGACAGACAGACAGACGGACTGTTAAACACAGACCCTATCCATCGACATAATTATAATTGCTTAATATAGGTTAAGATAACGATGACCCATTTTTACATGATTATATAACGAGATAACGTAATGACGTAATATTGTGTAATTACTTACCCTTTTGTTCAGATAAAGGACAATAGCTATTGTGTAATATTATTACTTCCGGGCATCGTTATTATGTATGCAACTGTTTTATATTATAATTATTTTTTAAGGTGTTTAATTAGGTGAATTACTCAATCAGAGAATAGTTATAACGTTAAGTAAAATCACATTATATTATTAAAGATGATTATCAAATTAGCTTAGGTGAACCACTTCCTAACCATAGGCAAAAACTGGCTATTTCTTTATCTCCTTTCGTATCTCTTATTTACGTAAGCCATGAAAGTGACCTTGAATGTTGTTGACCTACATTTCATGCCGCTTACGTAACGAAGGGAAAATATCATAGTTCCAATTAGAATCCAATACGCATAGCCAGAATATTTGTGATAATCATAAAAGTTGTCAGATCTCTCAGGTATAGATATAAGATGAAGGTATAATAATAAATAAACGCTTAATAACATGACTTATTATTCCCCATTTCTGAGATCTGACTAACTGAAATACATATGTAAACATTTTGTATGTACCTAAATAAACATGAATATTTTTATAAATAAATTCGTGAAATAAGCTAGATGAGCGCATGCGCGAATTAACCACGCCCCCGCACATCTCGCGACTCTGATTCAGTCTATCAAGGACGGAATAAAGATGGCGGGCGCGAAAATTAATTCAGTGTCACAGCAAGCGTCGCCCAGCTCTCATCTCGCTCCAGTTCACCTTATGAAGAAAGAAACAGTATCTTTTTATTGTGTCACCCAGTCTCAAGTATTATACAGTCCAATCATGCAGAACGAGTCGCCAGTAGCAAGTTAGGCCATTCGTTTTAATGGTCCTTCGAGCAGCCGGATCAAGATCCCGTTAGGCCATTCATTTTAATGGTCCTTCGAGCAGCCGAATCAAGATCCCGTGAGACCATTCGTTTTAATGGTCCCTTCGAGTAGCCGGATCAAGAATCAGCGCAACAATTAGGTCAATCGCCAAGTGTTTTGCGAATTTTCGCGACACTCACAAGTGGTCTCTGTCTGACAGAGAAATTCGGACCGCAACTTTAGTTGCGGTTATGCTGCATTTCAACAAGTAACACTAGTGAAAGTTGAAATTGCAGTCGTCGTTTTGTAATCGTGCAGGCTAGTGCTTTCGAGCGCAGGCAGCCCTTTACTGCGACACAGACTGAGTGACGGTCGAGCCTTGTCGGTACTCTTAACGAACGTGAGCGGTTCACTTAAATGTGTTCAGCTATTGATCTGTAGAGTACTGGGCGGCGCTCTGTAGACACTCATGCACCGAACCCCCTAATTTCAAAAGAGAATGCGCGAGCGCACCTGGTGTCCAGCTAATTCTCAAGTGAAAACTGGTTGGGTCAGTTGCAAAACAAGCGGCAGTGGACCTTGCGGTGTTAAACCCACAGAGTGTCGTACTTCGTGAGTTCTCGGACGCGCTCACCTTTCCACGGTGGTGGATCGTACAGTCCGGCCGTGAATACGGTTCCACACTTCCCCAAGTCCTAGCTGGATTCCCCACATAGTGTGTCCAGTTAGGCCACAGGGCCCAGTAGGTCGCACGGAGCCAGCTTATCAGGGGGCTGGACCCGATGCTAGGTTGTTAGGAAGTGGTTCATTAGGGAATATACGGTCGGATAAGTGTTTTTGTGTTTTGTGTATAAATGTGTAAATTGTGTTTTTTTTTTTTAATTTCGCGTAAATAATTGTGTTTAAATTTTCGCGCAAATAACTGTGTTTTTGATTTCGCGTAAATAATTGTGTTTAAAATTCGCGTAATAATTGTGTTTAATTTGAATTGTTTGATTAGTTCCGTGTTTAAAGAAGTGTTTTTTGTTTTATAATTGTTTTAATTGTGATCAATGTCAGTGCGTTCAAGTTGATTCGTTTCGTTTATTTTGTTTGTTTGAGTGTTAATGTCCGTACCGGAGATTAACGTAAGGGTTTTGCGCTCGGGAAAGCGAACACCTTCGGTGTCTCCAGTCAACATGTCGGTTACCGGCACCCCGCCGTCGGGGTTGACTACTTCAAACGAAACGAACACTTGGGACAAGGACGTTGAAAGTGCAAATAAAAATACGAGCAGTGACGCAAAGGCAAAGGCCACCGCGAGTCAGGAAACATTAACGCCAAAAAACGTAACTCACGCGCAAAAAGAGGCTCCTCCAGCCACGGATAATGCAAGCATCTCTGTGCTTATGGCAGAATTAGAATTAAGGAAGGCGGAGTTGATCCAGGCTAGGGCAGTATCAGCGGAAGCTCAGACTAGACTAGAAATCGCCAGGCTAGAGGCAGCTAGGTCTAGTAGCAACACGTCGCGGGACTGTGATAGGAATTCTCGTGTAGAGGGTTGGATTCAACAACAAAACGTCACTAATTTGCCCGGGGTGCGCATTAGGGAGCCGCGTAATGAGATCACGTACGATCAGTTTCAGAACAAGGATCTTGAGTTAATGTCACACAGGATAGAGACCGCGGTTACTCGTAAAAATGCACCAATTATACAACGGAACGTGCCGGAGCTATCGCATTTCTCTGGGGCACTCACAGAGTGGATCCCCTTTAAAGCCGAATATTTAGACACCGAGTCGCTATTCACAGACGTCATGAATGTAGCTAGAATACGACGTAGCTTGCGAGGCGACGCGAGGAGCGCGGTAAAATCAATTTTGTATACAGTATCGGACCCGAATGAGATAATGGATTTGTTAGAATTGCAGTTCGGCAATCCTGAGGCTATCATTTTAGCCGAAATCGAGGAGGTCAAACGTTTGCCTAAATTGACCGAAGATTGCGCCAATATTATCTCATTCGCGGGACAGGTAGCTAATGTAGTTTCATGTATCAAGGCGTTGAAACAGGATCAGTACTTGTTAGCCCCCGAACTAGTAGGTAGGTTGGTTGAGAAGCTAAATCCCATTTTGCGGTACGAATGGAACAAATATCGCGTGGCGAACTCCTCTATACCTACTCTAGTAGCATTATCGACATTTTTAAACGACACCAGTAGAGCTTCGGGTTTAACTCGTAGGCCGATAACGCGACAACAAAAAAACCCGGTTCACACAACTAGGTTAGCCCGGCGTAGGTCTAGGTCGTCGTCTCGATCACTAAGCAGGGATAGTGTAGGATCAGACGTCAATCACAGCGTTAACACCCATAGAGTCGTAAATAGTAGGAAAAATGTCGATAAACCTAGGCACACGGTAGCTCAGGTAAATAGTAGACCGCAAAACAAGCCGAAAAAATCCACACAGCACGCACCGGCACAGACTCGCGAAAAATCGAATAAAAAATGCACCATTTGCAACGGCGATCATACGGTAGCTAAGTGCGCGGATTTTATTAAATTATCCGTAGATGATCGCTGGGCAAAGGCTAAAGAGTTTAAACTGTGTTTTAGATGCTTAAATTTCGCTCATAAAAAACCGTACAGGTGTGCGTACGTGCCGTGTGGACACGGAGGCTGTGAGGCAGGTCACAATAAGTTATTACACGGAGTGTCACGGGACACCCCCGCGCCGAATAATGTAGCTAGGATTAATCACGTAAGGCGGCCAGCAACTTATTTAAAGATAGTACCCGCTATTATTAGCGGCCCGTTAGGATCGCAGGAAATCTTATGTCTACAAGATGACGGCAGTAGCTTAACAATTTTGGAGCGCAGTGTAGCCGAAAGAATCGCTCCGCTCGGCGCGACTGAGAAACTCCTTATCGAAGGGGTTGGCGGATGCGTAATAAACGAAAGCGAGTCATACCGTTTAGAACTAACAATACAGGGCAAATATCGTAGAAACATTGAGAAAATAAATGTATGTACGATTGATAGTTTGAACTTAGGTACTCAACGCGTAAATAAAGAGTTGATCGATAGTTGCCCACACCTGTTACCTATAAGTGATCAATTGTGCTATGATGAAGGCACGCCTAAACTGTTAATAGGCCAGGACAATTGGCACTTATTAGTGACACAGAATGTTCTAAGCGGTAATAAATCGCAGCTGATAGCTAGCGAGGGTCGATTAGGTTTTAGCGTGCACGGTTCAATGTCTATACCTAGGTCTCTGGTAGGTTATGTAAATCACGCGAGGTGTAATAACGAACAGGACATGTACGACTTAATAAAGCAACATTTTAGCATAGAATCGTTAGGTATAGAGCCGCGAATACCTAAATCGGACCCCAATCAGCGCGCATTAGACATCCTAAACGCGACATGCGCTAAAATACCAGATGAGCGCCGCTACGAGATAGGACTTCTCTGGGCGAGTGATGATGTGATTTTGCCTAACAATAAGCAACAGGCGCTCAACCGGTTGTATAGTTTAGAAAGAAAATTAGATAAAGACGCGGCGTTACGGGTCGAGTATTCTAAACAAATACAAAATTTATTAGACAAAGATTACGCGGAGAAAGTAGAAAGCGTCTCGACATCCTCGCGAACGTCGTACTTACCGCATTTTGCGGTAAAACATCCGCAAAAACAACGTGTTCGAGTTGTTTTTGACGCAGCTTGCAAGTATAACGGTGTTAGTCTGAACGACGCTCTGTTAACAGGGCCGGACTTACTTCAGTCGTTATTCGGTGTCCTTATAAGGTTTAGAGAGGGTCGTATTGCCGTTATTTCGGACATTCGCGAGATGTTTTTGCAGATACGAATCATAGAAGCTGACCGTAACTCACTGATGTTTCTGTGGAGGGGAGATGATAGACAAGGCCCAGTCCAAGAATATCGCATGAAAAATCTCTTTTTCGGCGGCTCTTCAAGCCCAACAACAGCGATATTCGTTAAGAACAGAAACGCAGAGAGTCACGCGAAGCAATACCCACTCGTATATGAAAAAAACTATAAATAGCTTCTACGTCGATGACCTGTTAGCTAGTTTCGATGACAGGCAGGAGGCAAAGCGTTTAGTAACCGACATGAGTAAGGTATTCAAGGAGGCGTCCTTTGAGTTGTGTGGGTGGGCGTCAAACGACCCCGAGGTACTAGGCGACGTAGTGGACGTCAAAAAGGACGAGACTACGCTGTTAGGAAAGTGCGACTATGAACGAACATTAGGAATGTTATGGCATAATTCTCGCGACACGATAGGTTTCAATGTAAACTTTCGAAACTTACCTCCGGAGATAGTAGAGGGCCAAAAAATACCTACGAAACGCCAATTAACTAGCGGAGTAATGGGTCTGTTCGACCCGAACGGTCTCGTCTCGCCCGTCAGCATTGCGGGCAAGACATTAATTCAAGACATGTGGCGTCTAGGTATAGATTGGGATCAATGCATATCACCGGAGCTAAACGAGAAATGGCGTTCGTTCATAGAAAACGTAAATAAGTTACGTAACTTAGAGATACAGCGTTACGTCATAGCCCCAACTAGGCAGGTAGTTTTACACACGTTCTGCGATAGTAGCGAGACAGTCTACGCAACCGCTGTGTACATGGTAGGGTCAGACGAAAAAGGCGAGAAATACTCAACGTTGGTAGCCGCGAAGGCTCGAGTAACGCCATTAAAGAAAATTAGCATACCTAGGCTAGAACTGCAGGCGGCAGTCTTAGGTTGTAGACTGGCTCAATCGGTTAAAAAGGAGACTAGTTACAACGTAACGAGTTGTCATTACTGGACAGATTCGAAAACTGTGCTAGCCTGGATCAAGTCAGACCCTAGGACGTTCAAGTCATTCGTCGCGCATCGTCTGTCAGAAATCGAGGACAGCACGCTGCCCAGTGAATGGCACTGGGTGCCAACCGCGCTGAACGTTAGCGACGACGCAACTAGAAACGTACCTATAAATTTCGATAAAAATCATAGATGGTTCCACGGACCCGAATTTATCAGATTGGATACGGATAAATGGCCAACTGATAGATGCGCGTCCACCGAAACGTCAGACGCGTGTGAGGAACGAATTGCAAAAAAGGTTTTAGTCGTAACTAGGCGCGATAAATTTGCCCATTTACCGGACGTAAACAAGTACTCGAAGTACTTGCGCCTGTTACGCGTCACTGCTCGTATCCTGCTAGCCGCCCAAATGTTTAAGGCTAAATTGTTAAAATGTAACGTTGACAAAAATGTAAATAACGAACACATTAAAATCGCCGAACTATTGCTCTTAAAGCGAAGCCAGTACGAGTCGTTCTCCGAGGACATCGAGCGTCTTAAGGCTGGGCGGCCAGTCCCTAAAAAATCAACGTTACACAGACTAGCAGTAAAGATCGACAGACACGACACATTACTGCTCGACGGGCGAATCGACAGAAGCGAGAGTATCCCAGTCCTACATGCCAAAGAGTCATTCACGAAATTAATTATAGCACACTACCACGCTATTTTTAATCATGGCAATCACGCTACTGTTATGAACGAGTTGCAAAAATCGTTTCATATAGTAGGACTGAGAAGCGCTTTGAGGTACATAGCTCACACATGTCAATGGTGTCGAGTGTATAAAGGAAAGACTCCGAACATACCTCTCGGTGACATACCGCCAGAAAGGCTCGCAGTTAATCAACCGGCGTTCACGGCGACAGCTTGCGATTACTTCGGCCCCATGCACATAACCATCGGGAGGAGGAGAGAAAAAAGATGGGGAGTCTTATTTACTTGCTTAACCACAAGAGCAGTACACTTAAAACTCGCAGCATCCCTATCTGCATCTTCAATGATACTAGCATTACGCCGCATGATGGCTAGACGCGGCACTCCGACGGTGTTCTACTCGGACAATGGTACAAATTTTATCGGCAGCGAGAGAGAGATAAAAGATGCTGCAGAGTCGATCGACACCGAGATGCGAGCCTACTTAGAAAACAAGCAAATAATTTTCAAACGAATACCGCCCGGGAACCCATCGGCCGGAGGTGCCTGGGAGAGATTAGTCGGGTCGGTGAAAACCGCTTTGCGTGTTACTTTGAAGGAGAGATCGCCGTCAGAAGAAGTCTTGCACACACTGCTTTTAGAGGCCGAGCATGTTGTCAACTCGCGCCCCCTGATACCCGTAATGCCGTGCAGTAAACAAGAGGCACTGACCCCCAACCACTTTTTATTGGGCCGGTCAAACGCCATGTCACCATTCGGGTCTTTCAGCGACATAACACTAAACGAAAAGTCGTGGAAAGCAGCGCAAGTACTAGCAGACTCTTTTTGGAATCGATGGGTGAAAGGATATCGACAATCTCTACGTCCACGAGTAGTCAAGAACGCCCCAGCTAGTAACGTGAAAATCGGTGACATCGTTATAATCGCAGATGGCACTATGCCCAGAGGTTCATGGCCGAGAGGCGAGGTCGTAAAAATCTATCCCGGACCAGATGGCAGAGTTCGTGTAACCGAGATAAGAACGACAGCAGGATTAATACGCCGCCCAGCCTCTCGTCTCATCGTAATTCACACACATTAGTTTATGGTGTTCGCACACGTTGGGGGGAATGTTAAACACAGACCCTATCCATCGACATAATTATAATTGCTTAATATAGGTTAAGATAACGATGACCCATTTTTACATGATTATATAACGAGATAACGTAATGACGTAATATTGTGTAATTACTTACCCTTTTGTTCAGATAAAGGACAATAGCTATTGTGTAATATTATTACTTCCGGGCATCGTTATTATGTATGCAACTGTTTTATATTATAATTATTTTTTAAGGTGTTTAATTAGGTGAATTACTCAATCAGAGAATAGTTATAACGTTAAGTAAAATCACATTATATTATTAAAGATGATTATCAAATTAGCTTAGGTGAACCACTTCCTAACCATAGGCAAAAACTGGCTATTTCTTTATCTCCTTTCGTATCTCTTATTTACGTAAGCCATGAAAGTGACCTTGAATGTTGTTGACCTACATTTCATGCCGCTTACGTAACGAAGGGAAAATATCATAGTTCCAATTAGAATCCAATACGCATAGCCAGAATATTTGTGATAATCATAAAAGTTGTCAGATCTCTCAGGTATAGATATAAGATGAAGGTATAATAATAAATAAACGCTTAATAACATGACTTATTATTCCCCATTTCTGAGATCTGACTAACTGAAATACATATGTAAACATTTTGTATGTACCTAAATAAACATGAATATTTTTATAAATAAATTCGTGAAATAAGCTAGATGAGCGCATGCGCGAATTAACCACGCCCCCGCACATCTCGCGACTCTGATTCAGTCTATCAAGGACGGAATAAAGATGGCGGGCGCGAAAATTAATTCAGTGTCACAGCAAGCGTCGCCCAGCTCTCATCTCGCTCCAGTTCACCTTATGAAGAAAGAAACAGTATCTTTTTATTGTGTCACCCAGTCTCAAGTATTATACAGTCCAATCATGCAGAACGAGTCGCCAGTAGCAAGTTAGGCCATTCGTTTTACGGACAGACAGACAGACAGGCAGATGGACAGACGGACATGGCGAAACTATAAGGGTTCCTAGTTGACTACGGAACGTATTGGGTTAGTATACATAAGCACTCATATGTAGTGCAGGGTTGATTATTTTCTCGTGTATACCTATATGCTATGGTGTGGGGTATCGTCGAACATACAGGTTGTAATATAGCGGAGAAGGTACTACATTCCGTTCAGGGAGCGGTTTGCGAATGAATTATTAAGCTCACGCCCCTCACAGATCGTAACTCAAATGATATAAATGAGTACCGTTAGTGTAACTAGTACACGTTTAGTGATACAGATTGAGGCATGAGAAAACAGGAATACATCAATACACAAAGATAATTATAGTTAGAGATGATGTAAAGTTTATTTGGTTTCGCGCTCGCTCTTACAATTGCTTCTCCTTCCGAAATTGCGGGTATCGATCTAAAGAGACATTGTATCTTTCAAACAGAGGAAACGATTTCATTTCAGGTTTTATTGAGAGACGGCTGACTGTGTCAACTCGAAACTAGTGCATGTCGGGGTCTAGGTAAGCGGAGTAGGTATGATGATTTACAATATTAGGTATGATAAGTTTTCTTTTGACTTTTTATACTACCCAAAGGTTGTCTGGAAGAGATCGCTCTTTAGCGATAAGATCGCCTGTTGTTACCCTATTTAACGTTGCTTTATTTCTTTGTTATTAATCTTTTTCATGTGGTGCACAATAAAGAATATTATTATTATTATTGTTTGTATCTCGTTATCGAGTCTCGGGCTCATACGTCCCGGTCTTTTGGAAGGCTTGCGTGGGGATATGGATCCAACACGTAGAGGCCCCTAGGATGTAGCCCTGCTGGGACCCGTTATTATTATTATTATTATTATTATTTTAAAGAAAAGACTACAGCAAATGGCATGGATCATTCATAAATTTTAAAATTACTTACAATAAATATTGTAGGAACTAAAGAAATAGTTACGTCACGTGTTTAATATTTACCTAAGTATTACAAAATGCAAGTATGCGAAAAACTATTCGAAAACAATTCCTAAATGGCATACTCGTATCATGTATCCACTCGCCTCACTAACATCATTTTACAAGGATTTCACTTTAATTAGACGGCAGCAGTACAGCTGTAGCAGAGACGACATTCCATACATTATTGCTATAACATTCAGGAACAAGAAATCGTTGTCGCGTTTTAATACCTACTATATGTAAGATGCTTTTGGCGCAAGTGAAATGCATGACCTACTTCGTCCGACCCTCTAGCCGTAATGTTTGTAAAATAGCTACAATAGCTTGGAAAAAATTAAAAATAAACTATCAACCCGCCCCAGCTTCGCACGGGTGGAATGCTGATAAATTATGCATGTATTATACTTTCCTCTTGAAACACTATCTATCGAAAAACCGCATCAAAGTCAATTGCGTAGTTTTAAAAATCTAAGCATATACTCGTACCTACATAAAGGACAGACAGACAGACGGCAGGAAGCGACTCTGTTTTATACTTACTATATGTAGTGATATTAATATGTATATGACATCTAAAAATAACTAGTAGGTATTAGGTATTACCTATCTGTAGTACTAGTTATTTTAAAAATCTGTATGTATACGTATTTAGATTTCGTCACTACATAAGAAATGTTTTTTTTTGTATCTAAAACAATTTGGGAAATAGTGGCATACATAGGTATACTTAAATGCCAATACAACGTTTTTTCGACGCCGCAACTCGTGAAGATTGGTTAAAAAGTTCCTTCGAGAAGTTCATCATTATTGTCATTTTTTAGGGTTCCGTAGTGAACTAGGAACCCTTATAGTTTCGCCATGTCCGTCTGTCCGTCCGTCCGTCCGCGGCTTAGCTCCGTGATCATTAGTACTAGAAAGCTGAAATTTGGTATGAGTATGTGTATGTATCACGCCGACAAAACCGTAAAATAAAAACTAAAAAAATATTTTTTTTTCGGGTACCTCTCGTACACCTAAAGTGGGGGTGAATTTTTTTTCGTTCCAACCCTTGTGTGTGAGGTATCGTTAAATAGGTCTGTTAAAAATAATAGGGGTCTGTAAAGATTACTTTTTGACAAAGTCAGTAGTTTTGTAAATATTCGCACCGAAAATAAAAAAAATAGTGTCCCCCCCCTCTAACTTTTCAAACACGGGTCAAAAAAATATGGGAAAATTCATGAAAATGAGGCCTTATAAGTACTTTCAATGAAAACTATATTGAACAAAATCGGTCCATCCGTTTTAAATTTCATAATTTTCTTTATAAGGACGTAAGTTGGCTTCCAGAAGGCAATAAGTAAGTACAGTTACTTTGGCGTTTACGACCTTTTTCCGTCTTTCCGTCTTTGACCGTCTCTTGTGAAGGATGAGCAACTACGGAACCCTACACTGAGCGTGGCCCGACATGCTCTTGGCCGGTTTTTAATGTAATTAATTGAATGAGGCGTTACTTTGCGGAAATCCATATTAATTAAAATAATAATATTGCTTTGCTAATCCGCGATATAATAAAATACCATGACCCAAGCACAAATATTCGAGTTCATCACACAAATATTTGCCCTGCCCGGGATTCGAACCCGGGACCGCCGGCTCAGTAGTATCGTGCCAGTTACATTTGTGCTAACCCGTTATACTTATTGCCGTATTTTTTATGCATACATGCATTTAATGGTACGACCCTCCCACCACGATAAGAAAAATAAATACGCAAATAAATATAACAAACCACCACCAAAATAACAGAACGTACTCGACACGTGTTTCGCCCCTCTACGAGGCATCATCAGGAGATGTTGACGGTCTGGAGTCAGACAAACGAAAAAGTTTCGTAAAAAAGTAACTGGCACGATATTATATCGCGGAATAGCAAAGCGATATTATTATTTTAATTTTTAATTAATTATTTGGTAAAACAGTAGATAAATACTAAATAAACTACTAATACTAAATTAAAAATAATAGCATTATAAAAAGAACACCCCCTCTGCCTGTGGCATGGTCCCCATTACACTGGTGGCGTTACCTCTCTGAACTGCAAGGCTGATCCTTTGCGAGAGGTAAGCGCCAGCTTTTGGATCCCCCATATCCCATTATTTGGTAATATATAATTACTTGGTCAGTCATTAGTGAACCCCGGATAGCATTAAGTTGATGTTCACTTGCACTGCTGGTGTTTTCCAAATGAGGCGCTGTTTCCGGTCAGCATTTATCGGCGCACGTCCAAGATAAAGCCGCCAAAGTCACTAACAACGTGCCTAACACTGCGTCCATGTGGAACGACCAGCGCAGGGAGCCCTGACCCCCGCGGCAGCCGCCGGGCTACGAGCTCCACCTACACTGGCACATGAAAACCGCCCGAGAGGCGTTACCACGACATCTATCTTTTCTTTACGACTAGCGCTTGCTCCCGACTTCGACCGTGCGGATTAAAGGCATTCCTTCTCGAATTTCCAGCGAAGCTCCATGTGATCATTCAGTCAATAAATAGTAATATATCGTTCCGGCGTTTAGATTTGGTATGTAGAGAAGTTTGGTGAGTTTAGTATTTTCCCCAGAATGTAACATCGTTATATTGGTAGTGTAGTTTGTAAGTACATAATTAACTGGAACGAAGCTATGAGGGTTTAAAAATGAGACGAAACGGTTCGAGAAAAGGTAGGTATAGTGCCCCGCTTCTTTTTTATTCGTCTTGGCGGGGGCACTACCGTGCCCCCAGATATACAACCACAATCTACATTATAGCACCGTCAAAAATCCTTTATCGCACCATTACTCATAGCATAGTAACTGGATGTCACGGAAACAAAATGTCTCTATAGTTACTATATTCCATCACGCCTACTTACGAGTGCAAGTGAGTTGCAAGTGTTTTACCAGAGATGCTACCTCTTTATATAATTTCGTAGCCGGATGCGAAATTCTGATACTTATGCGCTAATCGACTAAATGATATTAACCGAGCGAAACAGGCACCGGCGGCCAACTCTATTCGGATTAAGTCGTGAAAAAACTGGGCAAGAAAGTTTTATATTTAGTCCTGGAGCTCTGGGCCGAGGCAGCTCTTAGTGCCTGCAGCTAGGTGAGTAGTGGCAGTCAAGCACCGGAATTAATAATACCTAAATAAATACTAGTGCCTCTGTTACCAGAGCAGAGGCAGACCGAAAAGAAGATGCATTTAGTGCCTCTGTGAGCTATAGACCTTCCGATCATTTGTAGAAAAGACTAAAACATGACTTTGTTTACATTTTCAAGACCCATATTGTTTTGTAAAAGCCATTTTGAAAAATTGCGAAAAACTGACCCTACAAAAAAAATGTGTGTACATATAATTATGAAACCTGCTACTTAAATGCGGCCTGTTGGTGAGAACAGCCGGAAATCCAGACAAAAGGACGTCCACGCAACATTCGGATACACAAAAAAATAATTGTCAAGCTGAAATGGAGACGCTTCTTTCGCTTTGCTCGTTCGGTCAATAAATACAAATATCGGACATCTCTTAACACATATTGCACCTTGTCCCAAAGTAAAACTCTTGTGTTGTGGGTACCAGGCGACGATAATATTCATATAGATAAATATATACCTACTCAAATACAGAAAACATCCATGACCCAGAAATTTTCGAATACATTACACAAATATTTGCCATCGCCGGGATTCGAACCCAGGACCGTCTCAGTAGGCAGCTTCACTATGTAAGTACCACTGCGCCAGCCGCGTTTTCGTCTAACTGTTTGTTTCTCCGTCCCCGACGCCTAACTCTCCTCACGAAGTTGACCGGAGTTGGGCGAATGTGATTGTGTGGAGTGAAGCCCGGGCACTTCGCTGCAGAAACTCATACTTCGGCCAACTTCGGTTAACTTCGCGAGTATTGTGGAGGTAGGGTTAAAATGGCTTTTATTTACACTAAATGTTTGCACGTTAGAACCTCGTCATGATAAATACGGTTTACATCACGCTCCTGAAATAGTCAGGAACGGGCCGACATGTAACTTATCGGAGCTCTTCATCACGGACAGCTTACCCGTACGGCCTCAGTCAGCAAATCACTCAACCTCATCATCGTCAAATTGTGCCGTCACATTCATGCATCTAATTGCGAATTTGCTTGGCGTAGGTTTGTGAACAGATTTGGACATTCCAGTTGTGGGCGGTGCTGAGATTGGCAGTTGTTCGCGGGTTGTTAAATTAAACACAACACAACACGTCCGTCCTCGAGCTAGGTGTCGGCCGTCCATGTCGATAGGCTTTGAGTACCTACATGATTCGTATAGCGTCTATTGTTTACGTATATTAATTACATTGGCAATCAATGAATTAATTCTCTATGAAAAAAATGAAGGACTTTTATTCCTTGTGATGCATTATATTTGTGATGAAGATATCATCGAATTAAGTTTATTTTGTAATTAAAACACCTTTATTAAAGCCCTAAATTCGTTTACGCACCGCAGGTCGTTGTGGTGATTTTCGAAGGCGGCCTATTTTCAGCAAAGGATGTTCTTCTACTACTGAGAGGTATAATGATATCGCAACACTCATCAACACTATTCAAATTAAATTATATAGTGTGTCGGACTTTTAGTAGTAATGGCATGCTACTAAGATTAACCGAGAGTTTTATAGATTGCGGATTTTATGTATAATTATTGACATGTCACTTTTTACGCACTTAAACTTTAGGATTGATTTTATTACGTACACGTAAATATTGTTTTTGATACTCACTTACGCCTACGCCCAAGTACGTGTAAAGTATGTGAGTACTATATAGCGGTCAAGTCAAGTGCGAAGAAGGAACGTCATCGTGTAACGTAGTGTGTACACGAGTAGGAGAGGAGTCGCGGGCGCGGAGCACCCGGCAAGTGGGAGAGGAGTCGCGGGCGCGGAGCACCCGGCAAGTGGGAGAGGAGTCGCGGGCGCGGAGCACCCGGCAAGTGGGAGAGGAGTCGCGGGCGCGGAGCACCCGGCAAGTGGGAGAGGAGTCGCGGGCGCGGAGCACCCGGCAAGTGGGAGAGGAGTCCCGGGCGCGGAGCACCCGGCAAGTGGGAGAGGAGTCCCGGGCGCGGAGCACCCGGCAAGTGGGAGAGGAGTCGCGGGCGCGGAGCACCCGGCAAGTGGGAGAGGAGTCGCGGGCGCGGAGCACCCGGCAAGTGGCGCTTCGGCCGGGACGCCTTCATAAGCCCGTTGTTTTATCTGCCCTCCCACTTCGATCGGGAGCACCGACCTATCGAATATCGGGTGACACTGGTGGAAAAATAGTTATCGCTGATACGTTACTGATGCTTGTACACTTATAAAGGAAGGGTTTCATGATTCTCTATCCTGCTATCTAGGATAAGTGAGAAAGTTTGTAAAGATGTTGGGATGTTTACCTAGATGTTTGTTACTCAATAACGCATTAACAGCGGAACGGATATAGGCCGATGATATTTGGTATTTATAAGTAGACAGTTTGAGACCCCGGAAAGGATAGAGGGGTTGAATTGAGTACGGAAGTGCAATCACCAGTGGCTAAATTATTGTGCTCCAATTGAATATTTGCCACTCAGTTGTATTTATGCATTTTATTCATACTTTATTGCGTTATGAGTAGAAGCAAGTCTTTTATTTGTATTGTACTGGTAACTAATCTGCAATTTTCCCACATATCTACAATGAGTCTGTAATCACTACATAGTACAAAAACAAAGTCGCTTCCAGCTGTCTGTCTGTTCCCATGTATGCTTATATTTTTAAAAGTACGCTACAGATTTTGATGCATTTTTTTAAGGGATATATTTTATTTATTTGTTTATTTATTTATTTATTTATTTATTTATTTATTCGAGGAGAACCAACAGCTAATTATGACATATAAAAGGAAAACTTAAATAGAATTACAGAGCCAATTACAGGAACTCACAGATAGACACCGTATATGAAACATATAAGTAACAACGCGCATTATTAATACGGCGCGCACACACAGCAGAAATACGTATACACTTACAGTTTATTCATGAAGCCTTCCTAGGCCAACAACACAAATACTTAATACTAAATACTAAACTGCACTAACACGAGATACTATAACGCTCATCTGAAAAACGCCTCTGCTAAACTACGCCTCACAGAAGGAACTACACAATTAAATACATCAATATCAAGCTCCCTCGTCGAGCTGTTCAGCTGCCGACTAGCGCGGTTAAGGAAACTATTTCGTCTGTAGTTGGATGATGTACGCCTCAGAGATATGGGGGGGAAATGCCTTTTGGACCGAGAAGGAGCAGTAAATGACAGTTCCTGAAGCAGTTCGGGACAGTCAACGCCGCCCGTTGTGATTTGTAGCAAGAAAGTGATATCAGCTATTTCCCGTCGCTTATATAAAGGGATCAGATGGTGCTTCCTACAGACATTAAGGTAATTGGATGAAGTGTAAGGCTGTTTGAGTTTATAACTTAAGTATTTAACAAATTTATTTTGGACACGTTCAATTCTATCTATGTAAGTATTATAGCAGGGATTCCAAATTTGTGATGCATATTCTAGTTTACTACGCACTAACGAACAGAACAGAATCTTAATTGTTTTCGCTTGAGTAAAGTGGACAGAACTACGCATTATAAAACCTAACATTTTCAAAGCACCACTAACTATATTATCAATATGAGTGTCAAATAGAAGTTTGGAGTCATGCACCACCCCCAAGTCTCTCATGGATTGGACCTTGTTCAATGGTTGACCCTTAAGTTTATAAGTAGTTTGGAGTAGATTACGTTTCCTAGAGAATGTCAGAGAAAAGCATTTTAGTGGATTCAGATCTAATTTGTTCTCCAGACAATACTTATCAAGTCTTTCAAGGTCTGACTGAATCAACAGTGAATCACTGGTCGTCTTTACCTTCCTAAAAATCTTCATATCGTCAGCAAAACAAAGTAGTTTGGTATGTATAAAACATTTTTACATACCAAATTTAGGAGAACCAACAGCTAATACACTGCACATAGAAGCTTAAATAGAATCATGGAGCCAATTACAGGAACTCACATATAGTTGTTGCACATGAAACATACACTTAAGTAACGACGCATGCATATTTAAATGCACATCTGTATAATTTTTCAGTACACTAGGTAACTCCACTAATTAACTGAATGCATACCAGAAAAACGAATGCTGTGCAAACAAAAACAATTGATTAACTGAACATGTCCTACAAAAAAAACTTAAACAGCATACAAAACGAGATGACCTTTTTAACCGAATTCACACCAAAAATATGGTTCGTACATCAGATAAATTTGAAAGTTTCACCAAAAAAATTTTTAACAAAAAAAAGAACCGACTTCAGTAAAACTAAAAAGCCAAAAATAACCTGTTTTTAGTACAGATTACATTTGACTTACCCTTCGAAGTCGATCCCAAACCACTCAGTTCTTATATTTATAGTTATATTATAGTTTACGCGAGGTGAGGCACCGACTTCGAAGGGTGAGTCAAATGTAATCTGTACTTGAACGGGTTATTTTTGACTTTTTAGTTTTACTGAAGTCGGTTCTTTTTTTTGTTAAAATTTTTTTTTTTTTTTGCTTTTTAGTGATTCGTATAAAAGTTCTAGTGGCCATCTGTGGTGTACACCAAATCCTATAATCAATAAATTACCGAAATTTGAAGAGTTCCCTCGATTTCTCCAAGATTCCATCGTCAGATCCCGACTTAGTGCCAACGGGACACGGGACCAACTCGGAGTTATACCCTTTCGATAAAAATAAATAAATTGAAAATCGGTTCACGGTTCTCGGAGATATCGAGTAACATACATACAAAAAAAAAAAAAACATTAGTTCGAATTGAGAACCTCCTCCTTTTTTGAAGTCGTTTAAAAATACTGACTTGCACACTAATTATCCTCGCACTGCACACTAAGATCCGAGTCGGCCGGGTTATGTTAGGTTAGTTTTTTTTTATGTCCAGTAAAACAGTTTTGCAAATATCTTTAAATAGTATATTGAATTCGCATTATTTAGTGTGCATAATTCGTGTGCAAGTCTGTATCTTTGGTGAAACTTTCAAATATTTTGATCGAAAAAAGGGAATATCCAGATATCGATTTAAATACATGCCTTTTTTTAATAGATAGAGTGATTCAAGGGGAAGGTTTATATGTATAAATAATGTTTAATATTGTTCATTATAGCGGTCATTCTCCAGATTTGTGTTTTAATTCTAATTAACGCGTCGCTTTTTTTCTACTTACTTTTCAATCATTTTTATCACAATTATAGAAACATATCGATCATTGAAACTTAAATGTGGATAGGGCACCTTTTAATTATTAAAGGTTCATTAGTTAGAAGCAAATTAAAATTTATATGACGCGTGAATTAGAAAAACGACGTGTTAATTAGAATATTTTACTTTTGTATAACGCGTGAATTAGAAAAACGACGCGTTAATTATCCAAATTCAATTATATATTTTTTAATTAAAATAAAAACGTTTTGTATAATAATATATGACTGATATGGTGACAGATATATAATATAAGCTATGTTTTAAATAATATGAAAGTTGTATTTAAGTACTCAAGAAACAAGCACACCGGCCGTTAGAGTTACTACTACTAGGTAGGTTAGGTATGTAATTATGTAAGTAAATTGAATGATTATAATAAGTTATAATAAATAATTTATACATGTACCCGCCCTCGCTACGCTTACTATATTAACTCCTCCTCCTTGCGTCAGTTGCCTCATTGCTGAGGGTGGTGGTCATTCCCGGATGATGCGGCGCCATCTGTTACTGTCAGAAGCCATGTGTAGAGCATTGTGTACTGTAGTGCCAAGGGTTGTGAGAATCTGGTCTATCCAGCGTGTCGTACTCCTGCCTCTTGGTCGCTTGCCTTCAACTTTTCCAGTGATCGTCAGTTTTTCCAGGTTATCACTGTCTTTCCTGGCAATGCGACCAAAGTACTCCAGAACCCTACGAAGACAGGTCTTCGACGATTTAGTTCGGATCTTGAGTTGGGCTAAGATTGGTGCGTTGCGTTGGCGCGGCGTGTTGTCTATGGTATGCGCAGCATTCTTCTCCAGCAGAAAGCATCAATTCGATCACGGTCCGCTTTCTTCAGGGTCCATGTTTCTGAGCCGTATGAAAATATGGAGAACACCATGTTTCGGACAACTTCCGTCTTACATGAACCATTATTGCTAATGTTAGAACTCAGGTTCTCCGTGATTTCGAAGTTAAGTGTTCCACTGAGTTCTACCTTGCCTGTACAGGGTCTTTTGTACAGCTGCTCATAGTGGCCACGCCAGCGTTCTGCAATTTTGTCAAACTCATGTAGCGGTTCCTCATCGTGATGTTCAATGACCCAGAACTTGGGTTTGAACTTTCGACTCAGCAGCCGAACTTTCTTGAACAGATCCGAGGATTGTAATTTAAGTGGATGCGACTCAACTTCTTGGCATTATGCTCGTTCTTGTCTCTGCGGCATTCCCTTTGAATTGCTTTACATAGTTTCGAGTATTCCCTTTTCACATTGCAGTGTTGAAAGGCATTAATTTTAATTTCTTTCCGGCACTGAATTAGGTTCCACGTTTCCTCAGCGATCCATGTGGACCTTCTACAGTCCCTTCCTCTCTTAGATACGATATCCTCAAAATCTTCATTTATTGCCTGGACTCAGCATCACCTGTCCGCGGTGGATCTAAATTCATGAGCGTCGCTTCCGTCAGATTCTGGAAATGGGATCGCTCTATTGGATTCTTAGTTCTGGTTTTAGGTCACGCGTTATGGTAAATGGCTTTGAAACGAATGGAGAAGGAGGCAACCAGTAACCGCATTCAGCTCAAGGGAAGGTTTCACATTTTTGACAAATGACTTCCAGCGCTTGTCTACCAGTATGTAGTTTATCTCATTCCTAAAAGGACCCAGGTTCCAGGAGACTTTCAAGTGTAGAGTCATCTTTTGTGATGGTGAAAGAGAGTGCTAAAGTAATGGTCAGAAACAGAACACAGAACTCTGCAAGCCTCTGACCTCGTTCGTTCCTAGAGTCTAGACCATATTTTCCAATGGCGTCTCGGATTTCATGGACTATTTCTGAGCTTCCTGTTTTAGCATTCCAGTCTCCCATTACCATTGCGATTTGCCGGCTTGGTATGCTGTCTAGAGAGAAGATGTGACTATATATTATAGGTACCATTACTATTATATGTACAAATATTCTAGAAAATAAAAAACCAAACTGATGATTAGAATCGCATGGATGGTTAAATTCTAATTAACGCGTTCAATTTTGATGCGTGAATTAGACTTGTGAATTAGGGATTCTTGAAAAATACAAAATTACTTTTTATAGGTACATGTAATAATCTACAGAATCTAGTATGTATTAAATCATGCGGCTTTTTATGTACACTAAAATTCTCAGCGCAATAGAGTTACTGGTTGATTTTTAAAACGTGAACGTGTTAATTAGAAATTTCGTGAGCCAAAACGTGTGAATTAGATACTTACAGTCATAGTCCGCGACCCGTACACAGCTGACACAACCGTCCCACACGGGGCTCTGGGCACGACTGACCGCTTCACCGAAATGCGTTAGTGAGATCCGTACCTACTTTCAAAGGGCTTGTGTGATCACAACCGACCGCGACGCGTGAATTATTATACGTTTCGAGACAAAGTTATTATAATTGATATCTTTGTGATATAGTATTTGTATTGACTAGGTTTTTTTTCTGCAATTAAAATATGTATTCTTTTGTTTAATAAACTTGCTTACATTGTTTTTTCTTCATGTATATGATCAGGAGAAAATGGTATGTAAGTAATTTGGGTAGTGGGACGCGACGTGTCAATTAGGAGAATAGGACTAAAAGTTTTTTTTTCTACCCGAAGGGTTTTAAATATTTTCTTGAAAACTCATGTACAGCTCAATATGAATACCTGCTACGATCAAAAAATATAAGATATAATGAAATCAATGATTTAATATTTTTAAAGAGTGATGACAAGCAAAAATGCACGTCTGGAGAATGACCGATAGTATTCGTTGACCCCCCCACCCCCCGCGCCACACCGCGCCTGTTCCCTCTCTTATGATGACATTGACTGACTGATTTGATGTGCACTCCTATTAACACGCGAGTGAGGTGCCTACTTAATTGTGAATCCTGGAAACCTGTGCCGTGCCGTTATCCCGCGAGAAGCTTCCTGGAGCTCATGTCAGGTATGTGCACACAACGACGTGACATATATATGATATTATTTTGGAAATTGTTTATCCCTTAACCCCAACTTGAACAAATATATTATCCATAATTTATCAGCATTGCACCCGTGCGCAGCCGGGGTGCAGGGTCGCTATTTGTTCAATAATCATACATTTTATATCTAGTGATTTTTAACCTCCTTGATGATTTTTTCTCATTTTATTTAAAGTCTTGGATGCCTTTTGATTGAAAAGTAAGAATGGCACTTCCCAGTGTTATATTGTCCTCAAAGTTAATTAATCGGTTGAAGATATTTGCTTCAAAATTGAGTTGCAAGATTCCACCCGGACAAACAAAAGAAAATGTTATGGAGTTCTTCAACTAACCAAGATTGGACCTCCCGACAAGTAAATACTTGAATCTAATTTTTGGTTATGTCTTTTCCCCTTAATTAGTGACCCTTCTTTAAGATCTCATTGACAAGGTCATTGCTCGTTTCCTAACTTCATCGAGAGAAGTACCCGTAATTAATCACGAGCCATGAAGCGGCGTCATCATATATTTTTTGCAAAGTCATGAAATGTATCATTTAACGCTCAACATATTTCCAACTTCACTCGCACACAAAGTTTGAATCGACAGATCGGAATATCCATGACGGTGAGTTTTGAAAGGGGAATTAGTTTTCCCGTTGAGCTTTGACTGTAAATGAAAACGAAACTCCATTCAGTCCGATCGGGTTGTCTGCAAGTCGTTTGAAACACGGCGTGTGACAGGTCGATTAAACCCGCGTGGCGCGAGCGCGGCCGGTCGCCATCGCCACACAATACGGAGGGCATTCGTGGCAATATTCTATATAATACGGCAATATTTGTAGCGAAAGAGTAGCGGCTGCCACCACGCCCGTCCCGGCTATCAGCTCTCGCGCGTTATGTACGCGTACTCGCTCCTACTCGGTTGCAAAATCCCACGGGTTTTGATACGTGGAATGGGTTTTAAGTACTTTTGTATACCTGAGGGGAATCATCCCGTTTTTCAGGTGACGGGAGGCTTGAGTTAGTTTACCTATGCATAATAATATGATGTTTCATGTTCTGAGTTTTATTTTAGTTTTTTATACATAATATAGTTAATCTAGATACTCAATGTCTGAATCTATTAGCCAGTAATGTCTTAGACTCTATCTGTAAGTAAAAAATAGCGTTGACCCTTTGCTCTGTGGTTATGGAATGAATGAGAAGATAAACAAATAGGTCCTACAGTCAATTGACTCTACCGCTGCCCTCATTTCTCTATACAAAACGTTATCACATTTACTAGATAATTATTATTTTACCTTAGTACTTACTACCTACTTATTAGCTATAAATTGTAAATCAGAGTTATTCTAATTTGTAAGACCTACCTGCCATGTGGAATGTCATGAAGTTAGAGCGGGGTAAGTAGTTCGGTTTGGAGTAACCTGAACTCTAAGCGAAAGCGGCGCCGTAACTCCGGAATGTACCGGCAAGTTTCAAAGATTCAAAAGATTCAAAGATTTTTATTTGCTTCGAACACAGTAAAATGTGATATATATGTTAGCGCGATGTCATACTCCATAATGCAGAGCCGCAATGATTCTTTTAGAATACTATTGAAAGCCACATAATATGAACTGGTGACGGCAGTGAGGTGGTGATGAGGAGTGTGAATGAATAAACGTTTACGATAACTACTTGGTGTTGTATTTCTCGTAAAAGTTCACAAAGGAATGAGCCGAAACATCACTGCACCTGGTATTTAAAGACTATCAAAGTACCATTAAATGGAGGGGAGAAACAAGTAAGTGGTAGTCGCCAAGTAACCAGGTGTTAGTAACATTTTTAGTCTATGAACACACTTGTAAATAATTTAACAATACTAATGTTGAATCTACTATTTCTTAAATTGCTATTATTAATTACAATATAACTCATGCACTTCACATTGACTAATAACTTAATATAACTAAATTATCAAGATACTCAATGATCTATTCAAATGTGCTTCTGAGGTAAAGATAATCCAATTAATATCATTATTTGTTTTCTAAGGTACATTTAAATGCGAAGTAATCACAAAGGCGCTATCACGGCCATACTGACCCGAAGCTCGTGCTCAGAGCGAACGGTTAGAAAAAGCAAACTGAAGTTGGTTAAACGACCCACTAGGTGGACCAAACCCTGTGATCCATCGCAGCAAGTGGCACTCTAACAATGATCTGTTTGTCAGCCCAGTTACGGGACTAAATCCTGATCCATCCACGCAAGTGACTGACAAAACTATACTCTTTATCATATTGCCCAGTTGTTGGACTAAATCTTTCTGATCCATCACAACAAGTGGCATATTAGCAATGCTTTGGTTGATGGCCCAGTTGCGGGACTAAATCTTTCTGATCAATCCACGCAAGTGGCCAAAAACTATTCTCCTGTTTATTATATTGTAATATTGCCCAGTTGCTGGACTAAATCTGTTTGATCCATCCAAATGAGTGGCTTCAAAATTACGTCTGGTTTTAGATAGTGACACAAATAGCAATTACCCAGAAAACAAACCATTATTAACACAAAGATTGTTTACAAAATAATTATTATTAAAAAACTAAAACTCATCATATTCGCTATCACGGTCATCCGCGGGTTGGGACAGACACACTAACAACATTTTACACAGTTATATTTTACTGTCTATAATCAATTATAGTTTGGATATTATTTAAACAAACATTTTGTCACATCACAGAACCCATAGAACGTAAATCTGCGCAACCTATTGAATTTCATACAAAAAAAAACAAGCAATGACAGTGGTTTTTCTAGTATCTATAAATGTTTTTCACTTTCTATTTGATACAATTGAGATCATGTTATATTTTTTCTTATCACGGTGTTGAAGTATTTAACGATAATAAATCATTACTCGAACAGTTACGTACTACGTCTTTCAAAAAAAAAAAAAAACTGTGTTTGTGACTAAATCTTGCTTTTCGATTCATGTACTATTTCTGTAAATTGGTAGAAATCGATTAAATTGATAAATTTATAACTTAAAGAAAGAACAATAAAACAAACTATTATTTTCCATAGAAATCTCCAGTAAGTCCGACGGCTCGTAGCTCAAAAAAAAAAATTATTTACATTTTGAAAAAAAAAATTCGTCGGTAAAATTGATTTGATCAACCATTCATAATCGTTAGATTTGGTAAAATATGTCTTTGCTACATCACTACAAACATCAACAGAGAACTGTCAAATGTGTGTTTAAAAATCATACACACTGTAGGTATTGCAAAAAAAATGCACTCGATGGTGATCGTCAGTGAAGAGAGTGGTCGTTTTCCCTGAGTGACCGCCACTACTGTCAAGCGCGCTAATACTGGTTCAAGGAGGCGCTCCTGTAATCTTCCGATGGAGCACTTGTCCCGATGATCAACTGAAACAAAAACTCCAAGCACAGTATCACAAAGCTCGGTCACTCCTGACCTAGATCATAATGGGCACTTTGTAGTAGGTACAAATAAAACTAACAAAAGCATGCCTTTATTATGAATAATTCTCAAAAATGATATAACGTCAAAATTAAGGTACTGTGACGCCTGCTGGGGGATAGCTTCAGATGATGAATAATAAGAGCAGAGGTACTTCGTTAAAACTGTTTATTGCCCAGAGGCCAGACGATAACTAACTATACATTTTATTTTTAAGACTAATGTCATACGTCTTATTCTAAATCTAAAAACTACTTTATTCTTAAGTTGATGGCCAACCACCATCCGTGAAGCACAACCTTCACATTTCCCGCCGTCTCGGGGTGGACAAGGGAAATTCATCTTAATACAGACACACTAGACAGACTACTCCTGCCTAACACATAATAAGTCCCTACCTATGCAGGGATACCCATACATTCATACCCAGATGGTCTCTTGCTAAGAGATAACCAGGGTCAGGACATGAGCAGACACTAGCCTATGGCATGTTACGTAATCTGACATGTTGTCTGACACTGGCTTCGCCTTGACAAAAACCCTGCTAAAAAGGCAAGGCACCAAACTGACTACCCCAAGTGTCATTCGACTTATTCTAAAGCATAGACCATTCGATACGATATTAAAAAGATAGGCTTCCACAATTTAATCGCCTGGTGTAAAAACCGGCTTAAATAAATTACCCGATTAAATCGCCTCGAATGTTCCCACCTTAACTGCCTGGAGTATGACACACGTCGCATGCTCCAAACAATTGTACCACGATATGTCACTGCCCTTATATTAGATGTCTGACACATTGTCTATGACACTTGTCTCAGTCATCCAAACAAACAGTGACAATCGTCTACTACTAGTTTAATATTAGAATCCTGGCGCATATATATTAAATATGCCCCAGAAATCTGTACCTTAATTACCTCTTATCCTAAATAAATACCTGGACTAAAGTATTATCTTTAATCCAGCTATCTGTACCACTCCTAAACAAAAAGAAATTACGACCTCATAATTGATTTTACGACCATCGACGATAGCGGTACACGTCATAATGACATGTCAAAATGCTATGTCACTGTCGAAAAGTCAATTATTATTAAAACGCGAAACGAAAGTTATTTTTATTAAAGAAATCCTACCTAACATTTAATTAAAATTAATAAAATTTATTATATTGCAGACATGAAAATAAAATAAAATCTTCAGTCTGCATTGGCCTGATGCAGGGTGCAGAGTCCTTGGCCCGACAGGCCAAGACCCCACGATCCTGCCGCCGCCTGGATGAAGAATGCGAGCCGCATTCAGTCACACCAGTAGCTGAAATCCCAGGGAGCTGGGACAGCTATGTATGGCCTCCGCAGTGTGATACATGAAAATAAAAGATTATTATAACATGTGTAAACATTAAAGTTCTGAAAAGAAAATCAGTGTTATAATTAATTATTGGAATTCTGTGAAAGTTATAAGTTATTATTATTACAAGGAAAGGTATTGTAAGTACAATAACTTAAAGTGCAATAAATTTATAGTGCAAGAAATTAAAAATTGAACTTCCTATAGTAATATCTTAGAAATGCAGCTAATATATAGTGGAAAGAAATTAAATTATAGTTACAACATTGACACTTGCAAATGCAACAAACATAACTGCATCCTTGTACAGTCAGCCTGAATTAAAAATTGCTGAAAAATAATAGTTTTATTATTTACACCCTAGAAATATAGAACTGTTTAAATTTATTTTTAATTAACGATTGAAGAATTTCTTCAATCTGTTAACATGAATTATTACATTTTTGGCACGACCATTAGGAGTGAGTCTTTGCACCACATAATTCCATGGAGATAATCGGTGGATTATTTTATAGGGTCCTATAAATAATCTACAAAGTTTTAAACTTCTTCCAGTCAACCGTCTTGGTTTTATAATCATGACCAAATCATCAGGCTCATATTGAACTGATTTTGTCTTCTTGTCATATTGTAGTTTTTGAGAGCGCTGTGCCTTCTCTATATTCTTCATTGCTTTCTCTGATAATTCTTGTATGTAATCCACTTTCTTCTTTAACGTAGTGTGTTTAACGCCGCGCCGCTCCGGTCCCGCGTCGTCCATCTGCGTTTGGGTGATTCTCTTCATTCCGGTACGTTGATCTTGAATGTGCATTTCCTTGGTAGCTGCCACGATAGTTTTGCTGTGTTCTTTGTCTGAAATTATAGGCTGGATAATTTCGGTTCACTGGTGTGTTCACTGCCTGGTCGTTGGTCATCGTTGCACATACTGGTACCGGTGTATGCACTGGTATCGGTGTTGAAAATGCAGATTGGGGTGCCGTAGACACGTTTGGGGAAGAAATGTATATAGATGATGGTGGATTTCCACCTTGTTGGCTTTGAATCATTGTATACTGATTTTCTTTTATAGGGATTACAATTGAGGGTTTTTGCTCTTGCGAATGATACTCATTGTACCGCTGGATAGCCGCTTTGAGCTCTGCCTTCGTGTTGATCGCTGAAGTTGTAAAGAATAATTTGACGTTGTCATGTAAATTTTTAATGAAATGAGTTATAAAGTCTGTTTCTACAATGTTCCCGGCCTTAGATGCCAATGCTTCCAGAGCATAATAGAATATTATTGGTGATTCATGAGTCTCCTGCCGACGATAATAAAAACTTTGTACATAATTTTGGCTCGACGGGAATTCGTTTTTTAATTTCGTCAAAACATCTTCGAATGATGTGAAAGTTGCGTGATTCGCCTTATAAAATTGTAACGCTGGTCCTGATAAATACGCTGCGATCGCTGCTTGCGACTGTTCAGGTTCATATTTTTTGATTTGCGCCAATATTTTGAATTGGAAAATAAAATCATCCACGTCTGATAAGCCATTAAAAGTACTCGTCTCCATTTTAATGTGGAGTCCGAAACGATGCACAAACAAATTATAATCGCATAGTATGAAAAATGATAATGGGTGATTCAATAATTCGACCACTTCACCCGTCTGTCGAACTCGCTCCGTTGCGGCAGTGCCGTCACGACATACAATACCACACAGAAATGTGCACTTATTCTTCGTTGCGCTTCGTGCGCATATAGACAGTGCGTTCCGCTCCTGTACGGCTTCTATGTAAACCGTATGCTTCCAGTATGTAATTGTTACTGATGCCCAAGAATCTGTGGACAAAATTAATTGGGAGCGGGGAAACTTGCAATACTCGCGTGACTCTAGTTAAAAATTTCGCAGACTCCACCAAGTGTGACGCCTGCTGGGGGATAGCTTCAGATGATGAATAATAAGAGCAGAGGTACTTCGTTAAAACTGTTTATTGCCCAGAGGCCAGACGATAACTAACTATACATTTTATTTTTAAGACTAATGTCATACGTCTTATTCTAAATCTAAAAACTACTTTATTCTTAAGTTGATGGCCAACCACCATCCGTGAAGCACAACCTTCACAGTACACTTAAATTATTCTGATTGTAATTTAGTTAGTTTATGCACGAAACGATTCTCGAAATTGAACCTTCGTATATCGCTTTACTTAAATACGAAATAATCAAAATGTTTGATAAAAGAATATTCTAGACAGAAAGAATGAAAAAAAAAATACAGTAAGTTTCGAAGAAATCTTTTTGTGACAAACGTAGGCACGTACTGTACATTTATTTGTGCTACTCACTGAGATGATTATAAAGAATCCCAACTTAGTTGTATTTACAAAGTTTCTATTACTTCAGCTTCAGACTCCATTATTAATATTATTACTGTAGTATTGACTTCGATTTCTATACGAAAGTAGTAAATTAAATAAAGAAAAAATAAAGAAATATGGTCAAAACTAAGCTATCCCTAATAATTTCCTAAAAGATCAAGTCTCAAATTGAACACATACTGATAATTTAATTTAAACTATAATAAGATTAAGTAAATTTAAAACAAAACAACAATAGAGTTGATGATTGATGTTTAATTCTAAAATTTACTGTAGTTATATGAAGAAGTTCAAATTTTTATGAAATAAAGAAAAGAGTAGTTATAAGAACCGATAAATTAAGGGAATTATGAAATATGATATTTCGAATGTAGGTAGTACGTAAACAAATTTGAAGCATTTTTTTTTAACTCGATTGCAAATTTGACATTATATTCAAAATCCTCATAATTCAACAAAACAAGAATTATGAAACAACCATGTACTTATAAACGCACTTTTTCAGTGTTTCACTTTGAATGACACGCCTCGAGTTATCAGGTCAAATTCCTGTTTAACAAACTGCCAATGGAGTACAAATCAAATCCATGACTAATAGCAAAATGCAAACAGTATTTTTTTTGACAAAATCCTTATTACTCTGTAGCCGATTTTATTAATGTTTTATTAAGTATTAAATTTATATCTTGACTTTTAAACATGGCTGATATTTGTAATAACTATCCATTATTTAGATTTCATTGTCTTTTTTATAGGATATTTTAAGGTTCCTTATCCGTCCAAAACTGCTGATGGTTTTAGGATCAAACGTGTTTCTTAACATATCAATGTCGCACTACTCCAAATTGACAAAATGCACGCAAAAAGCTGTTTTTATTTTATTTTATTTCAACATATTTTCGGCTGCACGAAATAAGGGTATGAAATAACTATGTTACTATCAAGAACTCAGGGAAAAGTATTATTCAATTTAAAAGTTTGGTTGAAATTATCAATGTAAATAATTGTCATAATTATGTAAAAAAAATATTTTTAAATGTTTACGGCCTCTTACGAGGGTGGTATGATAAGTAATGAGCCTTGAAGCAATGCGGTATGGCTGAATATTAAAAATGTCTTTACTCAGAGCCGCCATCTTGGACACGGGAAAATGTACAGTTTCAAATGATTCTGTCAATTACTTCATGAATTATAGCTTTTTAAACAGTAGAAAGTGGCAGTCTTTGTATAAAATGGAAAAAGAACAACATCGGTCAGTGATTCGTTTCCTGTTTTTGAAGGGAAAAACGCGTGATGTAATAAAAAACGAGTTAGATAGCGTGTATGGCGATGCGTCGCCTTCGATTGCCACAATTAAGCGGTGGTATAATGAGTTCAGAAATGGAAGAGCATCTGTGTTTGATGAGGCCCGCCCAGGACTTCCAAATGAAGTTACCACGGAGGAAACCATCAAAAAAGTCTGTGATATGTTGATGAACTATCGTAGACTGAAATTGAGGGAGGTAGCTGAGGAATGTAGCTTGTCACTGGAGCGTGTACAAAATATCGTTCATAGACATTTGGGCATGAGCAAGCTATAAGCCCGATGGGTACCGCGTTTGCTAAGTGAAGAAAACAAGCAGAATCGTGTGGCTACTTCCAAAGAGTGTTTGGCACTATTAAAGCGTAATCCGAAGGACTTCTTTATGCGTTACGTTACCGTGGACGAAACGTGGATCCACCACTATACTTCAGAAACAAAACAACGGTCAAAGCTGTGGACTTGTCCCGGGGAAAGTGCCCCAAAAAAGCAAAAACGGTTCCGTTGGCTGGGAAGGTGATGGCGACCATATTTTGGGATTCGCAAGGAATTATTCACATAGATTATTTAGCGAAAGGAAGAACAATCACGGGGCCACATTAGTCTGATTTGTTATCACGATTCGATGAAGAATAAAAAAAAAACGGCCCCGTTTAGCCCGCAAATAAGTGCTGTTTCACCAGGATAATGCTCCGGCCCATTCATCAAACATCGTCAAGGCCAAACTGGATCAAATGGGTTACAAAATACTGCCGCACGCGCCTTACTCCCCGGACTTGGCTCCGTGCGATTTCTTCTTATTCCCAAACATGACATTTTGGCTCGGAGGCAAACGCTTCATGTCAAATGAAGAAGAGGTCATAGAAGCCACGGATGAGTATTTTGCCGAGTTTCCGAAGACATATTTTTTGGAGGGCTTAAAGAAGTTGTAGACGCGTTGGGAAAAGTGCATAAATTTGAAAGGGGACTACGTTAAAAAATAAAAAGAATAAATAAAAAAAAAATTTTTTTTTCATGGGTAGGCTCACTTCTTATCATACCACCCTCGTAATGACGTTTAAATGGAATTTTAACTATATTTTATATCTAAATTATTACTTAAACATGGGTTATAATTATAAGTATTATAGGAATAATAAGAATTATTTATTATGCGTTTTTTTTTTAATCACTTGGGATTTTGCGTTTTATGTTACGTTTTTTTTTTTGGTAGTGTTGTTTTAAACTTGGATGGTAATGTGATTATAATTATAGTAGTAATTTATATTATTGTTATCAATAATGTATTTGATTTAATATTCAACACCATAATTATTGCTTCGAATGAATAAATGAAATGAAACGAAATCAATCAAGCTCTAATCCTCTGACATCTTCCTAATAATATAGATTCTAGTTTACATTTTTTTTTTTTACTATAGCGGTCATAATTATCGAATCTCAAGCTTATGAATTCTTAAGCGAGTCTTTGGTGTATGATTGTATGAATTACTTTGGTGTATAAAGTAGGTAACTATTCAAAACATCAACAAATATAAATTTTCGTTCCTGAGGAATGTCAGTAACAACGATTGCAAAATCATAAATGGAGGGTAGATTATTACCGCTGCCGTTACTACTTGATTCTAACAAGGCTACATTAAAACAGCAATGTTTACATTATTGACTAAGAATAGTAAACTACGTAACGGTTATAGTAATTCGGAATCTTTGTTGTAAAATTTCGCTGTAAAACTTTGTTGTAATCGAAATATTTTCTCATCGCGGAAACAAACGTCCTATACACTAAAATTTCGACCATATTATTAATTTGAATACGACGCATTAGTAAATTATTTTAACTATTAACATTTTATTAACACATACCCTCTAAACTGAATAGGTTTTTTATCGCATCTACCCCAGAATCTAACTACAGTTTCATTTATTATTAAACACTGTATTAAAATCGTAGTGAAAAGTGAACGACTGACCTTTGTGTTTTAAAATCTCTGTCGATGGGGTCACGGCGCACACGCATCGTTCCTTGCTGATCGCCGATCTTGCGTTGCCTTTACTGGTGCAATTGCTGACGATGTGTCCCACTGTTCCTTACTTGAAGCAAACAATGGACTTCGGTATTCAATGGGCTTCCATTCTTTCAAATAATTTAATTGGCCGACGTGGAAGGGTTAATTTATTTTCTTCACTCATTATTTCGGTGGCTGCCGAGAACAGAAGAATATGAGGGTGCCGGATCAACGTCGTTGTCCTCGTTGTCCTGAAATTGTGGGGCGTATGGTTTTGCTCCGTCTTCTGATGTTAGCGCGATGTCATACTCCATAATGCAGAGCCGCAATGATTCTTTTAGAATACTATTGAAAGCCACATAATATGAACTGGTGACGGCAGTGAGGTGGTGATGAGGAGTGTGAATGAATAAACGTTTATGATAACTACTTGGTGTTGTATTTCTCGTAAAAGTTCACAAAGGAATGAGCCGAAACGTCACTGCACCTGGTATTTAAAGACTATCAAAGTACCATTAAATGGAGGGGAGAAACAAGTAAGTGGTAGTCGCCAAGTAACCAGGTGTTAGTAACATTTTTAGTCTATGAACACACTTGTAAATAATTTAACAATACTAATGTTAAATCTACTATTTCTTAAATTGCTATTATTAATTACAATATAACTCATGCACTTCACATTGACTAATAACTTATAACTAAATTATCAAGATACTCAATGATCTATTCAAATGTGCTTCTGAGGTAAAGATAATCCAATTAATATCATTATTTGTTTTCTAAGGTACATTTAAATGCGAAATAATCACAAAGGCGCTATCATATATGCACTTTAGTACTTCTCCGGTTACTCTCCACCCTTCCATTAAACAATCAACACTATCACTTCTTGCCAATACTACACTCCCCGATTCTCCTCCCTTTGAACTTGGTAAAATTTCTCCGCAAGAGACACTTGCCTTTCTGAAAACTATTAAGACGAAGGCCGTCGGTGAGGATAGCCTCAGTGTGGACATGCTTATGCTCGTAGCGGATTCCATTGCCCCGATCCTTTCTAGTATTATCAATTTTTCATTTTCCTCGGGCACGTTTCCTTCCTCTTGGAAGCTTTTCTCATTTAATTCCTCTCCCGAAAAAGCCCAATCCTACTGAATTTTCGCAATATCGCCCTATTTCCATACTCCCAGTTTTGTCCTGTCGGGATAGGGTCGCGGATGGCCGGGTGGCGGTGTGTTGCACATTAGTTGAGCTATTCGATATAGTTGTGGACGAGGAGGTAGTTCGAGCGAGACGAAACACTTCAGATACAATTAACTTGATTTATTCCTTATACAATGAAGCACAATATAACAGTTCCTGATACTGAGGTTTGTAAGCTAGGTTATCGAAGTCTCGAACAGAATAGTCTTTATTAAATTAACACTAGGCACATTGCGGGGTTATAACACTGACTCTAAACTTGGTATAGCACAACGAAACGGGACAGTTCCAAGGCAGTAGTGCACTCGACGGCGACCCAGCGTGAAGTGTCGGTGGTCGTTCGCTGAGTGAACCGCCAAGACTCTGTCTAGCGCGCCAAAACAGGTTCAGGGGGCGCTACTGTCGCCTTCCAATGGCGCGCTGGCTTCGTTGAGCTTCCATACTCATGACCGTTTCCGACACGGCCATACTGACGCCTCACACGTCCCCGTGTGCGTAATCTGAAAAGGAAAGAAAAATCTCGGCAGTAAAACGTCTTTGCCTCGGCCAATCCTGACCTTAAGGGGTTTCACGTAAACTAATGTTCAGGTCAAACCTATTATTAATTTAATCAACCATCGAGCAACAACAAACAAAGTATCATAAAATTCTCAATCTTGTTCCATGATCGCATACACCATTCCAGTCATTATATCATCGCCTCTATCCGGCGGATACCCCAACAATCATCGCCTCTATCCGGCGGATACTCTCAAAATACAACTACCTTCGGGTGATACACAATCAAGTGAAAAAAAGAACAATCTTGCATCATAAGCAGACACAAGTACCATAATAAAAAAAATAAAAAAATCATTGCTCAACAGTTTCACTACCTACTGTTCGAATCATCCATATCATCATCAATGTCTTGTCTCAAATTAAACAACTATGCCTTTGCCAAATCGGGAATTCTTGGTACGTTCTTTTCAATATTCTGAACAGCGTATTCTTTCAATACCTACTACATTGTCAAAATTTCTAATAGGCTCGCTTCAGTAAGTCTATTTACTGCACAGTACTAACAATTTTAGCTAGACTGATACATGTCATACCTACATAGTCACTGAATTATCCAACTGTTTGCCATGGAACTTATTGGAAATCAACTCTTCCATAAGCGATCACTCGGCAACCGAATCACAATAAAAATGAGAACTCCTCACCAGATTGCCTCATATAGTTTGGTGACGTCACACGTCAACCCTCGTCCCAGTGGATGAAGGCGCCCTGCCGCTTGCCTTCACGCGGTTCTTTGCGTGATGTCTTGTACCGCGGCAGCTGAAGCAGACGACTCATGGCTTCGCTTTTAGCTGCTAAGTTCGCGTATCTTTTCCTGAAACAAAAACTCGAAGCACAGTATCACAAAGCTCGGTCGTTCTAACCTTAAATCCAACAAAGAAAGGAAATTCAAATCAATCTAACAAAGTTAGGTACACTGAAATTATGATTCGTTAATGTGAACAAATAATCTACGACGTAGATGCAAGGAGAGATTTAAATGAAATCATTATTTGCACTTTAATAACAAACTTTACTTTGTATGATAACCTTTGGATTACCAAGGCTTTACCGATTATGAAACATTAATGATAAAAATCAAACTTCAATTTCAAATCCTTGTGTTCTAATATTTTCCTAATCCTATTAGTGTCTCCAGTTTAAATATTTTAGGCTATAGCGATCACCACAGTTAAAAGTAACATTAGGATCGTTTAAACAAATCTCAAGCTCACCAGTTCTTACGAAAGTTATAGACGCTAAACTATAGGTACACCAGATAAAGTACACAGAGTAAGAAACTATTCGAGACGTAAACAAAATAAATTCAATTCTACGGAACGATTGGAAAATCATGAAAAGAGGGTAGATTATTATTAAGTACTTACTGCAGCCGCCCCTACGACTAGGTAAAGTGTAGGTATGATTGATGCACCCTCATAGCGCAATTTTTATATTCTAAACTTTAATAATGGTAGGTATTCTGTGTAGTGGTCATATTAATCAACACTAAAATTCTGTAGAAACATTTCGCGTTCGGTCATATTATATCACTACGAAAACAATCGTTAGAAAAACGTGCAACTTTGTTTCAAATGATTATTAATTTCTATCACGCAATATTCAACTTTTACTTGGAGGATTGCTGTAGACGACAACCGCGTCCGTCGGCTATCGGCTACAAGGGCACTCCGAAACTCAGGGATGAGTTATGGAGCGAAGTGGACTGTAGGCTAAGGTAAAACGAACGGACGGATACGAAAACGCAAACTAAAAATCAACGGTATATATTTACACAGAAAATTAACAAAAACAACAACGGATCGGAAACACTTAAATTAACACTTAACTAATATAGTCTCTGTCTATGAATTTACACTAAATCGCGGACCGATGGTACTACGCTACACTAACAAAACTAACTCGCGGACCGATGGTACTACGCTACAACTGTTACAAAATGGTTTATGCAGGAGAACAAGAACTGGAAGTGATACTGTGGCGGATCGTTGATCAACGCCCTGACTACGGAGTGATACTCTACGTAGACTGAAGATGAACTGAAGTTGAACTGTGTTTACATAGAAAAATGGCCGTCCTTTTATACAATTCTGCCTAGAGGCCAGGGGGACGCCCGCCCTGTATGTTTACATCAAATTACTCAAGTTACATATTTCTGATCTTAAAACTAACTTATGTTATGGATTGACGCTGTTCGGATACACAAAATTTAATGCATGTTTGCGTCGTGGGAGCTCCCGTCAGACTGTGAGATGCGAAAATACCTATCGTTTCTTTGTCCCCGGCAAGAGGCCGTCTCGCTCGCACCGTCCGAGATATACACCTGCCTTATCTCTCTTATGGCGCTGCGCGCTGCGCGTTCGCTTATTTTCGGCGTTGTGGTGCTCTCAGACGGTTGCGGCCGGGAGAAATTAAATGAATTTACATTTATTTAACATAATCAATGATTTTAACTAAGTCCTGAATTTATATAAAAAGTTTCCTTAAATTTTGCATCGAATGTAAACAAAGATGACTCATCTGTTTTCGACTAGGATTGGAAAGTTTTCGATGAGTCACCTTTGTTTTGCCGTGGTCTTTATTAAGACATGACGGGAGCTCTAACAAATAATGGATTATACACAAGGGAAATAAATCCTTTTAGCCACTTTTACGGGCAACAATCTTACATCTAGTTTATAAGTAATATTTATTTATTAATTTCCTTAAAAACTAAATGCTTCGCAAAGCTGTCCGCAACAGACTCCCCCCGTCGAGCTGCCGCGTAGACTCGGGTTGCATGGGAAGGACAGCCAGCTTCCTCACGGGGCGCCGAAACACGCCGCCCTTGGTGCGCACGTCCGCGTTCCGCACCTCGCCGTCAGGACCCGGATGCGTTGCTTCGACGATCCCTCGCGGCCAGACGTTGCGTGGCAGCGTGTGGTCGGCGATGACCACGCAGTCGCCTGGCTGGATCCGTCGCTCTGCTCCCGACGGCGACGATTGCCTGGGCGCGAGTGTAGGCAGATACTCCCGTATCCACCGCGCCCAGAATTGATCAGCTAGCGCCTGGCTGGCCCGCCAAGTGCGGCGGTCGGCTTCCAGGCATGGTCCGATGATGGGCGTCGCCGTCGGTCCGCCCAACAGAAAGTGGTTGGGCGTAAGCGCCTCCTCGTCCCGCGGGTCCACGGAGACGTATGTGACTGGCTGGGCGTTGACATCGCCTCGGCGTCGGCGAGCAGCGTCGACGTCTCCTCTTCTTGGCGCCATGGTTGGGCGTACCGTCATGGCGCGTGATGTGGTCAGGGCGCGCGCTGTGGTAGCGCGTCGTGACGGTGGCGTTGGGTGGCGCGCTATGTTTGCGCGCGGCGTCGTTGCGTGTGACGCGACGCTCTTCTCCCCCCGTTGTGCGACAGCACTGAAGCGGGGGCAACGCCTGGCGGCGTTGAGTGTGTGCGCTGCATGGTGGCTGCGCTTCGCGTCGGCTGTCGTAGCTCGACACGGCTGCGGCGGGCGCCGCGGCGTGAGGCGACGCGAGCGGCGTCGCGGCCGGAGTGGCTGCGGGCGCCGCGGCGGGAGTGGCAGCAGGCGACGCGGTGGCGTCGCGGCCGGCGACGCGGCGAGCGTCGCGGCGGGTGTAGCAGCAGGCACCGTGGCTAGAGTGGCGGCAGGCAACGCGGCGGGCGTCGCGGCCGGTGTAGCGGCGGGCGCCGTGGCGGCAGGCGACGCGGGCGGCGTCGCGGCCGGAGTAGCGGCGGGCGACGCGGGTGGCGTCGCGGCCGGAGTAGTGGCGGCTGGCGACGCGGGTGGCGTCGCGGCTGGAGTAGTGGCGGCTGGCGTCGCGGCCGGAGTAGTGGCGGCTGGCGACGCGGCCGGAGTAGTGGCGGCTGGCGACGCGGGTGGCGTCGCGGCCGGAGGAGCGGCGGGCGCCGCGGCGGGCGCCGCGGCGGCAGTGGTGGCTGGCGACGCGGCAGGCGTCGCATCGGGTGTGGCGGCAGGCGACGCGTCAGGCGTCGCGGCGTGCGTCATCACCCTCTGTCGTTGTGTCGGCGTCTCCTGTGGCCACTCCGCTTCAGGCTGCCACAGGAATTCGGGTCCGGCGTACCATCGGGCGCCTATGTCCAGGCGACGCGCGCTGTCGGCCCTCGTAGCGTCGTCGGCGGGATTTTTCCTTGTAGGCACCCATCTCCATTGCTCCTGGTCGTAGTTGTGTTCGGGGTGACGCCGTCGGCGTAGTCTGCTTGGCCGCTTCCTCTTCTTTGCGCGTTGACGTGGCGTCGTCGTGCGCGTTACGGCGCCTTCCTCCCCCCGTCGACTAGTAGCGTCGGAACGGGGGCAACGCCGTCGGCGTTGTTTGCGCGGCGTCGCGGCGGGCGACGCCACTGTTGTAGTGTGTGGTTGAGGTGACGCCGCTGGCGTCTCTTGCAGTTTTCTTTGTGTGCACGCTGTCTGCAGTGCTTCTCTTGCCATTCCGCGTCGGTGTATGGCATGGCCGTCGTCTCGGCGTAGGCGGCGAGCGTCGTCGTCTCCCCCCGTCGGCACGTACTGTACTCGGGGCGACGCCGCCGCAGTGGGTTGAATGCAGGGATCGCCGTCCTCTGCTGTGGGCTGCCGTCGCTGGTCTTCGGTCGGCGCGTTCCGCAGAGACATAAGTGACGCCGTCACGGGCTGGGGCTCACGTAGAGGCGTCGGGTCGTCTACGGCGTGGCAGTGCAGCACTGCATGCTGTCTGCTCGAGTGCTGCTGTGGCGCCGTCCCGAAGATCACCCAACCCAAGGGAGATAGTTGGGCGGCGGGCTCGTTCTGTCTGCCCACGCGGAGTGCGTAAGGCAGCATCAGGTGCCAATGGTCAGCGCCGATGAGGATGCGTGGGCGGGCTTGGCTGTAGCAGGCTGCGCCCATGTCGGTGAGATGCGGGAACTGCGTGACATCGCTTCTCTCTGCCCGTTGTGCGCGTAGGCCCAGGTCATCGACGGTGCGTAGCTCGATCGGATGTGCCGGGCCGCCTGTCTGGCTGCGTACGTGAGCGTGTACTCGCCGACTCTTCTCACTGGCGGTCATGGATCCCACGCCTTGTATGTGTAGGCGCGTGGTGGCGCCGTCGGCGCCGATCTCGTCTGCCAGGCTCTCTTCCATGAGCGAGATTGTTGAGCCCTGGTCCATCAGAGCGTAGGCTTGTGTTTCGCCGCGTGGTCCGCCAATGATGATCGGGATGATCTTGAGGAGCACTGAAGTGGTGTGTCCGAACTCCGCCGTGTTGGAGGTGAATTCGGAAATGCACGCCGTCGTCTCGGGTGCATTGTCTGTTGTGCGCGTAGCAGGGCGCCGTCGCGGCGCTGCTGTGTGTTGCGCAGGGATTGGTTGTGGCAGAGCGGCTGGCGTAGCACTCGGCGTCGCGACGACTTGCTCAGTCGCGATGGGGGCCGGCGCGTACGGATAGGGCGCGTACGGGACGGCTTGTTGCATCGGTGTATACGGCGCTGGGGCGTTCAACGTATACTGCGGTGCGTTCGGTGTCGCGGCGAATTGCTCAGCCGCGTGGGGTGCCGGCACGTACTGGCGGTAGGCGAACGGCTCGGTGGTACACGGCGCTGTGGCGATCAACGTGTACGGCGCGTTCGGCGTCCAAGTGCGTGGCGGTGTTGGTTGCGCCCTGTCTGGCGCATTGCTCGGCGTTGGGCTTGCATCAGCGTGTAGCAAACGGTGATGCGGGTAAGTGCACCCGGGGACATCACAGCCGCGGGCGCGGCACTGGTCGCGGCGATGCCGGCGGTCCAGGCACGTGACGCAGAGCTTGTTGTTGCGAACCCAATCCCATCGGGCTCCGATTGTGATCTCGCGTAGCTTGCGGCAGTTTGTAGTGGAGTGAGTGCCGCCGCAATACAAGCAGCCGTCGGCGTGCTCCGTCGCGTATATGTGCGCACGATCTTCGTGAGGGCGTCGTACGTCTCCTCTTCCGGCGCCGCCGCTTGTTGCTCGGTTGTCTGGGATGCGCTGCGATCCCCGTAGCTCGGCGGCGGGCGTCGGTCTTCGTGGCGGCGCCTTGGCGTGGGAAAATTCCATTTCCGCATCGCTCTCCTCCAGTAGGAATTCCGCCATGAGCATGAGTTCGCTCTCGGCGGAATGTAGGCGCTCCTTGGCGTAGGAGCACCATCGGCTGCGTAAGTGCGGGCTTAGGCGCTCCGTCACTTCTCGAATCAGCAGCGGGTTGGCGCCGTAGCTACGGCGATCGAGGTCCACCAGCGTCGAGACGATGTTCATGACTTTGATGGCGAAGTTGTTGAGATCGATGGCGCTCGGTCCCAGTGGCGGCATCCTCTTCAGCTCTTCAATGGCTCGGTCGATGAGAAGGTCAGTCCGCCCGAAGTTCTTCTTCAATACTCGTATGATGAGCTCGGGGCGGGTCGACGAGGCAAGCATGTGTTGTACGCATTGCCTCGCTTCTCCCTTCAGGCTGTGGCGCAGGCGTGCGACGTTCTCGAATGGCGAGAATTTGTAGCGCGTAGTGCTCTCGGTGTAGCCGTTGTAAAATGTGAGCCACTCGCTCGGCTCCCCGGAGAATGGCGGCAACTCGTAGACTTGACGTGGAGGTGGCCGCATCATTGTTTCGATTGTGTCCGTCAGGCGGTCGATAGCTCGTCCTCTGCTCGTCGATCGCTCCCGCTGGCTATGTGGCGTCTGTGGCTCGTGCTGTTGCCGCCCGCGTGTCTCGCGTTGCGGCGTCCGTGCTTGAGCATGCTTCGCATCGTCCGCGTCAGCATTTTGCACGCCTGTCAGCCAGTCGTCGACTCGACGTTGAGAGTCAGCTTGAGAACCGCCGGCTCGGGATTGTTCATCGATGCGCTCCATCTCGACCGCGAGCCTCTTCTCGACGAGCTCGCGTTCCAGTCGAATTTCCTCGCAGCGAAGTTGCTTGAGCCGCTCCATAGCGGCGAGCTCCGCCTCGCGGCGGAGCACGTCCGTCGCGTTCGACGCTCTTGAGTGAAGTGATGCTGGTCGGCGCGGCGCGTGGGCTTTATCAGTGAAAGTCACGTTGAACTCGCGCCGCTGCGCGCGGGCCTCCGATTGGTCGGCCGGCGCGGAGTGCTGTGATTGGCCGGCCGGCGCGGCCGGCGCGGCGTGCTGTGATTGGTCGAAGCGCTCGGCGTTCTTCGACAGTCGTTTCTCCAGTTCGCTGCGCCAAGCCGTAGTGTCGGTTGGCGGTGAAATTGGAGCTTCTTCGGCGGGGGACTCTGGTGAGTCGGTTTGAAACTGCAGTCCCGAAGGGCCCGGCCGGGCCTGGGCAGCGGGCGGTGAGTGCGTGACTGCAACATTTGTCACCGCGAACCGTTGTAGGTCGACTGCAGCTTGTGTGCGCTCACGCTGCGAGCGCGCACTCTCCTCACTCTTGTTTCCTCGCGTTAAAACCATCTTGTTTGACGATTGGGAAAACCGCACTTTTCCCGCTACACAAACGAACCTAAACTAATTCCGATCCGGCTACTCGAAGGACCAAACAATGTAGACGACAACCGCGTCCGTCGGCTATCGGCTACAAGGGCACTCCGAAACTCAGGGATGAGTTATGGAGCGAAGTGGACTGTAGGCTAAGGTAAAACGAACGGACGGATACGAAAACGCAAACTAAAAATCAACGGTATATATTTACACAGAAAATTAACAAAAACAACAACGGATCGGAAACACTTAAATTAACACTTAACTAATATAGTCTCTGTCTATGAATTTACACTAAATCGCGGACCGATGGTACTACGCTACACTAACAAAACTAACTCGCGGACCGATGGTACTACGCTACAACTGTTACAAAATGGTTTATGCAGGAGAACAAGAACTGGAAGTGATACTGTGGCGGATCGTTGATCAACGCCCTGACTACGGAGTGATACTCTACGTAGACTGAAGATGAACTGAAGTTGAACTGTGTTTACATAGAAAAATGGCCGTCCTTTTATACAATTCTGCCTAGAGGCCAGGGGGACGCCCGCCCTGTATGTTTACATCAAATTACTCAAGTTACATATTTCTGATCTTAAAACTAACTTATGTTATGGATTGACGCTGTTCGGATACACAAAATTTAATGCATGTTTGCGTCGTGGGAGCTCCCGTCAGACTGTGAGATGCGAAAATACCTATCGTTTCTTTGTCCCCGGCAAGAGGCCGTCTCGCTCGCACCGTCCGAGATATACACCTGCCTTATCTCTCTTATGGCGCTGCGCGCTGCGCGTTCGCTTATTTTCGGCGTTGTGGTGCTCTCAGACGGTTGCGGCCGGGAGAAATTAAATGAATTTACATTTATTTAACATAATCAATGATTTTAACTAAGTCCTGAATTTATATAAAAAGTTTCCTTAAATTTTGCATCGAATGTAAACAAAGATGACTCATCTGTTTTCGACTAGGATTGGAAAGTTTTCGATGAGTCACCTTTGTTTTGCCGTGGTCTTTATTAAGACATGACGGGAGCTCTAACAAATAATGGATTATACACAAGGGAAATAAATCCTTTTAGCCACTTTTACGGGCAACAATCTTACATCTAGTTTATAAGTAATATTTATTTATTAATTTCCTTAAAAACTAAATGCTTCGCAAAGCTGTCCGCAACAATTGCTTTTACCAGTACCCGGCAATACTTTTTTTGACAAATACCCACTAAACTGAATAAGTGTGACTCAAGTCTACCCCAGAATCTAGCTACACTTTTATTTGTGAACAAAATATCGGAATCGTAGTGAAAAGTTAACGACTGACCTGATGTGTTTTTATAAAAATGTGTCGGTGAGGCCATAGTGCCTACGTCCACGCGTCGCTTGTAGTTGACCGTCGCTTCTGGGCCACTTCCACTAGTGCAACGGCTGACGATGTGTCCCGCTAATCTTGAAGCAAACAATGAACTTCGATGTGGTTTTGTTGTTGACTTTTGACGCTGATGTGGTAAGTTGTAGCCTCGATTATTTCTCTTTCATACGAAGTAAACAATCGATTTTTTTCATGTCCGTTTCTCTCGCAATGAAAACAATTTAAACAGTGCAATCTTCATTTGTTTTCATACGGTTTGGTAGGTCTCCGTGACGGTGTTAGCTTGAGTTTCAATAACGCAAACGCATGTAGCTCCTGCTCCTTGATTTAGTGATGTCAAGTTCGTTGTATTTCAAAGAGTAACCACAAACTTTTTTTTTTCTTCCGTTTTATTCGCTTCGTTTTCCAACATTCTTCGAGTTCGCTCATGGGCCCGCAGGTACCATCCCAACTTCTGATGTCGGGATAGGGTCGCGGATGGCCGGGTGGCGGTGTGTTGCACATTAGTTGAGCTATTCGATATAGTTGTGGACGAGGAGGTAGTTCGAGCGAGATGAAACACTTCAGATACAATTAACTTGATTTATTCCTTATACAATGAAGCACAAAATAACAGTTCCTGATACTGAGGTTTGTAAGCTAGGTTATCGAAGTCTCGAACAGAATAGTCTTTATTAAATTAACACTAGGCACATTGCGGGGTTATAACACTGACTCTAAACTTGGTATAGCACAACGAAACGGGACAGTTCCAAGGCAGTAGTGCACTCGACGGCGACCCAGCGTGAAGTGTCGGTGGTCGTTCGCTGAGTGAACCGCCAAGACTCTGTCTAGCGCGCCAAAACAGGTTCAGGGGGCGCTACTGTCGCCTTCCAATGGCGCGCTGGCTTCGTTGAGCTTCCATACTCATGACCGTTTCCGACAGTCCAAAATTATTGAACACTTTGTCAATCGCCGTCTCCTGTCTCATCTTAATAGGTATACATTATTCAATCCCTTCCAATCTGGTTTTCGCCCCGGGCATAGCACAGTTACTGCTTTGGTTAAAGTCACTGATGACATTCGTCTTAATATTGAACACAAAAAACTTACAGTCCTCGTTGTTCTTGACTTCAGTAGCGCTTTTAATACGGTAGATTTTGATATCCTTCTTGGCATACTTCGCTCACTAAATGTGTCTCACTCATCTTTATCTTGGTTTCACGACTACCTCTTTGGTCGACGCCAGCGGGTTAGGGTCGACGACAAAATGTCGGAATGGCGTGAACTTTCCGCTGGTGTCCCTCAAGGGGGGGTTCGACTGTATAGATCAGCTACCCAATATTATTTTTCCCCAATATTTTTATTCCCATTCGCGTTTTTCCCCATTTTACTTTTTTTCTACACATTATTACAACCAGTAGTTAATTTTCACACACGATTTAATTTCTGCCCGTTTAATTCTCTATACGCGTATATGCCCATGCATACATTTTACCAATCCGGATCATTCCCATACATATTCTTTACCTGTAGAAAAAATCCCAATAGCTTAATTCAATCACACGTGTAAAGTTCTGCTCATTATTATATATTATTTTTAAGTACAATACAAAGACTTTCTAGGGTTCCGTAGTCAACTAGGAACCCTTATAGTTTCACCGCGTCCGTCTGTCCGTCTGTCCGCGGCTTAGCTCTGTGATCATAAGTACTAGAAAGCTAAAGTTTGGTATGAGTATGTGTAATATGTCTATGTATCACGCCGACAAAACGGTAAAATAAAAACTAAAAGAAAAAAACTTTTTTTCGGGTACCTCTCGAACACCTAAAGTGGGGGTGATTTATTTTTCGTTTCATCACAAGTGTGTTGGGTGTCGTTAAATAGGTCTTTTAAAAATAATAGGGGTCTCCAAACTTTTTTTTTAAGTAGGCTGTTTTGTAAATATGTATTCACTCCGAAAATAAAAAATATAGCGTCCTCCCCCTCTAACTTTTCAACCACGGGTCAAAAAAATATGGAAAATATCATGAAAATGAGGCCTTATAAGTACTTTCAATGAAAACTATATTGAATGAAATAGGTCAAGCCGTTTTTGAGTTATCGCCAAATTCATAATTTTCTTTAAATGACGTAAGTGCCGCGCGGTGTCCTTATAGTTCAAACGTTACATAAATTTGTTAAGTGCCATATTCCGTTCAATCTGGCGCGTATAATCGATAACTTCCAGAAGGTAATAAGTAATTACAGTTACTTTGGCGTTTACGACCTTTTTATAGAGCTTGAAATATTTCTCGTATTTGATCTCGATATTGTCTATTTTGAAGTATGGGTAACTACGGAACCCTACACTGAGCGTGGCCTGACATGCTCTTGGCGAGTTTTTAAATATTGCTTTGTTTTAATTATGGCCATTAACGTCAATGGTTATGCTTGCTATTTTGAAAGACATTAAGACTAAAGACATTTGACTAAATTAAGCTACATATTTGGATTTTTTCCACACGTAAAGAATATGTATGGGAATGATCCGGATTGGTAAAATGTATGCATGGGCAAATACGCGTTAAGAGAATAAAACGGGCAGAAATTAAATCGTGTGTGAAAATTAACTACTGGTTGTAATAATGTGTAGAAAAAAAGTAAAATGGGGAAAAACGCGAATGGGAATAAAAATATTGGGGAAAAATAATATTGGGTAGCTGATCTATACAGTCAGATGACCTGCAGATCTATGCGGCGGCTAGTATTGAGGATCTGCCATCGCTTGTTGATCAAATCAATGCAGATTTAGAATACATTCACAGCTGGGCTAATAATTTTGGTTTAAACGTAAACGCACAAAAATCGCAAGCGATTGTCATCGGTAGTCCTCACTTTGTGAACAAGCTGGCGGAAATGGTGGTGCCTGATATTCTTTTTGGTGGGATTCCTATCCCTTTTTCCTCTACTGTTAGGAATTTAGGTATCACCATGGACCAGACATTGTCTTGGTCTCCGCATATCTCGGAGGTCAGCCGGAAGCTCTTCGCATCTCTTCACTCACTTAGGCGCCTGCAGAACTTCCTTCCAATGTCCACCAAGCTTACTCTTGCCAGATCACTCTTGCTGCCCCTTCTGGATTATGGTGACATTGCTATGACGAATCTCAAAGAGGAACTGCTTGACAAGCTCGAGCGCTTACAAAATGTGTGCATAAAATATGTTTTCGGACTGCGCAAATACGATCACGTGTCCGCCTTTAGAGCGCAGCTGGGTTGGCTGCCAATACGTCAGCGTAGAGACCTGCATGTCCTGTCATTGCTTTTTAATGTTCTCTACAACCCTGCTTCACCTCCATACCTCAGTGAAAGGTTTAAATATATGGCCGATGGGAGTGGTCACCGCTTGCGGTCGTCTGCCAATCTCACTCTGGCTGTACCGTCTAACAAGACGCGTACGTACGCTAAATCTTTCACAGTCAGCGCTGTGAAGTTGTGGAACGAATTGCCACTGTCCCTTAGGAAGTCTCCATCTGTAGCATCGCTCAAGACGAATATTAAGAAGTTATGGCTTTCCAATGACTTGTGAATTGGATCTACAATGTATTTATATTTATGTCTATATTTGTATTACATTATATATATATATATGTATGTATGTATGTATGTATTCATAGTTTATATGTGTAATTATTAGTAGTCTTATTATTTTTAATACCTTTTTGTACACGGTGTTAGTTTGTCTATCTTAATCTCGTACTCACTCAATTGTTCAAAGGTTAACTGGAAGAGATCCCTTATAGGGATAAGTTCGCCTTTGTACCTATATGTTATTTGTAATAGATGTATTTTGTAACTATTTTTGTGTACAATAAAGTGTTTACTTACTTACTTACTTACATATTATATATTATACATAAAAGTTCAGTGCGTTCAACCATGAAATAGGCATGCAAATAGTTGAGAGGGGCGACGAACTTATTTCAAATTATTATTAACTAATTTAGAAAATGTCAGAAAGAGCATAATAAAGATTAGAAAATGTCAGAAAAAAAAACAGTAATGATAATTAAAACAGGAAAATAACATACTATATAATAATAATAACCAACTAATCAATGTCAGTCACATGTGTGATCCAAATAATCCTTAACCTTATAAAAGCATTTTTCTAAGAGCCATGCAGTCAAATTATTCTTAAAACTAGTTCCATTAAGCAATTTTATGTCAGCAGGTAATCTATTATATATATTGCAAAACACATGTTATACACATTCTTCCCATACATCATCTTATTTACACGTGGTTTGTACAGTAAATTCATTATATTCTGCCGTGTCGGTCTGTTCATTACATCACCTCGTGTTTTAAATAAAGATTGATGAGACTTAACAAACATGCATATGTCTCTTACGTATAAACATGGTAAAGGGAGTATGTGCATTTTGTTTAAATAAGGGAACACAGGAATCATCGAACTTTGCGTTACATAGGATATGGATACACTTTTTTGAATTTTAAAGACTCTTTCGACATCAACAGAGTTATCCCACATTATTAGGCCGTAGCGAAGGACTGAAGATACGTATCCATGGTAAGACATCAGCGCTGCTTCCGCAGACACAGTGTCGCTGAGTCTACGGAGAGCAAATAAAAATCTATTAAGCTTACTACAGATGTGCTCAATGTGGGTTTTCCAATGCAAGTGCTTATCTAAGACGAAACCAAGAAACTTCACAGACTCTACTTCAGCTATATTTTCGCCATTGTAATTAATTGTAACTGGAATCATATTTGAATTGTAAGAACTGATTTGCATAAGCTTGGTTTTATTTATATTAATTTTTAAATCATTCATGTCCATCCAGTTTATAACGTCATTCAAAGAATTACTTATGTCGCGATTAAAAGTCAACTTATCATTGCATTTCACCATTTTAGTCGTATCATCTGCAAACATTATAACTTTATTATTGGCCGCATTTGGTAAATCGTTAATGTAGACAATAAAAAGCAATGGGCCCAAAATGCTACCCTGTGGAACACCGGTGTGATTTACTCTGTATTGAGATCTAAAAACTTGTTTCAGTGTTGTCTTATTAGCTTTAGTAAATCTAGTGATCTCTGTGCATTGCATTCTGTTTGCTAAATAGCTTTTGATCCAGTCGAGAGCTCTGCCTCTGATGCCGTATCTTTCAAGCTTATTTAAAAGTTTCGAGTGATTAACGTAGTCGAAAGCCAAAGCTTTCGACTACGTTTACATGACCAAAGTCATGTCAAGGAAAAGCGAAGCAACTGGAATACCATTATTGATGCTTTCGGTCATGTATTTTACAAATTCAAAACCAGCATGTGCAGTTGACTTCCTTTCACGGAAGCCAAACTGTTCTGCACAAAGTACGTTAAATCTCGTCAAGAAGCTACTTAGTCGAGTGTGGAATGCCTTTTCTAGACAGACTTTTCGGTCGTATCTCTCACTTTGCTGCGAATCCGAACAGCAATAAGCATACATTTGCAGAGCAAGTTACGTGTTCAATTAGTAGCTTCTAACTCGCACCTCGAGTTGCAGGTTCCACGAGTGCTTATAAATAATTCCGTGTCGGTCGCTGCCGGCTCCCCGTCGCGGCCAGTTCAGAACTGGGAGCTGTAAGTAAGTACGTAGTGGATACTGGCGAGCGAGTGGTGAGTGGCGGCGTGGGCACGTCGCGGGCAAGTTCCATTCCCAGGCCGTCGCGCGCCGCCGCGCCGGCGAGCGAAAACAATACATTAAGTAATACGCTCGCGAGCCCAACTTTGCGCTCGCTCACTTAGGATCAATTTGAAACGAAGTCGATTCAATTTCCCGAGTACTCAAGTAGTTTTATTAAAAGTAGCGAACGTTGCTCTCGTGTCTTGTTAGCGGGCGAGCTTAAGTGGGGACGTCACGGAGTCCCCCGAGGAGGCCGCGCCGGTAGTCGCGCGGGGGGCCAAGGGGGGCCGCGGGGAATTGATAGGCATGTTGTCGTCCATAAATTTTTAACACGATCTTGATTTCGATAAAGCACATTTTTACAGCGCCTCGCGCTATCGGGATCGGGTATGATGTAGACGAGAAAGATGTTCGACGCCTTAACGAACCTTTTATGTCTTTCCATTCCGTTATTTTCTTTTTCGTGAATATCATAATGTTTTTCACGATATTCGCGCGCCTCGCGCGAGCGGAGGTCGACAAACAAACGCGACGGATTCATAATTCGACACGCATTATGTGTCGGACCCTCGGCGGTGATAACTTCGCACAATCCCTCTTTTTGTTTTAATGCACGGGACAGACTTTTCCTTTCTTCCTCTTGATAAATATGTAAAGGAGCTCATTGTGCTGAAAGCTCAAATTTTTAGTTCGCTTAAAAAGTTCAAGGGTCTGCTCCAAAGGCTTTTTTAATAATTCATTACGGACCGTAACGCGCGCGTGTCGCCCCCGCCCACGCCCTCGCCCCCGCCGCTCTACACCAACATTATCTTGTCTTACTTGTATTTAGGTCAAGTATGAATCATCGACAAACTCATTGACCACCTTCGATGACCTCCTCTCCGTTACTAAATCTTGAGCACGTAGGTATTTATAGCTCCGAACTGACTGAAACTATAGGTAGTAACGTAAATTCAATATTGATAATATCATTCAAAATTTCACAACGCACTGCACGCCACAAGAAATAGTTTGCTTTTTGACACTCCCGTGCCAGATATAAATCCAATTCAACCGTTGTCTCAATTACTGTAACATACTTTTGTGTAATACTGTTTTTTTCTCATAAGTATAAAAAATCGGCCAAGTGCGAGTGGGACTCGCGCACAAAGGTTTCCGTTCAATTATCTGTAAGTTTGTTGTATGGGAGCCCCCAATAAATATTTATTTTTAGTATTTGTTGTTATAGCGGCAAGAGAAATACATCATCTGTGAAAATTTCAACTGTCTAGCTATCACCGTTCTTGAGATACAGCCTGGTGACAGACGGATGGACGAACAGCGAAGTCTCAGTAATAGGGTCCCGTTTTTACCCTTTGGGTACGGAACCCTAAAAATTATCCACGCTTCAAAAACCAAACTGCCCGTCAATTAAAATCTAAGCCGTACGAAACACAACGTATTGAAATAATGAGTAATTATTCGTAAGCTGTTTTAATGTAATTTGCGTTATTGCTATTTCGGTGTCTACCGTTTCCATATAATTATTTAGTTTTGTATACTTAATCTTAAGTAATGGCACTCCGGGTGTTTTAGCATAGTAGTGTATGCTTTGTTGTGTGGCTGTTAGTCGCCTAAATAAAAAAAATGTATAACATACATTTTTTTATTTAGGCGGCTTAACAATCATATTATGATTGTTAAGCCATTCAATGTCACTCAGTTCAAATATTAGTATGATATAAAAACACGCTAAGTTATTTAGTAAAGTATGTGTTAACGCCACGGAAACGGGCGCTCAGCACTCCAGCCGACTCGCTCCTTCGGTCGCAGGCTCTGAATAGGCGCTCTGATGACGGCAAAGTTAGTATAATTTGTCGAAAAGTTTACGGCGCGCCAACCGTTCCGCTCGCACAAAATCCACGAAATATTATCGTCACGTTTACTCAATAATATCGACAAAAAATATGATAATGCTGCGCGAAAAATGGAGGCGCCGGAATGACATCTGCCGCGCGGAGATAAGCCGCGCCCGCAGCCGGCAGCGTCTGCGAGCTGCGGAGCAAGCGAACAGTTATCAGCCGCGGGCGGCGATAGGGCAGGAGCCTGTACCTACAGGCGTAAAACCTTATCAAACGTACGCCGCGTTATTGACTCGCATGCCGACGAACGTCGTTAGACGAGAAATTCCGCAGCAAATATGAACCGGGGCGCAATGAGCGGGCGGGGGCGTGCGGGGCGGGCGGCGTCTAATGAACTTGTTCACAAACACCGCAGCGCACGCGGCGACGTGTACCCTCTGTACCGAGTTGTGAGTTTGCACGCGGCTGTTTGTTCACGCTTTCATTCCAAATGTTATTTAGCGCACAAAGGACCGCGGCCTTTGTTTCCTCGCCAAACGAATACACGCGTAAATGGGATACTCATAAATTAAGAGCTCCACCGAGCGGCCGCGATTCTTTGTTTCGCAAGACGTCCTCGCGCGCGCAATATTAATTCCGGGACCTGCCGCCGCCGCGCTTATTGGGCAAGTCCAAGTTTTTATTGCATTCCATTACTTTCAGATTGTTCTTTTGGCTCCCGCCAAGTATCTGCCGCGGACCGCCGCAGGCCGACTTTTCGCGTCGTCGGGTTTCAGACTCGATTTATTTGAATATGTCGACATTGTGCTCAGACGTGAAACGTTACAGACGAATTTCAATATCTTTATCGACGACAATTCGGGAGTGAAACACGCCTCGATGTGTTAGAAACTCGCATAAACCGTCGAGAGCGAGGCCCGCTCCGAGCCACGAGCAGATTAATAACAATCTAGCGCCGGCCGGGACCCAAAATTCATTCGCAATATCTGCGTATCTAGGTTAAGATCGGACGTATAAGCGGCGTATTAGAGCTAGTCGGAGATATGGAGGGGTCGTGCCGAGAGAAGTGTTCGTGACGTCACGTGCCGGCCGTCGCCGGGCGCGCTCGCTACGAACACAACTGTCCGCAAGTGGAAGCCGAGCCGCAGTGGACACAGCACGGGCGCGGGGACGGGCGTGGCGCCTGCTCGCACGGAATGCAGCCGCGCGCCGCACCTTCCCCGCTCGAGTGCCTTCCCGATAGCCTCTCGAGAATGTGCCCCCTGTTAAAACTTAAAGGTTAGGTGAAAGGGTTCCGAGAGGCGGGCGATGAGGAAAGGAATTTAATGAGCTTGAGCGGCCAGCGGCGCCGCGGTCGGCCGGCGGCCTGACCGCTCACTCGGAGTAATTAATGCTTCGGCCCTCGACGCAGGAAACGGGGTCGCATTCGGTCAGGATTTTACCTAATCGCTGACACGAACATAATAAGTTGCGATAGCCGCAAATTATTTATTACACAGTTTACTCAATAGGCAAATTAGAGGCGTTCAGGGCGGCAGGGCGCGCTGAATGGCACCGCGGGAAACCACGCTGATCTGTGTATTACATCGTGTAATCTAATGTAACACTCCACCGATACGGTGAGCATCATCAAACACGTACAAGTCTGTTATCAGAGAGCACACAAAACAATTTATCGGTATGGATGGAAGCTTGTGATGGGGCTACGTAGCTATAAATGGGGCCATCTATTCAATTCGCCACGTGCGGAGACAGACGACACGATATTGCAAGCTCGCTTATCTCCCTTGCGCGTTCGGTTGCGCTTAAGTAACAAGCATCTGGAGCGTTGCAAGGCTATATGTCTTGTTATATCTAGGCAAACGTACTGTATTTTATTGTTTTATTTTATAAAAGTTTTGTGTCGAAGAACACTTTTTTGTCGGGTGTGTAATGATCGCCCTTCTTCTTCAGACATGAAGTAACGACCGCAGCGAGAGGATAATTATCGGTATAAAATAAATAATATAGTTCCATTGATATGCTTCACAACATTAAAATTATTAAATTTATTTATCATTCTCTATTCAGTGGCACTACTTGGAATGCTGCTTTCGAAAGTGCACAGAGAGGACTGTTGAAGATCACTATATACGTGGCTAAAAACAAACCTACTTACTATTAACGGCAATAAAACTAAATTTATATGCTTCTCAAAATATGTATCCACTCAGCCCCTTAATAATTTAAATTTACAAAGTACACGCCTGTAATCAAACGCGTTCTACACAATGTGGTTGTTATCAAATTAAACGGGTTTCTACAATCGACCAGCGTCTTTCTTGGCACGGACATATCGAATATATAAATACAAGAATTAGAATAATTATCTGGCTATTCAAGACATTAAGACATATTGCTACAAAAAAATTACTCATACAGATATATATATCTATAGCACAATCAATAATGTACTATTGTATCACTCTGTGGGGGGAGCTAATAAAACTAAATTTATAAATGTTGAAAGAGGACAAAGATGCTTACTTAAGGTTATGTTTTTCAAACCCTATCGATTCACCACTACTGAACTTTATAATTCATGTGTTTTTTTTTTATTATCTATGTAAACTCTACATCTTCTTTTCAATAGTAAAACTACATACAACGTTGCAGTACTTACCATCAATATCATCCCGAAGAAGGAAACACGTAGTGGCACCTGTGCCCTTAACCAGATCTAAATTTGCTAAGAGGCAATCCTCAACTCTTTCTGCCCAACATTATAATAAATTCAATAAAAAAATCTTAATATATCATTTAGATCTCTATAGGTAACTGTAGAAAAACAATAAGTAAATTCTTAAAAGATATTAACTACGATGAGACTGAGGAACTTTTGAAATTTGAATATTGAACTATAATCTCACACCTAGTATGAGTAGAATACGATTATACCATCAAAAATTCATACATACCGACTCATATACACAATACACGTACTAAAAAAAATCAACAGTAAGACTAAGAGTAAGTTGTAAAAGTAAGAATAAAAATTTCAATCTTTTGTCGCTAATTTCTATGTTTTAGTCTAGAATTGTTATTAGTTTTTAAGTTTTGGTATAAACTTACATATACATATTTTGTTTTACTTAATGTTATACCTTTATGTATTAATGGAAGAGCGGGATCTCCTGACACAAGTGAATTTGTCACTTACTAGGAGATTCCAACCTATTCTTGTAAACCCCTAATATGTATAACTGAATAAACATTTTTCATTTCACATATAAACGGAAAAGTTCTGACTGGCTGACTGACTGACGCATCCAACGTAGAGCCGAAACTATTGAACCTAGGAACTTCACATTTTTAGAATAGATCAAGTATACAATGCAAGGGAGTAAGAAGGGATATTTCAAAATTCGGGATGAATTTAAGTGGGTCAACTTGGCATTGAAAGTTTGTATGGGAAATCGTGTAATTTTTGAGTGAGAGATATAAAAGTTCGCGTACAGATTACCCATCGAAAAACAAGAAAACTATATCATATAATTTAAATATATCATATAAGGGACAACAAGTAGAGGAAACAGATGTGACAATTTTTTTAGGAATAAGCGTAGGTCATAGGTTGACATGGAGGAATCAAGTTGACGATATATGTAAGAAATTGAATCAATTTTCATACGTCCTATAGAATTTAAAAAAAGTTGTGGACCAACCGATAGTTTTAACGGCCTATCAAGCCTATGTAACGTCGACGCTAAGATATGGCATCATATTCTGGGCTAAATCCGTTGAAAGAGATGTTGCATTTAAAGCACAAAAAACCGGCCAAGAGCATGTCGGGCCACGCTCAGTGTAGGGTTCCGTAGTTGCTCATCCTTCACAATAAACTGCTGTTTTAAGCCCGAGGTTTACGTTAAGAAAGATTTTAAGCTCTATAAAAAGTCGTAAACGCCCTAGAAACTGTAATCACTTATTACCTTCTGGAAGTCAACTTACTTTTAAAGAAAAAATACGAAATTTGGCGATAACTCAAAAACGGCTCGACCGATTTTGTTCAATATAGTTTTCATTGAAAGTAATTATAAGGCCTCATCAACATTAATTTTTCCGATTTTTTTGACCCGTGGTTGAAAAGTTAGAGGGGGGTGACATTATTTTTTTTATTTTTGGAGCGAATATTTACAAAACTGCTGACTTTATCATAAAATAATGTTAAAAGACCCTTATTATTTTTACAAGACCTATTCAACGACAACCCCACACATCAGTGTTGAAAAGAAAAAAAAAATTCACCCCCACTAGGTGTTCGAGAGGTACGCGAAAAAATATTTTTTTTTTTTAATTTTATTTTACCGTTCTGTCGGCGTTATACATACACATACTCATACCAAATTTCAGCTTTCTAGTACTAATGATCACGGAGCTAAGCCGCGTACGGACGGACAGACGGACATGGCGAAACTATAAGGGTTTTTAGTTGACTACGGAACCCTAAAAACCGGCCAAGTGCGAGTCGGACTCGCGCACCGAGGGTTCCGTACAAACACTTTCCATCCCTAAGTGGTTAAGTTAAGTTTGCACCTGGTATGTATAGCGCCCCACCTAAATTAGGTGCAAAGTTAGGTATTAAAAAAACTACTTACTAGATCTCGTTCAAAACAATTTTCGTTGGTAGTTTTTATAGTAATGTACATCATATGCTTTTTTTAGATTTTTCATTTTCTTATTTTAGAAGTTAGAGGGGGGGGGACCAACTTTTTTCCACGTTGGAAGCGTCTGTCACGCAAACTATTCGGTTTAGAAAAAAAATATTTTAGAAACCTCGATATCATTTTTGAAGACCTATCCATAGATACCCCACACGTATGTTTCGATGAAAAAAAAAATTTTGAGTTTCAGTTCTAAGTATGGGGAGCCCCCAATATTTATTATAATTTTTTTATTTTTGCATCAAAATCTTAATGCGGTTCACAGAATACATCTACCTACCAAGTTTCAACAGTATAGCTCTTATAGTTTCGGAAAAAAAATGGCTGTGACATACGGACGGACAGACGGACAGACAGACATGACGAATCTATAAGGGTTCCGTTTTTTGCCATTTGGCTACGGAACCCTCAAAAGGTGCATCAGTTCACTATGTGTACTTAAGTAACAAGATTAATGTTTGTTAAAAGAAATTAGCAATCGTTCAAACACTTTAATTAAAGACTTTCTTAATGGATAAATGTTATTATAGCCTTAAGGACCTTTTTAATGACCAATTGTAATATTCATAGTGTATTATTCTTTTAATTATTGGTATTGTCTTACATTGTACATCTTAAATTATTGTTATTTCTTAAATTATTACTATTGTCTTATATTGTTCAATCACCCAATTATCATTCAGATGCAATTTTAATCATAATTAATTTAAATTTAATATTAGACTTAAGACTTCGAATTGCTGTGCCCTACCAGGGCCCATGAGAAACTTATTAACTACTGTAACAGCCAAATGTAAACCATAGATGCAATAAATAAATAAATAAATAACAAAATAAACATTACACTTTAGGAGTGTACGTCTTAGGAATAAAATAAGTTTCATGCCTTCCAAAACAGCATTATACAGGAAAAGTGTACGTGATATGGCTCCAAAAATGTATAACAATGTTCCAAGTCATATAAGTAGTATACATAGAGGATATAAATACATTCAAAGCCGAATTGTTGAAATTTTTAGTGGACAAAGCATATTATTCAGTAAATATTTTTTTGTCTGACTGCATTTGATGCTGACTGTACACCCTGGTGAAACAGTCCATTATAGCTAAAATTTGTATGCCTTTCAGCCCAACATGGTGATGTAGCTTTTATTTTATAAGATCTGTGCCTATGTACAATTTTTTACCCGTGTTGAACAAATAAACTATTTGTATTTAAGATTCCTTGAGTAAGAGTAGGTAATAGAGGAAGAACCTATACATGAATTATTATTCTTGTATAGGTATTTTTGAAAATTCCTGCCCAATAAGGGGTTAAATGGAGAGTGGAAATTTGTATGCGAAATGTTTTGATTAAGGGGTGCATCAACTTGAATGTAGATCCAAAAACTTTCAAAATCATTTTTGAAAATTCAACCCCTAGTGGGATAAAGCGGGAAGTGGAAGTTTGTGTGAAGAGCTTTCGATTCCTTGAGTATGAATAGTAAAATATTAAGTTTTTTCTACGAGTTTGTATGTAGTGCCTGGGATTGTCTGAGTAAAAATGGTAATACAAATCTATACAAATGAAGACTACAATTTTCAGCGTTTTCAGAAATTCATCCCCGTAACGGATTAAATAGAGAGTGAAACTTTGTTTGATAAACATAGCCTTTTATGAGAAAGAGGTGCATTAATTATCTTGCTTGTAGAATCTTCATCAAAAACGGAGAATATTAATTTCAGAGTTTTTGAAAATTCAACCCCGAACGGGGTACAGTGGGAGGTGAAAGTTTATGTAAAGAGCTTGGGATCATATTTCGTGTATGGTTTCATCATCAAGTAAATAAAAAAGCATTTTTTTGTATTCATCCCCTAAGCAGGTTAAATTGAAGGTGACAACATTTGCATGCTATGAATTTATGAAGAAGAGGTATACAGGTATATTTGTAGAATATTCGTTTAAAACTGAGAAAATAAACTAAAGCCTCTTTGGAAATTCATTTCCAATATGGTTAATGGGAGGCGAAAGTTTTGATGAGAAAAGTGGGATTCTTTACGTAAAGCTGCTCATATGCCATGTATAGTCACTAAACTACTACTTTCAGCGTTTTTTGTCTGAATGGGGAAATATAAAAGTTTATGTGTGAATTATTTTCATGTATAAACTCTACATTCATTTTTGGAAATTTATCTCCTAAAAACGTTAAATGCAAGGTGAATAGGTCATCAAACTTTGTATGAAAAAAACGTGGCATCCTCTGAGTAAAAGTGACAACATTTGGTGTATCAGAACGTAATCCATACTAATATTATAAATGCGAAAGTGTGTCTGTCTGTCTGTCTGTTACCTCTTCACGCTTAAACCGCTGAACCGACTTAGATGAAATTTGGTATGGAGATAGTTTGAGACCCGGGAAAGGACATAGGATACTTTTCATCCCGAATAAATTTAGTGTTCCCGTGGGATGAGCGGATAACACCGCGGGGCACAGCTAGTTGTGAATAAAAACGCAGCATTTTTATTAATTGGGAATACTTACTGATTTAAACGTCATTGGAAATTCCTACTCGTAAGGGGATTAAACGGAAAGTCAAGGTTTGTATGAGAAATGTCGTATTTTTTTAGTAAGACTCGAGTAATGGCGCAAATTTCAAGGTTTTTAAATTTTGTCAAGGGTAGCGTCACATCGAAGCGATGTTGATACGATACAGGTAAGTAGGTCGATTTTACATGTACCTACGTACTGAGGCCACCTCCTTTTCGAAAATTTCCTTCGCGTAGTAATAATATTCGAAAAATCTAGAAGCCTTCACTGCAGCTACTGACCGTTGTTTACAAACGCCGGAGCCTCCTATTAAGGCCGCCGGCTCCGGCGGCTCCCGGCGGCGCCGGACGCTAAACAAGTTACAGCCCTTCTCGGGACGCGCAAAACATCGAGGGCTCTTATCCATCGAGTGCAGCGACAGGCTACATTAGTCCCGGCGGCGGTAGTTAAATTAATGGGCGGGCGGCGAACGAGGTCAGCTCTTAAAAAGCTTTTCATTTAGTGCAAATTATGATTGGCGCCGCGAAACACTTCAATAAGGTTAATGACGAGTTAATATCGCATGATGCCGGCTGACAGCCACCGCGACGGCGTGCCGTTTATTTTCGGAAGCACTTTTCTGGTTCAGCACTCCTGCTACATATTGCGAGCGAGCGTGGCTCGCCTTTTCTTAGGTTTTCGTTAAATCTCCCAGCGCAGGGATGGCGGCCCGGGGTCACGGCGAGGCGTCGACACGCCGGAATCAAACCAAGTGAGCCAAGGCTAGCGGCCGACTTATGTGCTAGTAGTAAACTATGGCGAAGGCCGGCGGGGGCGGCTGCATTGTTGCGAAGTGCATAAATCGGTCGGGCTCGGCCGGCGGCGGCCCCGATAGCGCGCCTTGCCAACTGCGGGTTTATGGCGTGTGCGAGGCGTTCGCGTTCGTCCAACGAGGATAAGCCTAACGTATCGGCGCGACCATGCGGCCGCCCCGCGCTTCGTGCGCTTCGTGCGCTCCGTGCGGACGGTCGTGGTCAAGTTTATTTTAATGCTCTCCTTTCTCGCTCAACCGGAATGAGCCTTCTAAATAGAGATCAGAACCTTCTCGAGGTTGGAGTCGGAAAGCGCTCGGTGAGACTCGGCTCGGGAAATAGATAATCAATAAAAACGTCATTTTACGTACGACCTCAGGAAATACTGAAACCGGGAAATGAAACTAGTAGCAGAGTGCGCCGTGTGCAGTCTGGGGGCCGGCGGTTTTGGCTGCGCTTCAAGGCCTCGCTCACCTGCCCCCCCCCGGATCCCGTGCCCCGCGGGCCATCACTTACGAGAGCGCTAAGCCCCGCGCGGCCCGAGGAAGGCCGGGACATGTCAGCGGCCAGGGAGGGGCGCCATCCGGTCCGTTTGTACGCCTGCCCGTGAATGCAGATCGGCGCACCGAGACCGCGTGATAACGTCACGTCGAATGCAAATAAACAAGCTCTCACTAAGTCACAATACATATTAAAATATTCCATCCGAGGGAGGGCACGAGCCGGTATCTCGACCGCCTTTGTCATGTTTTAATAACGAATAGCTCCGCTCAGGTGACGCTGCAGCCGGCGTAATCGATTCGCGCAGAATTAGGAACGTGCCATATAGTTAGCGAAGAATGGCGAGCATGTGTGAAGTGTCTGGCGCAGACGAGCTATTTCCACGCGGGCGCGGGCCTTGACACGCCGTCGACTAATTAGACTGGGTTGCCGCGCGGCGCCGCGCGATGCCGCGGCGGGCGGCGGCCGGGGTCGCAGGCCGCGGTCGCGCTCCGAGGATCACTTTTCTACAAAAACTTGAACCTCCGCCTAACGACGCCCGTCCATCATAAAACCCCTGACGCGTGCGATTTTACTGACCACTACACGGGACGGATAAGAAAATGCGTAACAATATTTCGGGGCCATGAAATACTTTCATGCTCGGCGGTTTTTTTATTTTATGTCGCAATAAATGTTTACGGATGGTTGTCCCTAAATACATTCGTCAGGCGGCGACTCCGCCCGCATCTCCCGGCGCGGCCGAGATAAATGTGCGCCTCCGACGTTCACCGTCGAAGGTGGAATAAAAAGTAAAATATGTCTGCGTTTTTACGCAATAAATATGCGCGAAACCGTCACGAGAAGACTTATGGCGGTTTAACTGGCAAGTTGATATTTTGAAAGCCCGCGACAGATCGCACGGCGGGCACAGGTGAGCGCGGCTGGTATTGTATTGGACGGGAAACATTAGCAGAGTGCTTCCGGAATTGAATTAAGCGAGTGCCGTTAACACATTCAGTCGTGACGCTCGCCCGGCGTGACGCGCTCGCAGCGCACTCGCTCGAGTACTTGCGCAAGTGTCCGCTCTACAGGGTGATGCTGAGCGCTCGCTCGCTGGACGAGTGAGCCAACCCTACACAAAACACCATTACCGTTAGAAGCATAGCGTGAATTATTTTATTGCAGTCACACATTCTGTGATAGATGATCGCTAAAACTTCATATGTCGTGGGCCGTAGAATGTAGGAGGCTGTACCTAGATACTCATAAAGTATACGTTCATTCCACTGCATGGTTAGTGGCGACAGATCTTCTACATCAAAGCTGCACATATTCCAAATGAACATATATTTAGCAGCGGCATCAAAACCGCACGAGTCTAACTATGGAGCAGTCGCCAGCGACCGCAGCTCGGCGACGCGGTGGATTGCGAGACACTCGCCTCTCGGGGCTGCCTCCGAACTACTGTTCCGTGTTCAAACAATCTTAGGCGATCTTAGCCGAGATCCGTGGGACGATCACTTTACAAGCGCTCTTACGTGTCACCGATATTGAGCGCTTTTGGCAAGAAAGCAAAAAATAAAGTATTTATTAGAGAGTGGCGCGATATCCGCACTCCAAGTCACTCGGGTTTTTGTAACGTAACGGCTATATCGATCGAGAGGGATGTGACATCTCCACTCCACGTCATCCACTTGTGCAACATATGAGAGATTTACGTCACCCCCCCCCCCCCTCCCTCGTCGCCCTCCCGTACGATAAAACTGTCAGGAAGCTCGGTAATTCGGTGAAGCTTTGCGATATATTTGATAGTACAAAATGTGCAACTAGCAGCTTAAGATCCCTTAGGCAGTAGTGGCGAGCCCGCCGCGCCGCCGCCGGCGTGCGGCCGCGAGCGACGGCGTCGATTGGATTTGCATTCCCACTCCGCCGCGCGCCGCCTGATGCATGCTATTTCATTGCAATTGTGCTTCTATCCACTTCACTATTGGCGGCGGGCTCCACTCGTCTGTCTCCGTATAGGTACTGCCGAGCGGACATTACGAGCTCGACGCTAACTAGTATAACACGAAACTACCACTTCACGATCGGAAACATTACTATACATAGAGGTAACGGATTTGGAATCTTCAGATTGATATATCCATTTAGTCCGACTACCATCAATGCGGTCTACACATACATATACACGTTTACTTATGGAAACTACTCACAAAATAAACTCACGAAAGAAATTTTGGCGAAGCCGAAACAGACACGCTTTCGCTCGTTCGGTGAACTAGTACGAATAGGGAACTTGCAACAAAAAATACATTGTACCCAGTAAATGAGATTTTTATACGAATCATTATGCTGTATAGTGTATACGAACCAATATAATTAGGACTTCAGAAGGGAGTCAAACTGAGACGTGACTGCAGAACGCTAAAACGCGCCGTAGAAAACCTCGTGGAACTACCAGTGTGTGTACCACAATGGAAAACATGCATTTTACATTATACATCTTAAAAGCTTAAAAACTTAAATACAGTACCTATTAAGTATATAGCTATATAGGGTATTACTACCCAGATATATTTTACATTTTCGTGTGAAGAATTTGTTATACCTAACTGTATCCATTTGATTGTTATGTATATGCTATTCGTGCGATATACAAAATGCACCATAGAGACTTGCTTAGAGATAAGTTTAAGGACATTGATATAATGAAATGGCAGTGCATTGTCAATACATTTATGAGAATCTTATGTATGTACATAAGAACATTGCCAATTTTAAGAAGAACTGTGATATACATAATATTAATACTAGAAATAAGCATAAGCTCGCAGTGCCTGCCACTAGGCTCCATAAAATAAGAAAATCATTTCATTTCATTTCATTTATTTATTTCACTGAACAATATCAATTGTGTTTGAAATAATACATAAAATTAAACAATAAAAAATACCTTAACTAAATTACTGTTTGTGACTACCACAGACTTTGTTTACTGTTTGTGACTACACAGACAAATTACTAAACATTCATGGGTAACTGTGTAAGATTTTATAATAAACTTCCTAGAAGCGTAACTGACTTGTCTGTTGGTAAATTCAAGAACTATGTAAAACGTAAACTTATTTCTAAAGCTTATTATAGCACTCAAGACTGCATGAATGATAACGTGTCGTGGGATTAGTGAAAATCAAGCAATGTTATGTGTAATTATTGTAACGAGTACCTATCAGGGTACTGATATTTTAATTTTAACTACTTTTATTATAATTTTTGACACTTAGAATTTTATTCTAGAAATATTCTAGCCTCTAGTTTTTAGGGTTCCGTACCCAAAGGGTAAAAACGGGACCCTATTACTGAGACTTCGCTGTCCGTCCGTCCGTCCGTCCGTCTGTCACCAGGCTGTATCTCAACAACGGTGATAGCTAGACAGTTGAAATTTTCACAGATGATGTATTTCTATTGCCGCTATAACAACAAATACTAAAAATAAAATAAAATAAATATATAAGGGGGGCTCCCATACAACAAACTTGATATAGATTATATATATGTATATTGTATAGGTACGGAACCCTTCATGCGCGAGTCGGGCTCGCACTTGCCCAATTTTTTTTATTTATATAATTTTTTTATGTGTTGAAGATCCTTTTTAGGATTTTTCTTTTATTTCTATAATGTTGTTTTTTATGTTTTTTTATTTTATTTTTAGTATAAGTTTATCAATAAATTGCTCTGCTCTCTATAACTGACGATTCGAAAGTGCTTGTAGCTAGGCCTACTTGAATAAAGAATATTTTGACTTTTGAATTTGACTTGACTATACATACGTCCCTAACTATAGCCAACATTTTGCAAAGAGTCTTCCTTTACGAGTGAAACTAGGGGCGTGAAAAAAAGTAATACATTATAAATAGTAATATACACTACATCACCGGAGACGGAGAGTACTTACTCCAACAATACTTGCTTTGGAACACTAGCTCACCGCGCAGGCGGAGCCGCGACTAGTAGACGACTAACTTGTGACTCGTAAAATTAAATGTTCCGTAATTAAAACAATCTGTTTTTAGGGTTCCGTACCCAAAGGGTAAAAACGGGATCCTATTACTAAGACTCCGCTGTCCGTCTGTCACCAGGCTAGCTGTATCTCATGAACCGTGACCGCTAGAAAGTTGAAATTTTCACAGATGATGTGTTTCAGTTGCTGCTTTAACTACACATACAGAACACAAAGAAGTTTAAAAGTATTTAGTTGTACAGAACCCTCGGTGCGTGAGTCCGACTCACTTTTGGCCGGTTTTTAGCGAAATTTCACCTTTGCCTGTTGGTCCACGAGGACCGATTTACATACACTCATTTTGTTCCGCGCTCTCAGCAAGCTCGACATGTATTTTTACGCTGACAATGTATAATGTACATTGTTCTCATCTTTCGTAAGCTCAAGGCACTGTGAAATTATTTGATTAAAATGGTGATGATACTGTGGACTACATGATTAATCATGTACGAAAATAATGTTACGTACAATCTTTTAGCACTTTAACGTTTATACTTCAAAATAAATTACTGCTTTATGTACAGTATACACTATACAGACGAAGACGAAGCCATGAGGGTTCCTAGTACGGTGCCAACTGCCAACACGAGCATTTAATTCCCAATCGATCTAAGCACTCGGAGCGAATAGGATTTGACCTTAAAAATTTTGACTAAGTAGAAATAATCATCCGTACACACTCAAAACTTAGAATATGTAAAAGCGTATAAACAAAGACTAGAAAGTTAGCAGGTTCCTTTGTATTTGAAACATTTTTACGGTTATATACCGCTTTTATGTATTAACTCGATCCCGAAAAACATCGCACGTAATAAGGCGTCGGGCAGTGGCAGCTTCTATATCTAACATTAGTCGAGTGGAGTGCTCCTCGAGATACATGCCGTGGCCGAGTGGGGGGGAGGGGGGCAGGTTTACGACCGCAGATGTCGGATTACCACCTGTTTATCTGCTGGACGTAAACCGATGTACTACTGGCCGAGCCCCGCCTGAGTTTTTAATTGACGTAGGAATTTTAAGCCCCGGATCGTGACGTCACGGCACGTCACGCGGCTCGAACACCGAGCAATCTGAGCGCGGCGGCGGCGGCGGCTGGCACGGCGTGTTCCGCGCCGGCGGCACCTGCCGAGCCTTACTCATACTCAACCACGCGCGTGCATACATAGGTAATTTGGCTTGAACTCACTCCATGACGCTGTTACAAGTTACAGAACATAAATTCACACGCCAGTATCTTGTCGGTACTGTAACTTCAAGTTTACAACAATACTTAAGTCTGACGTAAGTTTCAAAAATTAAAAACTTTCTTAGTTACAGCATATATGAACACAATCGATAATAAAATCTCCTTTTAAAAACAACTGAGTTGTAGATTGCGGGACGCTGTGTACGTTATGGAAGTTCCCGGGTCCCTCGCCATTGGCCGCTTATCTAAACCCACAAAGTTGCGCCGTTACCGCTCTCGGGCGGTAATGCCGCCGTTTGCAACAAAGGCGGCTGAGTAAATAGCTTGTAACGGACTCGATCCGGCGTGTGCCGTGTGCTCGGTGTGCTGCGCCCCGCACCGCTCGCTGCATATTAATGTGTGCACAAACAACCCGCCCACTAACTACATTTGGAGTTTGCACACAAAGCGGAGCTTTAAGATGGACTTGATTGAAAAACTTCCTCACCGACTATCCGATTAAGCGGATTTGCACCTGCGGAGGAAGGAAAATCCATTATAGCCAATATAAGGTGTCTGGGTATTTAACAAACTAAGTAGACTCGTTCAGGATGAGCTGCCGGGCTGCGTCCGGGGAGGTTGGCCAGGAACCGAGTGGGTATCGCCAAGCCAAGGGGGTAGCAATCTAGGAGCAGACCAAAAGGAGGACTGGATGTATTCCGCAAAAGTCTGCCAGAATCGCATCAGTAATAGGGTCGAGTGAAAAATAGAAGGGGACACCTCTGTTCAGCAGAGTCTCCTTAATGGGCTATTAATGCACCATAAAGTGATCGCGTGTAACAATAATTGGAGTATTATTGATGAATTGAGGTGCAGACCTAGCTGGACTGGGTAGAGTCGCGGCGACTAGTACACGCTTAATGTTTGCTTAGGGACCAATTTCATCTTAGAAGGACTTTAATTAAGGAGCCGTTTGCCCGAGTACAAATCCTCAAGATAATTTGGGCCAAGGGCAAATGACAGTCAAGCGGCCAAAAGATCTAACTTAATCGCCATAGTCCGACGTTCTAGTAACGCTGAAGGCCGTAACGAGTGGAAGGGCATCCTGAAAGCTGCACCATGTTGCCGTGCACCATCCATTGACATGTCACCGTGAAAGACTGAGGAGGAAAATGATGCACAGCTGTCCTCATCATCAAATCACAATCTGCTCGTTGAGCCGGCCTCTCCGAAGTTTATTCGGCGGACGGAACATTTTAAAGTAAACACGAACACACAAATAAAAGTTCCAATGAGCGTTGCTACCCTTCGGTCGTGAATAATTCCGGGCGATGAGCGCTGCGCGTTAAATATACATTGTACTGGCTCCACCAGTGCGGACCCGCCGCGCGCCGGCGAGTACCGGGCGCCGTTGTTAAATCTGTGTTTCCTTTCCCCCATAAAAAGTTACTACCAAGTCAACCTCATGATGTTATATCCTGCCTGGGATATTAGAAATTTTCGTTATGGCCCAGCAGGAAATCGCCCTTTCAAAAAAACGAAACAAAATATTATAATATACACAAGACGTTTATCGCTATCGCCTTTAGTTCGTACAACAAATGCCTATAATTTAATAAGCAGAGGCAGAGGCTTCCGTTATATTATCGTTCTACATGTGTTTGTCGGCAATGTACGGAAATAACGACTGTGCATATTTGCTACGAAAAGTCGTAGCGCGTCTACGACATGGCGGCGTACGGCGTAGCACCTGCTACGTGCGGTCACGATCACGAGCGCGCTGCGTTATGGCATACATCGCAAATGAAGAAGGAAAATCTAAAATGTATATCTACCTATTTTGGTAGGGTTGTCATTGTCACGGGACGATAAATTAAATGAACAATTATTATGTAATGTTTTGTTTTTTTGCTATATTTTTACTTAACCTTGAGTGAACGTGATTTCTCAACTTGAATTTTCGTTGTTTAATGTTTTGTTCTTTTTTTGCAATATTTTTACTTTGACGACGCGTTTGGCTCGGTTTGTAGACACCTGCCTACTGAGCCGGCGGTCCCGGGTTCGAATCCCGGCCAGGGCAAATATTTGTGTGATGAACTCGAATATTTGTGCTTGGGTCATGGTTTTTCTATGTATTTAAGTATATATTTATCTATATAAGTAGAAGCGGTGGTAGCCTAGTGGTTAGGGCATGCGACTTTCAATCCGGAGGTCGCGGGTTCGAACCCGGCCCGTACCAATGAGTTTTTCGTACTTATGTACGGAATGTCATTTGATATTTACCACTCGCTTTTCGGTGAAGGGAAACATCGTGAGGAAACCACCTAAGCCCAATAAGGCCTAGTTTCCCCTCTGGGTTGGAAGGTCAGATGGCAGTCGCTTGCGTAAAAACTAGTGCCTACGCCACATCTTGGGATTTAGGTAGCCGACCCCGATTGAGAATTCATTCTCAAAAAATGGGACAAAGGCTAGGAGGATGATGATTTATCTATATAAGTACGTATATCGTCGTCTAGTACCCATAACACGAGTCTTCTTGAGCTTAATTTGGGACTAGATCGATTTGTGTGAGGTTGTCCGATATTTATTTAATTATTACTTAACCTTGAGTGGACATGATTTTATGATTGTTTAATGTATCATAACCACTCATAATTTCTTTTTTCCACTAACTTAATTTCTTGTACCATGTGCAATCAAGTATAAATGCTAGTGCCCAATAAACAGTAGTGTGGTGAAACCGAGGACATTGACAGGGAAAGCATTACGGAGACGAGGCTCTCCGGCAACTGCAGGCTGGTGGTCGGTGCGCGGGCGACAGATCTCTGATGCGTTGTCGAAGGAGTCGAAACAACCCAATTAGAAAGGATAGTATTCGACGCCCCGACTTGCCTTTACACATAGAAGTTGAGGCCGCGCGCACGGATGCCTGTCCTATAGCATGTTTATTGTCCTGAAAATGTTTGTCCTAAAATGCTTGGCATAATGTTGAACGGCACACTAATAGTTTAGCCTATTCATCAATCAAGTAATTTTGAATATAAGTAAAGCGGCATGGCGATCTTTGAGAAAAGTGTTAGAAGTGTTAGTCAATTCGCTAGCTCTAACTAAACATATCTTACATGCTGTTGGGCCAAGGAAGCCATACTTTTTGGCTTAACCATTTCATACGAATCATTATAGATTTCAAGTACGTATGTGATTTAATTTTCAAAATCTGTACTAAGAAATGAAGTTTATTGCGCTTGGTCAAACTTAATACGCTCCTGTGACGGCAACTTTACAACATTTCCGGACAGATTATTCAGTTCAGAGGTCTATCATTAAATTAATAATTCAATGATTCAAACTAACTCGTTTATTGGAAGTGAATAATCAAGCGGCGATCGGCGGAGCGCGAATCACTCAACAAGTGCGGATCACCGGGCGCGGAGCGAATAGAACGCGGTCCTTCCGAGGTATGAGGAGGGGGGTTGTTAATTATGGAGGCTAATTAGTGGCATAGGTGTCGGAGGGTCGGAAGGTGCTAATGCGAAGAGGCGCCGCGCGGGTCCGGTGTCCGCGCGGCGCTTATCCTGCGCTGCTTACAGAAACTTACTAACATATATCAAGACATTATTTATAAAAATAAAAATGTGGTATTACCACATAAAAAATATAAATCGATAAAAAGATTCTATACAAATATTTAGAACAGCGCCATCTCTCTCGCAGTCTTCACACTTGCTGTAAAGCAATGGGGATTGGGGATCGTGCGTGTAAAACGCACATCCTAGGGTATGGCTAATGCGCATAAGCATTTCAAAAACATATATGACGCAGAGGGCGCTCCAGTAGCGTAAAGGATTAAGGGATGAAAGATTTGGTGTGATTGACGTAGCGATCGGATAGCTCAGTTGGAAGAGCAATGCGCCGGAAACGCAGAACGGGTTCAAACCCCGCTTCGATTGTAGTAGATCGCATTTAATTTTTCTTTCTTAATTTACCTTTGTGTCATTATTTATAAAAATAAAAATGTGGTATTACCACATAAAAAATATGAAACGATAAAAAGATTTTTTACAAATATATATCAAGACACTTAAAATTAAATATTGTCTGCAGAACATTCAATTTTAAAAATCGTAGTTAAAAAGTATAGTGTATGTCTCGGATTGCCGTCTGCCAGTCACACTGCGTGCTACACTCGTAGATGGTCGAAGAGTGGATACAGAAGACTAAAGTAAAAAGCTACGTGTTGAGTCTCTAATCTCATAATCTAAAAACTTGCATTCATAAGAAATGGACGGGAGGCACGGGGCGGGAACTGCGTCGACGAGAGCTATTTTCTTTTTAAACTTATGATGTATGAAAAATATTTCGGAGAATAGGGTTCTTCAGCTGCAATCAACAATAGCATTTTGAAAGTTATAAAAAGCTATTAATCAACAATCATATAAAAATAAAAGCGACATAATTATATTTTCGGACATGTGACAGCCTAGTTTAAAAGAAAGTAAATTTACTTTTATTTTACTATTTAATTTTCTTTTACATCATTTAAAATTTTAAGTTGAATCGTAATTTGATATCAATTTGGTACCTGTAAGTAAAAATCATTTATGATTATTATTTTATTCATTAAGTTTCGCAGTACAAACGATCCAAACGAATGCCGGTGCATTCGAATCTAAACTCAAAATACCCCATATAATATTATGAATATAATATTATTAACGTGCTAATAAATCCGTTTAAGACCTATTCTCACCACGAGTGAAACCTGAATTGATTTATTATCAGCAAGAACTCGATATACACTTTTCTCCAAGCGACTCAATTTCGAAGGGAATTAATGTCATCAAAATTTATTTACAATATGAACTGGTTCCAAAATACCCTAAATAATTTTAGGAATGAAAGGTCGATATGGATGAACAACAGTATAATCAACTCAAGGTATTATATTGTACAAGTAGTTAATATATATCTATCTATTAATCAATTCATAGTCTACATTCTCGCTCGAAGTCCAGTACAAAAGTGATGGCTGTCGGGCGCGTTCCTCCCTCCATGCCTTCGCTGCAGGGTCCCCACTAGCGCACCAGCTCGGATGTGACGTCAGCCAGTGTTGCCGTTTCATGGCGACAACAATAATAAATACTATCAAAATACATGATTCTCGTAATAACCGATTTTCAAAACGTCCTAGCGCCAAAACACACTTTGATTTTTTAATTGTCATACCAACAAGGTAACTACTATATTTATACTGCCGTCCTAAAGCCCTCTGGGAGTCGAACAGAAAGCCGGAGAGGGTTTTTGCAAAAAAACGTCAATTTCGTCTGGTTGTTCTCTGGTTGTAACCGCCGCGTAGTTTGAATACTTTTCTGCTCAACCCCGCGCGGCGGCAGCGTCGATATTAGAACATGTGAACAAGACGACAATTAAAATACATACTGTATGTGTGTGCATGCAGGGATGAAATAAAACTTGTCAGATTAATTATATCATATCATCGCTAGAATATTGAACCCATTCGGATGACGCTTTTCTCCTGAATAAACTATGTAGTTTATTCACGTATTTTTAATATACTATTACTAGCAGTTTATCAGAAAAAGTAGCTTATGTGTAAATCCAGAGCGTCAGCTACTTCAAACCGAGTTTTATCGAGTTTTAATAAACATCACACACACTCACAAACTTTCGCCTATATAATATTTAGTGTGGTTAAGACAATAATTATATTTTTTTTATATTTGTTTATAAATACCTAACTAATAGCTGTGTATATAGACGTCTAAGTAGACTAGGGTGTTATAACAAAGGATTAAGCGAGGTGGAGAAAGCCTGGTAACTTTAAAATGGACCGGTAGCGAGTATATTTTAGATTAAGTTTAAAGATACCCCACTATAAAAAAAGATTATCATTCAATAAATCTTGACATTAAATATAACGATAAACATATATTTAGAACACACAGATGTAGCTAAATTCTTGGGCATTGACATAGATAACCATATAAACTGGAAAGCACACACGGAATCATTATGCAAACGAATAAATAGTTTTGTTTTTGCACTCAGGAGAATTGCAAAACGGGATATATTTAAATGCACATCAGTATAATTTTAGTACACTAGGTAACTCCACTAATTAACTGAATGCATACCAGAAAAACGAATGCTGTGCAAAAAAACAATTGATTAACTGAACATGTCCTACAAAAAAAACTTAAACATCATACAAAACGAGATGACCTTTTTAACCGAATTCACACCAAAAATATGGTTCGTACATCAGATATATTTGAAAGTTTCACCAAAAATACTGACTTGCACACAAATTATCCTCGCACTGCACACTAACTAAGATCCGACTCGGCCGGGTTAGGTTAGGTTAGTTTTTTTTTATATCCAGTAAAACAGTTTTGCAAATACCTTTAAATAGTATATTGAATTCGCATTATTTAGTGTGCATAATTAGTGTGCAAGTCAGTATTTTTGGTGAAACTTTCAAATATATTGATCGAAAAAAGGGAATATACAGATATCGATTTAAATACATGCCTTGCAAAACTATCGGACCGAAAAACGGCTTTACTGGCTTATCATGGTCATATAGGATCAATTCTTCGTTATGGTTTAATCTTTGGGGCAACTCTACAAATAAAATACTAGTTTTTACTGCCCAAAAAAAAAAGTATCCGTGCCATCTGCAGCCTTAAACAAACTGATAGTTGCAAATCGTACTTTCAATTAAATTTCGAATTGAAGATCTTAACACTAACTAGTCTGTATATTTACGAGGTAGCCACTTTTGTAAAATTTATTTCCACTGAAAGTAAGATCAAACTCTGAAAGCTCGCGCTACAAGCACAAAATTAACATCGTTGCAGGCAAAACCGCATTGTTCCGAAATAGCATATAATTATAATTTCTTACCAGAGGAGCTCAAAGAAATTAGAGGTACACATTTAATAAAATAAATAAAATAAAAAAGCCTTTTATTTCTTGCCAATTACATTACAATGTCAATAGTCATTTATTATAGTTTCAATTATATATATATATTTTTACATTTAATTTCAATAGTTCGTCTAATATAAGAATGTCTCTATAAATTCTAATATAATATAATTTGTATTAACCGGTTCTATGTTCGTTTATTATGTCAATTATTAATACAATTTTTGGATAAAGCAAGAACCCTCTCTCAGGTGAAGGCCTCCTCCAGAGTGAGCCAGTCAGATCTATCCTGCGCCTTTTCCGTCCAGTTTGCGCCTGCGAGCTTTGCTATCTCGTCCGACCATCGCATGTACGGTCTCCCCCTCTTTCGTTTCCCTGGCGGTCCCGTCCATGTCGTTACTTTTTTTGTCCATCTGTCATCTTCAAGTCTGGCGACGTGTCCTGCCCATTTCCATTTCAATTTTTTTGCGTAATTGTATGCGTCTATCACTTTTGTTTCTTGTCTTATTTTGTCATGTCTAATTCGCTGCGATTTTCTGGTGTTCGTGATACTGCGCTCCATGCTCCTTTGGCATGTTTTGATCTTATTCTTTACTTTGACCGAAAATTTCCATGTTTGTGCACCGTATGTAAGTAAGTAAGTAAGTAAGTAAGGAGTAAGTAAGGCTTACATACGGAGGTACACATTTAAAAGAACTTAAAGAAGAGCCCATTAAAATAGCTTATTATACGAGTACAATAGACGATTTTTTTAAAGAAAAGTTACAACGTTATTAATAGTGTGCTTTAAATGTGAAGATTGTTCTGTACTTTAAATCGTAGTAATGATAATGTTTGTTGACGACGCGTTTGGCTCGGTTTGTAGACACCTGCCTACTGAGTCGGCCGTCCCGGGTTTGAATCCCGGCCGGGGCAAATATTTGTGCAAAATATTTGTTCTTGGGTCATGGATGTTATCTATATATGTATTTATATATTATGCATATCGTCGTCTAGTACCTACCCATAGTACAAGCTTTGCTTAGTTTGGAGCTAACTAGGTCGATTTGTGTATGATTGTCCCTTAATATTTATTTATTTATTTTATTTGTATAAATATTGTATTAAATAGAAAACTAATTTTAAGGTATACAGCATGGAATAATTATCTATTTTTAGTTACCTAAGTAATCAAGTTTCACATGCCTAACGGTAAAATATATAATGGAAACAAGTTACTACTGTAAGACCTTATATGTACCGTATATTTTGGTGAATAAATATCATTCATTCATTCATTCATTCATTCATTCATTCATTCATTCATTCATTCATTCATTCATTCATTCATTCATTCATTCATTCATTCAAACTTTTAACTCCCGTATAGCCGTTTTATGAATTAATATCTTTAATGTCCTATTCTGATATCTTACCTATAATTACTGAAAAGTTTTATAGAAATCTGTTGCGTAGTTTTACCGTAAGTAACTGGAATGTACATTCCTTTCACATTCCCGTTAATAATTTAAAAATATAGGATTTTCATTTCGTACGATAGGGCTACTTTCTGCCCCCGATCAGCGCACTCGTGAAACTTAACTACTTCGTGAAACCGTCTGCGGTGGGCTGTACCACAGGAGCCACTGAAGCGGTCGGAACTATAATAGAAGGAAGACTGATACTTATTTAACAAATTACTCATCAGTCATCCGGTTTTGTAAAGTTCAGGGTCCTGTGTCAAGTGTCCAAGCGTCTGTCAAAGTAAGGCCTCGGACGGGCGGAAACCTTTTATCGAATCCCTCGCCGGACGACGGGCCGCCTCCGCCTCCTAATCATTTGTTGTCTATACTTTTCGGCTCCCGACACCATCTCTCAAAGGCGTACTGTGCGACATGCCAATCGTTCTAGCCAAGATACAAGCACATCTTTAAACATAGACGAACTGGGATGCAATGATTGTTCCGTTAAGTCAGATGATACGACATGGGTGTCCTCTATCATACAACGAACTATCGTATTATCTGAAATACTCTCTACAAGAACCGCACGGTTTTTCGCAACCCTGACGTCGAATAGCATGGTTCTAAAATATTTTCAGGGATCGTTTACATTGGCTGGTGCGCATTGATCCTCGGTTGACGCGTGGAATCGTAATCGCAGGACTTCGGAGCTCGGGAACTTGTATTAATTAGGGGCTCAGCCGCGCGCATTATCTGCAAGAAAAACCGCCTGCAAAATTGCCGCCGAAGCTTCGGACGCCGCCGCTTCGTCTCCCGCGCGGCTCCGCCCTCCGCCGAACGCGTCGCCTGATTTATTCGCGCTCCGCTGCCGAGATACATTTATTGTGATCGTCGAGGCTTTCACGACACTTAAGTGGTTCGCGGCGGACGAACTTTGTCATTGTGGCGCTGTCAGGCTGACAGACGGCGACAATCGCGCCGCCCGTCACTCCGGTAATTAAGTGTAATTTCGCTGGAAGTGTTTTGCGCTCGAGTCAATTACGGCCGTGCGCCTTTGTGTTGTCTGATAACATTATAGTTAATTGCGGCCTTTGTTCGCCGAGTCGCACGCCGGCTGTCGCAACCCGCGATAAGTGCTTCATACACGACGCGACGTCGGACGTTTATCGCGCCATCGACGTTGGCCGCAGCCGCGGGCCGCAGGCCGCGCGAGCACGTCAAACTAACACGTTATAAATACGGGCGACGACCTACTTCCGAATGACGCGGTCGGGAACGTCGTGGAGCCGGCGGAGGCTCGTTAGATGACGAGCAGAAAATATGGCAGGGATTGCCGCAGCGCGAATAAAGAAATGCCAAGGCTATTGTTATTCCGACATGCCGATTGAGGCCCGTCTCGCTCCGAGCCGCGGCCGTAACGATGTTTACGCAGCGCGGCTGCGGCGCAGGCAGCGGGCCCCCGATCCGGAGACGCGAGTCGGAGTGGCGTGTAATTTGTCACGAGTGGCTGCAAGACACGCAAAAAGGGAAGTTTCATTCGGCGTGATTCTTTCATTAGGCGCGCGTTATCTAATGGGTTTCCGCGACCCTTGTCACGGGACACTTTCCAATTCAATCGCGAACTTTCAAGCTCGTCTTCTGACCTGCCCCCCGCGCTCCCCTCCCCGCGTCCGGCCGCGACACGTTGATTAAGGCCCGGGGGTGCGTCCCATATTATATACAAACTTTTGGTATAATTTCAATTTATAAACATACAAAAGATATAATGCACGATATATATAATAAGAAATACCATATGTTCATGAAATATAAGGCTTTGATAGGTATAACATTCAATTCATATAATATCATATGTTATAATGGTTATTTTCTCTAATAATTTTAGATATAATATGTATTTTGTATAACAATTATGACATATAAAATTATTGAAATATCTATCATATAAAATAATATTATATGACATACCTAGTACCATTTTATAGGGAACACCCAAATAAAATTCCGATCGTTAAAAACCACGAAATTTAATATTCCGAATTTCAAGTCCGAGTTTTTTTATTTCCGAGAATTATAACATCGGAGAGTTAGATGCCCGACGTGGCTCTAGCTCGAAAAACAGAATTCCGATTTAGAACTTTCCGAAATTTCATAGCTTTTTCGGAATTTTAACATTCGGTAAAATAAACTTTCGTATTTTCAATCATCGCAATTTTCACTTTTAAAACTGATAAAATATTTCGGATTTTTGACAATCGGAATAAGCAAAATCGGAAAAAAAAATTCGGAGTACTTACCTATATCTGTAAGAGCGAAACGAGCGCAGGCAAGGCAGGTAAAGCAGGTCCGACTAGGCTTAAGTTAGGTGCGACGACGAGCGAAGCGAGGAGGAGTGTTAGGTTGAACTGAGACCCTAACAAGCGAGCGAAGCGAGCGAGCCGCGCAGGTCTGACTTGGCTTACGATTCCTAACATTACCATTTTTCACCTTAAGGCAGATCCGACTCGGCTTAGGTTAGGTACGACGACGAGCGAAGCGAGGAGGAGTGTTAGGTTGAACTATGACCCTAACGAGCGAGCGAAGCGAGCGAGCCGCGCAGGTCCGACTTGGCTTGCAATTCCTAACATTACTTATTTTACCTTAAGGCAGATCTGACTTTGCTTAGGTTAGGTACGACGACGAGCGAAGCGAGGAGGAGTGTTAGGTTGAACTATGACCCTAACGAGCGAGCGAGCCGCGCAGGTCCAATGTGGCTTACGATTTCTAACATTACTTCGATGCTTCGATTGCTTCGATGTTTCGAGTAAATGTATATTATATGTAATACTAATTAAATGTTTTAAATGTTATACCTCTAGATGATTATACACAATGTCATTATACCTACAGTTCATTATATACTATGAAAATATGCATTTTATTGTTATATGTTTCGTTCAGTATACAAATTGAATATTATACCAATTAAATTTATTCCAATTGAACCTATGTCTAATGAGTGTTATATCTATTGTTTATATATGTTCTATTACTTACCCAAGGCCCGGCACGCCGTGCGACATCGCCGTGGTCAGTTAACTGACGGAATTTTGCTTCTTTTTGATCTTTTCCAAGTGTTCGCAATTGTTTAATGGATGGACAGGTCGACACTTGATAAAAGTGTTTATGCCACAGAGAACATTTTAACAATGTGCGGCAGTCTTTTTCATATTCCATGCCAGTTCTTATGTTAATCGTATCCCGTGGTAAATCCAGTCACATCAGAGTTTAATCTTACTTCCGTAAAGTATCGGCCGGTGTGAGCGCGATCGATCGGTGCCAATTGATGGAGCATTGATTACCGTGTCCGGCGTCCGGCGGAAGCGGTGACAAACATGCAGTCGGGCGGCGGCACGGCGGCTGCGGTTTATAGTTTAATTCGTCGCATTGTTTGATAACAATTATCAGTGCGTCGGATGCCGCGGCGACGCTTCGCTTCGACTAACAACGATATGTACGGATGAATTATCGGCTAAATGGTATTCTATATATATTACCCATGGAATATCTTTTGTTCTGTGATTCGTATTTAATCTTTATTACATAAAATAACAATAATTGAATATGGAGCCGACAGTGTAGAGGCCGATACAGAAGAGTTTCATACGACGTTTCCGCTCGCATTAGGTCGAGTTATTCATTAGAGGGGTTCAAAAGAAACCCTCGCTCAAAGATACGCGGATTAATACACGGTTTTGTGTGGCCCGCTAAGTAGGGTCATATTTTTGCTCGGGTGGTTTATTAGGTAGGTACATCGCGCGGCCGTGATTAAGAAGAGGTCGAGCGGGCCGGGCGGCGCCGCGCGACGATACGGTGCGGCCCGAATTAGCGCCGCGCGGGGCAGACAAAAAGCTTTTATCATTCATTTATCATTCAGGAGGTCTGATCGAGGGCGAGGGGCGGAGCTCCCCGGGTAAGCCTTTAGTAAGTATTCGCAACGATTGTCGCCGCGCTGCCGAGGTACTCTCACGGCGCCGCCGGCAACACCGCGACACCGACCACTATATATCACCGCAGAGCGACCCCTCCTGCCAACTTAACTAATTTAATTAAATACTCGGACATTGTTTGATTAAAGTTCAGATTAACGTTGTTATCTGTCACTTAAAGACTTGTAGTGCGCTCCACAAGCAAGAGGGTTAAGTAAAGCGCTCCTCCACTGGAGCCGTCGGGTCATTCAAGTTTGAATAAATAATCAAATCGGTACTTCGTGCGGATATTGTGGAGCAGACAGAGCAGTTTATTATAATTAATTAATTATAGTCTAGTTGGTACTTGATTAATCGTATCTAGTCAAACGATCTACATTTTCGTAGAATGAGGTGATATTTCTGCAATAATTTTAATAGTAACTATTGTTCGTGCAGTGTTTAACGTAAAATAAAAGGTATTTGGCGGTTACGTATCGTAAGTAATTCCGAAATTTTGTTTCCCAATACGGTATTTCACTATAGTGAATATAAATTGTGGCATTGAAACCACTAAACACACATTAAAAATACGCGGAACCATATAAACTATCACTAACTTTTGGACATTATACTTTTTTAATTGTACAACAACTAAAAAGTTGTTAACTATAGAGCATTTAAAACTTCGGATCTTAGACTATTACCAAACCGTGGCTTAACTAGGTGGGTATTGATTAAATTTCAAGTTATTTCGTATCAAAATTTAAAAACACCCGACATGGCAGCCAATAAAAAGAAAAATAAACTGTCCAAGTGCGAGTCTGACTCGCGCACCGAGAGTTCCGTACAAACTTTCACTTATCCCATCTTAATTGGCATGGTTGAGTTAAGTTTGTACCTGAAATGTATGGCGTCGCATACAAACGAGGTGAAAACTTAACGCAAATGAGTTCTCCAAATATGATGTTTGAAAAGGACTACCTATATTTTTATGATGTTATTACAAATGTATAGTTTCAAGAGTTTTATAAGTATTTATTTTATTTATTTTTATTAAGTATTTGTAGGGTGTGAGGATATTACTTGCCTTTCAATAGTTCTCGCTCATCGGGAAATACCCTATCATTTTGATTCCCTTGAGAGTGTCGAAATGTACGTTTTTTGCGACAAAAACGGCCGTATCTTTTTTTCACGTTAACGTAGAAGTTTGATTTTTTCACAGCTTCAAGGGACTGTAGACCTGAGTACTTATATGGTGTTAATTTCAACTCTATACCTCCACGCGCTCTCGAGATAAAAGGTCTTGACAGACAGACAGACAGACAGACAGACAGACAGACAGACAGACAGACAGACGGACGGACGGACGTACAAAAAGTAATCCTATAAGGGTTCCGTTTTTTACGATTGAGATACGGAACCCTAAAAAACCTAAAAAGCTGTTATTCACTTAGGAAAGAGTATTTTTGTTAAAGGACAAGCTTACGTGGTCTTAAATCGCGTTAAAACCTTGCAGGGTGTTGCCTATTCGTGACCTCAATCAAAGAAAACTGTTCAATAGTCCTAATGACAATTCGGCTTTAGCAGAAATGCGAAGACATAGAATCGGCTTTAGCAGAAATGCAGTGACTCAGTACTGTGACAGAAATCATAATAAGAGTTTTATTGTCAAAAGAGTTATACTGGTACTCAGTTTTTACCGACTGTACTTTCTTACGTTACACACACACAATCGTTAATTGGTCATTAAGACCAATCAGAGGAGCCCAAACACCATGGGTTTATCTTGTGCAGTTTAAGAGTTCTAACGGTCATCTTCAGCTCCAAGATACCAAATTATTGTAATGTCGAAATTTACATTGTTGGTTACAAACTAAGTAGCTGGCTATAATGAGAGGCTAGGCTTCCAATCCCAGGATGTTTAGTAGGTATGGGTAATAACGGGTCCCGGGACTACCGATACAAACATCCCAGGATTGGAAGTCCTACATGAGACCCTCAGTTAGTGAGTGATATAGAAAATGCTAATAATACTTAACATTTAACCAAAAATCTTACTTCTTGGCTTCAATATTGGCTGAGATCCATTCACAACTAACTGGATGGCCAGTTGAGACCTTCATTTAGAAAGTGATATAGAAAATGCTAATAAAACAACATTTAACCAAAACTTTGGAATCCTTGGCTTCAATATTGGCTGAAATCCATTAACAACTAGCTGGTCATCATGAGACCTTCATTTAGTAAGTGATATAGAAAATGCTAATAATATTTAACATTTAACCAAAATTTTGGAATCCTTGGCTTCAATATTGGCTGAAATCCATTAACAACTAGCTGGTCATCATGAGACCTTCATTTAGTAAGTGTAACTAACCAAAATTTTGGAATCCTTGGATTGAAGCCAAGCCAAGGATTGGCTGAAATCCATTAACAATTAGCTGGTCATACACACAGATACACATGTTAAACTTAAAAAGAAGACGTGTTTTGACTACTGCTTTTTATGACGTCACTTGCCTGTATCATCATAGAAACTTCATACTAACAGATCGTTTTTGACAATTCATAAAGAGTAGCCGATTTGAGCTGTCATCAAAATAAATACTTACCGTATTGTAAAGTTTCGCCATCATTTGTCCATTTCCAAAAGCTATTTTATTCCAAAACTATTCATGTTTCAGAATAATTATAAAACAAACCTTACCTAATGGGTTCTTTTAAACGATGTTCATAAAACCCTGAAAATATTATGAGATCCAGAAAATGATTGCTTTCGGACAAATGAAAATTAGGCGAAACATTACAGATGGGAAATAATGTTTCGGAGCCGTGATAGGACACCGTATCGGCTTCTACATCTACATGGAGATTCATGAATACATAATAGTTCCGTCTCTATTGTTTTTTACTTATATCAAATCACGTCAATCGTTGTTACTCTGATTGCGACGTCAGTACTTTAGACAACCTTATACAACGTTTTGTTTTGCATGTATAATATGCTAAAGATAACACGGGCAGGGATTACAATATAATGGGAAAAGGATTACAACCGCCCGCCATACTTGTATTAGTAATGTGGGTCCCGGACCGGCAGCCGGCAGCCCGGCTCCGGCACGTCGCGTGCGCACGTGCGGCAGTCATTACAGCGGGTCGCGCGCGGGCGCGGGCCGGGTGCGGGCGGCTGACGACCCGACCCGAGCCCGAGCGACCTGCCCCGACCACCGCCTAGCTAAATATTCAAATCCTTGCTCATTTTATTGAGGAAGGTGGCCGCAGGTTAACCTAATTTATTTGTATAGAGATAGGCGTAGTTAGACGGACATAGTGGAAAAACTTTCTGCGAAGAATTCAGAAGCGTTGCGTATGTAATCCGTTGCCATGTGGGTGAAGCTCCGGCCGTGCGCGGAAAGCACTAGCACAACATAAAGAGCATTATCGTATACTCCCGATAAGTATTATCGGTAGAAATTTACACCGTCTTTCTCAAAAAAAAAGATCAAATGCGAGTCGGACTCGCCCACCGTGGGTTCCGCACAAATTTTTACCGTTGCTTAATCTCGATGATTGGATGATTACAAAACTTAAATAAAAAAAATATTTTATGATTTAATTACAAATGTATAATAGTTTACAGATTTTTTCTATACTTGTAGTATAAGGCGATATTACTTGTCATAGCTCAACGGGTACAGCAAATAATTGGTTAAGAGCATTTGTATGCAACAGACAACAAATAACTAGAATAGCAAAAAACAAAACTTAAATAAAAAAATATTTTATAATTTAATTACAAATGTATAATAGTTTACAGATTTTTTCTATACTTGTAGTATAAGGCGATATTACTTGTCATAGCTCAACGGGTACAGCAAATAATTGGTTAAGAGCATTTGTATGCAACAGACAACAAATAACTAGAATAGCAAAAATGGACGAAGTAACAAACTCTATGAAAGAATATGATTCCAGCATTAAATACAACAATAGAGGAGTTCCCCAGGGGAGTATTTTGGGCCCTCTGCTGTTTTTAGTTTATATTAATGATTTACCACAAGCGACAATTCAAAAATGCATACTTTTTGCGGACGATACCAGCATACTGTTTGAATGCGATGATACTAATAATACTGAAGTATATGAGACAAATATTAATAATGCTTTGAGGGATGTTATAAAATGGTTAAATAGCAATAAGCTACAAGTTAACACTCTTAAGACAAAATTTGTTCAATTCTCTTCTACTAGAGCAAAGAAAATAAGCTTAAACATCCATTACAATGATGAAAATATAGAACAAGTGGATAGCGTTAAGTTTCTAGGAATAAATGTTGACCAACACCTGTCTTGGAAGGAACATGTCCATACCATATGTAAAAAATTGCATTCCTTAGTGTATGTTCTCAAAACAATAAGGAACAGTAGTTCAGTTGAAACTGCCGTAACCTTTTACCACGCTTATGTATGTTCTATACTTCGATATGGCATCATACTATAGGGAAATTAAGCCGATTTTGACAGTTTTTATAGCACAAAAAAATGCATAAGAGCTATCTGGGGTCTACGTAGCACTCAATCCTGCCGCCCAATTTTCCTTAAACATAAATTGTTGATATTACCATCTATCTATATATACGAAATAAGTAAGTTTGTGAAAAATAATTTATCTCTTTTTAAATTAAGAGACAACACCAACAAAAGAAACTTGACACATTTCCCTTTGTCTATGCCCGGCCCAAAGTTAAAATTATATAGGGACAGGACAACAGCCACTATATGGCATGTTTAGTATTTAATTCTATTCCATCGGAAATAAGTATGTTACCAATGAACAGGTTTTGTAGGGTTTCGAAGGTGGTTAACTGAGCAATGTTTTTACTCGACTCATGACTTCCTTGAAAAAAGTCCTTGTAGCTTGAATAGGTACTAATTAATTGAATTTGAAATTTAAATTTAGATTACTATTATTATTTCATTGTTGACATATTATTTATTAAATTAATTAATTTTGGCATTTTATTGATGTTAACATACTAAAGTTTACTAAGACATTTAGTCAAAATGTGACATGTACGCGTTCGTTATTAAGTACTTAATAATAGTTTCAATGCTGTAACTTACACTATAAAAGCATGCCGGATTTCCGGCTGAATATGTACCCACTATTCGAAATGTATGATTTACGCCTGTACAACTTCTACATATTCAGCAAATAGATATTTCATTTCATTTCATTTCGTTTCATTTCGTTTCATTTCGTTTCATTTCGTTTCATTTCGTTTCATTTCGTTTCATTTAGTTTCATTTCGTTTCATTTCGTTTCATTTCGTTTCATTTCGTTTCATTTCGTTTCATTTCGTTTCATTTCGTTTCATTTCGTTTCTGTTCATTTCATTTCGTTTCATTTCATTTCATTACAACGGAAAATACCCTATAAATTTGATTCCCTTCAGAATTTAGAATAGAATAGAATACTCTTTATTGCACACCTCAAGACGAATGAAATACAAATAGAGATAACACTTATACCTTGCAATTAGATGCGTTTTTAGCGGCATAAGCGGTTTCTATTTTTATTTTTTTATTTACGTTAACTTAGAAGTTTGATTTTTGCACATCTTCAAGGGACTGAAGATCTGAGTATTACGATTTGTTTCAACTAGATACCTCCACGCTTTCCCGGGATAAAGGGTCTTGACAGACGGGCGGACAATAGACTGGTCCTATAAGATTTCTGTTTTTTTGAGGTACGGAACCCTAAACATAGTATTTTGCAAGGAAATAGGCACCGGAAATTTACTTTTACCTTTTCCGTCCCTCTATATATTAGAACAGCGATGAACATATCCGAATCTCTATACATTATTTATCAGCCGTAGGTATCGTTTGAGAAACGCATCCTTATCTCGACAGTGTTTAGAAAATAAGCATTGACATCATTAAGTTTGTATAAAGTCGGAGAAGTAGCTGTGTGTAAAGTCTCAAGTAGTCGAGTCGAGAGCGAGACCGGCTCCGCCTTCGAAATGAAACTCGGTTGATGCTAAACAGGCGTTTACGTTAAGGAGTCTCATTTTTTGGGCCGAAGTGCATTGAGGGCATGCGGTGTTTACAAACTTGTATTAGTGGGCACGTAAGTATCTAAATATGTAATTAAGTAGCCTAAAAAAATGATGTACAAACCATATTCAATCACTTGCTGATGTCCAGTTTATGTTTAGTACATTTACGTCAGCCTAGGCCGTGAGTGGGATTCCTGCCCGCTACGCAGGGAGACAATCTCACTTTCTGGCCAAGGCAAGACGTACAACTTTAGATAAACCACATCGGTTTACTTGATGCTATAAAGTTCTAAAGACTCGTTAGTTTGGCTTTAACCAAACTGCTATAAAAGCTTGTTTAGACTAGTATTTATTTTATCTTTTCTACGATTAGGTACTTTCCGCCCAAGTGTAGCATGAGACTAGGCCGCCGCCCTCGCGCGCCCGCCATTAATATCCATTTATCGCGAAGCTTCAGAGCATGTTGTTGTTGTACTTTAATTTCCCGTCGTGTCCGCGCGCGGCCCGCTACACTCCTAAACAATGCTTTACGAGCGACTTACGGCGGATGTGTTGCGGCGGGTTATGGCGGCCGATCTTTATCGGATTAGGGCCACGTCGGGACCGACTCGATATCAACTTATTACGGTTCGGCTGAGGAACTCGGCGGGTTTATTTCCGGGTTTTCGATACTACATCAACTCAGTTATATTTACTGAGCTAGGTGTTGTTTATTTAAACATTTTAAAACTCATACCAAAATGATAAGTCCCACACAATCCGTTGTTTACTAGGCAATTTTTCATGAGATCGGTATCAAAAACAGTTTCTAAACAATTGACCAATTTTATGAATAACATAGCAACAATGATATAAGCCTGCAGTTTAAAGGCAAACATGTAATTTACTGAGACTGTTGACCGCTCATTTGTATTGAGAGACACTGTCACGACGACAATAAGACGCCATTGAATTGCTGCAAATAAAAGAGCGAGTTGCTCAATCTTAGAAAATAAAGGGTACTTGGTACTTACTTACTAAATTCATTTTGGTGTGGAGGCTACTTAATACGACTAATAGCGCTCCTTATACTGTTCGTGCTGCGAATAAAACAAAATCCTTCATTACGTCGTTGTTTTTATTGGCTTACAAGGAGCCATTTTCCAACAGCAGCAGCATGTTTCTGTGAGATTGCAGGGCCACCGCCCAGCGCCTGCAGGCGCCCCTATAATATCATCTGCTGGAGCTACCGCGACCACTTTTAAGTAGGTACCCTATGCTTTATTCGATACGAGAGGGCAAGACTGTTACAAGCTACTTACGCTGTTACAAGTTACTGTTAAAGTCAATTAAGAAAGCTTTTATAGATAATAAGTAGTTACGAACACTAGTTTTCGTAAGTTTTATTGTTACTAACACAATGATCCATGTTGTTCGAAAATAAAGCATCCCTTTATTTATAATTACTCCGCCAATTGTACCTATCTTTCTTGTGTTGTGTAATTAAATAAATATCCCACATTTCGGATTTCTAGCCATTATGGTTTACAAAATATATACTTGAGCCTACGATACATTATATCCCTCGTTCCTATGCCTATGAACAGAACTGTATTATGTCTGATAAGTACATCTACAAATTTGAACAGAATATTTCACTAATTAGTGTATAACAACAAGCACGTTGAATGTGTATGTATTAGGCGTTTTCGATCTGGCACAAAGATTGAAGAACAGAGTCGTCACCTTCAGAAGAGTGGCGTATCTTAAATAATAGACTTTCATATGAAAGCCTGGCTCAAATTAACAAAACATTCCAAAAATACTAAAATCTTATACATATAAGTCGTAGGAAATTTCTTTATGAGATCCAGAGGAACGCTTAAGGACGCGTCGTTTGTGTGTATAGTTGAAGTAATGCAAGCTGAGCTAATCCACTTAAGAACTGAATACCATTGAACAAACCACAACTGGTAAACCGCAAATTAAGATAACGAGCTCGTAGTAAAAGCAGATTGTAACCACCTTGGAAGGTTAATATAGATTATCGACTCTATTTCCTTGGACATTAGACTACAAAATGCACTAACAGAATAATGGTGATCATAACTTTTTGGAATTTTACAACCGTCCGAACCTCCTCAAGACCGTATTCTCTTGAAAAAGGACTATGATCTCTCGTCAACAAACATTTTAAACCTATTCAACAAGGAATAAGGCTGAAAATTCAATATCCACGCAATGTAGTTCTAACCTTTTTTTGTAAGTAACTGGTTGGCGCCAGGTTGGCCCTAAAGAGAACAAAAGCAGATAGGATTGTATTAGACACAATGCTATTGTGAATGCAGGTAAGTGGATTAGCTCAGCTTCCATTACTTAAACTATACATACATACATACATGCACAACACATAATATTTTTCGAAGCTGGGACGAGTTTGTGTCACCGAGCACCGAGCAAATAACATTTATTCATAACAAATATTCATTATAAAAGAAATTAAATGTTGACAATGTCTTCGGTAATGGGTTCGGTAGCAGAGCGGTGTTGAGCGTCGAATCAGTGTTGTTTGCGATTATAATGCCGTGCTGTTTGCCGTGCGGGCGAGACAGGCGGGAAGAGGGTGCGGGGGGGGGGGGGGGGACTGCGCGCGGGCAGTCGGCCGGAAAATCCTTTGCTGGCCAGAGCGCACTAATTCCCCGGAAATAGCTTTTTCTGAATAAACGGTTTGAATTTTTAGCACTTTTTAATCGGTTTCACACGGGATTAGTGTTGCCCGGCTAGTCTCTCGATTGTCGCCCGCATTTCGCTGCAAACGTGAAATAAAAGCAAATCAAAAAAATTGTCATACGCACGCACCATTGATTTGGAACACGTGTTGTTCACAATATCTTTTTTAGGTATGGAAAAAAGTTTTTATACATTGATTTCACTGTGACTAGTTAGTGTGCCTAATGCGGTTTCTTGATAGGTACTCCTACTCCTACATTGAAGGAGTTTATTTTAATCAGTTTTTCACATCTTGTTCTACAATCTTGAAGTGTTGTGCATTACAACACATAAATTCAGTTCAATAAGCCATCGAACAAATTCTCTATATTTATTAGGATGCCAATGATCGTGCCAAGTGGAGGAGAGCTAGTATGAAAGCGGACCCTGGCAAGAGCCGGGATAACCCTAGGCAGACGAAGAGTGCACATATCCAAACATCTTCTAGTGGTGTTCGACCGTAGACTTGATTAAATACGCACTGGACTGTAATAAGTAATAGTTAAGTATGAGTAGTAATTAAGTTTGCATTGAGTTGAACACTTCCGCACGCAGTGAATAGAAACGTCTACGCGCTTAACTAGGGTAGTGAGGTAGGAGCGTAAAAGTTTCAGTGATAAAGTGATCACGCGTAGTGTTGGGTTACTCCCTCGTGAGGCACCTCATTTGTCCTACTCATTTCATCATTTTGTCGCAACACTTCATTCTGTAACATTGTCGTACTTCATACCTCGCGAGGTACTCACTCATTCACACACTCATTTGACTCATTGTATGCGCCTCACACAACACCTCGCGCCGCGAGTCATGCTTCAAAATGTCCCACTCACTCATTCACACTGTCTTCACTCAGTGTATGCGCCTCAAAATGTCACGCGCCGCGAGCCCCCTTTCATGATGTCCCACACACCTCGCGCCTCAAAATTGTCCCACCGCATATAACACCGAAATTGAGGGAGCTAGTCACGTAGCAAACCAGTGCTATGAAGCAAAATATAACTGCCTACGGTCCGGTGTGAGCGGCTCCTGTGACATCGCCTCACTCACACACAGACATTGCACAGACACAACAACAATAGGTCCTTGTGATAAGTGTCAACTTCAAAAGTCAGGTTTGATGCGTTTACGAACTGTGTTAGCTTTTAACTTTTCAACATACTCCGATTAAAATGTCTCTATTTGATAATTACAATATCTTAACGCATAATAATATAAAATATTTTGATTTTGCATAAAATATCAATATAAAAGATTACTTTTTTTTATACTTACCTACTTGAAATTTAATTAACAATGACAGATTTGTCTCATACAAAATTATTGCAACTATTAAAAACCTTCTTCATAAACACGCTTGTGGTTTCATTTTGTCAACTTTTGACACAACGAAAAAGAAAACAAACAGATTTTGGCGGGCGGCAATGCATTATAATGTTATATGTATATTTAATTTATCCATTTAATTAAAAACTGAATAAGTTGTGGTGTTGTGTATTCAGTGCTTGTAGACTCTCTAATAGTGCTTTGCTTTGTTGAAATGACATGTAAATTGCAAGGCATTCACGACTAACACGAGTTCCATGACTGTGAAGTGTAATATTTCTTTTCTAATTATAATCTGATTCATCTGTACTTAGCTGTTATTAAAGTCATTAAACATGACAAAGTTTTCTGCTTTTCTTACAATTAACATAACAGTATTCACTCCATAAAGTTGGTAATAATGGTAAGTAAAAACTACTTTTTATTAGTAGTAATAAGTACTTAACTAAAAAAATATTCACTAGCAAAATACTCTTTCTTTTCTTAGCTCTATTATCAAATCAAATCAAATCTTTGTAATTATTCATAACACTTATTGTTGATAGTCAAAGAAAGTAACTAAATTAAAACTCACAATTGGACAATATAGATTTATATGTACTGGTATAAGTGGTATAGATTTCAAAATCCTATATCAGTAATCAGTAGGTAATGTATAAAACTAATTCAGTGTGATTATTTCTATTGTTTATGAAACCTATACTTTTTGTTGCCGTGTTGCCCGTGTTTGTTCGTGTGAGTTCGGACCTTCTTACTCACCTCATTTGAAGTGGTACATTGTACCACCTCATTTTTTGAAATGAGGTGCTCATACAAACTCATTTCAATGTCATGTCCCAACCAACACTAATCACGCGGCGCCGGTGGCGCGTGTCGCGGCCGTGACGCGTGACGCTCGGCGACGCGTGACGCATCGATTACGACGGCCCGCGCGCGACTCTCCGTTGAATCCTCTGATCTCCGATGCGACACATGAGGAGACACAATGCCAAACAACTGCAAATCCAATTTAAGTTTTCATCTACCGATGCGTATTAGGTACTATTGACAATATACAGTTCCGAGCATAAGTGCCTACTCATGAATACCAAAAGTGTTGTGTGTGGCTCTCGGTATGTGACCTATTTTTGTGGTGCTATACTTACTAGTGACAAACACCTTAGATCATTTCTAAAATGATACTACTTAAGTTGTCGAATCACTAGGCCTGGGCTGGGGTTCGGGGTGTGCTGGGCTTTCTCTCAAAAATGGTTTTTAGGTTCCCTGAAGTGACATATACAATTTCGTGTGTGTATAAAAAAGTAAATATTACCAGTTTTTTTTTAAAACAGGTACCTAAATACGTTGTCGTCAAGCCGATAACGTGTAATCACCTTCAGGTATATTATATAAAACATATAAAAGAAAATGGAAATACGAAATAAAACATTATAACTTTCGGGTTACTGTAGTTGATTGTCCCCACGTGTCGTGTTGTTTGCGACAGCGGGCGAAGCCCTCTGCGAAGATAGTGCATGTATTCAATTAATTTGGCTAAAAGATACTTAAGTAGAAGATTGTTCGTCATGTTATCAACTACAACGACGCAGTTGTGCGAGGGCACTGAGATATGATATCGCACGACATAAGACATAACATACGGCGACTTTACGAGTTGGCCAATTACTCGGGGCTCGGGTGGCGGTGGGAGAAGGGGTCGCAGAGGGGGGTAGGGGGGCACGCGCTTCCGCAACTACCGCGCTAGTGCCGAGTGCGAGGACTTAATGAAGGAAGTTCCGACCGACTCGTCTTCCGCTGACCTCAAATTAGTTTTCTTATAATCGACAAAAACACTTAAAATTAAATGCGAATCCGCCGGATTGTTTGCCCTACCACAGCGACGCGTGTTTACGGGGAGCCGATCGAGGCGCGCTCGCTTGTTATTGGCGGATATAAATATTTGCCTTAACGTTTTGTCCGGAAGAACACATAAAAGAGGATGCTGACTATTGACGCCGCTCTCACTGTTTAAGACGCAAATAAAATGAACTTTACGGCCGCGGGGATCGCGGGGAGCGCTCGCACTCCTGCAGGGCTAGCATACTTGCCGCGACTTCGCTTGTCGCGCGAGTCAGCATTTCCTGTCTTGCTCGCGCGGTATTGAGAGGAATGTGACAGGTACAGTATTTCTCACGCGACAAAGAGTCGCGTGTAAAAGTTATGCTAGGGCTGCTGGAGGAGGCTCGTCTCGTCGCTCGCGCGGCCAGGCTCGCGCGCCGAGCGCCGAGGACGAGCACGTTATTAGCCATATCCGGGAGAAAGCGGGGCGCGCGGGGCGGGGGCAGGGCGCTGAAACAATCGGGTTTAATTGCTAAGTACATCGATCCTTCACGTGTAGCGCAGATTTCTCTTTATCGCGCTCAATGATGCGATTTACGAGCGGCAGTATAAGCCGCGCGCGGCACAGTTCCTCGCCGCATCAAAGTTCCGCGGCCGTATCGCTGATCGTTACGAGCGGCACGGAACGGGCGCACGGCGGCCGCCTGCACGAGGCTGGTGCCGGGTTCGATTAACGGGCGGAATCGGCGAGACCGTGCCACAGAGGCGCGCGCCCCGCGTTGTATTTAAGTAACACAATTTCAGTAATATGAGCCGCTATCGAGCGCCTGCAGCCGCGGGAGCCGGAACGCCAAACACGATTCCTAATTGTTCGAGCTCCTCATATTTGTTCGGAGCCCACTAAAAGGTTTCATTTATTTAGGCCGATCCCATCGTTCCGGGAAACTTTCCGCTCAAACTTTTTGTCGTCTGAATTAACGTATCCAGGTGCGGAGAAGAAAATGCGTGAAGTTCGGCGGCGGGTTCGTTCCGACAAAAAATACATTAGCGTGGGGAAAGTTAGCGACGGAACTCCATTACTATAGCGGGTACGTACAGCGACGAACAGCGGCCGGCGCGGCGCGGGTGACCAGCGCGACACAAGGTGCGACTCGCTCCGCGCCGGCTCCTCCACCTCCGCCTCCCCCGCTTCGGTACTCGACGCATCACTCGCTCGTTTTGTTCCTGCTCTCCGGTGTGAGACGACTCGGCACACACTACGAGAGTAAACTTCAGCAGTGCAGCAACTGAGAGTGCAAGGAGCGTTTTAGAATAACAATGAGCACGAAACACAAAGCACTGCTTGTTATAGCCGGGTCGGGTTATCGATGGCACAACAACGGCTACCGGGGAACGGGTAATGGGCCGACAGAGATCAAAAGGTGTTTGCTTTGTAGAGACTACTTACGTTACCGATTAATTGTAGTGCTTTAGTTTTTACATAGTCATAAACCACGGCGAAAATGACAGAAATGCGCAGTATCTCGGAAGGACGAGAGCACACGCATGTGTATAACACGCATGTGCCATCCATTATTTACAGCTTGCTTCATCAGTTATGCAACAGGGCGGTTAATTGCGATGACAGCTCGTTAGTGTCCATCACGTTATCGAGTTAATAACCCGTATTGCGGCGCGGAGATTAATGTAATCTGCAGGAGTAGGTCGGCGGCGTCTCGCGGCTCATTTCCGGCGCGCGCGCAGCTCGCCGCGAGCAAATTTCCGTTCGGCGGGTAATGGAGCCGATGCGGTTATGATCGCGTCCGGCTCCGGTCGCCCGTGCGGTGCCGCGCCGGAGCCGGAGGCGCGATGATCCGCCGGAGCCGATCGCTATCGCTTCTCACCCGTTAACTGATCGAGTTACGACCCCACCAGCGAGCGGCGCTCGACTTCGACGTTCGACTCGGCGATCATAAAACTGTAATGGAGCTGTACAGACGCGCGATCGAACGTTCGGCCGGGCCGTATATCACCGCATATTGTGATAAGTAAAGGGCGGCGCAATCTGTCGCGCGGCCGCTCCGGTTAACTCGCTATCTGACCCGAATACCATAAAGCGGGCGCAATAAACCGCATCGATCGCGCGCGGGTCTCAGGAAATTGCGGTCAAGTGCGAGCGCGATAAGGGCACGCACGGGCCCGGCGCCGGTGCCGGGCGGCGCCGCGGGCCCGCGCGCCGGACCGTAGCGCGGACAGGCCGCCCGGAGGCGCGCACCAAGTGGCACACTGACACACTCCCGCTTCCTAATATGAAAAAAACATACAAGTAAGAATTTGATTCAAATCCTGCTTCCCGTCGGGATAAATGCCAGAAATCTCAAGTAAAATAACACAGTATCTTTGTTGTTGAACGAAAAAAAGTTAAAGTAATTATATATCTATATACAATTAATTACTATTAGTACGTACTGTCGCATACCTCCGTATGGGTGGGTATTGGGTAAGGAAATAGGTAACCCTTAAAAAATGGACAAGTAGAAATAATATATGTGAGAAATATAAACGTTTATTACTTACTCGTATTCTGAACCACCCTGTATTGGTAGAGTTCAATTTCGTATAATCCTGAAATTTAAACTTGCGTCGTGCTTGTAAAGTTTGACAACATTAAAAAAATCTTGCTAAACAGGTTATTAAATTAAGCAAGTTAACAAATGTAGGTAGACAGTACTTGTTCCACCGTCCTTTGTACGCGAACACATCGTTAGTGATTCCCGGCAGACGTTTGGCGCGGGCGCGGGGCGGGTAATGAGGCCACCCGCGATTAGCCGCGTAAGTTATGCATGTCCGCGCCTGGCTACACAACACTACACATTCGTTTGCTGCAGCTGCTGAAGCTGTTTGCTATGCAAAGGGTTTCGATTCGATTTCCGCTGCGGATATAATACCGGAGTTGTCTCCGGCGTCATCAGACCCTCCTGGCCGTCGGGCCCGCGCCGGCCCGCACCGGACCGGACCCGCCGGGTCATTCCCGCGTGAACTATCCATCTTTCCGGGTGAGAAACTTTTGCTTCTCTTCGCGATCCTTTTATCCGCACGGAACGTTATCTGGAAACAAACACATGTTTAGCATAAAGAGGATTACATTACGGATCCCGTTCCCATTGTGTTCACATGGTTTATTGTAGTATAAGGGACGCAGAGAGAGACGGCAGCTAATTGGCCGACCGTCGAGCCTATGAGTAGTCCCGGCAGAGGACATAATCGTAAACCTAACATAACTACGCTCACTGACTCTCGGCGTCGCATCCTTCGAGTCCTCCTTCATAAATCAGGCGTTATTATAAGGGTTCGGTTTGTCTACACAAAAAGTTTTGGGCCTCGGTTTAGTCGAGAAATTATCCGGTATAATTTGAAAGGTCAAACTCCAAAGAGGGCAAATAACTTGGCACGGAGTTGGCGCGGCGCGGGCATACCTTGCGCGTGCCATTTGCATCGCGGGCTACAGGCCGGGCGCGGCCTCTGCGTGCGAGATGGCAGGGATAGCGTTTATCGTCGACATACAGCTTTCGTGTCTTCAGTATGCAAATTTAAAGTACTTAATGGAATATTTATCTCTGGTCGTGCGATACGTGCGATACTGATACTGTTAGCTGCGTGTTTGGTTCCACGCACCGTACACCGCACCCTTATTTGTGGTCTCTCGCCACGGACTCAGTCTGCAATGTGTCCCACTAGTAGTGTACATTTATATGTAAATATATCCATATCCATATCCATTTATTCAGTATTTTCAACAGGTATAATACAATCAGCAATTATATTATATGTACAGTCTCACTACTGTACATTTTTCCGCTCACGCTGCAACCTACTTTAGACCGAGCCATACTAAAATATTATAACTAAGTTAACGACAGTGCGTACCCAACTTGCATACGATAAACATCAATTGAAGGAACGGCTAATTAGTCAACTTAATTTGTAACCATTTAACATACAATAAACAAGTTTAACGTGAGCTCAACCTCTTCACTCTCTCAACGCACTCAACAACATCAAGCAAGTGTAAGGGCTAACTGGCTCCTACATTTTATGGTCCTTCGAACCTCTCCGTGTCCTGCAACCTCAAAAAAAGGTACGTAGTGTTTTTGTTACTTTATTGCGATAGTGAATCGGTTTGCTGGCCTCCCACAAGCGGGTCTCACCAGTAAATTGAGAAGGCACAGATATCGTATATAGAGGGCAGAAGCGCTACTTACCTGTGAAGAAGGGCATCGGATTGAACCAACGAAAAATAACATCAGGATTACTTTACGTGTCTGTCTCCGCTCGTGCTTCGGATCGACAACTACAAGAGGATCTGGAGGTGGACGGAAGCAAGGTCCGCGTGTTGTGAACCAGTCAACTAACCTATAGTCGGGCAACTACTACAAAGAAAACCGACTTAACTAAACTTAACTACTCTGAGGCTCAACTTAACTATCTTCAAGATCAACTTTCAACTTCAACTTAACTTACAATGAACAAGCTACAACAACAACAAACTTGCTTTGAAAGCATCAAGTCCTTGTGTGTCAACTACAAAAAGGACTCAAAGGACAGGAAAACTCGCGACTACTTAACTAAGCGGCTAACTTCTCTCGATGCCTTATGGGGTGACTTCGAGAACCAGCACGAGATCCTCGAGAAGGAAATCGAGGACAAGAACATTAACTACTTCTTGGAGGATATCCACTCAAAAACTAAAACTATGTACGACGTTACTAAAGCGGATATGCTCAACTTGATGCATAATCTAACTGACGCTAAGAGTTCAGTCAAGTTCGACTTAACAGATTTTTTGGAGGAAACGGAAGCTGGGAACGGTGATGTTATTCAACTTTTAAACAAACAAGAATGTAACTTCAAAGCAATCGATCGAGCGATGTCAAAAATCGATATTTCCTCCAATACCGAAAAATGGGAATTAGAAGATAATCTCAATATCCTGAAATCGAAATGGGCGGACATCGACAAGCAGCACTGGGAGATAGATGGCTTGCTCAAGGGCTCTCATGAAACTTACTACAAAATATTCGCCGATATAGAAAATAGGTACGATTCTATGCGAAGGGAGCTTAACAGCAAGATGTGGTCAACTTTACATTACCAAAGATCGGCGCCGCGCATCTCTATACCCGAGTTCTCAGGAAACTACAACCAATGGATTTCGTTCAAAGATCTTTTCATTGAAACCGTCCATAACAATCCAACAATCAACAAGGCGCAAAAGATGCAGCATCTCAAAACGAAACTCCGAGGAGAAGCAGAAAGATTGGTGCAGCACCTAACAATCAACGCTGACAACTACAACTCATGTTGGGACATTTTAAATCAACGCTATGATAATCGACGTCTTCAATTTATTTCGTTTATGAACACTATGCTAAATTTACCTACCATTCAACAACCGGACGCCTACAACCTAAAGAAAATGCACGACGTCATAACTGAGTGTCTGAGCGGACTAACTAATATTGGCTTAGATACTGCCACCTGGGATCCCATTATTGTTCATTTAATGACTTTAAAATTGGACTCCAATACGCACAGCGACTACGTACGGGACCTTCAGGATCACAGGGAGATTCCGGTCCTACACGACTTTCTCTTCTTTCTCGAGAGCAAATTCATGGCCTACGAAACCATGAAACGCGCAAAAAAGGATGTCACCACTCTCCAAAAACCAGCATTCGTAAGAACGTTCAAGGAGCATCAAACCAAAAAAACTAACTACAATAACTTCAACTATTTCAAGAATAACTCTAGGACATATCATGCGACATACGGACAATGTCCTCTATGTAGCGGGGCACATGTGTTGATGCAATGTCCGAAGTTCATCGACCTAGATGCACTACAGCGGAACAGCACGGTTGCGAAACTACAAGTCTGCAAAAACTGCCTATTTAGTCACGGGGACAAAGAATGCAGATCTAACAAAACGTGCAAAGAATGTAACTTGGAACATCATTCATTATTGCACAATAATATGATGAAGAAACAAATAGTTTCTAATTATGGAAAAAATAACTCCGAGCCGAACCAATCAACTTCAGCTCAACGATCATCGAGCCATCACATAGCTACAGATGATTTGGAAGTCTTGTTAACTACGGTTCAACTTCAACTTCAAGCGAGAGACGGGTCCCTTATCACACTTCGAGCATTACTGGACCAGGGGTCTCAAATAAATATTATAACTGAAAATGCCGCACAACTATTAAAGCTACCTAGAGTGAAGCTAAATGGGACCATAACTGGAATTGGAACTTTAAGCTGCAAAGGAAAAACGGAGCTTACTTGCAAGTCCCTGCATTCCGATTACACATTTAAAACGAATGCACTTATCGCCAACAAAATAACTAGAAACTTACCCAACTCTACGTTCAAAAAAGGAAACTGGCCGCATTTACAAAACTTGGAACTGGCGGATGCTGACTTTAACGTATCGCGCCCCATAGACCTCTTTCTAGGAGCACACGTTTACGCCGACGCTCTCATGGATGGAGTGATCAAGGCTGATAAGCGGGATCCGATAGCCCAACAGACCCAGTTAGGGTGGATTATCAGTGGAAAACTGACAAGCCGTGCCTCACTAAACTGCCGCGTATTTTTAATTAACATGGAAGAGCTTACGAAATTTTGGGAAACAGAAGACATCACCCAAAACGACGAAGATAGATCTGACGATCAATGCGAAAATTACTACCAGGAAACTGTCGAGCGAGGCTCCGATGGGAAATACGTCGTAAAACTGCCGCTGAATGCGGACTACGAAGAAAAACTGGGAAACTCCAAACAAATAGCGATATCCCAGTTTTTACAACTTGAACGAAAACTACAAAAACAACATAAACTTGCCGCAATGTACCGGGATTTCATGAACGAATATATCAATTTGGAGCATATGAAGCCTGCGACTTCATCCTCAGCTCAAGACTGCTACCTTCCACATCATGGGGTGCTGAGGGAAAATGCCACCACCACAAAACTAAGGGTTGTTTTTAATGCATCCCAAAAAACAAGCAGCGGCTACAGCCTAAACAGCCAGCAGAAAAAAGGTCCTAACCTACAAAGGGACATTCAAGCGCTGATACTGAAGTGGAGGTCCTACAAATATGCATTTTGTGCTGATGTCCAGATGATGTACCGATGCATTTGGATTTCTGAGGACCAACAGCATCTTCAGAAGATAATATGGCGAAACTCGCCCTCCGAAGCGCTTCAGGAATACCAACTTCGCACAGTAACTTACGGACAAAAATCAGCAGGCTGGTTAGCAACAAGAACTCTTAAGCAATTGGCCATTGACGACGGCCACAAATATCCCGAAGCTGCCGAAACGCTAAAGAACGAATTCTACGTTGATGACCTCATAAGCGGCCGCAACTCAATCGAAGAAGCAAAGCAACTACAAACCTCACTAATAAACTTACTCAAGGGCGGCGGCATGAACTTACGAAAATGGTACGCAAACGATCCAACTCTACTTGAAAATTTAACCAAAGATCAAGTTTCAACACAAATATTTGACTTCAAACAAGATGACTCCATGAAAACCTTAGGACTTGGATGGAACCCTAACTCGGACACATTTTTACTCAACTGGAAGCTACAAAATGAAACTACAACTAACTTAACAAAACGAGCTCTACTGTCTGAAATATCACGCCTATATGACCCATTAGGCTGGTATAGCCCCGTAACCCTAACGGCAAAACTAATATTCCAGAAGGTTTGGACCAGTAACATTTCATGGGACCAAATTTTACCGCACGATATTCAAGAAGAATGGCTAAAACTTAAAACGGAATTAAAACTACTAAACAAAGTCAAACTTAACAGATGGATCGGAGGAACATCAAAGCAAATCGAACTTTTAGGCTTCTCTGACGCAAGTGAGAAAGCATTTGCTTGCGTTATTTACGCTCGAACTAAGGATGATAACGGGAAGCCACGAACAACGCTACTAGCTGCAAAAACTAGGGTTGCCCCCATATCGCAGAAAACTACTCTTCCTAGATTGGAACTATGCGGAACCCTACTACTATCCCAACTAATGATGAAGGTGATGGAAGCCTACAAAGATTATGATATAACCATACGAGCATTTTGCGACTCCCAAGTAACTCTCGCATGGCTGCAGGGGGATGTAACGCGTTGGGATAAATACGTGGCCAACCGAGTCATGAAAATCAAGCAAGTAATACCGGCAGACAAATGGCATTACATCAAATCTGAGGATAACCCAAGTGACTGTGCTTCAAGAGGCGTGTCCCCGAGCAAACTAATTAACCTCGACCTCTGGTGGCACGGACCGTCACTTCCCGAAACAAACTTAAAAAATGAACTTCAAGCCCAAACTTTCCATGTTACTACTGGCATCAAAAAAATGCAAAACGAAGAGGCAGCCCTAGCCACAAATCAAGACACTAACTTCATACATGACCTACTTGATAAATGCAGTTCGTTATCACGAGTAATTCGAATTACGGCGTGGATAATGCGATTCACTACAACCTTGCGGCGCAAGCAGAAAGCGGACACCAACTATATAACTACAAATGAATTGCTCGCTGCAAATGAATATTTAACCAGATGCGCACAAAAGGAGGCGTTTGCTAACGAATACAAACTATTATCCAAAAATAAAGCTACTTCGAAGCAAAGCTGTATGTACAAACTGAAGCCTTACCTGGATGAGACGGGGTTAATTCGAGTTGGCGGACGCTTAAACAACTCCAACTTGCCCCCTGGAATGAAAAATCCAGTTATCTTACCCAGGAAGGGGCGCATGACTCATCTTGTTATTCATCACGGGCATATGTCAACTTTACACGGCGGAGCACGCGTGGCCCTTAACTACATAAGGCAGCGTTACTGGATCATCGGTGGAAACAGGGCGGTAAAGCATCAATTACAGCACTGCGTACGCTGCCACCGATTCAAGCCGTCGAACACTTATCAACTAATGGCGGACTTACCCCCGCAGAGAACTATCCCATCTAGGCCATTTACGCACACCGGTGTGGACTTCACGGGGAGCGTAGAGGTCAAAATTAACAAAGGACGAGGTGTCAAGACATCGAAAGGATACATTGTAATTTTCGTGTGTTTAGCCACGAAAGCTGTGCACATAGAGCTTACATCAGACATGAGCGCCGAAACGTTTCTGGCCGCTTTCGAACGATTATGTGCCCGCCGCGGCACGCCTAAACATGTATATTCTGACTGCGGTACAAACTTTATTGGGGCGTCAAAGATTATGCGCCAAGAATTTGAACAATTCAAACAGATGCTAATTAACTCAAGTTTCTTTGACACAATTGGCAAATTGGAAGTGGAATGGCACTTCAACGCCCCTGCGTGGCCTAGTGGGGGCGGAATATGGGAAGCCGCAGTAAAGTCATTAAAATATCACTTAAGAAGAGTACTCGGGGAGCAGAAACTAACCTTTGAGGAATTTATCTCCTTGCTGGCGAAGATCGAAGCGTGCTTGAACTCAAGGCCGCTTTGCCCTCTCGCCGAGAACCCCGACGAATACTACAATTGTTTAACTCCGGGACATTTTTTGACCGGCTCCGCTACACTATCACTGCCACACTCGGATCACAGCGACACCAAAAACATCGATCTGCGTCGAAGATGGCAGCTCATTGAACACATGACGCAACAATTTTGGAAAGCTTGGTCTTATGACTATTTAACTCAACTTCAACGTCGAAGCAAGTGGAGCACACCCGCCAAAAATATTGAAAAGAACGACATAGTTCTTGTGAAGGAGGACAACATACCTCCAGCAAAATGGGCCCTTGGCCGCGTCATAGCCGTTCACCCTGGCGCCGACGGCCTAACTCGAGTAACAACTATAAAAACTCAAAATGGGACTCTCAAGCGTCCCATTGTCAAACTTTCACCCTTACCGATCGAACCAAAAACTGAACAGAAGAACAAATCATCGCTGGAAAAAGACGAAAGTAAACAAAACAACACGAGAAACCCTACAAGATGCCCTAGAAGAATCAAAAACGCCAAGCAATGTTTTTTCACATTGTTTACAACTTTGCTAACCATGTGCGCCATATCAGAGTCACACGCCGCCGGCGCGCCAATGCTTCAAACGTCGGCACATATTACAAGCCTTGAACCCGAGCGACCGATATACTACGATACAATTGGCAAGGTCCAAGTAATACATAATAAATGGACATTATTAATGTATTACAACCTAACTAACTATTGGGAAGGAGTTCGTCGTATTGAAACGTACCTGCACGGAGTGGAGAACTGGTGTGAGAAGACCGACCCAAGATATTGCAAAACTACTCTCAACCAACTGTACCACGAGATGGACCTCCTAAAATATTACAACACCATGTTGATTAGCCCTCACAAACATCTGACTGACAGGAAGAAACGAGGACTTTTTGATGGGGTTGGATATTTAACCAACAGTTTATTCGGAATCCTCGATCAGCGTTTTGCCGAAAAATACAAAACAGACATAGAAGCTGTGCATAACAACGAAAACTACTTACTCGAACTAATAAAAAACCAGACATCTATCGTTGAATTAGAAAACAAGGTTTTAAAGAAAAACGAAGCCAACATTCTACAACAATTTAACGTTATGGAAACATTCATGAACCAAACGAATATAAACCTAGCTAAAATTGAGTCAGCAGTGGAGATCGCTATGGCTACCGCTTATTTTAACTCCGCATCATTCTCAGCTTATCTACTAATCAACAATCTGAAGAACATGCAAGAAATGCTCTTTAACACTTTAACTGATGCCTACAAGGGCCACATCGACGTCCACCTCGTGACGCCGGTTAACCTCATCGAACAGATGAACATTATCGCAGGCAAGCTACCAAGAACCGTATCGTTGCCTGTTAATAACATACGAGAAGAAATAAAGGACCTTTACAAGGTACTGTACGTTAAAGCTCGAGTCACCGACAGTTATTTCTTATTTGAGCTCAACATACCTCTGATTTCGGATGAAGACTATACACTACATCGCGCTATACCGCTGCCTGTCAAGACTGCTCAAGAGACCGTCATCGTGAAAACTAGCGCCAGTTACATAGCCGTTAACCTTCAGAAAAATACCTACATATCATTAAGGGAAGAGGACCTTCAACAATGCGTCCAACTAAAACGTGACAACTTTATATGCTACAAAAACTTACCAGTGTTCAACCTTCACAATGAAAATATCCCATGCGAAGCAAAGTTAATAGGGCATCGAACGCGTACTCCATGTGACGTAGCGCACACGTCATGTAAGGACGCCTGGATCGAGTTGCACTCACCAAACACTTGGCTGGCTATTTGTTGCGACACTTGCACATTACGAGCCATATGTGAAGAAGATGTGACGTCATACACTATGACGTCATCCGGTATCGTCACCTTAGCACAAAGCTGCGTACTACAATCTAAATATCTAACTATACATTCGCTCAACCAATACAACAGCAAGATGAAGATGAACTACGAAATTAACGTGCCCTCGGTGACATCATCAATTAATCAAATTGCAAATCTGACTTACCACAACATACCGCATCCGTACTATGCTGAACACAAAAATACGGATACAGAAGAAATCGACAGAAGATTACAAGACGAGAAGAATAACGAGCAAAACTTACAAACAACTCTCACTACCCACGATGTTCATCAATATGCCATTAGTTACTTTCTGCTGGCCGCAGGCATCTCTGCTGCCGTTATTTGGGGAGTGAGAAGGCGCTATCCCAATCTATGTAACCCAAGGAACCGCAAACAATGCTCACGGAAATCACAGAAACCAATCTACGAAGATATCGAACTTCAACCGATGCCAGAAGAGAGAAGCCGGCCACAAACCAGAGCGAGACCGACGAGCAGCCCCGCGCCGCCACCGAGCCATCGCCTCGCGACCAACGACAATGTGGCGTTCAACTTTGACTGATTTAAATTTTATTAAGTATTTTGTAATAGCTTTTCCTTCTATTGACAATTATCTTAACTTCCTTTCTTTGGAGTTGCCAGCATGTACAGTCTCACTACTGTACATTTTTCCGCTCACGCTGCAACCTACTTTAGACCGAGCCATACTAAAATATTATAACTAAGTTAACGACAGTGCGTACCCAACTTGCATACGATAAACATCAATTGAAGGAACGGCTAATTAGTCAACTTAATTTGTAACCATTTAACATACAATAAACAAGTTTAACGTGAGCTCAACCTCTTCACTCTCTCAACGCACTCAACAACATCAAGCAAGTGTAAGGGCTAACTGGCTCCTACATTATATGTAGTAACTTAATATATTAATTTATATTGGAGTAAGGGATTAGGTACATTATAATATAAATACTACCTTTACTTTTTGACATAAGTATGTAAAGGGATCAGAAAATTTTAAGAATTTAGAGGACTGAAAAGGATCGTACTGACGCGAATTAAAAAAAAACGCTTTCATTCACGATGTCCATCTTTGAGTCGTCTGTTTTCCACGAAATAGGTTTTTATTTTCGTTTAGGCGTCAATCTATCGCGTGGGCGCGATGTGTAGAGAAAGGCAAAGAGTAACCTGCATCACGCGAGTAAAAGGACACTCAAGAGTGAACAAAGGCCTCCTATATTATTTCAACTATGACCGACTGTGTGCTGCCGGCATTTAAATTACTTCTTGTGATCCTAACCAGATCGTCGGTCTAATTCACAAATAGACAGCAGGCTTGTCAAAAGCAATCCAGCAAGCAATAATCATAAAACCGAGATCACTTAAAAATTCCGAGGTTCCATTTATCTGAATCCATGAATATTCCGAATTTTTAAAATTCCTAAAGTGAAATAACGCGAAACGATCATTTTTCTATGGATCATCATATGATACATATACATACTATAATTAGGTTAGGTTAGTGTTGTGTTGTCCCAAAAAAAAACTAAATATTTTATCAGAGCATGGTCTTCGGAATTATGAAAATTCGGAATGATGATGCATTGATAAATGAAACTTCGGAGTATTGTAGCGTACCCCATAAAGCCCCTGTGTAAAACCGAACCGGTGCGGTGAGCGCGGGTGCTGCGCCGGCCACGCGCGGAGCACACGACGGCCGCGAGCGCAGGGAGCGAGCCACTTCGGCTAAACTGCTAAAGCCTTTGAAAGGGACTCGGAAACAGTGGTAGCACTCATAGTGGCTTTTGTTCAGGGCACTCTTTTTTCTTCATTTTCCATACATACCCGAGGTCCTTTTTCGTTTCACTTGGTTTACACTATCAGAGATTACTGTTTTAATAAAAATTATCAATGTGAAACGCCGGCAACGCACTTGTAACTCTTTTGTTGCAGGCATCGACGGGCGACGGTGACTATCAGGCTATCTGCCTCCTATAAAAAAAAAATAGAGTTTTATATACAAATGCGACCGGTTTAGCACAGAGCACATAGAGGTACATAATATATGAGTCAGTCGTTGGAGTGGAGAGGTATTACACTCGTATTTATTAAGTGTGTATTCGGCCCTCCGTCAACATTAGCATTAAGTACTACTTTCGTGTACCGGCGGGGCGTGAGTATACAGGACTTGGACGAAAGTACATGGATACTTTTGCTATTCTCAAGGGGTAAATGTTCCTCAAACAAACTGCCCCTAAATTCCTAAAAGGGATACTAATATTGAATCGCTTTTTAAGCGATGACAGTATTAAAATGCGGTATTCCATTAGTGCCAAATCAAGTTTGACAGCTGGTGAGAGTTGCTGCTGCCACCTGTCGTAGTTAGACAATAATTAGCCCCTAATTGGCTGCTCGCTGCGCGGGCACCAACTAAATTAACGCCTATTGCCCCATAATGCGCCGCGTCTGAAAAGCGAGTTAGTGGTGACTATTTACTAATGAATATGAAATGTATATCTCATAATGAAAGTGCAAAAAACACATCTTATTCGTATAATAAACTTCGTTATTATATCACTCATGAACTTTTACAGGATTGCGTAAGGTGAAACAAAAGCAAACGAAAGCCTTCAGAGGTGAGATTTTCACGATTTTTTGGAAATATATAGAAATACGTTTTAATCCAGACTATAAAATAAATGTGTGTTTGTTGCTTAGTTGGCTTTATTAGTTTGTTTTCTGTTCTCGCTACAATCGGTTTTTCGTATAAAGATACCTTCGATTCGTATAGAGTACCCATAGAACGGAGAGTCCCTACTTAGGTGCACTACACCAGAATATAAACCGATAAGCCAAACGTGAATTAGAATTAGAATTTGAATAAGCCTAACGTTTTTAAAATGACTCTTTTAAAAACGTATGTTTTTCAGCTATCCATACAAATTTTTTTTTCCAAAAATACTTACGTTTCACAAACCCTCTTATAATTACCTATAGCCATGAAAAAAAAAACTTTAATCGTTTGCCAATCGAAATCTTTCAATTCACTTCTACGTAATCAATTTGCTTCTACGTAATTGGCTGTAAACAGTGAACTTGATGGCCTTTTAATACGATTATTTTGCCCAAACAACCTCGTTTCCAAACTCACAATTATCTCCGAAACCGACTATCTTTTCGGATTGATTTATTAAATTGATGTCTGTATCTTTACGAACACTATGCACATAAGAAATAACACCAGCATGTAGATTTGTCGAAGCCGTAAATCGTTTTGTTATAAAAACAAAACATGAACTGTGGGAAATTAAATATAATTAGCCAATTGATAAGTAGCGTAGTCATAGATAGTATTTATTTGCTGGATATTTTACCACATTAAGTGAAACGTGATTACCACCGAGTCGGCGCTCCACCGTGCACTCCCACGCTGACGGCACGTGTGTGAATAAAAGACTGCAGCGAGCACCATTTTAATCTGCGAGATTTTTTTCCTGCAATCTAATGTGCTCGGAGATGGCAACGCGTACGTGACATGTTTCGTGAAGACTCTTGGGAGATAGATTCCTCAGTCCTCGTATGCTTCGCAGTGAAAGAAAAACGAGAGAGGCCCACTTGCCCAGCACTGTGACACTCGCTGGATCTTTAATAAACCAATAAATAATAATAGCGCAGATTAATGGACTTCAGGTGTTCCGCCGAGGTCGTCCGGACCGCACGGCGAGCGCGAGGAGAGCGGGTCGATTATAAGTTAAAACATTCATCCCTATTCAGGACGGATGAATAATTTTGTTTGTGCGTGAATAATTTAGCGACCTTTTCCCAATCATGCCGCGAGGGCGGCCAAGTTAAATATTAGTGGAACGTTTAGAGCGAGAGCGCGCGCTCTGGCTCCGGCCGCTCGCTACAATATTATATTCCCATATTTCGCTAATTTACAAGTGAACTCGTTTCTAGGTTTTAGTATACTTACATTTTTTGTAGCTCAGGTTATAGGTACCTTTAAGGTGACGGGTAATGTGCAACTATCGCTACTTTATTTTTTATTTTTTATAGGTGCCTTATTAATCGGATTGTTTTTCAGTATTTTCAGAAATAGCTGGAGTCTAGGAACTAGCAAAACACCTTTATATGACTAGTCTGTTGTGATGCTTTTTTAACAGCTATACCTATATCTTCTCGAAAGCTCAGAGAATCACATAATATATGCTTGTGACTTCGGCCAGTGAGGTTTGAGGTTTGAGGTGAGTTTGAGGTTACTAGGTATATGTTCTAGGCTCCTGATGCCTTTTTCGGCGCTGCTCCCGGCTCCCGGCGCTGCTGAGCTCGCACCGGTGGCAGCGCCGGTGAATCTATTATTAAGGAACTAAGTTCGCCTCTCGGAATCCCCGCCATCTTAAACAATAAGCTAATATTAAAGCCGCCGACCCGAACGCGACGTACACACGCCCGGAGTTTGCACTCGGTCTAATACCTACATCTATACCCGTAGCTAGGTACTACTCATACGGGGTAGGGCACGTGGATGTGGTGAACAAACCTCGTCGCTAGCTGCCGCGATATACACCTACATCGACTCTAACTTTGCTCGCAAAGTTCATTACAACACAGGCTACACATATTAAAGCGCCAAATCTGTGAAGAGGAAGTTGCTCGTTATCAGCGGAGAGCAGACCCGGCGCGAGAGCTACGCCTCTTTATTATACTGTGGCTACGCGTAGTGGCGGCGGCGGTAAATAAAAATAAGAACACTACAACGCACGTACGACGATCTGCGAGGAATCGTGGCGTGTTGTCATCGGCGGCTACGCGCTACGCGGCCGCGGGTCTCATTGCCGTGACTGTTTGTCCTTGACGTTTGTCATCGGGCGGAGGCTCGTCTGTCTAACTTTGTTGATTACGTCTGTAATTAAAGCGGCTTCTTCCCGCGGCGGTAATCTGACGATGATTAATATTAATAGCAGATTCTCGCACAAGAAGAGTTTCGCGAGGGCGACTGCGGTCGGAGTTCAGTATGTTAATTAAATTCCCCGGCTGTGCCTGAAGCGCGGGAGGAGGGGGGGAGATCGCGGACAGACGAGCTGTCATACCGCGGTTGTTTTCAATTAACTACGAAGCGCTGCACAGCCCGCAAAGGTAGTTTTAATTACTCTAGTTTCAGATTAAAACTGAAACAGATAGTTCCCCCTCGGCAAGCGACGCGGCGGGCGCACGCAGCGGCACAATACGAGGGGCTCGCTCGTAAGTCTCGCGGCGGTAGTTCGCAGGATCTGTGGAGTGCAGCGCGTGCGCTGATCTCATGACTTAGCGGTGACTATTACCCACCTTAACAGTGACAGGATACGGCCCCCCCCATGTATAGGTAGATAGAACTTGGCGCGGACTAAAATCCGCAAAAAACACTGACAATGCAAAAGAGTAATTAGAAGGAGACATCATCGGTGTGAAAATTTACATACTCTAACGAACGAACCGTAACGAACGAACGTGACAAAAATCAACAAGGCTGCTTTTTTATTTCACCTACCCGAAAAAGTAAAAGACAAAGCGGCTCAAAGTGATTTCAACACTAAAAATGTCATGCAACCGTAGTAAATAAATTGTCTTCTTTATTTCGACAAAAACATTTCAGCATTTTGGCAGAAATATGAATTTCACGTGTGGCGATTACTGGCCTGAGCACCGCTCCTCGCCGCCGCCACTCTCCGCCGCCGTCGGACGCTCCCACGACCTCGGTGATCGCGAACTCCAACTTTCACGGAATACTTCCACCGCGAAAATAAAACTTTGAAGATGAAATAATTTTTCACTACTTTTATTTCTGCACGGAGCGCGGTTTATGGCGGCAGTTACTGTCGCGCCGCGACGGATCTTGCACTTCTGAAACGTTCTCTCGAACAGTTTTATGCCCGCAAAATTATTGCCTATTGAAACTTGTCCCAGTTATGAATCATGTTCTGCGGCGAGAAAAATGACTAATGGTGAATATAATATTGGTTGAATATTACTGTCTGTTCGCTTATCGGGCGCGGCGCTTGTGCCGGCGTCGTAATTGCCGGAGACAGGTGACGCGACGACAAGCGCGCACTCGCTGCTTGTTATCAGCACGCAATTTGTCCGCGATGTGAGGCGCCACCGACGGCGCTCAATTGAATGGACCGGTCTGAATGGACAAATACATAATTGTACCTACATAGAATACTTACTTTGATTCACCTGTATTTTCAGCAACTTAGAAGCTCAAGTTAGTTTCGCAAAAGCAAATGTAAGCATTCTAATTACAAACTAAGTACTAATAACAAGGAATGATGATGATGGGTGTGTGGGTGTTCGTTACATTTCACGTCAAAACGGTGGCACGGATTTGCATGAAATTTGAAACACAGAATGAAATCTGATAACGCATAACCTAACTTAAACTAATCTAACCTAAAAGAGCCAGCCCTGCATTATACCTGGCTCAAAGGTCCCCATAATACCAGCAACGTTGCCCCTGCTGAACCAGATAGGAGCCAGAGCGGGGATCGCAGCCCCTGTCCCTTAGTCGTCGTCCATGTTCCCTAAACAAATTGCGGCCTTCAAGACTCCATGGTCCTGTTGTCTCCACAGCGACTGGCACAAACTCGTATGCTGACTCTAGAGCGGAGTTACTTGGTGTGCTTTAATTTCGCAGCATTTTCCGCCGCATACCGACAATTTTTGTCTCAAATGGGGTGCAGCAAATGTACTGACACAAATGTTGCATCCCATAGGAGGCAGCGTCCCCTGCGCCAAGGTATAAGAGCTAATTAATTGTTATCCCCTGTATCCTAGATACCTACTCACTGTACAATTAGATTTCTGATGCAATTTAACCCAGCAAAAAAAGTTACTCGCTGTACAAGAGGGTATTGCCGAATGCCGGCGAGTGGTGCCGCTCGCCGCCCGCTCTCAACGGCGCCGCACCCGCTCGCAGCCCCGCTCTCGCTAGACAAACACACTCGCTCCCGCACCGCTATGCGAACATTTTCCCTCCAAATTTCACACGCTGCGGGCCGACGGCTGTGGGTGTTACATTACAACACAAAGAACCAAGAAGAAAGGACGTCGTAAAAATTGTAAACTCGCCAATGAATATTCAGATTGTAATCAACGTGTAACCATAATGTTGTTCTAATGTAATATTTATAGCCAGAATTCTTCAAAAATGAAGAAAATTAGATACCCTACAAACTCAATATAGTGATTTTTAATTTCAAGCTGAAGAGGCATTATTTTATAACCTGTTGGACGAGGCATTCCTACATATTTGTGAACTGCACCAAGTGCATCGATATAATTGTACATAATATTATTTATACTTATTTGATTCAGTGCAAGATGCAAATTAAGATAATTAGTGGCTGTGTTTGACATGTATTCGTCTTGTTCATTGTGAATATCGCAATGCGTGTCACACCGCGCTGGAAATATAATTTAGTACACGGCAATTGTATATTGAGGTAAGTACTCTAAACCTCAAAACAACTGCGTCAGTAGCAGCAAGAGGGTCAAGGCTTTCACAACTCAACGACGAGCAAATACCTACTTAATTTCTCAAACGGAAGATGCCGTCACCCTCCCGGCGATGCCTGCAGGATATGTAAACGAAAATCTTCTTACAAATAAAAGACAGAATAATAAAATTACCATTTCTTTTCGCGAACGAAATTGGACGATTCTAAACGTCGGGGGAAATACAACGGAAAGGTAGATAGAGTTTAACGTTCGTAAAGTCATTTAAAAGGAGCTTGTTCCTTTATCCTGGTGCGCGATGAGTAATGGCGGTGTACGGCGTCGGCGGCGGCGGCGGAGCCAGCGACGGGCGGGCGGCGAGCGGCGAGAGGCGAGCACCGCTCCCAATGTCGCGGGATGAGTTACGGCGGTCCTGTGCTCGGATGGAAAATTTACTACGGAGCCTAAATGACTCGCCAATTTACTTCGCGCTCTAGGCGCTCTTGGCGACCGAAGACAAACGACGATCCGATAAATAAAAACAGCAAAACATTCTCAGTTTGCTTTTTAAAATAACACCATTGAAATAAAGTGACTGACGACGCGTTAAAGCTTGCTTTGGCGATCAGCATTTGTTCCGCCTTGCACTGGCATTGAGTTAATAATAAGTATACTATCACTAATATTTATTACAATAGGTAGCCCAAAATCAGATCAGACTGTCGAAATAAGTCATTCACATGTCGTATTTATAATTTGCTAATAAATATGTGAGAACTGATCACCCAACGTATACCTACTCGTCGCAATAATGGTAAGGTGGGATTATTTAGACTCACATGAGACTAATATGCTTTATTGCTAGGTTCTTACGACGCCATAAACGTTTTACTAGTTAATTAATAATTGAACAATTTTTGAATATACTCAACAATTTTTCTTATCTATATATATAAACGGATTTGTCCTGACTGACTGACATATCAACGCAGAGCCGAAACTACTGAACTTAGAACTTTGAAAATTCTACAGTAGGTCAAGTATATTATGTAGGCAAGGAATAAGAAGGGATATTTCAAAACTCATCCCCTGAGGGGTTAAATTGGGGTTGAAAGTTTGTATGGAAAATGCGTAATTTTTGAGTAAGAGTCTTAATACTTTGCATACACACTTTAAATATAGAATGAAGAAAAGTAATTTCAGCATTTTTTAAAATTCATCCTGCAATGGGGTCTAATTGGGGTTGAAATTTTGTATGAGAAAAATTGCAGTTTTTGAGTAAGAGCGATTATATTTCGTACTTAGGCCGTGCATTAAAAAATATTAAAACTAATTTCAGCATTTTTTTAAATTCATCCCCTAAATTGTTCAAAATAAAGATTAAATTTTGTATAAGAAACGTAGCATTCTTTGAGTATGAGGTATATTTTGGGGGTATAGACTCTTACTTTTTAACCGACTTCAAAAAAGAAGGAGGTTCTCAAATAGACCTAATTTTTTTTTTTTTTTTTTCTATGAATGTTACTCGATATCTCCGAGAATCGTGAACCGATTTTCAATTTTTTTTTTATCGAAAGGGTATAACTCCGAGTTGGTCCCGTTGGCACTAAGTCGGGATCTGATGATGGAATCTTGGAGAAATCGAGGGAACTCTTCAAATGTTATAGGGACATGTACGGCGCTTTCGGTAATTTATTGATAAAGTCAAGAATTTACATTCAGTAAATAGGATTTGGTGTAAGGAAACTGATGATTGCTTGAGAGAAAAAAAAAAAAATTTTACAAAAAAAAGAACCGACTTCAGTAAAACTAAAAAGCCAACAATAACCCGTTTAAGTACAGATTACATTTGACTCACCCTTCGAAGTCGGTGCCAAACCTCGCGTAAACTATAAATATAAGAACTGAGTGGTTTCAGGTTTTTTGAAAATTCAACCCCTAAGAGGGAGAAATGTGGTAACAAAGTCTGAAAATCAGCATGGGTATTGTTTTTATGGTTTATCGGGTCGCTGATTACGAAAACCGCAACGATTTTAAAATCCAACGTGTCGGACGTGAGTTACCATCTCCCCTGTTGGGGTGAAATGGGGTTGAAATGTCTAAATACTAAACCGCTGGTTCTAGAGAGTTCAAATTTGGCACGTAGGTTCCTCATAAGGTGTAGGGGTGCACTAAGAAAGGATTTTTCAAAACTCACCCCCTAAAGGGGTGAAATGGGGTTCCAAAGTTTGTATGGGGAAACAAGATTAGTTAGACTATTTTATTCGAAACTTTACAGGAGTATTTTTAACGATAAATGAGTAAACACCTGTTTCAGGTTTTTTGAAAATTCAACCCCTATAAGGGAGAAATGTGCTGAAAAAGTCTGAAAATCAGCATGATTATTGTTTTTATGGTTTATCGGGTTGCTAATTACGAACACCGCAACGATTTTAAAATCCAACGTGGCGGACTTGAGTTACCATCTCCCCTGTTGGGGTGAAATGGGATTGAAATGTCTAAATGCTAAACCGCTGGTTCTAGAGAGTCCAATTTGGCACGTAGGTTCCTCATAAGGTGTAGGGGTGCACTAAGAGAGAATTTTTCAAAAATCACCCCCCAAAGGGGTGAAATGGAGGTCCAAAGTTTGTATGGGGAAACAAGATTAGATAAACTGGAGGAAATGGAGTTGAAATGTCTAAATACTAAACCGCTGGTTCCAGAGAGTCCAATTTGGCACGTAGGTTCCTTATAAGGTGTAGGGGTGCACTAAGAGATAATTTCTCAAAAGTCACCCCCCAAAGGGGTGAAATGGGGGTCCAAAGTTTGTATGGGGAAACAAGATTAGTTAAACTATTTTATTCGAAACTTCACAGGAGTATTTCTAACGATAAATGAAAAAACACGTGTTTCAGGTTTTTTTTATTCAACCCCTATAATGGAGAAATGTGGTGACAAAGTCTGAAAATCCATTGGTAATGCTTTTATGGTTTATCGGGTCGCTGATTACGAAAACCGCAATAAAATCCAACGTGGCGGTCGTGAATTAACATCTCCCCTATTGGGGTGAAATAGGGTTGAAATGTCTAAATACTAAACCGCTGGTTTAGAGAGTCGATACTTGGAACCTACGTGTCCTTATAAAGTCTAGGGGTGCAATAAAAGAAGCATTTGTCAAAAGTCATCCCCCAAAGGGGTGAAATGGGGGTCGTAAGTTTGTCTGGGGAAAAAAGATTAGTTAGACTATTTTATTGAAAACTTCCAAGGAGTATTTCTAACGATAAATGAGTAAGCACGTGTTTCATGTTTTTTTGAGAATTCAACCCCTAAAGGAGGAGATTATGGTGCCAAAGTCTGAAAATCAACAAGAGTAATGTTTCTATGGTTTATCGGGTCGCTGATTACCAAAACAACAACGGTTTAATAAACAAACGTGGTGGACGTGAAATACCGTCTCGCCTGTTGGGGTGAGATGGGGTTGAAATGACTAAATATGAGTATGGGTGTAATTTTTATGGTTTCCTGGGACGTTAATTACGAAAATGCCACCGAATTTGAAATTTTATATTGTGGTCATGAAAATTCTTGAAAGCATTTGCGCCAAATTGCAATTTAATCGGTCCAGTAGTTTTGCAGCAAATCTGTTGTAACAGACGGACTGACAGACAGCTACACGTGCTCCTATAAGGGGGTTCTATTTTTGCTTTTGAGGTATGGATAGAGACCTGCGTTATCCTAATAGATTAAAAAAATAGTATTTGGTGGCATCTCGATCGTCGTCAATCGGTACCTATAGGCGGGTGGCGCGTTGGGACGGGAGGAGTAATGATCGGGAAACTTCCTGCATCCGTAATAAATACATTCAAGCTTTTCAATAATTATGTCATTTCAGAATTCTGAATTACGTTTATCTGGCTCAGTATAATACATGTTTCATTCATCAACGAAGAGAACCTCAATGTCTTACAATAGAACATGACGTAACTTAGAACATGGCGAATATCCCAAGTCGATAAGCGGAGGCTCGGGACATTATAAAAGCTTTATACAAATAAAATGCACACATATCCCGGTGTCTTAGCTTCACTTCGAGTTATGAATTTTGAAGTGAACTTTATTTGGATATGGATACAGTTAAAGCTGAGATCGCTTGATTTGAGTGCTTGAGTTTTCGGTTTGATTTGTTAAAGTGGAGTTATGATAAAATAAAAAGTATTTCCCAGTAATATTACAAAAGCGAAAGTCTGTGTATGTTTTGTTACTTCTTCACGCTAAAACGGCTGGACGGAAATGCATGAGGGAAATGCAGATTGCAAATTATACCCTAACTTAACAAATAGCCTACTTTTAATCCTGAAAAAAAGAGCATTGTTCCCGTAGGGTGATGTATATTATATAGGCACGCGAGCGAAGCCGCGGGTTACTGCTAGTTATTGTTATACATTGTTGTATTTTCTAACAAATTTTCATATCATAAAGCTTACCTTCAATTTTAACTCCGAGGTTTTTTCTAAACGACACAAAAAAGGAAGGAATTCCGAAATATCATTGTCATTTTACACAGCACAATTATGAACTAAACGCTGCATACAAACTTCCGCACTAAACCTTGTCGCTACTTTTTTTTTTAAATATGCATCTTGAGTTACGTTTATACTGCCAATACCTCTTTTTACTAACTTACTAACTAACCTCTTTTTATTTTACATTAGTGTAAATTGCAAGTGTATACTGCAATGTCGTCTCTTTCTATTTAATCTATGAAAAAGGGACGCCACTTTTTAATTTGTACAATTTGCTCTCGCACTGTACTTATAATTAAAACAATTTGTGGAATGCATCCTTTTTACATTTATATACGACCTCATCGCCTTCACATCCTTAGTTTTTTTATAGGTCGGTGACGATGTAAATCGTGTTTCGATATTCAAATATCTTGATACGTAATAGGAATTACATACTTACTTACTGGACAAATATTGATTCCTAATTTAAAATCTCGCTGTTAACTGGACACTTCTAAAAAGTCTTCGGTATGTTCCACTTACTGTAGTCTATCTAGCGATGGTAAGACAACATTACATGCAATTTTTGAGAAAATTTGTTTTTCTAGGACGTATATCGTAAATATTATATGTAAAAGCATGTTAATAATCATTATTTAATGTTTTTAATGAAGCGAAATAGGATGCGTTCGGAGATTTACGTTGGTTACGCCGACGTAAAGATATATTTTAAGCTACTGTTTGTATGAGAAGTGCCCAACATGCATATATTTTTAGAAACCAGATTAAATGAACTTTTTGAAATAATAATAATAATTTGAAAATGATCACGAATTTGAACTAATTTATCTCACTGAATAAAAAAACTAGTTGTGATTTTTACCTTTTCGGCCATTACACCCATATTTTTATATAGAACTATACAAAAATAACATAAAAAATGAATTTCTGATATCTGTATTACACGGAAACGATACCAAACACATCCTGGTAGACTTAACTGACCAGCAATAAAGAAAGAAAAGAGGGATACTTGGCCGTATTCACTCCGCTCTCCCGCCTGACAGGGGACGAATCTGACTTCCCTCCACATCTGACAATAATTACCGTGGAACACTCTATCTGTGGTAGAAATTTCATGCTTGTAACCCGATGCGCACAATTATGTTAGAAAACAGCGGACTAACAACTCTACTAGTACGAGAGGTAACCGAAAAAAAAATTTTTTTTTAGTTTTTATTTTACCATTTTGTCGGCGTGATACATACACATACTCATACCAAATTTCAGCTTTCTAGTACTAATGATCACGGAGCTAAGCCGCGGACGGACGGACAGACGGACGGACGGACAGAGGGACATGGCGAAACTATAAGGGTTCCTAGTTGACTACGGAACCCTAATAAAAAGCACTGTCAGTCTTACCCCGTTAGTGGAGCAAGACTAATTAGCTGTTTTAAAATAATGTAATTGTCCCTAAAGGTATCTGTAATGAGTAAACTAAATACGTGCGTAAAAATCACAACACATACATATATGTAACTAGCAGTAACCCGCGGCTTCGCTCGCGTGCCTATATAATATACATCACCCTACGGGAACAATGCTCTTTTTTTCAGGATTAAAAGTAGGCTATTTGTTAAGTTAGGGTATAATTTGCAATCTGCATTTCCCTCATGCATTTCCGTCCAGCCGTTTTAGCGTGAAGAAGTAACAAAACATACACAGACTTTCGCTTTTGTAATATTACTGGGAAATACTTTTTATTTTATCATAACTCCACTTTAACAAATCAAACCGAAAACTCAAGCACTCAAATCAAGCGATCTCAGCTTTAACTGTATCCATATCCAAATAAAGTTCACTTCAAAATTCATAACTCGAAGTGAAGCTAAGACACCGGGATATGTGTGCATTTTATTTGTATAAAGCTTTTATAATGTCCCGAGCCTCCGCTTATCGACTTGGGATATTCGCCATGTTCTAAGTTACGTCATGTTCTATTGTAAGACATTGAGGTTCTCTTCGTTGATGAATGAAACATGTATTATACTGAGCCAGATAAACGTAATTCAGAATTCTGAAATGACATAATTATTGAAAAGCTTGAATGTATTTATTACGGATGCAGGAAGTTTCCCGATCATTACTCCTCCCGTCCCAACGCGCCACCCGCCTATAGGTACCGATTGACGACGATCGAGATGCCACCAAATACTATTTTTTTAATCTATTAGGATAACGCAGGTCTCTATCCATACCTCAAAAGCAAAAATAGAACCCCCTTATAGGAGCACGTGTAGCTGTCTGTCAGTCCGTCTGTTACAACAGATTTGCTGCAAAACTACTGGACCGATTAAATTGCAATTTGGCGCAAATGCTTTCAAGAATTTTCATGACCACAATATAAAATTTCAAATTCGGTGGCATTTTCGTAATTAACGTCCCAGGAAACCATAAAAATTACACCCATACTCATATTTAGTCATTTCAACCCCATCTCACCCCAACAGGCGAGACGGTATTTCACGTCCACCACGTTTGTTTATTAAACCGTTGTTGTTTTGGTAATCAGCGACCCGATAAACCATAGAAACATTACTCTTGTTGATTTTCAGACTTTGGCACCATAATCTCCTCCTTTAGGGGTTGAATTCTCAAAAAAACATGAAACACGTGCTTACTCATTTATCGTTAGAAATACTCCTTGGAAGTTTTCAATAAAATAGTCTAACTAATCTTTTTTCCCCAGACAAACTTACGACCCCCATTTCACCCCTTTGGGGGATGACTTTTGACAAATGCTTCTTTTATTGCACCCCTAGACTTTATAAGGACACGTAGGTTCCAAGTATCGACTCTCTAAACCAGCGGTTTAGTATTTAGACATTTCAACCCTATTTCACCCCAATAGGGGAGATGTTAATTCACGACCGCCACGTTGGATTTTATTGCGGTTTTCGTAATCAGCGACCCGATAAACCATAAAAGCATTACCAATGGATTTTCAGACTTTGTCACCACATTTCTCCATTATAGGGGTTGAATAAAAAAAAACCTGAAACACGTGTTTTTTCATTTATCGTTAGAAATACTCCTGTGAAGTTTCGAATAAAATAGTTTAACTAATCTTGTTTCCCCATACAAACTTTGGACCCCATTTCACCCCTTTGGGGGGTGACTTTTGAGAAATTATCTCTTAGTGCACCCCTACACCTTATAAGGAACCTACGTGCCAAATTGGACTCTCTGGAACCAGCGGTTTAGTATTTAGACATTTCAACTCCATTTCCTCCAGTTTATCTAATCTTGTTTCCCCATACAAACTTTGGACCTCCATTTCACCCCTTTGGGGGGTGATTTTTGAAAAATTCTCTCTTAGTGCACCCCTACACCTTATGAGGAACCTACGTGCCAAATTGGACTCTCTAGAACCAGCGGTTTAGCATTTAGACATTTCAATCCCATTTCACCCCAACAGGGGAGATGGTAACTCAAGTCCGCCACGTTGGATTTTAAAATCGTTGCGGTGTTCGTAATCAGCAACCCGATAAACCATAAAAACAATAATCATGCTGATTTTCAGACTTTTTCAGCACATTTCTCCCTTATAGGGGTTGAATTTTCAAAAAACCTGAAACAGGTGTTTACTCATTTATCGTTAAAAATACTCCTGTAAAGTTTCGAATAAAATAGTCTAACTAATCTTGTTTCCCCATACAAACTTTGGAACCCCATTTCACCCCTTTAGGGGGTGAGTTTTGAAAAATCCTTTCTTAGTGCACCCCTACACCTTATGAGGAACCTACGTGCCAAATTTGAACTCTCTAGAACCAGCGGTTTAGTATTTAGACATTTCAACCCCATTTCACCCCAACAGGGGAGATGGTAACTCACGTCCGACACGTTGGATTTTAAAATCGTTGCGGTTTTCGTAATCAGCGACCCGATAAACCATAAAAACAATACCCATGCTGATTTTCAGACTTTGTTACCACATTTCTCCCTCTTAGGGGTTGAATTTTCAAAAAACCTGAAACCACTCAGTTCTTATATTTATAGTTTACGCGAGGTTTGGCACCGACTTCGAAGGGTGAGTCAAATGTAATCTGTACTTAAACGGGTTATTGTTGGCTTTTTAGTTTTACTGAAGTCGGTTCTTTTTTTTGTAAAATTTTTTTTTTTTTCTCTCAAGCAATCATCAGTTTCCTTACACCAAATCCTATTTACTGAATGTAAATTCTTGACTTTATCAATAAATTACCGAAAGCGCCGTACATGTCCCTATAACATTTGAAGAGTTCCCTCGATTTCTCCAAGATTCCATCATCAGATCCCGACTTAGTGCCAACGGGACCAACTCGGAGTTATACCCTTTCGATAAAAAAAAAATTGAAAATCGGTTCACGATTCTCGGAGATATCGAGTAACATTCATAGAAAAAAAAAAAAAAAAAATTAGGTCTATTTGAGAACCTCCTTCTTTTTTGAAGTCGGTTAAAAAGTAAGAGTCTATACCCCCAAAATATACCTCATACTCAAAGAATGCTACGTTTCTTATACAAAATTTAATCTTTATTTTGAACAATTTAGGGGATGAATTTAAAAAAATGCTGAAATTAGTTTTAATATTTTTTAATGCACGGCCTAAGTACGAAATATAATCGCTCTTACTCAAAAACTGCAATTTTTCTCATACAAAATTTCAACCCCAATTAGACCCCATTGCAGGATGAATTTTAAAAAATGCTGAAATTACTTTTCTTCATTCTATATTTAAAGTGTGTATGCAAAGTATTAAGACTCTTACTCAAAAATTACGCATTTTCCATACAAACTTTCAACCCCAATTTAACCCCTCAGGGGATGAGTTTTGAAATATCCCTTCTTATTCCTTGCCTACATAATATACTTGACCTACTGTAGAATTTTCAAAGTTCTAAGTTCAGTAGTTTCGGCTCTGCGTTGATATGTCAGTCAGTCAGGACAAATCCGTTTATATATATAGATTAAATTTTATCTTTAAGACTTAGATTTGTAAGACAGTGCAAATAATTAAACGCAGTATTTATAAAAAAAGAAATGAAGGCGGGATTTAAATTAAAAGACAAAAATTTCAAATTTGTTTGTGTGATCTATTACAATAATTCAGCAAAAATGAGTTCAGACGAGTCTGATTCCGAATAGACGGCACTCCTCCATACTTAAAAGCGGAGGCAGAGTTAGCTAAAATAATTTACTTCCGACTAAATCCAAGGAGATATAAAAAAATACAAGAGATTCATTAAATGGAAGGAAGAAAATCAAGTTAATAGTTGGTCAGATAATGTGTGTCTTTCTGAGACAATCGGAGAAATCACAAATATTCAGCAGCAAAATATAGAAAAGTTCTTAACTCAAGCTCTAGATGATAAACAGTTTGGCGATGAAGGTATAAATGCTGCCACTATTTGATAACGATATAACTATATCTTTTATCCAAGTATAAACTCATAATTATTTTTGTTATAGGTTGTTATCGTGGGAGTTAATGGTGCCTGCGACGACGAATATCACAATGTGTAATAATAAAAATGGGATATACTTAACAAAAATATTCATTGGAAAATGACCGAATATGAATGTCACCTATAAAATATAATTTTAATCTAATTTTCTTGTTTAATTTTTGAGAAAAGCACTATACTTGCTTCGACCGTAAGAGCCATCCTGGCCTCGTATTATATCCGGACCTCGCCTACGGCTCGGTCCGTCTAATTCCTACTCGGCCAGTATGGCTTACTTACCGGTCTCTGCCGTAATGTACTATAATGTAATTAAAACAACACAATATTTTATTGCTAATGTATCACGAGCACACGGGCTAATCTCATCATCAACAATTTATTTAAGTTACTGTTTGTATGAAGAGTGCCCAATATTTATATATTTTTAGAAACTAGATTAAATTTTCTATTTTGCAATATTTTTCTTAGTTATAAATATTCAGGAAATATAACTAATTTATCTCCCTGAATAAGAAAAACTTGGTGTGATTTTCACAATTTCGGAAATACAACCATATTTTTATATGGTACTATGAATAATTACACGAAAACGACACGACACAAGTCCTACTAGCGTTTCCTGATCAGTAATATAAAAAGAAAAAGAGGACTCCTTTGTCCTATTCACCCCACTCTCCCGCCGCACAGGGGACGAATCTGACTTCCCTCTACATCTGAAAATAATCACCGCAGAATACTCTACCTGTGGTAGAAATTTCGTGGTTGTATCCCGATGTACACAATTTCGCGACTTAGCAAAATGTACTAGAACACGCAGGCTAAGCTTAACATCAACATTTTTTTCAAGGAACTTTTTGTATCAGATGTGCCCAATATGTATACATTTTTAAAAACAAGATTAAATTTGCTGTTTAGTAATATTTTTTTAAATTGTAAATATTCAGGATAGATAACTAATTTATCGTTCTGAATAAAAAAAACTTGTTGTGATTTTTACCTTTTCGGCAATAAACCCAAATTTTTATATGAAACTATTCTTAAATAACATGAAAAATTAATAGCTGATATCAATTTTACACGAAAACGATGTCGCACAAGCCCTAATAGCCTTAACTGATCAGTAATAAAAAAAGAAAAAGAGCAGTACTTGGCCCTCTTCACCCCACTCTCCCACCAAACAGGGGAAGAAGAATCTGACTTCCCTCCACATCTGAAAATAATCACCGTGGAACGCTCTATGTGTGGTAGAAATTTCATGCTTGTAACCCGATGCGCACAATTTTGCGGCTTAGCAACTCTACTATACGCCTAAAGTGGGGGTGAATTTTTTTTTTGTTCCAACCCTAGTGTGTGGGGTGTCGTTAAATAGGTCTGTTAAAAATAATAGGGTCTTTCAACATTACTTTTTGATAAAGTCAGTAGTTTTGTAAATATTCGCTCTGAAAATAAAAAAAATAGTGTCCCCCCCTCTAAATTTTCAACCACGGGTCAAAAAAATATGGAAGAATTCATGAAAATGAGGCCTTAGAAGTACTTTCAATGAAAACTATATTGAACAAAATCGGTCCATCCGTTTTTGAGTTATCGCAAAATTTCATTATTTTCTTTAAAAGGACGTAAGTTGACTTCCAGAAGGTAATAAGTAATTACAGTTACTTCGGCGCTTACGACCTTTTTTCGTCTTTCCATCTTTGACCGTCTCTTGTGAAGGATGAGCAACTACGGAACCCTACACTGAGCGTGGCCCGACATGCTCTTGGCCGGTTTTATCTTTGAAGTCGATTTTTTTACTGAGCTTGAGCTAGATAAAAATTTATAATACGCTACTTACAGCACAAGGGAATACGCATGCGCAGTTTTCCAATTCTCAGCTACACTGATGTATCGTGAGATTGAAGGGAATATCGGTGTGACTTCTCAAATATACCTAAGTAAGTAGGTATAGTTGACTAAACTCTAGAGTTTAATTTAGGTTGGGAAAGGAAAAGTTTGCTCAATGAACAGCTAGATCAAGTCATAGATCATAAAACTAGTTCAATTTGTGATATTTCTTTTCACCCATACCTATTAATGTCATACACTTATACTATTCTAAAATTGAATTAGAATTATACAGTATTCTATGGATTTGTATGGACGCGCGGCCAGCACGCAGTGGCACGCAGTGGCACGCCAGCCGAACAGCTCTCTCTCTCTCTGTTTGCTCAGTTTGTTTGTCCTCTCGTCACGCCGAAGCGCTGGACGGATTTTAACCAATTTTAGTACAGGTATAGCTGGACATCCAAGGATAATTTTTACCCAACTACGGTAAAGAAACAAGTTATACCTACGCCGAAACAGTTGCTGTTACTAACTAGTGCATTAAAATAAAACTAAACACAAATAAAAATAAAGCAAAGCATAATATTAATTTTGTACAAAATAGGTAAAAGATGCAGTCTATAAGTACCAGAACCATACAAAAAACTTAACATATTGTAAATCACATATTACTGCATAAACATGCTCATCCCGCCGGTTATATTTGGCATCGTTTTAAGAGCGTGTGCACGAGACAGATTTATTTACATGTTTTCGGACTAACTAGCTTTTCGCGCAGCAGCTTAGTAGGTACTCATGTCACGGCAAAAGCCGTCCAATTCAATCACGGCAATTTAGTCCAGCGTCATGCTCATGATCATATATAAGTTTTATAAACGGAGATTATACTTAATGTCGATCAGATATAGATATAAGTAGGAGAACATTATTAATAGTTGATCACCGGTGGTGTCGACTCCTTTAATTATCAAAGGGGCAACATTTACTCGCCTCCTTGTCAGCGGCAGTGGCAGAAGTTTGTTTGGTCTGTGGCTTGGGCAGGACAAACCAATAAACGCACAGTATACATTATGTCACATTTTAAATCTAAAGTCCACTTTATAATAACAAAGTGGACCCATATAGTCAGCGAACTATATCGACATAAAAAATATATATATTGAACCCATGAACTATGATGGTAAGTTACAATTATCTAAAACCATCTACATAGTTTCCATTTTTATACCAGTAACCTGTCAACGCATCCGTGTAAGCGACAAAGTGTTGCATTTTGCTTGAAAATGACACTAATAAAGGGCTCCAGCTGTCAGACATTGAATAATATCGGCTTGTGTTTAAACGCCTACCAAATATGTTAATAAATTACTTCCAATAAATTCTTAATACTTGCCAAAACGGATGAATGCTCACCAAATAGTGTATCACAAACTATTGTATACATAAAGCTAATATTTCTTTTTCTTAAATGCTATAAATATAATATGTGAACACCGTTAAAGTTAATTTCAGACCAAATAATCTATATTATTGTTAAATAAATGTCACCAATATTTTATATTATTACTTCCATTTTAGTAATTTTTGCTGAGGCAAAAAACCAACTGCTGACCATGAAATTTTTTGCTATACCAAACATATTAGGTACTACGTACCCCAAACACAAGTAACTTGTTTATCGCTTTATGCATTCAATTAATACATGATATAGTATTTAAATAAATATTCGCTACTATTTAAATGCTCACCAAAATGGCTTTTATACCCTAAAACTAATAAATAATAATAATAAATTGTGTATTGTAGAGACACTGTCCTTAAGTGCCGTAAATAAAAATTTAAAGTCAGCCTGCCGTCGTCGTACCTAACCTAAGCCAAGTCGGACCTGCCTTAAGGTGAAATAGGTTAGGAATCGTAAGCCAAGTCGGACCTGCGCGGCTCGCTCGCTTCGCTCACTCGTTAGGGTCGCAGTTCAACCTAACACTCCTCCTCGCTTCGCTCGTCGTCGTACCTAACCTAAGCCAAGTCGGACCTGCGCGGCTCGCCTGGCCGCAGGCCTGCCGGCCTGTGCGTCGCTTGGTGGGGGCGGGGGGCGGTTTGCGGGTAAATAAATAAAGGGAAGCTATTGTAATTTTAGATTGACAATAATATATTTTGACTAAAGGTTAGATAATTTGATTACACTAAAGCAAATTAGACTGCAGTTTTTGGTATTAATGTTGATGTTTTATGAAAACAATATTTGGTGAGCAAAAAATCCATTTTGGGAAGCAAAAAGATATACGGACTCAACGTAAAATTATTCTGGTGTATGTATATTGATTTTGGAATACAAAATGATTTAGTTCAGGCACGTTCAGGGAGCTCTGTATAGAGTGGGCTTAATTTATATGGAGGTAATTAATTTTACTTGGAATTTAGTTTTAGGGTTGAAAAGCCATTTTGGTGAGCGTTTAAATAGTAGCGAATAATATCTGGTGATGGGGGCGCGGACGGGCACGGGCCTGATGCCGCCGCGCGCCGCGTCGACTAGTCGGCGCAATTAATGCGCGCGTCAACAACAGCCGCGTCGCCGTACACCGCGGCCAGAGTGCTCCCGTCCACAACACTTTGCCATATTCATTTTCATTTACTAATTGCATCTACGATACCACTTTGCAGTAGCTGCATCTACCGATACACAGTTACTCTGTTAGTTATAAAATCGTGTGTTTTAATTAAAAGTCCAATTATTAAAAACAAAAGAAAACTATTCGTACACCTTCAAATCGATTGATCGATAATTTCAAATACTTATAATGCCCCGGTATCTCAGACTGTTCTACAGCTACCTAGTAAATTTACGGCATATGGTATTAAAACGTTTTAAACATTTTCTCTTTCTTTTCTAAAAGTAGTATTTTTCTGATGCACGCTTCATCTGCATCTTTATACACGCGATTGTACATTCCCCAAACAAAATGCAAATAGCCGCGGTTGATCCTTTGAGAAGTCGGCGAGCCCGGGCCGGCCCCGCGGCGGACTCCAACTAATCGCGCATATTTCACGTTAACTCTTATAAATTTATCGCCTTTCCACTCGACTCTTCTATTATTCATCGGATGTTTCTATCCGCGAGTTGTGCGCCGCGGCGTGTGTTGGCCGCTTCATTCCGCCCGTCGCAAGCAATCTTTAATCGCGACGTGGAGTGACGGCGGCGTCGCCTGTCGCCTGTCGCCTGTCGCCTGTCGTCGACGACACGCATCACGCGACACGCCGGCCGACGCTCTTGCCTGCTCAATTATTCTCATCCACTATCTCATGCATACTTGATCTGTAGCTGTTTGTTTGCCATGTACGTATGTACGTACTTGTGTAAATGAAGCTCGTAAAATATTACTCAACTATCCAATAGTCAAATCATTGGTAGTGGTAAACCGAACAAGGCCAGGCCAGGCAAGTAGGATTATTCAGAAAGGATTGACACTTAAATTAAAATATATTTATTTATTTAGGAGTACCAACAGCAAACACCACCAAACACTTACCTAACATAAAAACTTAAATAAAAGTGTAGAGCAATTACAGGAACTCACAAATAGTCGTTGTACATGAAACATAGACGAGATACCTAGCACTCACAGATTCCGTTGATGAAGCCATCATGTAAAAATAGAGGCAGATCATATCAAAAATAAGGCACCAGAGGTACCAGAGAGGTACTAGGTACCAGAGGCGTTCAATTAATAAGACACCTTGTAATAAATCCTCGGGTATCGTTCGGACACCTTTTGAAAATCCTCAGCAATGTCGAGAAGAGTGGCGGGATTACGTGTAGGAGGCCAACAAGTTCTTTGGCCTGCATTAGTGAATAATTGCTATTAAGCTATTCGTTTGGGGCTGAGCAATTTAGTCTCGGGCGACGGGCGGCGGTGCTGGCCGCCGCTGTGCCTCCTCATCAAATATGAACCGACGGCAGCAGCGCGACCGCCGTCGCCGTCGCCGACACGCGCCGCATAAACGAGCCTCGCGATATACTCAATGCGCCGCCGGCGGTATCTTTGAGCCAATTTATTGCTCCTTCTCATCTCTCTTTATCGTTTCGTGCACCTGATATGTGAGGAAGAAAACCGCTTTAGATACCTCCGTAATAAATGTGCAGAGCGGAGCTGATAGCGCGCTGTCGGCTTTGACGCGGGCGGCGGCGACCTAATACCCACTTAACCCGCCCGTATTCATTTGTGAACGCGAGCGCTTTTTTGTGCTCCTTCAAGCATTTTTCTATAATAGAGAATATGCATGGAGTTAGAAACCATTATTATTGTACTTGTAGTTAATACTTGTAACAATATTTTACGTACAAACACGAATTTAGCAAAAAATTCGTCCAAAACAATACTGTAATCTACTTGGGGAAATACGTGCATACGAACGACATGGCTGGTGCAGCGGTGGTGAAGCTGCCTACTGAGCCGACGGCCTTGAGTTCGAATCCCGGCAAGGGCAAATATGTTTATGTGTGATGAACTCGAATATTTCCGTGCATGGCGTGAAGAACTTGATGACTCGACTTATACGTTTTTTTTATTGGCGTAATGGCTTTCTACGGCCAAGGTTTTGTAGGAAAAACATTACAAACTCGATATCTAATCTCGATATTTAGCGGCTTTTATTTAACAAAACGAGATATCAGCGCGATGAGGCACACAAAATATTGTACTTATATCATCTTATCAACGTATTCTCAAAAACCAAAAAAGCGTTCGTAATTTGACAAAACAAGATATTAAAATGACGACAAGCACACTTTAACGATAACAAATGAATATACCTTTTTATCTCATTATACCCAACTACCGTAAATTCATATGTCAATTTATCATTTACCGATAAAATTTACGTAAATTCATAAGTCAATTTATCATTTTCAGGTTGACGGACACAGCAAATAATAAATTGACATAATTAGATATTAAGTTATTGCCGCCGGATAGCTCTTCTGTGCATGGCGTATATAATTATTAATTAAGTATTCATTCATAATTTATCGAAATGTATATTTCGATTTGTAAAGTTATTCTCACATCTAAGGAGTACTCTGTGTGTACGGTACCTACAAAATGTTTAGTTTCATAAACGTTGATTCTTGAAATTAACGCTGCCAAAATTTCGGGTTTTTTTTTTATATTTCTTAGAGGGTCTGGGAACTATCAGGTGACCAGCGGGTTTTCGATTTTTAGCAAAAATTACAGCCTCTCCATTTAACGGGACAGTACCTACCGCCAGCTTCCTATCCAAGTACCCTGCCACATGGGAGGGATATGTGGGAAGTTTTTGACAACTGATTATCTGTTATTTTAAAAATAAGTTAGTTATTTCAAGTTTAGTTTGTTAGAATATGAACACCTCCGGAAAATCCCTGTAGTAATTAGTAACCTAATAGTTACAGTAGCATAGTGGTGCAATAAATAGGTACATTCGTCTGTAATGGGAAAATAAGAACAATTATGTTGACAAAAAATTGCTCTGCATAAAAACGTTTTGCACTAAAAATCCATTATTTCAATTACAATAATGCCTATCAAATATTATATCGAACTACCTATCCTATATCCAACTATATTATATCCAACTATGAGACTACTTCCAGCATTTTTATCCACATAGAGTACGTAAAGTCTTTTGAAGACCATTCGACATTTATATCGTTTTTCAATCGCCCTTACTACATATTTACGAGCTGAAGTGCTTTAAATTTTTTCTTCGCTGTGGTTTTACCAAAATTCCTTTTTCTTATTTTTCAACTGACCGTTTCAGATTCATATTCCCGATGGGATCTCTGCCTTAGATACCCAATTAAAAAAAACTGGTAGGTGGCTGACACTTGTCAACCATCGACCAGTTTTATTTATTGGATTTTGAAGGCAGATAAAATGGTGAACTGTCATGTCAAAATATTTAAAAACTGATTTTGGATAACCCAGTGTGAGGAGAAATTAAAGCGCTGCAGTTTATAGCGTCTTATAGTAAAGACTATCAGAAAAAAATAGCACAGCGATCTTGTAAGCTCAAAAGACTGCTCAGAGTTGGTGCATTCAGAAAAACGCATAAGAAACAAAGATGTTGCCAGGTAAAAATAAAATAAATTCATCTAGTTTTTCTGTAGAATAAGTGCTTTTGCATTACAGAATTAAAGACGATTCATTTACTACTACTATTCAATATTTGTATAACTTTTATTTTATTTTCTTCGGGTTCCGTGACTAAAATAAAACCATTCAAATGAATTGTATCACATTTATTCATTATCTGTACCTTTCTGACTTCTTTGGCACAGAAAATTTGTGTTTTTCTCAGTCAAAAACAGTTGCCGAAACGTCAGGAGGCTCAAACAACGAACACACGCGATATAATCCATTTAAATCGTCTTATTTTTAACAAAATAATTGTTTAGAAACGATAGAATTGTTTATTTGATACCCTATTCTATGGTGAATAAGTTGATAAATCGTTGGTGGATATGTTGATAAGTATAATATCTCACAAAATACAATGATTCTACCAAAACAAGTAAAATATTTGAAAAGATTGCATAAAGTTACCCTTAAATCATGCTATAAGTTACAGTTTCAGTTGAAAACAGATTTTGGAGAAAATGTCAAACTTTAAAATCGCCGCCCTGTAAAATTGCCATTTTGGACTTATCAAGTTCTGCACGCCATGCACGGATTTGTTCCTGGGTCATGTGTGAGTGAATGAGCATGAGTGTGTTAGTATCCATAGATTAGAATACTCTTTATTGCACACCTCAAAAAGAAAGAAATACAAATACAGATGACACATCATTACAATAGAGGTAACCATAACCATAGTACAAGCATTGCTTAGTTTGTCCCTTAAATTATTTATTTAAAGGGGATATTCACATTTATCTCACCTATTTACACAAATGTAAACAGAATTAATACTATTGCGAACTCCATAGTAAAATGCTACAGATTAGCCATCTCAAGGAATAAGAATAATTTATTTATTACAACATAGGCAGGTACAAAGGTGTTTTATAAATGGTTTATTAGGTTTGATACTATTTTCTGAGGCCAACGTCAAACCGTGAGCGTTCTTAGTCCTCGGAGTCGAAATAAAGCTCGTTAATGTGGTTTATAACCTTAAAAATGATTTCAACCTGTGCTACCTGTGGGCTCTAGGATCTCAAAATGCATATGCGCTATACTATGCCACCACCACCCCCAGCCGCGCCACCTGCTGCAGCCTTGATTGCTAAGGAGCGTCGACTGCAGTTAGGCATAGGCGGGACATATCACACACAACGACATATATAGCCACGCTCAGGGCTAGCTAACCCTGAGCGTGGCTATATATTGTTGTTACGACTCAACGCTTCATGCAATTTACGGGATAGCACTACAAAAGAACTATGGAGCGCTTACCAGCGGCAGTTCTAATTAAAAGAAGTGACATAAATTGGAAACCAAAAGGCGCCGCTGGAATTGGAAGTTGGCGCGCGTGTGATAGGCAAACAGTCTCATCTACACGTATGTAGATAGATGTGTAAAACAAGATAAAGTGCCTATCTATCCGATAAGGGATTTCCTCTCTTAAAACGTAAAGCACGTAGACTAATAATATATATAGTTAAGTATTGTAAGATTATGGGATAGAGATAAGGAACAGATAGATGAGGTTAGACGGTAGTCTAGATTATAGAGAGTTGTTTTGTTAAATCCATATATCAAATCAACTATGTGAAGAATCACCGAGTTTCCGTTCCACCTACCACCCCGACGCTACGCATACTACACGCGTTTAGTGCTCGTTACCGAGCGTATATGGTCAAGGCGAGTGGCGCCGCGCAGCGCGAGACCTCGGCCGCGGGACACCACCAAGCAATGCTCGACACGATGGCTATTTAAATGAAAATGACGCCCCGTGACCCCTGAACAAATTGTGGATCAAACAAATGTCACGCGGAGCCGAGTGCGGAATGTTAAGTGGCGAGAGGTTCGATCTCGCCGGGACCGGCCCATTATGATTTATAATTAAACCGTAGGCTCCGACGTCCCGCTGGAGATCGTGCTACACATAGTAATATTTTACACCGATTATGTAATGAAATACTCAGCTCGATTTTCCTGAAGCGATTCTTCAGTAACGCAGAGCAAATGCTCATGAAAACGATAACTGAACCATTTTAAGCCGACGAACATTGAAACTGAACTCACGGAAAGGGATAACGGAATACTAAACAGGGAAGCGGGCCGCGAAGAACAAAAGTTTTCGGAGTGACCTTTTTGTATTCAAATGTTTATCTGCGGTATATCGATTGATTTATGTCGCGGGCGGGTGGCTCGGCATCACCGACGGACGGTGTCACCGATACCGCGATAGTGCGACGGACGTACCGGCGATTAGAGCGGCGCGGGGGAGGCTCCTATCTCGTTAATGGCGCGGCCGCTCGTTACCGCTGATTGGGTTACGACTCGCAACCGCACACACTACAACTATCCACTCCTAAAGAAAAACCAATAAAACTGGCGGATATAAACGTTGTAGTCGTAAAAGGTTTTTGTGCAGGGATTGTCGCTATGTCGTGAGGCCGCCCGCTCGCGGAAGCGGCCCGAGTGATGTATGTGTCGGAGTCCCGGCGGGCTGCGGGCTTGTGCGGATCCCAAATTGATTAGCTATCGACGCCGGCCGCTAATGAGCTCTCGGCACTCCACGCCAGCCGGCGGCTCAAGGACTCCTCCCGCAGTGCATTAACGGTACTCACGGCCATTGTCGCTGATACCCGACACCTGCCGAGGCCTTCGTGACACATTTCCACCTCGAGATTTGGATTATAACTTATATTGCTCCGGCTGACCCCGGAACCCTCCCAGGGCGCCGATTTCGGGGATTGTTCGTTCGGTCGGTTATTGCTTTTATTTCTCGTTCAGGTCGTTCGGGATGGGACAGTGGTTTCACTTTTTATTGAATTCCATAACCTGAAATTAAGTAGAACGATGATTTTGGTGGTATTGGATATTGCACGGAAGAGAACGGCGCGGGAACAAAGAGTTTTCCGCAATCGGATACATCAATTAGTCTCCGGCTTAATGGAGGGATCGATTACAGAATTTATAATATTGTGAAGGTAAGCCGATTAGCCAAGATTAATCTGGAGCGCATCGGTCGTCGAGCCGGTGCGGGCAGCGCCGCGCGCATGCCCGGGCAAGCGCGCGGCGCGGGCGGCCCGAGACCCGCGACTCGCGCCATGAATATTCATACCAGAATAAGAATTTAATTGGAAATGTCACTCCGATCGCTTCGACAATCGGATCGGCCCGTCAATATCGTAGAACGATTTTAAATATCACGATATTGAAATCTTAATTGTTTCTGTCCGAGCGAACGCGGCGCGGCCATCGCTCACGGCTTTTAATAACCGTCACAAAAAGTATGAATCTAACGGTCATTGTGCACAAATTATTTTCCCATTACGCGCCTAGCACCCTCGTGTGGGGAGGGAGGGGAGGGGCGGGGCGGCAGTCGTCAATCACACCGCCGATTACGAAACGCCGCTGTATTATAATGCGAAAACCTTTACACAATTGATGAGCAACCTTCGGCCGCGCCCGCCGCCGCGTCGAACAAGTTCGCCCTTCCTCGACACCGGGACGAGAACGTGTAGTTACCTATCCTAAGCCGCTCACCCAGACTCCAATGTCCTGTCGGAGAGTCCGCATTAAAATATGATCATGTTCTAGTCCAAGGCGGCATGCACAGTGATTCTGTCAGTTCCGGACAAGCATGTGATGTCTGCTGTACAGTAAACGGCGATAAAGTTTGCACATCGATCTTTGGAAAGAGGCAATCGGCTAATTTCGACTTCGTATAGCGTTATCTGTGTCGCACACACCATGACGTTTGTTTTGTCAGTCGTGGTTCAAATGCGAGAGAGTGCAGTCGCATATCCAAGTCAATATATATATAGAGTTGATAAAACTTACACAATATTAAATTTTTACTATGGCATCTATAGGGAAAAAAGGTAAGCCGTTACTTTGCCAGTCACGCGAAATTATGTTTATAAATATTTAGTAACAGAAGCCGACCAATTTAAAAAACATGAGAATGTTAATGTAAGTAATTACACTTTTTGTCGATCTTTAAACCCACATTTAAGTATCCTAGTAGTATAACATCAGTTGCTAATGCTCAGTCAACCCCTTTTAGGATTTTTTCCCCAACAAGAACATTATAGCAATAACTATATATAATTACATCGAGTTTTACAGCTCTATATATTCCACGTGAAATCAAAACAAAACAACAATAAAGTACTTAGTTCTAAATTCAAATTCTGATGAACGATTAATCTAATAATTGATGTACATGGAAATTAGCATTCGGTTGTATTCGGAAATGCGATGATTGCCGATGTGCATTCTTTATCGCCGTTTACTGTACATATGTATTTGAATAGTGAGGTGTATCTGTTTTGAGGTGTTTATGTTTAGGCGATACTTTGCAAAATTCTATATTGAACTTGCTGCCGCCCGCAACTTCGTCCGCGTAGATTTTTGATGATGACAAAGACTTTTACTTCATCAACCCAGGAAAGTCGTTTAGCTATTTAGCAGATAGCATACAAAATATCAGAATATCATGTTATGTCATTTATGAAATGTAAACCAAGTTATTTTAAAACATGTAGATGCGACGAAAGAAAAATGAATTGTTAAAAAAATAAGATAACATTGGTACTACTGACGCCATCTATTGCGGTCAGCTTTACTACTGTTTTTCTTTCCTCAAAGGGTAAGCCTTGACTTATTATTTTATGCTCTGTTATTTAACAATATGTATGTACATCAAACGTCAGACAATAAAAAAAAATTAAAAAAAAAAAATTGGTACTACTAAAGCCATCTATCGACAAATAGCTTTACTACTGTTTTTAAGCTTTGAATTTTGATTTTTTTGTTTTGTTTTTATTTAGCAGGTGTAAATCAAATGATAACATAAGATATTATGCTTTGTCATTTATCAAATGAACAAGAAATAACGTGAAAACAGGGAAGTAAGAATTAAGAAAATTACTTGAAAAACCATTCAATCCGTACACTAACGCCACCTGTTGACAAACAAAATAACTACCCTACTACAAAAACCTTCAACCTTTTTTAACCGCCGTAGGGATAGAATTTTCTTAAACGCTGAAGTAACTTTTTTGTATTTTAATAAGTTATTCGTTCTACAAAGTTTCAAGTCACTAGCTAAAAAAAAAAGTTTTCCCCATACAAACTTTGCACCCCTTTTTAACCCCCTTAGAGGTGAAATTTTCCAAAACACTAAAAGTACTTTATTTGTATTCTAATAAGTAGGTAATCTTTTTACAAAGTTTTAGGTCACTAGCTCAAAAAAAAAGTTCCCCCATACAAACTTTGCACCCCTATTTCACCCCCTTAGGGGCAGAATTTTCTAAAACGCTGAAATTACTTTTTTGTATTTGATGAAGTAAGCTTTCTACAAAGTTTCAAGTCTCTAGTTTCAAAAAATAAAGTTTCTCCCATATAAACTGCACCCTTATTTAACCCCTTCCCTTCGGGGATGGAATTTTCTAAAACACTGATTTTTTTTTGTGTTTTTTAATAAGTAAGTAATCTTTCTACAAAGTTTCTTGTCTCTAGCTCAAAAAAAAGTTTTCCTCATACCAACTTTGCACCCCTATTTAACCCTCTTAGGGGAAGTATTTCCAAAAATCCCTTCTTATCCCTAGTGCACGTTATAAAAGTAACCTACTGTGCAAAAATCAACTCTCTAACATTAGCAGTTTCGGCTGTGCGTTGATGAGTCAGTCAGGACTTCTTCTTTTATATTTATATATATAGAAGATAGTCAGTCGGTACTAGTAATAGTAATAAGTCCGTAAAACAGCGTCTTGGTTAGATGATAATAACCTCTGTTACCTAGCATACCTTTTCATGCATTCTATAAGTCCTTTATCTATCCAAATATCATAAACTCTCCATGATGCGTTCAAGAACCGCACATTATGACCAACATAAAAATAGACTGTTTTCTCTCACTATTACAAATGAATTATGTGAAAATCTAAAAATTAAAAATGAATAACTTTTCACAAATATCATATTGTCACAATCGAATTGTTTTTTGTGGTAGGTATAAGAATTTCACAAAACAATATTGACTAAAACTGATTATATTCTAAATACTAAAACTAAAACTTAACATTCCTAAAAAACAAAAATACATATAACAATAAGAAAAAAGAGAGCTAGGCTAAAAACCGTCCCGCGTTCCTCCTGAAGCAAAGGTGCCCATCACGCTCGCCGCGTTGCCACGTTGAATAGCGATAGACAACCTTCGCATCTAGTAGGACCCGGAGCGAGGATCGAGACCTGCTTGTGGCAAGCAGGGATTGGATACCGTTATTTGCTCCATACAAAATACCGTTATTCTATTTCGGTTTTTCGCTTATTATTACACATTTTTATATTATAGTGGGCTAATTTCAAATATAATATCTATAACGAAATTCTATATAATAACATTCGAAAAAAAAAAACTCAAAATTTTATTTATTTAAATTTTCATGAATACCGGTATCGATCCCTGGTGGCATGCGCCGCCCCAGCTCCATTAAAAAGGTTTTACCCTCCTTGGTATAAGAATTGGTATAAACCTTTATGTTTAATTTGAACTCGTAATGTGATTCCAGTGGTCTTGCGGTCAGTACTGGGTGCGGGTTGGACGCTATCTCCTCGTGTTCAGCACCAGCTGCCCGCGCAGTGGACTGGCACCGTGCACCCGCTGCGTGTCGCCCCTGTTCCTGCAGCCTCCCGCCACCTCCCGCGCAGTACACACTCGTGCCGATGCCGGGCCGGTTGCGGCGGTCTGCGAGCGCCGGCGACGTTGCGCTGCGAATGCTCTTCATTACACCGTAGGAACACTACCCTACTGGGGGCGGCCCGGAGGAGGATAATTTTCAATACATCGCGCTGTATCACTCTACAAAGGAATTCTAGAAAGAAGTTTGAATTGAAAAGATGATCTTACGTTACAGCGGCGGACGTGAAAGTAAATGAAAGTGAATACTTGGTTGCGCGGCGGCGCTGCGGGCCGCGGCGCGTATGACGCGTTTTACATTTCCATTCGTACATATTTATATCCCTTTGTCGAGCGGAACAATTTATTGCTTATGTTGCTGCCGCTGGCGAGAAAGCCTTTCACAAACATATTTTAGTTTCGTAGTTTTTCGAGATTGCCTCATGAAATAACCAGCGCGGTGCGTTACCTTCCCCACACCCTCGCCCCTCCCCGCGGCGCGGGCCGGTGTCGCGCGTACCGTACCGCTGTCACCCGTAACGTAATCGAAAAGCTTACTCGTTTCTACGCTTTCCGAACGAGGAAAAACTAATATTTTCTTTATGTGTTAGTAATTCAATTAAGTGTCAGTAAATCATATTCCGCCGCTGGGCCGGCAATTTCCGAGAGCGAGTGGTAATCGCATTACTGTGACGTCACGGCGCGGGCGCCGCCGCGTCTCGGCGTCCCGAGAGCCTAAGTGTACGTATGTGCGACGCCGCAAGGGCCATCCCATCTTTAGATAAATACATAAGATATCGACAGTACGTCCACGCGACTGAAACGCCGCGGCTATTGAAAACGGGCCGCGGCAATTGTCATGTTCTGACACGTCACCGCGCCGTGCCGCGTCAGGGCACAGGGCACGGGGCACGGGGTGGAGCGGAGGGGTCGGGGGTGATTAATGCTCGCACTAGTATTGGCGCTGTTTGTTCCGACACCGTCCTGCTGGGATTCGTGACGTGATGCGACGCGAGGGCTGGTCGCGTGATGCACTTGCTAGAGAGACTTGTAATTTATTCAAGACACCTAGCTGAGTCGCTCGCGTTTGCTCGCTGCATGTTGATCGGAGCGTGTCTCGTGGCGATAATACCCGCGAGTTAATCGAGTCACTAATGAAACAAATACATGCACTCGGCTCGGCCTATTTGTCTGGCATCGACCCGTCGTTGCATATTATACTAGGAGCGGAGCACAGAAATTTCACTTTGAATTCAGTAAAAACCGCGCCTATAGGCTATAGCCGCGTGTGAACGAGAGAGCAAGAAAGAGAAACATTGCGGCGCTGGTTACCTATCGCCGTGGCGGCCCTCAATGTAAAAAAAAAAAAAAAAATGAAAACCATCGAAATGTCTCGAGTCGAAGCTGCGGAGCGGAGTACGGGCGACCTTGCTTTGTCACGCAAGGGCGGAAGGGCTGCTCTGCCCGCGGCGGCGGAGCTAAGGCGGAGTCTATCTCAGTAATTATCAAGTTTACAAAAAAGTTGACTGTACAAAACACGCTTATTTTAACGTATTCTACTCGTATACGATACAATCATAAAAAATAGGTGTCAATATGACATCACAACTGTTGAAAATTTTCGAAGTCCAAAAAAGTCCAAAAAAAATTTCATCGAAATCCCCCTCCCTTCTCTTACACCCCCCCTCAACCCAATTCCAAAGTTTACTATTGAGTCCCCTTTCGTACACCTCGACCGTGTACCTACTGTGTAATGTCCGGTGGCGGCTGCGGCGGCCTCGTAATTGCCGCGAGGCTCCTTTTTGCGCGAGCAAATTAAGGCCCCGCGCGACTCACCGCGGATAATTAAACCTGGAGTCTGAATTATTTTCTTACTTTGTTGGCGGAACTGTTTGCGCTAGGGTTAGATTAAGCGCGGACACGAGTCCGTGTAATATTTTCGCAGGAGTCTTTATAGTACCTACCTGCACACCCGCGCGCTATCATGTGTCGACTGCATGCCGGCGCGAAGCGAGTGCCGCGCGATCACAGTTTACAAGCTACCCGTGCAAATGTCATAAACATGAATTAAGCTTACATATGTAAAAGTGACGTGTAATTACTTACATTTTTTTTTAAGGCTATAATCGATGAATAACGATTTAAGTATTAGGTACGTTTGAGATAGTGCGAAAAAGTCATAGATAAATATGTTCTACAATATTTAGTAAAGAAAAATCCATTCAATTTGTTAATAAATATACTAATCACAGGCTCACAGGAAATGTTACGTAAACACTGAACATACTTTTTCTACTCCAGTACTTTTTACTGTCATTTATTTACAGGATGATTCCGGGGTCATGGAGCAGGAGTGAACGGGGTACTGAGGAGGGTCACACTGAGCAACTTTCACTATGAGGACAACCATGAAATCTCGGAAAAAAATACTATCAATTAACTATTAATTGATACTTAACAATCAATTAAGTATCAATTAACTCTTCATTGATACTTAACAATCAATTAAGTATCAATTAACTCTTAATTGGGAGATTTTTTTTGCTGCGTTCACACATCTTGCAATTTAAAAAAAAACTTATTGAACAAAAGCATTGCTGCCAACTTAAAAAAAAAGGTTAACTTCTGTGCATGGATGTTTAGTATAATAGTGAACGTATTATATTACCTTTAGGTATAAGTTCATATTTTTTGACAGATAGTCGTCAATAAAAAAAAGTTTATCAAAAATTATTTCTTTTTAGGGTTCCGTACCTCAATCGAAAAAAACGGAACCCTTAGGTATAGGATCACTTTGTTCTCCGTCCGTCCGTCTGTCTTTCTGTCAAGACCCTTTGTCTCGAGAATGTGTGGTGGAATGTATCGAGTTGAAATTAACACCATATACTCAAGTTTACGGTCCCTTGAAGCTGTGAAAAAATCAAACTTCTACGTCAACGTAAAAAAAAAGGGTTGTACCTTGTTTTGCCTAACAACATTTTGCCTAATTTCGTTTTGCCTAATTTTATTTATGAATGAATGAATGAATGAATGAATGAATGATATTTATTCACCAGAATATACGGTACATATAAGGTCTTACAGTAGTAACTTGGTTCCATAATATATTCTACCGTTAGGCATGTGAAACTTGATTACTTAGGTAACTAAAAATAGACAGTTATTGCATGCAGCATGCTATATACCTTAAAATTAGTTTTATGTTTAATACAATATTTATACATTATCATTACTACGATTTAAATTACAGAACACTCTTCACATTTAAAGTAGACTATTAATAACATTGTAACTTTTCTTTGAAAAAGTCGTCTATTGTATAATAAGCTTTTTTGATGAGCTCTTCTTTAAGTTTTCTTTTAAATGTGTAAACCTCTAAGTCTTTGAGCTCCTCTGGTAAGAAATTATATATTTTAGAGGCCATACCCAATATGCTATTTCGGAGCAATGCGGTTTTGCCTGGAACGATGTTAATTTTGTGCTTGTAACGTGAGCTTTCAGAGTTTGATCTTACTTTTTGTGGAAATAAATTTGGATTTGATTTTACAAAAGTGGCTACCTCGTAAATATACAGACTAGTTAGCGTTAAGATCTTCAATTCCTGAAAGTACGATTTGCAACTATCAGTTTGCTTAAGGTTGCAGATGGCACGGATACATTTATGATGGCACGGACATATTTAGACTAATATTATTTAGCATAATTACTTACTCGTTTTGCCTAATTATTATTTGAGTGAAAATAGTTTCGTATAATACTCATTTCACATAATCTTATTTCGTCTAATTTAATTTGACCTAATTTTTAATTCGTATACCTAAACATATTTGCCTAACGTAATTTCGTTTTGCCAAATTTTTGTTTAGACTAATATTCGTTTCGTATATTAGACAAAAAAAAATAGACAAATCAAGGGAATACCAAGCAAGCATTCTGACGGTTCCATGGTCATAAAACAAACCTAACCTAACCTACAGTTTTCGGTCTTTAACCTAACCTACAGTTTTCGGTCTTACAATAATATTAGGATAGTGTTTTCTATCTTGCTCGATCACATTTTCTAGACAATAAAATCTATAGTCAAATATATATATAGACATTCAGCTATGTATTGATTAGATAAAATAAAAATCGACAAGGTTAATATTATGATTTTATTTATCGTATGGCATTATTATAGGTCACTGGATAATCAAGATAATAACTAAAATTAAAATTATGCCCGTTTCAAGTAGGCAGCCGCTTCGTCGGAGATGTTTACGATGTCATCTAAGTTACCCTTGAACCTTGTGAGAGGGCACTCCATGACTATATGCTCGATGGTCTGAACTGGATGTCCGCAGTCGCAAGCAGGTGACATACTCCCATTTGTGCCAGTTATAAGCGCAGTTTCCTATGCCTGTTCTCAGGCGGTTCAAAGCTGTCCAGAGGCGACGGGGTCCCTTGAATCCAGCAGGGGGGCTGCGAGGAGAGAAAGGAAAGAGGGGGTTGGCAGAATCTTTATAGGATTCCCATTCCTTGAGCCAGGCCTCACATAAATTAAAATTACACTGCTGGTCAGGGATTATCATAGCAGGAGGGTTCCTTGATTTGAGTCTTTTAGGCCCAAAGTCGGCAAGATCTTTGTGGATGGGTAAGTTTTGACCGCAGCGTGTTTTAGTGGTCTCTCGGTGCAAACATCTTTTCCTCCGCAGGTGAGCTGGAGCTATGTTGCTGAGGGCGGGGAGCCAGTGAATAGGAGTAGGTTTAAGGCAACCGGTTATTAATCGCATAGTGTGGTTAAGCTGCGAGTCAACGGTCGGAACATGTGCACTATTAATCCAAACGGGGGCACAATACTCAGCCGATGAGTAAACAAGGGCCAGAGCTGTGGTTCGGAGGCACGACGCGGGAGCTCCCCATGTAGTTCCAGTCAGCTTCTGAACCAGATTGTTTCTGGTTTTAAGTTTGGCTGCCAGTTTGTGTAGGTGATGCTTGTAGGTTAAGCTCCTGTCCAACGTGACACCAAGGTATTTTGGGCATTTGTTGTGGTTTAGGATTGTGCCCTTGAACGCGACGGTCAGAGATTTTTCTGCCAATTTGTTGTTGAGGTGAAAGCAACATACTTCCGTCTTGGTTGGATTTGGACACAAGCGCCAGCGGGTGAAGTATTCATCCAGCAGAGTCAGGTCGCTCTCTAGAGTAGGTTCGGTGGCTTCCATGCTTTTGTGTTGGGTGATAAGGGCCAGGTCGTCGGCGTAACCAAACTTGCGCGATGAGGTAGCAGGGAGGTCGTGCACGTATAGGTTAAATAGTAGGGGAGCCAGGACGGAACCCTGCGGAAGGCCGTTGTTCAACACTCTAAATAACACTACTGGTTTCCGCACCTAGGAAGACTTGTACAGGCCTGTTAGTAAGGGTGTTCTCGATGAGTCTATATATCTTCATACATGGGACTGTTTTTAGGAGCTTAAAAAGCAAACCCTGGCGCCAAACTGTGTCGTACGCAGCAGTGAGGTCAATGAAGGCTGCTGAAGATTTCGGTCCTTTGTTGAACCCATTCTCAACGTGTGTTGTTAGTGCTAGAACCTGGTCACAACAGCTACGGTTGGGTCGAAAACCGGCCTGCTCCTGAGGAATGACGGCGTTAATTGTGCCTTGTATGCGATTGTACACAAGTCTCTCCATTAGTTTATATGAGACGCTCAGGAGAGCTACCGGCCTATAGCTATCTGTTCTGTCGTCGGGTTTTTCCGGTTTGAGGATAGCAATCACTTTCGACCGTTTGAGGATGCTGGGCACGTTGCCTGAGCTAATCACAGCACTATAGAAGCTTGCCAGCCAAGCGCGTGTTCTGGGACCGCTATGAATTAGGAACTCAGGGAAGATTCCGTCTTCTCCACAGGCTTTATCTGCAGAAATGTGACCCAGTGCCTTAGTGATTTCCTCGACAGTGATAGGCTTGCTGTAAGTGTCATTGGGCACGATGCTAGCTTTAAGCGCTGTGAGTTCCTTTCGGACCTTCCTTGAGTGTTGTTTGTGGATAGGTGCCTTTGACAGCTTGATCATCCTATCAGCGATGGCGTTGGGGTTCACCTTTGACATGGTCCGTTTTACAGTCGTGCCGTCTGTTAGCTTTCTTATCAAGTTCCATGCCTTTTTGCTGGAGTGGGTAAAATTCATTTTTTCAACCGTTTTTTCCCACTTGGTTCTGCGTGATTCGTCAAGGGACTTAATAATTGCATGGGCCGTATCTTGGGATTCAGTTAGTTGAAAGTCTTTCCATAATGCTTCTGTTTCCTCGTTCCAGCATGGGATGTACCTCCGGCGAAAGCCCCTCGGGATGAAGTCTTTGGCTGTAGCTAGGATTAACTTTCGGAAGCGTTCATAATTGTGTGGGACAGGTGGGATCCACCTGACGCCATCATCCAGCTTTCGGCTATAGTCTTCCCAGTTTGCCTTCTGGAAGTTCCACCGTGGGGCCGGGTAGGACGGAACAATAGGGACTTTTGAGTCCCGTCTCGATCACGACTGGTCGGTGTTGGCTGTGGGGGAAGTTTCCGAGAACAGTTTTTCGAATAGGTACAGGTTTATCTTCATCATCCTTTGTAGTGAAGACCATATCAGGGTTGTATTCCTTTCCCCAACGCGCGGATTTGAAAGTGCCCCTGCTCTTGGCATCGTAGACGAGGAACGAGTTGGTACCCTCGGCCCACTCCATGAGTTTATCACCATTGTTGTCGATATTCTTGTAGCCCCAGTTTGTATGGTGGCTATTAAAATCCCCAATATAAAGTGCTGGATGGGGCAGCGCAGGCAGGACTGTGTCCGGCCATTTACTATTTGGTGGTTTGTAGATGTTGCAGATCTTCATTTCCCCAATTTGAACTGTTGTAGTCGCTATATTTTCGGGACATATTTCGTTTGAAATCAGGGAGCAGTTGGTTGCAATGGATTGTCGGACGTAGATAGCGGTACCATACTGAGCGTGATAAGTGGCTGCGACCATTGTATAGCCATGGATTACTCCTCTGCGGTTGATCTGGATGGCGTCCTTTATGTGGGTCTCTTGAACTAGGGCAACGTCAATATCATGCTCTAATAGAATTTTTTGCATGCATTCTGCCTTGGCAAGGCTCATCCCTTCGATATTTAATGAGCAGACTCGGACAGAAGGTCCTATGTCCAATTGTCCATTGTCAATTGGCTCTGAGGAGCGTTAGCTGAGACAGTTTTCGAGGGCATTTCGTATATGCAGCGAAAATTCTGCAGGAAAATCCAGTGAACGCTGCGAGGTCCGGAGGGGATAGTGCAGCTGCCAGATTTGTTACTCTTTTAGCACCACCCGGGGATCACGTGTAGGTTAAGGAATTCCTACGGACGTGGAGTAACATCGACCCCAATATTATGATAATTCAGAATTAGACTTATTTTTTTTGTAAAAACGTTATTGGGCTATGTAATGATTAGTTAAAATAAGAATCGACAAAGTGAGTTTTAGATAAAATAATATTCGACAAAACAAGCGTTATGAAAAATATCATTTAGGCAAAACGAATTTCGACAAAATAATAAGTATGAGAAATGATATTATACATATTGACTTAAGATAAAATGTTCATTATGGTAAAAGTAGTTAGACAAACTGAAATTAGACAAAAAAAAATTAGACAAATCAAGGGATACCAAAAAAAAGATATGGCCATTTATGTCGCAAAAACCGTACATTTCGACACTCTCCAGGGAATCAAAATGATAGGGTACTTCCCGATGGCTTAGAACTATGAAATTTGGCAAGTAACATTATCAAATATTACAAATACTTATAAAAATCTGAAAACTATACATTTGTAATAAAATCGTAATAAATATAGCCCTTTTCAAACATAATATTTGGAGAACTCGGTTGCATTACGTTTGTACCTCGTTTGTAAGCGGCGCCATACATTTCAGGTGTAAACTTAACTCAACTAAGCCAATTAAGATGGGATAAGTGAAAATTTGTACGGAACCCTCGGTGCGTCAGTGAGACTCGCACTTGGCCGGTTTTTCATTAAAATAGATATTATATTTTTATAACAAGTACTGCTATCGATGTTGACCCAAATTCATTACCTAAGGCTAAGCCCGTAGTGAACTCTCTGAAATGAGATTGAGTGCCCGACTTCGCTCACAATTATCCCGGCCCTGTTTTCACCAATATTTTCTTCCTTGTTTTTTTGCGATCGTGGCGTTTTGTAATCCAAACGGACGGACGGAACGGACTTTCGTTAGAATATGCTCGAAGGTGAAATGTTTTCCCATTGACGCTTTTCTGATTGATTACAGGCCTGATATGGGAATCAGGATTAATTTGCCATACCTGTCGGAACTGTATTATTCAGCATCTTTAGGATTTACATAACACAACATTTCAATGAAAACAATTGGCTGTCAAGGCACTCAAGATTTTAGAAGTTTTTAACGAAATAACAGAACAATTTTGAGCTAAGTTAGCCGCAGGAAGGGAGTTGTTTGTTTGATTCGCGCTGCTGGGAATACTTAGCAGCTTTGTATCCGAGCCAATGAATAAATGCAATAAATATAGTGGCTCGCCGGCGGTCTGCGGGCAATCTCCTCGCGGCTTAAAAGCAATCAAACAGTTTCTTTCTCCGACCCCCAGTGTGGCTCGGTCCCCCGACACCCCTCGAGTTAATGCGCGGCTATTTTGGGCGGCGCCGGCGGCGCATCGATTGCGCTATTTGAGGCGCGTGTGCGCTTCGCTCACTGCTTCCAGTGAGTACATCTTCCCTTAGTTAACCTAGACTACATTTTTACAGCGATAAGCCTACAAATACGATATTGTTCATTTACCATAACAGACTAACTTACCATATCACACCAACTGAAGACTAGCGATTATTTGACCACCGACGCGAAGAGCTGTGTTACGAGTTTGGAGCTTAGGTGTGTGTCGGGTAGATTAAACATTATTATCTATTATTAGCTGCGCCCGCGGTGTTGAACTCTCATTATTTTCGGGGATAAAAATTACGTTTTGCAATTAAGTCCTTCAAAATGTTTTTTTAGATGATGTGGGTAAATTAACACCACATTTTTGGGACACAACTATACTAGGTACACTAGACTATACAGGTTGTCCCACGGCTATGTCACATGCATGCAAAATTATTATTTAAATAAACATAAAATTTCATGGTTTTCCTTTTATTAAAAATGCTATGTATTAGTTTAATTGGTGAACTGTACCAACTCTCACATGATTGGGTTATAATTTTTTAATAAAACAAATAATACCTTGGGTGGGAAATGTTTCAGGCGAGCTATTCGCGTTATATTTCTTAACATAACTAACGTGTCTGGTTCGGACCCTCTACTAGTATATTGTGTGTGTATGTAGGTAGGGTACTGGTAGGGACTAGAGCAACATCGGAGTTCATGCCTCGTAGTTAGTGTTCCAGCGCGCGACCGTCGGCGCGCCGCGCCGCACTTGCGGCACATGCTAACTTTCAATTTAACCGAGAGAAATAAGAACGTTTCAATTTCCTTTGTCGCCAACAGCGCGCCACCTGCCGGCCTGACATTCGCTTCCATCCTTATTTCTGTCGCAAAATAGCAGAGCACCGCATTATTATGCTCTGGTTTTGAATAATAAAAGAGTCAGTGTAGGTAATTAAACTTCGCAATAACATGCATGTCGCATGTTGTATACGAGTAGTATAACTTAAGTTACTGGTTTCACAAAGGGAAATCGCGTTAATAATTCATTGGTTCATAATGCAGTATGCAGAGTGAGTTTGATGTATTGTGCAAGTGGGCGCATGATACTGGCCTCTCTACCAACTACAAAAAAACTAAATTAATGCATATTCACTCACCATATATCAAAATTGGAGAAGAGCCTAAAATCATCGCTCATGAACACAAATGCATGCATAACGCATACATACACTGTAATTGTATTCCATTAGATATTGTAAAGCAGCATACCTACCTTGGACTAGTCATTGATGACAAATTTAACTGGGGTCCCCATATAGACCATGTTTGTAATAAGTTAAGAGCTATACTAAGCAACATACCTAAGTATCCTTAAACACAAAATGCCCTACAACACACTGCGCTTACTGTATATGGCAATAACAGACTCAGTTATAAATTATGGTATCTCTAGCTATGGTAGAACATACAAAACTTATCTTGAGCGCATTTATAAATAATATATAGTTAAGAATTTTAAAAACTATTGTACCTCTAAAAATCAAACACCAGCATAGAAAAAAATTATAATAACTTGTTTAAACACTGTAGAATATTAAATATTTATGATAAAGTTAAACTGGCTGTGATACTAGAGTACAAACATGGACTAGGTGAACTAACTAGGTATAGGAAACCGACTAACTTAAGGAAACTAGCAAAAGAAAAATATTTTATTATACCAAAAAGCACCAACTATTATGGACGAAGAGTTTGGTCAAGCCAGTTGCCTCTTATCCCAAATGGTTTCCCTAGATCTATGGTTGACTCATTAGTTGAAGAACCACACAAAACCAAAATGATAGTGAAGAGAACCCTAATGGGTAAACATAAATAAATGTAGTTAATATTAATAAATAACTTTCCCAGTGCATACAATCTTTGAATAATAAGATTAGCTAAGCAAATGTGTAATTAGTTCTTTTTTTTTTCAGAAATAAACAGTTTAAATTTTGTATTCAATTCAATTCAATTCAATATATAATATATTTGTCCAGTACGTAAGTTATTGACCATTTGCCTCCAGCGGATCCTGCGGTACTGCGGTCACGTGGCTAGGCGCGAGCCAAACAGTTTGGAAAAGCTCATTACAGTTGGCCACGTGGAAGGAAAAAGGGCCCGTGGGAGATCACCGACCCGATGCCACTATGGCCCAAATGCCCGATCTATTTTTTAACAGAAACGAAGCATTATGGCAAATGATACTGTAAAAAACATAAAAAAAAAACAAGATATAATCATACTGTTCTGCAATTTTATTTAAAATAGCTTGAACTTTTACTTCTACTCGAGTTTCGCTGATAGAAATATACTCTTCAGGGAGATAACATATAAGACGTAAGAAGGATTAACAATAAGGATAAAATAACAAGTAAGAAGGATACACGTTGTGACACGCTTTTAATGCCCATTTTCGAGACTGTTGGTTGGTATCTGTGGCGGGTACATTGGTTTTAAAATGTACCCTTGGCAAGAAAATAGCTTTCGCTTAACTATAAATGTCGCGTGGTTCCGCAGCCGTCCACAGTTTCAAATGTACTTAATCCAATACTCAATGAATTCAAATACCATATAAAAAAATTACAGCCATGGTACAAGATGGTACATGTAACTTCTGGTCTAAGAAACATAAAGGATGCACTAAAAATGTGATATCCATCACATTGGTCAGATTTTTATTCAGCAAAAACTAAAGTATTTACAACTAAAATAATCATAGAAAATAGTGCTTACCATCAACTTCACGATCCATGAATAAAAACTTTAAAATTAAATTTATAAGCACTGTGAAATACATAAAACCAAATACGGAAAATTTATGATTATATACGGACGACAACGCTCTTATTGACGCTTCAAGATTAATAATTAATTATTAGAGGGTACTTACACAAAATTATCAACAGAATCGTGACCTCGGGAGTATCTGTTATCGTTTTTGTTAGTACTATTATAGAATTGCAGTGACCCTTTTTGTCCAGCTAGATCGGGCATTTGGACCATAGTGCGATGGACCTATGCCGTGAAAGAAGCCATGTCACGAAACTCTACAACCCGGAAAGCGGAAATCCGTGTGGAGTGGAGTGGCGAGCTTTGGTGCAATGGGTACCTAACGACCTCAAATGGTCACGACCCTCAGTCATGAGGAAGAGACGAAGAAGAAGAAGAAGACTTGTAAGTACAATTAAGTATAAAAATATTTGATACGGTGTAATGCAGCGTACTGTGGCGCTATTTTGACATAAAACGGGTTATGTCCATATTGTCCATAACTGCCCGTGAGATCGCCCGTTGTGTGAACGTCACAAATTACATCGTGCAATAGATAAATAAATGGAAAGCCTCCGTCACTTTCTTCGCATCTTTTATTTATCGTGTCGTGCACATGGCCAGCACGCGTCCTGCGCCTGCGCAGGAGGGGCCGGTGCCTATGCATTGAGATTACACAAATAAAAAACGAATTACGAATATACTCTTGGGTGCTGGAATGATAAAAGTGGATCTAGATGAAAGTAAAGATGTGATTTAACTTGTTTACTTGGTGCCTTCAACGCGAAAAAAGAAGACAATGTGATTCCATCATGTGCTGTTGTGCGCAAGCTCCGAATAAATGTTGCTGAGATTCACATGTACTAATGTGTGTGATTGATACATCGTCCGGGGCGCGGCGTGTTCCCGATGTCGCGGATTATTGTAGCGCGGGCGAAGAGTGGGGAGGGGAGGGGTGGTGCGCGGGGCTGCGGGGGGAGGGTTGATGAATGACGGCCGGGATTTATTGATACAGCTTATTGCGTCCAGCGCGACGCGATTATTGCACGCGCTCCATCTCTCCGCGCGGCGGCGGCGGCGCGCCCCTCACTCGATCGTAGCGCTATAACTACTATTGAGTTTAACTCTAATTAATTTTCTCAGAAATTCAATGAAATATCGTCATAACGTGCGTTAAAACAGGCTTCGAAGTGTCAAGTTTCGGGCGGAACAATTCGAGAGAACTGTAAAGGAATTGAAAGTTGAAGGCCTAGGCCGGGAAGTAATTTGTTTTTAATTTTAATGAAACATGGCGTCTGTGTTTATGAACAGCTGATATATATATATATATATTTTCTAGTGGCTCCCCATTCAGCCATCGGACCAACAATATCCGCGTTAATGCCTAGTACACACGAACTGATATTAAGAATACAAATCTGTATGATTCAATGTGTTGGTGAACAAATTTAATATACTGTCTATATGTAAGTCACCAGAGACCATAGACAATATTAAAAATCCTCTGCTGTTATTTTATTTAATAGAAATTAAGATTCTTATTATCAGGTTGTGTATAATGGCCCTATTATTCGAACACTACACACGTGGTCGACTTATTAAAGAAAAAAAATATAGAGGGATTGGAGGGAAAATTAAAAATCCTTTTTTTTAAACATGGCGTCACAGACGCGTTCATGAACTGGCTGAACAGCCTGAATTATGTTTTTTTGAGTGGTGTATTTTTTTATTTCATTGCATTTTAAAGCTTATAGCCAATCTTTTTACACGAGCGGCCTATGGGCTAGGTATACAAAACGCACCTATTGTAGGTGCTGCTAGTTCTGCGTATTCAGTACAATAATGGTTTTAGAATGCTGATAGGACTGCCTAAGTGGTGTAGTGCATCAGGCATGTTTGCGGAAGCTCGCACGGACGGTTTCCATGCCATCATGAGAAAGCGTATCGTGTCGATCTGGAATCATATAAGACGTACTCCCAACAGCATTCTAAACGCGGTCGCTGGGAGATACGATTGCCCTATACAGAGATTCTGGACAAAGCAGGTTAAAGGCGCGGCCCAATATGTATTTATTTATTTATTTATTTAAACTTTATTGCACAAAACAAAAGTCAGTACAAATGGCGAACTTAATGCCTAATGGCATTCTCTACCAGTCAACCATAGGGCCAAACAGAGATGCTTCAAGTGGGTGCAGAGTAGAAAATTAGTCGTTCGGAGAGTATTCAAGATGTAAGATGTAATATAATAATAACAAATAAGTAATACTAACCCTAAATATAAGAACATTTTCTAAAACGCTATGGATTGTATTTTATCCGAAATAAAATTTTATTCATTCATTTCATTGTGAAACCGAGAACGGAGCTAGTGTGTACTACACTAGTGAGCAGGTACGCGATAAACGAGGGCCGGAAGTCATCTGTCTGGTCATCAGTTGCCTTCCCCCTCCGCCGGACGCTGCTGGGGGGGCGTCAAGCCGGTAGCAGGCTTTACTCATTTAATTTAAACTTTGTAATTTATTGGGACTTTTATTATCATCGGTGATTTATTGCTTCTTCGACGCTCCTACAAAGCCGCGGTAAATATTCAGAAGGTTTTAATTGCCGTTTATATTGTGGGGATCGCGCGCGCCGGCGGCAGTTACGCGGAATGGCCGCGTTGGGAGTGCTACGGCGACGACGCTACGCGCGCTACGGCGTCGTAGCACCGGCATAGCGCGCTCGTAGCACGGTCGCTGCCTTAATAGCAGTCGTTCCGAGATTTTCTTCCCCGGTTACATCTCTGTAGCAAATGTAAAACTTCAAATGTCATCCATATATTTTAATGTGCCTAATAAAGCAAAAAATCACGTCGGTCAGTCAGCAAGACCATGTATTTGTCTCTATACTAGAATGTATGTCTATTGAAAAAATAAAACCGGCCAAGTGCGAGTCGGACTCGCGCACCTAGGGTTCCGTACAAACCTGTAGGTATATAAGTAAAAGTACAAAAAATATGCTTTTCGCAATATTTCCTTTATCTGTGCTATAAGACGTTGATACGTTCCGAATTTCGAGATTCTGAGTTCACGGGAAGTACCCTGTAGGTTTTGATTCCCTTGCGAGTATTGAAAATTTGCAGCATAAACGGCTGTATCTATTGATTGCGTTGGCTTAGAAGTTTGATATTTTGACAGCTCCAAGAAACAGTAGACCTGAGTATTTATCATGAATTTCAGCTTGATACCTCCACGCGTTCCTGAGAAAAAGGGTCTTGACAGAAAGACAGATGGACAACAAAGTGATCCTATAAGGGTTCCTTTTATTCCTTTTGAGGTACGGAACCCTTATTACTTACATTCTAAGACGAAATTCCCAAAATCGAGAGGTCCATTTTCTGTCATGCAATCGCTATCAAATATTTATGTCCCCAGTTCTCAGATTCTTTGTTATTTTCTATGGTTGTGCATTGGATTCCGGTCTGTAGTCTGCTGGGAAATAATATTTTCCTGGGATGTTTGGTTAATATATGTTGCATTTGGCCTCGCCCGCGCTCGGCCCCGTTCGATATGTAAATACTCGGCTAATAGCGCCGCGTCTTTAACGACACCGATTTAATTTTATGGAGTCAGAACTCTGTCGTAAAGTGGCGGGAGATAACCGGCGCTTCCTCGCGATTACCGTCGCGTGCACACACATACGCCAGCACACATACACCAGCGCAGCGCACACACACGCACAGCGGCACACGCGGTATTGTGCGCGGGACAGGAAGACGCGGCACTTTGTCGCGGTAATTCGACGATAGCGCGGCGTCACCGGACGCGGTGTGTGCTCACAGAGCACGGCCGTGGACGGGAGCGAGTTGTCACTCCAACAGATGTATATGTGAAGCCCGATGTGCACTGTAACTATCGGCAGCTAAGGTCGAGTCGAGAGCGGCGCGGTGCGCGTAGTGTCGGCTCGGTGGAGCCGCGTTTTTCGAGTGGCGAGGCGCGGCGGTGCGGGGGGGGAGGTAGTGGAACACGACTATCGCATTAGCGGCGGTGTTGACACTTCCCTTCACCGCCATCGGCTCCATAAATCACACATCCTGCCGAATAACTCTTTTCGCTGATATAAGACAGTATAACGCTTATATATATATTAACGCTTCGGTGCGCCTTGTTACGTCGCGTCATACTTCTTTCAGTCGTAAGTGTGAGTCATGAATTTAAATATGATTGCACTCGTCTGACACCGGCGCCGCGCCGACTTCATCGCCTCCGGCCCTGGCGGTTCCAACTTGGAACTTATCTTATTTACGAACCACCCACCTACAAAGTTTCCCGTTTCGTTCCGACATACAAAATACTGTGGGTATTATACCTATTTTTTTTTACAAATAACGCTACAACAACTCTGCTACTAAATGTAGTGAGTTATTGTTGTGAAAATATTGCGGCAAATTATGAATGAGCGATTGCATCCAAACTGCGGGCAAGTAGCAACCGGGGGAATGCTCTCGTATACAATACGCCAAATATGAACACCGCAATAATAACGGTTTCTTCGCTGTCAGTAATAGCTTAGCCGATACTGTCGCTCCAGAGCAGCATCAGCGACGGGACAGATTACACCTGATCCGCCCCACCCCCCTCCCTGCACCCGCGCCCCGCGCTGCTCCGAGCTCCGCTCCGTTAAGCGTAATAACATTTCATTTCCTCGACTTGCGGCGATACGGCTCGGTTTCATATCTTATTTGGCAAAGGCCTATACAATTTGTGTATAATCTTGGACGGTTTGTTTTAGCCTCGAACGGAGCAGAAACGGAGGGATGGATGATGACAGCGAAAAATTCAATTACTTATTCAGAGAAATATAATAACGTCTCGGCACTCCGCCTCCGCCGCGGCCGCGCGCTCTTCGCGGAGTCTGCGCCGCGCGGTAAGAATTCCTTATTTAATTTACCGCCTATTCATAGCCGATGTCATGCATATTCAAGCGCCGTCGCCGCGGGCCCGGATCGCGAGAACCTTCGAATGAACATCGTAATGAGCCGCGCGGCCGCGGCGGCGCGCGCGCCGCTAATGAGCGCCGGCCAATCAAGCGCCGAAACAAACCCACTTAATTGAATCCCAAGCAAGTTCCGCGACGTGCCGCCCGCCGCCGCCCGCTCATCTGCATCTATTGTCTCGCCCGCATTAACCCTGCATATTTTATGCCGAAGGCACTAGGAGCGTCGGCCGAATACTCGGCGAGCGCGTTCAAAATGTATGCCTCGGCTGCCGTGAGTCCGCCTCTTAAGTTTATTAGTCCGCGAATACGCCGCGCGCTGAGCGGCGTGAGTCGGCCGGCCCGCGCGCTCGCACCGGAACTTACACAATGCAGCAGACTACTGAGCGGATGTGTCTTGTACTGGCGATGGCGGTGGAAAGTAGTTAATACTTATCATCCTATTGGATGAATTTCTATTGTATAAACGTTAAATTCCGATTATAGATAAGTACCATGTAATGGTAAAGAGGTTAAAATTTATTATACATAATATATGAAATTGTTTATATCATAATTATATTTAAAAATAGATCTAAAGTAATACATAAATTGAATATACATGATCACGTGATTCACGTGACGTAAAGATGGATTGCAACTCGGCAGAGGACAACTGGGGCAAGAGGCTGCCGCGCAACAAATATTTCATCTCACGTAGTGGTGAATTCTAAAAATACACAAACAACACACTGAATGTGTAGATATACCCACACCACATATATAAATATTTGCTGTATACATAGTTATAAGAAAGTAAATAAACACCCAAGTAGCAAACAAGCTGCAGAAGCTTTTATACAGCCCTTATACTTACTGCTGCGTGTGCAGCTTTTTTTGCTACTTGGGCAGTCTTTATATTCTCGTGGTAGACTCTGTTTCACTCCACGTTTCCTTCCAATGTGGTCAGGATCAGGACACCCTTAACCATCAGTACGAGCGGCCACATGTCTGTGTGGTCGGCAGTGGGACAATCCTTCTTCAGACGCATGCTGTCTGTTACGTTAGGTCACATCGTGCAGACATCCCGAACTTATTTATATACGGATATTAGGGCGCTAGGGTTGCTTGTCGCTGACAAGTTGTCAGGCGTCACTGCTCTCCACTAACTTTACAATTATAGCATAAAATGTCGTCAGGCTTAAGATAATTTTCCAGTAATAATGATACTGATAACTCGAGCAATCATGACGAATTCCCAGTGAAGAATAATGGCTTGTAATCTGGCTTTGGTACCGTTTCTATTATACTTCATACTCGGAGCTCGGCGCGGCGATACGGAGCTCAACGAGGGACTGCGTTATTATAAATTGAAATATCATAAAACTCAATAACTAAAACACTGTGATCTATTAACGTCTATTAAATAATCATTTTATCAGCCGAAAACCGATATCCACAATTATTTTTCTTGTTAGTCTTTTCACTTTTCACAGAGTGGTTGTGACTGTTAGAGGATATTGTTCGCCGTGTGACATTTTGTCATCTCTAGCGATTCATAGACTTTCTGGTGCACTCATGCAAAGGTCCGCCCACAGTCGATTTGATCTGGTCGGTCCATCGCATGGCAGATTTTGCACGTGATCTGGTTCCTAACCTTCTACTTTGCCCTGGACGACAAGACGCTCTATGGAGTTATTGTATCTCCTTAAGTGATACGTGGCCAAAAAAATAGAGAATACGTGACTGGACCAAAGCGAACAGACGCTGTTTGATGCGAAATTCTTCACGGATGGAGACATTGGTACGATATTCTGCCCGTGATATACACAGTATTCGTCTCCATTTTTTGACAATTTCTTGAAGCATACACGTCTTTGCAGCGTATAAAAGTATGGGGAATATAAGGGTCTACACGTGTCGGATTTTCGTTTTCCTTGTGATGAATTTGTTCCTCCAGATTCATCTACAGTCCAGGTTCATCCATAATTAATAATAATGTAATAAAATTAAGAAAATAAAATTAATAGCATCTTTTACAGAGTGTCCGTAAAATTAGAGACTACTTCCTAAATAGATGCGACCTGAGCTTTAGGTTAATCTAAACATATAAAATAATTATTAAAATAAAAAAAATAAAAAATAAATGCTCCCCTGCGGCATGGTTTCGAAAATGCTTGCAGCATTTCCTCGCTGAACAGCTATGCTGATACGTTGTGCGAAAAAGCTGCCAGCTCTCGGTCCCCGGTGGTCTCTGCAAGCCTTTTGCATAGCTCTTTGTAAAGCTTGCGGGCACTGGGACCGCAGGGACCTAGGGTCTCGACCCCAAACGGTACAAAATAAGAATCAGGGCCGAAACCCCTATATTTGGTGCTCTTTAGTTTTTCGGCCTCTTCAGCAGCCGCACCCGCTCTGCCAGATGCTCTAAAGGTTAGAAAGTGGTATCGGTACCAAAATAACGCGGCCGACAGTTCGTCTGGTCGGATCTCTGTCGCACGTGTTGTGTACCTACATATGATTATAGATCACAATCATTAACCCATTTGTGTTCCCTTTATGTTTAGTATAGGTAAATGTCATTATAATCATAAAAAGGCCCAAGAAGAGACCGTTCGCAGCAGCAGCGCAAGCGCCGCTCGCCGCGGTGCGGGCGGCTTAATGTATGTACGGATGAACGGCGGCGGTTACACCAACGGCGAAATTAATTCAAAATACGTCGTTTGTGTGCGGCAAAGCGGTGCATACAATAATCAGGCGCGGGGTCCGACTCCGCGCTCCGCCCAAGCGCACACGGCGATAACTGCCCTCTTCATTTTACTCAACTTTTAATTGGAAGTTTTCGGCGGTCCCGCGTTCTAGTTAACCCGAACGAGTGGGAGAACCTAATTATATACCGCTCTCACCCCGATCGCATACAGAGTGCTCGGCGGCGATTCACATGCACCAAACTAAATATTTACGCAAAACTGTACCGCCGACTACTCTGCTGAACTACGAGTGCGTCCTAAATGTCTGGCTAATAGAATGTGTCGCGGCAATAACTAGCGAAGCGAATGCCGGTTTCTTAATTTTGCGGAATTGTTCGGCCCCACGGGCGCGGGCGGGTGCGCTCCCACACGGCGCGTACTTGCTCATGTTCAACTCTCTTCGTAAACTATTAACGATCCCATTAAGCCCGCCGCCCGACTTGCGCTCGTTTATAGTTTAACGTCGCGCATCAAACAACAACGGTTTTCATGTAGCGACGGTAATTTAAGTCGAGTTAAGTAATTATGAGCGCGACGGGCGATATGTCACGGGATCGGCGCGGTACGCTCGCGGGCCATTACATGGCTGAATTCGATTTAGCCGAACAAAGCCTCGCGGCGGCGGCATACAGCGGACTTCAATTTAATAATTGTTCGATTCAATATAAATGGGAAAAAATAATACGCTGGCGGACCGCGCGGAATTGTTGGAATTACTACTAGTAGGGTAAAAGTGATTCGCCAGCATCACTTTCACCCTAATAGTAGTAATTGGCGATCGCCGCTCCTCAAGGCGATCGCCGAGCGCTGTCCACACGGCGCACCGCTCACTGAAGCAATTAGCGACGAGTTCAGACGCGGAGCCCGGCGCCACTCCATCAAAATCCCATCGATGCGCTCTCCTGCAGGCGGTCGCCTGAAGGTCACAACCCCCCTCCCCCACTCCTTCACTCTCCACCCGCAATTAACGCGCGTCGTGGCGACGGCTTTGATGTCGCACTCCGGCAGCTGTTCAACTTTCACTACAATCGAGTTCTGACTCCTTGCCCGCCCGCCCCGCCTCTGCCGTCCCCGCCTACTCGTTACCGGAAACTCTCGAATGAAGGGCTTACGACCGTTTCTAAATAATAATAATAATAACTAGTCCCTGAGGCGAGCGCCGACCGGTGCCGATGCTGAGCCGCCGCGCGCCGCGCGGGACACAATCTGCGGTGTGGACTATAAAAAACCCCAAAAGTGCGAGGTAAGCATAAAAAGTGCTCGAGAAATGAGTTAAGGTCGCATTTTATGTGACAAAACGACAGAGGCAATTTGCCAAAAAGGACGAGTAATGAAACTTTCTCGCCCGCAAAGTGAAGACGCTGGCATTCACCGTCGTTCGTAGGTACGACAACGCTGGCATTCACCGTCGTTCGTCGGTACGACAACGCGCTCACGGCGGTCGCTACACCTGCACAGCCGTGCAATAAACGTCAGGCACCGTTATACAGAATCACCCCGCCCCCACAAGTGGAACATGCCCATCTCATATCGGCTTAGTAAGCCACCAAAGGCGGTGTCTCCCGAACATTACACCATAAATCCTCTGCAATCGACGCTGGGGCCTAACTATAATAGTATTTTATGCAATCGTTGCACAATGAAGGTTATTGAACACTTCAAGTATCAGCGTAGCGTTCACCTGCCTCGTGTACCTACTTGCGATGTTTTTCAGTCTGTGCTTGAGCCATTCATACTTACCCAGGACATTCATGAGGACTATAGTGGCACCAGTGCCCAAGAACAAAACCGGAAATTTGTCCAGTAGGGACAACTATCGACCCATCTCGCTGGCAACGACAGCGGCTAAGATACTCGACAGTATGCTGGACTCTATGCTCGATCGGCATCTAAAGATACATGATGCTCAGTTCGGTTTCAGAACTGGGCTATCCGCTGAAAGTGCCATTTTAAGTCTGAAGCGTACTGTCGGGTATTATACGCAAAGAAAAACGCACATCTATGCCTGATTTCTCGACTTGTCAAAAGCTTTTGACCAAGTGGACTATGACATCTTATGGCGCAAGTTAGGGAAGACAGGCAAAGATTCAAAGATTTATTTGCCAAGAATACAGTGTTAAAGGTGTTAAATACAATTAAAATACCATGTATTCAGCCTACATACAGCCATGCAAATTTTTAAAAATAAAAATAAACTAAGCAGACACAATAATTGATTATTAAATATTAAATGTATAATATAATGTCAATAGCCTAATTCTACCCTATTCTACATGTCTCGAGATTTTTTTTTACACTGTAGAAACATCCATCGAGCAGCCATATATTTAAATTTATTTTAAAACTATTTCCTTCCATAGACCTTATATCGTTGGGAATGCGATTGTAAATGTCAATGCACATATTTAAGATATCACTACATAGTATAAAACAAAGTCGCTTTCTCTGTCCCTATGTCCCTTTGTATGCTTAAATCTTTAAAACTACGCAACGGATTTTGATGCGGTTTTTTTTAATAGATAGAGTGATTCAAGAGAAAGGTTTATATGTATAATACATGCATAATTTATCAGCATTGCACCCGTGCGAAGCCGGGGCGGGTCGCTAGTTTTTCTTATAAAGCATTGTATGGCAGCGCGGCTTTTGTAACAGATGCCTCCCTTTTAATCTAGTCTGCCTTTGTGTAGTTTGTCCACGCTTTTCGAAGTAGCTTAAGTGAGTTTTTACAAAAATACAAACTTCTCTAATATATAAACATGGCAAAGGCAGAATCTGTAACTTTTTGAATAGTGGGACACAACTATCATCGAACCACGCACCGCAAATGACTCTGATTCATTTTTTCTGTATCTTAAATACTCTGTCTACGTCTACAGAATTTCCCCACAGAATCAGTCCATACAGAAGCACAGATGATACGTAGCCGTGATAGGCCGTGAGTGCGGCTTTTGTTGAAACAGTGTCACGTAATCGTTTAAGTGCAAAAAACAAAACGGTTTAATTTTGTACATATTTGTTCAATATGCACCTTCCAATTTAAGTGCTTATCCAGCATAATACCGAGAAATTTAAAGAAATTTAATCAACCTTATCAATATTTCCATTGTTATAATTTAAATTTATAGTAATGTCAGGAGAATTATATGTAAGAAATTGCATGTATTTAGTTTTATTAATATTTATATTTAAATTATTATTATTCATCCAATTAATAATGTTCATTAGGGATTTATTTATGTCACGTTCATACGTTAACGTATTGTTACATTTTAAAATCAGGGTCGTGTCATCGGCAAACATTATAGTTTTTCCTGGGTGTGCATTGGGTAAATCGTTAATATATACGATAAAAAGTAGTGGCCCGAGAATACTGCCTTGAGGTACGCCTGTTTTAATTAGTTTAAATTATTTATTTATTTATTTTATTTAGAAGTTTACAATCAACACTTACAGTATATAACCAAGCATGCTGATTAACTTAGTATACATGGGTATTTATAGAAAGACAAAATAATAATAATAATAATGTTAGGCTGCAATTGAGCTAGGCCTAACAATAGACTCCAAGTAGCCAGTGATTGAGGACATGAGCCTAGACTCGGAGCTAAAAAATATATATTGTGATCTATCTGACTGTTTAACGATTACTCCTTTAATTTCCGTGACTTTACAAATTTCTGTACACTGCCTTCGATCTTCTAAATAGCTCTGGATCCATTCATAGGCTTTCCCTCGTATACCATATATTTCAAGCTTGTGTAGCAGTTTAGAGTGATTGACAAAATCAAAGGCCTTTGTCATGTCCAAGAAGATGGACATGACTGGTGTTTTATTATTTATGCTCTCAGTGACATACTTGATAAAGTCGAAACAAGCAAGTGTAGTTGATTTGCCTCTTCTAAATCCATACTGTTCGGGACAAAGAACACTAAATTTGGTTAAAAAGTCGTTTAGTCTTGTAAAAAACGCCCGTTCAAATACTTTCGATAATATAGGAATTAATGCGATTGGTCTATAGTTATTTAGATCCGACTGCTTATTGCCTTTTTTAAATAGAGGTTTTATTATGCATGTCTTTAAATTGTGCGGAAAAACACCTTCAGAAAAAGACAAGTTTATTAAATGAGTGAGTGGTATATATAAGCGAGAAGCGCATACTTTTAATATTTTTGTGGTAGTGTTGTCATGGCAGGAATTTGTGTTTTTAAGTGACATTATCAATTTATATGTTTCTCTTTCATCAACCGGCCCCAGAAACATGGTATTGGGATTCATACTTGGTAAAGATGATTTATAGTTTAGGTCCAAAGGAGATGTTTGCGAAGTTACTAAGTCTATGAAGTAATTATTAAAAACTAGCTGTGCCCCGCGGTGTTACCCGCTCATCCCACGGGAACACTAAATTTATTCGGGATAAAAAGTATCCTATGTCCTTCCCCGGGACTGAAACTATCTATATACCAAATTTCATCTAAATCGGTTCAGCGGTTTAAGCGTGAAGAGGTAACAGACAGACAGAGCAATTTATTTTGCAGCAATTTATTTGAGACTGCTAATAAGCGCCCTCGGGACTGATGACAGGTGGGCCGGGTGGTGACAGCGCAAGAGCCCTGCCCTCCCCGCGCCGCGCTATCTGCGCGTGCGCAGAGGGCGGCAAGAAGAGCGATTAAAAGTGCAGTGGGTCGCGAGTCGCGTAGCAGCACGGATAGCTACCCCTGATGAACAGCTCCAAATGAGTTCGAAACATGTCGGGCCGTTCCTGACAATTTTTACGTAAGTTTAAACCGCTTTTTATAATTAGTAAATAAATTATTGGGATTCTTATCTCAGTAGTTACTGCCTAACTTATTTATACTGTGTATAAGGAAAATTATCACAACTAAGCAGGCTTCATAAGTTTAAGCAAAATGTACTCGAGAAAGAAAAATCCCATAGAAAAAAATTACTCGCACGCCGTAACACAGTAATAAATATAAGCTTTTTTAAAAGACCACAAACCAAATTGCTTGTCTTCTGATTTTTTAAAGCCAAGTGAGGAGAACAGGTTGCACCAAAAAGCTGTCTTCTTGTGATGAGCAACTACGGAATCCTACACTGCGCCTGGCCCGACACGCACTTGGCCGGATTTTATAATAACTCTTTCAGTTCTTCTCGGAAACATAACAACAAGAAAACTATGCAATCGTCAGGAATACCTTTTGTACATGGTAAACCACCACGTCAAAAGTATTTGGAGCAGGTGTGTTCCTGACCCTGTAGTACGAGACAACCAGTACATATACCGCTCTCACAAGTACATAAACATTACGCTCAAAAATTATGATTTTTAAGCGACTCTGCGTTTACGGAGTTAAATAAAACGTCAGCACTAGGCACCAAAGAAGTCATAATCACTTTACCGAGTGAGCTTTCGCGTTAATGAAAAGGAGCACACGTGGGGCCGCCGCGCGCTGCTCGCCGCCGCCGCCGCCGCACCGCGAGCATTCCAACATTCGTGCTCGTGCCGAGACTCGCGAGAGACCCGGCGCTCCCCCGCCGCTGCCGCTGACAAAGTTTCAAGGCGCACGCCAGCCACAATTACTCGATAACAGTTCTACAACAACTGTCGGCAACTTCGCCTGCCGCTGGCGCGGCGCATCGCTCGACCCCGCGGTACGGCACCTTTCACTTGTTTAGTTTTGATGGACGACCGCCGGGACTGTTTCGAAGTATCTCCCGAGGCCGGAACTGCAGGAAGAGGGACATCGGACGGGCCGAATCACTGTACTTACCAATGTACTTACATATCAGCAACTATTATCTATTCTGAGCTATCAGGTGCTGACACAACACGCGCGCCTAATGATTATTATTTTCGTAACGACGCTCGTACGTACGCAATTTTAAGGATCAGGCGTAAATTAGCAGGATAATGTGATTTACGGAATTTGCTTTTATCGTGCGCACTTGGTGGCTCTTTCCCGTCGATTTCCGTCACCACAGCTGCGTTTTAAAATGTCGATTTGTCTTTATTTTGTACCAATTTTACGTTATTGTATTGTACAAAAATATTATCCGATAGGTTGTAAAATACGGCATGTAATTTCCTTCTTGTATCGAATTTGTACCTACGGCAAAAATGCTTTATAGTTAAAAATACAAACTACAAATTGCACAGCGGTTTGTTTGAGTTAAATATTTTAATGTTTAAAAGCAAAAACAATTCATAACAGAGCCACCACGAAATACAAAAACCATTTACAATGCATTGCCATGTTTTCGATTGACTCGTCAGACAACAATACCTCCCCCCCGCTCTCCGCAAACCATAGCCGGCTTTCTTGAATTATGTTCAACAAAAAACAACTTTTTTATTGTCTTAATAATACCTCAGAGTGGATTTTAATTTGATCTCGCCGGGCAGGCGGGGGAGGGACAAACTCTTCGAGGAGTCTGCAAACAGAGGTCGCGGCCCGCGGCGTGGCGGGGAGGGCGCTCTGCCTAATCTAATATTACCACATTATTTTTGAGTTACGACGCAATTGGTTCAATTTGTCAGTGACTTAACCGATGATAACTTTCGTGTGTATCGTAAGCACAGCGGCTTGACAATGGCACTGAAAATGTTCGTTAATATACAGCAGAGCTTAGACGCGCCATCAGCCGCGGCCCTTCGAGCGCCGACTTCAAACTAAAACCTTTGTTTCGGGGCGTCGGGTATTATTAATAAATGAGTTTACCATTTGCTTTTAAAAGCCTAGCGGTAGGTTGCAAAAGCCTTTTACATACATTAAATAAATAATTAGATTTATTATTATCGGTCGAAGCCGCGCCGTAAGGCGGGAGTGACAGCGACCCTTCTTACTGCGAACTCCGAGTGGGATAGTTTGCGCCGTGCGGTCATTTGTTGGGTCTGGCGTCCGGAGTCCGTCGTCCGGCGTCCGGCGTCCGACGACCGACGTCCGGCGTTCGGCGCCATCGGTCATCCGCGCCGAACTTCAGAAGACATCGGCCGCCGCCGCCTGACCCAGTCAAGTTTGCGCGAACTCGCTCCAAGCCATCTCCTGTCGAAGTAGTTATTCTTATGAAAGTTGTTTAACTATTACAATATTAAAAATTATATTTGTTATTTGTTTTATTACATTTAAATTGGTCATAGTCGGCGGCTAAAAGAGCACCTCCGACTGAGTAATTACCTATATAAAGCGACTAGGAAGAAATAAGCAATTTTTTACTTTGGAGTAGATGTCCATTTTGAAATGTGACAGATCTTCCAATCAACCTTTTATATGCCATAAAGTGAGGCATACCAAGAAAACTAGAAGCCGAGCGGCGATTTGAATGTGTAAAAATTCAAAATTCAAAACTTTATTCTGCAAGTAGGCTACAAGAGCACTTTTACATGTCAGATTCTTAATTACATAAAAATAAAAATATATACATTTACAATTTACAATAATAATATCACAGTAGTAATGCAACAGACAAATCACTGGCCATATTTTACAGGGAGATGTATATTGTCTCCAGATCTATTAAATTACAATAAACTTAAACTAATCCAGTGAATAAAGGAGTTTGACCTTACACACGGTCCGGTAGTTTTGAATTTTTGATATGTTGTCAAGGATGGTTAGTCAGCGTTTAAAATGCAAAATGCAATTTTGAGAAATTTCCGGAAAATCCGTCTTTTCCAGTTTGTTTTAATGTGCATATCTCCGTTACTAACCGTCCTTGAAACAAAATTTGAAATGTAAATTATAGTAAACTTAATTCTCTACAACATTTCCCAAGCACTGTTTTAGCTAAAATGCTCCTAAACGAAGATATAATCCAGAAGTTGGTTTTTGAGTTGGAAATAGCGATTTTTTTTACGTTTTTTTAAATGTGCATATCTCCGTAACTATCTATCTTAGAAACAAAATATAAAATGGAGAATGTAGTGAATTTTACTCTCTATAGCATTGTCTAAGCTGTCTTCTAGCTAAAATGCTCCTCAAGAAAGATATGAGCAAAAAAATATGAAGAAAGTGCCGGTTTTTTAGGGTTCCGTAGCCAAATGGCAAAAAACGGAACCCTTATAGATCCGGCTGTCACACAAAACTATACTTGGCTACGTATAACACAAGGACTTTGAGACTGCAAACGAAACTGGAAGAACTGGAGAAAGACCTCGCACACATAAAGTGGGATATCATTGGACTGAGCGAAATAAGGCGAGAAGGAGAAGACACTGTAAAATTAAATTCGGGCAATATTCTCTTCTTTACGGGAAGTAAAAATTCAGCAACTGGTAGCGTAGGCTTTTTAATTAACAAAAAACTCGCCAATAACATTACGGTATTGCGTACTATATCACCAAGAGTAGCTTACGTAGTCATTGATATTAGTAAGCGATACGCTATTAAAGTCATCCAAGCTTATGCACCAGCCACCACAACATATCACGATGATGAAGAGGTCGAAACCTTCTATGAGGACGTCGACAAGGCTTTACACGAAGGGAAGAGAGCACACTTCAATATCATTATGGGGGATTTCAATGCGAAGATAGGGGTTAGGCATGAAGACGAAACCTGCATTGGTCCTTTTGGAGTTGGGAGTAGGAACACCAGAGGACAAACACTAGTCAACTACCTGGAGTCAAGGAAATTCTTTGCAATGAATTCTTTCTTTCGTAAAAAACTTCAAAGAAAATGGACCTGGGCTAGCCCAGATGGAAAGGTGAAGAATAAAATTGACTACATATGCACTGACAAAAAGTATATTATCACAGATGTCACGGTCCTTAAAAAACTTAAAATGAGTGATCACCGGCTCGTGCGGAGTACAGTAAAGATAAACACTTAATTCGAAAGGAGAAAACTGTTATCGAAACCTCTGGCTAACTTAAACATCTCATTAGGAGTCCACGAAGAGTTTGAAAAGGAACTCAGTGTGAAACTCGCAAGACCTGATGCTGACTATTTCGAAAAGAGCCTAGACGATAAATACACTGAATTCGTGGCAAATGTGACAAATAGTGCAAAGGAAATGTTTAGCCGAATATCTCGAGAAAAGGATACGCTGACTTCTGAGACGCAATTGCTGCTAGAAAAGCGACAACAACTATCGTCTGCGCAATATAATTCTCAAGAACACCGGGATCTCAACAAGCAGATATCCAAAGCAGTGAGACGGGATGTCAGAAAAAGGAACACCCAGAGAATACAACGCCTGATAGAAAAATACCGTGGCCCCAAGGTCTTCAATAGTGCTACTAGTAACGGCAGCAGCCAGCTCAATAAACTGGAAAACGAAGAAGGGGAGATCGTTACACATTCAGCGGGTTTATCGAAGGTGATAGCTAAATTTTACGGCGCACTATATGAGTCACAAACCAGTGGACATGCTACCGTAGGTACTGCGGACAAACGTGCACCTCTGACAAAACACTACACCGAGGATATCCCAGAAATCAGTACCTACGAAGTGAAGCAGGCTATAAGACAACTCAAGCAGTATAAAGCCCCCGGAGACGATGGCATAACCACGGAACTGCTTAAGGCAGGTGGAAGGCCAATACTGAAAGAACTCCGATGGATCTTTAACGAAGCTTTGTTCACGGGAGAAGTACCCACTCAATGGCAAGATAGTGTCGTTATCCTTTTCCATAAGAAAGACAAATCTCAAAAACTACCGCCCTATTGCACTCTTAAGCCAAATATACAAAGTTTTCTCAAGCGTCATCGCAACGAGAATAACGCGACGAATGGACGAATATCAGCCCAAAGAGCAAGCGGGCTTTAGAGGTGGCTATAGTACAGTAGACCATATTTTCACATTAAGGCAAGTGATACAGAAATCAAACGAATACAACAAACCGCTATACCTTGCCTTTGTGGATTATGAAAAGGCGTTCGATTCGGTGGAACATTGGGCAGTTTTCGATTCCCTAAAGAGGTGCCGAGTAGACTACCAGATACATCCAGCTGCTAAAAAATCTCTACCGATCAGAGACGATGACAGTGCAAATTCAAGGCTCCACCGCAAATATACCACTTAAAAGAGGAGTACGCCAAGGGGATGTCATTTCCCCGAAGCTATTTACAAACGCACTCGAAGACGTCTTTAAGACACTCAACTGGGACGGCACAGGTATAAATATTGATGGAGAATATCTCAATCATCTATGCTTCGCAGACGACATCGTTCTACTTACAGAAACACCTGAAGATATTGGAAGAATGCTCAACGATCTAAGTCAGGCATCGATGCGGGTTGGCCTGAAAATGAATATGGAGAAGACGAAATGGATGAGCACCTCCGTCAGCGCAAACATATCATTGAACGGCAAAACGATTGAGGAAGTGAACGACTACATATACCTGGGTCAGAAAATAACATTAAAGAGAGATCCATTAGACTCTGAAATTAGCAGACGCATCCAGCTTGGATGGGGTGCATTCGGTAAGCTCAAAGACGTCTTCAGCTCAAAAATCCCACAAACACTGAAAACGAGGGTCTACAACCAGTGTGTACTCCCAGTAATGACATACGCATGCGAAACGTGGACGCTAACCCGAAACCGAAGGCGAGGGCTTTAATGACACGAGTTTTGCATTCCGTTACCATCAGAGTCATGTACGACGTTTTTCATCACACTTGGGAGGAAATAAAACATAAGTACTTAATAAACAGCAGTCAATAGGTACCAAAATATTTATAAAACAAAACTATGTAAACATTATATTTAATATAATTTAAAATTTGTCCAGCTCAATAAGATGGTGATAATGCTTTTACTAAGTACAGCGTTTACGTACCTTCTTGAATTAAGGAATAATATAGGTTAAGCAAAACGATTTTCTCGTAGCAGAGTAAATTTTATAAGATTTACTCCAAGTATTAAGGGCGAGGTTCGATTCCGGGTTATGCATGAGATATACGAAATAAAAATTAATGCAGTTGGTTTATGCGTTATTGTCTATTAGAAAAAACATATATTTTCAAAATTCGTCCTAGAGAAAAAAAATGAACATGAATTTTTGTTTTTAAGGTTTACAGATCACTTATTTAAGGTTTCTTAGTGAGCAAACGCATTTGGGTTTACTTTGCACTTTTTGTTATTACACGACTGCCCAAAAAAAGGAGTGTAATGTATTCAAGGGTTTTTGTATGTATATGTGTGTATGTCCGATTCTTTTTTCCACCATAACTTCTAAAGCCTGAGCTGATTTAGATGTGTGTGGTGTAGTTAGAAGTCTTTCACCATACCGGGTGGCATAGGATACATTTTTTTAACTGTTTTTAAGACTGAACCGACACAGAGTCGGTTTCAGCCCCCGGAACAGGCGGGGTTTCGATCAGGATACAGCACCTTAGGGACCTTCCACACGACGTTTTTTTACGCGCCGACGACCCAGTTTTACATTCCACGGAACAGTTTGATTGCGGTTCTCACAAACGCCACAAACAAACTGCTCCATGGAATGTAAAAAGCGCGTCGTCGGCGCGTTTCAAATACGCCGTGTGCAAAGGCTCTTAGATCACATTCATACAGTGTAGTGAGGCAGATTATACAGAAGACGATAATCGGCCCCTGTGTTTAGTGTTCGTGGACTACGAGAAGGCTTTTGACTCCATCGAGACCTGGTCAGTTTTGGAATCTGCAGCGATGCCAAGTCGATTAGCGATACATCCATGTGTTGAAAGGTCTTTACAATGCCGCTAGCATGGCCGTCCAAATACAGAACCGTCAGTCTGAACCTATCCCCATGCATCGTGGTGTGAGCCTTGCCAGCCCAAGGGCATGTTATATCCCCCAAATTGTTCACAAATGCATTGGAGGATATGTTCAAGACGTTAGACTAGAAAGGATAAGGCATAACATAAACGGTGAGTACCTGTCACACTTGCGATTTGCAGACGACATTGTGATCGTAGCGGAAACGCTGCAAGATTTGCGATGTATACTGAAGGGCCTAGCTGAATCTTCAAAACGCATTAGCCTCCGGATGAACTTGGACAAAACCAAGGTTATGTTCAATGAACATGTTGATCCGGAACCAATTACGGTACAGGGCAGCTTTCTCGAGGTTGTTACATATAACATGCGGTGCCGAGACGTGGTCAATCATGGTTGGGCTGGTCCAGAAATTAAAAGTCGCTCAAAGAGCTATGGAAAGGGCGATGCTCGGAGTTTCGAGTTTGAGGTAAACGTGGTCTTGAGTGGAGACCGCGGATCGGCAAGCGTAGTGTGGGACGCCCTCAGACTAGGTGGAGCGATGATCTTTGCAGGGTGGCTGGCAAAAGCTGGATGAGAGTAGCCGAGGATCGTTCACAATGGCGTGCAGTTGGAGAGGCCTATGTCCAGCAGTAGACAATAATAGGCTGATGATGATGATGAATCGAGATCGTGAGCTAGAGTGCATACGACTATTGTTGTTCATGTTTCACGGGCCGGGGAACAATTGGCTGTTGTGCGCACGTTATGTACCTGGTTTGGTTCTTAAGGTGGGCTAGGCATCAAGAAGTTGTTAGGCGCCCTGGTCAATACCTCTATACAATTATTATCGATGACCATGGCGACAATTAGAATTGCACTGTTAATACTATTAACGTTAGAAATAATCATTTGCCATGATACGGTAAAAGGACGTATCTTACTATGACATGTGTATAAAGATACGACCTTTTTACCGTAACACGGCAGATTTAGTTCCCAACAAAAAGTTTTTTTTTTTCATGACTCCTGGGATAGATCTTAAAGCGCTTTAGTATACAGTCTAGTGTTAGCCTAAGGAACATAATGTACTATGTGTTTAGTCTGGGCAGCACTTGGGCCAACTCCCATACAAAAGTGGTCAATCTCCTTTTCTCTCAATTTGTAGTTTTACTTACGATCCAACTTTACAGATGTAAACGATTTATAAGAATATAATGTACACTCGTAGACTATTATTTTAACGTTAATATCGACGGTGGAAAGGAGAAACCCCTTAAGCGACATTTTGCTAACTTTACAGGAGAGCGTTTAAAAGTATTAATTTTCTTTAAAAAATCGTAACTTTTGTTCTAGTCGTTTTAGAGACTTCAGTTCTATGGACATAATTTTACGTTACTGAAAAAAAACTTAGAATCTTCTGATATAAATGTCGCTTAATTTAAATTCACCTGAAAAAAAACCCAGAGAAACCCTCTAAGCGACATTGCAATTTTTAGGCAGATAGTACTAGAAAAAAACAATTAAACGACCTTTTACATCATACTTATTACTAGAATATTACTTTAAGCAACTATAGTGAGGAAAACATTTTCTCATGATTATTAAAGAGATTTTGTGGTCCGGAAATGTGTAATGCAACGATTATAATCAATTATATATTTTAAATACAATATAAACCCAATTATTGTTAAGTCATCTTAAATGGGTACCTAGTAAAGTAACCCAAAACCGGGAAAAAAACAGGAATGTACAGGATAAACATGAATAAGTAAATAAAACCAGAAAAAAATCGATAATGTTTATTTAAATTTCAAGTTTCCACTTTCTTTAATTATTCTAGTGTTTTTCCTAATTTACTTTCAGTCTTAGTAATTTATTATAATAATACTAATACTAGTAATGGCATACATCATTTTTAATATTAAACTTTAAAGGCAGGGATACAAATCAACATTACTTAATAAATAAGTTCTCTTATCATTGCTAATGTCTTATTACTTCTTATCAGGCTTAAAGAGATCAATTACCTACCTATAAAATCAGTCTTGAATTAGACAACTTTGTAATCTAAGTGATATGTGTAATCTTTAAATTATAGTAAAGTTTACATTAAAAATAGACACTAACGAAAACGTAGAAGTTTTTTTTTAAAGTAGTCTGCGACGGCAAATAGCGAGACAACCGCCTCCCCACAATGTTCGCTGCCGACTGAAGCGACCGACTCGTTACTTCGTGTTTATAAAAACGCCATTCACAGGTATATTACACTAAAAATGGTTCACTGAAGCGACGAGTGACAGGTAAAACCGATAATTCAAGCCCCAGGATACCTTTTAGATCTTTCACTTAAACGACAAAAGCAAGTTTTAACGAATACATTAAGCGACATAAATGCTCAAAATTCAACGTGTCGCTTTAAGGAGCAAATATTGCCGTAAGTTTTGTGACAATCAATTAACCGACAGCATTTGTTGCTTATAATTGCAGAAGACACGATTAAGCACCTAACCTTATATAATTTGTGTTTGTAATAAAAACTTTAACGCCATTGCTACAAATTCAAACTATTTTTAAAAACACTTTAAGCGATTACGTATAAAATTGTGAGTAGTTTAAGTGACGTAGTTCAAATTTAAATCAAATTATGTGTCGCATAACTGGGTGTTTTTTAAATCAGTCCACTATTTATAAGCTACTTTAACCGACATCAAAGTCATCAGATCGCTACTATACTTAAAATATTATTTTAAAATTGGTTACAAAATGATGACAAATATTGGTCGGTGCCGTGACGCGAGCATAATAAAATGTTTTACGCTAGCATAAAATGCATAATTTTGTGAGTGTAGTCGCGTCGCTGTGCATCTCTCCCCCTTCCACCCGCGCCCCTCCGACCTCGTAAATGCCTGTCTGCAAGAAAGCGCTCTCTTTAAATAAACACCGCTACAAGCGATCGCCGCCACAATGCCCCGCTAATTGATAAGAGAGCGGCCACTCCGGCCGCGGCCTGCATGCGGTCATTAGAAGCGGCGCGGATGCAATCAGGGCCTCTCGGGCGGAGCACCCTCGCGCCGAGCGCCGCTTAACGCTACTAGTGCCTCCATCGACAGCCGCCGCGCCCGGGTGCGGAGTGCGGACGGAGGTCGAGCGCGATTAATCCGCGCTCCGCCGCCGCCTCCGCACACGTAATGAGCGCGTTGGCACTAATCCCACCATGCAGACCGAGCTCGAGAGCTTACAGACGCTCCAGACCTACTTACTATCACTCATTTCTGACTAATATATGTGCAATTTTTTTTTTTTTTGTATTCCTTAGACTTTATTTTGTACTAATAAATGATTTATTTTTAACCGACTTCAAAAAAGGAAGGGGTTCTCAATTCGGTTGTTCGTCACTTTGTCATCATAATAATAGCCGAAAAACCTCGACTGCTTGGTAAAGGCCTTCCCAGCCATAATCTTAACATCGAGGACCGCTATAGTATCCTACCCTCATCAGTTTCCTGCGATCAACGGCCACCTTACCTGGGGGACCTTCCCATACAGAGCCTTCTCGTACATGGTTGCCATTTTAGACCTTCGTGCTCCAACGGCCATCGGTTCCACAAAAGCGTGCACTCGCACGGGACCGCATTCGAGCTTCTTAAGCACACCTACAGAGCTATGAAATACATCATGTTTTGTCCAGTTCATATTTAGATACTTAATGAAATAAGCAATAACAATTGTCTAAGTAAAACACCTACGAGTCTGTCGTTAACGGTTATTGTTTTATTTATGTTATGACGATCCGTATTGGGAAATATTATTTTTCTCAAACATGCAACGATATGTCGTCATCTTTATCTTTATCTTTATCATATTGTGCATTATAACAGACTTCGAAGTATCACGTTTCGGGCGAAACAAGTCTGATTAACTGTGTAGGAGTTTCATACAAAATTTAAGACCTAAGCCGTGAAGTATTTTTTTAAAACATGGCGTCTGCGTTTATGAATAGGCTACACAGCTGAATTATACCTACATTTTATGGTTGTGTATTTTTTTATTTCATTGCATATGTTTGAGAAAAGCACTATAGTTACATGCCTAGCCGTGAAAAGGGCTTACCGGCTCCAGCTTAATGTGCGATAAATTAAAACCATTTGCCCGGTTGATATTCTTTGGGGTTTTTTAGGGTTCCGTAGCCAACTAGGAACCCTTATAGTTTAGCCATGTCCGTCTGTCCGTCTGTCCGTCCGTCCGCGGCTTAGCTCTGTGATAATTAGTACTAGAAAGCTGAAATTTGGTATGAGTATGTGTATGTATCACGCCGACAAACCGGTACAATAAAAACTAAAAAAAAAAATATTTCGGGTACACCTAAAGTGGGAGTGTTTTTTTTTTCGTTCCAACACTAGTGTGTGGTCTCCAAACATTACGGTTTGATAAAGATAGCAGTTTTGTAAATATTCGCTCCGGAAATCAAAAGAATAGCGTCCCCCCTCTAACTTTTCAACCACGGCTCAAAACATTATGGAAAAATTCATGAAAATGAGGCCTTATAAGTACTTTCAATGAAAACTATATTGAATAAAATCGGTCGAGCCGTTTTTGAGTTATCGCAACATTTCATAATTTTCTTTAAAAGGACGTAAGTTGACTTCCAGAAGGTAATAAGTAATTACAGCAATTTTGGCGTTTACGACCTTATTATAGAGCTTGAAATCTTTCTTGTAATTTAAACGTCGGGCTTAAAACAGCGGTTGTGAAGGATGAGCAACTACGGAACCCTACACTGAGCGTGGCCCGACATGCTCTTGGCCGGTTTTTTTATATTTCTATTGACTGCCTTGCCATCCATGGATAATAGTGCTTTCCCGTAAAAAGGATTTTTGGTTTATGCAACTCGATCCAGTGATTCGTTCCAGATGTTAACAAGGGGTGCGTCTCACGAGATATAACAACGTAGTACATAATATTATTATACTTAATTCAGTATAAGGAATCATCGCGATATAGACCCGTTATAATTTGTGTTAATTATGGGTACAAAACGCAGGAGTATAAAATGCCATGTCACAAGAAACAATGATACAATAGAAACCTTATTTTAGCAATTAAATTAATGTTACTTTCAGGAATTATGAGGGGCAAGGTTTTGTTAGTGTTAGACGGTGCGCCTTACGCAGTGGTCGTTCTGTCCTAGATGGATGTGCCATCAGCAGCTCGCAGCAGTGAAAGTGCGTGGCAGCGACGCGCGGTGCGTGCGGCGGCCTCGGGGCCGCGTGCTCCGCGCGCCGCAACTGGGTCAGGGCCGGGGCGCGCACCCCCACCCACGCAGGGGGGCAGGGACACGCACTAACCGCAGCCACCCCCGCCACGCGAGCCCGCGTGTCGCGGAGAAAACTCTTCCCGTCACTCGCCCCCGTGATGCGCTCGTACCTGAGCTCGCTCACATTTATCATTTTGTTGCGACACATTTCACGGATTATTTCACGTATTATGACAAAATTCTGAGCGTTTCTGCGCGGCGGATGGGAAATATTGGCATTCCGCGGCTGCGATGGCCGGCGAAGGCGACGGCGCGCGATGTTGCTTTGCCTGCATTACACGATACCAGTTGTTCGTCTTGCAACAAATTTAACCTCTGTGAGACCTGAACTGACATCATATTTCACCAGGAATTAAGCCACTTACCCCCTTTACTTGACTCACCGCTGACCTCGGCTTCGTTTGCTAAAATAATTCTCCTATACCACCCCACAACGTGTACACTATGAACATCGTTCCTCTTTTTATTCTTTCCAAAAACTTGTAAAGATCGCTTCGCTTTTCGTGTATTTAAAGTTCGAACCCCAAGCGGAAGAATAACGAAAATACGTTGAAAAACTGTTCGATGGAATCGAGCATGATGGATCGTGTTTGACTACTCGGAGAAGTTTGTAGAACTTAGGTACTCCGATACTCGCGCCGCGCCAGCCGGTTGTTTTATCGTGCATGTAATCTAATCACTATAATGTCGTGCTTGTTGAAATTGACAGTAGAAATATGTAGAGTACCTATTGAAAACATAATTTAGCAATAAGGCCGTCTGTTGTTTCCCTCTCCTTAAATAAATATGTTTTTTTGGTATTACGTGCACACCCTATTACAAGGGTGTAAAACTTAACTGGTGTATATTAAATTATAAAAAATTGGGCAGTCTGACTCGCGCATGAAAGGTTCCGTACCATAATCTATAACAAGTTTGTTGTATGGGAGCCCCCTTAAATATTTATTTTATTTTATTTTTAGTATTTGTTGTTATAGCGGCTATAGAAATACATCATCTGTGAAAATTTCAACTGTCTAGCTGTGTAGCTATCATCGTTCTTGAGATACAGCCTGGTGACAGACGGACGGACGGACGGACGGACGGATGGACGGACAGCGAAGTTTCAGTAATAGGGTCCCGTTTTTACCCTTTGGGTACGGAACCCTAAAAAACACTAACAACAACAAAGTCGTGAGTCATTGAATTTTCGAAAAATCCGATTACGCAGGTAGGCGTAGAACAAAGTACGCATGCATTTTACTTTACGCTTCTACATTATCACTACATTGTATAAAACAAAGTAGCTTCCCGTGTCTGTCTGTCCCTATTAATGCGAAGATCTTTAAAACTACGCAACGGATTTTAATGCGGTTTTATAATACTTAGAGTGATTCAAGAGAAGGTTTAAATGTATACATGCATAATTTATCAGCATTGCACCCGTCGCTAGTAATAAAAAGAAGTGTGAGCCGTCAAGATATCGCGAGTTCGTTTTCGATTGCTGAAATTATATTTTTATGTTTAACTCCATGACTCAACCTGGCACGGAATATTTTTATGCATAATTCATTATATCCCTTGATCTTTTATTGAAAGAATATTAAATCTTCTTAACCGTTTCGCACCCCAAAAAGACTTCGTGTTTAAATTTCTTTAGCCGTACATAGTTATCGCTGATTCAAAAATGTTATGTATTTGAGCAATTTGATGTACCAGTTAGTATGAATAGGGCGCCCATGTTAACCCAAGACGAGACGCTGTAGAGAGGGTGCGTCCCATGAGATATAACTACATAATATATAATTTCATATTAATAACGTTCACAAGATATAATAAACTTTTGCTATAACATCAAAATCAATATTTTTATTAGGAATAACGGTCAATTAGCATAATACTCATGTTGTAGAATGATTTTTTATATAACACTCAAATACTCTAAATTCAGTTGATATAACATACATAACGTATATCGATCATAGTATATACTTTCTTTTAGTATAATGATTAGAAAATATAATAGCGTATGATAATATAATAGGTTATAACTGCTACCCCTATGCCCCTAAAATGGAACATGGGTCAAAAACGGAAAACTGTAGGTTAGGTTAGGTTTGTTTTATGACTATGGATAGCGGAGCGAGCAAAGCGAGCGGAGCGTCAAAATGCTTGCTTGCATGGAGGTACCTACATTAAAATTTAACAGCGAACTATTGCATACGTATGTTCACAATTGATAATGGCAGATGAAATTCTGGCAAGTAAGAATATACCGTTTGGAAGAACTGCGATAAAATGGAATATGAGTCAAAAACCGAAAACTGTAGGTGAGGTTAGGTTTGTTTTATGACCATGGATAGCGGAGCGAGCGAAGCGAGCGGAGCGTCAAAGTGCTTGCTTGCATGGAGGTATATTCAAATTTAACAGCGAACTATTGCATAAGTTTGTACACAATTGATAATGGCAGATGAAATTCTGGCAAATACGAGTATACCGTTCGGAAGAACTGCGACAAAATGGAATATGGGTCAAAAACCGAAAACTGTAGGTTAGGTTAGGTTTGTTTTATGACCATGGATAGCGAAGCGAGCGAAGCAAGCGTAGCGTCAAAATTCTTGCTTGCATGGAGGTACATATACAGGGTGTAACCGACAGTGTACCGAAAACTGAAACCATGGCTTCAGACCATTATTCTGGCCTGGAAAATCGTGGAGATTTCTTTGAGAAAATTCACAAATTTTCCTCGCGAGTTTTCATTTTTTCTTTATTTTTCCGTTAATCGAACTCTATCGGTAACAATTTTTCATGAAAAATCGCATGAAAATTGCATTTTCCGCAAAACACGCAATGTATCACAAACAGTATTATGTAAGCTTTACGGTACAACACAGAGAGTGGAGTGGGCAGATAACGGTACTGGCCGGTCATTGATCCGCCAGGCCAGTCAGTGCGCTCGCGCAGCCCGGACGGCGCGGTCGGTTGCGGTCGGACGCATGAATAATGTTTACCTACCCGCACATTTTATTTGCTTTACTTGCTTGAATGAAAATCTTGTTAGACTGTTTTAATTTATCGGTCAGTTGTTATTGGTGTTAGGTAGTACACTAGTTGTGATCTGTGGTTGCGTTGTTTTTGTGGTTGCATTCATTCATGTCATTCGATGCGCATTGGCGTAACGGTATGTTTTGCGCTGACGCGTGAGTGGAATGGGGAGCGCCCGGACCGGTCGCTGCTCGCCGCGTGCCTCTCTCCCCGCGCGTCTGCACCCGAGAGAATTGGACGCAATACATTGCGCGTCGAGTTTTATAATTTATTTTGGAAAATCTTATCCTTGAGTTTTCCGAGAAAATGAACACTCGTTTTCAGTTCGTGATTATGGTCTAAAACTACAGTTTTCGTTTTCGGTACGCTGTCGGTTACACCCTGTATTAAAATTTTACAGCGAACTATTGCATAAGTATGTACACAATTGATGTGCAGGCGGTTATTCTATACGAGCATTATGCATTTTGGTGTTAGATGTATTGAGTAATATACATTATAGAGTGAACTAGGTGTTGTCGAGTTAAGTTGCGAGCATAAATACTCGTACTACGTAATTTTCTATCAATCAGCCACAAACGTCCAACTGCTAAACATAGCCTCCCCTATACCTCGCCACAAAGTGCGATCCCTCACGAGGTCATCCTTCCACGAGCAGTTCGACGCTGCGCTTTCCTATACGTGGTTGCCACGCCACTCCAGGACTTTGCTGCCCCAACGGCCTTCCGTTCTCTGGGCTATATGGCCCGCCTATTGTCACTTCAACCGTGAAATCCTGTGAGCTATATCGGTTAGCTTATCACGAAAGGAAACTCCGAGCATAGCCCTCGGCAATTAAGAATGGCCTATCGGTGCTCTTCGCAGATGATACCACAGTCATAGTTAGCGCAAAAACATACGAACAGCTCGCCGGTAAAATTCATGAAGCTTGTGTGCAACTGCAGAAATGGTTTTTGTCGAATGGTTTATTATTAAATGTATCAAAGTCTAATGTCATGGTATTTTCGGGCCGGAACATCGCAATGCCCCCATGCATTAAAGCCGTCCCGATGCCATTGTGTAGTGAATGCAGGTTTCTTGGATTCATGCTTGACTCAAACTTGAACTGGAAGTGCCATGTTGACATGCTGTGCGACAAGTTGAGTAGTGCTGTCTTTGCTTTAAAGAAATTAAAACCGTTAATATCAAGTAACGCATTAAAGTCTGTGTATTTTGCACATTTTCATTCAATTATGTCATACGGTACTGTTTTTTGGGGAAATTCCACTGATGCACAGCGAATTTTGATACTCCAAAAACGAGCACTTCGAATACTGGCCGGAGTAGAACCCAGGTATTCTTGCCGGGATCTCTTCATAAAGTACCGCATTATGACTCACTACTCACTTTATAATTATATTCGAGGTATTAATGTATGTACGAAATAATTTGTCGATGTTTGCACGTGTCGAGGTATCGGGCAAACTAATACGTTCTACGGGGAGACTTAGGGCAGTCCCGCGTCGCATGGCACTTGCAAAAAAAAACCCGCGCGTCATCGGCCCAACGTTCTATGAACATCTACCCGACGAGTTGCGAACCGAGGCATCAGACGAGAAGTTCAAACATCAATTGAGAAACTTTTTATTGGATAATCCATTCTACTCAGTAAATGAGTACATGGATAAATAATTTATTAACCCCCGACGAAAAAAGAGGGGTGTTGGGGCTGTGTATCTGTGTATCTGTGTATCTGTGTATCTGTGTATCTGTGTATCTGTGTATCTGTGTGTCTGTCTGTGGCATCGTAGCGCCCTAGCGGATGGACCAATTTAAGTGCGGTTTTTTTTAATCGAAAGACTTTTCCGTCGAGATGGTTCTTAGCTATGTTTGGTGGAAATAGGACCAGTAGTTTCCAAGATATTCAGCTTTAATTGGAACAAGTGACGAGATCTCAGCCAATAATGAAGTCAATAATTCGAAATATTGGCTAAATGTTAAGTTTTATTAGCATTTTCTATACGACTCACTAATTGAGGGTCTCATGATGACCAGCTAGTTGTTGATGGATCTCAGCCAATATTGAAGCCAACAATTCCAAATTTTGGATAAATGATAAGTTTTATTAGCATTTTCTATATCACTCAATAAATGAAGGTCTCATGATGACCAGCTAGTTGTTAATGGATCTCAGCCAATATTGAAGCCAAGAATTCCATATTTTGGATAAATTATAAGTTTTATTAGCATTTTCTATATCACTCAATAAATGAAGGTCTCATGATGACCAGCTAGTTGTTAATGGATTTCAGCTAATATTGAAGCCAAGGATTCCAAATTTTGGTTAAATGTTAAGTATTATTAGCATTTTCTATATGACTTACTAAATGAAGGTCTCATGATGACCAGGTCGTTGTGAACGGATCTCAGCCCATATTGAAACTAAGGATTCCAAATGTTGGTTAAATGTTAAGTATCATTAGCATTTTCTAGATCACTCAATAAATGAAGGTCTCATGATGACCAGCTAGTTGTTAATGGATTTCAGCCAATATTGAAGCCAAGGATTCCAAAGTTTTGGTTAAATGTTAAGTATTATTAGCATTTTCTATATCACTTACTAAATGACGGTCTCATGATGAGGCCTGACAGAGAATTGTGAAAGGATCTAAGCCAAGAATTTCTAATGTTGGATAAATGTTAAGTTTTATTAGCGTAATCAACAGATTGATAAATTTTTGACAGTACAATAATTTGGTACCTTGGAGCTGAAGATGGCCGTAGGAACTCCTAAACAGCACAAGATAAACCCACGGTGTTTGGGCTCGTCTGATTGTTCTTGAAGAGCAATTAATATATGTGTAAGAAAGTACAGTCAATAATAAAACCGAGTCCCAAAAAAACTTTTTTGACAAAAAAAACTCATAGTTTCTGTCACTGGGTCACTATTTTTATGTTTCGGAATTCTGCTAAAGCTGAATTGTTATTAGGACTATTGAACAGGTTCCTTTGATTGAGGTCACAAATAGCAACACCCTGCAAGATTTTAACGCGACTAAATGACACGTAAGCTTTAGCAAAAGTACTCTTGCCTAAGTGAATAACAGCTTTTTAGGATTTTGTAGTTTGTGTCAGTCTGTACACACCTTAGCTCAGAGACAAAGTGGTTGAATACATTTTTAAAAACATTTGTATGTTTATCCCATGGTGTGGGGTATCGATGATTAGGTCTCTTAAAACTAAGTCAAGTTACCTAGCACCAACTGCAATTTTTATGGAGCTAAGTAAGCCACCCGTACCTACTATTTGGATCCTGTAGAATAGAAACCTGGTTCTGTTTTAGGCCGTAAGTAGCAGGTTCTTGCGACTGACTTCATGAGCAGTGCATTTAAAGTATATATTTTGATTGTCTTGGCTAATAACTTCGCCATTTTGCCATTATAAGCATTAACTAGTCTTACTTTAACGATTTTTTCCCAGAATGTTGCTTAAGGCTATTGATATCAAAATATATCCTAACTTCAATCTTAGAGAAGACGGCATTCATTACCACTGGCTTGGGATCCTGCTGTACCTACATAATTATAGTCCAGGATCAAGCTCGACGAAAGATTGGAAACCCTGGACCTTAAACGGTGTAAAACAAAAATAGTGTCAAAAGAAGAAATTTCCGGGACGAAACTTCTGTTTGTTTAAAAAATATGAAATAAAAATAAAATTAAAAATTTAAAAAACCCCCGACATGACTACCAATAAAAAGAAAGAAATAAAATCTACGAAATGTGCCTATACAATGAACAGTAGAAAAAGAATCCAAGCTTCGTTGCGTCGGGGGACCGCTAAGTAAATGAAATGCAATGTAAGTACTGAAAATCGTAAAGTGGGAAGCCCAAATGCATACATGCAGTTTTGCGTTGAAAAATATATTTCATTTCATTTAGGTCGGTAGGTACCTACTTAGCGGTCCCCCGAACGCAACGAAGCTTGGATTCTTTTTCTACTGTTCATTGTATAGGCACATTTCGTAGATTTTATTTCTTTCTTTTTATTGGTAGTCATGTCGGGGGTTTTTTAAATTTTTAATTTTATTTTTTATTTCATTTTATATTGTTTTTTGTTTCTTATATTTTTTGTTTTTTTATATTGTTTTTGTGTTTTTATATTGTATATTGTTGACAATCCTCTAAGGAGACACCTTTGAAATATTTAATTTCAAATTATTTGACGTAGTAACATATAATAATTGTTGTATTTCGCACCGTGTATAAATATTGTTGGTAGTTGGTTGGCAAATATCCTGTACGCCGCGGTAGTAGTTGACATATTCTGTCTATATGCGTATTGGTTATCTGTTAACAGGTTATTCAATTCCAGATGACTCATTAAATGAGATGATAAGACAGATTCGACTAGTTTTGATATCGCGGGAACTATTGTGATCGGTCTATAATTATTGACGTCACACCTATCGCCCTTTCCCTTGAAAACGGGACACACCCTGGTACTTTTCAGTACATCAGGGTATGTACCACTCTCAAACATCAGGTTTATCAGGACGACAAGTACGTCGGCAACAACTGGCCATAAACAAAGAACAACATTCATCGAAATGTCATAAGCATCGACTGTTCCGCGTTTTTTCAGCATTGGGTGCAAAACACTATCTAACAACCCACGAGTGACGACTGGCAGAGTGAAAGGGGGCACATCAGAAATGTCCAAATGCCTATGAAGGTATTCCGTTGACTTGGACATATCGCTTTGTATTGCGTATTTTGACGCCACTCCAAGAAAGTGGGAGTTAAAGGTGTTAGGGACTTTGCTAGGCTCAATTTCAGTATCATTTACATAATCGCGAAGGCTAATATTATTTGACGATTTTGTTTTCGTGCCTACTTCATCGTTAACTATACGCCACATTTCCTTAGGTTTGTTGCTACTGTCCGCAAGCCTATTTTCAATATGCGTTTTACGAGCTCGCATTGTTGTGGATTTAATGAGCTTAGAGTAGTGGTCTATACATTCCGTCAGTACGGGGTTGTTAGGATACTGACGCCTTATTTCATGGAGATCACTGTGCTTACGTATTAATTCCGCCAATTCATCACTCATCCATGGCACATTATTATTTTTATTGCATTTAATCGTTTTCCTTGGAAAGTGAATGTCCATATAATAGGTTATAATATTAAATAATTTATTAAATTTTTATGTCAAATTGTTTACTATATATAAAACTAAAATCATAATTTGCAATGTCATTATAAAATAATCGGATAGAATTCTCAGTGAACAGTCGACGCTCGACAACCGGTTTTGGTTCAGTCTGAATGCCATACTTCACAGTCAAATCGAACCGTTGGGCGTTATGGTCGCTTATCGCAGTATTCACCGGCCTCCCTGTAAGGTCCTCGCTTGCGCAGTTTGATAATCCGCAGTCAATGCACGATGCACAGTCTGCAGTTTCGCGAGTGGTAAACGTAACGGTGTTACGACTTCCGTAAGATGTTAATACATCATCAACACGTTGCCTTAAGCTGTTTTTAGACGAATAATCGACATTATGGTCGCCAACAATGAGAAACATTTTGTTTTCGTCAGTTAGCTTACATAACAATAATTCTAAATTCCGTAAATAAATGTCAAAGTCACCGTTTCCAGTGCGATACAAAACAACAATTATCAATTTACAATGAATAATTTCTATTGCAGCAATTTCAAAATGATATTGAACGGCGAAGGTGTGTAGGTCATTACGCTGCCGATATTGTATACCGTCGCGCACGTACAAGGCTACCCCACCGTGAGCAATAGTCGAACGGCAGTAATAATTCGCGAGCGCATACCCGCTTAACCTAATCCGTTCAATTTCATTTTTTAACCCCCGACGAAAAAAGAGGGGTGTTATAAGTTTAACATGTGTATCTGTGTATCTGTGTATCTGTGTATCTGTGTATCTGTGTATCTGTGTATCTGTGTGTCTGTCTGTGGCATCGTAGCGCCCTAGCGGATGGACCAATTTAAGTGCGGTTTTTTTTAATCGAAAGACTTTTCCGTCGAGATGGTTCTTAGCTATGTTTGGTGGAAATAGGACCAGTAGTTTCCAAGATATTCAGCTTTAATTGGAACAAGTGACGAGATCTCAGCCAATAATGAAGTCAATAATTCGAAATATTGGCTAAATGTTAAGTTTTATTAGCATTTTCTATACGACTCACTAATTGAGGGTCTCATGATGACCAGCTAGTTGTTGATGGATCTCAGCCAATATTGAAGCCAACAATTCCAAATTTTGGATAAATGATAAGTTTTATTAGCATTTTCTATATCACTCAATAAATGAAGGTCTCATGATGACCAGCTAGTTGTTAATGGATCTCAGCCAATATTGAAGCCAAGAATTCCATATTTTGGATAAATTATAAGTTTTATTAGCATTTTCTATATCACTCAATAAATGAAGGTCTCATGATGACCAGCTAGTTGTTAATGGATTTCAGCTAATATTGAAGCCAAGGATTCCAAATTTTGGTTAAATGTTAAGTATTATTAGCATTTTCTATATGACTTACTAAATGAAGGTCTCATGATGACCAGGTCGTTGTGAACGGATCTCAGCCCATATTGAAACTAAGGATTCCAAATGTTGGTTAAATGTTAAGTATCATTAGCATTTTCTAGATCACTCAATAAATGAAGGTCTCATGATGACCAGCTAGTTGTTAATGGATTTCAGCCAATATTGAAGCCAAGGATTCCAAAGTTTTGGTTAAATGTTAAGTATTATTAGCATTTTCTATATCACTTACTAAATGACGGTCTCATGATGAGGCCTGACAGAGAATTGTGAAAGGATCTAAGCCAAGAATTTCTAATGTTGGATAAATGTTAAGTTTTATTAGCGTAATCAACAGATTGATAAATTTTTGACAGTACAATAATTTGGTACCTTGGAGCTGAAGATGGCCGTAGGAACTCCTAAACAGCACAAGATAAACCCACGGTGTTTGGGCTCGTCTGATTGTTCTTGAAGAGCAATTAATATATGTGTAAGAAAGTACAGTCAATAATAAAACCGAGTCCCAAAAAAACTTTTTTGACAAAAAAAACTCATAGTTTCTGTCACTGGGTCACTATTTTTATGTTTCGGAATTCTGCTAAAGCTGAATTGTTATTAGGACTATTGAACAGGTTCCTTTGATTGAGGTCACAAATAGCAACACCCTGCAAGATTTTAACGCGACTAAATGACACGTAAGCTTTAGCAAAAGTACTCTTGCCTAAGTGAATAACAGCTTTTTAGGATTTTGTAGTTTGTGTCAGTCTGTACACACCTTAGCTCAGAGACAAAGTGGTTGAATACATTTTTAAAAACATTTGTATGTTTATCCCATGGTGTGGGGTATCGATGATTAGGTCTCTTAAAACTAAGTCAAGTTACCTAGCACCAACTGCAATTTTTATGGAGCTAAGTAAGCCACCCGTACCTACTATTTGGATCCTGTAGAATAGAAACCTGGTTCTGTTTTAGGCCGTAAGTAGCAGGTTCTTGCGACTGACTTCATGAGCAGTGCATTTAAAGTATATATTTTGATTGTCTTGGCTAATAACTTCGCCATTTTGCCATTATAAGCATTAACTAGTCTTACTTTAACGATTTTTTCCCAGAATGTTGCTTAAGGCTATTGATATCAAAATATATCCTAACTTCAATCTTAGAGAAGACGGCATTCATTACCACTGGCTTGGGATCCTGCTGTACCTACATAATTATAGTCCAGGATCAAGCTCGACGAAAGATTGGAAACCCTGGACCTTAAACGGTGTAAAACAAAAATAGTGTCAAAAGAAGAAATTTCCGGGACGAAACTTCTGTTTGTTTAAAAAATATGAAATAAAAATAAAATTAAAAATTTAAAAAACCCCCGACATGACTACCAATAAAAAGAAAGAAATAAAATCTACGAAATGTGCCTATACAATGAACAGTAGAAAAAGAATCCAAGCTTCGTTGCGTCGGGGGACCGCTAAGTAAATGAAATGCAATGTAAGTACTGAAAATCGTAAAGTGGGAAGCCCAAATGCATACATGCAGTTTTGCGTTGAAAAATATATTTCATTTCATTTAGGTCGGTAGGTACCTACTTAGCGGTCCCCCGAACGCAACGAAGCTTGGATTCTTTTTCTACTGTTCATTGTATAGGCACATTTCGTAGATTTTATTTCTTTCTTTTTATTGGTAGTCATGTCGGGGGTTTTTTAAATTTTTAATTTTATTTTATTGCACCAAATTTCGCTGCATCCTAGTATATCCGGGTTTTGCATACTTGTTAACACGTCTAATAATGCAGTTTTACCGAAAATTGATCTAACGTTTTGATGTATTACGACGAACTTATTACTATTTATTTTGCGTTGGTTAGTACGCGTTTGCCTTTCGAGTTTTTTGGCTGAACTACGTTGAATAAGCGGACCGATACTCCAGCTGGCCAATTTGTGGAGTCTCTGACAATTTTCTGCTTATCAGCTGGTATGTCGAGGCGGAACGACGCGTATTTTCCACGAGTGACCGTCAGCTTCTCGCATGCCGGCGACGATATACCCATTTGAGTCTTCACGTGGTGAATTATGTCGTCCGGAGTGGTGTCCTCACTGAGGTTGAAGATGTGGAGACTGGATATTCGGGGACCAGCAGCTTGAAGGCCTTTAAAGCCTGTCACCTGAGGTAGCCTGACGTCCGATGGTGCTGTCGTTGACGGTGCGGCTGTCGATGATGCGAGAGCTGGGCAAGGCGGCGTGAGTGGACGTGGCGCAGCTGGAGGATGCTGAGGTGCAGCTGGCATGCTATGAACTGGGCCGGGGTTTGACGACGCTTGCTGCTGCTGTGGTATCTTTGGCAACTGCAGTTTGTTGCAATGGGAAGCTACCTCATTATCATCACTATCAGCTACTCGCGGGCTGCTCTGTTGACCTGTGTTAGTGGCACCACGACGCGGACGGGTTCTTCGCAACTTGGGCTCAGGCAAAGGGGCCACTGGTAGCAAGAGGGCCTTTGGAGGTGACGGCGGTGTAACAGTGGCCTGATCATCTTCACCCAGGAACCTTTAGGGCCAGACTCGTTTAGTGATGTGTTAAGTGCATTGTTTGAGCCTCGAGCTGTGATCATCTTAAGCATCGTCTGTATGCTGGCATTTTGACATGTAAGTGTTTTTTGTTGTTCACGAATCATATCATGACAACTTTCTAATTGTCCTTTCATTTGGGAAATGTCAGCTTTTAAATATGAGATAATGTCCAATATTTTAAGACATGTACATACCTAGTTAACAATTTGTTATCTACATGTCTTAAAATATTAAATGCCAATGCGAATGATATGTGGAATTCAACTTAGCTGATTATCTAAAATGACTCTTAATAACAATAGTACAATCATTGTAGGAATCTGTCGTCTTACTGTACTGTGCTGTAGAATGGGGTGGTGGTGCAATTAAAACCACTTAGGCGGGAAGAGGACAAAGATGCGTTCTCAAAGTAATGTACAAGCTGTGAAGTGTACTAAATTAATAATGTTTTAATCATCAGGAATCTATAATATTCCAACTGCTGTCCTAAAACAACACAAAACCCTGAATCCCTATTTATACTAAAACGCAGGATAAACCACCCTGTAGCTCCCAAGCATCCCACAAAGTCGGTGCTTAAATACTAAAAGTCAATAACAACATAATTTAAATGAAGTCTTAAATATTATGATTGTATACCCATTTTGAATTTGATTATTTTTGAGATAATTGCTAGTTTGTAAGTTTGCCTTAATGTCTTGTTCCTTCATCTCATATAGGTAATGTAATAAAATGAAATCTACTCGACGAGGACTTTCTGTGTGGCGTAATTAGTAATGAACGGGATGAGTGTTTTTGAGGGTTATTATTATACTAATAGAAGGGTAATCAGCCATAATGAGTAATTAGCGTAATGGGGTGGCGCGGCGGTCGTTAGCAGGGGCTCGTTACAGCTCGGTGCCGAGGGAGATGCTGCGGGCAGGGTTCCGTTGATGTGCCGCACTATCAGTGCTAGTTAGCATGCTCAGACACACATCACTACCGTGTAGGGCATTGTGTTGCCTGTATGCTCTTGTCTAGACCGAGTGGCATGTCGATGTTGTATGTTATTGCTTTCCACTGGTTTGGAAGAGAAAGAAAGAAGAAAGAAATACATTAATTCGTGACATGACCATAAAACATAACATGACAAAAATAATATAATATAAAACAATAGGCAACTATAACATTTATTATCGAGACATCGTGATCGTCTCTCTTGATCTCAATCAGTATACGATTGCCTTTAACTGTACTAGTTCAGGCATCACATGTAACAGTAAGCAGTGTGCTCGGGCGGTCGGGCCCTGCAGCGAGATAGCACGAGAGCGGTAACGCGGCCGTAAGGCGCGCGGATGCCGCCGAAGCGATACCGCTTATCGCCTCCTCCCCGCCGCGCCCACCGCCGCCCCATCGCCAGGCTCGCGCTATCACCGCCGGAGCGTTGTTGACACAGCAGCACCATTAGTTCCGCGCCAGTTGGAAATGATCCCTCTACTCGCCGCGCGGACGCCCGAGCGCCGCGTCACGAACACATGCATGTGCGGCGCTGACCGCAGCCGCCGCCGCGGGAGCCGGACCGGACGCCATTATTTTAATGCCAACCAAATTGTTAAAATATTCTTATGTCATTTCCACACCTGTGGTGTAAAACCTAACATAACATTGTAAAAATAAGTATGATGTACCATAATAGATTTAACTAGTTATAAAAATACACATGATCAGTGGTTCAGTCAAACATACTTTTCCTTTGGATTTGACTTTTCATAATGATCTAGACAGTAGCACTCTGTCAGAAGTGAAATACTTAATTCGAGCCTTGGAGAGAGATAAGTTTAATGCCATGGACCGTGATCTGGGAAGCAAATATTGCAGGTGTCATGTTAGTGTATAACGTATATTCCTATATAAAACATCATTAGAAAGTAGTTTTGGTGCATAGGCATTTCTATCAATTGAAAATGGTGTGAAATTTTGCTACCCGAGTAGCGCTTGCTGTGAACTTCGTGATTTCCGCCTACAGCACCTACGTTTTTCGCTAGAAAAAGAATGCAACTAGAAAAAGTGAGCCATTTCAGACTTGATGGTATTAGACAATGGTCATGATGGTATAAAAATAAAGCGTATGGCTGAGGCTGGGAGTCACCACGCTTATCGTACAACGGAACTTATCAGACTGAGTGACCGTCGCCAACCCTAGTACTCGTATCTGATCTAGATAACTACCTATACGATCCAGTTCACGAAAAATCCTGAATTAAATAAGTACAGCGCTTGGGCAGAATTCTGATGTGAATGTGACGTGCCAGGGTCCGTCAGCCTAATCGTTGTTTAAACACCGTCCTTTCATGTCTTTAGTAAGTAAGTAGCTAAGTAGGTACAAACACGATCCGGCCGCGTTCTTTCTTTATTTACAAAATTCAATATAATTTTGCATGTACTAATATATTATGGGCGAATTTCACCACTTGTGTTATATTATTATTAATCCAGAAATGGCAGCTCGTGGCTTTTGCCAATGTCAGTTTTAAATAATATTAACTTTATAAGGAATAATAAATCATACATTCATGAAACATGTAATGTCTCATTTTTTTATGTGGGTACTCACCACAATTTTTATATTAAACTATTGATACAAAGATATTTATTAGATATTATTTAATAACTAGAGGCCCGTTGCGGCGTCGAACCGCCGCTAGAATATGGAAATCCGGTAGTGTTACAGAAGATAACTACTTTATCGATAAGAAGTTTTCGGCGAACGAAGAATAAATACTGTAAAAAAACACGTTTAAATTATGTTTTAAAAACGTTAAAACATGCCAGGCTAGAGCTAGGCCTGATAGCCAACTGCCAGCTTCATCGTGACAACTTTTTCAACTCTTTTGTAAAAATAACTTGTGCATAATGACATGTGATCTGCTGATCTGTTTCACAAATAAAATGCATATTATTTTTATGGAAAAATTTAATTCATAAAAATAATCCCATATCTTAAAAAAAAATGACATATTTTCATAGGACCGAACATAAGATTGGTAGAATTTTAATTTGTTGTTATTTCTTCAGGAAAGAAGAATTTATCGATTTGATCGATTTCTATCAATTTCCAGAAATAGCACATGAATCGAAACGACAGATTTGGGCACTCACTACGCAGGTTTTAAAAAGGAAATCATGTAGTGCGTAACTGTTTATGTATTCATTTATAACCGTAAATACTTAAAAAATAGAATAGAATAGAATAAAAAAAGTGGACAACTAATATAAAAAAATAGTTATAAAAAAAATGTTACATAAACTCAATTGTATGAAATAGAGAGTATAAAACGTTTATAGATACACGAAAAACCACTATTATCACTGCTTGTTTTTTTAATGAAATTCAATAGATCGTGCAAATTTTCTTAATATGGGTGCTGCCATGTCATCATCATCAATCATTTATTCAATAACAATTACACATTGTGTTTGAAATTCTTACGCTAGGTATACTTAATGAAAAAAGAATATTAAGACATATTTTGTTCAATAAATTTAGAGCTGAAGGCCTAATACCTGAATTCCAAATTCAAACTTTCGTTTTTCCTCTCATTGAAATAGTGTCTGACAGAAGAGTGAGGGAGATGCTATCTATACTCTCAAGTCTATGATATACACCTAATTTTAGGGTTCCTTACCATAGTCGGTAAAAACGGAAGCCTTATAAAATCAATTTGTTTTGTTGACAGCAGAATTTGTCAAATTTTATTTTAATGAGAATGATCAGCCAGACGTCATTAATTCAAATATGATTTATTCTTGAGAGCATCGATTTTTTGAAATTTGCATCATATGTAGGTTATTTCTACCATCAAGTTTCGCATGTTAGGGTAACATGTAATTATTCCACATTGCCAACTCGTCCACAATGTCAGCTCGTCTATATTCCCATCTGGGTCACAATGCCAACTTGTCCACACACCCAACACGTCCACATTGCCAACTCGTTCATACACCCAACTCATCTGCATTGCCAACTCGTCTATATTACCAATTCGTCTCCATTGGCAACTCGTCCATATTCCCAATTTGTCTACAATGCCAACTCGACCATATTGCTAACTCATCCATATACCCAACTCATCCACAATTCCAACGCGTCCATATTGCTTACTCGTCCACAATGCCAACACGTTCACAACTACAACTCGTCTACATTTCCAACTCGTCCATATTTCCAACTCGTCCACATTCCCAACTCGTACTCAATGCCAAATCGTCCACATTGCCCACTCGTCCATAAACCCAACTCATCTACAATGCCAACTCGTCCATATTACCAACTCATCCATATTCCCAACTCGTTCACAATGCCAACTCAGCCATATTGCTAACTCGTCCACATTTCCAACTCGTCCATACACCCAACTCGTATACAATACCAACTCGTCTTTATTGCCAATCTCGTCTATATTATCAACTCGTCCGTATTACCAACTCGTCTTCATTGCCAACTCGTTTATATTCCCAACTCATCCACAATGCCAACGCGTCCATATTACTTGCTCGTCCACAATGCCAACTCGTCCACATTTCCAACTCATCCATATTCCCACCTCGTCCACAATGCCAAGTCGTCCACATTACCAACTCGTCCATACGCCCAACTCATCTACATTGCCAACTCGTCTTCATTTCCAACTCATCAACAATGCCAACTCGTCCATATTGCTAACTCGTCCACAAATACAACTCGTCCACATTTCCAACTTGTCGATAGGCCCAACTCGTCTACAATTCCAAGTCGTCCACATTTCCAACTCGTCCATATTCCCAACTCGACGATACACCCAACTCGTCTATACAAACTCGTCCTTATTATCAGCCCGTCTTTATTGCCAACTCGTCCATATTTCCCAACTTGTTCATTTTGCCAACTGATCCACATTCCCAACTCGTCCATATTCTCAACTCGTCCGTATTACCAAGTCGTCTTCATTGCCCACTCGTCCGTGTTCCCAACTTGTTCATTTTGCCAACTCATTTACATACCCAACTCGTCCATATTCCCAACTCGTCCACATTGACCACTCGTCCATATTACCAACTTGTCCGTATTACCAACTCGTCTTTATTGCCAACTCGTCCATAATGCGAACTCGTCCACAGGTGTGCAGGTGTCTATGGGCGACGGTAATCGGTTTCCATCAGGCGATTCGTTTGCTCGTTTGCCCTATGACATAAAAAAAAAACTGCCCACTTTTCCATGTTCCCAACTCATCCACATTTCCAACTCGTTCATATTCCCAACTCGACGATACACCCAACTCGTCTACAATACCAACTTGTCCTTATTATCAGCTCGTCTTTATTGCCAAATCTTCCATATCACCAACTCGTCCGTATTACCAAGTCGTCTTCATTGCCAACTCGTCCATATTCTCAACTCGTCCACATTTCGAACTCGTCCATTTTACCAACTCATCCATATTACCAATGTAGATACATTCCCAACTTAGCTACATTGTCAAGTCGTCCATATTCTCAACTCGACCACATTTCCAACTCGTCCATTTTATCAACTCATCCATATTACCAATGTAGATACATTCCCAACTTAGCTACATTGTCAAGTCGTCCATATTCTCAACTCGACCACATTTCCAACTCGTCCATTTTACCAACTCATCCATATTACCAATGTAGATACATTCCCAACTTAGCTACATTGTCAAGTCGTCCATATTCTCAACTCGACCACATTTCCAACTCGACCATTTTACCAACTCATCCATATTACCAATGTAGATACATTCCCAACTTAGCTACATTGTCAAGTCGTCCATATTCTCAACTCGACCACATTTCCCATCCCGTCGACATTCAAGCGGAAGGACTAAGTTTTTTCTTGTAAAATACCATTTAATTTACCATAACTCATGCCATTTTCCTTGGAATTATTTTTTTGATGGACTTATATAATCATATTTATTTTATTTATTATAAATTTACTTATTTGAATGACGTTTAAATTATTTGTACTTACTACATTTTTTCTGCTTTGATTTATTGTAAAACTCGCCTATAAAAATAATCTTTTCTTGAATGACGGTCAGTTTTTCTAGTCTTGCGAGCACCAGTCCAACTCGCACTTAACCGGCTTTTTCCTCCACATTTTTAACAGGTATGCGAAAAAAGTTTTCATATCAACATTTTAAAAAGAAAAACAACCTGGCAATTTAGATCATTGACATAATAGCCCCTAATAAAAAATACATTAAAAGTTGTCAGAATATGGTTACTGTCATTCATTGACAACAAACTGTAAAACTATTTTTGCATATTCGTAATTTCGTGCATGTTTTAAGTGTTGCGGATATTATGTTGCCGACTCAAAAATAATATTTCATCATACTGAACAACTTACTACAGGTTTGTGAGCAAATCATGCTTATTATTATTTGGTCATCTTATGTCAAAATAGGGATCACAGGTCACGTGGTCAATGTCACGTGGTTAGCGCACAGTAGTTTTTTCAAATCCATTTTTCAGTACCTTTTCAGGAAAAAATTAAAAATCCAAGAGTTTTATGCACATCTCCAGCATGAGACGAATCCAATGACATATCATTTATCAAAATCGGACCATAACTGTAGATCTGATGGGATGTACAAAAATCGGCCTCGCGTAATATATATATAGATAGATAATACATGCTTGTAAATGGTCAAATAAAAAAAAAACTCTGTAGCAAAAAAAAACACCACTTGTGTGTCTTGCGTTCGTAATTTGACAATTTGTTGAGACTCATTGTTAATGTCAAAACCTCATGCATATCTCATGGTAATACCTAGTTGTAAGTAGGTACTAAATTAAGTAGGTTAGCAATGATCTCCGCTCGGTCTATTTGAAGCACTATCTAGGCACTATACCTAAATAAAATTTTGAAATAAATACACAATCCTTTGTCTGGATAGTTTATTTATTGATGACGTGAGAAGACGATGATAGGTATGACAAACTAAGGGTAGATTAGATATTTATTTATTTATTTATTTATTTATTACATTTCACAGCATAACAGTTACAACCAAGGCACTATGAAACTAAGAATACATAATGTTTACATATTACACAAAGGACAATTATAAATTACACAGAAGAAGGTCGAACATCCATCATCTCACAAAACCTCAAACATTCATCGCACACATCTATCCATCTGTTTGCAAATATATCAAAGCGTGGAGCTGATTCTAGGAGCGAGTTTAAGAGGTGCAGGGCCCGAACCAGTGGAGATTTTCGATGGGACACAGTTCGCGCGGACGGCGCCGCTAAGAGATGGCGACAACGGGGTCGGAAAAGGATTCTACTTGGAGTGGGAACATACAGGCGCACCAACTGAGATATTGAGTGCGATGCCGCGATTGGTGTTGAATTGATGACTCCGTGTGATCGCCACCGCCCACCGGTCAGTGACCGAGCGAGCGAAGGATCTCCGTTTCTGCAAAAATTCTTTCGTATGCTCGTATTCCGAATATTCGGGTGTCCAGTTGTCCAGATTTCCGGCTGTCGTCGTCTAGAAGTTACGAATTGTATGTCCATACCTACAGCCCACAGAGCCACTAAGTAGTTTTTATAGTCCTATTTGTTATGAAAAAAAGCTGCACTCTGTGATGGAAGCAAGCCGTTTTGCACAGTGATAATATAGACCAAAATAAACGATTTCACTCGAGGCGAAATTAGTTTCACCCCTTAGGAACAGAGATGGCGCCACTTATTCAAAAAAAGTTTAAAAAATTCTAAATCCTGAACGAATACTCCGATTTTGACGTAAGAGGTGCCAATCGGCAGATAATTACCCAATTTAACATGAAAAAAATTAAAATCACGTAGAAAATAATTTTGGGTACCTAAGAAATAATATTTTCTGAAAAAAGTATTTAAAATTTGTGATTTTTGGAATTTTACTCGTAAAAATGTATGTACATGGTACTTTTTTTATTTATTTATATTAATACACAACTAATTTTACATTTATGAAAAAAAACCGCATATCATTAGCTTGTATAATTCCAAAGTTATTGAAGAATGCAGACATGGCGCCGCTGGGTCAAAAAATCTTACAAAAAATCTAAAACCTCAACGGATATTCCGATTTTGATAATTAAGGTGGTAATCGACAGATTATTACTTAAATTAGTTTAAAAAAATAAAATAAAAATTCAAATAGGCAAAAAGTAATAATATTTCCAAAAAAAAAACATACATTTTGAAAAAATATAATTTTTTTGGGGCTTTTATGTAATTTCATATAAAAAAAATTATGAATATGGCTTTATTTTACTTATGTATATTATAACACTATTAGGTAATTGATCGTTTAATAAAAAACCGCATATCGAGAACTTGTACAGTTCCAACGGTATTGAAGATTTTACTATAGGGTGCCGGTGCGATGTTGCCGCCGCACGTGCAACTTATGTACATGTATATAGAAAAGTATTCTCCCGTTTCGAAGGTACTGATTACCCTGAAAATGTAACCACAATTGAAAGTACAAATAATAATCATCCCAAGTAGCACACAACACACTTATATCCCTTGTACAGCTTAAATTAGAGTTTTAACGGGTGAATACCTGTTTGCTAATATCACAAGTATATTAGATGCTAAATAGCATTTCTGAATCAATATTTTACTTACTTTACGTTTTATTTTCACTTTAGTCTTTGCAGGCTTTGCATTGTAACGTGCAAGTTAGGCCGTCGCATCATAAAAAAAAACAACAACGTATTATGCCACAGCCCAATTTGTATCCATAATGTTCAAGGAGTTTCCAAATAAATAAATAAATAAATAAATATCAGACAACCTCACACAAATCAACCTAGTCCCAAATTAAGCTCAAGAAGGCTTGTGTTATGGGTACTAGGCGACGATATACATACTTATATAGATAAATAAATACTTAAATACATAGAGCATCCATGACCCAGGCACAAATATTCGTGTTCATCACACAAATATTTGCCCTTCCCGGGATTCGAACCCGGGACCGTCGGCTCAGTAGGCAGTTGCTTAACCACTGCGCCAACCGCGTCCCCAAATGGAACTAACCTTCAACTATTGTGGACCCCACCTACCTTTGATGCCGTTTCATTCCCAAAAAGAAGGACTTGGGACTCGATATTTCTAAATTAAAACGTGAACCCACATTTGGTTTGCATGAAACGGTATTCAATGGCAGCTGAAATAGATGGAAGGTATCTCACAAGCTTGTTTAATTTAGTGTTTTTTAGTTTAAACAGATCTTTTCGAATCGCATTAACAGTAATAATATATGCTCTGTTGGAGCATCGTATAGCCTGCATGTGAATCTGGGACCAACAACGTTACGATTAATTGAGAACCAATTAATGACATTAATATAGTGATTGAATCTTACACGATTTTCACACATTATATTAAAATAATAAAACGGGACTTAATTGCGGTAAATAAACATTTTTGAACTCGGTTAAATCCCGTTTTGTTATAATAATGAATGACATGACATTAATTATGTAAACACACCCTAAAAAAAGAAACAAAAATGGCCCTAAGTAATCGTTTCACATGAGCCGTTACGTATCGAGAGAGAATTTCTATAGATAGCGATGTAACTACTTGCAAAAGCAGTAGTTATTTCAGGGTATAACATGCAAGTTTTAAAACAGGTCTCTTTTCTTATTGTATTAAAATTAGACGTCTTGTCATACTCTGTGAAAGCCTTGAAGTGCAGTCATCATTTCATTACTTAAAGTAATAACTGTTTTGTAAACTGCTACTAGTGGACCGTTGCACTGACGACTGCAATTTGAATGCTTCGATGCTTTCACAGAGCTGGCGACAAGCCTTTCGCCGACTACTTCAGCTGCCATTGAACATGTTCTGCGTGTAGCGTTTCAAGCGAGCCAAATGTGAAATAAACGTCTTAATTTGGATATATCCTGTCCCAAGTCCTTTCTTTTTGGGAATGGAATGGCGTTGGAAGCAGGTTGCAGGTGCGATCCACAATAGAACAGTTAGTATGGGTGAAAATCGAGCTATGGAAAAATGCGTTGTTGCAGCCGATGCAACGGCCTAACATGCACGTTACAATGCACAGTTTAGTGAAAATAGGCAGAATATACTTGTGATATCAGCAAATTGGTTGTATAAGTGCCTATTCACCCGTTAAAACTCTAATTTAAGCTGTACAAGGGATATAAGTGTGTTGTGTGCTACTTGGGATGATTATTATTTGTACTTTCAATTGTGGTTATATTTTCAGGGTAATCAGTACCTTCAAAACGGGAGAATACTTTTCTATATACATGTACATAAGTTGCACGTGCGGCGGCAACATCGCACCGGCACCCTATAGTAAAATCTTCAATACCGTTGGAACTGTACAAGTTCTCGATATGCGGTTTTTTATTAAACGATCAATTACCTAATAGTGTTATAATATACATAAGTAAAATAAAGCCATATTCATAATTTTATTTATATGAAATTACATAAAAGCCCCAAAAAAAATTATATTTTTTCAAAATGTATGTTTTTTTTTTGGAAATATTATTACTTTTTGCCTATTTGAATTTTTATTTTATTTTTTTAAACTAATTTAAGTAATTATCTGTCGATTACCACCTTAATTATCAAAATCGGAATACCCGTTGAGGTTTTAGATTTTTTGTAAGATTTTTTGACCCAGCGGCGCCATGTCTGTATTCTTCAATAACTTTGGAATTATACGAGCTAATGATATGCGGTTTTTTTCGTAAATGTAAAATTAGTTGTGTATTAATATAAATAAATAAAAAAAGTACCATGTACATACATTTTTACGAGTAAAATTCCAAAAATCACAAATTTTAAATATTTTTTTCAGAAAATATTATTTCTTAGGTATCCAAAATTATTTTCTACGTGATTTTAATTTTTTTCATGTTAAATTGGGTAATTATCTGCCGATTGGCACCTCTTACGTCAAAATCGGAGTATCCGTTCAGGATTTAGAATTTTTTAAAACTTTTTTGAATAAGTGGCGCCATCTCTGTTCCTAAGGGGTGAAACTAATTTCGCCTCGAGTGAAATCGTTTATTTTGGTCTATATTATCACTGTGCAAAACGGCTTGCTTCCATCACAAAGTGCAGCTTCCAGGCCAAAACCGTCCATAACAAGTAAGACTATTAGGGTTCCGTACCCAAAGGGTAAAAACGGGACCCTATTACTGAGACTTCGCTGTCCGTCCGTCCGTCCGTCCGTCCGTCCGTCCCTCTGTCACCAGGCTGTATCTCAAGAACGGTGATAGCTAGACAGTTGAAATTTTCACAGATGATGTATTTCTATTGCCGCTATAACAACAAATACTAAAAATAAAATAAAATAAATATTTAAGGGGGACTCCCATACAACAAACTTGTTATAGATTATGGTACGGAACCCTTCATGCGCGAGTCGGACTCGCACTTGTTTATTATTAGTTATTACCAGTAAGTTTCCCCAATAGCATTGCATTTTGTAGTCCCCTGCGATATCGCGATCCGCGTACGAACCGCCCGTCACGGGGCGCGCCGCGCAGACAACGTGAGCCAGCACAGGCGCTCCGTGGTGTGCCTAGCGAATATTTGTACTAATTCATTTGCATGCAAAGTAGTGCTTGTAAATAAATACATATTAAGCCAAACAAAAACAATGCTTGGTATATGCTAAATAAGTTTGTGTACAAGTCCGTGTTTTCTTGCTGTACGGCCTGCAAGCGTAATATAAACTTTACGCTTGCAGGCCGTACAGCAAGAAACGTTACACTAGAGCCGGAGCGCAGGCGGCGCAACGACCCCCCACCCCCCATTAAATCGCATTATCAATAAATCGTATTTTTTGTTTTAAGCGGTTTACTCGCGTGAAATTGTCAGGAACGGCCCGACATGTTTGGCCTCGTATAGAGTTCTTCATCAGGGACTGCTACCCGGACATGAAGGGGCCGTTCCTGACAATTTCACGTGAGTGTGAAGTAAATCATATTTCGGTGGTAAACTGAAGTGTCAACCTGTACTTGTACCATAAATTGTTTTGTACCACATTTTTAAGCAAAATAAAGATATTTGTATTTTATTTTTGTATTTGTAACTATCAACTCAAGTGTGTACCTACTGTCGTGTAAAGTACGGTGTTTATTTTTTGTTTAAGATGTATAATTATTTTTATAATCATATCCGGGTTCTGATGGCGCTGATACAAATAAATCTGTTTTCTGAATATGACCGATGTATCACATTTCTATCACGAATTAAACGTTACCTTTCTTGAGTAGGTAATCTCTCAAGTACATATCTAGGCGTAGCATACATTTACACGCCTAAATGTGCTGCGCGCACACAATAGTACACGCGCACGCTAGTTTACACCTCATTTGCATGCGATGGTATAGAGGACTTAACGTGACCTCGTCGTGGATAGCGCTCAGCAGTGATGGTGAGCAGCGGGCACGCCGCCGCCGCCGCCGCCGCGCTGCTCGCGCCACGTGGCAGCGCGCTGCCGCGTGCGGGCCGCGCCGGCGAGTGGCGCCGCCCGCCCGCCGCGCGCGTCCGCGCGGTCGCGCCGCGCACGCTCGGCCGCGGGCGGCGGCGGCGGGCGGCAGTCGTCGGCGCGCCCTCGCCCACCGCGCACGCTCCCGCCATGCCGCGCGCGTGACCGAGTTCCGACAGCCACACGAGACCGACCCCGTCCACGACAGTGTCCCCGGCGCTCGTGACCGATATACTGTGCCCGCACCATGAATTGAAGCTTCGGAATTGCAGGCAAGGACCCGCGGCCCGTGAGCCTCCTCAGATCCCACTACCACGTATCGTGTGCCATCGATGTGGTCGAGTCGCCCCGGCCGAGCATTGCGCTGCGCCACGGCGTGATCCCGGACAGGTGCCGCCGAGCCGGGCCCGCTCGCCGCGCGGTCTCGTTCGCATTGCCACCCAGCGTTGCATCGGATTAGCCACGAGGGATCAATGTTGTGGCAACACGCGCGCCGAGCGACCCGCGCGTGACCCGCGGCGCGCTCGCTCGTCGGGACTCCTACACAAGTACTTAGCGTTCCCCTCGATCACCGATGTTCATTCATCCCCTACAAACCAGTCTAGTTTTCATTTTCATTCTATTAACGCCCGACACGCTGCCGAGCCTCTCTCCACTCCCGGCCTGATATGTGTCCTGCTGCTGCTCATTTTTCCATACAAATCGAGATTTCGTACTCGTCTGTTTCCTCCTCCAAAACTGAACCAATCTTCACCAAATTATAGTAACTGAATATGAAGAAATTGTTCTGTGTCGGACCATTCCTATTGTGCACTAGGCGTCTGTTTTTGACCAACATTCCGTCACAAACGGACGCCTAATATACAATTTCTATAGTAATTTGCGCATATATCGAAATAGTCCGAAATAAAAAAATATTTCCTTCTCATTCAGTTTCTAAAATTTCATAAAGATTTGCTTTAGAGGAGGAAATAGACAAGAACGAAACCTCAATTTACATAAACCGGTTACGTTAATCGCCATGGTTATCCTCTTAAACCATTGCTCTCAGTGGGTTTCCGGTTCTTCCATCTCACAAATGAAATTATTAAGTAGTGTACCATACTACTTTATACTCTCGCGGTTTGTTCACAAATTAATACAAATTATAATGGTAGACCCGTTATAGTTAATTATGTGTTACCATTTACCAACCAGAAACTTATCGGACACTTGTAGTAGCTTTCGCACGAATACGGGCCTCCGATACGAGAACCCTTGCTGTTAATATGAATCTTTAGTCAACCTTCACCAAACGTTCGAAATTGTTTCAATATCTCAATCTATGTTTTGTTTTTATACTATTTATTTTGCGAGTAACGGCGAGGACTCTCGTAAGTGGCCTAACTAACGCATATAAATGGCCACCCTGTCGATAACACCACACCACATCCATAAATAACTAAACATGAAGTCACTAAATAAATTAACTATACAAGTAAAACGATGCAAGCAGAGCTAAAACTGTTTAAATAAATTACTAAAATAAAGTTTATTAAAAACGTGCTGCACAGAATTGGCTATGAGCTAAAAAAATCACTTTTAATAGAGAATCAGACGTACGCGTATAATAGCTACAAGAAATAAATTGTTACGGATTAATAACAAACAATTAAAACTGGGAAGGACACATTCGCTGTGCGCTGTGCGTTATTGTCTAACAGTTTTAAACTAGAGATGGGCGAAAAAGCGACAAAAAATGCCGAATGTCGTCACTTTTTATTTAAAATAGGGGCCATGTGCCAAACACCCTCTATATATCAATTTATGAACGCGTTTAGTTAAAGGCATTCAAATTATAGGAAATCTGAATCTTCCAATATTTAATTACTTTGTAATCAAAATACTGATGAAATGAGTATTCCTATTAAACACTGAGACTTTCACGTTTTGACAATCAGGAGCTTAGCAGTCAGTTGAACTGCACGGCTGCACGCCTGTAATGCTGGGTTATCAATATGAGCATGACGATGTACCTTTGATGGCACCTGCAGTACTTACCTCTCTCTTGTCCACTCGAAGGCTATTATTTTATTCTTTATTCAGTTGTAAGTGTCTTCTAGAGGGTGGCCTGAAGTGCACTGAAAACAAGTTATAGGCACCTGAAAACGACGGCAACTTGGGAGAAATTTCGATCTTCTAATATGTGATAGAGCTACTCCAGAAACGGCCCCAAATTACTTTTCAGTCTGCTGAAAACGCTCCTAAAGCACTGAATTTGACGTTTGAAGTTTTATCCTAACCTTAGGGGACGGAAGTATACCCGAGAGAAGGTTTTACCCTAACCTTAGGATAGTGTACGGAAACACCGACATGTTTATATTACGCAGGGTTGTTTGCAAATACTGACAGATGCTTAGGTAGGTACAGTAATTTACCAGTCAGAAACAGGTGAACTAGTGAACGGAAGTCATTATTCTACCAGTGTCCGAATTATAATGCTATCCCATGCTCATATGTCCTTTACTATCAGGAACAGAATAGTTGAATGAATTCTAAGAACCATTGCAATGATATCCAGCATAAGAACTATCTTCATGTCGTTTCCCAGGACTCTAATTATCTCTATATCAAATTTCATCTAAATTAATTCAACGGTACAACTGGTTTAATTTAACTAACTTCCACCCCCTTTTAACTTGCTTAAGGTATGGTTATAGGGAAAAATCTATCCTACGTCCTTCTTCGAGGCTAAACTGAAACTCTTTCCAGTTCAAGCGTGAAGAGGTAACAGAGAGACAGACACACATTCGCATTTATAATATTAGTGTCGGTTAAACTTATAACATCTCTCTTTCCCATCGTAATAAAAAATAAACCTAGATATCGCGATAAAACTAGTTACAAATTAGATCCGAAGACACTACACAGGTTTTCGTATACCCGCAGAACGACTCGTTGGAGAAAATGGCAACAAATTTTTTTTGGGAGCGCATATGTTCATATACCGATTGATTTTCATAACGTATTGCTTATCATAAAATCGTTAGCCATAACTCTGAAATTATTAATCTTACAAGAGTTTTGAGAGTAAAACCTATTAGCTTAGGTCAGGTTAAGTTTGTATTATAACAATCCTGAAAAGTTATTTGTTTTAGAGAAAAGTAGAAATTATCGCTACAAAAACTATGACTAATGACAACTGTGAATAAGAATTAAATGTAAGACAATATGACCCCATTTATTTTATACATATATCATAGGGGGCAAACGAGCAAACGGACCGCCTGATGGAAAGCAATTACCGTCGCCCATAGATACCTGCAACACCAGAAGAGTCACAAGTGTGTTGCCGGCCTTTCAGGTGGGAGTACGCTCTTTTCTTGAAGTTTTGAAGAGAGAGGTTACAACTCTACGTAGCGTCAAGGAGTCAAGCCGATCTGAAATACGCTGGCAGCCAACGATACAAGTCGCTCTCCGTTGAATGTGGTCTAGAGGGAGAAGATGGTACTTGGGCGCCCCACTCTAGACCACACACGAAAACAGTATTCCATGTGTGGGTGAACCTGCGCCTTATACAGCTGTGGCTAAAATACTGTTTCGATCTGTTGAGCAAGCCGAGCTTCTTGGAGGCAAATTTGGCCTTAACCCTCTAAATATAGGCAAAACGATAAAATTTAAAGTAGTTTATTTTTTAAATAACTAAAAACGAAGATTATGATAGTAGATAGAGCAGGGCATGTGACAGCAAACCAACCCGAAATTGCCAACTGTGAAGTTGTACACAGTTACATATATCTCGGCTCGTCCGTATCAAGTCTTGGAGGGTGCGAGGAAGAGATCAAGAGATGTTGCGCCATCACGAGATCTGCCGTGGGGAAGTTAGATAAGATTTGGAAGGACAGGCGAATAACCAGGAATACCAAGTTCCGACTAATGAAATGTCTTGTCTTTCCAATATTTCTCTACGGAGCAGAGACGTGGACCCTAAGGTTAAAAGACCGTCGTAAAATTGATGCTCTAGAATCTAATGTGGTGCTGGAGGCGTATGCTGAAAATTCCTTGGTACGCTTTTCGCACAAACGTATCCATCTTAAGGGAGTTAAGAATCAATGAGGCTTTCGTCGACTGTACAATTGCGAATTCTAAGATTCTTTGGACATATCTCTCGAAACCAGCAATCCATGGAGCATTTAGTGGTGCAAGGACACATTGAAGGCAAAAGGTCTAGAGGGCGGTCCTCAACCCGATGGACGGATTTGATAAAGACAGTGACAGACACCAGCATTTCAGAGTGCTCTCGAAATGCTGCTAATAGAGTAAAGTGGAGACAAATTGCGAAGGCCGCTACCCGACCCGAGAGGACCGCGGACGAAGATCACCCTTGTACAAACACATCATCATCGAGACCACGACCACTCTGACAAGAGTGAGACGACTAGAAAGATTTTTTAAATAAATTTACGTTTAAAGTAGTTACACCGTTTATAAATAATAAAGAGGACTATACTCGTATAGTAGCCGACATTAACAGAAAAGGGAAAGTTATTCAAATACGACGAAACCGAAAGAAATAAAGAATTGCGGGATTGGCGGTGGCAGTACGCGAGGCAGAAGAAAAAAATAGATTTAAATCGAAGAGCGTCTAAAATGTCGTAGGTCCGTCTGTGGTTCCTGTTCCGCATAACTGCCCTTGTGAGTACATGTTCCCTCGGGGCTCATTCGCTATCGCTCGCGCTGCGTCGTCGCGGCGGCGAGAAGGCAGGCAACGTGCATTAAGCCCATTTACATATTTGCTGGGCGTCACTCAGCTTCAAATAAAACGCCACATTGACGAAAAACAGGACCCACGGCTCACGAGGTGACCGCCATGTAGGATGTTGATTTACCGATCATTATCCCGATGTCGACGAACGTCCTTTCGACGAACGGTCTTATAGGGAAAAGTCTCAACGAACACCTTAAGAGGCTACCCAACTAGCAAAAATATGTGCTATAAAAGTCGAGAGCACGTTTCTGTTTTTGCTAATTAGTGCTATAAAGGTGGTCAAAATAATCGAGTAAGGGGTCTATAAACGTTTACTCAACGTGATTTGGGCGCACATTGTTCAGCCTAAAGTGCTGTAAAAGTTCTGTAATTGCAGTTAAAAAACTAAAAACAGTTGTATAAAAGCTGACTAAAAGCTAAAAAGTTACCATTAGTGCTGTTAAGGTAAAATGTTTGCACTTATTCGATTAATCTGTATATATAAAAGTTACCAGATTGCTTCTATTCAGCAATTTAGTCGTATAAAAGAATCTGAATTGTTTTTACTCCACCTTTAAGCCGAGAAAGAGTGAATTATTTGCTTTAATTCGCTATCTGTGTGTGTTGTTCAAACGTGTTTACATATTAGCTGCCTGACAAATATATGTGACAGTAAACATCGACAAGGTAAATCTGTTATTTTAATATTACTTCATAATAATTATAACACACTGCCCTAACGTTATGAAAAAGTGTCTACGCTGGTGGTAATCGTAGCGAACGGCATGCGCAAATAACTTTACTGATAAAACCTGAGGTGATAGTTCGTATATATTTAAGCGCTCACGTTTTTTTCAATTTTGTATAATAAATATTAATCAAAAATAAAAAGTGAGAAAATATTTTATTGTCTTTCACCTTTACTTCGAACTATTACAACTTTAACTCGAATAAAGGTGATTGAATTATCTTTATAGCACTTGATGCCGCCATTGATTTTGTATTTTAGGGTTCATTTGGTATATGGCTAAAACCATATATATTGTGGCGGTAATTAAAACTACTAGGTAACATTACAAACAACGTACCTACATTATCGCTATTTTTGTTTTTTGTCTTCAGTGATAATGCCGATATACTTGGATGTGGATAAATTTATAACTATAAATGATATAGAGTCTTATCACACTTGCGATTTGCGAGCGTATTTTGTATGAAGGCGATCGCGCAGCGTGTTCGCCGCGTCGCTTATTTGTATAGAAAATACGCACGCAAATCGCAAGTGTGATAAGGCCCTTACAGCTACTTAATTATATGAGATGGCCTTGGAAAAAAACCCATTTTGTACTAATAGAAAGATGTTACGGATGTGGTGCAAGTACAAATGATATTCCGGAACGAATATTCCATTTTTTACTCTACGACAACGAGACACAAATGTTACTTCAATCAGTTTATTTTTTGTCAGATTTGTAAACAATACGCTGTTTATGATCATTTTACCAACGATGAATGTAGCTATTGTAACTAATTCTTATCGCCGTATACAATTTCATACAGGTAGGTACTTGTGTGTATCGGCCCTATTTGTTAAGTGGTCTTTCTCTCTCTCGCATTTAGACAAACATACATAGATTGCCTTGAGTGCAAGTGCTTGAGATCAGAAGGTATAATATTCACGTGGGAGAAAGGCGTCTGTGTTTTTTTAGTTATACGCCAGTTTGGAGTTTATTTTTTGAGTTACATATACCCCAATTAAGAAATTGTTAAAGCTGAGATCAATTTAGTTCATTTGGGAACGCTACTAAGAAAAATAAAAATGCCCTGTTATTGTAATAAAAAAACTAAAGGTAAATCAACACTTCAAAAGTAAAATAATATACACCGTGTTTCAATATGTACTACTGTGTACGATAACCTTTAAAGTTACACAAAAACACCTGTCAATAATGACAACTTCATTTAGCTACATGACATGATAAAGATCGTAGCACACTTATGCAGCGATTAAATTTATTTATTGAATATCTCAAAACCCGTAAGAGGTAAAACGTTAGTTTCTTGGAGAAATTAACTCAATAACACGTAAAGAATCTGCCCCAAAAGTTACGGGAATCAATAAAAACACGGTGTATAAAACTCGTCGTTACTTGTAGAACTTGAAGCTACTGAATCACCCAAAATATTAACAGAGTTCGCACTTGACCCAGTCATTGACGGTAAGTTGGCATTGGAGAATTGAATAGATTTTTACGCGCTGTAAATGATTTTCGGGCCTCTTTTAGGCCACTCTTAGCTGAGTAAAGTGGGTATAAGAATTACTGAATACACTTAAAGTGCAATAAAGGCAATCCAAACAAGTTTATAGGACTAGTGACATAAGCGTGCAGTTAAAGCAACACGACGCTTTTTAGTAAATAGATTACTTTTACAGCACATTTATGGACACAAAACAATAATGTCGAATAATGGTGGTATAAAAGCGACCATCGTTGCGAATTAGCTATTTCATGACTGTTATACTACTTTTATAGCACACAATACTGAGATAAAGTAATTTGATAACGTTTATTCCGCTTTTTTCAAGATATTGTGTAAAGGTGCTATAGTATGGTGCTAAAAACGTTTATTCGACCTCTTTATAGCACTATTTAGTGAAAATTACTGAACAGTCGTATTAATGACTACTATACCACTATTGAGTGATTTGGAAACATTAATTCAGCTGTTACTCGATCTTAAGCTGAGTAAATGATTCCTTATACGACTTTTTTGCTCATTGGGTATTGCTAGATGGCTGGACCAAGGGTTAGATTCAGAGGGCAGTACTCTTGGACACGGTATTCCCTTGATTTGTCAAAAAAAAATTCGTCTTATTTCAGTTTGTCTAACAACTTTTACCATAATGAACATCATCATGTCATTTAGCCTATTATATCAATCGATAATTAGAGAAAAGCAAAAAATAGGAAAAAACCATTATATGAAACGTTACATTATATGAAACCACTTTATATCAATCGATTGTATATCAAGTGTATGTTAGTTTATCTGTCATTAAATGAAATATTACGGACCCAGGTCAAGTAGGGGAGTACCAAAATAAGCACATATTATACGAAACGAATATGAGTCTAAACAAAAATTAGGCAAAACGAAATTAGGCACAAAAATTGTTAGACAAAATATGTTTATACGAATTAAAAATTAGGTTAAATAACATTAGACGAAATAAGATAATGTGAAATGAGTATTATACGAAACGGTTTTCAATCAAATAATAATTAGGCAAAACGAGTAATTATCCTAAATAATATTAGTCTAACTAAAATTAGGCAAACCGAAATTAGGCAAAAAGTTGTTAGGCAAAACAAGGTACAACCATTTTAAACATAATTAATTATTCGATACCTTTCGGAATTTTCCATCTTCCCTCAAAACTTTATCTTGATACCCTTATTCAGGGTTCACAAAAATACATGTCAGTCGTTCTAATTCTCAATTTTCTGTATATGGATTGCGACTCCTACGAGTCACGCGGATACCAGATATAAATCCCTATATTTTCTATTGAACGACCACTTTGTATCCTTTTCAATAGCAAACCATTTCTACTAAGTACTTGAAATACCTAAACCAACATCTCTGTAAAGAAGCTCGAGTTGAGTTTGACACGAAAATATTGTCTCGTCCATTATTCATTCCCGCGTTTGACATGATTGCCTAGTTACCCGCGCCGCTGCCGCCACCGCCGCCGCCTGCGCCCAATAGCCGCCGCCCTCTAGTTAGTAGATAATACCACGCCGCCAATAACCCGATGCAGTGAACAGGAGTTTGTAGCGTAGAGACAGAGACTCACCACACTAGGTGGTCTTTGTCTTGATTACAAGTTACAATGTAATAGAACTCTAAATCATAAATTTCATGACTGAAAGATTCGATAATTGTGTAGGTACTTCACATAAGATTAATTGGTATCTCTGAAAATGTGCACCATTCGTCCCGTACAAGCTGTGAAATTCTCCAAGGGGCTTCCAGTCCAGGGTAACCTATCGATGTTCCGAAACACACTTTTCCGATTTTCACTTGTCCGAAAACGGTTAATCGAATTCTTATAATCCATATACTTTGTTTACCATACTTTTGAAATGTCGCCGGTTTGTTTTCTCACATTAACGTTTTCCCGAAACACGATAACCAGAAGAACGATTGCCAACTTTATTATTTGACAACTGCAACTGTTAACCAACTTTTCATAATTCCGATGCTACGTAAAATCGAAATATCATTTTTCCTAATATCATTTTACCGTCACGATTAAAAACCCATTAATTTAGTTCAAAGGCAGGTCCGACTTGGCTTAGGTTAGGTACGATGACGAGCGAAGCGAGGAGGAGTGTTAGGTTGAACTGCGAGCCTAACGAGCGAGCGAAGCGAGCGAGCCGCGCAGCTCTATATCGAGTTTTAACATTAGATATTTGATAACGATACGTAACCCATTAATCTAGTTCTTAAGCATGTCCGACATGGCTTAGGTTAGGTACGACGACGAGCGAAGCGAGGAAGAGTGTTAGGTTGAACTGCGACCCTAACGAGCGAGCGAAGCGAGCGAGCCTCGCAGGTCTATATCGAGTTTAACCTCTTGTATGCCATGTCAAAAATTTGCTAATCAACTTGAAACCAACTGATATTTTAACATAAAGTTGAAATGTCCTGCGCGGATCCGCGTTCCGGCATGCGAGGGGTTAAACATTAGATATTTGATAACGATACGTAACCCATTACTCTAGTTCTAAAGCATGTCCGACTTGCCCCAAATAAATAAAATAACCAGAAGAACGAAGAAAGCAACATAATTACTTATAGCTGGTATTGCTCACATTTTTTTAAATAAAACAATTTAACGGATTAGGTATATCGCGTATATTAACCCTTAATGCATGAATTAAAAAAAAAATATATAAAATATATCATTTTATTTAAAATATTTATTTATAGTTTTCAACCAGTAATTTTTTTTTTATGTAAGCTGCATCTTACACTATGCATTTAAGGGTTAATTATCTGAGCCTCCGCCCTGACGTTTGAATGGTTTTATCGCGAAAATCGAATAAAATATTAAAAAAAAAATGAAACTAAGAAAATTTGATGTTTTTATTTATATTTATTTATTTATTTATTTTATTTTATTTAATCTTTATTGCACAATAGAAAACTTATCGTACAAAAGGCGGACTTAATGCCATGAGGCATTCTCTACCAGTCAACCTTAGGGCAAAGCGGAAAAATTATATTATTATATTGTAATTCATAATAAGATGAGAATCCAAGAACCCGCCCAGCTACCGAAAATTATTTGTCGCAATCCACCATTATCGCAAATGAGGTATTCGTACACATAATTAGTCGCGTTGTCGTGTAAACACGCCTAATTACCCGCCATAGACTAAACTAAATACATTGATACACGAACGATAAAGTTGAAAAACCTTATCTTATTTGAACAATAATTTGTTTGTCAATAAAAGACACAATTATTTAGACATTAGGTCGTTAAAGACAAAATGTTGCAATTAAAACTTTTTCAGTTGTTAATTTTATGGTATAACGCGTATCAGAACGTGTTTTTAATCGGTCTGATTCGAAAATCGTTTTTTTTTTATATACATAGAAATGAAAAAGACAGAGTGCAGTGAAGTTCGATTCGAATGATTCGAATGTTATTAACTAGCATGTGGCTACGAAATGTAGTACAATACTTGGCCAAACAATCAAAATGTTCATTTTGTACTCTTGCTCCAAACAAAATCGCATTCTGTTCACTCTTATCTCGCAGCAAAATAGTGAAGTAAAAAAAAATAGAATCTTATTGACACCAATCTTTTCATACCGTTATTTACTTAACAGATATTCATCTCTCAAAGGGTATAATCCGGACCCTATTACCAAACCTCCGCTGTCTGTCTGTCTGCCTGTCTGTTTGTCACCAGGCTGTACCTCATAAACCGAGACAGCTAGTCAGTTGAAAACCTAGTAATGTACATTTAAAAACCGGCCAAGAGCATTTCGGGCCACGCTCAGTGTAGGGTTCCGTAGTTGCCCATCCGTCACAATAGACGAAAATTACGAGAAAGATTTATATACATAACGAGAAAGATTTCAAGCCGTATAAAAATGTCGTAAACGCCAAAGTAACAGTAAATACTTATTACCTTCTGGAAGTTATCGATTATACGCGCCACATTGAGCAAAATGTTTTAATACAGTATGGCACTTAACTAATATGTGTAACATTCGAAGTATAAGGACACCGCGCGGCACTTACGTCATTTTAAAGAAAACTATGAATTTTTGCGATAACTCAAAAACGGCTCGGTCGATTTTCTTCAATATAGTTTTCATTGAAAGTACTCAGTTTTTATTTTACCGTGATGTCGGCGTAATACATATACATACTCATACCAAATTTCAGCTTTCTAGTACTAATGATCACGGAGCTAAGCCGCGGACGGACAGACAGACAGACAGACGGACATGGCGAAACTATACGGGTTCCTAGTTGACTACGGAACCCTAAAACTCAAAAAAGCCATATAAAAAAGGCCTAGGTCCTAAACAGCCGAATCCAAAGATCAGAAGCTACACCTATCGCGAATTTTTAGTTGTCTCAAATAGCTTATTGCGTTTCCGGAAGAGAAATAAACTTCTATCTTTTTTTTATTATAAAAAATGGCGGTAATTCTGTTTTGACATATAGTGGCTCATAAAACTTATCTGTACTTACATATTTTGATTTTCTACACCATTTTTGAGAAAAGCGCTAGGTAGGTATATTTATCACAGCCGGAAGGGCAATTACTGGCTTCATATTAAATTAAACGGACTCCCAAGGTCGTCTGTCAAATTAATACTCAGCCAGCTATTGCCTATTTTCCTCGCTTCGACAATAATGCACTTTTGTTAAATAATATGGTTTTACATTTCAGCATTAACAGTTTACCTACGTATAAGTATATATTGGTCTGTCGCTCGCAAGTGATTGTTTTAGACGAATTTTTAAAGTAAGCTGGAAAGACATTTCAGCTCTAGAATGTACTACAACCCAAATAAATCTCCTCCCGCCGTAAGACAGACTGATTCGGTTCAGTCTATTCACGACGCAGTCCATGCGCCCAGTGCGCCCCCGTCATCCCTCCCTAAATTATCCCTGTGGCGCGGAGATAATCCCATTACTGGGTAGTGAGGGCTAACCAGCCCTGACACAGTTCAAGTCATGTCTTATAAAAATAACCCAAAAAAATGAGAAGTCTATGTCTTTGAAACAAAAGTCTACAGGAGTCTCTTGGACCAACGCCTAAGACTGTTCCAGACTTTTTTTGAGGATTAAAATATTTTATTGATAGCTGTAGAGTACCCCATACTGATATTCCATATTTCACGACCGAAGTAACAAGCAACACTGCAACAATCCGCAGTTATCTTAAAGCGTAAACAAGCACGTCTAATTTGCCATAAACTCTTAGTATAATTATGTTGTTTCCATAAACAGTGTTGGTCTAAGGTTATCAGGCGGGCCGCATGCTTGTTTGCCTCCGTCGTAGTATAAAAAAAAAATGCCCAGAAATTCAGCTATGCTTATTTGGTTAATTATTTGATTGCAGCAAATCAAATGCACACCTAACGGGTGTTTGGTAGTTTCAGAAGTGTATGTAACATGTCTTTGAAATTTTGGTTCGTAAGTTGTTTTAAAATAGCCATGGGTTTATTTTATCAATTGCACAGTTTAAGTTTACTTCATACTATTCGGCCGTTATATTATCATGCGGTATAATTATAGATATATCGTCAGCAAAGAATGATATTTGGTACGAGCGGTGGACCGTATTGCGATTGTATAAGTCTCCCCGCACTCGCCTTCTGCAAGTCGAGCTCGTGCGAGTGCGGATATAAGCTAATCTTCGGGACATAATGTGTGATCTAGTTTTTGAATATTGAAAGAAGTCGGTCTGCCACGGTTCGCATATAATTATGTGTAATGTATTCGTGTGAGCACGCTCGGCTGAGCACAGTGTTGTCGCGTGTTGCAGCGGGCTCGCGGCGAGCGCGGCGATGCGCTGACGCCATGCGCGCGTCGTCATGCGCCCCCGCGCCCCCCGCGCCGCGCCCGCCTGCCGCCTGCTCTTGCTGGCGGTGCTGCTGGCCGGTGAGTGTGCGTGTCGCCTCTGTTGCATCGCCTCTGTACTGCCGCACCCACCTCGTTCGACTCACACCCGCTCCCGTTGCAGGCTGCGCCGGCAACCCCGACGCCAAGCGGCTGTACGACGACCTGCTCAGCAACTACAACAAACTGGTGCGACCCGTGCTCAACGTGAGCGACGCGCTCGCCGTGCGCATCAAGCTCAAGCTCAGCCAGCTCATCGACGTGGTGAGTGTCTGTCCTCTCCGAGTGTCCACCCTCCGCTCCTCGAGATAACCGCTCATACTGTACATGTTTGTTGCAGAATCTCAAAAATCAGATCATGACGACGAACCTCTGGGTAGAACAGGTAAGATTCAAGTATAACTTGTCTAATAGATAACCTCTCGCTTATTTTTATAAGTTACATAACTACTATATCAATAATATTGGTAACGTGTCCCTGAGTGTGCACCTGTCGGCAGAGCTGGTACGACTACAAGCTGTCGTGGGAGCCGCGCGAGTACGGCGGCGTGGAGATGCTGCACGTGCCGTCGGACCACATCTGGCGCCCCGACATCGTGCTCTACAACAAGTGCGTGCAATAACCACCTACTTGTCTTAACGAATATACACGATGATTTGTAATCCGTGATCAGGTGAAATTAATGTTTAACAAAAAATTTGATTCAATAGAGAAGGTTTCAACAGTTCAATCAATTACTGATTAATTCGTTTTTATTTAAAATACCTCATCACCGATTCAAACTATCGTATTTACTTAATTTACTTAAATATTTATCCGCTTCAAATGAGGTATTTAGCTGGTAACGGTAACTACAGGTTTTTCTACAAGTTGTAGACGTCTGTTCTTAAACGTTATTGGTTATATGTTGACCTTAAATAAAAGCACTTTATCAGCCATTATAGAAAACAAATGTATACTTCATACCAACCGAAGGGTACCGACCCATTACTTTAACTTTAACGTGAAAAAAATTCATATCGTTCGTCAATCGATACTACAGTCATAAAAACCGGCCAAGAGCATGTCGGGCCACGCTCAGTGTAGAGTTCCGTAGTTGCCCATCCTTCACAATTAACGGGCTTAAATTAGATACCTACGAGAAAGATTTCAAGCTCTATAAAAAAGATCGTAAACGCCAAAGTAACTGTAATTACTTATTACCTTCTGGAAGTTATCGATTATACGCGCCAGATTGGTCGAAATGTTTTAATGCAGTATGGGACTTAACTAATATGTGTTACATTCGAAGGATAAGAACACCGCGTGGCACTTACGTCACTTAAAAGAAGATGTGAGTTTTTGCGATAACTCAAAAACGGCTCGACCAATTTTATTCAATATAGTTTTCATTGAAAGTACTTATAAGACCCCATTTTCATGAATTTTTCCATAATTTTTTGACCCGTGGTTAAAATGGGGGGGCCGCTATTTTTTTATATTCGGACCGAATATTTACAAAACTGCTGACTTTATCAAAAAACAATATTTTGAGACCCCTATTATTTTTTAAAGACCAATTCAACGAGACCTCACACATTAGTGTTAAAACGAAAAAAAATATTCACCCCCATTTTAGGTGTTCGAGAGGTACCCGAAAAAAAGTTTTTTTTAGTGTTTATTTTACCAATTTAAAATTTTACTCATACCAAATTTCATCATTCTAGTACTTATGATCACGGAACTAAACCGCGGACGGACGGACAGATGGACATGCTGAAACTATAAGGGTTCCGTTGACTACGGAACCCTAAAATGGTTCTCACTATCCTATCTGAAATCTCGGACTCAGGACCCGGCGATTTCTTAGTTGTAAACGAACATCATCGTATTGTCAATTTTGAGTGTGGTCCCTTTCCAGTGCCGATGGCAATTTCGAGGTGACGCTGGCGACCAAGGCGACGCTCAACTACACGGGCCGTGTGGAGTGGCGTCCGCCCGCCATCTACAAGTCCTCCTGCGAGATCGACGTCGAGTACTTCCCGTTCGACCAGCAGACCTGCGTTATGAAGTTCGGCTCCTGGACCTACGACGGCTTCCAGGTGAGCACCGTCCTTTACCCTCTCTCACCGTCTTGGTCCTCCGCGAATAATACATAATCGACACGCTTCGTTTCAGGTGGACCTGCGGCACATCGACGAGGCGCGTGGCACCAACGTGGTCGAGCTCGGCGTGGACCTCTCCGAGTTCTACACCTCGGTGGAGTGGGACATCCTGGAGGTGCCGGCTGTCAGGTGCGCCGCCGCCCTAGCGATACCTCACTCAGTCCTTCCCCTTCCCCGAGCTAACCCCGAGTGCATGTTGCAGGAACGAGAAGTTCTACACGTGTTGCGACGAGCCCTACCTAGACATCACGTTCAACATCACGATGCGGCGCAAGACGCTGTTCTACACCGTGAACCTGATCATACCGTGCATGGGCATCTCCTTCCTGACCGTGCTCGTATTCTACCTGCCCTCCGACAGCGGCGAGAAGGTCTCGCTGTCCATCTCCATCCTGCTCTCGCTCACCGTGTTCTTCCTGCTTCTGGCCGAGATCATTCCCCCCACCTCGCTCGTGGTGCCGCTCCTGGGCAAGTTCGTGCTGTTCACGATGATACTGGACACTTTCAGGTAAGCATTGCACCTTTCCCCCGCCACCGCGCGCCCGACGCTTAGCTAACTGTGTGTTTATGTGTGCAGTATATGCGTGACGGTGGTGGTGCTGAACGTGCACTTCCGGTCTCCGCAGACACACACGATGGCGCCGTGGGTGCGCCGCGTGTTTATTCACGTGCTGCCACGCCTGCTGGTCATGCGCCGGCCGCACTATCGCCCTGACCCGCATCGCAGCCGCTTGTGAGTTGGACCCGTGAATTCCTCGTACGGATGATCCCTCATTATTGTATAGTTGTCGATCATCATGTTTTATATACAGCGCGGGCCTGGCAGCCGCCGCAGAGACCGTGCAGTGGGAGCAGGAAACGGGCTGGGGCTGCGGGCACGAGGGTGGCGGTGCGGGGGGCGAGAGCGTACCGCCCGCGCCGCTGCCGCCACCGGCCGCGTCCTGCCGCCTGCACGACGCGCCGGCGCTGTGCGACGCGCTGCGCCGCTGGCACCGCTGCCCCGAGCTGCACAAAGCCATCGACGGGATCAACTATATCGCCGACCAGACGCGCAAGGAGGAGGAGTCGACGCGGGTAAGTGCGGGTGAGGGGACCGTTGCGATGCTGATGCCGTACGTGGCTAACTGACTACATGTGTATGTGCAGGTGAAGGAGGACTGGAAGTACGTGGCGATGGTGCTGGACCGGCTGTTCCTGTGGATCTTCACGCTGGCCGTGCTGGTGGGCTCGGCCGGCATCATCCTGCAGGCGCCCACGCTGTACGACGAGCGGGCGCCCATCGACGTGCGCCTCTCGGAGATCGCGTACGCCACTGCCAAGCCGCGCCCGCCGCCGCCGCCGCCGCCGCCGCCGCGGTAGGATGCGGGTGGGCACTCCTCGCCGCTCCTCCCCCTCTCTTTGTACATAATAAAATAATTATATTAGTTTATACGACGAAATGACGTGATCGAAAATGAGTCGAATTTCTTTTGATAGAGACGATAATAAATCGATTGTTTATAAATGTTTGTTTAATTACCGCCTCGAACTTATGTTTGCCGTATCCATATCTTTACATCGGTTATATCCAGTCAGATAATTGGTCACAAGCCCACTGCCAGATTCTTGCACCTATATGTCAATGAAATAAACCGTGGTTAATTTTTTTACATAAAACGAAGTAATAGTAATCAACTGGGTGACCAAAATTTGGCCGCAACCCTAGACAACGCACCACCTCAAACATTTTAAATTTATTAATTTGTAGACAAGCATAAATAAGGTACTATTAACAAGAGATACTCATGTACCTAAATATAGATATGTCAATTCAAATGTCGGCGTTGCACTCTTGCAGCCACTTTTGCGCTGGCAACGTACTAAACGCATACTAGTAGTAGACGTACACTTCTTTTTGTCATATTATCGTAAAAACACAACACATTTTGCCCGCTGAAGATTCAAACGTTAGAGAGAGTATTGCAGGGGGTTGCGGCCAAATATTTGATGGGCAACCCAGTGGACATTGCCAATTATATCTGTTTTAATCGAGTATAAAATCGATCTGTAAATTATACCTAGTTACTTAATTTATAGATCGAGATGAGTATAATGCTCGATACATAATAACTTGCTTGAATATTCTAACATCAGTGATCATATATAAAAAAAATACTTAATGATAGATTGAAAAACGTATCAAATAACCTTTTAGCAAAAAACTCGTAAGGAAAACTCGGTAACATTATTACAGAGCGTCTAGGACCATCGGCAGCCCAGCTCCATGAGAATATGTATATCTACGTAAGGTGAGTGGGAAGAAGGTCGATAGGGTTTTAAACAAGATGAGCAGTGTTGTATTGACACTTATAAAATAATATTTAATCATTTTTTTTTGAAAATTGTTTGGAGGAAAGAGCCATGAATATAGAAAGTATAAACATATATTATTATGTTTATACTTTCTCCATGACGCCTCCTTACAGCTGGTCTAATCTAATGCTCAGAAATATACCAAAGAAAAATAATTACAAAATTAGCCATACCTAGACCCTAAACGTAGTAGACGAAATTAAAATCTAAAATAGTATATTGCTAGTTCAATAAAAGCTTGTAAAAAGTATGGCTGCCGATGTGTCGATAGTCGACCGGGGCATAGTGGAATGATTTGGCGAATGTATGGGTCGTATGGGTTGGCTTCACGCCAATGTTTGACTCACGGATGCAAAATTCACGGTCGCGTTTTGGCTCCGCACCGCGCGCCGCTGACGCGACAGATGACTACGGCTGTGCGGCTGCCGCGAGCAGCGTTGCCAGAACTACGGAAAAATCCGTAGATCTACGGAATTTAGGCCTTGTGCCCAGACCTACGGAAATTATTGGGGAACCTACGGAATTTCAGACTACTTTTATTTATCACCAAAAAACCAACATAATCGAAAAGGAATGTACTTTTTCTGCGAATTAATTGTAATTCTGGCTGAAACACTCGCGGACTAATCATGCACTTTCACTCAGTGGTCCGTTTTTTCATCTTTTTACCAACTCCAAACTAAAATATACTATGGACAAGGTGTTTAAAAATATTAGATTTTTGTTTTTCCACCCAAGTTTTTGCAAAAGTTACCAACTTTTAATAACATTTTAAGCTTTAATATAGTCAAATAATGCATTGAAAAAAAATCTGTAGAACTACGGATTTTTCAAGCGACAATCTACGGAATTCTACAGACTTTTATGTCTCACCCTACGGATTTTCATAAATTTCATCTGGCAACACTGGCCGCGAGGCTCCGAGTGGGCCTGCCCGAGCCGTAGCGGAGCTTATGGCCTGTTTACAGCCGACTGCGTGCCAAGTCGACGTGCCTCGTCAGTGGTGGAAACAAGGCAGGGGATATTGGCTTGTTTCTTGGTTTATTTCCTAGTACCTAAGTAAATACAGAACAAAAAAAACTGGTTAAGTGCGAGTCTGGAGCACCGAGGATTCCGTACAAAAACTTATTCCATCTTAACTGGCCGGTTTAAGTTAAGTTTGCACTGGTATGTTATGGTGCCGCATACAAACGAGGTTCAAAGTTAACGCAACCGATCACGTTTGTAGTAATTTATTCTGTTTTTAGTAATTTTTGTTATAGCTGACAACAGGAATATATCATCTTTGAAAATTTCAGCTGTGATAGCTAGATCACGGTTCATGAGATACAGCCTGGTGACAGTATCGAGTATCGAGCAAAAAAGGGCAAAAAAAAAGAAATTGGGCAAGTGCGAGTCCGACTCGCACATGAAGGGTTCCGTACCATAAAACAAGTTTGTTGTATGGGAGCCCCCCTTCAATATTTATTTTATTTTATTTTTAGGATTTGATGTTATAGCGGCAATAGCAATACATCATCTGTGAAAATTTCAACTGTCTAGCTATCACCGTTCTTGAGATACAGCCTACGGACAACATACGGACGGACGGACAGCGAAGTCTCAGTACAATACGATTAAAATCAGTTAACGATTCGGCTGTTCTCGGGTATCATCGCCTCAATCCGGAGACGGAAATGACACGAAATACATTACCGCGATACAACATCTTTTAGGTAGCATTCAATTTGAAGTATCATAAACGCAATGTATAGCACCTGCCAAGATGACATTACTAACCGGTAGACCAAAGAAATTTATTATGCAGAAGCGACATGAATTTTAACATTCATTATTTATTAAAGCTGTACTTGTAGGAGTTGTAGGTATACAATATATAAAAAAACATATAAGTCAATATTTTACTGTTTGATGTAAGTAACAGTACCTACGATATTACGTCGGATAAATAATTAATAATAATCACCAAATAAAAAAATTCAAAAACCGATTTCAACCGATTTTTGTTGATATTTCATAAACTGCTTCACCGATTTTGATAAAATTTACATGGGACCACCTCGGAAGTAAACCCGAAAAGTTAAGTTATAAGTACTTTATTATTTAAAAATAATTTTGTAAATCGGTCATATCTGTAAATTGATAACTCTATGTGAGAGATGAGGGATTAACGACAATTACCGAGGTTGGCCGAATCGTTAACTGATTTTAATCGTACTGTAATAGGGTCCCGTTTTTACCCTTTGGGTACGGAACCCTACGTAACACATTTGGTGTATATATATTATTTTGCCCATAATATATTATTTTATTCTGTTTTTAGTATTTGGTGTTATAGGGACAACAGAAATACATCATCTGTAAAAATTTAAACTGCCTAGCTATCTCGGTTTATGATATACAGCAAGTTGACAGACAGACTGGCGGATAGAGGAGTCTTAGTAAATATAGTTAATCACATTCACATGCTTCAGAATAACAACGGTTAATAACAGGCGCGTCGACAGTAACTTTTTCAAAACTTGACAAACTACTGTGTCCAGGCCGTATTTTACAATAGGCTAGTTGACTCATGTCAAATTGTAATAAACTAATGCTAATTCCGTATAGTATTTAGCAAAGGAAACCTAAATATATATTTTTCAATTCATAAAAGTTAAAGATGGCTGAAAAAAAAAAAATTTACACTATGGTTTTTAATCTAAATTTTTAAATACTTAAAACGCTGTCCGCCATTTTCACTTATGATAGTGACGTCATCGGTCATGTAAACAAAACTGAAAGTCTACTTTGACGACTTCGAATAGTGCCGTCTCTCTCGATCTCCTGTCAAAGTATATTGGAGTGAGCGGAATGGCACTATACGACGGTCGAATTTCGAATATTTACAGGTAATTCTAAGGCACGCCACAGATTAGCAAAAGGCAAAAATGGCGGACGGCGTTTTTTGTTTTTTTTTTTAACTGTTCATGACATTTCTAATTTTCAATTGATACAATTTAGCTTTCTAGCTTTCACAAAATACAAGTATTTTTTTTTTGAGCTAGTAAGATCATTATCAACCATTAGAAATATATTTCAAAACTGGGTCTACTAACCTATTACGGCGATGATCCGGCCCCTGAAGACAATGCCAGGATAGGAGTGCCACAGGGCTCTATTTTAGGTCCATCTATATTTTTGGTTCATATAAATGAAACTTGCCATCTAATCTTTATAATATGTCGGGGACGGGTCTGGATGGCCGGTGCCGTGTGTGGCACATTAGATGAGCTATTCGACATAGTTGTGGACGAGGAGGTAGTTGTGAGTAAGATGAAACACTACGGATGCAATTAACTTGATTTATTCCTTATACACTGAAGCACAAAATAACAGTTCCTGGCACAGAGGTCTGTAAGCTAGGTTATCAAAGTCTCACAATAGTCTTTATTAAATTAACACTGTATTGTTGAGTTATAACGTTTCACTGATTCTAACTTGGTATAGCACAACGAAACGGGACAGTTCCAAGGCAGTAGTGCACTCAACGGCGACCCAGAGTGAAGTGTCGGTGGGCGTTCGCTGAGTGAACCGCCAAGACTCTGTCTAGCGCGCCAAAACAGGTTCAAGGGGGCGCTACTGTCGCCTTTCAATGGCGCGCCTTTTCGTTGAGCGTCCATACTAATGACCGTCTCCGACACGGCCATCCTGCGATGACACACGTCCTCGTGTGTTGCTCTGAAACAATCAACAACCAAAACAGTATCCACTCGGTCACTCCTGACAAACACGTCAAAATGGTAAGACAAAACAAAAACTTCATCTTTCTTTTCGCATCTAATAGTTACTGACACTAAAACTAAAAATATTACAAAAATCATTTTGACAACTAAGTGAAAGTTTTTGTTTTATAACCGCAATATTTCAAAAGATTCAAATGGAATTATGGTATGTAGGATACCAATTACCAATTGTAACATTACTTATTCTTTCAATAGTGCAATACGTTTTTAAATGAGATCGTACTACAAAGTTACTTGTTGTGAAACAAACTAGCTATTTACCACTTACCTTAGAAAACACATTAGGAACCATGTACCACCATATCATTTCCTTTTGGCCCGCCTTATTGACAATATCAAAACATTTAAATCAACGAAATTTCGTTCAACAAAACAGGTATCTCATTCGTGGCCTAGGGCTAATTTAGCCACCCAATACGCGCATCCCCACGGGATCGCCGAGTCAACCCTATGACTCTACGGTCTCTGCGAGAGAGACCCGACCTCCGCCAGCACCTACCGCGCACCGCGTATCCACGGACTGCTTAGAGCAGATGCCGACTTCTACCGGACTACGGCTACGATGAAGTGACTGGTATGGTCGACCAGCCGAACTGAGAACCTCCCTACCAGTCTCACTATATATTTTTTTTCTTAGTCTTCTTCAAATGGTACGTAGCTCCCGGGCATTTCCCTCAACCTATCGTGCAAGTACGCGCATGTTTGGAAGTCAAGTTTATGGCAAATGGTCTTGCAATTTACAATACTACATGTCAACATTTCTAATAGGCTCGCTTCAGTAAGTCTATTTACTGCACAGTACTAACAATTTTTAGCTAGACTGATACAAGTCATACATAGTCACTGAATTATATAGCCGTTTGCTATGGAACTATCTAATCAACTCTTCCGTAAGCGATCACTCGGCAACCGAATCACAATAAAATGAGAACTCCTCACCAGATTGCCTCATATGGTGTGGTGTGGTGACGTCACACGTCAACCCTCTTCCCCGTGGTTGAAGGCGCCCTGTCGCTCGCCTTCGCGCAGTTCTTTACGCGATGTCTTGTACCGTGGCAGCCGACTCATGGCTTAGCTGTTAGCTGCTAAGTTCGCGAATCTTTTCCTGAAACAAAAACTCCAGCACAGTATCACAGAGCTCGGTCATTCTAACCTTAAATCTAACAAAAAAGGAAATTCAAATCAATCTAGCAAAGTTAGGTGGACTGAAATTATGATTCGTTAATGTGAACAAATAATCTACGACGTAGATGCAAGAAAAGATTTAAATCAAATCATTATTTGCACTTTAATAACAAGCTTTACTTTTTATGATAACTCTTAGATTACCAAGGGATTATGAAACATTAATGATAAAAATCAAACTTCAATTTCAAACTGTGTCCCAATATTTTCCTAATCCTATTAGTGTCTCCAGTTTAAATATTTTAGGCTATAGCGATCACCACAGTTAAAAGTAACATTAGGATCGTTTAAACAAATCTCAAGCTCACCAGTTCTTACGAAAGTTATAGACGCTAAACTATACACCAGCTAAAGTACACTGTGTAAGAAACTATTCAAGATGTCAACAAATTCAATTCTACAGAACAATTGGAAAATCATGAACAGAGGGTAGATTATTATTACCGCAGCCGCTCCTACTACTAAGTACTGTGTATGATTAATGCACCCTCACAGCGAAATTTTTAAATGATTAACTTTAATAATGGTAGGTAAACTGCGTAGTGGTCATATTAATCAACACTAAATCTCTGTAGAAGCATTTCGCGTTTAGTCATATTATATCGCTACGAAAACAATCGTTACAAAACGTGCAATAAACTTTGTTTCAAATGATTATTAATTTCTATCACGCAATATTCAACTTTTACTTGGAGTGTTGCTTTTACCAGTACCCGTTAGTACTTTTTTTTTGACAAATACCCACTAAACTGAATAAGTGCGACTCAAGTCTACCCCAGAATCTAGCTACACTTTTATTTGTGAACAAAATATCGGAATCGTAGTGAAAAGTTAACGACTGACCTGATGTGTTTTTTAAAATGTGTCGGTGAGGCCATAGTGCCTATTTACGTCCACGCGTCGCTTGTAGTTGACCGTCGCTTCTGGGTCACTTCCACTGGTGCAACGACTGACGATATGTCCCGCTGTTCTTGATGCAAACAATGAACTTCGATGTAGTTTGTATTGTGACTGCTGGCTTTTGTCGCCGAGGTGGTAAGTTGTAGTTTTCTTTTATACGAAGTAAGCAATCGAATTTTTCATGTCCGTTTCTCTCGCAATGAAAACAATTTAAACAGAGCAATCTTCATTTGTTTTCATACGGTTTTGTAGGTCTCCGTGACGGTGTTAGCTTGAGTTTCAATAACGGAAACGCTTGTAGCTCCTGTTCCTTGATTTAGTGATGTCAAGTTCGTTGTATTTCAAAGAGTAATCACAAACTTTTTTTTCCGTTTTATTCGCTTCGAATTCCATCATTCTTCGTGTTCGCTCATGGGCCGTAGATACCATCCCAACTTCTGATGGCGGGGACGGGTCTGGATGGCCGGTGCCGTGTGTGGCACATTAGATGAGCTATTCGACATAGTTGTGGACGAGGAGGTAGTTGTGAGTAAGATGAAACACTACGGATGCAATTAACTTGATTTATTCCTTATACACTGAAGCACAAAATAACAGTTCCTGGCACAGAGGTCTGTAGGCTAGGTTATCAAAGTCTCACAATAGTCTTTATTAAATTAACACTGTATTGTTGAGTTATAACGTTTCACTGATTCTAACTTGGTATAGCACAACGAAACGGGACAGTTCCAAGGCAGTAGTGCACTCAACGGCGACCCAGAGTGAAGTGTCGGTGGGCGTTCGCTGAGTGAACCGCCAAGACTCTGTCTAGCACGCCAAAACAGGTTCAAGGGGGCGCTACTGTCGCCTTCCAATGGCGCGCCTTTTCGTTGAGCGTCCATACTAATGACCGTCTCCGACAAATATATAATCTTAATCTTATAATCTTAATCTTTATAATATATAATTTATAATCTTTATAATATATAATTTATAATCTTTATAATATATAATCTTTGTAATATATTTCTGACGATACACCATTAATTTGCAAGGTTAACCGAAAATCAACCGACTATGCGGAAATGGGAACACCCAAATATTCCGAAATATTTTATTCCGAATTTATTAATTCCGTTTTTTTTTTTTTTTTAAACTGAACCGCAGCACCGTGTGTCGGTGGCGGTCCCCGCTTCCTGGGGGCTTGGGAAAGCAGGTGAGGGTTAGGCACACTGCTATGCTACAGTGTGTCTTTCGGTGAGGGTTCGCCTTAGGGCGAAGGTGCCGGTGGTGTCGTGGTGACAATATGTTCGCGATCCCATGGCATCACCACTACGGCACGGGTTGGCAGCATCCCAGAGTTTTAGTGGGTAGGCTAGTCCTTCTGACTAGAGAGCCCCACATAACCAATGCGTAATGTCTGATTCTCCCCCTGAGGGTCTCATATTACGTAGTGGTATGCAATTAAAAAAAAAAAAAGGTTAGGTTAAGTTAGGTTTTCCCGGATCGTCCGACACCTCGACGGCACAGGGCCGAACGTGTCTGACCGCCAGTCCGGATTCAGAACTGGGCGGTCAACAATGGATGCGCTAGGGGCCCTACGAGCATTCTGCGATTATGCTGCGGGGCGGGGGGAGGGAGTAGTGGCGGTGTCTCTCGACATCGCCAACGCGTTCGGCTCCCTCCCGTATACGGTGATACTAGCTCTCCGCTATCATGGAGTGCCTCGGTACCTCAGGCGGACCATAGAGCACTACCTCTCGCAAAGGGTAGTGCTCTATGAGGCACAAAACGGGCGGTGCCATGAAAGGGCGATGACGTGCGGAGTCCCCCAGGGTTCCGTGCTAGGACCCCTCCTCTGGAACATAGGATTTGATTGGGCAATCAGAGGGGTCCTGCTCCCCCGGATGACCGTCATCTGCTATGCAGATGACACGATGGTGGCCATCCGGGGTACGGAGCTGGAGGAGGCGCTTAGGCGAGCAGCGGTCGCGGCTGACCTCATGGTCTACCGCATTGGCCTGCTAGGGCTGAGGGTGGCGCTGCCCAAAACCGACGCCATCGTCTCCGGAGGTAGGGGCTGGCGAGTGCCAGCTGCGGCTGCATTACCAGTGGCCGGAGAGGCGGTCCAGGTGAAGGCCCATATTAAATATTTGGGCATCCACCTGGACCGCAAATGGGACTTCGGGGAGCATTTCCGCCAAATGGCTCCCCGAATAGTGGCGGCAGTGTCAGCCCTAGGCAGGCTACTGCCTAACGTGGGGGGGCCTAGCATGGCGTGCCGCCGCCTGTATGCGGGGGTGGCCCGGAGCATGGCCCTGTATGGTGCGCCGATCTGGGCTGATCGGCTCAGTGCCACCAACAGGGCCCGCCTCCGGGCACCGCAGAGAGTGGTTGCGACCCGTATCATCCGCGGGTACTGCACGGTGTCGTGGGCGGCGGCGTGCGCCTTAGCGAGCACCACGCCAATGGGAATTGGATGCCCAGGTGCTCGCAGAGGCGCACAGGGAGCGGGTGAGGCGCAGGGCGCTCAACGAGTTCCCCGCTCCCGAGGATCTGAGGGAGGAGCGCCGCTAGGCGCAACGCCGTGCACGGGACAGATGGAGAGAAGACCTGGAGGGGTCCCCCTATGGGGTCCGCACCATAAGGGCACTCCTCCCGTCATTCTCCGAATGGTTGGAGAGGGCGCACGGCAGCATCGGGTTCCGGCTGGCGCAGGTAATGACCGGACACGGGTGCTTCGGCCATTACCTGCACCGAATAGGGAGGGAAGCCAGCCCGGTGTGCCACGAGTGCGGCGACCCGGACGACACCGCCCAGCACACCCTTGAGGTGTGCAGTCGCTGGGACGGTGAGCGCCGCACTCTGGTGCGCGCTCTTGGAGTGGGGGATCTCTCGCTCCACAGCGTCGTGGCGGCCATGCTGGGGAGCGAGAGATCATGGGAGGCAGTGGCCTCCTTCGGTTAGGTTAGGTTAGGTTAGGTTAGGTTCTCCTGCTCCTCTGATACTGCCTACCTGCCAGGAAGGATTGTGCATTTCGATTTCTGAGAAATCGAAAACGCAAATCCATTCCCCAGGCGGGTCGGCTGTGTTAGCGAGGCGGGAGGATCATATGTCAGGTGTCATGCATGTCTGTGACACGTCAGGGGGGTTTCCGGCTTCTGACGGCGTCTGCGGGGGCCGAGTTTCTGGGATTCGCGTGGGACGGGACATCAGTCGGCACCTGGGGAGGGAACCCACGGGGTAGGGGCTTTTGTCCTCCCGTGGTTGGGTGAGGGGTAGGGGCGTTTGTCCTCCCGTGGCGGGCTGAGGGGTAGGGGCCTTTGTCCTCCCTTGGCGTGGAGCGGGTGTCATGGGGTAGGGGCGTTTGTCCTCCCGTGGCAGGCCGAGGGGTAGGGGCGTTTGTCCTACCTTGGCGTGGAGAGGGGGTCGTGGGGTAGGGGCGTTTGTCCTCCCACGGCCGGCTGGGGGGTAGGGGCGTTTGTCCTCCCTCAGCCAGGAGGCTGGGACCGAAGCACCGTGTGTCGGTGGCGGTCCTAGCTTCCAGAGGGTCCCTCAGCGTGTCTCTGCAGCAGCAGAGTTCATGGCTGTATATGGGACGTGGAGAGGGGGCCGTGGGGTAGGGGCGTTTGTCCTCCCATGGCCGGCTGAGGGGTAGGGGCTTTTGTCCTCCCTCAGCAAGGAGGGTGGGACCGAAGCACCGTGTGTCGGTGGCGGTCCCCGCTTCCTGGGGGCTTGGGGAAGTAGGTGAGGGTAAGGCACACTGCTATGCTACAGTGTGTCTTTCGGTGAGGGTTCGCCTTAGAGCGAAAGTGCCGGTGGTGTCGTGGTGACATGTTCGCGATCCCATGGCATCACCACTATGGCACAGGTTGGCAGCATCCCAGAGTTTTAGTGGGTAGGCTAGTCCCTCGCGGACTAGAGAGCCCCACATCACCAATGCGTAATATTTGACTCTACCCCCGAGGGTCTCATGTTACGTAGTGGTATGCAATTCAATGCATTTCTCTGGGTTAAAAAAAAAAAAAAAAAGGTTAGGTTAGGTTAGGTTAGGTTCCCCTTCGACTGCGTAGGTTGAAGGAATCTACCAAGACGATAATGTCGGTCATAGACATCCTTACTTCACGCTCTGAGGAGGAGGAGACGAGGCGCCTCCGCCTCGATAATGAACGACTCCGCAGGGAGGTGGAGTTACTGAGGAGCGAGCTAAAAGTTCACCGCCGTGAGTTCTCCGAGATGAGAACAGAACTTGCGGCTACTCGGCCGCTGACACAGCAGCCTCCGGCCCCGGCTTTTGATGTGGAGGAGCTTAAGCGCTCCTTGGTTGATACTATGGGGACCATGTTGAATGCGCGCCTTGCGATCATAGAAGAACGTCTGCCGCCAGCTCCTATCTGCCGCCCTCCTTTGGCAGCGGATAAAAGAAAGTCACCGGTACCTCTGCCGCAAGTGGTTTCTAAGCCCATGCAGGCGGCCCAGCCAACAGCTACGGCGACTTCGACAAAGAAGGCAAAGACGAAGGCCAAATCTAAAAAAGGCAACTCCCCATCCGGGCCTTCGGCTGATATCGCTATGCTACCTCCCCCGCAACGGGCGGTCGAACAGGTGCCGGGAACCTCAACGGCTTCCGTGACGGATCCGGTAATGGCTTCATCTAACAAGGAGGAATGGGTTAAAGTGGTGAAGAAGGGCAAAAAGAAAAAGTCACCCACACCTCCGGCAGCAGCGGGTCATAAGCCGGCGCCCAAGCGGGCATCAAAATCTGGAACTCTGCTTAACCCGAAACTGCACCCTCCAAAGACAGCGGCGGTGTCAATTTCCCTTGACCCAGAGGCGGAGAAAAATGGCGCTACGTATGCCTCCGTTATCACCGCAGCGGAGAATAGAATAAACCTCGAAGCGATAGGCGTTACACCGGGCTCCCTCAAAATTCGCACGTCTGCGACTGGAGCCCGCGTAATCGAGGTCCGTGGAGAGGGGCACACCGCAGCCGCTGACAAACTTGCGGAGCACCTGGGTAGGACTTTAGACGGGTTGGCAAAAGTTTCTAGACCCATACAACATGCGGATGTACGCATTACGGGGCTTGATGATGCGGCAACGCCAGGCAAGATCACCACGGCAGTTGCAAAGGCTGGTGGCTGTGGAGAGGACCAGGTGAAAGTCCTGAACATCCAGCGGGGACCAAGGGGTACAGGGTCTGTCGTAGCGCAGTGCCCCATTTCCGCAGCAGCGGTGCTTTCAAAGACTGGAAGAATAACGGTTGGTTGGAACTCTGCCAGGGTTCAGGTTCTCGAAAAGCGACCCCTGCGCTGCTATAAATGCATGGAAGCGGGACACACACGAGCCATGTGTCCGTCCAATGTCAACCGAGACGAGCTTTGCTTCCGTTGCGGACATGAGGGGCACAGAGCGGCTAGTTGTAATGGGGCCCTGCACTGCGCAGTATGCGCTGATGCGGGCAGACCCTCAAACCACTACATGGGAGGCAGAAAATGTCTGCCCCCAAATACGAAAGGCAAAGCGGTCACTAAGACCGTCAGCGTTGAGGACACTCGCACCGAGCGACAAGAGGAAGCCGAAATGACCATCGATGAACCAGACGAGACATAACAGCTTCTTACAGATGAACCTCAACCACTGCGCTGGCGCTCAAGATCTCGCTTTCCAGTCCATCGCGCAGTGGCGGGTTGATGTGGCGGTCATATGTGAACCGTACTTTGTCCCTGCTCATCCTAACTGGATTGGAGACATCGATGGTCTGGTGGCGGTTGTGGCAGGCCCTAATGCAGGTCCATCTTTGTCACCTCTCGTACGAAGATCGGGGGTGGTCGCAGCCGAATGGGGCGAGTACGCTATAGTTGGAGCATATTTCTCCCCCAATAAGACACTGGCGGAGTTTGAGGCGTTCCTTGACTCCGCAAAGGCCGTAGTGGAGCGACTAGCACCAAAACCGGTCATATTCCTCGGTGACCTAAATGCAAAATCACGCGCTTGGGGCAACCCTTTGTGCGACGGCCGCGGCAGAGCAGTCCAAGTCTGGGCCCTACAAACTGGCCTGACCCTCCTCAACAGGGGATCCACGCATACCTGCGTGCGACAACAGGGTGGGTCTGTGGTGGACGTTTCTTTTGCCACACCAGCTGTTGCGCGCAGGGTACATAACTGGAGGGTGGATGAGGAAACGGAGACCCTGTCCGACCACCTTTACATCCGTGTTGATGTCTCCGCGATGGGACTTCCACCTCCACCTAGAGGTCCTAGCTGCTTCCCTCGCTGGTCTCTCGCACGACTAGACAGGGACCTTGCCAAGGAAGCTGCTATAGTGCAGCGGTGGCAGACCCCGGAGGCAGCAGCAGGAGCAGGCGACATCAACGACGGCGCCATTGAAGATGTCGACGTGTTGGCCAACCAAGTTCGCGCCGCACTCACTGAAGTGTGTGATACGGCCATGCCAAGAGCGAAAAAGTACTCCTCGCGACAGGGCGTCTATTGGTGGACGGAAGAGATCGCCGAACTCAGGAGACAGTCAAATGCGGCCAGGCGAGAATATGTCCGCTGCCGTCGACACCGTCGCCACACAAACGGTCAGGAAACACCGCTCGAGGGTCAGCTATGGAACGCCTACAAAGAACGAAAGAAGACGCTACAACTGACCATAAGTAAGGCAAAAACATCGGCCAGAGAAGAGATGCTAGAGGGTTTAAATAGGGATCCCTGGGGACGACCGTACCGCGCTGCACGAAAAAAGCTCCGTGCCGCAACTACACCGCCAACGGAGTCTTTAGAACCCGCTGTTGTGACGGGAATAGTGGCAGAATTGTTCCCAGACACCGCAGGCCACTGCCCTCCAGTTATGGCTCCTCCCTGCCGACCGGAGGAGGCTGTCGCGGAGGTTCCATCAATCCGAGGAGGAGAAATTGCAGTAGCACTTGACCGCCTAAAGGGGAGGAAGACTGCACCGGGGCCTGATGGAGTACCGGGGAGGGTCCTTTTAATAGCAGCTGAGGAACTGGAGAGTTTGATCCGGAAAGTTTTCGACACTTGCCTCCGTGCCGGACGCTTTCCGAACATCTGGAAGGAGGGTCGCCTTGCGCTCATTCCCAAAGAGGGCCGTCCACCTGGATTGCCTGGGGCCTACAGACCCATAGTGTTATTGGACGAGGTAGGCAAGATGCTGGAAAAGATTCTCGCTAACCGCCTCATCCGCCATCTAGAGGAAGTTGGACCGAATCTAGCAGATGCCCAATATGGATTTAGGGCATGTCGCTCCACAATAGACGCCCTGAATGCCCTCAAGATGCGGTCCATGGAAGCAGTGGAGGAGGGCGAGGTTGTTCTGGCAATTTCCTTAGATGTTAAGAATGCCTTCAACAGTTTGCCGTTTGAGACCATACTGGAGGCACTCCGGGCTCATAAAGTGCCGACCTATCTCCGGCGATTGTTGGAGGACTACCTTCGAGGAAGAGTGGTCCGATGGATGGGTGCTGATGGTAGGCTTCACCACCGACAAGTTAGATGCGGCGTTCCACAGGGCTCTGTGTTGGGGCCCGTGCTGTGGAATATCGGGTTCGATTGGCTGCTTCGCGTCCCACTCCTTCGCGGCACGAACATAATATGCTACGCAGATGACACACTCGTCACAGCACGTGGCCGAACATACGCGGAAGCTGCGCGACTTGGTGAAGTGGCAGCAACATTGGTGGTGGATAGAATCCGTCTACTGGGTCTTCGAGTCGCCGTAGAAAAGACAGAGGCAATACTTTTTCATGGCCCTCGCAGAGGTCCTCCACGAGGGGCAAGCATCATACTGCAGGGCGAGACCGTACAGGTTGGAACTGACATGAAATACCTTGGTCTCATCCTGGACGGCAGGTGGACATTTAAGGCCCATTTCACCAAACTCGTCCCAAGATTGGTTGGCGCCGCAGCGGCACTGAGTAGGCTCCTCCCCAACATAGGAGGTCCCCAGGCTCCATGCAGACGTCTCTACTCCGGCATCGTCCGAAGCATGGCCCTTTACGGGGCGCCTGTGTGGGTGGACGCACTAACTGCCGCAAATAAGACCCTCTTACGCAGACCTCAGAGGGTCATTGCGGTTAGGGCGTGCAGAGGTTACCGGACGGTGTCCTGGGTGGCGGCTACGCTCCTGGCTGGTGATCCCCCTTGGGAACTTCAGGCGGAGATCCTCGCAGAAATATATAGATACCGTGCAGACTTGAGGGCCCGGGGGGAGTTCCCGACCCACAGAGAGGTGGAGGAGCTGCGGAATGCGGGTCAAGCGGCGTTGCTCCCGAGGTGGAGGGAGGACCTGGAGGTGGCCAGTTCAGGCCGAGTAACGATAGAGGCTATCTTGCCCAACTTCGAGCGGTGGATTGACCGAAAATGGGGAGCGCCCGATTTTCATTTGGTGCAGATCCTCACAGGACACGGCTGCTTCGGTGAGTACCTGCATCGCGTAGCGGGCAGAGAGGAGACGCCTAAATGCCACGCGTGCGATACCCCAGTGGACTCACAGCTTCACACACTGGAGGCATGCGTGGCATGGAATCGCCAACGGCGGGAACTCATAGCCGCAGTAGGAGCAGACCTCTCGCTGTCGACCATCGTGTCCAAGATGCTTGACAGCGAGAGGTGCTGGAAGGCGATGGCCTCTTTCTGCACAGAGGTTATGAAGCAGAAAGAGGACGCGGAGCGGGGCAGAGAGGACGATCCTCTGGCTGCCCCAACTCGCAGACGGAGGGTGGGTCGAGCACGCCGGCGTTTTGCACATATGCTCGCCCCGCCCTAGTAGGCTGGTTGGCAAGGGTGGGGGCCCGCTGCCTGCCAAGTAGTCCCACATGACTGGAGCGCCCCTCTCTCATCCGGGGTGCTCTTCCTTGGCCGAGCCCAACCGGGCCAATCGCGAGGTCCACAGTAGCATGCGCAAGCGATCCTGTGGGCCTCACCTAAGGCGATATGGAGGGAAAACGCGCTGGGTTTTTAGTGGGTACACTGGATCTGCCCAGGAGCCCCACATACCCGTTCCGAACCCCCGATCGGACGGGATGCGTAATGCATTTTCCCAGCGAAAAAAAAAAAAAAAAAAAAAAAGGTTCCCCTTCGACGTGATGGGGTGCGCGATCCATCGATTGCGAGGCTCTAGGAAGGCACCTGGCCCAGACGGCGTGCCCAACCGCATACTGCCTATGGCACTGACCCACCTCGGCGACCGCCTCAAAGACCTCTATGACGACTGTCTGGAGGTGGGGCGGTTTCCGAGATGTTGGAAAGAGGGCAGGCTCTGCCTCCTCCGCAAGGAGAACCGGCCGGCGGATTCCCCTTCGGGGTGGAGGCCGATAGTCCTGCTGGATGAGTCCGGGAAGATGTTCGAACGTATTATCGCTTCCCGGATCATCCAGCATCTAGAAGGAACGGGGCCGAACTTATCAGAACGCCAGTTCGGTTTCCGAAATGGGCTGTCGACGATGGACGCCCTGGGTGCCCTACGGGCGCTACATGAGTACGCTGCGGGGCGGGGAGAGGGAGTGGTGGCGGTGTCCCTCGACATCGCCAATGCGTTTGGCTCCCTCCCATACCCGGTGATCGTGGAGGCGCTCCGATACCACGGGGTGCCCATGTACTTGCGGCGGATAATAGAGCACTACCTCACGCAAAGAGTAGTGCTCTACGAAGAGCGGGGCGAGCGGAGGTGTGAGCGGGCGATGGCGTGTGGAGTCCCCCAGGGCTCTGTACTTGGACCCCTCTTATGGAATATTGGGTTCGACTGGGCGATAAGGGGGGTCCTGCTGCCCCGGATGACCATCATCTGCTATGCGGATGACACGATGGTGGCCGTCTGGGGAGCGCAAATGGAGGAAACTCTGCGAAGGGCGGCAGTCGCGGCGGACCTGATGGTCACCCGCATAGAGCTGCTGGGGCTAAAGGTGGCCCTGTCCAAGACGGACGCCATTATTTTCGGGGGCAGAGGCTGGCGGCCGCCCGCCGCGACCGTCATCCCCGTGGGTGGAGAAGCGGTCCAGGTGAAGGCCCACATCAAATATCTGGGCCTCCACCTGGACCGCAGGTGGAATTTCGAGGAGCACTTCCGCCAGCTTGCTCCCCGAATTGTCGCAGCAGCGTCAGCGCTTGGCAGGCTGTTGCCCAACGTGGGGGGGCCCAATGCGACATGCCGCCGCCTGTATGCGGGGGTAACCCGCAGCATGGCCCTATATGGTGCGCCGATCTGGGCCGATCGGCTCAATGCCGCCAATAGGGCCCATCTCAGAAGGCCGCAAAGAGTGGTGGCCATTCGTGTAGTAAGGGCCTACTGCACGGTGGCGTGGGCAGCGGCGTGCGCCTTAGCGAGCACCACGCCCTGGGAACTAGATGCCCAGGTGCTCGCGGAGGTGCACAGGGAGCGGGTAAGGCGCAGGGCCCTAAATGAGTTCCCCACCCCCGAAGAGCTGAGGGAGGAGCGCAGCCAAGCGCAACGGAGGATGAGGGACCGGTGGCGAAACGACCTGGAGGACTCCCCCTATGGACTCCGCACCATAGGGGCACTCCTCCCGTCGTTCGACCACTGGTTGGAGCGGGCACACGGGAGCATTGGCTTCAGGCTGGCGCAGGTAATGACTGGACACGGGTGCTTCGGTCATTACCTGCACAAAATCGGGAGGGAGGCCAGCCCGGTCTGCCACGAGTGCGGCGACCCAGATGATACCGCCCAGCACACCCTAGAGGTGTGCGATCGCTGGGTCGAGGAACGCCGTACCTTAGTCGGCGCCCTCGGAGTGGATGATCTCTCGCTCCACAACGTCGTGGCGGCCATGCTGAGGAGCGAGAGATCCTGGGAGGCAATGGCCTCTTTCTGCGAGTCCGTCATCGCACAGAAGGAGGCCTCGGAACGGGAGCGCGAAGAGAGGGCAGATGCGCTCCCGATCCGGCGCAGACGTGTGGGGAGGAGGCGAGCCCAATTTGCCGCTCGCCAAATCCCCTAGTGGAGTTCGTGGGTGAGGGGCCCACAACGACAGACTTTGGCGCGGGAGCCCCGGGTCAAGCCAGGGCAGCCGGGGGGTGTCGTGGTAGAATGCTCGCGACCCCATGGCTCCCCCCCCCTAACGGCAGTGGCGAAATATCGTGGTAGGTTTTAGTCGGTGCGAGTCCGACATAACCCGTCCTCGCCCCTTGAGAGGAAGGGTATGCATAAGACATTTCCCCCACGTAAAAAAAAAAAAAAAAAGTTCCCCTTCGACGTGCTGTCACCTTGCCGTGGTGAAGGGGCTTGAGTGCCCCAATGACCCTCAGGGCTATGCCGGACAGGGCCTCCCAAACCGGACAGGCCTGAGGAGAGGGGCCAGACAAAGAACAGCACCCCGACGTGTGGCTCCGCGTGTCCCTCTGAAACCAGCAGAGGGCACAGTGTGAGACGCCAGGTCCCTCGGGACGGAGATGGAGCTCGCCCTCACGGGTGATGGTGGCTTCGGCCACCGGCGCGACGTTGTGGCTACGGCCACCGGCGGGCAACCCGTAACCTGCACTGAGCAGACCGGGGACCTTCCTCACTGAGAGGAGGTCACGTGGAGTTAACCACTATAAAAAATCCCCAATCCCAAGGTGTGACTGGCGTGCTGATGGGATGCGTGGCTGGGGGGAGCCCAGTCACAAACGTCAGAAAGGGGGGGCATACCTCCTTAAAAAATAGCAAATCATGAGTGGCCAACGTACAGTACAACTACCCCAGGAGGTCCCAATCCTCCGTGTCACCACAGAACGGGTATCTACCCGTACTGTGGTGACATGCCGCCCTTCGTATTCTGGGGGGGCACACCACTCTAGGATGTACACAAACGACTCTGGCAAACGTTCAACTGATACCGATGCTCACGAATTGGACTTGTTGCTTAGGCTACGTGGAGGAGGAGATGCGGAAGAGGCGGTGATCAACCTTTCACCGAAACGTGCACACGGCGGAGGAGACATGGTCAGCGAGGAGGCGGCGGGTACCCTGTCCTCGCCCGGCCTTGCCCTGCCATCTCCTAAGCCCGTACCGGCGGAGTACCGCCCAATGCGGGACGCGCTTGGGCGCTATATACGCTACCCCGCGCCCGATACCGCAACGAGGGAGGAGGATGCGCCTGTGCTCTCAGGGCGCAGGCAGTTCGTGCGTCCTGCCACTCCAAACCGGACGAGGGTTTTTACCGGGAGGAGTGCTGGCACCCGCGGAGTGGAGGCGACCCAGTCTCCTGAGAGAGAGGAGTTCTTCTCCCCCTCAAGGTTGGACGGTCGCGACCTGTTGGGCGAGGGAGAGGCCAACACCGGCGACTCGGAGGGTTCGGCGGAGAGGTGTCCTCCAAAGGCGCAAGCGGAGCCCTCGACCTCAGGCATGGGCCGGAAGTTCTGGCACTCGAGGCCCGACAAACGACCCGCGAATGAGTTGGCGCTGTCTTCCGGCTCAGAGAGCGAAGTGGAAGTCGTGCGACCCCCGATAGGCGCTGCCAAGAGAGGCAGAAGGGTCAAAGGAGGGGGGCGTAAAACCGGCCCTGGAGAGAGGACCGATCCACTTCTCCAAACACCCATTGTTTTGGTCGAGCGCATCCAGTTTAGATCGCGCTCACCTAGTGGTGAAAATCCCACCCAGCGCAGCCAAACAAAAGCGCAGGAGTCGCAGGAGACGGAAGCGACTGATGGGCCCGTCATCCGGAGCCATAGTCCTCCCAATGCGGGCGCCGAGTCGGACTCAGCGTGGAGCGGTGGCTCACTGGAGGAGGGCAACCCTCGGCCAACTACCATGGCGCACGACATGGGCCTTGCCCTGGCAAAGCGGGAGCTGAACCGCCTCAGGCGGGAGGAGCTCCGCTTGAGAGCAGAAGAGGAGGCTGCCAATCTGCAAAAGTCATTCCTGGCACGTCCTCAGACCGGCAAGATCAGGCTGACTTTGGACCAGTCAGGCGCGGAAGACGAGCTCTCCTTAGCGTCGCTCACAAAACGAGCAGAGGACGGCTTGGCGGCCATAGCCCTGGTTGCGTCCAAATCAGGGAACTTGAAGGGTACCTTCGTAAGGACCCTCAATGGCGCCGTTGCGACTATCAAAGATGCCTTTCAGGTATTGATTGATCGCACATCCACTGAGGAGACGCGTCGACTTCAGGCACAAAACGACCGCCTGCGTGCTGAGCTAACAGAGCTTCGCGAGGAAATGGCTCAGCTAAGATCCGAAATCCGAAAGCCCTCCGAAAGGCAGCCACCGGCTTCCTCTCCACTCACAGAGACTGCAACACCTGCCGGTCCAGGTTCTACCAACGTAGATGATATGGTGCGGGCCGTAACAGTGCAGGTGGGGCTCATGCTGGATGCGAGACTGGGAGCTCTTGAGCTCGAGGGTAGGATCCTGCCTGCCCAACCAATGCGGCCCCCGTTGGCCACCGACCGGAAAAGACAAACGGGGCAGGAGTCTGCGCCTGTTCCTAAGCCGCACACGGTACCTTCCGGTAAGCCGAGTACCGCAACGGCTGCGAAGAGAGGACCCCCGAACTTCACGGAGGAGCCCCAAAAGGGTAAGAAGGGAAAGGGGAAAGGGAAGAAGACGAAGGCAAAGACAGTTGCCTTTGTTCCCCCGGCTACTCCTTCTGCGACGCCAACACCTCAGCCGTCACCCTCAGTACCATCTACGGATGAAGGCTGGATTGTAGTTGGCCGAAGGAAGAACAAAAAAGTGGAAAATCGCAAGTCGGCTTCCCGGCCTCTGCCTCAAAAGCAGAATCCCAAGCGACAGAAGCCGCGCAAACTACGCCCCCCTCGCTCGGCGGCAGTGGTACTGACACTACAGCCTGCCGCGGTAGAAAAAGGGGTGACGTACGCGCAAATGCTTTCAAAGGCAAAGGAAAGCGTTGACCTCAGTGGCCTTGGCATCAGCGCAATAAAATTCAAAAGGGCGGCTACCGGCGGCAGAGTGCTTGAAGTGCCGGGTATCGATAGTGGGGAAAAGGCCGACTCTCTGGCCAGACAGCTGGCTGAGAAACTTGGGCAGGATGTCCGGGTCGCCAGACCGACCAAATGCGTAGAGCTGCGCATTTCGCAAATGGATGATTCAGTGTCGTCCTCTGAGGTTGCGGCTGCTGTTGCAAAAGCTGGCGGTTGCGAGGAGGGGCAAATCAAGGCTGGGGAAATCCGGACGAATAACACCGGCCTTGGCACAATATGGGTCCGCTGCCCTGTCGCCGCAGCTAAAAAAGTAGTAGAGGCTGACCGCGGCCGGCTTCAGGTGGGCTGGGTTCGTGCCGCAGTCAAACTCCTGGACCCACGTCCCATGCGCTGTTACAAGTGCCTTGAAAAGGGACACGTAGCGGCACAATGTGCGAGTGCCACCGATCGTAGCAATCTGTGCTACCGGTGCAGCAAGCCAGGCCATCTAGCGGCTGGTTGTGTTGAAGCACCACAGTGCGTGGTTTGTGATGCTGCAGGGAAAAAGGCAGATCATAGGCTAGGCTCATGCAAAGCCCCGGGCCCGAAGACGCTGAGGTTGAAGGCTGGCACTGGCCCTCGGGCCCCATCCCAGACCACCCAGCCATCTGCATCACTGTGCGTGGGTGCGGAAGAGGGGGATCATATGGCCGTCGAATAGAATATGGCACTACGCATTTTACAAGCGAACCTCAACCACTGTGCCAGGGCCCAGGACCTCTTGTAGCAATCTCTGGCACAGTGGACAATCGGTGTTGCGGTGGTCGCGGAACCCTATTCGATTCCTCCTCGGGATGACTGGATAGGAGATGTTGATGGTCTGGTGGCAATGGTCGTGCGCACGGTGACGGGCTGTCCTCAGTTGACTGGTGCCGTAAAAGGTAGTGGTTACGTGATGGCGCAATGTGGCGAGGTTTGGTTTATGGGAGTTTACTTTTCCCCGAACCGCCCTCTAGTGGCTTTTGAGCATTTCCTAAATGTTATTGGGGCTCGAGTCAGTCAGGTTCACCCGAGTCCCGTAATCGTTGCAGGTGACTTTAACGCCAAATCCACGCTTTGGGGCTCTCCGGCTACGGATGCGAGGGGCGCAGCTCTTGCAGAGTGGTTGGTTGCGACAGGCCTCGTAGTTATTAACCAAGGCTCAGTAAACACGTGTGTGCGTCAACAGGGTGGCTCGATCGTGGACATCACTTGCGCGAGTTCCCCTCTGGCTCGTGATGTCCACGGTTGGGAAGTCCTGGAGGGAATCGAAACGTTTTCTGACCACCGATACATTCGGTTCGAAATTTCCTCAGTGTCACTCGCCCGGAACAATCTCGACCGAGCTGCAAGTGGTCCAAGGTGGGCCCTCACTAAACTTGACCGGGACCTCTTAGAGGAGGCAGCAATCATAGAGGCCTGGCTGCCTACACAGGAAGGTGAATTGGTGGTCAACAGTGAAGCGTCCCGGCTCCGGGAGTCCATGACACGGATCTGTGACGCAGCGATGCCCCGGGCTAAGTGTCTGCCACCAAAACAAAGCGTGTACTGGTGGAACGTCGAAATTGCGCAGTTGCGTGATGGCTGCATAGCCGCACGGCGCCAGTACATGCGACAGAGAAGGCGAAGGCAAACTGACGAAGACGAGGAGCGCCGTCTTTACAGTGTTTACAAGGACTGGAAACTGAAGCTCTCTGTGGCGATCGGGGAAGCGATTGAGGCGAGTCGTGCCGAATTCCTGGAGACCCTCAATGCTGACCCATGGGGAAGGCCATACAAACTCGTCCGGAACAAATTACGGCCCTGGGCGCCTCCGTTGACCCAGACGCTCCAGCCTGAATTCGTGACCCGCGTGGTTGAGTCACTCTTTCCGGACAGAGTATCCCAGGATCCGCCAGTAATGGCACCACGAACGGCGATGGTAAGGGTGGAGGACAACGTTCCGCCGGTTAGTGCTGGAGAGCTTGGTTGGGCAGTCTCACGGCTCCGTGCCAAAAACACCGCCCCAGGGCCTGACGGCATTCCGGGTCGTGCCTGGGTCTTGGCCATGGAAGCTTTGGAGCCGAGGGTGCTGCGTCTCTTGACTGCGTGCCTGGAACAGGGATGCTTCCCGAAAGAGTGGAAGTCCGGGAAGCTGGTTCTACTTCGGAAGGAAGGTCGGCCAGCCGAGTCCCCGTCTGGCTATCGCCCTATAGTCCTGCTTGATGAAGCGGCTAAGCTCTTTGAGCGTATAATTGCAGCTCGCATCATCAAGCACCTGGAAGGAGAGGGGCCCGATTTAGCTGATTGTCAATTTGGCTTTCGTGGCGGCCGTTCAACAGTCGATGCTATCCAGCGGGTAAAGTCGATGGCACAGGAGGCTGTGTCCCGTGGCGAAACCTTCCTGGCGGTCTCACTTGATATTGCGAACGCTTTTAACACCCTGCCCTGGGAGGCCATAAAAGAGGCGCTTCGCTATCACCGGGTTCCCCTACACCTGCTCCGCATCGTACAAGCCTACCTCAGTGAGAGGGTTGTCACCTGGCCTGGACAGCAGGAGTGGGGAAGAAAGGAGATGGCATGCGGAGTTCCACAGGGGTCGGTCCTAGGTCCACTCCTGTGGAATATTGGATACGATCGGGTGATCCGGGGAGCTCTTTTGCACGGTGTCAACATATACTGTTACGCTGATGACACGCTAGTGACGGCTCAGGGACCGAGCTACCGTGACGCAGCGATCCTGGCAACGGCAGGCGTCGCACACTGCGTTAGCAGAATTCGGCGGCTGGGTTTGGAAGTGGCTCTGACAAAGTCAGAGGCAATTTGTTTTCACGGGGCGCGAAGAGCACCTCCAGCTGGTTCGGAGATTGTGGTGGGAGGAGTCCCGATTGCTGTCAAGCCAACTCTGCTTTACCTTGGCGTTGTGCTTGACAGCAAATGGAACTTTAAAGCGCACTTTGAACGTTTGGCGCCCAGACTACTCGGTAGCGCAGCTGCGTTTGGACGCATATTGCCGAACTTGGGAGGGCCAAATGCGTCATGTCGACGCCTATATACAGGGGTGGTGCGCTCCATAGCGCTTTATGGTGCCCCAGTATGGGCGGAAGCACTCAGCGGGGACAATATTGCTCAATTGCGTCGGCCACAGAGGGCAATGGCTCAGAGAGTGATACGAGGGTACCGAACAATAAGCACGGATGCTGCGTGTGTGCTGGCGGGATCGCTACCATGGGATCTGAATGCGAGGGTTCTTGCGTCACTATACCGGTGGCGCAAAGAGGCGCAAGAACATGGTAACTTTCCAGCACCTCGTGAAGTTAAGGAGCGCCAAAAGGAGCTCATGCAGCAGGCGGTACAGATGTGGGGGCAACGGTTGGAACAGCCGAGAGCCGGCACCCGCACTATAGAGGCGGTCCGCCCAGTCCTCAAGGAATGGGTGGATAGACAGTCCGGGGTTTTAACATTCCGGCTGACGCAGGTACTGTCGGGGCACGGTTGCTTCGGCAGCTACCTGCACAAAATAGCGCGAAGAGAGCCAACCCCGGAGTGTCATGAATGCGGAGCCGGCACAGCGCGACGAGCGGCAAGAACTGTTCGGCCGATTAGGACGAGATCTTTCACTGGAGGCTGTGGTAGAAAAGATGGTCTCGAGTGAAACGGCCTGGCGGACGGTGCTCAAATACTGCGAGCATGTCTTATCCGAGAAGGAGAAGGCGGAGCGCGAAAGGGAGATCTGGGTCGACGCCGACCCGATGCGCGCCCGCCGTGTTGGTCGCAGGCGTGCTGCGCACGATCGCCGCCTGCCTCCATAATTTTGACCTCCGGGTGGCAGGCACGGGGGCGTCTGCTACCCATAGGACAGAGGTCCCCGAGGCGGAGAGTGTGTCTTGTGTTCGGGCACACTACCAATAAAGATGTAGAAGGGACTATTATCCCCAGAGATGGGCCCAAACGGGCAACTGCTGGCGGAGTCGCGGATGTGTGCAAGAGCGTTCCCGTGGCTCCACCCTGATGCAGAAGCGAAGAACACCCCAGGTTTTTAGTCAGTAGAAATCTGACATATCCACTGCGTCTCCCCCGAGGCGCAGTGTCGAATCTATGAAGATTTTCCTGGGTAAAAAAAAAAAAAAAGGTTAGGTTAGGTTCCCCCCCCCCACCCTTCGACGTGCTGTCACCTTGCCGTGGTGAAGGGGCTTGCGTGCCCCAATGACCCTCAGGGCTATGCCGGACAGGGCCTCCCAAACCGGACAGGCCTGAGGAGAGGGGCCAGACAAAGAACAGCACCCCGACGTGTGGCTCCGCGTGTCCCTCTGAAACCAGCAGAGGGCACAGTGTGAGACGCCAGGTCCCTCGGGACGGAGCTGGAGCTCGGCCTCCCGGGCGATAGTGGCTTCGGCCACCGGCGCGACGTTGTGGCTACGGCCACCGGCGGGCAACCCGTAACCTGCACTGAGCAGACCGGGGACCTTCCTCATTGAGAGGCGGGTCACGTGGAGTAAACCACTATAAAAAATCCCCAATCCTAAGGTGTGACTGGCGTGCCGATGGGATGCATGGCTGGGGGGTGCCCAGTCCCAAACGTCAGAGGGGGGGGCATACCTCCTTAAAACAATAGCGAACATGAGTGGCCTACAACGTTTAAAACTACCCCAGGAGGTTCCAATCCTCCGTGTCACCACAGAACGGGCAAGTGCCCGCGCTGTGGAGACACGCCGCCCTTCATATTCTGGGGGGGCACACCACTCTAGGATGAACACAAATGACTCTGGCAAACGTTCAACTGATACCGATGCTCACGAATTGGATTTGTTGCTTAGGCTACGTGGAGGAGGAGATGCGGTGGAGGCTGTGATCGACCTTTCACCGAAACCTGCACACGGAGGAGGAGACATGGTCAGCGAGGAGGCGGCGGGTACCCTGTCCTCGCCCGGCCTTGCCCTTTTGCCGCAACGAGGGAGGAGGATGCGCCTGTGCTCTCAGGGCGCAGGCAGTTCGTGCGACCTGCCACTCCAAACCGGACGAGGGTTTTTACCGGGAGGAGTGCTGGCACCCGCGGAGTGGAGGCGACCCAGTCTCCTGAGAGAGAGGAGTTCTTCTCCCCCTCAAGATTGGACGGTCGCGACCTGTTGGGCGAGGGAGAGGCCAACACCGGCGACTCGGAGGGTTCGGCGGAGAGGTGTCCTCCAAAGGCGCAAGCGGATCCCTCGACCTCAGGCATGGGCCGGAAATTCTGGCGCTTGAGGCCCGACAAACGACCCGCGAATGAGTTGGCGCTGTCTTCCGGCTCAGAGAGCGAAGTGGAAGTCGTGCGACCCCCAATAGGCGCTGCCAAGAGAGGCAGAAGGGTCAAAGGAGGTGGGCGTAAAACCGGCCCTGGAGAGAGGACCGATCCACTTCTCCAAACGCCCATTGTTCTGGTCGAGCGCATCCAGCTCAGATCGCGCTCACCTAGCGGTGAAAATCCCACCCAGCGCAGCCAACCAAAAGCGCAGGAGTCGCAGGAGATGGAAGTGACCGATGGGCCCGTCATCCGGAGCCATAGTCCTTCCAATGCGGGTGCCGAGTCGGACTCAGCGTGGAGCGGTGGCTCCCTGGAGGAGGGCAACCCTCGGCCAACTACCATGGTGCACGACATGGGCCTTGCCCTGGCAAAGCGGGAGCTGAACCGCCTCAGGCGGGAGGAGCTCCAGCGTAAGGGGGAGGAGGAGGTGGCAAGCCTCACGCGGGCGCTTGCGTCTGGCAATTCGCCAGGGAGCGGCGGGACGGCTTTGGGCCCACCCAGCGCAGAGGAGGCGGACAATACTGCGGCGTCACTCCAGGAGAAAGTGAGGAACAGCCTTAAGACGGTGGAAATGGTGGCCTCGAGGTCCGCCAACTTAAAGGGGTCATTCGTGCGCGCCCTGAAGGTAGCTGTCGCCTCAATCGGAGAAGCTTTTGAGGACCTGAAGGAGCGCACGTCCTCTGAAGAGACGCGACGGCTCCAGAGGCAAAATATAAACCTGAGGGTGGAGGTCAGGGATCTGCGCTCCGAAGTGGAGGAGCTAAGAGCGGAGCTTCGGGCCCACTTTACGAAGCAGGCTCCGGCCTCGTCTCCACCCAAAAAGGCACCACAGCCCGTCATTGCCCCCGGACGTCCCGATGTGGACGAGCTAGTCGGGGCGATCACGGCTAGGGTGGGGCGGTACCTTGAGGATAGACTCGGAGCCCTCGAGCGCGATGGCAGACTTCTGCCAGCCAAAACGGTGCAGCCCCCTCCAGCTGCAGACCGGGGACGACAGGCCGTGCAAACGGCCATACCAGGGAAAACGGCAGGGCCCGCGCCTACCCGAGGTCCCCCAAACTACACGGTCGAGCCCCAAAAGAACGGAAAAAGAAAAAGGGAAAGGGCAAAATGGGTGCGCCAAAACCACCAGAGAGGGCCGCTGCCACGGCGAACCCTCTTCCCTCCACAACTGCACCCGGACCAGGGGCCGCTACGTCCACTGATGAGGGTTGGAAGGTGGTGGTCGGTGGCAAAAAGAAGAGGAAGAAGGCAGCAGTGGACAAGGCAAAGATGCCCCAGCCAATACCGCAGCGGGTGAAGCCTACAGCCCGAAAACTTCGGCCTCCCCGCTCAACGGCTGTAGTGCTGACCTTACAGCCGGATGCCATTGAAAAAGGCGTCAATTATGCTCAGGTGCTCTCCAGGGCAAAGGAGACCGTAGACCTGGAGAAGCTCGGCATCACCGCCCTGAAAATTAAGCGGGCAGCCACCGGCGGCAGGGTGCTGAAAATCCCAGGGGCAGCCAGTGGCGAGAAGGCGGACTCGCTGGCTGAAGCGCTAGCCGAGAAGTTGGGAAGTGACGTCATCCGAGTCTCTAGGCCGGTGAAGTGTGCGGAGCTGCGACTCACAGAACTCGACGACTCAGTGTCTCCTAGCGAGGTGGTCGCTTCGGTCGCGAAGGTCGGTGGCTGTGTAGAGGGCCAGATCAAGGCTGGAGAGGTCAGACAGGATGCCTCCGGCCTCGGCACGATCTGGCTCCGCTGCCCAGTCACAGCAGCCAAGAAGGTGGTGGAAGCCGACCGCGGGCGACTTCAGGTAGGGTGGGTCCGAGCCGCAGTAAAGCTGCTAGATCAGCGTCCCATGCGGTGCTATAAATGCCTCGAAATGGGGCACGTGAGGGCAAACTGTCCCAACGACGCTGATCTCAGCGACGCCTGCTACCGCTGCGGCAAACCTGGCCACAGAGCGGCTGAGTGCTCGGAGGCGCCACACTGCGCCAAATGCCACAAGGAGGAGAAAAAGGCCGACCATATGCTTGGCTCCAAGGCGTGCCTAACCTCTGCCCCGGGAAAGGCGAAGATGAGGGCTGAAGGCCGGGCCCCATCCCAGCCCAAGAAGTCCCCAGACATCCCTATGGAGACGGAGGAGGTGAACCCAGCGCCCATCGAGTAGGGTAGATGGCTATACGGGTGCTTCAGACGAACATCAACCACTGCGCCAGGGCCCAGGATCTCTTGTTCCAATCCCTGGCGCAGTGGATGATCGGCGTTGCCGTGGTGGCCGAGCCCTACTCCATCCCTCCCCGCAATGACATCGTGGGTGACAAGGACGGATCGGTGGCACTGGTGGTGAGAGCGACGGCGGGTATTCCTCCGCCTACCGCTGTGACAAGAGGGAAGGGGTACGTGGCGGCGCTATGCGGAGAAATATGGTTCGTTGCAACCTATTTCTCCCCAAACCGCTGCCTGACCGACTTCGAGCAGTTCCTGGATGAGGTAGGGGCGCTAGTCGGGCGGCTTCTTCCGCGCCCCGTGATCGTTGCAGGAGACCTTAATGCGAAGTCCACAGCCTGGGGTTCTCCTGCGACAGATGCGAAGGGAGCCACCCTCGAGGAATGGGCTGTTGCGGCGGGTCTGGCCGTGCTGAACCAGGGAACGGCACACACGTGCGTGCGACAACAGGGTGGTTCCATCGTGGACATCACGTTCGCGAGCGCCGCCCTGGCGCGCCGCGTCCAGGGTTGGGAGGTCATGGTGGGGGTGGAGACGCTGTCTGACCACCGGTACATACGGTTCGACGTCACCACCCTCACGGCGGCCTTTTACAGCCCAAGCCGGATGGGCCCGGTCGGGGGTGGCCCAAGATGGGCTGTGACCAAACTCGACCAGGAACTGCTCAAAGAGGCGGCGATCGTGGAGGCCTGGCTGCCCATACAGGCGGGAGCGACGGTGGTAGAGGTGGAAGCACCCTGGTTCCGAGGGGCCATGACGCGCGTGTGTGACGCGGCAATGCCCCGGGCCAAGCCCCTGCCGCCGAAACCGAGCGTGTACTGGTGGTCCGCCGAGCTCGCGCAGCTGCGTGAGGGTTGCATAGCCGCGCGACGCCAGTACATGCGCCAGAGGCGAAGAAGGAGGCCCAACGAGGACGAGATCCGCCGCTCCTACGAGGCGTACAAAGACTCCAGGGCAGGTTTTGCGATGGCCATAGGGAAGGCAATCGAGGCGAGTCGTGCCGAATTCCTGGAGACCCTCAATGCCGACCCGTGGGGCAGGCCATACAAACTTGTCCGGAGTAAGCTACGCGCATGGGCGCCACCGCTGACCCAATCGCTCGAGCCGGACCTCGTGGACCGAGTGGTCGCAACGCTCTTCCCCGAGCGGGGCCCGCACACACCACCTGCCATGGCGCCTTCAAGGGCGGAAGCTGTCGAGGAGGCGGAGGTCCCGCCTGTTACTCCCGGTGAGCTCTGCGCAGCGGTCCACCGGCTCAGGGCCAAGAACACGGCCCCCGGGCCCGACGGCATACGGCTGGAGCAGGGCTGCTTCCCCAACGAATGGAGGACCGGGAAACTGGTCCTCCTTCGCAAAGACGGGCGACCCGCGGACTCGCCAGCCGGATACCGGCCTATAGTCCTGCTCGATGAGGTGGGCAAGCTCTTTGAGCGGATAATTGCCGCTCGCCTCATCGAGCACATGGAGCGCACAGGGCCGAATCTGGCTGACCAGCAGTTCGGCTTTCGGGGGGGCCTGTCGACGGTGGATGCGGTGCTTCGGGTGAAGGCAATAGCGGAAGAGGCTGTTTCCCAGGGTGAGGTCGTCTTGGCGGTGTCGCTAGACATCTCCAACGCCTTCAACACCTTGCCCTGGGAAGTCATCAATGAGGCTCTGCGCTTTCTCGGCGTACCTGTCCACCTGGCGCGCATTGTAGCCGCCTACCTAGAGGGAAGGGCGATAGTCTGGCCAGGGCGACGGGACTGGGGCCAGAGGCATATGTCGTGTGGAGTTCCACAGGGGTCGGTGCTAGGACCACTCCTGTGGAACATAGGTTACGACTGGGTCCTACGGGGGGAAAACTTGCGTGGAGTCGGGGTCACGTGTTACGCTGACGACACGCTCGTGACGGCCAGAGGACCCAACTACCGCGACGCAGCCATTCTGGCGACGGCGGGAGTCGCCCACTGCGTGGCCCGCATTCGCCGTTTAGGGCTGGAGGTGGCACTCGCAAAGTGCGAGGCCATCTGCTTTTACGGCCCGCGGAAAGCGCCTCCAGCTGGCGCCCAAATCATTGTGGGAGGAGTCCCAATTGCTGTCAAGCCGACACTTCGGTACCTCGGTGTCGTGCTTGACAGCAAATGGAACTTCAAGGCACACTTCGAGTGCCTCGCGCCGAAACTACTAGGCACTGCGGCGGCTTTTGGGCGCATACTGCCAAACCTGGGGGGGCCCAACACAATCTGCCGCCGCCTTTACACTGGTGTGGTGCGCTCGATGGCGCTCTACGGTGCCCCAGTATGGGCGGACGCCCTCAGCAGCCACAACATCGCTCAATTGCGGAGACCGCAGAGAGCAATGGCGCTGAGGGTAATCCGAGGGTACCGCACTGTGGGCGCGGAGGCCGCATGTGCGCTGGCTGGGTGCCTGCCCTGGGACCTGGACGCGTGGGCCCACGCGGCACTGTTCCGCTGGCGTGCGGAGGCACAAGCCCGGAACGACCCACCGACGCCACCGGAGGTGGAAAAGCGGCGCGAAGAGCTCCAGGGCGAGGCAATGCAGATGTGGGTGCACCGGCTGGAACGGCCGAGGGCCGGCTCCCGCACCATAGAGGCAGTTCGTCCAGTCCTCCACGACTGGGTCGAAAGGCGCTCCGGGGTTCTCTCCTTCCGACTGACGCAGGTGCTGTCGGGGCATGGCTGCTTCGGCAGCTACCTGCACAAGGTCGCCCAGAGAGAACCGACACCGGAGTGCCACGCGTGTGGAGCTGGCGTAGACTCGGCCCAGCACACGCTGGCAGAGTGTCCGGCATGGGAGGTGGAGCGGCGGGAGCTGATGGCCCAGGTGGGGCCAGACCTCTCGCTGCCGGCGGTGGTGCGGGCCATGGTGGCCTGCGAGGAAGGGTGGGAGGCTCTGCTCTCGTTTAGCGAGCACGTCCTAAAAGGAGAAACAGGCGGCGGAGCGCGAGCGGGAAGCCCAGGCCGAGGCAGACCCGATGCGCCGTCGCCGTACAGGACGCAGACGCGCCGCTCACGAGCGGAACCTGCCACCCTAACGACAGCCAGCGGGCGAGGAACGCACGAGAACGCCCTCGCCCAAAACGCTGGCTCTCGAGTCGATGAGCGCGACCACGCTCCCACGGAGAGGATTGGTCGGGTACCGACCAGGTGATGGATCCCGATCCGGGATGGCCGCTGCGGGGCCGCGGACGTATTGCGCGAGCTTCCCCGGGACCCCGCACACAAAGCGGCGAGAGGACACCATGGGGTTTAGTGGGTAGGGGGGCCTCTCTACAGCCTCGAGTCCCACATAACCGACCGGGTTGCACAACACCTCAAACCCGGCGGTATGCGTAAACGCATTCCCCATGTAAAAAAAAAAAAAAAAAAAAAGAAAAAAAAAAAAAAAAAAAAAAAAAAGGTTAGGTTCCCCCCGAGGGTGTCCACCTTGTCGTGGTGGGGGGGCTCAGTACCTGCGTTGTGCGCGCGCGGGGAAGCCAAGAGACACCAGGGAGGGGCCCTACGGGCCAACACGGGCGGGGGAGACAGGTGCTGGTTGGTGACTTTGGCCTGCGTGGGTCCTGGGGGCTCTGACCTAGTGGTTGCTGGAGGATTTCGGAAGGACTCTCGACGTGTCGTAGCTGTGGGTGGCTGCCTGGCTAGTGAGCCTCCTGCTCCTCTGATACTGCCTACCTGCCAGGAAGGATTGTGCATTTCGATTTCTGAGAAATCGAAAACGCAAATCCATTCCCCAGGCGGGTCGGCTGTATTAGCGAGGCGGGAGGATCACATGTCAGGTGTCATGCATGTCTGTGACACGTCAGGGGGGTTTCCGGCTTCTGACGGCGTCTGCGGGGGCCGAGTTTCTGGGATTAGCGTGGGACGGGACATCAGTCGGCACCTGGGGAGGGAACCCACGGGGTAGGGGCTTTTGTCCTCCCGTGGTTGGGTGAGGGGTAGGGGCGTTTGTCCTCCCGTGGCGGGCCGAGGGGTAGGGGCGTTTGTCCTCCCTTGGCGTGGAGAGGGGGTCGTGGGGTAGGGGCGTATGTCCTCCCATGGCCGGCTGGGGGGTAGGGGCTTTTGTCCTCCCTCAGCCAGGAGGCTGGGACCGAAGCACCGTGTGTCGGTGGCGGTCCTAGCTTCCAGAGGGTCCCTCAGCGTGGCTCTGCAGCAGCAGAGTCCACGACTGATATGGGACGTGGAGAGGGGGTCGTGGGGTAGGGGCTTTTGTCCTCCCATGGCCGGCTGAGGGGTAGGGGCTTTTGTCCTCCCTCAGCAAAGAGGGTGGGACCGCAGCACCGTGTGTCGGTGGCGGTCCCCGCTTCCTGGGGGCTTGGGGAAGCAGGTGAGGGTTAGGCACACTGCTATGCTACAGTGTGTCTTTCGGTGAGGGTTCGCCTTAGGGCGAAAGTGCCGGTGGTGTCGTGGTGACATGTTCGCGATCCCATGGCACCACCACTACGGCACAGGTTGGCAGCATCCCAGAGTTTTAGTGGGTAGGCTAGTCCTTCGCGGACTAGAGAGCCCCACATAACCAATGCGTAATGTCTGACTCTCCCCCCGAGGGTCTCATATTACGTAGTGGTATGCAATTCAATGCATTTCTCTGGGTCAAAAAAAAAAAAAAGGTTAGGTTAGGTTTTTTTTTTTTTTTTTTTTTTTTTTTTTTTTTTTTTTTTTTTTTTTTTTTTTTTTTTTTTTTTTTTTTTTTTTTTTAACTACCTCCAACATAATCGGAGCCTATGTGAGCGGTTTCTCATTCATACCAGTTCTCGCAAATTTGCTGCTCGTACTTTCGTGCTTCATACAGTTCTTTCATCCATCATCTTTATACTTTTTACTTTAGGGACGCATAAATGTTGTTCCCGTAGGAACCCATAGTATATATTTTCTTAATTTATTTACATAAGCATTCAATAGTGTTTAAATTTTTGCATATGAATAAGTTGTCATTGTTTGTCCTTTTCTCAGCCTGAAACACAGGATTATCCTAGTTCAGGCGCGTAGTATTATCGTCTAGTTATAAGTCTGTTTAGTCCGTAGTCATCACAGCTGTAATATGTTTTTTGAATAAATTTATTATTATTATTATTATTATCTTTCTCTCTTTGTGGTTGGGATTACCACCTAGGTTTTCTATGCTAACTATGATCTTTTTTATTTTTATTTTACAGATTCGTGCATGCAACGGGGTACGGGTAGGTGAACACAGGTAAGTTTTTATTGTAATAAAGTTTGACACACATTTTCAGACATTTTTCTTTTACATTTTCCGTTTTCTTAATTTCTAATTAGATATCTTATAGGAACACTTATTTATATATATTTATGTACATTACAACACATTTTCAACGCTACTGTTTCTTTGTTTATTTCTTAATTTTATTTCTTATTGCTACTTCAGTATTATTTATGCTTATACCTAATATATTTACTATATTATTTAAACATAATTCAACAACTTGCATTTCTTTTTACGACTATATTTGTAATTTGCTCACAGTATCTTAAGAAACTTTCTCGGTTTTCGGAGCTTATTAGTTCCTTTATGCTGGTCAGCGTCAAATCAGTGTTCAATTTATTTTCCAGGTCGTACCTCATTTTGGCGAAGACGGGGCACTCCAACAGGATGTGTGACACCGTCTCCTTAGTCGCGGGATCGCAGACGCATGACGGGCTCTCCTTGCACTTGAAGCGGTTCAAGTATTCCGAGAATCCGCCATGTCCCGTCAAGAGCTGGGTTCTTATTCCGGTAGGTTTCATTTTTTTGATTACTTTATAAGCGGTTATGACGTCCGGGAAGAATAGTTTTGTTCCAGCTGCGGTGTCGCCTGCTACGTACCTCCGATTCCATTCGTCAATCGTCGCCATACGAATGGCTCGCTTGGCGAATGAAATCGGACATTTGTCGTAGTTGGGTTTCCGTTTGGATCCCAGAGCGGCCTCCTTTGCTAACTCGTCCGCCCTCTCATTTCCCTCCAGTCCAGCGTGCGCCTTGATCCAATGCAAGGTTACCATCTTGCCCTGGAGGGATACGGATCGCAGGTTATCCCTGGCTTCCATTGCTAACGGGTGGAGGCACTTTTGATTTTGGACAGTCTGGAGGGCCGCCATCGAGTCGCTATAGATTCCGAACGTTCTTGCTCTGCTTTTTCGGATCTCCCCGGTAGCTTTGCACAGCGCCAGGAGCTCCGCCTGGTAGACCGTGCATTGTTCGGATAGAGCAAGTTTGTGGGCTTTAGTTTCGGCCTCACTATTCCATATGGATAGCGCAGCTCCGACTTTGCCCCCAATCCTACTTCCGTCCGTAAAGATGCGAACTTCGTAGTCACTATGGGCATCTACCTGCTCCTGGTCCATCAGACTTACTATTGCCAGGTCGCTATGCTCAGCCGGGTGAGGTGCTTCAACCGCCGGCGCCATCCGTTCTATTTCCCGGTCCAGCAGTGCAGGCTGGGGTACCCCTTTCCTGGCCTCGTATAAAGAGGCTGCCTCGCGTACTCTGAGGTCTAGTGGGAGCAATCCGGCCAGTAGTAACACGGCGTTAAGTGAAACCGTTCTGTACGCTTTGCATATTTTCTGGGCAAAACCTCGCTGTACGGTGCTGAACTGTTTAATTACCCCCAGCTTTTCGGCTGCGGTTGCCCAGGCGCTTGCCGCATACAGAATTACCGGTTCCACTGCCGCTGTATAGATCGTGTAGATAACTTCCGGATGCAGTCCCCAGCTGACCCGGGCTGTTCTAGCCAATTTTTTGTACATGTTAAGAGCCCTCCGGCAGACGCTCGCTACATGCTGGTTGAATGTTAGCTTGTGGTCGATGATGAGGCCCAGTATTTTGATTTCATTGGACATGACTATATTCACCCCGCCCATGCTCAGACGTGGTACATCGAACTTTAATTTTCTGGTTATTACCATAGCGCACGTTTTATGTGGAGCAAATTTTAGTTTGTGGTCGATGCCCCACGTCCGAACACGTTCGAGGGTCGCATTTGCTTGCAGTTCTATGTCTAGGGCTGTCTTACCATCGAACACAAGCACCACATCGTCTGCGAACGCCTGGCAGAAGACTCCTTTTTCCTCCAGTAGCTTCAACAGGGGATCAAGAAGGAGATTCCATAAAATGGGTCCTCCTATCGATCCCTGGACACAGCCCTTGTTTGTCCCTTTGCTGAACTCTTCTCCAGCGTATCTCACCTTTACACTCCTGTCCTCCAAGTAGCTGTCGATAGTCCGCCTCAGGTTCACCGGGCAGTTTTCTTCAGACAGTCTCACTTTGATTGCCGGTCACCATGCGCTGTCGAAGGCTCCCTCTATATCCAGTGATACCATAGTCAGCAGTCTTTTTGCGTTTAATTTACTGTGTATGTGCTGCATGAGGTCATAGAGGGAGTCCTCCGTGCTTCTTTGCGGCATGAAGCCGTACTGTTTGGGGCTGATCCTAGGCAGTAGGTGGTGTTTGAGGCGGGCTATCAACATCTTCTCATATATCTTTCCCAGAACAGGCAAAAGTCCAATCGGCCTGTATGATTTGGGCACGGTGTATGACTCTTTCCCTGGTTTTTTGAGCACCACCACTGTGGCTCCTTTCCATATTCTGGGGAAGTGGGAGTGTTCTAGGCATTTGTTCAACATCGCCAGAAAATATTCGGGGTTGCATCTGATGGCTTGGATGCAGATGTCTGCGGTAAAGCCGTCGGCTCCTGGTGCCTTTTTTGGGTTAAATGACATCATCGTCCCATTTAGCTCGCTCTGTGTAAACGGTGGATCATGTTTTTCATCATGGTGCCATGCGTTTACTTTTTGGGCTAATTCTCTAATGTGACGATGCTTCATCTTGTCCTCTTCTTCCTTATCATCGGGGTAAAAAGTTCTGGCCAATAGCTCCACCGATCCCTTCCCGTCCAGTATTTCCCCATCTTCTTCCAAGAGCTGGTCCTCCTCTCGTTTGGATATTTTCCCCATTACCCTGTATATCCCCTCCCATACTCCCTCCCGATCCTGTTTACAGCAGAACTCCTTCCAGCTCTCCGTTTGTGCTTTTTGTACAGCTGTCTCATACTCTTCTTTTTCTTTCAGGTATAGGTCGATCACCCCTGCTCTGCGGATTGGCGCAGCGTTTCGGATTCTGCGCTTTTTGGTGGCTACGGCTTTCTTCTTCTCTGCGAGTTCTTCGGACCACCACGGCAAGGTAAGTGTGCTTGTGTTCTTCTTTATGGGTATGGTGCTTTTACATGTATTTGTGATGGCTAGTGTGTAACTTTCTATTGTTTTATCTATTTGATCAGTATTGGATATGTTTTCTAATTGTTCTTTAGTAAGTTGCATGTCTTGCAAGGTCTGGGTCAGTTTCTCATGAAACTGTTCCCAGTTTGCCTTTTTGGTGTTGTATATGCGTGTTGTCCTCTGTATACTAGTCCCTTTGGATGCTTCCAAGTTTATTTTGAAGGTAATGCCGTTGTGGTCCGAGCTCGTGAGATCTTCGTTTACCCGCCAGTCTTCCACTAGTCCAAGTATGTCCGTCGAGCAGAGTGTTATATCGACGTGACTGCTGTACCTCTTGCCGCCTCTTACTGTATCGAAGGTTGGAGTTGTGCCAGTATTCAGGATCTGGAGTTCCAGTTCTTCCAGCAGACCATTAAGTTCTTCCCCTCGCACGTCCTCGGTTTTGCTACCCCACCAGGTGCTTTTGGCATTGAAATCTCCTCCTGCTATGATCCTCATCTGCCCTAGCTTCTCGTGCACTTTTCTTATGTGGTCCAGGTAACCCTCCATGGGTTGGTCAGGCTCGAAGTAAATGGATATAATCGCTATGGTCCAGGCTCTAGTTTGGATTTTCACCACTGCGATATTTTTGGTGGTGAGGTCGGGGCACTGTATGACATCCAGGTCGTGGTCAAGTACCACGATGGCAGCTTTTGTTGGTAATTCTTCCGTTTTATTGTCCTGGAATACTCTCACCCCCGGATATCCCTTTACTTCTCCTTCCCTTCCCACGTAGGGCTCCTGGATCAGTGCGACGGCTACTTTTCGTTTTTGGGCCTCCAGCAGGAGTTCGCTTGTTGCCAGTTTGCTGCGCTGGAGGTTAGCTTGCATGCATCGATATCCGTTGACCTTTGGGGTTTCCCGGCAAGGTGTTGTTTCCACTGGGGTGCCCTTAGCAATATGCCACTGTCGATCTGGCTAAGTCGTCCCATTTCCGCCGTATTGGGCAGGTATGGCTAAAGGCGTTGTGGTCCACTCTTTCCAGATTGGCTTTCGAGCAGTTTCGGCATTTTGGGTGCTCTGCTGCGAGCCAGTCCGCACACATCGACTTCATGTGGGGGCCACCGCAGTGGCTGCACAGGTCCACCGTCTCGGTGCAGAACCGTTTTCCGTGCCCATAGCCCAGACAGCGCGTGCACTGCAGAAGCGGTGTCTGGTCCTCCACTTTTACGCGTTGAAGATCAATGTGTACGTTCCCAGTGTCGGTTGCCCTTTGCCATATAATGGGAGATACGCTAATTACGACGTGACACGTATGGGGATTTCTTGCTTTCCGTCTATATTTTATCTCGACCCTATCATCTTCCTCCCCGAGATTATGGAAGATGTTTCGGTTTTGGTTCCGTAGGCCCTTCAGTATGTCCTCGTCCGTATTCGCGGAGAGGACGTTCCTGAGGATTAGGAGCGGATCTTTATTTTTGACTTCCTCTATGGAAAGGTCAGCCCTATTTCTTCCCATTCGCTCTTTGAATTTGTCGCGGTCACCTGTCGTCTGGAAACCCATTATAACCTTCCTATCCTTTGCCTTTCGTACTCTGTCTATCTTTACCCATCCTTCCTTTGCATCGACCGCTTTCCTTATTTTATCCAGTACCTCTTCCCCGCTATCAGTTTCCTCTTTCGAGGTGACGACGACAGAGTGCAGTGTGCTTCTTTTTGGAGCTGGTTTTGCGCTTGGGGCTGCACTTGAGGGCGAATTTGTGGTCATCGCGGCTACACTCGCATAAGTCATTGTCGCTGCCACTCTCTCCAGTACTTCCTTTTGCGATGTCATTTCTACTTTCAGCTCCTCCAGCCTTTTACAATTTTCCTCAATCAGCCTTGTCTGGTGCTCTATTTTGCACATGACTGGGTCGGAGTTTGTACTCAACACAAATGTGGAGTTGGCTCCTGCCTTCTCTTTTAGTACGGGGACTCCTTTTGCGGTCCCCGGCTTCTCCTTTTTTGACTCACCCTCTACCTCCTTCACGAGCTGATATAGTCTGTCCAGGGCTTCCACTACGTCTAACTTTATATCAGCTCTGATATTCCTGCCTGTGTTAATGCTCGCTTTGGCTTTATCGTGGTAGGCTCTTGCTTCTGCCGTCTTAGTTGGGTAGATCCTCCTGCCAGATGGGCTGTGGATCTTCCGCGTGGTAGTTCCTTTGTTCTCCTGCGACGCTGGTATTTTTGGCTTCGCAGGGCCTGCCTGCTCGGTCATTTTGGCCGCCGTAGGGGTCGGTATGAGGGTTGGGGTGGAGTCGTTACACGCGGCCTCCCACTCGCCAATGCTCTTCCTTACATTTTTCTCCTGTGATCCCTTGATTTTGGGGGGAGATTGGCTACTGGCTCGCTTCGCGGTTACGGGGGTCCTTACGCCGGCGTACATTGTCAGAGGTAGTTATGTAGTGGTCAATAGGGACCAGTACAGTCACAAATTTGCTTTATATGTGTACGTTATAATTTTGTAAAAGTTGTAAAGGAATAACCTGTAGGATACACAATATATAGCACAGTTGTTGAATTATAATTATTTTTTTTTTTTTTTTAACTAAATTAAACAAAAATAAAAATATTTGTTTGTCTTGATTTAGACTCTAAACAGAGCCGCGTGCTCTTTACACAAGAAATTTATACAATTACAATATAACAATAAGATCTTAGAAATAATAAAAATATAAAAATATTCTTAATGTAGAGTCAATTATTTTAACCCTATTTCTGTACCAGAGCAATTTTCTGGGCAATATATAAGGCCGCACGACTCCAGGGGCCAAAAACAATTTTTCTGCAAATTCAAAATTTTCGACTCTACCTAGAGCCAAAAACCGATGCTCAACGGATAGCCCTCCCCGAGCCCTTTTCAATGATACCAAACACGGGGCAACTAGTCTTCAGGGCGACGAAGCTACAGCAATTCAAGATTTCCGGTACCGACCACGGTAGATATGTAAAATTCCGGTATCTGCTCGTAACTCCGGTATTTTTAGTCCTAGAGACCCGTGCTTGGGCTCTGCGTACTCGGCTCGGGAAGCTCTACCAGATGACACCAATTTCAGGGCTAAGAAATTTTTGGAATTTTTGATTCCTGAAGAGTCCAAAATCCCCACGACGTTCTGACCACCTAAAAGGCCAAGGTCCGCTGATGTACCTGGCGTTTTCCCCAGCTCTGTGCGACCTACGGTTCCGGAGAAAAAGGTGATTGAATATTTTCAATATGGCGGCGCAACTGTCAAAAGCTAACTTTGACAGGCGATAACTCGGCTTCGCGTGGTCGCAGAGAGCCCGGGTTTGGACTCTATAGGCAATGCCGGATCCGCTCTTTCTGCAGAGACCGATTTCAGGATGCGGATTTTAAGTTGCTCTAAATCGCGTGGAACCGTGGGAGGGGGAAGAAGGAGGTCCCCTTGACACAGAAGCGAAATCGCGACACGTCGCAACCCGTCCACGAGAAAAGGTATAAATAGGGGTGGCGTGACGAAACCAAGTCATTTATGGCGCAACCGCCGAAGCCGCCGGACGAACCGCAGGGTTCTAGAGGACTCGTGTTACCGGGATATAAATATTTGGGACCGTTAAACGATTTGAGTAGAGGAGTACCGAGAAACGCTTTGGACGCGGCGGCCAAGAAGCACGACGAGAAATATCACAAGATTACAGACTATTATAAAAAGACAAAGAATCGAAAAGTGTTTGAACAGCAAGTGAGAGAGGCGGACCAAGAGTTTTTACAAGAAGTGAGAACCTATTCACCGGAGAGTGCATACGACAGAGTAGCCGGTTGGTTGGCAGAAGGAGGCATTGGTACAAAGTACTTGTTGGAACAGGCGGTCGGTGTAGTGTACCCAAGAGTAGACGAAGGACCAGCATACGAGATTTCAAGCATGGAAGCGGCAAATGCAGCTAGTGTTGTGGGCGGAGGAGTGAGAAACCATGAAAATGTACATAAATTTCAATTTAAGAAAAAGTTTACGTTTGCCATTTCGTCTTCAAAGGCAGAGTATACAAAAGACAACAACAACACGACATACAAAACGTACATTCACAGCATACCATGGCAATACTTGTACTTTTATTTGACATCGAAAGAGTATCAAGACATGGCAAGCATATTTCACACTAGTAAAGTCACTAGTGTGGGCATAAAGATTACAAATTTGGGAAACAGAACTCCGTTTATAACAAGTGCGAATGCCGTGAGTTATGCGAATGCCAATTCACAAACGACCATTGGCATATGGGAGAATTTAGAGAGAACACTACCAGTAAGAATGGGAAATGCAATTACGAGCGAAAATTTATATGGGAAAAAAATTGGAGATTTGCCGGCGGGAAACGATCAAGATCCACAACATTCCACGGCACAAGCAAAGATAATTGACAATTCAATCACATATATAATTAGTAATAAACAGAAAGACTTTCACTTACCACCGCTAATAATGGAGGCGAGCATACTGTACAATGCGACAAATTCTATTGGACCGATATACGAAAGAGACTATACACCACAAGACGGTACATTCCATACAAAAAATGACAGTATGAAGGAAGGCGCAAACGACAACGCGATAAGAAATAGTGCAAACCCAAACTTTATGAATGTAGCTACGGGAACAACAAATAAAATAAACTTTAGCACGAGTCTTACAAAGGACTATGCCAAGGCCACAGTGGATAATGTACAAATTGGGCCAAACATGTTCAGCAATGCACCACAAGGATTCATGCCGAGTGTGGGAGTTGGAATAATACCCTTATTGAACGCAGACAGTTCCTTGGAAAAGGCAATATTGAATATTATGGTAGAAACATATATAAATATAGATTGCGTGTCACACGGCACAAACCTTTTGATGTCGACACACGATCACCCACAACCGAATACAAATTACATGAAATACGCAGTAGACAAAAAATGGGCCGGACAATATACATTGGCGGGAGCACCAGTCATGGAGTAGGTAATATATGACACTTCATTCTTGACCTTACTTGACATTAAGTTTAGACAATAACGACGTTTTACATATTACAGAATGCGGCACAAGGAAAAACAACAAACACCGAAGGCGGCAGAGAAGAAGACTAAGCCTCCAGAGGAACCAGTAACACCAAAACCAGTAGAAAAGCCTGCAGAAACACCAGTTGCACAGCCAGAAACACCAAAAACACCAGCACCGATAATAGAAACACAAGTGGAATCACCACAACCGGGACCTAGTCATGTACAAGCGGAGAAACGAAAAGAACCAGAAGGCGATAAAGAAACACCAGTACCGAAAAAAACAAAACAATGGTACGAAAATGGAGAACGGGAAGGTGATTTCATGTGGGTCAAAGCAGAAACAGTACCATACCAGAAAAGAATAAGAAGTAGTATGTCAGATGAAGAGAAATTATTAATAGCGCTGGAAAACTTCAACATACGACAAGGAGAACAGCAGAGATTGAGAAATATGGGCATTAATATACGATATAACGGCAAAAACACTCCAATGGGAATACCAACCAATGGTGGTTACGATCAAAATGACCCTAAACAAAAATTAGCTATAATAATGGTGGGCAAAACAGAAAGAGCACCAAAAACAAAGTTGAGAATAGAATTTGAAACACAAATAAAAGCAATAGAAGAGGGTGAAAAAAAACTTGCAGAAGAGAAACAAAAAGCGATAGCAGAAGAACAAAAAAAAAGTACACCAGAACCAGTGAAATCGACCACGAAACCAAGCAAGTTGGAAATTGCATACAGAAATTACGTAATATATGTGTGGTTATATGAAAACGATGAAGAATTTGCACAGATACCAGAGGGAGCAATATCAGTATTTGTTAGAACAAATCCCAGAAAGCCGCACCAATCGTCACACCACACGCAACAATCGCTATGGGACATGTTAAATTATGGATTTAGAGGGCTGACGAATGAAGAAAAATCTATAATTTATCAAAAAGTGTTGTGGGCGGAAAGAGAAAATTTAACAAGACCGGCTGTGCCTGCACCTGTAAGAGAGGGTTTATAAATAAAACAAGTGTAAAAATTGTGTCTTTTATTTCCACCATCTGTTAGTTAGGTTGTTAGGTTTTTTTTTTTTTTTTTTTTTTTTTTTTTTTTTTTTTTTTTTTTTTTTTTTTTTTTGCGCCTGGAAACACCATCCCTAAATCCCCCCCAAGGCACCCCCCATTTCAGACAAACGACCGACAAATATGACGTGGTTGGTTCTGTGGGTTGGTCCGGTTATGTAGTAAGAGAGGGAAGATGTGTGAAAGAGAGGTCCGATGGGTCAGGCCAAGTTAGGTTAGGTTTTTTTTTTTTTTTTTTTTTTTTTTTTTTTTTTTTTTTTTTTTTTTTTTTTTTTTTTTTTTTTTTTTTTTTCTAATCTACCTCCAACGGTATCGGAGCCTATTTCTACGGTTTCTCTTTCGTTCCAGTTCTCGCTTTTATTCCTCTCGTACTTTCATACTTCATACTTTGTCTTTCTTTCTTACATCACCTTTCTTTCTTACGTGGGTGGGATTCCCACCTATGCTATTTATCTATTCTTACTTTATTTCAATTTTGTCAACTTTTGGGGTGGAGTAATATACACAACACAATATTTTTATTATTCGCAAGTATACACAGTATGGAGACAATTTTACATACCTTAAATATATTTTAAATCTATTTTTCTTACATTCTAAGGTTTATTCTAAACATATTTCTTTAATTTATTCTTACAGACTTTATCCATCTTATGCTTATCATCTATATAATTATTATATTGTGATAACATAATTTAACTACTTATTCCTATTGACCACTTGTGTTACTAATTTTTCACAGTATTTCAGAAATATGTCCCTATTTTTCCCCGCAATTATTTGTTCCAAGTTGTCAATTCTTAGTTTTGTGTCTATCTTTTGTTCTACTGTGTGTCTATCCTTCTCGTGTACGGGACACTCAAGCAGGATATGTGGCACTGTTTCCTTTTCAGTTGGGTCGCAAATGCATGATGGGCTGTCTTTGCACTTGAACCGGTTCAGGTACTCCGAAAACCCACCATGACCGGTCATCGCTTGCGTCCTAAGATTGGATGTTGGTATCTTCCTTATTACCCTGTACGCTTTCGTCGCATCTGGGAAAAACAGCTTGGTGACGGCTGCAGTTTCGCCTGTGGTGTATCTCCGGTTCCATTCGTCAAGCGTAACCATTCTGAGGTTACGCCTGACGCCTGATACCGGATAAAGGTCGTAGTCTGGTTTTCTTTTGGAGCCTACAGCAGCTTCTTTTGCCAACGTGTCCGCCCTCTCGTTGCCTTCCAGTCCTGCGTGAGCCTTGATCCAGTACAAGCGTATTATTTTGCCCTGGAGAGAAATAGCTTGCAGGTTTTCTCGGGTCTCAACCGCTAGGGGATGGAGGCACGCGTAATTTTTAATGGTTTGAAGGGCGGCCATAGAGTCACTGTAGACTCCAAAGGATTTGGCTGTCATCTTCCTCACTTCCCTTGACGCTTTGCACAGCGCCAGAAGTTCCGCTTGGTAGACCGTACAATAGCTTGACAGAGCAAGTTTGAGGGCTCGAGTTTCAGTCTCTCCATTCCAAATAGAGAGCGCGGCACCAACCTTGCCCTCAATCTTGCTGCCGTCGGTGTAGATGCGAACTTCGTAATCACTATGTAGGTCTACTTGTTCTTGATCTGCTAATGGCTTTATTTCGATGGCGCTGCGCATCGCGGGGTGAGGAGCTTCTGCAAATGAGGCCATTCGTTCGACCCTTCTATCTCCGAGTGCTGGCTGGGGTACCCCCTTTTTGGCCTCATACAACGATGCTGCCTCTTGGATCCGGAGATCGAGAGGGAGTATTCCAGCCAACACCAGGGCTGAATCCAGTGAAACGGTTCGGTAGGCTTTGCAAATTTTTTGCGCGATTCCTCGCTGTACAGTTCCCAGCTGCTTTTTAACCCCCAGTTTGTTGGCTGCCGGTGCCCATGCGCTGGCGGCGTACAGGATAATGGGCTCAACTGTTGCCACATATATCGTGCGGATGACCTCGGGATGGAGTCCCCAACTCGCCTTTGCAGCTCTGGACAGCTGTTTGTGTATTGCAATGGCCTTCCTGCAGACATTCGAGACGTGCGAGTTAAAGGTGAGTTTGTCGTCTACGGTGACTCCCAGCATCTTAATTTCTTTGGACATCGCTATGTTGGTCCCGCCCATGTTCAATCGTGGGGTATCGTATTTTAGCTTTTTGGTTATTACCATGGCGTTGGTTTTGTGCGCTGCGAATTTTAGTTTATTTTGAATACCCCACTCACGAACATGTGCGAGAGCAACATTTGCACGCTCCTCGATGTCCAGTGCTGTCTTACCCTCGAAGACAAGCACTACATCGTCTGCGAATGCCTGACAGTATACGTCCATTGCTTCTAGGCTTTTTAGGAGTGGGTCCAGGAGCAGATTCCAGAGAATTGGCCCGCCAATTGAGCCTTGTACGCAGCCTTTGTCTGTGTCTGTGCAGAATTCCTCGCCAGCATATCTCACTCTGACTCTTCTGTCCTTTAGGTAGCTGTCGATGGTCTTTCTCAGGTCGATCGGACAGTTCTCCTCGGCGAGGCGAACCCGTATGGCCGGCCACCAGGCATTATCGAAGGCTCCCTCTATATCCAATGATATGATTGTGACAATTTTCTTTTCACTCAGTTTTGTTCGGATGTGCTGCATTAGGGTATAGAGGGAGTCTTCGGTGCTCCTCTGCGGCATGAAGCCATACTGTCGGGAACTTGTCCTTGGGATTAGATGGTGTTTCAGGCGGGCAACCATCATCTTCTCATATATCTTCCCTAGTATTGGGAGGAGTCCTATGGGTCGGTACGACTTTGGGCTGGTATATGTACTTTTCCCCGGTTTCCTTAGTACTACGACTGTTGCCTCTTTCCAGGGCGTTGGGAAGTGATGGAGCGACTGGCACTTATTTAGGAGCGCTAAGAAGGCCTCGGGGTTGGCTCCGATGACCTGACGACATATGTCGGCCGTGAACCCGTCTGCTCCCGGGGCCTTCTTTGGGTTGAAGGAATCGCTGGCCCATGTGAGTTCCTCTGACGTGAATGGTGGCTCGCATAGCTCATCTTGTTCCTCAGCATTCACGGTTTCAGCTCTCTGCCTTGTTAAGCGGTGATGTTCGTTGTCGCTGTCGGTTGAGTCTCCTGGGTAAAACGTCTCTGCCAAGAATTTGGCAGAGTCCGCTGTGCTCAGTGTCCGTTCATCCTTTTCCAGCGGCAAGTCCTCTTCCCTTTTCCTTGTCCTGCCTATCACCCTGTAGATACCCTCCCACACTCCTTCCTTGTCCTGTTTACCACAAAACTCCTTCCAGCTCGCTGTTTGAGCTTTAGCTGCCTCTTGCTCATATTCTTCTTTTGTTTTCAGGTACTCTTCAACAACCTTCTGCCTTCGGATGGGAGCAGCATTTCGTATTCTTCGCTTCCTGGTAGCGACATCCTTCTTCATTTCGGTAAGCTTCTCAGACCACCATGGTAAGTTAAGTTTTTCGTGTATTTTCTTTTTTGGTATTGTTGTATTGCATGCATCTGTAACTATTGTATTTAGTTTAACTATTGTTGCGTCTATTTGTTCAGTTGTTTGTAATGTATTTAGATCTGCTTTTTGGAATTTATTATCTTTCATTAATTGGGTTAATTTTTCGCAAAATTCTGTCCAATTGGCTTTTTTGGTATTAAATATTCGTGTGGTTCTTTGTATGTTTATTCCAGGTGATCTTTGGAGGTGTATGTTAAAGTGTATGCCATTATGGTCCGAGCTGGTGAGGCCTTCATCTACTCTCCAGTCGTCTACCAGGTCCAGTATGTCTGTGGAGCATGCGGTGATGTCTACGAAGCTGCTGAATCGCTTGCCTCCCCTGATGGTATCGAAGGTTGGAATTTTCCCTTGATTTAGAATATTGAGTTCCAGCTCTTCCAAGGTACCGGACAAGATGGCTCCCCTCAGGTCCTCCTCTGGGCTTCCCCACCACGTGCTCTTTGCGTTTGCATCGCCTCCAACTACCCAACTTTTTGAACCTTTCTCTGTCTTTATCCTACGCAGGTGTTTGTGGTATTCTTGATAATTTTCGATTTGCTGATCTGGCTCGAAATAAAAGGAGACCAGTTAGGTTAGGTTAGGTTAGGTTAGGTTAGGTTAGGTTAGGTTAGGTTAGGTTAGGTTAGGTTAGGTTAGGTTAGGTTAGGTTAGGTTAGGTTAGGTTAGGTTAGGTTAGGTTAGGTTAGGTTAGGTTAGGTTGAGGATTTTGAAAGGGTGCTTTTGTTAGGATTTTGTTGAGATTTGGTACATAGGTGAAGAATAATTTTTGGAATTTAATACGGACTTGCTTTCTACAAAAAACTCGCGACTTGGCTTTCTATTTTGGTTTTCTCGATTTTTGCTTAACGGACTTTTTGTGAGCGTTTTTTCTGTGTCTTATTAAATTCATTTCTTCTTTTCGGTTTACTTTTCTGTGTTTTTCTTTCTTACATAAATTTCTACTCCGCGTTTTCTATCCGTCGCCGTTTAGTTGATAATTTTTGGACGTCCCGTTCCAAAGTTATTCAGCTTTTACGGCGGGCGTTTTTAAAACCGCGGAGTTTTGAAACTTATGTAAAAAATCTTGTAAAAATTGTATTTATCTCTTCTGTCCACTTTTTGTAATTGTTCTTTTATTGTAAATTTTTTCTGTCGATCTTCTATCGACTTGTCTTTGCTGCATATTTTTAGGACCTTCCGTTCTAGAGATATTTTCATTTTTCTGTTTGCTATTTTTTTCTATCAGGCGCTGCGAACTTTTTATTAACTTTGTTTTTTATTTTCCAAAATTGTAGCGTCTGATCCATTAGAGTCTCTGAGTTTTAGTTTGGGTAGTGCGTAGGGGGTGTTGAGGGCTACCCATTGACACCTCAAACGTATTTTTAGCTTTTAAGGGGGGGGAGAAAATTTAAGAAACGCCGGAAATTTTCTTAAGTTTGTCAATTTGGTTCGACTCGCTCTTGACCGTTTTTCGGAAGGAACGGTTTTCCTTCCGATTCTAAGCGGTGGGGAGTGTTTTCGGCCGGGGTTTGCAAGCTTAAAAGGCTAAACTCTTCGGACGATGGGGGATTCAGCCCCGGACGAAGAAGGGGGAGGGGGGAAAAAGGGGGGGATGGTCCTGAGGTACAGGAACCTCGCTGCTGCTGGACCCAGTGCGGAGCGCGGGAGCATGGAGGACGGGCGTAGTGCCGAGGGGTCCACCAAGGGGGGGAAAAGGGGGGGAAAGGGGGGCAAGAACCTTTCACCGAAGGTCGTGTCTCCTGACATCGAGGAGTCGGACGTTGGTGCTTCGGCTTCCGACATGGAGGTGGCTAGGGATGAGGAGCAGGGGGCGACTTCGGGCCTGAAGAGGACCAGGAGCCTCGTCAGCTCCGACAGTGACGCTGATGAGCCCGGACTTGGCAGAGGGGCCAAAGTCGGCTCCAGCCACCGAGGGCGCCACCCGGCTTCGAAGGGAGCATACGCGGGGCTCAGCGCTGCCAAGGCTAGGCTGAACAATGAAGAGTTCAACGAGTACGAGAGGGAGGCGGACAGGGCTTCAGCTTATTTGGTGAACCAGCCCCCACTCTCTAGCACTCTGAGGTCGAAGAAAGCGGGGAAGGGGAACCCGAGGGGTCGGAGCCCGGTCCTGGGCGGAGCGACTGAGGCGGCGGAGGGCTGTGCCGAGGCCTTACAAAGGTGCGCCAAGGCAATGCTCGAGGAGGTCAAGAGGTCGACCAACATAAAAGGCGACGTACATGGTCGGATGAAAGAGGCCTGCCTGGAGATCCTCGAGGTTGCCGACGCCCTTAAGTCCTCCAAGGAGGCCGAGGACATCCGGAAGCTGAAGGCGGAAAATAAGCTGATGCGTCAGCATATAGCGGACTTGCGCATGGAGGCAAAGGCCCTCCAGACCGCCTTCTCCGAGCGGGAAATTCAACCTCGTCAGGAGCGGGGAGACGTCGTCCAGGACACGAACTTGGCAGACCTCTTAGAGGATCTGAAGAGGGACTTGTTCGTGTCCTTGGGCGAAATGGTGAATGTCCGCATCGGCGAGCTTGAACGCAGGCTCCCGGCGGAGCCCATCCTCCGCCCTCCTTTAGCGGCGGACAGAAAGGCCGCGGCTGCTGCTGCGGCTGCTGCTGCGGCTCCCCCCGCAGCTAGCAGCCAAACTGGGAAGGACCCAAAGGCTCCACGTGTGGTTAAGCCCCAATCGGCTCCGGTACCGGTTCCGGCACCACGAGGGACTCCGGCCAAATCTCCGCCACTGCGTGCGGCTGGGAAGAACCCGGGAGTACCAGCCAAAGAGGTGGCCCAGCACGTGCCTCGCGTGCCCCTGGCTCAGCCCGTCATCCCTGACCCAAACACGTGGTCACAGGTGGTGAGAAAGGGGAAGGGAAAGAAGACCACCTCACCCCAGGCGACGGTCCCCTCGAAGGCATCTCCTGCTCCGCTCCCGAAGCCGAGGGTGTTCACCACACCCAAATCCGCCGCGGTCGTGGTGACCCTCAAAGAAGGAGCGGAGACAGACTACAAAACGGTGATGACGAAGGCCACTACCATCAAACTGGCGGAGCTGGGCCTCGAGACGGTTAGAGTCAGAAGCACGGCAGCCGGTGCTAGACTCATCGAGGTTCCAGGGACGGACAGTGGTAGATTGGCCGATAATTTAGCGGACAAGCTAAGAAGCCTGGTTGGGGAGGTGGCCGACGTCCACCGACCATACAAGACGGCGGACATCAGAATCTCCGGGTTTGACGAAACGGTGTCCCCGGAGGCCGTCCGGGCGGCGATCGCGGAAAAGGGGGCTTGTCAGCTGGGGCAGATCCGGATGGGGAAAATCCGCCTGGCTCCCAACCAGACCGGGTCGGTGATCGCCGTGTGCCCGGTAGAGGCGGCCAATGCCGTGGTAGCCGCCGGGAGATTGCTAGTCGGGTGGACGGCTGCACGGGTGGAGGCCCTAGACCCCCTGCCGATGAGGTGCTACAGGTGCATGGGGACTGGCCACACCCGTGCACTCTGTCCCTCACCGGTAGACAGGACCGGCCTATGCTACCGATGTGGCAAGGCGGGCCACACAACGCGGGAATGCGAGGCGGAGAAACCGTGGTGCGCCGTGTGCCACCACGCGAAACTGGAGGCCGGACATGTGATGGGGGGACCCTCGTGCACCCCCCCACACACAAGGGGGAAAATGGCTACCACCGCCACAGCCAGGTCCCAGGTAGCGGCAAAACCACAAGAGGCCCCCCAGAACAGGACGTCGCAACAACACAGTGAGGAGCAAAATATGGATGAACACTAATGCCAGCACAACCAATACCAGTAATTTGGGACGTGCTGCAGGCTAATCTGAACCACTCCGCCCGAGCTCAGGATTTACTCCTGCAGCATATGGCGGAGTGGGGCATTAGTGTTGCGATCGTGGCGGAGCCATATTTTGCTCCTCCCCAGCCCAACTGGGTTGGAGACACGGACGGGCTGGTGGCGATGGTGGCCCCACCCATCGGCAACCACCCCCACCTTGCAAAATCCGAGAGCGGCTCCGGATACGCAGCGGCCAAATGGGGAGACATTGTACTCGTGGCGGTGTACTTCTCCCCTAACAGGCCGCTGGTAGAGTTCGAGCGATACCTCGGCAGGCTCACGGGGGTGGTCGCAAGAGCGGCGCCGTCACCGGTGTTGGTGATGGGGGACCTCAACGCCAAGTGCAGGGCGTGGGGGTCCCCAGTCACGGATCCCAAGGGCCAGGCCCTCTGGGAATGGTCCGTGCGTTCCGGCCTCGTGGTGGCAAATCGGGGCACTGAGCACACCTGTGTCCGTCGACAGGGGGGGTCCATAGTGGACATCACTATCGCCTCCCCTGCGATTGCGGACAGGATGTCCGACTGGCGGGTCCTGGTGGACACGGAGACCCTCTCCGACCACAGGTACATTCGGATGAGGGTCTCCAAGTCGATGGCGGCTCCGGCGCAGGGCCCTGCAGTGCCAGCGGGACGTGCTCAGTTCCCCAGGTGGAGCCTCGCCACCTTGGACCGGGACATGGCGGAGGAGACGGCAATGGTCGAGGTTTGGCGGGCACCTCCACCAGACCGGGCTACCGATGTGGAGGAGAGGGCCTTGGGTTTCCGGGCGTCGCTCACCACGGTGTGCGACGCCGCAATGCGCAGGGCGGGGAAGCCGCCTGCGAAAAACCGGGTATACTGGTGGACGGGGGAGGTTGCGGCCCTCCGTCTCACCTGTAACACTGCCAGAAGGGCGTACACCCGGTGCAGGCGGCGGAGAAACCACGCGGCGGAGGAGGAGCGGCTCC